>OY728126.1:915381088-920181088 GCA_963277665.1 Viscum album | reverse complement strand
TATATATTAATTTATTCCTTGACTTATGTGTAGGTAATATAATTTTACAAAGAGAAATGTGAATGTATGTTTAAATTAAATCTTGTGATGATTATAGAAATAAAAGTTTTATGCATTCAGGAATACAATAAAACCATAAAATTTAATGATACTTATTGTAATAACATCATCCTGATTGAAATAAATTGATGATTTTGTATTACATAAATATATATTGAGTCAAACCATAAAATATACTATGATATATATTTATGTTGAATAAAATGTTTTAGAAATAGGTAATGACTATTGGTTTTGGAACATATGAAACCATATTGTATGGTGTGGTGGGATGAAACAATGTGGATGATTTCTCAACAGAATAAAATATAATGTTGTCAAAAAAAGTAACATAAAACGTATGAATATGAGGATTGTATGACATAAAAATTTACTCAAAAAATCTATTCCTAATGTCATGGATGGATGATTTGTGATGAATCATTAAACCAAAAAAGCAAGGTGCTACAATAATTTAAATATTTGTTTCATGCATACATTAATGGAATTAAAATGATTTTAAATGATCATATTTTTTTGGTAAACTAATATTATAATAAGGAAATGATATTTTAAATATTGTCAAAAAATAAATAAAATTTCACTTTTTGGAAGACCTAAGAATAAAGAGATTTTATGTTTTAGATTATAGGGGATTCAAATTATAATAATTATGAGATGTTGATTTGAAATCATATAAATGTCTTATATTTTAATAAATTTTGAAGATGATGAGTAATAATGAAAATATAATGCAGATTCATAGGAACAATGTATGTGAAAACCTTTTCTACCTCACTTTCACACAGAATAAGAAAAAGGGGATGGGATGAAAAATCTGGCCATTGTAAATATAAATCAATATATTGGTTTAATTTTTTAAAAAATACATCCTAAAAACTCTACTATATAAGTATGATGAAATTTGATAAATCTATTTATATTTTAAATTATTATGTTCGCAAATATAGTTGTTGTGGTTGAGCTTTGAGATCATTTGAATTATCTGGTTGGGGTAAAAGATTTCAATTGTAATGAAATTCCAGATGAGTAAGATGATTCATTCAATATTTAAGGACTTATAGAACTTCAAGTAACTACATTTTTGTACATATTTGATGTTAGGAGAAATTAGTTCATGGGAATACTCTTGCTCAAGATTTCACTGATAATAAGAAGGAATATGTACATGTGGGATAAAAAAATAATTTAATCATAATGTAGTCATCCATAGGTTGGTGAACCATTTCAATAAACCCTAGTGTTACTTTTTACTCTTTCCTACTTTATATATTTATATCAATTAGTTTAGAGAGAGATATAGAACCACTAATTGAATAGGCGAATCGTGTAATGTGATAAAATAGAAAAAAAGAGTAAGAGTTAACCAACACTAGTTTACCACCCATTCATTGATGGACACAAACCAGTGTGATCCTAAAAATGTGATTTATCAATATAAGGATTATTCAATGAATCTTTAGTGAAATAAATTAGAATCATTTGTTATGTTCTAAAGTAGAATACAATATTAACCAATAAATACTATTTCTAGTGCCTAATGTATTTTTAAAAAAACATATCAAATTGTGTGAAAGATGCCCCTAACTAGAAAAAATAATAACTTCATCATATGGGATTGTTACAATCCCTATAATCATATTTTATATAATTATGGGGAATAATTAAACACTTTTTATAGACATTTCATATCATGAGGTAGAATAACACCCTACCTAGGATATATATTTCATATACATAGGGGAATAGTTCCCCGTCATGGAACTACATATCATATCATTAAAGATTAATAGTTATCCTAAATTGGAACATGTCACAAATCATCATTGGTCACAACACTTCTCACAATAAATATATCACATCTCATGAGGGGGATATTGACCCTCACCAAAAACATATCTCATATTATTAGGGGGAATAAATCACCTCATAAGAATCATATCTTATATCGTCAGGGGAGGGGATAATTCCCCACCTCGTAAACATATATCATATAATAATTTTCAAACAATGAACCTCCCATCAAACATATACCTAATAACACCATCATATTCCTTCTCCACTTGCACAAACCCGATACACATTTCTATGGCTTATATCTTGATAATGAAACCTATAATCATCACAACATCCAAATTATTTATATTTTTTATCCCTCAGGAATTAATACACAAAATAATCAATATAATATTGGGGCACCCACTTTGGCTCTCCAAGTTACATCATAGCCTAGACATCCCACATGATTTCCTCAATCTCATTCATACTATAGGGACAAATCTCATCACCCAAAAGAAAAACACCCCATAAAACTACCATACTTCTTTTATGGTCTAATAATTCAAATTAGTGACATAAGATATGCATTACACTAAATGGACTAAATAAATCACATAACATTGGAAATATAAATATAGGTCAGTCCTCTCACTTCGAAACACTCATATTTCCATCTAAAGGAATACCAGTCATAGGACTCATCTACTAGAGATGGAGGATCACTCAACCATTCAATATTATAAATACCGAGAGGATATATGATAATCCATGACATTCTGATTCCCCACACTTTGGAAATCCATTTCTGATCCATTACTCTCTAATATAGAAAGGGAATATAGGGATCATATCTCTAGGTCCTCCATGTTTCATTAAATTATTTAGATCCATCAAGTGATTATATACCACAGAGAACACATTTTATAACCATTCCCATAACCATCAATGAATATGGAATTAGTCAGTTTTTCAAGGGTCAATCTTGTCCCAATACACACATATTATTTTATTGAGAATTTAAATAAATAATATATTTATAAATAAGGATCAATCACAAATAAGTTGTGATGGTTCATATCTATTTCACATAAACAATTGACTAATATATAGAGAGATGTTTAGGGACAACATATAAATTGTAATATTTCATAATTCAATTAAAATTATTTTATGATTTTATCCCGTCAAATACATTAATATTCGAATGAAATATTTTATTTTTAGATTTAAAAAAAATATTTATAAAAATAATATATGATGTATCATGTGAATATTGTTTTGATAGAATAACTTTTAAATATAAAATTGAATTACATACGTTTTATTATAATGAAATATGGATGAATTCAATTAATATATGATCTATGAGTCATTATAAAATTGAACGTAATGGTAAATGAATCTATTTGTAATGGGAAATAAATATTGAGGTATGAAAATTATAGCATACATTTAATAAATTGTGGGATTAAAAAGCTTTATAATATAACCCTATCCAAAAAATTGAGTTCTCTACTAAAGTTGTTCATGTTGGGAGAATTTTATTCTCCTCACCAGTTCTGGAAGTTATGCACATGGAGGGTTTTCTAAAGCATTATTCTATATATATTACAAATATATGTAATCTATTATGTTAATTTATTTTATTTAAGTTTTATATAAAGATACTAGTTTATAGAGTATGGATTCATTTTTACTAAGGAGAGCATAAATTTTGTCTTCATATGGGATACAATATTCAATGAAGTTTATTTTTTACTGTATCATCATTTATTGATCATGTTCATAATATTTATAAGAGGATCCCAAAAAATTATGCATCAATTCAAATTTATTTTGATTTTATTTGAGTTGTTTCCAGTATGGGAGGCTAATAGTGTTCTGATTTCATGTTTCACCTACCTAAAGCAAACATCATGATAGAAGGTTTAGACACTACAACATATTCATTCTACAATCATAACAGTAGCTTTCTCTCTATTTTGAATCATTCATCATTATTGAACATTGTATTTGATGTGTGTGTGGTTTCAAACAACTTTTTTAATATAGTTATATGATTAATTAATAGTATTTATATAGTATATTCAATTTTTTTTAGGATTGGAATCATGAAGCTTGTTTTGGAGGTTGAGAGACACAATATTTAATTAAATATTTTCTTAAATAATCCTCCAAGTTATCTAGATGTTTTTTCATTTAAACTAAAATTGATATATAGGATAATAAAAGAGTATAATGTGATGGTTCTAAGATGAATATTCATTTTGTCCTAATCAATGATCAATTATATTATGGTATGATTTATCCAACAAATTATGATTACTTATTAGGCTGACATAACTAGACCATGATCACTAATTAATTTTTAATAATTATAATCTACACATAATCTTCCAGAATGCTTAAATCATTCAATGACCTGAAAAAATTTTATACTATATTTTGAGGTAATTAAAAACCTCACCAATGATTCAATTTGAATTATAATGTAACTAAATCGTAGAGTGGGTAACCTAATATAGAATGATTCACTTATTTTTTTGTGAATAAGTTTGGTGAAATTTATTTTGTTGTTATGGAGAAAAAAGGTGGATGACTGATATCCAATTATTGGAATTTTCTTCAATATTTTAATTTTTATTTATCTTTTTTAATTTATTGACGTTATCTGATGTAAATTTGTACTCGTGTTTTCTTCAAATATTTTTTTTCTCAAATACACTTCTTAATTTGTCATTTCTTAATTTTCATGGGGTTCCCTTGATATAATACTTCATGATTGTTAAGTACTGACACATTAATAGTATTAATAATAATTTTCACACTAGTATTCTAGAATTGCTATATTTTGTTCAAACCTGTTTTTGAGATTTATCAATTTAGTGGGGGTTTAGAGTGGGGTGGGCAGATTTTAGTACATTTTTTGAATATAATTTTTTCATTGTTTCACTAAAAAATCATTATATCATTGAATATATTAATTCACTATCAATATAATTGATAATTTGAACACAATGTGATCTCTTCCAGGGACATTTTGTAGGTTAAATCTCTCAATTGGGCAGTGTTCATAACATTCATGAAATAGGATATGTTAGTTAATTGTTTACTCAAGGAATCATGATTATACATGTGATTTGAGAATGAATAAATTTCATAATATAATTGTATGAATGATACTCATTCTTCTTTTTGAGTTTGTTATTTTAGAAAAATAGAGGTTGGTGATGGAACCCAATAGGATTGACAAAATAATAATTCATTATTCTGATTAATTCATTATGTGTATTTATTTAATTCATTATAATTTTCAAAATAAAAATAAAACTAATCAACTGTTATCAATATTTTATTCTTAAATATTAAATATTAAAAACTCGAAAAAATATTAATAAGTGATTTTTAATAGTGAAAAACTAACCCACACACTCCTTGGGATATGACCTGGGGTTTCCATATAATAAATATAAGGGTTTTAAAATATTATTTGACTATGTAACATGATATATTCATAGTAAAAAACGATCAATTTCCATGTAGTTGCCTCAAAAATTCACTATACACAATAACATTGTAAATATATCCTATATTTTTAATTAAATTTTAAATTCCACAAAAATGCATGAATATTATATTCACTCACACCTACCGATGTATAAGGATATTTTACTTATTTAAATATTGTTGTGGAGAGATATTAACTCAAAATGTGTAGATTCATTTAAATATATGTAGTTGGACCTCAACCATCATTACTGTAAACATTCCCTAAAGAATATATCGATAACCTTCTGTGATTCCTATAATTTCACCAATATTTATCTTAGACATAAAAGTTTATTATCCCTCAAATATTTTATTTCCCAAAGGTGGAAGGTAAAATGATCTATTGTACTCTATCAATAATTGGAAATGTCCTTCTTTTTGATTTCATATTGGGGGAGGGCATCCAAATGATTTATTTGAGGGCAATTTCACAATTCTCAAACTATCTTATTTTAATATTTTTCAAACTAAAATGATGAGTAAATGTTCTTATTTTGAAATTTCTAAATCGATAAATCTTTTATGGTATTTAATTTAAAAATAATGAAAAGATATGTGAACATAATGGAATTGATATATTTTGATGAAAATATAGAAAACCAAACGCCCACACTTCTGTAATGTGACATCATAGTTGACAAATAATTGGAATATGGAATTATATATTATGCATTTTAGGTAGACACTTGTACTTGTAAACTATAAAAATTAATATATTATATAAAATAATTATAAAAAAGATTATAGACATTTATTTCCTATAATTTTTGAACTATTAAAATATACCATAATGAGGGAAAGGGAAAATTCATTGAAGAAGTTGCTGAAATGGTTGAGAACATGAATGTCCTATAAAGAGATCCCATTGATATTATGATAGTTTAAAAATATTCCACTTCTCTTCTATCTCAAAATATAGTTGAATAAAATTTCTTTAACATCTTGATAACCCCTCCAATATTTTGAGAAATCCCCGTTATGGAAAAATTAAAAACCATGAAAATTTAGTAAGGGGTACTCTAAACTATATATGGAATTATTTTGAGATACATATAATATATTGGTTATTAACATACATGAATCATCCACTACATTATAATGGATGATAAAAATGATATCTTTCTGTAGATATTCTAAAGAGTATCACCTCTTACGAATTTAATCCGTGATTTCACCTCCATTTTCATCACAATTCTTTTATTATAAAATTTGAATTATTTTTTTATTAAGTGAATCATGTATATAATTTCCATGTTCATAATATTTGTGTGCAGTGTCTACAAGAGATAAATTAAGATAAATCAATGCCAATAAAGATGGAATCAACTATCCACCAATGTTTCCCAGATACAAGTGACAATATCTAGGTGAACACCTTCAATTTTAAAATTGTATATTCTATCCTATTAAAATCATTATAGAAACACAAATGATAAATTTTGTGTTTCATTATAGAAAAACTATAAGATAAGTGTGGGAAAGGGGAGTATATTCATGCTATTAATTTATAGTTTTTTCTTTATTTTTTTATGTTTATCTCTTAATGAATTTATTTTACAATATACAACCAAAAAAATCATTATTTTGACAAATATACAACATTTGTTTTATTTTTTATAATGTTAATCAAATTTCATTCAACTAAATTTTAATATATAATAATTTTTCAACTCTATGTTGATTGTGAAGTTCTTGATCTCATTTTTGAACCTCGAATGATCAAATAACTCCTTATTTGTTTTTCTTCCAATGGAATTTATTTTCAATAAATTTAATGATATTAAATAATAAATTTAAATCCAAATCAACCAATTTCAACCCATATTTTAATTCCCCTATTGATAGTTTTATAAACAACCTTCAAATCATATTTATTATACCCTCACATATTAATATCAACATGTAATTTATTTATAAACAATAACGTTTTTATATTCTCTTCGGAAACAATTGAATTGTTGAGATACATTAAACGTGATTGAGGCACTCAATTAAGTAACACTTAATCAATCATTAAGATGAACCTTAACCATCTACTCTATTAAATCCCTCATATAACCATGAATGAATATATAATTTTATGTTATAATTAAATCATAATTATCCATTATTTACCCTCTCCCTAAAATACATTTTACTAATTAATTTTACTCAAATATCTGTAGAAGGGGAATTCCATGGGATTTTTCATTGGGAATAATTTCTTATAAATCTAAAAGTGAGAGTAATGTCATAATTTTGGTGAATTTGAAAGATGAAAATGTGCATTATCCACTTACACTATTTGTATTCCATTAATATTATTCATATTATCCTAAAAGTGTGTATAAAAATAATATTAAATAAAAACATGGAGATAAGAATGAAATGTTCCATATTATAATTTATGGGACTCATAACCCAAATAGAAAAATGAGAATGAATCACCACTATTTGCACTCAATTTAATACCCATTCTTTGTAGGATGAAAAAAAGATATAATTTTTTATAAAAAATAAACATGAAAAAGTAAAGGAGAGTAATGAACAAGTAATTCACCAAAATAATTTTCAAGACTCATGCACTGAAATAGATATATCAACTAATCTGACTATGAGAGTCATAAAATATATAAATTGGGATTGGGTGAATTATGACCTCATTTCCAAACTTTTCTGATCATGCATCATATTGAAAAGAGAAAAAAATTTCTCATTTTGGATGATGTTTTTCATATTCTTAACCTCAACCATCATTCCACTAAAAATCTTTTAATCCCCTCATGATTTGTTGAATTTTATTTTTACATAATTTGATGAAATGGGAAATTTTACAATCATAGGATAGAAATTAATTTTCCATGTAATCACATAACTCTACATGAATATGTTCTCTTGATAGAATACTAATAATTTGTTTTAAGAGGAGTTGGATAACAAATTCTTTTGAAAAGATATTTATGTTTTTCATATAATATGTATATTATAATTTAATAAAATTGATATTAAATTCATCTATAAATCATGATTATTTTTTTTATAATGTAATTAAAAATATTTTTCACTCTTTTAATGGATGATTGAGTTTTCAATACATCTATATTTTCATTTTCATTGATTGAATTTAATTAAATAATCCATTTGATTTCATTTTCTATTTTTCATTTAAACTATAATAATTGAGACTAATATGTGTTTGTTTTATCTGGTAATATTTTATAGAATAATTCATATGTGTTAAAAATAATCTAAAATTATGTTTTGAGTAATAATTTCATACGATTTTCCTTAAATTTATAAAAACACACATGTTAACCCATTCCAATTAAATTAATAATTTTTAAACAATCATATAATTTAGATATTGAAATTTAACATCTGCTCAATATATATTGATTATTGGGAAATTAATAATTTTATATCTTTTACACGAAAGTGAAAAATTACAATCACTTTGGATAAGAAATCTATATTATGATTTTATTTAACTATTTTAAATTTTATACTAGATTTTAGTTAATATAAATAACTAAACAGTGCCTTTTTTATTACTAGTTTAGATAAAAGTCGTGAAAATTTTAGTATTTCTTTTTAAAAAGGGTATATTTCAAATTTTGATATTTCTAAACATGATACAAATATATTTTAAAATGGGGATGATATTTCTTATAGCTAGAACATTATCATAGATGAAATTTTTTAATCATAAAAAAATATTTATGGATTCCTTAAAATAAATTTTAAAAATTAATTCAAGATATAAATTTAATTCAAATTTCACATTTAATTACTAATTTTTAAAATTCTAATTGAATGAAAATTGAAATATGATATTTTTTTTGTTATAATTTTTAGACATATTGATTTGATTTAAAATTTATCATTTTTCACTGAATAATGTAAATACCTAGAATTTTAACATTCAATGTGTATTTTTGGAAGGTGAGGAAATGTTAAATATAATAATTTTGACCACATTATTCATAAAATATATTCTATTAAATACCATTAAAATATCTATTACTAATTTATTTTTACATTTAGATATTATTTTAATGATTAAAATAATGTGTATTTAATTTATCAACCTTTTGTTACAAAAATACGTTTTCAATACAAAATTGAGTAACTTATACTTTATAATAATGGATTTTTTATGAATTAAATTTATATATCAACTCTATAGATTAATAAAAATGAATCTAATAAAAAATTAGTTATTTCTAGAAGTATATTATTATAAAGGATATGATTTTATAGATTCCAGCTAACAAATTAGAGGAAATCATTGTTTATACTTCCCATTATGGTACTTTTTGTCTTTTAATCATCTAATTTGTAGGATAGGATATTAGAGGGTTTTCCACTACTTATTTCTAATTAATTATAATTAGATGGAATATAATATTTTATTTAATTCAATTTTGGATTATATTTTGGATACTAGTTTTAATATGATGGCTTCAAGATATTCAAGGAATTTCTCACCACTTTTTTGGGGACAATAACTTTTTCTACAAGTGTTTTTTTTCACTGTCTCTTCCCCATATGATATATTTGATATAGTTTGTAAGATATTTCTAATCTACTGAGAATCTATTTAGATAGACATTGAGTCAATCTAGGTCCATGTTGATATAAGTGGCAAATACTTTTCAGTATTCATGTTGCACCATCTCAATTCCAGCTGATTATTTGATGATTTAGACACAATAACGTATTCATGAACTCATTGTCAATGAATATAGGTCATGATTTAGTAACATTTCTCACTATTTGACTATATATTTTTGGCAGTTGGTTCTGCACATGTATGACTAGAAATGAGGATTATCAAAATTCAGAGTCTTGTAGAGATATGTTTGTGGTTAATAAATGAAATCTAATTGTGAAGCATTATGAGGATATTGGATAGAATAGTTTTTTATAAGTTAATTTTAAGATCAACCAAAATGTCTATTGTAAGAACCCAGACATTCTTTTTAGGTATGTTTTTCCATTTTCTAATGATTTTGAGAATATTGGATTTTTTTGAAAGTTTTGAAGTACACATCATGTACTTTATGAGTACACGTTGTGTACTTCATTTCCACAGAAGGTCGTGTTCTAGACGTGTCATGTCCATACACACAGTCATCTAGGGTGATGTGGATACTGCCTAAAGTGAAGTACGGAAAAGGCAAGTACACACTGTGTACTCAAAAAGTACATGTTGTGTATTTTGTTTTTTTTCATTAAACACATTGGGGTCGTGTCTGATGGATAGAACTGCCTTCTTCTAGGCTTTCTTCATCCGAGAGAACCCACACAATAGAAGATCTTTGATAAACCCCCAAGCCTCCATCCTTCCTTTGATTCGAACTCCATCGGTTCCGTTGGAATCCCATCGGTGAGTTCTCTCTTGTTCTAGACCATCGTTTTCCAATTTCACTTCGTTTCCATGTTATCCTGGGTTGAATATTTTATGCGTTTTTGTAGATCTACAATTTTATAAAGAGTTCCAAGCTTCGAGGGTCAAGTATACTAATCTCCTAACCCCGAGGTAGGTGTTTTGTACCTTTCTTTAGAATTTCTTTGAGTATTATGTCCAAATACAACCACTACCTTTGAACGGGGTATTGCCTGTTTACTATTTTCCCCATGTTGTTTACCATAATTTCTTCTATACCTATGTAGAGGTTATTCTTTTTTAATAGGGTAATTTTTTGTGCTTTGGATGTATTTACCATGATAGTTTTTCCTATTTTGACCTTTGGGTATTATTTTCCAGTAGGATGTCATTAAATTACCCATGGCTAGTATTGTAGGATGAAGTGACTTTTTTTTTGAAATGCTGTTATGCTGCAGACTGCATGCCATGTAGTTCATGAGGATTACATGGCTGTTACGCACTACTACTCTTTCATGACTGACACAGGGTCGTCCGAACCTGGTGTATAGACCATATGGAGAATTGACATTGAGGGCCTTTCCAAAGTGACTTTATAACTATACAATGTGATACCACCGGGGTAATTGATGTTGAATACATCTTTAGAGTGTCTATAGTTCCTCGACGTAGGCCACCGAGGGAATTGATGTTGATTGCTTCCCCAGAGCACATTTAGTATGATACTAGAATAGAGGGTGAATTGACGGTGACTGCTTCCCTAAAGAGTCTATACATTAGCAGAACCAGAGGGGTGAGAGTGTGTGTGATGTCCAGAGGGTTTCTTGTTCATGATAGGTTGGACTAGAGGGGATAATTTGTGGGAACTTCCTAGAGGGTTACCTATTGTGTTATTGGTTTTGTTGTTGCATGTTTTGTGGCATTCAAATTCTTAAATTGTGGATTGTTTACTGCTTAGTTCTTCTTTTATTATTGCTTTGTGTACATTTACCTGCCATATACTCACTGACAGTTAGGCACATAACTTAGAGTAGATTCCTACTAAGATATAGACTCACACCATGTTTCAGTCATGCTTTTGGGCCCAAATAGATTATATTCTGTAGGTATTGACAAGGGAAAGTGCCATTCGACTTCAGGTACATGATTGCATTAGAGCTGGAAAGTTTGGGACCAAGTTGAGTCTTGCGATATTGAGGATTTTCTCATATGTTTTCTTTTGTACTTTGCTTTAGTACTGTATTCATCATTGTTACTTGTTTTGAAATTTCCCTAGACATATATTTATCATGCATCATTTATATATTTTTGTGCTCTAGTTGTTTCGTTATCAGTCATTCAATGTTTACTGTTGTAGGATATTTACTGCTTCTGCTATTGGATATTTGTTTCTCTTCCACTACATTACACTACAAATGAGGGCATAGTTTAACGACTATCACGCCCAAGGCCATCAGTGCTAGTCGGTATCCTCTAGCGTTCAAGGAAAAGTGCATGAGGCCTTGTGACCAACTAGGTATGAGGCACCTTTGGGTGGCTTCTGGAACCCGAACGTTACAAAGATGTATAAGAGGTATTTTTTTCTCTTGATTTACTTTTTGGTGCCTATAAATATGGATAGGATGGAATAGGTACATGGTAATAAGTTGCGCCCGGGAGTAGCTAACCCATGTCCATGGAAAGGCCTATAAACCTTGTTATTTCATTTTTTCTAGTATTGAAATTTTACGGTTGATTTGATTTTCACCATTGGGTGATTCACATGTCTTCTGTGGTTACCATTGATGTTATTTAGGTTCTATTTTTATCCCAACCCGATGAGATGAGGTTTTCCCATCCCATGCATCATATAAGAACTTGTGAGAAATCAAATTCCATGCATTCTTTCCATGCCATCTAGGATGCATTCTTGATTTCATGTTGTTGTGATAAATGTTGTGAAGAATATTCATACTATTGTGATAGATGCCTTGATAGAAATAATTTTTGTTTGATATGGAATTGTGTGTAATATTTTGTTTGAATGAATGGAAAACATTGGTTCTTGAGGTGTTATGGGCCCTCATGGACCGGAATTTGGTGGATCATTGTAATTTTATTCTTGTTTATAACATGTTTAAGATTCGATACATTGATTTGCGGGGAGTATAGGCCCTCATGTATCGGAATATGGAACTTTGAATGCTTGTTTCAGTTTTTCTGGGTTCTAGAGTTGTTTCTTAGGCTTGCTGTCTGGAAAAACCTAGAATACATGTTGTATAATGTTAAGTACATTCCATGTGTTCTTCTGTTTGAAATAAATAGTTTTTATTAAGTACACGCCATGTACGTTATGTACATGTCGTGTAGTATCTGACTATGTTGTAGGCCGCCTGGGCAAAGAAACGGGATGGGAAAAGTATGGTGGAAACAAGATGTGTCCTCATTGAACACTTTGTGCAGTATAATCCTAGGAACTCGGCTGTGTATCTAACAACACGGGTTGGTGGAGTCTCTTTATATACACATCCTGTCAACATTGAACACGATGTGTAGTCTGGACCAAGTACCTGGATATGTCATGAACACAACAGGTTAGTGTTTTCCTTTCACGTACACACTATGTCTATCAGGAACACAATGCAGTATTTGAGATAGGTGTCTGACTGATTCACTAACAACACGATCCTAGTGAATCTTAACCAGTACATGTTGTGTCTGCCTTGAACACGCCATGTATTCTTTTCTTAGAAGAGTCATGTGTCTTAATCGTGTAGAAGGACCTATGCAGGGGAAGAGGATTCAAGTACACTCCATGTGTTTTGAGAACACACCGTGTGTTTGGGGTGTTACACGACTAGTCTAGGAAAGAGTACACGCCCATGTGAATGAATTCAGGGAGCACTCCATGTAGGGATTATACACATAATGTAGTAATGTTTTTTAAAACATGAATGTTTTCATCCTATTGTTCTCTTATTTCACTCCTTGTTTTCAGTCATTGTTAATGATTCTCTACGGAGTGTGTTTGACCTGTCATAGTCATGAAACAAAGACGTCCTCCGGTTGTATGGAAGGTATAAGGCAGTGATCATACACCAGATATGAAAGATCAGGGATCACCTTTAAATCCTCCTGTTGTGCCAGTATTGGATCCAATAGTTATACATGTTGATGGTGAAGATGCACGGTTCAGGGAAGGCATCATGAGGATGATGCAGACCATTCAGGGAGTGCCGCCTCTTGCCCTGTTGAATGATGAATTGACACGGGTCTTATAGAAGGATCATCATCTCACCTTCTTAGGGGAAGGACGACCTTAGGATTCCGAGTCATGGCTCGAAGCCATGTTGACGATCTATGAGCATTTGTAGACTCCTCCATATAGTAGAGTCAAGATCGATACCTATATTATATGGGATCCCACCAAGAGATGGTCGGATGTGATCTCAGTGGTGTGTCATCAATAGTTCATGTATTGGGAGGAGTTCTAGCGCATATTCTATGACTACTTCTATCTAGATACCCTGAGGGCCCTCCAATCCTGGGAGTTTATGAGCCTCGAGAAGTGTACCCTATCAGTTATGGAGTACTCCTATCATTTCAATGAGCATTAGTTTTTTACACCGTTCCTGGGAGGATATGGGTTATTTCTGGAAAGTAAGTATGAGTATGGCCTCATCAAAGACATCCACTCTCAGGTGAATATGTTCAGGTTGGCTTCCATCGCATCCATCGTTAACCAGCACTAATCACACTACAGAATCTGAGAGAATCTATTGGGGTGAGCCAGCGAGGCTTGACACTCAGAGTTAGTGATCTGCAATCTGATAGCTGAAAGGGCCATAGGGAGACTACACGGGGAGAACTGAGTAGGCAGGATGCATCTTCTGGTATCCAGGTGGTGTACTACCTATGTGGTAGAAGCGTGCATATGAGTCTGTTGTGCTAGATAGACCCTATGGAGTGCTGATCTTGTGGAAAGATGGGTCACCTTCAGCGTTTCTGTCAGATCTTTTCACAAATAGATGGTGACATGGGTTTATCTATGAATCCTCGTAGAGGATCCACTCCACCGGTTTCTCACCAGTCTAGGAACTACAGATCTTCCGGCCGTTCAGGCCAAGGTGGAGGTTGCGGCCATAATGGTCAGTCACTAGGCCACCAGCGACCACAAGGTAGATCAACTTAGAGTAGTCAGTTAGGGTGATAGTGTCATGGAGCTGGCTAGACATTTTAAGTGTCACTGACCAATCTGAAGAAGGATCTCGACACTCTCCAATTCATGGTACAATCCTAGTTGTCTCGGTTTTCCATTCAGCTATTCTCGATACTGGTTCCACCCATATCTTTATATCTCTCACAATTATGGAGGGCCTTTTGCTATATTTCTTTTCTTCTGCATTTGTTTTGACATGAGACACTCTGTTGGGGAAAAGAACATATGGCGTACGTCAGGGCAAGGAGTTCCCTCTTGAGGTTGGTGGGAGTCACTTCCTTTGGGATCTTTAGGTTCAAGAGATGACCGGATATGATGTCATTATTGAAATGGAATTTCTAGTTCCCTTATAGGTATTCTTCGATAGTTTACGTTGGAGGATGGGTTTTATATCACCAAAGGGTGGAAGGTTTCTTTGTAAGGGTGAGTGGGAGGTCCAGGTGATTAGAGCGGGTCCAGAGCATCCTGGGTTGGGAGTAGTTATAGCCAAAATTTCTAGTCGTTGTCTAGATTACAAGGGGACTTTATAGGTAGACTATCCTCCAGTGGTGGATTGTTTTAGAGATGTATTACCATAGGACTTTTCAGGTTTTTCTCTAGAGCATTAGGAAGACTTTTCTATTGATCTTGTTCCAGTGGTGGCACTGATGTCCATTCCTCCTAATCAGATTGCTACACCTATGTTGCAGGAGCTCAAGAAACAGTTGGAGTAGTTGCAGGATAAGGGTTTCATTCGACCCAGTACTTCTCCTTGGGGTTTTACTATCCTGTTTTCAATGAAGGAAGAAATTACCCTTAGGATTTGTGTGGACTATCTCAAGATGAACCAGTCTACGGTCAAGAACGAATATTCGTTGTTTAGGATTAATGATCTCATTAATCAGTTTCAAAGAGCCCGAGTGTTCTAGATAATTTACATGAGGTTCGGTTATCATCATTTGCATGTTTGACCATCTTATATACCTCTCACATCCTTCTGGAGTAGGTTTTGTCTTTACAAGTATATGGTTTTGTCGTTCAGTCTCATGAACGCGCCTGCAGTTATTATGGCACTGATGAACTGAGTGTTCCATCCATACATGGATTCCTTCATGTTTGTCTTCATAGATGATATCTTGGTGTACTCCCACACTCTATACGACCACGCTACCCATATTGAGATCATTATGAGTACACTGAGGAAGCATCAGTTATATGATAAGCTTTCAATGTTCCACTTTTTAATGGATTAGATTCTCTTATTGGGTCATGTTATCTTAGAGGTAAGAGTATTAGTAGACCTGGAGAAATTGAGAGTTGTGGTTTCCTTGGAGCAGCCGTAGGAACATCTTTGAGTTGTGGAGTTTTATAGGGCTGGCGAGATACTACAGATGTTTCAGATAGGAATTTTCATGCTTAGTAGCATAGTTGACAGGTCTGACTATGAAGGGGGTGATGTTCTTATGGTCAGATTCATGTGAGTCAGCCTTTCACGAGTTGAAAGGGAGGTTTACTTTAGAACCGATACTAGTTATTCCAGAGACGAGGAAGATCTATAAAATTTACTACGATGCATAAGGAGTCAGGTTGGGAGTTTTTCTTATGTCGAGATATGGAGTCGTTGCATACAGGTCCAAGTATTTGAGGCCACATGAGAGGAATTACCTGACGCACAAACTGGAGTTGGAAACTATTGTTCATGCATTACGCTATTGGTGAAATTATCTTCTGGGAGATAATTTTTTTTTTCACCGACCACAAGAGTCTCAAGTACATCATCACTTAGTGTGATATAAATTTGAGACCACGAAGGTGTACTGAGTGCCCTCAGTCTTTTGACTATGAGCTTGCCTACTCGCTGGGGAAAGGCAACGCAGTCGCAGATGCATTGAGAAGGAGGACTTGGATACAGGAATTTCAGGAGGACATCCATGAGTAGAAGCTTATGGCTCTATTCTCTGAGATGCATTTAGAGGTTCCCAATAGACAGAAACATACTTTTCTATCTTCTATAGATGTTACCTCTACACTTCTTGATCATTTATGATTGAGGAAACTATTATATTATGAATTCCTAGTACTAAGGGAGAGTGTGTCAAGAAAGGACCCTATTCCTAGATGGATCATAAGAGATAATTATATCTTTCACTTCCAGGGGTGTGTATGGGTGCTAGAAGATATATGCGAGGAGCTGATGTGGGACTTTCATTATTTATTTTGGGCAGTTAATACTGATGTCACCAAGATGTATCGTGATCTAAACCTTCATTATTGGTGGATAGGTATAAAGAGAGACATTTCAGGTTTTGTCATGAGGTGTTCCTCCTGTCATCAGGTGAAGGCAGAGCATCAACGACTAGTAGAGCTTATGTGGCAGTTACCCATTCCTGAGTAGAAGTGGAATGACGTCGCGATGGAATTTGTGACTAGTTTTATGAGGTCGCCTCAAGTGAATGAAACTGTTTGGGTAGTTATTGACAGGATCACAAAGGTTTCTGACTTCATGCCGATCAAGGATACCTTTAGTGTTGAGGAGCTGGGCAGTTGTACATATTTGAGATTGAATGTCTGTATGGAGTACCATGCACTATTTTTTCAGGCAGGGATTCCCGTTTTACTTCTTTATTCTGGAAGGAGCCACTGAAAGCTTTGGGTACACATGTGATTTTGATTACAGCTTACCATACCCAGATAGATGGCCAATCCGAGCGTACGATTCAGGTGCTTGAGGTCATGCTCTGAGCATGAATCCTGGATTTTAGAGGTTCTTGGTAGAAACATATGCCTCTTGTGGAGTTTTCCTACAACTATAGTTTTCAATAAAATTTTCTGATGGAACGATATGAGTCTTTGTACGGTAGACCATGTCGATCACCATTATGTGTTATGGAGGTAAGAGAGTCATCTTTGTTTGGACCTCATCTTGTTCAGGAGATCTTAGAGCATAGATAGTTGATTCAGAAGGGCATCACTGCTACATAGTCACGACAGAAGTCTTATGTTGATCAGTTGAGAAGACCTCTAGAGATCGAGGTTAAGTATTAGGGTTTCCTGTGTGTCACACCGATGTTAGGACACAATCGGATTTGAAGATAGGTAATGCATTCATTGAGGTGCGTCAGTCCATTTGAGGTGTGGGGGAGATTTGTTCCGGTTGCCTATCAGTTTTAGTTACCTTAGAGGTACCCGTCTATGCACGACTTCTTCCACATTTCTAAAATCTGACGTTATTTTTATGACATGTCTCATGATTTCCAACCTGAGGAAGTAAACATGGAGGTGGATGTATCATTCAAGGACCACCCTATCCGGATTTTTGATTATTGCACAGAGGTTCTCTATGGCCAGTATATTCCTCTGGTAAGGGTGTTTTGGCATCACGTGCTAGTACAAGACAAGACTTGGGAGAGGGAGGCTGATGTACGATCACAGTGGCCAGATCTATTTGGGGGTTCTTCTTCTACGCCACGCTAGGGAAATTTAGGGATGAATTTCTATAAGGGAGGATGTTTATAAGAACCTAGAACTTCTTTTTAGGTGTTTTTTTCCGTTTTCTGATGTTTTTGAGAAAATAGGAGTTTCTAGAAATTTTTGAAGTACAAGTCGTGTACATTATGAGTACACACTATATACATCATTGCCAAAGAAGGCCGTGTGCGGGCTGTGTCATGGACACACACACAGTCGTGTGGGGTGATGTGGAGGCCACCTAAATTGAAGTACGAAAAAGATGACTATACACCATGTACATAAAAAGTACACAACATATATTTTGTTTTTTTAATTAAACACATAGGGGTCATGTCTGATGGACATAACCATCTTCTTCTAGAATTTCTTCATTCGAGAGAACCCCTACAGCCACAGTTCTTCGACGAACCCCTGAGCCTCGATTCGTCCTATAAATCAATTTTCGTCGATTGTATTGGAATCGCATCAGTGAGTTATCTCTTCTTCAAGATCATCATTTTCCAATTTCTCTACTTTTCTATGTTATCGTGGGTTAAAAATTTTATGTGTTTTCATAGATCTATGACATTATAAGAAGATTCAAGCTTTAAGGTTCATGTATATTGACATATTAGGCCCGAGGTAGGTGGATTGTTCCTTTCTGTAGGAAGTCTCTGAGTATTATGTGAATATTCCACCAATACCCTGGAACGGGGTATTGTGTGTTTACTTTATTGACACAGTTGTTGGCCAGATTTACATTTATGCTAGAGTAGAGGTTATTGTTTGTGAATAGGGTAATTTGTTGTTATTTAGATGTATTGAACATTCATGTTTTTCATGTTTTGACCTTTGGGTCTTGTTTTCATTAGGCCGTTGTTTACTTTCCCATGCCCAGTATTGTAGGATAGAGTGACTTTTGTTGTGACATGCTGTTATGCTATAGACTTATAACCAATTAGTTCACGAGGATTACATTTTCCATTACATGGTTCAACTCTTGCTTGACTTACATAGGGACGTGAGAACTTGGTGTATAGACCATAAGAAGATTTTATGGTGAGGGTTCTCCATAGTGTATTTATAATTATACGATGCTTGACCATATGGGGAAATGACATTGACTTCTTCCACAGAGTTTTTGTACCTCCTTGATGTGGGCCACATGGGTCTTTGATGTTGAGTGCTTCCCCAGAGCACCTAGAGTATGATACGAGAATATAGGGGGAATGGACGTTGAGTGCTTCCCTATAGATTCTATACATTAGCTAAACCAGAGAGGTGATACTGTGTGTGCTGCCCAAAGGTTTTCTTGTTCTTGATAGGTATGACCTGAGGGGATAGGCTCTGGGTACTTCCCAAATGGTTACCTATTGTGTTATCTATTTTTCTGTTGCATGTGGTGTGGTGTTTGAATTATTACACTATGTGTTGTTTACTACTTAATGCTTCCTTGTTTACTAATTTATGTACTTTTACCTTGCATATACTCACCGACTATCGGGCACCGATCATCGGGTGTTTTCCTACTATAATTTATCCTCACAAGCTATTTGGGCCATGCTATTGGTCCCAAACAGATTATATTATTGTAGGTATAGACAAGGGAAAGACCCCTTCGACTTCTGGTACTGGATTTCATTGGAGCTGGAGAGGATGGGGGAAAGTCGAGGCGTGCGATGCGGAAGAGTTGCACATCTGTTTTCTTTTGTACTTTGGTTTAGTACTGTATTCAGAATTGTGACTTTTTTTGTTGTTTTTCTAGACATATATGTATCATGCATCATTTATATATATTTTTTCTCCAGTTGTTTCTTTATCAGTCTTCTATTGTTTACAGTTTTTGGATAATTACTGCTTCTGCTATTGGATATTTGTTTCTCTTCTGCTGCATTACTCTACCAATGAGGGCATTGTTTTCCCACTATCACACCAACGACCCTCACTTCTAGTCGGCAGCCTCTGGCGTTCGGCGAAATGCGCTTGAGGCCATGTAACCAACCGGGTACGCGGAACCTTCAGATGGCTTCTAGAACTGGGATGTTACATCTAGTATATTATTAATTATGAAAAAATATATCAATGGAGATTGAGGATGATATTACAGGATATAATATGGTTTTGTGGTATATATTGGGTTCAATCTACTCTATACCTGGGTCCAATAAGTCTTAATTGATCCATCTAATGTGGAACATTGATCATATGGGTGTATCAATCCATAAAAAACATGTATTTATAAAACAATATCTTATTATAAAACATATTTTGTACACTTTTATAAAATACGTCGAGTACAAATCATCATCTGCCATACGATGAAGCATTAAAGAACATCACGACTAATTCTTCTTGAATAATTACTATGTTAGAAAAAGGTATGAGTCATTCAATTTGGTATGATTATTTTATATTTATTTTACGTGAAATATTTTGTGATGTACAAATACTGGAGATATAGATATATAACGGGGGATTTGTTCTCATTATTGGGAAGGATATTCACTTATTTTTCTATAATTATGAATTTATCAATTTCATGATGTTATGTAAAGTGATGTTCTTATAATGACTTATTAAAATATTTGTTCCATTATCCTATAATATATTTCCTTAATGGTTATTCATCATTACTACATGCATGTGGTCCCATACATCATGATGGTGAGTTAATTACCCTTTTTAGATTTTCAAAAGGAGGGTCATAGTCTTTTTCATGAACTTGTACATATTATTTCAAATCTATTTTTTTGGATTCGGTGAGGCCTTATAGGTGGATTGTAAGGGAATTGATCATCCATAAATATTTTTATCTACATAGATTCACTCTTTCACTTAATGAAACTTAATTCTTATTAACTATTATTTAAATCACCATATTAGTGGACATGGGTGAATTGAGAATTTGAGTAGTATTTGAACACTGTCAAGTTGGTTCAACAAGATTAGAAATTTGCTTTATGAGTGTTCTTTCCCATTCACCAAGGTGGATAAGTGAGTCAGTTGTGTTCTTGATTGGTCATGAGTGTACTTGTGATTTCATAATTATGAAATAATATGGGGAGAGAATATAAATGATACCACATATTCATTTCTGTAATTTAAAATTTTAGGGAATGATGATGAAACCCATTATCATTCATCTAAATAATATTAAATATTATTTTAAATTCATAATATTTTTTCCCTTATTTAAATTTTTATTGAATAAATATAAAAAACCAAACAACCCCTATCTTATTTTCATACATAATGTTTTAATATTAATAGAATATTAATAAACCATTGAGAATATTTACAAACCAACCCATTCCCACCATGGGAAATAGACCCAGTTATCTGTGTGCTATATTCACGAGTTTTAAAAATATATTTTATCATCACATTGGACATCCATGTGATCAACCACCTAGAATATAAAAAAGATATTATTTATAAATATATTTAACACCTCTGCCTATGCTTATCCAAAACCAATAAACAATCATTCATCAAAATGTGTCACATAACAAAACTCCATAAAATAATTAATTAAAATTATTTATAATCAAATTAATCAATTATATCAAATTAATTACTTGTAAAAACATATAATTAATATATCAATTTAGTCTAATATTAAATTATTTGTTAAATATGTTTTAATCAACATATAGTTGCTCAGTAGAAATCCTTCCATGAATTAACCCTTTAGAAATGTTGTGTGAACCACCCCATGATAATAACTGAATACTTTAACACATTAATCAATAATTTCACATTTACAATCTTTCTAAAATTTCTCCCAAAATGATGGAATCACTTTAATAGATAAAGGCATTTACATATCCTATTAAATACCCATAATAACTAGTGGTTTCATCCTATCAGGATCCCCTCCTTTAATGAAAAAAGAACCCCAATCATTTTGGCCAAATTCTATCATGTTCTTGTGGGATTAGAATAGAACTCTAGATTGAGTCAGTTCATCCAACAATAAATTTTCTAGGGAATAAAATATGGGATTTCATTTCAATTGATAGGTTGACCTTTTAGTCAATGTAAATGAAACATGAATCTATAATTAATTTTGGAAGATATACTATGGAGTAAAATATTTGGATGAATTGAAGGATTGGGTATGTTACCTAAGATAAAACCATTACATATAATACACATTAATTCATTAATTTATCATAAAACACCATTAATAAAACCTAGAGATCGAGATGCTTACTATCGTGGGGATATTAGTTACATAAAACAACATCATAAAACAAGGAAACAATTACTTTATTTGAAACATCATTAACAAGGTCTTAAATTGACACCATTCTTCTAAAAAACCATGGAATAACCTTGGTACATATATATGAAATGGTTGATATATAAAGATGAGTAAGAGAATAAAAAATTAATGGAATATGGTAAAAAAATATTTTATCCAACATTAATAATAATGTAACATAATTGGTGGGAAATCATAATCATAAACAACGATCCATTGTATACCAGGATATCGTAAATGAAACATCTAAATGTGGTAACAACATAAAACATCGAATAATAAGTATATAACATGTCTAACCCACATGAAATCACATAATAGTGTGCCTAGGGTAAAGAATATTGAATATCTCATTTAATCATGTGAGATTAAAACATTACCTAATGGATTGGAGAACTATATGGTCTACCAATTAAAATCATATCTTGTACATACATAAGTGGGCTGCATAGATCATTGAACATAAGAATATATTTTATCACCCATAATCCCATTATTGAGAAATTTGGTTGAATTATAAGTAAGTAACCAATAAATAATGTATAAGAACAAATAAGTAAATATTTTTGAGTTGAAATTGGTTTGGGTATATACATCAAAATTTTTTGGGCATGGAAAAATTCTAGGGCCACTTAAACAACATAATGGGAATACTTAATGAATCAAATAATGGATTGGTGAGTGTGAAAGGGTAATTTTACCTCATTGTAATCATATGATCTATAATAGGGACATGTAATAACAAAATACAATATGATAATTTTTTAACTAAACAGATTAATAAAAAAAGGGTTTTTGATTAAAAAAATTCATTGAAAAATCGTAGGATAATTTCAGCATCATAATGGTTGTACATAATAATTAATAATGAGGTTTTATGAGGTATAATGAGGTATATAACACATTAAAAATCATAAATATAGTATGAGAAAAGTTGAAAAAACTATCCTAACATTAGAATTTGGAAAAAAAAGTCATAAAATAAATAATTTTCCTAAATAAATTGGAAAACATGAGGATCATTTACATTGAGAGGGTGTTTCATTAATCATGGTAGAAGATTCATGAGGTAATGGAGGATCTAATGATGGTTCAAAAGAGGAAAGGGGTTATTATTAACATGATCCATTTATTTTTAGTTAAGATAAATTATTCCTTTGGATGGTTTATTAAGGAAAATAGAGGCATGTTATTTAGTATTTCTACACTACATGTCTTAAAATCTATGTATTAATGTATTCATAACAAAATAACATCAAATGGATTTATAAATGGTTAAAACAAAACAAATTTTGTCTTAATTATTTTATATTTCCATGTATAAATCTCATTAAAATATTTACCTTGGTGATGTGGTAGTGAGTCATGTTTACAAAGAATTGATTTTAAAACCATAAAATAAAATATATATTTTGGAGGATTCATATTGGATTTATAAAATTAATAATATAAACTCAGAAAAACATTTTTTTAAAATTAGAAATGAATATTTGTTCTTGGATAAATTTTATAGAATATATTGAATCATTTTGGGTCATTTTGTTAACATAATATTTATTATATTTAAATTTTACATGAAAATTTTATTGCCTTCAAAAGTTATGAAAAATAAATTTCCATATAATTGTGATGTTCTCAATAATAACACAAATATATTTATTTTCTAATTCTTTTAAAATATCTGACATTTTATTTTGAAATAACAATATCTTTTTATTGGTAAATTCTTTTTTATAAAAAAATTATTGTAACACTGATAAAAATAATTTTTGATATATTAATAATATATTATTAAATACATTTCATAAAAATTATTTAATAATTTTATTTTATTACAATATCCATATATTTTAAAATTTATTAAATATTGAAATGTAAATCCTTAATAGAAATTTCCTATACCTAAAAAATACAATTTGAATTTTTTCGTATTCAAAACTATTTTTTTAACAAACTCATTATTTATTAATATATTAAATAAAATCAATAATGGATCAATATAATAATTATTTCATAAAAAATAAAAAATAAATATTCATGATATTTTGTTTGAGTTACATATACATTTATTACACAAATGAAAACCTTATTGGTATGGTGTGAGACAATGATATGTTCTTGGAGGTGGTTCAAAGAACATTGTTTGTTGTGTGATCTTTATGAGCTTGAAATCATCATATAAATAGTTTTTGTCACGCTTCATTTGTGGAATATATTCATGAGAACAGTCATTGTAAAATCCAATAAATGATTACTTTTTTGTATGCTCTGATAAATGCTCTTTATACGGTACAATCATATTGGTAGTGTCAATTACTTCATTTTTGTGTCAATTGGAATTATTAAGACCATTAATATAAAATAATCATATTATCATTGTAAATTGGATATATTATCAATTGTTATTTGGATTAATGCTTTTTTAAAACTAATAGGATATAATATTCCAAAAAAATAGATAATACCATGTTTTTTATAAAATATATACTTTATATAGATTTTAGATTTTCCACAAAATGGAATTTTATTTTTAAAATTACAGGTTGTTACATTATTCCCCATTTAGAAATTTCACCCTCTAAATTTTCATGGTATACACTAATCCAGATGAGGGTACATTTATTTCATCACAAATTATTGTTCTCATTCCACTTCATCAATCATTTGATTCCCCTATATCCCTTTAACTAGGACAATGGTCTTGTTTAATAGAAATGTTTAATGATTATATACGAAATTCAATATATCCTCCTCATACAAAGGATCATTATACAATGTTTTCTTTTATATATTTAGTAAAATGGATGGATATAGTATATAAAACCTTGATAAGGATACATGAAAACACATTATGTACATGATATATGTTATCTGGGTGTGCTAGTTGATTGGTCACTACTAGGATGTAGTCAAATTTCTCAAATGGGCTTGTGTATCTTGGACTAATCTTTCACCTCTTCCCAAAAAATATGACTTTAATACATGGTGATATATGATGGAGGAATTTTTCTTTAAACTGAAACTCTAGATTATGCCTAAAGCTTTTCATATCATTTAATTGGACATTGTATTTATTTCTTATTATGTTGAATGTTTTGAACCTTCACTAACATTCCATGGGTATGATCTGTTCCTACCATCTTCTACTCTCTACCATTATCCTAGCATCTTGAATTGTAACAACTATTCCCAAAAATAGCCTAATAAAGTGAAATTTGAATTCCAGAATTGAAACTGTTGTTATATGATAACTCTAATGGGGGATTTTTCTAATCCCAACATCCATAGAAATCCGCTTAAAATATTATATTTATAACCTCTAGAGTCTGAACAGACCATTCAGAATACCACCTATAGGAGGGAAAAAATTATTTTTTACAATTAGTTCTAACTTTAATTCATGCTAAACAGTAATCACACTATTGTACTCAATTTTTTATAGGGATTAAATTTCCAAATAAAAAACTTCTTCATAAAAAAAGGGTGGGAGATTTTTAATAATTTCCAAATTTATGTTCTGAATTCTATATAATAAATTATTAAAATCATAAACTATACCATTGTTATTATACATGATTTTGACCAACGTGATTTGGTTTTCATTATATTAAAAGATAAATTATTTTTCCACTAATATGATAAATGTGGTTATGTGGAAGTGATTCTTGTTTACAACCAATTGAAAATATAAAATTGGTTTTATGAGACTAATTACGGGTTTATACAATTATTAAAATAACATCAAAAAAAATATTGTAATGTGTAAATGTATATTTGGTCATGTATATATTTTTAGAATATATAATCTTTATTTTTTTCATTATGATTTTATAATACCCATAATATATTTATACAATATTTAATTTATAACCAAAATTTCGATTATGTCAAAAAATTATGAAAATATCACCATCCTCCAATTTGATGAAGTAATTTAAAAAAAATATTTCATCCACCAAATTATTTATATTTGGACCCTCCACTTTTTATTCAAATATCAATATTTTTGGAAAAAATATAGTTTGTTGACAATAATAATGATCAGACCCTCACAAAAGTTATTTATGACTTTATAATATTAAATTATCATTTATACATAATAAAAATATTTTTTATAAAAATTATTTAATTCATTAATATTTTTCTTCTTTTTAGAAAATATATATTTCCCTAAAAAACATTTCTTATTTCATCACATTAAAATCAAATTTTTATAAAATTAGTTTTCTAATCGTATAAATGTTAATAATATTAAAAAATGAAAAATGGTAATTTTATTTTATAAAAAAATATATTCAAATTCTTAATGTTATGGTGTATGTACATATCCCTTTATTATGGCATCAAATTCTGTGAAGGTATGTTGTGAAATGTTGAGATTTTTATTGGGTGACTTGGGGGACATGGTTTGGGACATGATATCAATGAGTTTGAACAAATAATGTAAATGGTTAATGATATCTGTTGTGGGATATTTTAATGGGATTGGGGAAGGGAAAATCCAAATGATGATATCTCCATTAAAATCTTTTATAAATGTGCTCATATTGTATGATCCTACTGGATGATTCCATCACTTCATTCATATGTATAAATTGGAATTTATCACAACCCTTTATATGTACTTGTCATGCCATAATTATTTATTTGAAATATTCTTTTTTTATAATGATTAATATCCATTCAATTATAACAGGACAAAATCGTCTAAAATAACCAATGTACTGCAACTGTTTTATATATCTTCATTACTTAATAATTTATTTATTTAATTAGATACTCTATATTTAGGCCTTTTATATATTTATGAAACCATTCTAACATAGTAACATACATGTATGATGTATGATCCTTTCATAGGTCTCTACCCTATTATAAAAATCACTTCATATAGAATATCCAATAAACATGCAGGTCCTTATGTCAGATCATATAGGAACCTGAAATCATGTATGCTAGCTAGTCTCCTTTATTTACATCACATGCTAAGATCATATGACACTTAATCTCTTCCAATACGGCCTCATCACAAGATTCTAAATTCAAAATATATTACATCTCTCATCCATCAGCTTGGTTATCACACTATCATGAACCCCCCCCCCCATAAAGATACCTATTTTAGGTTTGTAATGTGATAATAAAGAAGATGACACCTGAATCCTACCTTTTATATGTTAAAGTTTATTCATAAGAAATTTGGATATATCATATACACATATTGATGGAATATCCCTATAATATAACAAAAATAATATAAATATTTTAATCACATCCAAAAAATTCATGCTCATATAAAATTAATAATTAATTCCAACAAAACATATAAATATAATGACATAGAACTGACAAAACTGAAACCTATAATTCATAAAAATGGTTTTGTCCATGATGCTCAAATAGATTATGAATAGCTCCTATAACTAATAATGTTATTCTTGATCATAAATTATCTCCAACAATCATGAAAATAGTTTATATATATATAGTGATCATAACATGTACACTTAGTGGGATCTTATTAACAACCTCTCTTGAAAAAAGGGAATAAATTATAATAATGCATGGTGAGTAAACATATGAAACCAAGTCATCAACTTAACATGATTAATTTTTTTTTTCAAAAAATCAAATTGTCAAAATCATAATTAATCACATAGAAATAGGTATTTTATATTAAATATAATTAAAAAATAAGGTACCTCACTTCCTCTTCTCCACTACCGTGTTTATCTTCCCCAGTGTTGCACCACCTAATCCTTCTCTCCCCAAATTTAATTATCCCAATGTAACATGGATTAAATTAGTATATCAAGAACCTCAATTATCAATTAATATCATCAACACAAAAATTTATAAAATAGTAACCAGGTAGTTTTTAAGAGCCCCCACAACCCATAATTCAGGTAGTATACCTCAATCCATCTCATCTGATACACAAAAAAACAATAATAACTATTGTGATACTATATATAGACAATATTTTGTATAAAATAACCAAGAGTGATTATGAACGTTTAAAAATATATAGTTATATATAAACACCACAAATAAAAAATATAATTCTAATAGGAGAAGAGATCAAGGTCAGTGGAGGAATCCAACTATCTATTGTTCATTGAAAATAATGTTGGGGAAAATGGCCACTAAATGTCTAGTGGGAGTATGTCTCTATACCTATACGTGTTGGCTAGCATAAAAAGTCACAAAAAATATATGATATATATATGGATAATAACAAATCTATGGGAAACTTCCCAGACTTAGATTTATCAACAGCTAATATCACATATGACTCTCAGCTACGACTATTAAGGCATATGTACCAAATACATAAAATCATAAATCTCAACATTAACTATAAAATAATATACATATTAATATTATTCAATTTTATTATCAGGATTAACATTATTATTTTTTCAGACATGTTCCAAAATCAATCTCTACGACATAAAATATGCACCCAGAGCGAATAGTATCAAACTGTTTCCCACATATATATACTAATAATATAAATTACATACATCAATCAAAGAATTAAAAATTAGATTAATTATCAAGTTATAATATCATATTGGAGCACAACAACATTGATAAATCTCAGTTTTGAATAGTTCTATCAGTCTTTGCGGTGTCCTTAACACAATTGTATATAATACCTAATATAGAACCCATTCCAAAATCATCATCATAATCTATACCCCATTCCATCATCATAAAATTGGGAATCCCATCAATTTTAATCACTATTACTAGAACCCTATTCCCCCATCACAACATTGGCAATCCCCGCCCGACATTGTAATCGCAAAAGGTTAATATTCAACCACATTAATGATCCCAATGCAATGAGAAGTTAATATATATTCAATGTATCATTCCGAACAAAATTAAATTGATAACTACTCCTAATTAATTCTGGAATTCCATAATTTATCAATAATTTTTGGATACCTCACCCCCAAAAAATGATTTAAGCCAACATTGATTTTTCATGAAATTCATTAATTAACTGATTTATTACCAATAAAACTCAGTAGCACTAAAATGTAAATTTCCAATACTAAATATTTTTTATTTAAAATGATGTTCCTCACTAAGACGGTATTTCATATATATCATTAATCAAAATGATAATCATTTCAATATTCCCCTTTTTTATATACAAATGAGTACCAAAATTATATTTTAAATAAATATCCATGCATTCATACCATGCATAATAATGATAGTAATAGATATCACACTATCTAGTTAACCTACATTGAATCAGAATATATATCTCAATTCATGTCATCACACATCCCAAATAATTCAAAAATGAATATGAATACCTATACATGTGGTAACATCATTTTCAAATTATAATAAATTAAATTATCCAATAATTCCTATCAATATAATTTAATCAGTTTAACACCAAAACATAAATTTTTTCACTCTCTCTCTTGATTAATTCTAGAAAAAATATCATAAATATATAACATGAAAATATTTATTTCATCTTTTCAAAAATATTACATATTATCAAGAAGTATTATCTATAGTATGTAATAAATCATCAATCATCATTGTTATAATTTCTATAAAAAATATCTGTTTGATGATGATATTTCTAGTTTCATAAAATAATTTATTTATCATTGGCTAACTATATAATCTTTAATTCAATTATTGTAACTAAAGAAAATCATATTAACCATTTTCTTCAGTTATAAACTTTTTATCACTGAATGAAATAGTAATATCACATTAATACAATTTCATGGATTTTTAGTATTATCAAGAATAAATAATATTTTATAAATTAAAACATCAACTAAATATTATAGAATCAATAATAATATTCAATTATGATTCAATAATGTATAAAAATATGAATTTTATCATCCTATTTCTATATAATTCAAAATAATTTATCCATGTGATTACATTTCTAGATTATTATTTGATTATGTTCAATCACATTTATCTAAGATAATGGGTAAAAACAAGATGATTTCACAGTAAAAAATATAAAATGTGTTGAATTAATATAACCACATTCAAGAAGAATGTTGTTTACATGATATAGAAAGTATATTAGAATGAAAAAAGATAATATCCCCTGAAAATCATGAGACCCATCGAATGAATTTTGAGTATGATTGTAAATCCAAAAAGGTGTTGTTGGGACCACCTAAAATCTTGTAGATCGAAGAGAGACTCAAATTTAGTGGAACATAATTGTTTCTTGGAGTTACACATATTTGTCCATGTGTTAATTGAAACACTGACAATTGATCCATATTTTATTTAACATCAATTAATATTAAATTTATACACATTTATGTTATATAAAACCATCGTTCAGGGTCTTTTAATATTAAGTTATGCCAACATTTTCATTTTCAACACTTGAGAGATTATAAAAAAAATGCTTACAAATTTATTCACAATAATATACACTAAAAATAAATTATATAATATTCCATAACAGAAAATTATCTATTAAAATTTCCAAAAGGAAACTCATATATGTTTCATTAGGGTAATACTGTTTAACCCCAACTCAGATTTCTACCATTTTGTAGGTTGACTATTAGCCTTATATTTCCTTTAAAAATCCCATATACCCTTACATAATCATGATAAACCTATTATTAGGGAATAAACTAAATTTATATGTCATTTAGAAATAATTTTTCCATTCTAGTGGATTAGGTATTACCCACATTTGAGATAAATATTTTCCATACAAAACTGTTGAAAATTTTGGTTGACCCTTGCATGACTAGGAATTTACCTTCTCTCACATGATTCAAGGAAACCATTATATGTTGAGTACCTTCTATGTAATGATAATTTTATTTACATATATAAAGAATTTAAAATTCATGGTTACCATTACATAACATTTTAAAATAAGTGGTCACCCTTATAAAATCCATAAAAATCACATGTTTTCCCTATTAAAATCTAGTATTTCAATCCTACCCATAAAAAACTCAAATAAAATGATATCTATATTTATGAAATTGAAGGACTGTACATCATACCCTTATGAAACATTTAAAAAAATACGTTCCCTTTTCTAACTATAATTATTTGCGTAAAGTTAAAAATTTCACTAAAAATATTTTATTTTTAATTAATCTAACCAATACATAATGAATACATGGGTTTATTATAACATTAAAATATCTAGGATCTTTAAAAAAATTATATCATAACATTAGAAACACCAATAATAATTTACTAAATATACATTTTATATATGAAATTACTTCCATATATTATAATGATTTATTAAAAATATTTCCATATTTTAAATTTCTTGTTTATGAAAACCTATAAAGTTATTAAACTTCTTGGAATCCATCGAACGTCCTAGAATGAAAAATAATGAAATCATGCAAAACCAGACCTTAACAATTGAAACCTAAAAAAATTCTCATCCTCAAGAATTTAATTCAAAATCGGGATGGGGAGAGAATGGTTGGGGAATAAATAAATTACCCCAAAATATACCTCTAAGGGTTTTCACTAAATTTGGAACATGAAAATTACATTACGAACACATTATATAGATAAAAACACATTAATCTAGTTTCCAAACAATCTCATGGGGTCATAACTCTCATACGAGAACTAGAACAATAATAAAACATTACATTAAGGAATATATTGAATATCAAATGTCAATTTGATGTTATATAGTCCTTCATATAAAAACACAACATTAAACAACATTAGAATATTAAATGACATATATAAATATCATTACTAAGAAATTTCACCTCATTACCACACAAATAACAAAAAAACAAAAATCCATACATATCCATTCAAACAAACATAATAATTGAAAAATATTTACTAAAATTAAATCACAATGATTTAGGAATAAATCATAGAAGATAAAAAATATTAATTATTCATGTAATAAAATGGAATATAAATATTAAATTTTTTTATGATTAATGAATTGTTTTTTTATTATTTGAAACATGCACGGCACAACAAGTCATGAAAAAATTATACTGGAATTCACGATTGAAAATTAAAAAAACATTATATATGATACTTAAATTTTTTCATTAATTATTTACTAGATAAGGAGTTCAAAAAAATAAACATTTTTTCTAAAGAATTACATTCAGTGAGTACAAGAATCCAAACATATATAATTATAATTCTTAATTTTAAAAACATGTTGTTAAAAACATTTTAGCACGACTCTTGTTTTTATAATATATATGGTTGGGAAAAAATCAAATGAAATCCCTATTATATCATAAATCAAAACAAGGTATTTATAAAAATATTATTTAAAAAAACACATTCATTATATTTTCAAAACATCTTTTAAAACAAATACAATTTTCATGAAACTATAGAAATAGTCTATTTTAGAAAACATTTGGTCAATAAATAAATTATATAAAAGTGCATCTAAAGAGACCCAAAAATATATCATAGAAATTTCTATTCATATATTTATATATTATATATGATATAAAATCACATACATAACACAATGAATAATAAATTAAATAATAGGTATTTCTAGAAGTGTAAAAACTTATACCGATTAAATATAAAATTTACCATCAGAATAGTAATATGATACATTTGAATAAGAAATTAGAATAATGAAAAGTATAATAACCCAATAATATATAAATAAAATTTATGAACCTTATAAATAAATGTATCAAATAATTATATCATATTATAAGTAAATGAATATTTTAAAAATTGTTAAATTATGTCTTGGTATTTTTATAAGTCACCAATCATTAAGAATAATTTTATAATTAATAAACTTATTTAAATGATTTTATATTTAAATAAAATTTATTCATATATTATAATTTCAATGTATTATAATTTTAGGATAAATTTATGTGACCTTATTTTCCTTTTGACGGCGTTTCAAAATCAATTATATTTTTAAAAAATGTATATTTTTTGAGTTAAAGATTGTTTTAATTAATAATTAAATTTCTCACATTTATAAATTTATTTTCATAAAATTTATTTTAATTTTTAATTATATAATTTGAAAAATGGAAAGGGTGTTTTTTTATTTTTCTAATATAATTTAATTTTTTGGGAATAGTAAAATATGATATATTTTGATAAATGGTAAATACAAACTTTATTGAGCAATATGTCATTTTGGGATGATTTAATCACCCTTGTTTTGATCTAAAATTCACTTATTACTGTATATAGTCACATGAATCAACACTATTTATTTTCTTGATATGAATAATAAAATAATAAATAAAATAATGAGAAATCACCTCTCTCCTCCATTATAAATTCCATTACTGACAACCACTTCTCCTCACATATCTAAGAATTGAATGTTTTAGCATTTTTTCTCAACACTCTTCTTAACTCTATGCCCCATTTACAATAGCTCTTTTTTTTAAAAATACCAAAACCTATCCCCTTAAGGTTGTTCTCAAGGAAGTGTATTTAAGTGGTAAAATCACATTCCTTTTCTATATAATTTTTTCTCATTTTCTTTTATTTTATTATTCTCACCTCAACCCCTCTATCCAAATGAGCATGATAAATCAATAATAATCTATATAATATAATGATATAATTTTTAATTTAATATCCATCCTCAAACTCCATTATTTCCTCTTATATTTAAGAAATGAAATTAGTTTCTCTAAGGTGCTAATTTACAACCTTTGTGCATGATCAAATTTCATTCATCGGTTTACCCTTTAAGGATGGTATTGAAAACATTTTATGGTTAAATCAGACATTGATATATTTAATAAACCCAATTTAATATTCAATAACAAGTATATACAAATAATATTAATTTCTACGACAAGAGTATTTCATAATGATCGAAAAACCGCCCAAATAATGTAAATGGTTAACCAAAATGTTTTATATGATAAATTATCCTCATAATATAAAACCAAATGAATTATGTTACCTAATAATATTTTTTATGTTATATAATATAATATAAATTCTATTCTATAAAATATTTCCAATTCCATAGAATCTTTCATACTCTTATAGAAGTATATAAATCATGAAATCCAATGAAATGAACGATCTCGAGAAAAAAAATTGTATCATAGAATCAAAAAATCAATAAATGAACATAAAAAATAGAATAAATAAAATTAAAATATATAAGGTTCTTAATTAATTAATTTATTGATGTAATTTTATTAACGAGTTTGTTAAGGTCACATGCAGAACACATTCTGACATAAGGTAAGGGTTTTCTTCCCAAACCTACATTTTCATTCCGGTTATGCTTTCGTCTTCAATAAAAAATATAATTATTAATTAATTTTATATAATTATTCTCAAATATATATATATATATGTTTCAAAATCATATATACACATTATTTGATCATTATTTTATGAGATAGTGAATGTTTTACAATGTTCGCTTATCATTTCTTCCCGATATACAACCCTGATTAAACTGAATGTCTCAATTTCATATTAATTTAAATGTATCATACTTATCCTTTCTAGGACACTATTATTATTTTAAAATAATTGATTTTTTATTAAAAACATTAATTTTTCATTTTTGGTTTTATATACACTATAATAGAAAATAGAACGGATTTTTCTAAAAGAACTCTTCTTTGAAAATTGAAAAAGGGTATTTATCCCAAAAAATAATAATTGATTTTATTATATATTTTCATATATTTCAACAACAATGTTGAATTTTATTCTTTAATGATATTTCTATATAATTTTAATCATACAAATAATTTTATTATGTGGTTTATGATGAGTTTGAATGTGGATGTGTTATCCTGATACCATTCACCATAGTATTGAAAATGTTTACTAATTATGTTTATAGATTGGGGAATGATGTTATCATTTCATATGTATATGTTGTTCATTTTTATCCCCATTAATTTGAGGAATGTATTGTACCTATTATTTGATAGGGGTCCACCATATCCTCTCAATGCATTGATATGTCCCAGGAGACCTACTAGACTGGATTTTTATCTATTATGCATAGGGGTCATGGTCTAGGCCTTGATGGTATGCTTACGATGTTTCACATTATTCATTCCATCATTATTAAATTATTAATTTTATTTCCATAATATTATTAAAATATTAGAATATCCATGGTTATGTTTTATTATAGTATTATGTAACTCTCTTTTACTTGCATCTATTTTATGCTCAAGATATTTTTTAATGGAATGTGTACTTTCAGTTTCTCCCCTGATTTATAATTATGCTTCTTTTCTATTACATACCCTTAGTGTGTAACACCCCGACCCCGGTTACCCATAGTCGGTGTATTATTACATAAGATTTTCATGATTATAAGGAATGAAGTCCCGAAGTACCGACCCATTTAGCAATCTTGGAAAATAGATTACATACATGAATGTTACATTGCACTTTAAGATATACAAAACAACATAATTAATCTTTATGAACTCCATTATTAACTTCGCTTGACCCTGCATATCAATCACAATAAACTTCATGGAATCCTAGGAAAAATAAATCATAGAAAGGGGTGAGCTCAAACTCTCAGTAAGGGTAATTAATACAGTGGAAACTTTCATAAATAAGCATAAACATTTAAGGCAATGTATAAATAAAACAAAAGCCATTTAAACATGAACTTCAGCATAAAATGGAAAAAAATAAAATTAAGTAATGCCATTTACATATTAACATGGATATTATAGTAGTCGAATAATTACATGCAATATAACTAACCACATTCATAATGATGGTATGAAAAATTCCGAACTTTAATTTCTGTGTTAAGGCCTTGTGCCAAGACCTAAGGGATAACTGTAACTGGAACCCAACCTGGAAAGCCTATGTAACTGGACTCTAACCTGGAGTTCCTCTAATAACCGGACAATGACCTGGAGTGCCTCTAATAACCGGACACCAACCTGGAGGGATTACTATTACCAGTCCCGAACCCGGAACATACTAGTCCAACACATTCATCTTAAGAAGATGATGAAATATAACATAAACATTCATATTAATACTAGCATACGAAATTCAAAAGCATTAATCATAAGCCATTAATGGCATAAAAATGACTCATCCATAGTCAAACAGATCACAAAACTATAAATATAATATTGAAGATTCTTATCATCATAAATCATCTTCAAAAAAGTGTATAATTTTTCAAAGGATGTTGACATAGATGAATTAAAAACTATTTGAGAGAAATATCTCTTTCCTTATGAAAACATTTAAAAGTCACACAATTTGGAAAAGAAGTCATTTAATGATATTTTTCAATCATAGTGTCCCATATCACTTTGAAACTTTTGAAATGAATAAACATTTTAAAAACATTCATGTCCCTATAAAGAAATCCTTAAAAACCATTTTGAAGACATGGAAATTAATAAGAAAGATTTAGAAGAATAAATATTTAGAACATTTGAAATGATGTTTTAGTAAAAAGTCCCTTAAAATAATTCCTTTGAAAACTCTTTCATAAAAAATGGACATGGATAATAAATATTTCCTAGTAGATACTAACGTAAAAACAACCTCGGATAATAAAGAGATTGTGAAATTAACCCTTACCAATTTGGTAACTTACGAAACATACAACCCCTGAAAGATGTATCATACAATGAATATGTAAATACACATAAATTAAAGTATATTACACAAAGAATACAATTATGGGAAGTAAATACACCAGAAAAAAGGTATAAGTGGAATCATGGAATGAATCTCACTGAAATTAGGAGTGAGATGAAAACCCCTTACCTTGCACTTTCCTTTAGAAGTTGGGTCCTTTTATAATGGGGAGGAGGGGATCTTTAGGAAAAACATAAAAGTATTAATTTATAATAAATTCATATTCAGTTTCTAATGATTCCAAAGTTGATTATTCAATGTATATGTTGGGTATGGGTCTAAATCATTTCAACCAATAGATTTTAGATAGGATTGAGTCATTATATTAACATTATATTTTAGTTTTAAGTCTTGTTTAATCAGTTTAACACTTACCATGTCACTTTGTATTTCTATAATATATAATTAATAAACATACTATATACATCCAAGTGACCCCACAGTGGTCCATTAATGATAAAATAATAATGATATAAGTCCTTTGGCTGATCCTTATATTTTTATTAATAGAATATAAATTAATAATATAATATTTGTTTTAAAAACTCATTTATGTCAATTTTGACACTACTCAATAATTGATTTTTGATAAAGTATTAACAAATTTATTAATTAAAATAAATTAATTTAAGAAATCCTAAAATGTCATATTAACCAATAAAATTCGTGTATGTCATCTAAACTATAAAATTATATTTATTTTAACATTTATAATACCAATTATTTGATTCTTTCATTAATAAGGAAAATAATGCATCATTATTGTGTCATATATATTTTTACATTTTCAATGTCAAAAAATTATAAATAAAATATCATTATGTATGAAATAATTTTATCTTTATAATTAATATTTATAATAAAAAATATAACATATATAACCCTATGTAAAAATTGTTCTACAAAAAGATATAAGCTTCTGTCATTTTTGTATTTACATTATCTTAATTAAAATAAAGTGTCCCTATCACCTAGATGTGGCTCCATGGGGTCCCAAAAATCGAGCCAAAGATTCCTATGTTCGGAAATGAATCCACCAATAAGGTTATTACATGTTTTAGGGTATTTTATTATTATTATAATATTATTTTTTAACCCTTTTTTACTGGATTAACCCTTTACCCATGGTAAATAAAATATTTACCGAAGTAATTATTCCAAATGTCTCAAAATAAAATTTACCTATTTAAACAATTTGGACATCCTGATTCCAAATGTGCAATCCATTTATCCAAATTAAAAACACAGAGGTGTCAGAAATTTATTTAAAATTAATTCCCGATGTCAAAACAAAAAGCGTGTTCTGAAGATATAAAAACTATCAAAATATTGACACTTGTTTATGTCCGGTTTAATTGTGAAATTATGTCCAATGAACAAAATTGTAATAAATGGTAAATATATATTCTACATATACTTTAAAACCACTAAAATTCATAATTTATCACTAATAATTATTTTTATTAAAAAAGTTGTTTTTATTTAAAATTTACTAATTTTCACTTTTCATCAAAATATAAATGTTGTCCAAAAAGTACCAAAATTTCTCCCAAGGCTAAATTAGATTTTACAAATCCAAAAATTAATTCCATTTTGAGAGGTAAAATTTATAAAATTTTAAAATGTGGGTATTACTATTCATAATGGCTACATTGATTGGTTGTGGTGTGTGTTAGAACTCGAAGTTGTGTACCACACACGCTACTGTATTATTCAAAGAGAAGCGTACCATGAATGCTTGGGGTGTTACATTGTAAATTTTTGACGTCCCCATTCTAAAAAATAAATTTATTTAGTCAAATTGATTATATAAAAGTTTAAAATATTCTATTTAAAATGGGTTCACTATTAAAAGTTCATAAAAGTTCAATTTTGAAAAATAATTATTTTATCTGAAAAAAATGAATTTGTTCTTACATTATGTCTAAGAATCTTATAATATAGATTCTAAAATTATAAGGATTATATAAAGTTAAAAATATAGTTAATACTATTCATAACCTCTTTTGAACGACTTGTTTGTTAAGTCATGGTGCGCTTGAACGCAGTGTTGCATGTAGTGAATGTTATTGAATTGTTTTGAAGAAGTACATAATATGAAATATTGGGGTGTTACATTATTCCCTCCTTCAATAAATTTTTTCCTCGCATTTTGATATTGTTCTTTGAAAATAAAGGTTGAAAATAGAAAACATCTTTGTGGGAAAACCCACATCGGAAATTTGGTTAATAAAATTTAGTTTTAATAAGAGGGAAAGGGAAATGAAAGGTTCACCACCAAATTATGACCTCGATTATGAGAACATTGGTTGTAATTAGAGACATATAATTGGAGGAAAATGTAAATATTAATAGGTAGTGATTGAGATCATCAATCACAAACAAGTTTAAAATTGAGGTCCTTAAATTCATCAATCTATGATGATTTAAAATGCCATCGGTTCAAAAAAGCATAAGGTATTAGGATAACACCTTTTTAGTTTTATGATACCTTCAATAAAGTATATGAATTAATTTCTTCATAGAATAAGAGGAGAAGAAAAATATATACTTGAAAAGTAGAGTTCCATCTTTTAACTAATTTATTCCACAAACTAATCTTTCACTCTAAAAGATAATATAACTTAAAAAATTATATTCTATTTATCTTATTTGTTTGGGGTAAAAAAATGAATTTATAATTCATCTAATATAACTTCTTAAAATAAACTACATTATTTAATCCAGGACATCTCATGGACCAGTGGTAGGTGATATACCCATGATGCCTTTGGTTGCGAGTTCAAGTCTCACGGCCTTGCCAGTCGCGACGGGATGCTGCCCGACCTCCGGGTTGTCCTTTTATAGAAATACAAAATTAATCTCAACCATGAATTATCCAAAATACTTCTATCGAAACTCATAGTCAATCATTTATAAGGAACACAATAAAGATCATTTTTTCTGCGTAATATCATGTGAACATAATCACCATGTAATCTTTTAAATCACTGCAACATCATGAATTAACATAAAACCTTGTTAATTACATTCATGATCCCTTATTCTTTATAGAATAATGGATATACTCTTTCTATCCAAAAATGATGTAAACTCCAACAATGAAAAATCATTAATCAGTTTCATGGTAGTCAACAATATCCAATATAATTTATTCAAATCAACCATCTATTATTCCAAAATCAATACCTCATCATCGGGACTATATAAAGGATTAACTTTACTTCAAAAATGTATTTTTTAAAAGTGTAGCTTACAATTAAGTCACTTTTCATAGAACCATCTAATTTCTAATCCTCAACAAAATAGTACTGCAGTGCAATTCTTATTTATCTCCATAATTCATGTAACCAGTATATTGTTGATACAACACTAAAATAAAATAATTCCATGATAACAACATAATAAAATTAGTCATTCCTCTTCATATGTGGTAGTATCATATCTTGATTATTATCCAATAGCATCATTTGGTGCATACTCTGATGATTTGTACATTGGTTTTCATAGTGTCCAAACTCATTGCAGATAAAGCATTTTACAATTGAAATCATTTTCTTACCCTTTCAGTCACGTACATGGTGTCCTTTTTCTCCACACTTATAACAAACTCCCATTCCTTCCAGGAAAGTTCCATGGCATTTCTACCCATAGTTAATATATATGGGAAAATTATTCTTTTCCCTCTACCGTTTATCCATCTTTCTCTCTTCCATCATTTTCTTCTCTTTCTTACCTTCAAAGACATAAGACTCAGTAAACTCTTTACTTATCTTATCAACACATGATACTATTTCTTCATATGATCATAATACGTGGGAGACTATTTCCCTTGTAAATGATGGCTTAATACCACGAAATATATGATCATTCTTATTCATTGGATCATACATATTACTGGAGGTCACACTCCTTCTACTGGGTTCCATTTCTATACAATAGCATAAACTTGGTTAGTTTATGAATTTCAATGAATAATTCCAAAACTTGTAAAATACCTAACACAAATTGAACAGTTTATGGATATAATCCATAAGCATAAAGGTGTTTTCTTTTAGTACGTATATACTTATGATACCTTCATAATGGTTTGTAATGAATATGAGAATTATCTTAAGCATGTCCCCCGTGAGTGATGTAACCAAAAGTGCAGCAAGGCTCGCTGTCATGAACGAGTTCCCATTCGAGTCTAGCTCAAAGTTGTCTTTTGGGATTTACCCCTAGGTACATCTGTGCTAGAGCCGCCTCTACCTGCTCATATCCAGACAGGGATGTATTTCTGGGAAAACTCAAAAAATATCTACAATATAAGAATTATAAGAAGTTATTCTATACTAATCCTCAAAGTCTATCTTAGGGATTTGTGCTCTAATCAAATTTTATCTAAATCTAGTTTCCATGGTTATTGCTAAACATCCTATTATACTATCTATAATTCCCTGACCCCAGTTACCTTGATTCGGTGCATTATTACCTAACATTGGCATGATTACAAGTAATGAAGTCCCGAAGGACCAATTTGTTTAGCAGTCTTGGAAAATAGATTATATACATGAATGTTACATTGCACTTTAAGACATACAAAACAACATAAATAATATTTATGAATGCCATTATTCCCTTGGCCTAACCCTGCATATCAATCACAATACAGTTCATGGAATATTGGGAAAATTATAACATAGAAAGGGGTGAGCTCAAATACTCAGTAAGGGTAATAAATACAACAAAAACATTCATAAATAAGAATAAACAATTAAGGCAGTGTAAAACTAAAACAAAATCCTTTTAAACTTGAACTTCAGTATAATATGGAAAAAATAAAATGATGTAATTCTATTTACTTATTCATATGGATATTCTACTAGTTTAATAATCAAATGAAATATCACTAACCACTTTCATAATGATGGTATTCATAATGCCAAACATTATTTTCTATGTTAAGGCCTTGTGCCAAGACCAAATGGATAACTGTATATGGAACCCAACCCAGAGATCCTCTTTAATCGGACTCCAATCCGTAGTTCCTTTAATAACCGGAGACAAACTTGGAGTGCCTCTAATAACTGGACACTAACCCGGAGTGCCTCTAATAAACGGAAACCGACCCGGAGTGCCTCTAATAACCGGACACCAACCCGGTCGGCTTACTTTTACCAGTCCCCAACCCGGAACAAACTAGTCCAACACATTCATCTTAAGAAGATGATGAAATATAACATAAACATTCGTATTAAAACTAGCAAACGAAAATCCAAAACACTAATTATAAGCCACTAATGGCATAAAAATGACTCATCCATAGTCAAACATATCACAAAACCTTATATACAATATGGAAAATTTGTATCATAATAAATCAACTTCAAAAAATTGTAAAATGTTTCAAAGGATGTTTACATAGATGAAATCAAAACTAATTGGGAGAAATATATATTTTTTCAAGAAAACATTTAAAATTCACACAATTTGGAAAAGAAGTCATTTAAAGAAATTTTTGAATCAAAGTGTCCCATACCACTTTGAAACTTTTGAATGAAATTAACATTTTAAAAACATTCATGTCCATATAAATAAATCCTTAAAAATCATTTTGAAGACATGGACATTAATGAGAAATATTTAGCAGAATAAACATTTAAAACATTAGAAATGATGTTTTAGTAAAAAGTCCCTTAAAATAATCCCTTTTAAAACACTTTCATAAAACATGGACATGGATAATAAATATGTCTCATTAGATACTTATGTAAAAACAACCTCAGATAATAAAGAGATTGTGAAATTAACCATTGGAAATTTGGTAACTTACGAAACATACAACCCATGAAAGAGGTATCATACAATGAATATGTAAATACATATAAATTAAAGTGTATTACACAATGAATACAATTATGGGCAGTACATACACCACACAAAATGTAATAGTGGCAATATGACATTAATCTCAGATGAATAAGGAGTGAGATGAAAACCCCTTACCTTGCACTTTCCTTTAGTCGAGTGTACGTTTAACCTCATGTACGAAGATCTTAGTATGTTATTAAATTATAACATAACCATATTAGTATTTATGATATCATACATGATTCATTTATGACTTTATATTACACATTTAATAATAATTTCCATGTTAAATTAACATTTCGGGTAATAATTGCTTTCTTTATCGTACGTGATTTAACTTGTTACTCTTGATTGTATCACATAGATAGTGATTTAAATACCTCCAGAATATAAAACATGATAAATATATCATATATATTTAGAATATAAATATTTGTAATAGACATATATATTAAATGAAAAACATAGTTTATGGAGACTATAGTCCGTACGTACGCATAAACGTTGTTTCTGTTTTCATATAGTATTGAACAGAAATAAGTGAATAAGATATATGTAAGTACATAAATAGTTATATATATAAATATATATATATCTACAGTATCATTATTATGTCATATATTAAATACTTATTAGTAATATATATTTTTATAATCGTCGATTAATGGAGAACTTGGAAATGAATCTCATTGCGTTGTGGAGACGGTAATCCATACATATGCACAAGAAAAAATATCATTCTTTTGATATTAAAATAATATATAATTGGATGTTATATCATATATACAGAATAATTATCATGTTATATTTACTATTTACATGAATTATACATCATTATTATACCCATCCAAATAATAATATATTGAATAACAATTACACCATGACGTGGAGACGGTAAGCCGTACGTACGCACGTATGGTGACATATCATTCAAAGGAAGGATATAATAATGAATATGGTTGTACCATATTTATAATAACATCACAGTATATAATAGATATTGGAGTTATATAAATAAAAAATAAAGAAGAAGTTTAAGAAGAAAGGAACTTGAAAGAGGGTGGTGAAACAATTATCTCTTCTTTGGGTTCTTCCTTTGGATTTGATCAAAAGGGCTCCATAGGTTGGCTCTCTGACCAAACTAAGGCCTCCAAAATTAATTGAGGGATGTTGAGAGAGTATTGGGTTAGGGTTTGTCTGATCCAAAATTATTTTATGTTGTGAATAATTGGATAGAAGTTGGGTACTTTTATAAGGGGGAGGAGGGGCTCTTTATGAAAAACATAAAGTATTAATTTATAATAAATTCATATTCGGTTTATAATGGCTCCAAAGATGATTATTAAAAGTATAAGGTTAGTATGGGTCGAAATAATTTCAACCAATAGATTTTAGACATGTTTTATTCATTATATTAACCTCAACTTTTAGTTTTAACTCTTGGTTAATTAGTTTAACACATACCATGTCACTTTGTATTATTATAATATATAGTTAATACACATTCTATATACATCCAAGAGACCCCAAAGTGGTCCATTAATGATAATAAAATAATGATATAATTCCTTTGTCTGAACCTTAGATTTTTAAGAATATAATATAAATTACTAATAAAATATTTGTTTTAAAAACTCATTTATGTCAATTTTGACACTACTCAATAATTCATTTTTGTTAAAGTCTTAACAACTTTATTAATTCGAAAAAAATTAATTTATGAAATCCTAAAATGTCATATTAACAAATAAAATTCGTGTATGTCATCAAAACATTCAAATTATATTTATTTTAATATTTATAATACCAATTATTTGATTCTTTCATTAATAAGGAAAATACGCCATCATTAATGTGTCATATATATTTTTTCATTTCAAATGACTAAAAATAATAAATAAAATATCATTATATATGAAATATTTTTATATTTCTAATTAATATTTATAATCGAAAATATAACATATATAACACTATGTAAAAATTGATTTGCTAAAAGATATATGCTTATGTCATTTTTGTATTTACATTATTTTAATTAAAATAAAGTGTCCCTATCACCTACAAGTGGTGCCATGGGGTCCCAAAAATCGACCCAAAGATGCCCATGGTCGGAAATGTATCCAACAATAAGGTTAGGACACGTTTTAGGGTAATTTATTATTATTATAATATTATTTTTTAACACTTATTTATCAGATTGACCCTTTAACCATTGTAAATAATATATTTTCCAAAGTAATTATTCAAAATGTCTAAAAATAAAAGTTACCTATTTAAATTTTTTTGGACATCATGATTCCAAATATGGATTTGATTTTTCCATATTCAGAATACATAAGTGTATGAAATTAATTTAAAATTAATTTCCGCTGTCAAAACAATGTGTGTTTTTATGATATAATAACTACCAAAAGATTGACACTTGTTTATGTCCGGTTTAATTGTGAAATTATGTTCAATGGCCAAAATTGTATTAAATTATAAAATAATATTATAAATATAATTTAAAAACACTCAAATTCATAATTTATCACTACTAATTATTTTGATTAAAAATGTTGTTTTTAATTAAAATTTAGTAATTTTAACTATTCATCAAAATATAAAAGTTATCCGAAAAGTGCCAAAATTTCACCCTAGCCTAAATTCGATATTTCGAATCCAAAAATGAATTCCATTTTGAGAGATAAAACTTACATAATATTAAAATTTGGGTATTACTATTCATAACGTCTATGATTGGTTGTGGTGTGTGTTAGAACTCGAAGTTGCGTACAACACACGCTACTGTATTATTCAAAGTGAAGCGTACCATGGAAGCTTGTGGTGTGAAATTGTAAATATTTGATGTCTCCATTCTATAGAATAAATTTATTTAGTCAAATTGAATATATAAAAGTTTAAAATATTGGATTTAAAAAGGGTTCACTATTTAAAGATGGTGAAAGTGCATTTTTGAAAAAAATTTCTTTTATCTGAAAAAAATGAATTTGTTCTTACATTATGTATAATAAACACATAATATGGATTCTAAAATTATAAGGATTATATAAAGTTCAAAATTTAATTAATAATATTCATAACCTCTTTTGAACGGCTGGTTTGGTAAATCATGGTGCGCTTGAACTCGGTGTTGCGTGTAGTGAAAGTTATTGAATTGTTTTGAAGAAGTAAATACTATGAAATCTTGGGGTGTTACATAGTGAGAATCTTAACTCACCCCATTATTATGATTTAATTTATCTTAGGATGTGATGATGAATATTATGAAGGACTTAATGGGATAATCCCGGATTTATGGATGTTTCTTGGGGAATCTATTTATTTTTCTTCCTTTAAATTTTTTAATGTAAATATTATGTTTGTATTTGATTTTCCAAAACTACTAAAATTTTCAGTCCATTAGGATATGAATTCATTGTAGTCATACAAATGAAATAATGTAAGGCACTAGATTTGGGAAACCGGGTAGGAGGTCTTTATTGTTGGTATAAAGGATGTTTTGTAGAAACCTTGGAAACTAGATTTAGAAAACAAAGATTAGGGGAAAAATACCTAAGATAAACTTTGATGATAAGAGTGGAATAATATCATTGAATTATTTAAGGTATAAATTATGTGGATATTCCTTGAAATACATCCCTATCTGGATACTACAAGTTTATGTGGACTTGGAATAGTTGTATCTTGGGGTAAAAACTCTACCATGATGTCTTGGGACTTACTCGTGGTAACCTGGTACATGATAAGGGTCGATGCAATGCACCGGGTTTGACACTCCTGAGTGGATATGCTTAGTATAAGTCAAATTTTCATTACACACCTTTATAACGGATTTAAAATTATACATGTCCACAAAGAAACAATATCTAGGATTATCAGAATATATATTCATAAAAAATAAATTTATGCTATGTGTTTTGCAAGTTTGAGATTATACCATATGATTCATAACTTAATCTTGTATATGCCATTATTTTGAAATGGTTCAGAGGGAAATTAATGGAAACTATACCAAGGCACATATCCCATGTAAGGATTTTTCTTTTATGAATGATAATGATGTCAGTATTAGAGCTATGATTGCTGATGAGAAACTTATAACTATACTGGGAAAACTAAATTAAGATCTGAACGATAACCATAACCGTATGAAACATCCAGATTTACAACATGGAGGATCAATGGTGGACCTATTAATGTACTAGAAAACTATATCATTCAATATTAATAGAAACCAATTAGTAGGTGAGAAGTGGATTAGTTCCTTAAAAAAGATATTTCTAATATTGGGAAGTATAAATAGGGTTATGGTTTTCATAAAGGATTATCATTTATCGGGAGAAGCAGATCAATAGTGGTCATGAAGCAAAAACACAAAGGAGGATAAATAAATTAACAATATAAAAGAGAGGGATATTAAAGAAATTTTCCTAGAATATTTTTCCTCATTAACTATGAGAGGATATGAATGGTAAATTATTGAATCTAAATTAAAAGGAAGATGAAAATGCTTCCAAGTAGGAATAAAATATTACAAGGATTGAAAGTCATGATACAGATTTCATAAATATTCCAAGGAGAAATATTGATCGATTATTTGGTGGTTTAAAACAATTCCTCCTATGGTAAGTTGTCTCCCAAAATTTCTCATCATATGTAGATATAGTCTCATGTGAAATCAAGAAAGAAAATATAATTCTCTAAGTTAAATGGCTTCAATGTAATGAAATAGAATAATATCATTCATAAAAACTCTAGAAAAGGGGATAAGGGAATTGTGAATAAGGTAAGAGTTGATTCTCCATCTTGTGATAATTTTGGGAAGATAGATCCCTTCACTTGCCTTATGGGTATGGGTGTTTGTTTCAAGTATTGAGAAAAAGGCCTCCAAAACTGTGATTACAATGAAAATAAAGAATATCAATACTTTTATTAATACCATAAAAATGATATGGGACATTATCAAAATGATTTTCCTTGGTATCAGGGAAACATTCTCAAAATAATGATAATGGAGGAAGTCAAGATTATGTTGTAAAAAATGCTATAATAGAAGTTCTTAATGATGTTGCAGCAGGTACTTTAACCATTTCCTTAAACATATTCAATTCATTCTTTGATTTTTGTCCGTACAATTAAATTATATCTTCAATGTTTTTAAAAAATGTTATACATTTCCAATTTTATTAAATGAAGGAGTTGACATTAATAAATACTTAGTGAAATATCATTGAAAGAAAAATGTGTCAATCATTCCCCTTTTTGAACAATAAATATGTTTTATTTTTACACCTTATCATCATACCTATTATTTTTTATATAAATCTTGGTATGCAATAGCTTTATAATTATGATAATAAAATATATTTTAAAAGGAAGGAAGATATAATTTATTTGAATTATTTATTTTCTCTTATATTTAGTGAAAATCATTCCCATCTAATTCTTATCTAGATCCAACCCCAATAGCTCTTTAAAATTCATTTTTTGGGGAGTAAGTGAAAAGAATATCTATGGTTGAGGAATGAAATTTTCCAATTGTTTATATTCATATTGAGAAATAATATTCTGATGTATTCATAGAGGATTTACATATACATCTTCCAGGTTGGGCAGTTTAGTTTTTTATTGACTTAATTACTGGTGCAAGGCCTATATCAAAGACTCCTTATATAATGTCCACAGTATAATTAGTGGAGTTGAAGAAACAACGAAAGGGGTTGAGTAGAAAGGGGTTTATTTTCTCTAGTGTTTCTACATGGGGAGGTCATCTTATTTTGAATAAGAATAAATATCGATCTATGAGACTATGCATTTAATACTGGGTGATCAATTCCATTGATATAATGGAAAAGTATTCTCATCCTCACATTGATGATTTATTTACTCAACATCGTAGAGCCAAATAATTTTTAATTATTTATTGTTGATATCGATATCATCAATTTCGTGTGAAGAATAATGTTATTCCAAAGGAGACTTTTCAAACCAGGTATGCATAGTATGAGTTAACAGTTATTCCAGCTGGACTGACTAATGCACATTCTATTTTAATTGTTCAAATGAATAATATTTTTCAAGTTATATCATGATGAATTTTTTGGGGGTATTTATTAATGATATCTTAGTATACATCAAAAATTAAAATTATAATGAGTATAACTTAGGCATTGGTATATAGACTCTTAGAAGAAATTTGTTATATGGGAAGTTTAGAAACTATGATTTATTGCCTCAAAAATTTTCTTTTCATGGACATATTGTCTCTAAATAATTAATTTTAGTTTATATGAATGAAATTTTATTTCATGAATGTCCTAATAATGAACATAACTGAGGTACGTAGTGTTATTGGTTCAGAAGGTTATTATCATCATTTTGTTTATAAAATCACTGAATTATCTATCCCATTACACATGATTTCTCATAAAGAGGTTATGTTTGTATGAAAAAATAATGTGAATAATGTTTTGATGAATTAAATAGAATATTTGTGATGTCACTTATCCTGAATCTACCATCAAAAAGTGGGGGTTTGTGATTGATTTTGATGCATCAAATAAATGACTTGGTTGTTCCCTTATTAAGATTGATAGAGTTATTGATTACACAAAAATATAGTTAAAAACACATGAACAAAACTATTCAACACAAGATCTTTAGTTAGTAGCGGTAATATTTTCTGTAAATATATAGAGACACTATATATACGGTGAAATATGTGAGATGGATACAAATAACAATAGTTTGAAATGTTTATTCTCATAAAAAGAAAAAAACATGAATAAAAGGAGATGGATCGAGCTACTCAAAGGAATATGATTGTTCGATAAACTACCACCCAGGGATGGAAAATAAGGTAGGAGATGCATTGTGTAGGAATTATCATGGAATTATGAAAAAAAATAAGGATTAAAAAAGATCGTGTGTACAAGGATCTATTAAATATGGATACAGAATTATCAAGGTGAGCCATAATTACTTTTTCAACTAGATTCTTAACCATATTTATTGGGAACAATTAAATGTTCTTAGTTTGATTATTAGAATATTTAAAAGATATCTAAAACTATGAATGGTGGTATGTTTTCATATTTTTCTGTGATGGTGAAATTCATAAATTTTTGGGGGAGGATATGTGTTCCCTCCATAACTGTGCTAAGAAAGAAGTTATTGGTTTATTCAAATTGTTTGAAATTCTCTATACATCCTAGTAAAAATAATATGTATAGATGTTTTATAGAGAAGTTGTGGTGGTATAACATGAACTGTGAAATTGATGATTAAGTATATTGATAGTTTGTATTTCAACAAAGTAATGATGATAGACAAAATTCGAATGTAGTTATGAAACATCTACATATTCCTTTATGGAAATAGGCTGACAACAGTATTTATTTTTTAACTCTATTACCAAAACCCAAAGAAATAATGACACAATATGGGTTATTATGGATAAACTTTCCAAATGTTTACATTTCCTTATATTAAAAGATGCTTTTCCACTGGATAACCTTGCACATATCTATATTAATGATGATGAAAGTTTTCATAGAGAACCTATCTCAGTTTTTTCTAACCATGATCCATGGTTTAAATGAAATTTTATAAAATTATTTTGAAATAATTTTATACTAAGATTCATTTCATTTCTATTTATCACCCATAAACTAACTAGCAGTCAGAAAGTATGATCCAAATGTTAGAAGACATATTTATATCATTACAACTTTAACTTGAAGGTATATGGGATCATTATTTATATTTTTTAGTATTAATAACAATAGTAGTTTCCATTATATAAATAAAATAGCACCATATGAAGAATTTTATGGAAATAGATATCATTCCCCAACTTATTGGGATGAAGTTAGTGAAAGAAATATTGTAGGCCAACAAAATTTGGATGAAACAAAAGAGAAGGTAACGACTATTCAAACCCATATCAAGGAAGATAAAATAAGATAATATATATGTGATGATAGTCAAAGGAATAATTTTTTATTTCACGTGGGAGATCACATTTTCTGGAAATTATATCCATAGAGGTTTTTTATAAGATATGGGAAGAAAATAAAAATAATGCCTAAGTAAATTTGATATTTTTGAATTTCTAGATAGAATTATAGTTGTTTATTATCTTTTGGTAGTGCCTCATATCCTTTCTACGATACACAATGTGTTTGAAAACTCTTGGTTATCGAAGTATATGACATACACAACACATTTACTCAGTAATGGAAGAATCTACTTAGTGCCTAAATTATCTTACTATGGAGAGCCTATTAAGAATCTAGAAACTAAATAATAGGTGTTGAGGAATTTTAGGACTTGATTTTTAATGGTGATTTATAAAAATAATAATGTTTAACAGGTGATGTGGGATCCTGAGGAGTTTATGATGTAGAACTACCAAAATATTTATATGGGGTGACAATCTGGGAAAATTGAGGACGAATTTTTTTATAGAATGAGAGAATGCAACGACCTAGAGCTCTACCAATTAAATGTTCCTTCATATGTTTTCATTGTATAGATAACATAAAATCACATATGCAACAAAATATAATCATCATTAATGGATAATTAATTAAACACTAGGTATTTATATAACTTAAGGAACTTAAACTGAGGAAATTGTAAATTTTCCTAAGGAATAGAAATATGAACCTTATGAATAGTAAATCAGAATAATGAATAGTAAAATCATCCATGAAAAGGTCAATTAAAATTAGTTATCTTATAAATGAAACTATCATATAATTATATCATAGTATAAGTAAATGAATAATTTAAAGAATATTAAATTAAGTGTCGATATTTCTTTAACATACAAATATTTAATTACAATTTTATAATTAAAAATTATTTTAAATGAAAATATGTTTCAATATATATATTTATAAATTAAAATATTTAATTATAATAATTTTAAGATAATTTTATGAGGTCTTAGTTTATTTTTTATTGTGTTATAATATCTGTTATATATTTAAAATCTGTATTTTTTGAGTTAATGATGGGTTTTATTTAAATTATATTTCTCATATATATAATATTATTTTAATAAAATTGAATAATTATTTTAATTATACACATGAAAAAATAGTTAGGGTGAATTTTTGAGGCTATTATAAAGTACATGATTTTTTTGAATAGTAAAATATGAGAATTTATGATAAATGATAAATACGTGATTTATTGTATCATAGATGACGTTATGCTGATGTATGAACCCTTGGTATGATATTAGATGCACATATTATTGTATTTAGTCCTATGATTCGATATTATTTCATGTCTTGATAAAAAAAATAACTGAAAAAATAATGAGAAATCACCCCTCTCCGTCACAATAAATTCCATCCCACACCAACATTTATACTCACACATCCAAGCATTGATGATTATGAAATATCTACCATATTCTATCACAAATCCTCTCTCCCACATCCATGATCTCTTTTCCTATCAAATTTTCACAACCAATCCCCTTAAGGAGGTTCTCAAGGAGAAGTATTCAAGAGGTAAAATCCTCATCCTTTTCTTATTCATTTCTTTTCAAGTATTTTTATTTTATAATTCTCTATTCACCTTCTATGTCCAAATGAGCATTATAAATCAAGATTTATCTATATTATTTAATGATATCTTGTAAATTTAATATCCTTCCTCAAAATCCTTTATCAAATTTTTTTAATAAATTGAAATCATTGTCTGTGAGGTGCCTCTTTAAAACCTTCATGGACAAAGAATATTCATTCTCCAAATTATCCATCAATGATGGTAATGAATCCAATTTTTTTGTTTAAACTAAACTGTGGTATATTTATGAAAAAATATTTATTATTGAATAACGTCTATATATACATATAGTGTTATTTTAAATGACAAAAATATTTTATAATGAATGAAAATATACTAAAATAATCTAAATGATTATCACTGATGTTTTTTCTAATGACTCATCCTCATAACATAAAAAATGAATTATATAATTGGATAATATTATTTACAAAAATACAGATCATATAAATTCAATTCAGGATAATTATACCCATCCCACATACCACTATACTCATATTCCAAAATATTAATCGTGAAAAACATCGAAATAAACGCTTCCGAGAAATAAAGTTTAATCTCATAACTCATCAAAATGGACATAAATTAACATGATAAAATGATAATAAATTTATTAAATTTATTAAATATTCATAAATAAATAAGTAATGGATTTAATTTTATTATGCAAACATTAATGTCACGTTCGGAACACATTTAGATATAAAGTAATTATTTTCTTCCTGAAGCTCCATTTTCTATCGGGTTATGCTTTCTTCCACTACACCCTAATGTAATTATTAATTGTTTTTATATAATTTATATAATATATATATATATATATGATCCAAAATCATATAAACATATCATTTTATCATTTTATTTTGAGAATAAATGTTCTTAATTTACCCTTCTCATTTCTTCCAGATACGCAAGCCCGATTAAAGGGATTGTGTCAATTTTTACCCATTTAAAATTATCAACCATAATATGTTTTATGAAAATATAATTTTTTTATATTCCCTACATTTTTCATGAAAAAATGTAATTTTTTGTTTCCGGTTTTATAGAAAAAATCTTGACAAATACAAATGATTTTTCCAAAACAACTCTTCTTTGCAATGTAAAAATGGGTATTTCGATGAAGAATTACTCATTGATTTTATTAGATTATTTTCATCTATTTCAACACCTATGTAGAATTTTATACTTTATGGAGGATTATATTTTATGTTTATCATCCACCATATTTTATGAAATGGTTTTTGATCATTTTGACTATGGATGTCCTATATTAATACCATTCACCATACTACATTGAATGATTAGTGATAATGGTTACCTATTGGGGAAAGTTATTTATATTTCATATGTATATGTTGTGATTGATTATCCCCATTCATATGAGGAATTTGTTGGACATTGTAACTGATGGGGTTCTACTATAGCCCCTTGATGCATCGATAGGTCGCATTAGACAAACTGGATTGGGTTTTTACCCATTATGTATGGTGCCTTGGCGAAGGTCTTTAAGGTATGTTAATGATGCCCAAAATTATTAATTCCCTTGTTATGAATATAGTAATTGATTTTCCTTGTGATTATTTAACTAGTATAATATCCATGATAATGTTTTGTTATGGAATTACTCAATCATCTTTTAATTACTTTAATTTTATACTTATGATTATGTTTTAATGGTATGTGTACATTTAGATGTTCACTATGATTTATAATTATCCTTACACTATATTACATACCTTTAATAAGAATCTTACTTCACCATATTCATCTGTTTAATTTTTACATATGATTAATTAAAGAATATTATTAATGACTTGTACGGATAATCTAGGTGTTATGGAATTTTCCAATGGAATCTATATATTTTCTACCATTAAATTTGGTAATTTAAAACTTATGTTTGTATATAATTTTCCAAAACTAATAAACACATCAGTATATTTGGATCTAAATTCTTTTTAGTCATACCAATGTAATAATGTATGGCATTGGCTTCTGTATAATGGGGTTGAGTTCATTACAATTATCACTATATATTATTTTAAATAATGAATAGAACAGTCATGGAAGATATAATAAATGTAAATTTTCAATTTAAAAATATCATATTTTATGTGATTTTAATGATAAATCATGTATATAGTTATGTTTTATGACTTCATCCTATTCTTTTTATTTAACTGTCACACCTCTATCGTGATATTTAAGGAATTTCTATCAACACATGTAACATCCGAAACATGGAAAACCAAAATTTAACAATTGACATGAATTACTAATAATGAATGTGGTTTAAAATATCCATTTTATCCAACTTTAATTTTCCCGTATTTTTAAGGAAATATTAATTCACAATTGGAACAGTCATGAAAAATATACAAAGCATCTAATGTCCAAATTACTATTTACAATATATAATCGGTGCATTAAATTTATTAAATATTTTCATATCCATGTAGCATAACATTTCTCTATCATCATTTAAAAGAATGATCAAATGAGTACCATTCAAATACAAATATAAGGAACCAATCTATCATAGCCTTATATTATCTACATTGGGATACACTGACACACCCATATTTATAATGTGTTGTTACGTAACAATTAATAATGACGAATGTTATTTTCTCTTCATATTGACAAGGTAATAAAACATGTAATTAATACAACGTAAATCTCTTTCGAGGATATAATAACCAAAATACATAGCCATGTCATACACAAATCCATATACAAATTCCACATCATAGTATAATATAATTCACTATATATAGAGTAATTAATCTAATAAAATGTTGAAATGAGTTATTAAAAAATAGAAACTATTATCCATTACTGAATATAGGTCCCATAACAACTAGAATGAGTTGGGAGTATATGGATGTAACCCAAGGATGACATATAATAACTACTTCCATTAGAAAAAATATCTTCCATTGTGGGGTGATATAAGAGTAAAGGATTCTAAATTTTAAAGATCACCTCCCCCAAAATAAAATATGACCACATGGGGTAATAGTAGAATGATTTATACAAGGTCTGAGAAACCCTTTCCCAATATCAAATCTACAACTCAACACCAGGACTATGATTTGTGTAAGAAAAACTATCTGTGAATAAAATTAGTTATGGAATGTAAGTTATAATTTTTAAATTTTATAAAAATAATGTCTCATTGATTTATTAGGCGGGTTTTAAAAATGATAATGAGGATGTTTCCATGAACTCATCCTGATTATCTATAAATCAATTAATAGAGATAAACATAGTAATTCACTTCAATGGTATAAAAATAAAAGTGTCTTATTATTAAGAAGGAAATTAAAATATCTCACCACGCTTCATGGTTAGATAAAAACATGATAATTGGGGGAAAATTCCACTAGTTGGGAAGTCTCTCTACATGGGGCCTATGAAAGAAACATGTTCTTGAAACTACCTTATGAATATCCCCCAAAACGTATCTACTATATCAAAAAAATTAGTAATAAGACCATCCATTTTCAAGATAATATATATATAATGATCACATACATAAAATATATGTGATCTCTCCATGATAAATTTAAACCAAAAGCTATCACTAACTCCTATAACCAATACTATATCAAATGATCTGATATAGATCGCTCAGACTTCTGTAAACATTGTCTCTAAGACTCTAGATGATTACTCCTATGTTCATTTTTTTATCATCATCCACTCTTTTTGGATTTTATGACATGTCTTTCAAATCATCTTTGATATAAACCTGATGAAGACATAAACCTAGAGCCACTACTCCAATGTAAAAAAACATTAAATAATTATAACATATGACACAGATCACATTATATTAGTTAGTAAAATCATGTTTAACAACGTTACGATTGAATAATCTATTCATGGAAAATGTTTATTCAATAATGACTCGTGATATCACTACTACAAACACAGCCTTTATCAGCGCTAAAAATGGCCTTTATCAGCGCTAGAAAATTGATGATAAAGCCAGCGTAGATAAAAAGGGTTCCCCTTTATCAGCGCTCCGAAAAGAGCTGATATAGGACCCCTTTATCTGCGCTAAAAAAAGCGCTGATAAAAGGGGTCTTTTATCAGTGCTCAAAAAAAGTGCTGATAAAAGTACCCCTTTATCAGCGCTCCGAAAAGCGCTGATAAAGGGGTCCTATATCAATCCTTCCTTTATCAGCGCTTTCATTTTAGCACTGATAAAGGAAACTTTTATCAGCGCTTTTAAAAAAGTGCTGATAAAAGTTAAAAAGAAATTAAAAAAATTTAAATAAACAACCAATCGGGGGGGATTTTATAGTGCTTGAATCCCCCATTTTACAGAGTTTTCGGCCCCTATACAACACCCCACACACCCCATGCACCCCCTCCACCCTTTAACAACTCTTGCTCCAATATTCCCCATTTGCGCGCACCCCTGCCTCCACCCGGATTTGAACTCGAGACCTCCCCCCTGCGCGCCTAAGCCCTTACCACTACTCTATTTTGATTTTATTTCCAAATCATGATATCTCTATATATTTATATTTATATATTTAGTTATATTTATTCGTATAGTAATATATATTTATATTAATAGATATATATAGTTATATTATAATATATAGTTATATAGTTATATTATAATATATATAGTAATATTAATATATATCTATATCTATATATATATATATAGTTATATTTATTCGTATAGTAATATATATTTATATTAATATATATATATAGTTATATTAACATATATATATTTATATTAACATATATATAGTTATATTAACATATATATAGTTATATTAACATATATATAGTTATATGAATATATATGAATATATATTTATATAGTTATATTAATATATATATAGTGATATTAATATATATATTTATGGTGATATTAATATATATATTTATAGTAATACTAATATATATATGTAGTTATATTAATATATATATAGTTATTAGATTAATATATATATATAGTTAGATTAATATATATATAGTTAGATTAATATATAGGTATATAAATATTCATATATTGGTGTTTTAAATAAAATGGATTTTTGTTATTATTTAGAAAAAGCTAATATATTTTATATGTAAATATATTTTATTATATATATTTATAATTAAATTTTTAGGTGTGAATATTTAAAAAATATGAATATATTGTTATATATTTGTTTTTAAATAGCAGAGCATTATAAAAAATGATGAAATTTCAAAGAAATAATATCAATATGAATGTAATACCTTGGAATAAATTCATACCCCACCAAAAAAATCTAATAATACACCCTTAAACGAGTTTGAAAATCCACAAAATGTTAAAAAATCGGGGTACCCTGATAAAAAACTCAGTTTTGGAGGCCTTCTGGGCCTCTTTTGCCCTCGAAAATCACTTAACATGGGTCCCCCCGAGTCACAGCGACGTAGAGCTCATCGCAGGCTTCGATTTGATATGTGGTAGAGCTCAAACGGACACTCGTATCAAACGTTATGGCCGTTTGAAGTTTGAGTTGCGTTTTCAACATATTTTGGATATTTTTTTAATTTTTTTAATTTATTTACTCCTCAAATTGTTATTAAATGACTATTACTCCATAATTATTATCAAAATATTAATTAATTTGTTTTTTAATTTTTTAAGAAGTCATTTTCACTAAATATCTTATATATTAAGTATAATAAGTGTAAATGTACATTTATACTTATCTAAAATATATTTAAAAATTATATATTATATTTATATAACTATATAACTATATTTATATATTAATATATTAATATATGTTATTTTTTTTAAGCCGACCCTTTATCAGTGCTAAAAAAAGCGCTGATAAAGGCCCCCCTTTATCAGCGCTACTAAGCAAGCGGTGTTAAAGGGGGGCCCTTTATCAGCGCTACTAAGCAAGCACTGATAAAGGGGGGCGCTGCGAAAAACTGTTTTTGTGGTAGTGTATATTTTAATTTGTATTTACACTACTTTAAGCATAACATTTTATTTAAAATATAGTAAACATGAAGGACCCTACATCATATCATTAGGGGGTATAAAATTCCATTTCCAAGATGGTTCTCATTTTTTATATCATATACTAAGATCAATGATATGTTTTTCCCGACCAACCTATGCATCATCCCTAGTACCTAACTCCAAAATCCAACCTCTCTCTAAAAAACACCTTTGATACCAATTTCCCAATGCTTGTCTCCCAAAAGGTACCCCTCAGAGGATTTTAGTGAGATAAGTGAGATAATGACACCCGAAGTCTACCTCCAATAGGCCACACAATTTATATTATCCATGTGGGTTTATTTTAATCACAAATATGATTCACTACCCTCTAAGATAATATAATGAGGGAAAAGATATTAAACCTTCCAAATAACTCTTCATCATTACAAATGAATTTGAAATCCTAATAGTTGATATAAATGTAATGTTATATAACTAAATCAAATGAAAACACCAAATAAAATCCTCAAAAGTGAAAACAAAGCTTTAAGAACTCTCAAATAACTCCTTGAAAGAGTAATATTATCTTGATCAAAAAAAAATTCCTACTATTAAAAAATATAGTACATATATACATTGAGTGATAATAAAATATATACCTAGATGGATCCTCTCAATATCCACTGGTGTATAATATGAAATAAGAATTCTAAATTCATATTGGTAATCAAATCAAATCAATGAATCACCTAAATAGGTTTACAATTCTTTTTCCAGACTCACTATGTCTCACTCACCATCTATCACATTTATTTAATCATATAACATCCAATATAATATCAAATGAATATATGCCTATTTCACTTCCTCATTAATTTGGGAAACTTCCCCAACATCACATTTCAGAAGCCATGTCCCTCAAAAATTAATCCCTCACAAATACGCAAGTACTATGGTAATATATCACCCAAATCCTGCATCACATCATCACATCATCCCATCCACATCGTCAAATAGTGAATGATTAGATTTCATGAGCCATTATATTAGACAAATCAATTATTATACATCAATATATAACATCATATACACAATATACAAATAATATCCATTATGATACTATATCTAGACTTATATGTGTATAAAATAACGATAATAAATTACATCCCTCTACACTCATATACAAGTAAAAGAAAATTATTTTATAAGTGTATAGTTTATAATGAATGGATGTAGAATAAATTAAGGACTACAAAGAATATAGTGAATATGTTATAGTAAAGTTCATGGGAAATTCCCTAACATGGGTAGAGAGTGGTGATGACATAGGGGAAGTTATTCATAGAGTTGAACAAAAATAATATTTATAAGCTTCCATCAATGTAATATATTATTTGGGATTCTAAATGTAAAAACATAATAGTGTGAGTCATGATTCAAAACACTATATATAGTAATAACAAAAGGATCCATATAACCTAAAGGTTAAAAATGGGGTTCTCATATATAATAATACAAAAATATCAAGGAAATTTGTTTATTATGAGATCAAAGACGATGAATAAATAAATATTGTAAATTTAATAAATAAAATATTGCAATATCAGTCAAAAAATTCGAACAGATGGTACATGAAATTTTCATCATGTAGTAAAATATTGAAGATTAGAAGATACTCATTAATATTAGTATAAAATTAAGAATTATGAATATATAGATGATATAAAATATCAAAATTTAGCACAAAGGACTGAAAAATATTTAACATATTATAAATAGAATAAGAGGACACATTCAAATAAAAAATTTGTTTTGGGGATTAATCAGAAATATAAATTCATTATAATTAATTCCATACCCCAATAACCAAATTAAAGGTGATGGTTTATTTCATTATGACATGGGATTGAATGATTTTGAGAATAGAAGAAAAAACATGTGCTGAAACAAAGATAGACGTGAACACATTTTATACTATGTTTTATTGTTATGAAAATATGTGAAATTCAAATAATGTACTTTCTATATAAAAGTGTTGTTGAGTGGAATAAGGTAATTAAATATATTAAACCAGAATTAAATTTTATATTCTTCATTTTTAAGTTCAATTTTTTATAATGTATTTTTTGGACAAATAGTCATCTATATCTAATAAAAAATGTAGAAAAAATTATAATGAAGACCATAATAGTCATTCACAGAATATCATGGAATCATCATGTAAACAATATATGAGAAATAAATTTTGATCTTTGAAAGATGATTTTTTCAATCATCTAATGAAGAATATCTTGCTTTCAAATCAACACGATATGTGAATTATAAGATATGTATCAAATAAATTAGATGAGAAGGTAGTTGTTGTTGAGATTTCCTTGATAAATAAAATATTTTTGGTTTTGGTATCATTGATAGATGATATACATATCTTATGTTGTGAAATAATTCACTTTTTGTAGGTGTTATGTATGGAATGTAATATGTTATAAAACATGTAAATGATTAATTATTGAATAATTTTTATTATGAAAATACAGGTTTGTGGTAATATACATGAGAGGTGTGTATGTATTAGTTATTGAAGGTATTATATTGAACCGACTATGTTCTATTAACCTATGTCACTTAGTGCATGAAATAATCCTTAACAAGATGATATATATAGTAAAGGAAAAAATATTGTTATGTCGATATATAGTGGAATCATGTGTTGGGTATTCTCTACATTATATTAATAGAAAAATATATGTTCTTCTACATAGGGAACAAAAAATGGTTGTTTCATAAGTTTCCTTGTTATTTGATCCATCCATCCTTGTAATATCTAGTAAAAAGTGATAGAGTTTTATATATTACTAATATATCAATTGATCATACACAAAGGTTTGGTACATTCTAATTAGAAAAGGATATTAAATAGTTGAGGAAGAAAAATTATAAAATTTCAATAACAGTTATTGAACGTGTTCAAATTAATTTTTTTGACCGATATAACCAATATTTATTGATAGGATGAGTTACTAATTTATTTTAATTAATTATTATAGTATTATGGAATGGATTATGATCATCACTCACCCTAACAATGTGCTCAGTTTCATAACACATTATTATAGAGTGGATGATAAGATGTCTAGACATTAAATTCAAAAATTCCAAAATGATAATTGAATTATTTTTACACAAATCCATGAGATGGATTATCTAAAAAACATTGGCCTTGTAAAAAGTCACAATTGGGATAACTAATGAAAAAACATCTTGTGGTTGTCGAACTAAACCATATCTTAAACAACGTGGCCAAGATAATTCATAATAAAAAATTCATACAAGAAATGTTTTGGAAAGAATTATTTTTGAAAATTTATATTATGTATTTATAAAAAGTCGTTTTTTGTGTTTGAGAGATGAAAATTCTGAATTAATGTTGTTTTTTTCGTATAATGTGATGTTGAAGTACTTTTGAGTCAATAAATGTGAGTGTTTAATTGTTAATAATAAGAATCATTGAAATTATTAATCCCATGGTCATAAATGGATTTCTCTTGATTTCTTATGATAATTAAAATCAAATAAAATATTTAAAAAGTGGATATAATATTTTTTTTCAAAATAAATATTGTCACTATAGTAGTGAATGATTATAATAATCAATACAAAAATTATTTGATTCATCATGAATGTGTTTAGAATGTAATTAGCTCAGGTGGCACAAGTATAATATATGGATTTTGACGAAGTTATTTATCATGAGTAGTTAATTTAGTTTTCATTTTCATAGATTCCAAAAAGGAGAGTGCAAAGTGATGATAAATAAATTACTAGGGATTTGATAGTTCTATTTAAGGTAAGGATAATTATGCATCATAATAAAACATCATTTTTAAATTTTTTAGACTAATAATTTTTGAAGAAGTTTACAAGGATAAGAATCAGGTTTGGACTATGAATATATAGAATGAAAGTTTTTGAAATAAATATACATATGAGATTATTTGAGCTGTATACACATGAGTTACATCCAGACCAAATAGGTCATCCTTGAGAATATGAATGATGACGGAATGATTATTCAAAATAAATCATGACATAGGTTGAATGGTTTTTCTATAATATAATTCATCGATGTTGATAGAATATTTAAACCTATTATAATATTTATGTAAATTATACAATTTATTGGTAGAAAAATTAAAATAATTTTAGGATGTTTTAGATAGACGTTAAGTCATAAATTCTAAATGCAGTTATATAGGAATGGGTAGACATCCAACAAATAGAGGGTTTTCTCATTTATAAAGATGAGAATAATTTTTTTATGATGAATGCACTATATTGATTGGTGTACGCACATAAGGTCGGGTACTCAACACTTGTTCAATATGTGATGATGATTGGTTTCCAATATAGTAGATTTGATTAAAATATATATATCAAAAATTAGAGTGATAAAATGATTATATGTCTCATTTATGTGAATTCTATAATCATTGGAGGATTTTGTTTGATGATTATAAATAGTTTGTAGAGTTCATATAGTTTTATTTTGATATGGAAATGATTAGGAAGATGAAATGTTTCCTTGGTTTATAACAGATACAAGGAAGGCATGATACATTCATTTCTCAATCCAAATATATTGAATAGGATCTAATAAAACGTGTAATTTTAGATTACAATGATTTGAAATCACTTATTTTTTATATGGATGTAATTGATAGTTGATGATGACGAAGAAAATGATCAAGGTAACAGAAAATGAGAATATTATTAGATGTGTATTGTACTAAATAGTGACATAACTAGGTAATCCATTTTTCACTTGTTGGGAATCTTGTTATCAAAGTATGCCCAAATAAATATACTTATTATTAAAGAAATTAATACCTTAAAATGATAAAATAAGTGATAATTTTTTTTGTACAATTCATTATCATAAAATGACATATTAGGACATACAAATGATAATTTGTCTAGTTCAGTTTAATATAGAAATTCAATAGTATGAGTATTGGGTTTTCATGGAAAATTGGTAACTGTTTGGACTATAAGGAGAAAATATATAATTTATTTGAGCACTATATTATTTGAAAAAATTATAGGCACTTAATCCTGTATAAATATGTTATAGATAATGATATTAAAATAAGATATTGGAGTTGAATTGATGCTTGTCATAAAAATTAATTTTGATAATTCAGTTTCCATTAATATCATAAAATACTTAATCCATTGGTTCAAGATAATGGTCATTGAAATTATGTATCACTTCATACAGAAGAAATCTGAGCATGGGTCAGTAAAATTAGAGTATATTCTTACAAAACATCATGAAGTAGACATAATTAAATGGAGTTACAAAAATATTAATTCTAATGGAATAAACATATGATCTCGGTAGTGACCCCTCCTCACCATATAAATATTATGGATGTTAAACCCCCACACCCAAGTTATATTATAGATTTACCAACATGTTTCTCCTTTTGATTTATATATTTTAGACCATAAAGAAGTGATCATTGGGATTATTGAAAAAGCATGAGAAATATGTAACATTCTATAGGAGATAATTCATAGAATTGTAAAGGAAATGACTACATATAATGGCAAGGGGGAAATAATTTTTTTTGAATCCAGGGTAGTGAGGTTGTCAGGTGGTTTTAATGATGATGATATGGATGATATTTTTTCTAGGACTAGATTTCATAAAAGGATGAAACTGGATTCTTGATGAAATAATTTTTCTTGGAATGGTTGAGGAAGTGGTGGTTTTTGTATTCATGAAGTCATACATTTTATTTAATAATTATTATCAATTAAATTTTTTTTATCTAGAGTGATTCATCAAGTTGTATCAAGAATGATGTATATAATTAATGAAAAAATTCTTATTAAACTTCTAACTAGTGTCGATAATGATTCTTCTAGTATTAAATTATTTCATGAGTAAGTATTTTTTATCTATATAGTATTTCAAAAAGGATAGAATAGTCTTAAGAAGATGTGGATTTGTTTTCTCAACAAAAGAATTATTGGGTTTGAATTAAATTAAACAAAATTAAAAGTATTATGTAACACCAATAGAATTTGTGGAGATTTTTTGGAAAAAATTATATATAATTTTTTTTCAATGCACAATGTCAAAAATTCCATCCCCATGATGTCAAATTAGAATACGTTACACGCAACACGGATGTTTCCATGAAACACCATTTTATTATCATTATTATTTAAGTAAGAAAATTATAAAATATACATTAAATATAGTTATATGAATAGTAATAAATTCTTTTAATATATTTTTCATAATTGTAAAATGAATTGACAATGAAGGATATAAATTTTGTTAAAGTCCTTATAGGTTAGAAAAAAAATGTTTTTTCAAATAAAGAACTTTTATTGTATTTCTATGTCAAATAGTAAAAATAAATTTATGAACAATTAGTAATTTAATATGATAATATAAAATTCATTTTTTTAATTTATAATTCTGAAATTTGGTTGTGGTGAATTTTTTGGATTTTTTTGAGAAACTTAATTTTTTAATATATACAGATAAATAATTTATTTTAATTCAAAATTAATTTGTCATCAAATTTATTTATTAGGATAGAATATTTTATAATTATTTTTCAAAGATTAGTTAGATTAAATTTTTTCCAATTAATTCAAACTAGGTAATTAGAACCATCTTCAAAATGATATTTAACATAAAAACTTATCAATATTTTGATTTAATTTACTTTAAAACCCCACATTATTGACCCGACATCAGGATTAAATTGAAATTAATATCTACCAATTATATTATTGGAATTTATAAAAATTAATTCTATATTTTTATTCAGAATTGATTATAATTTATGATGAGTTCAACATAAATTTTTATTCAAATGATTAGTGAAAGTGATTAAAATTAATTACATCAATTAATGTTAAATTCAGCTTAATAAGTGACTGAATCAAAACATTGAGGCAAAAAATATGAATAAAAATGTCCCAAATAAATTTTATAGACTCAATTCTACCCAATCCTATATTTTATCATCTTTTTATCTTTATTGTATCCACTTTATCCATGAAAAATATGGGTGGAATTCTCTCTTCAAATATTTACATGAGTTCCACTCCCCATTCCCTATAAAAGTGCACCATCTATCCCTCTTATTAATACCTCTCAAACAATATAGTTTCGGCGAATATATTCCCAATACACATCCCAAAATTACTCCCTTACTCCATTAATCCTTCTTATTGTCATAATTTCATCCAAAGAATGTTATTTTTCATATACCAAAATGAGTTACCTCATAAAGAGGTAACACCTTCTCTCAAACTCCATTGTTTTATTTTCCATTTCCACCCCTCAAATATATAAATTTAATTATGATATAACAAAAATATCATCCTCAATATACAAGTATTTTATTATTCTGTGGCTTAATCCTATACACACACATTATTTTAAGGGTTATCAAACATTCTCTTTATGTGTACATTGAACTACAGCCTTATGGAACGAGAATTGTTCATTTTTAGATTACCGCCTCCCATGGTGGACATTTTTATTGACACAATACTTATATATATCATATATTATATTTTTTATATCATTATGTTTCATTAATTATTTTACAAAAAATGTATTTGTACTTTTAATTTTTTTTTTCTTATTATGTTAATTTCATATCAACAAGTGTGGACTACTGCAACATTGTGGTTTGTTCATACACTACACAGAATGTATTAATTATGGGTTAATTAAATATAAATTGTAATTCCTCGACCCAAGATTCCCAGAGTCGGTGCATTATTTTATTACATAGGCATGATTTCAAGGAATGAGGTCCCGAAAGATTGACCAGTTTAGTAGTCTTGGAAAATAGATTACATATTTGAACGTTTCATTACACTTTCTAACATACAAAAAAAAATTAATCCTTTTTTAATACCATTTTTTCATTATCTTATTCTTGCATCTCAAACATAAAACACTTCTTGGGATCCTGGGAAAAAAATTATAAGAAAGGGGTCAGCCCAGATGCTTAGTAAGGGTAAATACTTTAGAAGAAGCTATATACTTTTAAGGAAAGATGTGTAACAAAACAACAACCTTTTAATCATAAACTTTAACATATTATGGAAAAAATAAATCAAACATTACCTTATGAACATTCACATGGATATTATAGAAGTTGAATAATCACATGTAATAACTAATTTCATAATGAGGGAATGTATAGTTCCTGACATTAATTTTAGTGTCAAAGCCTCGTGCCGGAACCTATGAGCCAACTATAATCGGAGCCAAACCCGAAGATCCTCTGTAACCATAATCCATCCCGGAGAGCCTCTGTAACAGGACTCCAACCCGGAGAGCCTTTGTACACATACTCCAACCTGAAGAGTATTTTGTAACAAGACCCTTACCAGAAGGGCCTACATATACTGATCGCAAACCCAGAACATACTAGTCCAACACATTCATCTTAAGATGTTGTTGAAATATATTATAAACATTCGTATTAAAACATTCATACAGAATGACAATAATTTATCCATAAAACATTAATGGTAACCAAATAACACATCTAGAGTAAAACACATCACAAAACAGTAAATACAATATGGAAAATTTGTATCCTAATAAATCAACTTCAAACAAGATTAAAATTCATTAAATGGTGTTCAGATAAGTGAAAATGATCAGTAAAATTCATTCAGAGAAATACCCATTTTTCATGAACTCATTTAAAATTCTCACAATTTATAAGTGTAGACATTTAAAATGGATTTAGGAATCAATGTGTCCCATACAACTTTGAAACTTTTTAAAATAGTTATCATTTCAAAACATTCATGTCCATCTAAATCAATCTTTTAAATCATTTTGAAAATATAGATATAAATTAAAAGGATTTAGAAAGATAAATCTTTAAAACACTTAAAATGATGATATAGTTAAATAGAACCTACCATAAATCCTTGAAAGATTATTTTTGAAATCATTTTTATAAAATATGGGTATTAATGATAAGTATTTCCCAGAAAATACTTACAGATGAACAATCTCAGATAGTAATTAGATTTAGGAAATAACCCTTACCTCATTGTAATGAATCGAGTCGTATGAAAAATAGTCAATAACCACCAAATGAATCACATAATATCATGAATATAAATATAATAATTATTATTTATATCAAATATTAGTACACAATACACAACATGAAATTAATAAATGGTGAACAATGGAAATCTCACAAAATTAAAAGTGAGATAAGAAACCCCTTACCACATGTCCGACATGACTCACTCATATGTTCCTTGTTATTATTGAATAATAAAATTAAGTTAGTTTCAATTTTAGTAAGAATATATTCAATTATATTATTTCTTTTATATCACTTATTACCTTTCTATAAAAATTAATTAATTATTTGTGTTCAAATCAGAAATTTTTTCGATGTTCAGAACTTGTGTCAAAAATGAACATGTTATAATTATAAACTGTCCATGTGGTCAAAAGTCTGTTATCTATAGAATTATATTACTAATTAATATTTAATATATATCATATATTTCAAATATAAATATGTATTTATAATAGTGCATAACATTTGGAGATATGAAATTGAAATGCACTGTTCATGGAGACGGTAAGCCGTACATACGCATGAATGCTACTTTCATTTCTATTTTGTATTTTAATTGAAATAAAACATAATGATACATAATTATATTATAATCATAGTATGACATAATATATTAAATCATAAAATATTTACTTTTTACATCACACATAAGTCATTAACGAGTCATATCACTTTGAGGGGGTGGTAGTCCGCACTTCCAAAAATGAAATTATTGCATTTTACCCATAATGGAAACCATAAAGGTATGATATAAAAGGAAAATAAGGAGGAAAAAAGAAAAAATAAACATAATATATATATATATAATATAAATATAGTTCCATCTTAATTTCCACCATGAGAGATCGTAGGACACAATCAAACAATCATGGTTTTGTAAAGTGTTAGTTTTCCAACCACAGAAACAGTATGTTCTTCACCCATTTGATTTAGGTTTCTGTAAGTATAGTTGTAATCCTTCTCATAAAAACATCCTAGTATATTGATTATACTGTTAGTTGCATAAAATAATGGCATAAAATGAGTCTATGGGGGGTTGGATAAGTAAAAAAAAGAAATGAAAAGAATATAATAGAAACAGTTACCTTTAATTAGGGTAACTTCCATTGTTTTGAACCAAAAGGAATTTTTTAAGTGACTTATGTCTAAGGTAAGGCTTCTTGGGGTATGATAGGGACCTTGGGAGCTTATTTGTTATGGGTCTGGGCGAGCCAAGGGGTTTGAGAGGTGTGTGGAATGGTTTAGAAGTCTTTACCTTTTGTTAGGGGGAGGAGGGGCTCTTTAAAAAAGTATAAAAATATTATTTTAATATATAGTGATATTCGGTTTCTAAATATCCAAAACTAATTAAAGTAGAATATAAGATGACTAATGGTCAATATAAAATCTTCCAAAAATAATTGGACATGTTTTGGATATATTTTTAATATTTACAATCTTATTTATTTAAATCATTTATTAATGTGGAAAATAATATGTCATTATTATGTCACAAATCATTTGGTTTATTTGAAGTCTAAATATTATAAAAAAAAATACCTCAATGTAGGAAATAGTTTTAGATTTACAATAAATATTAATAGTCAAAATGATAATTTATATAACCTCATGTAAAAAATTATTTACTAAAAGATATTTATTTATGTCATTTTTTGCCATTACTTTATGTTAGTTAATATAAAGTGTCATTATCATTCATAAGTGGCTCCATGGAGTCCCAAAATAGACCGAATGATGCCCAATGTCATCTATGACCCATACAATAGGGCTATAACAATTTTAAAAGGAATTTTTTATTATTATAATATTATTTTCAACTTGATTTTCCCAATTTATCTTTAACCATGGTAAATAAAAGTCAAAAGGTACTATTCCCCAAAAATTGTTTTTATCATATTAATCAACATATAATTTACTGAGGTTAACCACATCTATTGGATTTTATAAATTCAACTCACGGAAATATTAACATTTAGTTTTATGCAAATTAGCAAATTCGCCTAGTAGTTGGGTAAAAGACGGTAAAAACTTCAAAAAAAAATTTATATATCTAATCATGTTATAAAATAACTCCGATGAATTATATTGAAATTTTATTTTTATTATGTATCTATTTTGACCGGAAATAAATTTAAATAATATTAATAATTATTTAAATAAAAATTCGGTTTTAACCAATAACTAAGTGTTTTCCACTATTCATCAATATTTGAATGTTTTCTGAAAAATACCAAATTTTCACCTAAAGATAATTTGAATATTATGTGTTAACAAATTAACTCTATTTTACCATATTCAAAAGATTGATGATTCATTTATTAATTTAAAATTAATTACTGTTGTCAGAACCAAAAAGCGTGTTTTTAAAAAATAATAACTAACAAAAGATTGATACTTGGTTATGTTCAATTTCAATGTGAAATTATTTCTAATGAATAATATTAGCTTAAATAGTAAAAATATAATCTATTTATACTTAAAAACCATTAAAAAATATTATTTAATACCAAATATTTCTTTAATTAAAAATGGTTTTTTAGTTAAAATATAGTATTTTTTACTATTCACCCAAATATGAATGTTATCAAAAAAATAGCAAAAATTTATTGAAACTAAATTCATATTTATCAAATCTAAGGAAATTGTTTATTTTTAAAAATTAATATATTAAAGGTTAAAATATTGGATTTAAAAAGGTTTCTCCATTAAAAGGCGGTAAAATCTATTTTTTTAAAAAAATACTTCATTTATGAGAAAAAAAGAATTTGTTTTTTTTTCATTATATCTAATAAACTCAAAATATGGATTCTAAAATTATATGTATTTTATAATATTGAAAATTTAGTTAATACAATTCATAACCTCTTTTGATCGGCTAGTTTGGTATGCTGTTGTGTGCTTGAACTCGGTGTTTCATTAAGTGATAGTTATTAAATTACATTGAAGAAATAACGTACAATGAAATATTGGGGTGTTACATTCATCCCACCTTCAATAAATTTCATCATATGAATTTATATTTGTTCTTTGAAAATAAACAGTTGAAAATATAAAATACCTTTGTGAGAAAACCCACATCGGAAAAGGGATTAATAAAATTTAGTCTTAATAAGAGGAAAATGGGAGTGAAAAAGTCACCATAAAATAATGATTCATGATTAGGAGACAATTTCTGGAAATTAATGGCACATAATTGGAGGAAAACATAAATATTTATAGGTTGTTATTGGGGTCATTATTCAAAAACAATAGTTGAATTGAGGGCCTCAAAGCGATCAACCTATGATTATTTAAAATATTTTCGGTTCAAAAAAACATAAGGTATTAGTATAACACATTTTTTGTTTTACAATTCTTTTACGTAATGTTTATGAATTAATTTCATCCTAGAATATGAGAAGAAGAAAAAAATATACTTGATATTTATAGTTCCATACTTTAACTAATTTCTACCACAAACTCATCATTCCCTCTAAAAGATAATAGAACATAAAAAAATATTCAATTTATCATATTCGTATAGGGCTCCAAAAAAATGTATTTTAATTTACCTATCATACCGTTTAAAAAAAGAAACTACATTATACAATCTAGGGTCTTCACGTAGTCCATTGGTAGGTGATAAATCCCAATCACACTATGCTTGTGGGTTTGATTCCTACATCTTTATCCGACGCAATGGGTTGTCACATGGTCTGTGTGTTTTAATTTTTATAAAAATACAAAAATAACCTCAATAATTGTATCCAATTTGAAACATAATCCATTCCATCCTTTAAACTTATCAAAAATACTTCTATTCAAACTCATAGACCAAAATTTATTAGGAAGTTAAACATAATAAAGATCATTTCTCCCACGTAGTAACATGTGAACACCATCATCATGTATTATTTTAAAACATGGTAACACCCTGAATTGACATAAAACCTTATTGACTAAATTCATGCGCCTTTCTTCCTTATAGAATACTGGATATACTCATTGTATCAAAAAATGTTGTAAACTCCAACAATGATGGAATATAAAAATCGTTAATCACTTTTAAGGTAGTCACGAATATAAAATATAATTTATCCAAATAAATCATGTATTATTCCAAAATCACTACCTCAGTATCAGAACCATGTTATGCATTATTTTTATCTCAACCATATATTTTCCAAAAATTGAACCAGGTATTGAGTCACTTTTTATGGTTCCACACAATCTCAATTCCTTAATGAAATAGTTCTGCAGTAAAATCATTATATTTTCTCTAATTATTATAACTTGTACATCATTAATACAATACTCAAATGAAACAATACATTAATAAAAAAGTATGATATATAATTATTCTTCTTCATATTTGGTAGTATCATAACTTTATTAGTATCCAATTGCAGTATTTGGGGTATACTCTGATGATTTGGACATTGATTTTCATAGTGTCCCAACTCATTGCATATGAAGAAATGTATATTTGAAACAGTTTTATTACCCTTGCAATCACGTACATGGTGTCCTTTTTTCCACAATTAAAACAAACTCACATTCCCTTCAATCATTTACCAAGTTGATTATTTCAACATTTATCACATTTTCGAAAATCATTCTTTTCCCTCTTCCCTTTATCCTTATTTCTCTCTTCCATATTTTTCTTCGCTTGCATCCCTTCAAAGCCATATGAATCAGTTAATTATTTACCTATTTTATTAAGACATTATAATGTTTCTTCATATGTTGAGAATACATAGGATACTATTTCCCTTATAAATGTTGTCTTAATACTATGAAATATATGATCCTTCTTATTTGTTGGATCATACGTATTGTTGGAGTTCACATTCCATCTACTGGGTGCCATTTCTATACAATGGCATACACTAGGTCAGTTTATTAATTACAATGAATTATTACAAACATATAAAACACCTAACGTAAATTGAATAGTTTTTGGATATAATCTATATTCATAAATGTATTTTCTTTGAGAGGGTATATAATCGTAAATCCTTCATAATTATTTGTAAAGAAAATGAGAATTATCCTAAACATATCCCTAGGGAGTGTCATAACCAAGAGTGCATCAAGGCCCGTTGTCGTGCACCAGTTCCGGTTCGAGTCTAGATCAAAGTGGTGTTTTTGGGTTTTACCCCTAGGTACATCTGTGTTAGAGATGCCTCTACCAGCTCGTATCTAGATAGAGATGTATTTTCATTGAAAACTCACAAAATCTTTACATTACCAAAATTTTATGAATTTCTTCTATACTAATCCTCAAATTATATCTTAGGATAATCTCCTCTAATAAGATTTTATCTAAATCTAATTTCCAAGCTTATTTCTAAACTTCCCCTATTACCAACTGTAACGCCCCGACCTTAGATTCCGAGAATTGGTGCATTATTTTAATACAGTGGTATGATTACAGGGAATTAAGTCCCAAAAGACTGATTATTTTAGCAGTCTTGGAAAATAGATAACATATATTAACTTTTCATTACACTTTATAACATAAAACCAAAAAAAAATAATCCTTTGAGAATTCCATTTTTCCCTTTTCATAACCCTGCATCTCAAACATAAAACACTTCATGGGATCCGGGAAAAACAAAACATAAGAAAAGGTTAGGCTCTAATTCTTAGTATGGGTAAATAATTTTGGGGAAGCTATAAACTTTTATGAAAATATGTGTAAATAAAAATCATCCTTTAAACATAAAATTGAACATAATATGAAAAAATAAATCAAAAATTACCATATAAACATTCATATGGATATTCTACTAGTCGAATAATCACATTTAATAACTAATTTCATAATGAGGGAATGTATAGTACCATCAATTGACTTTTGTGGCAAGGCCTCATTCCAGGACCTATGGGATAACATTAATGGGACCCAAAACTGGAGCTCCCCTATAACCGGACACCTTCACGAAAGGCCTCTATAACCGGACTCCAACCCGGAGAGCCTCTGTAGCCAGACTCCAACCTAGAGAGTCTGCTGTAAATGGACCCTAACTCAGAGGGTTTAATTTTACCAGTCCCCAACCATGAACATACTAGTCCAACACATTCATCTTAAAAAGAGGTTGAAATATAACACAAATATCCGTATTAAAACTAGTATAAGAAATTTCAATACATTACAGATAAGCCAATTATAGTATAAAAATAACACATACATCGTCAAAAATATCAGAAAACATTAAACACAATATGGATGATTTTTATCATAATAAATCAAATTCAAACATGTTTAAAATCCATTAATGTATGTTGACGGAGATGAAAATGATCAATAAAATGGTTTGAGAGAAACACCCCTTTTCATGAAATCGTTTAAAGTAATCACAATTTAAAATGGATTTAATTTAAAAGGGATTTTTGAATCCAAGTGTCCCAATCCACCTTGAAACTATTTAAAATAATTATCAGTTCAAAACATTCATGTCAATATAAATAAATCCTTAAATTCATTTTGAAAACATGGACATCGATTAAAAGGGTTTAGAAAGATATGTCTTTACAACTTTTAAAATGATCATCTTGTTAAATAGATACTCCCATAAAATATTAAAATATCCCTTTGGAAATAATTTTTATAAAATATGGATATATATGATAATAATTTCCTATAAAATACTTACATATGAACCATCTTGGATAATAATGAGATTGAGAAATGACCCTTACCTCATTGTAATCAATTGAGTCGTATGAAAATTAGTCAATAACCACCAAATGAATCATAGAATATCATGAATATAAAGTGAATCATGATAATATATATCAATTGGTAGTACAAAAATACATCACAAATAATAAATAAGTGTTTAACAATGGAAGTCTCAAGTAATTAAAAGTGAGACAAGAAACCTCTTACCATGTGTTCCACTTGACTCTATTTTAGGTTCATTGTTCTTCCTTAAAAATAAAAATATTTTAATTTATATTTTATTAATAATATTTTCATGTTTATTATTTCTTTAATATCACTTATATCCTTTCTATAACAATTAGGTAATTATTAGAGTTCATATCGGAATGTTTTTCGATGTTCTGAACATGAGTCGAAAATGAATTTGTTCTAATTATAAATTATCCATGTGATAAAAATTCTATTATAATTTGATTTATATTCCTCATATATATTACATATATATCATATATTACTAGTATATATATGTATTTATAACTGTACAAAACATTTGGAGATAAGAAATGAAATGCAGCGTTCATCGAGACAGTAAACCGTACCCACGAATGAACGCTTCATTCATTTCAATTTTCAATTTTAATGGAACTAAAACATAATTATACATATCTATATTATAATTATATTATAATATCATATATAATATCATTAACTCCATACTTTATATGTCCCATGTAATTCATTAACGAGTCATATCACTTTGTGGGGGTGGTAGTCTGCACATCCCCAAATAAATTATCGCGTTTTACTCATAATGGGAACAATAAATGTATGATATAAATGGAAAATAAAAATTAAAAAAGATAACATAAACATAATATATATATCATATATAAATATATTTCCATCTTAATTCCCACCATGAGAGGTGGTAGGAGATAATCGAACAATCATCGTTTCCTGAGGCGTTAGTTTGCCAACCACAGAAACAGTATGTTCTTCACCCATTCGATGTATGTGTGTGTAAGTGTAGTTAGAATCATCCTCCTAAAAACATCCTAGTATATTTAGTTTACTGTTTTTGTCATAAATGAAAGTAATAAAAAGATTTTAGGGGGTTGTAGAAGTAAAATAAAACAAAATAAATGATATGAATTTAAGAGAAACTGTTAACTTCAATTTGGATAACTTCCATTGGTTTGAAGGAAAACGACATTTTAAAGTGACTTATCCCTATGGTAAGCATTTTAGGTGTAAGATAGTAATTGTGAGAGATTATTTGGGCTGGATTTGGATGATCAAAGTGTCTTGAGAGGTGTATGGAATGGGTTTGAAGTGGTGTCCTTTTATAAGGGGGAGGAGGGGCTCTTTAAGAAAGTGGGAAAATATAATTTTATAATATAGTGATATTCAATTTATAAAGGACCAAAACTAATTTAAGTCAATGATATGATGAATAATGGTCGAAATAAAATCATCAAATAAAAATAGGATAGGTTTTGGATATAGTTGTAATATTAATAATATTATTTATTTAAATCATTAAATAATGAGGTAAATACTACATCATTATTGTGTCATAAATGATTTAATTTATCTGATATCTAAAAATATTTAAAAAAAACATATTGTATGAAATTTTATTATCTTTCCAATTAATATTTATAGTTGAATGGATGACATATATAACCCCATGTAAAAATTTATTTACTAAAAGATATTTGTTTACGTTATTTTTTAATTTATTTTAAGTTAATTAAAATAATGTGTCATTATCATTCATAACTGGCTCCATGGGATCCCAAAAATCGCCCTAAAAATTCTCATGGTCAACCATGACACATCAAATAAGTTTAGGACATGTGTTAAGGTAATTTTTTGTTATTATAATGTTCTTTTTATATTGATTTACCCTATTAACATTTAACAATGGTAAATAAAAGTAATTAGTTACTATTCACCTAAAAATATTTTCATCTTATTTAACCAAATTTTACATAATGAGGATAAACATGTATCTTGGATTTTTGATATTCAACTCATAGAAAAGGTAATATTATGTTTTATTCAATTTTTCAAATTCTCGTTGGATGTGGGGAATAATGGTAAAAAGATCAATAAACTTTTTATATATCTATAAATATTATAAAATGACTCCAATTAATTATATTGAACATATATAGGTATTATGTATCATTTTTGAAAAAAAAAATTTGAATAAAATAATTAATTATTTTAATAAAAATTCATTTTTAACGAATAACTCAGTGTTTTTCACTGTTCATAAAAAATTGAATGTTTTCAGAAAAATACCAAAATATTACAATAATATAATTTTGATATTCTAAATTCAAAAATTAATTATATTTTACCAATTTCAAAACATATTAGTTTCATTTATTAATTTAAAATTAATTCCCATTGTCAAAACCAAAAGGCGTGTTTTTAAGAAATAATAACTAACAAAATATTGATACTTGATTATGTTCAGTTTCAACGGGATATTTTTTACAATGAATAACATTGGATTAAATTGTAAAAATATAATCTATTTATACATCGAACCCATTAAAATGTAAAATTTTACCCTAAAAATTATTTTGATAAAAAATGTTGTCTTTAGTTAAAATATAGTAATTTTCACTATTCTTACCAATATGAAAGTTATCAGAAAAACAACAAAAATATATTGAAATTAAATTCTTATGTCTCAATTGTAAAGTATTATTTTATTTCGAAAAAATTAATATATAAAATATTCAAATATTGTATTTAAAAAGGGATCTCCATTAAAAGGCGATAAAATTTTCTTTTAAAAAAAATATTTCTTTTATTTGAAAAAAATTGAATTTGTTTTTTCCATATGTATAAGAAACTCATTATTTGGATTATAAAATTATAAGGATCATATAAAGTTAAAATTTTAGTTAATACAATTCAGAACCTCTTTTGAACCACTGGTTTAGTAAGTCGTTGTGCTTTTGAACTCAGTGTTTCGTGTTGTGAATGTTTTTGAATTACATTAAAGAAATAACGTACAATGAAATTTTGGGGTGTTACATATATAATATATATGATATAATAAATATTCTATAGAAATTATATATACCCATATATTTACATATATTTCTTTTATTTTATTTATTTCAACACAAAAATTAAATGGAAATAGTGTTCATTCATACCTACATCTTACCATCTCGATGAACAATATATTCCATATCAAAATTATATATTATATGGAATATTAAAATATAAATATTTGGAATATAAATTATATTTAAATAATGGTTTAAATTATGTAAATCATGATATACTTATAGTAATTAACGATACAAAATCTTAAGACAGATGCTAAAAACAAAGCAGATATTACCTGAAGTGAAACCTATACATATAATTGCTAAAAATCAGGTAATATGAAACCATAAGAAAAATATATATGGTATTAAAAATATAAATATTTCTATTTCATATATATATATAATAAATTTATATTTTTTATATAGGAGTATTGAATGAGAATGATGAGAGTCAAGACACAAGGTAATGGGATTTCATCTCACTTTTAATTTCTGTGAGATATACCCTTTTTGACCACACATTCCATTTATGTGGTGTGTATAATTACCATGGATTTATTAAAGAATTAATATAGTTAAATTTATGGGTATTTATATATCTTTTATATGTGATTTATTTCATGTGGTATATGTTTCAAAAGTTAACAAATCTGTAAATTTATTTTGTTTCTATTTTCCTTCATTGAGGCTCATGTTTTTTATGTGCCAAAATTCATTTTCTGGTATATATAATTAAATTTTAAATGAAATATCATGATTCTTCATAATTAAATGATGTTCTTAGATTAATTTATTTTCATTTTCTTACATGGATAGTATAATCCCTAGTTACAATGTGTTAAGAGTTTATTGAAATAATCTCATCACTTTTGAAGATTGGTTATGTTTATACTCCCTTTGATGAAATATTATAACATGTATCTCAAGATCATTAATGATTTTTCTTCTCTGTTTTTTATTAATTATATATTCATGTATTATTACCATTTTAATTTTATTTAGAACATAATATAGTTAATAATGTGTTTTTATGAAACCCCGACAATAACCACACTTTAGTCAGAAATCTATTGTAAGATCCTTGTTTTTGGAAAGGTATTTTTTGTAGTGTTTTGGGTTGAACCCTTTTCGTTTGTGGCTATAAAATGTTTCTTGAAAATTTGAGAGGCCTTGGGGGTGTTCTGGGGGCTCGCGGTACAAAAGAAGGGACATTTGGGCAAAGCAGACTAAGGTGCACGACCTGCGCACGGTCAGCCAAACCGCGCGGCCTGCTCAGACTAAGTCGTGTGATCCTCCCTCCTCTAGATAGAATCAAGTGCATGGTTTTTACATAGTTACCCAAACCGTGCATCTGAATTGTGCTACTCCCCTCCTTCAGGCAGTGGTGTGCACATGATTTGCGCATGGTTTTCCAAATAGTGAGGCAAAACCGTACGGCCACATAAAGTTAAAAAATTTACAAAATTGCCACCCCGGGATTTATAACCCTGTATGTGCCCAAATTTACCCTACTGGTAAAAGCAGTCGATTTATTACATGTAGGGGTCGAATCCACAGGGACCGAAGAAGTAACCTTGAGACGCTATGATATTGTGAAGGATGGGCTATGAAGTAGCAAATTTTTGGTTTGATTTTGGATGGTTTAAAGAACACTAAGAAACCTAAGTGAATTAAATTCAAAGAAAATGGGTTGATCTTAGGATTATGCTCGGGGTGGATTTAATGAATTTTACTTCTTTAGACAATTTTGGTTTTATTAATTCTTGATGAATCCATTCTTCAAAAATAACACTACCTTCATCATTTTCTGGTTTGGTTCTTACTAAACACAATTACTAATCCCCTATACACATAGAGAACCAAATTCATGATCTCTTCGAGGTATATGGTCATTTAATAATTGAATTTAGTTTTCTCAAACACAGTAAAGATGAAGAGTAGAAATAACTGAAGAATGGATGTCTTAAATTAATTATCCAATTAACAACAATTCGTTCATAAAATAACATTCAATCCATCCTTCGCATCTTCCTAATATCAACCCATTAAAGGGTTATCCCTCCATTGATTGTATAATCTCAATGGTGGGTAGAAGATGGCTAACAAGAATTGGATTGAAGAAATTAAAACCGCAGAAATAACGAGCACTCCTCCGTTTGTGTGAATGAAATTCACACCTATAGGTGAACTAATTCACAAAAACACAGAGATATCACTGTGATTTGTGATAATAAAGTTTAAATAAATGAAATGGAAAACAAATAAGAGAAATAATTTTATTATGAACATAAAGATACAAAAAAGAAACTTACATAGAAATGGAAAACATTACAAACGAAATTTGGAAGCCTAACCTTATAATGAAACAAGCAACAAAAGATGATAAGAAAAATACCCACCCCATATTCCCTTCACCACTAGCTCCTGATATAGGAATATTAGGAGCCTTAGATCCATCCCCCAACAATTAATTCACCCCCCAACAATTAATAGAGTCAAATGGAGGGTGAATAATCAAAATGAAATTAATGTTTCGAATTTGACCCGGAAAACTGTCCAGATTCCTCCACCATATTGACGAGTGAATTCTCAAATGAAGAAGTCCAAATACGGAGGGGTTGTAGAAGGGACATATCGTCTTTCAGATGTCCTATATGAGTTGTAAATATTTCAGGAAATTTGGCTTAGCTGTTTGGAAGTTATGGTCGAAATGGTGGGAAGGATTTCGGTGCATTAATGTCGGGTTCACAATTTAAATCTCAACTTCAGATCCCTTTATAATCAAGAAAACATCAGAATTAGCGCCGGCCACAGTTGAATAAAATGATCCTCATATTTTTGTATTTCTACTGTATAAATTTGAGATTCATTGGGCTTGGATTATGGGCCCCACATTTGTTTGATGGGCCTTAGGCCCATTATGCTTTTTCCAGCAAGTTTCTTCCTTCAGGTGAAAAATTATCCATCTTCTATTGGGATTCATCCATTAGACCTAAAAGATAAAATGTTCCAAAGAAGTGATCAATCATATCCCAAAATTTCAATTTCAGAAAATTAATATAATGTTGTCCACAAATAAATGAATTATTGGGCACAAATTTTCATTTTAATCATGAATTGCATTTTTTATGAGAAATGAAGTTCTATTTGAGTAATGCACTAAAAACAATGTTTATAGACTTTTGAAAAATTAATATAAAGATATTAAAAATTAATATTAGCCACTTTCAGTGACTAATCACACCCCCCAACTTGAGTTTTTCTAGTCCCGAGAAAAATATATTACAAAAATGAAATTCAAATCCCCTTTTCCAAAAACATTTAAATACACATTGCTCACCCAAATATCTAATACGAAAAAAATTATGAAAACCCATCAAAATCATTAAAAAAAAGCTAGGTCCATAAGCATATCTCAAGCCCATGCCCATTCCTTTGTTCAAATTCATCGCCACATTTCATCCAATTCCAATTAAGCATGATAAAGTGTTGTACATCATAAAAGATATGGGGCCCATTTTATTGTTCAAGGGGAAAAAATGGAAGCGCGAGGTGGGAATCACATTAAACTTTAAGATGAGTATCCTTTTTTTGATGTTTTTATCTTTTACCACAATAGATATGAAAATACTAACTCTGGGCAAGACAACAATGGAGTCACGATCCCCAAGTGCCAGACACCACACATATTGTCAATTTCATGCTCCACAATAGAGATATAAAGCCTAACTCTGGGCAAGACAACTATGGAGTCACGATACCCAAGTTTCGGACGCCACACATTTGGACAAAATATTTCTCTATGTGGTCGATTTTTTTGTTTTTTTGTTTTTTTTTGTTTTTTTTATGGATACTCAAATTAAACTAAACGAGACTCCAGAACCCTATGCTACAATGAAAGGGACCCGAGAACTCAAATTTACTCCCACAATCCAATAGATGTGCATTGTGGCATTTTTATTAAGAGGATGAAAATGTAAACTTTGAAAAATCACATCGAACAACCGCACTTTCCAAAAACTATGCTCATGAACATAAACTTGCATTAAAATCAGAATCAAGGAATATGAAATTATTTGATATCCAATTTTAGAGTTTGAAATGTGTGTTATCATGTTCATGGTTAATGAAATTTTTCTTTTCATGTATGTATTTATTCACAAAATAAAAAAAATCATTTTTTTATCTCATCTCCCCCCAACATAGAATAACACTATCCCCAGTGTTTAAAGAAAACATCGAAGGGGGTATGGGGGGATTTCAAAGAATAAATTTTAAATGATAATCATGGAATGAAGTCACCTGGTGGTTGATGATGATAGTACATTCCATAGTCTCCCTTCAATCCTGGATTTGAGTCTCATCGGATTGGATGGTGGTGAATGGATTTTCCTTATGACTTACAACATGTCCTTTTTTTTACCTATAATAACATAATAATAAACCAAACAAAATAAACTGATGATACATTGTCTTCTTTTTAGATTTCTGGGTAAGGTATTACTCAGAGATCATGCCACGTGACACGGATGAATATGGTGCTCCCCTTTCATACCCATCCTTACTCATAAAAGATGAACATGTCAACATTCTATGGTAATTTATTAAATTAAAAATAAAATGATTCAAAATTATTGGAAACATGAAAACCATGGGTTGCCTCCCATGCAGCGCTTTTGTTTAACGTCGTTAGCTCGACTTGAACCGCCCGACTTATCCAATTCCAACATTCAAAATTTTAATTAACCAATCTTTCTCCACTTCAACAAGATTGAGATTGATTGTTTTTTTTGAAATTTTTTTATATGAAATCCTATTTTCTACAATGATTGGTAAAATCCAAGGAATGTCTAAAATGGTTGATCATGTTTTATTTGGAGTATTTCCTAAGATTTCATGGTTCATTCCTACTCGGTGAGATTCTTGATGAAAATGGATGATAATTGAATGGTCTAGGTTTTCATAAATAGAGGTATTCTTGAGTGGGGAAGGAAGTATTATAATGTTTATTTTAGTTTCATTGAATTTTTCCAAAGATGAATGAAAATTTGAATCCAAATTTGTTTCTTTTACAAATTTTTTTGAAATAATTGGTTCATTTTGAAAATAAGATTCATCCTGAAAATTATCTAGTTGAATATCATAAGTGTGTACGGGATCACTATTCATTATATCTCCAAATGGTTCAATGATCGATGATTCAAAAAAAATGTAATTGGAGCAATATTCTGAACACTCAATCCATGAAGACAAATTTTTCCCTTGTGAATCCAAAAAATTAATTTACTCCTGATTTAAATACCCTTCAACATTTCCTTGATCTTTTTCAGTTATCCCATATCCAAAGGTTAGTTCTTTTTTCAATCCCTGTGATGTTTTGGGGATAAAATATTCATCTATCAATGATGAGGAAAGAACAACTTGAGTGGGAACAGGTTCCTAAAAAGTCTTAAAGCTTTGTAATTCTAATCTGAAAGATGAAACTTCTGAATTCATTTTATCCATTTGTTCACAAAATTGATAAATATTTTTTTCAGGATTAGGTTTGACATATGTTTGTACATCATGTACTTCCTCATTATTTATCTTTTCAATCATTATTGATAGGTATGGAAATTGATCTTGTAAACATTCAGCATCCCATTGATTATACCTCTCATCTGGTGTGGTGTATTCAATTAAGGATTGGTCAATAAAATTACCTCCGTGAGGTGTTTCCCAATATTGATTTCCAACATGATAACAACATTGATTTATGAAGGGGTTTTTTGGAGGATAATCCATTGAAAATGATTGAAAATTGGTTTTGGCGTTTTTTTGGACACACAGAAATAGAAAGGGGAAATGAGAAGAGAAATTAGGGTGAGAATAGAGAATTTGGGGTGAGAAAAGAAGATGTGGGTCTAAGGTACTTACATGGGTCCCCAAAAATGGCGCCAAAATTTGGCAGCGCCCAAATTTACCCTGCTACTAAAAGCGGTCGATGTAGTACATGTAGGGGTCGAATCCACAGGGACCGAAGAAGTAACCTTGAGACGCTATGATTTTGTGAAGGACGGGCTATGAAGTAGCCAACTTTGGGTTTTATTTTGGATGGTTTAAAGAACACTAAGAAACCTAATTGAATTCAATTCAAAGAAAATGGGTTGATCTTAGGATTATACTCAGGGTGGATTGAATGAATTTTACTTCTTTAGACAATTTTGGTTTTATTAATTCCTGATGAATCTATTCTTCAAAAATAACACTACCTTCATCATTTTCTTGTTTGGTGCTTACAAAACACAATTACTAATCCCCTATACACTTAGAGAACCAAATTCATGATCTCTCCGATGTATATGGTCATTTAGTAATTGAATTTAGTTTTCTCAAACATAGTAAAGATGCAGAGTAAAAATAACTGAAGAATGGATGTCTTAAATTAATTATCCAATTAACAACAATTCGTTCATAAAATAACATTCAATCCATCCTTTGCATCCTCTGATGATAAACCCATTAAAGGGATAGCCCTCCATTGATGGTATACTCTCAATGGTGGGCGGCAAATGGATAACAAGAATTGGATTGAATAAATTAAAACCGCGGAAACAACGAGCACTCCTCCGTGTGTGTGAATGAAATTCACACCTATGTGTGAACTAATTCACAACAACACAGAGATATCACTCTGATTTGTGATAATAATGTTTTAATAAATGAAATGGAAAATATATAAGAGATAGATGTTGATTAAGAACATAAATATACAAAAAAGAAACTTACATGGAAATGGAAAACATTACAAAGGAAATTTGGAAGCATAACCTTATAATGAAACAAGCAACAAAAGATGCTAAGAAAAATATCCACCCCCTATTCACATCACAAATATCTCATTATATAGGCATATTAGGAGCCATAGGTCCACCCTCAACAAATAATTCACCGCCCAACAATTAATAGAGTCAAATGGAGGGTGAATAATCAAAATGAAATTGATGTTTCGAATTTGACCCGGAAAACTGTCCAGATTCGTCCACCATATTGACGTGTGAATTATCAAATGAAGAAGGCCGAATCCGTAGGTGTTTTAGAAGGAAAATATCGTCTTCCATCTGTCCTCTATGAGCTGTAAACATTTCTGGAAATTTGGCTCAGCCGTTTGTATTTTATGGTCGAAAAGGTGGGAAGGATTTCTGTGCATTAATGTCGGGTCCACAATTTCAATCTCAAATTCAGATCCCTTTATCATCATGAAAACATCAGAATTAGCTCCGGCCACAGTTTAATAAAATTATCCTCATATTTTTATTTTTCTACTGTATAAATTTGAGCTTCATTGGGCTTGGTTTCTGGGCCCCACATTTGTTTGATGGGCCTTAGTCCCATTATGCTTTTTCCAGCATGTTTCTGCCTTCCGTCGCAAAATTATCCATCTTCCTTTTGGATTAATCCATCGGACCTAAAAGTGAAAATGTTCCAAAAATTGTAGTCAATAATATATCAAAATTTCAAATTCATAAAATTAATATAATGTTGTCCACAAACCAATGAATGATTGGGACCAAATTTTCATTTTAAACATGAATTTCATTTTTGATGAGAAATGAAGTTCTATTTATGTATTGCACTAAAAAAATGTTTATGGACTTTGGAACAATGAATATAAAGATATTAACAATTAATATTATCCACTTTCAGTGACTAATCAAACCCCAACTCGGGATTTTTCTCCCATCTTCTACACTTCACCCTAGGTGCATAACAAGCCTCCCAAGGACTCCAAGAGATCAAACTCCATCGATTGTAAGGCATTTTTGGTGTCGTTGGTTACGGATCGAAGCTCCGGGTAAGGCTAATCCCATCCATGGTTATTTTCATGGTTTAGGGTTGGTATCTTTTCTCCCTCTCTTTCTGATTCCCAAAAACCCGATCTTTTCGATGATTTTTAGGATGAAGCTCCAAAGGATGGTGGATCTATGTCTAAGGACATGACTGAGGGTGCGTTCAACCGTGGTTATGAGGTAGGTGGTCTACAAGTAATATCCCGTGGCTATTTAGGGTTTATGTTCATGTTCACTTGTGTTCTTGTTTTTCTTGGTTATGTGTGAATAAACTTGACATGTTTGGCTTCAATGATGTTTAAAATGGTAAATGGAAAACCTCATTATCCCACTGGGATATGTTGGGATGGACAGGACCGAGTTGGGGCCATCAATCGGATGTGTTGGCTTTTCCTCGGTCTAGGGATTAGTAGTTAAAAAAGTGACCTTGTTGTAATAAAATACAGAGCCCTTGATGAATATGTTGGAATGATTTTTGTAACATGGGAAGGATGTTAGGTGATGAACCTATTCTTGTAAACTATCCTTAGGGTTATTGGAAATTGAATGAATGGTTGATTCATGGAAATGATGAATGAGTTAAACGGATTAACGTGTAAATTGATTAATGACCATAACGGGATAGATTATGGGTCTAGTGTTGAATTATTAGTGAGATAGGCATAACACATGGGAGATGTGTGAATGGTTAAATGATGTTAAATGGTAATGTGTAAATGGGTTGAGTCATGATGTGGTTTCCCATGTGGGTTGTTGTGAACGATGGTTGCCGATGTGCAATGGTTGGAAGGTTGATGGTTACTCATATATTACAATGTGCACGTGGCTTGGTATTGTGGGGTTGAATTGAGGATCTACACCCATGGTTCGAGTGAAGACTAAGGCTCCTAACTCAACCCTAAATGCACGGGTTAGGAATGGGGACTGATGATCTATTCTCCTAACGGTTGCATCCACCCGAACTGAGGCTTCGAGGTGAGGATATTGTTTCTATGAGGTAGTTAGTACTTGTGAGATAGGATAACTATGTGTTTACCATCTTGCATGTTAATTTTGGCCTTATAACCATGAAACATAATGTATGTGTTTAACCCATGGAAATGTGGCGAAATTGTAGGTGATGATAATTGGTAATAGATGAATGGTAATATAATGGAAATGGCTTGGCTCTGAACTTGTTAATGGAACCTTAATTAATTACTTGGAAATTATCATTTATATTCCTTTTGCATGAACTATATGTTTAAACTAGATATTTTGTAGACATCGTTGGTGGTGACCTAGTGAGTTGTACTCACACCCTGCTCAGACCATCGTTGGGTACCTGAGCATACTTCATGTTTTTAGTTCAGGAAAAGGGAAAGGGTCCTTGCTAGATAGTTGAGTGGACATGGGTAGCCCTTGGTAGAGGATCTGGACTTGGAGTCTGGACCATTCTTGGAATTTTGGCAGTTGTCTATATTTTGGGCTTTGCTCACGTTTTCACTTGTAGTATGACATGTCATATTTTATATTGGAAATGTTGTTATACATGTTCCTTGTTTATTGTTTATGGTTTTCCGCTATATGGTTATTCTATTTTTTCATAATATTATAAATATGGGGGTATAGTCTCCCCACTTGACTACATAGACCCCCACTACTAGTAAGCAGCCTTTGGCATATGGGGAGGTGCACTTAAGGTCATGTAACAACCCGGATCGGAGTATCGATTTAGTGGATTCCATGTCGGGGATGTTAAAAAGTGGTATCAGAGTAGGTCTTTCTTCTACTTATTTGTGGTATTGTTATTTGGGATTGGTAGCCAATGGTTAAGATGTGTCGGGCCTTGGTAATGAGCTCATTCTTGGGAGTATCTAACCCAGGTATGGGGGAAACCAATGTTACCCTGGGTGGGAAATGTTGTTATTGGTTATTTGTTGTTATAGTTGATGATATATCACCGTTGGGTGATGCACATGTGGTTTGATGTGACTATATTAATGAGATTTGTATCGTGACATTAAAGGCACAAAGATGTGCATTCATGCATCATTTTAGGCACCTAAGGAGATATGTGACATGTATCGTATTAGGCACATGTACGGGATGGGTGTGTGAGGCAGGAAAGTAGGGTGCATTATGCATTTCATGAAACCAAGAACTAATGAGAGTAATGAAATGAAACAAGTGGGTAAATGATGTTTAATGAAACCTAAGGGTTTGAAATGAAGTGGAAAATGTCTTGAAAAATGCTGCGGGAATTTGTGGTAGAGCATGATTGTTTACCCCATGATGACCATGGCCCACAGTAGGGATGGTCAAGGCATTGAATTTGAGGTGTTAATGTTGCTAAAAATGGGTAGTTGTAGCTAGTGAGTTGTTTTTATGAAGTTGTGAATGTTTTATGGTATGCGTCCTAAATCTTGTGCTTGGCATTGTGGAGAGATTCCACCACAACGTCGGTTGCCAGTCGGGCATCATGAGGATGTCACTAAGAACACTCTTCTAGTATAGGGGTATGAAAATGTGGTGATCAATGAAGGTGGAGAACCCCAGTTCCAGGGGAACTTGGCTCGCCTTATGCAAATGATGGATCAGGACCCAGGGCGGAGTGCAAAGAGCATGTTTGAGCTGACTAGGGAGTTCTAGCTGCAGCACCCTCCAACATTCACCGGAGTAGGTGGGCCAGAGGTAACATAGTTCTTGTTAGAGTCCTTCCCGATGATACTGGATTATCAGGAGACTCCAGTTGAAAAGAGAGTGAAGCCGACCGCTTATATGTTGTGGGGCCAGGCTAGGCGTTGGTTGGACATTCAGTCTCAAATCGAGGAGGCTGATGGAATGTCATAGAAGGTTTTTCAAGAAAAGATTCTGGAGCATTTCTACCCAGAGGCGTTGAGGCCGGAGCGGGCTGCATAGTTTATGAGCCTAACTCAGGGATCATTGTTGGTGATGGACTATTCTAGTCGCTTCACTAATTTGAGACACTTTGTCCCAGTGTTATCATGGGATGAAGCAGCGGTGGAAAGACGCTTCCAGGATGGGTTGAGACATGAGATAAGGTCTTAGGAAAATATCTTCCGCTTGAAGAGGTTTTTAGAGGTGTTGGATTAGGCACTAATCTTTACGGGGAACCTAAAGGGAGCTTCGGGTAGTGGGCTTGTGGTGTCGGTGGGGCAGACAAGCGGTGTAGCTACCAAGGGTTGGAAGCGACGCCATGAGAGAAAACATCATGGCGGTAGTGTGAAATGTGGATGGAAGAGAGTGTTAGCCTCTTAGAGTGGGAATCATGTGTTCTTCAATCAGTGCTGTAGGTCGGGGTATGTCTGTGGTCAGTGTCCTTGACCTCTAGTTGAGTGTTGTTCGTGTGGCATGATAGGACATGTGTAGAGGTTCGGCAGGAAACCTCAGCAGGTGGGTGAGTTTGATGGAAGAAGGCATATAACAGATACTGAAAGGGGATCAATTTCCCTATATCAGGTGGGATGTTGGAGCTCCACGAGCCTTACTGGTATGGATGGTGGATGTGGAACTCCAGGGCAAGATCACTCACGCCAATAGGGCAGTGCGGCGCAGAGTATTCAGGCTGGATCCCAGGGCAGAGGTGCAGATCAGCTTCAGGCAGTTCAGTTTATGCCTGGTGATGCTGAGGCTAGACCTTCGACTGTTGGAGGTACGATCTTTTTGGAATCTACATTTTCTAGTGTGTTGTTTGAAACAGGTTCCACACACTCTTTTATCTATACAAAAATTGTGGTATTTTTGTGTTTACCTGTGGAAATGGTGTGTGGAGTTATATCAATTGACACTCCGTTGGGGGTGCGGGTTGAGGATATCAAGTAGTCCATGGGAAGTGCCTTGGATGTTGGTGGGTATCATTTTCTATGGGACTTGATCATCATCGAGATGTCTAGGTTTGATCTAATCTTGGGAATGGATTGGATGGTGTTGTACTGAGCACAAATAGACTGTTATCCTCGCAGAGTAACATTCAGGTCACTTGATGGTGATGTTTGTGTCCACCGTGGTGAATGGGATTCCCAAATAGGGTCTGCGGGGCAATTTTTTCAATAGATGAGTGGACTCATGACCCAAGTGGCATGTCTCATGCTTGATGATGATGAAAGTGGGGAACTATCTATTTTCCCTCCTGTGGTGGAACGGTTCGGGGACGTTTTTCCTATAGATATCTCGGGGTTGCTACCCGAGAGGGATGTTGACTTCACGATCAAGTTGCTACCAGAAGAGGAGCCAGTTTATATTATGCCATACCAAATAGCGCTAGCAGAACTCCATAAACTGAAGGTTCTGCTTGAGGATTTGTAGAATATGGGGTTTATCTGTCCTAGTACATCTCCTTGGGGATCTCACAGGAATTCTGCAAAGAAGGCTGATGGGTTGTTGAAGCTGTGTGTAGATTATCGTAGGATGAATCAGATGACGGTGAAAAATTGGTACCCTCTTCCTAGAATTTATGACATGTTTGACCAGTTGAGGGGTGCGTCAGTGTTTTCTATGATCGATATGAGGTCGGGTTATAACCAGTTGAGGGTGAGGTCTTCTGACGTACCGTGGACTGCTTTCCGAAGTCGGTACGGGTTGTTTGAGTTTGTGGTAATGACTTTGGGATTGACCAATGCACCAGCAGTGTTAATGGATTTGATGAACCAAATCATTCATCCCAATATAGATCAGTTTTTTGTTGTCTTTGTTGATGATATCTTAGGGTACTCGAAAACTCACAATGATCATACCCAACATCTTGACGTTGTCTTGGGTACGCTAAGAGAGAATTGGATATACTCCATGCTATCAATGTATCAATTCTGGATAGGTGAGGTACATTTTCTGGGTCACATAATCTTGGAGGCAGGTGTGTTAGAGGATCCGTAGAAAGTACAATCAGTTGTATCTTGGGAGCATCCTAAGAGTGTTTCAGATATTCAGAGTTTTCTGGGTTTGGCCGGGTGTTACCAAAGGTTCATCCATGATTTATCTCGCTTGGAAGCAGTACTCTCGGTCTTGACCAAGAAGGGAATCATGTTTTAGTGGTCCAGGGATTGTGAGGATGCCTTCCAAGAGTTGAAGAAGTGGTTAACGATGACACCTATACTGATCATACCTGAACTAGGTAAGAAATACGTTGTGTTTTGTGATACGTCCAGAATTGGACTTGGGGATATGTTGATATAGGATTTGCGGGTAATGGATTATGGGTCAAGGTAGTTGAGACCCCATGACTGGGACTATCCCACTCATGATCTTGTGTTGGCAACCGTGGTGTATGCCTTGAAGTGCTGGAGGCACTATCTGCTGGGGGAATAGTTTACTGTGTTTAAGGACCATAAGAGTTTAAAGTACATATTCTCACAGAGGGATATGAATCATTGGCAGGGAAGATGGGTTGAATATCTCCAGGAATTTGACTTTATGTTGGTGTACATGCTGGGAATGGGAAACATTGTTGCTGATGCTCTGAGCAGGATGATTCAGAATCATGTAGTTCAGGAGTGCAGCACCGAGTGGAGGGTGATGGATTTGTTTGCAAAGATGCACCTGAAGGTGTAAGAGGAAAGTGGTCAGGTCACTCCTACTTCCTTAAAAATGGAGTCGACACTTTTAAGTCGAGTTTAGGATGGTCATCTTGATGTTCTTGAGTGTTTGGCCATGATGGAAAAGCATAACGGTGTGGAGCTACCTTCTGGATGGGTTGTCGGTGTGGACGGTGTTGTTCTTGTTTGTGAACGTGTGGTTGTGCCAAAGTGTGTGCGATAACAGATGATGTGTGAGTTTCATGCATCAAAGTGTGCAGTGAATCTTGGTGTGACCAAGATGTACCGTGATATCTGAAGGCAGTTTTGGTGGCCTAGAATGAAGAAGGAAGTTGCGGGCTTTGTGGCACGGTGCCTTACCTGTCAGCAGGTGAAGGCCGAGCATCAATGCCCATGTGTTTTTTTACATCCGCTAATCATTTAGGAATGTAAGTGGGATGATTTAATGTTGTATTTTTTTGTGGGTCTTCCAAGGGCTCCACGGAAGAACGATGCAATATGGGTGGTCATGGATCAGTTAACGAAAGTGGCTCATTTCTTACTGATTCTAGAGACCTTTACATTCGACCAGTTGGGTGAGTTGTATGTTCGGGAAGCAGTGTGGTTGCACGAGGTACCGTGGACCATAGTATCGGACCAATATCCGCGTATCACATCGCACTTCTGGAAAGGGCTGCAGAAGGCGCTTGGTACGCAGGTGTTTTTGAGTACATCTTTCAACCCGCAGATGGACGGGCAGTCAGAATGTACGATCCAAGTGTTGGAAGACATGTTAAGAGCTTGTGTCTTGGACCTTGGTGGTTCTTGGGAGAGGTACCTATCGTTATTTGGGTTTGTCTACAACAAAATTTTTCAGGCTACGATTCAGATGGAAATGTTTGAGGCGTTTTATTGGAGACCATGTATATCTCCGTTGTGTTGGCTAGAGGCCGATGAATCTGAGTTGTTGGGGCCAAGTATCGTGCAGGAGTGTTTAGAGAGATTTATGATGATCAGGAAGTGGATGTCTATGGTTCAGAGTAGGAAAAATTCTTAGGCAGATCAGAGACGTAGACCTGTTGAGTTTGAGGTGGGAGATAATGTGTTCCTTCGGGTGTCTCCAAGGTTGGGTCACCATTAGATACGAAAGCAGGGAATGTTGGCACCCAGGTATGTGGGACCTTTTGAGATTGTGGAATGGATTGGACTAGTGGCTTACCGATTGGATCTTCCATTGTAGTATGGTGGGATCCACGATGTGTTTCATGTGTTGCAGCTTTGAAAGTATCACCTGGACCCATCACACATGGTTGATGTTGCAGATGTAGAGGTTGAGGCTGATTTTCTATTTGAGGAGCATCTAGTTTGTGTGGTGGACCATAGTGAGAAAGTCTTGCGAGGCAAGGTGGTGCCATTAGTGCGAGTACTATGGCAACATGAGAATGTTTAGGAAGAATCGTGGGAGCGGGAGTCAGATATGTGGGATCAGTAGATGAAATCTTCTCTTTGGTGGAGCAATGAGACATGGAAACTCGGCTCAAGGATGAGCCATTATATGTTGGGGAGGTTATAAGATCTTAGTTTTTGGAAAGGTATGTTTTGTCATGTTTTGGGTTTAACCCTTTTTTATTGGGAATTTAAATGGTTTCTTGAAAATGTGAGAGGCCTTGGGGGTGTATCGGGTTCTCGGGGGACAAAAGAAGGGATGTATGGGAAAAACAGACCATGGCGCACAGCCTGCGCGTGGTCATCCAAATCGTGTGGCCTGTCCAGACTAAGTCGTGCGACCCTCCCTCCTCGGGACAGAAGCGAGCGCATGGTTTGCGCAGGGTTATCCAAACCGTGCGACTAAATTATGTGACTCTCCTTCATCCTGGCAGTGGCATGTACATGGTTTGCACCCAGTTATCCAAACCGTGTGGCTAAAACGCACATCCACTTAATGTTCGAAAATTTACAAAATTGCACCTCCGGGATTTATAACCCAAACTCGGGATTTTCCTCCCATATTCTCTTCTTCACCCAAGGTGTGGACCAAGCTTCCAAATGACTCCAAGAGATCAAACTCATTTGATTGTAAGGCGTTTTTGGGGTTGCTGGTTGCGGATCGAAGCTTCGGGTAAGGTTAAACCCATCCTTGGATCATTTTTTGGTTTAGGGTTTGTATCTTTTCTTCCTCTCATTCCGAATCCCTAAAACCCTATCTTTTGGGTGAGTTTTAGGTTTAATAACCAAAGGTTGGTTGGATCGATGTCTAAGGACTCGATTGAGGGTGTTTTCAACCACGGTTATGAGGTAGGTCGTCTACAAGTTATATCCCTTGGTTATTTAGGGTTTATGTGCATGTTCACTTGTGTTATTGTTTCTCTTGGTTATGTGTTAATAACCTTGATAGGTTTGGTTTCAATGATTTTTAAAATGTTAAATCGGAACCCTCACGATTCCAATGGGATGTGTTCGGATGGACTGGATTGAGTTGGGACCATCCATGGGATGTGCCAGCTTTTCCCCGGGCTAGGGATTATTACTTAAACAAGTGACCTTTTTGTAATAAAATGAATATCCCTTGATTAATATGTTGGCATGATTGGTGGAACATGGGAAGGAATTTAGGTGATTCACCAAGACATGGAAACTAACCATAGGGTTATTAGAAATGGAATGAATGGTTGATTCATGGAAATGATGAACGAGTTAAATGGGTTAATGTGTAAATTGATTAAAGACCATAATGGGATAGATTATGGGTCTAGGGTTGAATTCTTAGTGAGATAAACATAACACATTGGAATTGGGTTAATGATTAAATGATGTGAAATGGTAATGTGTTAATGGGTTAAGGTATGATGTGGTTTCCCATGTGGGTTGTTGTGAATGATGGTTATGGATGGGCATTGGTTGGAAGGTGGATGGTCACTTATATATAAGCATGTGCACATGGATTGGTAGTGTGGGGTATGACTTGGGGATCTGTGCCCACAGGTCGAGTGAAGACTGAGGCTCCGAAATCCACCCGTAATGCACTGTTTAGGAATGGGGACTAATAATATATTCTCCTAATGGTAGCCTCCACCCGGACTGAGGCTTCGAGGTGAGGATATGGTTTCTATTAGGGAGTTAGTCCTAGTGAGATAGGATAACGATGTGTTTACCCTCTTGAATGTGATTGTTGTCCTTAGACCCATGTAACATAATGTATTTTTTTAACCCATGGAAGTGTGGCAAAATTTTAGGAGATGATAATTGGTAATAAATGAATGGTAATGGAATCACAATGTCTTGGCTCGGAACTTTTTAATGTACCATTAATTAATTACTTTCAAATTATCATTCATATTCCTTTTGCATGCACTATCAGTTTATACTGGATATTTGTAGACACTGTTTGTTGTGGCCTACTGAGTTGTACTCACACCCTGCTCGGGCCGCCGTAGGATACCCAAGGTGGAATTCAAGTTTGTAGGTATGGAAAAGGGCAAGGATCCTTGCTAGATAGTTTAGTGGTCATGGGTATCCCTTGGTGGAGGATCCAGACTTGGAGTCGGGACCATTCTGGTGAGTTTGACAGTTGTCTTTATTTTGGGCTTTGCTCACTTTTTAACTTGTAGTGTGACATGACATATTTACTGTTGGAAATATTGTTATACATGTTCCTTGTTTATTGGTTATGGTTTTCCGCTATTTGGTTATTCTGTTGTGTCTTACTCTAATAAATAGGGGGTATATTCCCCCCACGTGACTACATAGACTCTCGCTGCTAGTCTCCATCCTTTGGCATATGGGGAGGTGCGCTTAAGGTCATGTAACAACCTGGCTCGGAGCATCGGTTTAGTGGCTTCTGGGTCGAGTACATTACATCTATGTTCCTTAAAAACCATGAATTCTATGAATATATTCCATTAATACTGTACCATTATCCTATATTCTATAAAATATATTGTTAGCCTTTTTTCCTTTTAACAATATATTATATGTAATATTTTTTCCAATTTCTAAATAAGGATTTTTTGTAATATTTTTACCATGAAAATGGAATGTTCTTTTTACCTCATTCAACATTAAAAGATTTTCGATCCATCATTTCATTAAATCATCTTTTTAATTTTTAAATGGTCAATTTATAAGAAAATATTTTTCTAAATGATATTTTAAATAAAAAGTGTTATCAAAAAGTTTTCAATAATTATATATATCTATTAATGTTATTTTCAATGTAATGGTATTCAAAACATTTCTAATATTATTTGATATGTTCCCATGTAAAAAAATTGTGATATTTTTTTAAAGCTTTCGTTATATGTTTTTAAAGTGTTTACAAAGAAAAGTGTTTTCCAAATATTTTTAATTTTATTTCAAAGTTATCAAAGAAGATGAATTTCGAAATGATATCGATTAATCATTATGATTTTTCAAGGTATATTCAATGAAAATAGTTTTAAACTGATTATATGTATTAAAAATAATTTCTCAAGGAAGAAATTATATTTTCCTAATGAAACGTTTTTTAAAATATATTACAAAAAATTCATCTAAGATTATTTCCATTGTTGTTACATATTCCTTTCTCTGAAATGATATAATGGTTTAATTCATATTTATTATATGAATGAGTTATGCTTAATTTCATTGTATTTATGAAATATATTTCTCTTTCATAGTTTATATTCTTTTCAAACCTGTATCTTTTCACAGGTAATTTTTATGATGGAATTATTATGAAACCTGTATTTTTTAACAGGTTATGATATGAATTCATGTTAATAATAGCCATTTCATTTCATGGTTTATGATATGATTATTTATTATCATGTGTATTATGTTTGTATGATTTCATTATGAGATGGGTGAGACCAATATCTCCCTACAATACATGGGTAAAGATTTTTATCTCATGAGATAAACATGGATAAATCGAGAAATGAACTAAGTTTAGTATTAGAGGGCCAAAATAAGAAATAAAAAAGGTTCACTAGTATAAGACTATAATGTCAAGTGAAATAAGTTTACCAATATATAAATGGAATGGGGGTGTGAACCCAGTTTAGAAGTGAACAATTTCCATTAATATAATCTCAGTGGAAATTCTATAACTACAATGGGAATCATATTATTTTCTTATTTGTCTTCCAAAATTCCAGGTTTTATTCATATGTTATAATTTCATTTCTTATGTTATTTATTTATTTTTTATTCATGTCATATAAACAACCGAGATTTATTCCATCATTCACATATATGATCTTTGATAGGTAGGTTATGACCTTATATTTTCATGATCATGTTCTCAAGCCCTTATGCTCATAATTATGACTTCATATCTTTCTTTTTTACCATTACTGGGCATTTTAGATCATCCATTTTTATGTATCCTTCACAAGATAATTAGGATATGTGTTATGATCGATGTTTCTAAGAAGGGTGATAGTCATGAAGAACCTAGTTAGAGATAATGGAGCTCATTTATGTATTAGTGTTTATGTTTCCATGTTTCCAATAAAATAAAACTAGTACAATATTTGGGTGTCAGTTTATTTAATTTATTAAGTTTTCAAAAAATGTTCTGTAATGTTAATTTGTGAAAATAATGGGTCGATGTTGTTGGTATCATAACAAAGGTTTACATATTATTTAGAATATTGTATGTGAAAACTATAGTGATAACCCTAAAGGCATGTATAGGGATAAGTATAAGGATAATGAAAAGAATAGGAAAATGTTTAGGAATTTTGGTAAAGGATAGAGTGAGTGATTTCCTAGAAACACATCCATGTATAGACACTAAATATGAATGAGTTTTTAGAACATATGTACCTAGGGGGAACAATTATAAGAAGATGTAACGGGCCTGACCCGGGTTAATCGGGTACATAACAATGGGACATTCTACATGCCTAGTTTGGCACTCATGGGGGATATGACTTGGTAATTCAAAAACTCCTCATGAAACCTCATAAAGTATTTAAATTCTTGTTTCCTATGAATAACCTTGGAGAAACCTACCATGTCATTGATTACGTAATGCAACATAAAGAAGACTTTTTATAAGAGACATCTCATGAATATGTGGTTCCTCGCTAGGATAACAATTTTTTACTCTATTATTTTTGTTTTAGTCAATGGATGGTGCCCAAATAATTGCATTAATAGTGATTGAATTGGAAAATATAATTATTTTTCTCTTGAAAAACAAATTGATATGGGAACATGAATTTAAAAACATCTTCCTATACTAATAAAAATTTCTTAATCTATGAATCATGGTGGACATAAATATGATAAATAGGAAGAAAAATATCTTATTTAGTTATTCACTAGGCAATATAGACCATATTTCAGTGGGTCTTTTTATCCACTTGTGATAAATAATGGATCAGAACTATTGAAAACATTTTTCCCATTATATACTGTATGAACATTGAGAATTTTATTCTAGATATTTATCATTTAGATAGTTATGCAGACCAGTGGTGTAATCTAATAAGGTATACTAGTAAGAATCATGACATTGAATCAATGGGATGGGAAGAGTTCAATAAATATTTTTCAATATGTATATCCCTCATATTCTTCATACCCGACTAGAGAATGAGTTCCTTGAAATGAAGAAAATGGATGATGAATATGTTGGTAACTATGAGTATAATTTAATGATATATTTGACGTAATATTATGGAATTATCATCCAATACAAATTTAATGTTGATAGGTTTGTTAGTTTCAAAAGGCCAAGTCTCAGCAGGGCACCAGGCATAATAGAATTTACTATCTATAAAGAGATTTTGAGTTGTTCAATAAAGGTTTAAATAGAGGTTTTAGTCATGAATAACCCTCATGGGTTTGAAAAAAATGATTATGGAGTTCAATGAAATATAAAATACATGGAAAAAAGATGTTGAGTTTTTCATTATTCTATAACTTTTAGATGAATCGAAGATTAACTTTCCTTAAGGGTTCTACTAAATGCTTTATGTGAGGGAAGTAAGGTAACTAGGTTATTTATTATTCGATTGATGGGAATAAGTTTTCTCAAAATTCTAATAGATAGATAACTGCACAAATTCCACCTCCCATTAGTAAGATCTACAAGTGTAAGTAGAATTTCCATTTTTCTAACCACTACCCAAACCCAATGGATGGTGATGATGATCGATGTCAACAACCTATTATGCTGGGGGACAAGGGGGAATCTAATGGAATTTTTATTTATGGGGATGGGTTATATAATTACATGATGAATGGTAAATTCACCATCCATAGTAGAACTACTAATGTCATATTTTATTCTGGATCTAACCATTCTTCCATATTTAATGAATTTGACATGGGTGTTAAGATTACACTAATATAAATAGAGTAATTAGCAGCGCAATCCTATAATGGTATAATAATTTCATATCAAGTATATGATTCATATTTCATTGAAATTTATGTGAATTTTCTTCTTGAAAACTGTGTCATTATTCTTTTGGTTTAATTTAAAGACATCTTAGGTATAGACTAGCTTTATCTGCATAAATACCACGTTAATCTTTGAGGAAGGGATTTTACAATTGATATTTTAGACCCTCCTATGATCATCCATCCTTGTGTTGATAAGTATGAAACTTTAGTGGATATTACATCCGGTGTATGGGTCTTAATTCCAATGCAAAATGGTTTTTTATCTCTAATGATTGGGGAGTGAATCGACATCAATGATATGCCTATTGTTTAGGATTTGTGGACATATTTGTGGATTATTTTCATATTCTTCCATAAAAATTTGAAAATGAGTTATCACTAGAAATTATTCCTAGTTTCACACTAATATCAAAGTCTCTATATAGAATGTCTTTGATTGAGTTAATTTAATTGGAGATTAAACTCAAATAAAACCTTGTTAATGGATTCAATCAACCAAGTGTGTCACCTTGGGGTGCAATTGTTCTTTCTGTGATAAGTAATGATGGATCAATGTGACTCTGCATTGATTATCGAATGATGAACATGATCAACATCAATAAAAAGTATCTTCTTCCATGTATTGATGAATTTTTTTTATCATCTACGTGGATATCAATACATTTTTAAGGTTGATCTTCACTTGGATATCATTAATTGATGTTCAAGAAAAAGGATATACATGACACAACATTTCATACAAGGTATGGACACATTGAATATTTTTTTAATAATTAGGTCTTATTAATTCCCATGTTATCTTCATGGATTTAATTCAATGTATTTTGATATTACCTCAATAAAATTTTGGTAGTCTTTATAGATTATATTATTATCTATTTAATGTGAAAGGAGGGGTATTAATATCACATGATAATTGACTTAATGATCCAAATAAAAAGAATATATATTCAAAATTTAATTTTTATAAATTTTTTATGCAAAAGGTTTTTCTTTTTAGGGTCACATAGCCACAATATGTGGTATAATTGTTGATCTATCAAAAACAAAGGCTATTGAATGTTGGCCTAGAAAAACCACAATGACTAAGATACATACCATTCATGGTTTAGAAGAATATTATCAATGGTTTTTTCGGTATTTATCTATACTATATAATCCTTTGACCAAGCTAAATAAAAAGTGTTTCATGTTCATCTAGGAATATGAATATGAGGAAAATTTCAAGTAATTTGAAGAAATGGTTAGTTATTACACCTATTTTTACATTACCTTGTAGTGGATAAGGGTTTTTAATCTTTATTGATGCATCCAAAAAGTTATTAGGATTTTTTCCTATGTATAATAACATGAAAATATCCTATTACTCATGACAATTGAAGATTCATGAGAAAAATTAACCAACTCGTAATTTTGATTTAGTAGCATTAATTTTGGACATTAAATATTTGGAGGAATTATCTTAATGGAGAAAAGTGTGATATATATAACAATTATAAATGTTTTAAATATATATTCACATAAAATTAGATGAACATTTTCCCAAGAAGATGGTTAGAGATGATAAAATATTAGGAATACTCAATACATTATGACCCTGGGAAAGTAAACAACATGACATATACTTTGAGTTAGAAGGAAAATTATAGAAAATCCATGATGTGGATAAAAAAATATCTAGTAGTTATATATCATCAAGGGATTGATCTATAAATCCTGAAGGAAGGTAAAAATATACATTTTATAAAGATGATGTTCAACCCTCTTTCTAAGTAATGATTTATGAGGTGAAAATGTATATTTGGATCTACAAAAGAAGGTCAGAAATGTTTCAAATTTTAACCATGATTAGGATGGAATGATGAGTATCAAGAACCGTGTATATGTTCCTTTCATAAAAAATTTGATTGAGGACCTATTTGTGTAATCTCATTGTTCTTCATTCTCTATTCATCCTTGATATATGAATATGTAGATAGAATTGATATAATACTTCTAGTGGGTTGGAATGAAGAGATATATAATAGATATTTTATCTCAATGATTAGAATGCCAAAAAGATATGGTGGAATGAAAAAAATCAAAAGGGATGTTTCATCCATTACCCATACTAGAATGGAAATGGTATTACATCATTATAGATTTTTTTGTTAGACTACCCAATCCAAAAAATGTTTTAATCCCATATGGGAGATATTTGATCACCATACTATGTTAGCACACTTTATCGCTATCCTAGAAGTGTTCTCTTTGTATCTAAAATTCTCGGATATAAATTAATGAAGTTTTAAGGTTTCATTGAGTATCATATTCTATTGTATCAGATAAGAATCTAAATCTTACCTCGATGTTATAGTGAATTATTTAGTAAGAACATGATATAGAATAGAGTCTCAACACAGAATATCGTCATTTGATATATTTTCAGTCTAAAATAACAATTCAAACCCTAGAGGATATGTTGAGATCTTGTTCTATGGATTTCAATGGTGGTTGTGATCAACACCTTCTTAAAGTTGATATTTCATACCAAAATATATTTAAGTCAAGAATTCAAATAGAACTGTATGAAAACCTATATGGGATGAAATATATAGCACCAAGGTGTTGGGAAGAAATTTTGGAAATAAATTTATCGGGACCAGAGATCATATATGAAATGGTATAGAAGGTTGAAACCATTAAGCAACATATCATTCCATATTAAGGTTGGAAGAAAAGTTATTTTGATAACACAAATGTGACCATGAATGTGAAGTTGGGGAAAAGGTGTTTTTATGAATCTCACCATGGAATAATGTAGTTAGATTCAAGAATAAAAGGAAACTCAGACCTAGGTATATCAATCCCTTTGAGATTTTTAATCAGATCTGGATGGTATCCTCTCACGTGGAACTTCCACCAAATCTATCTCAATTCAATGATGTTTTACATGTATATCTCCTAATGATGTATTTAATTGACCCTTCAAATGTACTAAAATAAGAGGTCATAATTCTTTAGAATTATCTTTATTATTAAGAACAATGTTTTGACATTGTAGACAGATCACAGAAAATTCTACAAATCAATACGACTCACCTAGTCATGGTTTTCAGAGAAAATAACCTAGTTAGAGGAAGCTATATGGGAACATGATTATATGATGGTAGAGAAGAATCCTCATTTGTTTCTACCTGGGTGAGAAATTTTTAGGGAGAAATTAATTATATGAGTGGTATAATTTTACAACAGAGTTATTATGCTCCATTTTTTTAATAAATTTAATTTAATTTTATGTATTTTAAAACAAAATGTCGATCATTCTTTTGACATCGTACCAAATTTTTCTACCTTACATGCGACACTATGGGATATACAAGACATCATTTTATTTTAATAATTATATAAATGAGATAATTATATACTAGAAATTAAAAAAATTCATATGAATTATAACACCCCGACCACAGTTACCCATAGTCGGTGCATTATTACATAACATTGGCATGATCACAAGAAAGACCAAGTCTCGAAAGACCGATTAGTTTAGTAGAATTTGAATAACTAGATACATTAATAAAGTTTACATTACATCATAAAATTAAAACTAAAAGAATATAGTCTCCATAGTCCACACTCTTATCCCCTCATAATATCCCTCTAGGTCATTTATAAAATACTTATTCACAACCTGGTAAATATAAAACATAGAAATGGCTGAGCTCAAATGCCCGTTAATGATAACAATATAGCGGAAACATTCATAAATAATCATAAACATTTAAGTCAATGTATAACTAAAACAAAAGCATTTTAAAACTTGAAATTCAGCATAATATGGCCGGAATAAAATGAAATAATTCCGTATAAATATTCACATGGATATTCTACTAGTCTAATTATCACATAAATATCAATAACCACTGTCATAATGATGGAATGCATAATGCCAGAATATCATAACCACATAGTCATGGTCTCATCCCAATACTACAAATAAGATTTTTTCAAGGCCTTGTGCAAGGACACTAGTGTTTCTAATGAGATCTACCGATGCATCGAGAAGCTATAGCGGGCCCCACCCTTCAATTATTAAGTCCAATGCATTCCCATATAAAAAGGTTTAAACATAACATAAACATTCGTATTAAACCTAGCATAAAAAATGTAAATACTTCATCCATAAACCATGAATGGTATAAAAACAACACATCCATAGTCAAACATATCAAAAAACCTTCAATACAATGTAGAAGATGTGTATCACAGTAATTCAACATCAAATAAGCTTAAATTCCATCAAAGGGTGTTGACATAGATGAAATCAAAACTATTTGAGAGAAATATCTATTTTTTTGAAATAATTAAAAAGACACATAATTATAAATTAAAAAATTTATATTGAAAATTTTCTTAAAATCATTTAAGGGAGGCTTCGACTATTTTATAATGGTGGAAAATAGTTGCACCCGCAGTATAAGTTATAAAAGATATTCTTACCGTAATTCTGTCAAAAAGGTTAAAAATTACCTTGATTGGAAAATGACAGAAAGATTCCTTTATAAACATCTTATAAAATGTCAATAATGGTATAACTGAATTTATCCCATAGTATTTAAAATATTAAGAATAATTTGAAATAAATTTTTAAGAAACATGGATGTCGATGATAAAGAGGTCCCAGTAGATAATCACGTATAAACAACCTCGGATAATGAAGAGATTGTGAAATAAAACCTTACCCATTACGTTTCCTGGGTTGGGGGTAGGTTAACCTCCTGTATAATGGTTAAATAATTGTTATTAAATTATACAAGAATCATATACATTAATATGATATCATATACTATCTTTTAACATTGTTTTGTTAATAATATCTTAGTATTATCGTCATTCAGGGTGTTAACATACTCGTATATGTTTTGTTACATAAGACTTGTTTGTTATGGATAGGTTGTATCTTATTCATATCCAGAAATATATAAAGTCCTTAAACATTATTTTTAATCATCAAATTATAATTATACTTGAATGGATACGATGGAGAATGAATCTCATCGCTTTCGGGGAGACGATAGTCCATACGTACGCACGAGGGACAATATCATTCTTTTGATATTAAAATAATATATAATTGGATGTTATGTCATATATACAAAACCATTATCATGTTATATTTATTATTTACATGAATTACATATCATTATTATACCCATACAAATAATAATTTATTGAATACCAATTACACCACGACGTGGAGAGGGTAAGCCGTACGTACACACGTATGGTGACATGTCATTCAAAGGATGGATAGAATACTAAATATGGCTGTAACATATTTATAATAACATCACAGTATATATAATATATTGGATTTAGTATTTTATAATGGGAAAAACAAAGAAAATATAAGATGAAGAAGAAAGGAAGTTGAAAGAGGGTGGTGAAAACATTACCTCTTCTTCGGGTTCTTCTTTTTGATTTGATCAAAAGGGCGCCTTAGGATGGCATTCTGATCAAAATAAAGCCTCTAGGATTAATATAGGTATGTTGATAGTGTATTTGGTCAGGGGATGGCCGATCCAAAAGGCTTTGAATGTGTGAGTTAGTGAGAAGGGGGGGGGGGTGCCCTTTTATAAGTGGGGTGAGGGGCACCTTTGGAAAACCTAGAAATATTATTTTATAATAAATTCATATTCGGTTTCTATTGATTAAGTAGTGGATTATTTAAAGTTTAATGTGGGGATAGGTTGAAACCCACTCACCCAATAGGTTTTATATAGGTTGGGTCACTATATTAACCTTATCTTTTAGTTTTAACTCTTATTTAATTAGTTTAACATTTACCATGTCACTTTATATTTTTATATTATATAGTTAATAAACATACTATATACATCCAAGTGACCCAAAAATGGTTCATTAATGACAAAAATATCTTGATATATGTTTCTTGTCCGATCCTTAGATTTTTATAAATTTTATATCAATTAATAATATAATATTTTTTTAAAAACTCTTTTATGTGAATTTTGGCACTATTCAATAATTGATTTTATTAAAGACTTGAGAACTTTATTAATTCGAAAACAATTCATTTTAGAAATCCTATAATGTCATATTAAGTAATAAAATGCATGGATATCATAAAAATTTTCAAATTATATTAATTTTAACATTTATGATACCAATTATTTGATTCATTCATTAATAACGAAAGTAATGCCTCATTATTGTGTCATAAATAATATTAAATATTAAATGCCTTAAAATTATAAATAAAATATCATTACGTAGGAAATCATTTTATCTTTATAATGAATATTTATATTCTAAAATCCAACATATATAACCCTATGTGAAAATTGTTTTCCTAAAAGATATATGCTTATGGTATTTTTGTATTTATTTTATCTTAATTAATATAAAGTGTCATTATCACTTACAAGTGGATCCATGGGGTCCCAAAATCGACTCAAAGATCCTCAAGGTCGGACATGTTTCAACCAATAAGGTTAGGACACGTTTTAGGGTTATTTATTATTATTATAATATTATTTTTTTTACCCTTATTTACCAGATTTATCCTTTAACCAAGGTAAATAAAATATTTACCGAAATAATTATTCAAAATGTATAAAAATAAAAGTTACCTGTTTACACAATTTGAAAATCCTGATTCCAAATATGGAATCCATTTTTCCAAATTCAAAACACAAAAGTGGAAGATATTAATTTAAAATTAATTCCCGTTGTTAAAACAAAAAGCGTGTTTTTAAGAGATAATAACTATCAAAAGATTGACACTTGTTCACGGCCGATTTAATTGTAAAATTATGTCCAATGACCAACATTGTATTAAATGGTATAAATATGTTCTAAATATATTTTAAAACTACTCAAATTCATTATTTTTCACTATTATTTATTTCGATTATAAAAGCTATTTTTAATTAAAATTTAGTAATTTTTAGTATTCATCAAAATATAATTGTTATCCGAAGAGTTCCATAATTTTACCGTAGGCTAATTTTGATATTCCGAATCCAAAAATAAACTCAATTTTGAGAGGTAAAATCTATAAAATTTCACAAATTGGGTATTACAATTCCTAAAGGCTAGTTTGATTGGTTGTGGTGTGTGTTAGAACTCGAAGTTGCGAACAACACACGCTACTATATTATTTAAAGAGAAGCACATCATGGAAGCTTAAGGTGTTACATTCTACCCTCCTTCAAATAATTTTTCTTTGAAATTTCAAGAATATTATTGAATAAAAGGACTCAGGTGGTTCTTAATCATATGTTTTTCGGATTCCCACATTGCCTCTTCCATCTTGTGGTTTCTCCATAGAACTTTTACCAGACGAGTCGTCCGGTTTCTTAGCACTTGTTCTCATGTATCAAGAATCCTGATGGGATCTTCACAATAAGACCGATCGGGATTCAGTTCTAATCCTCGTAGGTGAGTACATGTGTTGGGTTAGGCATTCATTTTCTATATAGTAATATGTGGAACACATCGTGATCTTTGGAGAGATTTGGCGGCATTGCCAAATGGTAAGCTACAGCCCCAATTCGTTCTAGAATTTCAAAAGGACCAATGTACCTGGGACCCAATTTAACTTTCTTGCCAAAATGTATAACTCCCTTCCATGGAGATAACTTAAAGAAAACATAATATCCAACCTGAAATTCCTAATTCTTTCTTCTATTGTCAGCATAGCTCTTTTGCCTACTTTGAGCTACTTGGATGTGGTTTTGGATTACCTTTTCCTTTTCCATCATTTCCTTCACCAGTTTTGGGCCTACATGTTTTCTTTCGCCAACGTCATCCCAACAGGTTGGTGTGCAATATCACTTTCTATATAACACTTCATATGGTTCCATCTAAATACTTGAATGGAAGCTATTGTTATAGGAAAGTTTTACCAGAGGTAAATATTGATCCCACATACCCTGAAAGTCAAGTGAGCAAGATCTCAACATGTCTTCTAAGGTTTGGATAGTCCATTCTGATTGTCCATCTGCTTGATGGTGGTATGCAGTGCTCAAATGAAGTTCAGTATCAAAGGCCTTCTGAAGACTCTTCTAGAATCTAAATGTAAATCAGGGATCTCGATCTGAAACAATCGATAAGGGTACTCCATGAATTCTCACAACTTCATTATTATGTAGTCTTTCTAGATGTTCAAGTGTTAAATCTTCTGGAAACACATCTACATATTCTATCACAATAGGTACATCCTCTCTTTGATAATTCCTTTCCTCACCCATAGTCACTTCATTCAATTCCTCCACAATAATTGAATTTAGTTGAGCTACTGGGGGCAGATCTAGATAAGAATTAGGTGGTGACGATTCTTCTCTAAAGATAAGGTGTTCCTTATCATCATCATAAAAAATCATAACCTCCTTCTTCTTACAATAAATCATCGCATCATGGTCCGAAATCCAATCCATACCGAGGATTATATCAATCTCAATCATAGGTATGATAATGAGATCAACGGATAACGAACATTTATGTGCTCTAATGGGGACTGATTCACAAAACGTTTTTGCAATAATATCTCCCTTAGGAGTTTTAACTGACAACTCCATTGTTAAATCAAATTGTAAATATCTAATTTTCTTAGAAAACTGTGAAGATATGGATCAATTTGATGATCTAGAATCAAATAATTCATTTTCTAAACTTGTGGAGACGATTAAATTACCTACCACCACGTCTTTCGGAGCTCCTACCTCAGCAGTAGTGATAGCATAAACTTGGCCTTGATCCCTTGTCCTTTTCTGAGGTAAGTTACACTTACTCTTAGTACATTCATTTGCCTAATGTCCCATCTCCCTACAATTGTAGCATTGGACATCAGTAGCTTCCTCTTCCCATTTCAATCATGAGATTAATGGCCTTTTTAACCACGCTTGTAACAGACTCCCATTCCTTTTCAGCACGTACTGGGGTTTTTCTTCCCACATTTACTGTAGGATGGATATTCAACTTTTCCCTTCTTCCCCTTATTTACATTCCCTAATTGATCAGAAGATCTCTTCTTCTCTTGATTTGCTTTAAATTCATAAGACTTAGGGAATTCCTTTTCTGTCATGATAGCACATGAAACAATGTCTTCGTAGAATGAAAAGGATTGTGAGACTAATGATCAATGGAGAAATGGTTTAAATCCATCAAATAAATGATCAATAATACTTCCTAGGATACATATATAATCTCCAGCATAACTTGATAACCTTGTAAAGTTAGCCTCATACTTTGCGACATTCGCATCCTCCTTTAGTCTCATTCTCAGAAATTGTCTTTCCATATCTACCCGATGGTCACGAGGAAATTATTTTTCTAAAAACAGATATTTTATCTCCCTCTATTCCATATTTTATACTTCATTATATTCCTTCGTTTTTTGACTCAATGACCACCATTGATCAGCATCTCCAATTAGGCGGTAAACTTCCATGATTAATTTTTCCCTTTCACTACTACCCAATGCCTGAAATATTTTCTCTAGGGAATTTATAAATTGCTCAGCTACTAGGGGATTTGTACTCCCATTGAACGTTGGTGGTTGTTTCCTCGTGAAGCGATCTAACATTGATCCTCTACGCTACGGATCAGGGTGCTCAATACGGTTAAGGTTATTATTCATAACCTGAGTGAGTTGTCCCAGTATAGTGATTAGCTGATCAGCACCAGTTCCATAACCTGCTCCAATATAATTATCTTGAGCAGGAGGTAAATCTCTACATGGAGTGCCTGCATTGATAGAGTTTCCATTTCTCCCACTAGGATCCATTTTCTAAACAATAGAATAAACTAGATCAATTTATGAATCAAAATACATAATTCCACACTTATAAAACCCTTAACATAAATTGAACTATTTATGGATATAATCCATAATCATAAAAATGTTTTCTTTGAGGAAGTATATAATCATAAACCGTTCATAATGATTTTTAATGAAAATAAGAGTTATTCCAATCAAATCCCCTGGGAGTGTAGTAACCAAGAGTGGAGAAAGGCCCATTGTCGTGCACTAGTTCCCGTTCGAGACTATCTCAAAGTGGTGTTTTCGGGTTTTACCCCTAGGTACATCTGTTCCAGAGCCGCCTCTACCTGCTCGTATCTAGACAGGGATGTATTGTTCGGAAAACTCACAAAATCACTTCAATACCAAAATTCTAGGAAGTGCTTCTATACTAATTCTCAATGTTCATCTTATGTCTATGTGCTCTAATCAGAGTTTATCTAAATCTATCTTCCCATGTTTGTACTAAAATTCCTCTGATACCAACTGTAACGTCCCGAACCCAGTTATCTAGAGTCGGTGCAATATTACATAACAGTGGCATGATCACAAGAAAGTTCACGTCTCGAAAGACTAATTTGTTTAGTATCCTTGGAATAACTAGATACATTCATATTGTTTACATTACATCATAAAATGAAAACTACGAAAATATAGTCTCCATAGTTCACACTCGTATCCCCTCACACTATCCCTATAGGTTATTCATAAAATACTTCTTCATATCCTGGGAAAAATAAAACATAGAAAGGAGTGATCTCAAATTCCCAGAAAGGATAACAATATAGTGGAAACTTTCATAAATAAGCATAGACATTTAAGGCAATGTATAAATAAAACAAAAGCGTTATAAAACTTGATCATCAACATAATATGGTAGAAATTAAATGAAATAATTCCATATACGTATTCACATGGATATTATACTAGTAGAATAATCACATGCAATATCAATAACCACTTTCATAATGATGGAATGAAAAATTCTAGACTATCATAACCACATAGTCAAGGCCTCATGCCAAGAATACAAATAAGATTTTGTCAATGCATTATGCCAAGACACTAGTTTGTCACATGAGACCTATCGATTCATCGAGGAGCTATAGCGGGCTCCACCCATCACTTATTAAGTCCAATGCATTACCATATGAAAAGGTTTAAACAAAACATAAACATTTGTATTAAAACTAGAATACGAAATGTAAATACTTCATCCATATTCCATGAATGGTAAAAAAAATAACACAGCCACAGTAAAACATATCACAAAACCTTCAATACAATATATAAGGTTTGTATCATAATAAATCAACTTCAAATAAGTTTAAAATCCATCAAAGGATGTTTACATAGATGAAATCAAAACTATTTGAGAGAAATATCTCTTTTTTTCAATTCATTTAAAATTCACATAATTATAAAATAAAACATTTACATAATTTTCTTATATAATCTAGTAAGGGAAGCTTCGACGATTTTATAATGGCAGAAAATAGAAGAACCCGCTTTATAAGTTAAAAAAGACATTATTACCTTAATTTTGTCAAAAAGGTTAAAAAGGACCTTGTTTGGAAAACGACAGTACGATTACTTTATAAACTTCTTATAAAAAGTCAACAAGGGTATAAATGACTTTATCACATAGTCTTTAAAATATTAATAATGATTTTAAATACATTTTTGAGAAACATGGATGTGGATGATAAAGAGGCCCCAGTATATAATCATGTATAAACAACCTCGGATAATGATAAGATTGTAAAATAAACCCTTACCTTGTACTTTTCCTTGGTTGGGGGTAGGTTAACCTCCTGTATAATGGTGAAATAATTGTTTTTAAATTCTAATAGAATCATATACATTAATATGATATCATATACGATCTTTTAATATTTCTTTGTTAATAATATCTTAGTGTTATTGTTGTTTTGGGTGTTAACTTAATCTTATATGTTTTGTTACATAATCCATGGTTGTTATGGATAGGTTGTATCTTATTCATATCCAGAATTATATCAAGTCTTTAAAATTTATTTTTAATCATCAAATGATAATTATACTTGAATGGATACGATGGAGAATGAATCTCATCGCGTTTGGGTAGACGGTAGTCCGTACGTACGCACGAGTGAAAATATCATTCTGTTGATATTAAAATAATGTATAATTGGATGTTATGTCATATATATAGAACCACTATCATGTTATATTTATTATTTACATGAATTTCACATCATTATTATACCCAACAAAATAATAATTTATTGAATAACAATTACACCACGACGTGGAGACGGAAATCCGTACGTACCCACGTATGGTGACATGTCATTCTAAGGATGGATAGAATACTAAATATGGTTTTAAAATATTTATAATAAAATAAATGTATATATAAGATAATTAATTTATAATTTTATAATGGAAATAACAAAGAAATAAAAGGTTGATGAAGAAAGGAACTTGGAAGAGGGTGTTGAAAACATTACTTCTTCTTCGGGTTATGCCTTTTAATTTGATCAAAAAGGCTCCTTAGGCTGACTTTAGGATCAATCTAAGGCCTCTAGGTTGAATTTATGGACGTCTAAAGAGTATTTGTGCTGGGTTTGGCAGAGCCAAAATGGTTCGAATGTGTGAATTAGTGCGAAGGGGGAGTGCTCTTTTATAAGAGGGGTGAGGTGTACCTTTGGAAAAGCTAGAAATATTATTTTATAATAAATTAGTATTCATTTTCTAATGGCTCCAAAGTGGATAATTTAAAGGTTAAGGTGTGGATAGGCCTTAAACCACCCAACCAATTGGTTTTAGACAGGTTTGGGTCACTATATTAACCATATCCTTTAGTGTAAACTCTTTGTTAATTAGTTTAGCATTTACCATGTCACTTTGTATTTCTATATTATATAGCTAATAAACATACTATATAAATCAAAGAGACCAAAAACTGTTCCATTAATGATACAAATATGATGATATAAGTCTCTTGGCCTATCCTTAGATTTTTAGAAATCTCATATCAGTTAATAATATAATATTTGTTTTATAAACTCTTTTATGTGAATTTTGACATTATTAAATAATTTATTTTTGTTAAAGTCTTGAAAACCTTATTAATTCGAAACAAATTAATTTAAGCAATAATATAATGTCATATTAAGCAATAAAATTCATGTATGTCATCAAAACTTGCAAATTATATTTATTTTAACATTTATAATACCAATTATTTGATTCATTCATTAATAAAGAAAATATTGCATCATTATTGTGTAAAAATGGTATTAATTATTAAATGAATAAAAATTAAAATTAAAATACAATTATATAGGAAATAATTTTATCTTTCTAATTAATATTTATAGTCTAAAATACAACATATATAACCCAATGTTAAATTGTTTTTCTAAAAGATATATGCTTATGTCATTTTTGTATTTATTTTAACTTAATTAATATAAATTGTCATTATAACTTACAAGTGGCTCCATGGGCTCCCAAAATCGACCCAAATTTGCCCATGGTTGGAAATGTATCAACAAATAAGGTTTTGACACGTTTTAGGGAAATTTATTATTATTATAAATTATTTTCTACCATTATTTACCGGATTTACCCTTTAACTATGGTAAATAAAATATTTACCGAAGTAATTATTCAAAATGTCTAAAAATAAAATTTTCTGATTTACACAATTTGTAAATCCTTATTCCAAATAAGGAATCCATTTTTCCAAATTCAAAACATATAAGTGGCATAAATTAATTTAAAATTAATTCCCCCTGTTAAAACAAAAAGGTGCGCTTTTAAGAGATAATAACTATCAAATGATTGACACTTGTTCATGTCTGGTTTCATTGTGAAATTATTTCCAATGACCAACATTATATTAAATGGTAAAAATATATTCTAAATATTCTTTAAAACCACTCAAATTCATAATTTATCACTAATAATTATTTCGATTAAAAAAGTTGTTTTTAATTAAAATTTAGTAATTTTCACTATTCAACAAAATATAAATTTTATCCAAAAAGTTACAGAATTTTACCCTAGGCTAATTTTGATATTCCGAATCCAAAAATTATGTCTATTTTGAGAGATAAAATTTATAAAATTTCAAAAAGATTGTATTACTATTCATAACGGCTAGTTTGATTGGTTGTGGTGTGTGTTATATCTCGAAGTTGCGTACAACCCACAGTACTATATTATTCAAAGAGAAGTGTACCGTGGAAGGTTTAGGTGTTACATTAATAGTAATAACTAATTTTAAAATATTTATTATAATTTTATAACATATTTATAATGAAATATATAACATTTTGTAATGTTCATATGTGTTCTAAAATATTATTTTTTCAAATGAATTGATTTTATTGTACTTCTAGTAAAATTAATAAAATTAATTTTAGACTAATTTTGAAATATAATATGATATCATAAAATTAGTTTTTTATTTTAGAATGTTGAAATAATTTTATGGTGAATTTTTCAGATTTTTTCTAAAAAACTTTATTTTTTTAATGAATACTAAAAAATACAAAATTTTAATTAAATAAAATTTTTTCATCTAATTTATTTATAAAATTATAAATTATTATAATATAATTTAAAAGTATAATTAGATTTTTTTTTAATAAATTAATTCAATTTAGTTAATTAGAACCAATTTCATAATGAAATTGGATATTATAACATAACAAACTTTGGTTTATTTTTACTTTTGAAAACGCGTTATTAACCCGAATGAAGGATTATATTCAAATTAGAATATGAAACTACTATGATTGGAATTTGAAAAATGGATTCCATATTTGGAATCGGAAAATTTTATACTATATAATAATGTCAACTTAGTTTTTTACTAAAAAATTATTGAATGTGACTAAAATTAATTACATGTGTTATACCAGGGTTATACAGGGGACCCCTTGACATAGTGCAAGAACCAGACAGGGAACAGGTACAACAAGAGCCATATTGATCAATTCCTTTCTAGCTTTCATTCTCTTTAGATGTATCCCAATGCCAAGCTGACTCATTTGGTTCACAATATCTCTGACCATTTTCCTCTTTTTCTCTTCTTGATGCCACGACAAGCAATGTATGAAAATTTTATTTTTGTTGGTCAGTGGAAAAATGATCAGGGCTATCAAAATTTTATTAGGGAGTGTTGGGGTCAACCATCCAAATGCCACTCCTGGGTGCACCTCCAATACAAGTTTTGCGGCCTCAAGCATCACCTTCATTCATGGTCTCAAGATCTCCCTCTGGATGATCAAGACCTAACTGAACTACAACGTGACAATGAGAGGATGTAAACCAGGCTAGAGTCCATGTGGGATGAACGAGTTTTCGGTGAACATTCCACCAGAAATAACTCACTAACGGATAATCTTCTTTCTTGGGAACAAAAGGTAAGGGAGTCCCCAAGGATCAAATGGCTTCACAAATGGTATAGAAACACCACGTTCTGTTAGGCCTGCATTAATTAGAAGCATCTCCCCATTAAACGAAATATGTAATTGGAGGATGGTTTGTTTACAAATGATAGAGATGTGTCCAGGGGAATGGCGTATACCTTCTTCAAGGGCCTTCTCACTTATCCATGTTTAAACTCTCAAAATTCCAACTCATAGGGGGGTGATGCACTATGGGATGTTATCACTTGATCGGTTTCCTCCCATGTTAATACATAAATTGAAGCGATCCTAGAGGATAGTGATATTCATGTAGCCATGATGAGCTTAAACCTTGAATGTGTGCCAAGCCCAGATGGTTTCCCTAGTGCATTTTACTGGGGATCCTGACTGGTGGTTAAGGGAGATGTTGTGGCTGCCATCCTGGACATCCTTCATAGGGGAAGCCTACAGTGGGCTACATATTCAACGACTGATGTAACAATCCAAAAGATCAATGTACCCTCCTTCCTCCTCTAATAATGACTGGTTAGTATGTGAAACTTCCCATACAACATCCTCAAAATAATCCTTATTACTTGTATCTCCCAATATCTCCCCCACTGGATATCCCTTTAGCAGAATGGTTTCATCAAGGGCCACTCAATTCAAGGTGAGATTGTGTTGTCTATGGAAATGGTGAGAGAGATATACACTAAGTCCCATGGGACTAATGTTGCAATCAAATTGGATATGAACAAGCCTTTTGATAGGGTTGAATAGGGATTCATCAATAGGGTGATTAATAGAAAGGGCTTCTCTCCATGGGCATGTGATCTCATCATCAAGTGTTTTAAATCTTCTTGGTTGGAAGTCACCTTCATGGTCTTCTCTCATGGATTTTTTAATGTATCAATGGTGATACATCAAGGAGATCCTTTACCCCCCAAGTATCTTCATTCTAATTCAATACACTATCAAAAACATTATTTACAGGGGCATGTCGAATGGTGATATTATCCTATAAAGACGAAAATGGAACCAAAACTCCCTCTCTCATTATATGTATGCGGATGAAACATTCATCATCATGAATGCTGGAAGGATGTCTCTATGTAGACTCACCAAGTATATTGACACCTATTGTCGCTAGAGCGGCCAATCAATCAACAATGAAAAAAGATACTTCATCATTTCCAAAAGATTTGTTGTAAACATAGTCACAAAAACTAGCCTCAGTCTGGGCATGAAGCATGGTTCCTTCCCCCTGGTTTATCTCGGTGTTCCTATATCCTCAAGCAGACTCCTCATTCGTGAATTCAATCATGTGGTGAAAAATATCAATGGAATCTTCCACAATTGGAAGAAACATTTTTATCTTTCAGGTGTCAAATTGCTTTGGTGAATATCGTCCTCGCAACCCTGACAATAAATTCCATGGACTCCACCTTGGTCCCAAAATCAGTCATCAAATCTATTGACAGAGTGATTGATGGCTTCATATGGGATGTTCTCTAGGAGGGGAAGCAATAGTGGGTCTCCTGGGGTAAAATGGAAAGGCCCTTTGTCGAAGTAGTGATCAATGTCAAGAGCCTTGCTGAGACAATTCACTGCATGAACGCAAAACTCATATGGGCAATTATTCAGGGTTGAACGTTCTGGGGGAAAACTATTTCATGTGTCTAGGGTGGCAATGGAGACTCCATTATCCCCTGCTCTCACTCTCATCCAAGATTGGTTCCCTCCTTCCACCTCTCAGGCAGAGCTCTCATTGGATTATAGGTGAAGGTGATATCCACTTCTAGCCGCACAGCTAGGCATGCAATATTGTTGGTTTCCCAGGATGCCCTTCTCCCACCATCTTCATCAAGGAGGTGTGCATTCATCCATCATTTTTCAGGTCTATGCTGGACTCGAATCATAAAGAAGTGTTCTATTTGATTTCCCTCAACACGGATCCTGACAGATGTATCTTCACCACTTACAACTCCTAGAGGTTCAACTCAAAAGACATCCAAAGGTCATCCAATACTCTTCTTCAGCGTGACCAAATGAACTCTCTGGTTTGGTTCAACAAAATCCCTTTAAAGTATAATTTTATCATTTGGAGGATCCGGAACTATGATATACCTTTAGAAAACAACTTTAAGATGACGGGGATTAGCATTGTTTCTAGCTTCCACTATTTTAATAATAGGAAGGAGGATATGATGAACCACATTTGTTTGATGGGGATTGGGCGCAGGATGTTTAGAGAGCCTTCAGAAAGAATACAGCTTACTCTTCAAGAGATCTGTGCAATGCTCCCTTCCTGGAATGCTGGTACCGAGGTTTAGAGGATGAAGTCCTAGATAATACCGCAAGAGCGATGATACACAGTGCTGGGTGCTGGTGTTTATGGTAGACCCAAAATAAGTATCAGTATGAGAGATGTCCTACTTCATGAAGGTTGATCATTATGAAGGTGGGGAATCTCATAGTGCCCATGGTGTCGTTGATTCCCAACTGGCAGGAAGATCCCTCCCACCAGGTCCTGCATCCATCATTCCAATCATCCCATCCTCCTGTCCCTGGGCCTCAGGGGCATAGGGTGTTGTGGTCTCCCCCAAATTTTATCCTCAAATGGAACACTTAATGTTCTTTTATCTCTGGTATCATGCGAGGTGGGGGAGTTGGTCGGGATAGCATGGGTAGTGTGTGGTTGGCCTTCACAGCGTATTTGGGCAATGATACCTCCATTCTGGAAGAGGGTAAAGCTTTTATTACTGGTCTCATCCCGCAAAATCATGAAATCATACCTCTATCCCAGGTTTAAACTAACTCCATGATCATTTAGGAATCATTACATGATATATGTTCTTCACCTTGATCCATTTCATACATTATCAACAAATGGATGCTGATTTTTAATGGAAATGTTGAGGTCACTCACACTAGGTGTGAAGGGAACAAATTATCTTACCACATGGCCTATCTGGCTAATAAAGGCTCCAATATAACACACTTTTATAATATTTCTTCCCTAAAAAAGGAGTGAGTGAATCTAATTCGAGTGGATTCCCATGGTCTCCACTACTTTAGACCCCCCTAGTCTGGTTTCCCCTTGTTTCCTGATATCCATTGTTCCATTACTTTTTAATAAAAATATAATGTTGATTATGATGAATATTCCCAAAATACATTTTATCGATACATTTATACCAAATCCTCACTTTTGTAGTCTTTGGATTAATTTTTATCTATTTTAAACATGAAAAACGTGGGTGGAATTCCCTATTCAAATATTTAAAATAGTACCACTCCTCCTTCCGAATAAAAGGCCACCACTTCCCCCTATTCTTAACCCATCTCAAACCACTTATGATCATAAAATATATCGCAAATAAACTTCTCCACATCCATACCTTCTCCCATGATGCCTCCCTTTTTTAAAAATTCATCCATGGAATCCTTTTGGCACAAACCAAAAGGAGTTACCCGATTAAGAGGTAACACCTTTTACCGTGCTCCAATCATTTATTTTCCTTCTCCAACCCTCCAATATATTTATTCAATAATTTTGTATCAAAAACATTTTAAAGAATTTAATATAACATCATTATTCTAAGGGTTATAGATACACTTACACAGAACTCCATCTTTTGGGTAACCAACATATTGTTTACGTGTATGGTGTACTACCGCCTCACAAAATGATGATTTTTCATTATTCATTTTTATCCTACAATGGTAAAAATAATAATGGAAAATATGTTTAAATAATTTATATATTACATTTACTGTTACATTAATCTATGGTAATTATTTTACAACACATGTAATTATACTTTCTATTTTGTGCTAATATGATAATTTCATTTGAGGAAGTGTAGACTACTTCTGTAACAACCCGAAATTTTGAATAAATGTTGTTTCCTAATTTTGTGTGTTATTTTATTTTTTATACTCAATAAAACCATTTCATTTGATAACCTAAGTATAATTAAAATGATACCATTGGGTTTTGACTATCAAATGACCATTGGTCAATATAACCGCTGAAACTAAACATTTCTATTATTGTCTCTAAATACAAGTGATCTTGGTTAATTAATATAGAAATAAGATTTGATGGTCTCACCCAGTAGTCTTGGACCGATCGAAGCCCATCTAACAGAACTTGGGAAGGAGGTACCACCATTGGGCTTTGCTCTAGACCAAACCCAAGCTGAACTTCATCGTGTGAAGCTAGAACGAAATCACCTTCATGAGAAGTTCAAATTGATAGAAATTATTACTCGTGCGATGTTGGCCGAACCTCCCTCAAATTCTCTCACCTTAGCACACATTACACTTAGGTCCTATGCTGGCATGATAAGGGGATACATAAGGAGACTGTAACTGCCTTGTGTAATCCTTTGTTTTAAACAAAAAATTTTATTTCTTCTTATTTTGAGTTTTATGAATTTTCAAAGTCCGGATAAATATAGTATGCATATTTTTGAATAATTTTAGAGAAAATATATTTTAAAAATGTTTATGTAAACCTTAAATAATTAAAAATGAATAATGATTTTCAAAAAATGGTGTACTAGAGTTATGATCTGTACGAAATTTAGAGTCTAATATGATTATTGATGAATAGTAAATTATGAATAGTGATTTTATGCTTAAGATTAGTAATTTGACCAAATGAATTAGTAATCTCAATTAAAGAAAGTATTAATATAATATAGGCACCTTGATTAAGTAATGTGATTCAATAAAATGGTTAAATAACTGTTTCATAAATTATTATTCAAGTATTAGTTATTTCAGATGAATAGTGTTTTTTAATTAAAAATTAAATTAAAACTATTTAGAAAATTAGTTTTATAAAATGGATTTCATTCATGAACTCAGAGCATATATATTATGTTAAGGTAATTTTTGGGGATTTTTCTGAAAAAAATGAATTCGTTATAAAATAAATTAAAATTATTTAGAAAATTATTTTTATAAAATTGATTTCATTTTTGAAATTAGAGCATTTATATTTGGTTAAAGTAAAATTTTGGGATTTTTCTGAGAAAGTTAAATTTTCAGTGAATAGTAAAAATACTATTTTAGGGTTTCGGTATGTTTAATGATATTATAATTGTGTCATGATGATGTAATGAAATATTTTAAGGGTTGGACGACCAAAGGTGATGAATTATTTTATGGGGGACCCATGTGGCCAATACCATGGGCAAATACCATGGGCAAGACCATGGTTTTTCCAAAACCACCAATGAGGTGTCCCTTGGACATTAATGACGTGTCCCCTCACTTTACATATAAAGACCAAGCCATCCTCTCATCCAATCGACTACCAACTCTCCAAAAAAAAAGCTCTGGTGTCATTAACTTCCAAGGAGTCCTCCCAAGGTGCCATCAAGCCCTCAAGGTCCCAACCATTGAGTTTTAAGAGTTATGTTTTAAGGTAAGGGATCTGACCTCTATCATTCTTTTCAAGTAATCTCTTTCAAGTCATTTCTTTTATTCTCAATGTTATTATGTTGGAGGATGTTCTTTTATATTCATCTTACTTCCCTTTTCATGTTAATAAGATGAGAGACCCACACTTTCTCTCATCATTTCGTTTTAATAATGTTTATGTGGCGTCGTTAGGCTGCCAAAATTTTAAGGGATTCTTTCACCCTTCTCATTTTTCAAAGTTCTACATTCATGTAAAGTCTTTAAAATTCTTTTCTATTATATTGGGTTATGATCTCTATATCTATCATACTGAAAATTTATTTTCATATGATTAGATACCCTATTTGATCTCGTCAATTCATTTTTTGTTGAAGTTTAAGTGACACCCTTAGGCTGCTGAATTTTTAAGCGATTCATTCACCCTTCTCATTTTTTTAAAGTTCTACTTTCATGTCAAGTCTGTCAAGTTACTTTTTATTATGTTGGGGTATGACCTATATATATATCATACTTATCTTTTAGTTTCATATGATGAGAGACCCTATTTGATCTCCTCAATTCATTTTTGCTGAAGTTAGGGTGATGTTGTTAGGATGCCGAATTTTTAAGGGACTCGTTCGTCTTTATCATTTTTCAATGATCTACATTCATGTCAAGTATTTCCAGTTCCCTTTTTATTATGTTGGGGTATGATATCTATATCTATCATACTGATCTTATATATTCATATGATGAGATACCCTGTTTGATCTCGTCAATTCATTTTTGTTGAAGTTTAAGTGAACCCATTAGGTTGCGAATTTTTAAGGGATTCTTTCACCTTTCTCATTTTTCATAGTTCTACATTCATGTCAAGTCATTAAATTTCCTTTTTATTATGATGGGGTATGATCTCTATATCTATCATAATGAACTTTTATGTTGATATGATGAGAGACTCAATTTATCTCATCAATTCATTTTTGTTGAAGATTAAGTGACACCGTTAGGCTGCCAAATTTTCATAAGAGAAATCTTATTTTTGTCTTCCTTTCATGTTCTTCATTTCATATGGTATATCTTTTAAATTTCATTATCATTTTCTCAAATACATTATATTCTTTCCCTCTACTGTTTTATGGTTCATTTATGATTTTTTGACCCATGTCCCCTCTCTTTTCAATGTTTTCTAAAACCCTGAAACATAGCTGTTATGCAGGAGAATTTACATCTCAAAATGTCTCTCACATTTTCTAAAGTTATTTTATTTTATTAAGTGAATACTCAAATCTCGCTCTTATATAGAGGTCTCCACATATATACCAAGTTGTTCTATTTTAAATTCTGTGATTTACATAGCTAAGACCCTCTTTCCCTTTTCTTGGGTTTAAAGTGACATAAAGATCATGTCCTTAAAGAAGTTTTAAAACGTTATGATTATGAAATGAAACCCATTTCTTTTATGCTATTTGGGTTGTTTATGAAATTATTGATGATGATATATGTGGCTCACATGATAATAACGACATTTTAATGGTTCTCCCTGATAGAGCTCCAATGCATTGGGTAAATACGTAATCTCTATAGATGACTATTTTTAACGACGCCTTGGTGAACAACCATTGTAATTTTTAATGACACCTTGGGGATGGACCTTGGTGAAACAGAAATGATTTTCAATATTAAATGTTGTAGCCACATCTTCAAGTTATGAAAAAATGTTATTTTTATTATGATATTCATCACGATTTCTTTCTGATGTCTTAAAGTTCTTTTTCATGACATTGTTGATGTATCCCATGTTCACATGTTAAATGTTTCCCCTTGTTTCCCTTACTAGGCCTTATGCTCACCCTTTCTTTTGATGTATGTCCCCAGGTTGATATGCAGTATTGAACCTAGGATGAACATGAGGAGAATCCTTTCAAGTGTTAAGAATAATGTTTTATGTTTTCATGTTTTAAGTTCCTGGTTTCCAAGACACTAATCCTTAAAGATCATCGGTTTTGTAAAATGTAATGATAGTTTATGCGATAAAAAGGCGGGATTCTATAGTTGGTATCAAAGGATAGTTTAGTTATTTATGGAAATTAGGATATGAAAACTTTAGTAAGAACCCTATAGAAATGTTTAAATAAAGGAAATATTCCTAGTATTTTGGTGAGTATTGAGTAAGGGGTTACCAAGAAAATACATCCATGTCTGGATATGAGCTGGTAGAGGTCGCTCTGGCACAGATGTACATAGGGGTAAATCCCGAAAACACTGCTTTGAGCTAGACTCGAACAGGAACTGGTACATGAAAACGGACCTTGCTGCACTCTTGTTTACGACACTCTTGGGGGATATGCTTTGGTAAATTCATAAGTTTAGTATAAAACATTATTAAAGAACAAACATAAAATAAAATAAAGATTCACATAAGAATATATGATCATGGATAACCTAGTTTGAAACCTAGTGGATCACATGTTAAGGTATACCTTTCTTCTACAAGTTATCCTTATATGCTTTAAGTTACTTTTCATGATTATTGGATAAGTATTTAAGCCCCTAATTATACTTTCTCTTCTTAGTTAATGGTGGGAAATGGAAGAACATGTCCCAACAAACAATGTGATAGGAAATGAGACAACTTTCGTATTAATATGACTGTGATGATTAGGGGATTTCAAGATGATTATTATTTTGGAAGACATTAACTATTTTGGGGACCCTCTATATGATCTAGGTAAATAGATTACTATGGTATTTTAGTTTAGGAGTAAAGGTTGACACATATTTGTAAGAATCAATGAATTTAAGGTAGAATTATAGTAATTTAGGTTACTTATGGAAATGATTAACCAAACATGGGTAAAATATGTTTAGGTTAGCAACATCTGTTATAAGATGTCAGGAGTGGTTGATGTTGTTTGGAGATGAAAAATGATGTTTATTTTGGAAGACTATGTTATCAATTCCATCTTGTATTTGGGTTTCAATCATAGTTTGGTTTATTTTGAATAATTTTAAGGACCGTTATTTATGGAATGGTCTATGATGAAATTTTGGTATTACCATGGATCTTTGAATATTTAAAAATAGTTTCCATTCATAGGGGATTCTTTATTTTTGAAGAGTTGTTTTACCTTACCATTTCTATTTTTGGGATAATGTTTAAAGATAGAATAAATAGACGGTTAATGTTTTGTTGATTATGTGAAACTATAGAAGATGATTCTTGTGCTTTTAATGAGACCATGTGTTTTTGAATTCTCATCGTTTGGAGAAAATATTAGTTTTGGTAGAGACTTATTAGAGGATGAAACTCTACTTGAAGGTCGGTATATTTCCTTTTGTTTTTGTTCTATGTAGTAAATGAATTCCTCAAAATTATGAAAAGGAACGTAAAACAAAAATGTTGTTGGATTACATTTCCTACTAGGTAATCAAAGGCCATTTATACACATAATAAGTTTGTTATTTTCTTATGGTTATCATTATCCTAATCTTGTTTTCTATCACTCTCCCTCAGAACTTGACCCTTTGTTTTTCTTCCATATCCATGTTTTCCTACATGGAAACATTGTATGGGTTAACTCAGGTGGCGTTTGTACTTCCTTTTCTTTCTTTTAAAGTAATAGTGTACTGACTCATTTTACGATGTGGGACATTCAATGAAATTTCAAAACCCAATTTTAAAAATTTCATGGATGCAATTTCTTAAGGGGGGAAGATTGTAACGACCCGAAATTCTGAATAAATGATGTTTCCTAATTTTGTGTGTTATTTTATTTTTTATACTCAACAAAACTGTTTCATTTGATAACCTGAGTATAATTAAATTGATATCGTTGGGTTTTGACTGTCATATGACCATTGGTCAATAATACTACTGGAAACTAAAAGTTTAGATTATTATCTCTAAATACAAGTGATCTTGGTTAATTAATATAGAAAGAAGATTTGATGGCCTCACCCAGTAGTCTTGGATAGATTGAAGACCATCTAACAGAACTCGGGAAGGAGGTTGCACCAATGGGCTTTTCTCTGGTCTAATCCCAAGCTGAACTTCATTGTGTAAAGCTAGAACAAAATCGACATCGCGAGAAGTTCAAATTGATAGAAATTACTACTCGTGCGATGTTGGTCGAGCCTCCCTCAGATTCTTTCACCATAGAACACCTTACACTTAGGTCCTATGTTGTTGTGATAAGGGGATATATAAGGAGACTGTAACTGCCTTGTGTAATCCTTTGTTTTAAATAATAATATTGATTTATTCTTATGTTGAAGTTTATGAATTTTTAATGTCTGGCTAAATATAATATGAATATTTTTTATTAAGTTTAGAGAACAGACATTTTAAAAATGTTTATGCAAACCTTAAATAATTAAAAATGTGTAATGATTTTCAAAAAAATGGTCTTCTACAATTATGTTCAGTACAAAATTTAGAGTCTAATAAGATCAACATGATTTTTGATGAATAGTAAATTATGAATAGTGATTTTATGCTTAGGATTAGTAATGTGACCAAATGGATTAGTAATCTCACTTAAAAAAAGTATTAATATAATCAAGGCACCTTCATTATGTAATGTGATTCAATAAAATGGTTAAATAATGGTTTCATAAATTATTATTCAATTATTAGTTTTTTCCGGGTGAATATTGTTTTTTAATTAAAAATTAAATTAAAAATATTTAGAAAATTATATTTATAAAATGGATTTTATTTTTGAACTCAGAGCATATATATTATGTTAAGGTAATTTTTGGGGATTTTTCTGAAAAAAATGAATTTTTGGTGAAAAGTGTATTTATTTATAAAATAAAATAAAAATATTTAGAAAATTATATTTATAAAATGGAGTTCATATTTGAAATCAGAGAATTTATATTTGGTTAATGTAAAATTTTGGGATTTTTCTGAGAAAGTTGAATTTTCAGTGAATAGTAAAAATACAGTTTTAGGGTTTCGGTATGCTTAATGACATCATAACTGTGTCATGATGATTTCATGATATATTTTAATGGTTTGTCGACCAATGGTTGTGAAGTATTGTATGGGGGACCAATGTGGACAATACCATGGGCAAATACCATGGGCAAGCCCGTGGTTTTGCCAAAACCACCAATGATGTGTCCCTTGGCCATTATGCCTTGTCCGCTCACTTTCTCTATAAATACCAAGACATCCTCTCATCCATTCGACTCATAAATCTCCTCCTACTAATCTATGGTCTCATTTCCTCCCAAGGAGACTTTCCAAGGTGCCCCAAGCCCTCAAGGTCCCGACCATTGAGTTTTAAGAGTTACGTTTTAAGGTAAGGGATCTGACCTCTATCTTTCTTTTCAAGTAATCTCTTTTATGTCATTTCTTTCATGATCCATGTTATTATGTTGAAGGATGTTATTTTATATTCATCTTACTGCCCTTTTAATTTTCAAATGATTAGAGGCCCCCTCTTTCTCTCATCATTTTGTTTTAGGAATGTTTAAGTGGCGCCGTTAGGCTGCCAAATTTTTTAGGGATTCTTTCACCATTCTCATTTCTCAAAGTTCTACTTTCATGTCAAGTGTTTCAAGATCCTTTTTATTATGTTGGGGTATGATCTATATATCTATCATACTGAACTTTTATGTTAATATGATGAGAGACCTTATTTTATCCCTTCAATTCATTTTTTGTTGATGTTTAAGTGACGTGATTAGGCTGCTGAGTTTTTAAGGATTTCTTTCACCCTTCTCATTTTTTTAAAGTTCTACTTTCATGTCATGTCTTTCATGTTCCTTTTTATTATGTTGGGGAATTAACTCTATATCTATCATAATGATCTTTTATTATAATATTATGAGAGACTCTATTTGATCTCTTCAATTCATTTTTGTTGAAGTTTGGGTGACGATGTTAGGCTGCCAAATTTTTAAGGGATTCGTTCACCTTTCTCATTTTTCAATGATCTAATTTCATGTCAAGTATTTCAATTTCCATTTTTATTAGTATTGGGTATGATCTATATATCTATCATATTTATATTTTATGTTCATATAATGAAAGACCCCATTTGATCTCTTCAATTCATTTTTGTTGAAGTTTAAGTGGCACTGTTAGGCTGCTGAATTTTTAAGAGATTCTTTCACCTTTATCTTTTTTCAAAGTTCTACTTTTATGTCAAGTCTTTCAAGTTCCATTTTATTATGTTGGGGTATTATCTATATATCTATCATACTAATATTTTATGTTTATATTATGAGAGACCCTATTTGATCTCGTCAATTCATTTTTGTTGCTGTTTAAGTGACGCCGTTAGGCTGCCGAATTTTCATAAGAGAAATCTTATTTTTGTCTTCCTTTCATGTTCTTAATTTCATATGGTATATCTTTAAAATTTAATTACCATGTTATCAAATAATTTATATTCTTTATCTATATTGTATTATGGTTCATTTATGAATGTTTGACCCATGTCCTCTCTCTTTTCAATGTTTACTAAAACCCAGAAACATAGCTGTTATACTGTAGATTTTCCATCTCAAAATGTCTCTCTCTTTTTCTAAAGATATTTTATTTTATTAAGTGAATACTCAAATATCCCTCTTCTATAGTGGTATTCACATATATAACAAGTTTTTTTATTTTAAAATTTGGTATTTACATACATGAGACCCACTTTCCCTTACCGTGGGCTTAATGTGACATAAAGATCATGTATTTAAAGCAGTTTTAAAACGTTATGATTATGAAATGAAACCCATTTTTTTATGCTATATGGATTTTTTATGAAATGATTTATGATGATATATGTGGTTCACATGATAATAAATACATGTCAAGGGTGAGCCCTGATAGCGCTCCAATGTATTGGGTAAAGACTTAATCTCCAGAGATGACTATTTTTAATGACGTCTTGGTGAATAACCTTGGTAATTTTTAATGACACCTTGGGGATAGACCTTGGTGAAACGGAAATGATTGTAAATATTAAATTTTGTATCCACATATTCATGTTATGAAAATTTTTATCTTTATTATGATATGCCTCATGATTTCTTTCTCATTCCTTAATGTTATTTTTCATGACATTGTTGATGTATCCCAAGTTCACATGTTAAATGATTCCCCTGATGTATGTCCCCTGGTTGAGATGCAGTAAGGAACCTAGGATGAACAAGAAAATATGTATGTACAGTGTTTAAGAATAATGTTTTAGGTTTTCATGTTTTACGTTCCTGGTTTCCAAGACACTAAACCATAAAGATCCTCGATTTAGTAAAATGTAATGAATGTTTATGTGATAAAAAGGAGGGATGCTATAACTTTCCCCTCAATGTGATGTGATTCATTCACACACTACATAGAATGTATTAAGGATGTTTTTAGGGAATAAATATGTTATATATGTGTGTTTGTTATAATAAAAACCCATTAATAATTATATATATATAAATATATACATATATGTCTTTTACTTTCTTTCTTATAACATTATAATTAAACTAAAATAACATTTTTTCATACATATGACATAATGTTTCCATGAATGGTGTTTTCTGTTTCTTACTTATATATTCTATATATTATTATCACACACAATTATTGAATATAAATTATATTTAAACCGTGGTTTAAATTTCTGGAAATAATGATATAATTATAAGGACCAACGATATATCCAATAAAGACACAAGCCAAAAAATAAAGTGTATATTACCCAAAGTGAAACCTTAACATAGAATTGTTAAGAATTCAATAATATAATGTCACAATAAAACACTAAAAGTTTATATAAATAACAATATGTTTTTTTGGTATATTTATAATAAATTTAAATTTATTTTATGGTAGGTTTGAACATGTATGATGAGAGTCAAGACACAGTGTAAGAAGATTTCATTTTGCTTTTTATTTTCAGGAGATACATCATTTATCCACCACCCATTACTCTTGTGTGGTGTGTATACTATACATTAATGTATTCAATGATTATTATAGTAAAATATATGTGTATTTACATATACATTTTATTACTATCATTTATTAGGGTTTATGTTTCAAAACAAACAAAATCTATAGAATAGTTTTTTCTAAATTTTTATTCTTTGAGACTCTTTTTTTTGAAACTAAATTAATTTTTCAATGTATATAATTATATTTTACATGATAATATGATGAATATATTTTTCCATGATATTATAAGATTCATTTAATTTCTTTTCCTACATATAGAGTATGGTTCCAAGTTACCATGTGATAAGAGTATATTGAAGTAATGACATCGTGTTTCATGTTTTTTATGTGTAGGCTCCATTTGAAGAAATATTATAACCCATATCTCAAGAATATTAATTATGTTCCTTCTCCATATGTTATTAATGATATATTCATGTATTAATTATATTTTTCTACTATTTGATACATAATATTGTTAATAAATTGTATTAATGAAAGACAATTTTACCCTCCCTTCAGTCAGAAATCTATATTTATTCAGAACCGTGATTTCTAAAAATGTCTTCCATGAATATTGTACCATTATGTTGTAATATTCAAAATTAAGTTTAAAAATTATTTATTTTACCAATAACTTCAATATAATCCTCATGTTTCTTTCTGAATAAGTTAGTTTTCTATCCTTTTTACTGTGTAAAAGGAATATTCTTTTAACCTCATATGACATATGGGTATTTACCCACTGTGACTAATTTGATGATATTTTCTCATTCATAAAATATTAATTTTTAATAAAATAATATTTTAAACTAATTGGCAAGGAATGTTTTTTTCAAAAAAAAATTCAATCCTCATTTATATATTTTTTTAAAAAAATCAAGATAGTAACATTAAAAAACAATTCTTCCTTCTTTTATATATTCTAACATAAAAAGGTTTTCAAAACATTTTAAAGCTTCCATAATAATTTTTGAAATTATTTTCAAAGAAAATGGGTTTTAGAATGTTTTAAGATTTTTTTATAAGTTTTCAATTAATGTTGTTTTAAAAAAAATCAAATATTATTTATAAGGTTTCACGGTATTTTATAAAAAACTAATTTTCAAACAGTTTTATGTATTTAAACGTAATTTTCAATGAATGTAGTATAATATCAGCACGAAATGTTTTTAAAATATAATTTTTATTTATTTTAAATATAGTATGTAATCTGTCTTTATTGCTAATTCTCTTCTAGAAAATGATCGAAAGGTTTTATTCATATTCAATCATTGAATGGGTTATACTTAAGGTCATGATATTTGTGCAATTTCTTTCTATTTAATGGGTTATATTGTAATGGAACATGAATCATTTCATAGGTTATGTTGATGATGAAATTATTATTAAACCTATCTTTTTTCACAACATATGATATTATTACACATTTATAATACTCATTTAATTTTCGGGATTGTGATACGATTATTTATGATATATTTTCACATATATGTATGATTTAAATATAACATGGGTGAGATCTATATATTCCTTCAATTATTTTGATTAAGATTAATATCACATGGTATCATCATATATGGATTGATAAATGAACTCAGTTGAGTATTACGGGGCTAGAATGAGAAATGAAAAATGTTCAGTATTATTTGGCTGGAATATAGAGTGAACATGTTTCAGTAATATAGGGCTGGAACATGGTATTATCCTAGTTCAGAAAAGTTCATGGTTTATTATGATGTTCTCATAAGAAAATCATTGACTATTATGGAATTCATATTATATACATACGTGTCTACTAAAATTCAATGTTTAATTCCTATGTTATTATTTCATAGATTATGTTCTTTATTTCCTTATGATTCCGGTCTTATGGACTACCACTATATATTTCATGATCCGTGTATATTATCATTGATATGTTTTTTCCGATTTTATATTTTTTGGTCCATGTTCTCATACCATGATAATCATGACTATTCTTAAAAATCTCCCTTGTATACCTTTATTGAGAATTTTTTCTCATCCCTTATTATGTTTCATTCCCCATGATATGAATATATGTATTTTATTTGAGGTGTATCAGAAGGGTCATAGTCAGGAAGATTCTCTTGGGAGATAATGTAGCTCAGTTATGTATTAGAGTTTATGATTCTATGTTTCTATTGGAAATAGACTATTACAGTCTTTGATCATCTCTTTGTATAATGTTTTAAGTATTTCATAAATATTATTTAATTTTAATGTGTAAAAAGTGATGTTTCTATATGTTTTTTCAAGAATAATCCCTATGATTTTTAAATGAATTTGGATTATAATGGTTTTTAAAAAATAACGTTGACAAATTTATAGGATGTTCATAGACATAGTGGATTCTCATAGTGGTTCTATAATCATTTAACATGATTATGTTGAGAATATTTTGAAATGGAAATTTTTTTGTATATGTTATGGAGACCACATTGTATGTATTCCATCCTCTTTGTATATATCATTATTAATAAGATGGGATTTCCTATATAATAAATACTCATTATTTTAATATAGTTTTGAAAAAAAATTAACTCACAGGATAATTGATTGAAATTATGGAGATTAAAATGGAGTTATTAAAGTGAAGTATGATAAGTGGAGTAATAATAATTGACCAGTAAAAGTGGAGTAAAATATAGGACTTATCATAGAGTAATAATCATGGAGGAATTAGTAAAAAGTACATACTATATATTAGTATATTAAAAGAAGACCCCATAGAATACTAATTCCAAAATACAAATTGAATATGACTAAGAATTTTGGAATAAATATAAATTAATAAGAGGGGTATAATAGGCACAGAAGACATTGAATAAAGGGCCAAGAACATATGATGTTGTGAAATATACTAAATACATATGAATAAGTTTAAATAACTACGTTTAGCAGGGTACGGTTATAGAAATATATTTATATTCGTACATAAATAGGAAGAGAATTATGCATATCTTGAGTATATGTGGAAGCCCATGAAGAATAATACATGTGAGATAACCTATACTGGATAAGTACATGATAAAGTGTGTCTATATAGTAATTAAATTTCATGGTTAAAATCTGTTTTTGAATGAATTTCACAATGATAAAAAAACATTATGTTTAAGAGGAATTGTACTCAGAGTTGAAAGAATTGCATAGTGCCACACCCATTTCTTCCTGACCGAGATTAAAATGAACCAGCTCATCAAAAAATTATTATACAAAATTTTTATGTACATTATTGGAGACAGAGGGAGAGATATTTTTTCATTATTAGATTTTTGTGGTTGTAATATATGATGGACATTGAGTCAACACCAAAATATTTAATTGTAGTTTGTTAAATTTCTTCTTCAATATGAAACCATTTTCAATCTAATATCCTTGGAATAACCATGTTAGGATAATGCAATTTAAAAAATATGTGTCCTGTATATGATTTTCATTTATGTTTTTATATTATTACAAGAAGAAAAAAAAAATTATGACATTACAATTTTAAAATTTGAAGTTTTTTTAAACCATCAAAGCATCATTACCACCCCACAAAAAGATTCTTTAACAAAATAGGGATAACAATATTGATATAAATAAGCCATTATATCTCAATTAAAAACTATTCATCCATCACTCATCCATGGATACATTGGTCCCATGTTTTATTAGATTCAAGACTTCTCTGAATTCTTCCATTCTAAACAATATTAGTAACATAAGTGATAATTTTATTTTGAGAGAAAAATAAAAAAAATGAGTTAATGAATTGAAATCCCAATAATTAGTTTCATCTCACTAGTCATTTAAATCAAAATATGTTTTCTCATTTTGGTATATAATATAGAAAATGTATCATCAATATTTCAAAAAAATTGAATCATAATACAAAATCACAATGAGTGAATTTTATTATAATTCCATAACATGTAGACTATAATTCATCATGAATTTATTTAAATTAATCCTCTTTATGTTGTCTTAAAAAATTTAATACTATGATTTTTCAATCCTTTCTATATGCATATAGTTATTTATTCAAACTATAAACATTATAATCATCACTATAATATATAAACCCATATTTTTGTCTAATGTAGGAATCTTCCTCAACATTATCATTCAAGAATATTGACATTGAATCAATTTAAAATACATTAAAATTTATTTAATCACATATTATGATAAATTTTCATATAAATTAATACATTAAATTCAAATAAGATACTCTAATATAACAATATATATTTAATTTTAGTTCCATTTATACAATATGTTATTTGTTTTTGATACATATCCTTTCCAAATAATTTTGAAAAATCATTTTTTCATTGTAACTGGATAGTAATTTTAATACTATCATTTAGGTTATTTTGAATAATCTCTTATTATATTAACGGATTGCAATACCCATGTTATAATTCCCTTTGATACTATTTAATTATTCTTGGATGAGAATTTGAGTATAATTAAAAATATATAGACTTTATTGTGATTTGACTCGATATATGTAGTCTCTAAGATGTTTTTCATTATCATCATGTATTATATGTGTATGGTTAAGTTATCCTTTTTTGATAAATATTTATTTCTAATGTTTTAAAATAATCATTTGAGTTTTCAAATTAATTCAATAATGAAATATATATCATAAGAGAAATAAATTTCTTCTAAAACTTCATTAATCTCATCAATAATATGCAGTGATTATTCAATGAATTTTTATGTTCCAAAATAATAAAATTATTTATATCAATTAGTTTAATAAAATAATTTTTATAAAATAGGTAATTAATTCCATTGGATATTTGGAAAATAAATAATTAGTCATCACATATTTCATCAAACCATACCAAATTCATTCCTTAGATCATTATTGTTTTCTGATTTGTTAAAAAACATTAATCTTATCATGTTGTGATTCTTCCCAATTCATGAACCATAACTCATATTGACGTATTTATATCATATTAAATACCAATTGAAAGTATGTGTATCCATATTTCTTTTACTCTTAACAAACATTGTGGTTCCATGCTATGATAACATGGTTTTTTCCAGGTATACCAAACCATAGCTCTTTTACATAGTTGTTATATTTTTCACTGAATTTATAAACCAACAAATCAATTCATTATTCAATTAAGATCTAGAATTAAATCATGGTATTATTTATTATATATGGATCAATTTTTTGATTATTATTTCTTGATAGATCACAAAATATAATTTTCAGTATGCCTCTACAGGTTTATAATATCTCAAGTGATTGTGAATTACATAATATAAAGTATACACAATTAATATGTGTAAAATAAAAATTGATTTGACAATGTACCTATCTCCATTGTTTGACATCAATATCATCATAATACACATATCTGACTATATAAATGAACACCTTACATAATTGATCACAACCGAACAAAAAAAATTAGAACATACAAACTGATTAGTATAGTGGTAAGACTCGGTTGAACCACATGGAGGTCTAATGATGGGCATTGTGATAAACTAAAATATAAAAAACAAAACCCACAAAACAAACACGTAATGAAAGGTGAAATATGGTGGTGATTGTGTGATTTAAGTGAAATGGTGAGTGAGTGTTAAAGTGAAAAGGTCGGTGCAGCAGAATAGACAATAAGTAGACAGAAAAACAAAAAGTAGTGAGAACAATCAATATGATGAATTGGAGGATGTCCACCACCTGATTTCAATACATATTACCCTTGTTCATTCACTGAAGTTTATGTATGTGGATCAGACTTAATGTAACTGACTATATTTTCTGTCTCGTCACCTTGTGACATAATAATCCTTTCAGTCGTTCATCTATAAAAATCAATCCATCGCATAATGATAAAATTCAGAAATCAATGGGCTCATGATTTTAGTTGAGATTATAAAGTTTCTCTCAAATGAATATTATTCATTATTCAATTAAATCTTTAGGATGAAAACAGTTCTCATTTAGATTCAAACTAGATCGGTTTTCAGTTAATATTGATATTTTGAAAATAAAATTGTCTAAAAAAAGTGAGAGAGTGACTATCTAGTAAAGGATACAGTTCCTAAACCATACTATGAAGATCTAAATAGCTCATAATCGTCCCCCCAAAGGATATTAGAAGGAAATAATTATTTAATTCAATATAAAATGAATTCTAAACACAAATAAATTCATAATGCAATAAGACGCGAAAAAACATAGCATAAAAAGTGTCTCTCTCTCCCATATCAATGTCCAGATAATCTAATGTGTTGATCTCTTCTTACTACATGATGGTGAAGAAGATGTGTTCTCTGGTTGTGTGATCTGATCTCCCACCATGGGAATTAGGAATGGTGTATGGACTAGGGGAGGTGAGTGCTGGAGAATGAATCCCCTATGAAATGTTATGCTAGTCACCATAACTCCATGAATCAAATTATCTGGAATCTCTCAGAAGGATTCATCAGCCTCCACTTAATGTATTCACCCTGATTCCTCCTCATCAATTATCGCTAATGGGGGCCCTTTTAAAAAACTGAAAAAACATGCACCACAAACCTCTCCCTGAAATAGAAAACAATAATGAATTCATATCATTTAGAAAAAACTGATATATAGACTACTCATTTTTACTATATAGTAATAAAATAAATAATTATAATAAATATTAAAAGAAAAATTATATTAAATAATTAATTTATAGAGGTATAAAAATATAAATAACAAAAATATTTATTTCACGTATCAAATTTGTTACATAAAATATACCCAAACAAAAAATAAATATAAATAAAAAAAGTAATGATTAATATTAATGAATAAATGATCGAAAATATTTTATTAAAATACTTTATTTTAAATATAATATATGAAATTATAATTAAAAATAAACCTAATAGTATTTATAAATTATTAATATTCTATTATTATTATTATTAAATATAAATAAATAAATGTATATTTATATTAATATTAATTATGTAATTATGTACAACAAATAAATATATATTGTAAATAATTATGTTATATAAGTTTCATAAAATATATTATTATTGTTATACATTATAATATATGTTAAATTTTATTTGTTGTATATTATATATAAATATATATTATATTATATTATATTATATATTAAACTAAATAAATTAGTGAAGAGATTTTGGGAAGGGGATCTCATGCATAGGAATGTTAAGAGGAAAATGGAAAAGTGGTATGAGTTCATGGTGGTTCAAATGTTGTAGTGATGGTCCAACCAACGGAGGGTCTCATTTGCTCACAGTGAAGGAAATTTCTTGCTCACGTAGGGTGTTTCCTAGGGTGCAGGGGAATATGGAGTGACTGCTGATATTGGTTCATTAGTAACGAGAGTAGGGGAGTGGTTTTTTGGGGTTGGTGAGGTCTAGTGTTGGTGTCAGGGCGATGACAACGCACATGGAGATGATGTTATAGCTTGAAGAGGTCCTTCATTAGGTGAGAGCGGATCAATTTTGGATTAGATATGGATTAGAAAAGGGAATAATAACATGGGATGTGAGGGTTCATGGTGTCACGGTGATCAGGGGATTTGGGAAATGGTTCGAGGATGTGGAGTGGGCTCGCAAATTCAGTGTGTGAAAGGTAGTGTTAGAGGCTGATAGTTATTTGGGTGGCAGCGGGTAAGGGATTTCACTATGCTCATGGTGAAGAGCGAGCGACAGTAGTTCAAAAGAGGAACCCTTTAGATTCTCTAGATCTGGTGTTGTCCAAATTTCATTTTTGAAGGGCTTTCATTTTGAATTTCCAATATTCCTCATCTATATTTTTTTGTTTTTGCGGGATTTTTGTTGGATGTGTTGATGTTGATAATTCTGTTGAATTTGTTTTATATTTTTCTTCATTATTGTATTGATATGAGTGTGGTGTTTATTGATTTTTGTTCTTGTTGTTGCTGTAAGAAATAAAAAAATAAAGAATCGAGTTTGGTTAATTAAATTACATAATTACATAATTGATGAATTAATGAAATAAAAAAACAATGAAATAATATAATGAATTCAATTATTTAAATAATTAAATTATTAATTAACTATTGAAATTAAATGGTTACATTAAAATTATTGTTTAAAAAGAAAAGAATTAATTTTTTACAAATCAATTAATTATTTAAATAAGTAAAAAACAAAAGTGAATCACTTATTTGTAATCGAATTAATTATGTTATAAAATAAATTAATGAACTCATAAAATAATTAATTTTATATTTAATTAAAAAAATGAAAAACATAAAAGAATTATAATTTAATTAAAAATAAATGAGTAATAAAATGAATGATGATAAAAAATATTTATTTTATCAATGAATTATTTCAAATGAAAAACGTGAACACTAAAATACATGATTTACATAGAAAATATTATTTTACAAATTTATGAACAAAAACAAAAATCTCTATGTTATTTAACTAAAGAAATTATAATAAAAAAGTAAATAAAAACAAATAGAAATAAAGTGGCAATGATAGTTAAAACATAGCCACATCAAACACCCTAACTCATATAACATTGTATTTCATAAAACAATTTCATTCCATTAAATATAATTCAGACAAAATATTTCCGAGATGCATTTGAAAATGTGCATGATTCAACATTAACAAACTGAGGAACATGACCATGAAGTGGGCCAGACATTTCAAATGTGATAAAATAGGATATCCTGTAAAGTTTAGAAAACTCACTAGAAATCAATGGTCTCATAAACTCAATCATTTTCAAGTATGTTATGCCTTCTATATGAAATAATTAACTGTTCAAATTCTTTTTTCCAATTGATTTTTTAATTTAGAAAGTGATGAAAGGTTTCATAAAGTTGAATTAAAACCATAACCAATAAGAACCTTGTATTCTCACTATCTCCAATGTTCCAAAAATTTATGTCCATTATTTTCGTCCCTTTATTGATTCGGCTGAAATGAATTTTCACTATGTAAATATCTACCTTATTTATCTTGGTTCAAAATTCCCCTCACCTTAATGAGTTTAATTTTGACAAGGGTGCATGATTTTACATTCTGACATCCAAATTCCATGTGATGAGAAATTTGTATATCACTAATTCTGATAGAATATAGATTTATTTATTCACACAAATTCACACAGTGCACCTTGTATTAGATACTCACTGTGGGACCTCATTTTCCAATATTACTCCATTTATAAAGTTATTAACTAATAATCATTTGAGTTGACTTATTAAAGTAATTTAATATTTACTAATTAAAAAGGTGAGTCCCCTAGATTATAATAAAAACTTCTAGTTACCATAAGTCATGAACCACATTCCAGAAGAACTATCATGACCCAATCCCATCATCAGTACCTAAATAGAAAGTCTATAAAATAGTGTACAATTCTACTTGAGAAATCACTCATGCATAACAGTTTCGAACTATCTAAAACTCTATACCCCTAGAAAGTAGTCATCGACTAAACAGGAATAAACTGATATTCCAAATGATCATAAAATGATCCAAAAATAGTGAAAAAAATTAATATTTCGAATGAATTTGAACAATTTTTGTAAAATAAAATTATTCTCTTTTTAATGATCTACATGTTCAATAAAGAGAAATTTGAAATCACCAAAAAGATAGCCCCTCTCCCCCACACAAAAAGAAAAATGATGTCCCCAAAGTTGAATCATATGGTGGATGAAAGTACTCAAATAAAATTTACAATTAAACACATAAACGAATTTCGTGGGGTAGCATGAATGTTTAAAATGATTATATACCTCATAAAAATGAAAGGAAAATAATGAAAAAACATATTTTCAAAAAGTATCTAAAGGGTGATTTTTTTAGTTCACAATAATAGCATAACATTCAAATTGTAAATATCGTTAAAATTTTGATGGGAGGAAAACAAAGAAAAACAATAGATGTATAAAAGTGAGTTATATGGTCAAATATTTTTCCACAAATCAATTGAAATAAGCTTTTCAACTCCCTATAACAAACATCTAATACCCCATACAGTATTTAAATTCTCAATAATTCAAATTAAATCAAGGGGTCTCCCCCACACTTTGGATCATTCATCCAATTGGTAAAAGAAGAGATTAAAATTAAAACTGGTAAAAAGTAGAACGACACTTCTCTGAAAAGTGGATCTCTGACCATTAATTCTCATTAATGATATATTTTTTTGTAGCGCCAAGAAATTGCTCCTTTTCATTTCCTATAATTTATGAAAGTGAAAATATGAATCCAAAATATTTAAGCTTGAGAAGAATCAAACCAAGGATTGAATGAAATATATTTTATCTATATAAAGCATTGGAAATCTCTCTTTGTTTTCCATTCCAGAGTTTCTAGCAATATCAACTCTTCATCTAGCAGAAAAATTTCCTTTGACAACATTGAAAATTCCAAAAACCAAATAGAAGAAACAATCATCAAGAGTTTACTTTATTGAAAACAAGAATAAATGGAATACAACTAAGAAACAGTGTGTTAGTTCCGAAGAAACAAGCATCAAGAGTATACTTTATTGGAAACATGAATAAATGGAATACAACTAAGAAACAATGTGTTAGTTCCGAAGAAACACCAGGTTTATCGTCCCCAGTTAGAATTGAAGCTTCTCATTCCTCTATGATAGATATGGGAACCATGCACTTTTTCTTAACATCAAATAAATTATTAATCCTCTAACCATTGACCAACAGAGGCATATACACTTCTCCAACAAGCTCGACTTTTCGATTAACCAAGGCTCACACATAGTTAAAGGGTCAAGACCACTTGGTTTTCAAAATTCTAGGAAACACCTTCAATCTAGAATTGAACAACATGTCCCTCTCACTATCCTTGAAATTCTTATTCTGAATTATTATGTCCTGAAATTCATTTTTTCAATCATTTTAATAATTAGAATTCTCATAAGACTCTATTTTGTTCTCATCAAACTCACTCATCTCTGAAGGTCTTCTCTCGCCGATTGACTTGAAATCACAGTTGAGGGCCTTCACTACCCAATTTGATTTATATTATAACTCAATAGGTAGCTGAATGTTTTTTCAAAGAGCATCCTATATGATGACATACCTATAAGAGTTTTTTAAGCATCTATTTTGTCCCACAAACTAGAAATAGCTTTACTGACCAATCCATCCTAGATGTGGAATCATCCTTGTCTAAAATCTGTTTATTATCAATATTATAAATTTCTGCCTTCTTGATAGATTGTTGGTGAACAGTGTCAGCTATCCTGTGATATAATCCATACTTATCCATCACAAACATAAATTTATTATTCTGGAAATGAGTCCCATTATCAATTATGAATTTTTTAGGCAGACCAATCCTTGAAAAAATGATTTTTTTGATGAATTAGACTACACTAGAAGTCGAACTGTTGGGTAGAGACACCACCTCGACCCACATAGACACATAGTCCACATCATCCAAAATGTACTCATTTTCATAAGATGTAGGAAATGGTCCCATGATGTGAAATCCATGTACATCAAATAATTCAACCTATGAAATATATTTTTGAGGTAGCTCATGCCTCCTAGAAACATTACCCAGCATGTGGAATTTCACATCAATAATTACAAAACACCTTAAATCATTGAAAAAATTGGGATTCAAGAAACCATCATAAAAAACCTTATATTAATTTTACTCTCCTCCATAGGGTCTACCCTAATGTGATGAATGAAAAATCACAAGTATTGGGAGCATATCATCTTCAGCAACACGTCTTCTAAAAATCCAATCATTACACCTCCTTAAAAGTATAGGGTCACCCCAAAAATACTATTTCAGCTCAGATATGAACCTCTTTCTTTGGTTGTGTGAGAGTTCCATGAGAATGATACCTTCTACTAGGAATATGGAATAGTTTGAAATCCAATCAGAATACTACACAGAATCTACAAACAACTCATCATCTAGAAATAAAGTATTGATCTCTCCGGGATCCTCACATTGGTTTTTGGGAATTTTAGGCAAGTGGTCTACTAGTGCATTCTCAGCCCCTTTATTATCATTAGGGACCAAATAAAACTCCTATAGTTAAAAGTTCTTCTTCCTAAATATGGGTTTTGAATCTTTCTTATCAAGCATGTACTTAAGGGTTGCATGGTTTGTGAAAAGGATAACTCTAGATACTATCATGTACTTCCTAATCTTCTACAAAGTAAAAAAACACTATAACCAACTAATTTTTAGTTGTTTTGTAATAAGTTTGGGAATCATCTAGTAGCTTGCCCACATAGAAAGTATCATTTAGTATCGAATCCATACTTTTACCAAAAATAGCTTCCACCACAAGATAAATAGCATCACACATCACCTCTAAATGGGTTTTGTAGTCATGGATAGTGACAATAGGTGAGTTTTTCAACTAATCCTTAATAATATTAAAGGAATCTAGAAAATATTCCTCAAAAAATGGTGTTCACTTAATTAACGTGGAGCACAATGTTTTATTAATCATTAAAAATTCCTTAATGAGCCTCCTGTAGAATAGAGAATAACCCAAAAAAACTTAATTCATTTGATAGCATCAGGTTGGAGTAGTTTTTAAATATCTTTAACTTTAGAATTATCAACCTCTTGCACTCTCTTAGATACCATATTACACAAAATTATTCCCTAAATGTCCATGAATTTGAATATTTCCCAGTGTAATACTAGATGGGTCTCTTAGAACATTTCCAACATAAGTTCATGATTTTATAAATAGTTCTCAAATTAACTTCCCAATACATAAAATTAATCCATAAACACTTCAATTATTCTTTTTATAAAGTGTGATAATATCACCATCATGCATATTTGAAAAGTGAAAGGATCAGCACATATTCCCAAGGGAATTGACCGAAAGGTGAATGTCCTAGATAGGCAAGTGAATGTGGTTTTCTATTGTTCCATTGGTGAAATGGAAATCTGGCTGTAACAAGAATAAACATCATGAAATAAAATAAATTCATTGCCTGTAAACCCCTCTGACATCTGGTCTAAGAATGGCAAGTGATAATTATATTTTCTTATGACATCATCCAATTTCTTTTAGTTTCTACAGACTCCATTTATTCACTGCCCCTGTTTTGATTTGTTCATTCTTTTCATTAGTGACCACTATCACTCAAATCATTTTTGCGACCACCTAGATAGGACTTACCCTAGGGATATCGGAAATTGGAAAATGTATCCCAACATCTATCATTCTAATCACTTCTTCTCAAACAAATTTATTCATGTTTGGTTCTAGTATTCTTTGAGCTTCAATGCTTGGTTTACAATAAGGATCAATGGGAGTTTTGTGCATGATTAATTCCATACATGTCCCCTTAATGTCAGTAATCGACCATCCTATGATATACTTTTACTTATTCTAAAAAACAGCAAAATTTCCTCTTGGAATTTATTTATATTTGAAGAGATAATAAAAGGAAGGGTGGAACTCCCTACCAAAAATGGATATTTTATATGTTCTAAGATGGGTTTGAGTTTAAGAATGGGTGGTTACTAACTTGAGGGAAGACACATTGTTCCGGGTGGAAAGAGGTCTCCATGATGCCTCTTCAAGAAGGTAGTAAAGAAGGATTCCTCCTCATCACTAGAGATTCTAGAAAAGCATTCCTCCCACTTAGACTCCTCTCACAGGGTATGAAGGTGTTCCAAAGAAAACTCATCTAGGTTCTCCAAAAACACTCCCTTATATTCTTCAATAGTCTCTCTCCCCTTACTTGAGCTAATCCCCGTGCATGTTTTAATAGGAATCATAAATTCACTATTGATATCATCTATCATCCATAGAAACTCTTATTTATCCTCATCAATTAAACTCTCAGAAAAAAAACAACTCTTCTTTGGGACTGATCGTGTGGGTGGGTTATTTTCATTTCTTTAAAACATTAAACTCATCTTTTTTGTTAACCCATGTTTAAAATCAACTTCCCCTTAGACACATCTATAACATCTCACCATGTGGCCAAGATGGGCATACTATGTATGATATGAACCTCGTAATCACACTCCGTATCACAAATAATAATGTAAGCAAGGAAAAATTTGTTTTCTTACTCCCACAAAATGATCATCAACCCTACCCTCGGGATGAGTAATGGAAATATTAAGAATCTATAACACAATAGTGGTGGGATGGGGAACTGCTAATCTCGTGTGCTAGATAGTGAAAGAGGGATCAGATTGATGCTACCACCAAGGTCACACTAACAATTAAACATACCACCTCTATCGTTAAAGTTGTAATGGATAAAAAATAATCTTGGGTTTGGGTGTTTAGGAGGTGTCCTATTCTGCAACACAACACTAATCTCCATAATGAACCCATAGGTGGAAAATTATGCCAATGTATTTTTATTTGAATAAATTTTTTTACTGACTTTCGATATGATGGAATTTGAATAATAGATTCATGGAATGGGATGTTAATGTTCATCTTTTTGACTAATTTTAAAAATAAAAACTGTACAAAATCATATGTTTGTTTCTTTATTCCTTTATTAAAAGAGATAACATTGGAATACTTTTTCACAGTGGGGGAAAACCAAAAACTTGTTCCCCAATCTCATTCTTCCATTTATTTTCATTTTGGTTCCAATCATTTTCATTAGGATTTACACCTACAACAGTTGGAACATGGGAGTTCCCAGTGCTACAGACTAGTTTTTCATATTCATAATTTTCCATATTCCAATTTTTAGCTTCATCCAATTTTTCATTTTGATCAGTTTCAGGGTATTTATTTTGATCATGGTGGGTTTAGATCCACATATAGTGGTAACAACAATAGAATTTTCACTATTATTGGCTTCTGTTGTTCTAGGATACCTACCCTAATATCTATTTTCCACATCTCTAGCTGACTACCCCATTTGAATTTTTAGTTTCTTGAGTCTTCTATCTAATTTAAGATTACCATAATTTTTTTTCTTTTTTCATAAAATCTACCTATCAACTGATGGAACATTTCTATAAATCATCTTTCAAGTTTGAAAACACTACATTTTGTTGGGATTGGTGTTCAAATTACTGCCTATGGAGAAGAAGGAATACAGAAGGGGTGGCAGGTCAATGGACTCTCTGATACCTCTATGAAAAGTTCTGCTGATTTCTATTCCCCTAGTTGTAGGTGTGGAAAAAAGAGTCTACTCTTGGCTTCATCATAGTACAATAGCTTGGAAAACTATCATTCTCTTGAGGCAGGGTAAAAATGTCATTGTTAGGATTTCATGTTTGTTAATTTCCATGCATGCCACAATAGTGGCACAAACACATTAGGGTGTTATGGGGGTTCTCATTCAGTAACCCAATATCTTGGGCTACAAAATGAGAATCATGAGTGGAATATCTTCTCAAAATGGTTATTCGCATGGATAATTTGTTCTTGGAGTTTTGAGCAATGATATTGCATATTTGTTAATCTCCTTAGCTGACCTATCACTATTGTCACCTCTAGTATACTGATCCACCAATGTTTGGTGGTAGGTAGTGAAACTATTGTAGAATGTGTCCATGAGGAATTGTGGAGTTCACTGGTGGTTAGGACACTTTTTAGTAAAACATTAAACTTATCTCAGGATTAAAGAAATATCACTACCTCATCATAATGGAAACTAGTGATTTTGTGAGGAATTTAAATTGTCAACCTTCAAGGATATAATTTCATTGTGAAAGCATTGTACACTTGATATCAGGGGACACCGATTTACTCCTCTAACTATTAAAATCAGGTCCTAGAATTTTTCTTAAGGATGAATGGGAAAAATCCCAAATCCAGTCCTTCACTATGTCCCATAAGGGGTAGCATATGGACACTACAAAAGTAGGTCCTAATGAAGTCAAGGGAGTCTTTACTAGGCATCCCATTGAAGGTTGGAAAGTGACTAAACATGGATTTCTTGATTCCCTAATTCCTAGACCTTGGTGAGATCCTAATCAGAGATGGGTTTCTAGACATAAATGGTTGAATGAATTCTCTCAGGATCTGTCTCTCTACTACCTCATTTCTAGGTTGGTTCATTATTCCATGTAGGTTTAAATTATCAGTAAGTTGATTGTTCATGTTTGAATTTTTGTTGTAATCTATTTTTAAATTCTCATTGTTTTTTCTCAGGTCTATCAAGTGTCTCTCAATCTCATGGTTTCTAGATTCTATGGTCTTAGACTACGACAATGTGAACTTGTAGTATATATTTCATTGTTTTTTTGTTTTTTATATTTCTTTATCAATTTGTTGTTGTTTTTTATATGTGAATTTAATTTTTTACTAATATTAGGTGTCCTGAACGACACGCAAAAATTTTTACATCACACATCATTTAGCACTAGTGAATAAATTAAAATTTATATCCTACATACTAATTAGTACAATGGTAAGACATGGTCAAACCTTATGGAGGTCTGAAGTTGTGCATAGTGATAAATTAAAATAAAAAACACCACAAATAGAAACTAGTGAATGGTAAAATTTGGTTGTGATTGTGTGAGGTAAGTGAAAATGGTGAGTGAGTATGAAAGTGAATAGTGAGTGAAGTATAATAGAAAACAATTAGATATTCATACAACAATTATTGAGAACTAACAATATGATGGAAAGGCGAAACTCCGCTGGCTGATTTCAATTCTGCATACCATTTTTCATGCCCTAAAGATTCTGAATGTGGATATTACATAAATTAACTGAATAGTTTTTTCATCTTATCACCATGAGATTGAATAATCTTTACAGTTTATCATCTATAAAAATCCTTCCATCTCATAATGGTTAAATTCTGAAATCACTAAGCTCAAATTGTCGGTTTAGCTCAGCGTGAATCTCTTAATTGATCGTGATTCATTCTTCAATGAATTCCGCAAATTTAAAATATATTTAAAATATATTTAAAAAATTAATTATTTTCAGTTAATTTTTATGTTTTGAAAATAAAACTATCCAGCAAAAATTAAGAGGGAGATTATCTTATAATGGATGATGTGAATGTACTGGACTAAACATATCAAACATGCTCAGCTTATTCCCACAGAAAATGTTTATTCAGAAAAAATTATTGAATTATACGTAATAAAAATTTTAAACACATATAAATTAATGGTGTATTATGTTTCATAAAAGCATAGCATAATAAATTGTCCCACTCTCCCTGCTCAATCTCGATATACTGTGATGTTTTGATCTTCACATGATTCTTGATGGTACTGAAGAGGGGTTCTCTAAGGGTGTGATTAGGCCTCTCACCATGAGAATATGGGATGTTGTGTGGATTACAGGAAGTGAGTGTCGGATAATGGATTCCCTGTGCAATGTTTTTCTCATCACCGCAGCTCCATGAATCGAAGTCTCTAGAATCTCTCCAAAGTCGTCCCCAGCCTTCATGAAATACTTCCACATGGCCGCCTCCTCCTCACCCATAAATCAAGAAGAACCTCATAACAAACGAAAAAAAATCACACCAGGAACCTCCCACTAAATTAAAAAATAACAAATAATTCAAAAGAATTAGATAAACCTGATATTTAAATTAGATGTTATTTCTAGGTAGTATATTATAAATAATTAGAAAAAAAGAACAGATATTATATAATAAATTTATAAAAGTATATAAAATATAAATTGGAAAATATTTATTACAAGTATCAAATTTATTAAAAAAAATATAATACAAATGAACCATAAATAATGACAAGTAATGTTAAAAGTAAAGAATAAAATTTTCAAAAGAATTATTAAAATTTGTTGTGTTGGATATAATATTTAGAATTATAATAAAAAATAAACTCAAAACTATTTATAAATTATTATTATGATATTATTATAATTATTAGATATATATATATATATATGTATGTATATCTATATTACTAATAATTATGTAATTATATACAAAGAATAAAAATACTATGTAAATAATTATGTTTTATTAGTTGTATAAAATATGTTATTATTATAATATATGTAAAATAATATATATTGTATATTATATATATAGATGTTATGTTATATAATAAAATAAATATATAAAAGAAGTGATTTTCGGGAGGGGTCTGGTATGTAAGAAGGTAGAGGGGAACATGGTAAAAATGTAGGGGTTAGTGGTTGTTCGAGCATAGTAGGGATGGGATGAGTAGTGGTGGGTCTGGAATGCTCGTAGTGAAGGTTGGGGTGGGATTTGGTATGGTTTAGTGGCATTTGGAGTGATTGGCAACGGTGGCATGATAGAAAATAGAGTCGGGGAGAGGGTTCATGCGGATGGCGAGATGAGGTGGTGGCGTAAGGGTGATGAAAACACGTGGGGAGAGGAGGTTGGGGCTCGGTTAGTTCCTTCAATAGGCGAGTGGGGTTCAGAGGAGGTGGTGATCTAGTGAGATTCTAATTTCTTCATTATTTAAAATAAGAATTAATATAATGGAACAATGAATGGAATAATTCAATGAATTGAATTATTTAAAGAATTATAGAACTATCAAACTAATTAAATTATGAAAATACATTAAAATCAAAGTTTAAAATCAAAATAATTAAATTGGTAAAACTAAATTAATTATTTAATCATCTAAAAAGTAAAATGAATCACTTATTTACAATTTACTTCATTAATTAATTAATTAAATTAATAAATGCATAAAATAATTATTTAAAGAATTAATTAAAGAAATCTAAACCTTAATGAATTATAATTTAATTAAAAAACAGTAATAAAAGAAACTATTGTTAAAACAAAAAGAGTTATTTAATTATAGATTTATTTAAAATGAAAAAAATTAAAACTAAATTATATGATTTAAAAAAATGTTTTTTTTAATATTTGATGTAAAAACCAAATATTGTTAATTATTAAAAACAAAAAAACATTTTTGAATTAATAAGTCAATATAAATAAATAAAAGGATGTGTCAAAGTGAGTGAGCACTGAGCCACATCAATCAACATAAGAGTATTTTCATTTTAATCTCCACTACCAGATGACTCTTATTTGTCATTTTTTCTTTTGACATCTGTTACAATTGTAATGTCATTCATAATTCAGTATGGGTAGATTCATTAGGACATAATATTTGTCCACTTGTTCCATATTCATGAAAATTTAATCCTCATGTCATCTATGAAAATTTTTATTCACATCCTTCACCCTCATGCATTAACTATTTTGATCATGAAAATTTTAAAACATCATAGTAGAGGCTCATTTTCGCATTATAATTATTGTTACATCCTCAAAAGCCTAATGAAAAATACCTTTTTATGGAATATCACTTTAGTAAAATTATCATAATGGTGAAAACACTAAATAGATTATCCCCCAACCCATCATTATAGAATACATCCTAGAAATAAAGTTCTATCTCACCAACTTACGTACATTAAAATCCTTTAAATTAAGTTATACATCATTTCAAAATTTAATAGATCAAAATATTGGATTTATTTAAAGGATTTGTAATTTTTTTCATTTGATATTAGAAATCATTCTCACATATCTATGGAAAATTTCTTCCCATTTTCTAAACAAACTCGACCACCAATTCTTTTTTCATATATACTCATAGTATTGGTAATTTGGGAGTTCGGATTCCTCTTAAATTTCAAAACTAGTTTAGTGATACATATGATTACTGTGTATCTATGTTTATCACACATGCCATATGATTCTTAAAGAGAATATAAACAATATATTTCAATACATTATCTTTTAGTTGTTTTCTAGACTAAACTCTAATAACTTCATGAAAACTCCAACAAAATTCATAGTCTCTGCATAATTTAATTTTTAATGTATTATATTTTTATATATATGATTTTTTATCTAAACTCTACAACAACGAAAAATTATATAAAAACTTCTTTATAAATTTAGTTTTTCAAAAACCTATTGTGGGTTTTTCTTATGATTTAGATTTTGATGCTTCCTTTTTAGATTTCTTGTTAGTATAAAAATTATCTTTAACAATAAATTTCATCCTATAAATGTATTTAAAATAATTATTCTTCATCACATCCCTATTTTTATAATTTTTGAAAAATAACCCTTACGATAATAATGGGTTTCTTCTAATTTTTAGTGGAGCCGATCACTTTATGCCCTTTAATATAACTTTTTTGATATTTTTTTTAAAAATGTGAGTGTACAAAATAATAAATCGTGGATATATATGATTAAAAATTATCTATATTTTTCATCATTATCCTTTATAGATTATTTTGAAGCCTAACCAATTTTTTGGTTATAATTATTAAACTTCGTATATAGGAGATTTATCAATTGATTTTCAAATTCAAAAATAAATCATTTTAATATCCTTCACATCATCACTCTTTAAAATACTATTTTTGTTAGTGATATCCCATGTTACTTGTGAACTCAAATCCTATCACAATTATATATTTCAATTTTAATGTATCATTATATTTCTTAAGTGAATCATTCTCATTAGTCATATTAGTTTTCTCATCTACATGTTTTATAACATTTTTTAAAATCACCTAAATAATTTTTCTCGAAATGATTTTTTATATCATCATCTTCATGTTCCACATAACTATTTCCCTATTTAGTGATCCCATATTCCTCACTAGAGGGTTCCTTTAGATATTTTTTTATAAAATATTTTTACCCTTTAACCCTTGAATGTATTTCCTCATTTTCAATTTTCTCTTCAGAATAAAATTCATCATTTCAGGGAAATCAATATAATTAATTTTAAAAATTATCTTCCCCATTCACTTTAAATTATTTTCTCTTTTTAAAATACATGAAACCCATCATCAATATGAATAAATATTTAATTTATCACAACTCCCTCCTTCAAGGAAACGTCTCTTCAATGGCTTGTTTCCCCTAAAATCCCTATCTTTCTTAATGTATCTATGTTATTTTATGGAAATATCCAAATTCTATGTTTTTATTAATTCATTTAATTTTATATTATTTAATTATAAGTTTTTAAGAGTTTAATTCAGGAAAATATAAAATTTTGAACATTATATATATGTCTATGTTTAGTAATGAACATGGAGCCATTGTTATTGGATTTCTCTCAGGACAACATCATTTAACCCAATTAGTGCATGGTTTAATAAAGTAAGAATCTGCCTATTATAAACCATGAATAATTCATTTAACACATATTTGGTGAATCATTATTGTTGGATGCTTAGGGAAACTATGAGGGAAGACCATACTGGTTTCCATTTTTTTATTTTATTATTTTTTCTCTTTTTTTCTTATTCTTAATTTTTCATCATCCCTTTATTATGTGTACATCACAAGAACACATCACTATGATGTTATCCTTCTTACACGACCTCCACTATCTATCAACTTCATTATCATTTAAAACACCTCTCGATATTGGGTATCTCCCTCATGCAATTTCCCTTACCAAAATATACCTTGATGTTAGCATCAGTCATTAATCCTCCCTAACATGAGAAACCATTGGTCAAGACCCTAACTCTAACATTCAAACATGTCCCATGACTCCCCCTCTATTTGGATTTTATATTAATTATTGGAACATTCTTTTCCATATTTCCATGGAAAAACCCCCTACCCACTGTCCTACATTTTTATGAGATTTTCACTTTCTATGTTATTATTTTGATTTGGGTACACCATAAATATAGAGATTTTCAAGATTTTTTATGCTTTGTAGATATAAGTGTTTATGTTTTTTATTTTATCCTATTTGGTTACAAACCATAAAATTTGGAATGTTTTTCAATTCTATTGATTAATTCCACATTATATATGGTACGCTACCCCATGTTTATGATTTAAATTTTATAAAGATATATTTTTTGGTGTGTAATAACTCGATTCTTTTCTAAGGTACACAATATTTTAATTTTAGGAAATATTCTTTTAAATTTATTAGTTATGGACTATTGTGATTTTCTTTTATGTTAGCTGAGGTATCGAGGGTGTCTCAGATTTTTTGGAACTCATAACCTAATATTTGGGGTGAAGAAATTATGATGCTTGGTTAGTAGAAATTGTTTAAAGAAGAATGCATTGTTACTACTAATCACACAAGGACGAGTAGTGTGATGGGAGAGCTCACACTATTTAAAAACACAGTCAATTTGAGGGTTATTCCCATGTAAGTTATGTTTACAGTTTTTGACATTTGGTTGAAACATGAGTTTTGAATGGATAGTGAAATCATGCATGTTAACCACATAAATTTTTCCTTCCTATCGTAGTGGGTGAATAATTAGAATATTGTTTGGCTAGCCATGTGGACAAACCATGTGACCCAATATTTTGGGTAAATTTATAAAAAACATATCATAATTAGTCTTATATTATAAACCATGTCTCTTATTTTTTGACATTGGAGAACCATGGGATGTTTTGAGCTCTCTTTAAATAATATTCATGGATTTTCCACTACATTATTGTACTATCCCAGAAGCAATATCAATCATAAGTATTAGATATTTATCAGTAATATCATTTTTCCATTGGTTTGGATTTGTGTTCTTATTTGTATCGACAATTCTATTTAGGTAAAAGATAATATGACATATTTTCTGGGTTCTCATCCATTCTTATAATTTCTCTTAATCTATGCCAAACCAGAATCTAATCCTGGATATGAACTACACTATGAATTGATGGTATGTGGTCTCATGGTTATCCCTTAAATTCAGTGTTTTTATTTATATTTCATTGTTTTGCACGCCTAATTATCAAAATAAATCCCATGAAATTGAGTTTAATCATTTATTTAAATTGATAGGTATGATTTATGTTCATAATTAGACACATTGATAAATGAATAAATCTAATGAACCTTGTATATGAACCACCCCTCTATGTGTTTTTAAATAATCAGAAAGCCATGTCCGGTGATTGAATTTTCATTACCATTACGGTGTGTCGTTTACCACAGTCCATGGTATGATAAATGATTAAATAAAATTATTAAATTTAATGGAATAAAAACGGTATTCAATGTCATGTCCCTAGAATTTGGACATGTAATAGATTGCTTAATCAAATGCTTCTTCTTATATTGAAAGGACAATGTGAAATAATTAATAGGCATGGCCTTCTAGGTTTTTCAATGACACGACACACCTTCATAAGAGACATTGAAGTGAATTAGTCAGGGTAATGACCTTGACCTATTTGAATGTTATAGATTGAATACATATATACATTGGGTAACACATGTTTTAATATTAGAATGCCATGGATAGTCTCAATTGGTTACTGCATTTAACATTATCGAGTGACAGAAGGACTCCCTAGTGGACTCCCAAGGACAGACTCATGGGGGATGATTGTTATATATCATATTGATACATAGCCTCCTTGTGGATTTTCAAGGAAAACATTGTTGGTATGTTGATCATATGCACCATGGGTGATACGTGGGTTCCAATAGTGGAAAACTAAAGATGGAATCAGGTGTAAATGATTACATAACACACCCGAAGAGATACTATGAGTTCCATGATATGTTACTAGGATGGGCTTGTAAGGTACTTGTTTCATGTTACTACTGGAGCTATACTTAGATTCCAAATAAGGAATTACAAGGGCAGCTTCACATTAAAATTTTTATAATTGATGAAATAATTTATATGATATTTCTTCTAATCCACACCACAATATTAGATTCATTCATTTTCTTACACTAGATTCATGGCCCGGTTTGTCACCCTTGATCACATATTTTCACATAGAACACTAAGATGCATTCCAAGTATTCAGAATTATTTATTAAATTACTCAATTTTATTAAATTAATTTGATTATTAATTAATATAAGGCAAAATATGTATTCATAAAAATACTAGTTATGGATGATGCAGGTATCAGATGTCGGGTTTCAAGTAGAACCCATACCATTATAGGTTATTTGCATTCAATACATCATTTACATATTATATTACTACATACATTCTATACTTAGTAAATATTCATTGATTATATAGAATTAGATATTTTGGTGGTTTCCTATAGGAATTGTATATCGAAACATGTTCTGGCTGCCTTTGGGTATCCTAATAGACATTATTGATGCAGGTATGGATAAGGAAATGTACCCTACTGTGTTTCTAATTACTGCAATGAGTATGGAACAACATTACAGAGATGTGGCTTGTGATGATGACAAGGATATCATTTTGAACTTTTTTTTATTTGATACATGTGTTCAATTGTACATTTGTATAACTCTTTTGGGTGATTTTCAAACACATGAAATGTATCATTATCTTTTATATATGAAGTTTATTATTGAAGAGTTTATATATTATGGCCATATTTATTTGTCTTTTTTTGGATTGTTATACTGATTCTGAGAGTTATCTATTATTTAATATATTTTGTGAAATAATTTGGTGATAATGGAATACTCTCCATATAGACACACCCTAGTCCCTCGATGATAGTCAGAAAACACAAAAAATTGGGGAGATGCACATGAGGACATGTGATCAACTGGGATCGAGGATCCTTTTAGTGGTATCTGATTCTAGGATGTTTAAAATTTTTTTGATAGGTTTATTTTCTATATTTATTTAATATTTTGAGGCAATATAAATGGATTGGATGATACTACAATTTTTTAATGTGTTTCACATGTTCATATCTGACCCCCCGTGTAAGAAAAATAAAAAATTTCCCGTGATAAAAAATCTTCCTGTTGTGATTTTTTCTATTAAAGATGACATGATTCCAACATTCGGTGACAAAAATTAATTTTGATGTTATTTTTTATATGATTAGAGTCAATTTTTTGTAACCTAATGATATGAGTATATTCCATCTCATGTATCATTTATTGGAACCCATTAGAATCCACATTCCATGCTTCATTCCATTCCATATATATAAAAACACAAGGTTTACATACCTGGAGATTACAATTCTTTTTCAGAATACTTTATACATTACAAAAATATATGCTTGAAGACCACATTAGTATAGTGTATTTGGAAACAACGAACATAATCTTCTAAATTAGTGATAAATCTTTAAAAACTCCAATAAAGATCTTATCCTTTTTGTTTTCCTACCTAGAACCATTATTTATATCCTGTGGAAAAGAAAACATTAAAAGGGTGAGCTCAAATTCTTAGTATGTTTAATCATGGAGAACATAAAACAAACTATAAAAATAATAATCCCAAAACATGAACATAAGTTTAAATTTCATAATCGTGAGTCATGAAATAAATATTGGTAGTTTTTAAGGGATAGACCATAAACAAACTCTAACAACGATAGAATAAAATTAACATAAAACATGTAATTAAAGAAAAAAACTAAGCACATAATATGACTTCCATAGTAGCCATGGTATTGCTACCATGAACATCATTTTGAGAAAAGTCCACTACCTAATTGGGATCACTCGTTGTTCCATCCTTGTTTTACTAAACCTAATTTACTTTTCGTTAAATTTATGTCTATCTAGTGAGGTATAAATATTTATCAAATTCATACGAGGGAGATGTAGGTCCCAACCATATCATAATGAAATCATTACTATATGGGCCACAAAAAAAATCATTCATCATAGCATTACCCATGAAATAAAATGATTTTCTTAAAAATCATTCCATTAAAATAAATATAATATAAATGGATTTCATGAAAATTAATACATCATAAACACAATAAAATAAAATCAACAATAGGGATAGAAATATAATCATATGTCATGTTAGATGAAAATAATTTTTATAAAACACTTGAAATTAATTCTTGATGAAAATATCCTTTATTTTTCGAAAGAGATTTATTTTCTCAAATTGTCGATCAATTTTAAAGGAAAATAATATAGTTCAAAATAATATTTTAAACGTGTAGAGGATTCTTAATTGAAATAAAGCATTATGATGTTTTAAAAACCTATTCAGGCTGTATAAGTAATAAAATGTCCTCGTACTTTTACTAGAAAAGTCACTAAGTACCTCCTATGGTAAACAATAGGAATATTCTTTCTATACCATGTAGTAAAACTCAAAAAGAGGTAAAAATGACATTAATATACATAGAATAATATTAAACACTTTATGACTATTTTTTAGGAAACATGGTTATGGATGATAAATATATCCCTAGTAAATAATCACGAATAAACAATCTTAGATAAAAACAATATTGGAATAGTTATCCCTTACTATAAGTTTGATTCCTTCCATATGTGTTTGAATCTATTGAATATTGGGTTTAAAAATATTATTAACATGTAAAAGAACCCAAATAAAATTTATGATATCACATATGATTCACTTATGACGTTATAATACCTGTTCATTTTTTAATTACATGTTAACAAAACATTTTGGGTAATAATCATTTTATTTATCGTACATGATTTGAATTGTTATTCTAGATATTGTTGGTTATATCATGATTTAAATATGTAAAAAAATGATTTATATATCATATATATTCAGTATATATATATAATGGATAAATAAATGAAATGGAAAACAACGTTCATGGATACGTAGGTCGTACGTATGCATGAACATTGTTTTCATTTCCGTATTGAATTGATTGGATGTATGTAAATTATATATATATATATATATATTTATTTATTTAATTTCAATTTAATTTTTATGTCATATATTTAATAATTATTTATTATATACACTTTATAATCATTCTAGAGTGGCTAACATGGAGAATAAATCTCATCACGTCGTGGAGACGGTAATTTGTACATACGCACGAGCGACAATATTGTTCCTATAATTGTTTAATGGTATTGAAGTGGATGATGTATAATATATAATAATTAGTATAATGTATTAATAATCATATATAGTTATTATTTCAACCATTATACCAATACATTTAAGTTGGGGGTGAAAAACAAATTATACCATTATGTGGAGACGATAAGTCCTACATACAGATACAAAATGACTTATTTTGTCATATGATGGGTAAAAGGTGAAATAGTGATGTTTCATATTTATAGTAACATATCATTATATCATTTAACCTGATAATATTTCTTTATAACGAAACAAAAAATGAAGAGGATTTAGACGAATAATGATAGTTGAAAGAATCAGTAAAGAAGATTACATATTCCTCAACGTGCCTCCTTTAAATTACCTATTGGGGAACTAGAGTAAGTATTTTGAGAAGAAAAAAACCTCTAGGTATTTTTATAAGATAAATTCTAAGGGTTTGTATGATGATGAAGGTAAAATATGGAGTGAACATGAGATGGATGAGGTGCTCCATTATAAGAGAGGAGAGAGGCACTTTATAGAACTCTCAATATATTAATATATAAAATAATGATTATCCATTTAAAAAGTTAAAAACCAAATTTAATCAGAATATAAGATGCCTATTTTTATAAATAATATCAAACTATAGGTTTTAGACAAGTATAGTTCTCAAATGTAACCTTGTACTTTCACTTCAACACATAGTTAACTAATTTATCTCTCACTATGTCTTCTTGTATATTCATACTATATGTTTAATATATATACAATAAATTTCCAATTGAAACTAATGTGGTTCATAAAGGAATATTTCAAAATTATAAAATTCATTTGTCTAAATATATTATTTTTATGTTGATTATATCATTTATTAAAAAATTATTTTTTTGATAAACTCATTTATGTCAATTTTTATACTATTCATATCTTGTTTTTTAAGAATCCATATCAACGTTATTATTTCAAAAAATATTAATTATTTTAAATATCTAAATTAATAACCATCCATAAAATTATTGGATAAAATAAACATCATCATAATAATGTTATTTAAACATTTATTATCTTATTTATTTAAATCATTCATTAATAATGTTATCACTACATCATCGTTTTGTCATAAATATATTTATTTATTTAGAGTTTGAAAATTACAAATAAAATACCATGATGTGGGGTTTTTTTAATAATGAATATTTATAGACATATATTTCCATTATATAACCATATATTAAAATCAATTTAGTAAATGATATATGATTAGGTTATAATTATCTTTACTTTAAATTAATTCTTATAAAATGTCATTTTCACATCCAAGTGAATCCATGGGGACCCAAAATAGACCCAAGAATAGAAATGGATGGTAATATCTCATCCAATAGGATTAGGAAATGTGTTATGGTAGTCTAATATTATTATTATATTATTATTTTACCCTTATTTAACATATTTACTATTTAACGAGGATAAATAAAATAATTATTGATGTTACTATTCATAAAATCCAAAAATTAAAAGTACTTATTTAAAACATTTGTGCCTTCTGCTTCCAAATATGGAATTGATTTTTCCAAATTCAAAACATAGTTGTTTATGTAATTAATTTAAAATTAAACCCCTTTATCAAAACCAAAAAACATTTATTTTTAAAATTAATAAGTATCAAAAAATTGACGTGTGTTTAAGTCCAATTTAAAATATAAATTACACCAAATGTACAAAATTTGATTAAATTATAAAAATATAATCTAATTAAATATTAAAACCATTTAAAAAGATATCTGAACTGTATAAATAAATTTATAAAATAGTTTTGAACTAATGTAGTATTTTTCACTATTCATTAGAATTTTAATATTATTAAAAAAAATTAATCAAAAGTAAATTTTTATGTCCCTCTAACCAATAATACGTTTTATTTGTCAGATTTAATTAATAAAATTTAAAAAAATAGATTGAAAATGGGTGTGGAATTAAAATCCGGTAAAATTGATTTTTTTTTTTGAAAAAATCTTTTATTATCCAAAAAAATGTTTTTATTATCATATAATGTTCTAGAAAATGTTCAATTTGAAATATAATGTCATAAAAATAAAAATGTGTTTAATACTATTCTTAAATGATAGTTTATATAAATTAAATATTAATTTATTAGTATATTGTTGTTTAGTGAAACTTGGTATTTTCTATAATGCAAGCTATTGAGAAAGGTTGCTCTTGCATGTAATGTAATCAAAATCAGTGTTACATTTAGTGAAATATTTCTTCGGTGTTTTTCATACCATAATCATAAATTATTTCATCTATAGATAGACCAAAATCTATGCTAATTGTTGCATAAAATGAATTCTGTCAAACGAACATAATATTGAAGGCCACACATGGGAAGAATAGTGTTGCGTATACTATCTAGATTTGACACTCACTGAACATCAGATACATATATATGCTCTTCTTGAAAACGATCAGATATTACGAAGCAATGGAACATATCATCAATTTTATCCTCCCATTCCAGTACCATATTCCACAATTCATAGTCGGGTGAATCGTTTAGTTGCAGAGGAACTACATTACAAAAGAGAATTACTATGATGTGAGTACAAAACATCACAAACTCTTCTTACCAATGAACAGATCTAGGTGATGGATGTCCTTTTGTATTATATATCTACAACTTCTGGTGGATTCTCCTTCTTGCATGGTTATGGGGGCATAGGTAAAACATTCATATGGAAAATCCTGGCATCATTTCTTTGGTCTGAGGGATCTATTGTACATGTGCTCTCTTCGAGTGGAATTGCATCCTTTCTGCTTCCAGGAGGACACACTACACATTCTAAATTTCATATTCCAATCAACATTACTTAACTGTCTGTTTTCAATTTTCATCAAGGAAGTGATTTAGAATTACTTCTATATTCTACAAAGCTGATTATTGGGGATGAGGCTTCTGTGGATCATAAATACTATTTTGTGGCTCATGACCATACTCTCAGAGATACAATGACAGAAAAAAATTAAAGTGCAACAAATTTACCATTCAGTGGTCTGAAAGTTGTATTGGGTGGATATTTAAAACAAATATTACTATAATACCAAGTGGTAATATAAATGAAATTGTATTTCCATGTTAATTCATCGTATCATTGGCAACACTATCCTGTATTAAATCTAACAATGAACATGAGATTTCATTACTCTACATCCCCTGATGTTCTGAATGAGTTCCATCAAAATACATAATGGACTTTGGATATTTGCGAAGAATGAGATGGAGAACTTAATGACGGTGAAGAAGACATCAAAATTCCATCTTAATATCTTCTTAACTACACTTCAAATGCATTGACTTTCATTTTTGAGCATACTTATCCTGATTTCATTGAGAAATACAGTGGTGTCTCCTATTCGAAAGAGTGTTCCATTCTATCTCCAACCCGTGATGTTGTTCAAGAAGTAAACGATTACATGATGTCTCTCGCAGACTATGAAAATAAAGACTATTTCAGCTCTCATTCATTTTTCAATGAATATTTTGATACAAATAGGGCTGAAAACATATACACCACTGAGATGTTAAATGGTATAAATTTCATTGGTCTGGCTGACCACAAGATTTCTCTAATGATTGGTGTCCCCATTATGTTACTAAGAAATTTAGATCAATATTATGGTTTATGAAATGGCACCCGTATGGTAGTTACACACGTAGGTGATCATGTCATCAGAGAAAAGGGTTTAACTGGTTTTCAATCAGGGTATTTGGCAATAATCCCAAGACTAACTATGACACACTCTGATGCTAGATGGACATTCAAATTAAAAAGAATACAATATCCATTGACATTTTCTTATTAAATTACTATTAATAAAAGTCAAGGACAATCATTGTCTACTGTTGGGTTATATCGCCACAAACCTGTGTTCTCTCATAGTCAACCTTATGTTTCAGTTTCTAAGGTAACATCTTCGACTGTATTAAAAATTATTTTAGATGATAACAATAAAAAGTCATCTCATTACACAAAAAATATTGTGTACAAAGAAATATTTCATAAAATGTCATAGGTACCGTTTTAAATAACGTGTCCTATTTTTAATTACTGTTTGAATTTGGAATGTGTTCTTCAATAAGTATGAAACATCTTGATATCATTCTTTTTTCAACAATATGTAAATTATTACAGATTGAACAGATAATGTCCATATCAATTACCTCATTGAAGAATATTTCCCCATAGGATGATGAGACACTAAAGATAGAGGTTTGTGTTTTAAACATGTGGTGCAATTACTCTCCATAATACTCTAATGCATTTGTTTCTACAGATCTAATACATACTGATAAATAGGTCAGCATAAATTACATGAATATTTTCAATTTCATTCATTTTTTTCCATTAATTCTTTAAAAATATTTCAGTATATATATATATATATATATATCTGTCCTATGTGGAAACCTATTTCAATCTCTGGTCCTACGTTTTTACATTGTATCATAAGGGAATCAGAATTCAGTGAACAATCACTACACGCCAGCTTATCTCAATGTTCATAAATCTCTTGCATGAAGGTCTCTTCTATAATAAACAAAACATCCAAATAGCATCAAACCATGTCATTTACATGGGATGTACACATTCCTGCAGACTAATGATCACATCAATGACATATGTTCATCCATGTTAGGTAGAAATTCCTATTTTCAGTTTATATTTTACATCATTCGATGATATTATTCAAATAAATGTTCCATAAAATCATTTAATAGGTACGTTAACAAAACCTACATCTGATAAAAATTCCCTATAGAAAAGTTTAATAAATTAAAAATAATTGTATTTCTAAACTAGACCTTATTGTAATAATGTTATTTATATTTCAGTCATATATCTTCAAGAAATAATCGGACCACTACGATACACTAAACAGGTGGAATCTATGGGGCCTTCAAACCGGAAGATACAGATTAATCTAAAAGATGACATGTCAATGCTACTTTAAATTTACAATTTCACAAATGCAAATAGTCAATATTCATTAATTTTGTTGCTTTCGTTTCATACTGAGGTTCGCAAATAACATGTAGTTTAGTGGGTGATTTTGTACATGAAATGACATATTACTTGGAAAATAACAATCAATCATCTACAATTATGATATTACAACTCGTCCGGGTGAAGCTGTTCAGCAGTATGTTTTCTATCTACATTATATACTTTTGTAGTTTGTAATTATTTCATAAATTATGTTACATGAAAACATAACTCTATAATTATGCTTTCATTGACTTCATTATCCTTTCAGATTCTATTATTTTCACAACTAAAAAAAATGCAATGAAGATACTATAAAATCTTCATATTTCAGATGCAGACAACATAAGAAGCAAGAATCATTATATGTAAAAATTTCTGATTATTTTAACAAGTTTAATCTCTGTGCAACCCAGCAGTAATACACATGTAAAATTATTAATTATCTTCATGAATTTTATTCTAACATTTCATGATTTGTGTTGGTAATATCTACATAGTTGCACAGCCCACCCCCTACTACTTTCAGCCCCTCTACAGCATTATATTATTGGACTAACAAGAAATAAATATCAGATGTAAAAACTGTAACGAGGTAACTAAATCATCCTTTTTTTCATAAATTCAATATAGTGTATTATGAACTCTTGGTGTAATCCATGCAGTAATGATATTATTATTATTCACTCACTCTACTACAGCCTACACACTGCTTAATATCTGCTATAGTACTAAAATTTCAATGTACTAATAGTTGGTTTTTAAATTCATGTAACATCTTCATGAAGAAAGTACATGTTTTAGAAGACAAAATTTGGGGCCATAATTGAAAATTGTCTCCTAAAATCACTAATTTTTGGTTTCATATTTTTTATTTTTTAAAATACCAATTGTCACTATGCTGCTATCATGTAGAAAAAAAATTACATAATAATGCTAACCATGTAAACCCAATATTTAATGCAACATATTCAGAGTCCAACTAATGGTTACTGATAGCACAGACTCATGTTCAATTGTTTTAACTGGCAAACAATTCATCCAGTTCTTACATAAAATAGCTGTAGAATTGATAACTTATATGATAAAGGTACAATTAACTTCTTATATGAAGTCAATAAATTTATAACATATTTTTTCCCACACTTCTTATCATTTGTAATTTAGGACGATGATGAGTATGGTTTCTCCACAGTTGAACATTTTGAAATAAAAAAAGTGCTACCATCGGTTGATGTGACCGATTACAATATTACAAACAATCACCATTTATATGAATAAAAGAGATTTAGAGTACTATTTATCAGTGATAATGACAACTAGATTTGCAGCATCACAAATAGAATTGATCATGATAACGTATTTTAGTGTTTCATTTTTTATTTTCCAAATATAACATAAAATTACATAACTATACTTTTGGGATTTATTAAACTCTATAGGGTCATAAAAGTAGTGGGTATTCACAACTTAGTAGTGGCATTGAATTTATCAAGGTACAATGTGTTTCATTTTCTTTTCATTTTTCTTAAATAATAGACATAAGTAATGTTACTGTAATTTTTCTTTCCAACCTTGCATAATAAAAGTATCAAACTGGCAGGTCTTCTCCATCAATGTCAATCACTGCCAGTTGGTTTGATGCTTGTACGTCTAATCGATTATCTACTCTAGTATGTAACCGTCATCATTTCTAAATAATAACTTATTTCATTTTCTATAACAATACAATCATGATTAGTGTTGAGTTTCAACAAGTACCTTCAAATACTACTAACTATACTCTCTATGTAGAAAATCCTTTCACATGAATTTTATATGGAGGATGACATGAAACATGGTATTTAGAGTAGTCTAGATATTTTAGGTGCAATTACTCATTTTACTAAACAAGAAAGGCGACTACAGGACAATTTTAATAAGGAAAATTATAAATTATATTGACATTTTCTGCTCTGTTATTTAGTTTATAATACATAGTGGTTGTTTAATTGGTTTTAATTCATTTTATTTCAATCCTTAAGTGCAATACACCACGATCTGAAGATTGTTGTATTTGAAATTTCTCATGGAGGACGTTTCAGTATGAATTATCTATAGGTTTATTATAAAATTAACATGCTGGATGCTTTTTATGAAGGATGCATATAATGATAGACGGTTTTCATGACATGCTGGACGTACTTCATGAATTACGATTTTGTATAATTTTTAGTTGTTTTATTATATGTCATTATGCTGGACATTAATCATTGTGGAATAGGATAATGGTGGAGGTTTTTAATGGTAGACATTGTAAATAATTATTTTTTGTTCCTATTACTCATAGTAGACGCTGTTAAAAACTAGGCTATATGTTCTGTATTTGGTTTTCCATGTATATTTTAGGTTTCTTGTATAGTCGTTATGCATAGAATCACATTTTCTCCCCCTGTACTCATCATTAAATGTTTACTCTATTGATTCACAATTATCTAATTGTTTTATGAGATATCGTGAATATGACAATTGGAATAGGTAATGACTACCTATATTGTGTCGTAAATCGGGGAAGTGATCCTCTGTACCGACATTCATCTTCATGCAGGTAATTTCTTCATAAATGTTTCATAATTTAGTATGTAAATTCAATACACTAGAATTTATTTTTCATTAAATATGTATGAGGCAGTCGATACTTTTGTAATTTTTTTTCATTTCTCATCTTCTTGCGAAACTAAAATTTTTCCTCTAGAAGAACAACGTATGGATCACTTAAAAACCTATGGACACCTCAAATGACATTTTGGTCTTGAAATTCTATCCAAGGTATGATATCTATCATCACCCTTGCAGTTTGTTATCTTATGTTTCCAATTTATGAATCTCTGAAAAACTCAATATAGAGACAATATAACACTGTTAGTATGACTTAACATGTTATGATACCTCTTGACTGGGTTTTCATTATTTCTCACCCCTTCAGTTAACATTATATACTGCATATTTGATTGATCTTTGTATTCATGTTAACTGTATGGTATAATACCATGCATGTGTGGAATTAAACATTTTATTCTCCATATGTATATGCGTTAATAAAACCCTATATAATAATTGTGTGTTCGTTTTATATTGTATTCCTTTTTTATAGGTGATTGAATCCATTTTCATTGTTTATTTATGCTCCATTTTCCAGTTTTGCCTACTTGAAATCACAATTATAGAAATATGTATAAAATAATCTTCTCTTTACTATTATTTGTTTCTAGTCACTTTATTTATATTGAACTAGTTATTGGTGTCTATGTGAATTATATATCTTCCCAATTATGTGGGAATACAATGTATATGTGTTTTAACTGTATATATGTTTTTACTATTATTTTCATAAAACTCCATTTTATCTCTTGAGAATGTTACCAAGGCCCGTAGTGGGACATTTATGGATCTATATGCCTTTGAAACCCCATATGGTGTAACATGGGATTCCTATTTCCTAATTAAGGTGCATACTCACGATTTTGATTGGGGAAAAAGAGCATAGCTTGAATATTGTGTGTTATAATTATTATTAAATATATCAATCTTCTTGAATTTTTTTAAGTCTATTTCATAAGGTCATATTATCTTTGGAATCAGGAAAAAATGGGGGGGTCTTAACATTTATCAAATAATAATGGATGCTAGGAACTATTGTTGTATTGTCGGATGTCATCCTTTAGTTTAAAATACTAGATGGGGAGAAGATGCAATTATTGGATTCCTTGAGTGGGTTCTATATATCACACTCTCCCTACACTTATACACAAGTTTGGGATATCAACTTATAATGATTGATATAGACGTTCAGCAATCTCGATCTCTTGAGCACTGGAGTGGGTGCTACATATGATCTGATGCTATATTTTCTCCCATTTTTCTGCTATTTTTTTAGATTAAATTCCTTCAGCTTGATTGAAGAACTCTTCCCTTCAATAACATTCAAATTTTTTTGGGTTAAGACATCATTATTTCTGAAGGTGGGACATGTGGATTATTTCCCAGACGGGAAATTCTTATGACAATTTCTATATTTTTATTTTTAGAATCCAAATTAGAAATTAAATCTATATTTGTAATTATATTCTTTTTATTGGGCAGTTTTTTGATTGTGATCAATGTCATTTGTGACATTGAATTGTCAATGATTTTACTGTGCATCTATTTGTACAATTTAATTTATTTTCTTCCCTTTAGTTATTTTATTATTTAATAACATTTCCTTTCCGTTTTCTGGGAAGGAAAAAAATAGGACATCACTCCACCCACCTCTTGAAGATCGAATCATATTGTTGTCTAAAAAATAACCAAATATCCAGGTTTGAGTTTCAATATTGTATTCAATATTTTTGATGTTTTTAACCTTCCTCATTAAATTGTATGAGATAAAATTCTCCTTTAATGAGTTGATTTCTCTAAAAGACATTTAATGTGTAGGTTTTATGTAAATGTTATCGAAGATGTAATTTAGTGCTCTTTGTAATGGAAATTTGTGAGACTATTCAGGTAAATATCTCATTGGTTGGTTCACTCCACTACTAATGTTGTTCCAATTAAAAAATCTATTCAAAAAAATCATATTTCCCTTGAAATTTATAATAAGTGGTCCCATACAATTATATTTTCAGAATTTCTAATTGAAGATGTGTGTTTTATCCATTTATTTAAATTATTGTATTCTGAATAAGGTTCACATGAAGATGGGAGATGTGGCGTGGTGTCTATAGGGTCAAGAGTGGGAAGTCGTAAGCAATAACCACCATTACGTACTATGTCAGAGGACCGGGTATTCTGTCAAATACCAAGTCACTTGACATATAGTGAAGTAAAAACCAGAGTCAATTATTCTTCATCTATATTTATTCAATTACACGTTGTTATGTATTATGTACTGGTTGTTCAATATCTATTTTCATGTATTTAATTTATTCAATAGCATCCTATGTTTCATCTTTGTCTCTAATATATCTGTCAATTAATTGAATGATGTATTCATATTCTATTCCATCTTTTACCATTTTCAGACAACATTACATCCTAATTATAATTTATTCAACATTTGTTTTCATTGTAATGTTTCTGAATATTAATAACTTATGAGAAGAAAACCCATTAATTCAATAAGCCGCGCAAAAGCACGGGCATGTACTATTTGCCTATAATTCATGCTATTGAGAAAGGTTGCTCTTGTGTGTAATGCAATCAAAATCAGTGTTACGTTTACTGAAATATTCATCTGGTGTTTGTTATAACATAATCAAAACATATTTCATCTATATATAGATCAAAATCAATGATCATCGTTTCGTGAAATGAATTATATCAAACGAACATAAAATTGTGTGTCACACAAGCCAAGAATAGTGTTGCCTATAATGCAAGCTTATACGGTGTTGTATAAAGAACAAGATAAACTTGATGTATAGTACCACAGAAGACATTAAAAGAATCTGTCTCATGAAATATCAGTGTGTCACACTCTACCCCCCTATAATTTAATTTCTCTCTCTAAATTCGTTAGGGTTATAAAAGTTTTAGTAATTTAAGGTTTCTTTAATGAAAACCCACATCGTAGAAAGGGACACATGAACATCACTTTCTAAAGGAAAGTTAGAAATAATGAAGTTATCCAAAGTAACTCCGCATTGTGTTACGACAATGGATAATGTATTAGGGGAGTGAAAACATGGATATGGAAGCTAAATCTAACCATCACGTGCTGATGGATATTAATAGAGAACAAGGTTTGAGAAATTTAACTACAAAAAATTCATAAATATGCAATGATTTAAGGAACCCTCTTATTCACTGGATAAGAAGCTACTAAGATAGAATATTTGGTTTCAACATATTTTTCTTAACGTTGATGAATTTTTCATGTGAATAAATATGTATTTTATTCTAGTATAATCTCACTATTTTTTGTGCCTTGAACAATTTCCACATCATCTTATATTTAATCAAATGATGTTTAATTTTTCATTCTTGATGTGTTTTCCAATCATTCAATTGAATTATAGGTCATTCAAATTGTCACCAAAAAAATTTTAGAACATGTCATAAAATAATTATAAGGCCACATATAAGGAGATAAAACATTAATCTTAAAAACATCAATAGAAATATAACTAATACAACCCTTCCAAAAAGCTGAAAATTTTAATATATAGAATGAGGTGACGTAAATCAACATAACATTTATATCCCATATAACATTTTTCAGTCCTTGGTTGTCACATTCCAAACATGTGAATGCCTTAATCATGTATTCTCTAGGAAGATAATAATAACATAAATTATCATAGAACCATTGTGAAAACATGCATTCTGTCAAAATTAACTCTTTCCACCAAACAAAAATAACAAGAAATCTATATACTCAATCCATGATATCATTATTTCCTCATATTAGTTGGGATGTCATTAATACTATCAAACAACTCATTATCTCCATATCTCATCATTATTCACATATCAAGTGTTTTCAAAAAAATCGGAATAAACTTTCATGGTTACCAGTACCATTCCACATATACTTTTCAAATACTTAAGGAAATGAAATAGGTTAATAATCCATAGATGTTTATTTATTCCAAATTACCATAGATTATTCCTAATAAACATGAAATAATTCCACTATATTCTTAAACTATTGACCAAGCTTCATAGTATTATTCCTCAATTCTTCTTTCCTCTCATATATCATTGGTAGTCTCTTCATCATCATCTATATAAATACTTCCCATTTGAACATGTTGATTCTCTTCATGAAATTTTCTCTTAGGGAATTGATTTTCACAATTATTTTACAGTACACATTTAAAACATTTAAATGTTGTTGATTTCATAGTAATACCATTATCCGTGTCTATTGTGTTAACAATACCTTTTCCATTAATAGTAATGGATTTGTGTCATTCTTTTCCACACCCAAAAATCATCATGTTTCTTTGAAACATTCTATTTTATTCACCTTCCCTAATGATTTACATCATTAAAATTGATCTTACTTTCTTATACGGTCACCATGAAAGTCTATCTCTCTTTTATTACCTACTTTTTGAGACTCACCAATGTTTTGATTATTGATCATATGAAGACACTGTTTATTAAGAATAAAAATGATGTTTCTCCATCCAACTCCCATTTCATTTTGTTGCACATGAATAATATCATTCTATTGTCCATCATATTCTCTTTTAATATGAATTCTCCTATTTCTAGAAATTTTCTAAAACCCATAAATAATAGTGTGAGAGGAAAAAATCATACAAGGAAAACAACCTTATCAAGGGGGAATAATTTCAGTCACTATAATATTTGGTTTAATCATTGTTTAAAAACGATCCTTACCATAATTAAATGATTTTAACCTATACTTATATTTAACCATAGGGACATCCCTATTCATACCTCATAAATATTTTTTGGGATCTCACAAATGAATTCTCATCTAATTTTCCAAAGGATAACTAAATCATTTCTATGATGACAACTATAATGAACCAAACTTGACATATATGGGAATTACATTGTTTTGGGAATAGTTAATAAATTACACAAATATATGCCTAAAGGTAATTGTATTTTAGTTTCGTTAGGAACATATAACATAATATTCTAACATGGTAATAGATCTTCAAAATCTACCATAATGATCATCCCCTTTTGACTTCCAACATAAAAAATTTCTTGAAATAATTGGGAATATAAAAATTAAAAATGGTGAGATTAAATGTTCTGTAAGGTTAAAAATAAAGAACACAAAAATAAATGATAATCATATGAATTTAAAAAAATGCATATAAGTATAAATATCATAATCACGAGTCATGAAATAAATCTTGGAAGTTTTTAAGGAATAGATCATAATGGACCATTAACCATGATTGAATAAAATTGAAATAAAACATGTAATTGTGCCATGTAATTAATCACATCATATGATTTCCATATTTTCCATGGCATTGATGGAAATACCATAATAGTGGACAATTTCCATTACTGAACCGGGTTTACTTCTTGTTTAAGCTATGTATTACTGAACTAGATTTACTTTCAGTTACATTCATGTCTATCTCATGAGATATAAATATTAACCCAACTCATTGTAGGGGGATATAGGTCATACCCATCTCATAATGAAATCATTCTTACATGGTCCACAAAAAATTCATTCATATTTAGATAACCCCATTAATAAAATGGGTTTATTTAACATGATTCTATAAAAATCCATATAAAAGAAATGGATTTCCTAAAAATAAATCCATAATATAAAAAATGATATCAAATTAATAATAGGGATATATACATAACCATATGTCATATTAGATGACATTTTTTTTGATAAAACAGTTGAACTTTTTCCATGAGGAAAATATCAAATGTTTTTCTGGAAATTTTTTCATTTATTAAAATTCCATGAAATTTTAAAATAAAAGAATTCAATTGAAAATACACTTGTAAAATTTTAGAGTATGCTTCATGAAAATAAGGTGATATAAAGATGTTAGAACTCGTTCATGCCATATATGTTAAAAAAACACACTCCTCTTAATTTTGAAAGAATATTCAAAAATCACATCATATGGTAAACAAAATAAATATTCCTTCCATACCATGTAGTAAATGTAAAAAAGTGGTAAAAAATAAAATAAATATAAATAGACTAATATTAAACATTTTATTATTTTTTTATAAAAAATGGAATTTGATGATAAATTAATCCCTATTAAGTACTTGCAAATATATAATCTTAGAGAAAAACGAGATTCGTAACATTATCTCATACCTTAGGTCTGATTTCCTCCGTATGTGTATGAAACTCAATTATAGTGCATCTAAAAATATTATTAACTGGTAACATAACCATAATAATATTTATGATATCATATATGATTCACTTATGACATTATCTTTCCATTTCATTTGTCAATTCCATGTTAACACTATGTTTTAGGTAATAATATTTTTATTTATTGTACGTGTTTTGAATTTTTATTCATGATATTATTAATTATATAATGATTTACAAAATTTAAAAAGTTAAAACATTATGTATATATAATATATATTTATTATATAAATAAATAAATATATATATATGTAATAAATAATTAAATTAAATAGAACACATCATTTATGGATATGGTAGGTCGTATGTACGCATTAACGCTATTTTCATTTCCTTGCTAAATTTAATGGAATTAAGTAATGATATATATATATATACATAAATATAGTAGAAATATTTTTTAATTTATTTCATTATTATTTATTATATTTACATTATAACCATTCTTTAATTCATAACATGGAGATTGAATCTCATTTTGTTGTGGAGACTTTATGTCGTACGTACACACGAACGACGATATCATTCCCTTAATTTTGTAATGGTATTAAACTTGATGGTGTATAATATCAAATAATTTTTATAATGTTATAATAATCAAATGTAGTTATTATTTCCACCATTAGACTCTTCCATGTAAGGTGGTGGTGAAAAACAGATTACACCACGGCGTGGAGACGGTAAGCTGTGCGTACACACGAATGGTGATTTCATTTTTTGTAGGTTGGATTGAAGTAAAAATATTGTTCATTAATATTTATAATAAAATATCCTTATATGAGTGATACGAATGTTATTACTTTATAATGAAAAAACTCATAGAGTGTAAGTAGAAGTAGAAAAAATTTTGAAGGAATTGGTAGAAGTGATTTCCTCTTCCTCAATGTGCCTCCTTTACATTTATTCGTAGGTCAGTAGAGATGGTATTTGGTGAAGAAAAAACATATAGGGAAGTCTAGAATATAAATTGGTAGTTTTGGGACAAGCAGTATGGCATAAAATGGATTTAATAAGTGTGGGGGGACGTGTCCTTTTATAAGTGCAGAGAGGGGCACATTAAAAAACTCTCAAAATATTTATATATTATAAAATTATTTTAGGCTTTAAATGGTCCAATGAAAATTTAATTTGAATATTATATGAGTATTTTTCTATATAATGTCAAAAAATTGGTTTTAGAATATTTTTGGTTGAAAATTTAACCGTAACTTTTAGTTTTAACCCGTAGTTAACTAATTAAACTCCTATAATGTATTCTTGTATATTAATACTATATAGTTAATATAGATAATATAAAATACCTACTAAACCTTAAGTTATTAATTAATGATATTTTCAACATTATATATTTCATTTATTCGATTATAATATATTTAGGACTATTGTATCATTTAATAAAATTTTATTAGATTTTAAATTTCATTTATGACAAATTTTATACTATTAATATCATGATTTTTAAAAATACATAAAAACATTATTATTTCAAAAAAAAGAACATTAAATCAAATATAAAAAGTCATAATATTCAATAAAATTCGTGTAAGGCATAAAATGGTTATAAAAAATTATTTCAATATTTATAATCTCATTTATTTAAATCCATCATTAATTATGTAATCACTACATCATCATTGTGTCATAAATAAATATATTTATTTGTGTCTAAAAATTATAAAAAAATTCCAAGATCTAGGAATTATTTTTATATTTCTAGTATCTATTTATAAACATTTATGTGAGTTATAAAACCCTATATTAAAATCGATTTAGTAAAATATATATGTTTAGGTTATAATTATCTTTACATTAAATTAATTGTTATTAAATGTCATTTTCACATCCATGTGAATCAATGGGGTCCAAAAATCAACCCATAGATTCCCATGGTGTAAAAAATTAAATCCAATAGAAATTGGAAATGTGTTAGGGTAGTTTAATATTATTATTTTATTATTTTTTTTATTCTTATTAGAAAATTTACCTTCTATCCATGGTAAATAAAATAATTACTGAAGTAACTATTCCTAATGTCCCTAAATATAAGGCACCTATGTACACAATTTGAACGTTATGATTAAAAATATGGATTCAATTTTTCCAAATTCAAAATATATAAGTTGAAGTACTTAATATAAAATTAATTCTCGTTGTCAAAACATAATTGCGAGTTTTTAAAAATTAATAACTTCCAAAACATTGACCAATGTTTATGTCCAATTAAAAGTTAAATTACATGAAATGAAAAAATTGGATTAAATAATAAAACAATTATTAAAATAACATTTAAATCAAATTAAAATTATAATCTAACTATATAAATAAATTAGATAAAAAGTCTGTTTTGAATTAAAATTTAGTATTTTTTAGTATTCATTAATTTTTTTATTAGAAAAAACTAAAAAATGAAACAGAAGTAAATTTTTATGTCCCAATTCCATAAAAAAAATTTATTTTATCAAATTTATCTTATAAAACTGTAACACCCCACCCCCAGTCACCCAAAGTCAGTGCATAATTACATAACATTAGCATAATCACAAAATATCAAGTCTCAAAATACTGATTAGTTTAGTAGCCTTGAAATCCCAAGATACATTCATAAAGTTTACATTACATCATAAAATGAAAAACTACAACAACATATTGTCTCCATAGACAACACTAATATCCCTTCATACTCTCCTTGTAGGTCAATCATAAAATACTTATTCATTTCCTCGGAAAAATAAAACATAGAATGGGGTGAGCTCAGATGCTCAGTAAAGATAACAATATAGCGAAAACATTCCTAAATAAGAATAAATATTTAAGGCAATGTAAAAATAAAGCAAAAGCCTTTTTAACTTGAACATCAGTATAATATGGAAAAAATAAAATGAAATAATTCCATTTTCCTATTCACATGGATATTATACTAGTCTAATAATCATAAATAATCTCAATAACCACTTTCATAATGATGGAATGCACAATGTCAGACTGTCATAACCACATAGTCAATGCCTTGTGCCAAAACTATAAATAATATTTTTTCAAGGCATTGTGCTAACACACATGGTTGTCTCGTGAGACCTACTGATGCATCAAGGAGCTATAGCAGGTTACTCCTGTCACATATTAAGTCCAATGCATTCCTCATATGAACATGTCTTAACAAAACATAAACATTAGTATTAAAAGTAGCATACGAAATGTCAATAATTTATATAAAAACCACGAATAGTATAAAAATAATACACCCATAGTCAAAAATATCACAAAACCTTCTATATAAATTGGATGTTCTGTACTATAATAAATCAACTTCAAATAAGCTTAAATTCCATCAAAGGATATTGACATAGATGAAATCAAAACTATTTGAGAGAAATATAACTTTTTTTGAAATCAATTAAAAGCCACATAATTAAATAATTTACATTGAAAATACTCTTATAATCATGTTAGGGAAGTTTCGACGATTTTATAACGACGAAAAATTGTAGCACCCTCCGTCTAAGTTAAAAATACATTCTTAACTTAATTTTTTCGAAAACGATAAAAATGGAATTGTTTGGAAAATGATGTAAATATTCCATTCAAACCATTTTAGAAAATTTCAAACAAGGGTATAAATGGCTTTAACCCATAGTCTATTAAATAGTAATAATGTTATGGAATCCATTTTTATGAATCATGGATGTGGATGAAAGAGAGGTTCAAGTAGGTAATTACCTATAAACAACATCGAATAATGAATAGATTGTGAAATGATCCCTTACCATTTACTTTTCCTTCATCAATGGTAGGTTAACCTCCATTATAATGGTGTAATAATTGTTATTAAATTATAAAAAAATCATATAATTTAATATTATATCATATATGATCTTTTAACATTTCTTTGTCAATAATACACTACCACAAAACAGGGAAAGGGAAGTGCTTCCCTTTATCAGTTCTAAACAGAAAGAACTGATAAATGTTAAATTTATCAGCGCTAAAATAAGCCCTAATAAAAGGTACACCGTTATCAGCGCTTTTTTTATCACTGATAAAAGGTAAAATTTATCAGCGCTTTTTTTAGCACTGATAAAGGTATATCTTTATCAGTGCTAAAAATGTTCTGATAAATGAATGTTTTATCAGTTCATTTATTTTAGCGCTGATAAAACATACATTTATCAGTACTTTTAACGAGCGTAGATAAAGGTTCCATTGGTTTTAATTTAATAACCCTAACAAGACTTCCTTTCTCGCACACGGTCAAGCTTTCACGGAAGCTAAAAACGGTCCCCTCGCCACTGCGGCCTCGTCGTCGTCGTCATCCTCCTCCTCCTCCTCATCCTTCCTCCTCGTCTTCCTCCTCCTCCTCCGCCACCGCCACCGCCTCTGCCCCCACCCCCGCTATCGTGAACACTGATGCCTCTGCCACATCCACCCCCGCTTCCCCAACCGCCACCTCCATTGCCGCCGCCACCACCTCCGCCTCTATAGTTTCCGCTTCCTTTTCTTCCGCCGTAGCCTATGCCTCCGGCGATACCTCTACCACCACCGCTACCATTTTTTATACTCAGTTTCTGGTAATTGTTTTTCTACCGCTTGAATTGAACATGTGAAATCATTATTTAATGTGTTATACAAGAGTAAATGGATTATATAGTTGATAATGGTTTTGGATTCATGGTTCCTTACATATTATAGAATTATGAAGGATCACTAGAGACCTATGTGGTTGTTTTATACATTAAACATTCAGGTATATAAAAAGATAGTGTGGTTGATCTAAAGGAATTTTATCATTACATAGAGTCATAATAAATTCAATATAAACCATTGGAATCAACTTCTGTTGTTTTATGTTAGTGATTAGGTCTTTAACGTAGCTTCACATCACTTGGGACATCAGCAGCTAGGTTATCAATGTCTGTTTGCACCGAGTAATGGGATAAACATAATGATTTTTGGTCACCAGGGTGTATTTATTATAGGTTTATGTTCCCATCTGGTTTGATAACTATCCATGATGTGTTTAATATTTTCCATTTGAGTTGGTATATACCAGATCATTTACATGTGATCAGACGGGGGATGTTGATCTTGATCCTGATTATACGTTGGTTCCCCAGCCAATTCAGATTATGAATCTGGAGTATAATGTACTACATGATTAGATGACCCTATGTCTAGTTAAAGTAGCAGTTTAGAAATATATCCATGATACATGGGGAAATGACTCATTGATCAGGTAGTAGTGTCCTTTATCATTAAAGGATACATTATCTTGAGGGATTTCTAGGGGAAAATCATTTATGGTCGGGAGATTATAATGTCTCATTACATTTCATGTGAGGTATGTTTTAACATTTTTTGGATTTTTTTGGTTGAGGAATGATGAGAAAGTATTTGGAGGACACATTTATTGGTATATTTAGTGATCTTTAGGGAATTGTTTGAAATAGAACAACATTTTTTACTATATTCTGAGAAATTACATGACGTGTAAATAGAGTACATGAAATGTAATGACTTCCAAAAATGAAACATTAATTGGATGCACAATGTGACAATTTTAAAAAATTTGTAATGGTTATAAATAATTTAAATAAAAAATATAATGTTTTAAATAAAAAGTGACTTTTTTAGTCAAGAGGATTACACGACATGTAAATGTATTAAATGTAGTGTCAATTTTGTATAAATGGTTTTTTGGGATTCATATAGTTCTTCAGGCTTCATATTTTTTACAAAATTATCCTCTTGGATAGATCTTTATCCCGATGATATTTTGGTTCACTCCGTCCCATCTAGTTCACATTGTTTTATGCTTGGTCACTATTATAACTGGATTTCTTTTCTCTAGGTATGTGATCCTTATGATTCCTATTTTGATTTGTTTGCACCTATTATTTGTATAAAAATTATTGATCATAGAGTGATGTCTATAAATAAATTTAAATTTATTTTCTTGCATTGTCTTTTGGGGTTTGTGGGATGTGGTAAATGGTGTACTCGGTTTTAGATTATTTTATTCTCTTGGGTTTCCCCTATTTTATGTATTCTTTTCAGTTGGAAATCTCTTTTGTTGTGCGCCTATCCTCATCCACGAACACACCTCTGCCATGTGCTTAATGACACATTTGTGGTGAGTTTTCTCCTATTACTCATTGGTTTCCTCTTGTTCGCATGTTATTACTGTTTGATATTGATGGTTATAATGTGAAATGTATGGGCTAAACTCCCCGCTGAAAATCATGTCCATTGGTTGTCCTTGTTTGCGCACTAAATGAATTGAATGTTGGTTGGGTCTTCTTGAACATTAGAATATATAAATATGTTATTTATGTATACTTGACTTATGAATGAATACACGAGGATGATAAAACATCTGTGATAACCCCTGAATTAACATACAAAATTGTATTAGGGTTACTTTATAAGATCAAAAATTTTGATTTTTTTGTTTGAATGGTTTCTCGATTGTGATCATGACTGTGTTTTTGTATGGTTTTGCGGTTGTTGGCATGATTGATATGCCATTTTCTTTACATTTTGTATTTCTTCCACCATTAAATATCAATCTAAACTTTACCCATTTGAATGGCACCACCACATTGTTACTAGTTCAATTCCACTGAATCCTAGAAAACTACTTCTAGAGGACTCTATGAGAAAATTTTAAATACATGGAACATGATTCACCATACATATATTTCATATAGATTTTAATGCCACACAACATTTATCTCCTAAATTTACACCACATGACTAATCTTCTGACTCAATCATTGAATAAGTTTCATTTTAAATGTTACATGTCATGTGAACCTAGGTCACACACAATGTATCTCCAAGAAATATACTTCAGCATGAAACCATGTACATGCCATGAAATAATGGTATAACCATATGACATATGTTTTAATTCAGTCACACCATGTGTAGATACCATAGGGACTTGATGTGTATAGACTATAAACCCCTAGTGGTCATGTAAGGACTACACACCGTGTATTCTACAAAAATGTGATGCATAGCTAGTAAGGTGACTCAATATGTATCTAAATAACGCACTGTTAGCTCAAGTTGTTCTAAATGTCATGTATTATCATAGGCATCATTCAATCTTTGTAAGACTTACTTGGAATAAATTTGAAATATGTCAGATTAAATCACGTATCTTATACATACATGATGGTCACCCTACTGGACACACCATGTATATGGATTTCACATGTGTTTAAAGGAATTTGTACCATGATTTGTTTTTATAATACCCAAACAATGATACCTGATTAATTAAAACATATTATTAGGAAAGTTTGAGATCGAACCCATAAAGACGAAGAATATGAATAATGAATGGACGAATGCACATCTGTTGACAAAAGAGTATGAAGATGGTGTGAAAGAGTTTATCATGATTGAAAAAGATCATACATGTGACCCTTCTCAAATCCATTGTCTGTGTTTACACTGTTGTTATTCAAGACAAATTCGTCGAGAAGAGTTGGAAGAACTCCTGATCTGTCACGGAATAGATCTATGTTATACATGTTGGAATAAACACTGGGAAAAAACGAATGTAGGTAGTAACTAAGAGAACACGACATTTTATAGACCAGTTGATATGATTAGATGCATGAATAGTGAAGACAATTTTATGGAGGGTGTGATTACAGATGTGAATGAAGATGACGATATTATTGAGGAAATGACAAGGATGGTTGAAGATGAACTTCGTGATTGCCCAAAAATGCTTGAGATGTTAAAGGGTTTTGAAAAAATGCCATTGTATGTTGGTTATAATAAATATACATCATTATCAGCCATATTGAAGCTATATAATTTGAAATAAGGCAATGGGTGTAGTGATTCCAGTTTTACGGAACTACATTCTCTCCTAATTGACATTTTCCCAGAAGATAATGAACTCCATAGCCGAAAAAATGATGCCAAAAGAATGCTTCGATCGATGGGTATGATCTCTGAATGATTACATGCTCTCCCGAATGACTTTATATTGCTTCTCAAGGGTCACAAATCACTTAATAAATTCCCCAAGTGTAGTGCTTCCCGATACAAGAAAGATGATTCTAGTCCTACGAAAGTTGTATGGTACTTTCCAATCATTCCTAGGTTTAGACGCCTATATAGAAGTGAGGAGACTGTAGGAAAATTGATATGGCATGAAGATACAAGAATTAATTATGCGAAACTTAATTACCCTATAGACTCTCCTCAGTGGAAGAGAATTGATCATCAGTATCCTGAATTTGGGAACGAGTTGAGAAACCTTCGTCTTGTGTTATTTACAGATGGGGTGAATCCTTTTGGTTTTCAGAGCAGTAGTCACAGTACATGGCCGGTTATGTTGATAACTATAACTTACCACCATGTTTATGCATGAAACGAAAATCCATCATGTTATCTAATATTATATCCGGACCAAAACAACCGGGTAATGATATTGATGTTTATTTGGCCCCATTGATCGAGGATTTCAAAATATTGTGGGATTCATGTGTTATGTTGTATGATGATTACAAAAATGAACATTTCACTTTGAAAGCCATGTCATATGGGATGATAAATGACTTTCCTACTTATTTAAATTTCTCATGATATAGCATTAAAGGAACTCAAGGGTGTCCTGTTTGCGAACAAGGTACACAATTAATTAGGATGAAGCATTCATCGAAAACCGTGTTTCTTGGACATCCCATATTTCTACCCTAACGACATAAGTACCGATCTTGGAAAACATCAATCAATGGATTTTTAGAAGAATGTACAACACCATCTCCACTAACAAGCGATCTATTTTTTGAGAAAGTAAAAGATTTGGACACTAATTTTGGTAAACCGTTATTGAAAAACCATACAAAAACTTGTTGGAAAAAGAGATCAGTTTTTTTGAATTACCGTACAAGAATATTCTGTATGTCAGACATTTTCAAGATGTTTTGCATGATGAAAGAAATGTATGTGATAGTGTCATCGGCACGTTGCTAAATGCACCCAAAAAAACGAAGGATGCTATTAATGCTAGATTGGACATGGTTGAGATGGGAATACGAGAAGAGTTGGCACCAGTGAAGGGTGAAAAACGAAAATTTCATCCTCCTGCTGCTTACACTCTTTCCAGGTAGGAGAGATAACAATTTTTCAACTTATTGAATGACGTAAATGTTCTAGAGGGGTATTAATAAAATATCAAGAACATAGTGTCAATTGAGGATTTAAAATTAAAGGGTATGAAATCACATGACTGCCTTGTTTTGATGAAAGATCTAATTCTTATAGCTTTATGTTTCATTTTTCCCAAGAATGACCACTATAAATTAATGAAGCTCTATTTCTTCTTCAATGTTATATTCAATAAAGATATAGGCAAAAATAAATTGTTGTCTATGGAAGTAGAAATTTTGTTCATATTATGTGAATTGGAAATGTTATTCCCACTGAAATTTTTCAATATTATTTTTCATTTGATGGTTCATTTGGGGAGAGAGATTTGACTATGTGGTCCTATACATAATAGATGGATGTACTCCATTGAATGGTATATGAAGATTTTGAAAGGGTATATCAAAAACCAAAGTCGGCCAGAGGGTTGTATTGCGGAGCAATATATTGTTGTGGAAGCTGTTGAATTTTGTATCGAATACCTGTCTTGTGCGGAAAACGTTGGCCTACCGAAATTTCATCACACTGATCGGCTTTAGGGTGAATGTATTTTTGGAAGAGAGGTTTTCACAATAAATATTACAGATCAGGAGCAGACCCACCTTTACGTTTTGTGTAACAGTTTCGACATTGATCCATTTGTTCAAATCCACAAAGAAAATCTTAGGCATTTGAATCCTTCTAGGGCTAAAAAATAGATATCAGATACACACAATCAATAGTTTATAGGATGGTTTTGAGACCATATTTTGAAGCATTTATATGAAAATCTAGACTCAACTTCAGAACGACTTCGATGGCTCACTGAAGGAGAAAGTGTGTATGTATTATCTTACAATGCTTATGCAGCTAATGTTTATATATTCTATACTAATGATAAGATGAAAACAATACCATGTAGAATCGAGGGGTTACACTTGTGGATAAGGGGATGCATGTTTCTGGAGCAAAGTACAAAAATCCAATTTATGTGAATATGTCATACTTTGGAATCATCAAACGAATATGGTAGTTAGATTATATGAAATTCAAAGTGACAATTTTTCAATACAAGTGGGTTGATAATAGGAGTGCTGTTAAAATATATGAATTAGGATTCGTGAAAGTAGATTTCAGTAAGGAATGGGAGAAAGAAGAACAATTTATAATATAATCACAGGTTGTACAAGTATTGTATGTTCTAGACCCCGCAAAACAAAATTGGTCAATTGTTCTATTATCGATCAAAACAATTGAAGGGTTAGATGGAAGTTCAACGGAGGTTTACCCTTTTATAGGGAAATCACAATCATTTTGCAGTGGTCCCAATGTAGATGACGTTTTTTATGTTAGAGGAGACCACAATGAAGGGATTTACATAGTCGATAGAAGAGTCAAATCTCTTCACCCTTTAATGAAAAAAATAGAGTACAATAATCAGGTTATTATTTATTATAAAATACATTTTGCTACGTTATGTTATTATCTCTTCGGTGTAGTTTTTATGTAATATAAATTAAATATTAAACAACTTCTGTAGATAATGAATTCTGCAACTACTGATGTGCCCAATCCTGAGGCACAAAAGGTCTCTCAACCAGCAGCTGGTGGTCCCACTACAGAGCAACAACATGTTTCCCAACCAAGTGTTGGTGGTCCCATTTCAGAGCAACAATAGGTTTCTGAACCTGTTGTCACTAGTCCAAGTGCTGAGGTACAACATGTGTCTCAACCTATTTTTGCTCGTCTCATTGCCGATGCTAGTGCTCCAGGGGAAGATATTGACTCTACTTATGAGGAAATTATAGGAAATGAATCCCTGAAAGCGCAAAAAAAACAAGACTGTTGTAGATTGATAGTGTTATCGAAATTCCTTCAGGAAAAAGAAAAAGGCATCAAATTTGAGGTGGGATGGAATAAGCGAGGATAACATGTTAACCCCAACATAGACATCTTCAGTAGCTATATTTGAATCGTCACTCGGAAACGCGTGTCGATTTATGTACAGTCGTGGAACCATGTTGTCACCTGGATGGAGACACTAATGTGGGAAGAGATTACGATAACATTATAATATCATTTTTTTATTTTATTAAAATAAAATAAAATACCAAAAAATTAGCTTACTCTTCATCATCCATTACAGATTTTATTTATAGTAGATGCCTCACACAAGGAATATGTAATAAGAGTTGCAGGAAGGATTCAAAGAGGTTTCATCATAATTTTAACGAAATATCATCTTAAAGATGCAGAAGGGAAAATCAAGGTGCACCCACCTCCTCTTTACGCACACTTGATATCTCAAGGAGTATGTGATGCATTTAGCAACCATTGTGGGGAGCAGACTTTTGAGTTACATTGTGTGGGGTAATACATTGTTTGAAGTTTTCTTGTATTCATCACTCTGATTGAAACTTTTTTATTTATGAAACAACTGCTGAGTGCTGAAAATAAAAAATGTGAGACAGACCTAGTGTTCCCTTACCATAAAGCAAGGATGGGGTACGCTGAACATCAGAAAAAATTAGAATGTCTTTACAATCTACCCTACTACTAGTATGTGACATAAACCAACAACATAACCAGGTTTATCTTTTTATATGCAGATTGATGAATCGAAATCGAAAACCATATCCATCCCACGCCATGTGCTATAGAAGGAGGCTCTTGTAAATAGAGAGGGTATACTGATAGATTAAAACACACAAAATGTGTGGTAAACATGAGTAAGTATGACATAATATAAATTATATTTCCTTCAAATCGCTATTACATTCCAATAACTACTTATTATTCTATATTTTCTATCTGACATAGTCACAAGAATCAACAACAACCGCACCATAAACAAACATACTTTCAGCATCATTGAAGCAGATAGAACAGTATGGTCGCGTCAGAGGTGCAAGTTTTAGGGTGACACCTCAAACATATTTTCAAAAACAAAATCAAGTGGAGGATCATAATGAAAAAAATGGAAAATCTGCAAGAAGAATTATTTTTTTTCATGAATAATTACAATTCCGGCGAGAGATGGTATAAAAATTGATGTGGGATACGGAAAAAGAAGAAACAACTTAGCAACAACCCGTGCGTGACGATCCCCCCCCCCCACCAGCTTTGAGGAAATCCATTCCCTAAAAAAACCACAACATAGATGAGGTAATCAATGTTTTAATAATTGTTTCTGTGAAATGTGATTTACATAGACCCTGATACCATTCCTCTAGAAAAATTCCACATGGTGAAAATGACTGTGATTTATATTTATCAACACCCACCTATCTCCTTATAGCGAGGGACATGGGGTTCAATATGTAAAACGACATGCTACACAATAGACAGCTTCCAAAAAATCATCTTATAGTGTCAATTAACGTAACAAATGAGCCGAGGGCTGAGCTACCTGTTCCAAATGAGGATGACGACATTCATACGGTTGAACAAGATGTTGGAACATTCATTGCATGGCCGACGGTTATTGTAAAAAAAACATGTCGACAAAAAGGTATCAATTTCCAATTTATTTTTCAAGATGGACCATTAACATTTAATGAAAAAAGGTCTGAACTAATGAATGTTATTACAGAATAAAAAATATAGTGGGGTAAAATGAAATATCAGCTAAAAACTATCTGAAGGACCAAACAACTGATTGAAACGGTCTACTGAGCGCACCTTCAAGCCTCATGTTCTATATCCACAGTTAATATCATTGCTGGATCATGTGGATACAAATTTGAAAGACGACAATACTAACTGCCATCGAACGCCAACATGCTCTAGGAAACGTGCCCCTGCGAAAGTGTCAGAAACATATATCATGCTCAATCATACATGGAATCCCATTTTCTCATAGGGACCTCTCCAAAAACAATATTTATAATGAGGTTCCCTATAAAAGAATATTGTAGAATTAAATCCATGTAAAAATATAATCTCAATTAAAAATTGAATTTTTATTTTCTTATATTTTTTTCATATGAAATGGATATAAATTTAGATTAATTGGTCATCCCATTCATCAAAACCCATATTTACTTCTTCCATGGAGGGGTACAAGAAAACCTAACCTAATATCCCAGAGAAATATTGTCCCACTTCAATGTTAGAACTGAAAGTAGTTGAAAGAAACCTGAAGGTCTCTAATTCTCAGATTTGATGTGTTGTTATGTATAATAATGAGATAAATTTTCAATGATATCTCATCTAATACATGGACACAAGAATATTCATGGTATATAATATAACATCTAATTAGTATATTGGTACACTTCCAATGGGGAATTATTGAATTCCATAAAAACACAAACAAATCATCGAAAAATGTACAATATACCAGTTCTAATAGGTGTTTCAAACATGTATTGGGGCTAGAGGGATGTCATTGGGTTTTGGGAGGATATCAAGGATGATTTGGGTAGTCATTATATTGAAATGTATTAGCATTAGGATACTCATAGTGTGAAAGGGTAATTCACAACATGAATGCATTTAATAGGGTGATAATGGTCGTGAATGGGGAAAAGGGATCAAGTAAGGATTTGGACCCAAAATATAGTGGTGTCACCACTTGGTTTATATCATGTAACTTGATTTAAAACATATTTTTATGTGGGTGATGGGTTTATAAATTATAAACCTCCTCACATTTCTTCGTTTGGTCAGCATGTTCTTAGGGGGTGGCCAAACCCAATTCCCCTCTTTCCTTCCCCTTAGACCTGAGTGGATTATCGGATGTTCGTCATTTTGAATCAATGTGGTATCTTCTCATACATCTTCCTTTCTTCTCTAAATTCTTGATCAAAGATTTTCGTTCAGTTTTTAGGGTTCTAGGTGTAATTACTATACCATAGTATGAATAAACCATTGTTTTTCCTTGGACTTTATATATGACTCTTAGAGCATGTCTCAAAATTTTATAAACTAGTAATAAATCATTATTTGATGCAGATTATTTTTTGTGGAAGATTTATTTATGGGTTTTCAAAAATTTCGACTTAATTTGTCATAAATTTAGTAATATAGATTGGGTATTTAGTGTTTTCTAGGATTATGGGTGTGTCAGGAGTGGATCACACCTAGTTTCTCAGCATTTTGGCTTTATTGGATTACACGTTGAGCTTGGCGCCTATTAGACCATGATGTATTTTTGGTTAAAATTATCGAATTATGGAATTTAATGTTTCTGGACATTAATACATGTGATCATGGACTCAGTTGTGGTTGGTATGAACTGATGATAGTTTATTGGAATTCTGATTATGGTAAGGGCATTAACCAAATTGTATCTCTTGGTTAATTGGTTATTCTATGTTTTGTACCTCAGTAGTATAATTCCATTTAGAAACCACATTCTTTATTTACATATTGTATTACTAACATATTATTTGTTTTCTTATGTAGATGAAATCTTTTTCCTCAGTTCGAATGATTTTTTCAAAAACTACAGCCATGGTCAATACTTTTTTAGAGCGGATGGATGTAAAAAGATGGATCATCATTACTTTTTAACTGTGTTGGATAATTGTAATTGTAACCAAATTAAAAATTTCTTGAAATGTATATAGGAGTGTGTTTTTTTGTATTCATGATTTCAAGTAAATGTATGTAGCATTTTTTTTCTTTTGTGCTTTGTGTGTGGGTGTTGTTTGTGCTGTGTGTAGGTGTTGTTTGTGCTATGTGCAGGTGCTGTAATTTGTCTTGGTTCTGTGCAGGTTCTATGTAGGTTTTGGTTAGGCACAAGATCTTTGTCCTTTATCAGCGATAGTTAAGCGCTGATAAATGGATAATATATCAGTGCTATTTTGAGGGCTGATAATGGTAGTATTAATCAACGCTCAAAATAGCTCAGATAAATGTAGTGTTTATCAGCGATATTTAAACACTGATATATTATAAATTTATTGGCGCTGAAAATAGCGCTGATAAAGACTACCTTTATTAGATCTTTCTAAACGCTGATAAAGGGGCACCTTTATAAGAGCTTTTTTATGCGCTCATATAGGTGACCCTTTATCAGCTCTTGTTTTAGTGCTGAAAAAGGGGACCCCCCTTTATCATCCCCGAGATTAACAATGATTTTTTAGCCCTATTAAAAGGCATTTTAATTCTATTATAATCAATATTTTTAGTAGTGATATCTTAGTATAATCTTCATTTCGGGTGTTATCTTACTCATTTTCTTTTATATGTTTTGTTAGATATGCAATGTTTTTTATGGATAGGTTGTATCTTATTCATATCTAGAATGTTGTAAAGCCCATAAAAATTATTTTTAATCATCAAATGAGAATTATACTTGAATGGATACGATGTGGAATGAGTCCCATCGCGTTCATGGAGACGGTAGTCCGTACGTATGCATGTGGGACAATATCAATCTTTTTATATTGAAACAATATAAAATGGCATGGTATATCATATATATGGAATATTTAAAATGTTATATTTATTATTTACTTCAATTACACAACATTATCATACCCATCCAAATAATAATGTTTTGAATAACAATTATTTCACATCGTGGAGATGGTAAACTGTACGTATGCACGTAGGGTGACATGTTATTCAAAGGATGGATAGAATACTAAATATGGTTGTAACATATTTATAAAAACATTAAATTATATAGAATATAATGGAGTTATTATTTTAGAATGGAAATAACAATGATAGAATAAGTGGAAGAAGAAAGGATCTTGAAAGGGGGTGGTGAAATTATTACCACTTCTTTGGTTTATTCCTATTGATTTGATCTAAAGGGCTCTATAAGTTTGCTTTCTACCTAAAGGAAGGCCTCTACTATGAAGTGAAATAAGTTTAGACTATCATTGGTTAGGGGTTGGCCGAACCAAAAGGCTTTTAAGGTATGAATTTTTGTGAGGGGGGTGCCCCTTTATAAGAGGGGTGAGGTGCATCTTAGGAAAAACTAAAAATATTATTTTCTAATAAATTCATATTCGTTTTATAATGGCTCCAAATTTACTTATTTCAAGTTTAAGATGTGTATGGGTATATATATATTCATCCAATATATTTTATAGAGGTTTGTGTCACTATATTAACTTTATCATTTATATTTAACTCTTAGTTAAATAGTTTAACATTTACCATGTCTCTTTGTATTTTTATATTATATGGTTAAAAAACTGAATTTATACTTCCAAGAGAACCACAAGTAGTTAATTAATGATACACCTATAATTATATAAATCCTCTGGATGAACCTTAGATTTTTAGGATATTATATCAATTTATAATATAATATTTGTTTTAAAAACTCCTTTATGTCAATTTTGACAATATTTAATAATTTATTTTTGTTAAAGTCTAAAAAACATTATTAATGCAAACCAAATTTATTTAAGAAGTCCTAACATATAAAATTAATGGAATTTATAAAAAGTCTAAAATTACATTTATTTAGATATTTATAATATTAATCATTTTAATATTTCATTCATTAGCTATTTACTACATCACCATTGTGTCATAAATAAATTAAATTATATAATATATAATAATTATAAATAAAATTAAATTATGTAGGAAATATTTCTATATTTCTAATGAATATTTATAATCGAATTTATCTTATGTATAACCCTATATTAAAAATGAATTAGTTATTAACCATTGATTTTAACTTAGTTAACTCTTCTTTAATTAAATAATTATAAATGTCATAATCTAATCCAAGTGGACCAAAGTGGTTCGTATATTATTCCTAATATTTTTTTGGTCAAATTATACTTCTCCAATAGAATTAGGACACGTGTTAGGGTAATAATAATATCATTTTTACCCTTAATTACCCTATATACTTTTAACTGTGGTAAATAAAAGTAAAATGTTACTATTCAAAAAAAATTAATTTTATCTTATTGAACCACATTTTACTCCTTGATATTAACCGTGTCTCTGGGATTTTCTAAATTCCAGTAACAGACGTATTAAAATTATGTTTTATGTGAATTTGCAAATTCTCCTAGGAGATGGGTAAAAGACGACGAAAAGTTCAATAAAATTTTTATATATCTAAATTTATTATAAACTGAGTCGAATGAATTACATTGAACTTATATAGGTATTATGTATCTATTTTGACCTAAAATAAATTTAAATAAAATAAATATTTATTTAAATAAAAATTCGGTTTTAAACTATAACTCAGTGTTTTTTACTATTCATCAAAAAATGATGGTTTTAAGAAAAATACCCAAATTTCACCCTATGCTAATTTTGATTATACAGAATCCAAAAATAATGTCCATTTTGAATGATAAAATGTATAAAACTTATAAAAAAGTTTGTATTATTATTCATAATGGCTAGTTTGATTGGTTGGGGTGTGTTAGAACTCGAAGTTGCGTACAACACATGCTATTGTATTCTTTAAAGAAAAGTGTACCGTGGAGGCTTGGGGTGTTACATTATCCCCTTATTAAAATATTTTTATCCTCAAAATTTCTAGAATACTAACACATTAAAAGACTCAAGTGGTTATTCATCATAAGTTCCTCGTGTTCCCACATTGCCTCTCCCATATTATGGTTTCTCAGTAGAAAATTTACCAGATGAGTCATCTGGTTTCTCAGCACTTGTTCTATTTTATCAAGAATCTTGACGTGCACTTCGTAATAACACAGATTGGGTTCCTGTTCCTACTTCCTCATAAGTGAGTACATGCATTGGGTCAAGCATGTATTTTCTGAACAATGATATGTGGAACACATCGTGAACTTTGGAGAGACGTTGTGGCATTGCCAAACGATAAGCTACAAAATCAATTCGTTCTAGAATTTTGAAAGGTATTATGTACTTGGGACTCAATTTACCCTTCTTACCAAAACGTATAACTCCCTTCCATAGAGATACCTTTATGAAAACATGATCTCCTACATGAAATTCCAAATCATTTCTTCGGTTGTCAACATAGCTCTTCTGCCTACATTGAGATACTTTGAGGTGGCTTTTGATTAATTTCACATTTTCCATCATTTTATCCACCAGTTCTAGGCCTACGAGTTTTCTTTCACCAACATCATCCCAACAGGTTGGTGTGTAACATCTCATTCCGTATAACGATTCATATAGTGCCATCTGAATACATGAATGGAAGATGTTGTTATATGAAAATCCTAACAGAGATAAATATTGATCCCACATACCCTGAACGTCATGTGAGAATGATCTCAACATGACTTCTTATGTATGAATAGGCGATTCTGATTATCCACCAGTTTGAGGGTGGTAGGAAGTGCTCAAACGAAGTTCACTATCTAAGGCCTTCTGAAGGCTCTTCCAGAATCATGATGTAAAATGGGGATCACAAGCAGAAACAATCTATAGGGGTACTCCATGAAGCCTCACAACTTCATTAATATATAGTCTTTCTTGACGTTCAAATGGTATATCTTCCCTTATAGCATAAAAATGTACAAACATGGTAAGACGATCAATAATGACCCATATTGCAATGTTCCTTCTAGGAGTCTTTGGTAGTCCCATGACAAAGTACATCATAATATAATCACATTTCCACTCAGGTATGGGAAGAGTCTTCATTACTCCTCCAGGTTGTTGCCTTCCAGCTTTCATTTTTTGACAAACTATACATCTTGACACAAAATCATAAATCTCCCTCATCATGTTTTCCCAACAAAAATGTTCCTTCAAATATATATACATTTTGGTCCTCCCAGAGTGTATAGAGAAATTGGAACTATGAGCATCGTCTAACAATTCCCTTTTTAGATCAGGTAAATCGGGAACACAAAGTCTCTTCCCAAATTTCAAAATTCCATATTCATACAGAAATTCACTCAATCTCCCATAATTCACAACATTAATCTTCTTTGAAATTCTTCATCATCGGTCTTAGAAATATTATTCCTTTCTAGTAAAGATTATTTAGAAGCAATTTGAAAATGTATAGATGTTTCACATTCCATGGTTATTCCCATATCCAACATTATTAGATCCATGAAAATTGGACCCCTTTCAACTCTCATTTTGTTCAAAACTCCATGATCCATTCTGCTCAAAGAATCATCCACCTTATTTTCCTTCCCCATTTGGTAGTGTATCATTCAATCATAATCGTTGAGTACTTCAAGCCATATCCATTACCTCATGTTGAGTTCTTTCAGTGAGAAAATATACTTCAAACTCTTGTGATCGGTATATATCACACAATTTTCACCATAGAGATAATTTATCCATATATTCAATGCAAATATTACAGAAGCTAAATCAAGATCATGAGTAATTTAGTTTTGTTCATGAATTTCCTGCTATTATGATGCATAGGAAATAACCCTATCACTCTGCTTAAGGAAACAACAAGGTCCATTCATTGAAGCATCACTAAAAATAACAAACCCATCATTCCACGATGGTATATTCAATGTAGGAAAATTGACTATTCTTCAATTAATTTATTTAATACATTCTTCAAACACTTTTATACAAATAAATTTAATCCCTTTACGTGTGATATTCGTTAATTGTTTATCCAATTGGGAAAAAAATTGGATGAAATGCTGATAATAACCAGGTAAACCAATAAAACTGTGTACCTCAGTTATACTCATTGGTGCTGGCCATTCCGGGATTGCTCTTTTCTTAAGAGGATCAATAGATAAAAAATCCTTAGAGACAACATGGACAAGAAAAGAAATCTTCTGAAGCCAGAATTTACACTTGTTAAACTTCTCATATAATTCATGTCTTCTAAGAGTCTTCATGATAATGCACAAGTGATTTTCATGATCTTCATATCTTTTCGAGTATACCAAGTTATCATCAATAAGTAAAACTAAGAAATCAACTAGATAATCCTTGAATACTTTATTCATTAGATCCATGAAGACAGTGGATTCATTTTTCAATCCAAAAGTCATTATTGTGAACTCATAATTCCTGTCCCTGGTTCGAAATGATGCCTTCGTAATGTCTTCCTTCTTCACAGACAACTGATGGTATCCAGATCAATGGTCAAACTTGAAAAGTATTGATCTCCATGTGTTTTGTCAAATAAATCATCAAAGTGAGGTAAGAGATAGTCGTTCTTTATTGTTATAACATTGATCTCTCTGTAGTCGATACATAACCTCACAGTTCCATCTATCTTTTTTTTTAAAAAGGACATGGGTTCCCCATGGAGAAACACAAAGGCAAATAAATCCATTATTACTCAATTACTTTAGTGGTTTCTTTAGTTAAACTAATTCCATAGTGTCCATTCTATAAGGGGTCTTCGATATAGGCATTGAACATGGAATTAAATTAATGGAAAACTCAACTTATTATTCTGGAGGATGTTCAGGTAAATCATCCAGAAACACATCAAAATATTATTTAACAACAGGTACATACCTATTTGAACATTACATTACTCTCCCACGGTTATTAAATTCTATTCCTCCCAGATAATTTAATTTAGTTGATCTACTGGGGGTGAATCTAGATAAGAATCAGGTGGTGATGATTCTACTCTAAAGATAAGGTGTTATTTATTCTCATCATAAAGAATCATAACCTCATTCTTACAACAATTCTTCGCATCAGGGTCTAAAAACTAGTCCATACTGAGGTTTATATCAATCTGAATCATATGTATGATGATGAGATCAGTAGATAAAGAACATTTATATGCTCTAATGGGAACTGATTCATAGAACTTTGTAGCAATGAAAATTCCCTTAGGGGTTTTGACTGACAACGTTTTTGTTAAATCAAATTGGAAATATCTAATTTTTTTATCAAACTGGGTAGATATGAATCAATGCGATGATCCGAAATCAAATAAAGCATTTCCTAAATTTGAGAAAAACATTAAATTACCTGCCACCATGTCTTTCAGAGCTTCTACCTCAGTAGTAGTGATAGCATAATCTTTTCCTTTATCCCTTGGACTTTTCTGAGGTAAGTTCCCCAGACCCCTAGGACATTCATTTTCATAATTTCCCATCTCACTGAAATTGTATAATTTAACATCGGTAGATTCTTTCTTCCCCTTGAAATCACATGCTTGGAGGCCTTTTTCACCACACTTGTAATAGACTCCCATTCCCTCCAATCAAGTACCAGGGTATTTCTTCCCACATTTACTACATGGATAGATATTCAAATTTTCCCTTCTTCCCCTTATTTCCATTCTTAGAGTGATCAGCAGATCTCTCATTCTCCTACATTGCTTTAAAGTCATAAAAATTAGATAATTCTTTTTCTGTCTTGATAGCACTAGAGACAATATCTTCGTACGACTAGTAGGATTGTGAGACTAATGCTCAATGGATAAATTGTTTTTAACCCATCAAATAAACGATCAATATTACTTCTTTGGTTATATATATAATTTTTAGCATGCCTTGCTATCCTTTTAAAGTTATTTTCATACTTTGCAACATTCTCGTCCTTCTTTTGCCCCAGACTCAGAAATTGTCTTTCAATATCCGCTAGATGGTCATGAGGAAAGTATTTTTCTAATAAAATATCATTAAACTTCCTCCTTTCCTTATTTTATAAATCATCATCTTCCTTCATGTTTTGAATCAATGACAATCATTGATCAGCATCTCCGGTGAGGTAGTAAACATCCATGATAAAATTTTCCTTTCCACTACTCCCCAAGGCATGTAATATTTTCTCTATGGAATTTATCCATTGCTTAGGTACAAGTGGATTTTTACTACCATTGAATTTTGGTGATTTTTGCCTCATGAAGAGATATATCATTGATCCTCCACAATGTAGATCTGGGTGTTCCAAATAAGTAAGGTTATTATCCACTATAATTATCTTCAGTAAGAGGGAAATCCCGACAAGGAGTGAGTGCAATGATACAGCATCCATTTCATCCACTAGGAACCATTTCTAAACAATGGCATACACTAGATTAGTTTATGAATCTCAATACATAAATACAAACTTGTAAAACACCTAACTTGAATTGAACAGTTTATGGATATAATCCATAATCATAAAAATGATTTTTTTCAGGAAGTATATACTCATAAACCCTTCATAATGGGTTGTAAAGAAAATTATAATTATCCTAAGCATATCCCCAAGGAGTTTCATAACCAATAGTGTAGTGTGGCCCGTTGTCATGCACCAGTTCCCATTCGAGTCTATCTCAATGCAGTGTTTTCAGGTTTTACCCCTAGGTACATATTTTCCAGAGCAACCTCTACCTGGTCGTATCCAGACAGGGATGTATTGCTCAGAAAACTCATAAAATCACTACAATACCAAAATTATAGGAAGTTCTTCTATTCTAATCCTCAAAGTTAATCATAGGTATATGTTCTCAAATAAGAGTTTATTTAAATATAGCTTCCTAGGTGGGTAATAAACTTCCTCTAATACCAACTATAACGCCCCGACCACAGTTACCCAGAGTCTGTTCATTATTACATAACATTGGAATGATCATAAAAGATCATGTCTCAAATGACTGATTAGTTTAGTAGCTTTGGAATTACTATATACATTCATAAAGTTGGCATTAAATCATAAAGTGAAAAACTACAACAACATCTTGTCTCCATATACCACACTCATATACCCTCATACTATCACTATAGGTCATTCATAAAATAATTGTTCACATCCTAGGAAAAATAAAACATATAAAGGGGTGAGATCAGATGATCAGTAAGGATAACAATGTTGTGTAAACTTTAATAAATAAACATAAACATTTAAGGCAATGTATAACTAAAACAAAAGCCTTCTAAACATGAACTTTACCAGAATATGTAAAAAATAAAATGATATAATTCAATTTACTTATTCACAAGGATAATCTACTAGTTGAATAATAACACGTAATATCAATAACCACTTTCATAATGATGGAATTCATAATGCCAAACTATCATAAACAGGTAGTCAAGGCCTTGTAAAAAGACTAAAAATAATATTTTTTCAAGGACTTGTGCTAAAATACAATCTTTTCTCATGAGACCTATTGATGCTTTGAGGAGTTATAATAGGCTACACCAGTCAATTATTAAGTCCAATGCATTCCTCATATGAACAGGTTTAAACATAACATAATCATTCGTATTAAAACTAGCATAAAAAATTTCAATACTTTCTCCATAAACCATGAATGGTATAAATATAACACATCCACATTCAATCCTATCAAAAAACCATCAATTCAATATGGGTGTTTTGAATCATAATAAATCAACTACAAATAAGCTTTAAATCCATCAAAGGATGTTGAAATATATGAAATCAAAACTATTTGTGAGAAATATCTCTTTTTTTTAAATCATTTAAAAGCCACATAATTAAAAAAAATTACTTTGAAAATATTCTTATATTTTTAAGGGAAGATTTTATGATTTTATAATGGTGGAAAATAGCTGCACCCACCGTATAAGTTAATAAAAAAGTCTTACCTTAATTCGTTCAAAAATGTTAAAAAGGACCTTGTTTGGAGAATGATGTATAGATTACAATAAAAATATTTTATAAAAAGTGAAAAAGGGGTATAAATGACTTTAACCCATATTCTAGTAAGTTGTAAAAATGTTTTTGAATTCATTTTTAAGAAACATGGATGTGGATGAAAATGAGGTCCCAATATGTAATTACATATAAACAACCTCGGATAATGAAGAGATTGTGAAATAATCCATTACCTTGTACTTTACCTTGGTCAAGGGTATGTTAACCTCATGTATAATGGTGAAATAATTGTTGTTAAATTATAAAAGAATCATTTAATTTAATATTATATCATATATGATCTTTTAACATTTCTTTGTTAATAATATCTTAGTATTATCGTTGATTTAGGTGTTAACATACTCATTTTATTTTATATGTTCTGTTACATAAGACATGTTTGTTATGGATTGGTTGTATCTTATTAATATCCAGAATGTTATCAAGTCCTTAAAAGTTATTGATAATCATAAAATGATAATTATACTTGAATGGATATAGTGGGGAATGAATCTCATCGTGTTCGTGGAGATAGTAGTCCGTACGTACGAATGTGTAAAAATATCATTCTTTTGATATTAATATAATATATAATTGCATTGTATATCATATATAAAGAATCACTATAATGTTATATTTATTATTTTCTTCAATTACACATCATCATCATAACCATCCAAATAATAATGTTTTTAATAACAATTATACCACGACGTGGAGAGGGTAAGTCGTGCGTTCACATGTATGGTGACATGTCATTCAAAGGATGGATAGAATACATAATATGGTTGTACCATATTTATAATAACATCACAGTATATAGATGATACTGGAGTTATTATTTTAGAATGGAAATAACAATGAATGAAGATATGTAAGAAGAAATGAACATGGGTGGTGAAATAATTACCTCTTCTTCGGGATCTTCCTCTTGATTTGATCAAAAGGGGTCCATAAGTTGGTTTTCATGACTAAAGGAAGGCCTTTAAGATGAAGTGGGGGAATTTTAGAGGATATTTGGGTAGCTTTTTCCCGAACCAAAAGGCGTTGAAGGTATGAATTTGAGATAAGGGGGAGTGCCCTTTTATAAGAGGGGTGATGAGAACCATGGGAAAAACGTAAAGTATTATTTTATAATAAATTCATATTCGGTTTATAATGGATCCAATGTGACTCATTACAAGGATAAGGTGGGAATGGGTCGAAATAATTTCATCCAATAGATTTTTGATAGGTTTGTGTGACTATATTAACCTTATCATTTGTATTTAACTTTTAGTTAAATAGTTTGACATTTACCATGTCTCATTGTATTTTTATATTATATAGTTAATAAACATACTATATACTTCCATTAGAACCCCAAGTGGTTAATCAAGGATACACCTAAAATTATATAAGACCTTTGTATGAACCTTATATTTTTAGGGAAATTATATCAATTTATAATATAATATTTGTTTTAAAAACTCCTTAATGTCAATTTTGACACTATTTAATAATTGATTTTTGTTAAAGTCATAAAAACATTATTAATTACAAAAAAATTCATTTATGAAATCCTAAAATGTCATATTAACCTATGAAATTTATCTAATTCATAAAAAGTCTCAAATTACATTTATTTGGATATTTATAATATTAATCAATTTGATATTTCATTAATTAGGTAATTAGTGCATCACCATTGTGTCACAAATAAATTAAATTATTTTATATCTAAAAATTATGAATAAAATACCATTATATAGGAAATATTATTAGATTTATAATGAATTTTTATAATAGAATTTACCTTATGTATAACCTTATATTAAAAATGTTTTAGTAATTAAACATTGATTTTAACTCTTTTAACTCTTCTTTGAATTAAATAATAATAAATGTCCTAACATAATCCAAGTGGAAATAAGAGATTCATATTTTATTCCTAAGGTTGTTTTTAGTCTAATTATACATATCCAATAGAATTAGTAAATGTGTTATGTAATAATAATATCATGTTTACCCTTAATTACCCTATTTACTTTTAACCGTTGTAAATATGAGTAAAAAGATACTATTCACCAAAAACTATTTTTATCTAATTGAAGAACATTTTACTCCGTATTAAACATGTCTCTTTTATTTTCTAAATTCCACTCATAGAAGCGATAAAATTATGTATTATGTGGATTTGAAAATTCTCTTAGGAGATTGGTAAAAGACGGTGAAAAGTTCAATAATATTTTTATATATCTAAAATTATTATAAACTGACTCCAATGAATTACATTTATCTAATATAGGTATTATGTATCAATTTTTACCTAAAATAAATATAAATAAAATAAATAGTTATTTAAATAAAAATTCTGTTTTAAACTATAACTCAGTGTTTTTTACTATTCATCAAAAATTGAATGTTTACAGAAAAATACCAAAATTTCACCCGTAGCTAATTTTGATATTCCGAATCCAAAAAAGATGTACATTTTTAATGTTAAAATGTATAACATCTCAAAAAGTGGCTATTACTATTCATAATGGCTAGTTTGATTGGTTGTGCTGTGTTAGAACTCACAGTTGCGTACAATACACGCTACTGTATTATTCAATAAGAAGGGTACCGTGGAAGCTTGGGGTGTTACAAAAAGAGTCAAAACTAGGTTTAAAATGGGTGCACCATCAAAAGGTGTTAAAACTGCATTTTTTTAAAATACTTCTGTTATACCAAAATTGTATTTGTTCCTATATAATGTTCAAGAAAAAGATAAAGATGAATTATAATATTATAAAATTTAAAATGTGGTTAATACTATTCATAACAGCTAGTTTATATCCCATTAAATAATATTTTAATAATATATCATTGTTATTGAAACTCGGTTTTGCGTACCACCGATGTTATCGAGAAAGGTCTCTATTGCATGTAATGCAAGACAAGTCAGTGTTATGTTTACTAAAATAATCCTTTGGTGTTGTTTATAACATAATACAAACATAGGTCATGTATGCATCGAACAAAATGTACACTTAGTGTTGCATAAAATGAATTCTATCAAATGAACATGGAATTGTGTGCAAAAAAATCCCTGAATATTGTTGCATATACTGTAAGCTTATGAAATGTTGTGTATAGCACAATCTAATCATGGCATACCTTACAACACAATATATTAAAAGAATCTATCTCATGAAATCTCGTGCTTTTACAATATAGGATGTATTGATTGATTTTATATTATTTTGTTATGTTAACTATTAGATACACATTCTATTGTGACTTAATTTTATATAGGGATTCATGAATCATGGTTAGTAATCATAGTTGTTTCCATAACCCAATATTTTTTTTCCTAATTATGCAATAGAAGACACCCTAAGTAGCCATTTGTTTCACATTGATTCATGGAGAAGGTGTCACATGGGCTAGAATGTGTTATGGTGTGTGTTCGGTGGATTTTGTTTTTTTGGTTGATGAAGAGTTTTATCCCTTGTGGATTTGAATTTTTTTATCTATTTGGTTAAACTGTTTCATAAGAATTTTGATATAATGGAAATAAATGAAGAGTAATGGAAAAATGAAATGGTTATTACTGAGAACATAACCTAGACAAAACCTTAGTAAGAGAAAGGTGATTGTACCTATTTGTTTTATATGATCTATATTTATCCCTGACCTGAATGAAGGTGTTGATATAGGGGTGATTTCTTATATGTGAAAGCTTGTAGCTATCCAATTAAATATATACACTTTTATAAGATATTTAATCCTGATATGAGGAGTGTACATTGAATTTGTAGACATTTTCCACTCCAACATCCTTCAGTCACATTCTTGGAGGGTTGTAGTTATCATGATATTTATGAGGTGGTCCATGGGATACTCCTGGATCCTCTACTAGTTACATGTGTGGAAAAATATTTTTACTACGTATAAGTGTAGATTCATATTTCCATGAAGGATTTATGCATTTAATGAAAAAGTTCTGGGAGCACCAAAACCTTCCCCGACTATAGATGAGTTGACACATGAGTTACTGAAGAATAACTCACCCAAGATTTTGTGGGATGGAAGAATGAAGAATAAGGATTCATAGCAATATGCCATTCTTTATATATGCAAGCATCTTGAGACACCTCTTGAGAGAAGGGTAATGATTTAATCCTATATTTTGTGTTATTATACAAATAAATAGTGGGATTTTATTACTCAGATGGATAATTATCCAGTGATTATTTTGAAGGCCATCTTTGTTTACATATATCCCATGAATTTGAGGGTCGATAGATCCCTAGAGTTATTGAACATGGAGAAGGGTTTGTTATTAGTTATGTATTATTTGTCGCATTTTATAAATATCGAAAAAATCTAACATATTCTAATGTGTAATGGGTTATGGAATGATAGGACACTTGAGGATTGTAGAGACCCGAAACTTGACGTACATGGACATTACTTTTACTTTTGCGGAATACTTAGTACATAACAAAAACACACAAACAAGGATCGTAATAGTTTAGTGTCTTTGGAAACTCGGGACGTAATCTTCTAATCGTAGTGAAAGATCTTCAATATCTCCCATAAAGATCTTCCCTTTTTTTGACCTAAAACCTTTCTTTATATCCTGGGGAAAAGAAAACATAAAAGGGTGAGCTCAAATGCTCAGTAAGGGTATACAAAAGAAAAATCAATCACATCATATTCATAAGAACATAACTTTTGGAAATCTTAACCTGCAAAAGAGAGAATAATTTCATAACATGGGATAAATCATATTAGTAAAATGAAATCCCAATAATCATAACTTAAAACATGAAACTTTGTGGCATACATACATAATCATAGAGAATCATTTCTTGTTAGTCAGGACTCATTGCCAAGACTATCTTAGTGGACAAAGTCCCTTTCTGAATCGAGTCACCCTCGTTTCAGTCCTGTTTCACTGAACCGGTATAACCTACCGTTCCAGCCCTGTCTATCTCATGAGATATAAAATCTTTACCCAATGCATTGGAGGGAGATATAGGTACCACCCATCTTATAATGAATCCTTTCTTATGTGTGCCACATAATCATAAATCATACATCATCACATAACCCATGTAATAAAAATGGAATTCTTAAACAACATGACATCATAAAACAATTCATATAAGATAAAGGAATTCATAAAAATGTTTCCATCACAACATAATCAAATCCATGTAATAATAGGGATAGAAACAGAACCCTTTTATTATCTTAGATGGAAAATAATTTTGATAAAATACTTGAACTTCATTCTTGAGGAAAATATCCTTTTTTCTTCAAAAACACTTTTACTTTCTTAACATGTAATACAATTTTAAACTAAAAGAAGTTGATTAAAAATAAACTTGAATACTTGTAAAGGAAGCTTCTTTGAAATAATGTTTTAAAAAAAATCCATTCATGCCGTATAAGTTAAAAAAAAATTCTTCGTACTTTTGTCGGAAAAGTCAAAAAGTACCTCGTACGAAAAACGACAAAAGATTCCTTTCATACATATTACTAAAAACTCACCGAAGGGTAAAAATGGATTTAAAAAAATATAGGTGGATGGAAGTAATATTACATATTGATGAAACATGGATGTGGATGATAAAATACACCCCAGTAAATACTTACGAATAAACAATCTCGGATAAAAATGAGATTGTGATATTTCCCTTACCTTAGGTCTGATTTGCTTCGTATGTGTCCGAACCTCCTGTATAATGATTTACATAATGTCATTGACTTATTACAGAATCATATTCATTGTTATGATATCATATATGGTTCACTTGTGACATTATATTACCCGTTCTTTTGTAAATTCCATGTTAATGAAGTATTTTGGGTAAAATCGTTTCATTTATCGTAGGTGTTTTGACTTGTTGTTCTTGACATCATTATTACTTATATCATGATTTACATACTTCCAGAATATAAAATATGATTTATATATCATATATATTCAGTATATATATATATATATATAATAGATAGATAAATAAAATGAAAAACACCGTTCATGGAGACGGTAGTCCGTACGTACGCATGAACGCTGTTTTACTTTCCTTATTGTCTTGAAATGGAAGTAAGTAGATGACATACATATATATATATATATATACATAAATCCAGTAGCTTTATAATGTCATATATTTCATTATTATTTCTTATATATACTTTATAATCATTCTTAAATGGTTAACATGGAGAATGAATCTCATCGCGTCGTGGAGACGGTAGTCCGTACGTACGCACGAGCGATGATATCATTTCCATAAATATTGAACTGAATTGGAGTGGATTATACAATATATCAGAATCAATATGATGTTGTAATAACTATGTATAGTTATTTTTTACACCATTATACCCATCCATGTAAGGTGGTGGTGGAAAATAGATTACACCACGGCGTGGAGACGGTATTCTGTACGTACGCACGCGCGGTGATTTCTTTTTCCGTAGGATGGATAGATGGTGAAATAGGGTTGTTTCATACTTATAATAACATATCAGTATATGAGTGATACTGATGTTATTACTTCATAATGAATCAACCTAAGAAGAAGAAGTGGAAGAAAAAATAAAGATGAAATAATTGGTAACAGTAATTACCTCTTATTTGAAGCGCCTCTTTGAGACCTCCTCTTAGGGCACTAAAAATGGTCTTTGAGGAAGACCAGAACCTCTAGGATGTTTCTAGGAAAGTGGAGAAGATATTTTGTCAGGGGTTGGCCGAGCTTGAGTGCTCAAATTGGTGTGAGGAGGAGGGGGAGGAGGTGTCCTTTTATAAGGGAGGAGAGGGGCACCTTAGGAATACCTCAAAATATTATTTTATATTAATGTCAAAATCGGTTTATAATGGTTCCAAATGGTCTTATTTCGAAGCTAAAGTGGGGATGGGTCGAAATACTATCAACCAATAGGATTTAGACAATTTTAGATTATTATTTTAACCTTATCAATTAGATTTAACTCTAAGTTAAATAATTTAACTTTTACCGTGTCTTTTTGTTTTCTTTCACTATATGGTTAATACACTTACTATAACATGCCAAACGAACCCCAAATTGTTTATTATTAATATATATATATCCTTATCTAAGTCATTTGGCCGAACCTTAGATTTTTAGGAATAAAATTACAATTAATAATATAATATTTTATTTAAAAACTATTTTGTGTCAATTTTGACACTATTTGATATATGATTTTTTTGAAAGTCATAACAGAATTATATGTTCGAACCAAGTTGATTAAATCAACACTAATACATCATAGTAACCTATAAAATTAGTTTAATTCATAAAAAGTCTTAAATTACATTCATTGGAGCATTTATAACATCAATTATGTTAATATTTCCTTAAAAGGGTAATTACTGCATTATCGTTGTGTAAAAAATAAATTAATTTATTTAAAGTCTACAAATTATAAATAAAATATCATTATGTAGGAAATCTTTTTAGCTTTCTAATGAATATTTATAGTCGAATTTATCTTATGTATAACCCCATATTAAAAATGTTTTAGTAAATAAACTTTGATTTTTACTCTTTTAACTCTTCTTTGAATTAAATAATAATAAATGTCCTAATATAATCCAAGTGGGCCTAAATGGTCATATTATATTCATAAGGTTGTTTTTGGCCGAATTACACTTATCCAATAGAATTAGGACATGTGTTAGGGTAATAGTAATATCATATTTACCCTTAGTTACCCTATTTACTATTAACCGTGGTTAAAAAAAGTAAAAAGTTACTATTCACCAAAAATTATTTTCATCTCATTGAACCACATATTAGTACTTGATATTAACCGTGTCTGTCGGATTTTCGAAATTCCATTCACAGAAGTGGCAAAATTAAGTTTTATGCAAAATTCAGTTTTTAACCTACCACTTAGTAGTTTCACTATTAATCAAAAATTGATGTTTTTCAGAACAATGCCAAAATTTCATCCTAAGCTATATTTCATATTCCGAATTCAAAAATGAAGTCTATTTTACCAAATTCATATCATAGAAGTTGCATTAATTAATTTTATAATTAAATCCCGCTGTTAAAACAAAGAGCGTGTTTTTAAGAAACAATATCTATCAAAAGATTGACACTTGTTTATGTCTAGTTTAAATGTGAAATTATATCCAATGACCAACATTGTATTAAATTGTAAAAATATATTCTAAATATACTTTAAAACCACTCAAATTAATAATTTATCACTATTAATTATTTTGATTAAAAAAGTTGTTTTTAATTATAATTTAGTAAATTTCACTATTCATCAGAATATGAAAGTTATCCTCAAAGTAACCAAATTTCACCTTAGTCTAAATTCGATACTCCGAATCCAAAAATGAAGTTTATTTTGAGAGCTAAAATTTCTAAAATTTTAAAAAGCTGGTTATTACTATTCATAACGGCTAGTTATAATAAAATTTTAATAGCATATCGTTGTTTAGTGAAACTCGGTATTGCGTACTACACACGCTATCGAGGAAGGTTGTGATTGCATGTAATGCAAGGCAAGTCAAGGATGCGTGTTGTGCAAGCTCCTTTTGGTGTAGCGTAAAACACAAGACATTAATAAAATTAAAAATAATATTTTTCATAAAATCTTGGGCTGTTACATTCTACCCCCCTTAAAATGAATTTCTCCCTCGAAATTCGTCGGGGTTATAAATGGTTTACTATTCGAAAGTTTCTTTAATAGAAACCCACATCATAAAAAGGAATACCAAAACCAATATTTTAAAACAAAAGTATGAAACCTAACGGTTACCGAAATAAACTAATCCCTGGGTTTCCACATAGGTGAAAATATGGATATAGAAGAGAAATCTAACCATCATGTTCTGATGGAGAGTGGTAGAGAACATGGCTATGGAAAAGCCATTAATCACAAATCCAAGTATTTGTGATGATATAAGGTACCATCTGATTCATCAGGTATACGATCACTAGGAAAACATTTTTGGTTTTCAAGATCATTTCCCTAAAGTTGAAAATTTGAATTAAAATAAATACTTTCATTATTTTGGTACAATCTCACTGTTGTTCGTGTCTTGAACAATTTCCACTTCATCTCTTAAATATATGAAGTTGAATTTGTTATTCGTGAAGTGTTAGCAGATCATGTGATAGAATGACGGGTCATTCCATCTGTCTCAAACAAAAGGGTTAGCAAAAATTATATACATAAGTCGATCTATAGTGAGATTAATCACATATGGTTCCTAAAATGGACTTATACTTCATATATCATACTGCTTAATATAATAAAACTAGTTTCTACTAAACAGGGACTTCCTATAGGCCAGTGGTAGGCGATAAAGGCCAGTCGCACTTCGGTTGTGGGTTCGATTCCCATAGCCTTGTCCGACGCGATGGGCTGTCGCCCGTCCTACAAGTTGTCCTTTTTATAAAACTATATTACTATAACATCCCATCAATAATATCAAAAAAAACAAACAATACTAACTTATGTCCAACATAATTCATTCCAATCTTTAGGCTTATCCATAATACTGCAGTCGACTCTCATAATATAGTGAAAACGATTACCAGAGATTTAACACCATCGTCGATCCCCATATATCATAAGATATGTTTTGTTGGTCAAATTCCAAACATTCAAAGTCCTTAATCGTGTATTCTCTTGAATACCTTAGTGAAAACATGAATGCAGTTAAAAGTTAACACTTTTCACATACCAGAATCCTCAAAATTCTATATACTTAAACATAGTCCTTATATCAATCATGAGCTCATGAATACTGTTAAATATTTCATTTTATTGTTTTCCCTTCATTATGCGCATAATATCTCAATCACTTTGAATACCACATTAGACCAATACATAAATATTCCAATATTCCATGATACAACATTATTTTGGAATCCCATTACATAAACACTTAATCATACCACCACATCGTTGTCATATTCAACATTTCCAATAGTGATCGCATGTGACTTCCCTTTTTCCTTTGCCTTCAGTGGTTTCTCATGTTGATCATCACTAACCCTTGGATTAGGGCATTTATTAGCATAATGCCCCATTTCCTTGCACTTGAAGCATTGAAGTGTTGGTTGTACGTTCTCTGCAGTGTTTGATTTATTCACTTAATTAGAATCCCTTTTTCCATTACTTCGACACTCAGCTGCTCGATGACCTTCTTTTCCACACTTAAAACATTTTCTAGTTCCTTTAAGACAATCTCCACCATGCTTCTTTCCACACTTTGTGCATAAGGAAACATTCATCTTCTTTTCACCATTATTCTGAGATTTCTCCTTGAACTCCATCTTTCGTTTCTTGTCAAACCCATGAGATGGATATGTAACACCAACTTCCATTTCTACCTTGATAGCACAACGCACAATTTCTTCATAGCTACTGAAGTCTCTTATAGCTAATGCCCTTCGAAGACTTGGTTTTAAGCCACTGAAAAATCGATCAACTTTACTTTCAGGTTGGATGATAATACCAGAAGCGTACCTTGCAAGTCTTGTAAAATTTGCTTCATAGGTACCAACAGATTCATCATCCCTTTGCTTCAGTTCAAGAAACTATTTCTCCATCTTTGTTCGGAGAATACGAGGGAAGTACTTATTGAAAAATACGTTCTTGAACTCGTCCCATTCCATAGACTCAATTTCATCCCTTTGCCTCGTATTCTTAATAAGATTCCACCATTGATCAGCATCTCCATCCAAACGATACACTACTAGGATGACTTTATCATGTTCAGAACATTGAAGAACTGAAAATATCTTTTCAGTAGTACTAATCCATTGTTCAGCAACTAATGGATCAGTAGACCCACTGAAAGAAGGTGGACGCTGCCTCATGAAGGATTCAACAGAATGTTGCTCCTTCCTTTGCTCGTTTGGAAGTCCTACATGATTCATAGCTTGAGAAAGTTGTGTGAGCATGGCTACAAGATTTTTCATTTCAGCTCCCATATCGTTTGGTTGCTCAGGGGGACAATCATTGCATTTCCCATCACATTCTGTATTAACACGGTTCCTTCGTGTTCCAGCCATCGTCTAAAACCCCAAAAGAATAGTATGAGAGGCAAAAATCATGCTAGGGAAAACAACATAATAAAGGGGTAGTACCCTCAATATCTAAAATCTTAGGTTAAATTCGATGATCGTTAGCGCAATTCTAGGACTATAACCTATACGTATACTTAACCTTAGAGACATCCCTAGACATACCTTAGAAATATCTCTAGGGATCTCACTAACGTTTTCGCATCCTAGATTCCAAAGGTTGACTAAACCTTCCCTCTGATACCAACTGTAGAGACCCGAAACTTGACGTACATGGAAATTACTTTTACTTTTGCAGAATACTTAGTACATAACAAAAACACACAAACAAGGATCGTAATAGTTTAGTGTCTTTGGAAACTCGGGACGTAATCTTCTAATCGTAGTGAAAGATCTTCAATATCTCCCATAAAGATCTTCCCTTTTTTTACCTAAAACCTTTATTTATATCATGGGGAAAAGAAAACATAAAAGGGTGAGCTCAAATGCTCAGTAAGGGTATACAAAAGAAAAATCAATCACATCATATTCATAAGAACATAACTTTTGGAAATCATAACCTGCAAAAGAGAGCATAATTTCATAACATGGGATAAATCATAGTAGTGAAATGAAATCCCAATAATCAAAACCTAAAACATGAAACTTTGTGGCATACACACATAATCATAGAGAATCATTTCTTTTTAGTCAGGACTCATTGCGAAGACTATCTTAGTGGACAAAGTCCCTTTCTGAATCGAGTCACCCTCGTTTCAGTCCTGTTTCACTGAACCGGTATAACCTACCATTCCAGCCCTGTCTATCTCATGAGATATAAAATCTTTACCCAATGCATTGGAGGGAGATATAGGTTCAACCCATCTTATAATGAATCCTTTCTTATGTGTGCCACATAATCATAAATCATACATCATCACATAACCCATGTAATAAAAATGGAATTCTTAAACAACATGACATCATAAAACAATTCATATAAGATAAAGGAATTCATAAAAATGTTTCCATCACAACATAATCAAATCCATGTAATAATAGGGATAGAAACAGAACCCTTTTATTATCTTAGATGGAAAATAATTTTGATAAAATACTTGAACTTCATTCTTGAGGAAAATATCCTTTTTTCTTCAAAAACACTTTTACTTTCTTAACATGTCATACAATTTTAAACTAAAAGAAGTTGATTAAAAATAAACTTGAATACTTGTAAAGGAAGCTTCTTTGAAATAATGTTTAAAAAAAATCCATTCATGCCGTATATATAACGACCCATCCTTTACATACATTTTTAATACTTCAAAATTGAAGCACACTTATTACAACATATGACAAAACCACAAAGGACCGTATAGGTATAGTGTCTTTAGAAACTGGGAAACATAAACAACTGGTTCATAAATCTTCTACAGTGTCTCCCATTTATTTCATCATATCTAGGGTCCCTTTTAGCATATTCTACTTAATATCCATCTTCCTGACCTGGGGAAAAGAAAACATAAAAGGGTGAGCTCAAATGCTCAGCAAGGGCAAATAAAGGAAATAAAAATCATATCATATCTTTTTGAAAATCAAAACCTGTAAAAGAGATCATAATATCTTATCATGGAATAAATCATAGAAGTGAAAATGAAATCCCCATAATCATAACATAAGACTTGAAACTTTGTGGCATGCACACATAATCATGGAAAATCATTTCTTGTTAGTCATGACTCATTGCCAAGACTATCTTAGTGGACAAAGTCCCTTTCTGAACCGAGTTCACTTCTCGTTTCAGTCCTTTATCACTGAACCAAAATAACCTTCCGTTCCAGCCATGTCTATCTCATGAGATATAAAATCTTTACCCAATGCATTGGAGGGAGATATAGGTCCCACCCATCTTATAATGAATCCTTTCTTATGTGTGCCACATAATCATAAAACATACATCATCGCATAACACATGTAACAAAAATGGGATTCTTGAAACATCATGACATCATAAATCAATTCATATAAGATAAAGGAATTCATAAAAATAATTCCATCACAACATGATAAAATCAATGTAATAATAGGGATAAAAACAGAACCCTTTATTATCTTAGATGGAAAATAATTTTGATAAAACACTTGAACTCCATTCTTGAGGAAAATATCCTTTCTTCTTCAAAAACACTTTTCTTTTCTTAATATGTCATACAATTATAAACTAAAAGAAGTTGATTAAAAATAAACTTTAAAACTTGTAAAGGAAGCTTCTTGGAAATAATGTTTTAAAAATCCATTCATTCCGTATAAGTTAAAGAAAACATTCTTCGTACTTTTGTCGGAAAAGTCAAAAAGTACCTCGTACGACAAAAGATTCCTTTCATAGATATTACTAAAAACTCACCGAAGGGTAAAAATGGATTTAAACAATTGTAGGTGGATTGAAATAATATTACATATTGATGAAACATGGATGTGGATGATAAAATACACCCCAGTAAATACTTACGAATAAACAATCTCGGATAAAAATGAGATTGTGATATTTCCCTTACCTAAGGTCCAATTTGCTTTGTATGTGTCCGAAGCTACTGTATAATGGTTTAAATAATGTTATTGACTTATTCAATAATCATAAATATTGATATGATATCATATATGTTCATATTCTTAGCTCCTTGATAGTAATATTTCATGGTTACTTGTTACTCGAGTCTTTATTGCCTTTTGTTCTTATGCGTGTTTTGCCGAATACATTCTTATTCTTCTTTTAAGGTTATAGATTCCTTATATCCAGAATGGTATTAGTGTAGTATATACCATATTCATTCATTCAATTCATTTATATAATCATTATGAAATGAAGATCATGTAGAACGAGTCGCATCACATTGTGGAGACAGTATTCCGTACGTACGCACAAGTGATGATATCGTTCCTATGATCGTGGAATTGTATTTGAGTATATATATATTATTTCAGTATCAATATTACTTCATAATAATCATATATAGTTACTCATTACACCATTATACCCATCCTTGTAAGGTGATGGTGGAAAATAGATTACACCACGGCGTGGAGACGGTATTCCGTACGTACGCACGCGCGGTGATTTCATTTTTCCGTAGGATGGATAGATGGTGAATTAGGGTTGTTTCATATTTATAATAACATATCAGTATGTAAGTAATACTGATGTTATTATTTTATCATGAAACAACTAAAGAAGAAGAAGTTGAAGAAGAAATAAATTGAAAAGGTCGGTAATGGATATTACCTCTTCTTTGGAACGCCTCTTTGAATCCTCCACTTAAGGAACTAAGATTGGTCTTTGGAGAAGACCAGGACCTCTAGGATTATTCTAGGGAAGTGGAGAGGAGAAAATGGCAGGGGTTGGCCGAGCTTGAGTGCTCAAAATTGGTGTGAGGAGGAGGGGGAGGAGGTGTCCTTTTATAAGGGAGGAGAGGGGCACCTTAGGAATATCTCAAAATATTATTTTATATTAAAGTCAAAATCGGTTTATAATGGTTCCAAAGGGTCTTATTTCGAAGCTAAAGTGGGGATGGGTCGAAATCCTACCAACCAATAGTATTTAGACAAGTTTAGGGTATTATTTTTACTTTATCAATTAGATTTAACTCTAAGTTAATTAATTTAACTTTTACCGTGTCTTTTTGTTTTCTTTCACTATATGGTTAATACACTTACTATAACATGCCAAACGAACCCCAAATTGTTTATTATTAATATATATATCCTTATCTAAGTCATTTGGCCGAACCTTAGATTTTTAGGAATAAAATAACAATTAGTAATATAATATTTGATTTAAAAACTATTTTATGTCAATTTTGACACTATTTGATATATGATTTTTGTGAAAGTCATAACAGAATTATATGTTCGAACCAAGTTGATTAAATCAACACTAATATATCATAGTAACCTAGAAAATTAGTGGAATTCATAAAAAGTCTCAAATTACATTTATCGTGGTGTTTATAACATCAATTATGTCAATATTTCATTAATAAGATAATTACTGCATCATCTTTGTGTCATAAATAAATTAAATTATTTGATGTCTAAAAATTACAAATAAAAATACCATCATGTAGGAAATCTTTTTAGCTTTCTAATGAATATTTACAATCGAATTTATCTTATGTATAACCCCATATTAAAAATGATTTACTTATTAAACTTTGATTTTAACTATTTTAACCCTTCTTTAAATAAATTAATAATAAATGTCCTAATCTACTCCAAGTGGGCCTAAATGGTCATATTTTATTCATAAGTTTGTTTTTGGTCGAATTACACTTGTCCAATAGAATTAGGACATGTGTTAGGGTAATATTAAAATCATATTTACCCTTAGTTACCCTATTTCTATTAACCGCGGTAAAAAAAGTAAAAAGTTACTATTCACCAAAAAATTATTTTCATCTCATTGAACCACATTTTAGTCCTTGATATTAACCGTGTCTCTCGGATTTTCGAAATTCCATTCACAGAAGCGGTAAAATTATGTTTTATGCAAAATTCAGTTTTTTTAACCAACCACTTAGTGGTTTCACTATTCATCAAAAATTGAAAGTTTTCAGAAAAATACCAAAATTTCACCCTAGGCTAATTTCGATATTCTGAGTCCAAAAATGAAGTCCATTTTGAAAAATAAAATTTATAACATTTCAAGAAGTGGTTATTACTATTCATAACGACTAGTTTTAATAGCATATTGTTGTTTAGTGAAACTCGGTATTGCGTACGACGCAAGCTATCGAGGAAGGTCGCGATTGCGTGTAAAGCAAGCCAAGCAAGTGTTGTGTAGAAAAAGATTCCTTTGATGATTTATATAACATAAAAGTCTCGGGTGTTACATTCTACCCCCCTTAAAAAGAATTTCACCCTCAAAATTCGTCACTTTGTAACAAACAGATGAGGATACTTCTCCCTCATCATATCCTCAAGCTCCCATGTAGCTTCTTCAAGTTGGTGGTTCCTCCATAAAACTTTCACCAAGCGAGTGGTCTTGTTTCGTAGGACTTTTTCGCTACGATCCAGAATCTCTATCGGCTGTTCTTCATAAGAAAGATCTTGCTCCAGCGGTACAACTTCTGAGCTGAGTACATGTGAAGGATCTGGTATGTACTTTCTCAGGAGAGATACATGGAACACATCGTGAACTTGAGAGAGATTCGGTGGAAGCGCCAATCGGTAAGCTACCTTCCCAACACGATCCAGTATTTCGAAAGGACCGATATATCTAGGGCTCAACTTCCCCTTCTTTCCAAATCTCATAACCCTCTTCCAGGGAGATATTCGTAAGAACACCTTATCACCCACTTCAAACTCTAGGACTTTTCTTCGGTTGTCGGCATAACTTTTCTGTCGACTCTGAGCTGCTCTTATGTGTTGTTGAATAGATATGACCTTTTCTGCCATTTCATCAACGAGATCAGGTCCTAATAGCTTTCTTTACCCAACTTCATCCCAGCAATTTGGAGTCCTGCATTTCTTTCTATAGAGAGCTTCATAAGGAGCCATCTGAATACTGGAGTGAAAGCTATTATTATAAGAAAATTCTACCAAAAGTAGGTGTTGATCCCAACCTCCTTTGAAATCCATAGAGCAAGCTCTCAACATATCTTCTAGGGTTTGAATTGTTCTCTCAGACTGACCGTCTGTCTGGGGATGATAAGCAGTGCTGAAACTCAACTCTGTATCCAGAGTATGCTGAAGACTTCGCCAGAACATCGAGGTAAATCTCGGATCCCGATCAGATATAATAGAAAGTGGTACTCCATGCAATCTTACCACTTCCTTTACATATATCCTGGCAAGCTGATCTAGAGAGAAATCCTCTCTAATAGGAATGAAGTGTGCAGACTTTGTAAGACGATCAACTATGACCCAGATAGCATTATTGCCTTTGGATGTTTTAGGAAGTCCTGTGACAAAGTCCATAGTGATGTTTTCCCATTTCCATTCGGGTATGGGTAATGGTTGTAACATCCCCTTAGACTTCTGTCTCTCAGCTTTAACTTGTTGACAAACCAAGCATCAAGAGACATATTCAGCAACATCTCTTTTCATTCCATCCCACCAGAAGTACTCTTTCAGGTCCCTATACATCTTCGTGCTTCCAGGATGAATAGAGAATGAAGAACTATGAGCCTCATCCAGCAGCTCATTCTTTAATTCGGGGATGGGAGGAACACAAACCCGATTCCTGAACTTTATTATCCCATCACAATCAATGTTGAATTCAGGAACATTTCTCACCTTCTTTTGTAACTTGACATCTTCTTTCTGTGCCTCTTTAATCTTCACATGTATAGATTGTTGAACATTCATTTGAGAAAGATAAGATTTTTCCCCTTCCATTATAATTCCAAGATCCATCCTTTGTAAATCCATAAATATTGGATCTTTTGGGATCCTCATCATAGATAAACTAGCATGGTCTTGTCGACTTAATGCATCTGCCACCTTGTTTGCTTTCCCAGGGTGGTAATGGATTGAGCAGTCATAATCCTTAATCAGCTCCAACCATCTTCTTTGACGCATATTCAACTCCTTTTGTGTGAAAATATACTTTAAACTTTTATGATCAGTATAAATATCACACCTTTCACCATAAAGGTAATGCCTCCAAATCATTAATGCAAAGATTACCGCAGCCAACTCCAAATCATGTGTTGGGTAATTTTGCTCATGGATTTTCAACTGTCGTGAGGAATAAGCTATCACCATATCATTTTTCATAAGAACACACCCCAATCCCTTCTTGGATGCATCACTGTAGATCACAAACCTTTCTCCACTACAAGGCAGTGTGAGCACAGGTGCACTGGATAACCTTCTTTTCAACTCCTTGAAATTCTCTTCACATTCCTCTGTCCAGACAAACTTAACTCCTTTCCGAGTCAACTTGGTGAGTGGATTAGATAATCGTGAAAAATCTTTTACAAAACGTCGATAATATCCAGCCAAACCAAGAAAACTTCGGATCTCAGTTACTGTGGTTGGTCTCGACCATCCTTCGATAACCTCTGTTTTTGCTGGATCCACAGATATCCCCTCTTTTGAGATTATATGACCCAAAAATGCAACTTTTTGAAGCCAAAATTCACACTTGGTAAATTTGGCATAAAGCTTCTCCTTTCTCAGGGTCTTCAATATAATTCTCAAGTGATCTTCATGCTCTTCCTTGCTCATTGAATAGACAAGAATATCGTCTATAAAGACTACCAAAAAATGGTCAAGATAGTCTCTAAAGACTCTATTCATTAGATCCATGAAGATAGCAGGGGCATTAGTATGACCAAATGGCATCACTATAAATTCATAGTGTCCATACCTTGTACGGAAAGCTGTCTTTGGTATATCCTCCCTTTTGACCCTTAATTGATGATACCCTGAACGAAGATCAATCTTGGAAAAGTATTGAGCTCCGCGTAGTTGGTCAAATAAGTCATCAATGCGTGGGAGAGGATATTTGTTCTTGATAGTGATCTTGTTAAGTTCTCGATAATCAATGCAAAGTATCATTGATCCATCTTTCTTCTTAACAAATAGAACAGGTGCTCCCCAAGGTGACGCACTAGGGCGTATGAATCCGTTATCAAGATTCTCTTGGAGTTGCTTCTTCAATTCCTGCAACTCAATTGGGGCCATTCTATAAGGTGTCCTTGAAATAGGCGAAGCACCTGGTATGAGTTCTATTGAAAACTCAACTTCACGATTTGGTGGAAGACCCGTCAATTCCTCCAGAAAGACATCATCAAACTCCCGTACAATGGGCATATTCTTAATCGTGAGTTTCTCACCAACCATTTGAGATAAATAACCTTCATTTAGTGGAATCAATACCCATAAGATGGAAGAAATTTCCACTGGAAAGTTATGTTCATCCTTGCATTGATAGACGATCGTAGATTGATCTGGAATATGAAATGTGACTTCCCTTCTTTGGCAATTGATATGAGCTCCATGTAGAGAAAGCCAATCCATGCCAAGAATCACATCAAATTCCACTAAAGGAAGGATCACAAGATTTGCAGGAAGCACTTTCCCACAAACTTCGATCGGAGAAGAATTATAAACTTTTGATGTGATTGATGTGACATTAGGTGTTGTCACAGCTAACTCAACATCTAATTATTGAGGTAATACGGTGATACCCTTAGAAAAGTCTTCAGAAATAAAAGAGTGGGTGGATCCAGAATCAAATAAAACATTTGCTACTTTAGAGTGGATGGTAAGTGTACCTTTCACCACTTCGTTATCGTACTCCACATCGCTGATAGAAATTGCATGTGACTTTCCTTTGTCTTTAGCCTTAAGAGTTTGTTGACGTCGACCATCATCATCACCCCTTGGATTTGGGCATTGATTGGAATAATGCCCCATCTACTTGCACTTGAAACATTGAAGTGTAGTAGGTTCATTCTGTGTATCCCTTCCTTTGTTTGCATCATTAGACATCTTCTTCCCATTATCACGGCATTCAAATGCCCGATGACCTTCCTTTCCACATTTAAAACATTTACTTGTCCCTTTAAGACAACTCCCTCCATGTTTCTTTCCACACTTTGAGCATAAGGAAAAGCTCATCTTTTTTTCCGTGTGCTCTTTAGATTTTTCTTTGAATTCCATCTTCCTCTTCTTATCAAACCCATGTGACTGATGGGTTACTCCAATCTCCATCTCAACTTTGAGAGCACATCGAACGATTTCCTCGTAGCTATTGAAGTCCCTTATGGCTAACGCCCTTCGAAGACTTGGTTTTAAGCCACTAAAGAATCGATCGATCTTACTCTCAGGTTGGATAATAATACCAGAAGCGTACCTTGCAAGTCTTGTAAAATTTTCTTCATAGGTACCAACAGATTCATCATCCCTTTGCTTCAGTTCAAGAAACTCTTTCTCCATCTTTGTTTGGAGAATACGAGGGAATTACTTATTGAAAAATAAGTTCTTGAACTCGTCCCATTCCATAGACTCAATTTCATCCCTTTGCCTCGTATTCTTAACAAGATTCCACCATTGATCAGCATCTCCTTCCAAACGATACACTGCTAGGATGACTTTATCATGTTCAGAACATTGAAGAACTGAAAATATCTTTTCAGTAGTACTAATCCATTGTTCAGCAACTAATGGATCAGTAGACCCACTGAAAGAAGGTGGATGCTGCCTCATGAAGGATTCAACAGAATGTTGCTCCCTCCTTTGCTCGTTTGGAAATCCTGCATGATTCATAGCTTGAGAAAGTTGTGTGAGCTTGGCTACAATATTTTGCATTCCATCTCCCATATCGTTTGGTTGCTCAGGGGGACAATCATTGCATTTCCCATCGCATTCCGCATTAACACGGTTCCTTCGGGTTCCAGCCATTGACTAAAACCAAGAAGAATAGTGTGAGCAACACTAATTATAATAGGAAACCACATAATTCAAGAATAAAATTTTCATGCTTATGGTCTTATCCTAGGTTATTCAAGGCCATTTCTAAAACACTAAGATTGTGTTCTATGCTTAGACTTATCCTTAGGGTTCTTACTAAGGCTTTCACATCCTAGTTTCCAAAGGTTGACTATACCTTTCCTCTGATACCAACTATAACGACCCATCCTTTACATACATTTTTAATACTTCAAAATTGAAGCACACTTATTACAACATATGACAAAACCACAAAGGACCGTATAGGTATAGTGTCTTTAGAAACTGGGAAACATAAACAACTGGTTCATAAATCTTCTACAGTGTCTCCCATTTATTTCATCATATCTAGGGTCCCTTTTAGCATATTCTACTTAATATCCATCTTCCTGACCTGGGGAAAAGAAAACATAAAAGGGTGAGCTCAAATGCTCAGCAAGGGCAAATAAAGGAAATAAAAATCATATCATATCTTTTTGAAAATCAAAACCTGCAAAAGAGATCATAATATCTTATCATGGAATAAATCATAGAAGTGAAAATGAAATCCCCATAATCATAACATAAGACTTGAAACATTGTGGCATGCACACATAATCATGGAAAATCATTTCTTGTTAGTCATGACTCATTTCCAAGACTATCTTAGTGGACAAAGTCCCTTTCTGAACCGAGTTCACTCCTCGTTTTAGTCCTGTATCACTGAACCGAAATAACCTTCCATTCCAGCCATGTCTATCTCATGAGATATAAAATCTTTACCCAATGCATTGGAGGGAGATATAGGTCCCACCCATCTTATAATGAATCCTTTCTTATGTGTGCCACATAATCATAAAACATACATCATCGCATAACACATGTAACAAAAATGGGATTCTTGAAACATCATGACATCATAAATCAATTCATATAAGATAAAGGAATTCATAAAAATAATTCCATCACAACATGATAAAATCAATGTAATAATAGGGATAAAAACAGAACTCTTTATTATCTTAGATGGAAAATAATTTTGATAAAACACTTGAACTCCATTCTTGAGGAAAATATCCTTTCTTCTTCAAAAACATTTTTCTTTTCTTAATATGTCATACAATTATAAACTAAAAGAAGTTGATTAAAAATAAACTTTAAAACTTGTAAAGGAAGCTTCTTGGAAATAATGTTTTAAAAATCCATTCATGCCGTATAAGTTAAAAAAAACATTTTTCGTACTTTTGTCAGAAAAGTCAAAAAGTACCTCGTACGACAAAAGATTCCTTTCATAGATATTACTAAAAACTCACCGAAGGGTAAAAATGGATTTAAACAATTGTAGGTGGATTGAAATAATATTACATATTGATGAAACATGGATGTGGATGATAAAATACACCCCAGTAAATACTTACGAATAAACAATCTCGGATAAAAATGAGATTGTGATATTTCCCTTACCTTAGGTCCAATTTTCTTTGTATGTGTCCGAAGCTCCTGTATAATTGTTTAAATAATGTTATTGACTTATTCCAGAATCATACATATTTATATGATATCATATATGTTCATATTCTTATCTCCTTGATAGTAATATTTCATGGTTACTTGTTACTCAGGTCTTTATTGCCTTTTGTTCTTATGCGTGTTTTGCCGAATACATTCTTATTCTTATTTTAAGGTTATAGATTCCTTATATCCAGAATGGTATTAGTGTAGTATATACCATATTCATTCATTCAATTCATTTATATAATCATTATGAAATGAAGATCATGTAGAACGAGTCGCATCACATTGTGGAGACGGTATTCCGTACGTACGCACAAGTGATGATATCGTTCCTATGATCGTGGAATTGTATTGGAGTATATATATATTATTTCAGTATCAATATTACTTCATAATAATCATATATAGTTACTCATTACACCATTATACCCATCCTTGTAAGGTGATGGTGGAAAATAGATTACACCACGGCGTGGAGACGGTATTCCGTACGTACGCACGCGCGGTGATTTCATTTTTCCGTAGGATGGATAGAAGGTGAATTAGGGTTGTTTCATATTTATAATAACATATCAGTATGTAAGTAATACTGATGTTATTACTTTATCATGAAACAACTAAAGAAGAAGAAGCTGAAGAAGAAAGAAATTGAAAAGGTCGGTAATGGATATTACCTCTTCTTTGGAACGCCTATTTGAATCCTCCACTTAAGGAACTAAGATTGGTCTTTGGAGAAGACCAGGACCTCTAGGATTATTCTAGGGAAGTGGAGAGGAGAAAATGGCAGGGGCTGGCCGAGCTTGAGTGCTCAAAATTGGTGTGAGGAGGAGGGGGAAGAGGTGCCCTTTTATAAGGGAGGAGAGGGGCACCTTAGGAATATCTCAAAATATTATTTTATATTAAAGTCAAAATCAGTTTATAATGGTTCCAAAGGGTCTTATTTCGAAGATAAAGTGGGGATGGGTCGAACTCCTACCAACCAATAGGATTTAGACAAGTTTAGGGTATTATTTTAACCTTATCAATTAGATTTAACTCTAAGTTAATTAATTTAACTTTTACCGTGTCTTTTTGTTTTCTTTCACTATATGGTTAATAAACTTACTATAACATGCCAAACGAACCCCAAATTGTTTATTATTAATAAATATATCCTTATCTAAGTCATTTGGCCGAACCTTAGATTTTTAGGAATAAAATAACAATTAGTAATATAATATTTGATTTAAAAACTATTTTGTGTCAATTTTGACACTATTTGATATATGATTTTTGTGAAAGTCATAACAGAATTATATGTTCGAACCAAGTTGATTAAATCAACACTAATATATCATAGTAACCTAGAAAATTAGTGTAATTCATAAAAAGTCTCAAATTACATTTATTTTGGTGTTTATAACATCAATTATGTCAATATTTCATTAATAAGATAATTACTGCATCATCTTTGTGTCATAAATAAATTAAATTATTTGATGTCTAAAAATTACAAATAAAAATACCATCATGTAGGAAATATTTTTAGCTTTCTAATGAATATTTACAATCGAATTTATCTTATGTATAACCCCATATTAAAAATGATTTACTTATTAAACTTTGATTTTAACTATTTTAACCCTTCTTTAAATAAATTAATAATAAATGTCCTAATCTAATCCAAGTGGGCCTAAATGGTCATATTTTATTCCTAAGTTTGTTTTTGGTCGAATTACACTTGTCCAATAGAATTAGGACATTTGTTAGGGTAATATTAATATCATATTTACCCTTAGTTACCCTATTTACTATTAACCGCGGTAAAAAAAGTAAAAAGTTACTATTCACCAAAAAATTATTTTCATCTCATTGAACCACATTTTAGTCCTTGATATTAACCGTGTCTCTCGGATTTTCGAAATTCCATTCACAGAAGCGGTAAAATTAAGTTTTATGCAAAATTCAGTTTTTTTAACCTACCACTTAGTGGTTTCACTATTCATCAAAAATTGAAAGTTTTCAGAAAAATACCAAAATTTCACCCTAGGCTAATTTCGATATTCTGAGTCCAAAAATGAAGTCCATTTGGAAAAATAAAAATTATAACATTTCAAAAAGTGGTTATTACTATTCATAACGACTAGTTTTAATAGCATATTGTTGTTTAGTGAAACTCGGTATTGCGTACGACGCAAGCTATCGAGGAAGGTCGCGATTGCGTGTAAAGCAAGCCAAGAAAGTGTTGTGTAGAAAAAGATTCCTTTGATGATTTATATAACATAAAAGTCTCGGGTGTTACAGTATAATTTAAAAAAACATTCTTCGTACTTTTGTCGGAAAAGTCAAAAAGTACCTCATACGAAAAACGACAAAAGATTCCTTTCATACATATTTCTAAAATCTCACCGAAGGGTAAAAATGGATTTAAACAATTATAGGTGGATGGAAGTAATATTACATATTGATGAAACATGGATGTGGATGATAAAATACACCCCAGTAAATACTTACGCATAAACAATCTCGGATAAAAATGAGATTGTGATATTTCCCTTACCTTAGGTCCGATTTGCTTCGTATGTGTCCGGACCTCCTGTATAATGATTTACATAATGTCATTGACTTATAACAGAATCATATTCATTGTTATTATATCATATATGGTTCACTTGTGACATTATATTACCCGTTCTTTTGTAAATTCCATGTTAAAGAAGCATTTTGGGTAAAATCGTTTCATTTATCGTAGGTGTTTTGACTTGTTGTTCTTGACATCATTATTACTTATATCATGATTTACTTACTTCCAGAATATAAAATATGATTTATATATCATATATATTCAGTATATATATATATAATAGATAGATAAATAAAATGAAAAACACCGTTCATGGAGACGGTAGTCCGTACGTACGCATGAACGCTGTTTTACTTTCCTTATTGTCTTGAAATGGAAGTAAGTAGATGACATACATATATATATATATATACACATAAATCCAGTAGCTTTATAATGTCATATATTTCATTATTATTTCTTATATATACTTTATAATCATTCTTAAATGGTTAACATGGAGAATGAATCTCATCGCGTCGTGGAGACGGTAGTCCGTACGTACGCACGAGCGATGATATCATTTCCATAAATATTGAACTGAATTGGAGTGGATTATACAATATATCAGAATCAATATGATGTTGTAATAACTATGTATAGTTATTCTTTACACCATTATACCCATCCATGTAAGGTGGTGGTGGAAAATAGATTACACCACGGCGTGGAGACGGTATTCCGTACGTACGCACGTGCGGTGATTTCTTTTTCCGTAGGATGGATAGATGGTGAAATAGGGTTGTTTAATACTTATAATAACATATCAGTATATGAGTGATACTGATGTTATTACTTAATAATGAATCAACCTAAGAAGAAGAAGTGGAAGAAGAAATAAAGATGAAATAATTGGTAACGGTAATTACCTCTTCTTTGAAACGCCTCTTTGAGACCTCCTCTTAGGGCACTAAAAATGGTCTTTGAGGAAGACCAGAACCTCTAGGATGTTTATAGGGAAGTGGAGAAAAGATTTTGGCAGGGGTTGGCCGAGATTGAGTGCTCCAATTGGTGTGAGGAGGAGGGGGAGGAGGTGTCCTTTTATAAGGGAGGAGAGGGGCACCTTAGGAATACCTCAAAATATTATTTTATATTAATGTCAAAATCGGTTTATAATGGTTCCAAATGGTCTTATTTCGAAGCTAAAGTGGGGATGGGTCGAAATCCTATCAACCAATAGGATTTAGACAAGTTTAGGGTATTATTTTAACCTTATCAATTAGATTTAACTCTAAGTTAAATAATTTAACTTTTACCGTGTCTTTTTGTTTTCTTTCACTATATGGTTAATACACTTACTATAACATGCCAAACGAACCCCAAATTGTTTATTATTAATATATATATCCATATCTAAGTCATTTGGCCGAACCTTATATTTTTAGGAATAAAATAACAATTAATAATATAATATTTGATTTAAAAACTATTTTGTGTCAATTTTGACACAATTTGATATATGATTTTTTTGAAAGTCATAACAGAATTATATGTTCGAACCAAGTTGATTAAATCAACACTAATACATCATAGTAACCTAGAAAATTAGTTTAATTCATAAAAAGTCTTAAATTACATTCATTTGAGCATTTATAACATCAATTATGTAAATATTTCCTTAAAAGGGTAATTAATGCATCATCGTTGTGTCAAAAATAAATTAATTTATTTAAAGTCTAAAAATTATAAATAAAATATAATTATGTAGGAAATATTTTTATCTTTCTAATGAATATTTATAGTCGAATTTATCTTATGTATAACCCCATATTAAAAATCTTTTAGTAAATAAACTTTGATTTTAACTCTTTTAACTCTTCTTTGAATTAAATAATAATAAATGTCCTAATCTAATCCAAGTGGGCCTAAATGGTCATATTATATTCATAAGGTTGTTTTTGGCCGAATTACACTTATCCAATAGAATTAGGATATGTGTTAGGGTAATAGTAATATCATATTTACCCTTAGTTACCCTATTTACTATTAACCGTGGTAAAAAAAGTAAAAAGTTACTATTCACCAAAAATTATTTTCATCTCATTGAACCACATTTTAGTCCTTGATATTAACCGTGTCTGTCGGATTTTCGAAATTCCATTCACAGAAGTGGTAAAATTAATTTTTATGCAAAATTCAGTTTTTAACCTACCACTTAGTAGTTTCACTATTCATCAAAAATTGATGTTTTTCAGAACAATGCCAAAATTTCATCCTAAGCTATATTTCATATTCCAAATTCAAAAATGAAGTATATTTTACCAAATCCATATCATAGAAGTTTCATTAATTAATTTTATAATTAAATCCCGCTGTTAAAACAAAGAGCGTGTTTTTATGAAACAATATCTATCAAAAGATTGACACTTGTTTATGTCTAGTTTAAATGTAAAATTATATCCAATGTCCAACATTGTATTAAATTGTAAAAAATATATTCTAAATATACTTTAAAACCACTCAAATTAAGAATTTATCACTATTAATTATTTTGATTAAAAAAGTTGTTTTTAATTATAATTTAGTAAATTTCACTATTCATCAGAATATGAAAGTTATCCGAAAAGTACCAAAATTTCACCTTAGTCTAAATTCGATACTCCGAATCCAAAAATGAAGTTTATTTTGAGAGCTAAAATTTCTAAAATTTTAAAAAGGTGGTTATTACTATTCATAACGGCTATTTATAATAATATTTTAATAGCATATCGTTGTTTAGTGAAACTCGGTATTGCGTACTACACACGCTATCGAGGAAGGTTGTGATTGCATGTAATGCAAGGCAAGTCAAGGATGCGTGTTGTGCAAGCTCCTTTTGGTGTAGTGTAAAACACAAGACATTAATAAAATTAAAAAGAATATTTTTCATAAAATCTTGGGCTGTTACAAGGATGGTCTAAGGTACAACATCTAATAGAAATTTAATGTATTTGGACTAACTTCCATTTATGGAATAATGTATTAGGAACTTATCATAGATCATAACCTGATAGAGTTTGGGAGATGCCAGCTATGGTTGTTTGACAGCTAGATTTGGAACGACATTTACTGCAAGTAGTAATCATTTCCTTGAGTTTCCATATAGTTATATTAATATCCAAACCATATACTCTAGTTTCCAAGTGACGTGCTACCTGGGTTGTAGTTTGGGACATATGAGACCTCTATACACAAGATACCTAGTCGATAGTAAATCATACAAAATGATAGGCTATCTATAGAGTATTTTGTTATCTTTTACATTAGAAACCAGGTAGATAGGGTCTACGCTGACTCCACATACAGGAGTGATGTTAGCCGCTTCTCATCTGCTATGGATCTGGAATATAGCTGGTCGATCCGGCCGGGGGGGGGGGGGGGGGTCATGGCCAAAATAGTTAGTACCATGATTTCTAGCAACAGTATAAAGGATCAAATAATGGTAACCATGTTGTATCACTGGGACATTGATCCGGCCATATATATACAATAGTACTAACACAGGAGGAGAATAATTTGAGACCTTCTATAGTGAGAGGTACTATTCTTGTAGACTCTACTTTATCATTTGTTCTTTTCGATATATATTATTCACATAGCTTTACATCTATACATATTTTGGAGAGACACAGGATCAGTGTTCAGAATCTTGATGAATTTATGACACATGATAATCAGTTGGGGTTTTGAATGGAGGATGTATATCAGTTCAGAGAGTTTCCCCATGGAATTTTTAGGGTTCCACTTCATATGGGACAAATTTTTTATAGTTTTTTATGGTTTTTATATGATTCATGTTATGTAATGAATTTTTCCCATTCATGATTTAATTGATTGAAATTATTGAATGGTGACCTTCACCTCACCATATGTAGAATATTTTATTCACAATGATGAATGATATGTCTGGGAGAGTCAAGTTGGACTTGAGATTCATGAGCTACGTGGGATGATATCCAAGGTTATGAGTTTACATCTTGTTAATCTTGGAATTCAATAATTATATTTCTCTAAAATTGTTGATTTTTATGTATTTTTTCAGAATCCATTTCATGGTTTCATTCAATGATAGGGGTAGAGTTCTCTGTCAAGGTATTTCTTGGAGCTTCCCCAGTATCCATTCCTCCTCATCGTATGGATACTAATGAGATGAAGGACAAAAATATGGTAGTTAAGGGATTTAGAGGCAAAGTTGTATATCCAAAAAAGTTCATCTACATGCGGTAAACAATCCCATTTTTAAATATAGGAGTACAATACCAATTGACTATGTCTGGATTACTAGAAATTAAACTAGCAGAATATTAAGAACTGGTATCCTCTACCATATTTTGATGATCGCTTCAACTCACTATGATTATCTCTGGTATTTCTTAATATTGATTTTAGATTTAGTAATAATCAGTTGCGTGATATACCTTCAGATGTACCACACAGAAATTTTAATAGTGGGTATAGTCTAATGAGAAATTGGTTATATCATTAAATATCACCAACAAGATAATAATTTTCATAGAACCGATGAACCATGTTTTCCACCCTTGTATGGATTTGTTTTTCCTAGTATTCATGGATTGTATATTGGTGTATTATCACAATAAACACTACCTTGAAAAACATCTTTATATGTTATTAGATACATTAATAGAGAATCATTTATATTATAAGCTCAAAATGATCCCATTAAGGATGGATAAAATTCACTTTTGGGGTCACATTTTTGCAATGAAAAGAGTATCAGTTGACCAAGAGTATGGTATATCTATATTTTTTTGGGGACTATCCTATAATTTCAAAGATATATAGATATTATTGTTCCTGGATGGATATTACATTAGTTTCACACATGACTTATCATGCCTAATAAGTCTAATTTCAGGCTTAACTAAGATGTTTGTGAGGTTTGTACAATTAAATGCATGTGATTCACACTTTTAGAAGTGGATGGGGAAATTGACTTCAGTACTGATAGTATTTTTTCAAAATCCAATGACGATTTATAGGGATTACTGAAATGCATCAAGTATGATGCTTGGAGATATTATTATGCATAGGGATATGACCATGGTGTATGGGACTTAATAGTTGAGGTGAAATGATAGGAATTACCTAATGAACAATCATGAATTAGCTGTTGTTCTCCATTTATAGAATTATTGGAAACACTTCATACATAGTGATTTTTTTGTGGTGTTTTAAGACCACCAAATCCCCAATTAAATATTTTCAATGTATGTCATTTATTTGATGCAGTGATGGTCAATTGTATACATTGAGTATTTTTACATCATGAATTATATCATTCATGGTAAAGTAACTTCAGTTGTCAATGCATTAAGCAGAATGAATAAGATACAAGAAGATCAGTAGTCCATTAGTTAGTCGGTGCTTATGAATTTTTTCTCTAAGATACACTTAGAGGTGTAAGAATGTTAGGAGTAGACTTATATTTCTTACGTAACTATTACATAAAACCATATGGATAGAATGAGGATGGGGCAGTTATCATACTATGTGGGCCTTGTCAAATTGGATAATGTGGAGGGTTTGGACTATCCTTTTAGTTGGGACATAGTTAAGGATTCAATTATACATATCCCTGGTAACATATGGGTTTCAAAAGACATGTTCTAGATTATAATGAAAAATTGTCATGCTTCAGCATGTGCAGTGCACCCTGGTGTCACTAAGATGTACCAAGATTTATTTCTCCAATACTGGAGGTTATGTTTGAAAATAGATATAGCTGGTTTTTCCTTGAGAGATTTTACATGTTAACTCGTGAAGGAATAACACTATGAGCCGACCAAAATATTACTATAGCTATCCATTCTTGAGTTGAAATGAGATGATGTCATAATGGACATCAGGATTGGATTAATAAGGTCCCCTTAAGGTAATGATTTTGTATGAGTTTTTATTAACACGATCACAATGGTTTCTCTTTTTCCAACTTTCTATGAGGCATTTAATGTATATTATCTTAGGAGTTTGTAAATTAGTGCGATACTATGACATCAAGGGTTCACACACACTATAATTTAATATAGAGACTACGGGATTATGTTACATTTCTTGAACTTATTATAGATGTAACTGGGTACTACATTTCATCTATGAACGACATACCTCCCTAATACTGATAGACATTCAGATCATACGATACATGTGGTTCAAGAAAATTTATCGGCTTGAAAAATTGATTTGGGTGCTCTTCAGAGAGGCATATATACCTATTTAAATTAGCCTACAACAATAGTTTTTAGGATAATATTATAGGAGATCATTTTGTGGATTTGTATGGTAGTCCATACCTATTGAACCTGTACTAGTTTGGGCTATGATTGAATCAATTCCTAGACCTCTTCTTGTACATGAGACTATAGAAATGGTTCCGTTTATTCAAAAATGGATGGCCATTTCAATATGTCAATAAATATCATAAACCGATTTTTGTGGAAAACCTCTAGTGTTTGGGGTCTAGGAAATCACCTTTTAGGTGTCTCTCTAAATATGGAACATTGTTTGAATAATATATAGGGTGAAAATTCACTGTGACATGTTGAGACATTTGAGATTATATTGAGTGTCAAGATTGTATCCTATCGGTTTCAGTTACATCATATTAATAGAACAATGCAAAACTTCTTCCATGCATCTCAACTCCAACATTTTCATTCAATTTTCCCTCAATAGTTTCATCCATTGGAGGTTTAGGTATATGAAAATACATCCATTTAAGAGATTACTATTAGTTTTTTTGGATCATAGCACAAAGGATCGCTGTGGCTTCTCAATTTATCTAGTACAAGTGAATTTTTTTGCATGGTCATGTACAATTTGAAAAATTGGAGTGAAAGACAAATGTAAGACTATAATGACTTAATTTACTATTATAAAATAATGACCACCCATTATGGGGAAATTTGGGGAAGAATTTATTTATGATGGGGAGATTTTTTAAAAATCTAGTTCAATAATTTGGTACAAATTAATTTTATTTCCATTATTTTTCAGTTAAAATGCATAGTAACGGCCTAAAATGAAATCATTTTGACGTTGGGGAGGTACTGGGTTGGTATGGGGCGTGTTTGGATCCTGAAACACAACATTTAGTGTGAAATAGGCTTAAATGATGGTTAGTATAAGCCTTGCGTGGAACGATGCATGGTTACTGATAACCATTAGATGTTGGATAGTGATATGGAAGAGCTCACATGGTTTGATAACCCGTATGATTTTTGGAATACAACAAGCATGTATGTTTGCAGTTATTTATAGTGAGGTGAAACAAGGTTTTTCATATTTAGTCAACCCATGTGTATAAATCGTGTGAATATTCCCTCCCTATAGTAGTGAGCGCACAAATGGATCATAGTATGGAAAAACATTTGTCAGTTTATTTTTATGGAATCTATGAAACAAACCTTAATTAATCATATAACATAAAATATTTATATCCTTTATTAATGTCGTAGAGTAGTGGGAATTCAGTATCACTCTTTTATGCTTATAATACAACATTCCACTCAATTTCCATCCAATTCCATAATAAATATCTTTTGGAGGCATTAGATATATATTGGTAAGATTTACATTCCATTTATGGTGTTTTACATTCCTCTTAAAATCAACTATGACAGTTAGGGGAATGAAAATATGTCTTATTTTGATTGTTCTCAACAGTTATTTTTTTTCTTTGATCTGATTTATATCAGGAGCTAATACTAGACAAACACTCCCCTAAAAAACTATGTTCTATAGTCTCAATAATTTCCATTAAAAGCATGATTATATATTTATATGTCATTTTTCCATGTGACTTTTTATTGGAGTGATGTCATTGAAATGGAGATTCACTTTCTTTTAAATTGACATGTATGACCACGGTAAATAATGAGACCCACTGATAAATTAATAATGGATAGAAAAATTAAATTAGAACCACCTGTTGGGCTTTACAATTAATTAATTATAACATTATGGGTTGTGATTGAATTTATATTACTTTTTAGGTGATTCGTTTACTCCATTCCATGGGATGTTAATTGATTAAATGTAAATTGTAAATTAAATTCACTAAAGAAGGTAATGAATTTCATTTCCCTAGGATTTTTCCTTCTAATGGTAAGTACAATCGTGATTTTATTTTTATATTGATATTCCCACATGATATGTTTAAGAAAAAAATACTTCTAAGAATATTCATGCCTTCACCCAACTTTTGAGTGAAGAATGAGTTTAAAAGATTACAGAGATCACCTTGGAATAATATAATTTTATCAATTAAATGATTATATTCCATTGGTGGAATATGGGTTCATATACGAATGCCAAAGATAGAATAATTTTTTTACTTCCATGCATACACCTAAGTGACATGTGGACTCCCTGGTGGACTTCCAATGATAGACTCAACTGGGTTGGATGTGAAATGACCAGGTGATACATTGACTCCTTGTAGATTTCTAAACATTGACATAGAGGGATGTTGATTATATATTCCCAGGGTGATTCTTATTATCCCGAAGTGGACCCCCAAGGGTGAATTCCATTGGAAATGGTGTCGTACCACACCCAGGGTGATACTAGGATTTCTATGATGATTTCCTAGGATGGGAATTCATGGTTCATCATTCAAGTCTTGGCTAGAGTGAAATATGGATTCATGATAAGTAATTACAATGATGTTATTAGGAAGAAAATTTAATAATTAATGAAATGATATATATGACTCATCTGTCTATGAAAAGAAAAATATTGGATTCATCCTTTTTCTTAGACATGATTAATGTCCTGATTTGGAATCCTTGATCACATATTTTTTAAAGGACATTAGGATACCATCTAGGACTTGAGAAATATTTAATTAATGATATAGTTTGATTAAATGAAAATTATTATTTAATGGGACATGGATGAATATTTATTCAGTGCCATACTGGCTATCAATGCTGAATATTGTAGTGTATGGGTGACAATTAGAACCCGTACCTTTACTTATTGTTTACTTTTAGTACTTTCCTTTTGATATTATATTATTACTTTTGCACAATCATTAATATATATTCACTAAATTGATGTAATTAAAGAATTGGTGGTTTCCTACTAGGATTGTATCTCATACCCTATTTGGGGAATCTTTTGGTTCCCAAACGGACATTCTGGATGTAGGTAAGGATATGTTCTTGCACCCCCTTATAGGTTTTTGATTTCTTCTTAGGAGCATGGGAGTACATAACTATGTCGGGGTTTGTGATTCAAGCTAGGATATGTTTTTTTTTGGTATCTGATAAATGTGTTATGATTTACTTTTGTGTTCTTATTTTGGAATCTTTTTAGAACCATATCATGTATCATCATCTTTTTTATATGTAGTTCATTCTAGCATAATATATATATTCATGTCCTTTTTATTCATCTTATATCCAATTTTTATATTTCTTCCACTAATTATTTGTTATTTCATATATTATATGATAATATTTTGTTATTAAGGTAATAGTATCTATATAGACAAATCCTAGGACCACCCTACTATTAGGTAGCCTCTAGTGTTTGGGGAGTTTCCCTTAATGTCATGTAAAAAAACTTGTCTAGGGAACCTTTTAGTGACATCTTTGTCTAAGATGATACATGGTGTTTCTAATTCTCTATGTTATTTTTTATGTCCATCTATACTTTTTAAAATCGAATCAATTTTTTTTCATGTTGATAATCGTTTTCTAAAATTTGTTATATTGAATTTCAAGGTACACATTAAATTTATAGTTTTTAAAAATTATTAAAATATTTATTTTCAATTGAATTGATATATTTGAAGATGTATGACCTCGTTTGGGTGTGAAAATAAATTGAAATTATTATTAATACCTTTTAGTCATTGAGTAAAAAATGAAATAAATTATTCATTGGAATTTCTTTAAAATGTAATTTTATAATTTTGTTTAGAATATTTTAGGAAATCAAATTTTGAATGATTTTTATAAATTTCATTTAATAAAACGTTATTTGTTTAAAATTTGGGTTTTTAAATTGAAATGTGACCGTTATAAATATCTCTAGATATATATATGTATTTATTTATATATATTATGTTTCTAAACATGTATATATGTACACAATAAAATATATTTATTTGAGTACAAATTCACATAATATATGTAAATTTTTGAAGCTTCTAATATGGGTATGGGTTTGTGTGTGTTTGCGATTGTGTGTGTGTATGTTTGTGTGTTTGTGTGTATGAATGTTTGTGTGTTTGTGTGTATGAATGATTGTGTGTTTGTGTGTTTCTAGATGTATATTTGGTAAAAACTGGGAAAAGGTGTGTTTCTCTCTATTAGTATAACAAATATAGTTTGATAGCTTGTTCGAAACTACAACGAGTTTTCAAAATGTTGTGTGAAATAGAAATATATATATATATATATATATACTTGAACCCTTTTATGATTTGGTTCACATATATTAAGGACCTAATGGTGAAATTCTCATTTCATATTATGTGAGGAGTTTCACTTAGGGTTTTTCTTAAGAGGGATCAACAGATGTGGCTGAGTTATTTGATATATTTAATAATTCATTTATTTCTGCTTTGTTACTAATTATGAATATCTTTTATGATTTTCACTAAATATTCCTTTCAGTAGTTTTATTTTGGTCATGGAATAATAGTTTATAGTGTATGATGACTTTTTCAGGGGAGGGACCCTCTCCACTAGTTATGCTTGTAATGTAAATGTTGTTTTCCACAAGATTGTGATGTTATTTCTTCCATTTATTTAAGTATGACACAAGTTAACGATGTTTTTCATGAATACCTATTACCATTAATTGTAGGTTATATCCCAATAAAATATATAAAAGTTTGGTTGAATAATATTAGGGGCTCCTCAAGAATTATTAAATTCTATTATTTTTTTGATACATGTATCACCTGATATTGGTTGCTTATATTTTCTTTTTTTATATTTGATATATTCACATACTATACTTCACATCCCATTTATGTTTTTTGTGTCATTTTAGTATATATAAATTTCAAAATGATAATAAGGAATATTATAATTTTGAACTAGAAAAATGGGCATAAGGCGGAAATTTTTTTTCTCGGTGACTCTTTTCATTTATGATAATCGATGAAGAGTTTTTTTGAAATGTTTTTCATGCATCCTATATTAAATGTTTTAAACTGAAAAATATCTTAAATACATAATTACAAAATTTCTCTACACGCATACTTAAATTAATATTTATCCATGGTTTTTGGTTTCATTTTGGCATACCTACTAATATTTATGTCATTCATATCTATAATTTCAGGTATAAAATATTATACATATTTTGTCCTCTCTTGAAAGGTTTTATTTATCTTAATTTGGTTATAATTTTTTTGTTTTTGGAATGAGGTGAGTTTAACTTTATTTAAAAGGGCCTATGTTTGTATATATTGAATTTATATAATGTATTCATTTATATGATTTACATTCTCCAATGATGTTTTTTTATTTATATGGTTTGGAGGTAGAAATTTATGTAGGAGGGTGGGAGGGAAATATAGGAAGATACAATTTTTTTAAAAACAGATAATTAGGGGATGTTGTGGGATTGCGTGTCTACTTTTATATAAAACATTATATAAATTTTTATATATTTTATTTAGGATGGATGGTCAATACAAGGTTGTTGCATTCCATTTTATATTTCAAATCATTATTGTGATTTAACTTTTATTCTTGGTCTAAATCATTCCCATTGTATGTTTTTTATTCCTTGGATATTATTGAAATAATATGGTTTCTAAAAATCCCATATAGTCTTGTCAAGGATGATTTTGGGAATCCAATTGATGGAACACTTTTAATGGTTTACAGAAAATTTGTATTAGAGTTTCCTAGTAATTTACTCCATAAAAAGATAAGATATCTCTTTCATAGAAATTTTGTTATTTTGGGGTTTTATAAAAGGATAAAGTTTACATATTTACATAATTAATTATGAGGATGGTCATTAATGGGTTCTTGGTCTCCACATATCAAGATGATTCTTGATTCACCATGGGTATAAGTGTTTCGAATTTTGAGTTTGAAATTTGATATGATTGTAGTTAATGATGTTTTATTGTCAATAAATGGCATGATTTTTCTTGGGGAAATGTTGTATTTTGGGATGGAAATGGAAAATGAGTCATGGTGTAAGGTAAGTTTGCATAGACTGAGAAAATGGGTAGTGACTAAATTTTCAATCACGTGAAGTCTTGGGAATTTTTTATGTCTATCTTGTTGTCCCTCAAATTATGTGGTTCATTAAATCATGTTTCCAAATCACATATTTTTATATTTAAGATTCCATTAAGTAATTACCAGTTATATGAGATGAATCATGTGGCCCTTGTGATCTATTTAAATGTTGGTTTCTTTTTTTTCGACTATATTTTTTCTATTTTCTGAAATTTGTTTTGAATCCAAAATAAGGATTTAAAAAAATTATTTTTGGAAATATTTTTTAAAAATTGTTTGAAATGTGGAATTAAAGATTATTATTTAAAAAATATGTATTTGTGAAGTGGAATTTTCAAAAATTATTTGAATTTTATAATTCTTATTTGAAACCATCATATGTGTTTTAATTTTTAAATTTTATTTACAAATGTTTTTAATGGTGAAGGACATTGAAATATTTAAAAACAAGAAAATTGTTTTCTGGGATGGTTTTTCAAACATGGAATATATATTTTTATTAAAATATGATTTTGAACATATATTTTTTAAAAAATTAATTTTGAAAAATTTCAATATGAATTTTTCAATTTAATGAAAATGAGGTTTTCTGAAATGATGTGCTTTAATGGATTTATTCTTTTGGACTTTCCCCTTGTTTTGTTAGACATTTTAGGCCAGAGTTTCTATAACGAACCAAAATTTTATCGATGGATAATATCTTATTATAATGGTTCCATAGAGTATAAACCACATAAAATATCAATAATAACACAATAATATCATTATAAATTAATAAATAAAAAAATAAAAGGCATTTCTAGAAATTAAGAAACAAATCCAGATACAATAGTGACTTTAATTTTGGAATAGTAACATGATCATTAAGAATAATAATTTTTCTAATATAATAGAAAACCCATCTATGAAAGAAAAAATAAAATTTAGGAATCTTTTAATTGATAAAATTTTATAATTATATAATATTTAATGTAAATAAATATTTTAAACATTATATATTAATTTTTGGGTTTTTAAGACATAAATATTAAATTTCAATTTTATTATCTATAAAATGATTTAAAATAAAATTAATTTTCTTCAAATAGATTCATAAATTAATATTCTGGTTTTTTATGATTATAATATAAATTTAGGATTTGTTAATTAATTTTTCAATGTGTAATAAAATCAGTTATAATTTAATAATCATTACATTCCATGTAAACAATGAATCAAATTAAAAGAATAAATTTATCATATTTAAAAAATTATTTTAATAATATGGAGTTCATATTTTAGTTATAGAAATAAAAAAATAATTAGGGTGGAATTTTTTTTATTTTTCTAAATACTTGTATTTTTTCTAAACAGTAAAATACAATAATTTATCATATTAGAAAAATACTTGATTGTTTGAATCATAGATGATTTTTGGATGATTTTATCTCGTAATACCAAGCTATAATTTGTTATTTTGATATATATATATATATTGATATTTTTCAATATATTCATAGTATTTAGCCAAAATAAAAAAACTAATTAATAAAATAATTAAAAACCCTCCTCTCCACCCCTATAAATAACACCCATTAAACATTTTCTCCCCACACCATCCAAGATTTTGTAATTTTCCATGTTCTTCCAAATAATCTTCCAATTCACATCCCAAACATCATGGTTCCCTTGTTATTATCGAAATATCAATCCCTTTACCCTAATGATGTACTCAAGGAGGGGGAAATCAATAGGTGAAACATATTTCTTTTTATTTTAAATTCGATTCAATTTATACTAATTTCATATTTCATTATAACATAACCTTATCCATGTTACATGATAATTAGAGTATATGTTATATACATTAAATTTTTTGTGTTTATGGAATAAACCATAATCATTTCTCTGACCCTCGCCTTTTATTCTAAAAATTAAAACATCATCTATTATGTGATAATTTATCGAATTCAAGGACGATGTGTTTCCAATATACATTACTAACATCAATTATGGTAGGAAAACAATTTTTATTCTCAAAATAGTTTAATTTTTTTTAAATCCTATTTAATGTTCTAGAACCATTATATAGACATTATGTTGATTAATATAACAAATCTTGTGGTGATGATAAAAAACATGCCAAAATAATCTGAACTATTATCACTAACTTACTATCTATTGATTCATCTTCACCCAAAACAACCCAATGAATTATAGATACATTTAATATTATATATTTTAAATTACTACATATAACTTTATTTATATATAAGTATTATAATTTTAAATTATCATCCATACTCGTGTTCAAGTAAACTGATCTTGAAAACAATGGAAACGAAAGCTCCTGATCAATAATATTTAATCTTATAACTCATCATAAGAAAATAAATGAAAATAATAAAATTCTAAAAAATAAAATAAATTTATAAAACGTTATAAATTAAATAATTAATTGATATAAGTTTATTATCTCGAACATATTTCTCAAGTGCCAAAAACTTTCTAACATAATGAAATGGATTATCCCTGAAACCTCATTTTTTCCTTCGGGTTTCACATTATCCCTCTTTACCCCAATGTAATTTTAAATTATTATTAATTAAATTCACCTAAATTCTCCATCTCTGTCCTAAAATTATGTTTTCATCCCAATTTTGCTTTCTTTGATGAGGAAGTACATTATTTGTAAATTTTCCTTCTCAATTATTCTCGATAAGGAAACCTAATTGAAGGGAAATTCACAATTTCATACCCATATTCATGTTATAAAAATAATAAAATTTCAATCAACATTATTTTTTAAAAATCACTCATTTAATCATAAACAATATTTCTCAGATCGTATCGGGTTTTATACATAAAATTATGACTATTTAGTTTTAATGAATCATTAATATTTTCATTAAGAATTACTTATTTTTTTATAAATATTCTTAAACATTATATTTATATTAAAACACTTATTTTTTATATCATTTTTTATGATCTATAACTATTTTACATATTAATTTCCATGTATTATCTAAATCCTTTCATTAATTTAACATATAATGATATTCCAATTTTTATTCCTTTTGACAAGATTATGATACCCCATTCTTCCCAAGGGTAACCCTTTTGTTTTTTTTTTGTTCGTTATGAATTATTATTCAAGAATAAAAAATATTCATGATAATTTTATGATTGATGGGACTACATAGTGATTCAATGCATTGGATGTTTTTTAGAGTCATGATATGTCATATTAGGATGAGGTGTGAACCTCATTCCATTTAGGTACTTTATCTTCCTTGTGAAATGGTCTTGGAAGTTATCTATGACTCATTTTTATGTAATGTTGTGTTTTGTTTACAAATGTCTACGATACAATTATTACATGATCACGTGTTATTTTTTTATGATTCAATATGTGTACTTAGTTTCCATTCCTTATTATTTTACCATGGTATTCCATATATCCAATGTGATATGATTTATTTCTATGTTTATTCTCTTTCTATGCTTTTGTATATTCAATTTTTTCATGTATTTCCAAGGTTATCCTTTTTAGTTTTAAGAGCTTAATGATTGTTAGAAACACATTATGGATTTAATTTTTTTTATTTGGGTATCATGTTTTCTATTTATGTACATCATATTAAAAAATCACTAGACTATACACTCATTGGATTTAAATTTAATGGTTAATTATTCTCAAAACAATGTATTAATATGTGTAAAAGTATAGGTTCACTATAGTTGGCAATATAGAAATATCATGTCATTTTTGGATATTAGAATTAGATAACATTAGTAAGTAGCCTAGTGATAATTATATCACCATGGATATCTTATTTTTATACATTTTCATCACAAATTAGGATATATTTTTCATTTAGAAATTTATCCATCTATGTTTAATGTTTTTTTTTCATGCTACCTAATTTTTTAAGAACAATAATTGTACATTATTTTTTTTAATGACTATATGAATGATAAATCAATACAATAATAAATGTGAAATGAAATGTGATGATCTTTCTTATGAAATTAGAAATATGATGGGAACAAGAGCTTAAAACATTGTGATAGTACATTCTCAACTGGATCAAGTTAAGAATAATAACTTGAATGGAGGTGAAATTCCTCTATTTCGTAAGAAAGTGGATGTTGTGATATAATATTTCATAAACAAATGGCCTCCATTTATTAGTGAATCATTAGATCCCATATTCCTAGAAAAATGGATTAAACCTTTGATTAGATTCTCTCAATCCTCTTGTACTTATAAGAAGATAATGTTTTTTGGGTTGTCTATTATAATGATGGGCAAGCTGATCAGTGGTGGACACCGATCAAGATTAAAATGTACAAGCAGAAAACTAATTCCATGGAATGGGTGGATTTCATGAAAATATTTTTCAATAAATATATTCCCTAAACCCTCTTACATAATATGGAGTGACAGTACCTTGTACTATAGAAAATGGAAGAAGAATCCATTGGATAGTATTAAGAAAACATCACCAGGATTACAACATACACCTATGGATTTTCCATGATCATTTAAATCATGGAGGATCTATTAGTTAGTAGATTCAAGTCAATTAGGATAAAATTTTAGGTGATTCGATAGTTTGACACCTACAAATAAATTTTTCATTGTGCCATTAAGGATGAAATAATGATCAGAGACTCTCAGTAGTCCAGGGGAAAATAATTAAAAATCGATTTCAATATAGTTGTATCAAAAGATAAAACCAATGAATGGAAGTAGACCCAAGACCAGATGTGTCAAAAGTGTCGGAAGAAGAATCCAAGAAGCTTCTTAAATGGGAAAAGATATGCTTCAGATGTTGATGATTGGGGCATATAAATAATAACTACCAATGGTATATGATGAATGCCAATAATGTAGAAGACAAAATAAACTTTCTAATCCACCCTCATCAAGTATTGAAGTGTTTAAAAAATAAATAATATGATCATTATCCAATAAATTACCCTACACCAAGTATTATTAAAGGAAATCAACAACAAAAATCTCTATCGTTGAAAGGAAGGACATATTCTATAACTACTAATGAGTTGGTGCCCATTAATGATGTGGGGATAGGTTCAATTGTTATTCATTCCTAGAGAGTGAATGTACTATTTTATTCTAGTTCTTAACATTATTTTATATCTTTCATGTTTAGTAGAACTATTCAAACAAAAATTCAAAATATGGAGGTTGATTTATCCACGATAATAGAATGTTGATATATTATATTATCCAATGTATATAACTCCTCCTATGTTAATGTTTTTGGATTAAACGTTCCATAAAATATTTTCTTACATTGATGTATTTTTAGGATATATTGGGAATGCAGAAGATATATTTATAAAATGGTAACATCAATATTTGTGAAAGAGATATCACAATTTTGACAACCTGTGAAACTATTGTGAGGGCATTGTATTCGATAGCTTGTCTGACATGCGACAACAAGCGTGTAATGTAAAATAATATTTGTATACTTCATAATATATTTAAAATTATCAAAATATTATATATATATATTTAAACTCATCAAACATATATTATGGTTGAAATGTACACGACACAGGTTAAGCATCCATCATATGAAACAATGAACTTCCTCTATTGCTTATGTTACATGCAAAAGATACTTTCTTCGATGGATTGCACTATATGCAATAACAAGTCTTACCATGAAACAACTTATAAATAAAACATTATTATTCAATATAGTAAGATATAAATAAGCTTTTATCAATATGATTAACTAAATTATAAGAATATATGGTTTATACAACTCATTAATTGGATAAAAATAAATTATAAATTATTATAAAAACTAATTGAACATTAAAAGCTTATTTTAATAGAAAAACTTATTTTCTTCTCACAAATATATTTTACCCTAATAGATAATAATAATTAAAATTAGTGAGTGATATTGATGTAATAAATATGTTTCATATTTAATCAATTATTTTTCACATTCATCCAATAGATTTGGTTAGCATAAGATAAGATCAAACCCAATACTTCACATAAAACCCTATATTCATGATTGTTTTACCCCATTTTATTGAAAAAATTATTTTAAATTTTAATTTTTAATATTTAAAAATTTAATTTTATAAAATAATAATTCTTTTTCAATTTAAATTTTTCAAATTTTTCTTATGATTAATTTTGGGGTTTCTTCCGAGAAACATCAGATTTAGTGAATAATGAAAAACATTGTGTTTCAGTTAAATGTTTTCTTTTCGTTTACATAATTATTAATGATAAATAAAAATAAAAATTTATTATAAAGTCAAATTATATCAATTATACATATATTAATAGAATTTATATCATTATAATCAATAAAAATTATAAATTTAATATAAAAACAATACAATATTTTGACACTTATCTACAAAAACTAGTTAATCCGTCTACTTGTGAGATTAGAATGAATCTTAATTTATCTACATCAGTGATTATAATTTTTAAAATAATAAAAAAATCATTTTAATAAATATTATATTTATGGTTTAATAAGGTCAATATAATTTTTGGAAATTTTATTTTGGGAATGTGATTGAAATTAATTATAGTTTTTATGGTGTAATTGAGATTAAATGTTGATTAAATCCCTGTGTATAAGTGCCCAAATGGAAAAAAAACTTGTCCAAAACAATTTTTCTAGAAATATAATTTCAATTAACCTTCCAATAAATATTTTTTCGTTTTTATGACTTTTACTATGTAGAACATGTGAACTCCTAACTTTTTTTTAAAAAAATAATATGTGAGTCTTTTTCCTTCCCAATAAATGGCTACCACCTCTACACATTCCTCACACATCTCAATAATCTTATGTTTTACAATTAAATGAAAAAATATTCTCCCATAATTCCTATCCTATACATATAATAATCCTTTTGGGTTGAAAATATTCAAAAAATCATTTGGGATCAAACTAAAAGATGTTTCCAGATTAAAATGTAACATTTTTTACCAATCTATCTACTTTAATTTCAAGTATCCACTAATAAAATCACATATTATATTATTTTATAACAAAAAAAATTCCCAATTATCTAGTTTTTTGTTATTCTAAGAGTTTAACCTATACTTACATACACACCACCATCTAATGGGTAACAAATATAATCTTACTGTGGATGGCGAACAACTGCCTCACGAAATGATGATTGTACATTATTCTATTACTGCCTCTCATGTTAGAAATTATGATCTAAAAATTGTTTAAACATTTTATAAATGATATTACTAATGTATTTAATTATTTAATAATACATACATTTTGTACATTCTATTTTTAATTAATATGATAACATTTCTTGAAGAAATGTGAACTACAACCCTGTCAATGTGATGTGATTCGTTAACATGATACATGGAATGAATAAGTGATAGTTATAATTAAAAATAAGATTCATAAACAACATATAAATAATATTAGTTAAATAATATCCTTTCATGATATATATATATATGTATATCATTTTTTTATTACCCATTCACAGTCTTTTAAAAATATAACCTCGTTTGTGGGCTTGTGGACACCACCTCCTCGACATGATGCTATTACTTTTACAACACCAAATTTTATATATAAATATATTATTAAATAATATTTTATTTATTATATAATTTTCTTATTGGAATGATTTTACATTCTTATGTTCTTTCCAAAATGATCATTTAAAAATGGAAATATTACCCAAGCGTATGTACATCCTAACATCTCCATTATTGTAACATTGATTCTATTTTCATAATTTTATTTAATGATTTATTTCAAATTTATAATTTATGTATAAATTTGATTGTTTTTTCAAAATTATTATTCTAAATATGTTATATAATAAACCCTATGACCATAGCTGAACAACAATAGTTGTTTTGATAGATAAACCGAATTTGTTCAAAAACACCTAATATAAACAGGATCGATTAAGTATTTGTACACAACAAGGTAATATGTTTAATAAAATTAATTATAAACATGAAAAATATTATGATTCAAATATAAAATTAGCATAAGTTTATTATATATGATGTTCATGGACGTTCACTAGAATGGAAACACTATGTAATGGATTCTTGTCTCATTTTCCTTTTGTGAGGAATACATAATTACTGTAAACCTAATTTAGATTATATGGACTAAATACAGCCACATTCACATATAATATCATGAAATATATTTTTTCTTTTTATTTAAATGTTTTATTTATGGATTATTTCCCTTGAGACTTCCAATCCATTTATTACAACATTTTTAATGATTTCAATCTCACTTTTTAAATAAATGAGATTAATTACATATTCACCACATCTGTTTTTTTTCGTGTACCTACTTGAAATTTGGATATATTAAATCCTGAATTCATTGTCCTTTATGGTATTAAATAATTTAATTTAATATCATTATTTAATGAGTTTTATGATTTAAAAATGTATCAAAGTGGTATGAGTCACGTTAGAATGATTAAAAACTATTTTCATCATGAAAAATACTAATGATCATTAAATAGAATTTACCTTTGAGGACATTATATATCAGTTTAAAAAACAAATAAATTATTCTCTCATTATTTATGACCATTTCATTTTGTTGTTCCAGTTTCCCAATCTTTGTTACAACGGTGTTTTTAGAATATTTTTCTTCAGAAAACCCGACATCATATCTATCTTTCATCAAATAACAGATTTTATTAAAATTATGTATAATTTTTTTTATAATTAATTATTAAATACATTTTTACCAATTTTTTATTTTACCAAAGATTCAATGGAATCTTTTTATATCAATTTTAATGAGCTGTTTCAATCCTTTTGTCATACAAATGGAATATTATTTTTAACATGTACAACATGTACATATTCATCCACTATCTTTTATTTTATGACACCTATTAATGTTTAAAAATAAATTTATAATGAAAAATATTTTAAAAGGGGTTTTTCAAAATCAAGGGTTATTTTCCTCAAGAATAAATTTAAATGTTAATATTTTATTTCATCATAAACAACAACCCACTATTTTACTTCACTTAGGTTTCTTGTATTGATACCATCTTAATTCATCATCTAGATGGTTATTATTGAATTGACATGGAAAATATTCACATTCACTTCTTTTATTTAATTATAATTCACCATGTTGTATTCAATTTCATAAGATCATTGAACTAATGATTTTCCTATATAATCCATTTCATAATTTTGGGATATTTCTATTTCTTAAATCGTATACCATTTTACATATGATGCCTTCATGTATAGTTATTTTATTAATTGGGGAATCATTTATAGATCTTTATTTCATATACAATATAGTAATCGGATAAGGAATATTGGTTATTTTTTTATTCAATGTGAGGAAATATTTGGATTGTTAATTACGTGTGGAGCCCAGACATTATATAGATCATTAAAGCAACAAAAATATCTCATGAGAAGAATAATTGTTCAAATGGGTTTCTAAAATTAGTTTTAGACCTTAATGTGAAAGGTTATGATGGTAATATGATTCAATATTCCGGATACATGACATACATAATGAAATAAATTTCCCTCATAGTAGTTTTAATTATTTTCATCCATGAGATTTTGCGTTAAAATATTTATGGACACATTTCATTTCAGTTCCCCGATTAGTGGAATGTGTTTTTATTTAATTCTTTAACAAATTTTTTTATCCAATTATTTTAATGGAATGTTTTTTTAGTTATTAATTATCCTTATTTCATATGTACTTTCATATAGCTTAGTGATTACATGGCATGTCTGTTCAGTTTTTCACCTTGCCATGCTGACTATTCACCTTGAATCAATATTACTTCAACAATTTTTTTCCTTACTAAGCATTTGAGCACACCCTTATTATGTTTCAATATATATTATTTTATGAATAATACTACAAATGATATTCCGGGTTATCATATATGGATGAGAGATCATCCTAAAAGATTATATGTTTATAAGGAAAAATTATGTTATAATTAGTGTATCTATTTTTAATACAATTATTATCTATTTATCAAGTTTACTAAGACTACTAAATAGATTTTCCCTACATGGTTTCATTCCAAATAATCATGCTAATTTAATTAAATTTAGACAATGGGACCGACCTATTTGGGGTAGGGTTTCCATAGTTGGTATCAAAGGAATATTAGTAGAAACCATGGGAACTCGATTTTGAAATACCTAGATTAGAAAAAATAACCCTATTATAGAATTTGAAAATGTAAAGAATAAAACCAAATAATTTTTATAATATTTATATTTTGTGGATCATCATAAAAATACATACCTGTATAGATACTACAATTAGAAATGGTTCTAGTAGATATGTACCAAAGAGTATCAACTAAAACAAGGTGTTCCAAGCATAACTATGGGTAACCATTTACACGATAATGGGTCTTATTATGCAGCTAGTTTAAGACTCTCTGGTGATATTATTAGGATAATCGTTGTTTTCATTACAAAACATTAAGAAAATTTTTAAATGATTTTGAAAATAAATAATTATGCATAAACCTCGGTTTTTTTAGATTTAAAAATAAGGTGACATTATTTATATATATTAAAGATAATAATACACATTTCTTAAAATGAATATTTTTACTCATAGTATTATTTTTGTATTTATTCAATGGATGGAACCAAAAGGATTCATGTTAACAGAAAACATGAAAGACACGATATTGAAAATGAGCAACCAAAGTATGTGTTGAAAATAGTGAAGGATATCACGTTTATAACAAATAAGTTTTTGAGAAGTATGATTAATAATATATAACTTTACTAACTCCCGAGAACAACGAAGAAGATAATTATTGACGATGATTAGATTCTGAGTGGTGGAGACTATATAGAAAAGAAGGCTCAAATTTCAACATGTGTGAAGCATTGAAAGAGATACGCATGATAGAGTCTCAATTTTACAAGTAAAATATTTTTATTTTGGAAATAATGATATAATTAAATGGAATGTAGAGGAAAAATTAAGAGTACTATGGAAGGAAATGAAGCTCATCACATGTAATCTATTATAGTTTGTTGTTGTAAATGTTAGGACCTGGACATTAACAAAGTCAATGCCCTCTCATAGAGGATAAAATCTAGACCATGGAACGATCGATGGGGAAATATGTGGATGAAGTATTTATGTGTTGAGGATGTATTGAAAACTGTAGTTAGAAGTATTTTTATCGACTAACCTAATTTCAAGGATATTCATTCAAATATATTTTGGATATTATATTAATATGGTTTTAGAATAGTAAAAACCAATAATATGGGTGAAAACTAGTCAAATATATCATGTTAATGGGAATTGAACCCACGATCGAAGTACGATAAGGGTTTTTCACCAACCACTAACCTATGAAATGTCCTTGTTAATTTTTATGGGTTTTAGTTAAATATTTTAATGAATAAATATAAATAATGGGCCACTTTTAACACTTTTTTGTATTAGAAATTAATCTATTAGCATAATTTTTTTATGATATATTTAAAGACAAATAGTAATTATTTTCTCTCTTTTATATGTCTTACGATCCATTAAATGTTTCATTTACTGTTTGAGTCCTTAAAAAAATTCATTTTTGGTAATTGATTTTTTCGAGAGTAAAGGGATGAGTTATAAATTGATCATACCACAACCAAAGGATAGGATTGTGATATGATATTGGGACCTATCATGTTATAATATTTTTTTATATTCTTGGTAATTAAAATAATTAACCATCATTATGAAAATGAATTAAAAATAAAAATGATATCCTAATACCTAAATTTCTAGGGAACATATGACTTTCTAAATCAATAATGATTTATGGATTTGAGGCCCTAGACATTCCATTGACCATTCACATTTTGTGATGGATGTAATATTTCACTCCCTATATATATTTATAATTATCCTCTATGTAAATACCTCTAATTTCAAATGATGTTATCATAATTAGAGCCATAGTTAGATGTTATTCAATGTGAAATTTCTACTTTCAATTCTCATATTTATAGAAATTACATATGAACCATTACCCGATGTAGGATTCCAAAAATAGAATGTTTCAAAAAATATATCACCCTAATTGATTTTAAATTGTAAGTATGAAATTTTAATATGATGGGGGAAATTTGACACCCTGACAAACTAAATTAATAACCTTTTATTAAATATCATTTATGACACATGACAACAAGCGTGTAATGTAACATAATGCATGTATACTTTATAATATAATTTCAATTTAAAATATATTATATATATTTATATGCATTAAACACCATGTTAGATTGCAGTTCACATGACACTATGTTAGTGTAAACCGTACAGAACAATGACCATCCTCTATAGCTTGAATTAAATGCAAAAGTGACATTCTTCAATGGCCTTCTCAATACATAATACAGAGACTTACCAATAATATATATATAACTCAGATATTATTATCTAATATAATGAGATATAGAATTGGTGTTATGGTTAGTATTAACAAAATTATAAACATAAATTGTTTATAAAAATATATAATTGGTTACAAATAAATTATAAATGAATATATGAATCAATTGTACATTAAAAGTATTTTATTATAGAAAACTATTTTTTTTATCAGAATGTTTTTTTACCCTAATAGATTAAAATAATTAATCTTATTAATTTATAATAATGTAATAAATATGATTCATATTCAATGAATCATTTTTTATATTCATCTAATATATTCGGTAAGAATAAGAAAGGATCAAACCCAATATTTCTTATAAAAACCCATATTCAAGCACTTATAACATTCTTTTTAATAGTGAACTTATTTTAAATATAAATTTTGAAAATTTTATGAATTTTATATTATAAACTAAAAATAAATTTTTAATTCATATTTTCAAAATATTAATAGTACTATTTATTAATATTTTTTAGAGAATCTTCATTTTTTAGTGACTAGTAAAAAATACAGCGTTTTAGATAAAAACTTTGTTTTTGATTAAATAATTATTATTGTTAATTAATATTATTAATTTATTTTCAATTAAAAATGGTTCAGTTATAAATATATTAACATATTTTAGTTCATTATAATAAATATAAATTATAAATTTAATTTTAAAACAATACAATCTATCGAACATTTTTCTACTAAAACCAGTTAATCGTTATGTCTGTGAGATTAGCATTAATATTAATTTTCACAATTTATTTATTTGAATTTTGAAAATCCTATATACAACATTTTAATAGAGATAATATTTTTTCCCATTAATATTATATTAATTTTTGACTAATATGTTTAGTGAATGTGAATTAAATTAATAACAGCGATTAAGGTGTCATTTGCCTTAAAATAGACTAAACCGTATATTTAATGTCCCAAATGACTTTGATATTTGTAAAAGGAAAATTTTCTTGAAATATCACAAACAATATCCACAAATTCATTAGTTTTGGTGGTTCAGTATGACTTTTATTAGGTATGAATTTGTGAACACCACACTTCTTCTCAAAAAAACCAAGTGAGTCCTTTTCCTTCAATATAAAAGGCCACCACTTGAAATCAGTACTCAAACCCCTCACAAAAATTATATTCAACCAATACCTAACCAAATTGTCTCATAAATTTTTTATACTAAACCTAGAATCATCCTGTTGGGTAGAAACCATTCCTACAATGCCATTTGGTTCAAACCAAATGAAGTTACACGATTAAAAGACAAAATATTTTCTCAATCTCTCTAGTTTCATTTATATTCTACTACCCTAAAAATATACTTTTTCACTTCTTGAATAAAAAAACCTGTAACTTCAATATATTATTCTGTTTTTATGATGATATTTTAACATACACTTACACAAAAACAGCCATATAATGGGTAATGAACAGAATGTTTCTATAGACAGTGAACTACTACCTCGGGAATCAATGGTTGTTCATTATTCCATTGCCTCCTCTCATGGTGGAAATTATGATATCAAATTTGTCTATAAATGTTATATATGAAATTTATAATGTCATTATACTTATGTAAAACTATTATAATACATAATTTATTTACATTTCATTTTAAATTAATACGCTAACATCTTTTGATGAAGTGTGTACTACTTCCCCCTAAAGGATGTGATTCGTTCACACAATTCAAGAGTTTTTTGAATTATATTTATAATTAAAAATGTGAAATAAAAAATGTGATATTCATTAAATAATATACTTTCTATAAATATATATATATATATCATTTTCTTTATTACCCCTTTAAGCACTTTAACCGAGATAACATCATTCGTGGATGTGTGGACTACCACATCCTCCTCATGATGTGATTCGTTTTACTCCAAAAATACAATATAACAGTATATGTGATTAATTAATTTTTTATTAATTATATAATTATAATTTTGGAAATATTTCATTTACATATCATGTTTCTAAAATGGTAATTTAAAATGGTAATTTTTCTCAAGTGTACGTACGACCTACCATATTTATTGTTGTAAAAATGATTCATTTTTCATAACCATATTTAGTGATTGATTTTAATAATATAATTTGTGTACATATATTTTAATTATGACATGTTTATTATTTTGGAAATATTATATAATGAACCTTATTACCATAGTTGACCAATAACAATTGTTTTCACACATATACTCAATTTTGTCAAAAACAGTTGATGTAAACATTATTGTTTAAGTAGTTGAACATAACATGTTAATAAGTGAAATAAATGTAATTACCAACAATAAAAAATGTTCTTTAGACAATAGAATATCAACATAATTTTATTATATAGTAATTTAATGTACGTTCACCTAAAAGGAACCACGAGGTAAGGGATTCTTGTCTCATTTTCATTACGTAAGGCATACATAATTGTTGTACATATAATTTCTTATATATTGTGTACTTAAATTCACATTTACATATAATATCATGATTTAATTAATAATTATGTTATTTAAATTTTTTAAATATGTATTATTACCTTTGGTTTTTCTAATCCATTTGTTTCTAGAACAGTAAAGATTTCCATCTCACTTTTTACAACTGTGAGATAAATTTCATATTCAATAATTAATTCATTAATTTTGTGTACCTAATAGAAATTTTTATAAATTATATCATTAATTAATTTTACCTAATGTTATTAAAAATATCATTTATTATTATTATTTCATGAGGATTATTATTAAAAATAAAAATTTAATGTGGTACGGCACACTTAGGAATTTGTAATGATTATTTTCATCAAGAATAATCCATATAATATTTCAATGGAATTTCCATTTAAGAAAATTATTTAACCATTTTTCAACAAAAAATTCCTTGTTATCTAGTTATTTTTAACCATTTCACATGTTAGTACCATTTTTCCACTCTTTCGTACCAATTTTTTTTAGAATTTTTTTCTTCAAAAAAACCAAAATTATATATCTCTATAGTCAGAGGAACTATTTTATTATAAAAACCGTTTTTTATTAAAAGGTATTAAAAATTGTTTTTTAAAGGGGTTTGGAATAAAAAAAAAATTATTGTTTTTTTACCGATATTTTAATTTAATCTTCTTGTATCTTTCCTAAAAAGGCATTTTCTACCCTTTTCCATAGAAAAAAATATGCTATTAACCTTGTATGACATGTACATATTCTTATGCCATAATTTAATTGAAGACTCATTTTCACATTTAAAAGGATTTTTTTTTAAGAAAATTATTTTCAAATGAATTTCCAATGGAAAATGATATTTACCGTAAGAATATATTTAAAAGTAAAAATTTAATTTTATTAACAAAAACAACCATCAATTTTAATCCACATGGGATTATTTTATGGATATTATCTTTATTCTTCTTCAGGATGGGTTATTGATGAGTTAAAAGAGGATAGTATTCATATTCACTGACAAGATTACATTGTTAGTCACCCTGACGTATTCAATTCCTTATGATCATTGAACTCTGAATTTCCACTTATGATCCCTTTAATGTTTCAAGGATATTAATATTACCTTAACTGTATAAAATTTAACATATAGTGCTTACATTTATATTTATTTTATAAATTGGATAATTATTAATAGATCTGTTTTTTCTAATCCAATTCAATTATTTGATATGGAATATTAGTTATTTTTCTTATCCAATATGAGGAATGATTTGGACCTGAAAATATGGGTGGATCCCTGAATTTATATTGCTCTTCTATGAATAAATATGTTCGTATAAGATGAATGATTGTGAAAATGGGTTTCCCCCCTTAGTTTTAAACCATATTGTGAATGGTATTGACGATCATAGGTTTTCAAGTGCATGAGTGATGATGTCCCTAAAGTAATCAATAGTTCTTATAGATGTTTTGAGTTTCTATTCATCCATGAGATTTTACATTGACTTATATATGGATAAATTTTATTTTAGTTCATTTATTAATGGAATGTGATTTAGTTTCATACCATTTAATATTTATTTTTCCTTCTCTCATTATTTAAGGGGAATTCATTTCCAGTTACTACCATTCCATATTTTTTTTAAATTCTTTCAGTTTATTGATTACATGGCCTGTGTGTTCAGATATTTACCTTTCCATATGGAATATTCACATTGATTCGTTACTGTTTATACTGTATTTTTCCCTTAATGAGCATTTGAGATCACGCTTATTCTATTTATTTTCCTAGGAATACATGAAATATACTATGAATGATATAAAAGAATATAATAGATGGATTATAGATCACCATAAAATTTTATCTATTTAGAATAAGAAAATGTTCTAATTAGTGTATAAATTTCTAATTCATTTCTCATTTATGTATATAATTTTCCAAGACAACCAAACTGATCAGTCCTTTTGGGATTGATTTCTTATAATCCTGAAAAGGTAATTGATAGAAGACACTGGCTCTAGGTAGTCTATTTCCTGATCATTACAACTCTTCACCTCCAATACCATACTCCAATTATGTCGAAGTGTAAGGGGGAAGATGAATCTCCATCAGAATCATTGGATCAATTATTGATTTTATTACCTTTTGTGAAATAATATCTATCTCAAATGTTTGAGACAATAGATATGGGAATGCTCCAACACATGAGCACTGTGAGGGTATAAAGTGATGTGTTCCCTGAAGAATTTCATACTCTTCCTCTTGATGTAGATGTTGAGTTCATAATTGATTTTATTCATGGATCACATCATATATAAGAGACACCATCTATAATGTCCATTATTTAACTAGATTAACTAATGATTCTTTTACTGGTGAATCTAGAAAAGATATTTATTTTTCCTATGTGCTTCATCATGGGGTGCATTAGTTATCTTAGTCATGAAGAAGGATGGATAAGTGATCCAATTCCTTGGTTATCAAAAGCTCAACAGATAATTATAAAGCACTATTGCCCTCTTGGATTCTTCTCGAAATGGGGATGACCTTGTTTGTTTAAGGTTCAGACATTCTAATTGGTTTCTTATGGGTTTATTTATAAAATTGATAACATCCAGTGATTCTAAATACATTTGGACCTAATTTCCAAAGGTAGGTGCTCATTAGTAGTGGACTGATGAGGCATAATAATTTTCATTGGTCGAGAGGATGGGAGGTCTGACACATCACACCTTTTTGGAGGAAATTATTGTATACTCAAGATCTGTGATATAGATTTAGGTTATGTTAACAAATCCATATTAATTTATCGAGAATGAAATGAGTTTTTATTTTAGAATTTTAAATCAATGATTGATATGTATGGGATTTAGAGAATCATTTATATGTATTTGAGTTTCTTCATCGATAGAGAATCATCCGTATATATTGGGGATTCTTTTTCAATGGTATCTTTCAATACATTATATATAAATATCTTGTCCATTATGATGACCATAATGGTATTAAAGACACTCAGTGGGGCACGTGATGTTTATTGTAATTCAGAAGGACAAGGAATAATTCCGAGTTGGGATCGTACCCGCAGATGGGCTACCAATGTATCCTTGTTAGAGAGAAATCATAACCCACATAGTTTGGGAATTAAGATATAGTTTAACGTCATATGGGATGGATGAGAATTAATGTGTGTTGGGCTTGAACCATAGAAAGGATTCCTACATACTATAATTTTATGTTAGAGATTAAATCCCATGTAGTTTGATTAAGAATTGTGAGGTTTACATATGATTAACGACCCAAAGAGATGTTTCATGGTTACTTTTACACTCTAAGCTCACGTGAGTCATGCTTGGTGTGAGAAACAAGAGGTACTAGTAATCCTAGCAATTTTTTCCATGAAATATGCGGTCATAAGGAATGATATGGGGCTTATGTATGTTTGACGTCCCAATGAGGTGAAGACTAGGATTTATATTAGGAAAGAAGCTTAGCAACAAGCTCGATAAAGATATTCGTGCTCTATAGAAATTTGGATACTCTAACTTGGTGATTACTCCTGAGGAGTATTCCAAAATAAGGGGGGACATGGGGATTACTCCTAAAGAGGATTCCCATTATCAAGGTCCACAAAGGTAATTGTACTTTATGGAGATTTATATTCCTAATATGGGGAATACTCTTAAGGAGGAAGGCCAAATTAAGGGGATAATTAACTTTTAACCTGGGGAATAATCATGAGAAGGATGCCCAATGTTAATGGAAATCTTATGATTGGGGATTACTCTTTTGGAGGATGCAAGATTAAAGATTCTCTCATCATAAGGGATGTAGATGAATAAAGGGAACCTCTAACCGTAGTGATATAAAGATATATATATCACACGGTTTTGGGAGATATTCCACAGAACCCCTTTCAGATAAGGAATCCAACACTGAAACCATACCATAATTGTCATTGAAGAATGTTTTGAAGGCTAGATATTTAAAAGGAAATGTGTATTTGATGAAAATGGGTGAATAGGCAGGAGGGTCATCAAAAAAGTGGCAGGCACGGTAGTCCTGTTCGGACGCGCAAGTCTAGATTGGGCACACAAGTCATGGTCATTCAAGTATACTTGCATGACATGAGTTCACTTGGGCGACGAAAAAACTATAGTGTAATACTTGGGCGAGACTTCGCTCAAGCCCTTAGTATTATCCATAGATTCTTATAGAAGGGCGGCGTACAAGTTACCATGAGAGGATAAAGAGGTGCGCATGTGTCTCCATTTACCTTAAGGTTTGGACACTTAGTTGTGCAAGAATTGATGATTTTTAATACATAAGACTTGTTATTATGCTTTAGAGATTCCATTCTCTGTAAATAATTACCTTAAAAGTGTTTGAAAGAATTCAGACAGAGACATGGGTGACCAGAGTTTGAATCAGAGTTTTGGATTTTTCGTCCTCAAAATGGGGGGCCCACAGGGTGTATTTATAGGACACTGAGAACCTTGGGTGAAAAAATAATAGGGTTCTCAAGTCACTTGTGTGACCCATATGTGGTGTAAAAGTTACCTACATTACCATAAAGAAACTTGGGCGACCCATGTTTAAAAGGTTCCTTTTTCAAGCCTTTGTCAATTTTTGATGTTCTTCAAAGGATGACTCTCTTTGTGCTTAAGGAATTTCCATTTTTCGTTCGTTAGACTCTATGATAGAAAAGAGCATCAACAAATGTCTCCCTTAGAGTAGGATCCGAAAAATGAAGAAGGATTTGACTCTGGGGAAAATGAGAAACAAGGTGTCGTGGTGCGCTAGTAGTTTGCGCGTAGGTATTGTTCCGGCATGTAGGTTCCTGTGCGCAGGGGTATGACCTCACCTATATATACGGGTTCTATTCTCGTGCAAACAACCCAGATTCCAAAGCTTCTCACTCTCATCACGCCGTTGTATAGCTTTTTACTCGTCTTCACTTCTGTTCATTGTGTCACATATCTTCAGTCTATTTTTGACTTGCAAGCCAGTACTTGCGCGGTAAAACATGCACGACCAACATATTCTTTTGCGCCAAGTATAGATTTGTGGGCCTTAATGCCTTATCCATTTTTCTATTTCTTCACAATTTTTATGAAAACCCAACTTAATTAATAGTTAATTATTTGACCCTTGGGCGGATTCAAATGACTCATAGATAAATTAGATCAGCTGATTAATTGGATAGCAAGGGAATAAGTTACATGATGAACATCGTGGTCAATGACTATTATGAAATTTGTAATAACACTCTCCCAGATTTGGGCATTTATTTGAAAAGATTTCATATCAATTTCCGAAAATGTATTTACTTGCCTTTATATGGCCATGGTCATCTTCAAGGAGTCAATATTCCAGATCCAAAAAACTATATCCCTCATTATTGGTTTCAGACTTACACCGATTTATATTCATAATATGTCTTAGTTGCATGATAATTTGTTAATTATAGGATAGTGGAGAAGGCGTTCATAATGAATCGTAGCCCTTGTGCCCCAGATCTGAAACCTCACAAGCCTATGCTACAGCTACATTGTTATCCCTCAATCTTTTGAAATTCTCAGATAGATCAATCCAAAGCCTGGAAGAATATTTTGGACTTCCGTACTAAAGGAGGTGTGAAGCCGACTTGGATGTGGGCATATTCGGTGCAATAAAACATGGAAGAGTTTGTTAAAGATCTGATGGGAGATACAATATTTGATGTCGTCTCTACTGGTCAGACATATGTCTATAGAAATGATAACTTTGTGCCGGATCTAATCATTCACTAGAGCACAGAAACCAATTCTTTCCATCAGACTCATGGAGAAGTTGGAATCAGTTTGTGGGATTTCTATAAGATCCTAGGGGCTCTAATTTTGGGCGATATGTATGATGAATTTATTCCCCCCAAGGCGACTTGGAATGATTCAGATGAGACTCCTGCATTGGATCAAGAATTAATGAAAATTTTCCTCAAGCACATGATTTCAAAGACCTCAAAAACTGATTCTAGGAAATATATTCATCCAGATGAGTGGATGGATATGATTCCTATCAATATGGGAGAGAAGGGGCCCACCTGTACTCATCCATCCAGCTACCCCAGAATAGAGAAGAGGGGTGCTATTGGCACATTCTAGCTGACCCCGAAAGCTGGAGAATTTGAAAATTTGGGGTATTATGTGAATCAAATAATCCCAGAAAACACACATCCTATGGGATTATTAGCATTGTGGACAATTTTTTATCTTCTTCCAGTTAGGGATTTGATAGGAGGGGTCGGGCCAAGGACCATCGTTGTTGCAACCAAGTTGGCTGAGAGGAAAATGGTTGGGTTAGCCACCCCGATTTTGTTGAAGATTCACAGGTGCTTACTCCATATCTATTTGGGTAAATCTCCTTTGAGAATAGTGGGACCATTCCATGTTTAGTGGGGATGGATCGCCACTCACTTCAGGATGTATGTTTTATAGAGTGGATTACAGGTTCCGGGATGTTCTTTTAGGCCATTGGTACTTGCCTTTTTTGGAATTTTGCGGTTTTCCCTCAACCACTATGATATCAACGCGAGGAAGAGCATGTTCATGGAATTCCATTTCTTTCCGTATAGAAACCCACCAATAGGGAATTTTGTTGACGATGGAACAACTATCCTTGAATTGATGTCTTACATGCTGGCTTGCAGAGATGGTGCATGGTCTACCAAAATTGATGGAGAGAATTTATGTGTGGTCTATGATCCATATAGATTTGCACGCTAATTAAATTTTCTGCAGCAGATTGTTGTATCCCCTCCTGTTCATTTCAGGTCAGAGCATCATCCAATGGTTTCCCGAAAACATTGGTTTCTCACACCTATGGAGAAGATCGAGGCAGTGTTTGATCTACCAGTTGCTGGAGCGACAAGTCACTTGACTACATGGTATGTTGAGAACTGGGTAGAATCATACCATGAAATGGTACTGAATCATCTGGTTCCTTGGGTGGGGACAAAAAAGAGAACTGTCAGGAAATAAACCCTTCGTTTGGAAGGTGACTCTTCCTCACCCGAAGTTGATTCACTGGGTTCCTCACCTGGGGCTGATTCGCCGGATTCCCACGATGGGTATGATTAGGCATGACATGCGTCAAAGCAGTCTCATACCATATATAATCTTCCTACCAGCATTAAGAGACCTACACCGTCGACTCATGGTGAGTTACATCATTGAGTCAATTTAATCACCATTATTTTATAGATCAACAAGTTTTATTTTCTTATCCTTTTCCTGTGATTGAATGAGCTGTGAAGAAGATGAAGCGCAAGATTGTAAGACCCACCTCACAGTCTTCTGGTGCACATGCTGAATATCTACAACATGAAGTTGTCCAATCATGGCGGAGTTTATATTGTGATGTTGAAACTGCATGGTTGGACTTATTAAAAGGTATATACATCTATGGATTAGGGAATCTTCGGGCTTCTACTGATATCTATTTCGAGGGTAACCCTGATGAAGTGTGTGTTTACATCAAAGAGCTAGAGATTCTCATATATGCCACTGATTATTCCATTCCTATCAACAATAGGGTGAACGAAATGATGGATCATGGCACCACTGAGGAGATTGGGTCTTCTGTAGATGAGGAGTGGCATGATTACGTGGATCCTTAAGATGTACGTATCTTTTTTTATTTTCATTGTACCTTGATTTTAATTAAATCTTTATTACTCATGGAAATTTCCTTCTTCATCCTACAGTTTGTATAAAAAATGAACTGCTAAGGTTCCTTCACCACAGTATAGACCTAGTGGTACTACCATCGGAGCTAATGAATCTCCTCATGAGCTATGGGAGATATCTCTAGGCTAAGAAGCAATGGTCAAGGAGTTAGACAGGTATTTTCATTCTCCAATTCCTATATTTGGAGTTTGTGATGTGAACACACCTAAAAATCCAAATAATCAAATGCATCGAAGGAAGAAGTCCACACCTAAACGCTTCATTAGTAGTGGAAATTATTTTAGATATTAATGAATCTTAACATATATATAATATTTCTCATACATCTTGGGATCGCAGGGGCTTCTCGGATTTCCCATTTTAGGGATAGGACTGACCCTTCTCTAATAACGATGGTGGGTGATGGTGAATAGTCCCAAATTCATGCTGACCTAGCTGATCCCGAAGAATAGCCAGTGTCTATTCCTTGTACTTCACATAATGATGTACAAAGAGAGAAGAACCTGCTTCTGGTAAATTAAAAATACTTCCTAGAACGTCGAATGCAAACATCAACTGACTTCCATTCTGTGATACTTTAGGTTCAACACCTTCACCAAAACATTTGACGGCCACTGCAACTGACTCCTCAATTTTATCTGAAGAAGCTATCTGGTGTCAAAGGTCGTAGGATGAGGGTCCCCAAGAAGACATAATGAATGCTCCCAATGGAATGACTCACCATGAATCAGAGATATCACTGGATGAAATGATGAAACTTGGAGCATCTTTTGAGGAAATTTTAGATCATGTTAAATTACCATATAATTTAGAAAATTGTGGATGTGAGTGTTATCATTCACCTTAATAAAAATTTCTTATTACATATCTAACCATGATTAGTTGAAATGTGCAGTTCCATCTGAGAAAGCTGTTGATATTCCGATGCCTCAAGGGGGTATTGACAACCCTATCATTGGAGAGATGCTTGCTCAAGTGGAGCTTAACTCGGTAGAGCATCCTAAACCCCACCCTGATAATCTCGTTTAAGCTTGGAATGATAGGGAGGATAATTCTCATGTTGTTGATCTACCTTTGGGTAAGAGATGATAATATTTGGTTCTACACTTAATTTTAAAGACAACATAATCAACTTTTGTTATCCTTTGAAACTAACCAAAACATTCAATTGACTATGTAGGGACATCATTTTCAGTGGCTATATCTAAGGTGAATCCTCAACCTCTGCCCCAACAAGTGGAGAAAGTGATGTAATAAGGGTTATGGGGGAAGGATTATATCATGCAACTTCTTTAAGGGCATTAATCCCAGACTATATTCTCCCATGTGATAGCGATGCTGAATCAGACCCAGAGTTACAAAAGGTTCTCCAATTCTCACATCCCAAGGCGTGGTAGAATATATTGAAGATCATATCTAAAGTGCCTCTTGAAGAGGTGTCTTCGAAGATCATGAGACTGTCATCCCTATTCGTAATTTTGGGACTTGGTGGTTTTGGATATCAAGAGATCCATGCCATGGTGAAACATGTCGTCTTATAGAGGGAGAAGGAGCAAAGGTACCGTCAACATCTGACCAAAGCGAGGTTATTGACCAATATATGTGAATTTGAAGCTACGATTTCCCCGAGATGAGGCTGATCATGCTGCAAAGTTGAAAGAGCTGAAGCATAAGATCAAAGAGGAAGTTGTCCAGCAAATGAACCTTCAGTAACAATTATATTCTATTACTGGGTAACTTGACCATCTTAAAAATTTACCAGAAGGAGTTGAAATTAATGGTAGGAAATCCATCATAGATGCCAAGAATACACTCTATCAAGATAAACAATGTGAAGCTATTCGAGTGAATGAACATCATGTGGCTGCAGATGAGGCTTAGAATGTCGTACATCAAATAAAGAGTTATGTCGAAAGCCACTTGTAATAATTGAAAAATAGAGGAGACTAAAGTCTGTGTATGTCCTTTTAACTCTTGTGAATCAATGAAAATGACATCTCACCTTCAATCATTTTTACCTGCATCCTCTTGCTACGTGGTTTGAATTTTTACCTAATCCAATGGGCCTAGTAAGCATAGTTTTATTTTTTTTCTAGGGTGATAAAAACAAACCATTAATCTTTACATCTTTTAGATTTCAAATATTACCTAAATAATACCAAATGTTTTTTTAGTGAGCTGGGGCTTCACTTTTGATCAGAGTTACCTTGTCTTTTGTGGTCAGTTTAATGTCATGCACGTCAGAAGTAAAAAATGCTAATGTTTATTAACGAATAGCTTTGACTGAATGGATTAAAATAGACTCAATTGCATGATAATTTATTTGAAAACATATTACCACATTAATTTATGGGGGAAATCATGTAATCTATGACTGAAGAAATGATGAATCTGAGGAATGATATGAAAAAAGGCCTAAAAGGATTTAGAGGAAGATTTTTTAAGAGTGAATTTACAACTAATTAACAATCCCGTTAGGGGGTTTAATTATGCCAGGCCACTTAAGGGAATTGGCTGCATAGTCAAATAATATCATCTTTTGGCTGATAGGTTCATTATGTAGACTACTTATGCAAGGCCACCCAGGGGAACATGCTGTATAGTCGGGCAAAAGAACTCTGAAAAAGATTACTTTTCTATTGATAAAAGAATGTGAATGTTTATGGTGATTCAAATTTTCCAAATCATAGAGTCTGCTATATGGAGAGAGGTACATGAATATGGGGAGGATATTCCCAGTAAATATTTTCAATGAATTGGTTGAATGTCACTCTTGCGAAGGTGTGACACAAACGTAGGGAAGGGAAATATATTCCATAGACTTGAATACTTTCAGATCATGAAAAATAATATGGGAAAAATATGTTGAGGATGGTTGTTTTTTGTGGATCCCTACATACTATCAGTAAGACCAATAAGTACAAAAAGTTTTTCTCCACAAGAATGAAGTTACCACTATTTGAAAAACCCGTTAGGGGGTTGAATTATGCAGGGTCACTTAAGGGCATTAGCTGCATAGTCAAATAATAGAAACATTTGGATGAAAGGTCCTTTATATAGAAAACTTATGCAAGGCCACCTAGGGGAATGTGTTTCATAGTCATGAAAAAGAATTCCCATGTATCAGATATTTTGTGACCAGAAGTCAAGAGATGGGTTATGGAGATCTTGAAGTAATTAAGGTTTGGATTATGACACATCAAAATGGTTATTGTCCAATGCATGAAGGAGATACACAGACCAATGCTTACCATAATCATGTTGTGGCTAGGTCTTGAATTGAGGTGATGGACTTCACTACGTATCCCATAAGGATGGGATTCAGTCTATACATAGTTCATGAAATATAGTTTAACGTCATGTGAGATGAACGCGTATGAGATATTAATTTAATTTCGTAGAGTTCGGACCATAATTAGTGCGACACATTATGTGTTCGTTATAAACCTGATGTGAATAAAGACAAGGGTTTTCATACCACATTCATGTGTTCACATGGGGACTTTTCATTCAAGGGATTGAAAGTGGAATTTAGGGTTAGGCCCAAAGACTTTGGGCTGGGTTTTAGGGATTCTCAAACATTCCTATGTATCCCATAAGGATGGGAATCAAGTCATACTAGTTCATGAAATACCCTATGTATAGATTTGGTTCATACATGTGAAGGGTGAAAGGGGACTTTAGTGAAATGATGGTTAGAACTGAGAATAAAGGATTTGTAACCACCATGTATGCACATATTCTTTGGAATATAACATGAATGGAAATAAATATCAATAATGATTACTTCTCATGTGAGGGTATCAAATAATGTAGTAGTTTATTTTCATACAGGAAAAATGTGTGAATATTTTAATGTTATATGCATGGACCGTTGCAGCACAGTTTAGTTTCAAGTAGCTAAGACGTATGGCTATGCAGTTTAATGTCATACAGTAAGGACAATGGGGGACTATATAGTTTAACGTCATATATCAAGGACGATGGTGAACCAATGTGAATATATTAGGTTCATAGGGGGGATTCATGGATCAACATCGTATGAGATGGAGGTGAACCGATGTGAAGATGTTGGTTTTGGTCATGAACCTCAGGAGGTTGCCTACATACCCAGCCGAGATGGCAAGGATTAAAGTCTGCACAGTTCAATTGATGAATGAATTGGTGATCGAGTTGTACTTGATGACAACGACCCAAAAAATGGTGCTGGGACTTATTTGTGGTTAGTGGCCCAAAGAGGGTGTCATTACTGATTCTTACTCTAAGATCATGTGAGTCATGCTCATTGTGAGAAACAAGATGTAGTGACAACCCTAATGATGCATAGTTTAACGTCATCTATGACATATAAGGTTCTGTTTCAGAGTTTACAAGACATGTTTCACTAACATGGGGTGCTTGGTAGTTTAACGTCTTGCAGCTCGGATGAACATTTGAACGTCATGTTGGATGAAAAAGGGGACACAATTTAACATCATGTTGGACAATAGAAGGGATATGCAATTTAATATCCTACAATAAGGAAAAAAGGGACCATGCAGTTTAAAGTTTTGTATTAAAGACTAAAAAAGTATAAGGTCATATGTATGGACAATTACTGCATTGTTTAGCTTCATTTAGCTAGGAAAATGGGTGCATTTGTGTTACAAAAAATACTTCATCAAGAATAATGCATTGGTTGGAGTTGGAATGAGTTCTCCATCCATTGCGATTAAATAATAAGCTTCATTATAGTAGACCTTATGTATTGAATACTGTCCTTCCCACATTGGCTCATACATTGGAGGCTTCTTCCCCAGTTTCATTGGAGTTTTGAGGACTAATACCAATTCTCTTTGAATGAATGAACAAAGATGAACATATTTGTTGAATGCCCGTACTATTTGATTCTGATAGACTTCCAAGTGGTGCCGGTTTTGCACAATGTTTTTTCATCTAATCGTTTCTATTAATCCAATCTAATTTGAGATTGTTCATCTATTGATGACTAGTCACAAATGGATACTATAAGGAAAGGTAATTGAACCTCAATGGGAAAGAATGATTCTGTTACATATACCAATTGTAGAGACCCGAATCATGACGTACATAGATATTACATTACATTTGCGGAATACATAATACATAACAAAAACAGACAGACAAGGACCGTAATAGTTTAGTGTCTTTGGAAACTTGTAACGTAATATTCTAGTCAGGGTGAATGATCTTCAACATCTCTTATAATGATCTTCCACTTTTTGTTTCCTTACCTAAAACCTTTATTTTAATCCCGGGGGAAAATAAAACATAAAAAGGGTGAGCTCAAATGCTCAGTAAGGGTAAGCATGGATAAAATAAAACATACCATATACATTTGAACCTAAAAACATGAACATAAGTTTAAACATCAAAATCATGAGAAACGACTTAAAACATGGAAGTACACAAGGCATAGATCATAATGGAACATAAATCATGATAACATAGCATGGGAATAAAACATGTAATTGTGGCATCCATTAAGCACATGTAATGATTTCCATAGTAGCCAAGGCATTGCTGCCAAGACCATCTTAGTGGTCAAAGTCCCTTTCTGAATCGAGTTCACTCCTCGTTCCAGTCATGTAATACTGAACCAGATTAACTTAGCATTCTGGCCATGTCTCTCTCATGAGATATAAATCTTTACCCAATACATTGGATGGACATATAGGTCTCGACCATCACATAATTAAATCATTCTTACTTGTGACACAAAATAAACATACATCATTCACAATAACCCAACAAATAAAATGGGTTTCATAAACATCATCCCATCATCACATAATTCATATAAAACAAATGGAGATCATATAATAATATCAAAAGTGAAACCAAGTAAATCATAGAGACATGATACTTGAAACATACCCATGTGAGGTAATGCCATCTTAGATGAAAATGGTTTTGATAAAACACTTGAAATGAATTCTTGAGAAAAATATCCTTTTTTCTTCCAAATTATTTTCTTTTAACAAAATGTCATGCAATTTTAAATGAAAAGGATTTTGTTGAAAATAGTCATGAAATATTTTGTAGGAAGCTTCATGAAAATAAGGCTTTATAAAACTGTAAAAATCCTTTCATGCTGTATATGTTAAAAAAACATTCTTCTCGTACTTTTGTCAGAAAAGTCAAAAAGTACCTTGTAGGGTAAATAAATGAAAGATTCCTTCCATACCATGGGGTAAAAGTCAAAATGGGTAAAAATCACTTTAAAAATACATGAATACACTTTTATAAAACATGGACATGGATGATAGCAATAACCCCAGTAAATACTTACGAATAAACAATCTCGGATAAAAATGAGATTTGTAAAATTATCCCTTACCTTAGGTCTGATATGCTTCGTATGTATCCGATCCTCCTGTATAATTATTTAAATAATGTAACTGACTTATTACATAATCATATTCATTGTTATGATGTCATATATGGTTCACTTATGACTTTATATTAACCGTTCTTTTGTAAATTCCATGTTAAAGAGCATTTTGGGTAAAATCGTTTCATCTATCATTCGTGTTTTGAATTGTAATTATTCATATGATTACATAGATCATGATTGCATAATATCAGAATATAAAATAGGATTTATATATAATATATATTCATAATATATATATATATAATATATCTATAAATTGAAAGAAATACACCGTTCTTGGAGACGGTAGGTCGTACGTACGCATAAACGTTGTTTTTGTTTCCTCATTTAATTGAATGGAATTAATTGGATGACATACATAAATATATACATAAATCCAGTATCATTATTATGTCATATATTTCATGAATACTTCTTATATATAAATTATAATCATTTATGAATGGTTAATCATTGAGAATGAATCTCATCGCGTCGTGGATACGATATTCCGTACGTACGCACGAGCGATGATATTGTTCCCATGATTGTGGAATTTTATTTGGGGGTATGTCTACTATTACAGAATCAATATAACTTTACAATAATCATATATAGTTATTATTTACACCATTATACCCATACAAGTAAGGTGGTGGTGGAAAATAGATTACACCACAGCATGGAGACGGTATTACATACGTACACACGCGCGGTGATTTCATTTTCCATAGGATGGATAGATTGTGAAATAGGGTTGTTTCATACTTATAAAAACATATCATTATATGAGTGATACTGATGTTATTACTTCATAATGGAAAAACCTATGAAGATTAATTGGAATAAGAAATAAAGTTGAAAGAATCGGTAACAGACATTACCTCTTCTTTGAAGTTCCTCTTTGAGACCTCCTATTTGGCAATTAAAATTGGTCTTTTAAGAATAACAAGAACTCTAGGATGTTTCTAGGGAAGAGGAGAAGAGAAATTGGCAGGTTTTGGCCAAGCATGAAGGCTCAATGTGGTGTGAGGAAGAGAGGGAGGAGGTGCCGCTTTATAAGGGAGGAGAGGAGCACCATTGGAATAACTAAAAATATTATTTTGTTATAAAGTAATATTCTGTTTTTAATAGATCCAAATTCAGTTATTTAGAATCTATGGTGGCGATGGGTCGAACTCCTCTCATCCAATAGGATTTATACTAGTTTAGGTTTCTATTTTAACCTTATCATTTAGATTTAACTTTCTGTTAAATAATTTTTCTTTTACCGTGTCTTTTTGTTTGCTTACACTATAATGTTAATAAACTTACTATAACAAGCCAAACGAACCCCATGTTTTTTATTATTAATATATATAACCATATATAATTCATTTGGACGAAACTTAGATTTTTAGGGATAAAATAACAATTAATAATATAATATTTGTTTTAACAACTATTTTATGTCAATTTTGACACTATTTGGTAATTGATTTTTGTTAAAATAATAACAGAAAGCATAGTTCGAAAAAAGTTAATTAAATAATTAATAACATGTCATATTAACATATAAAATTATAGGAATTCATAAAAAGTCTAAAATTACATTTATTTGGGTATTTATTGTAGGTTCTGGGCGCAGCAGAAGCACGTTGGTGGGTTTGCCTAACTTAATTTTTTGTTAAACAATGTTCAATCCGAGATCCGTCATGATATAAAATGCCAAATCATCGGAATAGAACGAAGAACGAAAAGAAAATATGAATGCCGGAACCCTTGAGGAGGATCATCATATGTTGATTATAATTAATTTATTTAATGCATAAGAATTACCTCGTTGGAATTCTTTTTTCGTTGATGTGTCCGGTCACGATTCGGTGATCCGTCATTGCGTCATAGAATCCAAGTATAGGATTCATGTAGCGGTGATCCACACGTGTGTCACGTATCTCCGGACGTCGCCGAAGATATCTTCGGGTGCTAGCGCGGAAGAACCTTCGCTTGCGATGTCCGCCTTCGACCGCCTTGATCCGATGGAGGATCTTGCTCTCGTAACATGAGGGCGTTCTTGGTGGAAAGGGAATTCTCTCTTGGTTTGAGAGTATTTCCAAATCCGTTGTGCACAACAATGGCTCACCAAAAATTGTTGGGGTTTCGAGGCTATTTATAATCAGGTTTGAGGTTAATAGAGTTATGACAATTAATAAACGCATTACACGTTTTATTTATTTCATTAACTCTTATTGAAAACCCCCATGTCGAATTATTAATTCCTTGACAAGCGCCCACGCTGATTATAATAAATATCATTTAATAAAACAATAGTAAATCCTCAAAATCCCAATTGGAAAAACTACATGGCGTGTAATAATTAATACATGGCGTGTACTTGTTTTCCATAAAACTACACAGCGTGTATATTTAATATACACGGCGAGTACTTTTATTTTCCATTTTTCTCCACCACATTTATTAGACCTTGAGTAATGACTATTTATTTCTTAAACAAATGTAACTGCATTACTCGCTAAAATATATATTATTTTATCCACAATATATTCTCTCAAATAACTAGTGTTAAAATAAATGCGATCAGACATCCTTAAATAATTATTAAACCACAGTCGGGAATAATATTTATTTAACTTGTTAAATTAATATTTCACTGAGATACATGGACACACATAGTGTGTGACCCTCTAGGCCTCTTTCTCAGTGGCATTAGGCTGAGCCTACCTAAAGTCCATGGTTACCATCTAGAAACACGCCAAGTCACCCATAGAGAAAGAAGTTAATGCCACAATGACGTGTCACCTCCTACGAATGCTTACCGTGTAATATAATCCCTTTGTCTCGATATCTCCAATCAAGCGGGTTGCATGCTAGTGCCATCAACCCATGTTCTTGGTTATTCTTTCTTTCACTTCCCGGAATTGAACTTGCCCATACCTTACCATGGCCATGGATTTATTTAGGCTATATCAATTCCATCAAAGGGCATGAGATATCTACTTCCGTTATGGAACGGAAGGGACAAATCCTTTCTCGCATTATCTATTAATGCGGTATTACTCGTGACGCACCCAACATATCCTACCTCTCTGCGAACAGTGTGTCATCACAGTTTTCATCATTACATCTAAGTGTGTGAGTTGTAATACCCATTAATAATAATCTTAAAGTATAAGGATCAATACACACGTCCGTAGATAGGAACATCCAATGACACTATGAAATGTGGATTTCCTACTGGAAGGTCTCGTTCTCATAATATCCTCTTGGATATTACCAAGGGAGCACACCATGAGAAGGTGCCTCAATGTTTTATCAGTCCTCACCCCTAATGACCTGTATTATTTGTGTCCCCCAAATAATATCATCCGGCCATAGAACATACATTCAAGAAAACTGAAATAGATTCCATGTCAATTTGGCATTGTAACCCTTCTATTATAATGACATGATTTTCATATTTATCATAAGATAATATTTTCTCTTTTTGATTAAAAATAGTTTTCCACATGTTGAGATGAATATCATGAATACAATCATCCATCAATATTTCTATTATATCATTCTGTGATTTAGCCAAAGGATAAAACATGACCGGTACTTATAATTTCTCTAGTTATTTTCTCATATTAAGAACTTCCTCCTTATCATTTGATAAATATTATTCTACCTAATTAGACCAAAGATGCAGCTTCATTGTTGCTTTATCAGATTCAACAAGGTAGAGAATTCATTTGTCAAATTAAATGTTTAATGACCCAGTGGTGGTTTGGAGAATGACCTACACCCTTGGCTATCTTATTAATGAGAATGTATTTCACCTTCTAGTGGTAAGACATAATACATGACTGGATTCACATTTTCAAGTGCATCAAAATAAGAGGGCTTTCTCATTTCTACATTTACCTAAGAAATTTTTTCCAGCATATGTGAATTACTATTGCAGAGTGGACTTCTACAGCTAAATTCATAATCATGGGGAGGAACACCCTGGTGGGTTACAGAAAAAGATGAACCCTTTTGCTCCTTGATCTTTTGGCCACGCAAAGGGTTATCGTGGCTCTAATCTACAGATGATACTTCAAGATCGACCAAACTGTCATAAAGCAACCCTTCAGGGGGATGTTTCTGATAAAGACCATAATAATTTTTTTTCCCACTATTGGGAAAAGATAGATTAGAATCTTCAGTCACAACAGATAATTTCATGAGTGCCTTATGAACTCTAATATTGAGCAAGGCCTTATTGCAGATTGGCTCTTGATTTCTCGACTGTGCTAGACGAGTCTTTATCATAGACTCCTTATTACTCACTTTAGAAATCACATGAGGATGAATGTGGTTACTATGGGTCGGTGTATGTGAATGCTCAGGAGAAATGGTCTGGTTAGGCTGATTATCTCCATTCAAATAGGGTGTATGTGCCCGGCTTGATTGTCTATATGATATTGGGGAGTATTCCCCCACAAAACTCATGGACTAGAACAGAGGTGTGTATCTTCTCCGAAGTGACATGTTGATGATTCACTACATTGATAGGGATAGATTCATGTTTATTTTCCTATAATACTACTATAGTTGTTATAATATTCTAATAGGTATCCAGAATATGGGTCGGGATTTACTTCTGCTCTTTCAGCATTGTCAGAATGTTCTTGGTGACTTCAGCTACTAGAACGGGAATATATGTCCATTATGTGTCTGGAGTAGGTCTATGTTCCTTCTCCTATCCTCCTTTTCCTTTCAACGAATATTGACAGTACATATGCATTGTGATAGAGAGTTGAGTCCACTCCAAATTTGTCGTTGGAGCTTTCCGACTAACTTCTCTGGGTGCTACCAAATGATACTGTTGGCAGACTTGATGAACATTGGAATGTGTATGTGCCTACTGGATGTCCCCAGTCATGTATGGTTGACAATTTTCCTTCAATACTGGAATATGTGACTGATGAAAGAATTGATGATTGTAAGCATGTGTATGTTACTGTTTGCAGGTAGTCACCATATTTGGTTGGCGAGCTCCTTTGGATGCAGTCAGACGTGTCTGTTGACTGGATGATGAATTATAAACAGGTTTATGTACCTGCCTTCAGTACTCCATCAGAATCACCTGACCAGATTGGTGGGTCACTACCAGACGAGTCTACTAGAAAACATGATTAGAATGGATTTGTGTGTGTGCTCGTTCGTTGTCTGCCATCATGTTATGTTGATTGACTTCTTCGGAGGGTCCATAAGTAATAAACTGCTCCTTGTTGGACAGATTTTGCCAATGGCAGTTCATTTTTCAATCTTGGGTCTGAGGAATTTGAGCAGAACCCCTAATGGTGATACCCTCATCATGTTGATGGTGTACAAACACACGAGTCTGGCGGCAATTGTTGATGGGAGCCCCCAGGATAGACTATTGTCTTCATGAACTGAGTCCTTGAGTTATCTATTCATTCACCTACCTATTATATGGGAGGGACTGGATGTTGCGTTCCGGGGATAATGACTTGAAACAGTTGGAGATGGTGGTTAGTATCACCTGCTTCTTGACCACTAGTCATCACTTTCAAGACAACCAGGGTGAATTGTTAAATTTTAGGGATTGTCGAGCAGCCTCCAGAGATGGAATGGTAACATGTTGACGGTAGTCCTTAACCAATTCATTTGAGACCCATCATTTCAGATGCTGAGTAGGTGATGTCATCCTCAATGCGGACATGGATCTAGTAGGAGTAGCAGCCGAGGCATTTATAGGTGTGAACATTAAAGAATCCATTTTTGTAATGAAGAGTGATCTTGAAAAAGAGTTCCTTTTTGATATAACAGACATAATCTAGATAAGCTTGGAATGAATAAATCATTTGGATGAGCATACATGTTATTGATTGTTTTTTTGACCCACATATTGAGTTTAATAGGGGTCTAACAAACAATTAAAACATTATTTTATCTTGGATAATAATTCACGTCGGGTTCACCATTTTTTTGTTTCTTCTAGAAATGGGGATGAACTTGCTTAATTAAGGTTCAAACATTCCAATTGGTTTCTAACATTTTTATTTGTAGAACCCTAAACATCCAATGATTCTATATCCATTTGGACATACTTTCAATGGAAGGTGCTCATTATTTGTGGACTGATGAGGCTTTAGAATTTTCATTGGTCGAGAGGATGGGAGGTTAGACACATCACACATTTTTTTGGGTGAATTATTGTTTACTATGGGACTCTCTTATAGTTTTAAGTAATGTTCATGAATCCTTATTAATTTACCAAGCATGAAAATATGTTTTTCTTTTAGAATTTGCAATTAATGATTCATATGTATGGTATTTAGAAAATATTTTATATATATATGAGGTTCTTCATTGATGAAGAATCATCCATATGTATTGGGGATTCTTAGTCAATGGTATCCTCTAATACAATATATTGAAATCTCTTCATCATTATGAGGACCATACTGGCTTTAAAGCCACTTAGTGGGGAACTTGAAGTTTATTTTAATTTAGAAGGAAATGGATTATTTCAGATTTGGGATCGTATCCATAGATGGGCTACCTACATATCCTTGTTAAAGAGAAATCAGAACCCACATTGTATGGGAATTAAGATATTGTTTAACGACATATGGGACAGATGAGAATTAATGGGTGATGGGCTTGATCCTTAGAAAGGCTTTCTATGTACACTTCATTAAATGTAGATATCAATGTACATGTAGTTCGATTAAAAAGTGTGGGGTTTATGTATGATTAATGGTCCAAAGAGATCTGTCGTTGTTACTTTTACACTCTAAGCTCATGTGAGTCATACTCGGTGTGAGAAACAAGAGGTATTAGTAAACCTGAAATTTTTTTCCATGAAATATGTTGTCATAAGGAATGATAGGGGCTTATGTATGTGTGACTGCCCATGTAGGTCAAGAATAGGAATTACAACCAGAAATAATCCTAGGAACATGGTCCATAAATATATTTTTGCTTTATGGAAATTTAGATACTCTAACTTGGGGCATACTCCTGAGGAGGATTCCCAAATTTAGGGGGACTTGGGGTTTACTCCAAAGGAGGATACCCATTAACAATGTTCATAATGGTATTTGTTCTTTATGGAGATTTAGATTCTTTATTTGGGGATTACTCTTAAGGAGGATGCAAAAATTAAGGGGAACTTTAATTTATAAACTGGGGCTTAATCATGAGAAGGAGGCCCAAGATAAAGGAAAACTTATGATTGGGGATTACTCATAAGGAGGATGCACAGATTAATGATTCTCTAATATTATGGTATGATAATGAATGAGGGGAACCATTCATCTTACTATATTGATATAAAATGGAAGAAATTTATATTAAGTTGAGATAATAACATTATATCAAGACCACAATATCAAATTCAACCATTCATCTTACTATCATGCGGTAGCCAATAGAAAAATAGTGGAATTCAATAAGACTCTATCAAATATACTCGAGAATATGGTGGATAATATTAAGAAACCATGTCCTGATAATCATTTTCTTGCTTTATGGGCTTACCAGATTACTACCCATACTCCCACGTAGGAATCCCCTTATTCATTGGTGTACGAAACAAATGTAGTTTTTCCAATTGAAATTCAATTTCTTTCTATCATAGTTACAGTATGTTATCAGTTTTCAATAGACGAGGAGTGTTAGAAAAAGTTTGATGAGATTGAATGATTTGGAAAAATTAGATTTCATATTTTTCATCATTTACAAGTTTATCTGAATAGAATAGCATGAGACTTAAAAAATAACGTTTTCCTCTTTTCATTTATTTATGGATAATTGGTATTGGTGCTCAGCACTACAATGAAACCAGGAAAGAAACCTCCAATGATTGACCAAATTTGGGAATGACCTTATTTAATACATATGGTCTACACAAATGGAGAATATTCCTTAATCTCATTGGATAGAGAGATTATCACAACTCCAACCAATTCTAGATTCTTGATAAAATATTTCGTGTAACTAAAAAAATAATTTCCTTGCAAAATGAATATAAACATCACAACACAATTTTCACATTGCAAGAAATTAAACTGTATAAAAATCATAAGCATCCACGCTTCATGAAAATAAAAATTTTAGCATCTTTGTCCTTGTTGCATGACATTAAATTTCATGACATCATATTTCATCATTACACAACAAAAAACTGTATTGATAATGTCTTCTCTACATGACATTTGGAGCTTCCATATGCCAGAATCATTGAAATCATTATTGATCCTTAGTGGCACATGAGTCCCTTTCTTCCCTACGTCTCAGTCAGATCTAAATTGGGACCTCATTTCAAGAACATTGTTTGGCTTGATTATCAACTATTTGAGATACGTAGAGACGCCCAGATTTCAAATCCTAGTCCTATCCACAACAAAATTTTTCCTTTTCTACTTCTATATATGAATTAGATCTATAAAAAGTGTCCCCTTAAGATACACGGTTTTATTATTATACCATTCTGTTTCTTATGTTTAACCATCACTCCAGAGCATGTCAAAATCCCACGTCTCCCATATCAAAATTGATTGGTGGTGGAAATGAATGTTTCAAGAACAACGTAGGTCTTGATTATCATATATATGAGATATGTAGAGACACCCAGATCTCCAATCATGGGCCTAGCCACAATATAAAACACCATTATTTTATAAATATGAATCACACCTACATAGGTAATGTTTAGAGAATTACATATGGCTTGATTATTTCCCCCCCAAGATACGTAGTGACACATGGGTTTTTTCCTTTCTCCCACTACAACATGTCTTCATTTTTCCCTCTGTTCATATTCATCCTTACTGCATGATGTTAATCGTTATAGAACTCCATGAAGTAAGTTTGAATTGATTCTTTCTCAAACGAGATACATTGTGAGTCTGGGTCCTATGAACTGGATTAGCCATCACTTACTCACAATACCCCTATTTTTACAAATATAACCTTTTTGTTACAAAATAAGCCTTTAATTCTCTTTGTTTCTCACACCAAGTGTACCTCATATGGGATTATGAATTGGGTATAAAAGAATTTCTGTATAAATAAGGTGTCTCGATTTCATATGGGGTTATCAATGGTCTTCACTGAATGAGATAAAACTCCACAACACGATTTCCTCTCTGCATGTCTCCAAGATCAGAACATAATATTAATTCAATGGAAACAATGAAAGTATAAACTTTTTCAAATTAGTCATATTTATTTAATGGATTTCAAAATCATTACCAATATTGATTCAAATGTTTCTATGTGAATCAAGAATTACCCCCTTCAATATTTCACACTCTTAATCTGGACTATTTTAAGATTTTCATGATATTTCTTTCTGTTAATTTTCGTAGATACTATGACATCTAAGAGATCTTTTTCTTGACTATGCAGTACATACCCATATGTGGCCTTGAATATGTTTCCTACATAATGGGATTTTCAGTCAATTGAAACTACTATTTGGCTATGTAGCATATTTCCCAGTCAACCCTAAATAGTATATCCCCCATAATGTCTTTTTCAAATAATAGTAATTTTGTTCTTGGTTAATGTGCCTTTATACCCCTTTAAACATTGATAATAATATACAAGAATTCATATTTTAATGCAATAATTCGCGTGTATTTGTCCAGTTACGTATCTCTCAATTTGAATGTATTTAAGACTATGGTTTACACATTTCCATATACATGTAATCAAAAAAATATGAAATAACATTGGATCACTTGGCCATATATCATATACTGTTACCATTTCAGATCCTAGTCATATGACTAAAAAACAACATACACCATACTTTTTACCTTTGGGTCAGACCTTCATAGAAATCTTATTCCTCTTATTCATTAGAAATCATGATTTGAAATATTATCCCCATAATTAGATTCCTTTCATCATACACGAAACTCCATTCTTTATAAAATTTGAATCACCATAAACATCATGCAGATTTTACAAATAGAATGTAAAACATCTTAGAGATCCTTTTTCTAACTATATAGTATATTCCCCTAGGTTTCCTTGAATAAGTATCCTACATAATAGGCATGTCGGTCAAAAGATTCCACTATTATTCTACGCACCATATTCCCATGTTGGCCCTACATAACACAACCCCCATAATGGGTTTGTCAAATAATGGTAACTTCATTCTAGGAAAGGACCCTCTATAATGCATTTATCCATTTTCCCCATATCATTCATTGAATTAATAAATTTTTAAATCATAGTTTGCATTTCTTAGCTTTCATACCTGAATTTGATAGTATGTTTCCAAAAAAATTATAATGAAATTGGGAGAATCTCTTAACATTGGTCAGAGCGGATGTCCTTAAATTAAATCCAAAATGTGTTCTAACTACAAGACATAAAAATGTACAGTACAATGTCCTCACTGCAAGATGTAAAATTTCACAGTACAATATTCTCACTGCATGAAATAAAAATGCATAGTACTATGTACTCACTGCATGACTTGAAATTGCACAGTATAATGTTCTCACTGAAAGACATAAAACTATATTACATGATATCAAAAATTCACATTTTTGAAAATGTTCAACCATTCCTCATACACCAAATTTGATTATAGTGGTTTTCCTTTTCATGAAAAATATTGGAATGGATAACCGTTTATTCTCAAAATACACTTCCTTGGAAAAACCACTCACAATGTTCTTGAGTAACCCAAATCTTATTTTCCCTTATCTATCAACAGTAAAATGTTAAATTTTTAAGAACTCTTTTTCATGACTATTCAGTACATCTCCCAAAGGACTAGCATAACATTTTCATAAAAAATAAGCCTATAGGTCAAAATATTCCACCATTTGGATATGTAGAAAATGACATAGTTGTCCCAGAATAATAAAACATCCATAACGGGTTTTTCAATTAATCGTAACTTCAATCTTGGAAGATAGTACTTTTATGTTTATACATGTTTTGTATTGAGTTACCATAAATATCATGTCTCATGATTCCCTATGGAAATATTTATAGAACAATAAAACAATTTGTATTCTCTGATTTTGTATGGGATATAATTTGATAATTTATGTTCAATGATATTCAAACTCAGACCCTATACCATTATAGTCCAACATACATGACTCCAAACTACCATCAACAAGAGATGTGATACTCTCTGTATTGGGATCCCATAAAGGGAACTATGAAAAAAAATCCACGTCTCAGCTCACTAAATGTACACTTTTCATGATTTAGGTAATATTGAGAAATCTAATGTCAAAAGATACAATGTTTTTTGGGTTTTCCATATAAACCTAGTAAAAATAAAAAAATGCTCATTATTCCCATCTGATTAGCAAGAAAATTTTGAGCACCCCATTCTTTTCATTATAATCATGATTATATGACATGAATTTTTGATGTTTAAAAAAATAATCATCATCATTACCTTTAATATTTCAATAAAAAATAACAAATTATGACATATATTATGGAATAAAAAATTACTTTCATTTATATAAAATTAGAGGGACATCCAAAAAATGGAGCCTCTATACCACGTTTTAAAATAAACTGTTAATATAACTCCTCATTTATTGAATGAACTAATTAAGCCTATCAACTTCCTCTTTAATTTGACATAGTTGAGAAATTCCAGCCACCTCTGCTTGACGAAGTGCGTTCTTAGATGTTAAAATACCAGTTATCCCCTCCAATTGGGTTTCTCCAAGTATTTTGTTCAATTGCTCAAGTTTTTTTAACAATATCCTGTTGTTATTGAATATATAACAACTCCTTCATGGATTGTTTAATTTGTTGGCTGATTTTGATCGACTTCTTATTATGATTTTCCTCGACCTCATCTATTGTAGCTTGGAAGCTGTCAATATTAATAATCCATTTTTCCTTTTTAAAATATTTCCATAGCTTATGTTCCTACTCTTTTTTTCTAATGGTCTTTTTCATAGAATGTTATACTGGTTGATAATTAAATCCATTAAATTACAATATGAAGAATAATGCTAGGAGTAAGATTATCTGTAATTATGATACATATTTTTCAATAGGCCTTCTTATGTGACATTCCAAGAAAATATGGCATATTTAATTACGAACCTGAGTTACTAATATGGGGTAAGATATACTTTGCAAACAAATAACTTAATGATCTACATTGTTCTGCTTCTCTCGTAACTGTTAATGATTCACCTTATGTTGATGCCTGAGGCAATGTAAAAGCTTAACCTTCTGATCTAACTATTAGAGCCGATAACCCAAAATGAAAAATCATTATCATTTTCAATTTTATAAAAATGGACAAAACTAATTATGATCTATATAACCATTAACATTTACCCAATATTAAGTCGACCACTTGATTGGATTCATCACTAATATTCTCAACTTTAATAAATTGGGATGATGTTTCTTGAGAATGGGAATACTCTTGAGTGTTCCTAGTTGTCATTGATAAATACTATAAAACATCTCTAAATTAGTGGTCCTCGGTAGTTACTTCTCCAACATCAGTAGAAGAATGATATTGTAGAATTCTCTATTCCTATAGAGCCTTTACAACATTTTCTACATACAAAAATGCATAACGTGAACATGAATGTGATGTATCGAGTAAAAGAAGAACAATTGTGTATGAAAAATGAAAAAATAAGGACTTAAATCCTTGAAATTCCTTACGAAAATCCCCAAAATTCATGATGGAACCTAGAATATCTATATGTTGATTAAGGCCTTCCATCATTTCAATGTATGCAGCTTCATATATTCTAGAATCGTCACCATTTATGGTATCTAAAATATGTTGGTTGATTTCAAAATTGGCTCCACTAACATTAGATTCTGTTGGTTCTTCAATTGGTACAACATATTTAGATCTTATCAGGTTCGGGACAATATTAGTATTTAGTTTATATTTCCACAGATCTTCAGTCTTTCCTATCAAAGAAATAGTAATATCAGAATTTATTGTTGTAGGATCCATTGGCAAAGGAAACAGAACAGAGATATGTAGAAAAGAATAATATTAACAATGAAATTAATATTCAAGAGAAATGTATTTGATCATACCATGGATTTTCTCTCTCGAAATATTGACATGAGAGGGTACATATGAATATTTCTATGTTTTATCTGCTAGGTTAGTAGATCTATCGACATGCACCTGGTTTTCTCTATGGGATTCCTTCTTAAGTCTTGAAGAATCAGCTCATTTTCCCTTTAGATGGGAGAGAGATACATATCCTAAAAGAGGATTAATGTGATTACTAGAGTGTATTGAGAAAATTTTAATTCCCTGAGGACATTATAAATACATACACATTTATAGAGCACTTCAGACTAATCTCATTTCTCTCCTAGGTTTCCATCCATAATCATGATGAGAAATCGAAACACACTTCTTAGAAGGAGAAACATGAGGTAATGGATGGGGATTATCTATCACAATTACCACAATCATGATTCCTGCTCCTTGAGAATGTTCTAGAGACATGGGAATATCATTCGATGTGTTGATGAGAGAACCTATAGGCCCAGACCTTGGTGATCCAAGAACCATCCCATACTTTCCTTCCCTACCTTGAAGATAAAAAAAACCATTTTATCAAGATTTAAGATGATGAATGGTAAAAAATAATTGAGACAAAAGAAAAGGAAAATATGTTCTCATTATTAACAAAAATATCCCCTTCCTCCTCAGTGTCAATATTTACCAATTCTTGTATTACTATGTCTATCAAATGAGATACTCTTTTAAAGGATGGTATTTGTTCATCGGTTGCATATATAAAAGCCTCCATCTTTGTAATATACAATTGTTAATTAGTGAGATTATCATATGAATTTCAATCTGAATGTGTCTTAATGTCATACAAATACGATATTCAAATTCAATGTTGGAGGAATTTCGATGCATCCCTATGTTCATAGGTCATTCTCTCCTAATGTTGAGTGCATGAAGGTCTCACATAACTCGATCTCAGTTTGGATGGTTGTGGAGGAGATTCAACACATTATGACTGGTGATCCTCTTGAGGACCCAATTCATCATAGAATGGTCAAAATATTTAATATGAACATCTTAATGATAGTGGTGGATGGATATCCTTAGAGTAGGAGGTATTATTTATCTATCCATAGTCTTCCTGGTGTACCTCCTACAAAGTTGTTTTGAAGGCTATGAATCCTCTAAAACTTCTGCATCATCTTTGGCCTTGGACTTCTTACCACAATTTCTATGCATGAAAGTCATTGTAGCTGCCAGTCGATATATTCCTTTTGTCAATAACCCTTGAATATATGAATAATATAATGATTTGGCATATCCAGCTTCTAATCCAATTCATGCATCTAATGGAGGTAACATAATTGACAATTTGGATGCCTCTAAAGCCCATAGAATCCACAATTGTTTCACTACCATTGGTTGTTTCTCATGTCTTACATACATTTGTTGAAAAGTGTTTGACTGTTGAAAACATCTGAGCCGATTAGAAAACATATAGGGGATGTAATCTTCACAGATAATTTTAGCATCAATCATGGTCGATAGTACACTATCCCGAAATGCTCTCATATAAGTCCTCTACTCACAATTTTATTCTTCACCGACATAAATAAATGTTCTAGTTGGTGGGTAACCAAAAGGAAACAAGTTAAATTCTTCTGAGACATTCAATGACATTAACACTATATAAGGTCTCAAATTCTGAGGCTAAATACTAGAAAAATTCTATAAAAATTGAGTGAATCGGCTATTGGAGACTCTAAAATTATTAAATAATGAGTATGAAGTAAAATGTGCTGACATATAGCCCCACAACACTTGGAATAACACTAAAATTTTAAATGGTTCCTTCTCATTTAATAAATGTAGCAATTAATAGTAAATTCAAGCAAATATCGGAGTTGTTAACCCAATATAGTTCTCGTTTACCAATTTATATTCTATATTGCTAGCTAATCATGTAATTGCATCAATATCAGATTTGATGTTGTAGCCCTAGGGCTTATTGCCTCATCTCTCCAATGTAGTCCAATATGTGCCTAAACTACACTGGTTTTCTATAGATGTTCAAATAGTAGGACATCTATAGGTGGGACCTTTCTCTATTATTGGTTCTAAAAAGGCTTCCATCATCACTTTGGAATGAGTATATATTTTTTCATTGGGTAATTATTTATCTATGTTTAATAGTTCATGAGCCAACTGGGGTGTTCTAGTAACAACATCACATGTTGTAGTCGGTTGAATAAAATTGTCATACATTTCCTTGAGACTGGGAATCCCAGCTATTTGGTAGATATCCCAAAATCTAATACCAATTTTACCATGTTTCAATTGGAAATAAATTTTTTTCGAACTCCATCAGCTCCACAATTCAAGAATGAATTAATTTTTATATACATTAATTTGTCCCATACAAACAATTTCATAGATATAAACATCTATTAACCCTTTCTTGAATTTTTCACAAGTCTGGCATACCCAAAACGACCACATCCAATACTGTTTAACACTTTTCTCGGAACGAAGATCCATATATTCCTTCCAACACTAGAACTGATCTATTTGAGAATCCCAAAATGTTGAATCATAGAAATGTGGTCTTGGATCTACAACATGATCATTCATATCAGCAGTACAACCTCTATGATACAAGATGAAAACAATAGAGACTATTCCATCATGGACTAGCATACCCCTCGCATTAATATTCATGCATTTATAATTGGAGTACTGAAGAAACCAATTCATTGGGAATTATTGTATACTATATGGAATTTTGGAATATTGTAGAAGCCTACGCCCATATAGGGGTATCAATCAACTTGGTGGGTATTCATGTCGATACTGAATTAAACCTTTCTATAGTCTTTTAACAGTACATTCAAAAACATCATAATAATCTGGTCCAACAATATTCATCATCTCATTTCGATGAGCCTTAGCTTCTTCAGTAGATATTATAAAATGAGCCATTTTCCTACAAAATTACCAAACTCCCCTTATTAGGTTGGATTATAAACTAAATAAAAATCTAATTTCAACATAAAGAAAATTGAAAATTTGGAAATGGGAACTCTTCGCAAACGTCCTTCGACAAGGTCTGTCACGTAGTTCCTTCGACAAGGAACCTAGTGAAATAAATTTGAGGATGTATCTTTACATAGCTCCACCTCTAGAAGAATTTCACTTTGAGAAAATTTCAAATAGATTAGAAGAGAGAACAATGTGTTGAGGCATGACAAAATAGCTATTCAATGAGAGCTGAAAATTTTGAAAGTATGGGTGAAAAAAATTACAATGGATCAGACCTATTTATATCCATCCTCATATCTATGTGACACTCCTGCATGAAAAAGTTACGTGGAATACAAACATGAAGTAGTTCTGCAACAAACATATGTGGTTCAACAATTAATCCATAGACTTTTCCCCAAAATTATACCTCAGGACTTGAACCACATTCTAATTGGATCTAATCTTGAGTGGGATAATTTGATGATACTACATAAGAATATAAAATGATAATGAATATTTTCCTTGATATTTGAAAATCCCAAGACAGAGTTCGAAGAATTAAAAAGAAATAGAAATCCTAAAAATACATGTGCGGAAGACCTACACAACCTACGTGCAGGGATGTAAATATTCAGCACCCCTATACGGTATACCATAATGGAGGACATACATAGAGGGATAGCGTGGAAAAATTCCTTTCGAATTGCCCCCCCCACAATTCCTATATATAGGAACCTTGGGCTCCACATTTTCGAGACTGAAAATGTTTATGGACTTCCTGATTCTCCCATTGCATACCTCTTTTTCCTATATCCATCCAATATTCTCAGGTTTCTCTCTAAAAACATGAGAGAATAAATAGAAATATGGGATAAGCACTGTTTGAAAATAATTCACATTTTAGTCAATATAAAGGCCTACACGGTGCACCTGTGTGGGACAACTACATGACTTAGATATGCAGGGTACCTATGTGACATATCCATGTTGGGTACCTACGAAACCATGTTGGGTATAACACCTACAAATCTACTTAGGTACCCTATTTAATTCCACTCATGATATGGTTTCTCCTTCCATGGTTCCCTTATCTGAAAGGGAATATGTTGAATCCTCCACAAAAATCATCTGACTTATCAAACCTATACGAAAGGCACATCAACATGTCACCTATTTGGGTTTTTATATCAGCAGTCAGAGGTTTCCCAAATTTTTTCCATAATGGGGTTATGATTCATGGAATGATTATGGCATTCTATATCCATAATCACATATACCTTTATCCCTAGAACAGTGTTGGGATGTTCCCAGTTTTGGGGGATTAGGGTTTGGGTTTTGTCTTCCACTTTTCATATCTATGATTCGGAACCCCACTTTTGTGGTAGGGAAGGTACGGTTAACACTTGAATTCCATTAATGAAAGGGAGAAGTCTCCCTCCCCTTATATGATCATCACCTCTCCTTCCTCTTGGGTCACCTCACCTTCATCCACCGTCGCCGCCGTAGGTACACCCTCTTCCACCAATAGTGGTGGAAATGTGTGAGTGCCTTTGTTGAATCGTTGACATCATATTTTTTTTCACACCGATCATGACTCATGTGAACATTTAGATTTTTCATGATCACCACATTTTCGCAACACACTTGAACTAAGAGATCTCTGATTCATTTTCAAAAAAGTATACATAGGAAGAAATCTTATAGACGATGCTCATTGGATATCCTCTTCAAGCAAGCAACCCTAATTCCATTAATATAGGCATCGTCCTTATGTTTAAGCCCCAAATTAAACGTCCAAATAACCAAAGCAACCTTCTGAAGAAGTAATCCCAATATTATTTCTCTTAAAATACATTACTTTCCTAAGAGAATTATTGAACTATGTGATCATTTATTCCCATCTAAATCAGATTAGTAGGAAGCATCATTGAGGTTCAAACACATCATTTTAAATAATCCCTATTATCCTTGGGCCATATTCCCAATAGGGTCTAATGGTACTAGGAAACCCATATCCTTTCCTTGTTCCTTGGGATACATTGGCATAAGTCACATGCCAAACATCAACTAGGAATGTTTCCCTTAGATGTCTTTACATCAAAACATTAAACTGTATGGTAAGGTCCTTATCAAAAGACTTTAAAAGGTATGATGTTTCCCATTAAGAAGCACCGAACTACGAGGGTTATTATTTCATTCACAATGATATGTAGGTAGCCTATTTTATGGGTACTATCTCAATATCCAAATAAATGAAAATCTCCCTAGGTGATAATAAAATATAGAGGGCCCCACTGAGTGGATTAAAAACCAGTGTCATTATATGGATGATTAAAATAATATCTAAATAGTATATGAAAGGATACTATTTATAGAGAACCTCAAATACCTACATATATCTTCATTAATAAATACCTCAAATACCTATAGATGATTAGAAATTTCACACATGTTAATAAGTGATTGAAAATTACAATGGAAACTTATGTTATACTTGGTGAATTAATAAGGATTCATGAAAATATCTTAAATTTATAATTAGAGTCCCATAGTAGACAATAATAGCCCCTATAAGGGTGTGATTCCGACCACCCATACTCTCATATATTTCACATTCCTAAGTATCATAATGTTCAATCATTAAGAATTATTGACTTTGGAAAGAATGTCCCTTTTGAATAAAGGACTAATGGGTGTTTCTAGTTCCATACCTAAATCTAATGGAAACTACTCAGATGAAGTGAATTTAAAAACTAGAACACACATTTCAAGGAACTATGAAACAAGCCCAAAGTTGACCAAATATATATGTAGACAATTGTTCATGAGACCCTAATTTAATTATTGAAGTCATGGAATTATTCCACATATCTCCATGAAAAGGATTCTTGAGATTTGGGAATACGAGAAAGCTAAGATCCATGTACATCAAACCCTGATACATTCTTCATCGTATTGGAGAAATATAATGTCGACAGGTACTACAAATAATAATGTTTCATGTTTGAAATGCATTCCTCATATCCATGCTAAATAATAACTTACTAGATCTATCGCATTTACTGAATTCAATGACGGTATAGTAGGAAAATGATCTATCCAATGAAGAGTTTCCAGTGATGATCTTGGAACATAGAGATAATGGTATATGCAACAGGAAAACTCACATTGTAAATCTACTATGGTGGAACTAAAAATTCAAAGTGGAATCATGGGAACTAGGGGATATGATAAAGGGGATGCACCCTCACTAGATTTTATTATAGAATATAAAATAAAATTTTTTGGGTGAAATTTCAAAAGGGGGGACGAATGTTACAACCCAAAATTTTATCCTCAGAATGTCCCTTCTCATAATTATGTTTCATAGTATATGTCATATAAAATCCCTTTATTATCACAATAAAAATGTTATAAATTAATAATGAATGAAATAATTTGTATTTCTATAAATTAATGAACCTATTCCAATGGAAAAATAATTTTATCTTTGAAATAGTAACATGACCATTAGGAATTGTAATTCGGCCAATAGAATAGTAATAATGATCCAAAGAAACTATTATACATCCAGGATCACCTGGTCTCATCAAAAGGCCAAAACCATTTATTTATGGAGGATCTCAAGGAGGAGAAAATCAGGAGGTAAAAACCATTTTCTTTTTCATTTAATTTATTTTCAATTTATTATATTTTATTATTTTCCCTTCTCCTAAACATATAAAAGTTACATGATTATTCTATTAATTTTATATATGAAGAATTTATTTTTTTTATGGAATATCCCATCATTGTTTCTCTTCCCCTCCCCATTTATTCTATAAATGAAAACATTCTATTTGATCTTTTAATTTATCACATTTAAGGATAATGAGTTTCCGATTTCCATTATGGACTTCAGATCAAGTCATAAAACAATTTTTATTGTTAAAAATGATTATATTATATGTATTACATCATATCTAATGTTCTTGAACCATTATATACAGATGATGTTAATTCATAAAACCAATCAAGTTGTAATGATTGAAAACCGCCAAAATAATCTAAACCATTAGTATTAACATTTAATCTTATGATTTATCCTCCCTCAAAATTACCAAATGATTTATATAGACATTAAATATTTTTTATATTAATTAATATATTATAACTTAAATTCTAGATATCTATTCCCATTTTCAATGAACTTCTATACTCATATTCAAGTAAACCAATCCTGAAACCTATGGAATTGAAAGATCTCGATTAATATATGTGTCTCTTATAACTCCTCCAAAATATGAAATATGATCCAAATAAAATTATAATTAAAAATTACATGTATGTAATGTTCTTAATTGCTGAATTAAAGGTATTTACTTTATTATCATATAAATTAAGGTCACATGCATAACACATTCTCACATAAGGTAAATGATTATCTATGACCCTCATTTTTTCTTATAGGTAGGATTTATCTATCTTTACCTTAATATATTTATGAATTACAATGATTTAATCCACCTAAATTCTTTATGTGTCTTGAAAAATTAGTTTTCCAGCCCAAATATTCTTTATATGATGGTGATGTAAAAGTATTAAAAGTTTCGCTACTCAATTCATCCCAACAAGAAATCTAGATTCAAGGGAACATCACTATTTCATTTTATTTTTCATGTGCTCTGAATAATCTAATTTAATCCATAATTGTCATTTTAAAAGCACATATTTTATTATTTAAATCTACCAGAGTTAATTTTTTTTATAAAAAAAATAATTCATTTGACTTTTTAAATATTCTTTAGTATTTTCATTCAACCACACTGATGTATTTTTTATAAGGATTCTTAATCCTAATTTTTACATGTATTAAATTATGTTTGACATTAAATGTCATGATATATTCCTATTTTCCATTATCAATTTCCATGTATGATATAAATTATTTTGATCATAAACACCATTATGATATTCCCTTATGTTTTTCCTTTTGACAAGATTGTGATACCCAATTCCTTCCATGGGTAACCTATATGTTTTTGTTTTATTACTTATATATGATTATTAGTGTGGAACAAATAATCCTGAGCATGTTATTATTGGGTTGATAAGATAGTTCTAAAATGAAAAGGTTAATGTTTAGTCTATTGAGACATTATGTTGGGATAAGAAGTGAACCTGATTCTTCTATGGGAATTTATCTGCCACATGTAATGGTCTAGGTAGTTATCCATGACTCATGCTTGATTAATATGGTGTATTGAAACCACATTTCTATGATTCCATGATAACATGATCCCTTAATATTTATACAATGATTACATATGTTTATTTATGTTACATTCCTTGTAATTTCATGATGTTATTCTTTATAACCCAAGCGTTATGCATTATTACTATGTTAATTCCCTTACTAGGCATTTAGCTTATCCCATTGTTCATGTTTTCCCCAGGATATCTTATTCAGATGTAAGAGGTATATGGTTGTTACGATATCATTAGAGAGATTAAATAAAATATTTTTTTAGTTTGGTATCATGTTTTATAGTTATGTACATAATCATTCAATGATGCTGGAATTAAACATCCTTAGCTTGTAATTTTATGGTTTATTATGCTTTAAATCCTGTAGTAATTTATGTATGAGACCATGGTCATTATATATTTATAAATGATATATTTGACTTCATTTTTCCTATTATTTAAATTATATTTACTATAAAAATCATAAAAAGTATTGATAAGTAGATTCTGGGTGGAAAATTCAGTTAATTCCTTTTTTTTATGTGCAATAAATTTAGTTGGCGGCTTTACCCACTCTCAACATATAGTGGTAGGGAATGATAATTTCATTGACTTGGTTTTACCACATGAATTAAAAAATTGTATCCTTCCCATATTTGGGGTAGTCTAGTTTTTTTCTCATGATCATTGAAAGAAACCAGTTGGATGTCATGGGAGTTTTTGAAATTTTTTCCTGTAGTGGAGTTTGGATTCCGTAGTACAAAATTTAGTGGATTTTTTGAGAGTGGGATCCTTTTGAAGAAATTTTTTAATCATTGGATGATTTCATTTAGAGTTTTTATTTGATTTTAATATTTTTTAGTGCATGTTAGATGTGTTTAGTTCTTATAGTGCTTATTATTGATGATTTTGGTGTTTTCTATGTGTTTTATTTCAGATATGGTAAATTGGGATTTATTAATTTTTTTTGGGAAATTTTTAATTTAGGTCAATGTGCAGGTCGCTATGTTGGATGGCCTTCATGATATTAAGAACATGGGAGTGTCAATTATAATTTATGGTTCCTCGTGATAGGTTTTTCAAAATCAATGTCCTAGTATATGCATTTTAATTTGCAAAACCTGGAATAATTTTTGATACTGGTTCATGTTTTGAGAGATGATTGTGTTTATAAACCTTTAGGTTGACAATATTGATAGTGGTTAAATGGTTTAAATGAGTGTTTGGTTGAATAAATCCTGTAATGGGGTAGTATCTCTTGGATAGAGTGTGTGTTGACACACCATATTGGACAATGTCTATATAGTGGTGAAACATTGAGAGGTCAGGGTGTTTATTTTTGTAGAAGTCCAAACACCAAAATCCATGAGCTGGTGGTTACATTGCTACAATGGAACTATATATAAGGATTCTCATGCCAAAGGATTGAATAGATTTTCATTTTTTTATACTATATACATAAATTATTATCACATTACATTGATAATGAGAAAATATAAAATGTAGTTAAATTAAAAATTCTATATCCATTAACCCAAAAAATGATTCATTTGTCATATAGTAGGGAAATGTTAAAAAATAAAGGTGTTCTAAAATACTTACTATGGTATTTTTAAAATGTAAAATGTCATGATTAAATTATAAATAATCATTATATTATGAAAAATAATAGAAGGCGCCTTCTAATTAATAAATAATTTGATAGAAAAATGCATCTCTGTAAAATATCCAAGAAAAAAACATGGAAGATAATAACTAAAAAATTAGTGGAGGAAATAATTAATTTCAGAAATCATGATCTCATAAAACTGGATATATTTAATATAAAAACCAAGAACATAGGTAGTTTAATTGATATATAGTTGCGAATAAACCATTTATATTAAGGCTAGAAAAATGGTTTGTCTCATATGACCTATCGATACAATGTGGGGAAATACAATTATGGCCCCCACCCATCATTGCATGTCCAATGCATTACTCATTAATGGAATGATAAATTTATTTCACAAATAACATGACATATCCACAAATATTTATATTGAGTAAAGAATAAGAAATATTTATATTTCCTTAGATAATTAAATTAATTATAAATTAAAAAATTATATTTAGAAATGGAAAACATTTTAGGCAATAGAAATATAGATTATACAAAGAATATAAATATATAATATATATATGATATCTAAAAAAATATTATCTCATTGAATTTAATGTATCAACACAGAATCATGGTCTGTAAAATGAATCATGTGATGAGGGATTAACATGTATTCATTAGAACAGAATATTTTTTTAGTAAAATAACATTTTTATGAATAGAATGAAAATTAAGACTAAAATTTAAAATATATATTCATAAAAATATTTCTTTATAGAATAATTTATATATTTTATACGAATTTAATGATCCGAAATAGTTATGGATGGGTGAATTTCCATTAACAGTATATAAGTGAAAAAAATATATTCAATTTGACATTTTAAAAAAGATTAAAAAATTAAACTTTTTAAAAATCATCAAAAATTGTCCATTTTCCATTAAAAAAATTAAAGGATAATATTAACATTCCTTATTAAATATTTTAATTAATAAAAAGGATCATTGAAAAAAAACAAGAAAAATATGGTCCTGAAAGAGAAATATACCTGATCAGAAGTGAAAAAAGGTTGAATTTTATTTTAAGCAATTATTTTGTTGATTTATGTTACCAATAGAAAAAAAATTGGAAGATATATTTAAAAATCATTAAATATTTAGTTTATGAAATATTATATAGAGTTTATGAAGGATATATTATAAATTTTTGTTAATAAAATTAAGAGATGTCCTAAACAATTGAGATTTTGAAATAAATTCTTACATATTGAGTAACAATAAAATTGAAACTCATTGAAATAGGGACAAGAATAGAATCATTATTCTTCATTAATGGATACATATTCATAATAAATAAATAAAATTTATAATATATACCCCACATAATTTTAAAAAACCTCATAAAACCAAATAGTTATCAATAGAGTCGGAATTGTGATGAAATAAAATACAACAATAATATAATTGAAATGTAATTTAATAAATCATATGATTTGGTGTAAAAATTTATTTGAACACAATATTATTCTAAATAATAAATAAAATTAATAAATATATTTTCATGTATAATTCTCAAATAGTAGAATCATTATTGAATTGATGTAACCTATTAAATGGAAATTGAGTTATCAAACCTCTAACATCATATTTTTTTGCATATTAAAATTTTAAACCCCAATAATATAAAATTTATATTTATTATAATTAAATTATATAAAAAATAATATATATAACATCTTAAATGAAATATTTATTAATTATTATGACCCTTTTATTAATAATTTTTTTATTATCATTATTTAAGTGTTAACTGATTCATTTTTCATGCATGTTTTGATTTGGTTTTTAAATAAATACTTCATTACCATGGTTAAATAATATTTTTAATGTTATTAATTAAATTTATATATTTAATATTTGATATTTATATGTATATTCGTCTAAAAAATATAGAGACCTAAAAATGAATTACAATGTTTATGGAGATAATAGGTCGTACGTATGCATGAAAGTTTATTTCATTTTTAAACAGATGAAGTAAAAGAATGGAAAAACAATTACAAACTTATTGGATACTTTTTATATCAAATATATATATTATTAATTCATTAAACATATCCTTATTAACATCAGTGTAAATATTAAATAAAAATATGGATTACATTGCTTCTTGAAGGTGGAAGTCTACACATATGCATGGGAGATATTATCATTTTCCAATAAATTAGAGGGTAAGATGGTATATAAAATATTGTAATTTCATAAGTAAAATTAATTAATAATTTTCATCTATTTATATCATATTTGTACTTATATTCATACAATTAAAGCGATCCTGAAAAACAAATTACATCGCTATGTGAGGACGATAAGCCATACATACACACGAGTGATGTTTTCTCATCTCATATGATAGAAATGAGATATAATGTGGTTTTCCAATAATAATAACCACATATTTGTATATTTATTATAATATTTTTGTATATTTTATTATTTTTTAATAGATTTATATAAATTAAATATATAAATAATCTTGAGAGATACATTTAAGACGATTACCTATTCTTCGGTAGATATCCTTTGTATCCCTTCTCAATGACCATTGGAATGGTATATTAAGAATAAAATCTCTTATAAATCATAGAAAGGAAATTTTATAATGGAATTGGGTTTGTTATTATCATGATATTTTTCTAAAAATCATGTAAGGAAATGAGTGGATGGGTGTCCTTTTATAATTTATTGGAGGGGAATTATAATAATATCTTATAGTATTAAATAAATATAAATTATATTTCATTTCCAATGGCTCCAAATTGTTATAATTAAAATATAAGGTGAATATTTTTATAAATATTATTATCTAGTAAAATTTGGAAAATTTTGTGGAATATTTCATCATTTATCTTTTAGTATTAACCATTGTTTAGCCTTTTGACAATTACCCTAATATTAAAATTTTGAACTCCATAATGGTCAAGAATGCTTGAATAAAAGGCAGAAAACCCATAGATAAACCATGGTTTAGGTTATTAACTATCACTAATTGATTTAGATGAAGATCCATTTTTGTTATTAATTTTAAAAAATTTAATAATTTTTTTTTATTATAAAATATCATTATCATAGTTTTTATTACTACATATTTAATTTGAATTGAAAGATAATATGACAAAAAAATTATTAAAATAAAATACTTTAATATTAAGTAATATATTAAAATTGTCCTAAAAATTAATGGGACATAATAATTTTTTGAAATGACATTAATTTTAGTAAGTTTTAAACTCATTTATTTTATTTTCTATTAATTAAATAAATTTTCTTGCTATATTGCATAAGAATTTAAGGTAATCATTCATTCGCTAAAAATTAGAAAAAAAATTGACATGATAAAAAATTAATTCCACTTTTAAATATACATTTATAATGGAAATAGACCTATTTTTATCCTTATATTAAAATTTTAGTGTTATTAATTTTAAAATAGAATCATTGTGTATTTATTTTTTCTTAAATTAATATAATGGTCATAATAAAAGAAATATGGAACAAAGTAGCCATATATTCATTAAGTTGCTGAAAATGTCCAAAATACACCTATATAATCATATTATATCATGTATTATATAAAATATAAATCCATATCCAAATTCCATTACCATATTATACCCATTTTATGATTAACTATGAAGAATAAACATTGCAACAGTTAATATTATTTGTTCCTAAAAATAAAAGGGGCATATTTAAAAAAAAATTACTCTCAATTAAAAACATTGTATCCATTTTCTTGATTCAATATCTATAATTGGAATATATAAATTTTAATATAAAATTTCAATATGTAATTAATTTTTTTTAGAAAATGCATTTATTGAGCATAAAAGTTAACCAACATCAAAATAATAAATATATATAATTCAATTGGTATTAATTAGACTAGTATATGAAAAATTGAACATATAAAACTATAATACCAAAATAGAAATTTTAGGGGACTTTAAAATTACTTAATTAAATGAGTAGAAAAATGGGTATTTTAAATATCTATATTTTTCACTATTCACTATAAAATCAATCATTTTAGAAATATCCAAAAATTTCACACTAATTTATTTTTGATATTATTATTAAAAAATACTGTTAATTTTCATAAATATAATTTTAAAATGTGATGAAATTAATTATAATTTCAACATAACAAATGAAATAAAAACGATTTTTGAATAAAATATATATTTGAAGTTTAAAATGGTTTTAATGAAAATTAAATAAATATTTATTATTAATAAATAAATTATATAAAACCTATGTATATTATTTCAAAAAATCTATTGTTTCTTATAAATCCAACATTATTGACATAACTATTACATTAAATATTAAAATTTTAATAGTATATCGTGGTTCACCTAAGGATTAATGTTGTGTGTTAAGAAAGATATAAAAAATAGTAATATGATTTTTTAGGGTGTTACATCCTACTAGAATTATATTAATTTTCCCCCCACAATTTTATATTTTTCATCAAAGGTTCAGACATTGTATAAATCCCACATCATACACATTAATAAATAAACCGTTTATGAATAGGGAAAGTGGGAAACATAAATATTACATGAAATACCACATATTCTGGATAATAGATAATGAGAAAATTTGTGGGAAGTTAAAATATAGATATAGAAGAGAAAAATAATTTCCATGAATATATATAGAGTGATATAAAACAATGTCATGATAAACATAATGGAAAAAAAATAAATAATTTTTTGGAGATAAGATAATCAATTAAGTATAAATAAACGTAAAATTATGGTATTTTTATTTAAAGGACATTTCACTATAAAAGAGAAATTTCTTGACCATTGAAACTATGAACATATTTTAATCAAATTTGACCACAATCTCTTCATTTTCACTGAATGATGGGTATTCAAAATTAATATTTCATGCATGATAAATAAAATAATCTTCTAACGAATGAAATAATCCATAAAAGAATGTCAATATATTCCTCCTATATTTAATTATTAACCATAATTTAAATTATTATTATAGGGTAATATTATTTCCAAAATGTAAAATTATTTATATAAATAAATATAACATTTTACTCGAAAATTTAACAAAATAACATAGAAGATTCAAAATATATTAATAGATCAATATATAATCCCATTTTATAATTAACCTAAATAAAATCAAAATAAAAAAGCATTTTATACACAAAGGTTTCAATTATCATCAGATTATAACTCAAAAAAATTTATATCATACTTCTAAAATATTCCATATAATTAAAACTAAGGGATACATATATATCTTCCAAAAAAGCACCTCCCAAAATATCATTATTCAACTCAAAATCCCATTATATAAATCCTCAAAAGGTATTTCTAAAAATATTACATATGATCAAACATAAATTTATAATGACATGATGGTATCCATGACTCATAAGTTAACCTCACATAAAATCTTATATGATTCCAAAAAAATTCCAATCCACATTCCTCTGAAAGATTATAGAATATTTAATATATCCCATAAATATAAAAATTAAATAAGAATCATCAAATATAAAATCCTCTCTATAGTAACCAATAATCACATAATTATTTTATATTATTCAATAATTTCATTACATATACTGAAAATTATCAACATGAATCACATATTATGTGTTATTTATCCCTCTATTATATGTTTCTAAAAATATATTCTCTTACCAATAAATCGATTTTCTAGTTTATCTGTACTATTAAACATATTATGGAAAATCATAAATCAAAACTACATCAAAAAATTATTATAAGTATCCTGATGCATATATCCTGAATATCATTGATATAACACTTAAACATTATAAATATTAAATATGATAACATAAAAACATCAATTTTTAAACTTCATTGATTGAAATGGAAAATGCCCATATATAGTCTATGATTTATCCCTTATATTATGGAATTGACTCAGATAAATCCCATATTCCCCATACACTGAACTGTAAATTGGGTCATATTGTAAAAAAAAATTCATCCCATTTTAATATTAATTTTCAATTTAAAATGTATTTATATGATACCATATTTTCCAGACATATAAAATTTTCATATTTGATTTATGCATTATTTGTGGTGTCTCCTTACACTTTCCAACATGAAGAAACATAGCCTTTGTTACTCTATTGTATCTACCACCCAAGATCTCAAAAAATTCAATCCTTATAGTTTTTTGGTGAATTTTATATTTTGTTACGGTAAAAAAAATTCCTCACATATCATGATAAAAATTTGGAAAAATAAAAGTATATATAACTCTAGTCACTATTAATTTTCTCTAATATTTAAAATATTATGAACCACATTAAATATTAACTCATTTCCTTATAGGTCTAGATATTAACTAAAACAGAAAACATAGTATTACCAATGATAATCGTAGTGGGAAATAATAAAATATAATTAATAAGATGTATAAATAAAAAATTGGTTTTATCTTATGCCATCCTTGGTAACCATCTTATAATATTATTTATTATTGTCCATAAGGATAATTTGAGTTCCCCCATGAATATCCAATGAGATATTCATACTAGGTGCAATTCAAGATAATATTTATTGTTCAGATGAATTATTTTTTAAAAATTACCGACCAACTATATTTGAAGTTATTTCCCCATGATACATCTATTCCAAAACCATTTCAATTTGTATTATCCATTCAAGGAAGTATTTATAATAAAACTACATACTATATTTCATACCAAAAAATTTCAAGGATATCCTATACATAAAATTATCATAGATTTCTTCCAAAGGGTCATGTTACAAAATCAATGTTTTACTAAATCTAGATCTCAAAGATTATATAAAACCAAACTCTTATTACAACTATAGAAAAACAACCTTTAATTACCTATATCCAATTATTACTTTATTACACTGTCACTAGATACATGGAATCTCATATCAAATTATTTAATAGTTTAACAATCTAGTAAAATATAATCATACATGATTTTGAAGATTCATTAGAAATAAAAAACATTAAATGTAGGGAAAGGAAAATATTCTAAATCATTAATATAATTCAATGATTCCTTCTTCATATAATAAAAAAAAATAAGAGTGATATAAAAACATAGTAATGGTTTTTTGTACAATAGAAGTTATAAAGTGTAAATAAGGTATAAATAATTAGGAAAAGAAAATAAATGAAGCCCAATCCAATTTAATTGATAACATGAACAATAATTTCATCCATTGATAATATAAATGTAGTAGACTCAGAGGTAATAATAATAATTAGATTATCATTGATGAAATTTTTTAATGTTAGTCGTCATGATATCTTTACAGTCAAGAACGTGTGCCAAGAGACATTAATAAATGGGTGGGTATAAACCAAAGATACATTTTATGAATGATAATTAACAATGTTGCCTCATAAGAACCATTGATACAAAAAAGGAATATATATAATTTTGGGCCCCACCCTTCGTTTCATATCGATTACATTAATCATTTATTGATTGAAAAAGGTTATTATAAACAATATTCCTTATGAACAAAATTCTATATTGAGTAAATAATGTGAAATATCAATATTTCCCATGTATACGAAATTCCATTAAATGTAAAACATTGTATATATAAATGGGATTCAGCTTAAAAAATAACACATCTATGATACAAAGATTATATAAATTTAAGGATAATATAATTTCCCATGAAATACAATCATAAGAAATGGGGGTTTTCAATAAATATTTAATGATTAAAAAATTAATTAATAGATAATATATAAGAATCAATTAATTAGAAACATATATTTTGTAGAATAATAAATAAAATTAGAGAATTAATGATTTAGAAATGTAAAATTTAAAATATTTGTTCATATATTTTTTTATAAAATCATTGAAATATTTTAAATGAATCTATTGATCATAAAATGGTTACAATGGTGGGAAATTATTTCACTATCGTTTAAGTTGAAAAACATTTTTCTGTACATTTTGTAAAAAAAATAAAAATGAAACATTTCAAAGAAATTATAAATTTTAATATTAATCCTTTTATAAAGTCATAGACAACATTAATTGTTTTCGATAAATAATTTGAGAACAAAAAAATTTAATCAATAATAAAATATATAATCATGGAGAAAAATTATAACTTATCAAAAGAGAGATAATATTATTATTTACAATGGCTCCAAATTGTTATAATTAAAATATAAGGTGAATATTTTTATAAATATTCTTATCTTGTAAATTTTGGAAAATTTTGTGGAATATTTCATCATTTATCATTTAGTATTAACCCTTGTTTAGACTTTTGACAATTACCCATATATTAAAATTTTGAACTCCATAATGGTCAAGAATGCTTGAATAAAAGGAAGAAAACCCAGAAACAGACCATGGTTTATGTTATTAACTATTTCTATTTAATTTGGATGAAGACGCATTCTTGTTATTAATTTTAAAAAAATTAATAAAATATTTATTATTATAAAATATCATTAAAATAATTTCTATTACTACTTATTTAATTTGACTTTGAAGACAATATGATAAAAAATTTATTAAAATAAAATAATTTAAAGTTATATAATATATTAAAATTTTACTTAAAATTACTGGGACATAATAATTTTTTTGAAATTAAATTACTTTTAGTAATTTTTAATGTCATTTATTTTGTTTCTATTAATTCAATAAATTTTCTTGTACTATTTTGTAATAATTTAAGGTAACCATTCAATCGCTAAAAATTAGAAAAAAAATTAACATGATAAAAAATTAATTCAACTTTTAAATATACATTTATAATGGAAATTCACATATTTTTATTATTATATTAAAATTTTAGAGTTATTAATTTTATTATAGTATCATTGTGTATTTATTTTTTCTTAAATTAATATAATGGTAATAATAAATGAAATATTGAAAAAAGTGTCCATATATTCAGTAAGTTGCTTCAAATGTCCAATATACACATATATAATCATATTATATCATGTATTATATAAAATTTAAATCCATATCCAAATTCTTTTACCATATTTTACCCATTTTATGGTTAACAATGAAGAAAAAACATTGCTACGGTTAATATTTTATGTTCCTAAAAATAAAAGGGACCTCTTTAAAAAAATTTATACTCTTGATTACAAACATGGTATCCATATTCTTGATTCAATCTCTATAATTAGACTAAATAAATTTTAATATAAATTTAAAATATGTAATTAATTTTTTTTAGAAAATGCATTTCTTGAGCATAAAAGTTAGCCAATATGAAAATAATCAATAATAATAATTAAATTTTAAATAATTAGATTAGTATATGTAAAATGGAACATATAAAACTATAATACGAAATTAGAAATTTTAGGGGAATTTAAAATTACTTAATTAAATGAGAAGAAAATGTGTATTGGAAATATCTATATTTTTCACTATTCACTATAAAATCAATAATTTTAGAAATATCCAAAAATTTCACAATAATTTTTTTTATATAATTATTAACAAAAATATGTTAATTTTCTAAAATATAATTTTAAAATTTGAAGAAATTAATTATAATTTCAATAGAATAAATGAAAGAAAAAATATTTCTGAATAAAATATATATTTGAAGTTTAAAATGATTTTAATTAAAATTAAATACATATTTATTAGTAATGAATAAATTATATATAACATTTGTATATCATTTCAAAAAAAATATTTTATCTTATAAATCCAACATTTTTAACATAACTATTACATTAAATATTTAAATTTTAATAGTATATCATGGTTCATCTAAGGATAAATGGTGTGTGTTATGAAACATAAAAAAATAGTAATATAAATTTTTATGGTGATACATCCTACTAGAATTATATTAAATTTCCCCTCACAATTTTATATTTTTCATCAAAGGTGCAGACATTGGATAAATCCCACATCATACACAGGAATAAATAATCCTTTTATGACGAGGGAATGTGGGAAACATAAATATTACTTGAAATACCACATATTCTGGATAATTTATAATGATAACATTTGTGGGAAGTTAAAATATAAATATATAGGAGAAAATTAATTTCCATTAAAATATATAGAGTGACATCAAACATTGTCATGATAAATTTAATGGCCAAAAAACATAAATCATTGTGTGGTGATAAGATAATCAATTAGGTATAAATAAAGGTAAAATTATGGTATTTTTATTTAAAGGTCATTTCCCTCTAAAAGAGAAATTTCATGACCATTCAAACTATGAACAAATTTTAATCAAATTTGACCATAATCTCTTCATTTTCTCTAAATGATGGGTATTCAAAATTAATATTTCATGCATGAGAAATAAAATCAACATCTAATGAATGAAATAATCCATAAAAGGATGACAATATATTCCTCCTATATTTAATTATTAACCATAATTTTAATTATTATTAAAAGGTAATATAATATCTAAAATGTAAAATTATTTATATAAATAAATAAAACATTTTACTCAAAAATTTAACAAAATAACACAGAAGACTCAAAATAGATTAACAGATCAATGAATAACCCTATACTATAATTAGCATAAATAAAATAAAAATTTAAAAGCATTTTATACACAAGGGTTTCCATTATCTTTAGATTATATCCCAAAAAAATTTATATCATTCTTCTATAATACTCCATATAATTAAAACTAAAGGATAAATATAGATCATCCAAATAAAGAACCTCCCAAAATATAATTATTCAACTAAAAATCCCATTATATAAACCCTCAAAAGGGATTTCTAAGCATTTTATATATGATCAAACCTAAATTTATATTGACATGATGGTATCCATGACTCATAAGTTATCCTCACATAAAAACATAAATTATCCCAAAAAAATTCCAATCCATATTCCGCTTAATGATTATTGAATATTTAATATATCCCATAAATATACAAATTAAATAAGAATCATCAAATATAAAATCCTCACTACAGTAACCAATAATCACATAATTATTTTATATTATGCAATCATCTCATTATATATATTGAAAATTATCAATATTAATCACATATTAAGGGTTATTTATCCCTCTATAATATGTTTCTAAAAATATATTCTCTTACCAATAAATCGATTTTCTAGATTATCGGTACTATTACACATATTATGGAAAATCATAAATGAAAACTACTTCAAAAAAATTATTATAAGTCTCACGATTCATATATCTAGAATATCATTGATATAACACTTAAACATTATAAATCATAAATATGATAACATAAAAACATCAACTCATACACTTATTTGATTGAAATGGAAAATTCCCATATAAAGTCTAGGATTTATCCCTTATATTATGGAATTGACTCAGATAAATACCATATTCCCCATACGCTGAACTATAAATCAGGTCATAGTGTAAAAAAATTTCATCCCATTTCAATCATAATTTTCAATTTAAATTTCATTGATATGTTACCTTTTTTTCCAGACATAAAACATTTTCATGTGCGATTTATGCATTATTTGTCGTGTCTCCTAACACATGTCTAACATGAAGAAACATAGCCTTTGTTACTCTATTATATCTACCACCCATGTTCTAAACAAATTCAATCCTTCTATTTTTTGGAGAATTTGATATTTGGTTACGGTAAAAAAATTTAATCACATATCATGATAAAAATTTGGAATAATATAAATATATATAACTCTAGTCACTATTTATATTCCCTAATATTCAAAATATTATGCATCACATTAAATGGTAAATCAGTTCCTTATGGGTGTAGAAATTAACTAAAACAAAAATCACAGTATTATCAATGATAATTGTAGTGGGAAATACTAAAATATAATTAAAAAGATGTCTAAATAAAAAATTAGGTTTATCCTATTCCATCCTTGGTAACCTTCTTATAATATTATTTATAGATGTCCATAAAGATAATTTGAGTTCCCCCATGAATATCCACCGAGAGTTTCATACTAGGTGAAACGTAAGATAATATATATTTTTTAGATGAATTACTTTTAAAAAAATCCCGACCAACTATATTTGGAGTAATTACCACACGAAACATCTATTCCAAAACCATGATAATTTTTATTATCCATTCAAGGATTTATTTATAATCATACTAAATAATATATTTCATACCAAAAAATTTCAAGGATATCCTATACATATAATTATCATAAATGTCTTCCAATGGGTCATGTTACGAAATCAATGTTTTACTAAATCTAGATCCAAATGATTATATAAAACCAAACTGTTATTACAACTATAGAAAAACAATATTTAATTACCTATATCCAATTATTAAATTATTACATTGTCACTAGATACATTTAATCTCAAATCATATTATTTAATAGTTTAACAATCTACTAAACTATAAGCATAAAGGATTCCCAAGATTCATTAGAAATAAAAAAACATTAAATTTACAGAAACAAAAAATATTCTAAATCATTAAGATCATTCAAGGATTCCTTCTTCATATCATGAATAAAATAAATAAGAGTGATATAAAAACATAGTAATTATTTTTGTAAAATAAAAGTTATCAATAGTAAATAAGGCATAATCAATTAGGAAAGGAAAATAAATCAAGCCCGATTCCATTTATTTGACAACATGAACAATAATTTCATCCATTGATAATATAAATGTAGTAGAATCAGATATAATAATAATAATTGGATTATCATTGATGAAAATTGTTAATGTTAGTCATCATGATATCTTTACAGTCTTGACCTTGGGCCAAGAGACATTAATAAATGGGATGGTATACACGAAAGATACATTTTATGAATGATAATTAACAATGATGCCTCATAAGAACCATTGATACAAAAAAGGAATATATATAGTTTTGGGCCCCACCCATCATTTCATGTCGATTACATTAATCATTTATTTAATGAAAATTGTTTTTATAATCAATATTCTTTATGAAAAAAATTCTATATTGATTTAATAATGTGAAATATCAATATTTCCCCTGTATTTAAAAATACATTAAATGTAAAACACTATATATAGAAATGGGATTTAGCATTGAAAATAACACATTTCTGATACAAAGAATATATAAATTTAAGGAAAATATAATGTCCAATGAAATACAATCACAATAAATGGGGGTTTTCATGAAAAAGTGAATGATTAAAAAATTAATCAATATTTAATATATAAGCATCAATTAATTAGAAACATAGATTTTGTAGAATAATAAATACAATAAGAGAATAAATAATTTAGAAATGTTAACTTTAAAATATTTTTTCATATAGTATTTTATAAAATCATTGAAATATTTTAAATGAATCTATTGATCATAAAATGGTTACGATGGTGGGAAATTATTTCTTTATCGTTTAAGTTGAAAAACATTTTTTGTATATTTTGTAAATAAAAATGAAAATGAAAATTTCTATGAAATTATAAATGTTAGTTTAAATCCTTTTCTAAATTCATATACAACATAAATGTTTTTCAATAATTAATTTGAGGACAAAAAAATTATTTTTTTATTCAATTAAAAAAATATCAACATGTAGAAAAATTATAACTTATCAAAAGAGAGATAATATAAGAATTTATTTTAAGAAAATGTGTAGTTTTATGTTCGGAAAATATAAAAATTCTGATTATAATATGGACAATTATTAAATATAAAAAAGTATTTGGATTTTATAAAGGAAGTATTTTAAGATTATTTTGATGAAAATATAAACAAGGCCAAAAAATGAGATTCTAAAATAAATTCATACCACTTTGGGACTATTCAAATTTTAAACCCTTTAATGAGTAACAGAAAAATATATAATTACTAATTATGAATAAATATATATCAATTTTAATAAATAAAATGGGATTCATATACACCACATTAAATTTAATAGGTTCATAAAAGAAAATATGTCTCAATGGAGTGGGAACTAGGTTGAGACCACATACAATGATAATATCATTGAAATGAGATTTATTAAATGGAAATAAGTGTTAATAAATAAATATAATTTCACACATTCTATTTTTAAACAAAACAAAAAAAAATAAAATTTCATTTATCACATAATCATCACCAAATAGAGTAAATGGGGAAGTGATTTTACATGATAAAAGGAAACAAAGTTATGAAACCCCTTAGATCAATTTTATTTGCCTCACATGTGATTCTAAACTTATTTACTATAAATTTATATATTTTATAAATAAATAATAGAACCATATACCATTATATAATATCATATATGATATATTTTTAACATTATATATGATTTTTCAAAACAATCATATATTATTAAAATTATTTTTCATTTTATCTTCATTATTTATCATATATTTTTTATTTGATAGTCTAAATCCTTCAATATTTATCATGGTTCCACAATGACTATTATTTAAATAATGATACAAATATCATATATATTTACTATACATTTATATAGAGTCATACATTATTAATAGAGATAGAAAAATAAATTACAACATTCATGGAGATGATATGTCACATATACTCTTGAATGATCATCCTCAATTTTCGATAAATAGAACAAAAGAAAGGTATAAAAAATTCACCTGGAAATGTTCATTTATATATCTTATATAGAGTATATATTCATTATATCAACACTTATTATGCTCCCTATAGATCAGAAATGAATAATGTATCACGTCGCCTCGTGGGCATGGTAGTGAACATGTATGCACGAGCGGTGTTATCATATTCCAACATATTGTAAGGAAAGAAAATATATATGATATTATAATTATACATAAATATTTATTTCATAAATATATTATATATCCATTATCTTATTATTTATAACCATCTAAGAAATTTTGTAATGAAAAAATAATTACACCACATTGTGGAGACACTAAGTTGTACATACACAAGAGATATGTTTTCACATTCTATAGGATAGAAAAGATAAGAATATAACTGATAAATAAAATGTTTTCTTCAAAATATGATACAAAATAGATAAAATGAGATGTAACGTGGTTGTAACTTGTTGATAACAACATAAAAGTACATTTATGATACTCAGGTAATTATCTTATGAGGTGTATGATATATTTATAGGATGTATATGAATAAATAATCTTAAAAGTGTTAGTAAAAGAGATTTCCTCTTCTTCTGTAGACTTTTATGGATCCATTCTTTAGTACACTTGGAATATTATTTTAAAAATACCAACACCTATAATTAATTTATAAGAATGTTTATAAAGTTATTGGGTGGGGTTTTGTGGATCATATTCTCTCTTAATGGTGTAATGAAAATATAGCAGGGGTGTCTATTTATAAGTGATGAGTGGGAAATTATTGGAATTTAATATATTACTAAATTAATATAAATAATATTTTTTGTCCAAATGGCACCACAATGATATAATTACAATATAATATTAGTATAATTCTAAATACTATCATTCAATAAAAGTAGGAAATGTTTTTGTTATTTATTCCATGTTGAATTTTAGTTTTAATCCCCCATTAATTATTTTGAAAATTACAACAATACGAATTTTTAATATTTTTAATGGTCAAGAATATCATAATAAATGATGAAAAAACAATAAATGGACTATATTAGATGTTTAAAACCATATATACTTCAGTTTATTAATATAATATCGTTTAGAATTGTAAATCATTCAATAAAATATTATTTATTTAAGAAATATAATTAGTTCCATCTTTAGAACTATTGATTTAATTTGACATTGAATATTACAATATATTTAACAAATGGAAATAAACTCCTTTAAGAATTCCAAAAATATTATACTCATCTATAAAATTCGTGGAACACAAAAATTCAACCAAATTATGTTACTTTTAATCTTTTTATATCAATTTAATTTATTTTTTATGAATTAAATAAATACATTATCCAAGATACATTGGAATTTAATGTCATTACTCCCTCTATAATAAATATAATAAAATTTACATGACAAAAAAACGTTCACCTTTGAAATATATATTTAATAAAAAAATTATCATTTAAGTGTACAAGTCATAAAGTTTTAGAGTTATTAAAGGCAAGAGCGGTATATTTTGTAATTTTCCTTTTCATAAGTCAATATAAATTTCATGATCAATGAAATAGAGCATTAAAATGCAACATATTCCAGTATTTGATGAAAATGTCTGATCTCCACTCATCTAATATAATTATTTTAATTTTTATAGAAATTTCAAAGCCTTAACCTAAATATTTATCCCTATAGTGCCGATTTTACACTTAAAAAACTAAAAACAATTACAAAGGTTACTATATAAGATGAAAAATAGTATTATTTGTAATAATTGAACATCTTAAATATAAATATGTTAACAAATTTTTAGTAATCATCTTGTATCAGTGGATGAAGAAAAAAATATTCATAAAATACAGTGAAAATTAGTTTTGGACAAATGTGTTTTTAAGCATAAAATTAAATTATATTAAAATAATTAATATTTACAATTTAAATGGAATTAATAATATGTTTCCATAAAAAATGTTGTATATGAATCATTAAGAAAAAATTCAAAATATAATGATAATTTTAAATTTCTTTCTTTAATGAAATGAAATATGTGTATTTGAAAAATCTATATTTTCAATGATTACTGTAAAATCAATAATTTTAGAAAAGCTCCAAAATTTCAGCATAGATAAATTTGTATAAGCTGATATCATAAAATTATTTTCATTTTTTAAAATAATTTTTCTTATTTTTTTTATAAATATAATATAATTTTACAGTCACAAAATTCAATAAAAACTATTTTTTGACAAATTTGATTATGTATTAAATAATTTACTATAAAATGAAGAATATTTTTATAATTAATATAAATATTATGTTAAGCCTTAACAAATCCATATTTGGATAAAACAATTCATTTATTCTAATAAAACATTATTATGATAAACACTAAATTAAATAATAATATTCTAATGAATGTCATAGTTCGGTTAATTATCAATGTTGTATGTTAATAAACCAATTTCTAAATTTTTTAGGTCTAAAATTTTGACCTTGTATCCATCTTTGTAAGAATAGTTTTTATTGAGGATTTACTACATTTCTAGTATATGTAATAATTTAATTTTTATGAATCATTTTAGTATGTATTTTTTCTTCTGTTTTTATTAGATTAATGGGGTGTAGAAAGCATGATAGTTAAGAGAATTACCAAAACGCATAATTTTGATTAATTTTATTTTTTTATAAATAATTTATGTTTCAGTTGTCAAGAGTTTTATTATTTAATATTATAAATCATAATATGTTTGTGGGAATTCATTGTTAGCACACACATTTAGTAATACTTATAGAGCCTATGAGATTTTATTTATTTTGCGAAATTATATTTTTAATTATTACTTAATGGTTTAATAAACCATTTATAATTCTAGTTGTATTCAAGAATAATTATATTTGGAATCCTGTATGTATTTCAATGTTGTTTTTTGGTTATAAAACGTTTTATGGGAAGATCGTGAAGGATTCCAATATTTTTCACATTACAAGTTTTCTTCCTTTTTCATTTATTACTTTTTATCTTATTCAAAATTTTCCCTATATCATAATTCTATTATTATTCAAGGTTACACCTCTCCCTATCAGCCTCCTCATCAGGAACCATCTCTCTATTAACTTCCTCATTTCATGAACCTCCTCTACCTGCCTACCTCCTCCATAATGGGGACTTCATCTCCCTGCACTCCACCTGTTAAAATCCCTCCTCACATGGCCTCTCTCACGTTGGACACAATTGTTTGAGCCCCACCCACTAGTGTACACCCATCTCTAGATTCTCTACCTCCAAACAAATTTCATCATTATCTATTAATTTTTTATGGATTGAATTCCTTAGTATAAACCCATATCCTCTCCTACTTCATTTTTCTTCTTTTTTTTACCTTTACCTATCATGATTGTGATTTAGTTTTATCCTATGTATAAGTATTTTAAAAATATTTAATTTCACCTATAATGTTATGTTTTATATGGGTTCCTTCTACCATGTTTGGTTTCACTACATCATTGTGGAATTTTTTGTCTCACCATGGATTGGATCCACATGATTTGAGGAATGTTTCCCAAATCTTATGATTAAAATTTGAGAAAAAATTTATTTTTTAGTGTTTTTAATTTATTATTTAATTAATTAATATTATCTAGTATTATTAAATTAGATCATATAAGGTTTTAAGGTGTTCCTTTTTTAGCATAATTCCTTTACATGGAATCTCATAGAAAACATAATCTAACATGTATTTTAAAATTGTTGAAATATAATTTTTATTAAATTGTGGTATTTAAATATGATTATCTTTATTTGGGTGTGAAAATAAATTAAAAGAGATTCTCTATACCCGTTTTATGATATAAGTGAAAAATGAATTAAATTCATCAAAGTGGGTTTTATTAAAAATATAATTATTTATATTTGAATATATTTGTAAATTGATTTGTCAAGGATTTTTAGACCATATATTACCATCAAGATCATTATTTAAAATTCATTTTTAATTGAAATGTTGATTTTAGATAATTCCACTTATTATTATATGTATATATAATATTTAAAAATATTTATAAGGTTGAAAAAATCTATAAATTTTTTTGTTCAAATTGACATTATAATATTTGAGTTTATTTAATGAGATAATGATATATAAATATATATATATGAATATATAAATATTATTAAACATATATGAATACAATAATAAAAAGGGGTTCCCCTCTATTTTCATTGAGAAAATTATTGATCATTCCATTTAGCACTATTACATATTCTACATGTGTGTATTTTTGTATGAAGTATACTTTATCCACTTTTAGAATTAGAAGACCTAGATGGTGGCCCTCATGGAAAACCATTCATTTCATACTACATGAAAGATTATCAGTAGAAGATTTCTGTTGAGAGTTATAGGAAGTTGTGATTAATTTATTTGATATGATATTTTATTCTTTTATTTCTCCATGTTTACTATTTATTCTTGTAATTGATTGTTTTGATTAGTTTATTTCTCACCCTTATATTATTCTGGACATAAAAACCTAGGATATTTGAACGACTAACATAGATATGATGGAATCCTTTTATAATACCTATATAGGTGATGTAAATGCTTTTTTCTGTTAGCAAGTGAAGAAATGGTATATTCTAATAATTTAGGGAATAACCCAATTAGTGATTTCAGTATTGGATACCTGGATATAGAAACCATATTCTAAAACCCATTACATACATTCCTTTATTGGTAGATTGACATAAGGGTCACATAATGGATTTATTAGATTACCTTATTTATTAATATGTGTGGAAAATGATACTGGATTCACCATTTAAAATAATAAAATAACAATGATTATAAAATTGTTTTGGATAAATTTTGATTTATATGTTTTAAACAAATATCATATCATTAAAAAATATATCACAAACATGCACTTTGTAGTTCATTTTATTATATTTTATGTATGGGGTGTGTTTTCTCTCTATCATGCCTACTGGTATTTAGAATATATAAAATATTCCATTTTTTATTTATGATTATATATATATGTTGGGAACTCATGATGTTTTCATTTATCCTATGAATGTTGTACATAATTTCATTCATTATATGGCCCATTTAATTTATTTCATATGGCCTACATTTACATTTATGTTTGTCTAATAAGTCAACCTTTTATGAATCAAATTATATAATTAGGATTTTATTTATTTTTATGGATGTGGGGTTGATATATCTATGAGAGTAAAGGAGGGACCTGTAGGAAGATACATTTTTATTTTCATAGGATCATGTAAAACGATGAAGAGGGGTTGTGTGTTTACTTTTGTTTGCAGCATTATGGGTTTTTTGACATATTCTTATTAAGTATATATGTATGATATATGGATGGTATATTTAGTTTTTTTGAATGAATTTTTATTTTATTTTACTATAATGTCTACGACAATTCATTTACATTATTTTTATGTGATTCCCTAACACTTTTCATTAACCCATGGGGATCGTGAATTCACATCAAGAACTATCAGAGGTCTTCCTAGTAATCTGAATGAGGGATGACTCATATTGGTCTATGAAATAAATTTCTATCACATGTTTCATAGCATCTAAAACACTTTCACCCTCCCAATGTCTAATCATTCCTATCAGTTTATTCCATTATATTGGGCTTACAATTCCTATATAATGAATTTACAATTCGTCATTAATTTTTTTTATTTAATATAATTTATTATGGTAATATTTAATTTTTTTTAATAATAATGAGAAAAATTCTCCTCTTTTAGAAATCTACTTATGGACTCATCATGAAAAACTACACTCAATGTATAAGAATATAGTGTGTGTGAATATTTAGTTCAATGATGGTGGGTTTTTATTGGGTATCTCCTCTATCAGGTAAAGTATTTATTCCCCATTTTTGCGGTGGTTCTGTGTCAATTACAAATTGATGGGAACTATGGTTGTATCTACCCTTATTTTATGATACTATTTATTGTTAAAGACCACATTTTATTATTTTTAATGATTTTCATGGTTGTTTTGGAATATTTTGTATGCCTTTTAATGTGTTTCCTAGTATCCCAACATGTATTACATTCATTAAAAATTTAATCAATGTTTCATAGTTGATAGTTTTGTGATGGTATTATTTTTATCTTTGGTCATCAAGCATGGTTTATTCTATATTTCTCATCGATTAACACTTCCAAACTATATTATCTATTAGTTTATTTGTGATGGTGGTAATATCTCCCATTATATGATTACCCACACATGGTTCCATTATTATTTAATTCAAAATTTAAAGTTAAGGTTATTTATTTTAACATAATCAATGGTGATTTAATTATTAGATATATTGTATTGATGATATAGTGGTATCACTAAATAATTTTTTTTAAAATTTTAAATAGATGATTGGTAACTGAATATCTTTATTTCACATAATAGTGTGTGTTGTGGGTGTTTTGTCCTAGGAATTTAATTGATGCTGTAGACTATTAATTCTCTTGTTTACTATTTCATTCGTAGTTTAGTTTGTTATTAATTTTTCCATTATATTTTTATTGATTTTTTCTTGAGACTATTACTCATATTATTACCAGTGTTCATAGATGGTATTTTTTGGTTGTGGTAGTAATAGTTATGGGTTGAGTGTTGTAACAAACTCGATTAAATGAATCACATCTGTAGTTAGGAATAATGCGGCAAGACATCGTTACCCAAACACAAACATGATTATTGTAATTCACCTTGCAATTTTATATTTGTATTTTTTGAATTTTTTATTTTCTATTTACTACATATGATTTGGTTAAATAAGGGAGAATTTGAATTGAGGGTTCCTAATAAATCCCACAAAATTAAATTTTTTTAAAAATAAAAAAATGGATTGTAAGATAACAGTCCCATTAATTATTCCTCTCCATGAAACAATGTAAATAATTTCCAATCATTCAAAAATTGAAACACACAAAATGATTTTTTCCCAAGTATTTACCTATGAATCATTAAATTTCTTTTTTAAAATAAGGTTGTAAATTTATTAAAATTCATTTCATGATCCTACAGATTAGTTTCATCCTTATAACACTACTATAATTAAATTTTATTCAAACTTATTAATGAGTTTATTACTATAAAATGTTTATACATTATATTATTATAAAATAAAGACATTATATAAACTCATAAAAAATCAAGGTGTTATTGTTCTTATCAATGGTCCTATCATCAATCTATTGATCCAATAGTGAATAAATATATTCGTTAAATCTATCATGTGGATTCGTCCTTTTCTTCTTTACTACCATTTATTCATTAAAACACCACTATAAATTTTAATAGAGAAAATAATTATGTTTACTTTAATGATGAACTCCCCAAATAATTCATGTTATCCTATATATAATTTAATCATATTAAGAATTAAAATAAGGAAATTGTTATTCCTTTACCATCATATCTACCTCATGGATAGCATGGAATTTCATGAAAAATCCATTTATTATTTTTCTACCCATCACTTATATAAAAGGATTCTTTTATAAGGATGAGAGAAACAAATTTTACATACTCCCATCAGCGTAAAAAATATTATTATAATGAAAAGAAAAGGATATGTCATGATTGGAATTGTGAAATACATTATATATACTATTAAAAACATCCAAATGAAGATAAATATGATATGAAACCATCCACTCAATCCATAAATGATATACCTACCATTTAATAGGTATACTAATTTTTTAATTGTATACCTTATTATTAGAGATATATTCAATTATAGAGATGTTAAAAATAGAAAAACAGACTAATATACTTAGTATTACCTGGAATGTTTTCAATATGTTTAGATACCAAATTATTGGCCATGGTGAGAGTAAATAATCGCTAATTAAGTTGTTAGTTAGTGGTTATCAATAAATGAAACTCATTTCCCCATTTATTATTATTTCATAGGATCATTATAGTCAAAATGAAACGATAATAGATACACTGGGAAAGAACATGCTTGACATGTAATTTTTGGAATGGATCAAACACTCTTGGTATCAGGTGTCTAAAAAATATTGCGTTATAATAGTGATTTTATAGATCCTTTTATTTTCTTACATAAAATACAATGAGTATTTAGTGGAAAATTCCATTATAACTCTTTGAATAAGATTTACCTGTTAATGTTCAATAAAGATATTAATCCTACAAAACTTCTTGAAGTGTATCTAGTCATCAGATTAACTTTACACCCTTGTTATTTTACAAAATCATATTAAAATCATCATTATGATAATATCTAAAATATATGAATATTTATCTTAATTATTCCTCATAATTTTCTTCTATATTTCATCTTGTAATACCAACTATTTAATTATTATTCTCTGCTCTATAAAATTATAATCATGCCTATTTTTTAATATTAAAGTATTCCAAAAATTAATAGAACTATTACAATTGTTTTGGCATGTTGCGGCATGATCTTTAAATATCATTATTTATATATTTATACGATATGGTATGAACATACGCCTCAGGATGAGGGGAGTATCAACTCAAATTGTTGAATATGATTTTCCCATGGTATTTCACATTTCAAATTGGATACCTCTATTAAGATTTGGAGTCCATTATCTAGTGTGTAGTCTATAGCTCTCTCAGATAGACGTCAACTAGAAAATCATGACCATTGCATCATGTTTAAATCCTCATGTGGATGACCATGTTATTTTTCATAGAAAACACATGATGGTAATATTACTATGGTTACAATGTAATTTATGTTTAAGAACACCCTTATTCCTAAGCTTCAATCCAATATGGTTTGATAAGAGAAAATTTATTATATGATTTCCTCAACATAAAAATATTTCTTCCATTATATTATCTCATCTATAATTGGTTTAAAATTAATTCAAAGGTTTTCTATCAAAAAATACAACAAGTAATCACCTTTTTATATCATTGATGAATTTAATTAAGGAATAAATCATTGAAAATTCCAATTATAGAGGTTATCTAAACACAGCATAAAATTTTAGAATTATTAATTTGAATATTCTCCAGCTATTAGTTTAATTATCAATACTATTATGAATATCCATCAATTAATATCATTGAATAGGATTTCCTAATTCAATTAATTTCATGTTGTTTATCTAATACCAAACTCATTATCCAAATCACCAAATACCCATAAATTTAAAGAATTTTTAATTCATAATATAATAGTTGATTTGCAGAAATATTTTCTAATGTACCCAAATGCATTTTATTGTATTCTTTTCAAATATCATTACAATTATAAGAGTTAAAGTGAATATGAAATCTAGGGTGAATATGTTATTATTAACCCATGTAAGAGGAGTTACTATCTTGTGGAATAAATATCATGCATATGACCATTGGACCTTAGAAGAACTAGATGGACAATTCTATCTATCCTAAAGATGAAGATCCCATATAATATGTATAAAGTTAATTTTCTCCTATAATATGTGTTTATAAACTCATGTATAGTGGTAAAATATGAATATATGTGGCATTATATTAATTAAAGAAAATATTTTCACCTGGCCATATAGATATATTAATGGAACTACTCAGGTTTGAGTATTCTATATACTAAAAGACCATTGAGTTGATATCAATGGAGTTTGTAATTATATAAATAATTCTAAAAAAAATTTTATGTCATTATAATATTATTTTAAGATGTTTGGGGAGTACTTTTAGTGAGAGGTTGTTCATTCAAATATCCCTATTGAATTATGGACATTATAGTTCATGTAAAAAAGATAATCCTTGATCATAATTTTTTTCTATTAGATGTAAGTATATTATTCTGAAAATAATTATTTTGGTTCCTATAAAAAATATTTTATTTGATTTTATGACATTAAATACCATCATAGAACTATAAATATTATAACTAATTTTGTATCTTAATGCTTCACTCAAGGGATTCACTAACTGTCTCAAAACACTAATATATTCTGGAGGATAACATATGAAAGAGTTACATTCTCGTAGATCATTTCATAAGAATTATTCTATTTAGTGTATGTATCTATAAATAAATTAAACATTTAAAAGAAAATAATAACATTATTCAACATAATGATTCAATAATTAGAAATTTTTATAGGGTTTTTTGGATAAATACTCAGGTTTCTATATTTAGAACATGATGAAAATGAAATTATTTAGTGTTATTTACAAACGATTAAAACATAGAATAAACATAAAATATTTTGAAAATTTATGTGCTATCAATTATTTAAAATAAACTGTTCTTATCTACATCCATGGAATGATTATATGACAGAACTATGAAAAATGAGGTTTTATAGTTATTTATTTTTTAGGAAATATAAAACTAATGATATTAAAGTTGTTCTGTTGGGATAAAATCATAATGAATATTATTCAAGGTATAATCCAAACATATTTTCAGTAATATCTATTAATTATAACCACATAAAATTTTTATTAACTCTAAAATTGATAATTTTGGGGATTCAAGATTAATGATGAAAAATTCAATCGAATAAAAAAATATTATTTATCAAATCCAGAATCAATTTTATCTATGTTTATTAATGAATCCCAAAAGAACTAATATATAAGTCTATAAATGTTCCTCATTATAATATATTGAGAAGTAAATCTATGTTGATTTTGATTTTACAGACTCAAATATATTTTTTTATAAGTTTCTATTTTCATAATATCATGCTAAAATGAGTTTATCTACACTATAACATGACTCATATGTAACATTCATATAAATGGAAGTATATGAGTATATTTTTTTTTTAATATTTTTAAATTAATATGAAATTCTAGGAGAATAAGAAATAATATTTTATTCGGTAGTGTATCAAAAGTGATAATCATTAGGATAAATTATTCGTGGAATACTCAAAAAGTTGAAAAATTAATCCATGAAAAATAATATGAACATAGATTATTTAATTTAATAATATTTAATTTTAATAAGGGGTTGTATAATAACAAGGAATTCCATTTATGGAACATTTCTGATTAATTTGGAAATAATGTTTGTTAATTATTCAAGTGATCTGATGAGATGACCAAGGAGTTAGAGTAATAAAAAAAGAAATAATAATTTCTTTTATTTGTTAAATTAATTAGGAATATCCTATGAATGGATTTTCATGAAGAATTAGACTGTGAATTTTGTACAACCATTTTTGATAATGAAGTGAGTGATTAAGGGAATACATTTTTGTTATAGTACACCTAATATTAGTGATTCTAAATCTATATTCAAGTTAATAAAGTAGAGGAAGTATATATTATAGAATTTATTATTGTGAAATGAGCTATGAAATTCCATTGAACATATTTAAAAAAGATATGGATATAGAATACTACCATTGTCTATGTTTAATGAGATGGGCATTAGGATATTATGTTTGGTGAATCTCTCTAAGATGAGGTATTATATCTGATATTATATTGCAATTCCAAGTATTTTATATATAAAATTTACATTGAGATGAGGTAACTATATATAAACAAATTTGATTTCAGTATTGAGAAAAAACAGAAGAAGAATATGTCACCTACATAACTTGGTGAATCCACATGTCTAATATTGTGTGAGGAAGTGTATCAGATGATCTGTGGCCACCAATTATAAATGGTGATTCAATTATTGAAAATAATTAATGAAATAATGTGAGTTGACACTTTCCTATACTAGTTATCCAATATTTAGACCAAACCATATAAAAAATATGTGAACATTTACAATATGTATATTATTTAAAAATATGTATTCAGTATACTAAAATAAAAAGAGATCCATTTACATCCTCTCATATGATAGAGGATAAAACCCTCCGTAATTTATGTTTAAAAAATAATTATTTATTCATAAAATTTATCCATTCCTAATTATCCTTCCACCCCAATACTCATAGGTGTGTCTACCTGATACACTAGGAATATCAAGTGTTATCTGATCATCAGATACCTTTTATTGGAGTTTTTTATTCTAAAAACTGAATTATAAGGTTAATTATCCCTATAATAAGTTCTAAAAAATTTTCTCAACTATCATTATTGATTAATATTAGTTTTACAATTCAAATTCATGGAAAATTTAATCTAATTGAAAATAAATATTCCCTTATGTTATTAATTATTTGAAAGTCCTAACCATGAAATTGAGAAATATGAATATGAGAGAAGACATTATGAAAATAATTATGAAAAGGATGTATGAAAAACAACCAATAACCAGAAGTATTAAGAGTAGTGAGTGTTATGATAATTATGTAGATGAATTTTCACCATGTTATACCATCTCAATATATATGGAAGATTTATTTGACGAGTAACTTTGTGACTGTTTTCTAGTGATATGAATTCCCAAGAAGAGTTCCCTTTAGATGTTACATACATTTTTTTTGATAAATGTAATTATTAATGAAAATGGATATATATAAGTCATGTTTAATGAAATGGAAGAAATTAAAAAAAATCTCTTAAAACACCGTAACAATTTAATTGAAAGAAAATGAATAATCTTCCACACTATTTAATGGAAATTTTTTTATTAATTTATAAATAATTGTAAAGGGATATTTATGATGAAGAAGTATATATGTTGTTTTAGGAAGTAACCATGCAATATGATAATTTCTATATGGAATTTATAATGTCTAATTTAACCAAGTAATAAGTTGTACAATATGAAGTGAAAGAGATAGTTAAATCTTAGTGGAGAAAATGAAAATATAAGAGGGAAAATATCATAAGGTGAAGAATTATTAGAAATATAGGATCTAATTAGTTGAAGAAGTTTACTTCACTCTTTACCCAAAATGTTTTGTGCTTGAAATCAAATTGATGTATTTGAGAAAAGAAAACTCTGGAACTTCACAATATATTTAGATGGAATATATTTCCTATAGAATTTTCTATGTGGTACCTCATCAAAGAATTATCTCAATGGTAGGATAAATAGAATATTATTTTTGTTGGATATGCCTCCATCTAAACGTCATGGAAAAATGTATCCCAAAATAAAGTGAATTATAATTTAAATATATCTATTAATATAGAAATTATAGAATAAAATATATACATACCTGGATGAGTAAAAATAAAAGGATATTGACAAAGACAAATTTTCAATAAATATAATTCTATATAACACAGTATTTGAAAACTATAATTTATCATTCTTTTTGGTGTTTAATTTTGTTTGATCTATTACTCGATACCAATTTTTTTTAAAAATAGACAAAAAGGATGAATTATGATGGAAGAGGACACTTCTCACCACAATGAATTATGTGGCGGGCCAACCCTCGATATTTTGAAAGATGATTGAAGGTGAAACATAGAAATGAAATATTGAAGACCATGTACAAGGCATATGGATTCAAAACTAGTTAGAAACTATGAAAAAATATATCAGAAACAAAAATTCACCTCATTAATGTCATTCATGACATGAACCATGTAGGAATTTTTTAAATTATTTTTAAATGTGAAACAAGTCAATAATGGATTCAATGCATGAACATTACATGTTGTGATAAAATTACATGATGTGAAACCTATGTAAAAATTGTATAAATATTATTTTATGAAAAAATTAAGTGTATCTACCTAACTTTTAGTATTCCAATCACTTATAAATCCATTTGGTATAGTTTTTATGATGTCCTAAATACCTGGATTGCCTATAAATACATGTCCATTCAAGAGGATAAGAGATCAATTATGAGGAATCCAAATCTACAAAAGAAATTATAGAAAATGTCTTGTTAGTTTTTATTTGTATATTTTTTTATTTCTTATTTTTCCCTTTCCAAGTGTGACAAATTCATATTATTTTAATTTAATTTTTTCCATTCTGTATTGATGTCTCTCCCAAAAATTTCAATTTCCTTCTCTCGTCAAATCATCCATCATGATCTCTTCTCAAATTGCAATTTAATGCAACTAAACTTAATAATTTCCCGATATGTGGTTTCTTAGTTGTATTAATTATTTAAAATTAAAATATTTAATGTTATGATTTTTTTGTGGTGGATGAGTGTTAAATTCATATATGTGGATAACATCAACAATGAAATTAATATTTAATCCACTAAAGAGGATTACTAATCATAAACAACTCTCAATCAATTTAGTGAATTGAAATTCTTTTACAGTGTAATAAAAATTTTAAATAAAATTTATCAAATTAATTATGAATGAAACCATGTATCAAAACCTTGGGCCATGTCTTATCTTCCAACATTTCATTCAGTTTTTTATCTCCATTAATTTAGGTGGAGGGTTTTATACTCTCTTTTATTCAATACTAAAATAAAAAAACTAATTTATTTCTATTAAATAAGTAAAATATAAAAATAACTAAATTACGTGAATAATAATTATGTGATTTAATTAACTATGGTTCTTCTCAAGTGAGACAAACATGTTTAGAATTTGTAATAGATTAAAAAATAAATTGTATTTCCATTCTCCATGATAATTTTACATCATATATCATCCAATATTTCAAGGAAATTGGTTATCACTTAAGTAAAAAAATGTTCCCCATAATCATGTAATGGTTTGGGATTCTAGTCCAAAATCAACAGGCATGCCAATTTAGAAAATCTATATGAGAAGAATAAAAAACATGTTTAATGGGAATATATTAGTGCTACTGAAGATAGAATCATTTTTATATTGATTTTTGTGATAATATTTTATTGTGTTGTAATTCATGATTTTAGAAAATAATGGGGAGAAAATTGTATATGAGTAGATAATGTTCCTGAATGAATCACACTATAATGGGAAAAGGGAATATATTCCCATGGATCCTATTTGAATCACTAAGAAAATTCGATTAAATGTAGAGGATATATACGCACAATAATTTTGAATTCTTGTATAAAATCGCTTCGTATCTTCTATATAATTATAAGAATGTATTCCCAAAATAAAAATGAAATCATGAAGAAATATGAAAATATTTCTTTCGGGATTGAATAATAAAATAATGGTGATAGATAAGTCACTATCATGTGGTAAATAATGAAATATGAGAAGTATGTTAGAGAAAATAATAATAGAATATTATTATTTTATAGTTTTAGAGAAAAAACCAGTGACTATTAAATAATGGACATGAACATTAATAATGAAGGGATTGATATAGAATCAATAAGGGAATTGATTTTGGAAAGAAATAATCGAATCAGGATCTTTAATTATTCTCCTTGTAAAAAGTATGAAAAACTCCCCAAGAGGGAAAAAGTCAAGGATAAAATAGAGTTTTGTGATTTGGTAAACTAGGCGGGACACCTAACTATCAGAGGATTGACTATTCGTAGTGTTTGGAGGAATAAAAAGTGGAAGGAACCTACGATATTAAGGTCTAATTTTTTTTCAATGAGTGAATCAAAATAAAATCTTACAATTTGACATTATATATACTAACCATATTGATATGTCTGTTGGATATAATATTAATAAATATAAATATGAAATATAAGATACTACTATTATTTCAAAGTTGAAAATCCAATTAATTTAAAGAAAAATACTTAAAATGGTAAAAATTAAATTATTTCAATGGTGAATAAAGATATAATATGAAGGGAGAACCAATAATGAATTGGTATACAAATTTTATACATAAATTCCAGGGTGTGATCAGGTTGAGAAATCCACCATAAACCTATTTCTCAAATTATGTTTCATCTAGCAGACTTACCCTAATCCCATATTTTTATGTGGTATTTAAATTATGGAAACAGAATGTGATAAAGAATGGATAGAATCCCTTGAGGGGGATCTTGAAAATATATGATGATTAAAGAGATATATAAATTCAATTTAATCTAGATATCATTATATACCCTTTATAATATACTATATGTGGTATTATTTCATTATCTTGTTATTATTTTAACACATATAAATTATGTTTATCATGGAGAAGTGAATATCTAACTATAAGAGGATGACCTGACACATGAGAAATTTTGATTTATTTTTTCCTGAGAGAATATGATCCTAAAATTTTCTTGAATGTATATATGAGAATCCAACCATTTTGTGATAGATAGAAACTAGTATCACATGTGAAAAAAGAAACTTTTTTTGTAACCAAATTCTCCCATTTTTTATAAAAAGGGTTTTCCAATATATATATATATAGTTGTATTTTTTATGGAACATTTCTACTGGAAATTTGAAAACATGTTAATTTTTAAGAAGATATATTGTTTCGCAGTACCTATAATCACTCGCATTTGGTATGTAATGATTTATACTAAAACATTTCTCTCAAATAAAATATTTTATTAAATCCATCATAATGGAAGTGAATAAAGACGAATATAACATGATATTGAAATCCTTTTGAATATAAATTCTCAGAGGGAGAGAATTTTGATGATGAACATTTCCTCAAATATCTTGTTATATTTCAGGTTGTATAAAATTCCAATGATATAAAACATTTTTGGTTGATAATTAACTGAGATAATGAACCCTAAATGTGTAACAAATAGGGAAATAATATTATCCTTCAATTAAATTGTCATAAAGATCAAGATAATGTCATTTAGAAATCATGATTTTTTAGTAATAAGAAAATACAAATGTGTTATTGAAGTATTAAATATATTTTATTATATATGTCGTCAAAGATAATTTCAATGATATTATTTCAAGTGAGGATGATATCTTGGGTGAATATGTATCATCCACCAATTTAATGGGAGTTTCTTCAAAAATTAATAAATTGAAATGAAGATAATCACAGTTCCGTTGAATAACTAGCTTGATATATTATAAGAAACCTTCAGTTAGAGAACCCGTATTTGGAGTATAATTTAGGTTGTCTGATAGAATAAATTTTCTATAAAATCCCATAAGAATACTAGTGGTTAATATTTATTGAAATGGATTTATTGAAGAAAATATATTAACATGAGATGGAATATATATTCATGGAGACACTTTGGTGTGCATACTCTATGTGATAAAACAACACATATATGTGCTTAAAAAAGTTTTGAAATATTTTAATAATTTAAAAAATGATTCTATGATTATCCATGAATATTTGAAGGAGTATGGATAATCTATCTAGCATGAGGATTTTAATTGAAATATAAATTTAGAACACTAGAAATTTATGTTCACAAATAAAATGGATATGTTGAGAACATCAAGATTTTTATACAGGGAGTAACTCTTTGATTTAAAATAGAATTTTCAGGTGTTGGGTATATAGTTTGATGATATCGTATGACTTTTATTACCATCATAAATCATTTTTTATCATAAATATTTTTTTATCATAAATCATCATTATATAGATTCCCTTCCGTTTATATTCCATTTAACTCTACTAAAAATGTACAATGGAAATAGTATTAGTATTCTAGAGCTTATCATAGGGTTTATTCCACAAACAAATGTTCTATAAAAATTAATCTTTTTCTAATGTATATATTTTACGACCTCATCCTAAATAGTAAATAATAGAATATTTTTGAAGTACTATTTTATGAGAAATTTATTTTCTAGAATTGGAGTCTTATGGGAATGATTTTATTTAGGATATTGAATAACTATTTAATCATTAATAGAATGGAAAAAACCAAATTGTTATGTGATCGATAATCAAAATGAAATATTGTTTGATCTTAATTCTCTGAAAGGTAACATTAAAGAACATGAAAATGGTGTTTAAGGAATTATTTCATTATGAGTAAATATAAATCTAATTATGTTGGGGAAATAATATTGAGTTAAAAAAACTATGAAACTTATTTAAGAAACAATCCCTGATTTTTTGAATAATATTGATTGAGGAGAAATATTGTGAATATATCTTGATACTGAAAGTGATTTTTTAGGATTAAAAGAATAATGAAGATTAAGTTCGATCAATGATATTTTTTTAATCAAATCCCAAATAATTTGGATCCCAATCTATTTAAGAGTCTAATAAGAACTAAGATGGATGAATACAAGTTTTCCAAAGTCTTGATTTTGGAGTGGTAATATAGATAATCTATTTTTTTATATTATCAAATAGAATTATATACATATTTCTATGTTAATTTTACAAAAAATAATTTTATTCACACTACAAAACTATTATATTAATTTTATTCATATAGATATAAAATTCACACAATATATTTTATGGAATAATTTGAGAAGAATTGTTTTTTCTTATAGAATAATAAATAAAATAATTATTTCATGTAACAAAAGTAAGAATCATTTTATTAATAAAATCATTATGTACACCATTTTTTGGTAAATCAATCCACAAAAAATCATGTGAATCCTACTCTTGGTATCAGATAATATTTATTTATTCAAGGATGAATCATTTTTAATATAAATTCAATTTATATATCATTGAAAATGGGACATAAAATTAATTTTTCCACATAATCATGACTAAGAGTAGGTTTCTCACACAAGTGATGAACCTTGAAAAAGTACATGTTTTATTTTTTCATTAAGTATATACATTTCATATAGATGTTTGGTGATGAATAATAAAAAAATATGAATTTATATCATAATTGTTAAAAATTTATAAAAACTATTGGGGGATTATTTTTACAAAAGAAGAATTGGTTTTTGGTTAAGTCATCCCACCCATGATTCCCCACCCCCTCTTAAGTGTTTCAATATTATCCACTAGAATATAACATTAAAATAACTATTTATAAATTAAATAGCCTTTTACATAGTTTCATAATTTATATTGAATCCAAAAATCCACATGTAAAAGATAGATAGAAAAATATCAAAAACAATATTAGTATAGAACCAACTACATACATATTTACATTATTAGGTATATATAATTCCCAATAAAAAACTACATCATTAAATTTTACTTTCAATGTTTTGGGATTTTTTTATCTAATAATTACCACACTAATTTCAAAACATTATTCTCTTTTTCATATACTATAAATCCTTATGGTCAATCAGTTTATATATATCCTCATGTAATTTAGAATTTAAAAATTTATTTAATATCAATTGAGATAATTTATAAATTATATATATAGAATAATACATAAGGATCATAATAAAATATTTCATTACCACAATAATATATGTATTTAATTAACCGACACCTTCATTTTTATTAAACACCTTAGATAATAAGCTGAATTTATGTTTCTCAACTATTATATCAATGTTTTTTTACCTCTCAATACTCATTTACAACCCAATTACTATAAAAACCTGTGTAATATATACTAAAATCCATGTATTATATCTAATTATTAATTTTATTTCACAATTTATAAAATTATTCCAAGTATATTAATCATAATATAAAATAACTTATTTCTAGGTTTTAATATTTGAAAAATATTAGGAAATACTAGGGATTGTGTAATATTACTATCATCAGTTCCATCCAATATATATACATATAAATCAAATACAAATATTTCAAATATATATGGTTGTTTAATTTTATAAACCTCATTGACTATAACATTTTGAGAGGGTACATTATTTGATCAAAAAAATCTACTAAGATTTTTTTGATAAACAAGTAAACATGGATTCATAAATGGTAAAATATATTGACTCATTATCTATATTTATATTTAATAAATAAATAAATTATATAACATTGAATTTACGAGCCTTAGAATGATCTAAATATCCATTTGATATGGAATGAATCAACTTTTACAATAATTTCACATTTAATTTATGGTATTCTCACAGCTTCATGATATCCATGAACCATTAAATAATTTATACTTTGTTTCCTTTAATTATAATATTAAAAAGTATTCTTTCCCATAACCTTTATGGGAACCATATTTTGGAACTCAAATTTAGATAACAATTCCCCTCCCCTTATCAAACATTAATAAAAAAATCCATCTGCTATGAGGATCTTGGATTTTTTTCTTTGACTTTATTATCCTCTCAATATGTTTTACTTTCCTCGAAAATTTATATATATTTGATAAATTTTTAGGTATAAATATATTACCATTTATTCTATAAAAAATATCTAACATCTATAAAATATTAGAGAAGTTTATAAATGATCTTCATTCACCCATTTTCTGTATATTGATGAGATCTTGTGTTTCTCAACATCATAGATTGGAGTTTTAGATTTGATAGACTATACACCACCATTAGAGTGACTTGTAAAATTATATCATTTTTCATACATGTTGAATTTTTTTCAATGAATTTATCAACCATGATTATATAGTTTCAATGACATGACCATGTGATCATAATATAATATTATGATTCTGTTGGATTATTTATTGATAATTATTGAATATGAAACTAAAATTTAGAATATATTATATTGTAATTGTTGAGGAATTTTAAAATTAAACTCATCTTATGAGTGAAATTTCTACACCAAATTTAATGCACTATAGTTTGAAACATAATATTCATCAAGATAAAATGGTTCATGCAGGTATATACTTGTACAATCTATAGAATAACCATTAATTAATATTTGGAATCAATATATTCCTTGAATAAATTATTTTGTTCCTTTCAAGTATGTGATATTTTATGATTTTAGAAGGAATATAGATGAATTGGATTTTTGTACTAAATTTTAATTTTTTTACTTCCAATTTGTATACCATTATATAGTCATGGAACTCTGCTTTAAGATAACATTTCCTAAATTTTTAGATTTTCTAGTCACCAATTATAGAAGGGATATACTTATTTAGTTATAATTTTGTATATAAATTTATAACTACCTAATACATTCCAAGGATTTAACCATATGAGAGAATTTATATACATGATTTATCTTTCCAAATAAAATATAAAAATCATATCATACTCGTTTATTTATATAGGATGATGCATTATATGAAATATTTTTTGGATTTGGTTTCAATGATTTTGTCTAAACTAATCTATTCGAAAAATAAATGCACCTATGGGGACCTCACAAAAATGTGAGAATAAATTTTGAAAATTAACCATTATAGTTCCACATTGATCAATATCAATTACAATTTTAGAATATACGGTGTATTGTAACTTATTGAAGCTTTTCTCAAACATTATAAATCTTTAGTTATGATATAGTGTGAAAATATTGAATCTGTATGCATTATATCATATTTTTTAATGTAAAACATTAACCTTTCTAGATATAATCCAATATAAAATAAAATAAAATAAAATTAATTTTTTAAAACCATTTAATTTGTTTACAAGCCCACCCTTTTATAAATTTATAAGAAAAATTTTATTTGGAAATTATACTACATACTCCCTATAAATAAACATGAATAATTAAACATATCTCATGATTTAGGATAATAAATAATATAGTCTAGTAAATGATAAATATAAAAATAGGTAGACACATCCATTATCATAAAACTCTTATTTTCATATACATTCATCCTACATAATATTATTAATATTTTCATATTTTTTATCTACCCATAACAATCTTTATTATCGTCGGTAAATTTTCATTTAAATAAATTTATTTAATTTAAGACATATTTTCATTTGATATTCACCACTCTAATATTCACATAGGTGGAAATTGTTTTTGAAATTATTTGATACATGTTTAATAAAATTTTAAAATTACATGTTATAATTTAAACATATTTTTCTTATTGAAACCAAATACCATTATATTTTGATGTAATGAACATTTTGTGTATCCTTCAATTATAGGATATAATTTCCGACATTGATCATAATCATGAAATGTTATCTCGTGTCTCGTTGAGGTCTAACAAATAACGAATATTTTTCCTAGAATTTAAACTCATACTTAATATATATTTTAAATCAACTCCGTTGAATGTACCATTGTTTATTAATATGTTAAATACTATATTGATCTAACAGTTTTCATTTTTGTGATACTAAATTGAATCTAATTCCTCAAATAGCTATATTTGAGACTGATAAGTATCTATTTTCTATTAAATGTAATGATATATACCATATGATTTATTTTTTAACTATTAAAATTTATAGAAACAAGATACATTTGAATATGTAACAATGTAAGATCAAATAAATGATATGTAATTAATTGAACTTTTTCTCTACTACCTTCTAATGAAAAAACTACGAATCCACTATAGAGTGGGTTATGGAATTTTAATTCCCTGATCATTAATAATTCACTCAAAAGATAAGTGTTACAACTCATCCTCTAAAAAATATTGATCCAAAGTATTATTAATCCATCTTCCTTAGATAGATATTTATAACACAATATTCTCTCAATAATAATATATATTATAATCCATAGTACGCTTTAAAAGATATCAATACCATTTAACACTAGATAATTATTCATAATATGTAATTATGGTAAAACATCTCGAAATTTTAACAGAATGTAAAATAATAGGACTTATACTAGCCTTTTTCAAACATGAGAGACTCAATAACCCTTGAATGTGCCCATTTGGAAATATCCGAATTAGATTTTTGTAGCATCCTACTGAGTGATTTATATATCACAAAAACTACTAAATAATCTAATTATTCAAAAATAATTAAAAACTATTCTCTATAGTGTGACTAAGAATGTAAAATTTTGTTTTCTTCATAAAAGTTTAAATTTCGATTTTATATTTTTATTTAACTAAGTATTTCTTCTCAAGTATTTAAAGAAACAAATTGACATAAATGAAATAAATTAATTAAATGATTTCCAAAATTCATTATTTCATCAACATATTATTAAATAAAAACACAATGATTTTTATAGAACTACTATATGTTTTTTATAATGTTGGTACATTTAAATCCATTTATAAAATTTAATTCCATAATTTTAAGAGGCTATTATTTTAGAACATATTTTAAACCATATAATGACAATATAAATTTGTAAAAAGCTTTTTATAGTTGATGTGGATAATTATAATCGGTATATATATATATATATCTCATAATCCAATAAGCTATTTACGATATGATTTTAATGTTTATTTCATAAAAATAAAAATTATATATTAAAAATAAATAAATAGGGTTTATAATAAAAATAGTAATAAATATTGGTTAATAGTTATCAATATAACATATTCCATTTTATTGAGTTAACCCATTGTCTACTAATATGGATTTATATTACTCAAATATTCAATCAACTTTTATTTTTATTCTAAAAACATATTTAGAAACTATATGTTCTGAAACTTTTTAAAGATCATCTAATATCTATGATTTATTTCTTATTATAGTTTTCATTTCAAAATTTATAACTCTTACACAATATATTTTAAAAAAGGGCACAACCCATTTTTAGGATTTAGTATTAGAATATATTTTACATATAAAATGATTTATTTAAATAAAATTATCAATATATTATTTCTATGTATATATATAGAAATAAAATTAATATATATTTCATAGCTGAGATCTTTTACTTCTAAAAAGGACCTTGATAATATCAACCATAGATGTTGTTTTATTCGAGTTGAATTCCTCAATTTTGGTTTTCTTTATTAATGATGTAATTAGTAAAAGATAACATCTATTTATTCAATAATTGTGTTAACAAATAATAAATCAGTATATTTAATGAAAAAGAATCAATAATATGTAACATTATCTCCATACCCAAAAAATATTCAATCAATAACCTTTTACCCAACTTATCACATTTTTTTCAGGTACTCTCATAAGTTTAGTAAACAAAAAATTATTACATTAATGGGGTTTTGAATACTTTTTTCAAATTTTTTATATGTGTTAATATCCAAAAAAAATCGAACCATATTTACAATGTGAAAACATAGTTGATAATTTGTCTCCCTAAAATTCTAATGACAGACTCAAGATATAAAGCATGGAATTAAATAGTTCATATAATTTTTATTCTATTAATCTCAATTACCCAATTCAATAATGGTTTACTAAGAGCATTCAATTCATTAATTTTCACTTTTGATTCAATTAATGAATGACTATAATATTATTTTCTAGGAAATTTAATTAGAATTATAAATTCACTTTCACCATTATTTTGATATATACTATATCAATCTATAACATCATATTTTGGATATAAAAGATAAACATTGAAATATATATAATAATCATCCATTAATGTTATAATGTAATTTTTTTCTGATGTGGGGGTGTAATTGAAATCACATACATCACTAATTAATACTTCTAACATATTGAATTTCTATTTTATAAATGGTAATAGTTTCTTAACTATTTTAATTAGAATGAAAATAACACATATGTTAATTTTTACTTATTCTTGGTAATAATTCAATTTTATTATTTCATGAATTTTGTTAAAGTTTATATATCTTAAATAGATCTGGAATAAATCATATATCTAAAATAAATAGAAAGAGATAATATTATTATTTAATTTTAATAATAATCCATACAAATGTTAATACATTATAAAGATATGAATCATGGAAATAAAAATGTTGTTATCTTTAAATATAAGTTTTAATATATATCTGTTCGACGAGATTATGAAAAATTAATTCCTATGAAATTCATGTATATACATTACTTAATTTAGAGTAACGATTTTAGAGATTTAATCTCTAAATAGATCACACCCATACCTGGTTTCTATATACTCTAAAATTTCACAATGTAGAAGTATTTACTATAACCAATTGATTCTATCTTATTAAATAGTTATTTATTATTTTACATGTTTCATGTACCTATAAAATCAATCATATAATGATATATTTTATTATGATTCTTAGCATCAAATATCATTAAAAAAAGTGATATATATGGGTTTTTCAAACAATATTTATTCCTATCAATATGTATTTTCAAATTCCATTTTCATGGATTGTGATTGAGGAAACATTACCTTGTCTGTAGGATTAATTTTTCCAGACATTTTAAAGTATTATTTTTTTGTGAAAATTTTTTAACATAGAAAATTATACTTCCTAGACAATCATTACCTTGGTATTTTCATCCCTAGATTTATTTTTTTCATCATTCTTTTTATATTCCTCATAAATTTTTATATAGTTTAACAAAATATCTAAATAAATTTAATCCATATTAAAATATTTTGAATATTTAACATTTATCAAATATGCGGTGAGTTTTCCAATGTGGAACGCATTGACGATGACCTCTTCTATGTTCATTTAGTTTTAATTTTGTTTCTTTATGATAAATTAAATATCACTAACCATATATATAACAGGTATATTATAGACTACCATGTATGAAATTTCAATTTTTTATTGGGAATTTATATATCAATTCATTCATTTAGATATATTTTTTATCCAAATTAATCCAAATCTTATTTATCAATAGAAGAAATTTTTATTTCATAATGATAGAATCCAACAATAAACTAAGTATGTGTCCTTGACACATGGGATCACAATTATTTCATTTTTTACATGTTTACGAGGCATTAATTGTATCATATTTGGATATGGAGGGATTTGGATTTGATATCACATATACTACATTTAGAGTCACATGTAAAAAGTGATAAATTTTTACCATATTTATAAATTTATAAAATTGAATTTATTCATCTTCATCATATTGATGAATTCAACAATGATATGATTTTATAATTTACTCATAAAATTTTTATTAATATTCATGGATAATAATTTAATTTGCTGTATGAATATGGATGTTATTATTTGGATATCATTAATGTAATTTATGGTGTCGCACCACTAAAGAGTATATTGTCCTCCATAAAATTTATGTTACTATTAATTTTATGTTAATTAACATTATGATAAGATAATTTTCACTTTCTCCTAACTATTCGCCATAAGAGTGTATCCTTTCATGTAAATTTTGAGTGAAGGGAGTAATTGATGATATTTGTTTATTCTCACTAACAAATGATCATTGACGATTATAGAATGCATGGATTGGAATTTTATTTTTGGATTGAATATAAAGTATTAGTTATATAACATGTTCAAGTCATATAATTAACGAATATATATATAATAAAACCATCTCAAATGTTTTTGATACAAATTCAAAACGATCTGGGGTTATTCATTTTTAAAATGGTCCATCATATCACACGAAATCAATTAACGGTCTCATGGAATACTAACCATGTGAATAAAAATTCCAATAAAATTATACTATATAAAATCTACATTTTTTTCAAACTATTTTATCATATGTGTCAAATCTCCATATGAAATAGTTGATATTAAGGTTTAAATAGTATGACTTTATCTATCATTAATAAAAATAAACCTCTATGACACGAGCATCAATATTGAATGTGAAGTATATAGTTTATCATCAATGTGGAACATTGCATGATATTATGAGAATGGACCTAAGGAATGTGAAATGCTATATCCCCTGGATAGTTTAATAACACATTATCTAGTTTCTAATTGAAAAATTTTCAACATTAAAATGTGACTATTTTCACTCACATTTTTAAATGTTGAATTATAATCTATCCCATTTCAATTAAAATAACACAAATTTTTAATATTTTATATATATTTATAATTCAAAAACAAACATTGAGTAAAAATATTTAAAAACACATTGTTTTTTAAATTCTAGTGTCGTACTCTCTTAAGAAAACACTCATAAAAAGCTATATTGTAATTTTAAGATTTCTGTAGTAAGGACACAAAAAAATGTAGAGAGAAATGGGAGATAATTCCATAAAAAATGAAACACTTATTATCCACAATATTAATACTATAAAAATAATATTTAAATTAATTGGGTCATCTTTTACCCATAGAATTATATAATTATATTTGTAACATATCATTTCATGCATGTTTTGGAAGTAAATTCTTGATCTCTTTGGAGTGTCACCATTTCTACATTCATGTAGGTTCACAAAACAGGCAATCCAATGTTTTAAAACTAGTGTATTATACTCAATTTTTTATGAGTTTTAAGATCTCCCTATTTCTCTCATGGTTACTAAACACTGTTACATTGGGATTTAATAACTACAATAAAAGTGTGAATAGTGTCTGGGGGAATTTTTATTATCCTAATAGTGTTCTGAGTTCCTATAATTCCTAAACATTTATAATGGTTTCTATATATTTTTTAAAACCATATCCAATAATTTTTTCCCTAAAACATTACTGTATTTCTATAGATTATAACTTCTTAGACACTACTCACATCATGTAAATTTATTGCCCTGCAGTTTTGTGTCCTATTATCTTTAAAATCCCCACGACCCTTCTCAATCCATGATTCCATTATTGTCCTTTATTTTCTATAATATCCTAAATATCCAAACATGTTCTCATTTTCCTAATATGACCCACTTAAATTTCAACACCACATGAATCCACCATCATCATTAACCCTACTGGACTATACATCTATGTTGTCTCATTTGTTCCTACTATTCAACATGCAATTTGACTCAACCAGCCATGAAAACCTCCACATTCCTTCTAGCCCAACGTATGTTGTATAATAGAAATAGTCCCACCCTTTCCATAAAACTATTAAATCCCCCATATAGCATTATTGATGAATATAAAACCCCTATCAACCACGTCATTTGATACCACCCATCAATCAACAACATTTCTCAACATCATCCCTCAGTTACTTTGTCACTATACCTAATTTCTCTCTTATCCCTTATATAAAACATGATACCCCTATATGTCCTCTCGCTCAATGTTGGACCACTTCAAACCAACTGCTCAATACCAACCCATTTGGATTTAATACATCCCCCATGACACCACCATCCATTATTCTCTAAATGGTAAAAATGTTACCCTATTTTAATACTCATTCTCATGAACAACTATTTTAAAATTTTATTATTACTGTAATAAATCATAAATTATTGAATAATTCTTATCTCAAAATATTATGAATATTAATTTCTGGAATATAATAATATAGAATAAAATTTTCATCATAAATAATTAATTTTCTTTTCATTTTTGTATATATATTTTCCAATTATTCAATCATTAAAAAACTAAAAATCCTTCTTAAAAATTTAAATTTATTATTGTTATATTTTCCTCCATAACAGTTTGATAAAATATTTGATTTTCAATTTTAAGCTATGGTAATAAACAAATTGAATTTCATCATTGTTATCATATATTCATTATGACACATATTTTTTTTGTTTTTCGGTATATTTTTTAATAATAAAACTATTTTATGAATTTTTTATATTTAAGGACTAATGTTATGGGAACGAAAAACTCCTCATCCATAAACTTTTTATCTTAAAAATAATAATCTTTTCACTATATTAATATTAAATTAAAATTAATTTTCAATAAATATGTTCTCTTTATTAAAATAATATAACTTATTATATTTATATTAATTACATTCAAAAATATCATCTTTTTAAAAGTATTATTGAAATCATATTTTTAAGAATTTTTTGAAATGGAATCTATACCACATTTAACTAATCAGTATATGATAATGGATTAAGGAGTAGAGAAAAGGGATAATGGAGTAGGTGGAATATTATGGAGTTGGGTTTTAATTTTCATATTCCTTATTTTATCTATTTTATTATTATTATTTTCATGCCTCAATTAATGTTATATAAATCTATGAAATATGATTTGTAAAAATAAACATAGGGTATTCAATAATTCAACATTTTTCAAAAATTTATTGAGAAATATTAAATTGGGATTATTTATATAAAATGAATTAATATATAATATTTCAAATGAAAAATTATAAAATTTCAATTTATATAAATATATTTTGATGAATTATATGATTTGGACTTGATATGGGGAATTCTATAAAAGTAACATTACTAATGTAGAGGTATATATTATAATAAAAATCCCCATGAACATAATGTTACATGGTCTTGGATATTATTTAGTACATTAATATATAGAAATAATGATTGATGTAGAAAAAATAAGAAATAATTATTTAGGTTTTGATGGTTAACCATTAAAAGGATTTTGATATGATTGATTATTCCTGAACTGAACTATGCCTATTGTTTATAAAATATAGTATATTTTCATTTATTTTTTAATTGTTACACATTAATATTCAAAAAAAGTTCACCAAAAAATATTTTAATAATTTAATAATTCTATTTCATATTTTAATACCCATTTTTATAAGGATTTTTATGTATTGCTACCAATAATTCAGGTTAACTAAATATATTGGTTTGAAAATGAAAAGTTGGATTGTTGTTTGATTAATTGTGTGTTGTTTCCAAAGTATATATCTAACATTTTTATTGAATTATTCCTCCCATTTTAATGTATTTTTTAGAAATTTATTATAATGACCCATACATTATATACATTGTTATTACATCAAAATTTAAGCACACTTATTAGAACATATAACAAAACCAAGAAAGGGATGTATAGGTATAGTGTCTTTAGAAATTGGGAAACATAAATAGTTGGGTTAGAAATCATCTACATTGTCTCCCTTTTATTTTATTATATCTAGTGTCCCTTTTGGTATATCATACTTAATACCCTTCTTCCTGACCTAGGGAAAATAAAACATATAAAAGGGTGAGCTCAAATGCTCAGTAAGTGTAAGAAAAATGAAATATCATTTATATCATATTCATAAGAACATAACATATTGGAAAATTTAACCTGAAAAATATATCATAATATCAAAACATGGGATAAATCATGGTAGTGAAATGTAATCACAATAATCATAACATAAAAGACAAAATATTTTGGTATACACACATAATCATATAGAATAATTTCTTAGTAGTCAAGACTCATTTCCAAGGCAATCCTTGCAGACAAAGTCCATTTCTTAACTGAGTTAAATCCTCGTTTTAGTCCTGTATCACTGAACCAGATTAACCTTTCAATCCAGCAATGTCTATCTAATTAGATATAAATCTTTACCCAATGCATTGGAGCGATATATAGGTCCCACCAATATCATAATGATACCATTCTTATGTGTGCCACAATATCATAAATCCTACATCATAACATAACCCATGTAACACAAAATTATATTCTTAAACATCATGCCATCATAACATAATCCATATAAGACAAAAGGACATCATAAAAATAATTCAATCATAACATAATCATATAAATGAAAAAATATTTATAGAAACAGAACCCTATATTATCTTAAATGGAAAATAATTTTTATAAAATGCTTAAACTCTATTCTTGTGGAAAATATCATTTCTACTAAAAAACATTTTTCCTTTGTTAACAAGTCATACCATTTTAAACTAAAATAAGTTGATTTAAAATAATCTTGAAAACTTGTAAAGGATGTTTCATGGAAATAATGTTCTATTAAATCATAAAAATCCATTATTTCCCTATAAGTTAAAAAACATTCTTCTTGTACTTTGGCCAAAAAAGTCAAAAAGTACTTCGTACTAAAAAAAGAAAAAAGATTCCTTTCATAACTTTTACTAAAAAAATCACCAATGGGTAAAATTAGATTTAAACAATTTTTTGAGGATATAAATAATATTAAATATTGATGAAACATGTATGTGGATGATAAATATTCCCTAATAAATGCTGAAGTATAAACAATCTCGGATAAAAATTGAGATTGCAATATTTTCTCATACATAAGGTCTGATTTTATTCATACATATCCAAACCTCTTGTATAATGATTTAAATAATTTCATTGATTTATTACAGAATCATATTCATTGTTATGAAATCATATATGTTCATATTCTTATCTTCTTATTAGTAATATGACATTGCTACATGTTATTCGGGTGTTCATTGCTGTATGTTCTTATGCATGTTTTGTCGAATAAATTCATATTATTCATTTTAGGTTATAGATACCTCTTTTATAGAATGGTATTCATGTAATATATATCATATTTATTCATTAAATTCATTTATATAATCAGTATTCAATGAAGATCATGTTGAACGAGTCACATCACATTGTGGAGACGGTAGGTCGTACGTACGCACGAGCGATGATATTGTTCCCATGATCATGGAATTGAATTGAAGTGTATGTATACTATTTCATAATAAAGATATCTTTATGATAATAATATATTGTTATTCTTTACACCATTATACCCATCCAACAAAGGTGGTGTTGGAAAATAGATTACACCACGACGTGGAGACGGTATTCCGTAAGTACGCACGTGCGGTGATTTCATTTTCTGTAGGATGGATAGAAGGTGAAGTAGGATTTTTTCACCTTTATAATAACATACAATTATATGAGTTATATAATTGTTATTACTTCAAAATGAAACAACTAATGAATAAAAGTAGAAGTTGAAATAAATTTTAAAGAATCGGCAACGGATATTACCTCTTCTTCGACCCACATATTTGAAACACTCTATTAGGGAACTAAAATTGTTCGATGAAGAAGACCAGGACCTCTATTATGTTTCTAGCAAAGTTAATAAGGTAAATGGTCATGGTTTGGTCGATCTTGAAGGCTCAAAGCTGTGTAAATAGTAGACGGAGGAGGTTCCCTTTTATAACGGAGGAGAGGGGCATCGTAGGAAAAACCAAAAATATTATTATATAATTAAGTAATATTCAGTTTATAATAGGTCCAAATTGATTTATTTCAAAGATAAATTGTATATGGGTCGAAATAATCTCAAAGAATAGGTTTAGACTTGTTTATGTTATTATTTTAACCTTATCATTTAGATTTAACTCTAAGTTAAATAATTTTACTTTTACCGTGTCTTCTTGTTTTCTTGCACTATATGGTTAATAAAATTACTATAACAAGACAAAAGAACCCCAAGTGGTACATTATTAATATATATAATCTTATATAAGTCATTTGGATGAAGCTTATATTTTTAGGAATAAAATATCAAATAATTATATAATATTTTTTTAAAAAACTATTTTATGTCAATTTTGACACTATTTGGTAATTGATTTTTGTGAAAATACTAACAGCATGATTAGTACGAAAAACGATAATAAACTCAATAATAAAATGTCATATTAACCTAAAAAATTAGTTTAATTTATAAAAAGTTTCAAATTACATTTATTTGTGTATTTATAACGTCAATTATGTTAATATTTCATCAATAAGGTAATTACTGCATCATCATTGTGTCATAAATAAATTAAACTATTTAATGTATAAAAATTATAAATAAAATAAAATTATGTATGAAATTTGTTTATTTTTATAATGAATATTTATAGTCGAATTTATCTTATTTATAACCTTATATTAAAAATGTATTAGTTATTAATCATATATTTCGTTACAGTGGCATCGTGGAAGACTATGAATCATGTAGTGGTAAAAGAAATTTGAGTTATTCCCAATTTGTATTGGGTATGTTTATTGATTGAAATCAACCCATTATTCATACATTAAAATGTTATCACAATGATTTTATAATCTAAAATATACTAGATTGTTAGATGGTAAAATTAATAAATTATGATAAATTGAAAATTAAATATTTAAATAATTATGTGAAAATGAAATATTTAAATAAAATATCTTCATTAATTTATAAAATTTAATATTTAAACAATAATTTTACAATGAATAAGAAATTATTCTTTTGAATTTTTATTTATTTAATAAAATATTTTAAACATGAAATTTTGATGAGGATAACTCATGGTAAAATTGGTTTATATTCAATGTGAGCTACATTGATTTTCAAATTTTATTAGGAATTATAATATCCAAGACATTTTAATTATATTAAACCATTATTTAATCCCTTATTTAATATTTTCATGTTATTAGTTACATGTTTGGAGTCATTAGTATCTTATAACTGTTTTTGGTTGGATCTATAGTCTTTTATGTTGATAAATATTTGTGAATGATTTGGGATAACTATATAGTTCTCCAAATGGAGTCTTTATTATAGTTAAAGAGGGACTATAGATAGTGGATAATGAGTTCTTGGGTATAGAAAAACATGGGACATTATTATGGAAACCATGGTTTGTATGATAGAGAAAAAATCGTGGATGGGATATGTATTACCAAATGATGAGGAAAACACATGTTGGCACCAAGAATTTAAAGTGAGTCACCAATGGGTTTTCCATAGTTTAGTAATCCCTGTGACAAAACCATGTATGGATTTTTATTTCATTCGAAAATTATATTCTCATTTAAAACCAATCTAAAAACCATTATTCATCTTCCTACAATTAGTGATATCAAAAATATGGACTTCGATGGTAGTTTAGGGTGATTCATCTCCCATTAATATCTAATTATGGTAGAACAAAAGGATTGGGATACTGAGAATTCAAGGAATTTTGTTTTATTCTCCCTTTTCCTGATGTCTTCACCATAAATCCATTAGTATTAATGAGTGTAATTTTATATTTAGAATTTTATTTTTATATTTATGAATTCCATTGTGATCTAATAAGTTATTCTCAATATATCGATTTATAGGTGTCTAAATCAAGATAATTTTAATTTTTCCTTTAATAGTCTAGGTTTAAAATTTGTGGTGGATCTAATAATGTTATTTATTACATATATCATTAATTATCACGATGGTAATATTATATCTATATTATAGAATCCACATGTGATGAATTATTTAATGTTCTACGATTTTTCTCGTGCAGTCTCAGTTCGAGGGCCATTAGTGGAGTAGGGTATTGATACTCTTGTGTTATGAAGTTCCTTACCGTATCAGGCCCTAGCGTAATGTTAATTCCATGAATATGACTACAAGTGTGTGTATAAATGTGATACCCATGTATGATATCAACTATATGTGGGTTCCTATGTAACCATTGCGACTTATGACTTATTATAATTTCATGTTTGTGTGTGAATGGATGTCAAGACTTATGCTCGATATTCTATGTTAGTTCTTATATGTGTTATATCATGTTGAATGTAAAATAATATCATATGATGGTTTTACTTATAGTGTTAATTGACTGTTGAGTCATTATGGTTGGTTATCCCTAAAAGGGTAATAATTTTATTGATGAAATAATGATGGTGATGATGATTGACCAATATATGGGGGGGGGGGTACAAAAACCTTGAGGCATAACATGAGGTTGTGTTAATATATGAGGACCACATAGACCAAAACTAGTCCCATTATCCATGTGGATACTTAGACATATATGATTTCCTTATGCTTTTCCCATGTTCACAACTTTAATTATAACATTCCTTACATCATGGAGTCAAAGATGTTATGATCAATGTTTAGTGTATATTTCTTTATAACATTATATGTTGACATATGATATAATATCTTTTCATTGACATTTACTTAATATCATGGAATACACCTCATGTTCATGTTCACTTATGATAAAGAATCATTGGAGGTGTCCCATTAGATTTATACTCACACCCAATATGAGCATCTCATTCCACCTATAAACATCACGATCACAATACATGGAAGAACCTAATGTCCATGGTAGGTAGATGAGGAGGTGGAGTGAGGTGAATAATATGACATTGGGAATGTCTCACGAAAATTGTTGCCACTTCAATTAATTTTTATTTTATTACATTTGTTTGACATAAATAATAGGGGTCCATTATTTAAAAATTATTATGAAGATTTGATACATGAAAAACCATATGTTATAGAACTTTTTATTATATAGGTCTATGAGGAAATATTATGATATTAAATTTTTTTTTATGATTATGGTGTCATTATTTAGATAATAATTCAATGTATCCACTCTAGACCTTTCAAACCCACATTAATTTTCAGAAACCATATATATATAGTGAAATAAATGATGTTATGTAGTCCACCCACTAAAACCAGCTGATGTCAGTCATGTATGAGAACTCATATCATTGTTTTTTATTTAATTTCATATAAAATATTATGGGGAAAGGTATAAATGATATAGATTGGAAAAATAATTTTGTAGGGTATTCATGTTGTTATTGGATAGCTCTTATATGAAAAACCTTTGAGTTACTAGTGATGAGATTACTATTATTTATTCTAAATGTATTGTATCATATTGTTCTTGAGAATTTGTTGTTGTTATAGGTTATAGTATTTGAATGTTTTCATGAATTTTTTTGGAATGTATGATTACATGTAATTTATAGTTGATACTATTGTGCATGGTGGTTCATTTAATTAAATTTATTGGTTTATGCTTCTGTGAAATGATGTGATAATGTTTATATTGCAGGAAATTGAACTTGATTTTTTGTTGTAGTATATTTATAATTTGGACTAATGTTCTCATATGAAGAAATATGCATGTGTATTGGGTAATACTAGTATGGATATTACTTGTCATTGTGGGTTCCTGTTGATTCTCCTTTTTGTCACATTGTCTAAAATAATGGAAAGGGAAATGACTTTGCACAAATTGAGTCATGCATTGATGAAATCATCAAAAATCGACAAAGGCATGAACAAGGTTTCAAAAGCACAAGGGTCGCGCAAGTTCCCTCCCTGTCGCACAAGTATACTTGTGCGCCACCTAATGGTCACACAAGTGACTTGCGTGACCTAAAGGATAATCGCCCGGGGTCGTCTCCAGTATATAAATAGACCCTGTGGGCCCCCAATTTAAAGAGAAATTTTTCCAGAATTCACAGACAGAGCACTGAACGCCCAAGTCTCTTCTTCTGGTATTCTGAACTCTTCTAAGGTAATTATTTTCCTAGAATGGAAGGTCTAAATAGGAGGAGTAAGGTCTAAGTGTTATAATTCACTAACACTTGCGCGCCTAATCCTTTCACCCATAAGGGAAATGAACACACTTGCACGCCGCCCTACTTCTTCATCAGAACTTACGTGCCATATTCTAGAAATCCTCTAGGGAGAATACCAATGGTTTGAGCCATGTCTCGCCCAAGTATTACTCAAAGACTGAAAATCACGCAAGTACCCATGTGTCACGCAGGTATACCTGCGTGACAAGGACTTGCGCGCCCATGCAGTACCTATGCGCCTGACAGGACTTGCGTTCCCCTACCTTTTTGGGTGCCTTTCCTTCCCACATCACCCCTCTTATTCCATTCCACCGCTCCTATTCAAGAATCAGTCTTCAAGACACTCTTCAAATCCATTTATGGCAGGATTTCTTGATTTGGCTTCCTTATCTGAAAGTAACTCCATGGAACATCTCTCAAAATTCTAGTGATTTATAGTTATTTATGTCACTAAAGATTGAGATTTCATTCATTCAACCTCATCTTTTAAGATGAGAGAATCCTTAACCTGGGCCTCCATTTCAGGAATATGCCTCCATCATAATTATCAAATATGTGTATCCTCCTTAGGAGTAAGCCACAACCATAATTATCTTAACATGGGCCTCCTTTTCAAGAGTAAGCCCTAGTCTCAAATATGGGCATCCTCCTCAGGAGTAATCCCCAACCATAATTCTCTTAACCTGGGCCTCCTTTTCAGGAGTAAGCTCTAGTCTCAAATATGGGCATCCCCCTCAGGAGTAAGCCCCAATGATAATTCTCTTAACCCGGGCCTCCTTTTCATGAGTAAGCCCTAGTCTCAAATATGAGAATCCTCCTCATGAGTAAGCCCCAACCATAATTCTATTAACCAGGGCCTCCTTTTCAGGAGTAATCCCCAATCTCAAATATGGGCATCATACTCAGGAGAATGCCCCAACCATAATTCTCTTAACCTGGGCATCCTTTTCAGGAGTAACCCCCGTCTCAAATATGGTCATCCTCATTAGGAGTAAGCCCCAACCATAATTCTCTTAACCTGGGCCTCCTTTTCAAGAGTAAGCCCTAGTCTCAAATATAGGCATCCTCTTTAGGAGTAAGCCCCAAGTCCCTTAATTTTTCAAGTCCCTTAAACTTGGCCTCCTTTTCAAGAGTAAGCCCCAGTCTTAATTTCTCTTAACCAGTACTAATTTACATTTGATATAGGGCTTCTTTCTCAGGAGTAAAACCCAATCATAAGTCCAATCCTGACTTCGGCATCGTCCTTAGGAGTAAGCCCCAAGATTAGAGTATCCAAATATCCAAAAATTACAAATACCTTTATAGACCATGTTCCTAGATTTCATCCATGAAGTAAATCATAATCCTCATCTATTTTGGGTAGTCATAAATACATATTCCCCACATAATTGCATCTTTCGTGGCACAGTTGTCTGGTTTCACCAATACCTCTTGTTTCTCACACTAATCATGACTCACGTGAGCTTAGAGTGTAAAAGTAATCATGACTTCTTTCCTTGATACATCAATGATGCATAAGCATCATACTCCCTTATTCGAACTACGTGGGTTATGATTCCTTTTCCAAAAAACAGATACGTATGTATCCCATCAACGGGTACGATCCCAATTCTAAAATAATCCATGTCCTCTTGAATGACAATAAACATCAATTTCCCCACTGAGTGGCTTTAAAACCAGTATGGTCATCATAATGACCAAGATACTTTTATGTATTTTAAGGATACCATCATCTAATAATCTATAACAAATACAGATGATTCTTCATCGATGAAGAACCTCAAATACATATAAAAGATTCTCTAAATTTCTTACATATCAATCATTGACTGTTAGACTAAAGGAAAGCTCATTTTATACTTGGTAATTTAATAACGATTCAAGAAATTAACTTAAATCTATAAAGGGAGTACCGGAGTAGAAAATAATTCCCCTAAAAAAGGTGTGATGAGTCCGACCTCCCATCCTCTCAACAAACGCAAATTCCTAAGCCTCATCAGTGCAGAACTAATGAGCACCTACCTTTGGAATGTAGTTCCAAATGGATACGGAATCATTGGATGTTTACGGTTCTACGAACAAACCCGTTAGAAACCGATTGGAATGTTTGAACCTTCAATCAACGAGGTCATACCCAATTCCAGAGGGAAACAGTACCATCCTATTATAAGAATCTAATATAAATAAATTGTGTGTGCCAATAAAACTATTCAATTTTTATATTTAGTAAACTGTTATATAAATTATCTTTACACTTATACTTTCTTAGATATTCCAAATTGAAGCTATCTAATTGGAACACATGGAAAAGTAATCCAGAGTTCTCTTGTAATGAATAACTGCCATATTCCACCATATGATCTATGGAAGAATGTTTCTAAACATGATCCAATTCCTACCCCACTAGTGATGGTAGTGGAGCCAATCGATACAAGATACGTTGATAAATTGACTATTTAAAAAGGAATGATTTCCTATGAATTTATAAAATAATTCCAAGAACATGCTGATACATTATTCCCCATCCTTTTAATGAATTAGATGTTCTCATGATAATGATTACTGGATTTATGTCATTGAATGGATACTTAATCTTTTGGAGACTCTTGATGATTGATGAGTAAATTCATCGACTATTAGGATTTTGGGACCAAATTGGAGATGGTTGGGTGTCTTGAAAAAGTATAATTGGAATTAGATTATTATATGGTAAACCATCACAGATAAATTTTTTGAGGAATATTTTCTTGAACATATTTCTGATAGACATTGAGTATGAGTTCACAAAAATTGAAATGAGAATGATGTTAGTGTCTGGGTACTCTATTAATTTCATAGAACAACTTAGAATCTCTCCTCTAATGATTAAGAAAATGGTATAGAAGTCTAAAAAATTGTTACTTGACATTATCTAATATTAAATCATAAGGGTTTGATTATTAACCTGATGAAATATTTATAGGATCTTTTCATTGCCCCGAAAACTCGTAGTGGATCATCTGGAATACTTTTCAATATCTTCATGGTTTCCAAGTAATTTAAAAACAGATAGTGTGGATACTATTACATATTTATCCCAAGACATGAAAATAATTTTTTCTCATTATATTGATTATATTTCAAGAACTATTTACTCATTATATCCTCTCAATGTCCCACATATTGATCAATGTGGTGTATTTTTGGGGAATGTAATCTCTGACATGGTAATTATTATAGAACACAAGATTGTATTAGTTTGATGTATTCATCATTCCATTGAAATGTGTTTGATATAAGGGGAACCTCGGGATGGTGAGATACTACCAATGGTTCCTTCATAAAATTTCATTACATTTAGTACCTTTGATTTGCCATCCCAATAAGGGTGTTACTTTTGATTGTAGATATTCATGTGAATATTCTTCTTTGTTGTTGAAGATGAAATTTACATCATCTCCAACCCCAATACTTCCATAGATTTTTATTAAATGTGTACTTTACAATGATTTGTTATGTGTTCTTATCGGTTATTTTATAATGTGGTGGGATCAAGTGGTGGATTATTCATCTCATCACCTATGAATCAAATATTATAATGTCCAAACTATTAACATATATTTATATGATATTCCCTAGGATCTGATGTGTTTGTGTCATTATCTATCCAGTGAAATATTTTTTCGACACATGGATCACATGATAATATGATATATATAATTTATATGTGACATGAATATCATATAGAGTAATTTATTTTAGTATCTATAGACTTTAAAATTTATGTGGATTTTCCTTCGAAGAAAGTTATTTTTTATGGCCATTGTATGAAAACAGTAGATCATTGGGAGTGGCCTTGAGAGAAAGGATGGTGGATGATGAGAATGGTGATTGAATTTTTTTTGGTTTAATCTATGAAATATAAGGCAATGACTTCAACTCCTTTCATTATCACATTTACATTAGAGGAATGTGTAAATGCTATACATGATTCACATCTTAAATTTATACTGATATGAGAATGATTGGGGAGATATGACCCAGTTCTAAAATTTTTCTATTATAGAATAAAATTGATCTATGTTCATGTGAGATTAGTATTTAATTATTATATGATGGATGAGTTGATGAGGTACTCCCATATCTCTGAGTGGGTAGTACTCGTATAATTTAATATGATGAAACAAAATCTCAATTGATGCTTCTGGTGTAATAAAATGAAGAGATCCATTATTGGAATGATATCTCAGGTATTGAAATGTCCAGGGATCGAGGATGGTAATCATTCAAAAATATGTTTTATTTAAAGAAAACCAATTATAATCTTAATGTTTTAAGGAATAATTATAGTCTTCATGATATATTTTTTAGGGTCCTTGGAAAAAATTATTTTGGGAGACTTGTGATAGGATAATGATGGAGGAACATTTATTTATGGTCCAAAAGACTCAATCTCTTAATGAGTTAGATAATAAATATATATCGGATATAATATGACTAAATAGAGAGAATTATAGTTTCATATCATATATATACATATATGTGTATTTTAGATCTTGGTGTTTAAGTGTTTTATATAAGGTTCTATGGAGTAAGTTAAAACTGAGTTTGGTGTATCTTCCACAGACTGATGCACAATTAGAGATGACGATACACATCATATAATATATAATTTGGACATGATTTATAGATTTAGATATAGTATTCATTGATCATCAGGAATTATTAGAGTTTACATAAATTAAAATGTTCTATTATTTTATTTCTATGGAACTATTTGAGGATCGTTATGGTCATCCATGTCACTCACCACTGGTTTGGTATGAGATGGGTGAGGCTACTGTCAATGGGATATGTATAGTTAATTTAACCAGTGATATTGTAAATTTTATTCATATGATGATGGTTACTATGTGTAGTATCCAATGACAATATGCCTACAAATAGATACAACAATTGGTGATTATAGAGGATTGATTGGTTTTCTTTGGGGAATCTCCATAGATAGGGAATTGACATTTATGGACATATATGATGTTGTAATCATGGTTTGTTATATATTTTGTGATTATCAACAACATAAAAATAATATCCAACTAATTTGACCCCTCTCTAGAGTATATAATATCTCATAATGTGGTTTTTTCTATTATCCCTGGATGTATGAGCCCAATCCTAGGAATGTGACCTATAACAAGGTATTGATTTTGAACTACATGTGTCATTCATGGAACATATAATTAAAGTCATGGACATAGTGATAAGGTGGTATGATTGAATATGATACCGCATTTTTATCTTTTTTGGCTGTATGGATGACTCTATGGAGGGACTTGCGATTCATAGTCTAATGTACAGTCTTAGTGGCTGGAGATTTATGTGAATGAACTCTAGATAAACTTATTGAAAAATAAAATTAATATTAGGAGAGATTGTGATGTATTAAAAGTTTCAAGTACATAACACCCTTCTTTCAAAGATTCATTAAGTGTTTTTGATCTACCCATTTTTATATGATGGTGCTAGTAACATATGAAATGTTTTGTCATGTCTTAAATGTTTTTAAAGGGTTTCATTTTTGAGATTGGTTTGGGAAAACCATAATGTTCCCAATTGGTAAAACTATGTATTTTGGGAGAGTGTTAGTAAATTGTGTATTCATCTAGCAAACTATGAATTTGTTTCTAGAAACTGTGTGTATTGGGATAGTAGAAAATGTATTGAAAATTTAAAAATAACCAAACTATGAACAAAATATGAGTGGGTTCCAATAATAGGTCGTGATGTCCTCGTGGTTGGTTAACAGTTTAGTAAAAAAATTTGGGATTTTTATTTCTTCCAAAAATACATTTTTAAATCTAGAATCTCCTTGAACCACTTCATTATTCCTCACATTCTTATGGATCTTGAACATAAGGACTTCATTGTTAATTATTGGTGAATAATCTCCCATTAATATCTAATTAACATGAATATAGATGATATATATCATGAATATTCAATGAAAAAGGTTTTTATTTCTCTTTTATTTGTCTTTCTTCAGGATATCTTCTTCTCATCTTGGAAGGAATCATAGATTCTACTATTCATGGACAGATCAATGAAATATATTAAGATCTTATAGAGGATTCATGATATATTGATGGATTGGATGATAGATCTATATAATTTTCATCATTGCTTTTAGAGATCAAGATATACCATTGGCGGTGGACATAATTGTTAATTTGATCAATATATAACCTAATTTCAAGTTAATATTTGTAGATCAGAACTCTAGAATCCCCATTTTATGAATTATAGATTGTTCTAGGAATCATTGATGTATGATCTTGGTTCGGGATGAAATTCATGGAATTGGGATTTGAAACTCTTAAATTAGTATCTTCCATACTTTATAAGACCCATTACTAACATTGATGCATTGATAATGAAATCATGTGTGTGTGTGTGAATTTGTGAGACTCATGTTTGATATTAAAATCATGTGTGTGTATGTGTAGATCATGAAACCAAATCATAAAAATGATTTCATGTGTGTGTGTGTGTGTAGCTACCAAGACTCATACATGATATTACATGTTTGCTCCTATAGGTTTTATTCTTTAATGTGTGTGAATGTATAGTATGTGGATGTTTTTCTTCTTGTATATAGGGAGAATTAGACTATGATGTATTTGTTATTCGTTAAAGGGGTAATATGTGTGTAATGTGATGATAAAAATGATATACATAGATATTTGGAAAAATTATGAAGTTTTTGAGACCTAAACTGTGGTAGTGGAAGGATATGATGTCCTTGTGGAACTACCCAGGGAAAGAACATGATATGGTGGCTTTGTGGCCTGACCTGTAACTGAGACAGTCCTTGATCACATAATAGACCAACATGATGCTCATTATTCATCTAGATGCTAATAAATATATGGGTTTATTGTGGTTGAACCATGCTCGTGACTTCTGTTAGGAAATTACTTATGGAATAGATCTAATGAATATATGGATGGGGTTTATGGATTAATTCATATAATATGATCACTTTGTACATTATTAATTATTTCTTATTTGTGAATTTACATTATATTATGGAATACAGCTCTTTTACACGTGCTTTAATGTTAAGGATGAATTAGTGGTTCCCTATTATATTTATACACCAACCCTACCCTAAAATCATAGTTCACATATAGACTCATGGTCTAGGGTCCATGGAAGAGGATGGGGCCTACATTAGGAAATTGAGGATGGGGATTGTGTTGACTGAGGCTATATCATGAAATATTTTGGGAAACATCTGAAAATTTTATATTTTTATTATCTTATTATTATTTTTTAACCATATATGTTATGGTAACTTGGTTTATTACATTTCAGGGCAATATGATACTCAACATGAAATCATATTTAATATTTGTTGGTATATAGTTCTAATGTTTCTATGGTTATTATTCATTTCTTGTTATGATTTGGGTGTATCAAATTTTTTTTGTAGGTATAGTCCCCCAACCACACTATTCATACCATGGTTTTTAGTTTGTATCCTTTTTTGTATAGGGAGGTGAAAAATAGGTCATGACTCTCACCATCCCAAATATGTTGATTCATGTCATGGAATTACACAAATATATATTTTAGGAGTAAAAATATTTATCTTAAAAAAAATTTATGGTTTATTTGTGATTTTTTATTTATAATTTTTATTTTTATTTGTATACTTATAAAATTATATTGTTAACTAATTGATAGAAATTATTATATTATTATTAACTTTTATGATGTATTCGTATGGTACAACAATGAACAATGGTGAACAGTTGTCATGCAATGAAAATTGATGATGTCAATAATAATAAAATAATTACATTTTATTATAATTTATAAGAATAATTATTGATCTAAAAGGTGGTTAAATATTTATGTTGAGACACTTCCATGATACTAAATCTGAATAAATTACATAAATACCTCAAGTTTTATTCTTTCTCTGTCATGTGACATAATAATTGGTGTTTGGAAGTTGGAGTTTCTAAAAAAATTAGTAACTTGATGCCCAATGATTTTTTTCTAGTATTGGATGTGATATCAGTGGAAAAAATGATAATGAGTGATTGTTGTTAGAATAAATAAAGGGATGAGTGATGGAAGAATAAGGGGAATTGGACCCTAAAAATGATTTTTGATTTCAATGACCCGATAATGGTGGGTCTGGGGTGTTTTGCCACAGTAATTGTGACACGATAGGGAAATCCAAAGAGGAAGTTGAATGTGGTCAAAATATTATGAATAAATTGTGGGGTGTTCTCCAAATCACATGTCATGTATGACTAAACTTTATGGTGTAGTGGTTTACTTTTTTTAAAAAAAATTTAATAAAGAAGTTACTATTTATCACCAAATATGTATTAGTATCCATGAACATGACAATATATCAGTTTTAAATTATTCCTCGTTATGTGGCCCAGTTCACTTTGTGGGCTATGAAAAATGGCATGAAGGTTTTAATGAAAATTATTAGATATAGAAAATTGATAGCAACTTCCCTCATTAAATTATATCATTCTATCTTAATCAAAATACACATTATTTTTATCCAAATAATTTAAATCGATGTAATTAAGATATAATCATGGATAAGATCCATGACTCACTAGAGATGGGACACCTTAGAAAATGCAGTGCATATCACTTCTATATATATATAAACTCAATTGCACTAAATAAACTACTAAATACGACTTATTCACTTTATTAGGTATCAGAATAATTATTTAACTAGAAAGTATAAAATAATCTTATTAAATTCTCATCTAGTGTGATTTCATGATATATGGGTATACTATTTGGTGTGATTTTCCATGTAAAAAATAACAGAACAACATTATTCAAAAGTTATCATTATCTACAACAGATATATGATATAATTTGTCTATTATCATTATTACGACAAAATTTTGAAAGGGAGAGTCTTTTAGTAGTATACCATTGTTAATAACCCCATATATATTTTATTGAAACAATATGTAGTTTACTTGTATATACTATCATGTTTGTATGTTTAATGAACTAACAGGGGATTCCCATGACCATAGGAAATCATGCTAGACAATGAAATGGCTTGATGAAAATTATCTATCCTTTTGGGCAAGAAACTAGTTCATTGTCATTAGGAATACTCTTTAGGTATGACTTAATCAAAAATAGAATATACATGTCATAACAAAGTACATATAATGACATTTTCATTCACTAATGATACACTCATTTGAAAATAACAATCAATTGAAATATCTCATAAAAATGATATAACATTAAAAAAATACTCTGAGAATATCAATAACATGGATGCTTTAAATTAATATCAATGAAATACAAAGGATGGTAAAAAAAATTGTGATGGGATTGAAACACAAATAGACAATACCCAATGAGTATGATTCTACTAAATGATGAAAATAATGTTAAAACTCACTAATACCCATCTCTCAAGGACACAAGGTCCTTCTCCACCATATTTCCTCCACAACCAAAAATATATTTATCATTGATATATACTTATTCCATGTATATCATTTCATTTACTACTATTAATTATAAAAACATTTGACATACACCCATTGGGTTTATGCATGGTGCGATCATAACAAGATCATTATGATCCCACCATGCGTTCCATGAATATTATTTCATATAAATATAAACGATTACTATTTTGAAATTAGATTTATAAAAATAATATTTTGATTAATTTTACTAAAATAAATTAAGATTATTTTATTATTTTTATAAGTTAAATCACGTATTTTAAATCCAAAAAATTATTACTTTTGATATCCGCTTAGTTCACTGAGGTCAATATCACCTAGGATCCTCACCATTATAAACCCATATCCATAAGAAACTGATGTATACTGGTCATTATCCAAAGTTAAATCATAGATAACTTTATTAATTCACTAGTAAAAGAAAAAAACTCAAGTTGTGTAAATTATTTTGAAATAATAATTTTATTAATTCTTTACCTATTATTTTGTGGTCTTCTACAGAGAATGACTAATTTAATCTTCCATAATTTAAAGATATTTTTCACTAAAAACTATATATGTAATGATAAATTTTTATAAAAAACATCATTTGAAAACCAAATCCAATGAACACATAGAAAAGACGACAAAAACATAATATTTAATTTATAAATTACTTAAATAAATAATTTTAACCATATAAACATTTATAAAAATTAAATTTTATGAATGAAAAAAAACATATTAAAAAAAATTTGGGCATTCATGAAACCACTTATCTTGATATAGTTCCACTTATTCATAATAGTGGGAATCCATTAATTAAGGGATTAAATTTATTAAAAACCCACAGAGGATCCTTAAATTTAAAAATTACCTTCATAAAAATCATATAGAAAAAACCTTATGTTTTTATAGCCATAAGGGAAGATATAAAAACCAAAATCAGTATATAATATAGGAATCGAGTAAGATAATAACCACTTAATTAATTATCTTTTACTAATTATAGGTGAAAACAACATAAAAATTGAGTGATGATTGAAGGGGATATACATGTACTTCATTCTCGATATCCCAGGTGTGGAATGGGGAGAAAATGTGGTTTAATGGGTAATACATGTGATATGTTTAATTTAATAAATTCATTTTATATTTTTTAAAAATATCTTAATAAATCCTTACAACATAACCTTCTATTATAATAGGGTGATAGCCCATCCCCCAAATTAGGTGCCACAACCAAATGTCACACCATCAAATGACCCTCATAATGTTTTCTTAAAATAAAAACTTGAGTCTCGCACACTCTAATCTGGTGATATGATATAAAATTAACCTTTCAATATTTGATATTGAAAAATTGGACCAATTTATTCCCTTCCAATACATATAACATTAAAATGAAAAATTTGATTACTTACATATTAAGTAATCTGTTACACTTATATTTTTTTATATAGGAAAAACTCTTAACAATTTAGTTTCAGAAATAACTACTTCATAATGATCAACATCATTTCTCATTAAAAAAAGGTTTTCATATTCATGGTTATATCTTCAAAATCACCAATAATATTTATCACATTTCAAACACTTCTATTAAAAATTCATTTAGCATCATTCTTCATGTTCTATTAAAAGGAAACATAATAAATATGTTTGTTATTTTATCAGTAAGGGTAAACATGGTATATATTAATTGACGATCATATGAAAGAATAAGTAAATATTAAGGATTCTATAACATTAAAATAATTATAAATTCAAAATTAATTTTGAAAAAAATGTAAAAAAACATAAGTTATGGAATAAAATAATATCATTTCAAAATATATGATCATAAGAATGGAAAAAATCATCATACTAAATCTTAAATCAGAAGATCATGTTATAATTTTGTGTGGAACCATAATAAGTATAGAAACCATTTAATATGATAAAATTAACTACTACGACCATCCTACTAGGAATTAATAACTTTTTTCCATAATGGATAAAACACATTGACATGATTCCCATAATGGATCATGAATACCAACTAGTATTCAATATTCAGTCAAGAACATTAAATTGTTTCCCATAAAGGATCACCAAAAAATATTTCATTCCATAAACATCTCATGAGATGTATTGTTTTATCAATTGAATTATAGGGTTATATAGGTCCCACACATAACATAATTGATTCTGTACATTTTTGTTCTATAAGACCAAAAAATATTCATCATATTGGAAGAAAATAAAAGAAATTGGTTTCATAAACATTTAATGTTTCATCATAAAATGAATCATCAATGAATAAATAAGGATGTTATCATTGGTTCAAATACCCATTATGTATAATGTATCATAAAAGGACGTAATATTATATAGATAATTAATTTGAAATATCACATGGAATATTCTTTAAGGAGAAAAATATTTGGATTTTGAAATTAATTTTTTTAAATTGATCCCCACCTATGAATGCATAATTTTCATTAAAAAAATTAAATTCAAATTAAAATAATTCATTCAAAAATATTTATTGAAAATTAACTGATTCTGTATAAATTAAAAAACAATCCTTCTAAATATCTCTCCAAAAAATCACAAACACCTCATTTAGAAAATAACAAAACAATTCCTTTTAAAATATATTTAAAAAAGAAAAACATGCGTGAAAATGAAATTAAATATTCTTATAATAATAATAAAAAACATTTGAAATAATTTTTATAAAACAATTACATGGAAAATAAATATTTCATAGTATATACATAAAAATAATTAATCTCAAATATTTAAGAGATTTAACAATAGACTCTTACCACATTGACATCATTTGAATCATAATACTCATGAAATAAATAACATTAAAATATATTTTTTGTACAATAAATAAAAATATATTCTTGATATAATATATCCATGTGTTCATATATACACCAAAAATCACAAATTAATGCTGAATGTGCAACATTTCTCACAAAAGTTGTGCGATATGAAAAAACCCTACCTTGAGATGGTTTCATTATGTAAATTATTTATCATCCTATATAATAAAATCTGGATAATTTATAATTTATTATAAAAATTTTATAATTTTATTATTCATTTTATATCACTTATTTATTTGTTATATACAATTACCTAAAAATTTATCTTTATGTTGGGCATTTTGAAGATATTTGGTTCAAAAGTATAGTAAGACGTTGGTCGGTTCACTAAGGTAAAAGATGTAATTTTTCAGTAATATAAAGAATAATAATCATGAAATAATTATAATTTTTATACATCATTTATAATTTTAAATAAATCCATTAAATATGGTTATGAAAAATTAACTACCTTACAAGCATGGAGACGGTAGGTCATATATACAAATGAGTAATATTTCCATTTTAAAAATATCATTAAGAAAAAATGTAAGTTTTTTTTATCCCTAGAAAATTATAATCATGTCATATATATCATATTAAATCTTTGAATATACTTATATATTTCATCTATGTGATGTCTTTATGGAAAACAAATGACACAGCATTATGAAGGAGGTAACCAATACACACACATAAACAACAACGTCTTTTCTCAGTGAATAGAATTGCATGAAGGATGATGATATATTATTCTTTAATAATGATAAATATGTCTTAAATATTATATATTAATAGTAATTAATTCTTTAAAACTGGTCATGAATGGTTGGGAAGGATAAAACATTACATTGGTTCGCAAGGCCGTAATCCGCCGTACACATGAAAAATGAATTATTTTCCCATTTGAAGGATATTGGAGATAGATATATATATTATAAATTTAAAATAATGACATAAAAGAATATTTATTATATTTTTTTAATTATTTTATAATGGATTAATAATATTTTATGGATTTTGGTGAATATGAGAACTAGAACAAGAGGATAAAAACTATACATCTTATTCAGGAAACATCCTTTAATTTACACATTAAGCCACCTAAAGTTGGTGTTCGATCTAAATTAATGAATCTTTAACGGCGTTATGTATTTTATTAAAGAATTTTGGTAAGTAATGGATGATGGAATGGGTTTTATGTGTGATTTAATGAGCTGAAGTGGTGCCCCTTTATTATTGAGGGGAAAAGCACTGTTGGTATTTCTCAAAGTATTAAATTAATATAAATTAATATTAAATAGAAAATTATCCCAAAGTGAGTTATTTTAAATGAATGATTTATATGGGTAAGAATAATCTCATATAATAAAAACTAGACATGTTTTCACTATAATTATACCCTTATATTGTGGTAATAATCTCCATTTAAACCATTAAACACTTACCATGATAAATAAAATTTTACTATTTGAGTGTAAAAATGGTATCAATAATAAAAAAAGGACAGATAAATAGACCATTGGTGACATTTTCATCCTTAAACTGACTAATTGGCATATTTATATATTTTTTATAAGATTATATCATTTAATAAAATATTATTTACTATAAAATAACAATAATGATGAATTTTATAACTATTAATTATGTTGACATTAATAATATCAAAAAAACATATTAAATTAGAAAAAAAGATTTTATTATATACATAAAAGTTCATGGTATTCAATAAAATTAATTTATCATATTATTTAGCTCAAATTATATTGATTATAAAAAATTAAATATAATTTATTTGTTATTTTAATTAATTTAATAATTTCTACATCAACATTTATAAGAATTTAAGGTAATAATTAATTCATTATAAATTATGAATAAATTATCATGATTAATCTAATTTCATTATATTTTAAATTAATATTTATATTAATGAATTTATATAACAATCTAAAATTATATATATAAAATTACCCTTTCAATTTAATAAAATGTCTTATTATGTTTAATGAATATAGAAAACACATTCACATAATTGGGTTTATCATATCATATCAATGTTAAGAGACCATTAAGGATCATTTTATTGGTTATTTAGTTATTAAACAATGATTACATGATTTTTATTAATATTGGGTTTTTAAATCCAATGTATCAGAAAGAGGAAGTGATGGCCTCAATCAGTAGGATCATACCCAATGAATCATAATTATTTGAGCTTATAAAGGATATAGCATAATGGGGAATCACCCCTACCCAACTCTGATCTGAGATAGAACATCATATACATTAGAGAAATGGTTTGTGAGAGAAGTTCAAGCTTATCGAGATCACGATCGAAACCATGTTCCCCGAACCATCCCTTGAATTTCCCACCATAGTGGACCTTACACATAGAGTTTTTTTATTATACTGAATCTATATTTATCAAGACCCTAGAAATATAATTATTTACATTAATTTTTATTCCATAATAAATATATTTTCAGCCAATTATTGTAACCTTGTTTAAGATTTTTATATTGAGACAGTAAAGGAAAAAATATTATTTTTAGTTAAAATTATGATTAAATTAATGATTACATTTTGATGAATATATTTATTTTTTAAATAAATAAAATTTTTATAAAATATTATTATCAACCATAAATATTCATATAGTTTTTATGAATTAAAATGTAAATTTTTACAGGGGTTTGAAAACTATTAATGTTAAAAAACATATAATTTCATAATAAAATTCCTAATTATTATAAAAGTGAAAACATACATACTAATAAACATACATTTTTAAAATGAATATTATTTTTCAATTCAAAACATCAAAATTATCAAATTTTTTATTCTTCATGATTAATAAGACAAAAAAATTCTGTTAAAAATTAAATACATTATAATTATACATTAAATATTATGGCATCATTATGGAAAAAAATTTGTTTAATAAATACTATAAAGGGAATAAACATGCATATATATGGTTTAATATTATAAATATAAAATTCTATTATTATTTCTTTGACTTTATAAATAATTTATTAAACCACAAAATATATTAATATATTTTACATTTTTAAAATCATTTCATAAAGTGACTCGCTCACCTCAACATAATTAAGGAAATATTATTATTTTTTTGGCCCATTTTTTTTAAAAAAATGAGAACCAATATTATTTGGAAGAAACCATGGGAAAAACCCATGGTTTGGTTTGTGTTTTTGGTTATTTTACTTTTTTGAGTATATAAACTAAATGATAATTAAATCCCCCGCTTTTATTATATAAACCAACCCAATAAAAAAATTCTATTCAATAAAAACATTTTTATTTTTTCAATACTCTTCCCTCTAACTTCTAATGCCCTCCCAAGGTTCCCTAAATATCTATAAAAACCCTCCCAAACATTTGGAATCACACACTCAACTAAGGTATTTCTCTCCTCTACTTTCCATTCATGAACCTCCTATGAAATGAGTCCTTTTATTTTCAATTAATAATATTTACATTCATTTATAAAAATTATCTTACTATTAAATTATAGTTTTATGAATTATATATTAGTTATTATCTCTCTGTTTGACTGTTAACTAAGTTGTTTATGTGCTGAAATTCTGTAAGGGATTTCACTATACTCATTAATTTTCTAGAACTTCTATTATGTTATGTCTCTTAAATTCCTTTTCATTATGTTGAGATATTTTTTCTATATCCACCTTACAATATATTTAATTTAAAAATTATTATATAACCATTTCACTCTCATTAATCATCCTATGACACTTTATGTACACCCATTGTTATGATAATATATTGTTAGGATTATTTTTTTAATTCATGTTTCATTAATTACGTGTGCCTTATATTTCAAATTTATATTATCGGGATTAGTTTGTTCAAGGTCCCAATTGAAGAACATTTTTTGTCAATATGATGAGATACCATCTTCCCTCTAGTCAAAACATTTTTATATATCTTTATATTACTCTATTATGCTGATGAAATGACAATGTAATTTTCAATGCACTATCAATTGTGTTGTAAATACCGTAATCATTTAATTGAATTATTTTTCACATTTATGCATGTATAATTTTTTATTTGGGAAACATATATTTATTTCAAAATCATTGGTCAAGGAATTATATAGGATGATGATTGAATACATTTTTTATAATCTACATGGCACACATAATCATGAGAATGAAATTAATGTGATGTGTGCACCTGAAATTATATAGCACTCTAACGCATCGTGTAATGTTTAGTGTCATGATATATCATTTTTTGGATAGGTATTGAACATGATTCATTTATTGTACTTTTCCACCTTGAGTTTTTGGGGGTTTATCCTTGATCTATGTTTATGATGTTGTGTTTTATGTTATTTCCACATTTCTCTTGTTATGATTAGCATGCTATATCATGTCCCTTTGTTCATGATTTTGATTAAATTTAATTTTACTAAACATTAGTATGCCTATTTTCCGTCATGAACAGTATTAGTCCATGTTTAGTTCCTTACATGGATTTATGGATCTCCCATTTCTTATTTTTTATCTATGGTTATCCCATGTTGTTTTTAAAATCCATGAAATTTTAGAAGCATGTTAAGGATGTTTTTAATAATGTTTTTGTTTCTAAAATTCAAGTTGAAATTATATATACCTAAATTCAAAATAAACCATACCTATATATAATCTAGGTTGTATTATTTTTAATTTTGTTTAATAATTCATACATTAATGTGGAATGAAGAGTATAGTTGTTATAGTTGGCATCAGAGGAAAAGATTATTTTTATGGTATTAAAAACATTCACGAAATAATTAGAGATACGGTTATGTATAAGAAAACATCACAAAATTTTTCTGTGTATATAGAATCTGGTTTATCATTAAAATACATCCATGTTTGGATAATACATGGGGTAATGGTTTTGAAATAGATATACATTTGGTTAATAACTCTGAAAAGGTGTATCAGTCCTGCCTCCATGTATCCTGGTATACTACAATAAGCCTTACTATGATCCTGGTTTGAAACTCCAAGGTATTTTCAATGATAAATTCATACACTCAATATGAAAAATTTTCATTAGAGAGAAATGGACATAATAATATATGATAGGAAATAGATAATTGATAACATAGATTGATGCAAAGAAATTCATAAGTTAAGAAAATAGATATAATTTATAATTTATCCCTTAAATTTAATTTAATTACCAATTATGATTTTAATAGTCTCAAAAAAAACACAACCCGAATTTTCTATTTATTATAGTCAATAGATAGAAATATCGGGAATCAGGTAAAAAATCAATGCAGCAATCACTGTGATGACTTCCCTAATGAGTTTCCTATGTTCAATGAAGTGATAATTGATAAATTTCTGAAAATAATTTCTTATATGTCATAGATTTTTAATAGGGTTAAATATGAGGATGAATTTACAAATCCCTCTATGTGAGAACAAACTGCAATTTAGAGAATTGTGTAAAAATGGCCTTTAACATTCAATGGATAAAATAATCCCTTAATCACCGAACAACAGATCAACTCCATTGAGAATATCTTATACATATTTCAATGTATTGTGCAAGAGAAGGTTCTAGTGGTGGTTTATTATAGTAGGGATAATCTATTCAGTTGTGTACATTGATAAAAAATTATAATCCCAAGTAGGAGATCAAAGTGATGAATTGAAATGAATTTTGGAAAATGCCTTTTTGATAAATATTTCTCTCCCACTCTCTGATATAAAATGGAAAATTATTTACTTAACTTCATGAAAACACATGATGAGACTATCAGTGCATATGAGGAAAATTTCACAATACATTCATGATACATATCTACCCTTGTCCTTGCCCCCAAAATCATGGTTTTTTACATCTTTGGTGGGATAAATATTTTTTTAGGAAAATCTATATCAATCCTTGACTTTGATATCTATAAATAAATTGTTTGATTTTCCCTCAAAGTCAAAATGGAGGTCAGAAAATGTCAAAGTAATCATGATGATATGAAGAAGAAATTGGTGTTTAAATCTAGTGGTCTGGTGGAGAAATTTAATGATGCCAATAAATTTCAAAATCCCACTGGTCAACGGTGAAGAAAAAAGCTCCCCATAAATTTCCTATGGGGAAAAATAAATGAATTATGATAAAAAGGAAGGAAACCTAGGTAGAAATTGATTAAAGGAGAAACACACTAATGTGATGGAGGGTCAAAATGTGATAGTAAACACTCAGTGCATTGTCCATTGATTCAACTAAAAGTATCCATGGAACATTTCAATATAATTCACTAAGCCAATGGTTTAGAGAGATAACCAAATACCAGCATGGTGGAAAGGGTGATATTTTTCCATTACTACCAACGAAGAGGATCCCAAATATGGGTTGGTGTTAAGTACACTATTTATAAATTAATTAATAGAATATTTACATTTGATTCTAGTTGTATGGATTCTTCAAAATCAAGTATGATTGGTAAAACTGTCTAAGAACCGCCATGAATCGTCGAAGTGGAGTTGTCGGTTAAAATAAAAAATTAGTAAATTATTTCATCCAATGTAAATAACTCCTCCCCAGTCAATGTTTTGGGGGATGAACTCCAAGAAAACATTATAATACTTTCATTGGTGTAATTTAACTCAATTCTAGGCATGGATTTTATTTCTCTATATATATCCAACATAAATTACTGTGACGGGGAAATCACTCCCAATATTAGGAATCAACCTCTGATTCTACACAAACACAAGGATGATAATGAATTTTATTTAGCACCATAATAACAGACCTAGATATTATATACCTATGAAAAATAATATCTAGATCATATGATTGTGTTTATGGAATGAACCACCATCAGTGACATTCTTATTATGAGGGGATATGTCGATGTGTTTCTCAATAAATTTTCTGGTCTTAATCTTAATCAATAGGTTGGATTTACAATCAATCACATATCTTCTAAATTTCAATAATTCAGTAATCCCTATAGAATTTATTTTTTTGTACCTATGTATATGAAGAAAAAACTATAGGAAAATCAATATAAAAGGTTCATAAGACCAATTTATAAATAATGGGGTGCACCAGTCTTCTTCATTAAGAAAAAAACGGGTTAATGTGTCATTTCATTAATTATCATGAGCTCATAAAATTCACATTAAAGAACAATAATCCTCCTACATGGATTCATGACTTGTTCAACTAGCTATGTGTGGAAAAATAATTGTCCATAGTGACCCTTCAGTCAATATATTATCAACTTGTAATTCCCTAACCCCAGAATCCTAGAGTGGATTCATTATTACATATCATTGGCATGTTCATAAAATATCAATTCTTGAAAGACCAATTAGTTTAGAAGCCTTGTAAGTACTAGATACATTTATAAGGTTTACATTACATCATAAAATGGAAAACCACAAAAACATTGTTTCCATAGTCAACATTGAGAACCCATATACTATCTATACAAGTCATTCATAATATACTTCTTTTCATCTGTGAAAAAATAAAACATAAATGGGGTGAGCTCATATGCTCAATAAGGAAAAAATTATAGCTGAAACTTTTATAAATAATAATTAACATTTAAGGCAGTGAATATGACTAAAACAAAATCCTTTTAAACATTAACATCAGCATAATATGGAAAAGATAAAATCAAATAATTCCATTTACATATTCACATAGATATTCTACTTGTCTAATAATCACATGCAATATCAATAGCCACTTTCATAATGATGTAATGCATAAATCCAGACTTTCAAAACCACATAATCAAGGCCTTGTGCCAATACTACAAATAATATTTTGTCAAGGCCATGTTCCAAGACACTAGTTTGTCTCATGAGACCTACTGATGCATCTACGAGTTATAGTGGGATCCACCCATCAGTTACTATGTCCAATTCATTCCTCATATGAACAGTTTGAAACATAACATAAAACTTTGTATTAAAACTACCTTACAAAATGTCAATAACGTATCCAAAAACCATGAATGGTATAAAAATAACACATCCACAGTCAAACATATCTCATTCAATACAAAATGTAAGATTGTATTATAACATATTAACCTCAATCGTGAATAATGAAGGATATTTACATAGATAAAAATAATCATCACAACTATTTGGGAGAAATATCCCCCTTTTTCTTGAAATCATTTAATAGTCACACTATTTGTCAAGAAGTCGTATAAAAATAGATTTATAAATCTAAGTTTCCAATAAAACATTGAATATTTTAAATGTAATTTTAGTTTTTAAACATTAATTTCAATATAAATAAATCCTCAATACCATTTCTAAGACATGGACATTAATGAGAATGATTTAGAATAATAAATCATTAAAACATTTTTATTTTATATTTTAGTTAGAGTTCTGTTCCCAAAGAGAGACACTTAAATTCAAATAATTGAGGTAATAAAAACTTTTTAATATCATGAGAATAAAGGGATTCATGATATACTATGTCAAATTGCATTATATACACCATATAAAAGTGATTTGGTGTATAACAACAAAATAAGTCTTAATGGAATGTAAATTGAATTGAAATATCTTATAAATATCATATCATTAGGTTAAGGATAAATCAATAACATAATTATGTGTGAAAAATATAAATACACTCAATATGATTAGATATTCAGTGTAAATCAATCTGAGGACATTCAGAAATATTCTTGTAAAAACAACACTAATGAATTGGATATTTAACTCAACAAATGGTTATTGAGTTAAAATTACTCTTACCATGTTCATATCGATGACTTGAGAATTTATAAATGAAGTTATAATGTGTATCAAAAGTATTTGCACAGAATGGGGAGGGGAAATTATGACATAATCAATTGAATAGTGATTCCACACATAATCTTGGAGTAAAATAATTAGCGATGTGTGCGTAAAGCCGAATGAGTGGAATTTGAAATTTGTAATTCCCTTACAAATTTTATAAGTTATGAAACATATATCCCATGAAATATATAACATACAAAGATGATTTAAATATACATAAATTAAAGTCTATTATACAGTGAATACAATCATGGGTAGTACACACACCACATGTAATAAATAAGTGGTTAACAATGGAAATCTTATAGAATTAAAAGTGAGATAAGAAATCCCTTACATTTTATTTTTTCCTTGGTCAATTGTAGGTTAATATCCATTATAATGTTGAAATAATTGTTATTAAATTATAAAACAATAAAATATATTAATATGATATCATATATGACCTTTTATCATTGCTTTGTTAATAATATCATAGCGTTATCATCGTTTCAGGTGTTAACAAAATCGTTTTCCTTTATATTCATTGTTATGTGAGTAATATTTTTTATGGATATGATCTATATTGTTTATATCCATAATGATGTCATGTCTCTAAAAATTATTTTTACTCATCAAATAGAAATTTATTCTTGAATGGATACAATGGGGAACGAATATCATCACGTTCGTGGAGATGGTAATCCGTACGTACAAGCGACAATATCATTATTTTCATATTAAACTAACATATGATTTAATGTTATATCATATATGAAGATACATTATCATGTTATATTTATTATTTACATCAATTACACATCATTGTTATACCAATCAAAATAATAATGTATTGAATAACAATTACACCACGACGTGGAGACGGTAATCCTTGCGTACTCACGTATGGTAACATGTCATTCAAAGGATGGATAGAAAATTGATTATGGTTTTCCCATATTCATAATAACATCACAGTATATAGAATATAATGGATTTATTTTTTTATAATAGAAACAATAATGAATGATTATGTGGAAGAAGAAAGGAATTTGAAAGAGGTGATGAGACAAATACCTCTTCTTTGGGCTCTTTCTTTTTAATTTTATCATAAGGGATCCATAGGTTGGTTTTGTGAATAAAGAAGGCCCTATAGGATAATGTTAGGATAGATGATAGGGTATTTTGGTTGATTTTGGATAAGCCAAAAGGTTTTTAATGAGTGAATTTAAGGGAAGGGGGAGTGACCTTTTATAAGAGGGGTGAGGGGCACCATAGGAAAAACTAGAAATATTATTTTATAATAAAGTCAATTTCGGTTTCTAATGGATCAAAAATAGATTATTTAAATTATAAGGTGGGGAGGGGTCGAAAAACACTCAACCAATAGGTCTTATGTAGGTTTCGGTTACTATAATAACCTTATCTTTTATATATAACTCTTAGTTAAATAGCTTGACAATTACCATGTCTCTTTATATTTTTTTATTATATTGTTATTAAACATACTATATTACTTCAATAGAAACCCAAGTGATTCATTAGTTTTTCACATATCATAATAATATTATTTTGTATGAACCATACATTTTGGGGAATATAATATCAATAAATAATATATTATTTCTTTTAAAAAATCTTTTCTGTCAATTTTGACACTATTTTGTAATTTTTTTTCTAAATGTATAACATCATTATTATATCAAAACATAATTCATCTAACCAACAAAAATATTTCATATTAAACTTTAAAATTATTGTAATTCATAAAAAGTCTCAAATTACATTTATTTTGACATTTATAATGTAAATTATTTTAATATTTCATTAATTAGGTAATTACTACATCATCATTGTGTCATAAATAAATGAAATTCTTTAACTTATACAAAATATAAACAAAACACCATTATGTAGTAAATCTTTTAATATTTCTAATAAATATTTATAGTAGAATTTATTATATGTGTAACCCTATATTAAAAATGTTTTAGTTATTAAACATTGATTTTAACTCTTAATTTTTTTAAATAAAATAATAATAAGTATCCTATCTAATCAAAGTGGAACAAATAGGTTCATATTTTATTCCTAAGGTTGTTTTTGTTCGAATTATACTTATCCCATAGAATTAGGACATGTGTTAGGGTAATAATAATATCATTTTTACCCTTCATTACCCTATTTACTTTTAACCGCGGTAAATAAAAGTAAAAAGTCACTATTCACCAATAATTATTTTCATCTTATTAAACAACATTTCTCTTTAAAATATCAACTGTGTCTCTTGGATTTTTGAAATTCCATTCATAGAAGCTGTAAAATTTAATTTTATGTGAATTTTCAAATTCCCTTAGGAGGTGGGTAAAAGATGGTGAGAAGTTCAAAAAAATTTATATATATCTAAAATTATTATAAACTGACTCCAATGAATTAAATTAAACATATATAGGTGTAATGTATTTTTTTCACCTCAAATAAATTTAAATAAAATACATAATTATTTAAATAAAAATTAAGTTTTAAACAATAACTCAGTGTTTTTCACTATTTATCAAAATTTGAATGTTTTCAGAAAAATACCAAAAATTTTCTATAAGATAATTTTGATATTCCGAATTGAAAAATGAATTCTATTTTCCTAAATTAAAAACATATAAATTTAATTTATTAAATTAAAATTAATTCCCATTGTCAAAACAAAAATGCGTTTTATAAGAAAAAATAACTATCAAAAGATTGACAATTGTGTCTATCCAATTTCAAAGTGAAATTACATCCAATGACCAAAATTTGATTAAATGGTAAAAATATAATGTAATAATACTTTATAACCATTAAAATTTATTTTTTAACAATATAAACTTTTATGATTAAAAATTCTGTTTTCAATTAAAATTTATTATGTATAACTATTCACCCAAACATGAAAATTATCAGAAAAATACCAAATATTTATTGAAACTTAATTATTATGTCTGGATTCTAATGAAGAATTTTATTTTGTAAAATTAAATATATATAACAGTTTCAAAATATTGGATTTAAAGAGGGTTCACCTTTAAAAGGGGGAAAATTGCATTTTTTTAAAATTGCTTCTTTTATCTGAAAAAAATGAATATGTCCATAAAATATGTCTAAGAAGCTCATAATATGGATTCTAAAATTATGAGGGTTATATAAAGTTCAAAATTCTAATACTACTATTCATAATCACTTTTGAACAATTAGTTTGGTAAGATGTGGTGCACTTGAACTCGATGTTGCGTGTAGTGTATGTTATTGAATTACTTTGATGAACTAACGTACAATGAAATTTTGCGGTGTTACCCACGTAGTGTAAAATAATGAATTATTACCCAAGACTGCTTTTTCACATAATGTAAAATCACTATGAGTTTATAGTAATTCTATTCAGAATCATTAATGCTCTATAAATAATTATGGACATAATGAATAGAGTTTTTAGATATTACCTAAAAAAATGATAGCCTTTATAGATGGTATTTTAATATACTAAAAAGTCTAGGAAGAGCATGAAAAGCATATGAGCATGTTTATAATGACCATAGGAAAGGATAATTTCCATGCCATGTATAGAATATGTGAGTTTTGGCTGAAGAAATAATCATTATTAGGGAATTTCATCACATGAAATGGGATATATATGGACATTTAAAAGACAAAATAAATTAAATAATAGTCAAGAAATAATATTTGAAATATATCTATAGTATCCTGGAATTATATTCGTACAATTTTCAATTTGAGAGAAATTTAGTATGATTTTAAAACCCTCTATCCAAGTTAACTCGGAAGGTATTGAGGTTTTCATGGAATAATAAATATGAAGTGGTCATTATAGAGCTAAAAATGATGCTTATAATTTTCCCTTTGCTCACAATACCAAAACGTGGATAACATTTCATAGTATTTAGTGATTCTTATAAGATGTGAATGGGCTGTATGTTAATGTAGAATAACAAATACATATCCTATGCTTCGAGGTAGTTGAAAGATAAGGAACAAAAATACCCAACACATAATTTGTAGTTAGATATAGTGATCCTTTCTTAACAAATATAATGGTATTATCTTTTTTTAGAGATGTGTGAAATATATAAGTATCAAAAAATCCTCATTTATATTTATTTACACAAAAAGTGATTAATATTCATCAATGAAGGTTGTTAGTGCTGGTCAAGGACCGTGAAAGCTCAATTAAATTTCATCCTTGGAATGCTAATAAAGGGGAAGTTGATATATGTAGAAAGAAACAACAATTCTACCATTGATGATAATTGAGATAATTATGATCCATATAAACATAAAGAGGATAGACATGGTATTCAATAATAAAAGAAAAATCATCAATCCTTTCGAAAATGATTGTGCAACTACCTCTTATGGAAATATAAAGGATGTGTAATGGGAAGATGCATGATTTAAAAAAAAAGTGAAAACCACAAGAAATTGGAAATCCTCAAAGTTCATTATTAATGGAGACGTATTTGTGAAATTGGTTCATGATTATGTGTATTACAAAATCCTCATATAAAAAAGGAACAATTGGACGACGCACATAGTATGACATTATCCATTAACTAATGAAGCAATAAAGATGTATAAAAAACTCTAAGGTCACTATTGGTGAGAGAATATGAAGAAGAAGATCACAAAGTATATATCAATGTTCTAGGTATATCAAAAATTGAAGGATGAAAGACAAACGTCTACGGGGATGATACAAACATTACATATACCATCATGGTCATGCGAAAACATCACCACGGGCATTATTATTTAAATTATAAAGATACATAGAGGAAGAAACATTATTTGGGTTGTGGTGGGTAAAATAAAAATCCTACACGCATCATTTTGAATCAAGTAGATTTATCACTCAATCAACTACCAAGGATATAAATCAGATATGTGGTATGATTTCATGGAGTACCACTATTGATTATAAACAATTGAGATCCATGATTCACCTCTATGTTTTGGAATACACTCCAACATGCTCTGAGTAATGAGTTATAATTTAGAATAGATTATCCCCTCAAACTAAAGAACAATCTAAGTTGACCTTAAATAAACATTATGTAAAGTTGTGGGCATGGTCAATTGATAACAAAAGAGGACGGGGCCAACGTATTCCTCTAGTCTAGTTCTCTTACAACAATAATTTCTAGTCAAAAAAATCAAATGGTTCCTTATGAATATATTTATGGTATGAGGTATTGAACACAAATATGTAGGGATAATGTTGTGGAATCATTACTACCATGTCCTAAAATGGTCGATGAAATGGTGGAAAAGGATATGATCATTCAACATCACATCAAGGCTAATCAGAGTCAACAAAAGTGTTATACTGACAATCATTGATGAGACATAGAGTTTTATGTTGGTGACATGGTATTCCACTACATATATCCATGGAAGGTTGTGATGGGATTTTGAAATAAGGGAATGATTATTCTAACATACATCATCCCCTTTGATAGCCTTGATCACATCAGGGCCGTGGTTTATCGACTATAATCCAATTGAATCAATCTCAAGTACACGACATATTATATGTATCAATATTTAGGAAATACATACCAGATCTCCCCCATGTACTCTATTTAGAGGCAATACCATTTGAGAATGATATTTATTATAATGAGTTGTGGTGGAAAATCTTAGATTGTAGATAAAACTTCTTAATAAATAAGTCCATTTACATTGTCAATTTTTGTGGAGATTTTATTTTGATGAATATACAAGGTATCCAGAGAAGGTGATGAAGGAGAGTTACCCATAACATTTTTAGGCTGGGGAAATAAAATCTAGATGGTGAAATTTCATAAGGGGGGATATTGTATTGTCCTAAAATATGAAAAATATAATTCACCTTTAAATTAAATTAAATGTCATATTATTTAATATTGATGTAGAAAAAACATTTCGTCACATGGTTATAATATATACTATTATTTTTAAAAAGTTTTTCGGAATCATTACAATCGATGATATACCTTTTGAATAGTGATCACGTGATTCATATAAATACAAGGTTTGGAAAAATTCTATTGAAACTAAAAAAATGAAGTGATGGACTCAACCAGTAGGATAGTACCCAATGAATCCCATTTTTCAGAGATTCTACAAGAGATATAATCACTGGAATTCCCCCTTGACCAATCCCAAGATGAGATCCAGTTACTTAAGCAAGAGTGAAACCATTGCGGGAGAAGTTCGAGAACATTGATATCATATCCGAAACCATGTTCACTAAACCACCCCATGAATGTGCCACCATCACACACCTTTCATTATGGTGTTTTCTTGTGTATTATAGTGATATGTATCAAGACCCTTGAAATGTGTGTATGTAAATTATTTTTTATATAATAGTGAATATATTTTATTTCTATTATTGTTACCATGTAATTGTTTTTTATTTTTATATAATTATTCCAAAATAGTATTATTTATTGGAATTGTAATTAAATTAATGAATTTATTTTGGTGAATTAATTTATTTTTGAAATAATTTATTTTTTAATTATCTTCTTTATCAAATATAAATCATCATATAATTATTATGAAGTAAAATGTAACTTTTTAAAAAGGTTTGAAAACAATTATTGTCAAAAAACCCCATATAATTTTAATAAATGTTGAATTTCTTTAAATTGAAAATTAACATATTTATAAAATTATTTATTTCAAATGAATATTAATTTGGGAATCATAATTTTTAAATTATCCATTTTTGTTTTTTCAAGAATTTTTGAGAGAGTTTGATTTTTAGGTAAAAATTTAATACAGTATAATTATAAAATGTGTATTACTTCATCATAATGTTCCATGAGTAATGCAATAAATACAATAAATGTTATCCATGAAAAATATATGTTTTCCAATTTGAACAATGTGATGATTTTAAAATCATTTTTTATAAGTATGACTCACCTCTTCAAAATCAAGGTAATTATTTTATTATGTTCAGAACATGAATTATAAAATAAATATAACCACTCCCATTTTGTAAAAACCATGCGAAAAAATCATTGGATTGCTTGTGATATTTGTTATTTTATTATGTATAGTCAAAATCCTAAATAATAAAGAAATTCCCCTCTTTTCAAATATAATCCCACCCAATCCCCCATTTCTCTTCAATAAAACTCCTCATATCACATCCATACTCTTTTTTCCACTGTCTATATTCATCCTATGGTTCCCCCAAGTCAATAAGAAGTCCCAACCAATAATTTTGAGTCCCACACTCACGTAAGTTATTCATCTTCTCTCCATTCAATTAATGAACCTCTTTTTAAATTAGTCCTTTAAATTCCAATATATTATATTTCTATTTATATATAAAAATTACCATATTCTAATGATTATGTTGTTTGTAGGATATAAAATTTATACTCTATCATTTTAACCATTATTTATGTCATTACTATTCAAAAATTCTGTAAGAGATTTATCTCTTCTCATTTATATTGAATCACATAATTAAGGTTATGCTTCATGAATTTCATTTACTTATGTCACGAACCAGCCCGGGTCGACCCTGAACCGGTCACCCGAGCCGGTCCGCGGCAAGTCCCGAGGGGCATTCCCGATCCCCCCGGGATGGCAACAAGTGCCGCGCATTGAAATTTGAATCGTTGGGAACGATTTCAGCCCAGACTAAAAACAGGATCAAAAGAACGAATACAACTTAAACAAACAAACAAACACTAAAGACATAAACAAACTATACCACGACATACCTCCATGTGACCTCGCGGGTCACCACCCAACTACAACCAACGTCGCTCCCACACTGAGCGACTCAATCAGGAGAACCTGAACAAAAGGAACATGCAACTGAAAAGGTAAAAGATAGGCGTGAGCACAAAAGTACTCAGTAGGTGAGCCCCACAACAAATCCCAAAGCACTGCCAGTAAAAATAGAATCTACATAATCCAGGTTTGAACTATAATGTATAAAAGTAATTTTTCACAATGTTTTACTTGAAAGTCAAAAACGAGACATTTCCCTTATTCTTTTTCGAAAGATAGTTCCATTTCATTAGTTTTAAACTCATTCTGAAAAGTAAAGTGTTACATCTTCAAATCAAACCCAAAGCGAATAAAGCATTTTCATTTGAAAACCATTTTTGTCAAAGTCTAACAGTATAGGCTGTGAAATATGACTGAAGGAAAACAAGCAGGGAAAATAGGTGCAAGTAAAGGTAAACAGGCAAGGAAAACCAAGTGCAAGTAGAAACAAACCAGAAGTTATCAGCAATAACCATGGGCGATCCTGAACATCCCTAGAAAACCCCTGGACGTACTCGGGTTCAGACTACCTGCCGGCAAGGTACTCCACAGTCAATAACCAACTGGCCGCCCTAATAGCCAACCAGTGGCACATCCCACCTGGCCTGTCCACAACTCCAGGGGGTACCAACCCGTCTAATCAGGGTTAGCAAGCAACCGTCACTCGATAATCTACAAGACGCCCAGGAACCTGTGGTAGTTTTAGTAACACTGTGTAAGTGGGAGACCCTCGCACGCGTGACTCATCTCACCACACTTTCCAACCCCTTACACGGACATCACTACACAAAAACCCTCAAAGGGAATTCCCCCTGTAGAAATGCCCTCACAAGTACATATATATATATATATATGTATAATCACTTCACATTTCATAAAGTGCCAACCGGGCCGTCATGTCACTTACATTTTGATCATTTAAGACTAAAACATTTTTTAAAGAGAGATGACACACGCCATTTCATTGAAAACCAAAAACACACTTAGAACTTTGTTTAAAAAACCCAAATCAGCATATCAACCCTGGAACACAATTGTTTCACAAGTAGAGTTATTTTCTAATATCAAAACGCACCCCACTTTTATCAAGAGCCAAACGAGCCTTTAATCACCTTTTTAAGGAATACTATTTCTCAAATTAAATCCAAACTTTTGTTCACACAACAAAGGAAAACATCTTTCATCAACCAAGAACCACACATGAAGTTTCCAAAAACAATTTCGAAGGGTCACACGACGTTTTCTCTAATCCAGGTTCTCAGAAAACACCATTTTCCATAAACACTACATCTACAAATTTACACACGCCAAAACATTTCAAAACCCAATTCAACATGTCTTTCATTATTCAGAAGGAAACATCTAGCAACACTACCATGTAAGCACACAATTAAATCCAAGAAAACGCTTTTAATGAAACTCTAGAATTAAAACAACTTTTATCATCAGCAGATCACCAAACTATAGATAACTACTTAATAATACTTTTGAATTTACTGAAACTTAATAAAAAGTCAATGAATAAATAAATTCTAAATTTAAAGGCGAGTGCAAAGGGAGACAAACCTCGGATCGGAATGAAGAACGACGCGACGCGAAACTCCTGTTGCGTAAAGGTTGCAGCGTCTTGCGTCGTCAAACTAGTCCTAAAACAATAGGCTGTTAAGCAGACTCATTAATGAGAACATACTAATAATAATAATAATTATAATAACGTAATAATAATAATAATAATGATAACCATAACATAATAATAATCATAATAGCATGATATAATAACAATAGAATAATAATACTATAATGATAACATCCATAATAATAACCAAAATGTAGTAATAATAATGTCATAATAATAATAATAATTATTATTATTATGACATAATAATAATAATAATTATTATGATATAATAATAATATAATAATAATAAGAGTAACAAAAATATCATAACAATAATATTAAAAAAATAATAAGAATAATTATAATGACATAATACTAATAAGAACAATAATAAATATAATAGCGCAATGATAATTATAATAACAATAATAGTAATATTAATATTAATAATATGATAGTAATAATAATAATAATGACAATAACGATAATAATATAACAATAATAATAATATAATAATAAAATAACAACAATAATAACAATAACAATAATATGAAAATTATTATAATAATAATAATAATAATAATAATAATAATATGATAATTAAAATAATAATAGTAATAATACTTTAGTATTAATAAAAGTAACATAATAATAATCAAAATAACGTTATAATCATAATAATATTGACAAAAAATAATAATACTTTTAATAGAAGGAGACATAAATTAATAAATAAAAATAAATAAAAACTTACAGAGGGCAGGGGGATCGGCTGGCCGGAGTGGCTGGGCGAGGGCGGTCGGATGGCCGGCACAAGGCAGAGGGAGAGGCTGGGTGGCGGTCTTACGGCAGGCCAGATCTAGGGACGGCGGCGGCGGGGGTCCCGATCCAGGCGGCTGGGCGAGCTCGCGGGTCAGCAGTGGGGAGCCTAGCGGAGGAGGCGGTCGGTGCGCAGGAGAGGTGCGAGCGGCGGAGGGCGCAGGAGGGGAAACGGGGAAGCGGTGCAGGGGGAGAGGAGCGGCCGGGCGCGGCGGCTGGGTGCAGAGCTCGGGACGCCGGACGAGCAGGGGGGCGGGGCGGAGAAGAAGGGCTGGATGCGGCTGGGGGTGGCCGAGTCGCCAGAGCAGGGAGAGATCGGGTCGGTAGTGCCGGGGGGAGGCTGGAGGAAAGTGTGGGAAGAGGCCGGGACCAGGAGGCCGGAGGGCGGGCTGAGAGGGCGGAGAACCGGAGGGCCGGGATGGAGATGGAGGGTGCGGCGCAAAAGAGAGGGGGGAAACGGGGTGGCGGCTGGGTAGAATAGGGTTAGGCTAGGGGAGAAAAAAAATATATATATATATATAATTGATAATAATAATAATAAAAGGATAAATAAAATAATGAAAACTAATCTTAATAATAATAAAAATTTATAACAATAATATTAGAAAAACCTTATAATAATAATAATACAACTTTATGATAAAAATAATCGCTCTATAATAATAACAACAAACCTTCATAATATTATTAATAATACTTTATAATAATAATCATAACAATAAAATAATGAAAATAAATAAATGTTAGTTAATTATAATAATTATTATTATAATCAAAATACACACACAGATATATATATATACACATACCTAAACATATATATGTATATATACTTATATATGAACACATACACATAGATACAATATATATATCTATATAAACATAACATATTAAAGCATATACATATGTATATATATATACACATATATAGACATATATATATATATACTTATACACAGAAAATAACTACAATAATAATACACAACTTAGATAATAATAATAATGAAATGTCAACATCAAAAAAAATTATAATATTTAAAACCCCGAGTGAACACACTATCACCCCGGCTGAACGCACGGTCACCGCTAACGATTCGGTGACCGCGCAACGGCGCGACACTGCCAACACAATTAATCTTCGAAAAAATTAAACCGGGACCAAGATAGGAGAAAAATTACGGACGTCCGCGGTCGAGGTGTGACAATTCTCCCCACCACAGACACTTTCTTCCCCCAGAAAGTCACCAGGCCAGAGGTTGTCCGATTCAGGTCTATGCCCCAACGGAACTAAAGGAACCAGAGAGAACTGAGAATCTCGGGGATGACCTTACTCTGCACAGGTCACACCCGACCGATTCAAGAGAAAACTGGGGTCCGTGATTGAGGGGAGAACACGAAGGGGTTCTCCCACCACAAGAACTTATCTAGTGCAGAAAAGTTGACCATCTAGATAGACAACCCTAGGATAAAGGGGGGTCGACGCGGGAACTCCCAACCAATTCGAATCAACTTTTATAACACGATTAAAACAACACCTCTGTCAAGACATTGAATCCTCGACTAGAGTCAACAACCTTCAATACTAGGGGAAACCCACGAAAACCCTAAACCAAAACATCGGGTCAGAAACATGGCCCACTGAAATCCATGAAACACAACCACATCTGACGAGCATTGCTAATCAAAGGTCAACCCACCGAAGAGTCAAACACACTTTTAAGGACACATGATTTAGAATATTACATTCACACGACAAGTCCACTTAGATTTTCCATAGAACAAGTCCATTGTCACTTTTTAGAAAAACAACACATTTACATAAACCAGACTACTTGGATTATAACAGAACAAGTCCATGATAACCCCATGGTAGAACAATGAACATACAATAACGTCAAAACTTAACAGCAGAAAAACAAGTACCAAAAGATCTTGATTGTTCCACTGCTAACACGGAACACAAAACCTGGACCAAGGCTTCACACCCCTGGGGACTCCTGACTGTGCGCGAGCTTCGCCCCGAGACTTGTGACTGGGGCTCTGATGGCTGAAGCATCTTATGCCTCACAGTCAGGTACTTACATTTTCCCATCACAGCTTCCTCTTCAAGCGACACTTCTTGCAAAACTTCTCCAGATGACCCAGACAACCACAGCGATGACACGTCTTCGGAGGGTTGCGACAAGACGACTTTAAATGCCCGAAACGACCACACTGAAAGCATACCATCGAACGATCTGATGAACTGGAAACTGGGACCAAAGGGGATAACTCCTTAGGAACATGTATCTCTGGAACCTTTTCCCCATCAGAGGGGAAACTCTTACGAACAACAGGGGACGCTGAAGTATTAATCACCCGCACAACAGAAACTAACTCAGCCAAGAAAGCTTCCTCCACCAGCTTCTCGAAACAAAGGTCTTTAGAAGGGAGGACTCGCTCCTTGATCTCTGGAAGAAGACCCCCAGTGAATAGAGAGGCCTTCATGAGCTCATGTGACGCTACATCTGGAGAAAAGGAAATCAGTTCCTTGAAATGGTCAACATATGCCTTCACCGTCCGTTGGCCTTGTTGAATATGCACAAGCTCTCTCTTTTTCTCCAGCTTCACTTCCTCAGGCACAAACCATTGGATGAAAACTGTTTTAAAGACACCCCACGTCATTTCAACTTGCGTTGATGATGGGGTAACCATCTTCCACTGGTCCAGAGCTGGACCCTCAAACAACTCCATAATTGCTCGGACCTTAACATTATCGGGAGTTCCCAACATTCTAAAGACACGTTCCACTTCCTCGAGCCATTTTACTGCCTCTAACGGACCCTGATCACCATGGAGAATAAGCAAAGTCTGAGAAGGACCAAAAAATGGGCATGACCTATCAGAATCCTTAGGGACCTTTCTGGGCGGCATTTCCTGAGCGACATATAAAACACAAGGCCAAAACCAACATCAAACCAAAGCAACATCAATAAAAGCGCTTTCATCAAAAACAGTCAGCACAAGGACCAATCAAATAAAACACAACCCAAAATAAAATCTCCTCTTTAAAATTCCCTTTTCATTTTTGATTTCAAAACCACCCTTTCTCAAGATCACTTTCCAAAAACCAATCCACTTTCAATCCAAAAACTTTCCAAAACCATTTCCCCTTTAAAGCCAATTTAGAAAACAAAGTCAAGCCTTTAACTTCAAATACACACCCAGGTAATCTCATGAACCGTTGCACATGTCTTTATCCACATTCCATTCATACTCGCACCAACATACACTTTCCATGCATTCTCACACATGTGCAAACGTTCATAAAGAGGACCTGGGGTTTCATCCCAAATCATTTTTAACCAATTCCAAGCAAACAACAGATTTCCAAATCAAGAGATTTCAGTTTTTTAAAACCCATTTCATACATTTAAAGTCTTTTAAAAGAAACCAGTCCAATTTTCAAAAACCCTTTTTCATTTCCAACTACGCACTCACACAGACCAAAACAGGAACAACATTCAAATTTGCATCAATCACTGAAATGAGGGACTAGTAGTCACACTCAACCTGGCGACATGGTAGTGGGCCATGTCCCAAGTCATCGTCGACCACTAGGAGGAATCCAAACCGTGTACTCAGACTCCACATGGGTCACTACTCCAGGTGAAGTCACAAGGTAACGTCGGCTTGCCTCCGTTGTCATCTCTCAATCCAAGACAAACTAGAAAAGACAAGGACACAATTCCCGAACTACCCCTGGTAACTCGAAGATCAGTGCGAGCAAGAGTTCGCGACGCTCTTCCCGCACCAACCCCTCGAGTTCCGACAGTCCTAATCTCCTTCTACCGGACAACCCAAATAACAAGAACCTCCCTTTGATACCATTTTGTCACGAACCAGCCCAGGTCGACCCTGAACCGGTTACCCGAGCCGGTCCGCGGCAAGTCCCGAGGGGCGTTCCCGATCCCCCCCGGGATGTCAACAAGTGCTGGGCATTGAAATTTGAATCGTTGGGAACGATTTCAGCCCAGACTAAAAACAGGATCAAAAGAACAAATACAACTTAAACAAACAAACAAACACTAAAGACATAAACAAACTATACCATGACATACCTCCATGTGACCTCGCGGGTCACCACCCAACTACAACCAACGTCGATCCCACACTGAGCGACTCAATCATGAGAACCTGAACAAAAGGAACCTGCAAATGAAAAGGTAAAAGATAGGCGTGAGCACAAAAGTTCTCAGTAGGTGAGCCCCACAACAAATCCCAAAGCACTGCCAGTAAAAATAGAATCTACATAATCCAGGTTTGAACTATAATGTATAAAAGTAATTTTTCACAATGTTTTACTTGAAAGTCAAACACGAGACATTTCCCTTATTCTTTTTCGAAAGATAGTTCCATTTCATTAGTTTTAAACTCATTCTGAAAAGCAAAGTGTTACATATTCAAATCAAACCCAAAGCGAATAAAGCATTTTCATTTGAAAACCATTTTTCTCAAAGTCTAACAGTATAGGCTGTGAAATATGACTGAAGGAAAACAAGCAGGGAAAACAAGTGCAAGTAAAGGTAAACAGGCAAGGAAAACCAAGTGCAAGTAGAAACAAACCAGAAGTTATCAGCAATAACCATGGGCGATCCTGAACATCCCTAGAAAACCCCTGGACGTACTCGGGTTCAGACTACCTGCCGTCAAGGTACTCCACAGTCAATAACCAACTGGCCGCCCTAATAGCCAACCAGTGGCACATCCCAACTGGCATGTCCACAACTCCAGGGGGTACCAACCCGTCTAATCAGGGTTAGCAAGCAACCGTCACTCGATAATCTACAAGACGCCTAGGAACCCGTGGTAGTTTTAGTAACACTGTGTAAGTGGGAGACCCTCGCACGCGTGACTCATCTCACCGCACTTGCCAACCCCTTACACAGACATCACTACACGACAACCCTCGAAGGGAAGTCCCCCTGTAGAAATGCCCTCACATGTACATATATATATATATATATATATATATATATATATATATGTATAATCACTTCACATTTCATAAAGTGCCAACCGGGCCGTCATGTCACTTACATTTTGATCATTTAAGACTAAAACATTTTTTAAAGAGAGATGACACACGCAATTTCATTGAAAACCAAAAACACACTTAGAACTTTGTTTAAGAAACCCAAATCAGCATATCAACCCTGGAACACAATTGTTTCACAAGTAGAGTTATTTTCTAATATCAAAACGCACCCCACTTTTATCAAGATCCAAACGGGCCTTTAATCACCTTTTTAAGGAATATTATTTCTCAAATGAAATCCAAACTTTTGTTCACACAACAAAGGAAAACATCTTTCATCAACCAAGAACCACACATGATGTTTCCAAAAACAATTTCAAAGGGTCACACGACGTTTTCTCTAATCCAGGTTCTCAGAAAACACCATTTTCCATAAACACTACATCTACAAATTTACACACGCCAAAACATTTAAAAACCCAATTCAACATGTCTTTCATTATTCAGGAGGAAACATCTAGCAACACTACCATGGAAGCACACAATTAAATCCAAGAAAACGCTTTTAATGAAACGCTAGAATTAAAACAACTTTTATCATCAGCAGAAAACCAAACTATAAATAACTACTTAATAATACTTTTGAATTTACTGAAACTTAATAAAAAGTCAAGGAATAAATAAATTATAAATTTAAAGGCGAGTGCAAAGGGAGACCTACCTCGGATCGGAACGAAGAACGACGCGACGCGAAACTCCTGTTGCGTAAAGGTTGCAGCGTCTTGCGTCGTCAAACTGGTCCTAAAACAATAGGCCGTTAAGCAGGCTCATTAATGACAACATAATAATAATAATAATTATTATAATAACGTAATAATAATAATAATAATAATGATAACCATAACATAATAATAATCATAATGGCATGATATAATAACAATAGAATAATAATACTATAATGATAACATCCATAATAATAACCAAAATGTAGTAATAATAATGTCATAATAATAATAATAATTATTATTATTATGACATAATAATAATATTATAATAATAAGAGTAACAAAAATATCATAACAATAATATTAACAAAATAATAAGAATAATTATAATGACATAATACTAATAAGAACAATAATAAATATAATAGCGCAATGATAATTATAATAACAATAATAGTAATATTAATATTAATAATATGATAGTAATAATAATAATAATGACAATAACGATAATAATATAACAATAATAATAATATAATAATAAAATAACAACAATAATAACAATAAAAATAATATGAAAATTATAATAATAATAATAATAATAATAATTATATGATAATTAAAATAATAATAGTAATAATACTTTAGTATTAATAAATGTAACATAATAATAATCAAAATAATGTTATAATCATAATAATATTGACAAAAAATAATAATACTTGTAATAGAAGGAGACATAAATTAATAAATAAAAATAAATACAAACTTACGGAGGGTAGGGGGGGTCGGCTGGCCGGAGTGGCTGGGCAAGGGCGGTTGGCTGGCCGGCACAAGGCAGAGGGAGAGGCTGGGTGGCGGTCTTCCGGCAGGCCGGATCTAGGGACGGCGGCGGCAGGGCTCCCGATCCAGGCGGCTGGGCGAGCTCGCGGGTCAGCATCGGGGAGCCTAGCGGAGGAGGCGGTCGGTGCGCAGGAGAGGTGCGAGCGGCGGAGGGCGCAGGAGGGGAAACGGGGAAGCGGTGCAGGGGGAGAGGAGCGGCCGGGCGCGGAGGCTGGGTGCAGAGCTCGGGACGCCGGACGAGCAGGGGGGCGGGGCGGAGAAGAAGGGCTGGATGCTGTTGGGGGTGGCCGAGTCGCCAGAGCAGGGAGAGATCGGGTCGGTAGTGCCGGGGGGAGGCTGGAGGAAAGTGTGGGCAGTGGCCGGGACCAGGAGGCCGGAGGGCGGGCTGAGAGGGCGGAGAACCGGAGGGCCGGGATGGAGATGGAGGGTGCGGCGCAAAAGAGAGGGGGGAAACGGGGTGGCGGCTGGGTAGAATAGGGTTAGGCTAGGGGAGAAAATATATATATATATATATATATATATATAATTGATAATAATAATAATAAAAGGATAAATAAAATAATGAAAACTAATCTTAATAATAATAAAAATTTATAACAATAATATTAGTAATACCTTATAATAATAATAATAAAACTTTATGATAAAAATAATCGCCCTATAATAATAACAACAAACCTTGATAATATTATTAATAATACTTTATAATAATAATCATAAAAATAAAATAATGAAAATAAATAAATGTTAGTTAATTATAATAATAATTATTATAATCAAAATACACACACATATATATATATACACATACCTAAACATATATATATGTATATATACCTATATATGAACACATACACATAGATACAATATATATATCTATATAAACATAACATATTAAAGCATATACATATGTATATATATATATACACATATATAGACATATATATATATACTTATACACAGAAAATAACTACAATAATAATACACAACTTAGATAATAATAATAATAAAATGTCAACATCAAAAAAAATTATAATATTTAAAACCCCGAGTGAACACACTATCACCCCGGCTGAACGCACGGTCACCGCTAACGATTCGGTGACCGCGCAACGGCGTGACACCGCCAACGCAATTAATCTTCAAAAAAATTAAACCGGGACCAAGAAAGGAGAAAAATTACGGACGTCCGTGGTCGAGGTGTGACAACTTATGTTGGGATATGTTCCTCCATATTCCTCAAACATTTCATCTAATTTAAAAATTATGATATCCACCTTTCACACTCATTATTTTTCCCATGATCCTTTATGTACATCTATTACTTTTCTGAAATATTGTTTTGTTTTATTCCATTATTTATGTTTCTTCATTAATTTATACCATTTATTTCATATTTTAAATGTCAGTATATGTTTTTACATGTCCCAATTATTATTCATTTGATGTATACATGATGAGATACCCTATATTCTCTCTTTGATCCATTTATATGATTCTTCATATTACAATATTAGGATTTTGAAATTTCACCATGATTTTCCATCCCAAAACAATTGGGGAGGGAATACCATACCCATTTCTTATCAAAGGGGTTCACAATTATGCATGTATACATTTTTATTAGAGACTTACATATATTTATTTTACACTACGAGATCATGGAATAAATTACTATGATTATGGAATCCATGATATATGATATTTGTGGCACACTTAATAATGAAAATATAATGAATCTAATTTGTATGTCTGATATTATATATCACTACATTACATTGGGTAATGTTTAGAGTCATGATATTTAGTATTGCGATAGGGAGTGAACTTAATTCATTTTTAAGTAATTTTACACCAAGATTTCATAGAATTTTAGTGTTGACCTATTTTTTTAATGTTGTTTATTTTGTTTTTACCACATTTCCCTTGACATGATTATCAAGATATATCATATCTAATTGTTCATTTTTATGATTCCTATTATTTTTATTCATCATTGACATTCCTATGGTCTAACATGTATCTCTTTATCTTTGTTTATTCAAATATTTTTATTTATATATCAGAACATTCTTATGTTTTCCCCATCTATTCTCCTGCAATTTTATAAATCCAATGAATTATAGAAGAATGTTAAGGATGTATTCAATAATATTGCTCTATCTCTTTTTCAAGATGATATATTATATAATTAAATGCCTAATAAACTAGATATACTAATATATTGGGTCATATTATGTTTGATTTTATGTAATAATAATTTTTTAATATGGAATAAATTTTAGGTTTTTTATTACTTCCTCTATATTACACCATTATAAAATATTTTAGTTATTAAAAACATGAGGTTGATGTGCAATAATTTTGTTGTAATTAAACATTATAAGCGTAATAATCTAATTCATTAGCCCAGAATGGTCATAAATTCAATATTTGAATTATTATATATGATATATTTTAATCTATTCAGTTTTATAAAAATATTTTGGTAATTTTATAGTCTTTATCATCATATTTGTAACCATTAATTACCAGAATTACCCCTTACCATGGTAACAATAATTAATAAGTCTATTATTCATATAAAAAAGACACCAGTATATTAAATATATAGGTCATAAATAATAAACATAGAATTAATTTTTAAATTTTGAAAAAACAAAAACTGATGAATTTAATATAAAATAAAATTCCAAAAATCCCAATAAGAACTATTTATCAAAAAAAGTATTTTATAAAATGTAAAATGTTTTAATGATAAACAAAAATAAAAATACACTTAAAAAAACATAATTCAAATAAATTAAATCAGAATTGACTAATAAAATTTTAATACTAATAAAATGTAGATTTATTATTTGTAAATACATTAAGAAAAAACAAACCATTCAAATAAATTCAATATTTTTCACAATTCATTGAAAAAGAAATCTTTTCTAAGAATTTGAATAAATTAATATCAGTATACTTTTGACATAACGAATTTATAAAATGAAATTAATTATTTTAAATTAATTTTCTTAAATTTATATAAATAAATTAAATATTTGAATCATAAATAGGAAAAAAATATTTAAAGAAGGAAACCTTTATTTATGGATAAGATGGCCTTAATAAAAAATGATTCATTATTTTTTAATGAAATTAAAAACATTGTTATAGATTTGAAATGTTATATTTATTTTATATATTATTAAATAACATTTATACCCTCCAAATTATGAGCTATATTATATGGGTCACATTTAAATAATAAATTTGTTAAGCTCATTGTTACATATCTGATCTATTATAGACATTATTTGTAAAATATAATGAACAAACATTTTCTTTGATTTAATAATTGATTCATATCAATTTTAAATATTTATCGATAATTAGGTATTCAATTTCCAAAATACATTTGTAGAAATTTAGCAACATTCATAAATTCAATAAAACATCCACCTAAGGAGATGGAGATGGATGTAAAAAGGTCACCACAAATTACACAATACTATGTTTAAAAATATCAAAAAAAATTGGGAAGTGAAATCATGGATATAGAAGATAACATTAATAACCATCTACTAATAGTGAGTGATAGATAATATGGTCATTAGAATGATAACAATCACAAAACCGCTATTTTTGTGATGGGTTAAAAGGCCATTGATTTGTTTGCATGAAATGTAAATGGATAGCATTTTTATTAGAAGATATTTTTCTTCGAGTAAAGAAACTATTTTATTTCCTAGTGTATGAAATTGAGTAAATATACCAACATTAATATTGGAGTTTCATTCTTTAATAAAATTTTCCCACCATCTCATATTTTTCTCGAACCGAGGTGAATTAATAATGACTTTTCATTATTGGATCACAAAATTAAATTAACAATAGATCTCATAATCCAAAAAATAATAAATATCCATTGTCACATAATTATTCATTAACAAAAACTGAAATAGTATACACATTTATAATGATTTAAAATAGAATAATCCTTTATATGAGTAAAATTACACTAATTTAATAAATTAATACTATAATACAAAATGTTCAACATGGAATTTTCAAAAAATTATTATACTTTAAATTTTTAATGAATATAGACTATGAATAAGAAAATAGAATGATTTGATCAAAATTTAATCAAATATGTGTTTAATATTTATCTCCAAGCAACATTAGTCACTCTTAGTTTCTAAATCTAAATTTATAACATAATCTCCATGATATTATCACTATTTTTATTTATTACATGAATCACAAAAAAATTATATAATATATTCCTCAAAAATAAAATTTAACCTTTATACATTGAATAATATTCTATATTATTTTATTTACCTTAATCAAATAGTGTTCTTTAATTTGAGAACATCATTCAAAATAAACATTAATAACTTAACACAAAAAAATTTGATCAATACCATGGTTCTCTATAAAATTTTACATTGGATCCCAAATTGAACATAACATTTATTCTTAGATAGTATAAATAATGAAAAAACATCATAATATCCATGAAATTACATATTACAGTGTTAGGTGATTCAGCCTTATCACAGTTCAGTTGTGGATCGAAGCCTCACAGACTTATCAGATACAACAGGTAGTCACCCTGTCTATATATTGTCCATTTTCTGAAACATTAATCCTTTTAACATTCCCGAAAATTTTATAAACATTCTAAAAATTTACATAAGATATGAAACCTTAAATTATTGATTTAATATCATTTTTAATCTCACATCATTCTTCTCTAATACAAAAAATGTGGTAACCAATAATTACCTCAAAATCAAAGATCTTATAAACCCAAAAGATTATCCACATAATTATAATTATGTATAAAAATAAACACACCCATACCCAAGTAATAATTCATGTTAAACCTGATGGATAGATATAAAAGTCCCAAAATATTATTAAAATATTTAAAATTATATCACTTAAAACCTCAAAAGGGTTATCTCGAACATTAAAATTATTGGAAAAATAAAAACAATATACCCATTATGGTATCCATAACTATTAATAAAAGTTATCATGAAACATTCAAATATCTAATGTTATCTAAACCCTATTATGATACCAATATTAATAGTCTGATACCCACACTCCACAATATGGTAATAAAAGAATAATCCTTATATTTAGGGCATCAATACAAATAAGTTTGTCCAAATATTTTTCATCCAACACATACAACATCAAAAAGAAAAATATTATCACTTATATCACCGATAAAATTTTATCTTTAATGCATTAGTGAAATTGTAGAAGCTCTTGAGAAATTGTGTTCATAAAATAATTTTTCATAATGATCAACAACATCTCCCACTATACCCAACATTCATTATTCAATGTTATGTCATCAACATTTCTCAACAAAAATATTTAATATGAAACCATTCAAGACAAATATCATTTCGGGTTATTCTTCATAACCTATGAAAAGGAAAAAATATAAGGGGTGATATTAGATGCTTAGTAAGGGTAAGAAAGGGACATATAGATTGATAAAATATATAAAATAATAATTTAATCATAATGATTTAGTATTAGGATAATAGATTGGATTTTTCATACCCAATATTACTATGTTCATACAAATGAGTTATGTCATAAAAAATTACAATTTTAAAAGACATGAATCATAAGAATGAAAAATCATCATAACTCAATCATGAAAATTATGTTTACATTATAAATGTGTGTCACTCAATTATAAGAATAATATCAATTTCATATGTCAATTTTAACTTCAAAATTTTTCATATCAAGAGTAAATAGATTTTTCCCATAACATATCAAGCACATCGACTTGTTACTCATAACAGATCAAGCACAATGAATTTCTTCCCATAATAGATCAAGAACATAGACTTTTTCCCATAATTATATCGTAATATATAATAATTTACCTAATAAATTGATTTAATACAAAAGTATCACATGTAACATAATTAAAAAAAAATATATGTGTGTCATGGGACCATTAGACATTCATCATTTCATAACCCATGAAATAAAATAGGATTTAGGAACGTTTCATCTTATTTCATAAATATAAAAAATCTTGAGAAATAATTAAGATATTATCCATTTATCATATCCTTAGTAAGTGTTATTAAACATAAAATTATTTAATATTTATTGAATACTTATTATTTAAGATCACATGAAATGCAGAATGAGGAGAATAACATTTCAATTTTAAAATCAAATTTTTAAATGGTGCACACTTATAAATGAAAAAAAATCATTTAACTAAAATACAAACTCCTAATAGAATAATAAATGAATTGATTATTCACAGTGTAGGTAAAATATTCTTATTATGTATATGTTAAAAAACATTCCTTCTTTAATTATTTTTAAGAAAAATAACAAAGAACCCCATTTTGAAAAAAAACAATTCCATTAAAACTATTTTGTAAGAAGTTAAACCTGGGTAAAATGAATATAAATACTCATACTAGAATATGAAAAACATTAAGGAAAAAAATTAAAATATAGTCATTTAAAATAGAATTTCACATTTGAGACTTAAACATAGAATATCATGAATAATTATGTGATTTTAAAATAAACCCTTTCTAATGGGATATTGTTTTTACATGTATGACCTATTAATCAAATAAAATCAAATATAAAATTTAATAATATGAATATAATGAGATTAATGATATAATATTTCATATTTTCCTTATATACATCAAAAAAACAAATAAGTGTTGAATATAGAATATGTATCAACAACGTAAAAGTGTGATGAAAAACTGTTACCTTGAGTTTGATTCATCAAGTAAGTTTTTTAACTTCTCGAATAATAAACATAAGAAAATTTATAAAGTATTAAAAAGTTTTTTCTATTTTAATATTCCTTTTATATCACTTATTTTAATGTTATATACAATTCTATAGTCATTTAAATTTCATTGTACATTTTTATGATAATTATTTCATGAGTACCGAATGACTTCGGTTGGTTGACTGTAGCACAAGTGGTAATTATTCCATAATAAAAATAATAATCATCATGAAATAATTTTAATGTGTTATAAATATATTATACATTTAAATACAACCATAAAATATAGCTATTAAAAATTACCAACATTACAATTATAGAGATTGTACGGTATACATATGAATGAGTAACGTTTCAAATTTTTAATAATCATTATAGAACAAATTTATGTATTATATAATCATTATGCAGTGAAAATAATAAAATATATATAATATAACATATAAGAAAGCCAAAATATATCATTAATCAGATGTGATGATTAAAAATCAACCACATTACTTTTTTGAGGTGGCATTCCATATCAGTTCGAATGGCAGAACACCATCGTACACACAAACTATGAATTATTCTCCCATTTTGTGGATGTTGGAGATAGATATTGGTTATAATTTTAACATAATAAAATCTAATTAAATGAACAATTATGATATTATAATTTTATACTAGTTTAAATATATTTGATGTTTTTAGAATAAGAGACAATACTAAAAGAAGCAGACAGAAACTATACCTATTCTTTGTAAAATCTCATATTATTAACACATTATGCCTTATAAGTTTAGAGTAATACAAAAATAAGGCCTCTATAAATATTTTAAAGATAATAGGATAATAATTTGGAAGAAATTAGTCTAAATATTCTTTTATTTATGTTTGAATTAATGAGAAGAAAAGATTCCCTTTTATATTATAGGGGAAGGGCACTACTGGAATTTAACAAAATATAAACTATTATAAATTAATTTTCAACATAAAATTTCCCAAAAGTGTGTTATTCACTTTTGAATATTATTATTTTTAACAAAATATATTATAATAAAAATTATACAAGTTTTGACTGTATTTATAACATTATATTTTCGTTATTATCTCTATTGAACCCCTTTAACTTTTATTATGAAAACCTAAAGTATTACTCTTTGAGGGTCAATACAGTTAAAATAATTAATAATGAACCATCAATGGAAAATTTAGGAAATTAAAAAAATTAATTAAAATTATTAGACGAATACAATATTGTTTGAAATTTTACAACATTAAATAAAATATTTTTTAGTATAATATATCCATATTGGTAATTTTTTTAACATTTCCTTACATTGAGTTTATTAATATTAACAAAAAGTATTATAATTAAACCAAATATGTTATTATATCCAAATCATGTATTATTAATCTCTTAAATTATGTTATCATATCATTTATCTTTTATTATATTTATTTTAAAAAATTTAATATCATTTGTTTTATTTTTATTGGATAATTACAACAGCAAGGATCTGTAATCAATTACGATATTTATTTATTAATTAAAAATTAATAGTAAATTACCATGATGAGTAAAAATAATTCATATTTTAATATAATTTTTAAATTCTATAATTTCCTCTATATGAAATCATGTTAAAATTTCATTTGGTATTAAAAATATGAGGGTGATATGTTGGACTTCTCTATAAATAAAATATTATAAAATTCATAATCTCATATATGTGGACACAAAAATTAATTAATAAGACCATTAGATTATTATATATGATATAAGTGTAGAAAATAATATTTATTAAACTATTAAGGTTATTTTATGATCCTTTTAATCTTTTTATTAATCATTTTTTACCTGATTTTCCATTTACCATGGAAAAAAACTACTAAGGTTACAATTAATATTAGCAAAAAATTAAAGAAAACTATATACTAAAATACAAACAGACTATTGAATATATGGAATCATTTTGAAAAATTTCATAACTTATAAGTTTTAAATTTTAATTTAAAATCTAATTATCAAAATGAGATGACAATCAATTATTCATAGAAATTCCCATTTAAAATTTAAAATGATTTATGCTAAATTATAGTATAAAAACCATTTCAAAAATCATGATTTTATTATTCTAAATAAAAAAATGAATTATATTTTATTATTAATCTGAATTTGAATTAATTTTCATAAAAAATATAATATAGAAATATATAATTCAATAAAAATTATTATTTTTCACAATTAATTAAAAATAAATATTTTTTGGAAATTCCGAAAAATTTATTTTATGATAAATTTTAAAATATGAATTTATAAATAAAATACATTTTTGAAAAAAAATTATAGTTTATAAAAAAATTAAAATATTCAGGCATAAAAAAATGAAAACACATTTTTCTTGTAATTATTTTTGAAGGATAAATGATATTACTAATACTTTTGTGATAATATTCAAATAATTTTTCAATACATTCATATTGTGTTGAATTTTTTTTAATATGATCATAAATCATATTTATAACATCTTGTTTTGGGTGTTGGTTATAAGGGTCTCATTTAAATAATAAAATTTTATTTTCGTTTAAGTTTTGTGTTATGTATCATGTATATTATAAAAATTATTTTAAAAATATCCAGATATTGAACTAATTGGTAGAAAATATGAATTTTAATCCTTGGGTATGGCCAAATCAAATCATCACTATCCCCAGTCATAGTTTGACTGGACTATATTTAAAATTGAATACCTCTCAGTCAACTAGAAAACTCCAAAATCCTAGAGGTTTTTTAAAATTAAGATAATTACATAAAATAAAAAATGTAAATATATACTTTTAACACATTGGTTTTGAAAATTATACCCATAATTCCACATTCCACCTCTTATAATTTCCTCTAGATAATTTATCTTAGAATATATGAAGTCATCTCTTCCTCATAATGATTTCCCATTCCAATGATTTAGGTATCACCCATATATTGATAATAAAAAAAATATTTAACATATTTAATGCTTAGAAAAATATCCTAGGATTCAATGATCAATAATGATTTTATAGTCATTGATACATACAACACCAACCCATGATATTCCTATTTCAATACATGTGATTAATTGGGGTGGTTACTTTTAAATTATGAAAGGTGTAAATTATCATTAATCATCAATTAATGTGTAAAATTGATCAATCAAAAAACATTCATGATCCTTTAAAAAATTTCATATGGTCTTGCAGATCATGATAACATATTCCACTAATTCATGATCCCTTACTGACAGAATCATGTTGATATTTTAAAATATAGTCATCTGCGTAATGGTAATTCTAATGGATGATGACAATGATTGGAATATGACTTATAATGATTTTTTATATTTCTATGCAATATTATATTATCATAATCATCATGGATATCCCATGGGAAAGACTCTTTCCCAATATAGATGCTTCAGCAATCATTGTGTAAAAGATAGGGTAACAACATGGTTATCTATATGAAGCTACATATGGATTCATCTAAATAAAAGAATAAAAACTATAATTATAGTAAAAATAATCCAATGAAATATGGCTACCCATAAACCACAAAAATCCAAATCATGGGGTGATATCATATCTTCTGAAATTGGAATATTCCTCAATGGGTTCCCATTCATTTTTGGATGATAAGTTATGTTGAATTTTACCAAGGATAAATCATCTCGTTGATTTAGATATAAAATTGGGATATACTATTAGTATCTCCCCTGGAATTATTGCAATATGTACATTATATTAATTCTTATAATATGATCGAAACATAAAATTCCATTATCCTCCTACTTTTTTCACATTTGATCTAAATATTTAATTAACAATCTATTTGAAGATAAACCATATTTATTTATACCCACTACTGTAATGTGGAAATTTGATAATAAAATCAATTTACAACTAAATCCAATTTACAAGTAGGGATATGTAGGTGGTGGAGTAATATAAAAGGAATCTGATGATTAGTCTTAGTCAACTAATATGTTTAGATCCAAGATACAAAATAATCAATTTTTAATATCATTTTTATAAATATAAATTAACACCTCATTTCATAATAAATATTTTTGATGTAGGATGAATTAACCCTAAATGTTGATGATAATACACCATCATTATTTTTCCCCACAGTTTATAGATCCATATAAAAGATTATAAATAAAAATATTAACTCTTGTGATAAAGACCACTAATTTATAGTCTTTTAATCTTATTTTTCTACACTATTATACTAAAATTATTTATATTCCTATTTCTAGTACGATATGAGTTCATGGAGGGAAGGAGTCAACTATACATTAGTAATGAATACACGTATCATTACATTTATTAACTCTATGTACCACTATAAAAAATACTCAATCTAGTCCATAAATTACTGTAATCTTTCAATTATTATGATGATAATTTCCATTTGTAACCATCAATGAAAAAATTTCCTTTACCTATCAGGTAAGAGATATCATAATTAAATGTGTACATGTTGTTGTAACGAACCATGTTGGGATGCCATCCAACCCTACATATGACCTAGTTTGGGACATGGTCTGAAGGGTGTTGTCGATCCCCATGGGTATGCAACTAGTGTTGGACATTAAAAATATGTGATGTGGGAAATAATATAGACCAAAAAATAGGATTAAATAAAATAAAATTATTATGAAGTAGGGATAATGGTAACAGAATCTCAATAAATATACTAACATATCCAAATTCATGATAAAAATAAAACAACCATGAAACTAAATACAAAACCAAACAAAACTGCCACCAACATGATATCCATTGGACCATGTGGCCACCACCTCCCACAAGCTGACCAACCACATGGACAACTTTCTCCAAAAATGACACTATCTATCCAAAAAACATTGTCCAATGAAACAGATTATGACTAAAATTAATGTTCTGACCAGGATTCCACTAAACTGGTGCTATGAGATGGTGGGTTACAAGGCCCCAAGAGGAAATTTTCATACACCAGAGGCTGCAGAATTGTAGTGAGGGCCTACTGTTTAATAGTGGGGAGAATATTCCATTTTATCATATTAATAAACCACAAAAAATAGCTCGGTATCATAAAAAATGAAAGTAATAAGTGTGCAAATGTAGTTAAAAACTGAAATAGAACATGCTGTAATAATAATTGAAATGTCATATAATATTTAACAATTATTTCATAAAACACAAAACTGGTCACCCGCTATGCAGACCATTTAGATACATGTGTACATAATAATTTGACATTAATGTACAGGGTTCTACTACCCACTCTAAGCCAGACCACATACCTTGTCTCCAACACTGTCAAACTGCAACAACCTGTTTAGAAGAACCACAAGTGCATCTTTCCTTGATTATGCCGCTTTGGACCTCATCTCTATCAACCATGAATTTCATTATCATCCTAAATAAGAACACATAAGGTCTACACGTACACAAAGTTTCATTTGAATGGGAGATAAATAATCTCAGTAGGCTACCCTGACAATAAACATATAATTGTTCTCCTAAAAGTGTACTGAAAATCAACGTGCTCAGCCTTGGTGATACAAAATAGGAGAAGTAACCCAAACATGAAACCATCATCAAACCCAGGGTCTGTAATCCTGATCAATTTTGAATTTTCCACAATATTTGTACAATACTATGTACGCACACATGTATAGTCGCATACCGATAAAAATATACATAGATATGAATATTAATTGGTATATGAGTCAAATAACATGTAAAATCATCAATAATCAAAACTCTGGTCCATAATCCTGGTCAAATAGATATCTTCTGCAATGTAATTGAGATAGATATAATTCCACTCAAGTAGTGTATCATTATGCCGATCTCTGTGTCCATATACCAGTCGATATGTACTTTCTTTGTCCAATGCCGGAAATATATTTTAGGAAGCTATGTCACCATAGGCGGGTGCTCAACTAATTCTCTAGGTTCACTCATCCTCACCTCAGATCACTTAAGAAAGGATTATCTATACCAACAACAAATCATATTAGGAAATATTCTGTTAATAACATCCATACATTGGGCGAGATACCATGCTACACCCCTTGGGTATTCTAACTGGTCTGGAAGAGCACCATCATTCCAATCAGAGAACATCTATCCTATGAGACTGTCTAAGCTATTCATATAGTGGAAATAAATGTTTCCTTCTTGGCGTTGAATTTATAGCCCCATGATCCCATCCAAGCCATCCCTCAATTGGATCCTTGTATAACTCATGGAATACATGAAATGAATCCAATGTGCTCATCCATGGAATTCTTACAATGCTAAACCTAATATCACTTAAGGAATATAAAAATATCTAACCAATTAGCCCGTTCATGGAATTTCTCTACTAGATCTATGATTCACACAAGGTTTCATTACATTACACATTGCACTTAGCCCATCTTAGGCATCCCACACTTGATAAAAGAATCACCATTGGAATATAATAAATCACCTCAATAATCCCATACAAGGCATTCATTTAATGATAATACTAGTATCTATCAGTGTACATAAATGAACATTAAACATATCTCATTCAAGGAATTCCTATAATTGTAAAGCAAGAATCACTCAGAAAATACTAGTCAACACATAATGATAAATATCATGATTCATTGAAACACCTATGTAAATTCAAAAAAAATTATCATAATATATATATATATATATTTATATAATAATTCTCAATAGATAATTCCTAGGTAATACATCTTGGTATGAGTAATATATCAAAAATAACTTGGTTTTGAGGCATGATCCTATGAAATAATGTCGGAGCATCCTAATAACCAATATGTATCCTAGGGAGAACATCATATAATTTCAAGGGAAACAATGTCTCCTCGCATCAGGATCAACAATCAACTGCCAATAAGCACCTCTGGTAACATCAATGCATCTAAAATAGTCATGTTATGTAAAAACAAATTTGTGTGGGTGGAAAGAATGACCTACCAATTAGTACATCCATTTCACCATGGAATTACTAGTTTAGCACAGGTTATAGGTGACACTCAAACCACATATATATTCAGACCCGGTGTAACATATCAGGGTCAGTCAAAAAATGGGTTCCAAATGGTTCTCTGAAGTAAATAACGTAAGAGTCATCCTACTTAGGATCCTCCATGTAAACATGAGATAATGAATCCTACTCAATGTCCTTTGATATAAAGGGTGAATGAGGAATCCTACATGAGATCCTCTAATGATAAAAAAATGGAGGCATCCAACATGGGGTCCTGATAACGATATGTAAGAAAGGGGATCTTACATGGGACAACTTAGTTCAACATACAAGAAAAGGAATGCTTCATGGGATTCCATGAAGCAATAGATTGAAGTGCGTCATATTCCTGAAGGGAATATCTCATAAGGGGAACGTCCTCAAAAGAATAGGTCATATGAGATACCTCATAAATCATCTTTGATCAAGATCATAGATAGGTTGTTTCGAACGCCCCACATATCATTCATTCTATGTATCTCCCTCAGAAAAATAATAGACTCGATTGTTGGAGTAAGAAACATTCTATTTAGATAAAAAAACATAAATCGAACATTAGGATTTCTCAATACTATCTACTGGTTTATCCATCATGATCTATGTAGAAAACCACTTTGAAGGGTCTACTCTCAGGACCAAAACTGACACATGGGCAAGAAAACATTAAAAAAATCTAAAATGGTTAATGGGGGATGTACATGGTATGTCCCCATGGGTACCCAACACCCCACCTGGTTGTGTCCCTTTGCCTTCCTGGGCATGTACAAACCCATGTACACAGCGTGTGAAACAAGAAACCAACATGTTCCCAATATGGGGTACATGCCCATGTCCCTCATATGACCTTGATGAATACAAGGCCAGACCATGTACTCTTACATGGAATGCTACCCTATACGGGGTCTGGTTGTGTACTCAACATGACTGTATACCCCTATATAGGTAGACATGCCCGGGTACTCAGCTGCCCGAAAAAGTACCAATACACTACTTGTACACGTCCATTCACGTTGTGTACTCCATAAGACTTCATATTCCCCGAATGAAAAGAGAACACAACCTGTCACACCAGACTGCATGATGTGTAACCTAGTTTCCTTGAACGGGAAACATCTTCATCTCTTGAATCCCCCATTTTCGAAAACAAATCGACTTATCCGGCCTCAAGAAGATAAAAGAAATCTATATATGACTATAAAAATCATGAAAACATCAATTTAAAGGGGACCAACATACACAAACCTTGAAATTCCTACCTTATAGTAGAAACCATTGTATCTTCTCTTGATTTACTCGTTATGGTCACCAAGCACCAAACCAATGCTTCAAGATCTTCAAGATGCCTCACCCATATCATCTTTGACCCCTCTCTTTCTCCCTTTCCAAATACACTATATTTCACACGACAGAGTTTCCCTCTGAGGGATGTATGGGTGATGCAGGAGGAAGGAATATAGAAAAGAAAAATAATATAATAAAATATAATGAAAAGATGAAAATAATGAAAAAGGGGCTCAGGCCAACCCTAGTGGAGGATTCCAGTTTATGTCTCGCTTAGGATAAACTCCATTTTCCATTATCAATGGAAGATATGGAATCTTAATAGAATACTTCATTAAAATTTTATAGTGGAATGGACCTACTCGAATAAATTAATATTTAATTATAATTATTAAATATAACTTATTCCGCAAAAAAAAAATTGAATTGGTCATATTTTTACCAAAATCTTGTCCTTGGGTGAACACCTTATTCCAAGATCAATGGAGAGGTCAAAAAAAGTAGTTGAGGTTATCTTTTAGATGGAATGGCAATTTTACCACATTATACGCATCAAAAATACAAAATTCAAATTTTTTCTCAAAAATGAAGTGCATAGAAACACATATCCTAACAAAATCCCCACCATAAACCATATAATCCCTAAGAAGCCTGGTGAATTTATAAACATCCACGCTCTCAAATGGATCAACTGCACAACCAAGCTATGTGGACTATCCAATGACATTCCTTATAGTGCAAAAAACCATCTTCTACATACTAGACATTCATCTACGGCTGATCTGGTACTTCCCACCTTAGTAATTCACATATCATCATCTCAAAACTAAACTCAGATCTCAACCGCCAATGAAAAATGCGGAAGCTCAAGTAAAAAATTTGTTTCACCAACCTCAAATGACCAAGGATTCACTCCCCATAGTATGGATTAATTTACACCACCCTTTATTTGCATCCTGAATAGGTTCCACAATCAACAAGAAGACCATTTAGAATGAAAAAGGATCTCAGTGTAGGTTCGACACTCACTCATCATATTCACGATGAATAATGATAGTGCACAATCATCTCTAATAGGAGTACACTGACATTCTACCAAAGGCATGTACAAATCCCTTTGAGCTATGATTATATTATGTCAAAACCTAACAAAGATTCATCAATGGTTCTATAATTTAATGGTATTCAAATCATTTTACTATGTCACATCTACAGTGGAGGGACAATCTAGAACAAATTCTAGGATCCAAACCCACAAACAGTCAGGAAAAATCAGCACCCGACTCTGACTTAGCCACACGCTGATATTGATTCAAGAGATAACCTACACAACCAGCATGTATCATTACCCCCCGACTCATTATACATTGAGTCTTTCATCACAACACTACAACAAAATGTGTTATGGTACATTCTTGGTTTTATCAGAGCCAATTTGAAAGAACTGATTAAATGTTCTCCTTTATTAGCGCTACTAAAAAGTCCTGAAAAATATTCCCTTCATCTGCGCATTTTTCCTAGCAGTGATAATTGATAGATTTCTCAGTGAAATTGTTAGTTTTGTGAAGTATTATTAATAAAATAAATTATTAGTTTATATAGAATTATTATATTTATATTAAAAAATATTTTTTATATGAATACATTAAATAAAAAATTCATATTTATAAATAATATATATTTTTTATTAATTAAAATCTATATGATATTTAAATTTTTTTTTCAAATATTATAAATATGTATATATATATATATATTTAAATACTTATATTATTATAATAAATTTCATACAATGATTAAAATAATTATTAGATTTATTAGATTTATTAGATTTATTATATTTATTATATTTATTATATTCATCATAATTATAATATTTTTTATAATTAGATATATATATTATATTTATTATGTTATATAATTATTTTTATTATTTTATTTAATATATATATATATATTAAATATATATATCTAATTATAATTAATATATATATGTGTGTGTTTCCATTGAATTTGGTCAATAAATATATTGAGCATTTGTGAGTATACATGTATATATGTTATGTATCATCATAAATGTCCATTTATACATTACAGGTGTAGAGACCCAAATTTTGACATACATAGAAATTGCATTACTTTTTCAGAATACTTAATACATAAAAAAAAACAGACACCCAAGCACCATAATAGTTTAGTGCCTTTAGAAACTCGGAACATTATGTTTTAGTCATGGTGAAAGTTCTTTAACATCTCCCATATAGGTCTTAACTATTTTTTTCTTACATAAATTATTTCATTATATCCTGGGGAAAATAAAACATAAAAAGGGTGACCTCAAATGCACAATAAGGGTAAAAATTCATTCATAAAATAGTCCCTAAAAATTTGAACTTAAGAACATGAACATAAAACATAAAAATAACAAGTAATGACATAATTCTTGACAATGCATAAGGCATAGATCATAAAGGGACATTAATCATGTAAAATAACATGGGAACAAAACATGGAATTGTGGAAAACCATTAAGCACATGATATGATTTCCCTAAGAGCCAAGGCATTGCTGCCAAGACCATCATAGTGGAAAATGTCCCTTACTGAATCGAGTTCACTCCTCATTCCAGTAATGTATCACTAAACCAAATTAACCTTCCATTCCATCCATGTCTATCTCATGAGATATAGATCATTTCCCAATGAATTGGAGGTAGATATATGTACCAAACATATCATAATGAAATCATTCTTTCGTGTTCCACAAAGCCTACATCATTCATAATAACCCAACGAATAAAATGGGTTTTATAAACATCATCCCATTATAAAATAAAACTTATAAAAGAAATGGATATAATTTCACCATAAGAAAAATAAATCCATGTAAATAATGGAGACATTATACTTGAAACTTTAACATATTAAATAATTTCATCTTAGATGGAAAATAGGTTTGATAAAACACTTAAAATGAATTATTGAGGAAAATATCCTTTCATCTTCAAAATCAATTACTTTTCTAAAAATACCATGAAATTTTATAATAAAAAGGGGTTTTTGAAAATAATAATGAAATTTTGTAGAGGAAGCTTCATTTAAATAGTATTAATGAAACTTTAAAAATCCATCCACGCCATATAAGTTAAAAAAACATTCTTCTCATACTTTTGTCTGAAAGTTAAAAAGTACCTCATATGATAAAAAAAGAAAGATCCCTTCCAAAATATGTATTAAAAGTAAAAAAGGGGTAAAAATGAATTTAATAATACATGAATACATATTTATAAAACATGGACATGGATTATAATAATAACCCCAGTAAATACTTACGAATAAACACTCTCGGGTCAGAATGAGATTGGAACAGTTATCCCTTACCTTATGTCCAATTTCTTTTGTATGTGTCAGAGACTCTTATATAGTGGGTTGAAACATATTATTATCTTATAATAGAATAATAAAAATATATATGATATTATATATGATTCACATATGACTTAATATTAACCTTTTTATTGTCAATTCCATGTTAAAGCAGTGTGTTGGGTAAAATCGTCCCATTTATCGTACGTGTTTGGACATGTTGTTTCTTGATATTATTATTACTAATATAATGATTTACATAGTTAAAGAATGTAAATCCTGATTTATATATCATATATATTCAGTATATATATATATATAATAGATAGATAAATGAAATGAAATACACCTTTCATGGAGATGGTAGGTCGTACGTATGCATGAACGTTGTTTTCCTTTCCTTATTGACTTGAATAGAAGTAAGTAGATGACATATATATATACATAAATACAGTAGCTTTATTATCTCATATATTTCATTATATATACTTTATAATCATTCTTGAATGGTTAACATAGAGTATGAAACTCATCGTATCAGGGAGATGGTAATATGTTTGTACGCACGAGCGATGATATCATTCCAATAATTATTGAATGGAATTGGAGTGGATGATATAATATCACTAAACTTTTATCATTTTATAATAATAATATATATTTATTCATTACACCATTATACCCATCCAAGTAAGGTGGTGGTAAAAAAACATATTACACCACGGTGTGGAGATTGTATTTCGTAAGTACGCACACATTGTGATTTCATTTTCCATAGGATGGATAGAAGGTGAAATAGGTTTTTTTCATATTTATTATCACATATCAGTATATTAGTTATACTGATGTTATTACTTTAAAATGAAACAACTAAATAAGAGTAAGTATAGTAATAAATAAACTTGAATGAATCGGTAGAAGAGATTACCTCTTCCTCGACGTGCCTCTTTTAAAAATCCTCTTAGGGAACTAGATTTGTCCTTTTGAGAAGACCAGAACCTCTATGATATAACTAGAGTGGTTGGGAAGAGATATTGGAAGGGTTTATCAGAGCTTTAAGGCTCAAAATTGTGTAAAGAGGAGAGGGAGGAGGTTCTCTTTTATAAGGGAGGAGAGGGGCATCTTAGGAAAAAATAAAATTATTATTTTATAATAAATTAATATTCAGTTTATAATGGCTCCAAAGTGACTTATTTCGAAGATAGGGTTTGTATGGGTCAAATTCCTATCATATAATAGGTTTTATACAAGTTTAGGTTACCATTTTATCCTTATCCTTTAGATTTAACTCTAAGTTAAATAATTTAACATTTACCATGTCTTCTATTATTCTTACACTATATGGTTAATAAACATAATATAAACTAAAAATAGAAGCACAATTGGTTCATTAATGTCATATATATTATTATATAGGTATTTTGGCTGAACTATAGATATTTAAGACCAATATATCAATTAATAATATAATATATTTTAAGAAAACTTTTTTATGTCAGTTTTGACACCATTTGGTATTTTGTTTTTTCTAAATTCATAACTGCATTTTTACATCTAAAACAATTCATCTAACCATCCCTAATATGTTATATTAACCTAGAAAATTATTTTAATTCATAAAATGCCTTAAATTACATTTATTTTGGTATTTATAATAAAATTTATGTTAATATTTCATTAATAATGTAATTATTGCATCATCATTGTATCATTAATAGATTAAATTATTTAATGTTTAAAATTTAAAAATAAAATAATCTTATGTAGGAAATCGTTTTAGAATTATAAATAATATTTATTGTCAATTTTACCTTTTTTATAACTTTATATTAAAATTTTTTAATTTATGAAACTTTTTTTAACTCTTTTAACTATTCGGTTAATTAAATAATAATAAATGTACTAATCTTATCCAAGTGTACCTAAATGGTCATATTTTATTCACAATAAAATTATTTTTATCTTATTTAACCACATTTTCCATACTGATATCAACCGTGTGTCTTATACTTTTTAAATTTCACTCACAAAAGCGGTAAAATTAAGTTTTGTGTAAATTTGCAAATTTTCTAAGGTGGTGGGTAAAAGACTGTAAAAAGTTAAATAAAATCTTTATATAACTAAAATTGTTATAAAATTACTCCAATGAATTACATTGGACATATATAGGTATTATGTATATATTTTGACCTAAAATAAATTTAAATAAAATAAATTATTATTTAAATAAAAAGTCGGGTTTAACCAATAACTTAGTGTTTTCACTAATCATCAAAAAATGAATGTTTTCAAAAAAATACCAAAAATTCACCCTCGGATAATTTTGATATTCTATATCAAAAAATGAAGTCCATTTTGAAAGATTAAATTTATAAAATTTCAAAAAGTGGGCATTTCTATTCATAACGACTTCTTTATATAATATTTTAATAACATATCATTCTTTAGTGAAACTCGGTATTGTGTACAACACATGCTATCGGGGAAGGTCGATATTGCATGTAATGCAAGCCATGTCAGGGTTATGTGTAGTGCAAGATTCCTTTTTTGTTGCGTATAATAGAATCTAACCATATTTCATTTATACATTGAATATATATATATTAACACTCAATTTTTCGTAGAATAACTTCTATCAAATGATCCTGAAATTGCATGTAACATGATCTAAGAATAGTGTTTCGTATAATGCAATCTAATACGGTGTTGCATATAGTGCAAGATAATCTGGGGGTAGCATACAACACAAGACATCAAATAAATTAAAAACATTACTTCTCATAAAATCTCAGGGTGTTACATTCTACACCCCTTAAAATGAATTTCCCCATCGAAATTCGTTGAGGTTATAAATCGTTTACTACGTGAACGTTTCTTTCCTAGAAACCCACATCGTTAAAAAAATACTAAATCATCTTTTTAAAAAGGAATGTTAGAAACATAACAAATTCCCAAAGTAACTCATCCCTGGTTTTCCTCATAGGTGAATATAGGTGAAAATATGGACATGGAAGAGAAATCTAACCATCAAGTGCTGCTAGAGAGTGGTGGAGAACATGGATTTGAAAAATCGAAAAATCCCAAAGCCATAAATTTTTTAAGATCTAAGGTACCATCTAATTCATCATATATGAGGGTACTAGGACAACATTTTTGGTTTTCAATATAATTTCCTTAAAGTATAAAATCATGAATTAGAAGAAATACTTACTTGATTTTGGTAAAATATCATCGTTGGTCATTCCATAAACAATTTCCACTTCATATCTTAAATAAATGTAGTTTAATTTGTCATTTATGAAGTTTTAGCAGATCATGTGATAGAATGATGGGTCATTTCATCTATCTCAAACAAAAGGATAGAAAATTTTATCAAATATACATAAGTTCATCTATGCTTAGGTTAATCCTATATGATTCCATAAATGGGCGTATACTTCATCTAGCATACCGATTAATAAAATAAAACTAGTTTCTACAAACCAAGGACTTCCTGTAGGCCACAGGTAGGCGATAAAGGCATACTGCACTTCTATTGTGGGTTCAGTTCCTCCAACCGTGTCCGACGTGATGGTCTATCACCCGTCCTGCAGGTTTTCCTTTTTCTAAAACTACACTATTATAACATTAAAGAAATAATATTGAAAAATGTTCTACCCTTAAAAAGTACTATCTGATGTCCAACCTAATCCAATTCGATATTTATACTTATCCAAAATACATATTTCCAACCTCATGGTATGACGAAAACGATTACTGGAAAGGCCACATAACAAGCACGTGAATACCATCATTTATCCCCCATATATCATAAGATATATCTTGTTAATCGCATTCCAAACATGTGAATACCTTAATCATGTATTCTCCTGAAACATAATTTACTATAAAACCATAGTGAAAACATGAATTTTGTAAAAAGGTAAGTCTTTCCACATACAAAAATACCATAAATTCTATATACTCAAACCATGATATCACTATGTCCTTATATCAGTCAAGAGCACATGAATACTGCCAAAAATATCATTTTCTCCTTATCACATCATTATGCACATATCATCTACCTTCCAAAATCAGTTTTCATCGTAACCGGCACCATTCAACATATAATTTCAAATACATTAGGGAAAAAATAGTGTAACAATCCTTATATGTTTCTTTATTCCATAGTACCATACAATATCATTTGTTGTCTCTTCTTCATTATCAACATAAATACTACCCATACGACCATGATGATTATCTTCATGAGACATTCCCTTTGGGAATTGGTTTGCATAATGGTCGTACAGTTCACATTCAAAACATTTAACCATTGTTGATGTCTTAGCAATACCGTTATCCGTGTCCATGGTGTTAACTGAACCTTTTCCATTCCAATTACTGGCTTTGTGTCCTCCTTTTCCACACTCAATGCATCTTACGGTTCCTTTGAAACATTCTCTATGATGCATCTTCCCACATGATTTACATGAGTTAAATTGAACTTTCATTCCTCTATGATCATCATGAAACTCCATATTTCTTCTATTAGCTGAGTCATGAAACATACAAAAATTGAGATTATTTATCATATTATGAGATTGTTTATTTGTCATAATAATGATATTTTGGACTTCTAAATCCCTTTCCATTTGGATTCTCATGAATAATATCATTCCATTGTCCAGCATATCCTACATTATCGTGAATCTTCCTGTTTCTAGGCATTTTTTAAAACCCAAAAAGAATAGCATGAGAGGAAAAAATAATACTAGGAAAATAACATAATCAAGGGAGAGTACCTTAAATATCTAAAATCTTACGTTTATTTTTAATATCGTTATCGTAATTCTAGGACTATAACCTATACATATAGTTTACCTTAGGGAAATCCCTAAACATACCTTAAAAATATATCTAGGGATCTCACAAAAGATATTGCATCCTAGTTTCCAAAGTTTAAATAAACCTTTCATATGATACCAACCGTACAGACCCAAAGCTTGACGTACATAGACATTGCATTTATTTTGCAGAATACTTAATACATAACAAAAACAGACACTCAAGGACCATAATAGTCTAGTGTCTTTAGAAAATCGGAACATCATCTTCTAGTCATGGTGAATGATCTTCAACATCTCCCATAAAGGACTTCCCTATTTGTTTTATTACCTAAAACCATTCTTTAAATCACAAGTAAAATATAACCTAAAAATGGTGAGCTTAAATGCTTATTAAGGGTAAACATGGAATCATAAAACAAACCCTAAACATTTGAATGTAAGAACATGAACATAAAACATAAAAATCATGAGTAGTGACTTAAATAATTACAATGCATAAGGCATAGATCATAAAGGAACATTAATCAAAATAAATAACTTGGGAACAAAACATGGAATTGTGGAAAACCGTTAAGAAAATGATATGATTTCCATTGTAGCGAAGGTATTGCTGCCAAGACCATATTAGTGGAAAAAGTCCCTTACTGAATTGAGTCCACTCCTCCTTCCAGTCCTCTATCACTGAACCAGATTAACCTGTCATTCCAACCATGTCTATATTATGAGATATAAATAATTACTCAATACGTTGGAGGGAGATATAGGTCCCCCCATCTCATAATGAAATTATTTTTCGCACGCCACAAAACATACATAATTCATAATAACCCAACTAATAAAATCGGTTTCATAAACATCATCCCATCATAACATAACCCATATAAAAGAAATAAATATCATTTAATCATAATAAAAATAAAAACATGTAAATCATAGAGACGTTATACTTGAAACACAAATTTACCAAATAATTTCATTTTAGATGGAAAATAGTTTTGATAAAATAGTTGAAATGAATTCTTGAGGGAAATATACTTTCTTCATAAAAATAATATTATTTTCTCAAAATACAATGAAATTTGAAAAGAAAATGTTTTTTTGGAAAATAATCATGAAATTTTGTAGAGTATGATTCATTAAAATAGTCGTTATGAAACCGTAAAAATCCATTCATGCCATATAAGTTAAAAAACATTATTCTTGTACTTTTGTCAAAAAGTCAAATAGTACCTCGTACGGTAAACAAAAGAAGGATTCCTTCCGTACTACATATTAAAAGTAAAAATTGGGTAAAAATGAATCTAATCATACATGAAAACATTTTTAGAATACATGTACATGGAATATAATAAAAACCCCTGAAAATACATACAAATAAACAATCTCGGATAAGAACAAGATTAGAATAGTTATCCCTTACCTTATGTCCAATTTCTTCCATATGTGACTGAGAATCCTCTATAGTTTTTTAAACATATTATTATCTTGTAACAGAATCATGATAATATTTATGATATCATATATTATTCACTTATGTATTTATATTAACCGTTTGTTTGTCAGTTCCATGTTAAAGCAATGTTTTGGGTAAAATTGTCTCATTTATCGTACATGTTTGGACTTGTTGTTTCATGATAGTATTATTAAATATATCAAGATTTACATACATCCAAAATTTAAATCATGATTTATATATCATATATATTCAGTATATATATATATAATAGATAGATAAATGAAATTAAGTACACCATTCATGGAGACGGTAGGACATACGTACGCATGAATGCTGTTTTCCATTCCTTATTGACATAAATTGAAGTAAGTAGATAATATATATATATATATATAATAATCCAATATCTTTATTATGTAATATATATTATTATTATTCATTATATAGAATTTATAATCATTCTTGAATGGATTACATGGAGAATGAATCTCATCTCGTAGTGGAGACAGTAATCTGTGCGTACGCACGAGGAATGGTATCGTTCCCATAATTATTGAATGGAATTAGAGTGGATGATATAGTATCTCAGAACTTGTATCATGTTATTATAATCATATATAGTTATTCTTTACACAATTATACCCATCCAAGTAAGGTTGTGGTAGGAAAACATATTATACCACGGCTTGGAGACGGTATTCCTTATGTATGCACGCGCGGTGATTTCATTTTATATAGGATGGATAGAAGGTGAAATGGGGTTGTTTCATATTTATAATAACATATATGTATATTTGTTATACTGTTGTTATTACTTTATAAGGACAAAACTAAATAAGTTGATGTGGAAGAATAAATAAACTTGAAAGAATCGATAGAAGAGATTACCTCTTCCTCGACGTGCCTCTTATAAACATCCTTTTAGGGGACTAGAGTTGGTCTTTTGAGAAGACCAAAACCTCTATGATATAACTAGAGAGGATGAGAAGAGAAATTGTTAGGGGCTGGCCGAGATTTAACGCTAAAAGTTTTGTAAAGTGGCGAGGGAGGAGTTGCCCTTTTATAAGTGAGGTGAGGGGCACCTTAACAGAGACGTAAACTATTATTTTATAATAAATTTAATATTCAGTTAATAATGTATCAAAAGTGACTTATTTCGAGTCTAGGGTGGGGATGGGTCTAAATACTGTCAACCAATAGGTTTTTGACATGTTTAGGTTACCATTGTAACCTTGGAATTTAGATTTAATTCTATGTTAAAGAATTTAACTTTTACAATGTCTTCTTGTATTCTTACATTATATGGTTAATAAACATACTATCAACTACCACTAAAACACAAATTGGTTCATTAATGCCATATATATTATTATATAAGTCTTTTTTCTGAATCGTAGATTTTTAGGACCATTATATCAATTAATAATATAATATTTGTTTTAAAAACTCTTTTATGTCACTTTTGACACCATTTGGTATTTTGTTTTTAATAAATTCATAAAAATATTATTACATCGACCAAAATTTATCTAACCAACCCTAATATGTTATATTAACATATTAAATTGTTTTAAGTAATAAAAACTTTCAAATTAAATTTATTTGGGTATTTATAATCTCAATTATATTAATATTTTATTAAAAGGGTAATTGCTGAATCATCAAGGTGTCATAAATAGATTAAATTATTTAATGTTTAAAAATTATAAATAAAATAAAATTATGTAGGAAATATTTTTATCTTTTTATGGAATATTTATATCTGAATTTATCTTTTTTTATAACCCAGTATTAAAAATGTTTTATGTATTAAACTTTGATTTTAACTCTTTTCACTTTTCATTGAATTAAATAATAATAAATGTCCGGCTCTAATCCAAGTGGACCTAAGTGGTAATATTTTATTTCCTAAAGTTGTTTTTGGTCAAATTATACTTATCTGATAGAATTATGACTTGTGTTAGGGTAATAATAATATCATTTTTACCCTAAATTACCCTATTTACTATTAACCGTGGTAAATAAAATTGAAAAGTTACTATTCACCAAAAATTATTTTTATCTTATTGAAACAAATTTTACATACTGATATCAACTACGTCTCGCAGATTTATGAAATTCTACTCATTGAAGCCGTAAAATTTTGTTTTATGAATATTTTCAAATTCTCCTAGGAGGTGGGTAAAAGACGGTAAAATGTTTAATAAAATTTTTATATATCTAAATTTTTTATAAAATGACTACAATTAATTACTTTGAACATATATATATATTATGTATCTATTTTAAACTAAAATAAATATAAATCAAATAAATGATTATTTAAATAATAATTCGGTTTCAACCAATAACTTATTGTTTTCACTATTCATCAAAAATTGAAATTTATCAGAAAAATATGAAAACTTCACCCTAGGCTAATTTCGATAGTCCTAATCCAGAAATGAAGTCCATTTTGGAAGATTAAATTTATACAATTTAAAAAAGTGGGCATTACTATTCATAACAGCTAGTTTATATAACATTTTAATAACATATCATTTTTTAGTGAAACTCGGTATTGCTTACAACACACGCTATCAGGGAAGGTCATGATTGTGTGTAATGCAAGCCAATTAAGGGTTGTGTGTAGTGAAAGATTTCTTTGTTGTCGCATATAATATAATCCAACCATACTTCATTTATACATTGAATATATATTTATATATACACACTCAATGTTGGGTAGAATAACTTCTATCAAACACACTTGAAATTGTGTGTAACACGATCTAAGAATAGTGTTGCGTATACTGCAAGCTAATACGGTGTTGCGTATAGCACAAGATAATCTAAGTATATCATACAACACAAGAGATCAAATAAATTAAAAAGAGGACTTCTCATAAAATATCGGGGTGTTACAACAGGCTTCTTATTATTCATGTTTTTCTTATGTGATGGTTGGTTTTTTATGGTGTATACATTACTGGGTATATGATTAATTCATGTTACCTATTCATATGACATATTACATTTATTCACAAAAATGCATATATAAATAAATTAAATATATATTAAAATATATATATATGTTATATGTTTAATTAATACATATTATTTATATATAAATAAATATTAAATATATTTATTTTTAATTGTAATTAAAATTTTATATATTTAAATTATTATACAATAAATACACATATTATAATTTAATATATATATCTATATAAATATATTTATAATTATATAAAACTATTTGTTAATATATTTATTTATAGTTATAATTATAACTTTATTAAAAATATATGTTTAAATAATTATAAATTTTTAATATAAATTTTTTATAATTATAAAGTTATAAATAAATATATTTAAATAAATATATTTGTAAATATATACAAATATTTGAATGAAAATACAAATAGTTTCCATTATAACTCTTAAATAATTATAGATGTATTTAATAAATTGATAAATTTAAATAAATTAATATTAATACTATTCATTTATATAAAAATATTTATAAATAAAGAAAAATAATTTTTATTAATATTATAAATAAATATATTTATATATATTTAAAAAATTAAAAATTATAATATATATATTAATAATATATATTTATAAAATCATAAAAGATTGTTTTACTTTTATAATTATTAAAATATATATACATATAAATATATATATATATATAATTACAAATATAAATAAATATTTATTTATTCATCATTTTTAATTGAAAGTAAATATATATTTAGTTATGGTTCTATATATATAAATAAATATTTATTTATTTAAATAATTAATAAATTATAAATCATATTTTTATTATTTTTCATATATAATTAAATATATAAATAAATAAATATATTTTTAAAAAATAGAAATATTGATAAATGAATAGTAATAATTTTATTTATTTTTATATTTATAAATAAATTATAATATATTTAAATAATTATAAATTATAATAAATATATTTATTATATATATTATTAAAATTATTATAAATATATTAAGTATATATATTTATAAAATTATAAATATTAGGAATATATATTTTTTATAATTTAAAAATTATTTAAATAAATAAATATTTATTTATGTACGACTATAATTATCAAAAAATGTATATCCATTTAAATAAATATAAAATTAGAATTAATATAGTTCTATATATCTATAATCTTACAAATATATATAATCAATATAGTAGTTATATATATTTTTAATATTATAAATATAATAAGTATATTTCTTATAATTTTATAAACATATATAATTATATAATTATTTAAATTATAATTCAAAAATTTATATTTAGCATATATATATATTTTTAAATATATATAATAAAATAAATAAATCGATAAAATTATATTATTATCAATAAGTTTTAGCACTGATAATGCCTTATCATTATCAACATTAAAAAATCATTGGTAAAGGCATGTTTTAACATTACATACTATTTTAGCACGGATAAAACAAACCTTCATTAGTTCTTTTTATCTAGTGCTAATAAAAGGACCAACATATTTTATAAAAAAACCAATTGAGTATATTTTCTTTCTCCCTTAATGCTCTTGTGGAAGACCACCCCTACACTGTCGACCCCACTACCACCGCTGACCCCTCCACTACAGAGACCCCTCCTCGACTACAACCCTCCTCCCTCACGGATTATCCTCCTTCACAGACACTCTTCATACATGGACACTCCTTTTCTGCGGACCATCTTTGGGTGCTTTGGAATATTATTCTTCAAGGAAACATAATGTAAGTCTTGTTTCGCTTGATTTCATCCACTTTTAGGGTTTCTTATCCCCCCGTTATTGATTTTGTATTTTCTAATGGGTTTTTTTGTAATAATATTTGTACGATTATGTGTTATTGGTGAATATAATCATTTTTGAGTTTGAATCATTCCTTATTAGGCTCTTGCTAATGTGCGGTTGTGGTCTCACACCTATTTCTGAAGGTTTCTACGTGTGAGGAAGGTGATTAGTGGGATTTATATTATTAAATGATTGTGATATTGTTTTCCAACAAATCTGATGGAGAGGACCAACACGCCCGAATTTCGATCTCACAGAGGGCTGAGCTCCGCTCAATCTCTAAGGTTGGGTTTATCGGTCCTTGTTTTGAAATGCCTAATGGTTCCATATCCAATGATACGTGGACCTGATTTCCAAAGGCATGCTTTCGCTGAGTGATTTGGTCGGCGATGCTTAAGAACTCACATTGGTCGAGGGGATGGGAAGTCGGGCTCATTGCACCCTTTTAGTGGTGGGGGAATTATTGGATTTTCTAGGACTCTCTTATAGATTTAAGACGTGTCCATATGTTTGAAAATTAGTGGTTTATACCCATGTATAGTATCCATGGATTACTCCTGGTTGTAAATGGTCTGCTAAATGCATGGATTCTAAATCATTTAGGCCCGAGGTTTACCATCCCACATTGGATTAATGAGTCTGAGGAGTTTGGACTCATTGAGAGTCACTGGTTTGAAGCCTCATAACTGAGTGCCCTGAAATTTATTATCATCCCAGGGGGATATGTAATATCTTGAGTATTTGGATCGAACTCGTGATACCGAATTCTTACACATGCTCGTTAGAGGAATCAAGATTCCATGTAGTCCACCAGTGCAGTATAACGTCATGTGGGATGAAGAATCTGGGCTTACACTCTGAGGTTGGCCAATGAGACGATGGATTGGTCTTAAACTATGAGGCATCCCATAGAGTTGGTGAACCGACGTGAATGGGGTCGGAACGTCCAGGTGGTGGGCCTGAACCTCATGGAAGCTCCTATGTACCATGCCTTGACATGGATCAATGTCCTCTTACATCAGAGGTGGTGGTGTTGGAGGACCAATGTGAAGAGAGACAGGGGGTCCAATGGGTAGTGGGCTTGAACCTCATGGAGGCTTCCTACGTACCATACCATGACATGGATCAAAGTATTCATAGTTCTGGATGGGTCACACTGGTTTATCATTGGATTGGATTGATGTTTAACGTCATGCCGGACGTATGTGTTGTCATGGTTGTTGATTATTCTAGGCCCACGTGATTCATGCTCGGTGTGAGAAAAAAGAGGCAGCAGGGACCTGACGATCACGTCGTGAAAGGTGCGTCAGTGGGAAGTAGAGTGGGGCTTACTCATGGAGCGGCCCAGATAAGTGGAGATTAGGACAAACTATATGATGGAGGCCGGGTGGTGACAAAACCTAGTGGGAGAGGGAAAGCGTGACGATAACCCCTATGTCCTTCTCCCATCTTGGTCCTTGGCACCACATTAATTTTGGAGGTGCATGGGGGCTACCTCCTGCAAGAATGGCTAGGGGATTACACCAAGGAGGTTACACTGTCATTATCATAAAAGGGGATAATTACTCACCACTAGCATCTAAGGGAAACGCAACCAGGGTCCCCCACTTCTGCAAAGTGGATAGACAGAAAGGGGACTCCGGGGGTCAGACCCTACACTACCGTGGGTATGTGAAACCAAGAGTGTTTTGGGAGCCCAATCAAGGGCCGGAGAAACCATTTTTCTCTCGCCTACTGTGGTTATGTGAACTCAAAGTAGCGCACTGATGCACCTAGAGATTGTGTCATATAGATCTGGTGGCTTCGGTAGAAGCATTGTCTTGGGGAGGTGGAATAGAGAACTGAAGGGATTGTGAAGGATCTGGCCAGATTGGAAGGATTTTATCTGACTCAGCGAATAGGAACACTGAAGGAGTTGGTAGTCCACATAGGTGTTTGAGGAGTGGTTCGCTATGCGTAGGGGGTGCTACGTGGCTGGAGAAGTTGTCCCCAGAACAGGGTGGTACATGTACTGATAGACATCTCACATACCAGGGTGGTACACGGCTTCAGGTTCAAGTCGTTTACTAGGATGGTATGTGGAGAAGTCCACGCAAGCAACGACCACCAAGGGCGATGTCGGCTGGAGGTTTGTCGGTCAGGGCTTCTACCACGTAGGAGTGTGATATGCGGTGCGTTAGATCGAAAAAGGGGCATAGACTCCCTGGTCCACGGGAAGTATATCCACAGAGGGGCCATGGCTCACAGTGTTCTTTTTTCTTTTTTATTTGAAGATCATGGTTCACCAATTTGTTATGAATTTTAAATTCCTTATTAATTCATTTCTAACATTATACCTGTTCAGGTTCACAAATTGGAACATCACTATTTGTGAAATCCTATGCTCCTTCCTTTGAAATCCTTCCACCCGAATCTGATTGATGCCTCTCTTCTCCTCCTCAATGTCCTTTTATAGAGTGGGGAATTAGATGTATTTGTGGTCATGTGGCACCTTTTGTGGAGTCCTATAACTAGAAACATGGTTTATGGATGACTTGGTCAATTCGCAACTCGCGGGGGCATTGAATACACCTTCCCCGCAAACCAAACTAGTTCTGGGAGTGCTTCGTGGACGCACATGGTTCCGCCTCCATCTCACACAAAACAGCGCATGGGGTCCGAGCCGGTTGACGTGGTTAGCAGATGGGGTGGTTCATGATGGTGGACCGGCCAGCACCCTTCCTACATCGCGACTGCGAAGGATCACCGCCTTAGTTCCGTGAAAGAGAACGATCCGTAGAGGGGGAGGTTTGCTGAACTGGCTACGTACAATCAATATTGGACTGGTACGCGGATTGGTTTTTCTTTCACCATCCTTTGAGTATTTTACAGATTATTTCCCAATTACTTGAGGGAAATTGGTTCGAATCCTCTCTTGAAATAATGGGATTCTCATTCTCTTATGTAGATTTTTCACGACCCTATATATATGTTTTATTTTTTCTTATATGTATTTGATGGATTAATCATGTGGTTAAAAACATGCATATGGTAATGGCTTGACATGAATATGTGATGAAAGTTGTTTTTTCAAAAGATTTTGGTTATAGTTCTATTGGGATTGGTAGTGGAGTTCCTTGAGAATATTTTATGCCTTGAGCCAAAGGTGAGAATTTTTTTCAAATGATATTTAAAGGGGGAATGTGTTGAAAATGTATTTCTCCAAGGGAAATTGATTTTGTGTGTGTGTTTTCTTGCTTATTGTGTACTATAAAGGAATTTTTGAATTGTGAATGTAATGAGATTCTTTTTATGAAATATTTATTATGTGAGAATAATTTTCAAAGGGGGATTTTCCTATTTCCTTCAATTGTTATTTTTGATCCCAACATGATGGTGATTATTTTATCACATTATTTATGCTTACTATGAATTTTCTATAGTTTGGTCTTTATTTTGAGGTAGTTGAAATGAATATGACATGAACCACCACTGAGTGACTACTGGTTCTATATCGTCAGATGGTTTTCTCAAATTGTATTACTATCCACAACCATATTTGATGCAAACAACATTTTTGGATGTGGTTCCTCCTTTTACAATGTAGGATTCATACTCCTTGATCCCTCCCTTTATTACACATCCATCATTAATGCTCAACATCATTATGTCTTGTCCTTCTTCCCCATTATTTTGAACAAGGCCAATAGTCGATCTAATAGTTTCTCTCTCCATCATTCACCAATATGGAAATTGAACCTATGTTTTGAATTAGGTCTATAGTCATTACTCTCAAATTAGTCACCTCCATTTAATTGATCAAATCTCAAATGTTCCCATTTACTTCACTTACACCTCGATTTTGTCTGGTGTAGTTTTAACACCCTCTATGTTAACCCACCATGCACCCACAAACTTTTATTATGGATGTCTATATTGATGTTGAATTGGTAACCTAAATTTTATTTTCACATGTTTTGCACTCCCATTTGATAGATGGGTCACTTTCTACTCTCTATTTCACACATCTATCATGAGTCTTATGGGCATAAATGTTATGGTAGGGTCATCCTCACATGGTTGAGATGCACCAAGACCCCTATCATCCGATGATATAAGAGCCTAAAATATAATAATACCTACTGGACCAAGAACCATGACAATAAACTGCGTGACACTCATTTTGGGGATGCATTCATGTCATGAGGACACTTTGGGCCTCTATTAACATCAGTTTTGAAACCCTATGATTCAAAATGAATCCTTCCAAAATAGTCCTTTTTTGTGAATGATGAAGATGACCATATCGAGGATATGAATATATATGTCAATCATGATAAATATCATATTGAGAAAATTATATATACATTTTATGTTGAACATCATGATTTCACTATATTTTTTTTAAGTTATATTGTTGTGAAAAGACGCTATTGTATAATGGCTTCCCAAAAAATACATAATTTTGTGTTCTATGAAAGCTATATAATTTGAATGTAAAAAACTAATAGAATGATTCTAGTATGAGGAAACTATATTCTATCTTGAATGACATGATCCTAGAAGACAATGAGCACTCGAGAAGAATATATGATGCAAAACAAATGATACAATCATTGGGTAGGATCTCTGAAATAATTCATGTAGGCTCGAATGAAATATTACTATTTAAAAATAACACACAATCACATACAAAATAAAGTAATTGGGGTGCTTCTAGATACATGAATGAAAAATTCGTTCCTATGAAAGTTGTATGGTACATTCTAGTCATTCTAATGTTAAGGAGCCTATATGAATGTGAGATGACTATAGGGAAATTGACATGGCATGTAGATAAAAGAATTAGAGATGGTAAAATAAATCACCTGGTAGACTATTATCAGTAATATAGAATTGATCATGAGTATCCTCAATTTGGAAAGAAGTCGAGAAAACATCATCTTGCGTTATCTAAAGATATAGTGAATATATTTGGTTTTTAAAGTTGCACTAATATTAAATGGCTAGTTATGTAGGAAAATTATAGATTACAAACATGGTTAGGTGTGAAATGAAAATACATCATGTTATCAATGATTATATTGTGACAAAAACAACTGGGTAATGATGTTGATATTTATTTTGTTCCATTGATCAAGGCCTAGAAATTATTGTGGGATTTATGTGCTATGGTGTATGATGAAAACACAAATGATGATTTTACCTTGATGTCCATGCATTGTGGGAAAATAAACGAATTTCTATATTATTGAAAATTTTCCGGATATTAAATTAAAGGATCACATGGGTGTCCCATTTGAAAACAAGGTAAACTGTCAATTAAGATGAAATATTCATTGAAAACCATGTTTATTAGACATCACATATTTCTACCTAAATGAAATATATACTAATCGTGAATGAAATCATTCTATATACATTCCAAATAACATACAACAACAACTCCAATAATAGGTGATCAATTATTAGAGAATGTAATAGATGCATACACTTCTTTTGGTAATTTATTTTATAAAAACCTTATGAAAACCTATTGAAAAAAAGATCTTTTTTTTAAATTTCTATACTATAATTATATTCATGTCAGATATTTTCTTGATGTTATGCATGTTGAAAAACTTTTATGTGATAGTGTTATCGACACATTGAAAAATTATCCTAGCAAACCAAAGGATTGAATTAAGGCTAGGTTGGGCATGTTTGAAATGGTAATACGAGAAGATTATTCCATAATAAATGGTGAAAATTTAACATTCTTCCTCTTGAGGATTATACTCATTCCAATATGCAGATATATCAGTTTTTCAACTTTCTGAGTGATGTAAATGTTCCATAAGAGTATTCATCGAATATCAAGAACATCATGTTGATGAGTCATTTAAAGTTAAATGGTCCAAAATCACATGGATTCCTTGTTTTGATGAAATATATAATTCATATATATTTATATTTAATTGTTCCCAAGAATGACTACAAAACATTAACCACTCTATATTCCACCTTCAATGTTATATGCAACTATGTTATATACCCAACAAAATTATTGTAAATGGAAATAGAACATGGTATCATATTATTTTAATTGGAAATGTTCTTCATGTCGACATTCTATTATATGATGGTTCATTTATGGATTCAAATGGTGATATAGATTCAACTATTTGGTCTTATACACTATATATAAATGTACCCCATTTAACAGTATATGAATACTTTCAATGGGTATGTCAAATATTGATGTCGTCCAGAGGGTTGTATTATATAGAGATATATTGTTGAGGACGGTATTGAATTCGATATAAAATACCTTTTAGTTGTGGAATGAATTGGTAAACCAAAATCTTATCAAATTGGGAGGCATTATGGTGAAGGAATTTTTAGAAGATAGTTTGTCACAATCAATATTACAGATCAAGAGCAGACCCACCTTTATGTTTTTCATAACAGTTTGGATGGTGATCCATATGTTAAACCCCAAATTGATATTTTTGATCATTTAAATCCATCATTTTCATATAAATGGATATCAAATACACATAATAAAAAATTTATAGGATGTTTCAAGACTATATTTTTATGGAGTCATATGAAATTACGAAGTCAATTTCAGAATGACTTCAATGGATATCCGAATGGATAAGTTTGAATTTATTATCTTATAATGAATATGTAATTGAAAGCTATAAATTCTATAAAAATTATCATGGAGAATATAGTACACTGTATAATAATGTATTTAAATTTTTCGATAATGATATGTATGTTTTTGGTGGTCTGTTCAAAAATCAAATTAATGAGAATATGGCATACTTTGGAATCATCAAACAAATTTGGGAGTTGGATTATATGACCTACCAAGTGAAGATATTTCAATGAATGTTGGTTGATAACATGAGTATGTATAAAATACATGAATTGGGTTTTGGTAAAGTTAATTTGAGTAAGGAAGAATAAAAAGAAGAACCATTTATAATTCCATGAAATGCATTACATGTATTTTTTGATCTAGATCTCGTAAACTAAAACTGGGAAATTATTCTTTTATTGACAAAAATCACTGGAGGATTAGATAAAAATTCAAAAGATGATGGCCCTTTTATTTGTATTTCACAATAATTTCATAGTAGTTCCAATTTATATGGAATTATATTAGGTAAACAGAGATGATAATGAAGGGATTTAGAAAATCGATAAAGTGGGAAAATCCCTTCATCATTCAAAAAAAGAGTTCAATAATTAGGACATATGTTTTTGTAATATATATTATGTTGCCCTATGTTATTATGTTTTTAATTTTGATTTTATGTAATATAAAATAAATGTTAAGCAACTTATATAAATAAAGCATTTTTCCCATTTAGATGATACAAATCCCGATGCACAACAGATCTCTCACCCTTCATCTAATTATTGTGTATAAGAAAAACATGTTTCTCAACCTTCTGCAGCTCCCAGTGCAGGGGTACAACAATTTTTTCAAACTGTTCCTTCTCCAAGTGCAGGGATACAACCAACATCTACACATTACAGTGCAATCACTTCAGCAGAATATATTGATGATGTTGAATTTGTAAACAAACATGGTGAAGACGGACCGTCAGCATTGAAAAAATAGGAGCACCATTGTATGGAGGTGTTAGAAAAATTAATTATGGATAAATAGGAATCATCACTCGACAATGCAGGCCGATTGATGTACTTTCAGGGAACCATGTTGTTACTATGAATAAAATACTAATGTGGGAAGTGATTATGGTAACATTATGGTATCATTTATTTAATTTACTAGACAAATATTACCAAAAAACATTTACTTAATCTTCATCATCCCTTTCAGTGTGCATTTATAGTAGATGACTCACAGAAGGACAATTTTATGAGGGTTGTTAGAAAGATTCATAGGGACTTTCACATAATTTTAATGAGATATAATATTAATGATGATAAATGGAAAATAAACCCTCACAAACATACAATTTGTCCACACATTATAACCCATGTAGTGTACAATGTGTTTACCAGCCGATGTACAGAGTATATTTTCACGTAAACTATGTATGATAATACATTGTTTTCCTATACATGTATTCATCACATTGATTTTTATTTTTTTATTAATGAATCTGAAACTGAATGCTGACACCTACCATGAATCAAGGATGGGGTAAACTTCATTGGATGAATATATGGGACTTATTTCAAATCTACGATAATATTATTATTTGACTTAAAACAACACCATAAATATATTCTTATATTTATATAAACGTCGATGATTCAAATTCCAAAGCCACGTCCATCCGTTATTATGTTCTATGGATGTAGGTGTGCAAAAATATATGAAGGATAATAATAGGTGAAAACACATAAAAAGTGTAGGAAAAATGTGCAAGTTTGACATAATAATAAAAAAATATTTAAATAACTAATACATAACATTGATTACATATTTTCATATAGTTTCAATCTGATATAGTTACTTGAATAAAAAACAACCATATCATATGTAGACATACATTTGGTGTCTTTAAAGAGTCTTAGTCAAAATGGACACATCAGAGTTGTGAGTTTTGTGGTGACATGCTGAATATATTTGGAGAAAAAACTCATATGAGTATAAAAGTGAAGAAATTAAAAATATTAGAGACAGAGTAGCTAACAATGAATAACAATTTAAATAGATTAAAGAGATTCTAACAAATTTGATTGGGGAGAAAAAAAAAGAAGAAACAATATAAGAAAAAATAGCTCACGAAGATCCTGACCCACCCACCACTAACTTTGAGTAAAGACAGAACAAACAATAAAAATCATCTTTCATGAGGTAATAAACATTCTAGTAATTGTTTTCGTAAAATGTTAATCATTTTGAAACTAATACATTTCATATACTAATATTCTCTAGGGTGAAAATTATTGTAATTAAAATCTATCAGAACCCACCCATATCCTTAGTGAGAGGGCAACTATGTTCAATATCCAAAATTACATGATACACAAGATACCACTTCCAATAGGCCGTTTTAGTGTATCAATTAATGTATCCAACCAGACACACACTGAGATACCTATTACAATTGAAGATGATTATATTTATAAGTTCAAAAAATGATCTTTTATCATTCAACTAATTTTTTTAAAATCTTGTAAAAAGACATTTCAACAAGGAGGTATTATTTTTGAATTTATTTCTCATGCTACATCATTATATTTTAATGAAAAAAGTTTTCAACAAAAAATTTTTATTATAGAGTGAGTGTAGGAAGGGGTGAAACTAAATAATAACTCAAAATAATCTCATGGATACACCAACCTATTGAAACAATATACAGAAACCACCATAATCCCTACAATTATATATCATCATTTTTTATCTTTACATGATTATGTGAATATGAATTTGAAAGATGCTCATAATAAAACAATTTATTTTGATAAAAAGTAGTATAATGGGAATGATCCAATCTTCATTGTTGTATAGAGTATAAGAAAAATCCTTGATTATTATTGGGAAGGTGGATTACTTGTATATGTACACATGAGGTTTGTTTTTATGAATTTATTTTCCAAAAGTTGATATACTATATTAATTATGACTAAAGAACTTTCATATTTTTCATAGGAATATATATGGAAAAACATTTAAGGGATTCTCGATGAAAAACAATTGGACTATTTAGTCCTCACATCCCCTTTACAGATCAAGAAAAAAGTTCCCTAAAACAGGACAAAATAGTGTCATGTATTCTCAAATAGTTTAATGAAATAAAATGTATGAAAGACTCTTCATAATACCTAAAAATGTAGGGGTAAAACTATTCAATTATCTAATATCAATTATATTTTCATTTCATGTATTAATTATTTCTTTTAGTGTTTTCAGGAAGCATTGGATGCTTATTGCGGTGAATTTGGATACAACAACGATTTATTGTCTGCATTCAATTCATGGATATCCAACAAAACAACCACACATGATGCAATTTTTCAATTTTTAATGCACAACATCTTACATTTGGAACTAAACATCTATTAATATAATATATATTAACATTTTATAATGATTATACAATGATAGGGTGATGCATCATTATTGTCAACTTCATTGAATTAATCTAGTGGATAAGGATAATAAAGATTAAATATAATATAACAGGGAAAAATTAAGGGCATATATAATAATATTTTATAATACAAACACATATAAAAACAAATTACATATTTTCCTCAATGTTTTTGTATTGTTTTAAATAATCTAATGTAAAATCATGTGCTTATTATGTTTATAAATTTATGAAAGAGGTCATATTTTATCAACAAACTAACTTCCCTAACAATGTATTTTAGAAGATAATTACAATTCCATTTTTTATATTTATTAATCAATTGTGTATTTATATTTTCTATACTACTATGATTTTCAAAAAGAATCATATTCACAAGATGACGTATATTTTTTTCTAAATGAATGGGAGGAATACTTGAATGTATAATGTAAAAAAATAGAATGAATATGTGACTTCTATAGAGGTAGGGTATTTTTTCCTATTTATGATTAATTTTAATATTTATATAATTACTCACATAAGAAAATATTTCTTATATAGGTGAATTACATTTTTTGTGTTTGGGAATTTTGGTCAAAAATTATTGTGCCCATAAGAGATTGGACTTCAAGGCAACAAATGAGTCAAGGACAAAAATTAAATGGGTTATGAATGTATTAAGGATTATTATTACAAATTATTTCATCCTTATATTATCATTGATATATCCATTTTTATGCTTATTTTGTATCTATGATCACCATTTCATTTCTTTCATATCCTTTGGTTATATAGAATAATTTTATAAATGACGTGTCTTTGTTGTAAAGAATAACTTAATGAGAGACTATTATGAACTAATTAGTTATGATTCCATGTTTCCAAAATCACTATACCTAAACTCTTATGTTATTGATCATAATGTCATGAAATGAGTATTAATCAACTATGATGAGATATCTATGTATGAAATGCCTGGGTAAATATAGATGTTATTTGAGTAACTAAGCTAATCAAAACAATGATACCACATTTAGATAATTTTATACCTTAGGAAAAGGATCTATAATTCATTTTAAATAGGTATTAATAAACCACAACTCAATACAATGCATGGTGTGACCAGTATGACTCAAAATCTCTTTTTTTTTATTTCATATTGACATTATTTCTTGTAAAACGAACAGGTGATAAACAATAAACTGATCAAACACATTAAGATTGTTTGGATAATTTTAGAAACTGGTACATGATTAAATTTGGACATGTAAAAATCATCCCCACCTCAATATGGTGTACTATGTGGCCGATATAACTCAGAGTGTCTCTTTGACTCAAAATTGACATTAATTTATGTTAAAACAACTAATAAAATAATGAAAACTGAGAAAAAACATTATCATTATTTTAATACATTAGGAAAATTATTATCTATTATTTTTTATGTATATTAATCTACCACTCCTCACTCTAACAAATAGTGTGAATGGAATGATTAAAAGTGTATGTTATTAGTTCAAAATTTATATTTTAGCTCAAATCATGTCACTCATTTAAATCAAAGAAAATGATCTCTGGATGTCTTCATAATTAAATAAAACAATTAATATGTTCTTTTGGATGTGTATGAAGTAGTTTCATGTCAAACTGATGCAAGACATGACCTGTATGACTCAAAATGTGTGTTTATTGTTTGAAATTACATTTTAGAAAAAAAATCTACAGACATACTAAAAACTGAGGAAAATATTTTATATTTCTTTGATACTTTAATAAAATAAGATTTATTTCATTTTTAAGGGTTATGAGTAAATTTCACATAAATCCAACTCACGATATGATTGTTATTTCTCAATGTGTCTCCTTTATTTTAGAATTGACATCAATTTTATTATAAACAAAACACGAAATTTGAAAACTGAGAAAATAAATTCATATTGTTTTGATAATTAAGGAATAAAATCCATGAATAATTTGTGATATGTAGTAATCAACCCCACCTCAATAAAACTCATGTAGTGATAGGTATAACTCTTAATGTGTATTTTTTTAAAATAGATATTAAATTAAGTAAAAAAGAACAAGTGACATATTTAAAACCAAGGAAACACATTTCTATTAGATTGGTACTTTAGGAATATTATCCATGAGTCATTTGTGATATTAAGTAATAAATCTCACATCAATCTAACTCATGGTGTGACTGGTATGACTAAAAGTGTATATTATGATTTTATAATTAACATTTTAACAAGAAAGCATGTCACTCACTAAAAATATGAAACAAATGCTCTGATTGACATCATAATATTTAATAATGTTTTGTATGTTATTTTTGTCATGTATAAAGTAGTATCACATAAAACTGATGCATGATGCGGCTAGTATAACTCAAAATGTGTGTTTCTATTTTGAAATGATATTATAGTAAAAAACACTACTGGCATACTGAAAACTGAGAAAATATTTTTCATTGTTTTGATACATTTGTAAAATCATCAATGAGACCTTTTTGATGTGTGTGTATCAACTCCACCTCAATACAACACACGGTCTGACCGATATAAATCCATATATGTCTTTTTGTATAAAATTAACATTAATTTAAGTAAAAATTTCATTGTAAAAACAATTAAAAACATTCATATTATTCTGATGATTTAGTAAAATAATCCATGGGTTACTTAAGAAATGTAGGAATAAACCCCACAAAAATACAATGCACGATGAGACCAGTATAACTGCAAGTGTATGTTATCAATTTAAAATTGATATATTAGCTTAAAAAATTTTCACTCAATGAAAATTGAGAAAACATGAACGGATTTTCCTCCTAATATATGATAGTGGTTTTTATTTCCATTGTGATGTGTATGAAGTTGTATTAGGAAACAATGAAGCACGATGTCACTGATATGACTCAAAATACGTGTCTCAATTTGGAAATGATATTTTCACAAAAGAAATTATAATAAAACCTAAAGAAACACATTTTGTTGTTTTGATATATTAGTAAATCAATCTATGAGTCATTTTTAACTAGTAATAATGAACACCACCTCAATACAAATCATGGTGTAACAAGTAGATCTCCAAATATGTATTCTTATTTAATATTCACATTAAATTAAGTGAAAAAACAAATAACATTCTGAAAACCAAGAAAATGCATTAGGATTGTTCTCACACTATAAGAAAACAATCCATTAGTCATTAATGATTTTGGATAATTATACCCAAAATAGTTCTATTCATGGTGTGACCAATGTGACTAAAAGTGTGTCCTATCAATTTAAAATAGGCATTTTAGCTCAAAAACAAGTTAGTCACTGAAAACTAACAAAACATTATTTGATTGTGTTAATAATTTTGTAAAGAAATAAATATTTACATTGGTACATGTAATGATAATTCTAACATAAAACCAACACACGATGCAACTGATATGACAAAAAATGTGTATTTCTGGTTTGAAATGTTAATTTAATAAATAATTAGAGCCGGAATACTAAAAACATAGTAAACACATATTGAATGTTTTGATACATTAGGACAATGATCCAGAAGTTATTTTTGATATATAATAATTGAACCCACTTCCATTCAATTAATGGTGTGACTGGAATAACTTCTAATGTGTCATTTTATTAAATTGACATTAATTTTTATAAAACTGAACAAATGACATACTAAAAGCTGAGAACTTTCATTCTGAATGTTTCGAAACATTATGAAACTTTTCCATGAGACGTTATTGGCATGTATGCATCATCCCCACCTCAATTTGTTGTATCATGTGACCAATATTACTAAAAGTGTATATAATCCGTTTAAATTTGATATTTTGGATAAAAAATGTGTCACTCATTAAAACCATGAAAAACCACTCTGATTGTCTCCATAATTTAGCATACTATTATTAAGTCTTTTGCGATGTGTTTGAAGTATTATCATATATAACCATTGCACAATGAGACCAGTATGTCTCAAAATGTGTGTTTCCAGTTTGAAATGATATTATAGTTAAAAGACACAAATCCAATACTAAAAACCAAGGAATAACAATTGAAATGTTTTTATTCTATTGAAAAATGATCCATGAGTCATTTGTGATGTGTACGAATATTCTCCACCTTAATACAATTCACTCTATGAAATTTATATCTTCAAATGTGTATTTTTTGATTAAAAATAACATTATTTATATACATTATGAAAATGATCCATGATATATTTATGACATATAGGAATAAAACACAACTCAATCTGATTCACATTGTTATTGTTAAGTATAATAGCTTTTTATCAATATGACATTCACAATTTAGGTCAAGAACATGGAACTTACTAAAAACCATGAAAAATCCCTACCATTGTCGTTATAATTTAAGGAAGTGACTAATATTTCCATTGTGATGTGAATCAAGTAGTCTCACCTCAAACTAAAGCATGGAGTTACTATTATGACTCAAAATGTGTGTTTTTGGTTTGAAATTATATTTTATTAAAAATACACAACTAATATACTGATAAAAAAGAAAACACATACATATGATTTCAATAATTTATCACAATAATCCATGAGTCATTTTTCACATTTAGAAATCAACATACCTAAATTTTATTAATTATTTGATTGGTATAGATCCAATTGTGTCTGATTATTTAATATAGACATTAATTTATTTAAAAAAGAACATGTGAAATATGGAAAACCAAGAAAATGCATTTAGATGGTTTTGATATATTTCCAAAACCATCCATACATTATTTTTTAGGTGTAGGAATCAACCGCCCATAAATCTGATGCACGATGTAACCAGGTATAACTAAATGTGTATGTCATCTATTTAAATTTGACATTTTATCCCTAAAAATGTCACTCTGTTATAACCATCCAAATTCCCTCCGATTTTCATCATAATTTTAGAAATATATTCTTATGTCCTCTGTGATGTATATTAGGTTTAATCAAATCAAACTGACATGCTATGAGAACGACATGAATCAAAATTAGTGTTTTGGGTTTGAAATGATAGTTTAGTAAAAAAACAATTAACATACTAAAAACCGAGAAAACATAATCAGAAAATTTTGATACTTTTTAACAGTGATCCATGAGTCATTTTTCCCATGTAATAATCTACCACACCTCAATCTGATGAATGATGTGACCAGTAAAATCCAATTAATTCATTTAAATTTGATATTAGTTTTAGAAATAAAAAAAGTGACATACTCAAAACCAAGGAAATCCATTCAAATTGTATTTATATTTTAGGACAATGATATATAACTCCTCTATAATGTGTAAGAAACATCCCCACCTCAATATGATGCCCAACATGACCAGTATAACTCCAAATATGCATTTTTATTAAATATTTACATTTTTTTATTGTATTCTTTCAAATTATTGATTAATTTAATTATTTATAAAATTACTAACATAATATTTGATTAATTATATAGGAGGGTTCTTTTTCATGAGTTGTGATGATTTTTCTAGCAACTAATTCCATCGGTGGATATTTTTTATAGGGGTTCACAATTGTTAAAAATGTGACATTAATTATTTTATCTATTTTTTCGATAATTGGAAATGTAATTATATAAAACATTCTTTTTAAATGGTTATAGATGTATTTATATTTATATAACATGGTTGGATTTTTTTTTGTATTTATGATTTGAATTAAATGTATAAAACATTATTTGACAAACATCCTTGCGTGTTGCTTGTTTTCTCACCATGTTCATAATTTATATTTTTTCATGACTTGTTCTTAATGCCACATTTATTATAATCTTATTTATTTTGTATAGTGAAACAATGTTAGAATTTCAACGACATAGATTTCAATATTTTCCACACTTGTTTTGTGTGTTTTTGTTTACTGTCCTATTATAAAAACAAGACATATTCAGCATTTATAACATTATCACATCTATTTACATGAATAATAAAGCCCCCCTTTATCAATGATCCATGTATCAATGATAATGGGGGTCCTTTATCAGCAATAAAATACACCTGATAAGGGTGGTGGCACTATATGTACTTTTTACTATAGATAAAGGACCACCTTTATCAGTGCATTTTAGTGCTAATAATGGGGACCCCCTAACATGAATGAGATTAAAGAAGATTTTTATTCAATGTTAAAAGATATTTCAATATATTTTAGACTAGATGTCTATAGTAGTGAATTGCTCTAATGACCATGATACAAGACTATTAGTTTCATTAAGCCAGATTCTAACTTGGAACTCATCTTCAAATTTGTGAAGCATACAAGTGCCATAATTTATTTCTAGGACTACCTGTAACCTAGTTTTGTTGTAGTCCTGAGAATAAAACTACACTCTAAAAAAATTATCAATATAAAAAACACTAATTGAACAGGCAAGTCGCAAAAAAGAAATACTCTTCAATTCTAGTCTTAAAGAACAAGTACCCAATATGATTTATCAAATAATGAAGGCATCAACCTGCTTATAAAGAAAAACTGGATAACCTACCATGCATCAATAACCAAAAGAGTTTAAAATGAACATCACAAAAAAGGTAGCGAAAAACACGGGACATCCTCCCACATCAGTTTCCCTAGAATGAAGTAGATGTTTACCTATAAGGGTCTAAGTCAAAAAAAGGGTCTCTAGGTCTAGTTCCTAGCCCTACAAAAATAGACTCAAAATTGGGTAACAATGTCCAACAACCTATCCCAAAAGGTCAAAACCATTCAAGAGTAAGTAAATATCACCATGAACAATAAGGCTCAATGATGAATACATTCACTATAAGGGCCCTAATCCTCTCTAAGAACCCTAAGAAGGAAAAAATCCCTATAGTTATGCCAACGTGGAAGAGAAACCTAACTAACACTTACAAGGCATACTCATATGGATATTACCTTATACGTCTAGTTCATAAGAAGATTCTTGTTGTCTATCCAGATTTTACTCAGTGATTCAAATGGATAATCTCATACCTGAGAAACAACACCCAAAAGGGTAACAAAAAAGGACATCACATGCCATATCGACCCACTGAGGTCACTACACCTCCCATGATTAAGTACTATGTCATCCTCTTCAAACCAATGCCTCAATGTATATCCACATAACCTGCCATCAGAGTGAAATATTTGTGTAAGATAGCCTATTTGAATATGCTCCCATTATCAGTATAATCAATCACTACTAGGAATATATGATTTTAATCCTATGTGGGTAGTATGATGCATGAGACACCTCTTTCCATTGATAGTAAATAGTCAAAATCAATTTTTGTCCTCTTGGCAATGGAAAAAAGGCATATATCAACAATAAATCATAACATCCACAAGACATGTGTCTCTCTCATGGAGAAATAATATACAACTATAGAATCAATAATTATAATATTGCACTAAACCATGGAAACCTGAACATTATACGGGAACCAGTTTTCTCGACACACCAGACATTTATCCACCACAGGTTCCAAAATATTACTATTACTCATTTCTACCATATGTTAAATAGTAATGACTAGGAAAAATAACACCTATGATTCCATTTCATAACGTCCCGACATAGATTCAACTAAATCGTTGCATTGAGATGATGGGTTACAATGCAACAAAAGAACCTCCCCATACGCAATATGCTAGTGACTAGCATCATGGGATTAGGGTGTGATAATGGTGATAATATTGACTCATTTCAGAGTAATCAATTGTGGAAATATAGCTAATTATCATACTCAGTGTAAAGTAAATAGAGTGTGGAAGTAGTAAAATATTGTAATAGAACATGCTTTAATAAAAAATAAAATGCTATAAAAGCCCAAAAATCTATGTCATACAAAACAACACTGGTCACCCACTTGGCCAACTCTACAGACTAATGAGTTCCAAAGAAACTAAAAGTAATTTAATTAGATATACTATCAATTCTGAGCCAGACCACGTACCTGGTCCCCAGACACAATCAAACTACAACAACCTAATCATAAGAACCACTCGAGAAACTCCACTCGATTATGAAACTCTGGGCCTCAACACTATCAACCATGAAACATATGATCAACCATAAAAAGAAGACATAAGGTCTACATGTACAATGAGGTGTATTCACTAGGGTGAGAAATAATCTCAGTAGGATACCACAATAAGAAACCTATTATTGTGCTGCTAAAATTGTATGAAAATGAAACATTCCAAGCATCGCTAAGACAAACAAAAGGATGTTAACCAAACATAAATCCATAGTTGAACCCCGGGTCCTCAATCCTAATGAAAATAAAAACTCCCACCCTTGATTTACATAACTATATACTTACACATGTATAGTTATATAGATATAAATCTATACATTGGTATGAATATTTATTTTTTATGTGAATCCAATAAACTGAAACCACATCATCAGCCAAACCTCGGTTCCATAATCTCAGTCACGTGAACATTCTGTACAATATCTTTGAGATGGATATTGTTTTACTCTAGCCATATATCATCATGTTTATCTCTAGTTCCATAATACCATCAATATGTACATTATTTTTCCAATTCTAGAAAATTCATTGATAAATCTTTAACACCATATGGGGTACTTGACTTATACTTGGGATCACCCTTGATTTCCTCCAACAAAAAAAATAATGGATTCTATATACATAAGAACAATCCTATAAGGAATGATTATAAGAAAAAAACCATACATCAAGTGATATTCCATGATCCACCCTTCGAGTTTTGTAATTTGTCTGGAAGAGCACATTCCTTCCGATTATAGGACATCTAGCTTATGATCCCATCCAAGGAATTCCTACATCTAGAATCAAAGTATCAGTCAAGGCGTGGAAGTCATCAGCCCTCTAATCCCATCCAAAGAATCACTTAATTGGATCCACGTATCACTCGAGTAATATAATAAATCCACCCACTAAGATCTTCCCAAGAATTCCCACAATGGGAATCTAAGTATCACATAGGGAATATAAAAAAATCCAGCAAATGAGTATGTTCATGGTATCCCTCGATTTGATCTACGATTCACAAAAGGATTAATAAAATTCAACATCACACTAATAAAATATTAAGAATTCCTACTTTGGGAATCAAGGTATCCCTCAAGGAACATAATTAAAAAAAATCATTGAGCTCAATCATGGAATTCCAAAAATGTGAATCCATGTATCACTTAGGGCATACACGTACTCAAATAGGGCTTAAAATCTGAATTATAGGAAACAAATTTGGACATCCCAAAACTATATGTATCACTATATATATATATATAATTATTCTCCAATTCCTAATCTGTTGTAATACCACTAGGTACATGTAAAATATCTATAATAACATGGATCAGAAGCTGGATCCATGGAAAACACATCTGAGAATCCTAATATGGATCATAGATCCCAAAGAAAACATGTGGGGTTCCAAAGATGAAGAATGATGCCTCCTTTTAGGCTCAATATCCACCAACCATGATGCACCACTAGTAACATCACTACATCAACAATAGAAATGTGAATTATAAACAAAGGAGTGATGGTTTCACAAACAGCTTACCCAACACTAAAACCAAAACCCCATTAGATTACCATTTCGACATAGGTTCTAGGTGACACTTTAACACCATCTCGACCAATACCCAACATAATAGCTCAATGTCAGTAAAAAATGGGCCCGAAGTGGGTCCCTCAATTCATGCATTGAAGAGGAATCCTACAAGGGATCCTATAGGTAATCACTAGTGAAGGCATCCAACTCAGAGTCCTTAAATATAATATGTGAAAGTGGAATCCTACATGGGTTCATCTGATGGTATGGAATCGAAGCATCCTATATTGGATCCTTAGTATGATACACAAGAACATGGATCCTACAAGGGACTCCCTAGATCAATATATTATAAAATGAATCCCTTAGGGGATCATTAGAAGCAGTAGGATTGATGAACACATATGCCAGATGGGAATGTCTCACAAGGGGAATGTCCTCATAAGAAAAGGTCATGGGAGACATCTCACAACTTCCATCAGATCATGATATCAACTAGGCTAGTATGAATTCCCAACCACTTATTCCCAACATGTCTCTTCTTATAAGATGATTGATCTTGACAGATGGAGGATAAACCACTTCGTTTAGATAAAATTCCCAAAACACCACTTAAGAGTCCTCAGAACACACTATTAGTTTCCCGATTCCGATCTATACTAAAAACCTCTTATAAGAGATTACTCTCAGGTCAAAAAATGACACCCAGGAAAGAAAACATAGTTAATCCACAAAGGGTTACAAGGGAGAAGTACAATTCATGTCACCATGGGTATATGGGTTGCACTCCCACAACCCCACTAGGGTGTGTAGAATCCCCAAGTACACAACATTTGTAATAGTAACACGCTATATATCGACATGTTTTACATTCCCATTTCCCCCATTATTCCAAGTCTGATACTTGTATGTGTTTTTTACTCTTATATGGCATGCTAGGGTACATAGGGTCTAGATGTGTACTCTACACAACCATTTCCCCCTACAGTTGACATGCCCGCATACCCGACCACATTGCCATGTACCAGTTCATGATGTGTATACCCTATAAAAATTGTTTTCTCTTTAAAAAAACTTTTTCACTAAATGGGATGACCGCATGTAAAGTCACGCTAGACTATACATAGTTTATCCTAGTTTCCCAAATCTCGAATCCCTCAGATCAAAACAATCTCTTCTTCCACTCAAGTAAACATGTTGGGCCTCAAGAGTCCACAATCAATATATATATGAATATAAAAACATAAAACAAGAAATTTAAAGGGGTTATATGTTGAAAATTAAAATAGGCATACCTTTTAGTGGAAACCTCTAATGCTTAGCTTGATTTCACCATCCATGGTCTACATGTGCTGACCAAGCACATCAAGATCTTAACAAAACCTCTTCCCTCTTGACATCTCTCTATCACATTTCCCATTTAACTCCCCCTCTAGGTCGTGTGGCGCAGGAGCCTTCTGTGGGGTGTGTGTAAGAATTAGGAGGAAGGAAGAATGATAAAAAAATAAATGAGGAAAAGAAAAGTAAAAAGAAGAATGATGAAAAGGGGGCCCAGGCTAGCCCAAACAGACATCTCAATTTTATATCTCTAATATGCTAAACTCTATATTTAGGACTCAATGATAGAAAAAAATCTCAATTAGAGACTCCATTAATATTTTATGGTTGAAAGAACCTACATGAATAAATTATTATTTAATTAAAAAATATTAATTTTATAATTATTCAAATAAAATTAAAATAAACCAGATATCTACGAATCACCTTTAATATGGTAAAAACGTTCTTCCATTACCCACATAATTGTTATAAAAATTATCTGAGATCATATTCGAGGGTAAAAAGACCAATTTACCCCTTTATAAGTATCTGATAGAAAAAAATACAAATTTATTCTCAAAACTGATGTCTAGAAAAAAACATGTCCTTACACTACCAACATCAAATGATACATGGAGGGTGTGAGATTGGTCTCTTAGTTGGAAATTACCAAAGAATACACACATTTACTATCCCAAAAATATTCAACTAACCATAGATTTAAATACATGTATAAAAATATTGTTTTGTCATTTTAATAAAAAAACATTTATTTCTTTTTAAAAACACTACACAACATATCACTAGATTTAATAAAGGGTTATCCTATTAAAACCATAATTACATACCAATTACCATCCAAAAATATCTCAATACATGAAAAAAATATGATGGTGTGGTAAAAAAACCAAATGTAGTAAAAGTAATCAACAAAATACATATAGAAACCATATTCATTTCCTAAAAATTCCTCAAATGATCCCTAGATGTACTCAAGATGAAATCTCCTTCGGGAATATGTTGATGCTTCATAGTCTATATCCAACTGGATACCCTAAACTGATCAAACAAGTGGAACATACCACCAATCCCTAAAAATTCACGTGTGTATGAACTTGTCTAATCAGGGTCGTTAAGAACCCATCACTCACCCCTCTAAAAGATGCACATGATTCCCATGTAAGAAGTATATTATGTATATAGGTTTTCCTCACATGTGGGACTCAACTTACATGCAACCACCACACTTTCATAACTCAAACAACAACACCGCCTACATGATAACCCATATAGGGGAATTACTATATTGTGGTTTCTGACATACAATAAGTTATACACCAGTCCCAACCAGTCCATTATATTAGATGATCTTTCAAAATAATTCCTCAAAACATTCAATGATTCCAATCATCCATTCATTCTTGTAAAACCACAACATACTTCCAAAAAATTATGAAGTGAAAACAAGGCCTCACATCAAGGATATTTCAAATGCACAGGAAAATCATTTCCAAACAATTTCTGAAATTGTATAAAACACCATTTATAAATATGAAATTCAATAAAGAATATTAAATCATTAAGTGACCAATCCTGTCCCAAAATGGAGAATGCGCAATGTTTTAACGAACACATTCAAAACCATTTTTTAAAACCACAATGAAACTATGAACTATTTTGGAAATAAATAAGTCTTATAGATATTTGGAAGAATGGGGGGATAAAGGTTAAGTGTTTTGAAAACTGGGATTTTATTACTTAAAAGGGATTATCCAACCCCAATATCAATTGTGTTCCCATCCATATGTTCACTCAAAGAATAAATGGATGTTCCCACATCTAATGGAACAACACAATGATACATGAAATTTCCAAAAAAATATTTTCAATGAAACATCATGTACCTTATAAAGGCACATTATTACAAAATAAAAATACACCCAATTCCCTATATAAATCTGAAATCACAATTACTGTAATTTAATAAAAACATATATCTTGGAAAACACCATTAAAATCATCAAATTTGTCTTGAAAAGTTAAATTTATATTTTATCAAACTCATTAGGTGAACAAATACATATTCATATTTGAAGAATAACTTGAATAGCCATTTTTAACAAGTCCTAAAAACACAAAACACCATGAAAAACCAAATAAAGATACCACAAGAATGTGTTACATATTTATAAATTATTTAGAAACACACAATCATCAAATCATAAATAGATTATGGTGGATAAGAAAATAATGAAACACCATCCTAAATATAGTGTGTATGAAAGAAAACTCTTGGCCAAAGAAGGATGGACCCATGCGAATGATCTATATTTCTTAGATCCAAAATAAATAGAAACACACACAAACCCTACAATTAGGGCTCTTCCATTAGGGAAACCCCACATGGATACCCGAGGAAACCAATGGATGAAGATTTAAAGAATCTAAAATAGAAATAATCATAGATATGTATCATAGAAGCTTGGAGATAAATCCATGGAGGGATTATAATCAAAGGGATAGATGTTTGGAGACCCTCTCATGTGAAAAAATGACCAATGAGGTTATGTTTTGATTTTGGGATAAAACAAAGAGAGGGTTAAATTATAGTTTTATGAAATTAAAAATATGTTTTGATCAAATTGTTTCTACACATGTTTGGTAAACTGTGCACTTTCTATGTTCCCTATATTAGAGAAGAGGGGCACTCCACTCTGGCAAAATGAAAGGTTCCCAAACCATGAGCCAACTATATTGAACACCTCTATTTATTCCAGAACCAATCTATATAGTTTCCACATAGTTTTCCAAACCATGTACAACTCGTACGTCTAAATACCAGACACTCAACATAGTCCGCATAGTCACATGGTATATGGCGTAAAGATTTCTTAAACTATTATCAATCCATGTGCCACTTGGTGTTAAACAAAAAACATCAAATTTTAATGAAAAACTAAAAAACTCAAACTGGGATTCAACATGAACCTCAAATAAAATATCCAAGGACAAGATAAGAATAAAATTAAAAAATATAAAAGGTATATATGTGATAGTAATATACCCATCACCAATACATGTTGTTCAAATGTTATTGAAAAAAAAAATAAAACTAGAATTCAAGGTTGAATTATACCATAAACTTTTTACTAGATGGATATTGTATCCATCACTAATGTTTGTCCATAAGAGATACAAGTTCAAGGTCATGGGATGGAAACCATTTCACTTGTGTCTAAATTTTGCATGGACCATAAGCTACCAAATTATATCCCAACATTATTATACAACCTTAAACCATAACTGAAGCATAATAAGGTCTACAAATCACTATTTTACCTATATTAAATTCAAAAATGGGGCTAATATCGATAATTGAATCATCACTCTATATGTTATTTGTAATTATGTGCTCTATAAAGTCATCAATAATTTTTATTTAAGTCTATTTAATATAGATTAAAGAATATAAATATCTTGATAAATCAATGATAGTGGAATCATAATCTCAAGAATCATTATATCTCATATACATTCATTTTCTAATCCCATGGAATAATGGAATTTAACTTCACAACATTATCTAAAATCCCATGTATGAAAACAAAAAGATATACACCTTGACGTAGTATAAAGTTGTATATAGTATTTATTACATTGATTATACATTGAAACATGTAATAAATTATTAATAAAAATGGAGATTGGGGTATTGAAAATTTTATATGAAATTCTTTATTATTGTTTAACACTATATAATACGACTTATTGATATAGTGGTTTAAATTGGAATTGATCATAATAAAATATATATTAAATTAGATATAGAAATTAAATATTTGGAATCCCTTGTACCTATAAATAAGTCTTAAATTAGACACATCAATCTCCACTAAAAACTATTATATTATCTTTAGTTCATTTAAATATTGGTTTAAATTTAAAATTCGGATTTTTATCACATCAAGAACAACCTCATACTACAAATTATTTGAATAGGGTATTTATTGTTTCAATATAAATTACCCCAAAGGTATGGACACTAATACTATTATTAAATTACATATTGGGTTTAAAATTTTCTAAATTTTGAATTTTATTAAATAACATACTTTTTTTATCTTGTTTATGTTGGAAATTATATTATTTGGAGGTCCTCAATACAGAATAATTTAAGTAGAAAATAAAAAAGAAGTAATATTACGTCTATTAGTTCCTTTCTCTATATAGGGAAATTCAACATTCATATGAGTTTATGAATTTAAGGGTAATCCTAGAATTTTTTAACCAAGACCCAACATAACTACCTACAATACTTGATATAAATTATAATTTTTTCTCTGTGATGAGTTCTCTAGGTTATTCTCTTTATTATAATGATTTATTTACATATAAAATTTATGACGAATAGAAGAATGCATAATCAGTTTTCTGTGTGAGTTAATACACATAATTTTATTATTTTTAATGTATTGTTATTCAGGAAAATACAAAACATAGGGATTCATGGACAATATATAACATATAGGACCTTTTAGAGAAATTTAAAAACATTTTTATACAATATTTAAACACTTTATAATATGAATCAATGTTACCACTATTATATAATAATATGTTTTACCATCCATAGTTTCAACCAAATAGTATAATATTTTATAATATTTTTATTTAAATGAATATGGATTGTAAAATGTTTTAAATTCTTGATGAACATAAGGAAACTTCATTTTCCATAATATATAATATAAAAATTCAAATTAATCATCTTATTAAATTTACCACCTCTTAAGATATGGTGATCTATAACCAAAACAATATCATAAATAAAGTGTAATAACAATTATATATAACAATATCCATTTTTCAATTTTGACGATGAGACATTATTGAAAAATAAGTCATCTTATCAATGTATAGATGAATCCTCTCCATTAATATTTTAGTATCACATTACAACTATTTTTTATGAATAAAGGACCAATTTTATACACTCTATCATATATAGTGGTCTATTAGGCTATGTTACTTTATGTCCCACACCCAAGTGTTCACAAATAATTACAAATATTAGACCAGATTCCTATGATTTATATAAAATTATACCACCAGAGGTAGAAAATGCATTTACTATTAATGATATAATTGAATTGGGACTCTAATTTATTATTATAAGATCAATATTGTGGTAAGACAAGATGAATTTACATATAACATAGAATATCAAAACTAATAACCATAACTAACCATTTCTAAGAATCATTTTGTCTTAGAAAAATTTTATATAATAGAAATTGATGTTCCCTTGGGTTGAAGATTTTATTTTTTCAAATTTATTTATTTTCAATATTAATATCATTATAAAAATATGATGAGAAATGTGATGGATTATATTATCCCCTCGTTAATCAATAAGTGAAGCTTACCATGGTTTTGGGTATATGCATTTTTGGTAATCCTATGATGGGTATATTAGTATGTTTATCGAGAAAATGATTTCAACATATTAGAAAAAAAGTAAAATGGGGAAGGATAACCTTAAAATCTTGGATGGGTAGAATTATATTCTAATACCATATAAGAGCATAAAATTTAATTATATGGTCTCCATGTATATGAATTGCTCTAATGGTGAAGAATCCTTATCTTAAACCAATTTAGTAGAAGGTGATACTGCCTAGATATTCTGAGATCGATAACTTCTAGGTAGTTGTGAATATAGTTAAAATTTGATAACAAATCAAATGAGAAAAAATAATTTTAAATATCATAAATAGTGTTTATAAAGTCAAGGGTGATATTTTACATGAATAAATATGTATCAGGATTGTTTACGAGGAGATTCACCTGATATGTCTACAATATTCATTGGAATATTTATATTCAAGTATTTTATATTCTAAAATTCTATATAGTTATGTTAGATTGAAATTGGAATAAATTTTAGACAAATAAAAAAATAATATCATGAAATTCAAGGAATATTTGTGTTGATTGTCATTTCCTAGAGGGAATTGATTTTTTTTTTGAAACATTCATAAATAACCTACATTTTAGAGATCATGGAAAAAAATTACTAATTCATTGATGTAATTATTTTCCTACTAAATTGGATGACATAACTTCATACATTAAACATATTGTACCTAACCTATGAATTTTATGATAATATTTATTTTATGGAAGGATATAGAGTCAGCTAAAATTTGATAATTACATTGATGACATGGATTTCTATATGAATCATAACTCAGTGGAGTCCCAGATTTAATGCATTAGCTAATACTAAAACCTCAACACATAGAGAATTTTACTAATTTTTCTCGATGAAAATATGTACCCAGAGAAGAACATAGATCTTCATCATTAATTTTTGTAAATTTATATCATTGAATTCCCAAACATAAGACTTCAATGCTAATAAAAATTTCAATGTTTTGGTTGATAAAGAATCTATAGTTTCCATATTGGTAATCTAATAATTATGAAATGATATGGATAGTGAAAGATTTGGTTGATCATGGTATAAGCATCATAAACACCTATATTGTTATGTTATAATAGAATTATAATAATGATATCCTTGTCATCATCCATGTAAAATGGAATATAAAATCTCTATTAAAAAGGGATATTATAGAATTATATATTTATTAGGATACAAAATCAGTCGATGCTGAATTATTTTAAGTTTACAATATCATGCATCTTATTGAATATGTGCTCACTGATTATTTTTATTATCATTGAATTAAGTGTTCTAGTTTCTACCTTATTTGATGAAGTAAATAAAATATTCATGTTTGAAATAATAATACAAATGATGAACCATCGAACATCAAACATAGGTTTATTATCGACTACATCAGTTTGATCTAAAGATGTTCTAGTGTATATGATGTTCTAATGTAGATTTATGGGAATTTTCCCAAAAATTTATGAAAGAAATGACATTCAAATTCAATGAATTTGTAAAAAATAGATTTCTTTACTACATAGATGTTTATTGTAAATCTATGTAAACCTATAATGGTTTTTGATGTGTATTATTTATATGTTTTAAAAAAGAAAATATGAGGAATTCATTATGTTTTTATCGAATGGTAAAATTATAAAAAAATTTAGAACAAGATAATGAATTAGATGAAGAAGAAATTTTTCCTACTGTATATGTATTTTTAATATCTTTTAGGATGATTTTAGGAATGAAAATCATTAAATGAGGTTATTCTATAAATACCCCGTATGCTTAAAATAATGTAACATGGGAACAAAAAATGTGTACTCTATTATAATGCATTATGGATGGATGCAAGAAGTTACACATTAATTTTCATTTAAATATTCTAATTTCAATGGAATAAAATTAATTCAATAAAATGATGCATTATTTTCAAGGGAACCATAATGGGGAAGCAATAAAAAATTAATAATAACTCATGTATACTACTTGATTAAGATAATGTTATGTATAATATTATATATTTGTTTCTTGAGATTTTAATTAAATTACATTATGAATTGAATAAAATTCCAAAACAATTCATAAAAAAAGATAAAATATTCATTTATCATTATGAGATCTTTTTGTGATCTTCGTAGAAGTGAGAAATACATAAGAGTAGTTTTTTATGATTCAAATAGTTTATATGTAACTAGTAATTTAGTTTCATGCATCTATGTTTAATGGATTAATTAATTCAAATATATTGTGATGATAATTAAGTATATATACATCATGAATATAGATACATAAATCTACTGAGTAGAGATGTACTTATAAAAATGATATTGAAAAAACCACGTTCATATACATGGTGAAAATCTGTTGAAAATTTGAGAAATAGGATATGAAATATGACCATTGTGTTACTCATTGATTATAGTGTGAAGTTGTTGAATAAGTTCTGTGGGAAGAACACAAGTGATGTCTCATGAGAGGAAAGCACGTGTCTTGTCAAACTCAATCCATGATAAGATCATTTTGATAGTGGTATGATTATGTTGTGTGAAGTACCATCAAATTATAATTGAATAATATTGATTAATGTATAGAATTTTGGATTTTTGAAAATAAACAATGAATAAAATAGTAATTTCATGGTACTAAAAAGTAAAAATACCTCATATTATTGCTCTTATTACTAATATATTATCCGCGTGTGGGTTTTTTGACACATTAAGTATTATATCTTTATTGAATATGTTTATATGGTTTTTTTAAAATGAAATAACTTCAAAAATGTTTTTACTGATATTTTACTCACCCCTTCCCTCTCAGTCGTCCATTAGTCCTCAAGGCTCTTCAAATATACTCATATACATACATGTTCCCTATAAAATGATCTGGATAAAGTACACATTTTATATTTTTCAAATAAAAGATAATAATATATTGAATCTAGATTCAATGCCTATCTAGTAATATATATAATTCTCTTCCAAAATATTGAGAAACTAGATGAAGAATAATTATTATAATTCTTAGAGCTCAAAATTTATGTATTGTCACACAATATATAAATCTTATCATAATGGTTTTTGTTCCATGAAACATGGTTTTAGTGATTCATAATATGAATTTAGTATAAGATGTTCAAAATCTAAAAATAATTTATCTGATTAATAATGTCATTTTATTTATTCTAAACTTAAAATTTATCATAATATAGTTCCATGTGAATTATATATAAATATATTTTTAGGTGCAGATAATACAAAATTGTTGACCACATATTGAATAAAACTATGCTGATATGGTGGATATATAGTCAAATAATATTACAAGATTCACCAATATCACAATTTTTAAAAAAAGATAATGAATAATATACAACACTTGTAAATGAATGTGTTTCATTAATTGATGAATAATTAAAAAGGTATCATTGTGAAAAAAATTCATTATAGTAAATGGGATATTAGGTTGAGATAAGTGGTATTTGAGATGATAAACCTCATCCTAATGTGTATATAATGGGAATTAACACTAAAAATCCTCTAATTAAAAAATTTTAAACCATCCCAAAGAACCTAGATGAAATTTATTTATATCCAAACTAATGTATTTATAACTAAATAAATGAGTTATCATAATGGTCTATTAAAGAGACCGAAATTATATAGAGAACCCACCATTTTATGTTCATATAAAAAGATAACCCTTATTTTAGGTAACATGTCTTAAAATATGTTTAAAATTACAAATGTTATTGAAAAATATAAAAATTTGACAAATACTCAAGGTAAAAAAAGTTTGGACTTCCACTAACATATAAGGAATGAATTGTGGAATCCTTAAAATATCCACAATAAAATCCAAAATATTATAGTTCCATAAAAAAATAAATAATTTCATTTAGGACATCCTTCACCGGAAATTAGAAAAACAATATTGTTTGGAATGTTTTGGTGATTTATAGATTCATGGATAGGTCTATGCATTTCTAGAATAATATTTCTTCACGTGAATTATAGACCATCTCTAATTCAAGTGGGAGTAAGGATGAAAATTGGAAAAACCATATTTTAGTGAAGAATACATAATGAAAAATAAATAATCAACCTCTATAGAAAATATTTTAATGTATTGATATTTTTTTTTGAAATTTGGTAAAATAAATATGGATTTTAAAACAATCATTCGAGGAAAAATAGATTTACTTGATGGAAAATATAATCACCACAGTCTAATAATCAGGTTATAAAATAATGTTTTTATACTTTGGGTTCAAAATATGTGAATGGAAATTCATCGGATAAATCATTAAAAAATGCAATATAGAGGTTTGAATAATTAAGAATATGTTTTCTCTTATGTTTATAGAGGATCCACAATGTACCAATGAAAATTATCCCTGATTAAAAATAAATAAAAGATCACGATTATGATAAGAAAATAATTACTCCATGTGAGACATTATTATATTTTTTATGGGTTTACATTCATAGTTAATAAGGTGAGAGGCTACCTATGAAGGTAAAATCTAAATAAATTGTAGTTGTCTATGGATGGGGAAATAAGGTTGGAAAATATCATGTTAGATGTATGACATTGTCACCCAAAAAATATTAACTATTAAAGAATATTGGGAAAGAAATAGTGAGCCATTTTTCTAATCATGTTGATAGATAAAATAATTAAACACAAAAAAAATATGAAGTCTGTGGTACCCAAATGTGAGAAGGCCTTAAAATAAAATGGTTGAATCATAAAGAGAATTGGAGTTTAATGTCATTGGATTGGAAAACAATCTCAACCCACATTCTTTATATCAGTATTTAATAAGATACCACTGTTATTCCCTTATTAATATAAAGATTAATCAATATTTTATAACTATATTTGATGATACAATGTATGTTTCAGTTGATGAGGATATAATGGAGCCATCTCTAGTGGGGAATTTATATTTTCTTCAAAATATATAAATTTATATAGATTTGATGATAAAATATGAATTAGGTAATATTTTCAATCCCCGAATTTTTTAAATATGTATTTATATTTTTTATCAAATGTGATTGATTATATAACCATTTTGGGATGAATTGTCACTTGAAGAATTTAGATATATTTGTTTATGTGTGATTAGATTTGTGAATTTTCCAATAAAATTGGTATATGTAACCCAAAATTTGATACTCTTAAAACTGGGGACCCATGTAAAAATGTGGAAAGAATTAGTTTCTACACTTTTCAACATTTTTTTATAATTTTTTATTCCCATATAATGTTACTTTTAATATTTTATTGAACAATTATGAGAGATATATAATTCCATGTTCAATTTTGATAATGTTCTGTTGATATTAAATTATAATTTTCACATTATCTAGATGATTTGTGGTTTAAGATTAATTACAAAAATTTTATAATTATTAGAGATGTTAGACACTAATAAAGGGTTATTAATGTTTTTTTATTAGTAAACAGTATTAGTCTTTATATGCCTCAATGGATTTTTGAATTTCTAAATTATAATTTTTGTCTAAAAATCCCACCCATTTCACATGAATAATTGGATTTGATTTGTATTCAATGAAGATGTTGTTAAATTCTTCCAGTGGCGTTATTGATAGTAAATTAATTTGTATAATATTCATCCCATTAACCTATGCTTGTATTATAATTCATTTTTTATCAAATCTTAAGTGATGTCAAACATTTCATAGGGAGAAAATGTTGTAAATTGATGAAATACTTTTGAATAATCACCATGAATATTTTGGGGAGAGGAAAATGACCCATAAATTTAGGGATAGAATAATTTCCAACCCATTAATAAAATTCATTTAATGTAAAAATAAATTACATTTACTATTCGAGTAAATGTGTAATTGATAAATAAATCTAAAGGGGGATATTGAAGGGTCCATTAATTAATGGTTTCATTTGTTTTCACCTATTGTTATTTTCATTTTAAATTTAATTTTAAAATCATTATTAGAGGGGTGGTGGGGTAGAGTATCCCCCATTAATGAAAAAGATAAGTAGTCTATAGTTTTTAAAACATTTTTTTGGTTCTCCAAATATATGTGTATGGGGAAGGTTATTTAGAAGCTACTACCGACATATTGGGTAAGTAAAACTATAAAGATGACATTTCATTAATACTTGGATAGGAATAGTAAATTTTGAACCCCATATCACATAATGTAGTTGAAATATATTGTCATCAAGTCTATGTAAATTGATAAAGGTTAACGAGCATTATCATAAATTGGATTGCTGGAAGGTGATATAGCTTGTGGATATCATGATGTATGCCTTCTAAGAGGTGAAAAAGATAGTGTATATAAGACAAAAACTCCATGGATAATAAATACAATTAGTTTCCATATTTATCATTTAAACATTCTTCGGTGAAGTTTGACTTGAACATAGAAAACTCTAGATTCATTGAAGAGGTGTTTCCCCTAATAGAGTACTAATATTCACAGAAATACTAGTATATAAAAATTTATATGTAAAATTACATGTAATTAAGATGGAATGACATTTGAACTATTATAATAAATAAATAAATAATTTTAATATTTTATGACATTATTTTATGATTTTGGAGTATCTTTAGAATAAATTAGATGATACTTGAAATATTCCTATTTAAATATGAATTTTGGAGTACATAAAAAATGGATAGTACAGAATATCAATTATTTTCTTACTATAATGAATGAAATCACTACATATGTAAGAATTCATGTTTTAAATGCAATTATTTTTCAATCTTATAACTATTTCATAAGTATTTTAAGCGAACTAATCATTATCAAATGCATTTATTGTTTAGAATTTACTATTGAGATTATGTCTCTAAATTCCTATGGGAAAATATTCAGTATTTATAAATATCATCCTAAAGAATCTATGTGAAATGATATTCCAAGGGTATAATGAAAATAATAATTATTATTCTGTGAAAAAAAATTCATTATATATCCCAGTGTATAGTTTTAATAATTTTGAAAAGTATGAAGGTCAACTATATAAAAAATTCTCTTTTTCTAGATTTTGAATCTGTTATAGATGAAAATTTTTGGATACATCAGGAGTTTTCATCCATGTTATAAAAATAATAAATAAATATATTGGTGTTGTATCCATTCATAAGATGAAATTAAATTTTACCATCATTTATGGAAAGGGAACACCAATGATAAATTAAAATGAAAGATTTTATAATTATTTAATTCTTTGAAAAAAAATCAGTTGATGTCAAGGATATATTTTTTATTTTAAAGAATCGTATAGTTTAAAAATTCCATGATCATAGATTATAATGAGTAAGATAAATTGAATAATTCCGCGTATATATATTCATGGAAACAAAATTAAATAATTTTGTTTTCCAAAATAAATTACATTAAGAATCATCAAACCTCAACATACTATTTGTCATGGCATACATATGTTTAATATAAGTGTATTAAAGTGATAAAATGGATTAGGGATGGATGTTAGGGTATTTTTTCTAGAAATATAGAATTAAAGGGAATCTATATTTCATTAATTGAGATGTTAATAATTAGTTCCTTCTCGGGATTCATTTTTTTGAATATATATATATAGGATTGAATATTTGTAGTGTATATTTTGTGGATATATTTAAGGAATACGTATTCAAGCCTATTTTTCGTTTTTTTAAGATGATACTTATCCAATATAAGATAATATTATAAATAAAAAGATGAAAATGTATATATTACTACTATATATATCTTATGAAGATATGTTTGGTCGATTTTTAGAAACAAGAAGAATTAAATAAGTGCATTCATAGAATATTAAATGAGATTAAAAAGTTGTTTATATAGTAATGTGTAAAACCAAAATGGGTATTTATTGAAAAAAATTCTAAATAAAATTATAATTTACCCCTCAATTTTCCATTTTATGTTTCTAATTTATTTGAAAACCATTTATTGCACTTATATGATGCCATATGTGAATATTAATTTTATGGAAAATGAAATATGAAAAGAAGAAAAACTCACTACTCTAGAATGAATTATTGAATGTTATTGAGAATATAAGAGCCATTCTATATGAGATCTAAGGATTGTAAATTGAATAAAAAATGAATAATCTACATTAATTTGTAGTGAATAAAAAGAAATAACATTCTATGAATAGTTTGAGGGAGATGAAAATTTATAAATACATATAAAAATGTTATAGATATCTTAAAGAATGATTTTTGACTAGAAACTGAGATGTATAAATATTTTTTCAGGATTATTAAGAAATAGATAACCGTATATTAAAAATAAGGACACCTACTTTAGAGAGGTAGATATATCCTTGAACTGGTTGTAGATCTTATTCAAATATAGAGTTGGGGAGAAACTCTTGAAAATAAATAGTTCAAATCCTTGGAACACGGTTATAAAAGAATGCTGCCATTTGAAATGGTGATAATAGTTTGAATATATTAAATAATTTCATTGGGAATAATGAAATTGAAGTCCAATGATATTCAAGAAATAGGTTAGTGGGACTCTGGTTGAGGGAATATCAATGTTATTGTGATTGAGTTTTAGGGTATGATGAACCCTCTACATGAAATTGAATGAAACTGATTGTGTATAAAATACATGGTTCTGGTGGCTAACCAATCAAGGGAATAATTATGTCAATGTTTCGAACCAGGTAATAATATTTTTGTTCATATTCCACTTTTTTGAATAATTTTTGTGTGATTATTTGTGACATAAGTAAGAGAGGATCAAGAATTAATATGTATTGGATATTGGATTTGAATATAAATAAATTCATAAATGTTTTTCTGGATAGTTGATTTACCCATCCCCTCTTAGTTTTCCATAAGACCTCTAAGAACCTCCAAAACTTCTGAAATAGATAAAGAGTTATATAATCATCTAGGGATGTGTATAATTCCCCTACCCAAAGCATTAGGACTAATCAAGAGATTCAAAATACATCATGTGAAATACACCATATGAAAGAGGCTTTTGAATAGTTGCGAGGATATGAATTCTAATGGTGGTTATACTATAACCTCATTATCATAACTAAAACAAAAAATATAAATGAAATATGAACAACTTAGAAAATAATGTCAAAGGATAAAACATTATAATGAAATAAATTATAGATTCCTTATTATTCAAATAAATAAACTAGGATCCCCATGTGGAAATCCTAACCATATTATCTATTACCAATAAATATAAAAACACCACAAAGTCCCCCAGAGACCACCCCAGTACATCTGCTATCAGTATGATTTACTTCAATGCATTTATACATGGGAACCCTTCCCTTAACTATACCCCCTTACATGTATTCTACACCTGTATCAATATTTTGGTGTTGTTGTGAGTAAAAATACTAATTATGACACCAAAAAATCACTCTTATCATTTGTACACAAGTATAATTGGTTTATTAAATGATAACAATAAATTATTCAGAAATCATACTCTATGAATCTATAGGATAAACATGCCACCACAAGCCCCAGTTGTACCTAAATTATCTCCATGTTAGTTCTGTAATTAAAATTTTTCATATGTGATCAAGAACTAGTCAAGAGGATAGATGATTTCTTACTCATCATTAACAAGGCACTGAGTTTTCAGTGAGTCCAAATGGTTGGTTGTGATGTCTTACTCTACATCCTCAATGTATAAAGTTAAAATATCATTATAATGAGTCAAGACATATTGTTTTCATTCCCTTAACCTATATATAGTTTAATCATTATCATCACTGCATGTTTTTCGTAGTCCCCCTCTAAGGTGTAACCATACCTCGACATTCCACAAGTTATAAGTATAAGAGAAATACATCTATTGGATGGTAAATTCAAAAAAATTGGATGATCATATTAAATAAAAGTATTGTATGTAATCATGGTAATATAGTATCATTATATATTAACATTTTATCAAAATAAAATATGGTACAAGCTACTCAAGCAATATGATTAGAATTATGGTTTATATTGGGGTCTCATAGGCTACTGACACCCAAAAGAAAACACCATCAACCATGATTAACATGTCAATTCAATCATAATATGGATTCATCACATAAAATTTTTATAAGGGGCTCAAATGGAAAAGAACATACAACCTCGTATTTTTCAATGTAGTACTGAAAATTTTAATATGGATTAAATCCCAAATCAGATTGTGTACCCACAAAAAACTATATTTCCAATCAAAGATGGATATCAAGATCTGGTTTATCATGAAGAAGGTTTGGAAAAGATACACTGGGGATTTTATGTTATGAATGGTCATTCCATGAACAGATACATCATAGATTCTATCTATGTAACTAGTACTCAGATACATCAAATATGGGGAAACTAATTCAATGAAACTATTATTTTTTGAAGAAAATATCTTGAATTCCACATCCATTCCCAAAGGTAACATATATTTTAGTAAATAGATATTGATCTACCATAAATTTCCCTTATAATGATGATATAAGATGGTATTCAAGAATAATATGGTCTCATGATGATCGATCAATGACAACATTCCCCGAAACATCCACCATTCATGGGAGATATAGTTCAGATTAAGGAGATGTTGTCGAAATGTTAGATCAACCACCAATCTAATAAAGGATAAGAAATATCAAGTTAGATATTTAAGGATAATAAATATCCATATAAAGTAACATTGTTTATACATTAATCTTCCATAAAAAAAGTTCTATAATAAATAACCAGAACATCATACCCATGAGATAATCATATTTGATAGAATATTAAGATCTGATCAATATACATCATCAAATCACTAAACCTAGAACAAATAAATGATTAATTGGATAATAAATCACCATATCTGTATAGAAAACATAGATCCATGATATATCTATACTAAATTTACAAAGATGAATTGTAATTTGGTATATATGTAGTGGGAAAAACCGTTCTAGTCTCATAGAATCAATCCACCATCAAGGAGACAAGGGGAGATGAATGAAAGAGAACATGAATAAATAGGGGAGATATCTATTACAAAATAGAGGTTAGTGACAAAATATATAAATTAAAAAGTTGTAAAAACTATTAGAATTTTAAATTATTTAAATTTAATTCACAAACAACATACTTCACAAGAATGCTCGTGGACCCCACAGGTTAGGTCCCCACCAGCTGGCCAGTGTCTATCCCCTAGCTAGTTGATGTACTATTAATAACCACATGGTTTCTTCTAGAAACATTAGCAAGATGGTAGGGTCTATAAATTATTATATATGTGTTTTAGTCTCATTAGTTGGTCAGTGGACTCCAACAGCTAGCTTGTGGCCACTATCCAGCCACCACTAAGCCTAAAACAAAAACAATTTCATACCATAAACATTTAGATGCAATTAATATAAAACACATTAAACACTCATACTAGTCATGAAAAAATATAGAGAGATTAAATATTGTATACATATATATCTCATGCATCAAACAAAATTAAAAAATTTACAATTATCATCCATTAAAGACCTTACATCCCCAAGAAGTAAGATCCACAGTTCTAAAAAAACTCTAATCATTAATCCCCAACATCTAACTACAACTCCCATGTTTCCGCCTAGAACCATCTACAAACAAATATATTCCAAATAAGTGGTAACCACATTACAAAAATAACATTATCTCTATATTTCACATTCCAAAATTTGTTTTCCTTGTATGATGCATTGAGTTCCAGCTCAACATCATCAAATACAATGACATGCATTGGATAAAGCATGATACTCTAGAATTAGGATATAATAAAAATATCATTCGTACTAGGGTACTTGAAATTAATATATTGATAGTATTAAATTATTACAATTTTCATGATGATATAGAAGGGAAGGAAAAATCCTTAAACTTGATTCCATTTATTTTACAGTCATTGATGGCCTTACTGATGAGTCACTCTCAAAAAACCTCATAGCCAGTAAAAAAATTTAACGGGCTCCACGTTTATTTTGAATGAGAATTATTCAAATATTTTATCTATAGTTACAAACTTCTAAATCAACTACACTATCATAGAGGTATAATATTCCAAGCAACCCACCATGACTACTGCCTCACCAGACTTAGGTCATCAAATTGGTGAACAACATATTCTACCATAAAGAGCCTCATATGGTTCAACATGAAACAAAGGATAGTATGTTTTGAGATAATAATCCTAATCTAATCTAAGGTGATTATCCTATTATCTATCAATTTAAAGGAAGCAATATCGAATCATATCCTACACTATAGGAATATTCATCATAGACTACACATTTTTGAATTGATGCTATGATTTTTTTCATCTCAAATGAGACCCAAGGGCCTTATAAAATTCATGTTAAACCCATGAGGTAAAACAAATTCTCTATATAATAATATTCTAAATGTAAATATGTGAAATTTTACAACATCAATGATATATTTCTTTCACATATCTTTTACTGAGTGAGTATCATGGGTTGGTAAGAAATGAACATCATTCAATAGGAGATAAATAATAGCCTTGAAAGAAACATGAATCCTCATCTTATAGGGTAACCGTAAAAAATATCACGAAACCATAACACATACACATGGGAATAGATATTGGATGATGAAAACAACCATGAAACTTGTGTTTATCATTAATTCCATGGCATGTAAGACCTAGGGAAATGAGTCTATAAATGTATGTCATCATATATGAACACTATAAACATCACCAAAAATATCATTGTACATATTTTTTCCTCCACAATGCACATACCAATTCTTGGTATTGATGTATCTCATAATAACTTTCCTTATATTTGTCGGTATTAAAACTCTCTCTTATAAAATGATCACATCATTACATCCAATGGCAACCCATGATTCAGGTCACCGTTATCTAGTTGTTCCTACATCTATGATGAATCTGAATAGTATTATTGATTATCCTTCAATTGTCTACTATATATGATTTGATAACTACTGGGGTACATGACATTAATTCTTTTTAATAAAGCATATCCATATTCACGTTGAGGAAAAATCCACCAAATTCCAATGATTCTATGAATCCTATTCACTAAGATCCTATGATACATGTTTCTTTCGATTAAGAGAATCTACAATGATGATTCCATAAACTAGTTTATATTTTTTCTCAAATTATAAAATATTTATGTTATCTACCTCATGGATTTTACAAAAATATAGTTCTTATTCCGAGTTGATATAGCAGATGCTCTTATGGTCCATAATGATAATAAATCACTTCCCAAAGAAACAGTGCACCAACCCATAAATGCATAGGCCACAGATGTTAGCTCTATGTCTAGGATAATAAATTAACACTCGTGAGGTCACAAATAACACGACCCATAAGATACTACATGATCAATATGCATAAGTACTTCCCCAAACCAACTCTTGATGCATCATAATATACAAAATACTTGATCCCCTATTCAAGAAGTATTATTACTAGAGTTATAGTCAACCTATTCTTTAATATAATAAAAGCATCCTCACATTGGTTCACCTAGTAATAAATAACTCCTTTAAAAATCTATGTTGTATTATGTGTGGATAAATAAGTGATGTACTGGTTAGAATACCGACAGTATCACAGAACACCAAAAATTCTCCTGATCATAAAAATTCCTTGGGGATGTGTCTAGAATATCACAGCCTCCACCTTCTCCAGGTACACTAATATACCGATCATAGAAACTAGATTCCTTAAAACATTTTCATCCCAAATCCAAAAGTGACACACCAACATCTTAATATAAAGAGAATTTTCTCATTGTGAACTCATGAATGTCTCAACATGCCTAGCATTCATCTCTAGGGTAAGTGATTAAATGAGGATATCATCAATGAAAAACATGATAACGGAGTCAATTTAGGGGTGCATGGTATTGTTCAAGAGATCACTAAATAATTTTGATGCATTAGTTAGACTAAAATGAATATTTATGTACTCATATATCCCGTACATGTTCCTCAATGTCATCTTTAAGATGTACTACTCTCAAACCCAAAATTTGTGACAGCCTAATTAGAGATTTATCTTAGAGAACCACAGAGATCCCTATAAATGATAAAATAAGAAATCAGTCTATAATAAATGGTTCAAATTTTTCAATGTCACATAATTAATATTTTATTAATATTTGTAGATTTTAATTCTACTATTTTCGTTATTGGTAAAAATAATATTTTACCCACACGACGATGTAGTGGGCATCATAACAGCCGTATGCTTTATCTTCACGATATATAAATTGTGATCCTTTCTCTAAATTGTAAACACCTGATTTGGGGTTATCAAAAAAAATTACAATAGGAAAAATATATATTTCAATGAAATATCCTCAGTTCGGTAGGATATATGTCAAGTCATCTGGGATGATGTCGTAACATAAATACAAAAAAAATGACGAAAATATGATGGGTGTGCCACTTATACATATAAATGATCTAAGACTATAATATTAAATATAATAATCCCAATATGGAATTGTTTTGGACCCAATCTGTCATCATTATACTCCTAAATGATGATCATCACAAAATCCTCTTCGTTGGGAGATATAAATGACATATGTCTCAAATATAAATCATTGTGGGATAAAAATATGGTTAGTTAGTCCATGAAATGAATTATTTTGAATCTAATTTATATTTTTATTCATGATGTCTCATAGATTTACATAATCATAAATCACTATAGGACACTTGAGTCATCACTAAATATTTTCCACCTTCATAACCAACGACATATCAATGGACTTAATCATAGAAGATGACATGAATGGTTTAAAATTCCATCAAAAAATTATATATATATATATATAAAGGCATGTGAATAAAACAATATTAAATAAAATAGTAAACAATTTATAGGTTTATAATTGCATTATTCAATTATAAGATCATCCCTCTCAACTATCATCTTGAATATGATCCTCATCATATACTCAGCCCACCTCAACTCTACCACCCTCCCTCTGAGGTACACAAATCATCTTAGTTGAAATTATATATGTATAATATTGAGGGCCGTAGATGAATCCATAAAATATAACTTGTTCATCTCCTTCACCACTACAAATCGTTTTCTTGAATATCTCAATCAAAATAGTTGGATGTTCCCAATATTTCCACATTACCAATACATTATTTAAGGTGTTGTTTATAACATGTGGTAATGTTCAACCATGCCATGATTAATGGATAGTGTAATTCCCCCAAATGGTAATATAAAATCCATAATCTATTCATTTTACATATAAATCCATTGTTTCAAATCTTCTGTTATCCTCTTTTTTTCCGAATGTGACACTCATCATAGTAATAGAAGCTCCACATAGATATATACGGAATGGATATAGAATAATAACAACATTACAATCTTCCAAGAAATTCTAAAATTTCAATACCATTCACACAGTATATTATTATGAAGTTATGTTTGAGCTCCATGATTTTCGTTTGATAACAGTATGAAGATTGATCATGAACATCCTATCCTTTTGAGCATAATTTTAGGAAGATTTGTAAAAACATAGTAGTTATTTGAAATGAGTGGATTGTGATGAAATTATAATGGTTCCTTATAATATTTAGAATAAATATCATCCTCAAATTACCTTCATTATATCTATAATTAATTCTCTAAAAATTGATCCTTAGAGGCCTTCCATATGAGACCCTCAGTTATGACAAATTATACCAGGATGCTCCACTATCACCTTGAGGGTCCATAAAGCAGGAACATCTCTATAATGAATCATTGATCCTTCAATGTCTCATGAAAGTCAAATACCCCATTAATTATTCATAACCAATCATCCAAAATCTATGGTCCTCCAGTTCCTAGAATGGATGGAAAATGCTCAAGATGAAAATATTATGTGTAGTAAGCCATAATCTTTTATTCTATTATACTATGGATATATAACATCTATAATATTTTATTTTTTAGTGGATCCATTGGTTATAATATTTGATCAGGTGTGTGAGAAATCTCAAGTGTATTTTCATATACACCCTTTGATGAAAATGTAATCTCATCACTTACAGGATAATTTTTTAATCTACAAGGTATAATTTTGTTTAATTTTAAAAGAACATTAAAATCATCTAAATGCATATCTTAACAATTCTTCAGGATCGCAAAATGTTTTTCCTAGAATTACACCCACAACATAAGTTATACCAATCCTATAATTATCAATTTTTCTTCTTCCGTAAAATTTTCTAATAGTAAAATATTAATATCTATGAGAACAACATATGTTCAACTCATTTCCTCAGTATAAATATATCATGATAGTAAGAAAAAAAATATTTCTCAATATGGAATAAAATTGAAACCCAAATTGAAAGAAAGAATCATTTAATTAAATAAGAAAACTATAATACATTATATAAAATGTATATATATTTAATTTGATCCTATGTGAATACTCATGTTGAATAAGTGTACCCAAAATCCCATAAAATATATATATGAAATCCTAATAATGGAAGCTCATAGGTCTATTACACCTGATATAGTGAGGCACAATGAATCTGCACTACTTGAGTCTCACATCTCTAATCATATTTCTACCACTTACAAGGTAATTTAAATGAAACGAAATGAAAAAATTTGGATTATATTTTGTAACTCCCCATACCAAGTCATCAAGCCTAATTTTTAGAGGTATAAGACATCAAACATGACACCATATATGCATTAGGTATCCAAATAATAGTGGGTGTTATAACACCATCAATGGGGAGATAATACCATTATTATAATATTCATAAAAAAACAAATACAAATAAACACATATTAATAAAATTAGAATATAAAGAATCATAATTTAGAAACATATGGCGTCCAAGTAATAGAAATAAATAAATTGGGTTCCTACTGTGGAAATAAAAAATATAGAATATGGTTAATGTAAATAAAAATGAAACAATATGTAATAATATCATGTCCGTCATGATAACATTATTATATCCATACTCTAATATCACCCACCTTCCATCATTAAAATTACCTTACCTAGATTTCCTTACATGAAGTATGATCACACATCAAGAATACCATATATGGTTTTAGTGATAAATCCTAGTATAAAACCTCCAATGAGTCATTAATATGTGTTCACAAGAAAAATAGGTACATTCCATGCTAACGATAAACTTGTAAGAAATCCTAAAATGTCATACATTGGGAATTAGGGTGTCAACTAAGCCACCATGATCACCTACCAAACATACTCTATCTACATGATGGTTGGATAATAAAAATATTTAATAATAAATAATGAAATATCCATAAGTCTTGTAGCGAAATTACTCTAAATCAAGAAGACCTCGAGTTTTGATTCTTGACACAAAAATGACATTGACATGTAACATAACATCTTCAATCCATAGAGTGAACATTAACGAATCATTTCTCAGGCTACAAGGTCTTCTAGACCATACCCTATGTATATGTATATTGTATCCTTCATAACATTTCTTACACACACCCCCTTTAAGGGATATCCATCTCTCTATGGTCCACCTATAATGAGTACCACGATAGTATCTCAATCCCATGGTAAATTTATATAACATGGAAGATCATAAATAGGTAAATCATATAATTCCATCATGACTATATAAAACTAACATATTAGAACATGTGATCAAACTAAAACATTGTATTATGATAAAATATCAGTACTTATGGAATAAAGAATAATATTTGGGTCTTATGGAAAATACATGCACCCACAAAAAAACACCAACAAACAAGATTAAAAAGATATTCCATTACAATATAAAATCATGGAAACAAGTGTATATAAGGGCCTAAAATAATTAGAATATTTCAAATACAAATTCGTTGATGATGTAAATTTATTATTTATAGTGGATAAAATCTCAAATCATGTTCCGCATAAATGGATAGCTACCTCACACAATAAGGTTTTTTATCTCGTGTACTAGTTCATAGAGAAATAGGTTTATAAAAGAGACACAAGTAGATTCCATGTCATGAAGGGTGTGTTTATTTAATAATATATTATATAGTTCATCAAAAAAATCAACTAATATGAAATGTTTAATAAGGGGACATCAATTCAGTGGATTTACTGTCGATTTAGGAACAAATCATGAATTACTCAATAATTCTAGTAGAGAAACAATAGTTTATTCAACAATCATCGATCAAACATCAATCTAAATAATAATAGAAAAAAGATGATATTAATGAAGAATTCTGTATAATTATAATTGATATATTATAATATACATGGAAACATCAAATATTCATGATAGATCGAGTTTTGATCAAATAGATTTCAATAAAATTTCAGATCCACCACCAATAAAGCAAAGGATCATAAATATCAAGTATGTTCTTGGAGGATAATAATGATATTAACAAAATATTTTCTTTATTTTATTAATATACCATCAAAAATAGGTTTAGGTATGATAATGATAAACACATATACATGAGAGAATATTAATTGAAGGTTGATCACGATTTAATCAAGAAAAATCATCAAATCAGTAGTTAAGAAACCAATCTAGGAAATATTATAGATTTTATCATCTAATCATCATTGAAACCATTTATCTATCATATATCAATATTGAATTAAAAAAATAAGAAGAATAAATTCATGTATATAGAGAGACAACATGCCTTTATAGATTTTTTGACTTGATCTAATGTCAATGACCAATTGGAAAATTAATTGGATAGATCATGAATCATGTTGTTCTATATATAATTTTAAATAAGTTATTTTATTTATAATTAGTAAATTAAAAAGTTAAAAAATTGAGTGAATCTAAATTTCATGGGGTGAATTTAATGAACACCTGTTAAACTACACCTGTGAGATGGTGGAACCATTCATTGGACCGTGTGCTATATAGAACCACCTAGGTTCTTCCATCACCAAGAACTATCCAATGGGGTCTATCGAAAACCCCAAAATTCTATCACACCTATAGATAGATAGTTGGGTCAATTGAATAGTCTGTGGAATCTTTCTATCCACCACACATTCCAGCCTCAAAATAACTACCATCCTTACATTCATGGAAGATTTTCACATTTAAATCAATATCCTTAAACAACCATACCATTTATGATCTAATAGATGGATGTAGGATTATAACAAATTAAACATTTTAGAGACCTAATCATGATGTAAATAGACATTACATTTTTTTTAGAAAACTGAATACATGACACAAACAGCTTCCCAAAAACCGTATTAGTTTATTCTATTTGGGAACATGGAACATAATATTTTAATCAGGGTGAAATATATTCATCATCTCTGATAAATATCGTCCCCTTCAGTTTCCCAACCTAAAACCATTATTTATATCATGGAGAAAATAAATCATATAATGGGTGAGCTCAATTTCTCAGTAAGGGTAAGCTTGGAGAACATTAATCATACAATAAACATTTGAATGTAAAAACATAAAGATAAATTTTAATCATCAAAATCAAGAGTCATGAAATAAAGTATTATAGTATGTAAGGAATGGATCAAAATGGACCATTAACGAAGATAAAATATATTAGGCATAAATCATGTAATTGTTGAATACTAATAAGCACAAAAAAGGATTCACATTTTAGCCAATGCATTGCTTCCTAAAACATCATAGTACACAAATTTCATTCTTGAACTGGGTTTACTTGTTTTTCTAGACATGTATTACTGAACTATATTTACTAGTTATTTATATCATGTATATTTAATTAGATATAAATATTTTCCCAATTAAATGGAGGGAGGCATAGGTCCCAAAAATCTCATAATGAAATCACTCTTTCGTGTTCCATAAAACATAAATCATTCATCACAGTATTGACCATGAAATGAAATTGGTTTATTATTCGACATTTCATAAAAACAAAATTTATATAAAAGGTCGTTCCATCATAAACACAACAAAATCATAGTAATATTAGGGATGTAAACATCACCCTATATAATTGTGTTATCTTATATGGGAAATAATTTTGATAAAACACATTAACCCAATTCTTGGAGAAAATATCCTTTCTTCTTCAAAAGATATTTTATTTCTTCTAATTCCCATGCAATTTTAAATGAAAATAATATAATAGAACCTAAACTCAAAATATTGTAAAGTAAGATTCATGGAAGAAATGCAGTATAAAATATTAAAAATCTTTTCATGATGCATAAGTAAAAAAAATTCCTCCCATACTTTTTTCAGAGAAGTAAATAATTACCTTTTATGGTAAACAAAAGATATATTCCTTCCATACAATGTTGTAAAAGTAAAAAATGTATAAAAATGATTTTAAATATACATTACAGAATATTAAACATTTTATGGGATCATTTTTATAAAACATGCACCTATATTGTAAATATATCCCCATATAATCAATCATGGATAAAAATGAGATTTGAAATTTCGCCATTACCTAAGATCCAACTTCTTCCATATGTGTCTGAAACACCTCTTCTTCAATGTGACACTTTTAAATTTTGTCTTTAGGAACTAGAGATAGTCTTTTATGAATACTAGAACCACTAGAAAGTATCTAAGCAAGCTGGAAATAAAAATGGGTAGGGTTTGGACGAGCATGAAGGCTCAAAATAGAGTGAAGATGATATGGAGGATGATCCATTCTATAAGAGACGTGATGGGAACATTAGTATACTATCAAAATATTAATTTTTTATAATATTTTTTATATTCAATAGTTCACCAACTCATTTAATTCGAATATAAGAGGATTATTTTATGAAATCATCTCAACCAATAGGTTTCTGACATGTTTAGATGTCAAATTTAACTTTATATTTTATCTTTAACACTTAGTTAAGCAATTTAAATCATACTATGTATTCATGTATATTCATACTATATGGTTAATACAGTTATTATAAAAATCCAATATAATATAAAGTGGTTAATTGATGACTTGTTTATCATTATCTAATTCATTTCTCAGTATCTTATATTTTTTAGGACTATTATAAAATTTAATAAAACAACATTTGTTTTAAGACCCCATTTATGTCAATTTTTATAATATTCATATCGTGACTTTTTAAAAATACATAACAACATGATTTTAAAAAAATATAATTTATTCAAAGATAACAAGTCATACTCAACCATAAAATTATTGGATGGAATTAAAAGATCCAATGTAAATTTATTTTAAAATTTATAGTCGTACTTTTTTAAATCATTCCTTGATAATGTAATCACTACGTCATAATTGTATCATAAATCAGTTTATTTTTTTGGTGGTTAAAATTTATAAATTAAGTACAATGATGTGTGAAATATTTTCATATTTCTAATGACTATATATAAACATATATGTCAACTATATCACCCTATATTAAAATAAATTTATTAAAAGTTATATGTTTAGGTTATAAGTATCTTTACTTTAAAATAATTAATATAAAATGACATTTTCACATCCAAGAGGATCCATGGGGTCCCAAAATCTACACAAGGATACAAATTGTTAGAAATATCTCATCTAATGAGATTTGGTCATGTGTTATGGATGTTTAATAGTATTATAATATTATCTTTTTACCCTTATTTACAAGATTTACTCTTTAACCCTGGTAAATAAAATAATTACCGAAGTTACTATTCATTATTTCCAAAAATAAAAAGTAAGTATTTAAATTTTTTTAAATATACGATTCTAAATATAGATATTATTTTTCCCATTTATAAACACTTATGCTGCATTAATTAATTTTACATTTATTGTCACTGTCAAAACCAAATTTCAGTTTTTTAGGAAGTAAAAACTATAAAAATGTTGACATCTGTATATGTAATATTTAAAGGTGAAATCACATTTAATGACAAATTTTTTTATTAAATGATAAACAATTAATATAATTAAAATTTAAAACCAATTAAAAATATATTTTATATATATATAAAAATTAAATGAAAAGGATGTTTCAAGTCAAAATGTAGTATTTTTCTATATTCATTAAACTATTTATTTTATTAGAAAATTACCCAAAATTTAAAAAACTAAAATATTATTTCATGCATCTAATTTAAAATTAAATTTTTTCAAATTTATCTTATACAAATTTAAAAAGTTGAATAAAAATAGTTGTTCCTTAAAAAACGATAAAACTATATATTAAAAAAAAATTATTTTGTTCCCATATCATGATATATGAATTTTGCTAGATAAATTATAATGGTATATAGAATTCAATATATTGTTGATTCTTTTCATGATGACTAGTTTATATACCATTAAATAATATTATTTTAATAATAATTTTTTTTGTAAAACTCGGTAACTCCTACAATGCAAGCTATCGAGGAAGGTCACTCTTCCATGTAATATATGTCATTATAGTGTAGTGTGTAGTGAATGATTACATTTTTGTAGAGTATAACATAATACAGACTTATTTGATTTATACATTTAACAATATCTATAGTCTGTGTTTTGTGAAATGAATGTTATCTTAAGAACATGAAATACTATGCAACACATGCCAAAAACTGTGTTGCTTATACTCAAAGAAAATATAGTGTTGCGTATAGTGCAATATAAACAAGGTGTTTATTAAAAAACCTGAAATAAATGAAATTAAAAATATTATATCTCATAAAATCTCATTGTGTTTTTTTATACCCCCATTAAAATTTATTTGGAACTCATAATTCGTCAAGGTTATAAATGGATCACTACTTTAAGGATTCTTTCATGGGAACCAACATCGGAAAAAGGAAATATAAAAATACATTTTAAAAAGGAATGATAGAAACATAATTATAACCATATCTAACTCATCAATGGGATTCCACGTAATAGAATATATGAGAGAAGTGAAAACATGGATATGGATGTAAAATATAACCATCATGTTCTAATAGATTGTGATATAGAATAAGGATTGGATAAAATTAACTACAAAAAATACATAAATTTGTGATGATTTAAGGGAACATGTGATTAATTAGATAATAGTGTTCTAGGATAACCTTTTTGGTTTTCAAGAAACTTTTCTTAATGTTGAAGAACATGTTAATGAATAATTACATGATTTTAGTACAATCTAGAAATTGGTCCTGCCTTGAACAATTTCTATTTCATATCGTAATCAAATATATGATGTCGAATTTTTCAATACTAATGTGTTAGAAGATCATGTTATATAATGATAGGGCATTCCATATGTATCATCTAAAGGGATATAAGTTGGAATCAAATATGCATACTTCCATATATAGTGAGATAATACTATATTCTAAAATTCTTCAACTGATGATTAAAATAATCATATCAAAATTGATAACCTTAAAATCCATCAAAAATATGAATATCCAAATATATATATATATATATATATATGTTTAAAAACATATATTAACATTTATTCTACATATATAATAAAGTATATCTAGTTGTTCACATTCCAAAAAATGTGAACACCTTCATCATGTATTCTCCTATGTCATGGAAATAACCTAAATTACTAAATATCTTTTTTGAAAACATGCATGTTTCCGTATTACAAAACATATTGGATATATTTCATTAAGTCCAAAAAATTTGTATACTTCATCCATGATAACATAACCCTTTTATCAATAAATCTGTAAATAAATCCCAAGAAATAAGTATCATCAAATTTAATTATTCAAATATATCATTATAAAAACATAATGGTAATATTAATGGTTATATTTCCCTTAATCATTTTTTCTCTAAGTATTTCACCTTACACTTGAATAAATTTTCTTTCTCCAAAGATCTATTCAACATATCCTTTCAAATACTTAATGAAAAACATATTTCATGATTCATATATCATAATATTTGACTTCATAAAAATATACTCCTCAATCATAGAACATTATTATTACACCAATACTCAAGATCCATAATATTAATCTTTTCTAATATAAGAATCATTACATATGGTTTCTCAACCTCACGCTTCTTAGGTTTAATGTAAACAATACTATAGAAACACCAAATACCTTTAACATGTCGTTTACAATATCTGCATCCTCAGCAGTATGACCAATAATCATACCACCATCCTGATTCCCTTCATCATATTTCCACATAGGAAATCAATCATCACTATTCCCATAATTTCAATATCTGAATCATTCAATGGTTAACAATGTTTTCTATAGTTCGGGCCATTGAATAAGACTAGAATGAAAAGTGCGAGAAATACATATTAGAGATTGAAAACACATAAGTAAGGTAAATTACTTATAATATTTCAATCTATAATTTCTCCAATTTAAACCATGGGTAGTCACGATTATCACAATGACCATAGTATTGTTACCTATACATACACATTTCCTTAGAACATCCCTAGAAATATGATAAGTAATATCTCTTGGCATCTCACAAAAGTTTTCGCATCCTAGTTTCAAAAGGTTAATTAATCCTTCATTCTGATACCAAATCTAAAGACCCATGCTTAACGTACATGGAAATTAAATTTCATTGCTGGAATAGTAAATACATGTCACAAATAGTATCCCAATGACTGTATTAGTTTATTGCATTTGGAATCTCAAAACATAGTCTTATTATTATGGTGAACGATCTTCAATGTCTCCCATATAGATCTTCCCCTTTTGTTTTCATTTATATAAACTTTCATTATATTCTAAGGAAAAGAAAACATAAAAAGTGAGATCTAAAATGATTAATAAGGTTAAACATGGAGAACATTAAACAAAGAATAAAAATTTGACAGTAAAAACATGAACATAAAGATTAATGATCAAAATCACGAGTCATGAAATAAATCATGGCAGTATATATGTAAAGGATCACAAATGAACAATAAACATGATAGAATATCATTGGAATAAATCATGTAATTATCGAAAAATAATTAACATATATTATGATTCCATAGTATCCAAGGAATTGATGCCATTACCATTATAGTGTCCAAATTTCATTACTGAATCAAGTTTACATGTTGTTAAAACTATGTATTAATGAACCAAATTTATATTTCATTTCAATCATGTCTATCTCATGGGATATAAATCATTACCCATAGAATTGGAAGGAGATATAGGTCACACCCATCTTATAATGATGCCATTATAACATGTTCCATAAAACATAAATCATTCATCATAGTATAACCAAAGAAATAAAATGGGTTTCTTTAACATCATTTCATCATAACACAGCTCATATAAAATATCATTCCATCATTAACACAATAAAATCATAGTAATAAAAAGGATAGAATCATAAAACTATTTAAGAGCATCATCTTAGATGATAAATAATTCTGATAAAGAACTTTATCTCAGTTCTAAATGAAAATATCATTTATTCGTCAACAAATATTTTCATTCCTCAAAATTCCATTCAATTTTTAAAAAATAATATAATTGAAAATAAAGATGAAAATTTGTAAATTATTATTTGTGGTTATAATAAAATTTTAAAGCATTAGATTCTGCTAATGCTGTATTTTTTTTGAAAAAAATATTCCCCTTTTACTTTTTCCTAAGATGTTAAAAAGTACATCATATAGTAGACAAAGATAGATTCATTACATAAAATGTAGTATAAAATGGGTAACAATGACTTTATACAAACATAGAATAATATTAAACATTTTATGATAATATTTTTAGAAAACAAGGACATAGATGAAAAATATACCCCCATATAAAAAACCTCGGATAAAATGATATTGGAAAACAATCCCTTACCTTAGGTCTGATGTCAACCGTATGTGTCTGAAACAACGCTTCCTCGATGTGCATACTTTTAAATTCTTCTTGGAGATCAAGAGATAGTATTTAATGATTACAAGGACCACTATAATTAAACTAGGGAAGCTAAAAAGAGAAATGGGCAGGAGTGTTTAGAGCACGAAGGCTCAAAATTGAGTAAAGAGGATAGGGAGGATGTTCCAAATAATAAAAGAGGGCAGGATCACTTTAAGAAACTCTCAAAATATTAATTTATTAAAACATGATTTTCTGTATAAAAAGGTCGATAATTAATTTTATTTGAATATATGATGAGGATTTTTTGAAATCCTCTCAACCAATAGGTTTTAGACAAATTACGTCTCCAATTTAACCTTATCGTTTTTGCTTTAACCCTAACATAAGTAATTTAACTATTAAAATTTCTTATTTTATATTCAAACTATATAGATAATATAGTTACTATTAAATTCCAATTGATCCTCAAGTTGTTCATTAATAACATTTTCTATATTATCTATGTCATTTGGATGAATCATAGATTTTAATAACTATTATATCATTTAATAAAATATTATTATATTTAAAAATCTATTTATGTTAATTTTTATACAAATCATGTCAAGGATTTTTAAGAATCCATAACGACGTGATTATTTATAAAAAACGCCATTAATCCAAATATAACAAGTCATACAAAAAAATAAAATTTTTGGATGTCATAAAAAGGTTAAAAAAACTTATTTTAATATTTATAATCTCATTTATTTAAATCATTCATTAATAAAGAAATAACAACATTATCATTGTGTCATATTTAAATTTATATAATTGGGTTGTAAAAATTATAAATAAAATACCACGTTTTATAAAATAAATTTATGATTTTAATGAATATATGTAGACATGTATATAATTTAGATAACCTTATTTTAAAATTGATTTAGTAAAACATATATATTGAGGTTATAATTATCTTTACCTTAAATTAATTCTTATAAAATTTCATTTTAACATCCAAGTGAATCCATGGGGTCCCAAATTATACCCAATGATATTTAGGGTCTGATATATCTAATACAATAGGATAAGGACATGTGTTCGAGTAGTTGAATGTAATGATAATATTATTTTTTTACACTTATTTACCTGATTTACCCTTAATCCATGACAAATAATATAATTACTAATGATTCTGTTAATATTCTTAAAAAAAATAAAAGGTACCTATTACACAATATGAACCTTATGATTCCAAATACGGAATCCATTTTTCAATTTTCAAAACACAAAACTTTCAATAATTAAATTAAAAATAATTTTCGTTGTTAAAACAAAAAAGAATGTTTTTTAATGATTAATAACAATCCAATAATTGACATGTGTTTAAGTCCATTTTAAAGGTAAAATTACTTCATATGACCAATATTGGATTAAATTATCAAATAATAATCGAATTACACTTTAAAAAAATTAAAATATAATGTAATTATATAAATAAATTAGATGAAATGGTAATTTTGAATTAAAATGTAGTATTTTTTACTATACATTAAAATAATAATTTTATCAAAACCAATCATTAATTCTTTTTTAAAAGATAATTTTTATTTTCATATTTCAAATAAGAATTTTTTTTTGGAAAATTATACTTATAAAAGTGTTAATAACTAGATTTTAAATGGGTGTTTCTTTAAAAGATGGTAGAACTTCATTTTTTTAAAAATATATCTTTTATCCAAAAAAATCAATTTGGTATCATATCATGTTCAATAAAATGTATACGATAAATCCTATTGTTATATAAAAATGAAAATTTTGATAATACTATTCATAATGGCTAGTTTATTTCCTATTAAATTATAATATTTTAATAATTAATAATTGTTTAGTGAAACTCGTTATCACGTATAACAGAAGCTATAGAGGAAGGTCACTCATACATGTAACGCAAGACAAGTCAGTGTTGAGTGTAGTGGAAGCTTCCATTGTTTTTAAGTATGAAATAATATAATCATAGTACATTTATACATTGAAAAAATATATATAATCAGTGTTGAGTGAATTGAATTCTATCAAAAGAACGCGAAAATCTGTGCAACACAACGCAATAATAGTGTTTTGTATAATTTTATGTAATATGGTGTTGCGTATATCGCAAGCTATTTTTTATAGAATACATAATAATAAATCAATGAAATTTAAATCAATCTATCTCATAAAATCACATGGTGTTATATACATGTCATACATTAAACATAAGAAAGGATGTTACAATGATGGTGGAGGTATTAGATATCCCCTAAAAGGTGATATGCATATTATGAATATCATGAGATTGATGATATATTATAATAAATGTATTTGTAAAAATGACATAATAGACAGATCACCAAAATATCCTTATGAATGTTATTAATCATATATTAGTTCCAACATATTCTAATATATTTGTTATGTACATCATCATATTATGTTAGTACTAACATATCATCGTCTTATGAATTTGAATTCAAGTATTTGGCTATATCCCCCAACACAGTTTCATCATTTATAAATCAAATAGTGGATTCATTTATAGCACGAATAAAAATTATACATTTTAAAATCCCAATATACACCATTTAGTTGTAACTTATGGGGGGGCATGTGATGTTACTCAATTCCATTATAAAAACACCTAAGCCATATGTCTACCAGAGGCCCATGTAGGCCAATTAAAAGGATCGAGGGTGTTCCTAATCACCTTGTGATATAGACAAGTACGAAGGCATTAATAACAACTCAGTGAAAGTAATGTCACCCCTAAAATAAAATAATGAGTTGAAAATTTACAAAAATTCAATCATTACACTTCCAAATATTTTTCACCCAAGTAAAAAAATAGACATAAGATAAAATACTACATAAATAAAACATCACCCTCAACACTAACTACTTTGTATGAAATATCCCTTATTATTCATTATCTGAAGGAACAAATTCATAAACCCCACCTAAAATGTAAAAAGAAAAACAATACTATATAATTTTAATGATATTATTGGGTACAATAAATAACATAAAACAACCAACTAACCTTAATGTTGCAGCATGATTCACAGTAAATCCTTTTAATAATAAATTCAATATGAGTGATTAAGATCATAAAAAAACCGATACTGTGATATTATATAGATATTAGAATATAATTCATAGTCTTTCACTATGTATATTTATACATGCTTAAAATTTAACGTAGGATCCAATTTTAATTAAGTAATATGTGAATTATGTTTTAAATAGGTTTTCTTAGCCAATGAAATCAATCCATTGGCTCTCGTAAGAGAAATTTTTATAAAAACTATTTTAAGGAATGTCTCCTTAGGAAACAATTTCAAAAGGAATAGTATTGTTAATTTGATAAAAATAACTTTGTAGGAACCCCAAAAAACTATAATAAGTCATCAATGACAAAGTAAATAAGGAATTAAATAATCTGATGGAAACCACAATAATGTGGCACAATGATTAAATCAATAATAGTAAATGATATAAAGTTAAATAAAACAAATATAAAAAAAATAAACCATGATAGAAACATCTATGATCCTAGGATGTATAAAGTATATATGATCAGTTATAAAATGATACATTCAGTAATCTAAAAGAACCATAAAGAGATGAACACAATAATGTCCCTAAATTATAGTTAAAATGATAATTTACATCATCCGAGCAATATATTTATTATTTTAATATTTGATAGACGTGAAAAGGTTCAATATATACAACAAAATATTTTTTAGAGGTTGGGAACCTCATCCCATCTTGGTTAGCCTTCCCGATCAATGGGATATCCCATGATAATTAATACCTTAAAAAATTGTTAGAAAAATATAACTCATTAATAAATCAATGAACACGTTATTTAAAAAAAACATTGTTCTATATATATCCATCATCATTCCTATTAGATTTCAATGACCCACACTTTTATTATTATTCATACTATGACATGTATAAAACAATTTCCGTAAATATAATTTGGAATAATTTGTAAATAATAAATATGAAAATAATATTTGTATTGATATTATCAATATCATTTATATCATCCACATCAAAATACCAAATATGCATTCAACTTATACATTAAAAATTAATGACAAAAAATATCCTTCGAGAACATATCTGATGAAATAAATTATATCAAAAAAATTAAATTTGAAAGATTATCTTTATCATTATACACATATATAGTTCTATATCTATATGCATATACAAATTTTAATACACATATTAAGATATTCTCATGGTTAAATGTGTTTATATATTTGAATACCTATATATGTGTGTATAAACAATAATTACTATTTATAAGTCATAATGGAATTGGTGAAATTGATAAAATTTTCCAATAAAAAAATATAAACCACATCATCCTTTTTGACCTATATTTTAACATACCCTATAAAATAAATAATCTCAAATAAATATAATACAATATCTATCCAAATATAATGTACCATTAATAGTTTGTAATTAAAAAATAAATTTATTATTTAGGTTAAAATTTATAATAAGAAAAAATAAATCTTCAACAAATACCTAAAGATGAAAACATTTCACATTCTGTGAAAACCAAATTAAATTCAAACATCCTCCTTATAAATTCCATAAACACTCATAATTATATCATTTGATAATATAAACAAGAATTTAGAAAGAAATAAATAAATTTTTTATATATTAAATGTTATGACTTGTGGAAAAACTACCTTAAATCTAAGAGAGAAGGTTTTAATACATGAATAGGAAGTGAATGAGGTCCCAAAGAGACATTACACAACTTAGACAAAGAGAACACTAATAGGGGACAATCCGGGAACCCTAGAGATTTTTTAGCCACATTCACAAATAGTTAATGATGTATAATGGAAGAAAAATTTATGGGAGACTGGTTTATGAGATAAATAATGCACATGACTTGAGAAACTCATGTAATATTAGAGGAGTAAAGATCAATTTCTTAATGAATGATGGGGGATTTAGGAATCATCCTCAATGGGCTGAATCAAATGAAGCGGATGAGATGAATGCCATTGGACTGCTAAATATAGGGGGTTAAATAAATAAATTCATCTTTTAAAAAAAATTATTTTGTATAGTTTGGACATATGGTAATTTTAACTGTGTGTTAATCAAGAACCCACTAATGGACACTAAGGGTACGCATTGAATGTGGATTCAGAGTTTCACCAAATGTTATACCACCAGAATAATTGTATCAAATATCTAAAAATATATGTGCTTCCATGATAAATAATGAAGATTGAGTTATTCACATTATCTATAATTTCCCTCATTAGTTCAGTATTTTATGGGACACATATATAGGTTCCAAATTTATATTCAAAAAAATTAAACTTTGAAATATTCACAATCTTTATTGTAGTGCATCATTATATTTATGGGCCTACATTATCATATCAGGAATAGTTGGTTGACAATTTATTTGATAATGAAATGATAGATATATTTTTATTATTCCCATATCCATCCTTTATATTTAAAATAAGAATTAACTATTCCCAATCATCAGATGGGATTGGGTTGTGGGATTCCCCTTACTCATAGCATCTATAACCTTGTTTTACATTACAGGATGGCAATGGAAAATCATAACCCATTATTAAATCTTACGACATTCATTGGAATATATTAACCTCATTTTCTGTGAATATATAATTTTTCATTTTATGATCTGTATATATGTCACACTCTTCTATGTAGAGAAAATATCTCATATTCTTATATGTGAAGATCACTACTACCAATTATAGATCATGTGCTAGGTATTTTTTCTCATATATCATTAATTGATGGGATGCATGGTCTATTAATTTTCTTTCTTTCATGAGGGAACAAAATAATCCTATTTTTACGCATCATTGTAAATCAGAAATCCTTATCCATTGGAGTGTAATTTGAGGATATGTGGTGTCATGATAATCTTCGTCATCTATTTAAAAAATTACACATATTTTCTATTCCAAACACACTAAAATACGTTAAGAATAATCTTGGTTTTTTGAATTGAAAAACATGATAATTTTCATTCAAATTGATGATAGTACCTATACAATTAATGGAAAATTACGTTTTCCATCATATGTATTTGTGTATGAAATCCATTGATTGCCTTTGTTTTATAATGATCAATATATATCCATATATTGGTTTTAAAAGATCCCAATAAGGATACTTAATCTAAATTAAACTCGAATAAACTATAGTTTACATATTAATTATCCTTCCTTTATGTCATAAGTAAAGTAGTTGAATTCTCTTCATATTAATCCTTTCTTTTGATGTAGATACAAATTTAATCCTTAATGACTACATAATTTTTTATAGGTAGTCCTTCAATACACTATTAATCTAGAACATGAATATTTCAGTATAATGAGTGAGTCTAAATGGCATCATTATAAACTCAATGTGATCTTAACTCCTAAAAGAATAGTTTTGGGGATATCCATCTTATTCACCATTACTTGAAAATAACTGAACCAACGATCCATCATAGATAAGTACAAGGATCATTATATCTGATAAAAAATATCATAAATATGTGGAAGATGATACATATTATTTATCGTGATCTTATTTAGCTCAAATAAATCATTGCGGATGTGAATTAACCAGTGCTTTGTCTTGATGAATAACTCCAACGAACCCCGAATAGAAGTAATTGTTCTATTAAAACATTTGTCTCTATTCTCCTATAATTGTTTATTTTTCAACAAATCATGTTCAAAAAAATATATACAATATTCAGTTATGTATATTATAAAATCTATTAGTAAAAGTTTTTCAGAGAACTCAACATCATGACTAGAAGGAATACTAATAAGTTCTTTTGGAAAAACATCAAAAACTTTCCTATTATGGTAATTTCATTAGGTGTGATATTTAATTTAGTCTTAGTAATTTGGGATATATATTCATTAATTAAATTTAATAATATCCCAAAATTATATGTTAGTAATAATGAATATTTATCCTCTGCCTTTTACATGTATAAAATCTAAGGGTGATATTTAGTACGGAGGGGGATTTCATTCTCTAAAAAATTTATCTTGGATCTATGTAGAAAAATATAATCTATGCCCATAATATCATATAATTAAAGTAAGGGGAATATAATATGGATTTATATGAAAGCAAATAAACAAATTTTGATAAAGGATGTGTTCTATGTTTGGTATGCAATAATTGAGAATTATTTTATCTTCACCGATAATTCAACATCCTAGTATTTAGGTGATGTTATAATAGTTATAATAAAAAATTTTTAAATGAAACAATGTACATAACTTGAATGAAGAAGTATTCTCGCTTTTATTGATTGAATATCTAGCACACCACTCACCACATCGCTTTTTAGATCTACCTCGACATTTTGAATGGTATATGCTCTCTTTTTCTCTCTAAGCCATAGAGGTTGTGGTCATTGGATATATGTAAAACCCCACGCCTTATTGAATTTATTTTCATATTTTCCATGTTCCTATAAACTGAAAATTTATAAGGAAGCAATATTTTTTACTCGAGAATTATTTTATTCCCTTACATTGGAAGGTTTTTACTATAGAAAATCACAAGAAAGGTTCCATTTCCTCACATACCTAAAGCATTTTATCCTCAATTTCATGTAATTACAATGAGTTTTTTTCCCACACTTGATAAAATTGGTATATTGGAATTTATTTCATCCATTATATTTTTTTCATAATAATAGAATAAAATACAATTTTTTAACTCTTATCCTTATCAGATCAATGATATTCTCTTATTTCTATTTCAACATTGGTGGCACAACATTAAATATTATAATATCTATCAATGTCTTAAATGGATAATAATATCCATAGTCGCATCATTATCCCACCAAAAAATATATAAAATTAACTTTTTTGGTTAATGAAAATTTTTGAGGCATTTTGTGTTTGTATTGCAATGTTTTCCTCACACACCCTGATAGATTCATCATATTTTTTTCGTGAATAAAAAATCCATCCCAATTTTTTCACAAATAGTGAGAGAAAAAATTACAATATAAAGAAATAATTCCTTCCATGCAATCACTTATATATCATTTCGCAGTCTTCACATTTTTGACCAACATCCCCTATTTTTCACCATGTCCCACCATAAGATAATGACACTAAAAGATCTTTTTTTACTCAAATAACTAAAATATAGAGAAGTTATTCTTAATTTACAAGATCATTTTCTACATGAGTATGATTTTGGAAGATCTTTTGAAATATAGAGTCCTTTTTCAAATAAAATTATCAATTTCAAAGAGCGATTTCTTAGGATGATTTGTTAATTCAGAAATATTCTTGTTTCTATTAAAAACATGTGTCAGTTGAGAAATTATTGTTATGATATTTATGATTCCAATACACTGTAGTTTGTGCACAAAAATTTGGTCTTCATCACATTGTCCCTCACATTGGCTATTAACTCAATTATAGTTTTTTTCAGCTATTGAATATAATAAATGGTAAATAATGGGATATAAATATCTTATCAGATAAATAAATAAATAAGAAACCATTAAAATTATAGGGATAACCAATAAGTTACATATATTATTTAACATAATAATTTATTGGTTTCAATATAAATTACCAATGATTTATTTCCAATCATAAAATCTTATCAAAATATTATTCCCATTTTAATGGTATGTATGGAGGTTGTGATTTTACAAAATAATAACACATATGAGATTCCAACTAAGTTTAAAAAATAGACCGTTTTTATGTAATATGTGATGATTGAATCCAAATCAATGATCCCTTTTTAGGGTAATTAACCATTGGAAAAATGTGTGGGATCCACATCCACATTTTGTATCTAGACATGGAAGTATTTTCTCTAAAAAAATTAATCTATACATTTCAAAAAATTGGTTGTGTTTATCAATGTTTAGTTTTATCCATATGTCCTTCACTATAATTCTATAATCCAAATCCTAAAATATTATATGACATTTATATTAATCCAAATATGACATTGCATATTTTTTTACACCTTAAATCATGGTTTATTACATAAATATACACTTTATACAACCTCATTAGATCACGAGGATATGTTTATTTGGGAAATTAGGTTTATAGAGCTTTAACATGAAAAATCGGCACAATATCATTATTAAAAACTCCACATCATTCCTTCAATATCAATTGATATTCTAAAACTGTAAGGGATATCCTAGGGATGTTAACTAGAAAGGAATGAGATATAAAGCCGAATAAGGTAATAAAAATAATTAATAAGGGAAAGTGGTAGATGTGACAGAATATGCATATGATGATAATATCATTGGGGTGAGAATCAAAATCATGAATAATGATTCATTATATTACATGAAAAAATAAATAAAATATATAAATTTGATAAAAAATTAATATATTTTATTTTAAACATAAGTCAATGATAAAAACAATAAAATCAAAAAATAGATTTCTTATGATAACCTCAAATTAACAATAAACAGATTATAATTTTATTAAAACTGTTCTAATGCATCATAGGGAAAAATAATTCCAGGCGCACCATTCATATTTATATCATGTAAATGCATATGTCTGAAATATAGATCATACAAAATAAGTATTTCATTCATCACAATTAATCACACAGTTAAGGAGATGGTGAAACATAAATGGATGTACCCAATTAACTGATTATTGTTACATATAGTTGGATACCCTTGAGTAGAAATTGGGATGTGTATTCACTCAACAATTTTTTTTAATGAAAAAATCATAGGATAATTTTGATAGTATAAAAACAGTATATAATGATTTATAAAATGGATTACTGATAGTGAAATTGGTATCCTATCACATAAATATCAGAAATACAGTAGTTAGGATGGGTAATAATATATGCCAACCTGAAAATGTAGAAATTAATATGTATAATATAAATATGGCTCTTGATGAAAAAGGAGAATGAGAGGATCCATTACCATGGGAGGGAATGTCTAAAATGTTAGGAGTAGCTTTTTTCAATCTTGGAGGAACATTGATATGCCACTATAATGGGAATGGAATACTATATTCATGATTAGGTGGGTTTGAGTGACTAATAATGAGAGGCTTGTGGGTTATGATAGAAAATGTGTGGAGAAATATTTATAAATTTCAAAACATTTTTTTGTGAATCTATTTGAAAATTTAATCAAAACCACAAACCATAACATGTTTAGTGACCATGGATTATACAAAATAGGATTTTTTTCCCACTAATTTATAATTCTATGAACCTAATAGATTAAAATAATCCCCTTAGGATGTGGCTATGGGTCCTGTTTATAATGATTTTATTTTAAAACATAGAAATATAATATATGTTTTGGAGGATTGAGTTTGGGTTTATAAAATCAACTGAATAACTTAATGAAAACCTTATTACAATGTGTAAATAAAATTGGCCATGGATACTCTTTATATTATTTATTATATAACATTTTGGATTTTATGATGTCATAATGCATATCTTATTAAATTTTTACCAATAATGTATAAAATCTCAGAAATAAATAAAAATTTAAATGTTGGAAAACATTATGATAAGGAAATTAAAAATAAAATTTATTTTATCAGAATAATTATATAAATTGTATAATTTATAAAGTATAAAATCGTAATTTACGGAACAATATTTGGTTTTTTACCATAACAATATTTTGACTTTTATAAAAATCACATATAACATCAAATAAATATATTATAATTTATATTTATCAAATATTATTTAATTATCATATTTGATTTATGTTATTTATATTTTAAAATTTCTTAAATTAATAAAAAAATGTTTTTGATAGAAAGTATATTTATCCTCAAAATACATATTTTGTTTCATCACATCAAAATGTAATTTTATCACTATCATTATTTTGTAATATAAGAAGTAAAACAAAAAAGGGCTAAATATAATTATTTATTACAAATAAAATATAAAAAGTAGTACTATTTGGGTGTATATATATTGAAATTTATTACACCAATTATTTTTATAAGGTTAAGGTGTGTGGTTATGATATTTTTATGGGGTGGTCTAGTAAAAATGGTATGGGTCTTGATATGAATGATCTTTAAATTTTCTTATAAATGGTTTTATTGATTCTTAAGTTGTCGAATATCAGATTGTACATGGTTAAGGGTAATGACTATTCGTTTTAACTCCCTTTGAATATATGATAAATGGGATATATATTGTATAATCCTATTAATCGAAGACATCACTTCCTTTTCTATGTATAATGGACTTTAAAAATACCCTTATTATGTCATTTTAATGGACACTATAAAAAGTATATATTATCTAGGGTTATGTAACATAACTATTTATTATATTTTATAGTCTATATAATAGTTTAAAAAATCTATGTAATGTGTATCCATTAAATAACTTCATTTCTTAAAAATGTATTTATCCATTCAAAAATGGAATTTCATTTATAAAAGAATGAATCATTAGGATGAATAATGTTGATTAACATGTAATTAATTAAGTTATATAAAATTTACGGGGAGTTATTTTACTAAAATCTTATTTGATACATAATTTATTTTATAAAATACCTGATTTAAGGAAAAGATATCACAATATTATAATAATCGTTATTTTTCATTAATCACTCGGAAATAAACTATTTTAGAAAAATCTAACAAAAGAACTCTAAGATGATTTTTATATTATGAATCAAATAATTACATCAATTTATTCATGTTATTTTTTAAAAAATTGGATGAATTTTTTTTATTGAATTAAAAAAAAATTAAATAAACCCATTTTTGAAGAAATATTGTTTTTAAAACATAAAACAGCCTTAATGAAAATTGAGAACATATAAAATATTCATTAAAAAATACATTCTATTTAAGTAAAAAATTTATATATATTTCATAATATGGTTAATCTTGTTCATAACAGTCAAATTACCAACAATATTATTATATCTTAGGAATTTTTTTAATCTCTGTGTTTCATGACAAGAGGGAAATTGAACACATAAAATTTATTTAATGATAAATATTTTTTAATATATCAGGTTGTTATATATATATCCTTTTATCATCCATACATTGATAAGTTTACTTAAAAATACAAAAGGATTAGTTAATCTCGGGATGCTTGGGTATGTTTCTATCATTTTTTGTTAGATCACAACCAAGACATGGATTTTTCCACTCATTCAATGAGAAAATAATTTTTTTCCCTGATTAGATTAAACTGTTGGAATTATGGGGTATTTTTAGTTAATTCACTTATGATTTTCTTAGATACTACGATGATGGAAAATAATTGTACACATTTATTTAATGAATTAAATTCCATATCTTCACTTATCTAGACAGTTTATTTCAGAAATTATTGAATTGAAGATATTAAATATAATGGATTATAATGTTTCATGTCTATTGGTCAACGAATCTAATAGAAAACATATTATATATGTATACATATGATGAACCATCGTTGGATTTTATTATGTATTTTCTAATTGAAATAAATACAAGGTAAGATAGATTGTCTCGAATGCAACACTGAACTAAAAATTTTCTGATACATTTTTTTGAGATAAAATATTAAAATTTAGGATATGAATTTTTGAACTATGGGAATAATATATGAAATAAAATTATGAAAAGATGAAGTGGAAGAAATATGTATGTAAATAAATGGACTATGAATATAGAGGATTTATCCTTAATGAGGTTCATAAAATTGGTTGCAACTATGGAATACACGAAAATAATTATAAATATAACATTCAAGTTAATATAGAAGTTAATTAATAGGATGAATAACATTATTGATTCATTCAAGGCTATATTAACTAATAAAATATGGAATTTTTATATATGGTTTTTGATATGTGGTAGTTGGAAAAACAATAATTGGGAGTGTATATATCTAGTAAGCTTCGGAATTCTCATTAAATTATAATTAATTTACAATAATATAAATAAAAAAATTAAATAATAATAGAATGAAATAAAAAAAAATATTTAATTATAAAAACACATTTGTATGTGTTTAGTTTTATTATTAATATTTTTAATATAATGTATGGTTATATATATATATAAATAAATTAAAATCTCTAATACTAATGTATTGTTAAAATTTTATTTTTTAAGATAAATAATTATGTTTATTGGGATGTGATTAAAATAATTTAATATTAAATAAGTCATATTTTTTTACAAAATATATTTTTCATATATTTTTTATCTTAATAAATTAAATTGGTCAAATTTACAATGAAAAATAAAAATTAAATGTTTCTATATCTAAATATATATATATAAAAACTAATTTAATTTGTAATTGAAAAGAAATACAATCAGTAAAATGAAATTTTTTAAACAATTATACTTTTATAAAGAATCTTATTTCTAAGTATATATATTTTGACTTTATTCGAAAGGTAAAATTATTATATTTATAAAATTTCATTTATAAAATGGATTTTATTTTTAGAATAAATGATCACATCATTTTTAATTATAAAGATCAATTTATTATTCATAAATAATTAAATATATTGGTGAATAGTAAAATACATTACAAGTCCCATGTAGGTACCCCGTTAATTATAACGTATATGTTTCATTTTTTTATATAATTTGTAGTTAGATGCTTATTTTATTATACCCTACACCTTTTATTGACAACCATCTTTTTATTATATCATATTTTTTGACTTTATTTAAAATATGTTATTCTAATACCTGCCTCCCATCCTATTATAAATTCCACCCTTCACCACCACATTTTTTCTCACACGTAAGCCTCTAATATTGATTAATCTCTTCGCATATAACTCTATATAATTGATATAAATATTTAAAGGTTTTGGGCTTATCGAATGACCACCCATTAAAGGAGTAATCTATTTTATAAGGTTGTCATCCCACAGATTACTGAAATAATTCTTAATCAGTTCATTTCATTTATTTTATTTTTCTTCTTTTTCCACTTAAAAATATATTCTATCCATCTAAATAAATTTATAATGGTATCATAAATATATTTTAAATTAATTATTTTAGTTTTGGTACAATTATCCACCTTCCTCTAAATTTTTCTGAAAAGAAAATGTTTCCCATATAATCATCGATTACACACCTACATAGAAACTGTATTCATTTTTCATCACCATGTACATGGGTGGGTTTTATATGAGATAATTGTATTCAATTTTACAATAAAATACATTAAACAATGATTAATATTATATAATCATATTATTTAGACACATAAATTGAGAAAATATTTTTTTATAAACATACTTCAATTCATGGATGGTATCTCCACAGATAAGAATGTTGTTTTTAAAAATTGTTTCATCCACCATGAACCTTATAATCAACCATTTTAGGGATAAATATGAACATATTAATCTTATAATAACATTATTCATATTCTTGAGCATGCAAATAATCTAAAAAACAAATTACATTTATCCTAACTTAAAAAATTGACAGAATGAACTAACCATTAAATAATAAATTTTATAACTTTTAAACCTCGCTTAATTTTTAAGAAAATTATATATTTGAAACAATATTAACTTCTATAATTGAATAAAATATATATTATTTCATTTTTTGAGTAATTAATTGATTTAATAAGAATATACATCATTACCAGAAAATCAATATAACTTTGGAATAATGAATCAAACATTCAAGAAAAAATATAAATGGGTATTATAATTAAATAAATTGATTATAAAAGAAAATAATAGAAAAATAAGAAGTTAAATATATACGAAATAATTTTACAAGAAATTATTTAATAAAATTATTTTGATTGTTAGTGATGTTAGGTGCAAGTACTAATAGACTCTAGACTTGATGTAATGGTTTCCATACCAATATAATATTAAAATTGTGACCATATATGATTTAAATTTAATCTATGAAAATTATATGTTCTTCACAATTAAACCCAAAAATTTTATTCTCATCTAATTATTTAATTAGTTCACATGTTTTTTTTAAAACTTCATTTTTCCTTGACTCGAAATTCGACTTGATTGTTCGCTTACTTATAGATGGACTTATCATTATATATTATGAAAAATCATTATCCTAAATTTACATATATTTTATGATGTTATATAATAGCTATTATCACTTATTATATGATTTATTAATTTATTTTTCCATGAGACTTATTTTATTCATAAAATGAAATTTCTTATTTTGTTTTTAGTTTTATTATTTTCTTCCGCCAATGAATTTAATTTTAATAGTGTCAAAAGATAATATTTTTTTACATTTTATATAAGGATGAATTATACCACAATCTTCATTAGTTTCCATTAAAAATGTTATTATCCATGTTTTCATGGTTTTACATATAAATTTATATTTCTTTTGGTTTCATAAATTATTTTCTTATAAAATTAAGTCCATCATAACTATAATGTTTGTTTTTTCTTTATCTAGTAATTTTATTTATCTTATAATTTTTTTAATTTATTTAAACATCCTTTAATGTTAATTTTATTTAAATGGGATTATTTATAATTTTACAATTCACCTTATCTCTATCGGTGTAGAATTATATTACTAATAATGAAATTTTCAAGAAACCTATTTTATTTCACAGTTTGATTAATTTATAATTTATTTAAGAATATTTTCATGTTCATGTGACACATACATGTATTTTTTTTATTATATTATGGGTTGTACCAGAATCATTTATCCCTAAAATTCATTCTGTAAATATTTATATCTCATTATATAACATGTTTTGAACTGTGTAGTGAACATACTACACTATAAGACTATATCCACTATGCTTATGGGAATGAAAAGTAAAACTAATTCAGTATTGGATTATATATATTGTATGATAACGTTCAGGGAAATAATATTATATATAGTAAATGAATTTATATTCTTATGTAAATACCATAATATTATTCCTAAGTGATATTTTTACAGATTAGGTCTATAAACTAATTTTTCACACTGTAATTATTTATATATATTACATTTTGACAGTGGAATATATGAAGTATCATGACTTATAATCTAAATTTTTCTGATTGTGATTCTCTTATGTTATTAACATGGAACCTATTTATATTCTCATACCATTATACTCATCTTTTTTCTAACTTGTGAACATTAATTAATATCCCTTAATTTAAAACATATTAAGAATCTAAGATCACCTTTACTTATATTTTTATTATCCATGTTATGAAAAATGGAATCATGAATGTTTTGTGATAAAAGCGTATATTTTTTAAAAAATATTTGGGAGATGTTGAAAGTGCAATACAAAATTATTTTTATGTATCTAATATCTAATGACATGAACGATACAAGGTTTTGTGTGATATGTGTTTTCAGTTATAATTAATTTTGATATAAATTTATGTAATATGAATATATGAAATTATTAAAATAACATAGTTGGTACCAGATAAGGGATTAGTTTATTTATTTTTTGTGATATTAATAATTTGAGGATATTACTTAAAACAAAATATTATTAACCAAAATTTCTGTATGATGAACTAAAATTTTCATATAATGAAACTAAGGTTACATAATTTAGTAAATGTTATTTTTAATTTGATTCATCTTTTGATTGATCAGTATGATTATTATTTCATGATATTTACACTAAAATGTTTGGACGTAGTCAATGGACATGACCAAGAGGAATCAAGTTAATAGTTATTTATGTAGAAATATAAATTATTATCCTAATGAGAAACTAATTGGTGTTATAGATGTACTAAAATATATCATGGTCATTATAACCCAAATTTTCCCATATTAAGAAAAACAATATTAATCATTTTGTACTCCCTAACACAATATGTATGGAAAAACATTTATTATATTTTTTCTTGTAGATTCATAAAACATTTTTTAGTGGGTATTCATTCCAAATTATTTCAATAAAATTACTCAAATCAATAGTAATCGTTTTTTCCATTATATAATTGTGGGATCTTGAAAAGGTTGTTTTAGAAATATATAATTTAGAAGGTGAGGCTGATAAATGTTGTACAATCATTATAGATATGAGGTGGAAATTTAAAATCAAATCTATGGAATGGGAGGTGTATATGAAGGTATAATATAATAAATACATTTCAAAAAATCATCACAATAAAATAAAGCATAAATTTTTAGATATAAAACAAAATGATGATGAATCGTTAGGTAACTACGAATAAAATTACTCATTAATTAAATGTCATGATTTTGGTTTTATAATTAACCAAAAATGAAAAATCAATCAATTCATTAGTGTCGAAACACTAAGTGTTTAATAATAGTTATATATAATGGGATATGGAATATATGAAAAAAAAACGTTACTCTAAAAAAGGAAATGGGAATTGAAGACTCAAATTCTCCTCACGGTTCCAAGGAGAAGAAAAATAAATTTTAATTTTATCGAAATTATTATTATATAATGCATCATGTAAAAAATAATCTTCCTACATGTTGAAATTTTGAGAATAGGTGTCTAAGAAAGTTCATTAAAGTAACATCTAAATTCGTCAACTGTTGAAGATAATTTAAATAAGAAAGTGACTGGTAAAGGGAAATGGATCGGAAAATCAATGAAAGTGATGAATTTGTTTTTTATCCAAATTCCCCACCCACGATCCAATGAATTAATTGTATGTAGTATGAAAATTATTCTCACTTCCACACATATATACTTGTTAATTATAAGAAATGATGCCAAGAACCACCAAACACATGGGAGAAAAAGCAGTCATATAAAATGGGAATGAAAAATTGGGTCAGGAAAATGTAGCGGTGAATGGTAAACATGTCATCTATTCTATAACTAAAAATTTCCAACATGATTATAGATATAGAAAAATTTAATATATATAAATTTCTCTATGTCAAATCATCACTCGAGTGACTAAATATTTAACAATAAATGAAAACAAATAGTTTAATAATGATTGTATCACATTCGCATAACTCCAATCTAATTTATGATTGTGTAAATATGATTCCAGTAAATTTTATTATTATTAATTTTGTTAAATTGATTTTATTTTGGATTGTATTATCTATTTATACATAGAAATCATATTAATTACAAGGATATAGAAGTCACATTTTATATATTGAATCAATCCATGTCCATCTATCTGTACAAGGATTACTATGGGCTTTTGATAGAAATTACTTCTATTATATGAGTATTAATACCAAAAAATGGGGTGAATTTAGATAAAATGGTTGCGGGATAGATCCTAATTCGTGATATTCAATGTTTTATGAATATGAAATTGTATTTACGTATGAGTTGTATAGATTACCTATGAAATCATGATTTTTTTTATTTTCAAGAGAACTCATACTATGTGTTATTACTTGTCTAAAATTCAAAAGGATTGATATTTTTTGTTTAAAATAAATATTTATTTTGTTTATAAGAGCATTTTTTACAAGAATACATGATTCCTTGAGGATTAATAATGATTATTGTTGAATAAATGATGTTTTTTATCTTTTAAAAATTCATCTTGATTTTTTTTGTGTTGGAATCAATATCAACATAAGGATAAAAAATTCTTTCAGAAATCTGGAAGTGATAATATATTTTACAAGGATCCAACATGGCCAGAATAAGGGGAAAATGAATATTTGAGATGGAAGATAAGAACCATGCCTTGGCCTAACGCATGGTGAGATGGATTGAAAAAATTTTGGAAATATTACACCCTAATTAGTGTATGTGGTAATGTGGAAGGAGGAACCTGGTGTATCTACACCCATAGCGTAAGGTACAATAAAAAGTAAAATTCATAATAAAAGAATCTATTAATGGAAAAAATTAAGTAGTCTAAGTGGAGAAACTGTAGTACACCTATGGGAAATGAATAAGTTCCTCTGGGAATATTCATGGTCTGGGTAATTGAACAAAGTTTCTATATATTACACCAAAATATAGGGTGGATGATGGTTAAATGAAATTGTTTTTGTAAAGATTATCCAAATATAATATGACAATAGGGGAGGATGTGATCATTAGGTGGAGAATAAATCTAAAATTTCCCCAAGCCAGAGACCATGCTCATAATAGTTTTCATTTTCATGAAAAAATAGAATAAAAATTATACTAAGCCTTGAGAAATGGTTTTTAAAAAATGATTAAAAGATACATGGAGAAATAATGAAGAAGATTCATGAATTGATCAACGATTCTTCTTGAATAATGTGACATTGTATTAGAGTATGATCTAATCCAAGATCAAATATGACCTATGACATTGATAATAGGGAATTCATTAGTGAATTAATTAAAACTATAAAAGAAAAATAAGGTCTCTGATGAAGTTATTGTTGACTAAAAATTGGTGAAATCATAGAGTGGTTTTATAAATGAGTTATGTGATTTCAGATTGACCAATTCCATATTGAAAATTGCTCATTTATTTTTCCCATGATCTATCTTATTATAGTGGAAATCATAATTTTATAAATAAAATGACAAGACACTCTATAAAATTATCTTTCATATTATTAAGGAATATAGAGGAGTGTTGAAGAGTCTACATCCAAAATTTACCTTAGATAATAAGTATGAATAGGTCTATAATATGGGCTTGTAAATGTTTCCATTATAATGGTGGTACTAAATCTAAGAAGTGACTGTGACTATTATTCAGATAGAAAACATAATGTTAATGAATATATGTTTTGGAATGTTATGTCTTGGGTGTTTAAAATATTTAATTACTATGTAGTAAAGGAGAAAACCAGTAGGACTACACTAGATAATTAATCCATGTTTGAAGATACAATCAATCATGTTGTGAAGAGTCCTGCATTTCTATGAGCTGTGTGTGGATCCAATCTAGTGAAGTGAGAAAATAATGAAGCAGAATATGTAGTGAGATGCTAGTGATCCATGCATGACACAAATTAAATCATGATCCTTTTATGGTAGTGAGCCTTAGAATAAGTGATTAAACAAAAGTCCTAGAATGTTATTGAGAGTAGGTTATAATTAATTGAACACAAAAATAATGTGATTTTGGTACATAGGTATATCTCCGTGAATGCTCATTGGGAATATCCTAGTTAGGGTAAACTAAGTACAAACATCGTGTTCCAATTTAAATTATGTTTGATTTCCAAAAGTGGTTTAACAAATATAAATTAAATTCTGATAAATTGGTCAATCATATTTTTAATCATATTATCATCTTAATTTAGTATCATATGATATGACCTCCTATGTTGAGAGTTCAAAATACAATAAGGTTAGTGAGATAAAATTTTCATGTATTTTTTTAATGATATGTTATTTTCACAACTGGATTCACCCCCACCAAAGCCTCATATTTATATCACTATAATACCATATTGATGGACCAAAAAGTATAATTAATACAGCTAGTTCACTTTTCATGGATTTTTAATCCCCTTACATGATTTAAATATATTTTTAAAATGAATTCTTCAATGAAGTATCTAGTGTGAAATGAATATAATATAAAATAATGGAAATATATTTTATTATATTAATGGAGGATTTTCAAGGAGTCCCTCAACATATTGTTGAATATGGAATTTCTTTTTTAAAAAGATATATAGCTAGAATTGAAATATATCAAAAAATTATTTTGATTGATGACATAATCATAAAGGCATTAAAATGTTCTCTTTTAGAGGATATATATGAAAATATTTCTCATGGAATGTCCTCCTATGATATAAAGAGAATATTTTAATAACTCTAGGGAAAATATGATTTTGAGTGCTTTTTTTACAACTATAAGAAGTTGAATAAGAATTCAAAAGAAATAATTGGCCTACCATGGTTAAAATTTCAACATCTCATGTAACATATTGTTTTAATATTGATTTAGAGAAATTATGTTTAATTGAAGAATCTATTTCTGAGGTCCTAAAAAGTATTTGATTAACAAGTGTAAATAACCACAGGATTATAATTAATGAGGTGTTAATATAATTACCATAATGAGGCCCTGATTTTACAGGAGAAGTTATAATAATGGGATTCCATACATAAATTATATTATGAAATGATTTATGATTCATATTTGGATAAAAGTAGTTAAATGATAGGATAAGTGTCCTTCTATTTTTTAAGTATCAAAATTGGAATAATGGTAAGGATAAAAGTGATATTATTGAATTAATTCCCTAATATATTTTAAAAATAATGGACATTGTAAATTAAATGAATTTAATATTCATTCAACAAATAAAACTCATCATGAAGATAAAAGATAAATCTCAATGGATATTTATTCATGTTTGTAAAAAATATAAGATAATTTTATGACGAAATATGTAAAAATAATAGAACCCAAAGAGAGGATAAAACCATAAATAAGAAGATAAAAACCCCTAAAAATTAATCATAAAAAATTATATATCTAAAAATTGGATGAATGAAATTTTTCCATACTGATTCTAGATGTGGTAACCCAAAAATTAGGTGGTAATGAACTGATTATATTAAGGATGAATTGAGATCATCAGGATTAGATGTTGCAAGGGAAATAAGTTGAATGATGTGAGAAAAAACTAGTAGTAACAACTTATCTATAAATGTGAATATAAATTTGGTATGATTCATTTGGTAAATTATTTATTTACTCTAACATCAGACTCATTTAAAGGAATATCTCATGAAATAATTAATGTAAGGGTAAATAAGAGATTTGTAGACACTCCACCACACTAACCTATAAGGATAATTCTATTCATAGAAGATGTATTTTTAAGTAAAAATACTTGTTCAATGTTTTGGTGGTTGAAAATGAGAATCAATCATGTGTATCTCAAGATCCAAAATCTGGATTTTATCATAACCACTCAAATAAAGGGATAATCCAAAAATGGTGGTAATATAAAGAGTTTATTCCATCAATAATGTATGCGGAAAGAAGGTAATGTTGACTCCACCAATGAAAAATATATTCCATGATGGAACTTATGGCTATCTATATAGAGGGTTTACAAATGAGATATATACAAACAACAAAAATGAAAAATAAGGGAAATTATAATGACTAACTATGGAGGATAGACTAACTATATAATAAACATAAGAAGATACATGTTCATGTTTGATTGATTAGATAATTTTTGATAATATAATGACATGGAATAATATGAATTATTATATACGTGAAGAGAAGTTTGAAAGTAGTATTATTCAAGGGAAATAATATGATAAGAGGTAAAATATCTAGCTACATGTGATGATAAAGAAGTTTTAGTGTTAATGGTATTTATTTCCTAAACTCTAGAAAAAATTAAATGTAGATATTGAAGGTAATAGGTTGGTTAATCATGACCAACCAAATTTCTTTTCATGAGGAACCACAAGGTATACCTCTCCACATTATATTTATTGTTAATATATGTCTTTAATAAGTTTTATAATTAAGTAAGATATATGAACCAAGGGGTTATGGTGCTTAAAAATGCAATGGATGACGAAAAAAAACTTTTTTTGAGATACTAAATGGTGTGGAATCAGGCCACATGAAAACGTTAATATAGGAAATTGAAGCATCCCTGAAGCTGAAAATCTTATATATTTTTTATCTAATAATAGGTTAAGTTTTTTATCTAATCTTATATAAGATATCAATAAAAAAATTATTTTGTAGAGTCTTCCCCACAATTTCCAACCAAAACATTTTCTATAGAAAAATTGAACTTTGAACTACTCATGGGGAGTTATGATGAACATTAAAGGCTGTTAAAACTTTTCATATGTTTTTGATTCCTGTAAAGAACATAAAATCATAAATTACCAGTGGTATCAATTTTTTTGAATTCATATCATGTTGGTTCGACTGAATTATTATGTCTTATGATCCTTACACAAAATACGTTAATGTTTTTCTACTAAAATTTTAGTTTGTAGTATGATAGGGATTGTTGATTTTCATTCAAGATATTAAAAAAGAAAACTACTTATGTGTTTGTCATTGGTATTAATTTTTGACATTGAAAAACATTTTTTCCTAAATTTTTTTTTGAACCATAATAAGAATATAGTCAGTAGCTTTACTGGATTATTTGGCATCTCAAGTTCTATGTGATATATTCACTCAGTGAATCTCTAGTGAAAAATTGCATGAATGGGGAATAACTTATGGGATAATTTCTATAGTTGGGAATTCAATCCTTAAATTATGATCATTTGGTTTTTAAGGATTTGGATAATAAATTTGTTGTCAATGAAAAATGATAATGAAAAAGTGGGATACAAAGGAGATATATAAGTCATTACCATCCTTGTATGGATATTCATCCCAGATGATGAAATGCTCTGGAAAGTTGATTATTAGGTGGGATTTGAGATTTAATGTTGGTTCTTCCAATAAATCAAAAGGAATATTGGTTTGAAAAAAATGTGTAGATCTTATTCAATGGCGAGTTTCTTTTAAAATAAACCCCAACATTTTAAGAAATAATATGATCCATATGGATTTAATTTCTCATATGGTGTAGCTAATGTAAAATTTAATCTAGCCAAAAACATAAAAATGGTGACCTAATTATAAATACCAATGTATTGAGTTTAATTAGTTGAAAACAAGTGTCAAATATTTTTACTAGAGTATTTTTTCCAATAAAGGATAATTATTAATATAGTTAAAATCCTGAGAATTGATTTCTTCATTTTTGGATATTTTTTACAAGTAATAATGAATATTGTTATGTTTTAATCATTTTACACACAAATAGAATGGATATATATAGAGATTTTAAAGTGAATATGTATTCTATAAGGATACTACATTGTCAAAATAAGGGTTGAAGAAATCGTTAGGATGGAAGAGGAGAACCATGCCTTATCCCATGGCATGGTGTGTTAATGTGGCACAATAAGGGAAAGGCCACACCCTAGTTAGTTGTCTTGGTGATGGTAAATGGGGTACAAGGTTTAGTCACACACATAGGATTGGTCCTATTTACGAGAATAATTATGAACATATGAAAATAGAAAGGGACCATGCTATAGTGTCCATGTGGTAGAATTCTATTGAACCTAAGAAAAAGGGTCAAGTCATTTATGGGTTCAATGTTTTTTATGGTAAGTGAAAAAAACCCATAATTATTTTATGACATAATATAGATAATTAAGGTATAGTTGAAGAGTGGTAGTACAAAATGGAAATATTAAATATGTTCATGGGGGTGGTTCTGGGGATCAGCAGTTGTAGTAAAACAAAAAAGCTACATTAATGAGGTTACACCCATGGTGTTTTGAATACTAGTGGAAAACAGCCAAAAAAATTGCACATGTCCTTGGTTAATGTCATTTTTATGGGTAATGTTTGAATTTTTTGATAAATCAATCCAACGATGCAAAACCATATTATAAAATATATATAATAAATGTTTCAAAATTTTAGATCATTATCTCAGCCATGATAGAAGGTGAATCTTTACATTGGTGATGGTGTAATAAATGGTTATTTAATTAATGTTTCAATAGAAAGAGAAGGCCCCAAACATTGTTATTGTTGTTTAAAAATATATATAATCATGGAGTAGTATGATGAGGGAGTTATTTCCATTTGTAAGGATAGTATTTAATTATGAAATATATCTTTTAATTTTCCCATGAACACTCCAATTATAATTGTGTTTGATATTTTTTGAAGAAATAAATTAGGATTGACTCTATAAATTGATATTTCATAATCATAAAGTTAAATGTGGTGACTAAAAGAGTCAATATGAAATGAGTAAATTTTGATAAGAAGAAAAATAAGAATGAAGAGATTGATATTATGGGTTTAAAAGGATTATCTTCACATTGATGATCCAAATTCAATGAATATATTCTGAATTTTGTACCTAAAAAAATGTGATGTATTTTCCAAAAATTTTATAGAACGTGAAGAAAACACTTTTACATGGTTGAATTAAAAAAAATAATGATCAACCCAATGAGAATAAAAAAGACCATCTATAATATCCTAATGATGTATTAAATAATGTTTTGAAGATTCATTCTGGTTTATAATCTATTTTTGGATCCATTAATGATTACTATGAAATGGGGGAGAGAAAAAGGAGAAGATTCAGTACTCAGCATTTGGTGAATGTGAGTCAACCCTAAACATTGTAAGGTGGTGATCCTTAGTCAATAGTGATTTAACCATAAACAGTGTACGGTAGTTAGACTACGTGATAATTCATTGACCATGAAAATCTATTTATCTTGTATCATAGAAATACCACTATTAATTTTCCATTGATGCATACCATGGTGGGTAAACCGAGAAAAAATGCCATTCCAATATTTAAATTATTTATACACACCAAAATTGGTCAAAAAACCAAAATTACTATCTAGTTAGAGGATTTATATGATAATTATTTATATCAGAATATTATGTCATCTATATATATTGTTTCAAATGAACTTTCGGGGTAATGATCCATCAAGGTAGGAGAGATAAATAATTCAATTATTTTTTATTTTATGAGTCATTTTATCACCACGAATAACCCCTATTGGGGGAAAATAATTCTATATCAAACAAACCATTCATAATAAGCCGATTAAATTATATGCATCAATGAATAAACTCCATGATAATCATGAAATATATTTTATATTCCAAATTTATTCACCATGGGCTGAACAGGTCCCCTTTTTTATGAAGAAATATTAACAATGAGTATCAATATTAATTATTAGTAATATATATATTGACAATAATGGACAGGTATACTAAAAATAGATTGATTACATGTTTCAACAACTATATGGGGATCAATACTTCCATATGATAGACCTTAGATTTATATATCATCATTAATGGTCGAAAAGAGAGGATGTACCTATGACTTCCTTTCAAACACGATAAGGGAACATTAAATTTATATTGATGGTATTAAAACTCAAAAATCACAACCCTATCATCATCGATCAGAAGAATATATTCAATAGATATTATATTGACTAATTTTTTGTAATCATTATAGATAACTTTATAATATATTTTACATGTCCGGAAGAACCTATAGATTATTTGACGGGTGTTCTATAGAACATTATAAAGCAGAAAATATAGACAGAATTTAGTAAATATGAATTATATCAATTATAATTATTATCCATGTCTATTTTAATCATAATTTATGTTATATCATTGGATCCTACAAGACATCGGTGAATATGGAATGGTGTATATCAACCACAAAACTAGATTTCTATAGTTTTCATGAATTGGTGGGATAATATCAATTCCTTGTGAGAATATTATCATAGCTATCAAATTCACTGACTATGTTGACATGAAATTGAGTTATATTCCAATTGATAGACGAATGTACATAGAATGTATATAATGTAATGAGGATATTGGTTAATAAACATATACTCACACCACCCTATATTATGAAATGGTTAGCGATATACGGTGATGAATGAAGAAATGGATTAAGAATTTTCCATATATTGAATCACATGGTGTAACATACACATAATTTCAATTAATTATTGATAATTAAAATTACCAGAAGCATTGTTTGGAGATATAAGGGGTAAGATTTGCATTGATGATATGGATGAATTGTATCAGTGGGGAAAATTTTAATATATATACTAGAAGAAAGAGATTAAATAAAATATTTCAACATATAAAGACGAACAAATTCCAAATCAGATTGTTAGTGATTGTCAAGGACTATATAATCTTGATACATTACCAAACTATGATGGTATACAAGTTGTAACATCCTAGACCCATAAGCCACTCAATAGTTCCATAAACCTGATTGGATACATGGCCTCAAATGCATCTCCTCAAACACCAGATGTTGCTGACTAGAAGAATGTGCCTAGGTGAGTCTCTAAGGACATTATGCCCTCATTACCAGAGTAACACAACATTAGTCCATCCCTATAAACTATAGATGTGAAAAAACTAACTATTCCACTGAGAAAATGTCAATGAAAAATTACATACAAAATATAAAAGTGTCACATATATAATTATCAATATTTTACAAGTTTATATAAATAATATTGAATAGTTCATAAAATTAAAATACAATATAGGTCTCTCAATATAGTCCCAAGGACCAAAAGGGTATCTCATTCGCATCACAATCATCAACGCAATCCCATGATCATTTGCTCCAATGAAACTAACCAAAACCTGAACGGGGGTGGCTAAATATACCATCAAATAGAAACATATAATCTATTTGGGTCCCCATGGAGGCCCATACAGGGTGTCAGATAAATATAAGAGTAGGTAACCTCCCATATGTCTATACAATTATATGAATAAATGTTCAACATTCTTAAACGGTGTATGTAAATAATATTGTATGTATAAATTCCCATGGAATATAACTACTACAGTCATGAAATACCAACAAACTCTTAAGGATACCTAAAATAAATGTTGTCTCCTAAAAAAATTGATAAACTAGTAAACAAGACACATGGCCTTTCTGAACAATCATCTATCTCCACTAACACATGACCTAACCATATGATGAAGGGAATCACAAATAAATGAACATTATATAATAAGAATAATTATATTCTTTGACCTCACTCTATAACAATGTGTAGACAAAAAGGGTTGTATTCAAGGTCATGAAGACCAAGTAATTCCCATCGAGTCCCTCGAGCATTCGAGTGGAAACTCAGTCTGGGAATTGGTAGGAGTCCTAGGAGAATGTGTAACAACATGTCTTATATGAGTCCAAGAAATTTGAATCCATGGGGTTACTAGTTAACATTCATCCCACAGAATCATGTTCCACGTAGAATAATCATCCAAACACATTTAGTACCATATTCCATATCCCTGGAGTAATGTATATAGAATCATACATTCATTCATTTATTTAAACCATCTATGTATTCCCACTAATATAAACCATTTCAATTTTGTATGATTATATCCACTCATATAAACCATTTTACAATTCCATTCCTTAAGAGTATATCTGGTCATATCATCCATTTAATAATTCTATTTCATATGGTTATACCCACTAATATCATCCATTTAATTATTCCATTTCATATTAGTATACCCACTCTTATAATGCATTTAATATTACACCATGGGTTTACCAACCCTATAATTACATGATCAAAGAAGCCTTTAAACATAATCATAAGTGTATACCCACCCATATAAACATATAGATTTATTTGGTGAGTATACCCTCTCACATAGTCACCCACAACATGAATATACACACTTATGGAATTCCCTACCTTTAAATCAATTAATATATGTATACATACTCATATTATAACTATTAGAATTTATCAGAACACATTGGTCTAACCACCAAAAATTCAAAATTTCTACTAATTCCCTTTAACAAATTTAAATCAACCAATATTATACCCAGTTATATAAACAATTCTTGTTAATCCATTAATTAAATTAGACCTAGAATATATTATGATTTTGAATAGGCAAACCCCATGGGAGATATTAATTTAGGTAATGGTAGCCAACACACCACAATAGTACCAATAGGTATCCTCACTAGGTCTGATTGCATCTACTACAAGTATCCCCCTAAAAAATATGGTCTTTCCGGAAAATATTACAGGTTGAATGTCATTAGATATCTCTAGAAAACACAAAATTATGAAAGATAATTTTATACCACCTACCTTGGAATGGTAGTGGATATGTCGTCTAGTATCGTATATTGATTCAACTAGATTTAGGAGAAATTATAATAACTAGTCAAGAATGGGAGATTAGGGAATATAATCCTAAAATCAAACTGTGAAAGGGAATTCTAGAATAATCAATAATGGTTAAAAATTAATCAATGTATTACCATTTCAGATCGGTTTAGATGATCCACACTCCCAATGAGGGTTGAAAGGAAGACATGCCTCTAATCATAGATTAGGCTCAAGATGAAATACCCTACATTACATCTACAATAATAATAAATGATTCAAGGGAGAAGATCTATTTAGGTGAAAAATGTCCTAGGGGAATTTTATTAATTTTTCTCCACATAGTGGGTTCAAGTTTTGTCTAACCATGCACCATTTCACATGGTTTTTTCAAGTAGCCACATGCCCTTGTATGGTGACCCCATAAGGTATCTATAACAGTGCAATAACACTCTATCGATGGTATGAAATTTCTATAGACCAACCACATGACCATGTGGCTACTACCACTCACATTAATTTAACCATGTACCAAAAGAGACCCTACTACTTGACATCACATGGATTTTTTGATCATGTGTCCTACCTCGCATGGTTTTGACTAACTATGTGCCAAGCCAATACCTCAAAACTGGGTTTTGGACTCCCAAGGAGACCTAGAAACCACAAAACCACCCATGATCAAAAGGGTTATGTATGTAAGTCCTTATAAAATATTTTAAAAAAATAATGGTATTTTAATAGATTATGAAAAACCAAGTTCTCATAATTATCCATATTATAGTAATTAATCAATAAATTTCACTTTGAAGGTTGGCCAAGGTTCATTGGAGAGTAACTCGGGCCAATGAGCACGTACGCCATCCTCAAACTCCCATGTCATTCCCTATAAGAGGTCCTACTACCATAATACCCATATTAGATGAACAAAACAGCCTCAATAAACCTTTGTTCTAATATATATGATATGAATTTGATGCTCTAAAAAGGACTCATTTTACAATAACGAATCTTCATCAAGATGAAAACCATGAGACAAGTTTGAGAGATAGTGGTGTATTTGAGATACAAGGATGACATCATACATGTCTAAGTACCTCTAAGGTAACTGTACCTGATATGTTACTTAACTAACTCTCTCTAAAATCTAAAAAACCCAACATACCATGATGAAATTTTTCCCTGGATCATTATCCACATGTGTCCCATTCTATGTAAAATAATCATGAAAATTATATCCCCGAACTATAACTCCATAGGTCATATGAAAAAATTGGTAATAGATTTATTATTAGAAATTGTTGTAGCCATCTACATCTGAATGAAATGGACCTACTCAAAAGTCTCATGTATGACATGTGGTCCCATTAAACCTACCTCACTTGCCTCTAACTAGTATAGGAGTAATCGACGTGGCTTACTATATAAATCTTTTCAAGGGTCCATTTGTATATTCTCTTGATAATGGTATTTGTAGGATAACTCATATAAGGGTATATTCTTCACCATAGTGTCCCTAAAATCTACCACGCATGCTCATAGCTTGTCCTCAAGCACCTGTATCTTATGCTATGAATGGATATCAGTATGATGAAGATATGTTTTTTGTAAGAAAACCAATGTTCCCATTTCCCTCTGAAAACACTTCCAAAAACGAGATTTAATGTGATCATCCCTATCTAAAATGATAGAATGAGGGACCCCAGGAATTTAGACATTCTCTTTGATATAAAATCATCCATGCTCATAAAAAATTAAGGTCTCCTTGATCGTCTAGAAATAAGTGAACATCATAGGACTATAATCAACAACCCACAATGAAACATTACCTCGAGGAGACTTGGTAAACCGGTCATGAAATCAATCCTGACATCATCTTATTTCCACTCCAGAATAGTTAACTTCTTTAAAAGTACATCTAATTGATTATGTTATACCATCACCTGCTGAAAAGTGCATCACCTTGTAAAAAACCGGCTACCTGCCATTTCATAATCAGCCACATGTACTGTCAACGCAAGTCATGTTACATCTAGGTTACCATGCGATGAACCACCCAAGCTGAATCATGGAATTTCCTCATCATCAATATTTCCAAGAGGGTAGATGTCACAATTGAGGAAGATAGAAAAGTATAACCCTCAATGTCCTGATCATCCAGATGAATATCAGAGAAACAACTCCATAAAATAACACTCTATATAGGTCTATTTCACCACCTTTATCTGACTTCTCCTTCTTAGTGCATCATCCATATCTTTTTCCCCACAAGGAATATAGGGAAGCTAGACTTCATAGGATTAAAGGCACTCTAGCAATCATCACATCTTCAAATTATGATCACATTGTAAAAAGATATACTTGTGGATTTTTTGTTCTGTGTATGCCATAAATTTATCTCCTAGTAAATATTGTCTCAAATAATGCAACACATGAACCATGAAAAATACCTCAATATCATGTCTTCAGTTATTCCACTCATGAGTCCTCAGCTTCTGTGAACCATTTTCCATGAATATCTCCCCATATCAGCACTACCCCCATCCCAATATCTGAAGAATCATAGTAAACCATGTAACTATTTCCCAACTATGAACGTATCAAGACTAGTGTTGATTTCAACATTCATTTCATCTCCTAAAAGGATGACTCACAAGAATTTGACAACAAAAACATTAGACCCCTCTTAGTAAAGCCATCCAATGACACTTCTGTGCTTGATATATCCTTCATAAAACAACGATAGAATCTTTCTATCTCCAAGAAATTCCATATGTCGGAAATGTTCATGGCATGTTCCTAGGAAACTACAACTCTCACCGTCACTAGGTCCATTAGTAGTATAATATCAATGATTATGTGACACAATATGTGAATGTGATGCATCAAAACATGAAACATTGTGAGATTAGAATATTACTAATTCTCTCGTCATGTATTCAAAGTAATATCAAGACGGTTGGAAGGGACATGTCAATTAAGTTAATACACCAAGATATCATCCATGAAAAACCACCAAAAAAATATATAAGAATGTAACAATTGGTTCATCAAAGCCATGCGAAATGTTGGCCCATTTATGAGACCAAATGACATAAAAAAATACACACATAGACTATACCTACTATGAATGGTGGTATGCTGCATGTTTATAAGTTGAAAGTGAACTAGGTGAAACCCTCACCTCAAATCGATCTTTGAGAAGACTCAATATTTCTTTCACAGATGGAACATATCATTTATGCATGTATTTTTCATACACTTCATTATATTAATAGGTTGTGGGTTACTCGGGATGGATGATTATGTGACTAGGCTGTGGGACATGTTTAATTTTTATATCTTACTTGAAAGGATATAATTTTTTTGGGTGACTTGTGAGGCTAATGGTATTACTTGACTGCATTAGTTATATTTCATGAGATATTATACTTACAATAATATTTAAATACAATGGTTTGGGTTGTTACAAATTGCTTTTTAAAATTTTATTTTCTTCTTGGTGGTTACCTACTGGGATGTTTATCTCACACCCTATGTGGACCTCAATGGATACCCAAATAGATTATATCTTTTCATGTGATGGTAATGGAAGGTTCCCCACTTCAGGTTGTGGTTAGTTACGTTGGAGTAGGAGATCAAGAGACTACGATGAAGCTTGTAATGCTACTAGGATGTCATTGTTGTCTTTCTGTCTTTTTTGAGACTTGTGTTGTATTGTATTTTAGGTACTATTCTCGCTACATTCTAGAAATATGTATCAACTGCATCATTATATATGTGACAATTTAGGATTTTTTATGTATTCTTTTATTGTATTAATTTAATGTTGACAGCTTATTCCTTTACTTCTACCATTGATTGTGCTTGACATTTGATGTGCTAGTCTGGTAATGAGGGAATATTCTCCACAAAGAATCACATATGCCCTTTCTACTAGTCAAAAACCTATGGAATTTGGGATGATTCACTTGAGGACATGTAGGCAACATGGATTGGGGCACTGTTGATTGGTATCCATGTTTGGGATGATACAAATGGTGAAATTCCCATTGTGCAGTGACAATCATGTTACCTTATCTATGATCAGGATTGAAAATGACGCAACCTTCAATGATCTGAAAAGGATATACTCTAAAATCATTATAGAAGAGAAGAGATCCTATGTTAATGGAATGACTGGTCAATCATCCATAATTTTTGAGATCATATAGACCCAAAAGTGGTTATTGATCTATAGAGAAAAGAAAGATAAATTTTCTAGTTCAATAATGACAATTATAGAACTATATGTTTCCATAGACAAAAATGTTTCCATCAATTCAAACACTTAACATGGATCATTTGGATGATGAATATAGCTCATAATTATCTATCCATCATATGATTACAATTATTTAAAAATGTCTGAAGAATAATTTCTTCTAGGATAACATGAAAAGGAAGATTACAATATATGTATATCAATATTCTATATTTTAACTTGTTAATTTTTAACAAAATAATTTAAAAGGTCTGATGAATCAAATTCGTATACACATATAAAAAAGTGTGGACATAAAAATTTATTAATCGAAGTAATTCCAAATACTTATATGAGAAAAAATCTATTTGTGTAATAACTGACCCCCATATAAAGTGTGTGATTTTCATTTTTGTTCTGTAATATTTCTCTCTATATAAACATGACATGATAAACACTAATGATTTTGTAAATATGCATATATTTCTACTCTAAAATGTATTACATTCAAATATACAATTTACCTTTATGTTCTGGATGTGTCTTTAACAAATCTTCGATTAAAATAAGAGCATTAATGCAACTTTTTCATCCTCATTAAGTCTTTCAATTTAAATGTAACATTCAAAATCTAGATATCATGATGTGATCCTATTCACATTAATTCATAGGAGGTTAGGATCAAACATATCCCCATGAAGAGTTCTAATATAATAATTTTTCCATTCATTCATTTAAATCATGATATATGAAACAATAAATGGGAATATGTGTTGAAATCAAACTTTTTTTGGATGAATTTAGAGATCATGATCTAAAGGAATGATAAATTTCTTACGATATAAAAAAATATTCAAAATATTCAAAAAAACGGTAATATTTTATAGGTTTGTCTATTTATCTACATTGACAAAACACAATGTGAATTAGAATATGAAGTTGGAGATAAACTATTCCTTAGAATATCACCTGAGATGTGGGTTTTGAGGTTTGGGACAAAATAGAAGTTGAAACCTAGATATATTGGAAATTACAAGTCCTTGATCATGTAGGGATGTTAGATTATCTTTCTGAATATCCACTGAACCTAACCCATGTGCATGATGTGTTCCATGTGTTACAATTGAGAAACTATATAACTAATTATTCACATATACTGAATTATGATTTAGTACAAATAGAATGTATTCTATCATATGAGAAACAACAAAATGAAATCTTATATTTTATAGATATAGTGCAAAGAATAATGATCACTCATCAGGTCAATGTTCTATGAAGGAATCATAAGTTTGAAAATGTAACGTTGGAACCCAAAGATGTAAATATATATAAGTACAAAAACAATTGTCACAATAATGAATTTTTTGGGGTGAAATTATTTTATGTGAATTGAGTAAAACACCACATTATCTGACTATGTATTTTTCACTTTAAACTAAATTAATTGTGAATATAATATTACTATATAAAACCGATTTAAAAATAGTTTTTACATATCATAGAGATAAAATGTTACAATAAAGGATTATAATGAAATAATTGTTAGAATAAAATATTAGTCATTATAAAATCATTTTAAATGGTACAATTGTTTATTTAAGTAAAAATACGATGAAGATATAATAATTATCTTTAGGATTTTTCCTAAAGAACATACCTCAAATTAGAGCTTTGGAAATATGAAAAGTAATTATAAATATTATATATATATTGAGATATATTTAAATGAATATCTTGAATTATTCTTTATATGTTGTAATGGTAATATATAGGATTAAAATTTAATTGTTATATATATAGTAAATTAGTATATAGTCTTCTTAAATATTTTTTTAATATTTGAATGTATCCAATAGGTATATTGAGGTTTTACCAGACATAATGAATTGAAAATAATATAAATACATAATAATACATAATATTGGGGTGATGTAATAAATATAAAAATTATTTAAAAAATTTATTATAAAAAAAATAACTTTCATGTTGTAAATTATTATGTTTATTATTAAAGAATAGTTTCATTTAAATATATATTTAAATTACAATATAAAATTATAATACCACTAGTTTGATAAAATTTTATGCTTAGAAAATAAATAATTACATTTAAAGGGATGTGATTAAAATCATTTATTTGTATAAATGGTGATACTTTTCCAAAAAAAAAATTATTTGTTGTTTATTTTTAGCTTAATAAATGGAATTTATAATTTTCAATAATGATTCTATTGTAATGTTTTAGTTTCTAAAAAATATACTAACACTTTATTAATTATTAATTGATATGAAATATTATCAGGAACACGTAATCTTTTTTGATGTTAGGATTTAAAGGATAATTGTTTTTATTAAATATATTTCTTTTCATTATAATTTTGATCTCTCATATTTATACAATTAATTTTTCCAAAATGGGTTTATTTTTTTAATCAAAATGTTAAAATCTATACTGAATAATGTTTTTTTAGTTTCCATAAATTATATAATAATGAGATGAATTATACAATAAATTATAATTACCATATATATACTATGTTCTCTAATAGTATTTATAATTTTCTTTTCATATTTGTATAATTTATATTCATATTTTAGTGTAAATTGTAATATTTTTACCTAGTATCATTAATATTTAATAATATGAGGGTACTTTATTTTATGGAATAATATTTTATCCTACAATTTTATTCAAAACACCACTCTCCTCCACTTAAAGCTATAACCCCACTTCTCCTCCTATATAAGGGTATTATATTAACAAATATATACCAATAAACGTCTCAAATACTCTTAAACATTTATTATAGATATTGGTTTCATTGGAAAACATCTTTATAAAGGATTAATCCATTTACCAAGATTGTCCTCCCATGTAGTATGGTAATATATCCTAATCATTTTATTACATTTATATACCAATTAATATTATTCCACCACAAAATATATTCTATCAAAAATAATATAATGATGCCATTTATAATAAATATAATATAATGATATTATCTAAATGGAAAAACTATTGTAAACTTTTATCTAATAATTTATTAAATGAAAGTTTGACCTATATTATTATAGGATTATTTTCCCATCGAAAACATATTTGAAATATCATCACAAACATCATTATTAGTTTCCATGGGATAATAAATTATTTTAATGGTTTAAATAAATAAATTAATAACTTATTAAGGTAATATGAAATTAATATTAAAAAAATATAACGTCATAATATTTTTTTTACACACACACATCCATTCAAGGTTACTATAACCACCTATTTGGATGCTATTTATTAAAAAATATTAGTAATTTTTTGATGGCAATAGTTAAACATTCTATATATAAATGTTAACATATTAATGATATTTTACAATTATTAATTTCTACAATGGATAAATAATTAGAAAATAAAATAAAATCAATTACGTTTCTTAGGATTAACAAATCATCCTAAATAAATCCACTATATTTTGTAAATAAATTAGATATTTAGAACATTATAAAAATAAAGAAATGAATTAAATATATTTAATTAATGTTCTATAGATATGAACACTTTTCATAAAGATGTCCATTACTATAAATAGAAAATTTGACATGCAAATCATAAAATACACATTCCTAAGGTAAAGAAAATGAACATAATGATTGAATAACATGATTAAAAATAAATAGGAAGGAACAATTATAAATAAAATATACATTAACAAGGGTATTAATCATGTATTTAATAAATTAATTTTATTATTCAAGATTTTATATGCATATACTATGCTAATATAGGACACTAAGTAAGTGATTCTTTATTATTCACATTTTGAAATCAAGATTTTGGTTTGTTTAAACATCTATATTGATATATTATATGTCCTCCTCACTAAACCCCTTATATTTTATAATCATCCTATTTTTTATGTGTTTCAAATGCATTCTTACAATTTAGATTTTAATTCTTTCAAAATTCAATTGAATGTATGTTTTTATGTGTAGCCAACATTCTCTCTTATTTGTAGTTAAGATTAATTATCTTTCGTATTTATCTTTTTTGGTGTTTTAATAACATCCCTATCTATTTTTATATTATTACTCATGTACTTTTTAATGTAATTTATTTTCATAAAAAATATATTCTTCATTTAATATTTTTCATACATTCTTCTTATACTAAATTCAACCTTATAAACAAAATTTTGAAAGGGATAATTTTTTAAAAAATTACAGTGTAAATTGATTTTCGGGATATATATATCATTTGTATTTTGAAAACTTCTTTTCTAATTTTTAAGAGTATCAAAAAAAAATTAATCTTTTTTTAAATTACTTTTTTAAAGGGAAAAAATATATATGGTAATTATTCATTAATATAAATTATGTTCTATTGAACTTGTTAACGTGTTTTTAACATATTCATAAATTCAATTGAGTTTCTTATTATTAAATAGAATGATTCTCTAATGATATCTTCCAACTTATTTATTGGGATGGATTATGATAATTTGTTATATAATTTTCCATATAACACATTTAAATTTATGGGTAAATAATTCAAGGAATAATTTGAGAATGGTATCATATCTATATGGTGTACATTTCTATGGGTTTTTAAAATGTAACCTATGGGATCATAAATATATATTCTTATAAGGCATTGGATAATGAATTATTTCTCATTATATGAAATTAATGGTAATAGGATATAAAACCAATAAAATTTGAGACCCTATCAACAATGATTATAGGAATGATGAGTGAATGAAATAAACTATTGGAAGTTCTTCACTATTCAATGATGTACATGAGAGTTGGGTTCAATATAAGAAATGATTTTCTATGCTTATTTATCTTCCAAATTATTTCAACATTTTTTTGTTTTCATAGATCAATATTCCTCACCCATGTTTTTATAACATTATTACTCATGTCTTAAATTATTCCAAATACATACGTAATGAATTATGATTTTTAATCTATATTTTATTGTGTATGAATCTCTTATTATATTGCCATAAATATTCTCTATTTTTATATTCCAATAATTACATCATATGATCACTCATGAACATTGATTGATATCTGTTATGTTTACCATTACTAAGAATCTATGCTCACAATTTCTTTTGTTTCGAGTTAAAATTTTATTAATATTTTTACCTTGTCTTATGTGTTTAAAAAGGTTTTCTCAGAGGAGACTTCTTTTTGGGTGATAATGAAAATGTGTAAATTATGTTTCTTATGTATGTAATCTCCAAGGAACTAAACCTATATGTTATATGGACTAATTTATTATTATATTTATTAAATTTTCATGTAAAATGATATATTATGTATGCATGAAGTTCATGGCGCCACTAAAATGATTTTAATGATACATATTTTTATGGACATGGTTATATGGAGATATGAGTATGTTTGATCCAAGTCACACAATAACTTTTAATTACTTGAGTATAATTGATTAGTTTCTAGTGGATGATCATTTCATACAATAATTAAATTATGATTTCAATTTTTTCCTATGCAAATAAGGCCCTCAGGATCGTATAGATATGCCTTTGGATAAATATTATATTTTTTTAATTTATTTTTTTCAAAAACAAATAAATATTGATAAAATGATCCCACAATATTTTTAAATATATTCATAAATAGTTATTGAGTTTTATTAAATTCTATATGGGATTTTATTCAATGTGTGATATTTTTTGATATGTTCTAGATGGTGATATTCATGTAATTCATTTCATAATCATGATGTCACATCATCAAAAATGTGTCCTTAATCTGTATCTTGAAGATATATATCTCAGGTATCGATAAACCGAATCATGAGCATACATAGGTGAAAAAATATTTGGATATATATTTCATATACATATTGAATCTACATTTCCTCTATTATAACTTTTAATTATTACATTGAGTGCATGTTTTAAGCTACGTATGTCCAAATCAATTTGTAGGATATGAATAAAAGGGTTATTTCATTTATTGTCTAAATATGAATTTTAAAAAATATTGAAATCAAACTCCAACATGATTTAATTTTTGGGTTCCATTATATGGAAAAAAATATTGTTAATGTTATTCATTAAATAAAGGGTGGTAGGGAATACCTAAGTGAACGTGGTTACATCTTCAGTAATGTGTATTCAATTGATTCCTTCCAAGTCAAAACTTAAATTATCCTTAATCATTTTTAGTATCATGCAAAAAGTGACAGAACCCCTTTGTGATGGAGGTTCCCTACATTATGAATGATTATTCACAAACTGGTTAAAGGATGTAAGATATTTATTCTTATATAGTGATATCCATCACATGTCTATTGAATAGTAAATGATGGTTTACTTAGCTCTACATGCACTATTTCATTATATCCTTCCATTACATGTTGATACAACTGATGAAAGATCACACATTTCATTGGTTTTCTTCAACATCCATTTTTATTATATTAATTCCCAAAACTCATCTAGAGGGAACTCAAAATATTCAATTAACTACATAATATTGATATTCCTTATAGGATGATATGATGCATTTAAATGATGTTCCAAGGGTTAAATATAATAGAGGATTCCTTGAGGAAACTATGTTGGAAAATATTATTCCTGACATATTGGATTCACATACTACAATTGAGCTCATCCTAATTTCTCCTAGTGTCGATGGTTACTGCACATTAATTGAAATAAAATTGAATCTAAAATATTCATGATATATGATAAATAAAAGAAGATATAGATCTGAATTTATTTTCAAAATAGTGAAATTACTTATGTTTGAGGTCACTAATGAAAAATAATTTATGTTAGATGACTTACCCAAACATTGTACTCAGGTATGTGGACAATAAAAACTGAACATTAATGGATTTTTTTATAGACATTTACTCCCTTCTGAACATTAAAATAGTTAATGTTCTTAATAATAATACTTTATTCATCTCCACAAATTTCATTTTTTTGATGAATTTTTCTTTACATGATGTTTATTTACCTTCTTTTGACTTTGGTTGTTTTAATTTCATTTCACTAATAAACCTTACTGACATGATTTCACTTGAGATATTGTCGGGGTTGTAAGACAATTACATTATTTACAGTACCATGAAACACTCAAACTAATGAAGAACTTTATATGTGGAATAAATTTCTATTATATCATAGTATATTTTCCACAATTTGTGGCTGATGACCAATAAAACATATCACTCAATATGCAGTGACAAATCAATAGATTATTTTCTTTATCTATATTTATTTTTGGATAATATAATATAACGAATTTACAATAAATTATTTTTCTCCAAACTCTATATTGGATATTAAATAATTTTAAATATTTTAATATTCTATATAATGATGTTATTGTGGTGATATTTGTTGATATATTATCAGTATATGGTATATATATTAAAATTTTATAGGTATAATATTTTTGAAACATCAATAGATTCAAATCTCCTCTCGCCAATATATATAATTACTTATGGAATTGATTCATTTTATATTGTAATTTTTTACTCAAACACAAATTAAATTCAAAATAACATACATTAAGGGATTAAAAATGATAAAAAATATTTAACATCTCTATAATATTTTATTTAATTAAAGAACTATTATATTTCTATAGTAAAATATAAGGGACACACCAACTTTTTCCATACTCAGTTTGAGGATGTGATTCATAGTTCAAATTCTTGGATCCCCTATACAATGATTTAAAGGATTGTAGATATAATTCCATGTCTTAGAAATACTATTTTATAACTTTTTTATGCTTAAGATATTCTTTTTATCTCATGTTCATATATGGTTTCCATCATTATGTTTCTATACCCATGAGGAATTTGTCTCATTTTACATAACTTATTATTTCTTTAATTCAAGAGTAGTTCCCAACCATGTTATGTATTTTAGAACACGTAATGTTTTTTATAAATGTAATATAAACTTGTTATATTATAATAATATGTTGCAGTAATTTTTTTGTTTATTTAACCACTTATTTCTACTGAGAAATCCAAAAAAAAATTAAATCTATATACGTAACAATACATGAAGAATCCTTTTAAGATAATCTGTTTGATAATAATCTTCCCAAACCATATCTTGTATATTTTCATGCTGGTTTTAAATCAATGTGTTAGGGATAGATTAATTCATGTAGTGGATTAATTGATGTTCAATTTTTTATTTAATAAAAATTGATATATATTCACTAATCATGTAATTTGTGTTCATTTTCACAGTGTCAATATTATTTTCATGTATATTTTGATGTGTGAATGAAATACATTCTTCAAAATACAAGTACAATTATGTTTATTAGGAATAACCAATATCTTTTGAGATTTCTATAAAATTGATAATTCATTACATCAAAATTTGAGGTGTTTTTATATGAAAATTTTCTATTGAAGTCTTTTCTACTTATGTTATTTTTCAATTATAATTTATAATTTATTTATTTCTTCAGGATATAGAGTTGATATTAAAAAAATTCCTACAATTATTTTTGTTATTTAATTCCCCTTATTTATTTTCTATATATTTATATTATTATTTCCTTGGGTTATATAATTATTTTTGCTGTCGAAAATTATTTTTTTGATTGAGAAATTTAGATTGAAATTAATCAAGTAAATATTTCTGGCATAATCTATTATTTTTTTTAAAAACATCAAATTAATATTATAAACATCATCCAAAATCCTTAGAGAACATTAAAATACAATGTGATGTCTTCAAGATTAGATAATTATTTTCATTTCTATTAATATTGATGTAAAATCTCTATAAATTGTATGGCAAGCATTCGGGTGAATGAGATGTGTGTATAACATTGATAATAAATACTTGTGAGCATTGAGATTGAATAATAGGGAGAAAAGAAGATGTATCACTACATATATTTGTTTCAGAAAAATAATTATGACAAGAAATTAACTTGGAAAATTGGTATTTCAAAAGATTTATGATAATTTATTCGTAAAATGATAGAATTTTTTTATATATTATAGTTGTTTTTAATTGTAATTGTAATTTTTTAGGCTGAATTCGTTTATTGTTTCTAATTATTTTTCCTTAGAGTGAGAATTTTTATTTTTGGGGCACTTGATGCACTGGAAATTCATTAACTGTTGTTAAAATTTTCTAATTAATTTTAGATAAATTGTTTAAAATTTTAGTTACATTTTCATATTGGGATAGTGTAGAGTATTTTAGTTATTTTTTTAAAATTACATATGAATTATATGTTAATATATGATATTTTTCTGAATTACCCAAGGTCACCCTCAATCCAAGGAAATGACCTACTCTTCCATATATACAAAGGGAATAGTTGATCCCAATAGGCTAGCAACTAGCACTCTGGAATCAATTAACAATTATAGGAAATAATTTCACCCAACATGAAGTTGAAATCATAGATTGTATATATATATATATAATATAATGAGAAGAAGATAAATTAAGAAATCATATATCAGAACTCTGAATAAAGATAATAAAAATGATAAAACCCAAGAATTCATAACAACCACAAGTACAATTCCAATTACAAATGGATAAATAATGCAGAAACTTACTACTAAATGTGATATAATGAAAAAAAATCCCAAAATCTCACCATGAGATACCCAATTATAGCTAACATAATCCTCTACACCTTACTGTGTAACCTTTCCCTTCCAAAATTAAAAGTCAAAACTATTTATACACACCACCAAATGTGTGTGCAAGGTTTAGTCTAACAGTATTAACATGATCCCACATTGGTATTCCATATCATGTATTTACACGAACATCCAAATATAAACTATTTATTCAAACAAGTCAAGGTAAATTATAAATATATTTATATAAAATCCAGGTTAGAAATTACCATTTATTCACAAAATATGAATCAATAAAGGAAAAATATTTTCAAATCATAATATGTAGAAACATTTTTCAAATTCAAAGTAGTTATCTAAAAAATACATATAAAATTACAAAGAATAGGTAAAATACAATAAATTTCCCACTACGTAAGGATAATGGACCACACAATTACCATAATCAATGACTACTTCACACTCATCTCCTTATAACATAGGCCTATAGAGCAGTGGAACACCCCATGAGTAAACCCACTAAATATTTCAACATTATATCTAAAGAATAACATTCTTGGGAATATAGTAACACTCCATTAGTGATCTACTAGATAATAAAAAATTATGATGTCCCTAAGATACACCACCATCTATGTAACAAAGGCTTTATATGAGATAAATTTCATATATCTTTCAAAAGGGATTTTCACAAAAAATTAAAATAACCCAAATCTTTTATAAAAAATTATTTAAATACCCATTGTTCAATTATATTCAAATAACTACTCTCAATTACAAAAACCATGTGAAAACATGTATTATATTTCAAATCCATTTATTCACACAAAAGAATCATTCTAATTCATTTATTAAAACATCTATAAAATAAGAGTGACCATGGTTTATTAAAGAGTGACAAATTATTGAACCACCTACCTCAAACATGGGTCATACGTTCCCGTATCTAGATCTACCAAATACCAAAGGAATAAAAATACAACCCAAGAGACACTGGAATTGATTCAATCATCATATAATATATCAAAAAATAAAAAATATTGGAAAATAACATAAAACAACATATACGTCAATGAGAAAACATGTTGAACCATAACCAACATGATAGTTAGCCTCTTGGTGATGATTATACAACATATCTTAAAAGAATAAACAAATAAACCATAGGCACAGTGGATCCAAAAATGAAATGTAATGTTTCTTTTGAGGCCAATGTAAAATATGAATAAAAATGTTTTCTTACCCATAGATACGCAGAGCATGAACTATGAAGATCAAGCACCAAACCATAAAATTTGATAAGAGAAAAGATACTTGAAATTTCATCATATATTACTATGATTTTGAGGGATATGATAAAATTGTTGAAGAATAAAAAACATAATATGTGATACTTGGTTAAACATAATGGGTCAAATGTCTTATGAGGTAAAAGTTTCTTTTATGGTGTAAACACCTAAAATTTTGTTTATTTATTTATTAAAGAGTTATTAATGATTGAATAATATGGTATTAAAGAATGATTAAGGAAATTTTTTCATAGGATAATTCATTTCTTAAATAATGATTACGTAAATATTAACTAATCATTAAAGAATTATTGACCAATAGTTAATTAATGATAAACTATAAATTAACCCTAAACTAACTATATTGTAAATTTTATATATCAAATGACTATAAATGATTATCAAGTGGTTAATGAGTGGTTAATAAATGATTAGTAATTGATTATGAAATGATTATCTTTGGATTTCCAAATGATAAACAATTTTTTTAACCAATATGCAATTAAGGATTAATTATTAATAAGATATAACATAACCACAGAATAAATATATATCAATAAATGATTAATGAATGTATAAAAAGTGATTAACTATTCATTAAAAATCATTAATGAATGATTAATTTAAGATTATGTAATTATTTTAATAATATTATATAATATTTACTTAATGATTATATATTTAATAATTATTTATGAATTAAGGATTTTATAATTAATAACTGATGAAGAAGATATGATTAATGAAATATTGACCAATAATTAATTGAAGAATACTTTCTTCATTAAATATTTTAAAACATTTAATTAACTATAAACTAATTAAGAAATAATCAGTTATTAATGGATGATTGAATGATTATTTATAATTGATTATATAATTATTTATTAATGATTAGTGAATGAGTAACTTCGGATTACCTAATTCTTAGCTAATGACTAATTTTTTTTTAATTAATGATGATCAAATGATTAACACGGGATTAAATTGTGATTAGTTTTTTTATTAAATGTGGATTAACATAATACTAACATATGATCACTGAGGTATAATAGTATAAAAATGATCCCTAACTACAAAGCTAGTTTTTCACTCCCACAGGGTCAACTTTTGATGATTCCTACTGTTAAAAATAATAAAATTTTTACAAAAAAAATTAGTATCATTATTAAAGTGATAAGAAGTCATTCTATTTTTTTCAGGAGTTCAAAATTTCTATATATCTAATATATAAAAACTCAATATAGATAGTAAAAGGTGATGTGGATCTAGAAAAGTTTTACCCAGGGATAATTACCCCAAAAAGTGATCCTTGGGCTCTGCCACAATCATTATCAGATGCTCACAAATGGGCCTTGTTTTATTGAATTTTTTACACTCTCAATTGATAATATTTAGATAATTAAAATTCTATTTATAAACTAATAAAACATTATTTAGGATGATTAAAATTAGTACTGTGAATCATTATATTAATTTGAGGACATGAGATGAAATTTTAAAATTTTGATAATGTAAATATAATGTGATTATTGATCAGTTTAACCCTTGACTGGATACTAAAAGTTCATTTAGATATAGAATAGTTATACTGAGGGTTAATAACCCTAAAAATGTACATTTAGATTTGATTCAATCATCACCTAGTGCATGACTACGTTCCTTTATCAACACATGATTTGACACTCATGAGTGATATGATTTAGATGATTCACATTATGTTTACAAACTAATAAACATACCATTATGAAGATGATAAATTTTGTAATGAAATAATAATGTCATCCCTAAGGATATAATAAGACAATATAAAATTTCAATAAATTATATTGTTTTTGGTAAAGACTATAAGACTCTTCCTTATTGTCACTATAATTTTGAGTACCGCAGTCTTGATCTAAATTTATTTTTGTCATAAAAAATCATGTTTATTTATGACTACAACTATGGTGATTAAATTTAAACCAGTCAAGGTTCATCATATAGTGCACCAACAGTAAAAATGGTTAAGAATATTAATTGTGTTTTACTAATCAAACATTATAAAATAATTCAGGGTTACTTAAATCAACGACATTAATAGAAGAACTTGATTATTAGTTATATAAATATTCCATTCCAAGAAAGGTTATGTTATCTATCTTCTCCATGGGGAGATTCTATGGATTGGGTCCAATATACAATTTTTTTAACCTATAGTCTAATAATATCATGATGATGTTATATTTGAGGGTTTATACTATCCAGCATCAATGTACAAATGTAAATATACATCATCATAGAAAATTAATCCAACAATGTCCATACCATTAATTTAAGACTATTCCGTATCTTGTAGAACAATACAACCAAATGAATCACCTAGATATTCTGAAAGACCATTTTAATATATGTTGAATTGTGTAATAGTAAAAAATATGAAGGCAAATGTATAATTAATTCACCACACTTCATATATTTTATTGAAGTAATGGAACATTATCAAGAATTCGATAAGAATATTATCACACCTTCATATCTGTTACCTGATGTTATAGTTGATCGATTTGGTAAATTGGAAAAATCATTATATGTTAGATTATATTTTCCATGAAATGATGAAATGGTTAATAATATAAATCCCATGACTTTTATCACAACTGGTGAGGACTCTACAAGTGCTTCCACGAGACCGAAGATCAAATATGGGTAGATCTATATTTCTGAGTAACTGTAACAATACTATATTAGGTACTATTTTGAACAGAAGTAGCCTAAAATATTCATCAGTTTTATCCTTTGCACCACTATCTTTGTTCTTTAGTCCCTCATGCCTTTGTTCCACCCAGGCCTTTGGACCGGTAAGGCCTATGAAGCACTAAAAGGCCTTGGGGCCACCTCAAGGCCTTCGATACGCCTAAAGGCATTTAGGACAAATCTTGTGAAGAAATGTACCATGTTGACTCTTGAAGGAGAATTATCATGATGAGGACTCATAGCAAGGAGAATTCACTTGAGAAGATCTAAAAGTTTTGGAAGAATGAGGGGCCATATAAATTTACATCAATACCAGCCTTTGCATCTACGAATAGGTTTTCTACCGGAATAGACTTGTAAAGGTGCATAGATGACACCATGATGTAGATGTAAGGGAGGGAGGTTCCATATATTTATAGGATGGTTCAATTCCTCTAATACCATTAGATCATACAATTTCTCTTAGACTATCATCCATGTTAGGATACCCCTTCAACCGTTAAATGGAATATTTTTTGATAATGAATAATAATATAAGGACTTTATTCCAATTGGGGAAAATATATACTAAAATTATTTCATATTGAATGAAATTATAAATAATAATATTATTAGTCCAATTGGACAAAATAAATAATATGTTTTGAATAATTTAGTAATGATTATAGATGTAAATTGAGATAAATTATTTACATTTATATAGATGGTTGAAGAATTTGTATGATTGATGAATCTCAAACATTCATTAATCCAAACATGAAATAATATGATACATAATTGGATACGAAATTGGTGTCATATATTATTGTCAATAGAATCAGGTCTTGAAATAATATGTCTAAATATCTTTTTATTATAGGATACAATAATATTTTGGATATAATATTTAATATGGAATGTAATATATGTACAAATAAAAGGAAATTTTCATGGTGTATAGTAATTTGGATGAATCATATTAGGTGTATCGACTATTTTTATCCACACTGATACAAAACCAAAAAAAATTAATCCACCTCAATAATAATGAACATGTGCATCATGATTAATGAATTGATCTATATCATTTAAAATTTTATTGATTTACATGGGTGTTTATTCTAGGTATAGTTGTACTTTGTTTTAGAAAATTATTTATAAAAATTGACAGAATGTTTCTAGATGAAATTTAAATCGGAATATTGTTGATTATGTTAACCCAAGATGGTATCCATTTATTAATTCCTATTTCATTTTCCATTGTGAGTTTGTAAAATTATTAACTGTATAGATTTGTTTTATTATATATTTTCAACCATTTAGCCTACATTATTTTATTATCTTTGATATCGGGACATAATCTAGAAATTAATGCACATCAGGTTTCATATAAATACTTGAACTCAAATCGATGATAATACGACATAAATATTTCCAAAAATTCATGAAATTTATTGTATATAAAACCTATGAAGAAGGCTACCATGAATACTTTTATACAATATATTATTATTTTATACTTTTTCACCATAATGATAAAATTAATTTATGTAATATATGATCACATGTATATAGAATACGATTCAGATCAATTAATGTTTGAGCAATGACTGTAAATAATTTGTAAATCTAATTAGGTTGTGTGAGATTACTTGATAATGATACCTAAATAAGAATTAATATTTTTATATTATATGGGGATGAGGAAAAGGAACATTATGCAAACATTGTGGTATGCATAAATGTAATCTTCAAGGGTCTTTTAAATTAACATATAACTGTTATAGTTTAGTAGAAATTTAATTTTTTTATGTAATTCATAGATACAGTAATGTAGACTATTGTAAAGATTACGTAGGGGATGTGGTACGTATTCCATATTTATTAAGTGAATGACAAGTACATTAAAGTACCAACTTCTTATCAGGTATGGATTTTCAATCGATAATACCGGTATTTTTTTTAAAGAGTGTCAAGACCCCATCACAGGTATCAGGGTTTGGGTAGTACAAGTTTTATTTGATAAGAAAAATTTCCAATGTAAAAACATCCCTGAATTATTATATCTATGTGCACAAGACAATGTGGAATGTACCTCTTTAATCATTTCATAGAAACAAAATATTTATCCAATGTACATCCTTGACACCGTTTTAAAATAATATGGTGCACCATTGACTCCAATTAGGATGTTTTGAAATTTTACATTTCTTGAAGTCTAGTCAATATTTATACATGACATTAACATGTTTTGACCAAGAGGGATATTGATGTTTAGCAGGATGTGAAAGGAGATGAACTAACCTTAGGAATAATGAAAATGTTTGAAATGCAAATATATGTCATCATGAATATCATATTATGAAAGGATTACCTATCATTATAATAATTAGTTATCATTATCATCAATTATGTTGTATTATATCCATTATGAAATATTAAATGTATCATTTATATGGATTTAATATAGAATCCTTTATTTTTTATAATTCAATGACACTTTAGAAAAACATTTGAATCAAATTATAAAAATTTTATATATTACACGTCCTTTTACATAAATCATGCAATAGATAAACATACCCAAATGATATATCATTTCAATAAACAAAATATATATATAAAAAATAACCTTACAATACATGAATCTAAATTATTTTATTCATTGAAGGTTAGCTAAATAAAACATAATATAAAACCTTATTACACCAATATCTCCAAAAAATCTATATATAAATCATTATACTTATTATAATGTATCATTCATATAATTTCCAAAGTAAGTGGGAAATTGAATGGTATCAAAAAATCAGTATTGAAGAAAATAATAGTGTCTTAATGAGTTGTATCATAAGCATGAGAGATCAAATTATCTTTAGTTAACTATTTGTATAGAAGGATTAATTAATCAAAAGTTATGACAATGATGATATGTCATCAAATATTCACTAAAATACTACTATAGAGGTATAAAATATATAACATATTTTAGAAACATGTGAAAATATTCATATTCTATGACAAACATGTAGAAATTACATTTAATTTTAGGAAAAAAATATTAATAAAATATTGGGAATATGTATGTCATATTCTACATTCAATTAGTAATAACATTATGTTGATGATAAAATTATAATTTCATTTTACCCGTAATATTTATTTAATTTTTATACTTTTAGCTAGAGGATACTACTCTACTCACATAGCATCATATGAATTTTTTCCATGATGTGCTAGCAGGTCATGAGGTTTTTTAAATCATTATGCAAGAAATATTGATTAAATCATAGAGATATAGGGGGACGTGTCATCCTTATTCATATGTGTCCATGTTTGTTCTTGAAAATTCTAACCCCTATAATTAATAGGCCAAAGATGCATATTGATGTTTTCTATGACACTCTCCATGGATGTAGGTGTTTTCAATCATCTTTATTATTTTTCTTTATTCTAATATATGATATTATAATATATGTATTATTATTTACCACATGTAATGTTTCACGTTATAGGTGGAGTCATAAATAGAATATTTTATAGGGCTCTGAGAGACAATTTGGGTGTATAATATATCATGTTTGATAGTTTACTGCAAAGTGATGTAAATGCATACATTATTTAATTAACTAACCACTTAAATTATATTATCATTTTTAAAAATTATTAAATATAATATTTAATAATTGATGCATGTCATTTCAAATATCATGGATATAATATAGGGATATATTATACCATAACCCCACAAACTAAATAGATGGGGTTTCTGATTCCACATTTTGGGTAGCTCTTATTCACATTCATATTTTCAAGTGGAACTAGATTGATAGAGTCATGCACCCATTTTTATTTCAATAGTATATTCAATTACCCCCCCCCCAGACTGTTGTCAATACTTTATTCAAATGAGATAAAGCGGAGGAATTATATAGAGTAGTGTTGAAGAAATGTAGATTATCCTGACCTCTTGGATAGGTGTGCACTGTTTCTTTCTTAGAGCATGTGTGTGACGTTATTCTCTCTATCACAACATATGAATTATGGGCAATGGTATAGACTAAATTCAATACTATATATCACACCACATGAAATGGGGATCTAATAATTAGTAAGTCAATAATAATACATTAGTTTATTTATGTATATTTTATTAACTCGATTTGAATCCCTTTTGTAACATACATTGCTAGAACATATTATACACATGTCAAACCTAGATATGGATAATGTTTTTATCTTGGTTTTGTACTACTCTGTAGCATATGGGATGATTTAATCGTATCATGTTCTTCATGATATTATCATTGATCCCCCACGTTAGGGGATGTGATTTTCTTACCTAACGATAGGGGATTCAAGTTCCAGAATTGCTTCATATTGATTTTTATGTTGGGTATTTGCAATGATGAAGGTATTGACCACATTGTGCAGCACGTGAGGCCTCAACTATTCTACAGGAATATTACACCCCTTTAAATTTATAGCCTCGTCTGATTTCAAATGTGAACCCATTGGAATTGTGTATATATATGTTTTTATTATATCAAAAAAATTTACAAGTATATCTGATCTGATCTAGAAGTCAGAATAATTTTTTGTTCCTCTATATTTCATAACAGACCTTTCGTAAGTCATATTATTCCACCCTTAGATAGTGGTATCTCCTTCCTCATATACAGTGGGAGAATTATTATGTAAACGTAATGATATTCTAATGACACATCCTTATGATGATTCACAGACTTAGCATCCAACACTATAACTTGTAGCTACTGAGGAAGATCCCCCTCTAGGTTGTCAAAGTGCACCCAAACATTCAAGTCGATGATTTCGATACAAGAATTATATTCACACAACAAATAATAAGATGGGAACTCATCCTACATAGCGATTTTAATCATTCATTTATATTTTTTCTATTTATATAAATGATTTAAATAATATAATTTTTTCTACAATTTATCTTATTGATTAAAAACTTAATATTTACCCAAAACAATTTATACACTAAAAATGGTAACAATAAAATATATATGACTATTAGACCTTTGAAAAAACATATAAAAATAATTTAAAATAGAATTAATATAAAAAAATTACAAATGCAAATTTTATATTGGGAAACAACAACATTTTTTCTATTTTGAAATTACATTTCTTTAGAAAAATTGAATTTTTTTTATTTTATATTTTTATTAATATAGTAAGTAAGTGTGTATAATTTTATCAAGAATTTTTTTCTACATTTTAATTTATACACTTTTAAATTAACATAAATGAAATATTATTATAAAGTATATAAATTATAATATATAAATATAATATAAATGAAACTAGGAAAACTGAATAAATATTTACAAAATAATATAAAATAAGGAAACAGTAATCTATCAAACAAAAACTAATTTTCATGTCATAAACTATATTATTTAAAACAAAACATTTACAGTTTAAAAAAGTGAAAAGGCATAATTCATATGATATTGTATATAATTACATATATTATTTTAATTTATTATGAATTGGCGCAATTATAATTAAATGTTTAAAATTAAATTACTAATAAATAATAACTCTATTATTATCGATTAATAGTATTTTAAATAATAAATATTAACAATTTTGTAAATAATATAATTATAAATTTATTTTTAATTAACATAATATTGCGAAAAAATTATTTATTAATAACAATAGAATTATAAAATTATAAATAAGTTAAAATAATCATATTATCCGTTATATTTTTCGATATATATATTATTAAACAAAAAAATATTTTACAGCCCCTTCTGCACCACAGAAATAAATATTATCTCATATATTGCTCTCAGCCTCACCCTCATGACATCTATTTGATTACTGCAATATTTAGTCATTGTATCTGGACTGTTAAATCATAGATGAATAAAAATTAATATGGACATCAAAAATAAAAATTCATTCTAAATTGATTTATATCGAAATAAATAGTGATGTTTTTATTTTCTGATATGATGGTAGTGTTACCAGTGTGATGAGGATCACAATTCGTGGAGAACCTAAAATTCACACCAACCTTCTTTTTTGCGGAAAAAATCATTCCCAGTGGGTGGGCATTTGTAGGGGAGTTTCGAAGGGCCATTTTCATGGTAATATGAATGTGAATTTTTAATGAATGTTTTAAAAAAATAATTTATTTAACATTACATTTATAATATTAATCTAGATATATTTTTTATTATAATATTCAATGTGAATTTAGACAATTAATGTACACAGGTAATTTGAATAATTAATTTCTCCTTAAAATTTCAACATTGAATTCTCTAAAGGAATTTTGAGATGAAATTTATACTATAAATTAACATTGCGAGTTCATAGTTTGAATTATCTCATCAAATATTTATATTTTTCAAAAACAATTTTTTATAATTTCAAGTTGATTTAAGGAGGAAATTTCTTCTATTACGATTCTATTAAAATTTCTAAGTGAATCAAATTGTATCATTACACTTGGAGTTTACATTGGGAGTTCCCACTAAAAAATCCATTTCTGAATTCCCAATGAGAATTTATATTCACTAGACATTTCCAATTTATTCTATGAAGGTCAACTAGATATATATAATGGTCATTTCAACTAAAAATTTCCATTATGAATTTCCCCAACAAATTCCCTGATGAAATTTACTCATTATTTTCTCACTATGAATTCTACAATTTAATTCCTAGTTTATATATTATAAATATTCAGATTTTATTCGTAATTTTTAATTGTTTAAATGTTGAAATTTCAACATGTATTTTAATATAGAATTTAAAATTGTACTGAAGTGGAAATTTCCACATGATGTTAAAATTGGGAATTAATACTGAAAATTTATAAATAAAATTTCTAATTGATTCGAAAAAAATCCCCCCATCTTGAACCATTTATAAAAAAGTAATCAAATAATTTCTATAAAAAATGTTTTGGACATAATGAACCTGATGGAGTTGAATCTCAAATTTTTTCACAATTAAAACCCCATAAATTCAATAGATTTGAATATTGTACATTATTTTTTTGACTGTTACATGAGTGAAAAAATGTTGGTTGAATTACATAATCAAATTTCAATGAAAAACATTCATTGATATATATAATGTTCCCAATACATTTTAAAGTACTCCATCTAATATAATTTATTAATAAATCAATACCTAGAGACCAATCACCGGAATGAATTATAAATAATATTTTAAAGCTTATTCATTTTATGTTGATTACATGGACATTGTTGGTTTCAATGTACATGAAGAGTATGTTAACATTCATAAAAGGGATTATTGATCGGGAACATCAAAATTTTGTACATGTAGAAAAGAATTATGTCGAGTATTTGACCAAAATTATGTTAATATCAAAAATCCATGTGTCAAAACATGGACTAATTACTATTATTAATGGGAGTTCTCTATATTATCAATATGTAGTATGAGTATTGGAAAATTATTGAGTTTCATAATGACAATTTTCATTATCTTTAAATTATGAATTTGATGCACTATAGAGATTCATAAGTGATGAAAAATGTTTATATTTGGATGTAAATAATACACACCCCATTGATTCCTTTTCACTTTTAACAACAATTTCAAGTGGCACTTAGAGTGTTGGATATACACGAGTAAAGGAATAGAATAATTTCATTCGAAAAGATATAGGGAGTTGAATATATGTAAAAATTATGGTATGCTACAATACCTAGAAAATAAATCATCGAATTACACCTTATTATTATACTTGTTTAATCTTTACCAAAATATGGAATGTGTTTTGGATTAATCCCAAAAGGAAGGTGGATTTTGTGAATTTTGGAGACAATTTCTTGTTTGACACTATATTTAACAAAATAAATAAGTTTCAGAATTCTTGAATATTTATAGGTATAAACCATCATAAATAGATACTAATTTATGGTGTAAAATAATTATTCAATCCATAACATACTCATTTATATGTTTATCTAGTAGATTTCAGGATTTTCTTAGTGGGAAGAATCCACATACAATGCTCTCAGATTAGGATGAATTTATGTATAATTCTATTACATTAACCATACCTAATATAAGACATAACCTATGAACCTGGAGCTTATTGTAAAACAGAATTAAAAACATAGTAGAATTAAATGAATATGAGTCAATTTTTTTTGATAAATTCCTAAACATCTTTTATATGGTAGAATATAGTTCAAAATTTGAGACATCATGGAAGAAAATCTAAGTAGAGTGTGGCAATACACATTCAACATAGTTAGAATATATATATATATAATAATGGAAAAATGGACTCATTAATTTATGAAGATTATATTGATATTAAGAATTTGAATCATATAATTAAGTGATAACATCAATGGTGTATTAAAGGATTACAAGAATACTAAACATATTGAGTTAGAATTCTTCCAATATTTTGTTAATGAGGTGGAGATAAATAGGTATAGAGAATGGATAAATGAATTTGTTGGAAGGTAAATAATTCAACATAATAATTTTCCATATCATCTGATTATGGATCAATGTATTCATTTATGAAGACAATAAATATTAAATATTTTTCAGCATAAACACAGAAAATGTGAGGATTGATTCCATAATTCTTCTATGGAATTATTATTTCAAAAATGGGTTTTTGTCCGGATGAAAGGCTCATCAAATAATATTTTAGTTGTATTGTACCAATATTCACCTATGAAAACTCATTGAACATGCAATAAATTTATGAGTTACTTGTATTTCTACTTTCACAAAACCAAATTATTTGTGACTTTCGATGTGTAGTGATATTCAGATTTATATACCTACAAGATATGAGCAAGAAAATCCAATTAAATTAACCTATTTTATATTATTATTAGCCTGGTTCAATAAAATATAGTAGCAAGAAATACAAAAAGACACATATATTTGGTACAAACAGAAATAAATCTGGTAACAAAATTATTTGGGTTTGAACAATGACATATGATTGGGATTTCAAATCATCAAATTGTTTAATTTAATTGTCTAATGCAAAAAATAATTTTCTTTCAACACAAATTATATAAGAATAAAACCTGGAATGTTGACCAAAATGTAAATCATCATTCATTAAGATGTGTAAAAGAAAATTACATGATAGGTTTAAAATTTTTATAGAGTGGGCCAGAAAAAAATATTAGTCATGATATCATAAATCATGAAATGAAATAACCTATATGAAATAGTTATTTAATGATTATGTTAAGTAACTACATCATTTTATTTTATAATTCCTAATTCATGTTATAATTTAATTTTAGTGTTGTTCTAAAGAACTTATAAATGTTTGATACCAAGGTGATACTTTCATATATTTCATTGTATGTAATTATTGTTTTGTTGGTTTAAAAATTTCATATTTAAAGACAATTTATAGGACATTATATATTCAGATAATAGAATTATGCATAAACTAATTTTATGAAAAAATTATACTATATATATTTTTTTACTTAATATAAAATTAATGGTGTAATTGGGATGAAATGAAGAAAAATTTCAATCCATTCATATTAGAAAATTAAGTAATCAATTAAAATTTGAAATATAATATATGTTTTAGGAATGTCATTTCAATGAAAACATTCTAGAATATAGTTGATCTACTACTTCAACTATTGATTTCATAAGAATATCCATCTATTTTGAAAATCCAATTTTTATAAATAAAGATGTGGTGTATACCATGTATGATTAATATAATTGGTTTAATTATAATTAATTTTATAATTTTAGCATTTTAGTCATTTTTTAATATACCCTTAATTTCTATTAATTTCATGTTTGGGAAATTTCATTTTATTTCCTCATAAATTGAAACTAAAAATTTTCCCAATGATCCAACCAGTATGACCTTCCAATGGTCATTTAAAATGGGAATTTTCAATTTTTCTATAGTGTGAACATAAACTTCTATTTTTCAACAACATTTTGAAGTGGTGTAAATTGAAATTGGTAATTTTCAAAGAATCAATGTGTAAATTTCCAATCAGGATTTTCTCTTAAAGTTTCCACTTAGAATCTACAATAGGAATTCCGTAAGGAAATTTAAATGAACCGATAGTTTCTAATTTATTTTAAAAATAAAGATTGGAGACTAGAATTTCATATTATAGTATAATATCCATCAAAAATACATAGTACACAAAAATATTTTATTGATCATAATGTTCATCCAGATATAAAAAAACATTTCAACCCATATCTATTATTAATAAAAATGATATAAATCAATTTGTAAATTCCTACTCAGACATTATAGTGTGACTTTCTACAAGATATTTACAATTTTTACTCTAAATGGGTATTTATATGCAATAGAGTCCAATTTCTTCTAAAAACAGTTGGTGGATACTACCAATTTCTTCTAAATGGGTATTTATATGCAATAGAGTCCATATATGATGTTTTACATCCAAGATCATTTATGAAATTAGGAACCATAGATAATCACTAGTCACCGACTACCTTTTCATTAAAATGATATCGCACTACAACTATTATTTCCACACATTGAACTACATAAGAGATGAATAAAACACAATCCAAAGTGTTGTCTCCCATCTTTGGTGTAATTGTAATTATCATATCCCATATATTCCACTCTAAATTTTCTACACTATTATAGACAAACACATTTTCCATATATTATTAATGTAAAAAAATTAACTAGTAGTCTATTTTTTTATTTTTTGAGAAATTTGTTTTTCAATTTATACCTCTTTAACACATTTATTTCATCATTAATAACCATGTTTCTAGATATTGTTCCTCGAATAAAATTCATGTTGTTATAATAACTAAACTACAATTTCATATCCATGGATAATATATCCAATGAATATTTTTTTGGTTTACTGGGAAAAACAAAAATGGTTCTGCTCATTATTCTACAAATTTCTACACATTTCCAAAATATTTCCATTAATTTCTCATTGGATGAATAAATAGCTCAATATAGGCCAATAAAAGAAGTAAATCAATTAATATATTCATCATTAACATTAAAAAATAATAATTTATATTTAAATCATTGAAAAAATGGTTATTAATTATATTAAAATGGATTATATACAATCAATAATGGTGTTGGGGGTAAAAAATAGCTTTCCATTTTTGATATTCCATCTATAATGCATAGCTAATATCATTCTTCAATTTTCACCCAATATTAATCTGTGAAATTTTCCCTAAATTAAATATTAAAAAAAAGAAAAATCAATATCACTTATTATCTAAATTTCTATAAATCATGATTTATTGGGCGTGAACCAGTTTTTTAACACGTTATTAATATTCGTAATTTTAATTTGAAATGATTTCTCTATAGATTCCCTATTGAAATTAATATTTACATGAATGTTGATTTTTTTATTACATAGTAAAATAAATTAAATTATATTTTAACTATAATAAATCAAGTGCATTACTTATCTACATCACCATCAAAAAACATCTTTCTTAGACATTCATCATCTTTCATCAATATAGTATATTACTTCACCCACCTTATAATAAACAAGGAATGATTATTGGGTATTTTAGGTCAATTATTTATAATCACATATATTAATATATAAGGATATTGATTCATTGTTTTTCTCTCCATACACATAAAACTTCTAATCAATGCCGTTTGTTTCATTGTGAGAGAAGACACAACAATATATTGCTCAGGACCTTCTTTTTCATTTGTAAATAATTATAATTATCATTTTTATCTCCCTTTATTAACTCTATATTAATATTTTATGTCATATTTTCTTTATGAATTTTATGTGTTCTTGTATCAATTAATGCATCTGATGTTTTATTTTTTTTATTTTTTTTCATGAATCCAAATATCTTCAAAAACAATACTCCGCCCCCACCCCCACTAAAAATAACACTCATATAATCCCTTTGATCACATGTCTCACTCAGAATCGTAGTTTTTCAATTATAAAATTTTAATTTTGCCTCTAGTCAATGGAACTTTTTTATTTATAAAATTATCCATGTATCATCACATAGTCACATCATTTGAAATTATAGTCTCATGTAATTTTATACTAAATGAAGGTCTTTTTTATTAGAAACATAAAAAATTATTGTTTATCCTTAAAATGAATTTATTTCATCATGTTGTTACATATTGGTGTTCTTGGAGTCTTTATAGAGTTGTTAAAACCTAATTTTAGATTATAGAAATTAATTTGAAATTAATAGATCATTTGAAATCAAATTAAGTCATAGTAACATAAAATATTCTAGTAGATCAACATCAAATTCAGGCAAACAAAACCTAATAAATAATGGTTCACCCTCCCTTTTTGGTTTCTAATTCCTAGACTTCTCAAAAATCAAATTCCATAACAGATTTATTTTGTTAGGAATAACTGAACTAACATGGCCAAAAAATCATAATTAAATAATGTATAGAATCTAACCAATAAACTGAAAACTAATCCTACCAAATTTAATGGTGTGGTGTAATTTTTTTCACTGATGTAATTAAATTGTTATGAATTATAGTAGCCTAGAAATATCTCTTCCATTTTTAGATTTAATCAAAAAATGTGATGAAATTATAACCAACATAAGAATTTTATACAAATAAAATGCTTCTCATTTAAAGAGGAAATGAAACGATGTCACATCAAAGAAATATTTCCCTTTAATGTATTTAAAAATTTATATAATGGCTCTCTATAACACACCATCTGATAATATTTGACAAGTATGGGAAAAACTCCTCCTCAGATGTCTAGAACTAATTGGTAGTAATGTATAATATGCTCAAAATGATTTTCATCATTATAAATACCAAATATATGTTTGATGTCAAGGGTTTTTAACTTCCTCATCCTTCTTACTATGTACTGTTTTTTTAATTCCATGTTGTACATTGATTTAAAAATTAAATTGAGCCATACATTTTTTCACTACCATTGAATGGAACTTTTTTATCAATAAACACTTTATGAAAATAGAAAATAATGTCTATAAAATAAATTATATGTGATTATCAGTAATATTTAGAAAAATCACATAAAATATTTTCCCCAAACAGACCTCTGAAGACATGTATTGGTCGGTTGTTGAGGAATAATCTTAATTTTTTAAAAAAAATATACATAAAACTGAGAGTCTTCTAATTTAATGACTATTGTAGGAAAATAAATGAAATTATGAAACTCCCAATGGAAATTAAAACTCTTAAAATTCTATATGACATTGAATAAGTACTTTTAAATAAATATATCTATCAAAATTCACACTAAAAATTACAAATGGAAATTAAAATATGATTATATCAGCATAAATTTTTATCTGATATAAAATTATTATTTCTATTATTTAAAAATTTATAGAATCTGTTGAAAATTTAAAATGTAAGTTCGTAGTGAAAATGAAAATATGAAGAATCTGTGAAAATTTGTATCATACATTTTCAATTTGGTCAAAAAAACTCTTACGTACATGGAAATTATAATTTAGTTCAACAGTTACATTAGAAATCGTTTGTAAAAAATTCTAGTGTAAATTTTTTATTAGTATAAAAAATTATCTAAATGGAAATAAAATTCGAGTTGAAAATTTACAATGAAAATTACTAGAGGAAATTACCTAATGAAATACCTAGTGTAAATAATCACATAGTTCTAAAAAATTATGTAGTGAGAAATTATAATTGACCTAATAATTGATATCGAGAATGCCCAATGTAAATCCTTTGGGAAATCCCACTCAAAATTCTCGATTTAAATTATGAGTATAAATTTTAGTTTTATTAAAATAATTATAATTTACATGGAAATTTTATGTGAATTCCACTGGGAATTTCTACTAAGATTTCTATTCGGATATTACATAGGTATTTCCATTAAAAATTTCCCACGAAAATTACCATTGGGCATTCATGATCGAAATTTTCAACATATTCTCTATTAATTTTATTGTATTTTTAAAAGATAATTGAATTCCACTAGTGATTTAAACTCGGAATTTCCACTGGGACATTCCACTAGGAATTTTTACTATGAATTTATGCTATAAAATTTCACTTAGAATTTCAAAAGTTATATCCACTTGTAATTTAATGTAGGAATTTACAATTGGATATTATAAGGAATTTTACCTTGTAATTTCCATTTGAAAATTTCAAATGAATACAAAATTAATTCTTCTATAGTATGAAATTATAATTAAATTTCATTTGAAATTTCTATTGCAACATTGACATTTTATGTAATATCCCATGTAAATAAAGAATAATATATTTTCATATTTATTAATATTTATGAATTAAATATTAATTTTACTTTAAAGGGTACTCTATGGTCGATGACTTAACTGATATGCAACAACGAGTTTCTTTGATATCTTACGTTGTGCACTAATAATATAATATTATTATTTTAAATGGTAGTTAACAACTAGCCATTATATTGGCAGGAATTAATAGAACTAACTAAAATATGACTATACATGTATGTTAAATGTTTTTTCATTTATCTAATAAATGTTTGGGGCATAAAATATGAATGAATCTAATTTGAAGCATAAATACTCTAATATTCAGTAAAAGGTCGATTTGCCTCCATTTGATGGTGAAAACTCATTAAATATAGTTTTTTTCATTTTTATATGTTCTATTTGGCAAAATAAAATTCTTCTTTTGATTTGAGACATCAAAATTTAATTTGGGTAAATGTTTGGTATTTTTCTGATGCAGTTCATTTTTTAATGAATAGTAAAAATACTATATTTTAATTCATATGTGAATTTTAATCTAATTTATTTATATGGTTATATTATATTTTTAATTGGTTTAAAATTTAATTATAATATATTCTTACAATTTAACAAATGTTAGTCATTTTAATTAATTTCACATCGAAATTGGAAATAAACAAGTATCATTTTTTTATACTTATTATTTCTTAAAAACTCGCTATTGGTTTTGACATTGGGAATTAATTTTAAATTAATTAATGTGACTGCTATGTTTCGAATTTGGTAAAATAGACATCGTTTTTGAATTCATAATATCAAATATATCTTAGGCTGAATTTTTTATATTTTCCTAAAATACATCAATTTTTAATGAATAGTGAAACCACTTTGTAGTAGTTAAAAAATTGACTATTTCATATAAATAAAATTTTACCGCTTATGTGAATTGAGTTTCAAAAATCCAATATACATGGTTGTTAATAGTAAGTAAAATTTTTATTAATAAGATGAAAATAATTTTTGGTGAATAGTAACTTTTGACGATCATTTACCGTGGTTAAAGGTAAATAAAGTAATTTAAGGTAAAAAGAATGTTATAATAATAAAAAATTACATTAACACTTGTTCTAACTTTATTGTTTGAGTCATTTACAACCATGAGCATCTTTGGGCCGATTTTGGGCCCCCATGGAGCCACTTATGTGTGATAATGACAATTTAGATTAATTATCTTAATGTAATAACAAATAGGACATAAACAAATACATTTTACTAAATTTATTTTTAAGTGGGGTTATATAAATTATCATTTAGACTCTAATTTTTTATTGGAAATATAAATATATTTCCTACATCATGGTATTTGTTTATTATTTTTAGACGTCAAATAAATTAAATTATTTATGACACAATAATGATATTGTATTTACCTCTTTAAAAAATGATTTAAATAAATAAGATTATAAATATTAAAATAACACACATGACCATTCAAACTAATATTGGATGATTATATTTAACTAATACTCATCTTATCTTTTACTTTAATTTGTTTTTGTCCTTTAGAACCTGAATATCATTATTTAATAAAATAATATTTTTACACTTTCATAGAGAACTCATCCTCCCCCTTATAAAAAGTCCCCACTTCTTACTAATTACTCACACCTCTCAAACCCCTTGGCTAGTACAAATAATACCCAAATAATATCTCAAGATATATCTACTCCTCCTACAATTCTTACCTTAGTCATAAGGCACTTCCAGATGTCCCTTTGTTTAAAACCAAAAAGAGTTACCCAAAATAAAGGTAACACTTCCTCTTAAATTGTTTTATTTTATTTTACTTATCTAACCCCTAAAATCTTTTAATTATTTTATTTTATAACAACAAAAATATCCTCAATATAATAGGATTTTGTTATGAGATGTATTCAATCTACACTTTTACACACCTCCATCTAATGTGTGATAAACATACTATTTCTGTGGATGGAAAACTAATGTCACGACCCATCCTTGAGGCCCGTTCCATGACTTCCCCAAGCCTTCCTTCTATAGGCCAGGGGCTGGAGACAAGCACCAAGGTGTAATTCCTGATAAAAAGGGAAGGCATTGATTTTGTAATGTAAACAAACACCACAGAGCAAGCAAGAAGCATAAGTAAACAATAAGTAAACTGATACAAAAGTAAGTGCGGAAAAGTAAGTGGGCCAGTATACAAACTCAAACTGAAAATAAAGTACAACTGGAAAGGGAAAACAACAACTGAAAGTATTGTCGCAGCCTCGAGCCGTCCACTAGAAGTCCCCCTAAAGGGAGAGTACAGATAGCCTCCGCAGCTCATCGGGTCCAGCCGTCCGCTCCGAGTACGTCCTACCCAATGGTCCACCTCCGGGTACTGACCTGCTCCTCATGCCTCTACCACGATCAGCGATGTCTGTCGTCTGCAACCAACACAACGTAGTGAGGGCATAGCCCGTGTAGGGGTGAGTATAAGGTACTCAGTAGGGACCCCGAGACACCTTAATGTATCCCAAAATCCAAAAAGAATAATCCACAAAGGAAAGATACAATCACGAAGTAATATCTGACACTGCTTAGGTATATGCCCATACATATACCTAAGTCATTAATTCCAGTTCACCTCCAACATCTGAGCCCAAGTACAACCCAGTCCACACAAGAATAATTAACCTGTTCCACATAGGAAATCACAACCCAATCCACATAGGAAAGCAAAACGTAATCCACACAGGATATCAAGTCATGATTCAGATCACACAGGTATACTTCTTCGTATGATGATAGAGACGATCAGATATAGCCAATAATTCATCTAAGTCGTCAGACACACAAAGGATCGATAGGTACTAACCCCCACAATGACACACAACGGATCTGACCCACAAATGATAGATAGGTAACTAACCCCCGCAATGACCCACAAAGGATATGTCCCACAAAGTATCGATTGGTAACTAATCCCCGCAATGACCCACAAAGGATCGATAGATAACTAACCCCCTCAAAGACCCACACAAGATCGGACCCACACAGGATCTGTAGGCACTGGCCCACACAGGACCACTGAGCGCTGACCCACATAGCATCGGACCCACACAGGATCAGTTGCACTGATCCACGTAGGGTCGCTTAGTGCTGTAGTCGTCGCCGTCGAATCCACTGAGGATCTCTGTACAGTCGTCGTCGTAGTCACAGCCAGCTCTAGGGTTCCCGCACACAACAATCTCATTTAGGAGGGTCCACTCCACGAGCCGAGGGTCTGATAATCAACTGACACAAAGTCCAGAGTTGATGTATCCAAAAGTTCTGTATCGTCAATAGAAACTCAAGGTCGCAGACGGCGCGTTAATCGGACACCCAGTCTGAGAGTTATTGGCTTTTTCGTTCCAGGGGCCCGGTTGGGTTTTAAGAAAAAACCAACCCGATTGTTCTCTAACTGCGTCCAAACCTCGAGTGGAGTAAGCCAAAAGATCCGTCTCAGTTATACAAATTCATCAAAGTCGACGGCACGTCAATCAGACGTCCGAAGCTTATGTTATGTGTGTTTCCGCTCCGAGGGCCCGGTTAGTTTCATGAACGAACCATCCCGGCTGAACCCAAAGTACTCTGAAACCTTGATCGATATACTGAAATGACTGACTCGATCCAAGGATCTCATCACAACTGACAGTGCGTCGATAGGAGGCCCTTAGCTCAAGCTATGGGAAAAAGACCGAAAAAGGTTCGGTAATAGGGGGTTCGGGCCCTGTTCGACCCGGCCCCTTTATGGGGCCGCTCAGCTGGCCAGACGGGGGTTACGACACCCGGCGATTTCCTCTGACCAGCCGGCCCGGCTGGCCGGCCGGCTGCCGCCATCACGGGACCAACAGGGGTGGGTCCCCTCACTCCGACACCAGTGGCCTGGAACCGACCACCGGTTCCCCTACTCCGCCGCGGCCGAGAACCAGTTGCGACCTTCATCCATCCGGTGCAGCACGATGGCGCCATGCCCCTCTGTCGTGGAACCGCTCAGGTCACGGTGCTTTTGAGGTCCTTCGGCATGGTGCGACGACACCACGTCTTTTGTTCATCTTCAACAGCACGGCGCAACGGCGCCACGGAATTGTTCCTTCCAACGGTGCAATGCGACGGCGCTGCGCTTCTCCGCTCTCCCTTTTTACAATGCCCGCGTGGTGCTTCGGCACCACGTTTCCTTGCTCACCGCATCAAAAATCAACAACCAAAAATGGGAGGATTGTCGGCCGTGTTCGTGTGGTCCGACCTCCTCCCGATAATGTGATAACAGGCGGTTCAATTGAAAGGGGAAAAATGACGTAAGTAATCACAAGAAAATAAACCCCTACCTCAACGTTGTCGTCGAACGAGCGTTTGTCATGGAATTAACCGTCGTGGAAGAAGAGGATCGCTGCGGAAGGAACATTGTTGGCATTAGGTGATCTTCGAGGAAGGCGTCTCTCACCGTCGTCTGCCGTCGGAGGTTGGCATTCTTTGTTGGATGTGGTGCATTCTTCGCGTTCTTTGTCGAAGAATGAAGAATCCTCTCTTTTTCTCCCAACTCCTTAACACAACACAAACCCAACCATAATAAAATATGTCCTTCCCTTATTTTATTATCAACATAAGAATTTGAAATTCAAAAGACAAGTAACGAACCATTAATTCAATGAATTAATTGTAACAATTTAACCACTCAATTTAATGAGGCGTTCCTTAACCAGAAATACGTAAGGTTTGACTTTCATTAAAAATGGGGGTTGCTGGTGCGTTACTTAGGAGGGAAGAAATTGTGGGGCTCATGCGGGCCCCACCTTATAAATATCCTACCAAGTGGGTGGGATATTTTGGGTTCCACCTTATCCGCTTAACTTGGCTTAAGTGGCATGAAGTGAAATAAATTAATTTGTCGCACCAATTTTATATAATTTCTTAACTTACCCCCAATATTTAAAACCACACCCGAGCAAACGAAACTTCGAAAAAAGGTGTTTCTAAGCAAATACCGGCGCTGCGATTCCACCAGTGCCCTCGGAATTAGATTCCGAGCACCGGTTCAAAAGATAGAAAACCCCTCTCGTTCTTTCAATGAACGTACCCAATCAAAAATTTGGAAAATGATTCCAGGCACACCGGACCATGGAATCAGGTGCCGTCAGAAACAACGTTCTTGTTAAATTTCAATGAAAATTAAGAAAAACAATTCCTTGATTATTACAGGTCTTTAAATCACACCCACCTCAGGACTTTACGTCCCCGTAAAGATACATCATAAACTAGGGAAACAAATGTGGGTACTGAGCACGCATCTAAGCCTCCTGCTCATAAGTGCTCTCCTGGAGGTTCCTGTGCTGCCATCTGATGTGCACTAGAGGAATCGAACGTCCAAATGGGACCCGCTCCTGTCGATCCTAAATCTCCATGGGACCTCCGCAAATGTCACCCCATCATCAACATCCATCTCCCCATGGTCAATGATATGTGTCGGGTCGTGCACTTATCTCCTCAACTGAGAAACGTGGATGACGTCATGCACCCGGTGCAAATGGGGTGGTAGATTCAGGCGATAAGCCACCTCTCCAATCGTGGTGAGGAATTGGAATGGTTCGATGAAGCATGGAGACAACTTGCTGCCTCATCCAAATCTCCGTATTCCACATCGAGGTGAGACATGCAAGAAGATGTGGTCACCATCCTCAAACTCTAGTGGCCTCCGCCTCCTGTCATCATAAGACTTCTGCCGGCACTGAGCTATCCTCATCCGCTCCTGGATGACCTAGACCTTCTCTGTCATGGCCTGAACCATCTCCGGTCCCACAGGAGTTGACTCCCCAGTGTCTGTCCAGCACAAAAAAAAACTGCAAGGTCGGCCGTACAACACCTCGTATGGTTCAATCCTGATGGTGGAGTGGTATCTGTTGTAGTTCGCAAACTCCACCAAGGGTAGGTGTTCCTCCCAGATGTGACCAAAGTCGAGGACACATGCGCGGACCATGTCCTTGAGAGTCTGTATGGTCCTCTCCGTCTGACCATCTGTCTGAGGGTGAAAGGTGGTGCTTAAATGTAGCTGCGTCCCGAACACCTCCTGCATCGCCTTCCATAGCCGGGAAGTAAAGCGAGCATCTCGATCAGAGACGATAGATTATGGAACACTGTGAAGTCGTACAATCTCCTGAACGTAGAGATGCCCCAATCTCTCCACTGAGCTCTACTCTCTGATGGGTAAGAAGTGAGCCGACTTGGTGAGTCCATCGACAATCACTCAAATGGATTCGTGACCTCTGTATGTGCATGGAAGTCTAGTCACGCATTCCATAGATATCTCGTCCCACATCCACTACGGGACCTCCAAGTGATGTACCAAGCCTGCTGGTACCTGATGCTCTGCCTTCACCTGCTGGTATGTGAGGCATCTAGAAATGAACTCTGCCATAGCCTTCTTTATGCCCGACCGCCAGTTCTTTCATCTGAGGTCTTGGTAAATCTTCGCCACTCCAGGATATACTGCCAAGGAAGAAGTGTGAAACTCTCTCAGCACCTCCTCCCGTAATGCAACTGGTACAAAGCTACTTCCTCTGAAATGGAATTTGTTCTATGCTCCAAAGGAGAAACCATAAGGTGCATGTCTTGAGGATATCTGTGCACTCTGCGCCTCGTAGTTAGCATCCCCACGATGTGCCTCACTGACCCACTACTCTAGTGGAGGGTGACTTTGAGAGACTGAAGGAAGGTTTCTCCATCTCTATCCACGAAGGATATCTGCAAAGTGGCTAGATACTCTATCGCCTCCTCAAGTAGCTGAATGCATGTCCTCCTGCTGAGAGAATCACCTACTATGATCCCCTTCCCAGGAGTATAGACTATCTCAAAGTCATAGTCCTGGAGGAACTCGATCCATCGCCGCTGTCTCAGGTTCAAGTATTTCTAAGAGAATTGTACCTGACACTCTGATGGTCAAAATAGATTGTAAAGTGCTCGCCCATCAGGTAGTTCTGCCATGTCTTCAGAGAAAAGACCACTACTGCTAACTCCAGGTCATGGGTAGTGTACTTATGCTCATGCAGCCTCAACTGGAGTGATCCATAGGTGATCATTTCCCACTCCTGCATCAGGACATATCGGAGCCCGGTTTCGGATGCATCGCAGTAGACTGTGTACACTAATCCCTCCTCTAGAAGCCTCAAGATAGGGGAATTGGTCAATATATGTCTCAGCTCATGGAAGTTCTCCTGAATTCTGTCTGACCATAAAATGGGTTTCCATTTCTTCATCAAAGCTGAGAGTGGTGTCACAACTTTGGAGAAATCTCGCACAAATATCCAGTAGTATCCAGCTAGTCCCAAGAAACATCGCACCTCCTTCACGCTCCTGGGTGGCTCCCATGATAGCACTGCCTCGATCACCGCAGGATCCACTGCAACTCCCGCCTCAGAGATGATGTGCTCCAAGAAGTGGACCTCACGTATCCAGAACTGACACTTCGAGTGCTTTCCATAAATCTGGTGCTCTTGGAGTGTGTCTAGTACAACCCGGAAGTGGTAGGCATGCTCCTCCTTAGTCTTAGAGTATATCAAAATGTCGTCGATGAAGACCACAACAAATCGATCGAGGTATGGATGAAATATCCTGTTCATGAGGCCCATGAACACTGTTGGAGCATTGGTCATGCCGAAAGGCATAACCAAGGACTCATAGTGGCCGTAATGACATCTGAAGGTCGTCTTCTGCATGTCCTCATCCCAAACACTGAGCTGATGACAGCCTAACCCGAGGTATATCATTGAGAACCACCGTGCTCCCTTGAGATGATTGAAGAGGTCATCAATCCTGGGTAGCAGATACTTGTTCCTTACTATCACCTGGTTCAGGAAATGATAGTCGACACAATGTCGCATGCTCCCGTCTTCCTTCTTGGCGAACAATATCGGGGAATCCCAGGGTGAAACATTGGGTCGAATGAATCCCTTTCCCTGCAAGTCCTCCAACTGTACCCGTATATCTCGAAGCTCAGTGGGGGCCATCCGATATGTTGGAGTGGATATCGGGGCTGTCCCGGGGTACAAATCAATATAAAATTCTACCTCTCTGTGAGGAGGTAGTCCTGGAACGTCATCGGGAAAAACGTCTGCATACTGATCCACCAATTCTGGAAAACTAGGACTCTACACGTCAACTACTCCTAGGATGAGGCTAGACAACTGATGAGTGATGGGCTTTTCTCTCCTCTGTAGAAGTCCATCCTATACTGCAAAGGCTCCCTTCTCTCCGGTGAAGGTGAACCTGCTCCTGTTGGTGCGTACACATCACACCTTGCGCCTAATACAGTCAATCTGAGCATGGACTATAGATAACCAATCCATGCCCAAGATGACGTCGTAAGGACTCGATGCTTCTACAAGAAGATCACAACCCAATATATCGCCTCCTAGAGTAATCTCACACTGCCGACACCAGTGCGTAATCATCGAGCCTGCTCCCGTAGGAGTCTCCAGTCGTAAGGATCGAGCAAACGGCTCTGTCGGAATCTCCGAGCTACAAACAAGGGCATCAGCTATGAATGAGTGACTCGCACCTCTGTCTATAAGAACTACATCAAGGGTGTAATAGACACAGATAGTACCTCGAATCATCTCGGGCACGCCGTGGTTATAGGCCTCCGCAACCTGGGGTTGTGCTTGTCTCTGCCCGCCAGCTCCCTGTGGTCGGGTTGTCCCTCTTGGTGATGGTGGTGGTAGAGCCTCATAGAGTCTCCCACCACCTGCTTCTCGGCCAGCTCCTCTTCCTCATCTGCCTTCTCCCCACAGACTCCCACGGTCGACCCTCTTCCTCTACCTGGGAGGCCCCTCAACCGTCTGCTGCTCCTCGGCACGGTGGGTCGGGCAGTCACGAGCCATGTGGCCCTGCCCGCCGTATGTGTAGCACTATCTGCCTCTCGAAAGACTGGCTCCGCACTATGTTCCCCACACTACTGAGCTAGTGTCCTGAGGTTGTCTGCCTGAGAGTCTGGTCTGCCTGGACCCATGAGTCATCCGTCGACTGCCTGCTACATAAGACTCTTCTACATGTTGCCCCGCGGTAGGTCTCTCTGTTGATGAAGGCTCAGTAAGGAATCTCAAGATAAAAAGGGCTCGCTCTAATACTCATGCCTGAGTCGGAATACTGAGGGAGATCAGTGATGCCCTGACCTCATGTCTCAATCCCTGCTCAAAGGTCCGGGCCTGGAAGAATGGGTCATGTACCATGTCTATCGAGTATTGTGAGAGATTGGTAAATCTCGCAGAGTACTGGGAAAACATCAAGCTTCCATGACACAGCTGTAGAAACTCATAGATGTGCACTGCACGGAGGGTGGCTGGGAGGAACTCTGAGGGAAGAGGCTCTCAAAGTCCGTCCAGATGAGAGATGCCTCATTGTGAACCTGGAGCATCATGCTCCACCATCTTCCTACTGCTGCATGCAGTTGGCTCGCTATGAGGATCACCATGAGGTCTACTAGTGTCCTCACTAACCTGAAAACTCATACCACTACCTCCATCCAATCCTCGACTGCCTGGGGGTCTATCTCCCCGCGGAACCTGGGCGGTGGCTGATGCTGAAACTCATGTAGTGCACTATGTTGACGTGCATCATCAGCAGCTGGGGCTGGTAGCATTGGTGGATCAGTGGGTAGAGGTACTGCCGGTGACTCAGCTGTCAAAGGGCCCTGTAACGAGGCCTCGTAGCTCAGTGGGCTGTCGCCACACACAACTCTCAGAACCCTAGTTGGCTGTCGTCGTGGGGTCATCCGGAAACGAAATAGGTGCGCCACGGCCAAACAGTATACCTGGTGAGATGACACAAGAAATCACAAAGAAAACATGAAACACACATGCAATCAATGTTTTCGTGCATTACGTCATAAATCAGAAGTTAGGGTCCTGGTGTACGGATACGTCAGCCGCCACACCAACACTGGACACCCTGGGCTGATAACCAAACCCAATACGCTTAACACTATTCCTTTGAATAGAAAATGATCAGAGTCCAATGTTCTATGGTAGAACTGAACTCCTCTGATACCAATTTGTCACAACCCGTCCTCGGGGCCCATACTGTGACTACCCCAAGCCCACCTTCCATAGGCCAGGGGCTGGCGACTAGCACCAAGGGGTAATTACCGATAAAAAGGGAAGGAATTGCCTTTGTAAAGTAAACAAACACCATAGATCAAGAAAGATGCATAAGTAAACACAAAGTAAAACTAATACAAAAGTAAGTGTAAAAAAGTAAGTGGGCCAGTATACAAACCCAAACTGAAACTAAAGTAAAATTGGAATGGGAAAACAACAACAGAAAGTAAAGCCACAACCTCAAGCCGTCCACTGGAATTCCCACATGAAGGGTGAGTATAGATAGCCTCCACCGCTCCTCGGGTCCATCCGTCCGCTCCGAGTGTGTCCCGCACACTGGTCCACCTCCGGGTACCGACCTGCTCCTCGTACCTCTACCACGATCAACGATGTCCGTAATCTGCAACCAATACAACGTAGTGCGGGCATAGACCGTGCAGGGGTGAGTATAAGCTACTCTGTAGGGACCCTAAGACCCCCGAAGTTATCCCGAAATCCACAATGGATAATATAAAAAGGAAAGATACAATCATGAAGTAACATCCGACACCGCTTAGGTATATACCAATACATATACCTAAGTCATCAATTCCAGTTCAACTCCAACATCTGAGCCCAAGTACAACCCAGTCCACACAGTAAAATGTAACCCGTTCCACATATGAATCAAAAACAAATCCACACAGGAAAGCATAACGTAATCCAGACTAGATATCAAGTCACGATTTATCTCACACAAGTATACTTCTTCGTATGACGATAGGGACGGTCAGATATAGCCACTGATACATCTAAGCCATAGGACCCATAAAAGATCGATACGTACTAACCCCCACAATGACCCAAAAATGATCGATAGGTAACCAACCCCTGCAATGACCCACAAAGGATCTGACCCACAAAGGATGGATAGGTAACTAACCCCCGCCATGGCCCACAAAGGGTCTGACCCTCAAAGGATCGATAGCTAACTAACCCCGGCAAAGAGCCACACAATATTTGACCCACACATGATTTATAGTTGCTGGCCCACACAGGACCACTGAGTGCTGACCCACACAGGATCAGAACCACATAGGATCAGTAGCACTGATCCACATAGGATCGCTGAGTGATGTAGTCGTTGCCGTCGAATCCTCTGAGCATCTCTGTACAATCTTCGTCGTAGTCGCAGCCAACTCTAGGGTTCCCGCACACAGCAAGCTCGTTCGGGAGGGTCCGCTCCACCAGCTGAGGGGCTGATAAATCAACGGACACAAAGTCCAAAGTTGATGTATCCAAAAGTTTCGTATCGTCAACAGGAACTCAACGTCACAGACGGCGCGTCAATCGGACGCCCGGTCTGAGAGTTATTGGCCTTTTCATTCCCGGGGCCTGGTTGGTTTTTAAGGAAGAACCAACCTGACTGTTCTCCAACTACGTCCAAACCATGAGCAGAGTAAGCCAAAAGATCCGTCTCACCTAGAGGAATCGGTCAATGTTGACGACACGTCAATCAGACGTCTGGAGCTTATGTTATGAGCATTTCCGCTTCGAGGGCCCGGTTGGTTTCATGTACAAACCAACCCAGCCGAACACAAAGTACTCTGAAACCTTGTGTGAGATATTCCAAAATTACCGTCTCGATCCATGGATCTCATCTCAACTGATGGTGCGTCGATCAGAGGCTCTTAGCTCATGCTATGGGCAATAGACTGAAAAAAGTTCGATAATAGGGGGTTCGGGCCCGGTCCGACCCGGCCCGATACCCCCAGGGTCAGACAGAACTGGGTCGACCCGACCCGGGTGTGGGTCTGGCCTTCCGGGGTGGGCCCAGCCTAGTCGGTGCGGCCCGGCCCGACCGGCGCGGCCTGGTGCGCATTGCACTGGCATGCTAGCCAGAGGCTCAACCGAACGGTCGAGCCGTTTCGAATGCGGAGGGCACGCTGCCCCTGTGTGAAGAACCACGACCTCTTTATGGGGCCACTCAGCTAGACGACCGAGGGTTATGACCCCCAGAGATTTCCTCTGATCGTCCGGCCCGGCTGGCCGGCAGACTGTCGCCATCACGGGACCGGTCCCCTCGCTCCGACACCAGTGGCCCAGAACCGGCCGCGTTCTTCGTCCGTCCGGCGGGGCGCGATGGCGTCGCGCCCCTCCGCCGTAGCCCCACTCCGGCCGCGGTGCTTCTGATGTCCTCCAGTGCGACGCGAAGGTGCCACGTCTTTTGTTTATCTTCTACGGCGCGGTGCAACGGCGCTGCAGATTTGTTGCTTCTAATGGCGCAGTGCGACGACGCCGCGCTTCTCCACTCTCCCTTTTTACAATGTCTATGCGGTGCTTCGGCCCCACGTTTCCATGCACACCGCATCAAATATCAACAACCAAAAAGGGGGGGGGACTGTCGGCAATGATAGTGCTGTCCGAGAATCTCCCGTTAATGTGATAACAGGCAGTTCAATTGAATGGGGGAAAAATGACGGAAGTAATCACAATAAAATAAATCCCTACCTCAACGTTGTCGTCGAATGAGCGTTCGTCACGGAATTAACCGTCGTGGAAGAAGAGAATCGTCGTGGAAGGAACGTCATTGGCATTAGGTGACCTCCGAGGAAGGAATATCTCACCATCGTCCGCCATTGCAGGTTGGCGTTCTCCGTTGGCGGTGGTGCGTTCTTCGCGTTCTTCGTCGAAGAACGAAGAATCATCTCTTGTTCTCCCAACGTCTTAACACAACACCAACCAAACCATAATAAAATAAGTCCTTACCTTATTTTATTATCAACATAAGAATTTGAAATTGAAAAGATAAGAAATGAACAATTAATTCGATGAATTAATTGTAACGATTTAACCGCTCAATTTAATGAGGCATTTCTTAACCAGAAAAACGTAAGGTTTGACATTCATTAAAAAGGGGGGTTGCGGGTGTGTTACTTAGAAGAGAAGAAATGGTGGGGATCGTGCGGGCCCCACCTCAGAAATATCCTACCAAGTGGGTAGGATATTTTGGGTTCCACCATATCCGCTTAACATGGCTTAAGTGTCTTTAAGTGAAATAAAATAAAGTGTCGCACCACTTTTATTTTATTTCTTAACTTGACCCCAAAAATTAAAAACCACACCTGTGAAAATGCCACTCCAAAAAAGGCATTTCTAAGCAAATATCTGCGCTGCGATTCCACTGGTGCCCTCAAAATTTGATTCCGAGCACCGGTTCAGAAGTTATAAAACCCCGCTCATTTTTTCAATGAACGTACCCGAGCTAAACATCGGAAAATGATTCCGGGAACACCGGACCTCAGAATCAGGTTCCGTCAGTAAATGAGTTCTTGTAAAATTTCAAAGAAAAATAAGAAAAAAAAATTCCATGATTTTTACGGGTCTTTACAACTAAAGCCTCTAGAAACGATGATTGTTCGATTATCCTATACCACGTCTCATGGTGGCCATTAATATGGAACTATATTTATATAATATATATATTATGTTTATTTCTTCTTTATGCTTTTTATTTTACATTTATATCCTACATTTATGGTTCCCATAATGAGTAAACACGATAATTTAATTTTAGGAAGTGCAGACTACCGCCCCCTCAATGTGATATTGCATGTTAATTCCATATGTGGTATGTATAAAGGATAGTGTTAATGATATTATATAAGATATTATACTGGAATTATAATATACCTATGTATCAATATTTTTTAATTCCATTATAATACGAAATAGAAATAAATGCAGCGTTCATGCGTACATACAACATACCATCTTCATGAATGGTGCATTTAATTTATTATCTCAAAAATGTTACGCACTATCATAAATACATATATATACAGGATATATATAATTTATATGATATCTAAATCATTAATATAATTCGGGAGATAACGGACTATTGACCACATGGACAAAATGTAATTATAAGGTGTTCATTTTTGACTCATGTACCAAATATCTACAAAACAACCATTATTAACATAAATGATAAAAAAATTTATATAAAAAAGTGATAAGTGATATAAATGTAATAATAAACATCAAAAATGGTTTTAAGTAAGAAGATATTATCTTTAGTTTATTATTCATGTGATTAAAGAATGTATGGGTCATGTCAGACACAAGGTAAGGGAATGTCTTATCCCAATTTCCAGTATATGGGTTAATATTCAACTTATTGATTATGTCATGTGATGAATATGTGTGAAATGAATTTTGATATCCTATAATTTATTTATAGATATTAAAAATTATCGATTAATTTTCATTCGAAAATTATCTTTGTAAGGGACATTGTCTCAATCTACTTTCATCGAGGAATATCTTGTTTTAAACACGACATTTTTTTATACAATGTATAATCCCATTTGAATTTTCATTTCATTAAAAGGGAATATTTTTATACTAATCATTTTACTAAACGACAAAAGGTATGTTTTTTAACAAAAGCGGTGAAAAAAAACCTTTTCCCAACACCGTGAGTATTATTTGTTCTTTGGATTCCTTAACAAGTCATAGTGTTTTAAAGAAAAGAAAAATATATACCATATAATTTTCACATATTTTGTTCTTGAAAATGGTTTTATAATGTATTTGTTATGCCAATATATTTTAATGATATATTGTGATTGAAATGTGGAAATTTTGTCTTTCCTTTGTGTTTTATTTAAGTGTTATGAATATGTTATGGTTTATGGGTATTGATTACCTATACGGGTGGTTCCGTGATAACCCTAGGGTGGGTGAGCTCGAGATAGCTCTCCAATGCATTGGGTTACATAATGGAGGTAAACGTGAATGTTTCACCTAAGAGATTTAGGGAATATACTATTATGGGTATTCCAATGTAACTCCATTTGTATCTGTGATAACTACAATGTATGTATGATATGAATTCCATAAGTACTTTTATGATTTGTGACTGCTATGTGTTATTCATAATTTTTATGTTTTCATGAGGTAAGTAAAAGTGTTTATGTTTTGATTATATTGATGGAATAATGATTTCATTATTATTTTATAACCCTTACTGAAGTGTTTATGCACATACCATGTTTTGAAATGTATTTCACAGGACATAAAGATGAATATGGTCACAGATTGGATCAAGGAAAAGTCTTGTTGTCTTAAACATAGAACTAAACATGACTCTTTTTTTTCAAGAATTTTTATTTTATGAAAAAAATGGATACTAAATAGAATTTACTACATGTAATATTCATGTTTTTATGTAAATGTTATGACCTAATTCTCTAAAACTCTAAAACTGGAAATATCCTCAATGTGAATTATCCAATTCATTCAAGAATATGTAATGCTTAAGGCTGGGTCCTTATAGAAGGCATCAGAGGTCGATTTAGACAACATTATGAGTTAGAATATAGTATAATTAATATCAATAAATAATTATTTTTGTCTAATTTTATGATTTAAATGATATATCATTTAATGATTACCATTTTTCTTCGGCTAAAATATTTTTGTGTTCAGAATGTTTTTCCGAAATGGAAATAGGGAAGCTATTTTGGGACAACGTCATGAAGAAGACAAACTTCCAAAACAGAAACCTGAGATGGTTGGAATTGGAGCTGAATAGTTTGTTAAAGTGATGGCACAGTTTACTCAGGCTATAAATTGTGGTGTTATCCATGTACGAGATAAGATGGATCTACCACAGAGGAAAATGTCAGTAATGGAGCATTTCATGAGGCAACACCGCTCATCATTCAGAGGATCATCTGACCTAGTTCTAGAAGAATGGTGGATTAATGATCTGTAAAAGGTTTTCGATGTCACGGGATGTTCATAACACCAAAAGGTTAGTCTCACTATTTACCATTATGAAGGTGAGGCTGATCAGTGGTGGTCGATGATGAAAAACATGAGGGATAGGAGGAGGTTGATGCTCTCAATTTGGATGTATTAAAAGGTATGTTTCTTGAGAAATATTTTCCTAAGGTCGTTCTTCTTATAATGGTAATAAATTTCAATGAATTGAGGCAGAAAGATGACTCAATGGCTACTTATGAAGCAAAATTAACTCGACTTGCATGGTATGATATAAATTTTATACGAGGTCTTGATAGTAAAATCAAACATTTATTACATAGGAATAAAGAAAAACTGTCAAAGGGCTTTAGCATCTCTTGAGTAAAAAATTTATGAAAAACGTTTCCGTTGTGCGGAGAAGTTTGAAATGGAGTTTACCGGTGATCAGGTTTTCTTTGACAAACAACAAAATAAGAGTTCAATGGGGCAGGCGAAAGGGGAGAACTCATCCAAAAATCCTGATGATACGAAACATAATTTTATAGTTCAAGAAAATTGTAGTAAAAAGAATCATGGGAAATGTCTTTTGAACTTCTGGTATGTGCTACCGATGTTGTAAAATGAGACATAAGGCTAGAAATTTCTCTGAAATAGAATAGGATAATGGTATGAAAAAATCTGATTTACAGTTGGTAAAATGTTTTATGTGCATTCAAATAGGTTATTATGAAAATGAGTGTCCAAATAATAACACAACTGAGGGAATGCAGCCAGACTACAAGAAGAAACGGGTGGTGAAATCCTTTGCAACAACTTCAGTAGATGTTGGTCCATCAAAAAAAGTAGTATCAGGTACACGATTTTCTTGTTCAGATTATGCCAATGTGTTTTTAGATTCTTGGTATACACAGTTTTTTATTTCTTAAAAGGTTTCCAATAAATTGGGAATTCCATTTGATGACATGAATAATGAGTTTTTGTTAAAAACACCGGGGGGAAATGTTGACACAAAAAGAATTTATTAGAACCTTCATGTCCTTGTGTGCTGAAATAATCTACCTAGAAACCATATTTTTTTTCCTCTACTAGAGTTTGATGTTATTTTGGCCATGGATTTGATTTCTTTTTATAATTATAAGATTGACTATAGAAAAAAAGAGGTCTCATTTCAGAAAGATTTTTTGTTTTTGTACAAGAATGAACCATTCATTTTGATAACATATTAGGAAGTTGAGAAACTAGTAAAAGATAGAAATGAATGTTACCTTTCTCATATTGTTGAAAATAAAGGAAGTGTTGAGATTAATGATGTTCCATTGGTAAATGATTATCATGATGCTTTTATCGTTGGGTTTACTGGTATTATACCTGATTATAAAGTTGAAATTACTTTTGACTGAGTTCCTGGTGCTAAGAAAATTTCATAACCCCCATATTGAATGGATAAAATTTAATATTTTGAGTCAAAGAAGAAATTAAAGGAGTTATTAGATAAAGATTTAATTCAACATAGTACATCACCATGGGGTGCTCCAGTATTTTTTTAAATGAAGCTTAAATGGGACATTCCATTGTTTATAGAGCATTTAATAACCTCACTATTAAGAAAAAGTATCCTTTTACTCATATTTATTATTTGTTTGATCACCTTTAGGGAGATCTTTATTTTTCGAAGATTGATTTGAGGTTTGTGTACCATTAGTTGAATGTAATAGAAGCAGAAATTCTGAAGACCACATTTTATATTAGATATGACCATTATGAATTTTTAGTTATGCCTTTTGGTTTAACCAATACACCTCCTGTCTTTGTAGATATTATGAATAGAATTTTCTGTGATTTTTTGGATAAGATTATGGTTGTGTTCATTGATGATATTTTAGTTTATTCCAAAACTATAGAGGAACATGAATTTCGTTTACGTTTTGTCTTCTATTCCTTAATTGAAAAGAAACTAGTGGTGAAATTCAGAAAGTGTGAGTTTTGGTTAATGAAAATATAATTCCATGGTCACATTGTTTCAAAAATGGCATTATGGTTGATCCTTATAAAACAAAAAGTTGTTTTAGAATGTCCATGAACCACAATTATAACTAAGATCTAATGTTTTCTTTTTTTAGAAGGTTATTACTGGTGGATTGATGAAAATTTTTCACAGTTATCTAGCCCAATGACTAAGGTAACTAGAAAAGGTGTTATGATTTTTTGTACAAAAAAATGTGATTATTGTATTAAGGAATTTAAAATAAGATTGTTGAATGCTCTAGTTTTGGCATTGCCTTCTAGAATCATGAGTTTGTTGTCTACAATTATGCTTTATTGAAATGACAAGGTTTTGTCCTTATATATAATGATCGGGCAATTGCATACACTCCACGTCAGTTGAAAACACATGAGTTAAATAACCCTACACATGATTTGGAATTATTTGTTGTTGTAATTTATTTAAAAATTTTGAGGAATCATTGGTATGGAGTAAAATGTGAAATATATAGTAACCAAAAATGATTGAAATATATATTCACTCAGAATGAATTGAAGATGAGACAAAGGATATGTTTGGAATTAATCAAGGAATATGATTGCAAAATCCTTTACCATCCAGGAAAGTCAAATAAAGTGGATGATGCTTCGAGTCAAAAAAAGTAATTCTTCAATACCCATGATACGTTTGGAACGACATCCAATGGTTTTATTATGTGATGAACATTGACATAGAAGTTGTTGGTCTAGGAAATTCTTCTATTTTGTTTCAGGTGTTAGTGAAATCATCTCTCTCAGACAGAATAATGCAAGCAAAAAAAGAAGAATGTGAGTTATAAAAAAATTTAGAGTTGGTTCAAAAGCGTATGTAGCATAATTTTAACATTGATAATGATTATGTTTTGAGGGTAGGAAAAATATTATGTGTGCCTTGTGATTCACAGTTCAAGAATGGGTTGTTATGTGATGCTCATAGTTCCCCATTTTCAATTCATCCTGGTAGTACTAAAATGTACATAGATCATCTAGAGTATTAATGGTGGCATAGAATGAAAAGAGATATTACTGATTTTACTATGAAGTGTTTGACATGTCAGTAGGTTATTGAAGAGAGGCAGTTACCGAAAGGGAATCTTAAGTCCTGACCGGTACTAGAGTAGAAATGGGAAAATATATCGGTGGACATTGTTGTGGGATTACCAAAGACATTTCAATGTAATATTGCAATCTGGGTTATTGTAGATCGGTTGACTAAATCTGTTCATTTAATTACTATTTGAGATACATTGTCTCTACACCAACTCTATCAGTTATATGTTAAAGAAATAGTCATGTTGCTTGAAGTTCACCTCTCCATTGTATCTGATCATAATCTCAAGTTTACTTATATATGTTTGAAAGGCCTTCAGAAGTCGTAGGGTAATAAATTAAATTTTAGTACAAATTTCAATCCATAATAAAATAGACTGTCAGACCAAAAAATTCATACTGTGAAGGATATGATATGTTCTTTTTTATTTGAATACGAGGGATGTTGGGACCATCGTATTTATTTGGATGATGTTTCTTATAATAACATTTTTCATTCCAGTTTACAAATGGCTCCATTTGACGCATTATATAGAATTCGTTGTTGAATCCAGCATTATGTGTTGAAGTAGGTGAAAGGAAGTTGATGGGACAAAAATTGGTAGAAGTGATGGTAGAAATGATTCATTTGAATTCGAATAAAATGATAACAGCTCAGAGTAGGCAGAAAAGTTATGCAGATAACCGGATGAAGGATCTATCTTTTGATGTTGGTGATCATATCATTCTCAAAGTTTCTCCATGTAAAAGTGTGATGTGATTTGGTAAGAAGGGAATGTTGAGTCAGAGGTTGATTGTACCTTATCAAATCCATGAGAAATTTGGATCAGTTGCATACATAGTGTCTTCACCTACATGATTATCCCATGTACACAATTATTTTTATGAATCAATGTTGAGAAAGTATATTCTAGATCCATCTCATGTTTTGAGCACATAGGTAGTTCAGTTGGAAGAGAATCACTCTTATGAGGAACAACCAGCCCATATTCATGACCGTAAAGAGAAACTGTTGAGGAATAAGGTAACTCAATAGGTAAAGGTTTTGTGGAAATACCATAACATTGATGAGGAAACGTGGAAATCTAGAAATGCTATGAGGGATAAATACCCCCCATTTATATGATTTTTGAAAAAAAATTATGAGGAAACAATTCTTATGGCGGGAAGGATGTAACATACCATATAAATGAAGAATAATCGTTATTAATATTTATTAATATTTTTCAATTAAATATTAATTTTACTCTAAAGAGGACACTATGTTCGATTTCTTAACTAATACGCAACAATGAGATTCTTTAAAATCTTTTGTTGCACACTAATAATATCATATTATTATTTTAAATGGTAGTTAACACTAAGATTTTTGATTGGAGGGAATGAATAAAACTAACTACAATATGTTTATAATTTATTGTTAAATTTTTTTACATTAAAAAAATAAAATTTGGGTGCATAAAATATGAATGAATCTATTTTTAAGCATAAATACTATAATATTCCGTAAAAGGATGATTTGCTACATTTTGATAGTGAACCCTCATTAAATATTGTTTTGGTAATTTTTATATGTATTATTTGAAAAAATAAAATTTTCTTTATATTCAATACATCAAAATATACATTGGGTAATTTTTTTTTATTTTTCTGATAGAGTTCATTTTTTAATGAATAGTGAGAAATTCTGTATTTTAATTCAAAATTTCCTTTTAATATAATTTATTTATATGGTTATATTATCTTATTAATTGGTTTTAAAGTGTAGTTAGAATATATTTTTACCATTTAATCCAATTTTGGTAATTATAATTAATTTCACATTAAAATTGGACATAAAAATGTATCAATGGAAAAGAATTTGGAACCCTTATAATGGACAATAATTTGGAACCCCTATAATGGAAAACATGTGTGAAAATTCCAATATCCAACCTACATTGATAATTTCATACACCAGTACATCATCGCATCGAAGTTACCTTTTTATTACAAGATCATATTATGCACCCTCCACCTAGGCATGAAAAAACAACAAGATTTCATCCTCTGAATCCACTACTCTAGTTCATGAAATCCTGGAAAACCACTATGGTTTTCCATTATCCCCATTTGCTTCCACCATCTATAGAGAGTTGAATCTACATAATACCATCTTTTCCATATGACCAACAGTATTGCATTATCATTACTGATGTATACCATCTTTCACATTAGAATAGCCTACATCCAACCTTACCATCCACTACTATGAACAAAAAATTAATCAAAGTCCATGTGTATTAGTTCCCATGATTCCTATGAATGGATTTCAATATGATGGTGTGATTTATGGTTGTTTATTTGTGAACACCATTTGGGTGAACCATGAGTATTTAATGTTTTCTTCTGTGATGGTTCTAAGACTATTTGATATTGCCGATGGATTATATGGATCAATAATTCATTGCTTTTAGGATTTTTATTTTATTGATTAATAAGATAATTTTTCTCAATAGGCTTGTAATGACCGATGTTTTTATAATTAGACCGTTTGAATATTTATAAATATCCCCATGATTTTTCATGATATTAATGGAATGAAAAATTCAATGAAATTTTAATATATAATATTTAGATAATATAAAATATTTAATATATTTTCACATTATTTTTTGGAAATAATTATTTATAACATTTTCAAATTATATTTTTCATAAATATGGAAAATAATCCTTCAACATAAAATAATCTAGAAATTAGGAATGGTGGGAGTTCTATATTCGTGGAATTTTTTGCTTCTCATATGATAATATGGTCTATGGTAGCTTCTGGTGGGGTCTCATGTTCTCCCCCAATATCCTCTCAATTGTCAAATCATCCTTCCATATCTTCTGAGTTGTCATCATATAGAGACCCTAATCATGTTGAAGAAGATTATCCTCAAACTCCCTTTACTCCTCCCCTCATGAGAAGCATATTCACCAGGTTGTGTTCTAGGTTTTTATCTTCAATATATTATTATTATGTCATATCCAAAAAGATCCAGGGGCAAGAAAAAGTGTTCTTTATTATGATTATTTAATTCATTATTTTATATTCACAGTGTTTGGGTGTGATAGTGATGAAAAACATTCTATCCATCGATATTTACAAGCTGAATTCATCTATTGTTGTTGTTCTTAAGCTGATGAAAATCTCCTCCAAACATAATGTTTTCCCCAAAATAATTGGCCTGGGATATTTAATGCATGGGAAGACTACAAACTACAATGTATGGATTTTTTTTAAATTCAACAATCTTAGTTAAAAATATTATTTCATTGGAAAATAACATTACTATGAAATTTTTTATGGCTCTTCGGAATGTCTATATTTATTTTTTTTAGAAAAATGTGATGTTATCTCAAGAGAAAAAATATATAGAATCATGTAATACTTTCACAATGGTGGATTGAACTAAATAGTGGGAGGTGACTAGCACTATCCTGGATAGATTGGATAATAAATGATGTGGATTATACCCTTGTAAGGACTAGAATTATTTCTCCATATCTATTTATTGATTGGAACTTCATGACATTGGATTTCCTAGAAATAGTTTTACTTGGAGAATAAATAAAATATAAAATCATCACACTTAGTTCCTACTATATTTTTGTCTCACCAATATTCAGTTCATCTAATGTTTCCCAAATAAATTATTTCATCATATGTTTCAAGATATTTCTGACCACTCCCCCATACACCTCACTATAAATTTATGAGAAATGTTGGAGACCACTTTTTCTTCTCCAAACGTTGGCCACACTATCTCATTTATCACAAAAGATCTATGGGCTCTTGTACAAAACCATTTCAATAAATATTATGGATTGGTTTTAGAAAATAGATTCTCCACATTAAGAATGAATTATCCCCATGGAAAATATCTCACCCTATTTTATCTGAACACGTAGATATCCTCAAATAGGATAATCTCTTTTATGAATTCATTTTATATGATGAGTTAGATGATTAATCCTTTTTATCTCCTAAAATCCAAAAGAACCAACTTAATGACATGTTAGTGGAACATGAGAGGATGGTCTTGGAATGCACCAAGGCCCCTTGGCCCAAGGATGGATACAAAAACACTATGTACATTGATGCATGTTTAGATGAAATGAGACATGGTTTCATCCCCAATGAATAGAAGGATGATGGATTGTTCTCTAGTGGCATTATGGTGGTGGGAGGTATTGTTGATTAATACTTCAATTCTATTCTTTCATATCCCAATACTTGTATGTATAATGGATACTTAGATGGGTAGGGTTACATCTTCAACACCACCCTGAATACGGTTTCTCTATAAATGAACTCCACATGAGAGAGTCTCTATGATGAGAAATAAATATGGGATGTTATTATTTCTCAAAATCAAGAAAGATCCCATAATATAGATGGATTCATAGGATATTTCTATCTGAATTTATGGGACCCCATCTAGGGAGACCTCATTGAATCCATTCATGAATTTTTTCATAGAGGTCAACTCCCTCGGGTTGCAAGTACCACAACATTAGTCCTCAGTAAGAAATTGAAAAACTACACAACCATAAGGTACACCTAATGGATAATCATGTGTAACATCCCTTGAAAATTCATTACTTAGATAATTAATTGGAGGGTATCTCACCATATTCATATCTTGGATTCAAGTGAAAAACAAGGTTTTATCATGGAATAATTTTTTCATGGAAATATTCAAATTTAATAAGAAATGATAAGAAATATTAAAAATAAAATACTGGGTTCCAGTATTGTTATCAATGTGGATAGGGACAATACCCATGGTTGAATCTAGTGGATCATTATTATCTGTGTGATAAGGTACATTTGATTATTTGATTTTGTGGATTTCCTTCTCTTTTATTATTATTGTTCATCCTGGTACTGAATTACGTTCATGGTAAGATCATGTGGTTTCTTAAATAATGATTGGGGGCTAAAGAAAGGACATCCCCTTACCCCAAAAATTATCATTATGGTGAAACATTATCTTAGTAAACCACTTGATCACAACATTCTTCTTTTTAACATTTGTCCCATTCATTGGTGGCATCAATTCCACAAGATTTTACACCTCCAATTCATAGATGACATGGTGTTTTTGTTAATCGGTGTAGATATTTCATTACAGTCATAATAAAATATAATGGAGGAGTAATCTAGGTGGATTGGGAAACTCATCAATTGAAATTATATATGTATTTTTAATTCTTATTCCTTCTGAATTTGACAAACAAATCATACTGATTCAATTTTTGGAATTCATAGAAAGAATTTTCCCAACGATTAACAAGTGGATCCTCTTTCTCTTGGAATATATCAGATCCTAATTTTTAAGGGGTGGATGATAAGATTTCTAATATAATCAATGATTTTGAATATTATTTTATTTCATTTGCAGGAAGGATTACCCATGTTAATTTTGTTTTTACCTCTAATAAAATTCATATACTATCCATTCTCATGGTCCCCAAAGTGGTTATTATTTATATTTAGAATCTATAAATCTCCATAATTTAGGTTGTCTATGTTAATGAATGATTTAATTGGGATTCTAGGAATATGTTTGCATATATCACATATAAAGGTGGAATCATTGTATATAATGATTCATGAAATGGTGGCCTATTGACAAGGTAAAATGGTTTGGGATGGGATTGAAGGATTCTACATTTGGAGAAGACTTATTATCTAATAAATTGAATGTGATTTGAACTAACCTAATATTAACACCTATTGTCATTGTAAGAATCTCAATAGCCATATCTCATCATTGTAGAGTCAATAATAATTGATTATTGGGTGGGGGGATATCAAATTTAGGAATGAAAATGGGATACGTTCAGTGCTCGGCTACTCAGGATGTCTGAACCTTGTGTTGTCCATCGTGTAATCCAACTGACACCATTCATTATTATAGGTTATTTTTAACTCCATACAAGATTGATTATTGATAGTATTAAAATAGAGGATGTGGCTCACAGATATATCATTAAAATCTCTACATTGGTCACCTTCTCTACTAAGGCCTATAGGAATCTCATAATATATCTCATAATAAAAGCCTATGGGGTGATCTCTTTTGGTGACAAGAAATTCATTTTAACTATAACTTCTTCATTTGGAACATTCATAACCAGTACAATGCTACAAACATGGAAGTGAAATAAAATTGTATTTTAGTCATGAACATGTGGTCTTGTTTCCAAGTCAATTAGTAAGAATCGACCATGCACTTGTTCTTTCATAGTGCAGTAGAAATCACAGTGTGGAATATGTTATGTGATTTCATGGGTTTCTAATCTCTTGTGTACTCTAGTGATTATTTTTGGCAACTTTGGTTTGGTGGAGTGGGTTCCAACATTATTGAGAAAAAGGATATATCTCTTTTAATTTCAGTGTGTTGTTGTTATCTCTAGGATGCATAGAACTAGTTTTTCCAAAATGTCCTCCCCTCCCTGGGAAGAGATTTCATCACAAGGGTCATATGTCTTTACATGAAGAACTCATGTTTTTTGAATTGCTTTAGTTATGCACCATCCATGATTAATTATGTGTTGAATAATGGATCTTCTATTTATGACAGCCATGCCCACCAGGGCCATTGGATATGTAAGAATCCCCCTATATAGCATCATGTTTAACACTGAAGGATCATGATGGGGATGTTTATATAGAGGGAGGTGTTATTTGAGTTCACAATGGTTTTTTTCTCCATGGCTTCAATTCATCCTATCGAAAATGTTATTCATTATATGCGGATCCAAATTCCATTGTCAAAGACTATTTCATTTTCCTTCCCAAAGGCTTTACCAAAGTAGTGGATGAATCAGAAACTAAAATAATTTGGGACACTTTAAAAGGTATCATTTCCTCCCCTTAGGAGATCAATTATTTAATATAGAATTCAAATAAGTGAATCACCAATATAATGGATATTCTACATTTATGCAAGGTTCCCCTTCCAGCATCAAGTGAAGGAGGATCAGTTTCGACCCTGAGTCCAGAAGCAGGATTACCATCTCCACAGCAGACTGGGGGATGGATTTCAGCAGGACGTTCAGGTCAGGGTAGAGGTCGTGGACGCAGTGGTTCGGCTCAGGGAGGAGAAGCTCAGGGTTTTCAGGCTACACAGGGTCGCAGTAGCAGCCAGACTTCTACTATAGAGCAGATTCATCAGGATCAGGATCCCAGACCCTCTACAATTCAAGGTACGATCTTAGAATCCTATGTTTTATCTTCAGCCCTTTTCAATATTGGTGCTTCACATAGCTTTATCTTTGTTGCTATCGTGGAAAGCCTTGATCTTTGTGTCTTTTCGTCTATTGACATGTTAACTCTCGACATGACTTTGGGAATGGGGAGATATGGAGTATGTCAGTGCAAAGAGTTCCCTCTTGAGGTTGCAGGGGATCGTTTCTTATGGGACCTCTATGTCCTAGAGATGACGGGATATGGAATCATTGTCGGTATGAACTGGTTGGTTCCCTTCCAAGCAGTCATCGATTGCTATCACCGCAGGGTTAGCTTCGTATAACCAGAGGGTGAATCTTTCCTTCATAAGGTCGAGTGGAACATTCAGGCGAGTCTATCCGGACTCGGGCATCACAGACTACGAGGAGTTATAGCCCAGATAGCTAGTTTTTATCTGGATGACCATGGGACTTCACCATTAGATTTCCCTCCAGTGGTGGATCTCTTTCCAGATGTCTTTCCAGAAGACTTTTCAGGTTGTCCTTCAGGGTGTGAGGTGGACTTCTCTATTGAGATCATGCCCGGAGTAGCACCGATGTCCATTAATCCTTATAAGATTACTACCCCTGAGTTGCAAGAGCTTAAGAAGAAGTTGGAGGATTTGCAAGAAAAGGGTTTCATCAGACCCAGTACTTCTTCTGGGGGTTCTCATGTTCTGTTCGCGAAGAAGGCAGACGGTACCATTAGGCTTTGCGTGGATTATCGGAAGTTGAAGTAGTTGATGGTCAAGGATCGATATCCCTTGCTGAGGATTGATGATCTCTTTGATTATCTTCGTGGATGTTGGGTGTTCTCGAAGATCGATTTGAGGTCCGGTTATCATCAGCTACGCATTAGACCTTCATATATACCTTTGACAGCCTTCAGGAGCAGGTATGGTGTCTACAAGTATACAGTTATGTTATTCGGTCTTAAGAACACACCAACAGTTTTTATGGCACTGATGAACTGAGTGTTCCATCCTTAAATGGATTCCTTCATTGTGGTTTTCATGGACAATATCTTGGTGTACTCTCAAACTCGACACGACCATACAACCCATCTTAAGATCGTTTTGCGTACACTGAGGGACCATCATCATTATGCTACACTCTCAAACTGCCACTTTCGGATGCATGAGATTTACTTCCTAGGTCATGTCATCTCAGAGTCGGGAGTATCAGTAGACCGAGAGAAGGTGTGAGTAGTAGTTACCTGGGAGCAGCCGAAGAATGTCTTCGAGGTACGAAGATACTTGGGGATGGCTGGTTACTACATGCAGTTTATACAGGACTTCTCACACCGAGAAGCACCATTGATTGGATTGACTAAGAAGGGGGTGAAGTTTGTTTGGTCAGAAGCCTGTGACTATGCCTTCCAAGAGCTGAAGGGGAGATTGAATTTAGCACTGATCCTAGTTTTTCCAGATCCAGGCAAGAGCTATATAGTTTTATGTGATGCATCTAGCATCAATATTGGAGTAGTTCTTATGCAGGAGGATGGATTGGTTGCGTATGTATTTCTACAGTTGAGGCCACATGAGAGGAATTATTGTACGCACGACCTTAGTATTGCTGCAGTTGTTCATGCTTTACGTTGCTGGACACATTAGCTTCTGGGATAACATTTTGTGGTATACACCGACGAAAAAAGTCTTATGTACATCTTGATGAAATGTGACCTAAATCTGAGACAACAGAGGTGGGTTGAGAATCTCCAGTCCTTAGATTTCGAGCTTGCCTATACGCCTGGGAAATGAAATGCAGTGGATGATGTACTGAGCAGGAGAACTCAAATATAGGCAGTTCAGGAGGCCAGTAGTGAGTGGAAACTAATGGCTCTGTTCTCGTAGATGCATTTGGAGTTTCATCATAGGTAGGGGAAGACTTTCCTATCATCTATGGATGTTACCTCTGCACATCTGGACCAAGTTCGAATGAGGCATCTGGAAGAACCAGATGGGCTAGTCCTACGGGAAAGTGTGTCAGGAGAGGACCCTCTTCCCGGGTGGACCGTTGGCGTGGATGAGATCTTGCATTTCTGGGGATGCATATGGGTGCCAGCAGATATACGCGAACAGCTGATGCGAGACTTCCATTCCTCGGTTTTGGCAGTTCATCCTGGCGTCACCAAAATGTATCTTGATTTACACCGCCAGTACTGGTGGCCTGGTATGAAGAGAGATGTGGCAGGTTTTGTCATGAGATGTTCCACCTGTCTGCAGGTGATGGCGGAGCACCAGCGACCAACAGGTCTTTTATAGTAGCTACCCATTCCAGAGTGGATGTGGAACAACGTTTTAATTGACTTTGTGACTGGTTTTCCAAGATTGTCGAGAAGAAATGACGCGGTGTTGGTCATTGTCGACAGGCATACAAAGGATTCTCACATATTTCCAATCAAGGATACTTTCAATGTAGATGATCTGGGACAACTTTACATCCAGGAGATCGTTCGTCAGCATGGAGTTCCACACTCCATTATTTCATATAGGGATGCGTGCTTTACCTCTCGGTTCTGGCGGTGTCTTCAAAAGCCCTTGGGTACACAGGTACTTTTGAGTACAGCATACCACCCCCAGACTGATGGCCAGTCTGAGTACACGATCCAGGTGCTTGAGGATATGCTCTGAGTTTGCATCCTAGACTTTGGTGGTTCTTGGGAGAAGCATATTCCTCTAGGGAGTTCTCCTACGACAACGGTTTTCAAGAGACCATTCATATGGTTCCATACGAGGCATTGTAGGGTATGCCATGATGATCACCATTATGCTGGATGGAGGTAGGAGAGGCAGCTCTTCTGGGACCATGTCTTGATCAGGAGACTTCAGAGCAGATAGAGCTGATTCGGAAGAGGTTGGCTATAGTGCAGTCTCGACAGAAGTCAAATTCTGATCAGGTGAGATGACCTCTAGAGTTCGAGGTAGGTGACCAGGGTTTCATACATGTTACCCTGAGGTTGGGACACAACAGGATTCAGAGACATGGTAAGCTTTCACCGCGGTATGTCGGGCCATTTGAGGTCTTGGAGAGAGTTGTTCCGGTTGCCTATTGGTTGCAGCTCCCTCAGAGGTATCAGGCCATGCACAACGTCTTCCACATCTCTAAGCTCCGATGTTACTTTTCAGCCCTGTGTCATGTCTTTCAGCCGAAGGATGTCGAGATTAAAGCAGATGCATCGTTCGAGGAGCATCTTATCCTGATTGTCGATAGCAGTACGAAGGTTCTCCGCGGGCGGTCTGTTCCTCTGGTACAGGTGCTATGGCAGCACGGGCGAGTACATGATCAGACTTGGGAAAGGGAGTCATATGTGAGATCGCAGTGGCCGGAACTGTTCTGGGTTTCATCATCTCCTCCTCGTTAGGGAAAATCAGTGACAAATTTCATTAAGTGGGGATGTTTGTAAGAACCCAAATCTTTTTTTCAGGTACGCTTTTCCTTTTTCTTGAGTTTTTGAGGAAAATGAACTTTCTGGAAATTTTTTAAGTACACGCCGTGTAATTTCTGAGTACAAATCGTATAATCTTTTTCGGCCAAAGCTGTGTAATGGCCATGTCCATGAACACACACGATTTATAAGAGTGATGTGGATGCCGATTTTGGCGGAGTACAGAAAAGACCTAGTACACACCATGTACTCTAAAATTACACGTCGTGTACTTTCCTTTTTTCATTAATCGGACCAGGGTCATTCCTAATCCCCATTTTCATCTTCTTCTCCACCTAATTACGTCCAGAGCAACCTAGAGGGAACATTCTTCTCTGATCCAACGATTCTGCATTAGTTTCCGGAATCGAACGTCGTCGGGTGCAATAGAATCGCGGAGGTGAGTTCTCTATTCTTCTTTGGCCATGTTTTCTGATTCCTCCACTTGTGAGAGTTATCTGGAGTTGAACGTTTTAGAAGTTTTTGATGATTTACTCAATTCTAGGCCGATTCACAGGCCGAGGTTCAAGAGTATCAATCTCCTAGGATCGAGGTAGGTGGTTTGTTGCCCTACGTTGAATGTCCTTGAGTTTTGGTAAAAAAGTGTCGGATACCCATGTGTTGGGTATCTCGGGTTAGGGTTTTGGTCCGGTTTTGTTATGTTCCTTAGATTCCATGTATGCTTGAGGTTGTGGTTGATTATGAATTTCTTGTTAGCATGGTTGTGGATCACCCCATGGGGTTTTCCCCTTGTTATGGCTATTTATTGCCGTTTGGCGCAGTTTTACCTATGAGGCATCCCTTCTGCACAATTCTAGTATGCCTATTGAATTGATTGCATGTATTGCCTGTTGTTTATATGCTTGTGGATTCTTTGTAGCTATTATCCAAGTAGTTGATAAACTTTCTTAGGCTGCTAATAGTCATTTAAGCTTGACTAAACTGCTCAGGGCTGAGTGAACCTGGCATGGTAGACTAAAGGGGGAATTGACGATTAGGGCTTCCCTATAGAGTCTGTTATAATTAGTATCGATCGCATGACCAATGGAAATGGGACTTTGTTCTTCCTCGGCGTGTCCCTAGTTAAGTAGTGAGACTATAGGGGGGAATAGATGTAACCGCTTCCTCAAAGAGTCTATATATTTCGCTACAAGACCAACGGTGAATTGATGGTGAGAGCTTCCCAGAGTGTCTGTGCCCTTGTACTCTTACATGACTAGAAGGGTTTTCTAGTAGGAGCCACCCAGAGAGTCAGTGCTTTATTTGTTGGCTGGTTGTGACAAGTACAACCAGCCAAAGAACAAGCTTGGGTTTGTACTTCTTGATGTTTAGGTAGACTACTAAGTTACCTATTGTTCTTATTTGCTTGCCTTGAGAGTATAGAGCTGTTTCTAGGTTCATTGGTTGATAGCTAAATGATTTCACTGAACTAATAAATAAATGTGAATGGAGATTTGTAGGATTTTTTACTTTAGTGTATTTCTATTTCTCTGCTGCATTTATTCCCTTTAATTTTGCTATATTACTCACTGATAGTAGGGCACAGATCACGCGGTGATTGCCTACTGGGATTAGTCTCACACCCTGTTTGGGTACTGCTTTTTGGCCCAAACAGGTTATATGGTTGCAGGTGTGGATAAGGATTGTGGCCCTTCTACTTTAGGTACATGATTACTTGTGGTAGTTGGAGATCATAGGACCGAGCTTAGGCTTGCGATGCTACTGGAGTTGCTGTTTACCTTCGTACCTTGCTTTTTAGTTGTATTTCAGCACGTTTTTGTGTTTTCTTCATTCCATATATACTTGTACTTGCTGCACCATTATCATTATAATCTTGTGTTCATTGCTTCTTCTGTTTAGTTTCAGTGTTCGTATGTTGTGTACTGCTTCCGCTATTGACTGTGGTTTTTCTTTCCTTGTATACCTTACCAAATGGAGGCGTATTTTCCCCCAATAACTTACCAAGGCCCTCGCTGCTAGTCTACAGCCTCTGGAGTTTGGGGAAATGAACTTGAGGTCATGTGTCGAACCAGGTATGGGGCACCAGTGGAAGTGCTCCGGATTCTAGTAGTTACATATTTACAAATGAATTATTTTAGTCTTAGAAATTATATTGTATTTATTAAATTGTTTTACAAATTTATTTTTCATTCATATACAATGGTAATGTCACACAAATTACATGTTTCATGAAAATAGTTTATCATAAAAAATCCTTACTTTTAATAAAAAGATCAAAAATTCATAATAGGAAAATTTTCATATGATTTATTAAAAAATGAAGTTAATCTCAATTAAATAAATGTTCCAAAATTATGTTATTTTAAAAAAAGAATACCATTTAATAATTTTATTAATAGTAAATAAAATTTTTAAATATTAACTGATATTATTACTAATTTATATCATTTATTAAATAATACAATGATATAACATTGTTAATATCAATCACAATTTATCATCCTTAATCATATGTTTCCAGAAATTAAAATTAAAATTTCATAAAAAGAATTTTTTATAAAAAAATAATTTTTTAAATTAAAAATTTTCATATTAATCATTATAGTTAAATGAAATAAGTTTAATTCATATTAACAGTAACCTTTATAGATATATATATATCACCAATAAGTTAATATTATTTATTCCAAATAAACAACAAACTATGATTTTATTTTCATACTTCAATATTTAAATGTTTTCTAAGTATATCATTGTATTAGTTATGTTCCATGTTTTGTATAGTGATAGTTATAAAACCAATTGAATGATTTAATTGTAATAATGTTTTAAATTTTTAGGATGTTGCATTCTTCCACCCATTAAATAAATTGAATCCTCACAATTTAACTCACAATATTAGAGTAATTTATCCAAGTAACAGATAATAATCTATACAAAAATAGATGATCAGGGGTTTATTTAGTTTGTGGGAATATATTTATATATAAAAAAATTAACTATAAGTGTTTTATAAATATATCTATGCAATTTTGAATTTAAAATATAATTATACTGAGGGATTTATATCTATATCCAAAAATAATTAACATCCCACAACCACTAAAAATGATTTATATGATAGTCATAACACAAGGATTTTATTTATGACTTAATATCAAGTATTTTTTGAAAACATATATGAAATATGACAATATAAAATTTTTATTGAAATTCACTATAAAAGGAGTTGTAGTATATTGATATGATTCTTCTTGTTCTCATTGTTATTTGTGTCTATCTCCCTTATTATCCCTTGGATTGGTACATTGACTTCCATAATTCTCAATACTCCAGAAATTGATGACATGACTTATTATAAGTTCTCTCGTCCACAAACACTTGTTATTATAATAACCATCGTCTCGACACATATAGAATTTACCTTCAATTTTTGTTAATATTCCATTATTCTTTGTCCCAAATTTTAGAAACATATGAATATAAATCATTTTTTCTTAGTAGTATATTTCAGTTGTTCTTTTATGAGACTTTATAGTTTTCTTTCAGGTTGTGTTTAGGACTTAGTCTTTGATCAATTTTTTAATCATTATTCTTAATATTTTATTTTGAATAGTTACATGATTTATATATACAATTATTATCCCATTTGGTTTTGTACTGGGATTGTTTCCATATTTTCCATTACATCCAATGTTAACATAGTTCCTCCAAGCTTCTCCTATTACCAAAAACAAGAGAGTTAACATGAGTGATGATAATTATTTGAAAATTATCATAACTAACCTTAAGAAAATATAACTTCATGGCATCTCAATTTATAAAACTATCATGTTTTCCAATAATTCTTATAGATCTACTTGTATTAGACCCAGTTTGGTCTATATCTCTCTAAATATAACATTCTTAATCCTTGGTAAAACCATGTTTACGTTGAGTTGGGTTATCTCATTATTATTGCCCTTATATTTAAAATAGTTATGTCAAACTATGATGAACATTTTTCAAATATTCCAAATATAATAATAATTGAAATATTTTCTCTCCAAATACAAATTATTTTTTCCCCAAGAACAGTACTCATTACTTCAGTCATATACCCAGGTATGTGTATACCCAATCATTTTCTCTTAATAACATTCCTTTCAGAAAACCAATTCAATACTCAAAAACATTATCCATGATGAGATTATAAAATACTCAATGAATTGGATGTATCATAAACTCTAAAATGATATTAAAAACTAGTTTAGAAGGTGAAAAACTAGTCAATTTATATAATAGTTCCAAAAAATAGATAAAAATTTCCTAAAATATAATGAATTATCATCAATCCCATGGATATTTATACTGGATAACATGTATTTTCAAAATTAATCTACCATTTATTACCCCAGTATAAAGATTATTTTAAACATAACAGTTATCCAATCTAAAATCACTTGTTATCCACTAGCTATCCCTAAAATAAGACCTTTTCATAAAATAAATTTTCAAGGATATTGATACCATTTAATATACATTTTCACACATTTAAAGTAAAAATTAAAATGAAAACCCATTATATGTATCATATAATCCTCTAACATTGTAGAAATAATTTAACGTCCTCAATAAATATTCAGTGAATAATTAAAATAGATAATAGTGTCAAAAAAAATTTCTATTTTGATGTCACCCTCATTACCATTTGTAAAATGAGGAAAATAACCTTTTCCATCATAATATTAATATAATAAAATTTAAAAAAAAATTGTATTATCCCTTATTAAATAATAAGACTCAGATTTTGGTCCATTTGTATCCTATCCCAATAAATTTTTCTGTGTAGAATGTCGTGTTAGACTTCATTATGGAATTCGAGATATATTAAGATCTATTCTGAGTTTGATTGTTCATTGGGGTATACTTGATGATTGAAGTGGTCAGGGGAATATTATTAGAGTGATTCTGGGGTTGGGACTCTCCAATCACACCAAGCTATAGTTCCCCCATACTCTTAATACATATTGAGACTTTATTACCCTATACATGGAATAGTTTCTCAATCTATGGAGTGGTACTCCTCCTTATTCATACTCAAGATGGATGTGGGTCCTATATGTGAGTTTTAGATTCCTCGGTTATAGAGACCAATAATAAGGATTATGCCCCTCCAAATATATTTAAGGTGAGGTAACAAAGGATGCATGGATAACAGTTGTGGCTTCCTCAGCTATTGAGTGTAGTGGAAAGGTTCAAGAACCTCAAAATTGATTTTTATATGTTTAAAAATGATATTGGGCATTAGATATGGACCTGTGGGGATTCATGCATACTATTTGTTCTATGTTGGGCTACGGATATAGTGATCCCCATTCTCTCTTCAATTTGATTATTTTTTAAAATATTAAGGTTTATATGGTTATTTTCTTATTTTTTTGATTGACATTGCATTATTGGGTTGATATTCCACTATTTTATCTTTCTATTTCCCCTTATATAGATCATCAGATGGCCTAATATATATGTATATACTCACCCATTCATGGTCATTTACCTTAGATGTTATATTTTATATATATGAAAAACATTTCATGTATGGGTGTCATTCTAGTATGGTGTGTCTTGTTCCCCATTTTATGCTTCAGTTTATATATTATCATACTATTTTGTATCCCCTAAATTCTATTTCACCAATGGTTAATCTAAATATATTTTTAGCCTTTATTTAATCCTTTTATTTTTTATGAAGATGGATATGTTCATGCATATAGTTATTTAGGAATATTCTTTCCATTTCATGATGCATCTCGTTAATTGTCTGTAGCCCCAATCATATTAGAGGTAGGCATAAATTAAAAAATTGGCCTTCCAATTTCTCAGCATGCCCTAAGGGGTTAGTTTTCTAAAGTATGAAGGATAAGTTGAATGAAAAAATTCACAAGTGTAAATTTTGGCTAAAAATGATTCATTTTTTAGTCATAAAATCTCAAGTGATGTTAAATTGATGGCTCTATCAAAGACAAATGTTAAGGAATGTTTTCATAGACAAACCACTATTACTAATATCCAATTATTTTTTGGGAAGTATATTTGTCATTATATAGTGAAATATTCCCATTAATGTGTAATCAACTCACAAACATATCTTATAAGGAAGCTACATTTTTTATATAGATTAATGCGAAGAAAATTTTATGGAACTTAAGATATGGTTAGTTATCACACCTATGGTTACACAATGTTATAATGTATAATGCTTTATGATATATAATGATTTATAAAATAAGGGAATGGGATTAATCCTCATATATAATGAAATGGTTTTAGATTATGCCTCATGATATTTAAATTTTCATGAGAAACATTACCCAAGTCATGATTTTGAGTTAACGGTGGTAATTGTTTTCCATAATAATAATTATTTATAATATTTATAAGGAAATTTATGATATATATATACAAATCATAAAATTTATTTATATATTCTTTCAAAAGTAGAATAATTTTTTCTAGGTAATAAGTTTGCAGTTGATTAGTGATTAAAAATTCACAATACATTACTGCCATAGGAATAGAAATAAAGAGGATAATTCTTTGAGTTGAATGAATCCTAAAAGAAAATCAGTGATGAGGATCAAAAAAGATATAATATTTCAAAATTTATAAATGAAGTCTCTATAAATTTTAATAGAATGGTAGAGAACAAATTTTTCAAAAATGAGTGTTCAATAATCTCATTCAGTGTAGACTGAAAATGTGAAAAAGGAATATATAGAGTTCAAATAGATTGTAAGAAATGTACTTAAATTCATTATTTATTATGGTGACAGTATTGGAAATGTTGTTTCCCATACGTACTAGATTTGAAGAAGAATGTGTTGGGTGAATCTCAGAATTATTCATTCTCTATTAATCTAATATGTTCAAGGATGTATTGAGATATTAAATATTATTGAAATGAACTGACATGGTTCAACCTAAAACATCACCTAATCTAGCCTTCCACAATGCCATAAGCATGCGTCCCCAAATTTCAGAGGCTTCCTTCCCATAGTGAGGGTCTAAAAGGTGCAATTTGGATACAATTCCATCTAGTTTTAAAAAAATAACCATTTAAATTGACAAACTAATGTACATGGATTAACATAAGAGTAAACATAATAAATAAATCAAAACCTAAATATCTATATTAAATTAAATGTGGAATATAGTGACTCAAAATCTCAAACATGAAAAACAAATGATAATCCCACTAGGATATCTTCATATACAAAATAAACTAAAAATAAATACAATAGGAACCACTACCAACACTAAGGCCCACCACATACACGGTCTCTAGGATGATTGAGTTGTACCAACCCTATCCTAAGACTCCATACAAGTTCCTCCTCTCATTTACGAAACAGTAGGTGTTATCCCCATCCATAGCAAAAACATATTGATTATCATCAAAATATATATTTGTTCTGTACACTTATTGTGATTCATGTATAACGGTGAGAAATAAATCTTAGTTGGACACTCGTAATTTTGGATGTAAAAATATGATTTCATAACAAGTTCATGCACACATGACATGCCCAAAATAGTTAAAAACCAATAGCATCTGGAATAAAAGAAACAACTATATAAAAAATGGAAAAAACACAAGAATTCGGGCAACTAGTATGTTTATGTCTAACAACCTTGAAAATCTACCCCACTCTTTCCCACACTACAGGATTTACAACTCAGGCATCACCCAAACCAAACAACAACCAACCTTCCTGCATGATCTATATAAGAGATCATTGAAATAAAAACATGATAGGAATGAATGTTGGAGACCAAGATATATCCACCGGTGTACACATGAAAAACATGCATCTACTTGGATTTTGGACTCCTATTTCCTTATCTACACTTGTGACATGGAAATCTCGGTTGACATAACTAGAGAAACGTTATTTCTCAATGTTACATCAGAAAGAACCATGAACCATCTATGGACCCAAATAAAATGTCACATGGGACACATAAAAATATTATATCAAACAACATCCATGGTCGCGGGAGCCCATGGGAATTAACAACACAAAAAATCTGATCTGTGGGTTCCCCATTACCTCGTGATCCCTATGCCACACAAGTATGTGATTACACTCAAATAGATGGTTATTTAACTCATATATATCAAGAATTATCTCCATAATACTATATAATAATATCTATAAAAAATAGTAGTGAGCCATATCATGATCAAGGCCAACATCAGATCTATAAAATCCCAAGGTTCTCTGCCTCAAACCACAATCCTGAGTAAAAATTAACTCCGATGTCACAAAAATAGTCTTACCAAGCATGGGATTATCCATCATCAATTCTACCACCGACATAGATGAACTATTATATACGATCAAATTTTGAAAAACAATTCAAAAAGTCCTCTCTCATCACCTTAAATCTCAAAATTCCACAAGCATACATAACATACTCCCAATAAATCACCTATGGGCCCAACCAAAACTTAAGGCTCTCATGGTCCTCACGACTACAACATAATGAAGCATCCTATTGGGGAATCCAGTGATGCTCCCAAAATCTTAATCCACACACATAGAAATAACTAAAATGATCTCGAAGGCTATAAATAATAAAATAACACCCTATAAGGGTTTCCTCTAACTCATAAAAAATTATTGGAAATTCCAATTACAGGAACATCCCAAATGGACCTCAACTTACTATATTTGAGAATAAATGAAAAAAACACCCAATTTTGAATCTAAAGGAAAAATACCATAAATTGGAAAATTCAACATGGTTCTCATGCCAAACATAAAAGAATCAGACCATCCATAAGGTTTCCCCATCAAAATCCAAAAAATTACATTGGGGAGTTCTCAACAACCAACTGTGACAACCACTGATTACTTAACCGTAAATTATCCTTTAAGGAAATCATATGTATTCCATTATACCAATCATATATTCTCAATGGCTCCATGTAGTAACTTCAATCTCATAGAGTCAACATAACACAAAGGCTCTGCTGACCTCTCTATTTTAATGATCATCAATACATGCTTATTATGGTAACTATTATGTTTTATGTCTTATTTTTTAATTTATGTTATATAAAATATTGAAAAAATTTCCTAAGTATGATTCACCTCTAATAAATTCCCACAATTTCCTTGAGACACATCTAATAAGTCTCAGCACCAAGGATTGGTCACTATTGATTATGACTCACCACTCGAATCTATAATCTATCCATACATTGGGATGAATCACTGTCAATATACACAACTGCCATAACATTATTCTGAAAATGAGTGGTGATGAGTCATCACCATCATGCCATTCCACCAGTGTCTCTTCTCCATATCCAGACATTTTTGAAGTGTAATAGTTACAAACTCTATGTCACCGCCATATTTAGACACCACCAGAAAGTGTCACTATTTAAAATATCCATCACTAGATATAGTCATTGTTCTAATGACTCACCAACATTGTTTCCTTACATATATTTTTTAATTAACTATTTGTAATTTTATTTTTATGGAATTTAATTCTGAACAATATTTTAATGATTGCGCATTAACTATTGCTGAGAATTAATTAATAAATGTTTAAGACATGAATTATGAGGATGCATATAAAATTAATCTAACTCCATTTGATTCTATTATTGAATAAAAAACAATCAATCTCCTTCAAGTAGCATAAAGAGGTGGTTAAAATTCTGCAGAACACAGACACATAAAAGTTATTCTCGTGACCAAAAGCTTGAATTTTTTTTCATGAAGTTGGATAAATATTACCAATCTATGCTCAAATGTGGAATCTAATGTGAAACATATATCTAGTACATTTATAATGTAAAAAATCCTTTAAAACACTCCGTTTTATTGAAACTTTTGAAACACTACTCAATATTAAATTTAAAATCACATTAAATGAGTCACGAGTTATAGAGCATAATAAACTATGAAGAACTGCCCCTTTTCCACTTTTATTTGCTCAGTATATGATTTTTATTTACATCATGATTAGTGTGTGTTACTCAGTATTTCGAAACACACACATTTTCACCTTATTTAAATTGGATGACACTTATATAACTTCTCAACACAATATTAAGTCAATAATTTCCAAACTATTGTAGTAAAGGTCCAATTTTGACCTATTTTTTAATTCTCTTGTGAAAAATATGGAAGTGTTACAATGTGAAACAAGAGGTTTTCATATTATTTTATTATCCAAAACATGTTGTGGATAAAAATATTATTCCAAAAAAAATTATTGGCAGAATGTGAAATCCATGTAGAGAGGACAATGTTTCATCTTAAGGTTGAAACTTTTATAATCAATATTCTTATATGATTTTTTTTTCATTATTTACAATAATAAAAAAATAATTATATATTAAACTACAAAATAAAAAAATCTACATTAATCGTTATTTTTAATTAGTGTTTATATAAAGTTTTGACTGAGTAGTTTTATCTAGATATTTATAATAGTTGTTGTAGTTGTTTTAACTCAGACCAGGTAAATCATTGAGAAGTCTTTGAAATGATTAAAAATTATATCTAATATTATAAATAAACTATCATTGTTATTTTATTTAATTTGGGGGATTTTATTTACATACATTTTAAAAAGAAATTTCTTTTGGGTACTGAATTCAACATCCCTCTTGAGATACTCACTCCGATCAACATTTGGTATCAAATATGTACGATTCAGTATCATAGATTTTCCAAACTATTTAAACTATGATTTTAATTGTTATTTAATGATTATAAATATATATTAAATATATATTTAATTCTATAATTTAATAATAGAAAGTATTTTTTTCTATTTAATGTCTTTCATTACTCATTGGATGTAATTATGTTTAGTAGAAGATCAAAATTAAATTACATATAGAGAGTATGGTTTTTGAGATTTGGACTTATATAGAAGATAGATAAGAACCTCTTGAAATTTTTATAGATTCATGTAATGATGCTACAAAAAAAATTATGTATAATAAAAAATCTAGAAATACCATATATTATTCTCTAAAAAATGTGGATTGAAATATAATTTCATCCTATAAGACGTCCTTTGAGATTTGGGACACACATGCTATTTCACATGAAGGAACCAAAAATGATAAAGATATGAGATTTAAGGATTATACTAATATCTATGATACATATAAGATGAAGTCTACTAATATAATTTTTGAAATGTATTTAACGATTAATTAGAATTAGGACAACATGATCTCACTGGGAAATAAAGTGTTTGAAAAAGACCAAATTATGAGACTACAATGATTCATTCAATAAGTATGGAGTAGAAATTCTCTTTCAATTGGGGTATAATGTTACATGGGAAATATAAAAATCAATGAGATTAATCAAAAAATTATAAAGAATGAAGAATAGATTAAATTTAGATGATATGAAGATGATGAGCCACTAATAAAGTTAGTATATTTCCCGATTACTACATCCAAACACAATGTAAAAGAAAAGTAATAAGTTAAAATTTACATTAAATTTAATCACAACCAAACATTGATGATAAAATGACAGATATTTTGAGGATATTTAAGATGTTTTTTTAAAAAAATTCTTATTTCCCAAATATTATGTAACGTATGACACTAAAGGAAACTAGAGGAAGGGTTGGAGAAGTGATGATAATGAAATTACCTATTATGAATGAAAAAGAAAAGGACATGTAAAATAAGATGATATAAAATTAAAATTCCAAAAATAAATATTATGATAAGGGATGAAGGTAAAAGAATGATATGAAAGAATTTTGATATTCCTCTTTGTATGGATCTTATTATTTTACATTACTCATGAAGAGAAATCAGTTCGATCCAACATGTGCTTCGTGTCTATTATCTCTGAGGTACATTTTGTTTATAATATTTTACCTACTCATAATGATGGTTATTCTTATAATGAACATAACGATGATAAAATTTCTTTGAAATAAATTATTTAATATTGAATAATTATATATGATACTTTTAATGAGCACAAAAATATATATAATTTTTTGAAAAATAAAATGATTTATCTACTAATATTTAATGTACATTATCTATTGAGAAAGAAAATAATGCCAGTTGTTCAAATAGAATATTAAACATAATTTTTCTAATGAAAAACTGATAAATATTTAGAAATAAATTCCAATGGAAGAGAAACACATCATTAGATTTGAGGAAAACAGGTTTCTCCAAAATATGTTATAGGTATTAGATACCGAGCTAGATAGAGAATACTAGTTAAGAGTGTATTTGTACATACATCTAAATCTGAAATATATACTACCATTTACTTTTCTAATGTACCAATCAATGTATTCATTTAAATGAGCTTATATACTATTGGTAAGAGACCTGTTAAATAAGTATGAGTTTCTGAATCCCTAATTACTAATACATATGATCATTATAAGACTAAATTTGGGTAGAGAACTACATGACGAACTCCTATAAAATTTTATGTTACGTTGATACTTGATGTTCAAGGAATATGATGGGAGAATTATCATGCATCAAGAACCACATATAGTTATATGGTGGTCATGTCAACATTGGTGACAATTCCAAAGTGAAAATATTAATCCTTGGTTAGATTGGTAACATAAATTATATTTTAATTTCTAATATACAATTTTTTTTGGTTTTGAAGTATTATTTTATTATAATCTGACAATTATGTAATGAGGTTTTTGATGTTAAATTGGAAAATAAAAAATGTAACGTTCATGATTGTAAATATGATTTAGTTTTTCCAATATTATGGAATTAAAATGTTCATGATGAAGATATTAATTCATTAATTATTCAAAATGTTCCCTAATTAAGTAAATTTTATAATGAATCATTGTTTTAGCATAGAAAATCATGAAGTTATAATATATAGTCACATGTAAACATTATTAGGATAGGTTTAGTCAAAAATCATCAAAAACTATATTTCTAAAATGAAAAAAAAACATTATACCCTATCAAAAATGAAAACAATATAATGTTTTATTTTAAATTAATTAAATAAGTTTCAACTTCTCAAACTTTTGAGTTGGTTCATAAGGATTTTTTTAGACAGCCCAGAGTTTCTAGTCAAAATGTGAAACACAATGTTTACAAACTATTAGATGAATTTTCAAGGTATACATGGTGGTTATTTTTAACTCCAATAATTGAAGCATATTTTTACATCACCAAGTTTTATAGATCTGTACAAAAATTTTGTTGACATAGAATTAATACCTTAATAAGTAACCATGAGTATGTGTTTGAATTTCATGAATTTGAAACATTTATCTCATAAAAAGATCCATAGTCATAACTTCTCTGTTACTAAGACCTTTCAATAGAATGATACTTTAGAAAGAATAAATGGAAAACGTCATGTGATATCCTAGACTGTGCTAAAATAATATGGATTTCTAGTGTATTTTGGGGGAGATGCTATGAATACTTCCTACTGTATAATCAATAGTTTTTTAATTAGACTTATCTAAAAAAAATCCTTATGATTAATGGAATAATAATATTACTATGGTTAATTACATTATTTTTTATTATTGAAATGACTTTATTCTTAATAGTGATATAATCTTGAACAATTATCCTCCAAAATTGATGAAATAATTTTCAATGTTATTCAACCACCAGTAAAGCATATATAGTTTTTAATAGAAGGCCCATGAATGTGGAAGATTCTGTTTGTGTAAAATTTTATGAGATATAATCGTATAAGAAAAGTACTTTTTTAAAAACACTGAGGATGATTTATTAACATTGAAGTTGAATTAAAATATTACTTATTCTTATTAGAAGAAAATGTAAAAATCATTCACTTATAAAGCCTTTATAGAACTTCTAGAGCGTAAACCTATATAAGAACCTGATGTGACAAACCCCTCTTTTTCTAGAGATGTTAGAACCCTTACGTACCTTTATTTGGATTTAGTAGTCAGAGTCCTAGATTGAGGTTCATAGACCAGAGCTTCTCCTAAAATTCACGTTGAACATCACACTATCTTGTCCCATATATAACCAAATAACATCAATGATGGAATTAATGATGATTTATATGTAGTGGAATGGAATGAATAAATAAATAAATTTAAAATTAAAAAATAATGGGTACTTATTGATAGCCCCAAGGAAAGCTCAACAACAGGATTTAAATGGGTTTTTGAAACATGATATATGAATTAGGAATGATATTAAGAAACATGGTTAGAATTGTCGCACATGGTTAGAGTTGAAAATAAGGAATAGATTATGTAGAGACCTTTGCCCTAGTATCCAGAGTTTAATCATGTAGAATACTTAATTTAAATGTTGTTCAACTAAATTTAAATAACTATCTAATGGATTTCATGAGTTCTTTCATAAATATATATATAGTTCAAGATGTTTTTTGAACAACCCACTATTTTTTATAATCCTAATTTTCTAAATCATGATTTATAATTAATTAATTATTTTTTGGTTTAAAATATGCATCTAGTGCATGGTATGATATGCTCCACACATTTCCTCTTTAAAAAAGTTTTTCAAAAGGTATAATAAATTATACACTTTTAAAAATATGAATTTTAAAAAAAAATTGTTGTTTAAATTTATGTACGTGATTGTATTTTGGGTTATTCAAAAATCATTTTTTCTACTACTTTTTAAAAAATGAAGAATAATAAATTTGAAATGAGTTAAATTGGTGAAATAAAATTCATTTTTTCTTTTAAAAATTTTCAAACAAAATAATGAATTATTTGAAATGAATGTAAACATAATATTAATATGATATAATATTTTAATATGGATAGCCCTAAGAGTTGTGATAATCCTATGAGTACCACATAAAAATTTGATCATGATAAATCTGTGAAACTAGGGGATCAATCTAGTTAAATATGTATGAACAGAAGTATTCTCTACTTTATACCTACTCAATTAGATATAATTCATTGTATGTGTATCTATTCTCATCTTTATGTAACTCCAAAATGCCACATTGGGTTGTAGTAAAAAAATACCAAATACAACAAATGTATAACCAATGTCGGAATGTTTTAACCATGAGTAAATGAATTTGATTTAGTTATCTATTTAGATAATGATTTTTGTGGATCTAAATTATATCAAAAAATAAAATATAATACATTTCACCATTTTGGAATGTTTATAGTTTCTTGGTGTAGTAAAAAACACTATTTTGTTTCACTATCAATTTATGAACCGAAATACATAGATTCAGGTAGTAGATGTGAAAATATTTTTTGTTATAAATGAAAATTACTAGACTATGGATATCAATTCTGAAATTTCCAAATAAATTTTGACAACATAAGTTCTTTAAATATATCTAATAATCAGGGATCACATTCTAAAACAAAAACGTTTGAAGTAAGACCTCACTTTTTTGAGAGATCAATTTAAAATTGGTGATACCACCCTCAAATACGTTAGTTTTGAGCATCATCTTACTAGTATCATCATAAAGACATTCAATTTGGGGATTATGAATTATATCTAAGATGTGTTAGGTATGATTAATTTTGTTGGAGGTTAAATTGACGGGACTCAGCATCGAATATGTATCACTATTGTGAATGTCTCATTGTTGGGAATGTATCATTATTTGGTATGTCTCTCCATTTTGAATGTCTCCCTTTTCATACATCTCATTATTAGGATTTCAATTCCTTGGTACTTTTCACCGTTGATACTTCTTAGTATTGTGATGTTTCTCACCATTGTAAAACTTTCATATGAATTTGTTAATTTTTAAAATGTATGATTTAAATGAAAAGTTTTAATTTCATTATTTTTTATTCATTATATTTTATTCAATTGTAAATTTTCTTCTTCAATTTTTATTTTGGCAATGATTTTATGAATCTCTCTAACCCAAGTGATATAAATGTGATTTAATTTTTAATTTCATCATTAACTCTAACATATTCGAAATCTTTTCAACCATTTACCGCCTGATTATCGAAGAACCATTATGTTTATCTTGAGCTTTTCAAGTTAATAACCATGGCCAATATGAATCATCCTTAAAAATATTCATCATATGAGACGCATACCACAATTTAATAGAATAGGGATCAGAGTAGTCATGATTCAATATAAAAAATGAATCATGGTATTTCAAAGAGAGTCGTTGTTCCAAAAAGAAGATGATCAAGTAGAGTTGTTGATTTCAAGAATATCATTAGTTCTTAATGTTTTACAGAATCAAGGATGTGTGGAATTGATCTCATAAAAAGGGATACCTTTTTATCCATGTAATTTATATAAGTTTTATTAGATTATATAGATTTCATTTAAATATATTGAATACCGGGTAAAGTGCAGATTAAATTTTCATAGAATCACCTCCTATTCAATCTAGTGGGATGAATGTATGAAAGTTCCACATGAGGGTATGTTTTGTGACTATTCGTGGACTTTTCTAGATTCTAGTGATTGATTCATTTATAATGATGTTCTGTCTGAATTAACAAGAGTTAGAGTACTAAGAAAGAAAATTTACACTGAGTTAGATGTTGAAGGTAGATTAGTTTTGAAAGTAATACTGAATATTTTTTTTCCATGTAAGGGTTAATTTTATACTTTAATATATAATGATATATTTTATGACTTTTTATGAAATTTCACTAGATAACTCTTTATAGATAACTTAATCTTTAAATGATGAAGATCAAAAAAATAACTTCAATATCTATCTATTTAATCTACCCAGGTTCATTTCCTCTATGTTAAAAATGAGATTTGTTTTTGAAGATGAAGAGTTTTTTTGGATTGTGTTAGTTTATACATTACCAATATATTTTGAATAACGATGAGTTTCATTTGGAAACTATGGAAGAATAAATGGGTAATAGATTGTGAAAATATTTATGATCAGTTTAATATAGTAGAATTCTGTTTGATACCAAGAGATCATGTTGACCATGTTCTTGATCCTGAAGTGATTTTTGAGTATTCTTATAATAGAGAAAAGGAGGCTACTGCCTCTAGAGAATCTTGGGGAATATATTTTTTTAATGGGGGAAGTGACCTTGACATGCTTCCTACATATATTATTATATCAAATGGAGCACCATGTTTACCTTGGACACTTTCTAATAGTAAGAAACTACTTAAATTTGGAATATATGGAGACGAGACTGATGTATCTGGTAAAGATCAATTCAAGTTCAAATCAAGAGAAATTCCAATTATTCTAGGGGAAATAGAGAAGGTGTAGAAGAAATTTTTGAACAATAATATGATCAAAATGAGGATAGAAATGAATATTCTAATGGTTATTCTCGTGATGATGAATAATTAGATTCTAATGGTTCAAGAGGGAAAATTAAAAGAGGGGATGTTGAGATTACTCATTTCCTAATAAATTATATTGGAGGACCTGTTTAAAAATTGCAAGAGAGGCCCATATTTTTTGGGGAATTGGATGATTCATATAGAGAAGAATTATATGTGTCATATATGGGGGAGAAATACGGAATTAATGCATGAAACCAAGTGGATGATACATTTTATATTGTTGATAATTTGTTGGTTGTTGATTATTTGATAGTTTCCCATTTAGTTTTTATTGTTGTTGTAGGGGTAGTTGTGGTAGAACCAATAGAACATGAACATGTTGATAAATTTTTTGTTGAGTAGGGATCTATTAAGATCCATGTAATTGAGTTCCATCCTATTATTCTTCCTCCTACAGTGGTGTCTATAATTGTTAATTCTTCAGTGGTAATGTTTCTTGGTAATCCTTTAGAATGTTATAAATATAATATATAAGAAAAATGGGTGAAGTTTTCTTCTATAATTTGGTTTCTAACAATGAATGGTGTACCTAATCATCATGATTAAACATATCCTGAGTGATTATTAATTAATTTGATTGTTTCCACTATAGAGTTATAGAGGTTTGATACAGTACTAGCTACACTCTTAACTACTCTTATTTTCCCTCCTTTTTAGTTCATGTGGTCACAATAGTAGACTTACAATATTTGGGGAAGGAATTCATTAAGATTTTTATATGATATTAATAAAACAAACTAACTTAATTGCTATGTTATGTGAGTAGTATGATCAATACATGTTTGAGTTAGTGATTAAAAATATTTAGTTCAAGATGATTCTCCATTTCTATGATGTTGAAATATAAAATTGAAGGTTGTCAAATGAGTTGGAATACATGAAATATATTATGGAGGATATGAATCCATCTTTTAATGATATCATGTATATCTTATTGGAATGGGATAACAATATTGCTTCTCTTACTTCTACTTCTAGTTCTCATAATCCTATAATTTTTTATTTTGAGATACTCAGATTTGTTTTCAAAGAAGAAAATCATGATGGTGCAAGTTCATGTGTTACACTATATCATCCCCATGAAATCATGAGTAATATAAGTATTATAGTTATCATGTACTCATGATAGATATATAATATGAAAAGGAAATGAAATATGATAATGAAATCATAACCAGATCCATAATGTATTATATCTCTAAAATGATCCAAAAACATGAGCAGAATTATCTCATTATGTTTTTGGAAGAATATTTGAGGATGACACATATTTATAATGTTGTCAATTAACATGTCAACCCATTAAAAGTGATTACTTATATAGTTCAACATTTTATGGAAGAGAAGATAGAACTTTTCAGTGCTATAAAGCAAGGTGGTAAAACCACAATGGACTTTATAATTATTATGAAACCATTAATTCAAGTTCATGGAATAACTATTGTGGCTCCTGAGAAAATACTTATTATTACTCATCTAGAACCTCTAACTACAAAGCACAAATTAATTATACATGATGGGACTAGAAATACTAGTTACTCTTGTCTTCCATATTTCAACTATTTTCTTTCTCTCCTAGAGAAGTTGTGTAGCACCTCATACACATCATCATTATAGTAACACTTAATATGACTAATGTTACTACTGTTATACATTGATCTCTATCATCATCACCTTAAAATACTTCTATCTCAGCCAAGGACAATAGAAAACACCTTTGTACCCTTCATCTAGCACAATGATCGTTGCTAATAAGACATTGTTTCTTTTACCGTACAATTATTTTTATATAAATTTTTGCGGACAAGCTTAAAATAAATATAAATTGAACCTATAAATTTATTCATAAAATATTTTTTTTTCTATACAAGTTTTATTCATATTCTATAAATTTAATTATTTTAATATGTACATTTTGATCATCCTAAATGGGGGAGGACATTATTGTGGAATTTATTTATAAATGTGATTCATTTTCTTCCATATATGTTACCTACCTTACTTTGATACTATGTCAAATCATTCCTTTTTTATATCTCTCCAATATGTGTAAAAAAATTCTATGATACTTTAGGTCCTTTATTTTACTTTGATACGATGTGGGTAAAATGTGTGGAATTACCATTGATACTCCATGTCCTTTATTTTACTTTGATACTCTAGGTACTTTATTTTACTTTGATACTCTATGTCCATTGTTTTCATAATTTTTGTTAGGGATACCATATCAATCATTGAAAAATAATTTAAAATATTTATACATATATAAAATTTTTTTTTTAATTAAGAGGAATGTTTTATTTAAGTTCGGTGATTTTATTTAAATCCATTTCGAATAGAAGTTTTTATTGGGTTCTCTATTCACACACAATTGAGATACTCACTCTACCAAACATGCTAAAAATATATAGTATCTTCAAACAAAGAATGTTAAACTCAACATATCTATCCACGAGGAATATATATTGATATATAGAGTAAATAATCTCATCATAATAAGGATACATCAAGATATCTGTTATCATAATCTTTCCAAAAGAACATTGATCAACAACAAACAACATCCATAAGCCAAACCATCGTGAAAGATTGAATCCCTCACCCATGACACATAGATAATAACCAAATCAAATAGAGGATTTTGAGTCAAAAAAAATTAATTTCTCCTACAAAACAATCACAATCAAAAAACATTGAAACAACATTAAAATTCTGAACTGATTCCACCATTATGATCTACATGAAAAAAATATTCATAATGGACTAATCACTAGTCTGATTCAAACATCATGGTACAAATCCGCAAAAAACTATAAGATAGAAAAAGTGCATAGCCTATACTTCAATGTTCCCATTGTGTACTCCAAAGCATTCCCATAGAAATGTACTTGTACATGGACAAAGTAGAAATGGGATTTGAACATGTACTACTACATGGAAAATTTGTAAATATTTTCTACCCATTTACCACTACATGGACATATACCCCTCACCTGGGGTGTCTCCGCAAGTACATTTTCACATTGATAGGTTGAAATATATAGTCTGTACTCAAAGTACATGGTTTGTACATCCCAAAACCTCCTCATCATATGTACTCTACAACATGAACATGCATCTATCCAATTAATAAAACATTTTGGATACATAATTTAACTTGTTTGTACATATAAAAAAATAATCTTCCCTAATATAGATGAACACATGTTCTGTGTTAATTAAACTAAATTCCATCTATATTGGGTTACCAAAACATGAAACCCTGAATTCGACTAGAAAACCCTCGTTTCGCTACAAAAAAAACAAATCAACCCACTAGTGGTTTATAACAACCCAAAGCATGCATTAAATAGTAAAACAAAACAAACTATATTTATTTTTGGTAAAAACATAAAATGTGTCTACCAATGGATGGAAATCACATGTTCATCAGGTTGAATCCACCACTGGCACCCACCTCACTCCAATCTGGACCTCAAACAAATCCCTAACAATACATCCTCCATTTCCATCTCATCTCTATCTCCCACTTCCCTACATAGACGTTTGAATGGAACACCACTATGGAATGAATAGTAAACCATAGTGTAAAAGGGAAAATAAAAGGGAAAAATAAAAAGTTAAGGACAAAAAGAAAATAAAAATAAAAGAAAAAGGGCCTAGCATTGGTGATTACAAAAATTTTATGCCTCGCCTCTGAAAAAACACTTAGCCTAGAATCAATGAAAATGAAAAAATATCAACCAGATGCTCTGTTTAATTGATAGAACAAACTAAACATGTATAAATAAATTTATATATAACCAAATAAATGTTAAATATTCCTGGAAAATTTGAATAACTCGAATTTCCACTGTACACTTTTCCTTAGGTAAAAACCTTATTCCTTGTTAGACTAAGTAGTCCGAGAAATTATCTGAAGTCATCATATAGGGGAAATAAAATTTCCCCGTAAATAATTTATGAAACAAAAACTACAAATATTCACTTATTTTCAGAACCAATGATGATTTTGGTTATCAAATACTCAACCCCATACATTTCTCACCCTCGATTAGCCTCTATGTTCAACATACACGAATGCTTCCACTAAAGCACTGGAATACGAAAGAATCTCTCAATGGTCCAAAAAACGGTCCTATAATGACTACAAATACTTCCGAACACATGTGATGTTCAAAAATGACCTATATTATTCCCCAACCACATGATTATACATATCGTTACCCCACCTACAATTATAAAACCATAAGTCCCGACTAAGTCCATTACTAAATTAAATGGATAGTTTGTTCTAACCACTCACTCCACAACATAAATTTGATTCCTTATAACAACCATGATCTAAAAACAACATAGATAATGCTCATGAGCTCCATTAGCCTATGGGGAACTCCCCACCAAAAGGTTGTTGTTAACATTCTATATAGAGAAATTTAAGACTCATACTCAATCAGACCACTCCCTATTATATCTTGGATAACATTCCGAAAACCAACTGACCATGCTCCTCCTCCATGTTAGTACAGGAAAACTAGATTACCATCAACACTCACACACAACATTGATGGATCTCTCTCATTCCACGATCAACGACTAGAAAACACTCTACTTTAGATCAAATTCAAAACCAAAAGCATCAAATCACATTCCAACTACACTAACCAAGAAGTAAACAAAACTAGTAATGCCAAGGGACCAACCAAAGAAACCCTCTAAAAAATAATATGAGACCTAGAGCACTCACAATACCCCATATACCAATCATTTAGCATCATCATGATTAACAAAATTTTATTGATAGAAAAACTCAATTACCCCAATAAAGAAAAATAATCAAACCAACTCATTACATTAGTGATAGCAGGAACATAGACCCCAACAAATTAATCGGAAGAAAACATGTGGCACAGATAGTTCCCTCCTAAGTAACATTAATTTGGTAAATCAATGGGACCAAAAACATAGAGAAACCTGAGCCAAATCCAATGATCCCCCGAGCACCCTTTCCAACATCAATCCACCAACATGGAAATAGAATATCAATTGTGACCCACATGATTCTCCATTCAACACTCATCTAAGAGACTAAAACTCCACCACTAAATAACCTCTCAGGAAATAATACACATGATATTTAATTAGAATAAAATATATAGTAAAACACCACAGACAATAAGATTTCAGATGAATTTTATGTTCTTTAAATGATGAATTAACACTCCCCTCTTTCCCCTAGGATAATATCCAAACACTAGAAGAAGCCATAAATACACAAACTAATGTTCATCATACAAGGTGGGATCCTGTAACCGTTAAAATAGAATCAATTCAAAAAATATGTTGCCCACGAAACTTGGACTTCATATCATAAAAGGAGTTCAAGACACACTAGTCTGATATCCATCAAATGTTTGGGCACCTTCACAGACCATCTATCAACAAAGTCCCTAAATCATAATAAAAACAATGTCATTGATACCACTTTGTAATGAATCATCTTTGGTTAACCTAACACATCCCCTGATTTAGCCTAAAAAAAGGCCTCAAGTGTGCATCCCCCAACCCCAAATCCTATGGACCTGTGGTGGGGGTCCAAAATGTGCAGTGAGTAATCTTTTCCATCTAGTCAGATAGAAATAATAATGTGAAATAACAAAATTCATACACATGGATAATCATCACAGTAAACCTAATAAATATATAGACTCAGGGCATTATATAATAAATGAAATGTGTAATATATTAATATGTACTATTAATAATATAAAATATACAACAAAGGGTCTCCCCCTGGGATAACCACATGTAAATAAATAATGTAAAAATAAATAAAATAGGATCCAATTCCAATACCAAGCCAATCTATATTCACAGTCCCCATAGTGAACGAGCTACCACAACCCGATCCAGAGAATCCTTATGAGCAACTTCATTCAATTGAAAAACACTGGTCCTCCGCCACATCTATAGTGTGACATGTGCTCCATCCCAAAAGTAGACATCATGTCTACATGCATAGTGAGGAACAATTATAGGGGTGACAGATATATCCCCGTCTAATTCCCCCTATGGCGGAATGATAAATCTAATGTCATTATATGATCATGATATTGTGATATGTTTATCCAAGCTAGAAACTAATTTCTACAATATTGAAAAAACAACATCACAAAAAAAGAGTCCCAAAATTCCTAATAAACCATATAGCTAGTGGGTTTTTTCCTGTAACTCATGCTAAATCTAGTCCCACTAAAGCCCATATTAGAGTATGTATAGAATGTGGTCAACTTGAAACACAAAAACTGTTGGGTCTTTCATATCAGCATAAGAGTTCCATGTTGTATAAATACTAAAAACATTAACATTGGAAACCATGGAGAAACCATAATAGTACCACTAAATAACCAAAAAATACTAGGATCTAGGTCATCAATAGAAATATGTAAATTGGTGAAAGGAAAATTATGGATGACACAACTAGTGAACATGTTAAGCCTGAATGACCTACAGAATGAATAGTGAACTGACTAAGAACCTAACCAAAATGTCTCATGGGCTACATAGTAAGATGGGAGTGCTAAATATACATGGGTTTTGGAGTGAAAAGGATAAAAAAACAAACAAAACACATACTCCTGAGTGCCTCACTACATCATGAGAAAAAATATATACATTCAAGGATAACACTCAACAAAATGGATGTTTCAGTTATCCAAATCATCCAATGTATCCTAATCTCTTTGAAAAATAGTTATCCCATGATTGAAAGAACCAAATAAAACACAATGAAAATGCCAGATCCAAGATATCAGAAGTGATTCATCCTCAAACCATAGTATTATTTTGAATCTACCTCAAATTTTATGTCTAGAAGCCAACAGAACATGAGATAATCTTTCCTCAAAACAAATGTTCACAAAGATAAACTAGTAGCACACATCCACTATCACCCAAAAAATAATAGGGCTAGTATTTGCACCCTAGATCTCAATATCCAATAAAAAACCATAACAAGATCTTAGTGACCCACTTCAGGGCTATTCCAAAACTTGATACTATCATGGTCCCTGTGGCAAAAACATAATGGAATTTCCTATAAGGGACTCCCCAAATAAACTCGAACTCTTAGGCCATACCAAAAGAAACAACCACATCATAAATAAAAATCAAAACAATAGTATGATATACTAGGAATGGTTCCCATAGTTCATCCAAAAATAGAGTAAAATTACAATAATGAAACATCGAAAACCTCCCTCTGTAGCCTCTAAAAGATCCTCATTCAAAAACACATATTTATGGGAATCCAAAATCACAATCCCTATAAAATGTTTAATCAAAATTTTCCCCATGGACACCTCAAAAATAGATTATCATCCCAATGGGTTCCTTAGCTAAACTCAAAAAAAATGTCATTTTAGAATTCTTAATACCCGACTATAGAAACCATTGGTCCCTTGATCAGAAATTATCCCACATAGGCATCTTAAAAATTGTATTATTCTCATATCATAATCTCAACAACACAAATATGTAAACATTTTCCCATTATTTATTCATACCCCAAAGGGTATAACAACATTATTTTACTCAATATCTATACCCAAACCATAACATCTATAACCATGAGAAACTATTCCTAATATGCAGGGACATTACAAGATATTCTCAAAGATAAAACACAATTCCACATACAAAAATATATTTTAAAGAACCTACATAAACATACTGGAATCTATGATCTTGGCTAACAAATAAACTCAAAACCATCACCCATGCCACACAAATTGTATCCCATACTGCTGGAGGATTCTAAAACCAATCCTCCCAAAATTATCTTACAATAGTCTCATATTCTACAATAAAATCCATAAGTGATATAAATTATGAAAGGATTAAACTCTCATGATCTATGTGAAAAAAATCAGAATGTACTACACACAAGTAAAATTCTGACTAAAGGGAATAAAAACAACCAAAACCCCCAATGCTAGAAAAAGTAAAAGACATGTACTTTTTTGTAAATGGCTTATTCTCTAGAAAATTCCCATGAAAATGTAAATGTTCATTCCTAGATAAGAACAGGTGGCTATAAATGTACTAATACCTGAATAGGGAGTATACAGGGTCTTCTTTTGTACTTCAACATATCCATGTACCCCAAATATGTGGTTTTTTTGAATTATAAGGTTATATGACCATGTACCACTATACGATGTACACTTAGTGTACTTGGTGTGTACATTATAAAACCCTATATACCGATGTACTCTACCAAATGAAATGGAAATTGGAACTGTACTAATACCCACCATGTACTTAAAAAAACTCCACAATCCATGAACAAGAAGAGCACATGACGTCTTTTCATAAATTCAAATTCTATGTAGACTTATTTCCCTGATTGGGATGCCCCAAATACACCTTAAAAAGTTGATTTCTAGAAAAAATACATAGATAAACCCAATATGGGTCCACAAGAACAAAAACATGTGTTCGAAAAACTAGAAACACCAATTGAGAAATATGATGAAAACAAAAAATAGTTATAACTGTAGGTGGAAATCACTGATGCTTCATTCTTAATCTTCCACCTACACATATGAAACATGGATTAAAGCCACAGATGAACCTCATAAAACATATCCTCTCTTTCTATAAAATCTCCGTACACATATACCTCTTTAGTATATTTTATTTTAATCACTTGGTGGTATGCATGGTATGTAAAATGGAAAAATAGGAAAAGAAAAAGAAAAAAAGAAAAATGAATGAAAAAACTAAAAAAGAAAAACAAAATGAAACGGGAAAAGTTCTTAGTCATGTTTCCTAGTATGAGGTTATTCCTCGACTAGGTGTAACCTATCATCCCAAAATCAATAAAGGAGATATAATATAAATATTAATCTCAATTCAAATGAAAAAAATGACCATGTGCGAATAAATTTTTATTTAATTAATTAAATATTAAATATTATTTGAAAATTCATATGGATTTGATTTTAAAAAAAATCTTATACAAGGTTAAACACCATATTATAAGACAATAAAATAATAAAAATTATCAATGATTATCATACAGGTGGTATTAAAATATTTCCATTGGGACACTTTTAGGAAAAAAATGTAAAATTCCCATAATTTTCACAACTACTAACTTTGTGGTTATTTACAAGTATTAATAGCTGTATAACATAAATAGAGATATCACAGAGTATGTATCTTAGTTCATGAAATTTTATATAGTTTAGTATAAGACACATTAGACCAATTGGATGTCATAAAAATTTCTCATACCCTATTGGAAATAAGAAAACATCACCATGAATTTTAATGGCAAATTCCTCAAAATATCTGAACTATAGAATGCAATTTTGGTTTTTGTAAATTAATATATAAATTAATATTTCTTCATTTTTATTGCTTCAAATATCATTATTGATCATATATACATAATATAAATTATATATGTGGTAAGGTATCATCAAGTACCACAATCTATTATATTTGATCGAGATTCAATGTTTTCCTCAATGTTTTAGTAAAGTCTTTTACATTATTAAGATTCAATGTTTTATTACTATAATTCCTATAATCCTCAGTTATATGGGATACCTTATAGAACCATTAGTACCTTATAATTTATTTTTAGGTCTTTTTTATAGGATTTCAAATTTTGATGGGATCTGCTCCATATATAAGTTCTCAACCTTAAACATTACATAATCTTGAATTAAATAAATAATTCACATTGAGAAATTATCAGGTTTATAATTTTAGTGAATTAGGCCATAATTATTACATAAAAGCTTCGAAAATTACATGTAGACACTACAACTCAGTATCCATTTTATATAAATAGAAACTCTTAAAAAGAATTGTTCCATGTTTTAGACATCATGAATTTTCCTTGATCCCATCCTTGACACAATTCATCTTTAAGTCATGTGGAAAAAAATTCAAAAACATGGGATGAGCATAAAAAAGAACTGTAAGGGTTATAAAATAATGAATGAATACTTTAACCCATCAATAAATAAAAATCAATTAAACCAACACTTTTAAATCCCAACATACCTTATGAAATCATATGATTCATGAATAACACATAGAAATCATAAATCATGAAGGTAACTTAGGTGATCCATAACATACTTACATTGAAGCGATCACATCTACATAGGGAGTCACATTTGGAATACCCATCCATGTATATTCCCTAAATATATCATGTGAAACATTAACATTTACCTCTATCACATTATCCAATGCATTGGAGAGCTCCCTATAGCTCACCTGCCCTAGGTTTGTCATGGAACCACCCATATAAGTAAATAATTCCCAATATCGATAACATATTCTAACCCATAAAAATGGAAATATAACACATCCACATTTCAATCAAAATATATCATTTCAATATATTGACAAAATCAAATCTTTCATTAAACTATTTTCAAAACCATTTAAAATATAAAATAACGAGATTTTTAAACAAAGTGTCCCATAACACTTTTATGCTTTAGAAAGAAATATCAATTTTAAAAAATTCATATCTATATTAATAAATCCTTAAAACTATTTTTAAAACATGTAACTTAATGTAAATGATTTAGAAGAATAAACCTTTAAAACATATAAAAGTATATTTTAGTTAAAGTGTTTTTAACAAAATATGAGACCCCATAATACAAATAATATAAGGAATAAAATTTAATTAGAACATAATAATATCATGATAATAATAGTATTAATGATATAATATGCCAAAGGATAGTATATACACCATATAATATTAAATTAGTGCATATCAATAATGAAGTCTAAATGGAAATGTAACTTGAGATGAAATCCCTTAAAAAGACAGTATCATTTGATTAAAAATAAATCAATTACATAATTATGTGTGAAAAATATAAATACACCCAATATAAGTGGGTATTAAGTGTTAAAATATCATAGGTTATTCACACATATTCATAGCATGAAATAATTAAGAAGTAGATGTTTAACCCAGAAATTTAAATTGGGTTAATATGTTTTCTTACAGAATTTCGCCAGCCTAATAACGTCACTATAGAATTCAAAAAATAAGTTGATGAAAAATAAAAGGATATATCATCAGTTGGAAATAAAATTTACATCAATAAAGATATTTAAGAACATATCCCAACATAATAAGATGTAAATTAGAAGACATAACAAAAATAAGTCTTTAAAAAGGAGGAGGGTGAAAGGTTCTCTTACCAATTTTGTAACTTATGAATCATAAACACCATGAAACAAATATCACATGATGAGTGTTTAAATTCACAGGAATTAAATTATATTACAAAAACAATAAAATCATGGGAAGTACATCCACCACAAAATGGAAATAGTGGCTAATATAGCATGAATCTCATGGGAATAAAAATTGAGATGAAATACCATTACCACAATGTAATCATTGGAGTCATATGAGAAAAATTTAATAACTAACAAATGAATCATAGAATACCATTAATATAAAAATAATAATGATAATATATATCAAATGTAATTATATCATACACAACATGAAATAAATAAGTGGTGAAAAATGGAAATCTCACAGAATTAAAAGTTAGATAAAAAATCCCTTACAAATATCACTTTGAAAATAAAATATATTCATTATGTGTATTCACTAACAGATCACATAATGCATGTATAAATACAAGATAAGATATAAAAATTCATTTCTCACATAATCATAGCATGACTTAAACAATAACTATAAGATCAACCCAATGAAAGGAATTTGGGTTAGGAAGTTCATATACCTCATTTCTGACATGACCCAAAAATTCTTTAATATCCTGAATAATAAATTTAGTTTATACATTCATAAAACAATTTTCAATTTTTTATCCTTTTATATCACATATTACATTGTTATAAACATTATGTAATAATTTAATTTATTACCAGTTGTTTCGTCGATATTTGGTACTTGAGTAAAAATGAACACCATATAATTACAGTTTGTCCATATAGTCAACAATCCATCATCACTAGAATTATATTCCTGATTTAGATATAATATAAATCATATATATCCAGTATATATAAGTATTTATAATAGTAAATACATTTGGAGATAAGATATGAAATGAACTGTTTATGGAGGTGGTAAGTCATACGTACGCATGAACGCTACATCCATTTCCATTTCCTATATTAATGGAATTAAAATATAATGATAAATAATTACATTATAATTATTGTATAATATTATATATAATATCCTTATCTCCATTCTTTATACACCCCACATAAGGAATTAACGATTCATATCATTTTGAGGGTGTGGTAGTCCACACATCCTAAAATTAAATTATCGCATTTACCCATTATGGAAACTATAATGGTATGATATAAATGAAAAATATAGTAGAATAAAGAAAATATAGGTATAATATATATCATATATAAATATAGTTCCATCCTAATATCCACCATGCGAGGTAGTAAGAGTAAATTGATTGATCATCATTTCGTGAGGTGTTAGTTTTCCATCCACAGAAACATTATGTTTTTTCCCATTATATGGGGGTGTGAGTAAGTGTAGTTCGAATACATCTCATAAAAAAATTCTAGAATATTTAGGATACTGGTTTTGTTATAAAATAAATGAATAAAAATATTTTAGGTTTTTAGAGATGTAAAATAGAACAAAAGAACATAAGAGAATACATTACCTGTAAATCGCGTAACTCTCATTGGTTTGAACCCAAAGGGTATCTTGAAGTTCATTCTACTTAAGTTAAGGCTTCTAGGATGAATATAGGGATGTTGGGAGATTATTGGAGCCGAGTTTGTAAGAGGAAAAGGCTTGAGATGTGTGAGAAATGGGTAGGAACTAAAGGATTTTTATAATGGAGAGGAGGGGCTCTTTAAAAATGTTTGAAACAATTTTTTAATTATAAACTCATTTTATGTTTAAAATGTCAAGTAATCATTAATGTTAAAGTTAAGATGACTCGTGGTCTAAATAAAATAATCCAATAAGAAATGGATAGGTTTTGGATATTTTTTCAATATTTATATTCTTATTTATTTAAATAATTTATTAATGAGGTAAATTTTACGTCATTATTGGGTCATAAATAATTTAATTTATTTGATGTCAAACAATTATAAATCAAATTCTATGATGTATAAAATATTATTATATTTGCAAATAATATTTATAGCAGAAAAGATAACTTACATAAACTAATGAAAAAATTGATTTACTAAAAGATACGTGTTTTTGTCATTTTTGTCTTTACTTTAAATTAATTAATATAAAGTGTCATTTTTACACCCATGTGGCTCCATGGGGTACTAAATTCAACCCAAGGATACCCATGGTTAGATATGTGTCAGAAAATAGTTTAAGGAAACATGTTGTGGTAATTTAATATTATTACAATATTATATTTTACCCTTATATATTATATTTACCCTTTAATCATGGTAAATAAAATATTTACTGATGTAAATATTTAAAATGCTAAAAAATAAATGTTACCAATTTACAGATTTTGGACATAGATAGAGGATATTTATTGAAGAAAAAGGTAACTATGTAGTGGTTTAGAGGTCACTATGAGTCTATTTAAAGGTAAAAAGTGTGGTTACCAGGGTTTATATGAGGCCTAGTAGTGATTTTTCTTGTATTAAAATTGGTGGTGTTGTGCTTACACAAGCATTGAATATATGCACCATATGATCATAGATGGAAAATGGACTTGATTTTTATAGTTTCAAATTAGGTTGTGTATGCGTGCAATCATCCATTTTCAATATATATACCACTTCCTTGACACTCGTTTCTAGATTGACCCATGAAAATATCAGAAATATCAATGGTATATCAGCTTATTTACTATAGGCTACTGGGATATTTGGTTGGTTCATAATGATAGGAAGTAAAAAAATAAATCTAACCCTTTAAATACAAAATTGAATAATTAATCTTGGCCTTGATCATGTATAATTATCCATTGTGCAATAACATTGGAACCTCCCCCTCACATCATTAATTTGATTGATCTCTTAATTTTATAATATGTTCTTTTCCAAAAAACTAGTTGTGGTCACTCAGTGTGTCAGAATACACATTGTAAATGCCTCAAGATCAACTCTAATGGGTCATATGTCCAAGGTCCTATATATGGTGGTGGGGTTGTTCATGATCACCTTGGGTATATCATTATGGTTTGTAATTCTTTTTAGGGTGATAGAAGTTAACTATTCATAATTCGAAGTCCTTATTATCTTGTTTATCTCTATTTTAGTGGATCAATATGACAATTTCTGATATTTAACAAGAATTTTTCTTAGCAGTACTGCTCATTTGATCATAAAAAAATTGAGTTTTTAGTAGTTGTTTTATGGGGTTTCTTTCATATTGGATGATGATAGATGAGGTTGGAATGAAAAATCATTCGGTATTGAAGAAATTTTGATTTGGTTTAACTATATAAATAGCTAAGATAGGTTTTAATGGAAGGTCGTTTACCTTGTTATAGTGATTTTTTGGGAGTTGAAGGATGATGAAAATTGGAATTTGTGAGTTTATTTTCACTTAATTATTAAAAAGAATAAACATAAATCAACTTTGGGGATCATCAATATGGAGGTCTAGAAAAGGGGTCACTTTTCATTTTTCATAAAATCTATAATAGTGATTAATGTTTATAGTAATGGATGTTTTGTCACCAAATATAATTCTTAAGAGATAACAGATGAAGAAAAAAACAAAATATAAAGGATCTATGGTGAAAAACACTACGGCAAAAAAGGCATTTAGCGGCAGTTTTTTTCGTTTCGCGGCGGTTTAAACCGCCGCTAAATCGATTGGCGGCGGTTTTGAAAAAACCCCGCGAAATCTTGCGTCGGAAAACTATCAGTGGCAGTTTTTTTAGTTTTTAGTTTTTTTTATTTTTTTATTTTTTTAATTATATATATATATATTTATTTATTTATTTATTTATATATTTATTTCGTATTTATTTTAATTATTTATTTTTCGTATTTATGTATTTATATATTTATTTATGTATTTATTAGTTTATTTATTTATTTATTTGTTTGTTTATTTATTTATTTTATCTATTTATTTTATTTTGTATTTATTTTATTTCATATTTATTTTTTTAGTATTTATTTTATTTCTTATTTATTTTAGTTATTTATTTTATTTTATTTATTTTATTTTATTTATTTAATTTCATATTTATTATTTATTTATTTATTTCGTATTTATTTTGTCTTTATTTTATTTCATTTTTATTTTATTTATTTATTTTATTTCGTATTTATTTATTTTATTTATTTATTTCATATTATTTTATTTACATTATTTATCCATGCATGCACATCCCATTCACATGCACGTGCACATGCACATGCACATGCATGCCCATGCAATATAATGAAATTCGGCGTTTGGTGAGATTTGAACCCCTAACCTCTTGCATATTTTCCAAGAACTTTACCACCCCAGCAAGCTCTCCATGTGATTAATAAACAGAATTTAATATACTTATATATATTAATTGAAAAATCAAATAATACATAAATAATAGATATAAACTCGATAATAATAAAAAATAAATAATAAATAATAAATAATAAATAAATATAAATAACAAATAATATTTAAATATAAATAATAAATAAATAATAAAAAATAAATAATAAATAATAAATAATAAATAATAAATAAATATAAATAATAAATAATAAATAAATATAAATAATAAATAATAAATAAATATAAATAGTAAATAATAAATAAATATAAATAATAAATAAATATAAATAATAAATAATAATTAATAATTAATAAATAATAAATAATAAATAATAAATAATAAATAATAAATATTAAATAATAAATAAAAATACATAATAGATATAAATAATAAATTATAAATTATAAATAATAGACATAAATAATAAAAAATAAAAAATAAAAAATAAATAAATATAAATAAGAAATAAATATAAATGATAACTAATAAATAATAAATAATAAATAATAAATAATAAATAATAAATAAAGATAAATAATAAATAATAAATAATAAATAATAAATAATAAATAATAAATACATAGTAGATATAAATAATAAATAATAAATAATAAATAATAAATAATAAATAACATATATAAATAATCAAGAATCAAGAATCAAGAATCAATAATGAATAATAAATATTAAATAATAAATAATAAATAATAAATAATAAATATTAAATAAATAAATATAAATATTAAATAATGAATAAAAAATAAAAAATAAAAAATAAATATAAATAAAAAATAATAATTAATTAATAAATATAAATATAAATATAAATTATAAATTATAAATTATAAATAATAAATTAATATAAATAATAAATAATAAATAATAACAAATAACTAATAACTAATAAATAATAACTAATAAATAAATATAAATAATAAATACTAAATACTAAATAATAAATAATAAATAAATAAATATAATATGTAATAAATAATAAATAATAAATAATAAATAAATATAAATAAAAAATAAAAAATAAATATAAAAAATAAATAACATATAAATATAAATAATAAATAATAAATAAATATAGATAATAAATAATAAATAATAAATAAATATAAATAATAAATAAATATAAATAATAAATAATAACTAATAACTAATAAATAAATAAATAATAACTAATAAATAAATATAAATGATAAATAATAAATAATAAATAAACATAAATAATTAATAAATATAAATAATAAATAATGCATAATGCATAATAAATAACCAGTTACAAATAATAGATAATTAATAAACTAAAGTAATTTATAAATAATAAATAATAAATAATAAAAGAAAACACATGAAAAAGTATGAAAAGACGTGATAAGGGATGAAAAATTTTGAAAAAGCATAAAAAGGCTGGAGAAGTATATGAAGAACGAGGCATTAGAAAGAATGAGAACACATGAAAACTCGTGACGACTCTGGGAAACTCCTTAATAATTCAACATAATCATCATAATAACCCATAAAAACCCATTTATAAAGATAACAAGTCATGGAAACCCAAATTAATAGTAATAAATGGAGCTACTGTTAAAACTCGTCAAAACGGTCATAAAGAGAAAAAAACAATGGTCTCACATTAACGGAGATAACATATGATCTAATAGTCCGTTTTAGATCCGCGACCTGTCAAATCAAAGATCCTGAAACGATCTTCGACCAGAATGGTGAAAGAGTCCGAATGGACAGGTGGATCAGATGTTATGACCATTTAAAAAAACTGACGGGGAACGGGTGCTAGAAACGAGGCATTGAAAAACATAACAAACCTGATACCCACTAAAAAAGCCATAACATATGATCTAGGAGTGCAAGTGGGTGCTGCATCCAGTCAAACTGAAGCTATTGGAATGAGCTATGATCTGGCAGGTGGAGGAGGCCAAACTGACACGCGGATCGAAATTTAGGTCTGTTTGAAGACAAGTTCGACGGGACACCGCTGACAGAAACAGGTTCTGGATGACGTTGGAGGGGTTTTGGGGTTGAAAAACACGAAAAAAGATTGTTTCCATCGAACTGGTGCAAATATCTCTTCTCTGGCTTCGATTTAATATGTGGTAGAGCCCAAACGGACACTCGGAGCGAAAGTTATGGCCGTTTAAAGTTGGATAACATTTTTCAACATTCTTATAACACTAATATCATCCACACCTTAGACCGTCTTACAGTTTTGATTATATGTGCCTCTAGATCACTTAATGATCTTCGATTTTACTGGTTGTGGCGCTTCAACGGATTCCCGGATAAAAAGTTATGGTCGTTTTAGTGATTTCGGGGTTTCTCGTGTTTTTTATTTTTTCATTTCATTTCGCGGTGGTTTTACCGAAACCGCTGCTATTTGACCGTGGTTTTTAAAAAAACCGCCACTAATCATCGAATAAAATTTAAAAAAAATTAATAAACAAAAAATTGTCGTTTAGCGGCGGTATTTTCGTGGTGGTTTTTAAAACCGTCGTGAAACGTTCTGCGATGGTTTTGAAAACCGCCGCGAATAGTTTCCCGACGCACGATTTCGCGGCGGTTTTTGAAAACTGCCACAAATGCCTTTTTTGCTGTAGTGTTTTTCACCAGAGATCTTTTATATTTTGTTTTTTGTCTTCATCTGTTATCTCTTCAGAATTATATTTGGTGACATAACTTCCATTACTCTAAGCATTAATCAAGATTAAAGATTTTATGCAAAATGAAATAGGATCATCAAAATAAGATTTGGTCTGATAATAAACCTGATGATTGTAAATATTATATCCTTAGTATCATGTAATATATTTATGTCCATTCTATGAATAAAAACATGCTCCAAGAATTTCAATAATTTTATTTTCATAATAGATATGCAGATAAACAATTTGATTTTCCCTTTGGGAAAATTTTTAAGAACCCCTCTTTTTGACGTATGAATATTTTTAAACAATTTGAAAAAATGTTTTGTTTAAAATTTAACAGACGTATAGAATTAATTAAAAAACTCAAAAATTTACACCACCAATAAGTTTTTTTCTCTATGTTTTGACATTTTATGAAAGCAGATTACATTCCTTGTAAATGTCTTTATCTATGTTTTAACATGTCATGAAATGTGATTTCACTATATGTAATTAGATTTTACAACATGTTATTCTTCACCACATGAACTTATATTTCACCACATGTATGATTAAACACCATGAAATTATAATTCAACACATACAATTTGATTTCACCTTGTGGAATATGTATTAATTATTTTGTAATGGGTGGATAGGATTTTACTTATGAATTATTTCATGATTTGAAATGGGAATTCACACCATGTAATTTTTATGCCCAGTATATTAAAAATGCATTTCAGTTTCATGTAAACCCTTAACACCCAATTTCTAGGCTAAAAAAGCTACACACACCACCATTATATGATTTAAAACCTCTCACAAACCTTTTTCTTCGATTGGGACAACTCTACACATTGAAATCTCCAAACGAAGACCCACCGTGCACGTCCCTCCTTACTACGTGTTATCTATCATTGATATCTAGTAGTCCATTTTGACCAAGAGTTATCCCATATCGTATCAAGGGTGTCCAGACTATGATTTTCTACGTTATGGATTTCCATTTTTAATTTTTTTCTAGGTAAATTGATAATTTAAAATATGGTTCATATTTGGAGGAATCCATAAGCCGATTTATAACATATACATATAGATTTTGTTACCTCTTCCTCTCCTTTAAAGGTGTTAGATCTAAATATTATTCATTGAGGTGTTCTTGATTGATAACGCTCAATTTGGGATTATTTTTTTGTGGCCATTCTTTGTGACCATTCTTGTGGTAGGTGGTCTAAAATCTAAATTCCATTCTTGTCAATTTTTTTTTGTTTATAGAAGTTGTAGAATTGATATTGATTTATAGAAATTACAATCCCTAATTGAATGAATTAATATTTGAAACTAAATAATTGAGATTATTATTAAATTTGCAGATTTGGGGATCATTGAGGCATATAGTAAAATGTATAATTATTTATTAAATTTTATGATTTCTTATAATAATATTTTATATTGAGAATTATTTGTGATGGATTTGAGATGTTATATTTGGCTAATTAATTATGGGATTAATTACGAGTTATTGATGTTTGAAAATTGAAATAATTAATTTAGAAGTTAATTATAGACTATTATATTATGTATTGAGATAATTAAATGATAAATCAACTATTAAATGTTATGATTGGTAATTTAGATATTTAATTGAATAATTAATTATGGGTATGTGATTAATTAGTGGCTAGGTTACATAAAGAGATTGATGATCTTAATTAACTGGGGAATTAATTAAGGGATTTTTTTGTGAATACTAATTGTTGATATAACAACATAGGTGATTAGATTAAATAATTGACAAATAAATTTGATATTGGTGTAAGAGGGATAATGTTGATTAGTCCTACATGATGTGAGGATGTTTTATATGTGATAATGTTATTAATGATTATTTACCTTGACAAATGTGATTTATGTGAAATTTGTTAAATAATGAATGGTAAAAGATCATTCAGCCAACTATTATGAACAGTAACATGCTCATTCAATTATTTATTATTAAATGGTGAATGGTAACGTGCTCATTCCACTAACTATAACAATGGGTAACAATCTCATTCAATTATGTACTTTATGATGAAAGGGTAACATTCTCATCCAACCTACTATTATGATTGGTGACCTGCTCATTCACTTATTTATTATGATATGGTGAATAATAACATTATCATTTAGCCAACTATTATGAATGGAATCATCTTCATTCAATAATGTATTTTTATATGGTGAATGGTAACATGTTCATTCTACCATCAATTAAAAATTGTAACATGATCATTCAATTATGTGTTATCAAATGTTGAAGGGTAATATGTTCATTCAAATAACTAATAAGAATGGTTACATGGTAATTCAAATTTTTTATTTAATTGAACGGTAATCCTTTGAGAAAGATCATATTCAGATGTGGGATGAAGCATGTATTGTGGTACAATTACATATGGGAACACATGTTTATATAGGAATAAATAGTGATTATTTAATAATTTGATAAAATATTTATTTTTACATTATACTTATTCTTATTATAATTTCATTCAATACAGTTGAATGGATATATTTTACACACTATTGGTGGTGTCCTGCTGAGTTATTCTCGCACCCAATTCTGGATGCCTGATTGGAACCCAAAAAGGCTTTATAATTTGGAGCAGGTAAAGGAAAAAATAACTATATTTTAATGCTAATTAGGGATGGATCATTTATGGGGGAAACAAACATGGTTCAGGACCATCTTAGTAGTTTTTAGTGACATTACTTTTAGTTTCATTTTAGGCACATCAGAACACACTTTGGCATGACATGTTTCCCTTTCAGTTGGATTTTTTATTTTCATACTTCGATTATCCAGAGATATTGGTATTATTATGATTATATATGATTCTACTATTGTATATTTATTTCCTATGGGGTTTTACTATGATAATAGAGGGTATATTCTCCCTATGAATTACTTATCAAGCACATACTACATGTTGGTAGCCACTGGGGTAGAGGGAGGTGTTCTTGACTTCATGTAGCAATCCAGCCAGGGCACTAATATATGGTACCCAGGCATGAATGTTACAATGTGGTATTAAAGGTCTGGTTTCCATTCAATATTTTATTTATCATAATGTTTGGAGTAATGAAAATATGAGTCTAATATGTGTCAGGGCTTGGTAATGAGCTTGTGCATGAGAGTTTCAAAGCCATGTATCTTGGAGAACCCATGTACTTCGAGTGGGATTGTTGTCCTTGATGTTTTCTATTATAGTTGAATATTATTTCATGTTCGGGGACACACTTGTTGTGTAATGTATTTTTTTAGATTTGAAGAGATTGAATCCTAGTCTAGAATGGATTCAGAGTTGAGTCTGCATGCTTCATTCTAAGAACATGTGATTATATTGAAAAATATGTAATCTTAGGAACGTATGAGAAAATGGTATTTATGTAAGTCGTTAAACATAAAATGTTTTCTGAGTTTGGGAAATTTAATGGAAAAAACATCCTAATATGAATTTAGAATTTGTAAATTGATTCGGTAAAGTGAATAAATTTAAGTGAAAATGTGACACTTGAAAAATGATAATTTGGTTAGACTAGTTAATCAAACCTTGGTGTTTCATGGTTAAGGGTTTTAATAGAGGCTCGGTTTTGAAAATATGGTGGGCGTTGGTGAAAGTAGCTATTTTTTTATTTTAGGTTTTCCTTAATGTTAGTGTGATTCATATTGTTATGAGTCATAAGACATGTGTTTGGAATTATAGAGTTATCCCTCTATGATGATGATTGTTTAGGGGATGTCCAGAGGAAATTATGGTGGATGATCCTCTGGTAGTGGATCTTGAGTAACCGAAATTGTTGTGGGAGGCAACAAAGATAAATTCTATGAGAACATCACTCATTTCATAAAATTGATGAATGGAGACCTAGTGATGGTTTTGAAATAATTTTTATTTTAATGAAGTAGTTTCACCTGCATCACCCTCATATTTTTACTAGAGAGATATGACATGAGAGACGTGAGCTTTGGTTTGATTCTATCGAGATAATACGTGACCATATGAAGACTAAAGATGATAGGAGTGTCATGTTAGCTTCACATATACTACGAGTATTAGTGAATAATTGGTGGGATATCCTATAACATAATGGAGAGGAAGCTAGAAATCTATATAAATAATTCTTAGAGTGGTTCATGGAGAATTGTTTCCAAGAGATGTCAAGGCAATAAATTAAAGCCAATTTCATGTGGATGACATTGGGGATCATTTATATGATGGATTTTGTGGAAACATTTATAGATATACATCAATTTTATCCATAATTGGATGGAGATGATATGTTTATGGTGAGTTGTTTCCAAGACAGACATAACTATAATATTAAATCCCAATTAAATCTCTTTCAATGAATGATGTTTGCTGATGTGGAGGATCATACTCTTATTGCTAAAGGAAACCATAGTGAGGAATCTATTATATAACATATAGTTGATAAAAAATTATTAGATGGTGTTACTTTTGAGAGTAGGAAGCATAGTTCTGAAAACATTATCCCAGATAGTGGGAAGAATTGAACACTGACAAGAGGGTATGTTGCACACGACCTTACTAGAGTAATTTTTCATCAGTGTGGTGGACCAGGACAGTATCAAAGGAATTGTTCCCAACCACCATTTTCGTGTTGATCCTATAAAAATTATGGTAAATCTATGATTGTTGTATCGGAGCCTATGTAAATGAGGTAGTGATTAAGGATCTAGACAGAACCAGAGTGCAGGAAGTTGATCATCTACACCATATCATAATAGAAGTTGGAGTTCTAATATCAGAAGTGGAAGAGGAAGTATACATGGTTATAATAGGAAATATAAAAAGTATTAGAAGGTTGGTATAACATAGGTGAGTTAGATTAAATCCCAAGGAATAGAGATATGATAGATTCATGCAATGCAAGAAACACTTGTGTGTAGTGAGGCTAGGCCAACAACAGTTAGATGTACTATTTTAGTACATTCTACATTATCTGGTTCCTTATTTGATACATGTGACTCTCATTATTTTATATTATCAAACCTTGTTATTATATTAATCCTATTAGTGGAGTTCGTGAGTGGGGTAGTGACAATAGATACACCATTGGCAGTATGGTCTAGAGTCATCTATGTATTCAAGTGATCTTCTCTTTAGATCGGGGAGTACCATTTTATGTGGGATCAATATATATGTGATATGAATGGTTTTGACCTTATTATGGGTATGGAATAGCTAGTCACATATCGATCCCATATAGACTATTACCAATGGAGATTTTTGTTTACATATCTTACAGATGACCATTACATTCGTTATAGATAATGGGGTATCCATGCATGATATGTATGGAAAATTACTCAACAACCTAGAGATCTCACAATATATGTTGCGAGTATATTTCTGGATGATGGTGGTGTTAGACATGATTTCCTTCCAAAAGTAGTATAACGATTTGAGGATGTCTTTCCTAGAGACTTCTTAGGACTTCCTCCTAAGAGAGACGTTGAATTCACTGTGGATATCATGTTTGGGGAAGATCAATTATATATTCCACCATACAAAATGGTGCCATTATAGCTTCAAGATCTCATGAATAACCTAGAGTAATTAGAGAATAAGGGATTTATTCACCATAGAATGCCACCTTGGGGATCACCTATGTTGATTGTAAATATAGATGATGAAAGATTGTGTTTGAGGGTCGAATACAGGATACTGAATAAGATTACTATGGCGAATTGATATCCACTTCAGGGTATTGATGTCTTCTTTGATGAGTTAAAATGATCTTTCATATTCTCAAATATAGACTTGATATTCGGGTAATATCATCTGAGAGTGAGAACTTCAGATATTGCAAGTACTTATTTTAGGACAAGGTGTTACCTATATGATTTTTTAGCTCTATTTTGGTCGATAACCGCACCAATTCTATTTATTAGCATGATGAATTTGATCTTTCATACATATCCATATTAGATTTTAATGGTGTTTTTGGATGAAATATTGGTGTGCACTAAGACTCGTGATGATCATGCCCAACATCTTAACATCGTCCTTCAAACACTAAGAGGGCATCAACTATACACCAATATATCTACATGTTAGTTTATGATTGACCAGGTACACTTTTTGGGGAATATCATCTCAGAGGATGGTTTGTCAGTGGACCCATAGAAGTTTCAGGCAGTGGATTCTTTGGAGATACCCATGATTTTTTTGATATCTAAAGCATTTCGGGATTAACTTCATTATATAAGAGATTCATCCAATATTTTTCCCATTTGGAAGTTCCAATTTTATTCTATACCAAAAAAGTTATAAAGTTAGAATGGTCATAAGCATGTGAGAAGGCCTTATAAGAGTTGAATAAGAGTTTGACATCATAAAAAATTTTGATCCTAACTGAGTCCTGTGAGGAATACATTGGGCACAATGAGGCTTCCAGGATCATTCCTTGAGGTATGTTTATGGTAGGAGATCGAGTTGTGGATTATGAGTCTTGGCAGTTTAGACCACACAAATAGAACTACAATATGCAAAATATTGAGTTAGATGTAATGGTTTATGCTATAATGTGTTGGAAGAATTACCTATTGGGGGAGAAGTGTACTTTGTTTACTAACCATATAAGCTTATGGTATATATTTACCCCAAGATATTTGAATCTCTATATGTGGTGATCGATATTGTATATACAATAATTTGATTTTGAGCTAGCACATACACATGGGAAGTTAAATAGTGTGACAGATTCATTGAGATGGAAAATAGAAAAACAAGTAGTTCAAGTGTCTAGAGATATGTAGAAGATGAGGATGTTACGTGCTGAGATGCACATTGTGGTTCAAGAGAGTGGGTAGAAGATGAATCTAGTACTATTTTTTGTGGAGTCAATACTTTTGAGATAGGTCAAGGATAGAAGGTACTAGGATCTAGAGTTCTTATCCTTGATGGAAAGATTTGAATTTGGGGATACACCTTCAATATTGTTGATATATGAGGATGATATCATTAACATGAATAATCGAGTTTTTGTTCCTCCAAATATGCGATAGAAACACATGATGGAATTTCCATCCACAAGGTGGGTGGTGCATCTAGGTGTGACCAAAATGTAATGTGACCTATGGTGCCAGTTTTGGTGGTCGTACATGAAAAGGATATAATAGGCTTCGTAACAAGATGTTATACCTTTTAGTTGGTGAAGGTTGAGTATCAATGACCCAGTGTTGAGGAATAGATATCTACAGGATCCTATGGACATTAAGTGATTAAATATGGAATACTTATTAATGGGGTAAACAATTTATTTGTACATTATACTTATTATTATATCAATTTCATAACCTATTTTTGAATGGATATGTTTTAGACACCATTGGTGGTGGCTTATTGAGCTATACTCACACCCTATTCATGTTTTTTAATTGGTTTCCAAATAGACATTATTATTGCAGGATATTTTAAGGGAAAATGAAATGGATTATATTGTGGTTTTCAGATGGATCATGAATTATTGAACTATATGTGTTTTGGTACCCTCTTTGGAGTCATTAGTGTCTTTAATTTCAGTTTCAATTTGGGTAATTTGGAACATAGTTTGGTAGGACTTGTTTTCCATTTTGATCTGTTTTGTTATTTTCCTTCTATGATTAACCAAAGATATTTGATATTGTTATGATTATACATTCTTCCAATATTGTATATTTATTTATACATGTGTTTTAATCTAAAAAATGTTGGTATATTATCCACATGAATGAATTATCAGTCCCTCACTGCTAGTCAATAGCCACTGGTATATGGGAAGGAAAGCAAGACTTCATGCGGTGGTTTAACTCAGGGCACCGGTGTGTGCCCCCAAACCAAGATTTTACTTTTTGATAAGATAAATTTCAACTATATTCTAGATTATGAGTATATATATGAGTTTTTACAAAAGTATCATAACCTGAGAAAAAATTTGGAATTGAAATTAGTCAAATATCATCGTACCATTTGATATGTGAAACCACACTAGAGGGGATTAAGATATAATGATCATAGAAGAATGTAATGAAAATTTTATTATGGGGCCACTAAATGATATTATATAATATTAAGTAATATAAAAATCTTATGTTCCTCTACATGATTTTTGGAGTCCTGAAGATAGAGTGAATATCCATATAGAATATAGAGGCCTATTCAGTTGAGGAGATTGATAGAAATAAATTGACTAGTTCAGTGGTTCATGTAAATCATAAATTTCATTCATTTAATTGATTGACGAAAAATATAATTCCTAAAATAAGAATCATCACATAGTGACTCTAAATAATGAGATTCAATAAATAATGATAAAATTATATCATTTATTACAAATGAATAATTTTATTTAACGAACATACTTTAATAGAAATGATGACATTAGAAAAATTAAAATGATCGTTGGATGGAATTTGTTAATGTGGAGAAGTTTTTCAAGACATTAATAATGGTAAAAATGTTTTAATGATATAAAGGGTTATATTACTTATATATTTACTCATCAAAATTTAAACATTAAACTATCTAAATATTGTTAATAATAGTGGCATCATAATATGAGTACAAGGAAAACATGAATGTAAATATAGATTTCCTTCATGGATATTTTTTGGAAGTAATTTTCATGATGACACAAATAGGTCAGATGAAGAATGTAACTATAAATTTGTTTTAAAATAGAATAAACATTTCTATGAATTGGATGTAGTTCAATGACAATGGAACTAACTATTTTATTTTTTCATCCAAATAAGAATTTTGAAGGTGAAATCAAGACTATTCCAACTACTAAATGATATGCGATGATGGAAAATTCATCAAATATATATGGTATCTATATACCATTTTATTTATGTTTCATAGGGTTACATGTTCTTTGTGTCACTAAAAATCATCCATATAGACTAGAAACCTATAACAAAATCACTATTCTTATTCATTATAATGATGGATGAAAACCATCGTCGTCGAACCATTATCATTGGAAAGAAAAAAAATTATCTAAGATATACTAGGTGTTACCAAAATAAATAAAGATATGGCATGGACTAATTTTTAGATATTGGAAGAGATTTTACTTTTTAATGGAATTTATATAACTATGAAAATTTTATGTTCACCACATGTGACCCGCAGTTGAAATTTATAGCTAAAAATAACACACTGATTATTTTAATATGTTTTAACATTAATATTTATGTCTTTAATTGATTTTGGATCCCTAATAAGTAAAATTTATTTTTAATGAAAATTTTAATGTGATATGTGAGTTTTATAAAAAAATCAAATTAAAGTATTCGTTTTGAATGAGAAACTAGAATGATAAAACATAAAACACCACTTGAATTCGATTCATTTTGCAAGGCCATGAATGCTACATCCACCTATTGTGTCATGAACATAAAAAATAAGAAATTATAAAGATAATAATAATGAATTTATTATAATGAAATAAATAAATTTAGTTTTAACAGATTTCATAGGATCCCCTTCACCATTACCTCAACATATATATTCATGTAGTGTTCTCCCCTCATTTAACAGCTGATGATTTTTATCCTCAAAAAAACCCATTTCAGCCTCCAAAATTATCACTTGTTGTGTAATCCTAGAAACAATAGGATCTATATACTAATCGTGTGAAACAAAGGAATGAATATTCCCTAATCTATATGTCAATTTTATTTATATCTATCAAGACCAATAGTGTGATGAAATATCTCATCGATTCGCATAGAATGTTGTCATTGGCCCTCTGGTAGCTGTGCTAACTCAGCCTAAAATTGAGACTCTCCAACATATAAATATGAATATATATATATATATGTTTATATATATCTATATGTATGTATTTATAATTATTATAAGAAATTAATATAAGTGTTTTAGACATTCAGATCATTTCAATCACGAGTGATCGTCCACACAGATATATTTCTCAATCGGTTCACTCTACTCATGTAGTTATATACCAATGAGATATAAATATTGAAAAAAAAACCATATTAAAAAACAAATATAAAATAATAATAATAAATACTTCATTTTGATTATGGGACATGTGTAGAGTGCCAAAGCTATGATGTAGTCCCTACAACAAAATATTCTTAAAACAACACGCTGACACCTGTTACGTTCAACTAATTCAAATTTAAAACATTTAAAATGAAACACATTCTTTGAAATATATAAAATAAATTAATCGAATAAATATGGAATCCTCAATGGTCTAAAATGAAAATAATTCGCTCCAATGAGATGGATGAACACATCTCAAGGCTCTGTCAAGATTGATTGGAGCCCCAATAATTTGTATGAAGTGCTCCATATTGACTCTCCATTTATGATATTTCCACAATTTAAGAAATTTTCCATTCACTATAAAAAATAATAATATGAAAATAATTTCAGATTATTCTCTTTAGGAAAAAGTTATCACACGTGTCAGTTTTTCTAGCATAGCTATGAAATTAAAATGGTCCTCTTACCAAAAATTACCTCCAAAACCGATCTAATGCAACAAGGGGGATTGAATCCCAGTCATGTTTAGTAAATTAAAATACCTATGGGTTTTTTAAGTTATGACCCAAATAGAATATGAATTCTAGGACACCCACTCTAATGGGAGGGTATGTCTCTTCAAATGTTATGTCAAGGGTCATGCCCAAATTACGAGGTAAAATACCATAACCGGGGCCTCTCCTATGAGAGGAATAATTAGGATTGTATGATCTTATTGAAATTAATTTCGTCCAAAATTAGACATAATTTCATATATATTCTTAATATAAAATTTAAAAATTAACATATTTACATATATATATATATCACAATTCTTAAACAGAGAAGGATCTAAATAATGATGTGGATATGGTGCATATTCCTCGAACATGTCTAAAATCATGTAATTAATTAGTCATGAAATGATTCATTTCCTATTATATTTACATATAATGTAAACTATAATGGAATTATTTGTTTTTTATTTATTATAGACTTATGTCGTCAAATATAAAGGTGTGGCTAGATCCAAACACATGTATAGTAAAATCTATTTTATTTCATTGTCACATAACCATGAAATATCCTTTAATGGATAAATATCCAATATCCATTCTTTTGAATCATCAACAATGAGAAATTTATAAACTATTGGTTTTTCATCACTAGAAAATAAAAGGTTTTGAATATTTCTTTCCATGACCAATAATTAAATATCATCACTACCATATACGAGATTAGTGGTATAGAGGGGAATGAATATAAAATATGATTTAATATAACATAAGTAGAGGAATAAAACGTTTTTCCTTTTTATTGTCTTGTTTTGATCATCACCAGGATTTTTTTTCTTTTTAGTTCAATATACATAAAAATAAAAAATTTAGTAAAGATATATAACAATGTGTAAGGATACCATTTCCTTCTCTCAAGAATGTTCATTGATATCATCACATATTCTTAACCCTTAAGTGAGTAAAAATTGTAGTATCGAGTGGCCCTTTGAAAATGACTCCATTAAAAAAATTGGAACCATTTCTGGGAATCATTTTCTTTTATAGTGGTCACTTCATCATTTAATTTTTATATTTATTTTGTTTCTAAAAATTCATCTTTCAATGATGAGTTTTCAAATATTCAATTCATACGAAATATCTGGATTGTCCAATGTTTTTAATTTTGATGATGTTATTTATTATTATAATAAATTTTTAGAAAGATATGAATATAAATAGTTATTTTGGTGAAAATATGGATGTTATAAAAAACCTAAACCACCTAGTATAATATGCTACCACAATAATTGAATGTGGAAATATTTAATGTTATTTACCACTATCACATGAGGCCAAAAATTAAAATGAAGTGTTGTTTTAAAAAAAACCACTTATATGGGTGTATGTTATATTAACTTATCTTCATCCATCTAATCATTTATATTACCCAGGTTCTAATACATTATAATAGGCATTGATAAGTTCAAACATGAAGATACCATGACAAAACAAGTATTTTCATGTCAATTTCGTATATTACTATTGAAGCAGTTATAAGTTTATAATAATTGAGACAATATCAATAAATTAATAATATTCATCTATATATTAAATTATAAAGAGTAGGTTAATATAAGATAATAATATATTCCGTTGATTGATTGTTTCCTTTTTATGGTAATGGTCTTAGGATTATATTATGTTATATAAATATATGGATTTTACTTGTTTTTGTAAGATTTTATTAGCATGATGAATTTTTTAAAATATTTTTAATGTGAATAAAAATGAAAAATGTCCATGGATAATGAAGGAGTTCATGAAATTCCTAGAACATCATTGGAAGAATGATTTTAGGAAATCACATAAAATGTTTTATATAAAAAACAAATAAAACAATGAATTTACTAACCATGAATTATTAACTCCATATATTATTAGGTATGAGGAATCTATAAGATTTAAAGAGCTGTAAATAACACAGTGGAATGACATTAACATAACTACATTCTATAATGTGTTAAATAATGTCATGTTAGCATAGGCTTGATCTAGCGGAGGCTTGAGTTTTGGTGACCCATTATCTGTAGTATACACAAAGAATATTTCATCTACCATAAAAATTATTTCAATAGGAGGGAATTTAACACATCTCATTTCACACTAGTTGTGAAAGAGTTCCATCACCTTTTACTTTGGGTATGTCTTTTTTTAGTATCATTAGTGCTAGTATAAATATTATTTTAATATCACACATACATTATTGGTGGGGAAATTATATTCTTATTGAATTTATGTTCACATTCAGAGGTTTTTCATGTATAGTAAATCTAGGGAAATTAAAAATAATCCCAAGCTAATTTATACCTCCCAGTCTTATTTAGGTAATAATTTTACATGGCAAAGTCAATAACACTCCAATAAGATAAATATGACTAAAATAAAGGATAATTGATGTTCAATACTGACATATTAACTCAAGATTCATCCCAGAATTAGTTAAAATAAATGAACTGTTAGAAGATGAATTCAAACAAGGTGATTACACTATTTTAAATTCATTTGAATATAATTTTCACAAAATTGATTTGAACGTCATCAAATCAAAATCGTATGATGACATTCCCAATTTGATTCTCATAAACCCATCAAAATTATATAAAATATCTCAAATAATTTAATTTTATCGACATAGAATAGAAAAATTTAATCAATCATTTAAATGAATCAAAAAAATTCACTAAATACTTATTTCAATTTTAAATCCCAATCCTCATAGATTTGATGAAATTAATACGTAGTGAATCATTTTATTTATATAAATTACATGAATTGAAGTAGAATATCATTTTTTGAGGGGATATGGTTATCATATTTGAATTATTATTTTATTTTCATAGTATACATATATTTTATTGTTTTATTTTTTTATGATAAATTTTATAGCAATTTAAACTTTTATATTTTTCTAAAAATAATTTATTTAATTTTTTTACACTAAATCATGTCATTTTTCATGCATATATATATATATATATCAATGATAGAGTTAATAAATACACAAAAAATTGTTAATCATTTCAAAAACATTCATTTAAAAAAACATCCACATAGTGGGAAAACAATCACAAATATCATTTAAAATGAAAATTTACAACTTCAACAACAATATCTCTCTAACAAAATGAATATATTCTTCATTTTGAACTAAAGAGTGCTGATCAAGCTATTATGGAATAAAGAAAATAGTATTTCATTTATTTTTTTCAATTAAAAACACTACCCACCTTGAAATTCCCATAGTAACATTCTTTTTCTGATTAGATAGCATTGCAATGAAGAAAACATGTTCTTCTTCTTATGTCAAAATTAATGTTTCCTTACTGAGTCATTCATCTTTATATAACATATTATTAAAATTCACCAAGATTAACTGATATTGATAAAATTTACATCCAAAAACTATATTCACAGAATAAAAATTTAATAAAATGTACGTTAACTAATGTGTATATACAACTTCAATGATGACATTTATTTCACCATAGTAATAACCAGAATTGATTGAGTAAAAAAAATTCCATAATTTTATGTTTCAAAATTGTTCATTGACATATTTAATGTGAAACTAATATCCATTACAATATAATTCATTGTAAGGTATAGAAATTATAGATGGGTCCTATCAATTTTCATGACTTCATCAATTATTTTAGGCTCAACTAAATCTAATAGGATATTAAATAATACATTAAAATTACTTTAATAAACACTTATGTAAAAATATATAAATATTATAAATCCATAACAAAAAATGCATTTATAAAACAAAATACTTGAACCAATCATCAAATAATTCATAATGGGACTGTTGATTTGGGTAATCACATGCATGATAAATCTATTTTTTATATAATTAATTTGTTTCCCACAAATTATAATACAATTTTTAGATGATCATATATATATATATATGAAAATATAATATCTAAAAGTTAAAAAATAAAAGTGATAATACACTTACAACATCAATGGTGTTACAAATGGAGTGTTGGACCTGATATATCATTGATCCTTTATCCACTTAATGTTTTCCATACTAATATATTTATATATCCTATTGTATCGTCATAAATATTAGATGGATTATGTAATTTTGTTTCATAATCCACATGATATTATACACAATAAAATAATAATCTCATCCATCAAATAACTATGGACTATTGATCCCTTTTTGTGATATCTGTTACATAAAAATCATTTTAATGTAATCAGGTACAACTTTTTATGACACATCCCCCTAGATTTTACTAGAACAATAGTTATTAATAAATCGGTTAGGTTCACTTTCATGTTATTAATAACATAAAAAAATTAGGGTGTAATTTTTTTATCCACATTACAAAGCATAAGAACAATACTACCATGAAATATATTTAAATCACAATTTCCTTGAGTTTTTAAAGACATTAATCAAATAAAATTACTTATATCAATCAACACATCAAATACAATAGTTGATAAAGAGTCACAAATTTCAGATTAAATCAAATAATAATGTAGTATTTTATTGTATTGATTTTTCAACTCTTTCAATTTAATTCTTATCGCATTCAGAGGCTTAGAAATATTATTAGAGTAACCATATGTAACCATGATTATCTTTAAAATGTAAAAATGTCTCTTTATCTTTCTTACTCATTGTATACTGTATAGTAAGCATGTTTTCTTTGTTTCTATCACCCAATTGGAAATTAAATTGTTTCATTTAATCCATTTCTCTAAATCATGTCATGTATTGACAGGGACCTTGGAATTCCCACTAAAACCTAAAATGGTTAACTATATAATATAAAAAAAATAGTTTTAATGATTACAAGATGATTCCAAAGCACTATAGATTTCTAGTACAGGAGATTAAAATAATAATTTACTTCACGCAACTATGACTACACAATTTATCTCTAACATGAATATTGGGTAATAGATGAGCCAAAAAATCCTTTAATTCATATACATAGTTTATTGTTTCTTCCAAAATCTAAAATTATCTTTATTTTCTAATTATTACCATTAGTGATGAGTTTAATTTTTTAAAACCATCATATACCACTCTAACCATTCAAAACTGTTGCTGTTGGGGAAGAAAAATTCTTATGACCCATATATAAACACTTATTAAAATGATTAATCCATTTAGAATTTTTTACTTTTATTGCATAAAAGGAATGAAAATACCTCTTTTGTACTCCATCCTTAAAAAATTTCATAATATGAAAATTCATTGATTTTCCTGAATAAAAAATCAAAAAGTATGAACATTTAATTCATTTCAAATTCATAAGAAATCACACCATCGAAAAAAAACATAATTCAACTATGGAATCAATGGCTGAAGGTAAGCATCAATGTTATCCCCCAAACATCGAGGTCAATCAATAATAATGGGATGTAACAGAAATATTTGTTTTATAGAAAGCCATATATAAATATTATAAATAACCAACACTATTGGAAATGTGTTAGTAGTGAACCAAACCATAGACCTGAATGGATATAGAATTTTGGATGTCAACCATAATCAGTACTTATGACTATCTTTTTCAAATTTAGGGTCTCTTTAATTGAAATTTTTCCATGTAGGAGAGTTTGTTGGGTGGGTCAAAATATCACATTCTTTATTTATTTCCACATTCCATATCATAAATTGAGAAATAATATATGACATTAATATTATTTTCAACCTTAAAATCATTAAAAATTAATGCATTTTCTTTGTGAGAATATATCTTCTATATTTTGAAGTTGGATATGGATGAGTTTGATTTCCCCCATTATCATTCCACCTAGAAGTGAAATAGAATGTAAAATTATCCATATTTAAAATTTCTCTTCTAAACAATATATTTAATTACAAACACATATATTGTCTCATAAGTGAATCCTATATAAAATGTTAACTTACAAGAATGATAACGAGACTTAAGAATCTAAAGGGTCAACAATATGTACATTTTCTAATAACACAAAAAGCATATTAAATGTTGAATCTGACCGTTTATTCAATGAAATCCCGTGAAAAAACTCTATAACAAATGAAATATTACTATAAGACATTCACCTTGAATATATTTCTGTATTTAGTTCTTTATGTATTTCATAATACCTCAAAGAATCAAGATATACACCAGACTGTGGATTGATCACACTGGTCTCAATATAACTATTCGTAATGCCTTTGGTTGCTATGCCACATATCATTTCATAAATAATTTCATTAATGAGAACACTTATCCCTGAATTTACATGCATTTGAACTATTTTAGAGTTATGAAAATGAATATATTATTTCCCATGAGAAGTCCAACTCTGATAATATTTCAGTAATAAAATAATGAATAGTTTCTCATGCTTGGTATATCATAATATTTTATATATAATTAAACATTTTATACAATAAAAATTGATATAACCACTTTGAAATCCTATAGTGAAATCAATATATTGTATAATTCTTAAAAAATATTCCCCATCCATTCTATATGGAAGAACCATCGAACTATTATCCATATTCATATATGTACTAAAAAATTTAAATTTACAGAAGATATCATATTTCATGGATTTTTATAATTTCATATTAGAAATTACTGTTAAATCAAGGACCAAAAAATTGAATGTTTTGTTCAATTCATAGACAACAAAAAAAATCACAAATGGAATTAACAACTTCATTTTAATTAATTAATTATATATTTTCATTATTAATGTCTTCTTATAAAGATGACTAAATATTTTTTAGAGAGACTCTTATAAAAAAAATTTAGATAAAAGAAATATTTTAAGATAAAATTTTTTTCTTAAATGAATATATAACAGAAAACACAACTATAAAATATATTGTTTTGAAATTAGATGTTTTTGTTAAAATTGTTTATAGTTAAGGAAATTAAATTATTCAATTAAATTAAATTTAAATATAAATACATCATCTAGTCATGATTATATTATATGAATAAACACATTGTCATTAAACACATCATAATGAAACATGTTTTTATTAAATTTGAAAACACTTACACATATGAATCTATCAATGCAAATATGTACTCTTTCAATTTTTTATGATTTAATTCAAAAAGTGCATAAATATTTATTTAATTATAAAAATAGTTTCTTATAATATTCATGTATATTTCATAATAAAATCACATAAAAATGGTAAAACACATTTCCATGAAATTTTGAAACACTTATATTAAATCATTTATCATCAAAATTATGCACTATCAGACATTTTCATTCATGTAGTCACATAATATTACCACTACTATAATCATATAAATATCCCTCAATATCAATATAGACACCTATTATTAAAAATGAATCAAACATTATTTATTTGAATGTATGCACCCAGAAAATGCAAAACTGATGAATGAAAAATCTTCTCAATGCCCACTATTGATGTTCAAATATTATTCAATGGATAAATGTATCCCTTATAAGGAATATATATAGGATCACATATATGAAATCTCATATACACTTAAATAATTTGTTTTCAGATAAGGAAAAACCATTTTATTCATTCCTAATAAAAAATGAAAAGATAATAAAAAATTATTACATAGCATAACCATTTTAAACAAGAGAATCAAATGCTTCGTATTTTTTGTGGGGAACCTTGTGTATTTATCATTACTTACATTACTATTGAATGAACATAATATAAAATTACAATTAAATTAGTAATAAAATATGAAGAAGATTAGAAAAAATCATCATGCCTCTCTTTCCTTCGAACATGATCTACTCATAATGTGCATGTCCCATGATATATAATTGGAATTTTTCGATTTTTACGCAATAAAATAATGATTAAACATTAATTATAAATTACAGTACGACATTATGTATAATTATAGTTCATCCTTTGATATTTATAGCATATTCTCTTATTCACAAGGTGAACATCACTAATTTTTTTCCTTTTTTATCAATATATATTCATTTAGTATAAGATTAATTTTAACAACGACAATAAATATGTTACCTCATCCAATAAATAAATTTATGATTATTAATTATTAGATCTCCATAGTTAAGCATGCTTGTCCTGGAGTAGTGATCATGATGGGTGATCTTCTATAAAGTATCTCATGGTGTCTGTGATTGAGGAAAAAGAACATTGGAAAGGACATGTGTTGCCCTTGCGGGGACTGTCATTAGTTAGATGACCAGTATGGGAAAATGGGTGGGCCCCACATATGGTAAAACATTTCTTCAGGGCAACAGGTAGTACCTGGTTGGCTAGGACCCAACGACCATGTTATGTCGTGGTGTCTGGGCCGTCCCTGGGGTCTTGTTGTTACATTTGGTATCCAATGTGGTACCCAACCGTAAATGTAACGCAGTGCCTCAGATGGGATGCAGGGCCCACAATGATGAGTTGGTCTCTAAAAGGGGGGTGGTGAATGTAACATCACCGAATTATAAATAGATAAATAAATAAATGATATGACTCATGTCAACATGGTGAACCTTCTTTTTTGGGGCCTACCAGATTAGAACTCCACAGTTAAGAATGTATTGTCTTGAGTAATGATTAAGATGGGTGACCATCATGACATATTCTTAGGATGTGTGTGAGAGAGGACTGAGCACACTAGAAAAAACATGTGTCATCCTGTAGGGACATTCATTAGTCAAATGACTGGTTTGATCATGTGGGTGGTCCTTATGATAGGTACCACGTGTCTACGGGGAAACTGGTGGGTCTGGACCTGATGGCTATATCATGGAAGGGAGTCTGTGTTTTCCCTAAGACCAAGTTGTTACATTTACTATTTGTTCCACTTCTCATGTAATGATTACTCTCATTCATTCATTTAGTAAAATATTCCTTGTAATTTATGCAGTCCCATAACATGGTTCCTACCATGATTTAGGTTGTTAGGGTATTTTAATATTTTGTATATAGATATTGACTAGTTATCTTATATTTCCTTATATCAGAAGGTTTGAATTTTTTGTTTATATATAGAAAATATAATATTTGTAATTTTTTAGGACATAATGCTCATCATTCCAATGAAATCCTTAATAAAAAATAATAATAAAATCTTGATGACATTAACCGTTATACAAACTTTTAAATTAAATAAAATAAAATAAATCCCCATGGTTAAATATATCATCCTACTAAATATGGTAATAAAACAGACTCAAAACCAACATTCAAAAAAAATAAAAAACTATAAAAATTAAGAAAACAATTCCCCTGTTATTAAATATAAATGAATAAAAAAATTCAAATGATGAGGTCATTATCAATAAATTATTCCCATAAAAAACATAATTAATATTTAAAATTATTTTATTAATGTAATGTTTTTAATACAATAGTAGAAAAATAAATTCTAAACAATTATGAGAACTAATATGTATCAATGTGTTTATATAATTGGATATTTGTGATTCCAAAAGTATCTGTTTATCTAGTTTATATTTTTTTAAGAAATGTTTATAATGAATTAAATCACAAAATGATTGGTTGGGAGAGACCTATTTTGTGTTTTTCATAAAATTGGTTTTGTCGTGAGCATTCATAAATAAAATTTTGAGTAATACATTAAATGAAGACATGAAAATATGAAACATATAGATAAGTGACAAGCCATCTTATTTATTATCCAACCTATTGTTCTGACATTTTCTTTAATACTTTTATATTTCATATTTATGTAGAATCTAAAGATAATAAGCTAAAAAACTTTGTGAATAGTTAAAAATATGTAACTTGAATCCCCTGAATGGCCAATCCTATTATATTACAATAGAATGGTTTCCAGAGTTTATAATTTATATTGTATAAATTCAGTGCTTTATAAAATTTTAGTGATAGAAGTGCCCAAATTTTAAATCATAAAAATAAAATTAGGGATTAACTAATAGAAACAAAAATCCAAAAAACAAATGAATATAGACGTGGAGTGGGAGGAAGGGAGAGATTTGTTGGGAGGGTGGTAGAGATGGCAGGATGTGTAGTGTAGGGATCCAGGTGTGATTGTTGTGATATGGGAGGCATGAGAAGAGGGATTCAAGGGTTAGAGAGATGGAAGTTGAGGTAGGGATGGGAGTAAATGAAGGAATGAGATCCAAAGTTAACAGGGTATAGAGATGGATGTTATTGTCAGAGTGGCAAGGAATATGATGGGTGGTGGCAGAGTTAGGATTTATTGATTTGGGTGTGTATAAGGGGGCATATGTTGGGTCATTTTTTTTCAATATTATAGTTGACAATAGGAGTCCTTTGATGTGTTTCAATAAATATAACTGACAATAGGAGTCACCTTTTCTAGGGGGTGTAGAAATACGAATTTCTAATAGTGATTTTCCCCCTAAATAGAAAATCCTAAAATTTATTGGATATAACTTCTCATATCATGGGATGAAATTTCCACATAATATATAACACTTCATAATTGGTGACAATCTTATTTCATTATAGTAACTTATTTCATTCTTGTAGATCTCAATATATCATTATTATCACATTCATCTTCAAGTCGAAACAACTCAATGTTTCCACTATAATATCTAACATTTCCTTATGAGTCATGAAATCCAAACAATTGTGTGGACCCTAATATTGAAAAATATTCATACCTCTTAAATTCTTACATACTTCCACTAAAATAGGTAATATAATGAAAATGAATTTTTTTAAGTGTGATGGAATAATAGGTTATGGATTGAAGGAATTATTTTTTATATGATGGTAAATATTATATTTTTATAAAAAAAAATAGCATAAATATCCAACACGCTATCTATTTATAATAATATCATGAACTAAAAAACAGTCTTAGTAGACCCCGATCATCTTTTTAGAGGGATATCAAATCATCTATTAGAATCCAATGTTGTTACAGTGGAAGGGAAACTAATTATATCAATACCTCATCCAAAAGACTCATAAAGGATCTCTACTAGATATTTTATGGATTTTTACACGTTACATGAACATATATGGTCTCCATATTATTGTTTCCTCCTTTTATCTACATTTATTTACCTAACCTCATAATAACACTCATAATCACCCATGTAAAATCTAAAACTAAACTATTATTATGTCTTAAATCCATTGTTTTTTAAAATAATGAAAATTTATAAAAATGTAAAATAATATTTTATGCTTTTTTCATTATTCTCTAACATGATTATGATTATAAAATCATTGTAAAGATTATTATTATGGTCAAGATGTGCAATGTTGTGGTTACCATGGTTTTTTTCATATGTGGCATAAATCATTTTTTAATTTTATGTAATGGAATATCCATTTTTAATAAATAATAGATTGATTATAGTACAAAACCTAGAAAAATTTATATAATAATTCTACTAAATGTAGGGTGTAGTGTTTACCCTTATTCTGAGTTAGTGAGAAAACTAAAAAATATCAGAGCCTTGATAAAAATGTTTAAAGCATAAAAATATAATTTTTACCCTTCTAACATGTATTTTTTGATGAATTTATAAAAGATCTTAAATGGGGATTCAAAAGGGAAAAAAATATCATGGTTTATTATGGAAATTATGTATTACCATAGGAACAATATATTTAGATTTCTCATTGAGGTCATTGGTTGAAGCCATCAAAGGTGAAATAAATAAATAATATCAAAATTAATGAATTAGTTTCAAATATATAATGAATCCATTATAATAACAATTGAAAAAACCAAAATCCCCCTATCACTATTTTTATCCACATAATCCCTAAATTGAGTGAGGGGTGATGATGGTATGGTGGAAAGAACTGGGAAGACACTATACATAGGAGAGAAGTTCCTTTATGAAATCACATGTCATGATCAAGGAAGATAGAATATTTCTCAATGAATGATACAATATAATTTTTTGACTTTTTAATTTTTATACTCACTAATATTATTTAATTTTATTTTGAATTTCTTGGTTGGATTCCTTTTCTTCATTTTTTATGTATAGTGTTTTTAATTCCAGATTTTTCTTATATTATTTTATAAACAACTATGATGATCATCAGATAGCCATTATTGGTATTTTACTCCAAGTATCATTATGTTTATGATAAAAATATATATTCCCCTCTTTTTTTAGTGATGATACACTTTTGTTAGTGGAATAGTAAATGATGAGAGAGTGAGAAAGTATCAGTTCATAATGGATGAATTTCAACCCATTATTATTCCTACATCATTCATATGCACACACACACACACTTTCTCTTTCTTCATCCTCTCTCCAATCATTACACATTCATGTGAAATATATACAGATAACCTATCATTCTCCATCATCAATGAAAAATGGCTTGGGTGAGTGGATAATGCACACTAGGTAGCTGGTTATAGCGTGATGACATGGAGACTCAGTTAATGGGGGTTAGAATGATTGAGGATGGTGTGAGGTCGTATTAATATATGATTTTTATAATTCTAGGTTTAACAGTACATACAGATTTGTGATGATGGATGAAACACATTTTTTTATGGCTGACATGTGGTGGGTGCCAGATGAATGACAATGTGAGCATATGTTTAGTTATAGTGGAGGACATTGTGGTGATCTGTATGTCCCTTTGAAGGGGGATGCATTCAAGGTGTTTTATACATTAATAAATGCGTGATATTGAATGAAATGTGAATAGATAAATTTAAAAATAAATGATACCTAAAATTTGAACAACTTTATTAGAGAGTTAAAATAGTGGAATGAATAGAGTGGGTTGTGTGTATCAACCATTTCATTTATATATTAGGTTTTTATAATAGTAATAATAATAATATTTTTATTATTTTTAAAAATAATTTTTTATTATAAATCCTCCATATGACATTGGATTGAATATCCATATATAATATCCTGATAATGTCCTATTTGTGTTTATTTAAGACCAATATGTTATATAGAATTCCATCTCATAATATAAACCATAAGTCCCATAAAAAATATCTCTCATTTTTGATACAATGAATTATATATTTTCCATCAAAAGCACATTTTGGAAAAATGGATAGCCTATCATGTGTATTATTTTCATATCAATTTCAATTACATGGTATGTTAAATAATCCAAGGCCATTTATATTGTGGGAGAAGTGCATTTAAAATTTATCTTTATGGAGAATATTATAGGGACTAAATATATTTGTCCGAGAATTCTAATCAGATTGGTGGAGTTATTATATTCCATAGTATAGGTGTCTTATAAGAAATATAGGATAATATATTCTTGGTAAATGTATCATGTAGGGTCTTTATTTCACCGACATGATCAGTGATGGGATCACCTATTTAGGGAGTTGGTAATCCATATTCTATGAGATCATTAAATGTTTGGATCCTTCTACTTCGGTATTTTTCAGTAAGGCCAAAATTATCTAATATTTTTCCTATGAGGTTTCATGGGATTCATTGCATTTATAGTTTAATATATGATGTATTTTTATATATTTTTTGATTTTGATGTTACAATATTCCCATGAATGATGAGAAAGATTAGTGTTTTGTAATATCCCCCAATATCAATACAACTAATGTGTTAATGATAAAAAGAAAAAACAATTTTGTATTGGGACATGGGACTCCTCAGAAACTCATGGGATTCCTTTGAAATGTTATTTACAGGTGGGATATTGGCTTCATGATTCATGGACATCCATAAACATTGTGCAACACTAGTTTTTCAAGGGAATCAGATCCTCATGGGTCAGAAATGATATGTTTGGGACTTCTCAATACCATAATAATTATAGATAGATTCTATATCTATATAATCTTCTTATTTTATCATTTAATTACTTCCCTATATTGGTTTTTGAGTTGTTTCTTGTAATATTTATAGTTACACTTCAATAATTATAGATCTACAATAACATTGTGTTTTTATTTTCTATTTCTCTCTTTTGGTCAACAGTTAGAAAATGATTTTGACCTTACATGTCTCTTGGATTTTTTATAGTTTTAGGGCCTTCTACATGGTATGTTTATAGTAACCCATGCATGGAAAATATCTCCATTTGTGATGTGTCTTTACTGATTGTGTTGTGGTTTTGTGAAGGTATTTAAAAACTTGGTGCTAGTTTTGATTGTTCTATATTTATGCCTTCGAATTAATGGTGGACGATAAAGGAACATGTCAATTATAGATGGTGATGGTGACCATTGAGCCTAAAGATCCCAAAAAAGTAAATATATTAAAGAAGGGATTTGTTATATCTTGTACCTTTAATTTATATAGAACTATTATTTTTATAGAAATTATTTTAATTTTGTATTTGGGATGTACTTCAATCTATTGTCGAATTAATGTGTTATATAAATATTTTAGTTATTTATATTTTTCCAATGATTGTTACATTTTGTTGTCATGATTTGTAGATTTGGGTTGTTTTTGGTTCATTTAAGTTAACAGATTCTAATTTATGTGTTATTCCAACTCTATGCTGTTAGACAACCCTTTGAATATTCAATGTAATCTTGGGGGGGCGGGGGAACTCACATATTATCAGTAGCCTGTGTGGGGGCCCAGTTGGTCATGTCATGTCAGAGTGGTAATAATGAATCTTATTAAGAGGGATGGATTTTGGAATTACTTTTCATATGATAATTTTTAGGAAAATTCGGTTAATGGTGTTAATGGCGTCTTGATTTTTAATTTAGACTATGTATAAAAACAAAGTTATGGTAGTTGATGTATCATTTCTCTAGGACTTTGATACCAAGATAGTGGACCCATATCACTATTAAATAATTTTTTGTATAAAAAAATTATTAAATTCATTATACAGTAGTAAAATATATCATTAATAATTTCATTGTTACATCTCATCATAATACACATAAATACGTATAGGTTGACCCTATCAAATTTTAACTGTTATCTAGTCATTTAAATTGGCATGTTTATGTTGAGCTCATGCTTTTAGTTGGGCCTCTCACTATTAGTTTGTGATCGGTGGGGTGTATTTTTCAAAACAATTGTTAAGATAAATTATTTCCCACTAACCTTGGTAGTTACTATGTCATTTTCATTTAATATAGATCTTGTAGAATGGATGGTAATTACAACATTGTTGAAAAATACTTCTTGCGTACTGACATTGTTATGAGCCATTTGGTGAAGAGAGCCTCATGAGTTTTTGACTTGAGCCTTATCTTTTGGTGACTAAGGCTTGACTAAATTTTGAGTCTTAAATTTTAAATTAGATTAGAAATATTCTTACAAGATATTGATTCTTCAATCGCGCTTCCAAAAAATAATTATGCACTTATGGTGGATGATATTGTTTGTGAAATCATAATGTGACTTCTCTACTAGAGGGGGAGTTTTATCATTTATCTGAGATATGTTTTTATCAATGTATGTTGGGATTACACAATTGTTGTGAAAATATATTGATGAAAAAATCAATGAATTTATGAGGTGTTCCGTGGGAAAGATTCATGGATATATTTTTCAAGCTCTGTGATATGGGTATTTAATATGGAGGAAGATTTATTGAGTTCTGGTTATGTTTTCATGAAACACCATGTGTTCATGTAACTAGAATAAGGCTTCCTTAGTTGAGTATTATATATATAGATCATCTTTATTTATTTAATCAGATTATATTTTTAAATAAATAATGATATATTAGTTATGGAGTTATAAAAACACTTTGTAGGTGGCGATGATATCATGAACACCCATTTTGTTTATCATGTTCACTATTGAGGCGGTGTTTAGTGATTGATTTCATTGTACAATGGAAAATGGGGGTGGATAATGCATCAATACCCACAGATTATTTTCCCACAAGGTTAATTCATGTATAAAATATAGTATTGATGGTAACAGTTACATGATTATGCACGTTGGAAATGATTATGTAATGAAAATAATTAGTAATTATTGGAGTGTGACTCATGTAGGATAATTAAGGACCCTCATACCAGAGGATAGATGCATGAGTTATACATCCATCTATATTCTATGGGGGTACTATTATTCTGGTTAAATGCTCTAGCCAATCCGTTTTGAACTGGATATCATACACTAATTGTGGGAAACATTCACACTCCCATTCTAGTGTAGTGATTCTATAATTTATACAGATAATATTTTTTCCGGAAGATTACATTTTGGTATAGAATAGGTGTACTGGTTATTACCCTTAGTGGTAGATAACCAATCCATTATTTTATAATGTGGAGTTACTAGTTTAGAAAATGGGTTGGAACCCACATTCAATATGTATTGAGCCCCCTCAAGTGTGGTGAGTATAACAAACACTCTGGGTTATAAGATTCTCTATCCATCAACATTTTTGTCTGTATTTCTGTGTTATGTACCTAATAGGGAAATTTGATTCATATAAATGTTTAATAAATCCTACAATATTTACTTGGGAGACCCATGATTGAACCATTTTGAGATGATGATGTTTAAATAAAATTTCATTCTATATATAGAGTCTCAGTGGGAGTGGATGGAGTAATGAACAACCTTGACACATTTAAGGAATTTATGGGAAATATCCTTCCTCTCATTGATTTATGGAGGATGTTATATAGAATTTAAAGAATTAATCTAGACATTAAATAATATTATAAATTATAGAGTAAACACATGATTTGAGATATATAATTATAGTGTATCAATTGTTATTTATAGAGTTAATTTAATGGTAGTTGATAAGATCTTAGTAACGTTGTAGTGGTGAGATAGTTGACACATTTAATAGAGGACTTTATGTTTTAAGAATGTATGTGGTATATTATCTTATGGATTTATAGTAATAATTTTTACGTGGATAAAATGATTATTTTCACCATCAATCAATTTTTGTGGGCCCATGCTCTCATGCCTTGTGTATAATAGGCTCATTGGGGTAATAATGACTATGATTTCAAGTGAAATTAGAAATTACTGGGTAGTTTACCAAAATGATTCATCATAAATTTGTGAATCACAAAACCTAATTTTTTGGGCATATATAGGCTTTACCTTATCATCTCTATAAAATAATCTAATGTAAATTATGAGTGGAGGATTCCCATGAAGGTTGAATACATCGATGTATAATATCCTATGGATCTTAATGGGAGTACTCATCACATGGAAAAATACTACTATATAGTGGAAGTAGAGACTCTCTAATGATGTTTAATATTTTTGTCACTCATGTATGTGTTATCATAGGGTTTAGATATTTTCAATTTAATTAATCTATAGGGTTAGGACCATCTAATTTGGATTATGGTTTCTTATTCCACCTATTTTAAATTGGAATGTTGTTGTGTAATTTAATGATTTTTTGTTCCTAATGTTATAATTGATAGCAATAAGAAACGAGAGATTGAAGGAAAACATGATTATCTTTGATAATGTCTGAAATAAAAATCTTGTTAAAGGTAAGTATTGTGGATTTCTATAGGTGTAAAATTGTGGATATGGATGAGTGTCTTTGTTTCTCTCGATCTATGTGATAATAGTATTGGGTTCAATGTCGTATTGTTAAGAAATAGATGAGATAATGATATAGATCATACATATTTTGTATCATGGATTCTCTTCAAAAGATAGTGTGCACTCATGTAAATCACATAGTTTTTAAGTGTGGTGTGGATGGATTATTCCCATCTAAAAATTATTTACCATACTTTTAAATGTCGGTGAGTGATGCACTCTTCGTAAAGGTAGCCATGTAGTCAAATTTGATTCATGTTTTCGTTTTTTTGTTTCTTTGACATGGTTTGATCCAATATAATTATGGATGAAAGATGATATTTCATTCATATGTGGTTGAGTATCAATTTAGTTTAGAGATTATATCACCATTTTTTTGTTGGTTCATGATATGGTGGTGGTTTAACACATGGGATTGAAATGTACGTTTCCTAGTTTTCTAGCACAACTTGATTCCATATCGTGGAAAAATCCTTTGTATGGTGGGAGGGATATAGTGACCTAGTTTCTTTCATCATTTTACTTAGATCAATTTTATGTTTTAATGTCTTGTAACCTCCTTAGGTGTAAAAGTTAAATTTACCTTAGTATGAAACAAAGGAAAAATTACATAATGGTCTCATTGAATTTGATGTGTGTTCTTTCAGCCCATGATGAGCCATCATAGATAAGACAATTCACTGAGGACTTAATAAAAGTGTTTAAATTAAAAATATATTTATTTTATCCCATGAAAATATATTTTTACTAAATTTATTATATAAAAAAAATATTATTATATTATGATAATGTTGATATTTTGGTTGTGTTGGGAATAAGGGTTTTATCCTAGGAGAAATATAATTTGATTTCTTATCATAGTCCTTGGGTTTAGATTATCACGAGCTAATTAAATTAATTGATTTAATATCATTAATTTGTATAAATTATATGGTGAAGCCTATTAAACACCCTAAAATACATCATAAACACAATCTATCATGATTTATCTGTATAATACATTTCTTGAGTGTGTGTAAAATATGTGTTGAAAAGGCAGGAAGTAAGAATTCACATGAGTGATGAGTAAAATTATTTAACTAAATCAGGAACGGTTATCGATTTATACAAAATATTCATAAATTAATGGCCCAATAACAAGGTAGTACTTTTTATATTTTTCTCTATTAATTATGAAATATTTCTTAGATTTTATGGTTTAATTCATATTGTTTATAGAAGATTTAGGGGGCTTATAATTTAGGGAAATGTTGATATTATTCTCCTATACCCTTGAGTGCTCATCAAATTAACCTTAATGGATCATTTCCTCTACATCACTAATATGTTATCATAGAGAAATATTTATCCCTCAAATTTTTCATGGAGATGAAATGGTTTATATAGCAGAACTATAATGGAAGAGATATAGATACATGTATCATGATATAAATATTTTCCATATTTTTATCCCCAATCCCACCCTTCCCCACCAACATCACATCCCTTTTATCTTTCCTATCATTAGTCAAATATGATCTATATCACCAATGTTATCCAATATAGGTGACATGGGGCATATGAATGTACATATCCATTATGTGGTGGATGATAAAAATTTAGGAAAGTGGAATCCTGACAAGTAGAGGTTGGTGAAACTGGGTTTGGAGTGCATTATTCTTGACGGTTTTATGGCAATGGGATATGCCAGGCCGAGCAGAGGATTGTGTTGATAAGTTTGGTGGATCAATCGATGATGGATTTCATGTGAAAGTTGTGTGATCTATAAAGGAAAAATTAAATTGTTGGAAATGGTTGTGGTCAAATGTGGTTCTAGGTAGGGCATTTCCATGGGGTGTGTGGGAGGTCTTGTAGAACTCTAAAAAATCAAGGTATAATAAAAGATAAACTAATTAAATAAATATAAAAAGGTGTTACATTATTGGAGAGATAAATGGTGATGTGAATAGAGGGGGGTTTATATTTTCATCCTATAAGAAATATATATATATATATACACATTCATATTTTGTATTTTAAATGTAATTAAAATAATAATAATAATAAAAACATTGTAATTATTATATTTAAAAATAATTTGTTTTTATTTGAACTTAAATAACATATATTTTAAGATCATTTAATACCAATTTTATCATGGAATCAAGACGAGAGATTCATGACAAATATGTGATTCAAATTTCCGACTCATGGAATGAGCCTTAGTCCTATTTTGGAATCAAATATTTTGTTTGATATGAAAAAACTAAAAAAATTTATATCATGCATGTTTTTCATAAATATATAGCCTTCCCTAATTATTTTTCTACATATATATAAATGAAAATATATATTCTTTTATCTGATTTCATTTGTGATGAACGATAATAATATTTTGAATATATCACTTTTTGGATAATAATGGTGTTCCAACACAACATTTATAGTATTCTCATCCTATAAGAAAACTTGTTTTCCCATCAACCGAGGTTGTTTCCAAATAGGATAGAAACCTCTATTTGTAGTATGTATTACATGTAGGCTAGGTTTTTATCCACAATTATTGGGGATGAAAATATCTATCTATTTATTTGGAATTCACATTTTTTAAGAGCTCATTATGGTTTGGTATCCTCCATTAGATTTTTTATTTCCCTCAAATATGTTGTTTTAAATCCTGTCAAATATATTACATTATAGTTACTATAAGGTTTTGTGGGTTTATTTGATTTTTAATTTATCTTTCTTATTTGGTGTTATGGTTTTATGGCATATATAATGAGGTATTTTCTTAAATAATTAGAAATATTAGTTATAAGAAACTTGTATGGATTTGTGTGGTAATGTGTATGATGGAATGAGGATATGATTATATTTTATATGGTCTTAGGAATGTCATGTAACTCATGACCTCCATTCAAGATGTTATTTGTAGTTGGTCTATTAACTATAATCTTGATGGACTTATATCTAATTAAATTATAATAAATTTCTCTTGGGAATATTATCTATATACGATTGATCTAATATAAATGGTACTTATTCGTTCCCTTAGAATTATTATTATAGAGAATATATATCAAATTTTCATTTTATCCTTTGGTTACTTCTTAATACCATAATTTGATATGGTTGATCTTTGTCTTCCTATAGTTTATTCTTTAGTAGTGGGAGTTTAAAGCTGAGATTGTGTTATGAATTTTCATTGTATTTCACTTAGACACTTATTATACAAGGATTTTGTGATAACTTATTTCTGTGTTTACTTTTTTGGTTTTTTTGTAATCCTACTAGTTCTATTTTTACTCACACATTAATGTTATTTGTTCCAACATGTGTTTTTTCTATAAATATCACACACATGTTCAGTTATGGTCATAACTGAAGTGGAGTTAGTGTTTCTTATGTGAAGTTTAAATATGATGATACTTAGTAGTGAATGGTAGAGAATGATGATCTTGGATTTTTGTGATAAATGTGGAAGTTAGAGATCATTCTATATGTATATGTATAGAGGAGGGGATTTCTATTGTCTAGTACCTTTCATATTCATATTGTTATTATTTTTATTGTTTCTTTTGTTTTTTCATATGTGGTGTGTACTAATATTTTTTGAATTTATATGAGTTTTATATATTGTTAAATAATTAATAATATTGAAATAAATGTTAATAGTTTTTATACGATCTAGATGTTTGTGTTTTTTGAAGTTAATTTAGGAAGAGGAATCACATATTTTGAGATTTTCCTTCTCAGTGCTAATCCCCAACCCCTGACCTATTGGATGTGAGATAAGGGTGGGACTCCCTTCATTTTTCTTGTCTTGGTGGGGCTCTAATGGATTGGGTTGTATCATATTTATTCCAAATCTAAAATATTCTAATATATCAGTTATTTTAGATACATAAAAATACATAGATATATATTGGAAATCCTCTCTCAGGTAAATGAAATTTAAAATCATTCTGAAAGGCAACACAAATTTTTATTGATGGAGATATATTTTGATATATTATGAATATATTAAATATATTGAATACAAGATCCTAAATATGTTATATAAAATTATTTGAAATAAATAATTTTATAAATATTAATTTAATATTATTATTTAATAGAACTCCTATAAAATTTAAATCCCATGCACTACTATTATATTCATAGTTAATTACCATAACTCATAGTGTAAAATAAATCATTCATCTATATGTTGAAATATATTCTTACATAGATTTAAATAAATTTTAATTAGTGATACATTATTTTAACCTAAATAACGAGGAAGTCAAATTATTTTTAAATATAATTTAAATTCCAACATTATTAAAGATAGAATAATTATTTTCTTCTTCTTTATTTTTCACACAAATGGGTTTAAAAAATGTTACAAGAAGTTATGGATTCATATTCACACTTTCTTAAAGTGATTCTATTTTACAAGACATATGTTTTTTTCCCATTTTCCAACTACTATGTGTTTTTTGGTTAGTAAGGATTGTAATTTAATAGTATATAATGGTTTCTTCTATATTTTTTAAATTTTTTTTTAATTCCAATTTAATACATTTTTACGTTCATGAATAGATTTTTTGGTTGTTGTGTTTAGGGGTGTCCTATTATTTTAAGTACAACATATCCTCTTATTATGAAATATTTATTTACAATATTTTTTATTTTATCGTTGATGAAATTAGATAAATATATATATATATATATATATTATTATATTACCTCAGAAAAAATCATTCTATCTGATGGGTTTATTGATTTTTTATAAATTTTTCAATTTCAAAAAAATAAATGTATACATGAATAAAATTTTTGTATCCAAATGTAAAATCAAAAATTTATTGAAGAAAAATAAATCATTTCATCACACAATGTTTAAATAATTTCATCCTTAATATGTGTGGTGGGATTGGATTGGAAAATTTAATTTTAATAAAATATAGATTAGTTATGTCCATGATCATAATTATTATCTTAATGAATCGATGATGGATAGTGAAATTTAAATCTGTTTAATGTTTATTTTATCATTTAATGGAAATAATATAAATAGATTAACACATCATTTGATACCAATATTTATGTTTCATATTTTAATTTTAATTCTAGAACAACAAAACATCCTGACAAATATGATAACATATTTATAGATGATGTTTTTGAGGCAAATATAATAGAAATCTAAACTAATTAAACAACATATATTTTTGAATTATACAAAGTTCAATATTAAGAATTATATAATGTTTATTCAAATTATTAAAAAAAATTGTCTATTGAATTTATTCCACATAATATACCTATATGGAATTATAGATAAATAAATTTTCATGATAGTAAAATAAATTAAACACATTCATTATATTTTCAAAACATTAATATATTTATATAACTCTGATTTTCTAAAATTTTCATCAAGAAATGAAAATTTTAATGTATCCCTATTGATGATAAATTTTCCATTTTTATAAAACCAATTTTTATATATCTATTATAGTAAAGCATAAATTGTATAATTTAATAGATAATACAGATCTATATTAAAGTATAGTAGAGTTTTTTAATTTTTAATTAAATGTTACACATTCAATTAGTTATTATTATATTATAATTAATGTGGACTCCATTTTGGAATATTATCATAGCAAAACATGAACAATTATTCAATAATGAATTTATTTTAGAGAATCATTTAAAATTTTCTAATTAAATCCTAACATGTATAAAATCAATAATTCCATTTCAATTTAAACAAATTGGTATCTAAATATTGTAAAAAACAAAAATTAGACTATATAAATCCTTATTATTTTTATTTCATTACATGAAAATATATAACTATGTAAAACTGTTTTATAAACATAAACATAAACCATGTCAAAATCCTCATAAGTTACTAGATGAATTTTAATGGCATTAATTATCAAGAAAAAATAGAGATTCATTATACATAATGAAACATTATATATGATATTTATTATATATAAGGAAATATATTAAATTATACCAATTAAAATAAAATAATCATACCACAAGTAAAAATTATTATTTGAGTTGAAAATTATAGTACTGTGAGATTTTATGACACTGTTCTCTAGAAATGTATTTCATTAAATAATATTGTTTATATAAAACATCAGGTTTAAATGAACAATGATATACTTTTCAAAATTTATTATTTAAAGTGACTATTATCACATATCCATTGAATTGGTGGATATCATTAAAACTAACTATTTTATGAAAATTTAATGAATTTTATATGAATAAAATGATTTTATGGGTGATTAATTTATTATAAATTAAAAAATGGAAATAACACAGATAATTTTCTAAAAAATAGTTTTTTTGTGAGAAAGTGGTTTTTGTCTTAATAAATTAAATTAATCACTATTTTTGAATGCTTTTAATGAAATTTAGATATTATAAATTGAATAAAATATTTGAAAATTCATCCAATTCTTTTTCTGGTAATGGAAGAGGAATAAACCTTCGTTTTCCCTTAAAAATGAATTTTTCTAGAAAATGATTTTCAACCTGTTTTCCACCCTAACATCAAAGTAACACTATAGAACTTATAAAAAATAAATTTTATAAAATGGGGCCCATATTGGGAGTTAGTATGTCAAAATTTAGCGTATATGTCTCTCTTTTTTAGGCATTATGACTAGTACCTGTGGTAAAATTTTTTGCCTCGGTAAAGGATAAATCTAGATTACATAGGTTTAAAATATGATAAGATAAACATTTATCATCTAATTTATTTTTGGACAAAGGTAATTTAAATCATAAAAAATTAGGATCAAAATTGAATTTTTTAACGGATATAGGTCTATGAAAATGATTTATATAATATTTATACCAAAGAAAAACACATAAATATCATTATCTTACATTTAAATATCACTTATGTATTCAAAAAGGGAAAAATAAAGTTGTTAACAAATATTAATGGTTATTTATATCATAACGGTATTATTTTCTAGATGAAAATTTATTTATTTATTTATTAATTATATATTTACCCTAAATAATAATCCAACACTGTTGTAATATTTTTTCAATTAATAGAAATATAAAATAAATGATACTAATAATATCAAAAGTAAATTTATATTATTGAATAAAGTATGATAAAATATTTATTGGAGAATATAATGTGTAATTTTTATGATAGATTATTATATTTAAATTTCATATTTTTCTTGGTGTCTTTAGTTTCAAATTAAATGAATAGAGTCAAAAATGTGATTACAGATATTTTATAAATATAATATTTTATTAAATTATTTTAAAAAATTAAAATAATGATGGAAATAATTTGGATAATATATGATCATAAATAGAATCCATTGGCCATCCATGAACCGATTTTCACCTTATAAGTAAAATTAAAACTTTTTAAGAATGAAAAATATTTTACTGTTGCTTAAGTAACAATATATTGACCTAAGGGTTAGATGAAAATATAAGGAGTTGGTAAGAAAAAAATGTAAATTTTTATAATATTTTTAATATCTCATATTTGAATATATATACATTTTTAATCGTATTTTTATATAATTAATTTTTATATTTTAATTTTTAAATAATTACAAGTTTTCCCCTCCCCTCACTTACAAAAGTTAAGACCATTTTGCTGTTATTTAAACCACTTTTAGAATTTTATATCAAAAAAATTAAAAAGAATCATCTCAATATAATTATCTACATTATAGTGGTTTTTATCCTCCAATAACCATCCCTGAACCTTAGATCAATAATAGAAAATGTAAAAGGGTTATTTTGATGAAGAGGTTATTTTTTTAACTGATCACTTTCTTTTTTACTTCGTATTTTACTATATATAATCTTTCTATATTGGAAATAAAGTATTAACATAAATGTAATAAATATATTAAAATGCTATTATTATTATTAAACAATCATTATCCACCATTTCATCTAACTAATGTAATGTGAATGTATCTCTCATTTGTATGTACAATATATCATTTCCATATGGGGATATAATAATTTTATCATCGTGATATTTTATGGATGGTTATTATGATTGGTTTAATTTTTATATATTATCTTTATGTAATAAAAAATTTATTAATAAAAATATCATATATACATTCTCACATAAAAACATGTTGGAAATTGATTATTTAATTCATATGAAGATGTGGACTACCACAGCCATAATGTGATGTGATTGTTTTTTCATTTTTGAATTACATATATTGTAATAAAAATGAATTTTATGAATAAGTATGCTGTTTATTATATAATAATTATTCTATAATAGTGAATTATTATTTACCTTTATTTAGGTCTATCCATCAATAGGTGAAGACAACTTTCATGCATACGTATGTCCTACAGTCTCCATGAATGATGTAGTTCATTTTTATTTTTCTAATTTTATCACTATATATATAATGAATATATATTATATTAATACCATAGTTAAAATATATTGATTATGGAACCAGAATCCAATTATTAGTACTTGAACTACGGAACTAAAATTCCCATAAAAATGAAATAATTAAACAATGTAAATGATGATTTTAATAAGGAGATATTAATAAATGGACGTTAAATGTTTATAATATGATCATATATTATATAATAATTACATAAATTATTGTGGTATATTATTTCAAAATATATACATTTATTATATAGGTGGTTAGAGTGTACAAATATATACTCAAACTCAAGCTAATGATTTTATATTACTATCTCAATGTTTATATGTATTGTTTATGATTAATATTACGATGATAAAATAAAATGATATAAATCTCCTAAAACTTATGAATTTCATTATACTCTATGTATTTCTTTAGAATATATATTTTTATATCATTTTACTCTTATAAGTTACTCATTATCCTCAAAGAACATTTTAAAGAAAAATCTTCATTATAGGTCCCCCCAATAGAAGAACGTTTTTCCTTCAAATCCAAGTTTTTTAAAAATAGTTTTAAGAAAGATTCAAATATTCACATATGATTGTTTGATGATTTGTTTACTATTGGTTTATTTTTTTTAAATTAATATTTAAGATATTTCACAATGGAGGTACTTTTAGATATTTGTTTACAAAATTACTAATTGAATTTTTTTTTTCATTAAACTAATATGACATGAATGGAATTTACCTCCATCATGAACAATAAATTATTTTAACACTCCATTATATGTTTTCAAGTATATTTTCATGGAAATTTTTTCCCATAATATTTTTAAAATATTTATATTTGAAATATGTGATTTTTAAGTTAAAAAAATTTCCCTCAAGAAATATTATAAGTGTCCTTTTTAATGAATTTTTATATAAGATGAAATAATTTTATGTAACTAATGTTTTATTAGACATATGATTCAATAATACTATAAATATTTTTCTTATGAATAATTAATGATTATTATGACAAGATGATTATGAAACCCATTAATTTTCCAAAATTTATCCTATGATTAAATTATGAAATATCTATAAAAACATTTTCTTTTATATGGGTTATGACAAGATGAAATGTTTATGAATCTTATTTATTTTCATGATTTATGATATGATGAATTTTTTTATAATATTATGGAAAAAATATTTGTAATTATCATTATGTTTTGGGTGTTCCCAGAATTATATATCCCTCCAATGCATTGGGTGAATATAGATATAACATGATATAAACATGAATGGAATAGACAGTAAAACATATTCAATAAGGGAATATATTCACCCATACAGACATTAGTGTGATCCATGATTACTAAGATGGAATATAAATTTAACAAAATACTCTATTATAGTCAAATAATTTCATGATTTACTATGAAAGAAAATTATTTTTATGTATATGGGTATTCCATAGATCTATGTTGTATTACAATGTTATAATCCCATGGTTCTTGTTTTTTAATTCCTTTATGATTCATGTCTTATGAATTTTAAATATTTATTATATGTCTCTAGATTCTGATCAGTGATATTAAAGGTATGGGTTTTAAATATTAATCTCATGTTATCATACCCTTATTCACATTCTATATTTTTGTGAACATTTATGTCTCATATGTTTAGCATTTTTGAGCATATGAGATCACCCTTTCTTATGTTTCATTTTCTAGGTTATGATGTAATGTTTTAGGTATGTGGGTGATTATGTAGATATCTTATGAATACATTTCTTATCTTTCCATGTTTTTAAAGACAATCGACCAATGGGATTCTAGTGTGCATCATTATGTTATGTAATTGATATTTATCTAATAAGATTTAATTTATACGTATGAAAAATTATTGGCCGATATAGCTGGTATCCTAGTTATTTTTTACCATTTTAATCTATGATGACAAAACATTAATTAGAACCCTTGGGATATGTATAAGTATGAGATTAAATAATAATGTTTTCATAATGATAATTGATTGACATGGTAAAAACTGAGGTGTCATAGATTAAAGAGAAATTTTCATAATTTAAACATCCAATTAAGTATTTTCCATGATTAATTGGTTTCCCATTATGATTAATTTTTTTGCACTATACCTTTTTGTTTTAATCATTGGATGAAACCTGAATTCATTCTCTTAATGCTAATTCTGATGAATAATAAAATGTTTGTCCTCTGATGTAATCAACTGTTATGAGAACTAGAATGAAAAATCACATTGCTATTCTGACACAATTTTATTATCTTATGAATCATTTTGATCTTACAAACATGAAAAATTTGTGAAAACCATATTTTGATTCTTCTTGATGCCAATTCTAACCTTTTTATTGTGGACCTACTAATCTACTAGTTGATGTAAAATTAATAAATAACATTGAGAATGTAGTTTTCACTCACCATTGTATTATGAATGAAAATGTCATTTGGTATATATATCATTTATAAAGAGAATTATATCATTGGTGGACTCTTATCAATAACACCAAGCAATAGAAAGAATTAAATTCCATGGAGTAGGATATATTCATGATAATTTTTGGTATAAAAAATTTGGTCATATTATTCAATAAAAAATGGATATTGAATTTCTTAAAGCAAGTTCAATGGAAAAATAATCCATGAGTACCTCTGATTAAACCATTACAAGACTTTTAACGTATTATTATGGTATTATCTTCTAACCTAAATGTATGGTTGATTGATTCATTAATGGATTACAAACTAAATAAATGAATGAAATTCTTTATAAGGGATGTCAACAGATATTAAGAAATAATTTTTTTTTTCAATCAAGGTGGATATAAAGATAGTAGTTAACCATAAATATAATGGTTTTGATAGGAAAATAACGATGGAATTCATAGGAAATTATAAAAAAACATGGAGATTAGAAAACGTGTTTAACATTATGCATGGATTGTGGAAGGAAACATAGAGTAAATTCTCATAAGGGGACAAATAAAAGTTTTATTTTTTGATGGGAATGTTATAAGTAAATAGAATTACTATCTTATGGGTTGAAGAAGATAGGTATTTATACATCGAAATACCTCAAAATACACCACTCACCTCTTCTGTTTCAAATATGAGGACAATGTGAATTATTCAAACTCATGATCAAATGTAAAGTCTATTATTGATGATCAATATCAAAACCCACTTAATAAAAGTGAAGAAGTAAAGTTTTATATGATAACTATTCTGATGTGGATTATAATAATTAAGAGTTAAATGGTATGCTTTCCATCCACAAAAGAATTTTTAATAAGTTATTTAAGTCTATATCAGTACATTCTTTTAAATTTGATGAATTTTTTATGGATAGAAAAATAACACATCAATGTTTGGATGTTTAATTAACATTAAAACCCCCCAATGGTATGTTGATCATATATCATGTATATGATTTTTCTCAGATTGAAGTTTATCAAAAAAAAATTATTAAAAACAATGTTATTCTTCCTCTAGATTAATTCAAAATCATTTTTGCGAATTTATTTTATTTATTTTAATAAATCTCACATAAATTTTTGGGTAAAGAACCTTATGTTTAATATTCAAAATCAGACTATGATGATCAATCGGTCAGATGATAAATATGATCTTCCAATAAAATTTAATACCATTATTTTTGTCATGATTCTTAATTAAATGGGTTTTGTTTCCTTAATAGTTTGAGATAAACTCAAAAATAATGATATACCAATTATACACGAGTTTATTTTATTCTTTTACAGAAGAGTTTATAAATATTATAATAAATATTGAACTTTATTTTTCAATATTATTCATATATTGTGGTACACATATTTTAATGAAAAAATATAGAATATCCCCAATAATGATATATTAATTGAAAAATGTAACTCTAAGATAATATTTACACGGGATATATCTGGTGATATTTTTCACCATTAATAACATCAATTTCCTCTATTAAGTTGAAATATGGATCAATGTTATATTGAATTGATAAATGAGAACTAAAAAAATCACTATCAAGAACAACTATATTCTACACAATATGGATTACTTGTTTTATCAACTCCATGAATATAAATACAATTAAAATACTAAACATCATTATATATAACATAAACTGAGGGTCGAGAGGGAGGATAATCCTAAGACAACCTTCAGTTTCGGTTATAAAAACTATGAATTTATAGTGATGTGATTTTGATTTACTAATACTCCCACAATCTTCATGTCTTTAATGAATATAGTTCTTACAGATTACATTGATATATTTATGGTATTCATTATTTATTATATTATTATATCTTCAAAGGTATTGGATGATACTGATAATAATTTAAGGATTGTTATAAAGAATCATATGAATTTTAATTTATTTGAAAATTTTAAAAATTATGAATTTTATCTATTGAAGGTATTATATTTGGGATGTATATTCTCAAGAAGAGATATACCAGTGGATACATCAATGATGGAGGTCAGTGCATGTGGACCCATAAGAAAAAATCTACAAATGATGTTGGTAAATTTATTTATTTGGCTGAATATTATTGGTAACAATAGATAATTTATCATGTTAATCTAATCTGATCACGATGTTAACTCAAATGGGATCCATGCTCCATTGGATAGATGAATGTCATGAAAATATCAAGGAACTGAAGATAAGGTTAGTCATTACACCTGTTCTTACATTACCACATAGTGGAAAAGGTTTTATAATCTTTAGTGATGCATAAATGAGGGTACTAGGATTAATTATCAGGAAAAATGATATGGTGGTACCTTAGGCCTCATTTAAATTGAATTTTCATGAGAAAAATTACAGCACTCATGATTTGGAGTTATTTGAGGTGATTTTTGTATAAAAGATTTGAACGATTTATCTTAATGTAAAAATGTGTGATATATGCAATAAGAATATGTGTTTAATGTCTATATTCACATTCAAAGAGTTATATATCCATCATGGAAGATAGTTGGAACCAATTAATGATGATGACTACTCAATAACTTACCAAAATAGTAAATTAGAATAACGAAGGAGAATACTAATTTTGACTGGATAATTCAATATTATCTTTAATAATGATCACAGAATATCCAATATTTATGAATTTTAAATGGATTTTTATTGAAATATTAATATAAGGAGAGGAATATTATCTTCAAAGAATGGTTGTTTTACCATTATCCATGTGAAAATAAAATATATGAAAAAAGATGTATAACAATAGAAGAATGTCACAACTGTTCATGTGTTCAACCATGATTATCATAAAATGATAAGGTTTAATAACCTTTTATGCCTTCATTCCAAACCAAATTTGAAGATACCATTAGATGAGGATCATAGTTTATGGTTATTTATTTATCCTAGATCTATGAATATGTATACATATTTGAAATTATATTTTTGTTGGGAAAACATGAAGAGGGATAATGTAGAGTTTGTATCTCAAAACTAGGTATTTCATCATGTTTAGGCGAAGAGATAGATGTCTAATGGGACACTTCAACCATTACCCATTACATAATGAATATGGGAAGACATCATTATAGATTTTATCATCAAAATCCAAATATATTCTAAAGGACATTGTTCTATTTAGGTTTTAGTCAATTACCTTTCATGGAATCCACACTACAATAATATTATATATGTAAAGACACGTAAATTTCAAGAAATTTATTTTTCTTAATTTTCTTTGGAATTTTACAAGAACACAGTTTTTGACGGCACCTGATTCCGAGGCCCGGTGTGCCCGGAATCATTTTCCGAAATTTGGCTCGGGTACGTTCAGTGAACGGACGATCGGATTTTTCTATCTTTTGAACCGGTGCCTAGAATCGAATTCTGAGGGCATCGATGAAATCGCAGCACCAGTATTTTCTTAGATACGCCTCCTCCAGAGTTGCGTTTTCTCGGGTGTGGTTTTTGATTTTTGGGCTTAAAGTTATGAAATAAAATAATTGTTCGACAAACTTTATTTTAGTTCACTTAAGCCACTTGGAAGCCACTTGAAGTCACTTAAAAGAGGCTTAAGCTGAGTTGATCCGGATAGGATGATATCCAGAAATATCCTACCCTCTTGGTAGGATATTTGTGAGGTGGGGCCCGCACGACCCCCACCTTTTATTTTCCGCTAAGTAATGCACCCGCGAAAACCCGTCATTATGAAAGTCAACAGACGCGTTTTCTTAAATTTTTAACGTACCATTTAATTGGGCGGTTTTATTCGTGAATTAAATTGGCAGTTTCTATCGTTAAATTAATTCTACGAATTGATGGGTCATTACTTACCTCTTTTTTCGTTTGTTGGCGTAATAAAAAATTAAGACCAACACGACTTTTGGGAGGATTACACCTTGAGAGGTTTTTGACAGAAGTTCTTGTGCCTTCACCATTCTTCGCGAAGAACACAAAGAACGCGAAGAACGCCGACCTCCGACATAGAACGCCAATCCCGCGGAAATCGATGACGCGACGCCGTGTGCCACGACGCCGACGTTTCCTCTCCCGCAACGTTCTTCGACGACGTTTCATCCCCCACGACAAAAACCTTCGATCATCCATCAAGGTGAGTGTTTGCGATTCTTTAAATTACTTTGTGGATTTTAACTCAAGACGGATTTAATTATTATTAATTAAAAAGTTTTTTTTCTTGAACCTCGGAGTTCGTCGACACGACACCCTTCCGTGACGACGCGATGCCGGATACCGCGACGACGCGACGATCCCCTCTTTTCGCGAAGAACGCGCGTTCGACGACTTGACGAGGTAAGGATTTTATTTGGGAAATGCACTTATTCCCATGAACATTTCTTTAAAATTTTAGAACCGGATTCAAATGAACAATTTTAATTTATTAAAATTGTTGTTTCATCTGTGGAATTATTTCTCCTGTTGTTTTTATCTAACGCGGAGGGTGCGGGCCAAACGAACAAGGCCCGACAACCCTCCGCCATTCTTCGGGGTAGTGCGGATTTGGAGAGCAATGACAAAAAATGACGCAAGAGCAATTTGTTGATCCTGCAGTGAATAACGGAACCCGGGAGGAACAACGGCGCAGAAGGGAAGGAAAACAGACCACCGGAGCGACTCCGGTGGCCCGTGGAAGCAGCCAGCGGCGCGGGTCACCGGCGCGGCGGCGCCCCAGTGCGCCGCCGGACCGAGCCGCCGTGGCGGCGGCGGCCAGCGGACCCGCAGCCACGCGGGTCCAGCTCGCCGCACACGACGCAGCGACATGCTGTGTCCGTTCAATCAACGCGGCCCTTCGAGGGTCGCGACACCTCTAGGCCGCGGGGGCAGCGCCCCGCGGCGCTCGGCCGCTCGGCCACTCGGCCGAACCGAGCCAAGCCAGTCTGACCGGCCGGACCGGACCGGGTCGGACCGGTTCGGGTCGACCCGGTTTAGCTGACCCAGGGAGGGGTCGGGCCGGGTCGGCCCGGGCCCGGACCCCCCGTCTTCGGACCATTTTCGGTCAAAATACCCATATCTTGAGCAACAGGCCTCCAAACGACTCGCAGTTAGCGGCAACGCGATCCGTGGATCGAGACAGTCGTTTCGGTATATCGAACTCAAGGTGTTGGAAAACTTTGAGTTCGACCGGGTTGGTTCGTACACGAAACCAACCGGGCCTTCGGAGCGGAAACGCTCATATCTTGAGCTACGGACATCCGATTGATGTGCCGTCAGCTTTGTTGAATTCCTCTAAGTGAGACGGATCTTTTGGGTCACTCCGCCGGAGGTTTGGACGCAGGTGGAGTACGGTCGGGTTGGTTTTGCCTTAAAAACCGACTGGGCCCCTGTGACGAAAAGGCCAATATCTCTCATACCGGGCATCCGATTGACGCGCCGTCTGTTGCGTTGAGTTCCTGTTGACGACATGGAACTTTTGGATACATCAACTTCGGGCTATGTGACAGTTGATTTATCAGCCTTTCGGCTCGTGGAGCGGACCCTCCTGAACGAGCTTGCTGTGTACGGGAACCCTAGTGCTGGCTGCGACTTCGACGACGACGATTGTGCCGAGATCCTCAGTGGACTACGACGATGAAGACGACTGGTCTTGTATCCTATGTGGGTCCCAGTATAGATGAATCAATGAAGACAGCCGGTCTTGTATCCTATGTGGGTCCTAGCTGTGCTGGTCTTGTATCCTATGTGGGTCCCAGCTTAGATGATTCAATACTGGTCTTGTATCCTATGTGGGTCCCAGTATAGATGAATCAATGAAAACAGCTTGACTTGTATCCTATGTGGGTCCTATCTGTACTGGTATTGTATCCTATGTGGGTCCCAGCTTAGATGATTCAATACTGGTCTTGTATCCTATGTGGGTCCCAGTATAGATGAATCAATGAAGACAGCTAGTCTTGTATCCTATGTGGGTCCTAGCTGTGCTGGTCTTGTATCCTATGTGGGTCCCAGCTTAGATGATTCAATACTGGTCTTGTATCCTATGTGGGTCCTAGTATAGATGAATCAATGAAAACAGCTTGTCTTGTATCCTATGTGGGTCCTATCTGTACTGGTCTTGTATCCTATGTGGGTCCCAGCTTAGATGATTCAATACTGGTCTGGTATCCTATGTGGGTCCCAATATAGATGAATCAATGAAGACAGCTAGTTTTGTATCCTATGTGGGTCCTAGTTGTGCTGGTCTTGTATCCTATGTGGGTCCCAGCTTAGATGATTCAATACTGGTCTTGTATCCTATGTGGGTCCCAGTATAGATGAATCAATGAAGACATATGGTCTTGTATCCTATGTGGGTCCTAGCTGTGCTGGTCTTGTATCCTATGTGGGTCCCAGCTTTGATGATTCAATGCTGGTCTTGAATCATATGTGGGTCCCAGCATAAATGAAACAATGAAGACGGCTGGTCTTGTATCCTATGTGGGTCCCATCTTAGATGATTCAGTATCTATGTCTAAACATCTCGTTCACCTTTTCAATGATGTGTACCTGTGTGAGCTGAATCCTGTGTTACTCCCTTTTGTGGATTGTGTTGAGCTATCCTATGTGGATTTACTGTTTACTTTCCTTTGTGGATTGTGTTAAGCTATCCTATGTGGATTACTATTTACTCTCCTTTGTGGATTGTGTTGTGCTATCCTATGTGGGTATACGTTTTTGCATTCCTTTGTGGACTGGGTTGTGCTTGGGCTCGGACGTTGGAGCCGAACAAGAATTGATGACTTAGGTATATGAATGGGCATATACCTAACCAGTTTCGGTTGTTACTTCGTGATTGCATCTTTCCTTTGTGGGTTATGCTTTGTGGATTTCGGGAGACCTTCGGGTGTCTCGGGGTCCCTACTGAGTAGCTTATACTCACCCATGCACGAGCTATGCCCGCACTTCGTGGTGTTGGTTGCAGACGACAGGCAGCGCTGATTGAGGTGGAGGCATGCAGAGCAGGACGGTACCTGGAGGTGGACCACTAGGCGGGACGTACTCGGAGCGGACAGCTGGACCGAGAAGTAGTGGAGGCTTTCTGTACCCACCCTTCAAGTGGGACTTCCAGAGGACGGCTCGACGTTGCGGCTTTACTTTGTAGTTGCTTTTTTCCCCTTTCAGTTGTAATTTACAGTTGGGCTTGTATTTCCGGCCCCTTTTTACTTTCAGCACAGCTTGTTACAGTCTTCACATAGTGTTTACTCTTTCCGCATGCTTACTCTGTGGTGGTTGTTTTCTTTACAAAGGCAATGCCTTCCCTGTTTATCAGTATTTACGCCTTGGTGCTAGTCGCAAGCCACTGGCATATGGAAGGCGGTCTTGGGGTAGTCACGGCACGAGCCCTGAGGTCGGGTCGTGACAAATTGGTATCAGAGGTGGTCGGTTCTACCGCAGACTCTGATCTTTCTTCTTTCTTCTATGTGAAGCAATAGTGTTTAGCGTATTGGGTGTGGTTATCAGTCCAGGGAGTCCAGTGTTTGTGCAGCGACCGACGTATCCATACACCGGGACCCTGACTTCTGATTTCCGAGTTAATGCACGAAAACATTGATTCCATGTGTGTTCAAGTTTTCTTTGTGATTACTTGTGTCAACTCCCCAGGTATAATGTTCTGACCGTGGAGCACATGTTTCTTTCAGTATGGCCCCACGACGGCGGCCATCTAGGGTTCCGAGAGTGGAGCGTGATGATAACCCACTGAGCGACGAGGCCTCGGTGTAGGGATCCTTGTCAGCAGAGGCACCGGCGTTACCTTTATCCACCGAGCCACCGATGCTACCAGCCCCAGCCGCTGATGATGCACGTCGTCTTAGCGCGCTGCACGAGTTTCAGTGTCAGCGACCGCCCAGGTTCCACGGGGAGACGGACCCCCAGGCAGCCGAGGACTGACTGGAGGCAGTGGTGCGAGTTTTCAGACTAGTGAGGACACCAGCAGACCATATGGTGATCCTCATGGTGAGACTACTGCACGCAGCAGCGGGCCGATGGTGGATCTTGATGCTCCATGTGCACGGCGAGACATCTCTTCTCTATACGGACTTTGAGAGCATCTTCCGCTCCGAGTTCGTCCCATCCACCCTTCGTGCGGTGCGCATTCAGGAGCTTTTTCAGCTGCGGCAGGGCAGCTTGACAGTGGCCCAGTACTCGGCGAGATTTACTGATCTCTAGCGCTACTCCACAGATATGGTACGGGACACATTCTTCCGGGCCCGGACCATCAAGAAGGGACTGAGGCATGAGATCAGGGCTTCGATGATCTATCTCAACATTCCGACTCAGGAAGAGGTGTTGGAGAGTGCCCTTCTAGTGGCGAGTTTTCTCACCGAGCAGGCTCCAGTGACAGGGCCCTCCGCAGGACGGCCCATAGCAGGGTCTTCTGCAGCTGGTAGTAGACAGGTGACGCAGAGGTTCAAACGGGCCAGACCATCAGATGGGTAGTCTTAGGATGAAGATTCGGTTGTGCGGGGCACCCGAAGGAGAGCCAGCTACGAGAGGGGCAAGCATTGCTACGCATGCAGCGGTGAGGTCACATGGCTCGAGACTGTCCGACCCGTCTTACAGATGAGCAGCAGGTGGAAGAGGGACCTCCCAGACAGAGGTTCGGCCACGGTGGTCCACAGGGTGCAAGCGGACAAGGCAGAGGAGCAGGAGGAGTAGCCGATGGTGGGAGACACTTCGAGGTGTTTCCACCACCACCACCAGGATGTCCACCCCGACCGCAGGGAGTTGGTGGACATGGGAGAGCTCTGCTTCAGGCAACTGAGGCCTTCGATCATGGACCTCTTGGAGCAGATGGACAGGAGCGGAACTAGTGGATACGTCCTTTGTACTTATAGTTCCTTGTTGCTATTGTGTAGTGTCTTTTTATTATGAAATGCAATAATAAAAGACGCATTCCCTCGTGATGTTTTCATTCCTGTCCTCTTTTGTGTTTTTACTAAGAGGTTCCAGTTTTGACTGTTGACTTGACCCTCACTTGTGAGACATCTACTAGAGGAGACCCAGTTAACACACACTGATGCCGACAGTGTGACTCAACCCTTGGAGGCAAGAGTAACGGTTGGATCTCTTGGTAGTAGCGTCGAGGCCTTACGACGTCATCCTTGGTATGGATTAGTATCATAAATGTCGGGATTGACTGTATAAGGCGAAGAGCATGGTTCATCCATGGGATGAGACCGAATTTCTCTAATCATCATGGAATAAATCTCAGCAGCTCTTGTAGGACTATAATGGTTCAAGTCATCAATGAGCGGATGGGGACAGCTCAGAACCGGTAGAAGTCTTGTGCTGACAGGAGGCGGAGCCCACTAGAGTTCAAGGATGTCGACCACGTCTTCTTGCGTGTCTCACCTCGACGTGGATTACGGAGATTTGGCTGAGGTGGAAAGTTGTATACATGCTTCGTCGAACATTTCCAGGTCCTCAGTAGGATTGGAGAGGTGGATTATCACCTGGCTCTACCACCTCAGTTGCTCCGCGTGCACGACGTCTTCCACGTATCTCAACTGAGGAGATACGTGCACGACCCGATGCAAATCTTTGACCATAGAGAGCTGGTCTTTGATGATGGGGCGACTTTTGCGGAGGTCCCAATGGAGATCGAGGATCGACAGGAGCGGGTCCTATGTGGATGATCGATTCCTCTAGTGCACTTCAGATAGCAGCACGGGAACCTCCATGAGATCACTTTGGAGCGGGAGGCTCAAATGCGTGCTCAGTACCGCCATTGTATCCCTAAGTTTGTGGTGAAGCTTTACGGGGCCGTAAAGCCTTGTGGTGGGAGTAATGTAAAGACCCGTAAATTTCAAAGATTTTTTTTTCATAAATTTCTTTGGAATTTTACAAGAACGCAGTTTCTGACGGCACGTGATTCCGACGCCCGGTGTGCCCGGAATCATTTTCTGAAGTTTGGCTTGGGTACGTTCAGTGAACGGACGAGCGGGTTTTTCTAACTTTTGAACCAGTGTCTGGAATCGAATTCTGAGGGCACTGATAAAATCGCAACGCCGGTATTTGCTTAGAAACGCCTCTTCCGGAGTTGCGTTTGCTCGGGTGTGGTTTTTAATTTTCGGGCTTAAAGTTAAGAAATAAAATAATTGTTCGACAAACTTAATTTTAATTCACTTAAGCCACTTGGAAGCCATTTGAAGTCACATAAAAGTTGCTTAGGCTGAGTTGATCCGGATAAGATGCTATCCAGAAATATCCTACCCTCTTGGTAGGATATTTGTGAGGTGGAGCCCGCACGAGCCCCACCGTTTCTTTTCCTCTAAGTAACGCACCAGTGAAAACCCGTCATTATGAAAGTCAACTGACGCGTTTTCTTAAATTCTTAACGCACCATTTAATTGGGCGGTTTTATTCGTGAATTAAATGGGCAGTTTCTTTCGTTAAATTAATTCGACGAATTGATGGGTCGTTACATACCTCTTTTTTCGTTTATTGGCGTAATAATAAAATAAGACCAACACGACTTTTGGGAGGATTACACATTGAGAGGATTTTGACAGAAGTTCTTGTGCCTTCACCCTTCTTCGTAAAGAACACGAAGAACGCGAAGAATGCGAAGAACGTCGGCCTCCGACGAAGAATGCCAAATCCGCGAAAATCGACGATGCGACGCCGTGTGCCGCGACGCCGACGTTTCCTCTCCCACAACGTTCTTCGGCGACGTTCCTTCCTCCACGAAAAAAACCTTCGATCATCCGTCGAGGTGAGTGTTTGCGATTATTTAAATTAGTTTGTGGATTTTAACTCAAGACGGATTTAATTATTATTAATTAAATCTTTTTTTCTTGATCCTCGGAGTTCGTCGACATGACACCCTTCCATGACGACGCGACGCTAGATACCGCGACGACGCGATGATCCCCTCTTTCCGCGAAGAACGCGCGTGCGACACCTTGACGAGGTAGGGATTTTATTTTGGAAATGCACTTATTCCTGTGAACGTTTCATTAAAATTTAAGAACCGGATTCAAATGAACAATTTTAATTTATTAAAATTGTTGTTTCATGTGTGGAATTATTTCTCCCGTTGTTTTTATCTAACGTGGAGGGTGCGGGCCAAACGAACACGGCCCGAAAACCCTTCGTCGTTCTTCGTGGTTGTGCAGATTTGGTGGGCGACGACAAACGTGACGCAAGGGAAATTTGTTGATCTTGTAGTTATGAATGGAACCTGGGAGGAACAACAACGTAGAAAGGAAAGAAAATGGACCACCGGAGCGAATCCGGTGGCCCGTGGAAGCGGCCGGCGGTGGCGGCCAGTGGACCCGCAGCTGCGTGGGTCCAGCTCGCCACACGGGACGTGGCGACATGTCGCGTCCGTTCAATCAGCGCGGCCCTTCGAGGGCCGCGACACCTCCAGACCGCGGGGGCAGCGACCCGCAGCGCTCGGCCACTCGGCCGCTCGGCCGAACCGATCCAGGACGGTCCGACCCGCCGTGCCGCGACCCGGTTCGGCCGACCCAGGGAGGGGTCGGGCCGGGTCGGCCCGGGCCCGGACACCCCCGTCTTCAGAACATTTTCGGTCAAATGTCCATATATTGAGCTACGAGTCTCTAAACGACTCACCGTTAGCAGCAACAGGATCCTTGGATCGAGGCGGTCGTTTAGGTATATCGTACTCAAGGTTTCAGAATACTTTGAGTTCGGCCGGGTTGCTTTGTACACGAAACCAACCGGGGCTTCGGAGTGTAAACACTCATATCGTGAGCTACGGACATCCGATTGACGTGCCGTCAGCTTTTTTGAATTCCTCTAAGTGAGACGGATCTTTTGGCTCACTCCGCTCGAGTTTTGGACGCAGGTGGAGTATGGTCGGGTTGGTTTTTCCTTAAAAATCGACCGGGCCCCTAGGACGAAAAAGCCAATATCTCTCAGACCGGGCGTCCGATTGACGCGCCGTCTGTTGCGTTGAGTTCCTGTTGACGACACAGAGCTTTTGGATACATCAACTTCGGGCTATGTGACATTTGATGTATCAGCCTTTCGGCTAGTGGAGCGGACCCTCCAGAATGATCTTGCTTTGTGCGGGAACCCGAGTGCTGGCTGCAACTTCGACGACGACGATTGTGCAATGATCCTCAGTGGACTGCGACGATGAAGACAGCTGGTCTTGTATCCTATGTGGGTCCTAGCTATGATGGTATTGTATCCTATGTGGGTCCCAGCTTAGATGATTCAATACTATTCTTGTATCTTATGTGGGTTCCAGTATAGATGAATCAATGAAGACAGTTGGTCTTGTATCCTATGTGGGTCCTAGCTGTGTTGGTCTTGTATCCTATGTGGGTCCCAGCTTAGATGATTCAATACTGGTCTTGTATCCTAGGTGTGTCCCAGTATAGATGAATCAATGAAAACAGTTGGTCTTGTATCCTATGTGGGTCCTAGCTATGCCGGTCTTGTATCCTATGTGGGTCCCAACTTAGATGATTCAATACTGGTCTTGTATCCTATGTGGGTCCCAGTATAGATGAATCAATGAAGACAACTGGTCTTTGTCCTATGTGGGTCCTAACTGTGCTGGTCTTGTAACCTATGTGGGTCCCAGCTTAGATTATTCAATACTGGTCTTGTATCCTATGTGGGTCCCAGTATAGATGAATCAATGAAGACAGCTGGTCTTGTATCCTATGTGGGTCCTAGCTTTGTTGGTCTTGTATCCTATGTGGGTCCCAGCTTTGATGATTCAATGCTGGTCTTGTATCCTATGTGGGTCCCAGTATAAACGAAATAATGAAGACGGCTGGTCTTGTATCCTATGTGGGGCCCAGCTTAGATGATTCAGTATCTATGTCTGATCATCTCTTTCACCTTTTCGATTATGTATACCTGTGTGAGCTGAATCCTGTGTTACTCTCCATTGTGGATTGTGTTGAGATATCCTGTGTGGATTTACTGTTTACTCTCCTTTGTGGATTGGGTTGAGCTATCCTATATGGATTACTGTTTACTCTCATTTGTGGATTGTGTTGTGCTATCCTGTATGGGTATACGTTTTTTGCTTTCCTGTGTGGACTGGGTTGTGCTTGGGCTCAGACGTTGGAGCCGAACGGGAATTGATGACATAGGTATATGTATGGGCATATACCTAAGCAGTGTCGGTTATTACTTCGTGATTGTATCTTTCTTTTGTGGATTATTCTTTGTGGATTTCGGGAGACCTTCGGGGGTCTCGGGGTCTCTACTGAGTAGCTTATACTCACCCCTACACGGTCTATGCCCGCACTTCGTGGTGTTGGTTGCAGACGACGGGCAACGCTGATCGAGGTGGAGGCGTGCGGAGCAGGATGGTACCTGGAGGTGGACCACTGGGAGGGACATACTCGGAGCAGACTGCTGGACCGAGAAGCAGTGGAGGATTTCTGTACCCACCCTTCAGGTGGGACTTCCAGAGGATGGCTCGACATTGTGGATTTACTTTTCAGTTGTTGTTTTACCCCTTTCAGTTGTACTTTACATTTGGGCTTGTATTTCCGGCCCCTTTTCACTTTCAGCACAACTTGTTACAGTTTTCACATAGTGTTTACTCTTTCCGCTTGCTTACTCTGTGGTGGTTGTTTTCATTACAAAGGCAATGCCTTCCCTATTTATCAGGATTTACGCCTTGGTGCTAGTCGCCAGCCCCTGGCCTATCAGGATTACCTTTATGTTCTAGATAAGTCCTTAGCAGACTCTACGTAGATAATATTCTTCAAACCTACTAATTAGACTCAGAAATATGGTTAGTCTAATAGAACCATTCAAACATTTAAGGTCATTATTAGATATTTTTATATGGATTATAATGGTTTTTGGGATCAATACCATCTTCAATTTATGTTTTATTAAAATGATATATTTCATTTGTGTATTTATATGGATCATTTTGACGACTTATATATAAATAAGATTTTAACTCCATTGTTTTGGGATAATGTTATAGAAATAACATATCACGCAATGTATTAGCGGAAAAGACAGAGAATGTCATATTCATTAAGCAGCATATCAAGGTTTCTGAGAGTCGATAGAAATGGTTTGTTGAAAATAATCGGTGAAATATATAATTAAAAGATGTTGACAATGTGTTCCAACGTGTTTCTCTATGAAATTAGGTTATGAGATTTGGATGAAATTTAAAGATGATCCATAGATATATTGGCCTCCTCGCGTTTCTTGATAAAGTACTGATGGAAGGTTATTATATAACACATACACCAAACGTCTATAAAGTTTATTATGTTTTAATTGCCAATATCTTGAACAATTACATACCTCATCAATCAAATGTACTAATCATATAGTTAGTATCACTAGAACATTAAATTTCCTATGAATAAATACTTTTAAAAATATTTCATAGTAGAGATAAAATGATATATAACCAGACTAAGATGACAAATATTTTTTAATAATTTATTGATAATATATTTTATAAATTATTTATATTTTTCTAAATATTTTTTTATGGACTATTATAGATTAGATCATTTATTTTCAAATTTTATGAAATTTCTTGTTTTGAAGCATTAATCTACCCAATAGTATTTTGGATATAAATATTATTTTGTGGGTTATATTAACTGAATATTTGGTATCAAATTAATTAATTTAATCTTATTAAAATTTCATTTCCATTATTTTAGATAGATCATTATTTTTTTGGATTAAATGGGCCATGAATTCAAGTTTGTACTGGACTCATCAGATTAGACACCAATTCCCCATTTTGGCCCTAAATTCCTCAACAATATATAGATTAGTCTCATATTTTGAAATTAGATAGTGGAATAAAGTATTAAAATAATTATTTAGTGTCGATATATTTTCATCTATTTTCATGGACAATAGGTTTGTGTAATTTGGATTAGAATTTTTGTAAAACATTCACGTACACACTTATAAATTCATGGAACCCTAGCCTCAACTTCGTTATATAAATATTACTATTTATAATTTATAGGTCATGGGAGATGAATTAGGATATTTAGGATAGTGTGTATTTACATTAAATTTATTTATCCATGAATTATAGAAGGGTTATCTCTTGAATCAGGAGTCATTTCATCGAAGCAATATTAATATTCTTCACGTTGTAATGTTTGTATTCTCATAATAAACATAATAGTTTCTTTTCAACTTTTTATTTTAAATTAAATTTTTTTCTTATTAAATTTACACATTTGGGAAGGAAACCAATAGTATAAATGATGTTGGTTTATATCCTTTATATAACATTACACTTGAAAAACATTTCGCCAATGATATAGTACCCATGGAAGAGAAGTTTTTCTTTTACATCGACCTAATTAAATACTTCTTCAATTATCTATTTTTAATCATTGAAAAAATATAATATAAAGAATATTATATGTGAATTTTTTTCATATGTCAAAAATAACAGCAAAAATGTTAAATATTAATAAAAAAACCCATTAAGTTGAGTTATTGGTGGATTGTGGAAGCACGATCGTAATCAGTACTACAAAACATTATAGTATTAATTTTTATAGTTAAAATAAAAATAATAAATTTATTCCCATTAATATATTTTTTGTCTTCCCAAATTTACTACTAACCCTGAGATATATGTTGAACAATAATAAAATTATAGGGATACAGTTTCATGTTTCATGTTTATCCTATGATCTAATTCATTCGGTATATATTGTATTCTTAACTCCCATTTCGTTTGAAGGAAAAATTGTGGTGAGAAATTTAGTATATTTAATTTTAAAATATGATGAATAATAATTATGGGAATATTAATATTTATATCTACTATTTCTTCTATAGATAATTTCAAAAAGAAATATTCCTTTTTTTATAAATAAAATATAAAAAATAAATAAAACTATATTCTTCATCCAGTTGACATATTCTTGTGTTATAAACCATGAAAAACCACCTTCAATTTATAATACTGAGTTTCTAATTATAATTTTAAAAATACATTTAATATATAGATTTATGTTCTTCCTCCTTAGAAAATGAAATTTCATAGGCACTCTGTTGCACCAAAATACCAAAAAACCACACATCATTTTAGAGAACCCATGATATCACCCATATAAATGGCATAGTTATCAAAGATAAAATTCTGTTATTTAACTAATAGAAAGAATTTGTTTATATTTATTGCATTATATTATTTTATTTTAATTTTTTTTTCTTTCATCATTCACAATTTCTCCCTTTTTTTGGATCATCATTTCAATTATCCATTTTTTCTTCTTTTTATTGATTTATGAAATGACATAATCCCAATGATATATATAATCTTGGTCCAAATATTCAATGCATCCGTTGGGATCATATAATACAGTTTATATCTATAGGATATTTCAACATTCACCCAGTAATGGAATTCCCCCATTTGGGGAACATTGGAATTTTATGTCATTCTATGTTAGTTATAATACAAAAACCAATGTCTATAAATAAAAATAATGAAATTTATATAAACATTCAATAAATTAAATAAAATGAAATTAATTATAAACCTACATTCATAACATATCCAACTCATGAATCAAACATCAAACAAAAAACAAGGTAAATTCACCTTCTCTCAAAATTTCATGATGTATCCAATGGGGTTCTTGACAATAATATTAAAGTTTTCAATGTGGTTTTCACAAAAATAAATCCCAGAAATATCATTGAATATCATTTCAATATAATATAACTCTCATTCTCACATGAGGGTCCTATAATGGATTATATATAATATTTACAACATTAATACATTACATGTCGATTTGATTTTATGTATCCTTTCTTAGAGATATTTTTTCTATATCCAATGATAATTATTATTCAAAAATAACTATTTGAGGTTAATAGAGAACAAATGTTGTCAATGTATGAGTACATAATGTTCATCATGAAATTATGTGAATGTTGATCTCATAACCAAATAAGTTACAAACTCTTTATCCAATACATTTATTAACACCTTTCACCTATGGAGTGGAGCATGGTCGATGTCACAGTAATATGAGCATCAGTTGATAAAACATAGATAAATTCATTTACATTAATAAAAAATATGCCACATATATCTCAATAATTTGCTGATCGATTTACCCCACATGTTAAAGGATTAAATCATGTATTTCCTTCATCTCTTGTAAATATTTTAATTGAAATTTTTTTGGATGAATTGACCCCAATGGAGAGAGTGATTTCTTTGGCTCATAAGACATCCAAACACACTCCTACAAGACCTTCTAGATTTTTCAGTTAGAAATTCAACCCAACTGACTATTTCCCATAATTATATGAGATAGATGACTACACAATTGTGTCTCTGTGGGGACGATATTAGTTGAAAAGGCAACCAGTCCCCCACAATAATTATAATTACATCATTGAAATATATAACCAAGTAGGTAAAGATCATGAAGTCACGAGGTTTGTGTTGTGACCCGACCCCAAAGAGCATGTATCTAGTGTCTGATATCAATTAAATTTTCTTGATTACAAGGAATAAAATCCCAAAGGATGGTTCAGTTAAGTAACCTTTCTAAACAATATTCATATATGAGTCTTATATAAAAACCGAATAAACAAATTTGAAAAACCATTAATGAGGATAATAACTTTGCACCATCACGTATTTCCCATCACATAATTCATTTATACAGATCATATAATCATAGGGAATGAAACATAATAATGGGGAGCTTAAATTCTTAGTTTGTATAAATAAATAAATAAGGACTAATTATTTAATGACAATAATAATTATGGAATTGTAAATAACTGAATACACATTTTATATAATGAACAGACTGAAAAAGAATGAATATAAACAATATGACATGGAATTATACTGAAAACGGATGTCATGTAAATGATAATATAATGCTAATTAAATATTGAAAGGTGAGAATAAAACCAATTCAAATAGTCATTGAACTATGAATTAAATGCATCCATATATTTTTTTGAGAAAAATATCATGTATAATAATAATTGAGTCTAAAATATGGGAATTGTTAATTATCATACATTATTTATAAAAACATGAAAACCTATACTATCAAGACCATTCAAAACATTGGTTAAATAAATAGTAGAAAATCATTCATTTTTTGAATCATTTTTGTATCATGAAAACTGGTCGATGCATCAGGGGGGTTATAATATTTGGGGCACACCCTTATTATTCATTACAAATCATAAATTCTATTGAACAAAACTAAATATATACCTTACCAAATAAAAATATTGAATTGAAAAATACAGACTAATCAATAATTAACCAGTTACTCAAATAACTATAATATTAAACAACCTATGTAAAATGTTATACTTTTTATGAAATAAAAACATCTCGAATAAATGATATATTATATCATGTGAAATTTAATGCTCAAAGATTATATGAAATTGAATATTTCAAGGGGAATAAGAAGGAAATCATGGATGTGAATAAAAATACATTCATTTTCAAAATCAAACAAAAACCATCTCAAGAGAGGATGTGGATGATATCAAAAAAATATGCCAAGTGGCATAAAAATATAGGGGTTTTCCATAAATGAAATAAAATAATAACATAAAAAATAATATTGGGAAAAATATCATATTCTTTGAAAAACCTTTGGTAAATATTTGTCATTGAAAATTCATTTTAAAAAAAATTAATTAAAAATAACCCTTTTAATCATTTAAAGGATGAATCAATAATATAATCGTGAATGAATCAATACATGTCCTATTAAATAAAAAAGAAAATTACTTTTAAAATGTCAACAACGTTAAAAATTCCATGTTCAGAAAGTGACAATAAGATTAATTTAATAAAAATTATGAAATAAAAAATGCGTAAAAATGTCATTAAAAATAATATTTTAATGGATAAAAAATTTATTTAAAATCCATTTTAGAATACATGTTTTTATGAAGAATATTCGTTCTCCAACTAAATTGGGAAATGATATAGAGTTTTTATAAAATAATTTTCTAAAACATATATATAAGAAAGAGTGGAAAAAATGAATCTAATACATGATAAACGTCATGAATAACCAAAGGAGACTAAAATTAATTTGTTTATAGAAAAATTATCCAATAATTTCATTTAATTTAAATTAAAGTTCAAATAATCTTCAACAGAAATGATATTGTGAAATAAACCATTAAAAAGGATATGACACTGAAATGAGAATCAATTAATTATTAGATTATTTGTATCAACTGTAAATCCGCATAATGGGGGTGTAAATACCCAAATAGATTTTAATAATTTATTACACACAAAATCTAAGAATATTAATGACAATAAATATGTAATATAACTCAATTAAATGAAATTGAGTTATGCAATTCTATTCTACTTGGTAAATTTTAACTCAACTCACATTAAAATAAATAATTCATGTTGAAATTTAAAATACCATGAATATTGAATTTTTCTTGATATGACATATCAAAATGGTATTTATATACATCAAAAAATAAAATAAAATAGGTGTATAAAAATTATTTATTCTACATGGAAATAAAATTTGAAAAGATTCACATATCTTGTGTTTCCATTTGGGTAAACACACATTAAAATATTATACATTAGTTTAAAAGATGTTACTAACTTATTCCAAAATAATATTAATTCTAATTATGTCATAAATGATTCTTTTATAATATTATATTACACATTTTTTAATAACCTTTCATTTTCTTAACTATTTCGGGTTTTAATGGAAAATTTACTCGAATACATTTCAACATATGATTTTCTGTTATTATTAAATATATCCGAGACTAATAATCTCCATAATGTATAAAATGATTTTAATATAATCTATATCCCTCGTATATTTATTTATTATAATCAATAATCGTTTTAGATATGAAATTAAATGCAATTTACATGGAGACAGTAGTCCAAATGTACACATGAACGTCGCCTTCATTACAGTGTCGTATATTAAAAGAATGAAAAGTAAATGATATGTATATACATGTATGATATAATTACAATACCCAATTTATTTTATATATTTTAAATATTTTATTCAAATTATCATTAAAATGTTCCATGTATAGTGTGAATGAATCACATTGCTTTTAGGGGGAGGTAGTCCACACATCCACGAAAGATGTTATCATATTAACGAATAACGGAAATTATTAAATGTATCTATTAAAAAAATTAATAAAGTATAAAGATATAATAATTATCATATATATCATATATAAATATATTTTCCATCATAATTTTTACCATGAGAGGTGGTAATAAGAAAAATAAACAAACATCCTTTCATGAGGTGGTAGTTCATCGTACATGTAAGCACTATGTTCGATACCCATTAAATGGAAGTCTGTATACATGTATTTAGAACCCATAATTTAAAAAATATCATTATATTGATGATAATAATTTTATTATATGAACCTTTATGAATAATTATTAGGTGTTTTAAAATTAAATGAACAAAAATAGAAAGTTGGAAAGTGCAACCATAAAAATTAGGTGGCTCCTTTTGGTTTATACCAAAGGGATATATTGGAAAGAGTAAAAACTAAAATAATGATTTAAATACATGTGGTGGTATTTTATTGGAGAATTGGGGATATCATGGCTGAACCTATGTTTTTTTAGATGTGCGGGGAATGGGGAGAAGTGGTGGCCTTTTATATGGGAGGGGGAATGACACTCTTGTCAAATTTTGACAATGGAATTATTCCGAGGTTTTTCATATAGAAAGTGGATACTATAATGGTAAAATATAGATCCGAGAGACTATATAGTCTATATATGGTCATCCAATATAACTAGGACAATTTTATGGGTCATTTTTAGCCTTAATGTTCTTTTTTAGTTCCTAAATAATCTTATTTTAACTTTAATCATTGTAATCGATTTTAGTCAAATTCAATTATAATTTTTGTAAAATAGATTTTGTATTATTATAAATTATAAATAATGATTATTCAAAATTTGGAATCTATTTTTCCAAATTCTAATAATAAATGTGGAAGAAATTGAATGAAATATTTTCCAGTAGGCAGGACAACAATGTAGGGTTTCAATGTAAAATAATTGAATGTTTGCTATGTTTTTCTAATCAATTTCAAAGTGAAAATGAATAAAATTTAATAAATTTTACTAATTGATAAAAATATAAACATTTTAAATTTAAAAAAATTAATTTACCATTAATGATTATAAATAAAATAAATGAGAATGCTTTTTTTATCCAATATTCAGTATTTTTAACTATTCTTTAAAAATTGTTATGTTTCTAAAAAATATCAAAAATTCAACATAATATAATTCTAATGTTTTTATTTTTTATATGATGTATACATTGACATATTAAATTAATTGATGTGTGAAAATTCATATTTTAAATGGGTTCTCCATTAAATGGTGGTAAAATTACCTTTATAAAAATATCAGGTTTTATGTGCGAAATTGGGATTGTTCTTATCTTATACTTGAAAAACCAATTGGATAAATATATTAAATATTTTATTGAATATATAACATATTTATTTGATTAATATAATTCACTTATTATAAATAATTATTTCCATTAAGGAAAACACTTTTTATATAATAAAAATAGAAATATTTATATTCATATGAAATTGGTTATTATTTTAGTTTCTCATTAATTGATAACTAATAATTTCATTTTATAATTAAATAAACAATATATTTTCGTAAAATAGTTAACTATATTCATAATTAATAACATAATGTATAGGTTATATCATATTATATAAAATAATAATATTTTAATAATACATTGCTACATGGTTAAACTCAATCTTGCATGTGCCAATAGCTATCAAGAAAGGTATCTTTTGCGTGTAACTCAAGGAATGAAGGATGGTTTCTCCTGTGGTCGATGCAAGATAAAATTATGTTCAGTGAAATAAAATCAATAGAATACATTATATGTATTTAAGATTATAATGTTATAGGTAAATATATTCCTTTTTTACACTTGGTGTTGGGTGTCATAAACACTATTGAATACAACAGTGTACATTATAATTTTGTGTTTTTCATTACCACATCCCTAATTAAGTTTCATCCGCTCAATTTAATCTCAATCATGGTAATTGATTTTTTTCTTCATATTTTGGATGTTGAAATACAACATAGTGAGAAGTGATTGTAAAAATCCTCTAGAAATGAGTTAATGGAAAGTACTATGGTCACATGGAATACCATGTAACTAGGTCTCTATATTGGAAAAAATTAGTAGCAAGTAGTAATGTCTAATTTGTGGAAAAAATTAATTATTTATAGGGATGGAATGAGGTCATCAATAAAAAAATGATAATGATGAATATAGTGTTCAGGAACTCAATGCCATAAATCATTAATGACTTAATAGACAATTATTTAAAATGAAATTAAGTTATTATAACAATATATAATAGTAATGTAAATTTTCTTAATGTTGGGTACTTAATTTACTGATAAATAATATAAATAAAAAATCATAATTTATAGGTTCTAATTTCATATGAGAAATAATTGCTTTTGGTTGTGCTTCCATCGAATTTTAATTCATCCATTTACTCCTTGAAATTAATTACCAATAATGAAATATTTATGACTAATTCCCTAATAAAAACATTTAATGCATTGTAAATCCTATAAAAAGGGATGAGTTTAACTATTTGTCTCTAACTATCTTCCAAAACCAACAAGGTAAAAATATTAATCTAGAATCATCAAAAGTGGTATTACAGGTTCATCATTAACAATAATACATAAAAAAATTTACTAAAATAATTGAATCATAACCTAGACACTGAGTTGGTTAGTGGTTGGCATTAAAACATCATCATCTTCAGTCATGGGTTAAAGACCTAACCTCTTACGAAACGTTATTTGTTATCACCCATCATATATGTTCTCCTTTTCTGAAACTATATTTATGTAATCTCCCAGACAATCCTATCATACATACATGAAATAATGTTAATCAATAAATATCCTTTTAAATGTGGTGTTCAATAAAACCCCAATACATAAATAATTTATCCATTTATTTCCAAATTGTTCCTTTATAGGACTATAGTTTATCCCTCATAAATTTTTTAGTATTTATAAACCATAACACCTTATTGTAAATATAGAACACCTTAGTTTTGACATTTGGTATTCATTCTCAAAAATATTACATAGTGGTTTGTAAATAAAATGTGAAATGTACAAAGCTTGTTCCATAGGAGTGTCAAACCAGGTGAATAGTAGGAAATTTCTTCTTGTGCTAGGATTATCTAAGTCTAGACCAGAAAATCTTGTTAGTGTTGATACTCCTAGGTAAATTAGTGCTATAACCACATCAACATGTTGATTATTAACATGGATTTATTGTTAAGTACCCACATAATCTCTACATTACCAAAATTATAGTCCTTTATTATAAAAATATCCTCAAATTATACCATACGGTTGAATTCTATAAACTATGTTCTCTAAAATCTAATTCCCATGGTTTATACTAATCTTCCATTGATACATACTTTAGAAACTCAACCACAGAGATCCTGGAGCTGGTGTCTTTAATCAATTATATTCGAATGATTACATGTAACAAAATCCAAATGTAATGGTCGATTAAGTGGTCTTGGTAAAATAGATATATACATGAATATTTTATTAAAAATGAATATAGTAATTCCATCATAATTTTTTATTCCTCAAGGATAATAACATTATTCCTCCAGTATTTCCCTACACATTATTAGTAATTTTTTTTGAAACCTATGTAAATATACTTAATAGAGGGTGAGCTCAAATGATTTTTTAAGATTAACTTATAGTAGGAGAAGTAAAAAATAAATGAAAATAATAATTATAGATTAGTAAAAAATTAAACCCATAAACCATGAAACCCAAAGACATAGAAGGAAGTGTATAAACAATATTCCATGGTAAAAAATTGAAAAAACATTCCATTAAAATAACTAGATATGGAAAGTAAATATGGAATGGTGAAAAAATTAATCACATTCCATTAATCAATAAACTGATAATGCAAATAATCAATAGATATGTTGACACAAAATCATATGGATAATAATAAATTAGTATAATTGATGGTAATGATTAATTATTCGACGTCATGTCTCAGGCACATTAAAACCAATACTATATAGACCATTCAAAAGGTGGTTTAAATTAAGGGTAGAGTCATAATCAATTTTAGAATCATATTTATCTCATGAGAACCTAACGATGGATTGAGTGGATATATAATGTCTAGGCCCCACCCATAATTTCTAGTCCAAATCATTACTCATGTTAATTAGAAATAAATAATATAGATTTTCAAATAATATTATTGAAAGAGAAATGTGAATTTATAAATAATTTTCCAGTTAATAAAATAAATTTCAAAGTAACCACCATTAGTAAAATGGGGTACTCTTTATGAAATAGTGATATCCTGGATAAATGAAATGTATAACCAGGGGAAATACAATTTTGAATGATCATATGAAATTTAATATTTCAAAAGGACTAAATATAAAAAAAGGTAATAGTATATACATACATTTCTTGAAAAAATCAATAAAAACCCTTCGGGACAAAGGATATGGGTGGTATCAATAAAAAATTTCCATTTAGAGTAAATATAGAGGTTTTTATCATTTATAAAATATATGAATGAATTTAAAACAATATTCATGATGAAAATATACTTATCTTTTAAAAAAACAGTGAAAATATTTTTTTAAATCAATTTTAATAGCAATTTATTTAAAAATGAAACATATAAACATGAAAATATGGCTTCAAAGTGACGATGTTTTAAAAATTCTTACATGTCATATGATGTTAAAAAAAACATTAAATTAACAAGTTTAAAAGGTTTTGAAAAAATTCTTATTTGAAAAAGGGATAAGAATATTCTTCTGAAAACATTCAAAAATGAAAAGTGAGTAAAAATATTTTTAAAAATTCATTTTAAAGCATTAAAAAAAATTATCTAATATATTTTTAATGATATGATTTTTTATGGAAAATAGGTTCACCAACTAAATTTGGAAATAAAGTAATGTTTTTATAAAAACATTATTTAGAACATATGTGTAGCAAAGTGTAAAGCAAATGGTACTAATACTTGATAATGATCATGAATAGAAAAAATATATTTAAATGAAAGTTTTTCTTTAACAATTATCATACAAATTATTTGAATGTATAATCAAGTACAAATAATATTGAATAAAATTGAGAATGTGAAATAATCCATTGAAAAGTATACAACGTCTATGTGAGAATAAATTGATGACTAGATTATATGTATCAAATATAAATACACATAAAGAAAGTGTAAATTAAAAGATATAATGTAAAAATATATTACATATAATCTTATGATTTCAATCACAATGAAGAAGTTTTATTACTAAATAAAAATAAATTTATTTTTCTAATTCTATTCTACATGTAATCTTTTAACTAAAATCCACATGAAAGATATAAATCTAGTTGAAAATAAAAATTCCCTGATGATATAATTGGTGATGATATTACCTATTAAAATGAGAAGTATATTATCCATAAATATTAAATTAGGTTTACAATAATTATGTATGCCTCATGGAAATAAAATGAGTCATGAATCTCTAACCTTGTGTTTTCATTCGAGAGACATTCCATAAAATCGTTTATAATAGTTTTTTACAGGTTACTATCTTATTATATATCCATTTTAAAACTAATTATATCTTATATTATCCTATTATACTATATTATGACCTGTTTGTAAATAACATTTCATTATTTAATCAATTTTGAGTGTCAATTACCATATTTCTCGTGTATGTTTTGACTTGTAATTTATCGTTCTCAAAAAAATATATAATGTTTTAGTCATCACTATAATTTAAACAAATATGTTACTATCATATATATCTAATATATATTTATATATTGTAATCTATAATTTTTACGATAAGAAATGAAATGCACCATTACTGGAGACGCCAGGCTGTACATATTCATGAATGCAACCTTCATTTCATTGTCATAATTTAAAATAAATAAAAGTAAAATATATGTATATAAATTTATATTGTAATAAAATTACCCAATTTATTTAATATATTTTATATATTTTTAATAATGTTATCCTTAATATTATCCATGTATAATGTTAATGAATGACATCGCTACGAGGGGCGATGGTACACACTTCCTCAAACGAATTTATAATGTTAATGCAAAATGGAAATAATTATATGTATGCACATTAATGGGATTAAATAAGAATAAATACATAATAAATAGAATATATATCATATAAAAACTATGTTTATGTCATAATGGCCACCATGAGTAGTCGTAATTGGAAAAATGAACTATCAACTTTTATTGTGGTGATAGTTCTCCATACTCGAAAACATTATGTCTCTTACATATTAAATGAAAGTGTGTTTGAGTGTAGGTAAAAACCTTAATATAATAATATATTACAATTTTTGGATAATTTTTTAAATTTATTTATATTGAATAAGTACGTTTGAGGGGGTGTAAAATTAAATGAAACAAAGAGAATATTTTCAAGCACTGCCTTAAAAATCAAGCTACTCTTTTGGTTTATATGAAATGGATTAAATGGAAGGGTTACTAATGAAGGTTCAGATTCAAGGTAGATAGTAATGATTTTTTCAATTCAATTAAGATGATATTTTTTGTATCCTATTTGATTTTATAGTTGTGAGGAATGGGGAGAAGTGGATGCCTTTTATAGTGGAGTAGGAGTGACACTCTTGTAATATTTTGACAAAGGTTTTATTCCCACATTTTTCATATTGCAAGGGGATAAAATAATGGTCCAAATAAGTCCAAATTGAGTATACCGTCTATATATTTCCAGCCGATAGCTCTTGGACATGTTTTATTTTTCAATTTGGGCTTAATGTTAAGGTTTAGTCAGATGTTAATCTTAATTTAACATTAATCGTTGTTAATGATTTTAATCACATTAATTTAACTTTTGAAGAAAAAAAAATTATTATTAGAAATAAGTAATTATGTTGATTTCAAATATGGAATTATTTTTTTCTGAATTCATTTAAAGTAAAAAATTCCAAAAGTATGATACTTTCTTATATTATATTTTAGAAAGAACTTGATTACAATTATATAAATTGTATTAATTGATAAAAATATCATATAATTAATTTTTAAAACCAATTAAAAAGTATAATTTTATATTTTAATTAATTTAGATTAAAAATATGTCATGAAGAATAATTTTTGAATTTTAACTATTCATTAAAAAGGATCAGTTTCCAAAAAGTATCTATTAATGGATTTAACCAAACAATTAAATTTTAATTTAATATAGGACATTGATTTTTACTTATTAAATTAATTAATGTGTTAGAATTCAAATTTAAATGGGTTTTATATAAAATGGTGGTAAAATTGGCCTTATAAATACATTAGTTTTTTTGTGAGAAATTGGGATTCTATTATCTCATCACTGTAAATCCTAATAGATGAATATAAAAAATATTTTATTGAATATATAACAAATATATTTTCTTAAAAATTATTATCTAATTTTAATTAATTATTCTTTTTAATATAAATCACTTTTTGAATTATAAAAATAAAAATACTTTTACCCAATTGGTTAATATTTTCATTTCTCATTAACTGGTGACCATTGAATTAATTTTATATTTATATAAAAAATAAAATTTCATAATCTATTTGTTACTATTCATAACTACTGACATAATTGATAGGTTATATAATAACATAATAAATAATAATATTATAATAATACAATGTTATTTTTTGAAACTCAGTGTTGTATGAAACACAAGATATCGAGGGAGGCCACTGTTGCATGTAATGAAAGCAATCGAAGAATGGTATCTCTTTCATGTGATTTATGAAATCATAGTGCTGTGATATATATTATGGAATCACTGGGTGAAGCGAGTGAAAACCCTAAACCTCTGGATCCACGTGATTGTGTGTTGAACACTTCGGGGATAATATCAAATGACGATGATCATTCGAGATATCTTACAAAATTTCTTGGTCATATGGAAATGATATCATTTTCAAAAATAACTATTTTTTTAGGAAGTTCCCCTTCCAATGTTGTGTGGCAGGTATGAAATTTTTCTGACGTAGTGAAGGATTATTTTGGGCCATCATTCTCCATTGATGTGCCTCCACCTAGGTGACTGATAAAGAATGAGAATATCACCCACGTGTCTGTAAATTAAGAGATGGTTGAATAACTGGTCAGACTATCTCACTACTTGAAAATTTATCGTGTTTTGGCTCCTAATGTTGAGAACAATTGGAAATTTAATGATATGACTAAAAGTATTACAATTTCATGGGGATTTGATGATTGGAGACTAATATGAAGGGGGAAATATCATATAGTCTTCCAACCAGATTAATGTAAATGAATTGAATGGATTAAGGGATCCAACTCTATGAAATATGGTTTTTTGAACATTTAGTAGTGGTACCAGAGTTTTGATCCCATGAATGTCTGGAACAAGTATGCTCTAATATGGATTCAGATCAATATTTTGAACTGCTTCTATTGGCACCCAAGGATTTTATCCGTTATTTCATTAGCTATTAGGAACCCCATTTGATTGGATCACTAGACAATTGATCCAAGTTTTGGGAACTATGCTTGATGACTAGTGGAAGTAGACATTTCAAGAACTATTGTGGAGGAGTTTTTTCTCACTACATGAGAGGATAGTATAATGATATATATTGATTATGAAAGGAATCCAAAATTCTATGTGATATTTTTGTATTTGGGTCCCCTAACAATTGAATGAGAATGGAATAAGGAATTCAGAATGATTAATGTGAAAGTGAATGATGATTCTACATGTATAAGGATGTTGGGAAAATACAAACCACACCCTTGTCCCAAGGGAAATGATATTGTTATTCCCATGTTGATAGTGGGGATGGCCTTTTCTTAACATCATGATCACCTATCTATTAAGGTATCTTCTTCTAGAATTCCATCTAATTCTCATTACAGGAAGGCACCAGTGGAAGAGGACAACGGTTTGTATCATATGGTTCCTCTTTAGGATGACCCAGTTCTAGTGTGGTGGTTCTTAATTATGTGGAAGATATTTCATTGAAGTATTTTTCTTTGGGGAGCACAACCAATCCTAGAGACATTTTCCATATGAAGACTACAACACAGGATGATCAAATAATGCTAGTTGATCACCTTATTTTCCAAGAATCATTTGGGGTGTAAGTAACACCTTTGTTTTTAGGGGTGAATCCCATGTTCTAGCTGTTAATCATTAGGATTGGTCATTTGTGTCACCCTATATTGATGGTTGTCATCAAGATGGATTAGATGAGGCCTCCGCTACAAGTGATCTGTGGGGATTTTGTAAAGACACTTCCATCCAAAGTAGCTCCAAGAACGTCACAAGTGAGTAGTTAGCCTTCACAAGTAAAAGAAAATAATTAGATTACACCCTAGAGTGTTATTTTCTTGAAAGATTATGATAATGATTGTCATCTCCCTAACCCAGTTACAATCACTCTTGGGACTACTGTAGGTACTCCCGATATTGGGTCAAATTACCAGGTTAACCCCACTCCAAAAGATTTATTACATTTGATCATGCATTCCTTTCTCGAATAAAAAATGATGACACACATAAGGAAGTCACCATTATAAATCCAGATACTGGAAATGATTATATGCCTGTATTCATCTAGGATTCTATAGGTGACAACAATCAGAATGGGCTAGGAAAGAATGTCAGAATGAAGAAAGGGACGGGCCAGATGACTATAGAACCAAATGGAGGCCTACATAGAAGGGAAAATCACCATATATAATGAATATTTCTTCTATATCAATAATGTGATATGAAAATCCCGTGAAGCTAAAGACATTAGTCATTTTATTATATACCAAAAGCCTATTTTTGTTTGTATAGATAAACTGAATCATATTTTCAACAACATGAATGGATTCAAATGGGAAACCATGGGGTACATGTTTGTGTCACACAATTAAAATGAAGATGATATGTAAAACTGTAGGTTTTATAGAATCAATCAATTTACATAAATTCCTTTTTGAATAGGTCTCGGAGCATTCAGATTTCTTACAGCATATGTGATTATAAATTTTCAGTCTATTCTGTGTTTGAATCCAATTATAATATTAGGATAATTGAATAATCAGATAATCTAAATTATACTTCAGGGAAAATAGATTAAAAATGTGTATCAATTGGAGACTTTAACAAAGTTTTGATACATGAGTAACCAACTACAATTAATTTTAATATAATTTATAATTCTATTTTTTCTATATGCATTGATCATTTCAAGATTGTGGACGTCCCAATTGGTGGAGCTGAATTTAGAAGGTGTAGATACACCTGGAATGGGATGAAATCTAAAAATTGATACATGTTATGTTCATATGGCGGATCTAGGCGAGGGTCATGGGATTTTTGGATTTACCCTCCCTAAACATCACTTTGATATGAACCCTAATATTTTGGATATCTATAGAAAATTGGAGAGGTATGGTCTTATAGTATTTTGCATTAATAATGGGTGGATTTTCGCTCTTGTATGTAGGTAAATTACGATAGATTCATTGATTCTTGAACCTATTGGGAGCCCCCATTAGAGGTTTTTCTGGGAAATTAAATCATCTCGAGGAACATCTCAAGGAATGGAACATAAAATCATTTTCAAATATTGACTGTGACATTAAGGCTGTTGAGGTGGCGCTTTCGTATATTCATATTCGAAATCTAAAATAGAATAACCCCTATTGAGAGGAATTCATCACTCATAACAATATCGATGACTTATAAATGGACAAATAAAGGCTTGTTATAAATAAATAGAATATTAGACTGTTAATATAAGGAGATATGAAATCTAAATTCTTCAAAAGAATTCATAAAAATAATAGACCATGATCACATGATAATGTAGTCAGAAATAATGGTTATCTATATACTTCTGAAAATGAATTTTTTTTTGCAGGTTGGGGAAAAATTTATAGTATTATATTCTAATGATTGGATTGTCAATACACAAAAAATTGATGGGGACAAAACATCATTAATGTAGATTCATGATAATCAATCTCTTTTTACCCCTCCTCTCAAAGAGAAAATTAGTGCAGCTCATCTATCACTTAATGTGGACAGTGCTCATGGTCTAGATGTGTTTACTAAAAAAATTCATGTCATATTGAGATGTTTTGTAGGATGATATTACCCGATCCATAAAGGATTTCATTATTTATTCCTACATACCGTATAGTATGAATTCCTACATTATTTCCCAATTACCCAAGAATGGATATTCCCTTGATATAATGGATTTAATTTTAGTTTCACATGGGAATATTATTTCTATTTTTATTAGAATGATACTCAAGAATAGATTGGGAAAAATTGTTGGTGATATGATCACTAAAAAAATTGGAATTTTTCCTCGAAGAAATATTCAAAATTGTCTCTTCAACACCTCAGAAAGTGTCACACTCATGAAAAGGAAGACGAATGAAGGAAACATTGCAGTAAAAATTGTCATTTCAAAGGCATTTGACACAATAAAATGTAGTTCTCTCCTATATTTACATAAAAGTAATGGCATCTTTGATGTGTTCATTAAGATGATTAGTAAAAAAAAAATTCACAAATGATTCCCATTACCATAAATGGTACACCCATTGGATTGTTTCCCTATACCTAAGGTGTGCGACAAGGTGGCATGCTCTCTGGCCTTAAATTTTTCATTACTGAAAATTACCTCAGTAGATGCATTAATGACCTTACTGACTTGGGTATATACTGGAAAATTAAGGCTGTTAAGAATTATTTTTTATCCATCCCATTTTTTGAATGGTGATTACAATCTCTTGTTGGGTCAAGTTTCAAGGAGAACCATATCCTCTAACAAGGACCGCGTTTAACAATATAAAGTGGTGGCTGGTTAGGATATATACTAGGATAATTCCTTCATAGTACTTGGTAATTGATTAATGTATAGGAACCATAATATGATAATTATATTTCTTGGGGTCAAGAAGAGATCTATTCTCTTTCACTATTTGGTGGTCCCTTATTTTGGTGAATGGTAAAGAGGCAACGTCTGGAGGGAATATACTCTGGTATTGTGAATCAATTTGATATTTTTAAAGGGAAGGATATTTCCATGGTTGGGATGGTATTTATTGTTAATTAAGTGATAAAATATATGTTTTTATTCCATTTTTCTTTAATGATAGTATGGGGGTCGCATCATGGAGGTTCAAAGCATGGTACTAAATTTCATTTGGATAGGGTCAGTCTTTGAGCGAAATATTGTCATTATCTCTAATAAATAATATATAAATCTAGTTGAACTGGGTGGACATTGAGTCAAGGATATAAAGGATTTTAATGATGGTCTTATTGGGACATTTACATGGGGTATTATTTCCAAAGATGGTTCTTGTGATTTTTTAATAAACAGATTTAATAGAGGGAAACTTATTGTAAAAAAACACTATCTGGCATCATATGATAAATCATTTATTCTAATCACAAATTACACAATGTGAATGGTTTTTAGGGTCTCGTATATTAATTTTTGGAGCACTACATTTCTTGAGGGGCCTTTTTAGAAAAGTGTGGCAATTACTCCTGAAGCAGGACATTTATCCGTTGCTGAATTTTTATCCCACATAAATATTTTCGACAGAATGGTTCCATATTAGTTGGGTATGTAAATTAAAAACTATAAATTCATGGACTGTGATATGCTGATATGGAGGCAAAATAGAAATTACCACTTTACTAGCAATAATTATTACTAATTTATTTGTGGGGGTTCTTGTCGCACACCTTCCTGGATCATGTATTTAATGAATTAGTTCATTTAGACCGCTATATTTTCTCTATTTTTGTGAATTTAAAGAGATTAGGTTCCTACCCATGATCATCTCATGTTGGTTGGATTTCAATTTTCCCCACCCTATTACTTATGCATGTGTGTAGATGAGAATATTCAAAACCTATTTGTGGAGTGTGCTTATCCTAGAAAATTATGTGATTATGTGGGAGTCTTGTTTGTAATAAATTTTTATCATAATATGATTCTAATTTATCTTCTTGGATTGTTATACCATACTTGTAGTAGTAAACAAATCTACAATCTCCTGCTTGTGTCCGCTATAACTGTGCTTGCAGACAAATGGAATGCTCATAATGTAGTGTTGTTAGATATCAGGAGTGTCCCTATACAGAGAGGAATGGATTCTATTTACAAAGATGTTCATGTAGTTTCGAAGCTTCAAATAGGTATGATTCATAATTGTGATTCTTATTTACAGACCCTATGGTTACTTGATATTTCTAGTTAGCCACAAATATGTCGGGTACATAAATATATTCATTGGAAAACCCTAATCATATTGTGGATCAATGTTAATGTGGATAGATATAGTACTGGGTAACCAAGGCCATTAGGATGTGGTGGTGTTTTTTCCCTCATAGAATCTTTTTTAATGGAATTTTTTATCATTTAATGGTATCAGAGTTTCATACAGAGATTATATATGGGAAATAATTCATGAAATTTGGTTTGATGTTCATTATAATTAGATCATTCAATGTATTGAATCATATTCTCAATGTAATGCCCCGAAACCTATTACCCAAAGTCAGTGCATTATTACATCACATTTGCATGATCACAAAAGATCACGTCATGAAAGACCGATTAGTTTACTAGCCTTGGAAACACTAGATATATTCATAAAATTTACATTACATCAAAAAGTGAAAAACTAAAACACTATATTGTCTTCAAATACCCTCATACTTTCCCTAGAGGTCATTCATAAAATACTTCTTCACATCCTGGAAAAAATAAAACATTGAAAGGGGTGAGCTCAGATGATCAGTAAGGATAACAATATAGGAAGAACATTCATAAATAAATAAAAAAAATTTAAAGGCATTGTATATCTAAAACAAAATCCTTTTAAACATCAACTTCTGCATAATATGGCAAGGAAAAAATAAAATAATGCCATTTAATTATTCACATGGATATTCAACTAGTAGAATAATCACTTGAAAATATCAATAACCACATTCATAATGATGGAATGCATAATGCCAGACTATCATTACCACGTATCCAAGGCCCCGTGCCAAGACTACAAATAAGATTTTTTCAAAGCCTCGTGCCAAGACACTAGTTTGTCTCATGAGACCTACCGATGCATAGAGGAGCTATAACGGGCTCCACCCATCACTTACTAAGTCCAATACATTCCTCATATGAAAAGTTAGAACCATAACATAAACATTCGTATTAAAACTAGCATGCAGAATGTCAATACATTTAACCACAAACCATGAATGGTATAAAAATAGCACATCCACAGTCAAACATAACTCTTTAGATACAATATGGATGATTGTATTGTATCAGATTAACCTCAATTGAGAATAATGAAGGATATTGACATAGATTAAAATAATCATCAAACTATTGAGATAAATATCCCCATTTTTCTCGAAAACATTTGAAAATCACACTATTTTTCAAGAAGCCATTTAAAATAGATTTTTTGAATCAAAGTGTCACATTCCACATTAAATCTTTTAAAAGAAATTTTAATTTTGAAACATTAATGTCCATATATATAAATCATTAAAAACATTTTTAAAACATGGACATTAATGAGAAAGATTTAGAATAATAAATCTTTAAAACATTTAAAATGATATTTTAGTTAGAATTCCTAAACTATATAAAGACACTTGAATACAAATAATTGAGGTAATGAAAACATTATAAAATCATGAGAATAAAGGGATTCATGATATACTCTGTCAATGAACATTATATACACCATATAAAAGTGATTTGGTGTATAACAACAAATAAGTCTCAATGGAATGTAAATTGAGATGAATTCTCTTATAAAGACCACATCCTTAGGTTTAGGATAAATCAAAGACATAATTATGTGTGACAAATACAAATACACTCAATATGATTGGATATTTAGTCGAAATCAATCACATGACATTCACAAATATTCTTGTCAAAACAACACCAATGAATTAGATATTTAACTCAAAAAATGCAGATTGAGTAAAAAATACTCATATCATGTTCATTCTGATGACTTGAGAATTTATCAATGGAGTGATAATGTGTATCAAAAGTATATCCACAGAAAGGGGAGTGGAAATTATGAAATAATCACATGAATAGTTATTCCACACATAATCATGGAGTAAAATAATCAATGAAGTATGCGTAAACCCAAATGAATAGAAATTGAAATTTTAAATTCCCTTTTTGATTTGCTAACATACGAAACATACACCCATGAAAGAAGGATCATACAATGATGATGTAAATATCCATGAATTAAATTATATTACATAGTGTATACAAACATGGGTAGTATACACACCACATCCAATAAATATGTGGTGAAAAATAGAAATCTCAAGGAATTAAAATTGACATTAGAAACCCCTTACTTTGTACTTTTTCCTTGGTAAGCGGTAATTTAACCTCCTATATAATGGTGAAATAATTTTTATTTAGTTATACAATAATCATTTACATTAATATAATATCATATATGATCTTTTAACATTTATTTGTTAATAATATCTGAGTATTATCGTCATTTCGGGTGTTAACTTACTTGTTTTTTATTATATTCTTTGTTACATAAGCCGTGTTTGTTATGGATAGTTTGTATCTTATTCATATACATAATGATATAAATTTCTTAAACATTATTTTTAATCATTAAACTTGAATTATACTCAAATGGATATGATGGGGAATGATTCTCATCGTGTTCATGGAGACGGTAGTCCGTACGTACGCATGAGCGACAATATCATTCTATTGATATTAAAATAATATATAATTGGATGGTATATCATATATAAATAATCATTATAATGTTATATTTATTATTTACATGAATTATACAACATTATTATAACCATCCAAATAATAATATATTTAATAACAATTACACCACAACGTGGAGATGGTAGGTCGTACGTACGCACGTATGGTAACCTGTCATTAAAGGGATTTATAGATTAATGAATTTTTCTTCCAAATTTATAATAACATAACAATATGTAGAAGATATTGGAGTTATTATTTTATAATATAAATAACAAATAAAGAAGAAGTTGAAGAAGAAAGGAACTTGAAAGAGGGTGGTGAAATCATTACCTCTTCTTCGGGTTCTTCCTTTTGATTTGATCAAAAGGGCTAATTAGGTTGGCTTTGTGATCAAACTAAGTCATATAGGCTGAATTGAGGGAAGTTGGGAGGATATTTGGGAAGATTTTGTCCATGAAAAATGGCTTTGATGATGTGAATTAATGATAAGGGATAGTTCCCTTTTATAAGAGGGGTGAGGGGGCCTTTGGAAAAGCTATAAATATTTTTTTATAATAAATCAATTTTCGGTTTATAATGGCTCCAAAGTATATTATATAAAGTTTAATGTGTGGATAGTTCGAAAAAAACTCAACCGATAGATTTTAGACAGGTTTGGGTCACATTATTAAACTTATCATTTAGTTTTAACTCTTAGTTAATTAGTTTGACATTTACCATGTCTCTTTGTATTTATATATTATATGGTTAATAAACATACTATAAACTTCCAAGCGACCCCAATGTGGTCCATTAATGATATTCCTATCATGATACAAATTGTTTGGCCGATCCATAGATTTTTAGTAATATAATATGAATTAATAATATAATATTTGTTTTAAAAACTCTTTTTTGTCAATTTTGATACTATTTGGAATTTGATTTTTTTGAAAATAATAACAACATTATTACTTCGAAAAAAGTTAATTAAATCAATACTAACATGTCATATTATCCTATAATATTAGAGTAATTCATAAAAGTCTCATATTACATTTATTTGTATATTTAAAATATCAATTATTTTAATATTTCATTATTTCGGTAATAACTGCATCACCATTGTGTCATACATATATTAAATTACATAATTTCTAAAAATTATAAATAAAATTCCATTATTTCGGATATATTTTTATATTTCTAATGAATATTTACAATCTAATTTATCTTATGTATAACCCTATATTAAAAATGTTTTAGTAATTACACATTAATTTTAACTCTTTTAACTCTTCTTAGAATTAAATAATAATAAATGTCCTAATCTAATCCAAGTGGACCTAAATGACAATATTTTCTTCCTAAGGTTGTTTTTCATCGAGATACACTTGTCCAATAGAATTAGGACATGTGTTAGGGTAATATTAAAATCATTTTACCCTTAATTACCCTATTTACTTTTAACCGTGGTAAATAAAAGTAAAAAAGTTACTATTGACCAAAAATTATTTTTATCTTCTTGAACCACATTTCACTACTTGATATTAACCATGCCTCTTGGATTTTCGATATTCCACTCACAGAAGAGGTAAAATTATATTTTATGTAAATTTCTAAATTCTCCTAGGGATGTGGGTAAAATACGGTGAAAAGTTCAATAAAATTTTTATATATCTAAAATTATTCTAAACTAACTTCAATGAATTATATTTAACATATATAGATATTATGTATCTATTTTGACCTTAGTTAAATTTAAATAAAATTAATAATTATTAATATAAAAATTTGGTTTTAAACTATAACTCAGTATTTTTCACTATTCATCAAAAATTGAATGTTTTCAGAAAATTAACAAAAATTAGTCCTAAGATATATTTGATACTATGAATTCAAAAATTCTGTCTATTTTAAAAAATTCAAAACATTTAAGTTGCATTAATTAATTTAAAAATTAATTCCCGTGGTCAAAACAAATAGCGTGTTTTTAAGAAATAATAACTATCAAAAGATTGACACTTGTTTATGTCTGGTATAAATGTGAAATTATATCCAACGACAAACATTATATTAAATGGTAAAAATATATTCTAAATATATTGTAAAACCACTCATATTAATAATTTATCACTATTATTTATTTCTATTAAAAAAGATGTTTTTAATTAAAATTTAATAATTTTCACTATTCATCAAAATAAGAAAGTTATCTGAAAAGTACCAAAATTTCACTCTAATCTAATTTCAATATTATGAATCCAAAAATAAAGTCCATTTTGAATGTTAAAATTTATAAAATTTCAAAAAGTAGTTATTACTTTTCATAATGGCTAGTTTGATTGATTGTGGTGTGTTAGAATCTCGAAGTTGCATACAATGCAAGCCATTTCATTATTCAAAGGGAAACGTACCGTGGTAGCATGGGCTGTTACATTCACCCCTCCTTCAATAAATTGCGTACTCGAATTTTTTTAAAATTTGGCTTGATAATATAATGGAAACTCTCACATCGGAAAAAGATTCAATAAAACTAATACTTTAAAAGAAAATCAAAGAGGTGTAAAGGTCACCCAAGATAACCCATACTAGGATTCCATGTAGGAAAACATGGATATGGATGATAAACTAAGTAGCATGTTCTAATGGAGAGGGATAGAAATCATGATCAGGAGAATGTTAACAACAAGAAAACCACAAACTTGTATTGGGACAAACGGTCATTAGTCTCCCAGTAGGAAAAGTAAACAGACAACATTTTTGTTTTATGTTACATTATATAAGGACAAAGAATTAATTTATGATATTGAATAAGAAGATAAAGAGATACACTTTATTTTTAAGTAGAGTTTCATTCTTTAATAAATTTCTACCACTAACTCATTTGTTTAAACAATGAGTATTCAAGAAGACATGGTCACACTGAAAGAGCTAAAATGAAATTCTATAGAATAACATGATCCACGCAAGATAAACTATATATTTACCTTGTCTTTAGAAATTAATCAAACCCAAAATGGTTAGTATAAGATCTGATGATCCCCCAAATGGATATTCTGTTAGAGAAAAAAACACTAATCTTAATTTCTAAAATTAAACCAACAATACCCCAAAGATAAATAAATACCATTCAATAATCAATTGTCCATAAAATCCTTAAATATAATAAAAACTAATATTTAAACCCAAAACTTATAAGAATGTAGTCTTCCATGTTAAACTGTATCTCCAAATGACATCAAGTTCTCTTAAATTCACATACTTAAAAGTAATTAACCTAATCACATATTCGTTATTATAGGTTAATCATTTCCATAAATAACCAAAATCACTATAAATCAACAATAAAAACATAGATAAAAATCCACCATTACTTCTCATCTGAAATCCCATAGTATTTTATTTCCCTTGGGCATATAGTGTTCCCAACAAAGAGAACATCATCTAAAATAAAATTTATCACTTAATCACCAAATCAATTTCCTATACTAAGGCTATTCATTTTATGAGACATAAGATCCGAAATCACTTATTATTGATTAATAAAAGCATTTAACTAAAATAATAGTCACACTAACATGGGACTTTACGTAGTCAAGTGGTAGGCGATAAATCCCTATCACATTTTGGTTGTGGGTTCAATTCCCACAGCTTTGTCCGACGCGATGGGTTGTCACACGGTCTGCATGTTGTCCTTTTTAGAAAACTATATATTATAACATTACCAAAATGAGATAAATTCCTCAAAATAACCAAAACATAATTTGACAAAAAAATTTATCTCATACCTTGCATTTTCATCCCAAATTATAATAACTTGTAATTTCCTCAAACCCAGTGATCATATAAAAACAAATGGTTATTTATAACTATATCCACAAGAGAAAAGATAATCCCTCCTCAAATATCATTCTCACATGGAAAACTATAGGGTTACAAATACAAGGGAAAATTATTCCAAAGTAAGCCCATCAACAAGGAGCACTAATACTTTTTAAACATTTATCCAACCATTTATTTCCACATAGCTTCTTCTTGGACCAAGAGAATATCCTATAGAATAGGTCATTCACTCAGGTAATGACAAGGTCACCTAAATTTATGGAAAATGACTATAAATGGATTATAGGGACCATTTTTATCTTCTTCTATAGTACTCTTCATTTTTCTTCAGCAATTCTTCACATTATGTCCCTCCTTACAACATGTAAAGAATTTATTTATCACATTGAGACACTTTCATGAGTGTCTCCTTCCACATTTCCTGAATGATGGAAATTGAGAATTCCTTTCTACATGGTCTCCATGTCTGGAGCTCTTATCATTCATCATCATTTTCTTTTTTGTTGAGTCCCAAAATTGGTTAATATATATATATTATTGATCATATTTTTTGAAAATTGATTTTCCATGAAGAAAATATCTTTTACGGCTATCAACATTCCATTATGTAGCTCATTTCCACCAATTTTTCCACCTTGTACATCATTCTCAAAGTCACTATGACCTACTTGGAATCCAGTCATTGACTAAAACCAGAAAGCATTGTGTGAGTAACAGTAGTCATAAAATCATTTATAGATTAACATGTCACCATATTCTCAATTTGAAACACATTAGGATTAACCACTATCATTTACTCTCATATCATATATAATACTTTAAATCGGTTTGTAAAGAAAATGTAAATTATCTTAAGTATATCCCATGGGAGTGTTGTAACCAAGAGTGCAGCAAGGCCCGTTGTCGTGCACCAGTTCACGTTTAAGTCATGCTCAAAGAGGTGTTTTCTGGTTTTACCGCTAGTTACATCTGTGCTAGATCCACCTCTACCTGCTTGTATCCAGATAGGTTTGTATTGCTCGGAAAACTCAGAAAATCTCCACAATACCAAAATTCTAGGATGTTCTTCTATACTAATTCTCAAAGCCTATCTTAGGGATGTGTTCTCTAATCAGAGTTTATCTAAATATATCTACAAAGGTTTGTACTAAACTTCCTCTGATACCAACTGTAATTCCCTGACCCTAGTCAACCAGAGTCGGTGAATTATTACATAACATTGTCATGATCATGAAATATCAAGTCTCAAAAGTCTGATTAGTTTATTACCCTTGGAAACACTAGATATATTCATAATGTTTACATTACATCAATAAGTGAAAAACTACAACAGCATATTGTCTTCATATCCCCTCATACAATCCCTGCAGGTCATTCATAAAATATTTCTTCACATCCTAGGAAAAATAAAACATTGAATGGGGTGAACTCAGAGGCTCAGTAAAGATAAAAATATATTATAAACTTTCATAAGTAAACATAAAAATTTAAGGCAATGTATAACTAAAAAAAATCCTTTTAAACATGAACTTCAACATAATATGGAAATGATAAAATGAAATAATTCCATTTACTTATTCTCATAGATATTCTAATAGTCGAATAATCACATGAAAATATCAATAAGAACTTTCATAATGCCAGAATGCATAATGCCAGACTATCATAACCGCGTAGCCAAGGCCTCATGCCAAGACTACAAATAAGATTTTGTCAAGGCCTCATTCCAAGACACTAGTTTGTCTCCTGAGACCTACTGATGCATAGAGGATCTATAATGGGCTCCACCCGTCACTTACTAAGTCCAATGCATTCCTCATATGAAAAGATTGAAATATAAAATAAACATTCGTATTAAACTAGCATACAGAATGTAAAAACTTTTAACCACAAACCATGAATGGTATAAAAATAGCACATCCACAGTCAAAAATTACTCATTCGATACAATATGGAAGATTGTATTGTATCAGATTAACCTCATTTGAGAATAATGAATGATATTGACATCAATTAAAATAATCATCAAACTATAGAGAGAAATATCCCCCTTTTTCTTGAAAACATTTAAAAGTCACACTATTTGTCAGGAAGCCATTTAAAATATATTTTTTGTGTCAAAGTGTCCCATACCAATTTGAAACTTTAAAAAGGAATTTTAATTTTAAAAAATTAATGTCCATATATATAAATCCATAAAAACATTTTTAAAACATGGACAGTAATGAGAAATATTTAGAATAATAAATCTTTAAAACATTTAAAATGACATTTTTGATAGAGTTCCTAACGAAAATAAAGACACTTGAATACAAATAATTGAGATAATCAAAACATTATAATATCATGAGAATAATGGGATTCATGATATTCTATGTCATAGTACATTTTATACACCATATAAAAGTGATTTGGTGTATTACAACAAAGAAGACTCAGTGGAATTTAAATTGAGATGAATTCTTTTATAAAGACCATATCCTTAGGTTAAGGATAGATCAACCACATAATTATTTGTGATAAATATAAATACACTCAATATGATTGTATATTTAGTGTAAATCAATCATATTTTATTCACACATATTCTTGTAAAAACGAAACCAATGAATTAGATATTTAACTCAACAAATGAAGATAGAGTAAAAATTACTCTTATCAAGTTCATACTAATGAAGTGAGAATTTATAAATGGAGATATTATGAAAATAAAAAGTATATCCACAGAAAGGGGAGTGGAAATTATGACATAATCAAGTGAATAGTTATTCCACACATAATCATGGAGTAAAATAATCAATGAATTATGCGTAAAGCAGAATGAGTGGATATTGGAATTTCAAATTCCCCTATTGATTTCATAACTTAAAAAACAAACACCCATGAAAGAAGGATCATACAATGATGATGTCAATATCCTTTAATTAAATTATATTACACATTTAATACAAACATGGATAGTACACACACCACATGCAATAAATAAGTGATGAACAATGGAAATCTCACGGAATTAAAAGTGAGATAAGAAACACCTTAATTTATGATTTTTCCATGGTCAACGGTAGGTTAACCTCATTTATAATGGTGAAACAATTGTTATTGAATTATAAAAAATTTATTTACATTAATATGATATCATATATGATCTTTTAACATTTATTTTTTAATAATATCGGAGTATTACCGTCATTTCAGGTTTTAACTTACTCATTTTACTTTATATTATTTGTTACATAAGACGTGTTTGTTATGGATAGGTTGTATCTTATTAATATAAAGAATGATATTAATTACTTAAACGTTATTTTTAATCATTCAATGAGAGTTATACTGAAATGTATATGATGGTGATGAATCTCATCGCGTTCGGGGAGACAATAGTCCGTACATACGCACGATCGACAATATCATTCTTTAGATATTAAAATAATATATAATTGGATGGTATATCATATATACAGAATCATTATAATGTTATAATTATTATTTAAATTAATTATACATCATTATTTTAACCATCTAAATAAAAATATATTGAATAACAATTACACCACAACGTGGAGACGGTAGGTCGTACGTACGCACGTATGGTGACATGTCATTCAAAGGATGGATAGAATAATGAATTTATTTGTTCCATATTTATAATAACATCATAGTATATAGAAGATACAGGAGTTATTATTTTATAATATAAATAACAAATAAAGAAGATGATGAAGAAGAATGGAACATGAAAGAGGGTGGTGAAAACATTACCTTTTCATTGGGTTCTACCTTTTGATTTGATCAAAAGGGCTCCATAGGTTGGCTTTCTGATCAAACTAAGGCCTTTAGGCTGATGTGAGGGAATTTGAGAGGTTATTTGGTCAGATTTTGGCCAAGCCAAATGGCTTTGAAATTTTTAATTAATGAGAACGGTGAGTTCCTTTTTATAAGAGGGGTGACGCACTCGTTTGGAAAAGCTAGAAATATTATTTTATAATAAATCCATATTCAGTTTATAATGGCTTAAAAATAGATTATTTAATGGTTAAGCTGGTAATAGGTCGAAAAAAATTCAACCAATATATTTTAGATAGGTTTTTGTCACATTATTAACCTTATCTTTTGGTTTTAACTCTTAGTTAATTAGTCTGACATTTACCAAGTCTCTTTGTATTTTTATATTATATGGTTAATAAACATACTATAAACTTCGAAGAGACCCCAAAGTGGTCCATTAATGATACACCTATCTTGATAAAAGTTCTTTGGATGAACCTTAGATTTTTAGGAATATAATAATAATTAATAATATATTAGTTTTTGTAAACTCTTTTATGTAAATTTTTAAACTATTTGGAATTTTTTTTGTGAAAATCATAACACCATTATTACTTCGAAGAAATTTAATTAAATAAATCCTAAAATGTCATATTATACAATAAAATTAGTTTAATTCATAAAAGTCTCAAATTACATTTTTTTGGATATTTAAAATATCAATTGTTTTAATATTACATTAATTCAGTAATTACTACATCACCATTGTGTCATACATAAGTTAAATTATCTAAAGTATAAAAATTATAATTAAAATACCATTATGTATGAAATAGTTTTAGATTTCTAATGAATATTTACAATGTAATTTATCTTATGTATAAACCTATATTAAAAATGTTTTAGTAATTAAACTTTTATTTTAACTCTATTAACTCTTCTTTGAATTAAATAATAATAAATGTATTAATCTAATCCAAGTGAACCTAAATGATAATATTTTATTTCTAAGGTTGTTTTTGGTCGATATACACTTGTCCAATAGAATTAGGACATGTGTTTGGGTAATATTAATATCAATTTTAACCTTAATTACCCTATTTACAGATAACCGTCGTAAATAAAAGTAAAAAAAGTTACTATTTTCCCAAAATTATTTTTATCTTATTGAAACGCATTTTTCGCCGTGATATTAACCGTGTCTCTCGGATTTTCAAAGTTCCACTCACAGAAGCGGTAAAAATATGTTTTATGTATATTTCCAAATTCTTATAGGGGGTGGGTAAATGACGGTGAAAAGTTCAATAAACTTTTTATATATCTAAAATTATTCTAAACTAACATAAATGAATTAAATTTAACTTATATAGGTATTATGTATATATTTTGACCTTAACTAAATTTTAATAAAATAAATAACTATTTAAATAAAAATGTGGTTTGAAACTATAACTCATTATTTTTCACTATTCATCAAAAATTGAATGTTTTTAGAAAAATACACAAAATCAGGACAAAGCTATATCTGATATTATGAAGTAAAAAATGATGTCTATTTTAAGTTTCATTAATTAATTTATAAATAAATTCCCATGGTCAAAACAAAGATCGTTTTTTTATGAAAAAATAACTATCAAAAGATTGACACTTGTTTATGTCTGGTTTAAATGTGAAATTACATCCAATGACTAACATTGTATTAAATGGTAAAAATATATTCTAAATATACTTTAAAACCACTCAAATTCATAATTTATCACAATTATTTATTTCTATTAAAATTTTTTTTAAAATTTAAATTTAGTAATTTTCACTATTCATCAAAATATGAATGTTATCCGAAAAGTACTAAAACATTACCCTAAGCTAATTTTGATATTAAAAATCCAAAACTAATGTCCATTTTGAAAGGTAAAAATTAATAAATTTCAAAAATTAGGTATTACTATTCTTAACGGCTAGTTTGATTTGTTGTGGTGTGTTAGAATCTCGAAGTTGCATACAATGCAAGCCATTGTATTATTCAAAGGGAGACGTACCGTGGAAGCTTGGTGTGTTACACTCAACTTGCGGTTTAGGCCTTCAAAATAACAACATCTAAGGTGACGTAGAGAGTGATACTTGACTGGGTTTATTTCCATAATCAGCATAACCATAAATATTTGACTATCTCACATGATTATAGAGAGGCAAATCAGGTGACAGGTGCCTTGTCCATGAATAAAATTATTACGATTGATGTGATATAGATTTTTAAGACACCTAATTAATGTGAATCAATGGTGGAGGTAGACATGTGTGGTGTTATGCACTCTCATTTTTGTAATAACCCCTTGTTTGTTTGACTCATATTCCTTTTTTAACAAATTAATTTACGACCAATATTCACTAACTCCTAGAATTTGGAGTAGGGTTGCATTTATTACAAGATATAAAATACATTATATTAATTTAATATTGTAACATATCAGATTAATACATTCCCTTTTTTACAGTTGTTTTTCTGTGTCAGAAACCTTGTTGAATTAACGTTGTAATTTAGAATTTTGGGTTGTTACAACATGAATATGGAAAAAAGAACATTTTCGACCAAAAAATAAAGCATACTCTTAATTTATAAAAGTATTTTTTTAAAACCACATAGGATATATGAATCCCAAGAACCAATAAGTCAATAAAACCAAGGTTCTTCTTAACCAAAGTTATATTTTAATACATATGATCTTCCGAGGAAAATAGTTGTAAATAAAATGAATGATCTAACGAGTAAATTATAATAAAATTTTGTTGTTTAATATGCAATTAAACTAGATTTCTACGACCCTACACGAATGAGTATGTATGAACTCAAAAATTATTCATTGTCAAAATACTCAAAATTCCTTGAGAATATTAGTTCCATAACATTGAGTACTAGGATGAAAATTACTGAAAAATCTACAAAAATCCTTCCACTATGATTCACAATAAATACAATGATGCCTCATTCAAGACCAACAGATGAGTATATAATGTATAAAGATAGAGGTTTGAAAAATATATTTTTATTTTACTACAAAATCACTTCAATTTATGAATATATTTTTAAACTCCAAGAATATGGATAACTAGGATTTGAAAAAATGTTTTTTTATATTTAAGCATGATGAAATCAACAACACTATACTTGATGAAATCATGGAAATTACAAGGAAACCTTGTTTGTTGAACAAAACCTGTATATAATAGAATATGGATAAAATATCCACATCCCACTACTTGATGAAATCATGACAAGTACTTGGTATTATATGTTTTTTATTGAAACATTTACAAAATAGAATATGTATAAAGGGGTAGGAGTGGATCAACCCTAGGATACATGTATCTAAACACATAAAATCAATTGTGGTCATAGAAATAGAAATTTAAAGTACACTGGTAAATTAACCCTTCCATGAATATATAGGTATTTTACTTTACTAATGCTTTTTATGTTTTTTGAGATTTAATAAATGCAATTCCTCACTCTATTATATCTTCATTATGTATTATTGAGATAAAGTTAATGATTAGTGTGGTGTAATTATAAAAATGGGCTAGAACATAACCAATGATGTTCCAGGATGATATGCTTGTTTGAGTGAGAGATGTGCACTTTTCGGAAGATATTTTTGTGTTAAATATTGAAAAATGTTTGTATATTTTGTGATTCCATCATAATTAGTAGGATCTTGGTCAAATATTCCAAAAACTATATTAATGTTCATAAAGAAATAATTTATATGGGATTTTGGATATGATATCATAGCTTTTAATATTTTAGACTCCATTAATTACCCCTCCGTGGATTATTCTTTTTTCTCTAACTCCCTTTCTGACCCATCATGGTTTGAATCTCCAAATTATGATTTTATTCCTTTCCAAACAGGGATCATTCCATGATTATGAATATTTTGAGTACAGTAGAATTTTTTATGTCTACAAACATTTATACATCAGTTTTTCAATATACATCCTCTCTTGGTATTGATGTAGATGAGTATTATAATATTTTGCATGTTCATTCTAATTATAACATGGTTCTTGATTTTAGAGATGTATTTGATACATTATTCACTAATTTTGATGATGTATATTTAAGACCTGGAATTTGATTGAACATTTTTCAGTGCCTGCATCATTTTCATTAATATAGAACCCACCCAAACTAGAACTCAAACCATTTCCAACAAACCTAATATATTTACATGCATTGAATGATAGATAATTGCTAGTATGAATTGATAATTATATATTGTCTCAAGAAACCATAATTTAAATATTTTAAGGGTGAATATTAATTACATTCATTAGACCTTAGCAGCCATACTAGGTATTAGCCAATCCATTTATATACAAATGATTTTTCTGAAGTACAAGGCTAAACTGGTTAGACAGAAATAAGTGAGAAATAGAAACACAGTGTTAGAATATGTGAAGAAATATGTGGAAAAATTCACAAGTAATATATTATTTACCACATTTTAAAAAATCATGGTTTAGACCTATCTAGTCTGTACCAACGAAAATTGGGATCAGTATTATAAAAAACGAAATTGATGAGTAAGATTCTATGATACTAAAAAATAGTTTTTGATTGTGAATAGATAATAAAAAATTGAATCAATCCACTTTTAGGGATGATTTATCCCATAAATTAAGTGAACAAATTTTTGAGGGACATGTAGGTAAGACACACTATTCAATAATGAATAGTTCCTCTAGCAATTTTAAGGTTCACATTGAAGTAGATGACTGTAAAAATAGGAACTTCTTTTTATTGTATGATATATGTTCTTCACAAAGGATGTCCTTTGGAATTTCTAAAGCCCCATGTACCTTCCAAATATTCCTGGAGAAAGTATTTTTTATTAACATGGGGATTTAATGGTATATATGGATAATATTATTATATATGGATTCACATTAAATGAGTCTCTATTTAGTTTCAATAATGTGTTTCATCGTTTCATTGATATTTTATTATATTTTAGAAAAAGAAATTTCATGGTAGTGAAAAGAATTTACCTATGTAATTTAGACTCTGAATATAGAAAAGTGGTTTATAGATCCATGATTATCATTAATTATACATTTCCAAATCCTACATGTATTCATGATTTTAGATCATTATTTTTATATATAGGTTTCTACCGTAGAATTATCGGAGACATTAATATGATTTCCCTTTCATTAAAAATTTTTATATAAAATGTTTCTTATTTATAGATAGAATATTCTTGTATAAAATAATATGATTAGATAATGAAAAGTATCACCACACCACTGATAACTCATTTCTTATAGTGGGATCATCCATTCAATCTTATATTTGATGCTTCAGACAATGTCGTTGGAGTAGTCATATCACACTAGGAGGGGAGACATTCACGTGGAACATCCTATTATTTGATGAAATTGGATTCATCCTAATCAACCTATACAACTATAAAAAATAATCACTTTATTACATTAATATTTACTTTAAATAAATTATGTAGTAATTTTTTGGTCTCTTAAATGGTTTCTTTTTGAATCATGATGATCTAAGGTGCCTCTTCAAGAGGCCATAGGAATGTTCCAAACTTATCAGTTGAATTTTCCCTTGTCAAGATTCTTATATTGATAAAAAAGACATTTAGGATAATAAAACATATAGATAGAACACATGAGTAGTATCACTCAAATAGTAGACGATGACACCATTGTTCCGAGATCTAATTAAAAGAATATTTTCCAATGAGAATCTTTAGGATCTCTCAAGTACACATTTTTCATATGATTATTTAGTTAACTATCATATTTACAATAAAATATCATGATATATATAGAAACATAAATTCATGAAATTTAAAATTTACCGTATGTATTATGTGAGGGATCGTAACAACCTCGGAAACATGTTTCATAATCATATTATTATGAGGTGTGTTCTTGATCACAATTTTTATTATTATATTCCTTTATATGTTACAATTTTATGTGATGGACAAATTGTATCCCAAATGATATATAATAAATTATTAGACCATCGATAATATTTTTCTATTGTGTAAAATGAATCTGTTGTGTTATGTACGTCATTTTCATGTATCCAACTCACTATAAATATTTCTATGATTCATGAGATTCATCCAAAACCCAAATTATTAAGTGATAATTTTTATGTGTGGGGGAATTGATTATATTAATCCACTTCCATGATCATTTGGTTTCATGTATATACGTTCTGTTTTGGAAAATGACAGCAAAAGGGGGAGGCCATGGCCCCAACACAATTTCAAATGATTCTCATGTTATAGTGGAATTTTTTAGGGAATAGATTTTATTTTGGATTGTAATAATTAATCCTATAATTAATGAATATTTTTTTTACTTATTCAACTTTTTGTTGACTTCACTACATTAGATGTATTGGGTGACACCCAAACATTTAATCCATACCACCACAATAAAATTGAAACAATATGGTTTCAAATAGGGAGTTGAAGAAAATATTTAAGAAATCCATGAAGGCTAATGGAAAATAATGGAACATGTTCATAGATGATTCACATTTGGATTTTAGGATGGTGTTAAAGACTCAAATTAGTATGCCCTAATTACATTTTTTGAATATTAATTTCTCCCGTATTTTAAATAAATTATCAGGTATCATGGGACATAAATAAATGAAACATATTTTGACTACTAGTATGAGAATAATGTAATCTATTACTATAAGAGAAGTAGTATATTATATTATCTTCATATTAAAACTCAAGGATATATAAATATAGATATTATGAAACTCTTGACATGATGATCTAGAAGAGGGAGTTTTATGTGAGAGACAATGTTCTTCATTAAAGTACAATATTGAATTTGATTCATAATAAGTTCAATTCTATTTGGTTTGTTCCTTCATTTTTAACCAAATTTTTCCTTTATGAAGTAGTGGAGATCATAAAATAGAAGGCATGAAGGATTGTAATAGTCATTGGGCAGTGGATGAATCAATTAATTTATGTACTTCCCATACATTATGTTTATTTAAAGACATTTTGGTACCCGAACATCACTTGATAATATTAGTTCATCACTAAAAATTTTAAATTTTATAATATTTTTCCAATTTATAATTATAAATTTTATGTGCATGTATTATCTCATAGGTTTCATTGAAGACAATTTAATAATTTCTATATAGGGTATGACACAACAATATTGTGTTTCTTCTTTTGGATTTCCTTTTTTTCTATTTGGGATTTGGTTTATTTTATAAAAAAAACAACAAAAAAATCAGGTAACATTCATTTAATTTTAATGGATTTATTATGGGTTCCATTAAATAATTTGAAAAAATTAACTCTTAGTTTTTGTAATGTGTATGACAATGGTTTTATTATAAGATTCAAGTATATAAAATAACATACTGAAGGTATATTGAACATTGAAAAGGTAAATAACAAGACCCTAGTTTCCAAAATCATTGGTTTATTATAATTAAATCTGATATAAGATATTACTTCATCGATCCTGGAATAGTTTTGTAGTTTTGGTAAGGTGGATCTATACAATAATCTCCCATTTACATTATTGATTTGGAAATATAAAATTGTATGTTCTTTGAGAACTTCATTTTTCCATTTAACATGTCCCTCTATATTAACGAATGAAATCCTTATATAGTAGAGAAAATCCATATAAAAATGGGGTGAGTTTAGAATATCCGTAAAGTTATTTTCACAACTAAAGAGGAATAAGTCATGAATAATGTGGCATAAAATAAATTCTCGTCAAATAATTCCATATAAATAATAACATGATATTAAACATATCCAATGATATAAAAAATATTCAAATAATCACATGGAAATTAATAAATATGTTCATAATTATGAAATTCATCATGTTGTAAATCGGAAAATTACCAATGATTCCGTGTTCCAAGTCACCAAAAAAGTGTTTCAACAACTTCTTACAATACATCAACATAAATATGTTTTCCCTCAGCTAAAAACACAATGTAGTTTGTTGCATGAGACCTACTGATGCATCTAGGGGAAATAGTGGGCCCACGCCTCACATATTAATTATAATTCATTCACCATTATAATGTGTTGATACATAATCAACATAAATTTTTTTCTTATGACTAGCATAAAATTGTAAATAATTACCCAGATCAATTAAAATATTCATAAACCATCATAATTATTATTTATAATGTTATCCAAATACATAACCAAAGGAAAAATGATAATAATCTATATAATAAAACATGGAAGATAATATCATAATATAATAACATCATTAATTTATAATATTCAACAAATAATGTTAAAATAGGTTAAAATAATATAAAAAGATCAGTAGAAATAAAATTTCCAATTTCATATCATTTATTTTCTAATAAATATAAATTTATAAAAGAGAAAATATTCATTAAAAATAACTAGCTACACATTAAATGAAATATTAAAATAAAAAATTAATCATGATGGTGTGACAATATGTTCATTTTTTATAAGTTGTAAAAAGATTAAAATGTACCACAATCTGAAAACAAAAAAATAAAACTTATTTCAAATAATTTTCTAAAATGTAAAAAATATAAAAAAATTGATATATTAAATAATTGGAGAGAATTATAAATATTCATTAAAAAATTATTTAAAATTTATATATAGAATAAAATGTTCACCTCGGGGGTACTTAAACATAAATTTTTGCAATAATGATGAGATTGTTAAATAATCCCTTAAAATTTGGTTAATTTTAATCATAATCCCCATGAAATAGAAAAATTATAAAAATAAATATAAATATCATGATGATAAATATATTCATGATATATTACATCAATGGATCATTATATACTCCACACAAAATAAATATGTCGTGAATATGGTGTATGTCTCACAAAAGTAATCATGAGACCAGAATCCCTAATATAAATTCTAAATTATTTCATATGGGATAGAAAATACTATATAATAAATATATATTTATTATAAATATATTATATAACCATTATAATATATATCATACAATTTATTATTTACATATTACATTTTATAACACATATGTTTATAATTCTGCATTAAAATCATTATTCCAGGTGATAACTACTTTACTTTTCTTGTATGTTCTGGTTCAGTAATTTTGGTCCTTGTAAAACGTTAATGGTTATATCATATCAATAATTTTAATAAAGATATAAATATCATATATATTAAATATATATCTGTTTATACTCTTCCATTAATATTAGTTTAATAACAAAATAAATTACACCATTTTTGGAGATGGTATATCGTATGTACGCGTGAACAATGTTTTCATTTTTCAATGAACTAACAAGTGGTAAATAATATTTATAATTTACATAATAATTAATATTAATCATATATATTTATATAATACATCCTTATTACCCTCTAATAATGACATAAATGAAAAATAGATCATATCGCCTCATAGAGGTTGTAGTCCACACGTACGCACGAGTGACATTATCAATTTCAAAAAATTGGAAGGTAAGTAGTATATATAATATAATCATTATATAAGTATGATTATATTATAAATAACATATACAAAAATCATTCCTATCATAATTCCCAGCCATAAATAATTATAATAAAAAATGAAATGTATCACTATGTGGAGATAGTAAGACGTACATATGCACAAGATATACTTTCACTACCCATTTCACTACAAAGAGGGTGGGTAATAATGTTTTAATAATTATGAAATATTTTAATAAAATTTACTATAAATATATATTTAATTTAGGATACATTCAAGAAAATTAGAATAGGTAGAATGAGAAAAAAATTAAAGTGATCTGGTAAGACAATTACATCTTCTTCGAGAGACCATCATAAATCCATTCTTAAGGAACACAAGGATAATATTTTAGGGATATAAGAACCACTATAACATGGATAATTATATTTTAAATAGTAATATTTGGGATATTATTTTTATTTGTTTCTTAAACTGGTGTAAATAAAGGATGGAATGGGTCTTGTTTTATAATTTAGGTTATGGGAACTTTTGAAATTTCATAAAAGATTAAAATATAATTGGGCTTTTTTAGATAAAAATAATCCCAAATGGTACATAATTTAAATAAAATCTCTATAAAAATTACAAATAATCAAAAAATAAAATTTAGATGAGTTTTGATATCATTTTAATCGATATAATTTTTAATAAATCCTTGTTTAATCATTTTTTCCACAGATGTGGTAACCACTATTTTAATAAAAAAAATTAATAATGTTATTATAAATAAAAAAATTACCCATAAATGGGAAGTTTATGATTTTTTAAAACATGTTAAATTAAAAAGGATGAATAATATATATATATATATATATATATATAAATTTCAGATAATATAATAATATTGTTTTCATAATATATCACTACTGTCAATTTAGACATTATTCATTTAATTTAACATTAATTACATCAAGAAAAATATTTAAGTTTGAATTTAATATTCTAATGAAAAAATAAAATGTTATATTTATCATTAAAATAAATGGATCAATTTAATTATCTCAAATTATATTAATTTAAAAAAATTTATATCATTTGTCTTATTTTTCAATTAATTCATCAATTTCTACATCTGCATTGTATAAGAAATAAAGGTATTTCTTTCTTCACTAAAAATTGAAAATATATTATCTTTTTGAATATAAATAACTTCTATTTAAAATTATTATTTATATATTACATTATCCTATTATTATTCTCCTGTAAAAATTTTTAAACTTAATAAAAAAAGACTATTACATTTTTAACATTTCTGTATAGAAAATATTAGAAAGTTCATAATCAAATTAAAATGCTAAAAAATACATATATTATAAATTTATATGATTATAAAATAGATATAATCAAACAAACAATTAAATAAAATTTTAGTTTAATTGATAGTAATTATAATTTCATTTTTATCTTTATTTAATTAATATAAAAAATTTCATTGGTAATATGATTACTAAAATTCCAATTCTTATGGACCAAAAATCAAAGGGTACAGTTTACCAAAATGAAATTTTTGATTCAAAACATGGAATAAATTTTATCAAAATCAATCTCTATAATTACATGAAATAAATTTTAAAATAATTTCATATAACTTGACGAAAGTGAATTTAAAAAAATATTATTTCTCATAAAACTACCATTATTTTGTAAAAGCTGTATTTATATAAAAATTATAATAAGAAAATTATTCCAATGAACTTTATAGAATTAATAATAATAATAAAATAATAATTTTTACTTTTAATCATTTTTGAAATAAAATTAAACTTTTAATATAGCTGAAACAAAAATATAGTTCCCCATAAAAATAATTATTTTGTATGATTGAATAAGAAATATTCCTTTTCAATAATATATAAAAAATTCAATATAATATATTCACCTTATTCTAATTTAAAATTGAATTCTCATTTAATAAATTAAATTTTATAAGATTTGTAAAATTTAATTATTTTTTCACAATATGTAATAATTGTTTTTTCAAAAAAATTTACTTTTGCGGAATGAAATTATTCTAAAAAATAAATGAATGTTTATTTATTATAAATTAATCAATACATTTTAATTTATTTGATTATTTATAAATATAACGTAATTCAGTTAATATTATTCATACCCACCTATTTAAGTGCATGTTTTTAACTTTTATATTTAGATAATAATATTTTGTTGATAGTTTCAGCTTGTTATTTTGTGATGTATACTCTATCAAACATATAGCTATTTTAAAATCATATATTTTTGTATTCACCCACACAATTTTAACTTATACTTAATAATAAAGCGTTATTAATTTGATAAAATTCTTGATATAAATCCCACAACATAAAAATGGTTAATAAAGAATCCTATATAAACAAGGGAAAGAGAAATAAAAATTTCATCTAGAATAATGCATAGATAAGGTGCCAAAATTGAGAATATTAGTGGGATATGAAAATATAGACCTGGAGGGAAATATATGGCCTAAGTATTAATAAATTTTAATATATAAAATGTTAATGAGGTATCTAACCATCATAACAACATAAATCTATGATGGGTTAAAAGTCTATTGATTTATTTGTAAGAAAAGTAAAAGAAATATATTGTTATTTACCCGGAATTTTTTCTAATGTCAAGGTATTCTATTAGTATAAAGATAACTCACCCAGGAAAATAACCATACATTATTTCCTTCCATGTATTAAATATAATATCATCCTTTGGTAGTGCTTCAATTAATTTCCACTTCATCTCTTACGATAGTAAATTGACATTCAGGGAAAAAATTATTTATGCTAGAAGAAAAAAAATAATATTTTAGCCAATCGTATGATACATAGGTAATTCAATTAATATCAAAATATTTAACAAAACCATAAAATACATCATAAGATATCCAATATGATAAATATTATTTTATCTTTAAATAGTAATATTCAATGTTAAATACAATCCATTCTATTAGAAATTAATCACAACGATCCTCTAATATATGTCATAGCAAATTCAAAAATTCCTAAATACAGGAATAAGGATAATATATATTCTAATTAAATTTATCATTAATCACACATAATATGACTATTAGTGACTCTTAAAAATACCATGATCACATATTCTCATAAAACATTGAAAAAACATGAATCAATATTAAAATATATTTAAAACATGCATTATTTTGATAAATAAATCTCCTCTAATATCCTTAATGAAAATCCCAAATTACTAAATTTCAATTAATATTATAAGAAACTCCATCATGAATTTATTTTTCATAAAATTACTATACATTTTTAATGTCATCAACACTATCCTATTTTATTCTATAGTTTCAAATTTCCATTTATCCTAAATACACTAAACATAAAGATTAAAATAAGTGTTATCTTTATGTTTTTCATGTATTCTCCAAAAATATCACCTTCCCAATAATCAATTATGATGTATTTTAAAATAATTTTACATATGATTTTAAATCCTTATGAAAAAAAAAATTATTATAATCATTACCTGTTTCATGGTTGTTATAATTAGAATTTTTGTGAAAAAATACTTTTAAAACATAATTCATGAATCTAAATACACAAAAATTGTAATAAATACACATTTTCTATAGTAAAATCCTATGATTAAACTTGTCCAATACTCTTATTATGATCAATATTACCTTGATTTTTGGGGATTTGTTTTTGTAACACACCGCCTCCTTGCACATGAAGAATTGTACATTAGAAGAATCATTATTTCCCTTGAAATCCTGAGTATGGTGGCCTTTCTCAATGTTGATCGTGTAATATATGAAAAATAAAAATAATTTATAATTATTTTGATGATCACATATACCTTTGTTTTTTTTATGTTGAAGTGTTTTGGAGATAGTTTTCAGGTATTGATATCCAGGTTATTGTAATTTAACATTTCGAGAATTAATCTTGAAATACTATTTCAAACCCAACATTCAGAAAATGAGAGAATGGTTTATCAACAATAGTAACAATGGAAAATGTAAATGCACGCATATAGTATCTACCCTAAGATATTCTAAAAAGTTTGTGTTTGTATTGGAATCCTTATGTTCATATTTCTTAAAAATGTATAGATATGTAACACAAAATTGCAAATTCGTTTTATTATTCATCCACCCGACATTTTGGAATTTGATCATTTGGTTAATAAATGCTACATTCGAGATCATATATAAAAAATCTATTGTATATACTATAAACTTTATGCTACTTTTTCCAACATTTTGTGAAAATTATTTTTGGCAGGAACCACATTTTGGTGGGATCACTGATCTACATGAAACAACTCTACACTATGCAGTTCAACCTTAAACTGTGTTAACAATGGTGATGTTTTTAAGATGAATTTTCAATCCAAAATTTCTACAACCAATGATTCGGAATTAGAGACTGATTTAAGGATAATTATGATTGTTTTAATGAAGCATACCAATCGAATAAAATTAATCATGTTCCTACGCGATGTTATGACTCCTCTGGTCAATTGGAATTTGAGTTTTCGTGATCAATCAGGCAATTATTTTGGATCTACAATACTAAATCAATCTATCTATTCGATATATTTTTTATGAGTATATCTTAAAAAATATATGGGTGATAAGATATTCAAATATTAAACTATATTATTAATATTATATTTTATTGTTTTTTTGTAACGAATGATCAATTTTGAAAGAAGCTACACTTTGGAGATTTACATATTAAATATTATACATATCTATGATTACTATTTCTATTTATATTATACTTTATTGAAGTTCATTTTTCAACAATGAACACTTCATAATGTTTTATTCTTGGTTATATTATTTTCTAAATAATAAGATATATCATATGTTAGTTGTTGCTGCTGCAATTTTATATAATGACCATAATAAAAAAATCATAAACATATGATTTATTTGAGTTTTCAACTACTTTTACTCAGTTGTGATAGAGTCATTTCTAAATTCATAGAATTGTGGTAATAGGAACATTCTAGTAAGATTTACCAAACTCATAGAGAGAGTGCTTTGTATAGTGGACTAGGGTATCACTGTTCTCGAACACACTATTAAAATATATGTTCATTACTTTTGTTTATCTTCAAATTAATATTTTTACAGAAGAAAAACTGCATATCCATATGAATAACAGCGAGTGTAAAAATATGGAATTTGTGGCATAATTTATAAAATACAAAATTCAATTGTTTCTTGTGTTACATGGTATATCCAGACCTAATAATTGGAATCAAATTGGAGATTTTTTAATAAATATATATAATGATAAAAGTATAATGTCTATACGATGATTGGAATTGATGATTCATGAGATGGAATGTCAATGGAACATGCTCCAAATTTTAATGGTAAAAATTACAGATGTTTTAAATCAATAATTATTTCCTTTCTGAAAATTTATGGATTCAAAATCTACTCAAAAATCAACTGTCCATAAAATATTCCTAAGAAACTAGAAACATGGACTGTGGAAATATAAGCCAAGTATGATTTCAATTATAAAGAAATGAATGAAATTATATGTGGTCCTAGAATAGAATAATTCAATAATGTATCAGAATCTCAAACTATGAAAGAGATGTGGAAAACTATTACAACTTCTTATCATGAAAAAGATAATGTTAGAAAGATGAGATATGTTATAGCAAAGATAAAATTCGATACATTTAGAATTATTTATAGTGAAATAATCACATATATGAATGGATATCTTACATAAATTCTCATAAATATTACAACCATATCTAAAACCATCAATAAATATGATCAATCATTAAAAGTACTAAGAGTACTACCCTTTAATTGGAATGGTATATCTACTAAAATTAACTAATCATCATTTATAAAGGATATAACAATGATTGAGAAAATGGGGACACTAATGATGTTAGAATTAGAAATTCAGGTTATGTATTAAGATCATAAAATTATAGTACTGATGGAAAATATTACTCTTAAGGTGACCTATCAGAAACATGATTTAATAACAAAGTAAGAAAGCAAAAAAGAAAAAATTCATATTCCTGAGATTCAAAAATGGTATTGGCTCAGCTATCTAAGTAGATCATCATATTTTACAATAAGGAAATAATATTACAAAAGTACTTAATGGAGGTTGAAAAAGAAAAAATATATTTTTTATTCTCTGAACGTAAGAAATTCGTTCATACCAGACCTGATTTTCTTCAACTGGTAGATGATAGAAAAATGATAGAAAATGGATATCAGAAAAATGCAGATTATGAGTAAAAAGGAAAAGGGAAATGAATATTGAATGGGTTAATCTGAAGACAACCTAATCCCTTAAAATTATGATGCTGAAAAGAGAAAAAAATCTAAAATCCAATTTGTGATTCATGGAAGATGTGGAACATTTATAGACTTATTACACATTTAATTATGTTTCTGGATGTTTCTCAAATGAAAAATTATATTAATATTGTTCTTTTCGAGAAGAAAAATTTGATTCCTTATTAATGAATCATGAGTCCATGATATAAACTCAAAATTATAATTTAGATTAAAGATATACCCAGCATAAACATCATCATGATTTTGATGGAAAATTCAAATCATCTACCACAAACTCCATTTATCAAGAAAATAATATTAAATAGTTACAAGATGATGTTGAATCCTATAAGAGTGCGGCTCTTATTTTTAAAATTTGAGAAAATATATTAAATAATATTTTTATAATTAATTTCATTAAAATATAAATATTTGGAATATGATGTAAGGGTGAGAAATCAAAATAATATAAATTTTTTTGTTTCCCAACCAAAAGAAATTACCACCAGTTATTATTTTAGAACCAAAAGAAATTTCACTAACAACAGTTATTTAAAAAAAATAATGGTATTAAAAGAGCCTTTATATCTAGAAGTTTATTTTATGAAAGTGATATAAATTATAGAAAAAATAAAATAGATTCCAATTCCTAGATCATTACATGATAACACTGCCGGAGCCAAGATGATAATTTTACCAACATGAACATTTGTTTAGTTAATTTTGTAGAAAATAGTTCACAGAAAAAGAAAATACCATTGGTATATGAATAGTGTATATTCTAGGCATATGAGTGTGGAGTCAACAAACATTCCTACACTAGCTTTTATAGATGGAGGATTAGTCACTTTTTGAAAATTCCAAAGGAAAATTTTTGTTGGAGTTTGAAATGTTAGAGATTAAATGTTTATCTCAATGAGTATCTCCCAACTCTGTGATGATAAATTTTGTGTTGTTTTTTCAAAAAATTCATCCTCATTGTTTAATGATTATTTTTATAATTTTATATAACTTAGAACTGATAATGTTTATACTTTGGATTTAAATTCCCTATGTGATAAACCCAAATTTTTTAACTACTATAAATTTTGATAAAGGATTTTGAAAAGAATACATGGACACTATTTTATATATTCCACACAGAAATTATCTAAGAAACAATTTTTATTATCTTCTTTTCCTATTTTTATTCTACCGAATGACATATTTGGTGATGCAAGAGAAATTTGAAACCAACCCAAATTTTCATTCAAATAAATTAACAAAATTTCTACATATAACCCATTAGAACTTATTTATATGGATTTTTTGAAACATCATTATTATATTGGTTTAATAGTAAATTATATTTTTATGTTTTTGTGGATGATTGTTCAAAATTTTCTTGGGTTTAATTTCTAAATCTAAAAAGTGAAGTATTCACAATTTTTGAATGTTTTTGTAAAATTGTTCTCATGTAAATGGATTTAAAATAATTTCATTGAGAATTTATCATAATGAAGAATTTGAAGATAAACGATATAATTATTTTTTCGCAAAATTTTTTAGTAAACACACCTTCTCTACGCAATAAAAATTGTAAAAAATTGAATTGTTAAAAGGATAAATAGATCTATTAATGAACTGGGAAGGAATATATTGAATAAACACAGTCTTCATACCTATATTTAGAAATAAGCCATTAGAAAATATATATATATATCATTTTTAGTGTTTTAATAAAAAAAAATTTCTAGAAGATACCCTATAATGTTTGTATTAATAGAAAACCTAAATATAATTACTTTAATTTTTGGATGCAAGTTTAATATATAATAATAAGGAAAACCTTGGTATGTTTAATCTAAAAGACGTTGAATGAATATTTAGTAGAGATTCTTCTACCTCTAAATATTATACAGTGTTTATTAAAAATTCATGTATTTCTGAATAATCAGTTCATGTGATGTTTTAAAAAATTGTCCCTTTTAATAATAATAAAGTTCATGTGGATGAAGGCACTATATAATTTGAAAATATTATACATGAAACTAAAAAAATGATTTTTAAAATAGTATTAATAATATTCAGTCCAGTTCAAAAGGCAATGATACAAAATAACATTAATGTTTCTATCATATAGTGTCTAGAACATTAAAAAAACATCATCTTGAAATAGTTATAGGATTCATAGATTAGGAAATTAGAATAATTTTCTATTTTTCATTATCAGTTAGAACCTATGAATATTGATTAAGCCTTAGAAGATGATAGTTGGATTCTATCAATATAAGATGAGCTAAACCAATTAAAATTAATGATGTTTGAAAACTAGTAGATTGGGCATCCAATTATACAATTATATGATATATGTTGTTCTTTAGAAATAAAAAAGATGATCAAGTAATCATAACATGAAATAAAACTATTTTACTATCTAAAGAGTATAATTAAGAAGTAGGTATAGATTATTATGAGACTATTTCTACTATAGTTAGACTATAATATAAATGAATATTTTTATCATATAAATCATATATTAATTTTATATTATATCAGATTGTAGTAAAATGTACTTTTATAAATGGTTACTGAATAGATGAATATTATATTGAAAAATAAACTGGATTTTAAAATCCCCAAAAACCAAAACTCTAATTTTAAGCAAACTAATGTTATCTATGGCATTAAAAAAGTACATAGATCATTATATAAAAGATAGAGTTCTTTTATTTTGAAAAATGGATTTACTATTTAATGGGAATATCCACCACTATTTAAGGAAACCATTATCTCTAATATTTTATTACATCCAATTAATGTTGATGATGTTATTTTTTGTTCAAATAATTGAATATTTTGAAATTATTTTTCAAAATTAATGCAAAAAATAATTTCAAATGAGTGTGATGGGAGAACTATTTAATGTTTTAGTTTTATCAAAAAGTGTATTGAAATTTTTTATATCCATTTAAATATATTATTCATTTACTAAAAAGTATGGCCTTTAAATTATCGTGACTTATCCAACTCTCATGTATACTAATATAAAACACGACTAATATGAAGCTGGAAAATCAGTAAACAACTATTTATATAGAGGTATGATTGGAAATTAATTATATCATACTACTAGCAGACCATACATTATGTTTTCGGTATGTCATTAGGCAAATATTTCAGTCAAATCCAAAATAATCTCATCTTATTTCTATTACAATAATTATTATATTTTTCAGGGGAATTATTTTTAAATGACTTCATTAACCAAAAGCTTTTGATTTTAATTTAATTTCATATTCAGATGCTGATTTTGGAGGTTGAAGAATAGATAAAAATGATACCTCATGAACCTGTCACTTTTTTGAAAAATAATTAGTATAATTGTCTACTAATAAAAAACACTAATTATTCAAGTTAACCCCAAAAGCAGAATATGTGTTTACTGGATTTTTTTGTGCACAAGTTCAGTGGATGAAAAACCCACTACTAGACTTCTGTCTAAATTTTAATAGTATACATATTTTATTTGATAATAAGAGGGAAATAAATAGTTCAAAAGACATACAAGTCATTATAAGACTATAAAATTGATATAAGGCATCATTTTCTAAGATATCATGTCCTAAAATGATATATATTTTAAATTTGTGTATACCAAATATCAATTAGAATATATTTTTTTGTAAACACTTTCTACTGATTGTTTTTATTTTATTAATGGGGAGTTAGGATTATTTAATTTTAAATGAATAAATGATTTATTTTATTTTTATCACTCTATTTCTTATTTTATGTAATATATAATTTATATAATCTTTTATTATTATTTATTTTATTTAGTTACATGTTAGTTAGAATTTAATAAAAATATTATATATATTTTCAAATTAAAAACGTAATGTATACATTCTCAATTGGCGTGAGAAGACCGTTCACCATATCTTACTAACATTCCCATTCCTTAGATGACCCTTCAGTATATAGAGTATCTCTCTCACACTTTCAATGTTATTTTTCCATCAGGGAAAACACACAATGTGCTCTAAGTAAAGGTAATCAATTTCAAGATATTATATTCTAAAAATCTCTCTCTCATTGAAGAAAAAATATTTCAAGGTCTACATTTTTATTTTGTAGAAGATAATTGTCTTTCAGTTTATTTCCTTGATGTAAATGGATATTTTAGAAATTATTTGTTAATTATTATATTTGATGAAGATACTATTGTATATAACATTAACAATACTGAATATTCTATTTATTATATTAATGTGGATATGTTGTTACGTTTTACCCATGCATGGGAGATTGATTTTTATTTATGGAATTTAGAGAATGGAAGATATTTTTCAGAGGACATTATGTTTTTAATTGTGTGGAATGAAAACTATCAATAATGTAATGATAAAATATATTACTCTTGATCACAATGTAATGATATAATTAAATCAATCTAGGATTTTTCTGAGGACTACTAATCTAGAGAATGATCTATAACCTGACTTTTATTTAATGTTTTGGTTTTTGAATCACACCAAGTTCATGTTATTTCAGTTTAATATAAGATATATAATCAATTGTTTTCCCAAGAATTCAATGATGTGATATTATCCCTATGGAAGTTTTATTATACATGTACTATGAAGAGAAGGACAAAATTTCAATACTTTTTTTAAAAAAAATATTGTCATCATAGTAGCATTTTAAATACATGTATTGTTACAAATATGGGATTTCTTTGGAGAAATTTTGGTAATAATATTCTTATAGTTTCTGAGATCCAATGACAAAGGATAATAAAATCTCCACATGTAGAGAAAATAATTATTCATTCGGTAGGATCTTTCAAATAGAGATCTAATGAAGAGGCATCATATATGCCAAAAAGAAATCATGTTTTGTGAAGAAGTATAACCGTTAACATACAATAGACTATGGATAAAGTACCAAGAGAAGCTGTGATTGAGGCATCAGTGGTTGATCATGTTGGTAATGTGGATCACAATCAATAACATCAAAGGGGAGATGTAACTGATCCTAAAACTCAATTTATTTTTGATACCTATTCTGAATATGCTAGTGGTTTTATTTTATGAGACATATTATTTAATAATGATAATCCATTTTGTCCTTGATAGAAATTCATAACTGGGATGATAAACTTAAACATGTAAATCTATATTTTGAATCACAAGGTTAAATGTAAAAGACTTATTTATAATGTCAAATATATTAAAGGCTCAGAACACATTTCATACAGAAAAATTGAAATCCTTGAAATGATGTCTTAAGAGTTCAAAAGTACTACAAAATTCAGATCAAATTTTGAAGCTCAAAAGCTCTATCTAAGATAATTGAAATACAATATTTTTTTGTAAGATACCACAAATATTTAGTAGGATAAATTACTATATAGTTCAGTTTATTTAATGATGAATCTATTTAGAAATCATGTTTTCATGATTTTAAGATGATGATACATAAATTATATAATTATCTCAGGGAAAGAAATTCAGCATAAAACTCCTCTCAACAGTCACCTCCAGAAAATTTCAGAATGTTTGAAGCTATTACATCAGTGCTACCTGATTTAAATGATATACTGCACACTCTTCAATGTGAGAGTACCCTTTAGTATCTCTATTAGTCTATTGAAGGAATATAGTTAGTCAACTAAATTCAAATTTATCCTGGTTGGGATTAGATATTAAAATATTTATGTATATGTTGACTTAAATAATTTAGTTATTATAATATTTAAATGATTTTATGAATGTAAATTTGGTTGAGAGACTAATTATTTGTCTTGACTCGAAGAAACTTCATCAACAGTGGTCAGAAGTCTTCAAAAATCATTTACACAACTTGATTTTTAGGATCATTGGTTTTAATGATGTTGTCCATGCCATTCGTCATCATGATGAACCATCTTCCTCAGAAGGATCTGATCATAGTCCCTAATTTGGAAGGAAAACTTTTTTTGGCTATTGATTATAATGTATTTTCACAACATTTAAATTTATTTTAAATTACATTAATTAATTCAAATTTAGGATAATTTTATTTTATTTATGTTCAATACTTAACTTCAAATCATATATTTATTTCTCTTATCATTTAATTTACTGATTCATTTATATTTCAGTGCTACATTAATTGTGGTTTATATTATTTATTATCTCAAACTGTCTTTTAGATTTTCCCAAAATGTGATAATTTTTATATAAGGGGAGAATATATATAAAGAAAATATATTTAAAAATTATAACATTTCATTGGAGAAAATATTTTTTATAAGTATCTACTTTCCATTATAAAAATAATAATGTAAAATTGAAATATCAAAATATATTCTATATCGATTTTTTGAATCATTACAAATCCAACATTTTCATTAAATTTTATTATAGATTATGTTATATGTTTTGTTATAATCAAAATAGGGAAGATTATTGGGCATGTATTGTCTCAAATATATTTAATAAATTATGACTACTTGGATTCTCTGAAATACCCTTTTTTTATAATGATTTTTTCTTCAGTTAGTTTTTAGAAATTTATATCTAGGTGAAAGAAATTTAATGTTACCGAAACTACTCTAGAAACATTGTTTCAAACACTACATTCTAAAAATGTTCATATGGTTTATCAGGCCCACGTTACACTTGAAAAGTTAAATTCATACATATCATATGAACCCTATATCATAGTAAATATATTTTTTGGATTGGAATCATTTTTTATCGAGGATGGAAAAATATATGGAGCAGAAACCCTACATTGGAAGTTGGTTATACTATTCATCAACCCTACATTTGCGAATTTTAATATATGTTTAATCAATTATACATTTGGGATCTTATGTTAAAAGGGTGAAGGTACAAATTTCCATCCCTATGCAACTTATGTTCCCTAACTTACATGAAGATTAATGTATGCGGGAACCATTTGTTGGTAATAACCCTATGCTACACCAAGGATCAATATGCTATGAAATGGAACCCAATGCTAAGTTGTTCAACCCTATGTTGTGTTTGCAATAGGGATGTTCACAAGCTATGTTTTCAATATGTGATTTATTCCACGATCGAGTCATAGTTGAAGAAAAAATTAGTATCTTTATGATTGTTTCTGATAATAATATTCATTCAAGAAAAGTACTCATTCTCTTAAGGGATGTTACAAATTCCTTGTTCAGTTAGAGTTTTAATTTCCACATTAAATGAACTATTATTTTGGATCTAGAATACCAAAATTATATCTATTCTATGTATTTCATTAGAGTACCTCTTAAAAAATATCTGTATGATCAGTAATTCACATATAAAAATGTATTTTGAAATTTCTTTTACAGTGCTTCAGCAAAAAATGATCAATTATGAAGGAAACTACACTTCTACGAAATACATGTTTAATATTTTTATAATATAAGAGTACTAATAGTGTTCAGTTACTACATTTTTGAATATCAATTTACAACAAGGATCGCTTCAGGATAATTTATTAATGATGATATTCTTTTTTAAGAGGATGATCCATACTCTATTAGTTATTATTATAGCAACTATGAAGAATAACACAAACCAACCAATCAAACACATTTGAATTTTTGGACATTTCTTCTGCTTTTAAATATTTGTGGAAGCGTATCAACTTCTCAATCTATGTTGTGGATAATTGGTTCTCTATTATATAACCAGAATTTTTCTTCTATTAGTGTTGTTGTAAAGATGTCAACTGCTTAAAATCAGTGGTGAATTCATAGTGTTTTAATAAAAGGACAATTATATTGAAATTTACCAATCTTGTATAGAGAGTTATTGGTATAGTGGACTAAGAGATCTTTGTGCCCCGAACCACTATAAAAATCAATGTTATCTATTATTATACCCACTACATATTATTTTTTATAAAAGTTACCACATCATATTTGTTTAAATAATAGAGGGTATCAAAAGATAGAATTGTGTAATATTTTTGAAAAGACAAAATTTACCCCACTTAGGTTACATTTTATTCTTAGACCTAACATACACCATACATAATGAAAAAATAACATAAAGAAAATACCATGTATTTTTCCACAACTATCACATTTTGGAAAATACTTACTTTCCTTATTTATATTATCTATTTATCCACTTCCATGTTTTTATTCCCATTCATTCAATGTAAGAAAGAAGTCCTGGAAAACAAAATCTCTTTCTGGATAGAACATGATATTATGTTCTCATATGGTGAGAATGTTTTTTATATTGGTTCCTATCAAAGGATTGGATTAATAACAATAAATAAATGGTAAATCTCACTCTTTAGTTTGTGGACATGGTCTTTATAATACTCAGAAAACCTTATAATGTTATCTTTAATATTAGTGACATTTTCCCCTTCCTGTTGTCTAGGATTCTGGAATTGACTCTCAATATCTTCTCATTGTTCATGAGGAGAAAATTTTTCCATGAATACTAGCATAAAATAAGAATACCATATGTTTTTTATTTATTGTTCCTCACTAGTGTTTGGAATAAATGACCAATACTTATATATATATATATATCTTAAGAGATAATAAAATACCATGTCAAACATCTCCATTACATTAATTCCCAAAAAATAAATATCTTCTCTAAAGAGAATATAAATTATATAGCTACCAATGGATTTTTAGTTCTATTGAAAGATAAAGGAAGATAATTCATTAAACCATTGAACTTTGATACAACACATTATGGAATGGTATGTTTATCCATAACGGAATGGTTATTTCTTGTAACAGTATTTAGATTCCCTAAAATGTTTATAATTTTTTTACTAGTAGTTACTGATCCACCTCTATCTTCACTATATTTTCTAGGATATAAAACCCTTTATGAATTTTGTGATTTTATATGGTTTCCATTCCATCAACTACACACTACTTCAAAACAATTAAAAATATGAGATTATAACATAACATTACTAAACAAAATGATTATTCCCAAAAATAGTGAAATAGTTAACATAAATTGATAATTTATTTATAAATAATATTGAAATAATAATCTTGGTTACATTAGGAATATTATAAATGTCTATTATAAGGTTTTGTTCTATAATATAGGATTTCCTAAGTCTATATCCCATTTTTATATTAATATTTCTCAGATACAAACTATAAAGTCCTCGAGCTTAGTTTCCTAGAGCCAATTGATACATTACTATATTAGAATTATATAGAGGAAACCCCATAACAAATTAATGAGGATTTTTGTAGTTTTTGTTAACTATAAAAATAATATAATTTAAAATTAAAATTTGGAAACAAAAAATACATTATAGTATTTTTTTGATACTATCACTTCCACCTTTTTCATATCCCTAAAAATTAATCTTATAACACTTCTCAGTACCTTTGGTAAATAAATAATATGAATGATGTGACATCAGATTATCTATAATGGAATTTGGGTAGTTAAATCTAAATAATTCATGAATAATAAAGTATAAAATAAATGATAATCATATAATTAAATATAAATAATCACAAGATTTAAAAATTATTCATTTAAATAAAAACAACTCCAATAATAACATGGGCATAAATAAATATATTCATCAAGATGGAATTCATAATGATGGACATTTAAAAAAATCATCGAGTCTTTATGCCAAGACATATTAAAATATTATCATGGACTTATTCTAATATATCAACATAAAGTTTTATGGCGTTAACTGAAAACCCAGACATGTTTGTCTCATCGGTCTTATTGATGCATCAAGGGGGATTATTTGGCCTTTCCCATCAATTAACAAGTCCAATAAATTCCTAATGTTAAAGGGGTGAAACATAATCCAAATTAAAATTTCATATTGAAACTATCATATGAAATTTTAATAATTAACCCACCCAATAAAAATAATCCTAATCCATCAAATGTAATACAAGGAATTGTATCAAAATAGTACATTCCCATAAAAAGTGATCTTCAAACATCAAATAAAATATTGTAGATTGTATCATAAAATAATAAAAATTGTAAATAATAAAACATGAAATTTTTTTCCCATATAGGATAATAATTTAAAAATATCATTAGAAAAATAATTAGGAAAATACCATTTTCACATTGAAATCATATTTTGAATAAATTGGGAAATTATAAAGAAAATAGTTTTACTGATATGAACTATGTCATCGTGCAATGTACTGTTCATATAAAAATTTCCCTAAGTGTGGTAAAATATTTACATTTTATATAAGTTACAAAAACATTCATATCTCTGTATTGTCTATATTTTAATAATTATCTTGTTCAGACAATGATAAGAAGATTTATTTAAACACATTTTATTAAAATACAAACTTAGGTAAAAATAACATTAATAAATAATTTCATAGTAATAAAAGAATTATTTAAATGAATTTAAGTAAATCATGGGTATGGAAAAAAATATTCCTCTAATGGGGACTTAAAAAAACAATCATGAAGAAGGATACTATAGTGATATAAACCCATACCACTTTGGTAAATTTTTAATCGTAATCCCCATGAAATAAATAACAAAAGGTGAAACTTTTAAATACAATTAATATGAAGAGATTCATGACATAAAATATAAAATTTTTAGTATATATACCAAACATAATAATCAAATGGTGAATATCGAATTTGTCACATGGAAGTAAAAGTGAGATGAGAAACCCTTACCTTAGGTCTATCTTCAATCATATATGATTGAAGCTTTAGTATAATAGATATTTATTTAATTTGAATCTTTCATATTACTATATACATATATATCATAAAATATAAGACTTACATATAACCTTTTATATCCCATTTTTTAATAAGACTTTAATCAAATCACTCTTTGGGGTGATAACAAGTTCACCCTTCATGTATGTTATAATTTAGTAATTTTGGCCATTTTACATTGATTAGGGTTCCATCATATTCAGAATATTAATCTCGATGTAAAAGTCACATATATTCATTATATAAATATTTAGGGTCATCCATAACTATTATAGATATAAAATTGAATTACAGCATTCTTGTAGATGGTACGTCGAATATACGGATTAACGATTTTTTCTATTCTTGATGGGTGTAATGAAAGAATGGTAAATAATAAGTTTCATTTGAAAATTAACATTATAACCATTAAATCATATATATTTATCAAATACATTTGTATTTTCAACCATGTATAATGTAAATGGAAAATGGATTGTGTTTTCTCTATGGAGGTGGTATCCAAGACATATACATAAGTGTTGTTATCGTATCTCAATGGATTGTGGGGTTAGTGGGTTGACGTGATATTATAATTATAGAAGCATAATTATTTTATAAATATCATAGATAAACATTAAGAACATCATAATTCCCACACATAAATGATTGTGATAAAAAATTAATTGTATCTCTACCTATAGACGGAAAGTTGTACATATACATGAGGGATATATTCAATTTCCATTTGATTTGAATGTTTCTGGGAAATGGTGTATTCTTGATTATAAAAACATTTAATAATATTTTAGATTCATAATTTGTTATTTTTTTTATAAATTAATGATATTTAGTATAGGTATAAGAATAAATAAATTGAAATAGGCCGGGTATGATAATTACCTCTTCTTCAAGAGACCTATTTAGTTTATTTCATATACAGCTTAAGAATAATCTTTTCAAACCCAGATATTATTCTTCCTTTACAAGACATTGATCTCATCCATAATGTTCCCAATCTCCTTGGTAGATTCCATAATATATCAGTTTCTCTTTAATAATTTAATGAAGCTTTGCATTACTTACACTTGACCCTATTGGATTTCTTTAGGAATCATAGTCCTTTGGTCGATGACATTTATAGGTTCAATTTTTCTACATGGTGTTTATAGAAAATCGTGGTTATGGAGATTATTTACAAGAAACACATAATGATTTGTTTTCCATTGAGGGATGTCCTCATCCATGTGTGTTCCAGAGCATGCCTTGTTTCAAATGGATCTCGCTTCTACCTCGCTTGTTGATCCTAAAATATCTTCATGAATTATTACAGTCCATTAACAAAAATTTGGATTAGTTTTCCTAAACTCCCCATTCCCTACAAATATTATTTTATTATTTGTATGCATTGAAATATTTTTGTTTGGATAGTATAACATAGTTTATTTTTCATCGCATATCATCGTGCATCTGTTTTGAGTTAGTTGTTTATATTCAACTTATTGACTGTTTTTCAATCATTATTAGAGAGGAATTCCCATTAAAAACCCATTATTTTCAAATATTTTGCTAACATTTTCTCTTCATGTCATTGTTTTGGTCACATATACAATGTTTATTGGTGTGGCCTATTTCGTCTATCTGGGGAAATGAATTGATCTCCATATAACGGGACTATATCATCTATGTATCTCTTTATTGAACCCATGGGTTTCAAGAACATAGTGATGTATTCCCATCCATTGAAATAAAAGGTTCATAGAGATATGAATTTCTATAACCTTTTTTATATATTGATGCATGACTTGGGTGTGAACCAACAAGAAGGAAAGGTTATGTGATAGGATCTTCTAATTCATCCCGGAGTTTTTCCTTCATTTAATAGTACTCTGAAGTGTGTAAAATTTCATAATAGAATGGTTATTGGAATTGGTTTTAGTTTCCTAGATGTTATTGATTTGTCTTCCGGGTCTAGTACCTCACTTTTGGTGGCACCAGACAAAAAAAATTCAGACTCCTAAGAGAGAGGACTATTTGGATAGAAGGATGGTCCAGTTCAACATAGTGAAGTATCTGATCATGCAGGTGTGGAATATGAATTATATACAAGGGTACTTCAAGAAATAAGATATCACATGATACTATAAATGGAGTGAATGAAAAGAATTTTTTCATGACAAAAAATGATATGTAAATCATTATCCTCAAAAACCTTTTCGATGGCTCGATGGAGGATGTTATGTCCCTGGAGAAGGAAGCATGTCACCAATCCATTAGAGGTATTGGTGATACCCTACACACTCATTACATGGGGGATACTCCACATGTGCAATCACAATTAATAGGGGATCATCCAATGGGTGAATAGGTTATGTATGAGATGATTATGATGTTATTTTTTCTAGATAATTACTTGTAAACAATAATGAGTTATTGAGTATTAAAGGAAATTATTTAAAATAATAGAATAATGGTTAGAAGGAAAACATGATGCGAGGAAATGAATTGTGACTATAGAAAATGGATCAAAAGGGAGTAAATACTTCACCAAGATGCCTAAGAAAATATAAAAAAGATTAGCTAGTAAGGTTACAGAAACCTTATGTGAACCAAGGACTCAAGTCTTAGAAGGAACGTTGTGTTATGGTCTAAGAGGTGGAAACTCTAAAGAAAAGTGTTTAGACATTATGAATAATAGGAATGATGTTGTGGTAGGAAACAAAAAAAGAAGAGAAAAATAAATAACTTGCCTAAATTAAATATTCTATGGAAGATATTCTTAAAAAGGCTATCAAACTAAACATCGCAATGTAGGGTGTGGAAAAAAATTCAAGAACGAGGTGTTTAAATGGATATCAAAAATGATAAAGGGGATGGATCAACCACCAAGATATTATTTTGCATTAATATCTCAATGAATTTAATATCAACATAGATGAGTTAATCTAGAATTGGGACAATCAAGTTACCCACTATGATGAAATAACCTAGGAAGACCTGAGCCTGATGATTGAAACACTCCAATGGGGCCTATACCGTGTAAGCGATTCTAATAATCATATCATTGTTTTCATATACATCTTGATATCATTTTGTGTTATCTGACCGTAAACATTGATTTTACTTTCATGGTTTCTCGATTTTTCCACAAAATTTTATTATAATAAAAATTCAATTTTCAATGTGGTTCATATTAGGGAATTTATAAAAAATAAATAAAATAATAAGAATATTCTTAAGCCAAAAGAATCAAAATTATCAGTGATTAAAAAATTTGTGTATAGGGTTTAAATAAAATAACAAAATTATGTTTTGACAATTTTTTATATATCATTTTAATTATAATATTATTTATTTTCACCTTAGATAATCATGTCTTGACCTTAAATTTGGTAACCACTATTTTAATCACCAAGTTTCAATGATATTACAGTAATTATAGGTTGATTCATAAATAGGCTATGGATAATGTGATAAATAATGTTAAACTCACATCAATGAATTTAATATTTCCTTCAACATTAAGTAATTTAATGAAATATTATTTTGATAAAATATCATTATTGTTAAATTTTAAAATATTAATTTAATTTCTCACTAATAGCGTTATGAAATTAATTAAAATTTCAATATAATATTTCAATACATACCCAAAATTTTATTATCATACATAAAATTCATGGATTAGTTTATATTCTCAAATTTTTTAATTTAAATTTTTCTAATATAATTTATTTTACTTTTCTATTAATTGAATTATTACAACATCAACATTATGTTATAATTGAAAGTAAATATTTGTTCATTTCAAACTAATACTAAATTTTCAATTTTATTATAACTAATTTATATTTCGAATTAACTTTTATAACTAAATATACCATTAATTTTCCTAGTGATAAAAAACTATTATTATTAAAAAAAGAGTTTTTCATTTTTAACTTTTCTTAATATAAAATATTATAAAGTTCATAATCACTTCCAAATGAAAAAGATATTTATATGTGAAATTCAGAAGATTATGGATGATATTTAATCATCCAATAAAGTGTTAAAATGTTATATGGTAATTTTTTAGTCCATATCATTTTAATTTTAACTTTTGTTAACTCATATACAAATTATTGTGGTAACAATAGTACTTATGATACTCTTTATATAAAACAAAAATAAAAGATTAATTTTTATAGAATTTGAACCACCTAATTATCAATATTGAATCTATTTTATCAAAATCAATCTCTAAAAATCAATAAATTTAATGTTAAAATAATTGTGAAATAGATATTAAAATAACTTTTTAGAAATAATACAATTTTCTAAAAAATAACCATTTATTATAAAAAAATTATTTTATACCAAATTATATTAAAAAATTTATTTAAATTAACCTAATTAGATTATTCATAATATTAGAAAACTAATTTTATCTTCAAATAAATTAAAATTAAAAATAAACTTTGAAAATGGATGAAATAAAAATACAATTTTTAGTAAAAATTTTATTTACACTATTAACAGTTAAATCAATCATTATTGAAAAAATAAAATATATTTATCTTAATATAATTTAAAAATCATGATTTCCAAAAATAATTACATTTTATCAATTAAGTTTTTATAATTTTGAAAAAAATTAATTATATTATTTCATTCAGTAAAATGAAAAAAAAATTAGTCAGTGTATTGATGAAGGAAAATTATCATTAAAAATATTGAATTTTTATTTATTTAAAATTAATCGATAATTTTTATTTAGTAGGTTATTTATATATTTTTTTAGATATATTTTTCATGAATCCATCACTAATAAATTATTATTACCTATGAATGCACCATATTGGCACACCCTAGGGTCGATCATTCATTGAGGCCATTTACAAACCGATTTTTCTATTTTCACTATTTATAAAACAAATAATATACTACTAAAATAATATAAAAATAGGTGGGGTTTGTAATATATGAACATAATATATATATATATATTCAAGAAACAGTACATGAATAAAAAAACACAATGGGGCATAGAAGACACAAAGTAGTTTGTGAGGAATAGTAATCGTTCATTAGAGATAGTTGTTATAACAACATTGTCCTTTAAAAATATTTATTCACAATATTATAATAAATTTTTTGATCAACCAAATCACTAAACACCTTACAATAAAACATTATTATCTCACAAGAACCCTCCGCATGAAATATACTACTCACACACACAGCCACAACAATGTTTCTACTCCATATATGCAACATTATTATAATGAAGGACATGAAATGACTAAAATGGTAAGAATAACTAAATAGTAGTGAAAGTTGGGTAAACCCTATACCAAACCATTTAGGAACTATTTAAATTCTTATTATAAAATAAATGGAATCATTTAAGAACAATTAACTCAAGAAACACCACTCCCCCCATAAACAACAACGAGAATAAGTTATCCACTTGCATAGAGATTAGATGGATCTCGGGGGGCAAACAAAAAATCAAAAATGATAATGAAGGAAAATGAATAAAATAAACGAAATAAATATGATAAAATATAATTCAAATATAAAAAACTATTACAAAAAATACACTACACCATCCCTATTGAAATTTTTATCCTTATAAGAGGTAGAAGAGATGAAAATTTATAGAGAAAATTAATGTTAAAATTTGGTGGTAATTTTTTATTCTAGATTGATAATTGGTTTAGATATAGTTAATGACTGAATTCAGATATGGTGTCTTATAAAATGTTTTTTCTCTTTATTCACCTCATTCACCATCTTAATTTCATCTATATTGGGAGCCAGTTGAAGGGGTTATAGATGATTTCCTTGGAGAATTAAATTCTATCTAGGTGACCCTTCGTATTCCAATACGGAAAGTTAACATTAATTTATGTCCTCTAATTCAGATGAATAAGATGGGTTATAATTCTGAAAATTTGATTAATTTTTCTTTCTAAATTTACATGTAGAATTTAATCCCTTTTGGGTTATTCTTATTTGAGATATTGTTAATCTTTAAACATTTCCAAAATTGTACATAGTTTTCATAGATTGTTTGTGATCTGAATTTGGGCTCCAAATAAATGATAAATCGTTGATTTCATAAGGGTGAAATTTAGATAAACATACATGGAAACCTAAATAAGGTATTGTAATGGCCTGAGTTTTTGGGGTCCATTACTTTGTGAAAATCTCGTGTTGGGTTTTCTGGTATGGGAATCTCGGTGAAGTTTGAACGGTAGGCCTACCAGTAGCCTTGGTCTACCGATAGTAGGCCAACTGGTAGCTCTGTCTACTGGTATCCTTAGCCTACATGTAGCAGGCCTAATGGTAGCTCGGTCTACAGGTAGCCACAACCTACCGGTAGCTCTGTCTATCGGTCGATCGTTATACCGGTAGCTGCAGCTACAGGTAGCTCTGTCTACCGGTAGATCAGTCTACCGGTAGCTGCAGCCTACCGGTATCTTGGTCTACTGGTAGTTGCAGCTTACCAGTAGCTCGTTCTACGGGAAGATGTCACCCACTGGTAGCTCTCAGCTACCAGTGGACTGGCCTACCCTGCAGATTCTTTTCAGTAGCGCACTTTTTTGCGAAAATTGTGTTTTAACCCCTATTTTGACTCATTTAAGCGTGTTTTATAGACTGGTAAAGCCCATAAATGTTTTAATTAATTATTTAATGAATTAACCTAGTGCGTGCGTTCGTTTAAACCACCCAAACCCATTAATGACGTGTGGGGACACGTGGTCAACCCACGACCCACGCTCACGTGGTTACGTGTTCTTATCTCAACCATCTGCGGCCCATATAATTAAAGGGTTCTCCTGAGTTTATTCTTTTCTAGATCACCCTCGGCGATGAGTGCTTTCATCCATACGAGCTGATTTTCCTGCATCGGGAGATCCACATCGTTATGCGTAATGTTCTGTGCCCGTCCTAAGCATCGATCATCGATCAACAAGTAGAAAATTTCTCCTTCGTCTATCTCTCTTGTGTGTATCATGCGTGGTGGGCGTGCTTTTGATTCTGTAGAATTTGATAAAACAGACCTAAATAAAGATAATGAACGGATTCTATAAAGAATGAAGGGGGGTTGTGATCGTTGATGTTGTTTATATTATGATCAACTTTTTGAGTTGTGCTGGATTATGCCTTCTGAAAATCGAGGTCATTGGTGGTTGTTGTCTGTGCACTAATGAACACCCTGCGGTGTTTTAAATGGCTTATTTTTTAATTGTAAACTCCTTCTGTGAAAAGTAAATTGGTTAATAACAAAAATTCAGATAAGTAAATTCAAATCACCAGGATCAATCTCTTTCATGATAACCCCGTTCAAGACACGTAATTGAAATCATGGTGTGTGTTAAATCTTATAAATTTGAAAATACAGGCATGTCCCTGCTTTGTGTCGGTGGTAGTGGTTTGGTTGATTCTTTTTACGGGGTGACTGTTGGAGATGTGGGAGGAGATGGGATCCCCTATTTTTATACTCTCAGTGGTTGTGGAATTGGAGATGGGATCCCCTATTGTTATGGGTTCAATGTTCAGGAGTTTAAGATAGGGTGGTTACCTTGTTTATATCACGAATTGGGGGTGGGATCCTCTGTTAATGAAAAACACTTTTGGGGAGGGAACACGGGGCAGTGTCTCAGGGTTGTCATTGGTTACAGTACTTTGAGGTATCTCACTTATTCCTTTATTGTTGTGAAATTACAAGAGAACCAGGTGTGGGTACTTAATTGATTTTTGGCTGGTTTCTTTTCCTTGGTTATGATTATGGTTCAGTTTCCCAGTAGTTCTTAAACTTATTTGAACATTATTACTGAACATGAATACAAGAAAAGGGTAAAACGGGTTTTTTAGCGAGAGTCGTGACTCGGGCCTGGGTGTTTTTTGTGTCCTTTAGGCTGGCTGAAGAAAAACCTAACTTGGGTGAGTTCTTTTTACCTTTATATATATATTTTTAGTTTTGTGTTTCTTATTCGCGCCCCACCCAAGTTGAGTACTTAGTTCCGAACAGCCCCATTTCATGGGGGAGGGTGTTTTTTCCAACACTATTATTAGTGGCTTGTTTTTATCTCCTTTTCTACTCCATTTCTGGGATATCCCATGTATCATCGGGTAGGCTGTGATGGCATGCGGTCCATTATTAGCCCAAGAACCTTCGGGCGGGGTGGTGTGGTGGTTGTCTAGGTGTGTGTGGAAGATGGTTTCCCAAGTGTATTCAGGATGAGGCTCAGGTGTCTTCAGGCGTGGCAGTGGATCTTCTAGCCCAGGTGTCTTCGGGTGTGGTGGTGGTTGTTCTGGCCTAGGTGTTTGCAGGTGTGGTTACATGTGATAGTTGTGTCCTAGGTGTTTGCGGGCGGGATTCGGCTGTGGGACTGCATGTGGTTGTGGCCTAGGTGTGTGCGGGCAGGTGTGGTAGTGGGACTGCGGTGAGAATGGTGGGATTGGTTCGATGCATAGGATGTTTCAATAACCAGTGGGAAATTGGAAAGGGGTAACCAAACATCGATGTGCTCTTATTATATATATATTACTTGGCTTGCATTATTTGGGTAGTGTGACTTGGTGAGGATTGGGTGGATAGTTTACCTTGATAACTGTTTAGTTTACTCTTTTTCTCACGTGAATTTAGTACGTTCCCCCACTTTTGCACAAGAGTATTTGGTTTTCCCTACTATGTGTTCTTGTATGCTCTCCCTACGTGTATAAAACTGCTTTCAGGTTTCCCGGAGGATATAGAGGATCACGCGAGACCATACTAGCTCGGACCTTTAGGGAAGTTGAAGTTGTTGTTTTCATTTCATTGGTACTTACCTTTGTAGTCACCTCATATACTTTGTGGATTTTACTTTTGGAACAAACATATGGAAATGGTTTACTTTTGGATTTAATTTTCTTTTACCTTGGTGTTGTTGGGTTTCATCATCTTATCTCCCGATCCTATAAAATAAAATGGGGTAATGCCTTCAATTTTGTGTAATTTCTATACCCTTGGTTCTATTCACCACTCCAGGACCTATTGAAGGCGGGTCTCGGGGGTCATTATCTCTCATTCAACTTAAAGAAGTAATGAACCTGTCAATCTGCTAACCCTTCCCACCTTTTGGTGATGGTGGGACGTGACAAGTATTTTATAAATTAATTATATTAGTAAAATTTAGGACCAAAATATAAAATAAAAATAAAAAATTTAAAATCCAAATTATTCAATTATTCCCATTATGCTCAAAATACCACAAAAATTGAAAATTTTAAAAATTTACTATAATTTAATATTATGGTGAGATTAATGAAAATTAATTAAAAAATAAAATATGTGAAAATATTATCTCCATCACCCCCACACTTATCCATTCCACTCTCAGGAAATCATCATATATTCAAATCATAATCCACAAAACAATGAATAGTGACAAGACACCAATGATCATTTCTGAAGTAGAATAATATCATGTATCCTATATGAAAAACAATTTATTTTCATCTTCACATTTTAAATTTTTAAACCTCATAAATCCATTAATATCACGTTCATAACACAACTCACAATTAATTTATAGTCACTCCCCATTCAAAATAAATTAAAAATGTTGTAATGCTCATTAAAAAAATTTCACGCATCACCATAGGCATGTTAAAATTATAATTTCACCATAGTCTAATTCATGAAAATATTTTCAATCATTTGTAATTTTTCTAGGATAATTATATTTATTTTGTTTATTGGGAAAATGATTGATAAATTTTACAGCAGAAACGAAGAGGTTTTGTCTCTTAAGTACAATATAAGAATAATCGAGTAAAAAAATGAATTTACTCTCTCATATCCCCTTGGAAGTTTTCAAACACAAACCAAGAACCGTTTAACTTTGTATATGAGTTATGAAATGATTATAATGTGTAATTTCATCCATTTTCTCCCCTTTTTAGATTTTTATTCTAAAAAAAGAGACCACTTTATTTTCTTTTACATTATTTATTTTTTTCAAGAAAAATGAAATGAAAATTGAATATAATGAATGAATTAAAATAATTACATTTATTTTAAATAGGTACCTGATTCATAAAAGGAATTATAATGATACGTTCAAGCTTATCTCTATTTTTCAATTTCATAGACACAGAACAAGATGAAACGGTTAAACCATAATGAAATGACGACTCTAACAAAATTATCGCATTATCTACTTCACATTATTATTAATCACACCTAAAATTACCCAAAAATAAAAAAATCCCAAAAAATGCACAAAATATGACTTTCCCCACACTACATCTTGAAATATAAATGAAAAATACCAAGAGTGTAGGTAGGTATGAAAAAGTCTTCTTGTAATGTGACATAAACCTAAAGGGAAATTCATGGAATATAAGGGATAATGAAATATAAGTTTAAGAGAGGGTATCAATATAGAATTTTTCTATAAAAATAGATTTCTCAATAAAATAAAATAAAATTAATGAAATCCAAAGCATCGAAAAATAATATTCACAAATTATTGTTATGAAAAAAATTAGGTTTCCCTCCAGAAATTGTATTTATTATAAATAATATTTTAAAATGGTTTAGAATACATCACAATAGTGGAAAAATAATTTGATCTAGTGTTTCTAGGTAATGGGTTTCAAAAATTAGTCTAAAACAAAAAAATTATTGAAAAAAAAATCAAGGAAGGAGCCTTTAAATCATCAATCATTTGAAAACTATTTCTTCAAAAATAATTTTAATAACCTCCAATTCAATTTTTGTGTCAAAAAAGTCTAGAATTTTTATTAAATATCAATAATCATAAAAATACTAAAAAAGGGAAAGGACACATGAACATCTTAGAAGGATGAATCTCCCCCCACACATATATTTAACTACCCTACATATCAATATAATAAAAATAAATATAATGATTGAAAAACAAAGGGAATGAATGATACAAGATGAAATTACATTCTAGTGGAAGCTGATTGATAATCCCCTAACTGAAAAAAAATATTCATAAAAATAATGAAAAAAATTAAAATCAAAATAAGATTAAAAAATAATAATGAGTACTAGAAGATAAGATAAAAAATTTATTGGAACCCAATATGGGTGACATGATTATACTGCCCCTATTATGGTAGCTGTTGCAGTTTAACCGAATCTGATGGTGGGTGTGGTTTCATTAAGATGAACCACCGCATGGGAATTTTCCAAATTTCGATGAGTATATAACAATATTAGAGAACCCCAAAATGGTAAAAGAAATTCACAACCCCTGAGAATTAATAAATAAAAAAATTTAGTACCGTAGTTATGGGGAAAATAAAATAGGGGTACTCTCTGTTGACTTTTATGGTGTCCTTCATATAATATTAAATTTTATATAGAGGAGGTAGTTGTACCACATGTTCTTTATCTATTTTTATTATTTAACCTCTAATTGGGTGGAACCATAGTTAAAATCTATGATATAATACATTTGTTTTATGTCATAAGTTTTAGAAAATCAAAAGTCAAAAAACATTTCAGCTTGAATAAGATTAAATCATGTATAAATAAAAAAGAAATATACCCTTTCTAGTTCATCTGCCAAGAAATTTACCTCTTTGGGAAAGACCATTGAAAAATAAATTTCATAAAGTACATTGTAATCATATTCCATATAAATAGATAGGTAGAGGGATTTTTATTTTTCATTATCAAATATGGGAGAATCAAATACAATTGAAACTTCTACAAAATCTATTCAATATTCATCAAATTCACCTTGATCTCCCAAATGTGCATCAACTTGAAATTCTTCCTCGTAAATCGTCATATTTAAATAGTTTGGATAGGTGCAAGGCCAGTTCCTTCATAATATATTGCTAAAATGGATCTATAATTGAAATTTTGGGAAAAGAATATTTTTTTCCTCTTTTTCATGATCCACCTTTTGAGCAACCAATTCCTTCAATGAAGTGTAAATAAATTCCATTTTATTCTCAAACCCTTCTTTAATTTTTGAACTATTATCAAACTGATTCATTAGATATATTTTTTAATAGTCTATTTAATATTTTTAACAAGAAAATAATTAGTAAATGTACATTGAAATTCCAATATTGAAGAAAAAAATAAATAAATTTGATGTATTTATACATTTTTGTTGTTGTTTGAAATGTATATTTTTTGGTTTTTTATGAAAACAAATTGTGCGTAAGAACATGGCCTCCACAGAAATAGTGCCAAATTGATTTGGGGGATTTTTGTGAATTCCTTGCCAATAAATTATTATTACTTAAAAATGCACCATAGTGGCATACCCTAGGGTTGATCTCTCATAGAGTCCACTTACAAGCACTGATTATCTATTGTCATTATCTATAAACTAACTATTATACAAATAAACTAATATAATAATATGGGGGTGTGAAATAATTGAACATTAGGTATATATATATTTTCAAGAAAAACACATAGAATAAATGAAAAACAATGCAGAATAAAATACAAAAAAATAGCAAGGAATAATTTTCATTCTTGGGAGAGCATATTGATAAATTCAATATTCATTAAAAATATTTATTCTCAATATTATAATCAATATTTTGATAAAACCTATAACTAAAAAACAACCTTTGAAATTTCATTTTCTCACACTGGCCCTCCTCATGCCTGATAATACTCACACATTTCATCACCAAAATTCTCATCAACCTTGGATGCAACATTTTGATGATGAAATAAAGGAAACAATTAAATCTGGAAGAAGAAATCAATTGTAGTTAAACAGGGTGAACCCTACAACAAAAACTTTTCCAACTAATTAAATACATAGAATAAAATAGAGAGAATCATTTATTAATAATGACCTCAAGAAACGCACCCCCCCAAACAACTACATGAGTTAGTTCTCAACATGCATTGAGATTTGAATGATCAGGGTGGGGGAACACAAAATAAAATATTAATGTGAAGAGAAATGGATGGAAGAAGAAAAATAACACTTTAAAAATAGAAATAAAATATAGAAAACTATTAAATATAACAAACTCTACCATTTTTACTTGAAATTTTTATCCTTGTAATTGGTATAATTGATGGAAATTTATAGAGAAAATTTGTGGGAAATTTTTTCTCAAATTCTATCCATGAGATTGATTCCCGTATTAGACACAATTAATGACCAAAGTAGTCTATGGTGTCTTCTATAATTTATCTCTTATGATTTAAAATTGGGAACCAAAAATTGTTCATCAATATTGTGCTCCATTTATAGGGGTTATGGAATATTTACTCAAGGTTTATAATTCTTTCTAGGTGACCCTTTGTATTCCAATGCAAAGAGTCCCCACGCATTTATGTCTTCAAATTTGGTTGAATATTATTGGTATTCTTAAATAAAATATGTTTAATAATTCCTCATACAACAAATTTTATATAATAAAATCTTTTTTTGTGGTCCAATTCTAAATATAAGCTCATATTCAAATAATTCCAGATCTGTACATAGTTTTCGAGACCTAGTTTTTGAGTTGAGTTTGGGATTCTAAATGAATGACTGATATTCATCTTCATGAGGATTAAATGACACCCAAGATATATTGAATCATAAAAAAATGAATTTCATAATTTAATTTAGTGTTGAAAAAGTTAGGGCAAAAAATAGAATAAAAATAAAACATTTAAAATCAAAACTAACCCATTTTTTCAATTAAAATTAAAATAAACATAAAAACCAAAAAAATGTTCCACATGAGTATAAAATAATATTAAAGTTTTATTATTAAAAATTACTTACATAATAAAATATGTTTAAATTTTATATTTCTCACTCAACCACACATATCCATTTCACTTCTGGGAAATCATTATAAATTGAAATAATAATCCACACAACAATTAATGATGTGAAAACATCAATGATCATTTCAAAATTAAAATAACCAAATGTATCATATATGAAAAAAAATTACCACTAATTTTATGTCCCCACATTTAAAATTTTCCAACCACATAAATTCATATACATCATAATCAAAACCCACCTCATAATGAATTTTTCGTCGCACTTCACTCAAGAGAAATTGAACATGTAGTTATGCTGAGATTTGAAAATTGAATGCATCAATATATGCTTATGAAAACTTTCATTTCTCTATGCCACAAGTCATGAAAGTATTTTTAATCATGAAAAAGTTTTCTAGGTTTATTTATTGGATTCAAGATTGTTACAAATTTATAAGGAATTTTTTTTGGAAAAAAGATGTGGTTTTGACTATTAAGTACAATGCATGAATAATCTAGGGAATACAATGGAATTTCCACACTCAAATCTCCTTGAAAATTTTATAACACCACACCATACCATTTTCACATGGTGCATGAGTCTTGAAATTTTTAAAATGAAAATTTTCATCCATGTTATTACTTTTCTTATACTTTTGAATGGAACATCTTTATTTCATTATATTATTATTTATTTTCAATGAGAATAAGATGAGAATTGAAAATATTGAATAAATGATAATAATTACAATTATTTAATGATATATAAAAGAAATTAAATTGAAATATTTATGATAATCACCTTTTATTCATTTTTTCTTTTTCTTTTTTTTAAAAGGATAACTAGATGAAACAGATAAAGCATAAAAAATTGATGACTCCTAAAAAATTATCTCATTATACACTACCCAAAATGTTGAAAGACATATCACATTACCAAAAAATGAAACAAATCCCAAAAATTTCACATGAAATTCGTTCCACTGCAATCAATCATGAAATATCAATGAATATTTCAATATTGATGGTAGGTAATGAAAAATTGACTTGTAATGTAGATTAAAACAGTAATGCAATTCATGGAATATAAGGGTTATTGATGGATAGATGTAAAGTTGGGTATCAATACAGAATGTGGTTGTCCAAAGAGCTTCCTCAATAATATCATACAAAATACATAAAATCCCATGATTTTCAATAAAAAATTCACAAATTATCGTTCTCACATTAAATAAATTATTCCCTCATGAATGAGTGGGTATTTGAAAAAATATTTAAATTTTTTTAGAATACCTCACAAGATTCAAAATATTATTTGAGTTAGTATTTCAGGGGAATTTATTTCAAAAATATTTCAAACATATAAAAAAGATTAAAAATCTAAATAATGTAAGAAGTCTTCTCATCTCCAAAATTTTATAATAAATTTCATTTAATATCATTTAAATAATTTAAAATTAAATTTATGTGTGAAAAATGATTAGAATTATCATTGAAGCTCAATAATCCTATAAATATGAAATAAATGGAAAACCACACCTGAAAAACTAATATTTTGGATGCTCCCCCTAAACAATTATTAAAAAATCACTCATTTCAACAAAAAGGTAAATTAATATACAGGTAGAAAATAAGTTAATGAATGATACAACCTTCCAATATTTGGAAGTTGTAGCATTTGTATAAGCTCCTAGTTGCTACAACATCTTCCTTAAAATTATGAAATTAATAAATTCATAAAAAAATAAAAAAATAAAAGGGGGATGGGAATATAGTAGAACACGGTTTATACCCCCATATGGGTTCTAGGATATTACTTCCCCTAGTTAGGTAGTTATAGCAGTTAAACCCCAATCAGATGATTTGTGTGGTTTTATTGAGATGAACCACCTCTAGTTACTTTTTGAAATATCAATGAGTATAACAGAATACTGGATAACCCCACATAAGATAAAAAAAAATACTCAACACCGTATAAAGAATAATGAAATAATTTTTTTCCTTAGTAAGATGGAAAAATAATAGTTGTACTTCCAATTGACACCTATGTTGTCCCGCACCGTATAATATGCAATTTCCTATAGAGGTAGTAGTTTCACCACATGATTATCCATGTCACCTTATTCTTTAATGACCACTTGGGTGTTTCATTACATAACATCCAATGTATGCTCCATTTGTTCTGTATTTGGAATTTTTGGATTGGAGAATGAAGAAACATTTCATCATGAATAAGATTAAAACATTATGAACTAATATAGCATTATTATCTTCTATTTACGTAAACATCAAAATTGAACTCTTAGGTAATGACCATTGAAAACATCGTCTCATATATTTAAGAATCAAATACATTTTAGCTTCTCAAAAATGAGACAAATATTCATCCAATTCTCCTTGATCTCTCACATGTGCACCAAGTGGAATGTCATATTCTGTAACCTTCTTGGAAATGGTATGGATAGGTTCATTGTTATTTTCGTCATTATTGCTTCCTCACATGTCTCTTTAATTAAAAATGTTGAAAAAATATGCTATCATTCCTCTTTTTCATGAGTCTATTTTGAGAATCCAATTATTTCATGGAAGAGGAAATAAATTCCAATTTATTCAAAAAATATTATATCATTTATTCATTCTCATCCAACTTATTCTTCAGATCTACTTTTATAATATAATATTCAATATTGTTAACATGGAATTATTATAAAAAATTACATTGAAATTCCATCATTGAACCATTTAAATATAGAAATAAAACATTGTTCAAAATTTTATGGTTTTGGAAAATAATAAGTTATTTAGGAAATACGTTATGGGAAATCCCTTTGCCTCCCTGGAAATAGTGCCAAATTGATTAGTGGGGGTTTTCATGAATCCGTCACAAATAAATTATTATTACTTACGAATGATACATATTGGCACACCCAAGGATTGATCTCTCATGGAGAGAGTTTACACTCAAAGATTTTTCAATTTTAACTATTTATAAACTAACTAATTATAACACCCAAAAAGTTTATGATATATATTCCTTTTAAATAGTTTGATATCATGCGTCATATTGTACACCATTATTAGTTTTCTCTATACACAATACTATATTATCTTGTAGTATGTGAAACACTATTTTTTTGTTGTGCTACACAAAATTTCATGTTATTTTGAAAGGAATAAATTTTAGGAAATGTTGATTATAAGTGATAACTAAATATTATAAACTAGTCATTATAATGGTGGGTATTAATCATATTAACATCGTTCAAAAAAACTATTTATATGAAAATAAGTTATTATATAAAATAATAAAATAACTATTTAGGAATTTTATTGGTGAAATATATATGTAATATATTCAACTTAATTTTTTAAATTCATAATATATCTTTACTAGATATAACATAAGAATAAAATAATTTTTTTCTGGTAAAATAAGTATATTTCAAAAAATAATATTTTTTACCACCTATTGATGGCGAAACCCTTTTAAATATAGTTTTAGAAAATATTATATGTTATATTTCACTTAATAAAAATATTATTTCATAGATGGAAATCCAAATTAACTTCATTGACATTTTGTAATTTTTTTGATGAAATTCATATTTTACTGAATATTGAAAAATAAAATATTTTAATTTAAAACTGGCTTTTTGTCTGATTTATTTATATAGATAAATTGCATTTTTAATTAGTTCTAATGTTTATTTGAAATATTTTTTATCATTTAATCAAATTTGTTTCATTTAAAATAATTTCTCTGTGAAAATTGACGTAAACACATGTTAATCTTTTGATAGTTTTTACTTCATAAAAACTTCCTTTCGCATTTTGACAACACGAATTAATTTTATATTAAATAATGAAACATAATGATTTTGAATTTGGAAAAATGGATTTCATATTTGGAATAATTCATCTGAAATTATGTTAATAGGTTACTTAGTTTTATAGATATTATGAACAGAGAAAATTCCCGACCCCCCCCCCAAATTTATTAGAAAAAAAGACACTACAGACAAGGGAGGGTGGGGTCAAATGAACCACACCCAAAACCCCTTAACAAACCCAAAAAAATACACAAAAAATACATACAATACCGAAAAACAGAACAACTCTAATCAACACCTCCCAGCCAATTTTCAACCAGCATCCAGCAGCACCATAACCACCATCAACAATTTCATCTGCAAACTTCATCACGACATCAGTAGCACCACAATAGACCCTGCCGCACCAGCACCATACATCATCACCATACCAAGTTCAGCAAAAACCATCTTATACTCCAATATTAGGTTACCAATACTACACAACATAACAATGCCTCACCCTTGAGACTCTCCCTTGACAACGAGCTGAACCACCAACACCATCCACCCACTGTCTCATGCACCATCATACTGAACCAAAATGGAGTTCAATGTGATGGGAAGAGCAGAAAGAGAAGAGGTGGGTGCTCGATTCAAGGAGAGTGACAACGGTGAGCATCCACACCCCAAAATCCAATTCCAAGAGTCATCCAACAGATCATCCAACCACCACATAATAGCACTACCACCAAAACTAGTCTTACAGTATCCACCCAGGCAGAACCAAACCAATAACTTTGCATGCATGTAGCGACCAGCAGTCTTCATCAAACCAGGAAATGACCATTCTGACCACACAACATCTAGCATTCCACACCTCGCAACATCTCTATCCACAGACCACCAACATCCAAACTCAGTACCAAGCCACAGCACCCAGCACTCCATGGACAGAACCCAACTCCAAGCAGGTCCCCCCCATCAAACTTGAATAACAACACTATACAATGACTAACACCTCTCAGCCAAACCAAAAGCCAGAACTCATAGTGCCTCACATTTACCGCTGCAACCAGTAAACATAAAATTAAAAAAATTCAACAATTCCAACCAAAACCAGCATCAATAGTTTGTATTGAGGACAGAGCTAAGTGGTCAGATTGGGCATGTAAGACCCCAGATCTTCATTTTAGTTATGGTTTTCCTATTTTTGGAGTTTTATGAAAAATGAACATTCTAGAAATTTTCAAAGTACACGCCGTGTACTCTTCTCCAGATCGAAGCCATGTGCTGGCCGTGCTCAGGACACACACAGGTTGTGTAAGGGTGACGTGGAGGCCGATTTTGGTGGAGTATGGAAAAAACCACTACAGGTCGTCTACATTCAAGACACGCCCCATGTACACTTTTTTTATTAAAAAGACCGTGGTCATGCCTAACCCCCGGTTTCATCTTCCTCTCCAGATTTTGTCCACCCGAGAGTGACCATACGGCCGGATCTTCGATGATCTCCAACCTCATTGTCCGTTTTTTTATTCAAGTGCAGTCGATTGTGTTGGAATTGTAGTTGTGATCTCTCCCTTATTCTTGAGTCTTGTCTCTTGATTTATCCTGGTTTTCATGTTATCATAGTGTGAGCGTTTTGTGCATTTTCTAAGATCTACGTCATTATAAGCAGAATCTGTCATCTTCGTTCATTTATATCCATCTCCTAGGATCGAGGTAGGTGGTTTGTTTCTTTCTGTAGAGATTTTATGGAAATTTTGTGCAAATTCCACTAATTACTTTGAACGTGGAATTGGGGGTTTCCTGTTTTTGCCCTGCTTTTTTCCTGCTTTGCTTGATTACTTTGGTAGAGGTTGATGCTTGTCAATAGAGTAATTTATTTTTTTCTCAGGTTTTTTTTCCATTATTTTTTTGATTATTAGGTGTTTCTCCAGTTTCCATGCCTAGTTGTAGGATTGTGTACTATTGCCTTGTATTTGTGCTGAGCCTTAGTTGATAGCCAAGTAGTTCATGAGGTTTACTTGAACGATGCATGCATGCTTAACATGTTTAGTTTCACTCAGGACTGTGATAAACTAGAGTAGTAGACCAAAGGGAGAATTGATAGAAGGTATTCTCCAGAGTGTCTTTTAATTACTATATGAGACCATAGGGGGAATTGACGTTGAGTGATTAATAAAAGATTCTGTAGTTCCTTGACATAGGCCACAGGGGGAATCGACGTTGAGTGCTTCCCGAGATAGCCTTTAGCAGGATACGAGACTATAGGGGGGATTGACTGTGATTGATTCCCCAGAGAGTCTATTAATTTCAGAGTTGAACCTAAGGGGTGAGACGGTGTGTGCCTCATATAGTGTTGCTGGTACTTATAGGTTGAACCATATGGGTTAGTCTATGAGAGCTACCCAGAGGGTTACCTATTTTCTTCTTGTTGGTGTCTATTTACTTGTGTACTATATTTTCTAGAACTGTGGATTGTAGTTTCTTGTGTTTTATGTTTATTACATCTTGTTTTATTACATGCCTTGTTTTCATTGACTATTAGGAAGAAATATTTGGGTGATTGCCTACTGGGATTGTATCTCACACCCAGTTTGGGCCATGCTTTTGGGCCCAAGCAGACTATGTTGTTGCAGGTATATATAAGGGAAACCACCCTTCTACTTCATGTTCTTGATTGCGATGGAGCTGGAGAGCATGGGACTGAGCCGGGGCTCGCGATGCTGAGGAGTTTATTTTGTTTTCCTTTTCACTTGTTTTCGGTTGTATTCTAGCATGTTTTTGTGTTTGCTACTTTCCATAGATACTACTACCTACTGCATCATGGTCATCATTGCTATATATATTCATTGGTTCCGCTGTTTGGTTTCTGTTGTTATGCATGTTGTTACTACTTCCACTGTTGACTGTTGTTTTTTTCTATTGTATACCTTACCAAATGAGGGCATAGTTTCCCCACTGACTCACCAAGTCCCTCGCTTCTAGTCGGCAGCCTCTGGTGTTTGGGACATGCAACTGAGGTCATGTGGCGAACCAGGTATGGGGCACCAGTGGAGGGGCTCCAGATTCGGGTCTTTAAAAAGTGGTATCAGAGGAGTTATTTTATCTTGATTTCTATTTGGAGACTTTATCCAGGGATAGAATGGATTCGGTACTTGGCATTAAGTTGTTCTCGGGAGTAGCTAACTCATGTAATGGGAAAATCCATACTACCTCATTAATTGCAGTTTTTTTGGTTTTAAGAGTTTATGGTTGATCTGAGTTCACCTAGAGTGATTCACCATACTTGTTCTATTATTGTTTTGATACTTTAGTTCTATTTAGGTCACAAACTGATGAGATGAGGGTATTCCATCTCATTCATCATATAGGAACTTGTAGAAATCACATGCCATGGATTCTTTCCATGAACTCTAGGGTGCATTAGCGATTGCATGCTATTGTGATAGACTTCGTGTAGATTATTCATGATTTTGTGACAGATGCTTGATAGATTATCTGCTGTCATGTTAGAAAACTGTTTGTTTTCTTCCTTGCATAAAATGAACGCCAAAATTTGGTTCTTGAGGTGCTAGGGGCCCTCATTAATCGAAACATGGTGGATCATGATCTTGTTTCTCTAGTATATAACTGTGGAAGATTCCAGGCATTGATTCATGGGGAGTATGGTCCCTCACAGATCGGAATATGGTGCATCCTTCCCTTGTTTTTAGTGTTTCTAGGGTTCTGTGCAGTTTTGGAGCTACTGCCTAGAGAAACCCAGAATACACACCGTGTACTTTTTGTATACACACCGTGTAGTTTTTAGGTCGTGTCACTGATGGTGTGACCCGAACACGGTGTCGTGGGAGTAACTTCGGGAACACACCGTGTACGACTGGTACACTCCATGTAAGTTCGGAGCCATTTACCCGGTCGTGTCACTAACAACACGGGCCGGGAAAGCTCGGGTAGAACACGTCGTGTCCTTAGGGAACACGCTGTGTAGTTCTGTCCAGGTACTCGGCCATGTCACAAGCAACACTGGCCACCATTAACTTCTTTTCCACACGCCGTGTTTGTTTGGAACATGACGTGTAGTCTTAACCATGTATCTGTCCGTGTCACGAACATCACATAGTGGGGTCACCGTGCCTATGCACACCGTGTTTATTAAAAGCACGCCGTGTATGGTTCAGTTGTGTAGACGGCCGTGTGTTTCACAAAAACAGGAAGCCAAATCCTTGTCTAGTAAAATCTGTGTTTGTTAAGAACACACCGTGTAGTCTCGTGTTATGTCGGACCGTGTGGGTTAGCCATGTAAGGAGACTCGGGTAGGGGAATAGTTTTCAAGTACACACTGTGTGTGGGTGCAACACGCCGTGTTGTTTGATGTGTACATGACTTGTAGTACAGGAGTACAGGCCCATGTTTGTGGGTTAAAAAGACATGTCGTGTAGTTCTATATACACCATGTATTTGTGTTTTGTAAACTTCTGTGTTTTTCTTCCCCTGTGTCCGTTTTGTACTCTTGTGTTCATTGTCCTTGTTTTCCTGATCTATGGTGTGCTTTTGATCATTCATAGCTATGCCTCTGAGACATCCTCCAGTCATACGTCTATCATCAGGCAGTGATCAGATGCCAGACAAGGCTGATCAGGGACTTCATGTCAATCCTCTAGTTGGGCCAGCCTTGGCACCAGCTGTTATACCAGTTGTAGGCGCGGGTGCACAGTTCAAGGAAGGTTTCATGAGGATGATGCAGGCCTTCCTGGGAGCGCCACATCCTATCACATTTATAATAATCATGACGTGGGTTTTTCAGCAGCAGCATCCTCCCACATTCTAGGGGGAAGGAGGACCTCAGGCTGCAGGGTCATGGGAGGAATCCATGCTGACTATCGTCGAGAATCTAGAGACGCCTCCAAAGAGGTGGGTCATGCTCGCCACCTACATGCTCCGAGACACCACCAAGAGGTGGTGGTACGTGATCTCAAATGCGGGTCAGCAACATTCTATGTCTTGGGAGGAGTTCCAGCATGTGTTCTATGACAACTTCTACCCGGAGACCCTAAGGACTGACCAAGCCCGAGAGTTCATGAGCTTAGAGCAGGTTACTCTTTCTCTCACGGAGTATTCTGCTCATTTCACTGAGCTGCAGCGCTTTACGTGCCTCTGGGATGGGAGTGAGGTGTTCTTATCCAGGATGTTTGAGGATGGTCTCAGTCGGGAGATCCGCTAACAGGTGAATATCTTCCAGCTGACTTCCATTACTTCCATCGTCAACCAGGCACTGATTGCGAAGTGCAATTTGAGAGTCTCTGGAGCTGCGAGCTAGGATGGTTCTGCTTCCAGAGCCATTTTTCCCCAGATGATAGCAAGAAGCAACGTAGAGATCCTACACATGGCGATCCGAGGAAGTGAGAGGCATCATAAGGCAGCTAGGTGATTTTCTACTAGTGTCGCCAGTCAGGGCACACGAAACCTCAGTTCTAGAGGTACCCCATGGAGTGATGATCTTGTGACAAGATGGGTCACCTTCATCGTTTCTGTCAGGTTTTCTCAACAACAGCTGGTGACCGGGGTACTTCCATGACACCTCATTTGGTAGCAGCACCACCAGTTTCTCACTAGTTGGGGTACTGGAGTTCTTCCTCCCGTTCGGGCTGAGGTGGAGGTGGAGGCCGTGGTGGTCAGCCACCAGTTCCTCAGCACCAGCAGGGAGGTTCAACATAGAGTGTTCAGCCAAGGGCGTAGGGCCATAGTGTAGGACTATCATTTTCGGTGGAGAAAACTTATCAGGTGTAGGATCCTAGAACTTCTACCGTTCGAGGTACAATTTTAGTATCCTCAGTTTTATCACAATCCATTTTCGATACTGGTCCTACGTATAGCTTTATCTCTGTTGCTGTTTTGGAGAGCCTTGGACTCTGTGTCTTTTGTTCTGCCAACTCGTTGACACTAGACACACAATTGGGGAAAAGGAATTCTAGTGTACTCTAGTGTAGAGAGTGCCCTCTCGAGGTTGAAGGGCATCACTTCTTATGAGATCTCTATGTCAAAGAGATGACATGCTATGATGTCATCCTTGGTATGGACTCGTTGATTTACATCCAGGAAATCGTCGACTTCTATCATCGTAGAGTAAGTTTCATCTCACTAGAGGGTGAATCATTTCTACATAGAGGCGAATGGGATGTCCGGGCATGTCGGGTGGGACTCAAGAATCTTGGGCTTAGAGGGGTGATGGATGAGATAGCTGGTCTTTATCTGGATGATCAGGGTACTCCATAGTTAGACTTTCCTGCAGTGGTGGATAGCTTCAGGGACGTCTTTCCATAAGACTTTTCATGTTTTCCTCCAGAGCATGAGGTAGACTTCTCTATTGAGCTTGGGCTAGGAGTGGCATCGGTGTACATTCCTCCTTATAGGATGGCTACACCTGAGTTGCAAGAGCTCAGGAAGCAGTTAGAGGAGCTACATGCTAAGGGTTTTATCTAACCCAGTACTTCTCCTTGGGTTTTGCCTGTCCTATTTGCGAAGAAGGTAGATGGTACTATTCATCTTTGCGTTGATTATCATAAGCTAAACTAGTCGACGGTCAAGAACCTGTATCCCTTGCCGAGGATCGATGACCTCTTTGATCAGCTTCAAGGAGCCCAGGTGTTCTCAAAGATCGATTTGAGGTTTCGTTGTCATCAATTACACATTAGACCATTTGATATCCCTCTGAATGCCTTCAGAAGCAGGTATAGTCTATAAGAGTATACAGTCGTGTCATTCGGCCTCATGAACGCGCCTGTAGTTTTCAAGGCACTGATGAACCGAGTGTTCCATCTTTACTTGGACTCTTTTGTCATGGTCTTCATGGACGATATCTTGGTGTACTCTCACACTTTACACAACCATGTCACACATCATGAGATCGTTCTGATTGCACTGAGAGAGCATCAAATTTATGCTAAAATCTTGAAGTTCCACTTCTGGATGGATTAGATTCACTTCTTGGGTCACATCCTCTAAGAGGAAAGAGTATCCGTCGACCCCAAGAAAGTGAGATCTATAGTTTCCTGAGAGTAGCCGAAGAACGTCTTTGAGGTACATAGCTTCCTAGGGGTGGCTGGATACTATAGATGCTTCATTCAGAATTTTTCTCATCTAGTAGCACCCTTGATAGGTCTGACCAAGAAGGGGGAGAAGTTCTTATGGTCAGATTCTTGTGAGTCAGCCTTTCAAAAGCTGAAAGAAAGGTTGACGTCAGCACCGGTATTAGTCATGCTGGAGCCAGGCAAGAAATACACTGTTTACTGTGATGCTTCAGGTATCGGGATGGGATACGTACTTATGCAAGGGGATATAGTCGTTTCATATGGGTCTCGGCAGTTGAGACAACATGAGAGTAACTACCCGATGAATGATCTAGAGTTGGCAGCTGTTGTTCATGCCTTACACTGTTGGAGACACTATCTGCTGGGGGAGCACTTTGTGGTCTTCACTGACCACAAGAGTCTCAAGTATATCTTTACTCATCGTGATCTGAATCTGAGGCAGCGTAGGTGGGTTGAGTATCTATAGTATTTTGACTTCGAGCTCCCCAATATGCCGAGTAAGGGCACTGCACTGGCTGATGCGTTGAGCAGGATAACTCAGATTCAGGCTGTTCAGGAGGCGAGCAGTGAATGGAAGCTGATGGCTCTGTTCTCTAAGATGCATCTAGAAGTGCATGGAAAATAGGTACAAACCATCCTATCTTCTGTAGTTATTACCTCTACACTTCTTGATCGGTTACGGATGAGGAAGCTATCAGACTCTGAAGTCTTAGTCCTCCATGAGAGTGTGTTAGGAGAGGACCCACTTCCCGGATGGACAGGGGGTGAGGATGAGATCTTGTGTTTCCAGGGATGCGTATGGGTGCCAGCAGACATAAGTGAGGATATAATGAGAGATTTAAATTCCTCAGTTTGGGCAGTTCATCCTGGCATCACAAAGATGTATCAGGGTCTTCATCGCCAGTACTGGTGGCCAGGTATGAAGAAGGATGTTGCTGGCTTCATCATAAGATGTTCTACTTGTCAGCTAGTGAAGGCAGAGCATCAGCGACCAACATGACTTTTACAGTAGTTACCCATTCCGAAGTGGAAATGGAATGACGTCGTGATGGATTTCGTGACGGGGTTGCTGAGTTCGCCTTAAGGGAACGATGCTATTTGGGTTGTCGCCGACAGGATTACGATGGGTGTGCACATCATTCTGATTAAGGAGTCCTTCAGTGTTGATGATCTGGGACAACTTTACATCCGGGAGATTGTTCATCTTCATGGAGTTACAGACTCCATTGTTTCAGAGAGGGATGTGTGCTCTACCTCTCGGTTCTAGAAGGGACTTCATAAGTCCTTGGTTACACGGGTACTTTTGAGTACAACATACCGTCCCCACACGAATGGTCAATCCGAGCGCACGATCCAGGTGGTTGAGTATATGCTCTGAGCATGCATCCTAGACTTTGGCGGTTCATGGGAGAAGCATATCCCTCTGGTGGAGTTTTCCTACAACAACAGTATCCAGGCAACCATTCAGATGGTACCATACAAGACATTGTACGGTAGGCCATGCTGATCACCGTTATGTTGGCTGGAGGCAGGAGAGGCAGCTTTGCTGGGACCTCGACTCATTTAGGAGACCTCAGAACAGATAGAGCTTATTCGGAAGAGGATGGCTACAACACAGTCTCGACAGAAGTCTTATACTGATTAGTAGAGACATCCTCTCGAGTTCGAGGTTGGGGATCAGGTTTTCCTGCGCGTCGCACCAAGGTTGGGACATGAGAGGATTCAGAAACTGGGTAAGCCTTTACCTGGGTATGTCGGGTTGTTTTAGGTCTTGTAGAGTGTGGGGTTGATCACCTATCGGTTGCAGCTACCTCAGAGGTATCAGGCCATGCACAGCATCTTTCATGTCTCCCATCTTCGACGTTACTTTTCACAGCCGTCTCACGTCTTTCATCCCGTGAAAGACAAGCTTCAAGCAGATGCATTGTTCGGGGAACATCCTATCCGGATTGCCGATCGTAGTATGAAGGTCCTCCGCGGGTGGTCTGTTAATCTTGTACGGGTGCTATGGCAGCACAGGCGAGTACAGGATGAGACCTAGGAGAGGGAGGCCAAAGTACGATCGCATTGGCCGAAGCTTTTCGGGGTTTTTTTCTTCTACTCATCACTAAGGAAATTCAGAATTTCTTATAGAGGGGAAGTTTGTATGAACCCGGATCATTGTTTTAGGTATGGTTTTCATTTTTCTGGAGATTTTTTGAAAAATGAACTTTCTGGGAATTTTCGAAGTACACTCTGTGTACTTTTTGAGTCCACGCCGTGTACTTTTCTCCGGCTCGAAGCGGTGTGCTGACTATGCTTGTGCGACACAAATGGTGTGTAAGGGTGATGTGAAGGCCGATTTTGGAGAAGTATGGAAAAAACCACTACACACCGTGTAATTTAAATATACACGCCATGTACTATTCTTTTTTTTCTTTAAATGGACCGGGGTCAGGCCTAACCCCTGATTTCATCTTCTTCTCCAGATTTTTTCCACCGAAGAGCGACCGTACGGACGGATCTTCGAGGACCTCCCGCCTCTTCATCCGTTCTCCGATTCGAGTGCGGTAGATTGTGTTGGAATCATAATAGTGAGCTCTCCCTTCTTCTTGAGTCTTGTCTATTTATTTCTCCTGGTTTTCAAGTTATCATAGGTTGAGCATTTTGTGTGTTTTTTCTGTTCTACGTCATTCTAAGAGGAATCTGTCATTGTCGTTCACGTATATCGATCTCCTAGGATCGTGGTAGGTGGTTTGTTCCTTTCTATAGAGAGTTGATGGATATTTTGTGCAAATTCCACCAATTCCTTTCAATGAGGAATTGGGGGTTTCTAGTTATTTCTTTTCTTGTTTTATACATTTCTTGATTGATTTGGTAGAGGTTGATTCCTGTGAGTAGATTAATTTATTTTGTGCTCAGGTTTCTTTTCCATTCATGTTTTGTTTATTAGGCGTTTTGCCAGTTGCTATGCCTTGTAATAGGATTGTGGATTGTTGCCTTGTATTTCTCATGAGCCTTAGTGGATAGCCAAGTAGTTCTTGTGGTTTATATGGACGATGCATGCGCGCTGATCATGTTTAGTTTCACTCAGGACTGTGAGAACCTAGAGTTGTAGACCAAAGGGCGAAATGATGAAAGAGCTTCTCCAAAGTGTCTTTTAATTATGATACAAGACCACCGGGGGAATTGACGTTGAGTGCTTCCTCAAATAGTCTATAGTTTCTTAACACGGACCATAGGGGGAATAGACATTGAGTGCTTCCCCATAAAGCCTTTTGCACGATACAAGACTATAGGGGGAATTGACGGGGAGTGATTCCCTAGAGTGTCTATTAATTTCAGAGCTGAACTAGAGGGGTGAGACTATGTGTGCCTCCTAGAGGGTTGCTGGAAATTATAGCTTGAACCATAGGGGTTAGGCGGTGCGAGCTACCTAGAGGGTTACCTATTTTCTTCTTGTTGCTGGCTGTTTACTTTTGTACTTTATTTTCTAGAACTGTGGATTGTAGCTGCTTGAGTTTCATGTTTAGTAGTTCATGTTTTATTACTTGCCTTGTATTCATTGACTATTACGCACTAATCATTGGATGATTTCATACTGGGATTGTATGTCACACCCTTTTTGGGCCATGCTTTTGGGCACATAAAGACTATGTTGATGCAAGTATAGATAAAGGAAAGCGCCATTCTACTTCAGGTTCTTGATTGCACTGGTGCTGGAGAGCATTGGACCGAGCCGGGGCTCGTGATGTTGAGGAGTTTATTTTGTTTTCCTTTGCACTTGTTTTTGGTTGTATTCTATCATGTTGTTGTGTTTTCTGCTTTCCATGGAAACTGGTACCTGCTGCATCTTTGTCATCATTGCTATATATATTAATTGCTTCCACTGTTTGGTTTCTATTGTTATGAATGTTGTTACTTCTTCTGTTGTTGACTGTTGTTTTTTCTGCTGTATACCTTACCAAATTAGGGCATAGTTTCCCCATTGACTCACTAAGGCCCTCGCTACTAGTCGAAAGCCTTTGGCGTTCGGGAAAATGTGCTTGTGGTCATGTGGTGAACCGGGTATGGGGCACCAGTGGAGGGGCTCCAGATTCGTTTCGTTACAGGGAACGTACCTGCATCATCTTCGCGGAACAGAGACAAACCCGAACCAGAGCACAAAACAAACCGTCGTCAACTTTTCAAGACCAGGAGTCAGAGATCTAAACTGAGGACCACATCCTGACAACCAAATCAAATCTATAGCTTTCCACACATCTTCTAGAGTCACCAAAGACAAGAATCTCTACCATAAAAACACATCCAAAAAAGGGGGAGCATGGGCAATGCAGCTTCTCCGAAAACAAGAATTCGTCAAAGAACCTGCCACATTTCATCCAGAGAACGTTGCAGAGGCCCATCGATATCAAGAACACCCCCCGCAAGCAAGAGTGGGCAGATCCGTGAAGAGGTCAAGTGCTGAAGTCCCAAATGACGCCACTGCTTGGAAATAAAGAAGCCACAAAGTTACATCTTCTACATCATAGAAAACTTCAATAGCCCAATGTTTCCAGGACCAACCACGAGCATGAGAGGGAAGAGGTGGAGAACGGTCACCGCATCCAGTGGGTGAATCTAGAGGAAACCCTAAAAGCCACAGCAGGAGGTAGAAAGCACCGAGAGATTGTGCCGCCATCTTCTCGATATTATGAATAGAAACTAATGTAATTTTATTTAACATGGTAAAAGTTAAACTGGGTTTATTAGGTTAAAAAATATGGTAAAGATAATGAAATTACCCTAACAACTAATAATATATTATTGGATGAATTAAATTCCAGAAATATCACCTAAGGGTCTAAATTTATTCATTTAATGAACTTTTTTCCATGAAAGTGATGTAATTATAATTTAAACAAAAATTATGACAAGTCACTCTCTTATCTCTAATAATTATATATTTTTTATTGTAGTTATAAACATGAAAAAATATAAAAAATAAATAGTCAATAGAACTCAAATTAAACTATATACGTAATTTGATTTTATTATTAATTTTTATATATTAAATATTTACCATGAATTAAAACAGAAAAGTGATGTAGAAATTTTTATATCAATAGAAGTATCAAATAAATGGTTTTAAAAATATTATAAGAAATATAATTTTAACTAATTAACGTTTTCAACAAATTTTATATTTTAATATGTCATGATAGAAGTATATTAAAAATTTAGTTAAAATTTATATTCTTTTTAAATTTTATATATTTCCAAATAAATGAGTAATGTCAAAAATGAAACTGTTGTTATTTTATAAGAATAATATATTATTTAATTATTTAAATATCCCATAAATTTTTAAAAATTAAAAAGTTAAAATTATAAGGTATAAAATTTTATAATGTACCCAATTATAGGCAATTTACAACAGAAAAATAAATATTTATAACCATTTAATAATAAGAAAATTATTACAATAATTAAAACGTAATTCGTTAAATAAGGATAAATCAAACTGATATGGTTTAAAATAAAATCAAAACATTTCTTTTTTTTTGATAATATTTAAACCCATATAAATTATATCATAGAAATAACCCTCTTTTTAGGCCTTTTAAATTAAAAATAATATATATTATTTTAATAGTTTTTGTACATCCAATGTTTCCCCTCCCATACCTTATCAAAGGAAACCTCTAATTCTCTTTTAATCACACCTATGAAGAACTTATTCTCAGCCAAACCATTATAATTTACTCTCTAAACATTCCAAAATTCATCATAGAGGACCAACTTTTGAAATAAATACATCCTCAGGGGTCCTTTTGTGGAAATTAAAAGAAGATACCTGAAAAATTGGAAATTGTTTTATCACCTCTTTCAAAATTCATTTCTTCTTATGCTTCCTCTTAAAAAAAGTTTTCATAAAAATGAAATAAATAATGTATATTATACATACTGATATGTTATTATAATTATATTACAACCTTATGCCTCTTTTTATCCATCCTACAAATAACAATATCATTATGCGTGTGAAAGTATGACTTACTATCTTCACGTTGTGGTGTAATTTGTTATTCAACAATACATAATTTGATTGGAATAATTATGAGTATAATAGTTTTATAGAATTAATATTACATGATAATTATTCTTTATAATTAGTATTCTATTCAATTATATACAGTTTAACCATTAATTGAATGATATCGATACTCGTGCATATGTACGACCTACTGTCTCCATAAGTGATGTGATTTATTCTTTGTTATCATCATTAAATCACGATTATATACATGAATGTAATGAAAAAATATTATATATGTAATAATAATATCATTATGTATATGGTACATCTATAACCATGTAGTTGTTATATGAACATATCTGATAAAACTTGTATTAGAACATAAAATAGTTAATATCCAAATAATAAAGGATAATTAAATGTTTCTAATAGAAAGATGATAATATCATCATCTATGATATAATAAAAATAATGATGATTATTGAAAAAGTAAATAAAATTATTTACTAATTTTATAATAGTTTAAAATATAAACGAATAATATCATACATAAGGTAATGGATAATTTCCCAATCCCATTATTATTTGAGATTATTTATATATAAATATTAACTAGGGTATATTTATGATCCACAACCATATATTCTAAATGTCTATTTTTTTTTATTCTTCTAAAATTTATTAAATTTAACAAAAATGATAATTAATTTTTTTAATCGTATGAAATAATATTTTTTTTCAGGCCTTTCGATAAAATGTACATTTTGACATTTTCGGTAAAAGTACAAGGAGAATGTGTTTTTAACAAAAACAACATAAATGGGTTTTTACATATTCATAACTCCATATTTCCATGAAAAATGTTATATAATATTTCATGTTTTCTTAACTAAATTATTTTATTTCAAAGTATCATGGAATTTTTAGAAAATAAAATGATTTTTAAAAAGAATGGATATTTTCAACAATAATTAAGATAAAGTGTTTTATCAAAATTAATTTCCCTCTAATATGATGATCATTAAATAGAGTTATGATTTTATATCAATTATTAATATGATTAGATTTTGTTAATTATAGAATGATATTTTTATTGATTATTTTATTATGGAATAATTTTTAAGAAACCAATATTTTTTCATGGATTACGCAATGACGTATGATTTATTGGTTGGTTGAATATATAATAATGATTTAATTATGAGATGGGTGGGACCTATATATCCCTCAAGATTATTGGGTAATGATTTATATATCATGAGATAGAAATTTCTAGAATAAAAAGATAGACATATTCAGTAATTCAGGGCTAGAACGACATGTAAACCCAGTTCAATAATATATGGCTAGAACAACACAAAATCTCGTTTCCGTAATGGACTTCATCCATTATGATGGTATTGGATACAATTCCTTTGATAAAATGGAAATAATATTATGTTCATATTTATTTTCCACAATTCCATGTATTATGCCAAAACTATTTTTACATGGTTCTAGATTCCATTATGATATATGCCACATGAACTACCATGATTTGTTACATGACTCAAGATTTTGGTATGTGTTAAATATGGTATGTTTTTTAAAAGATATGTTCTTTTTTAACATTTTTATTTTTTTAGAATTTTATGATATTTTCTATGCATACCCTTACTGGGAATTCGAGATCACATTTTTTTATGTTTCTTTTCCCATAGGATTTGAATAAGGGTTTAAGTAAGATGTTTAAAAATGGGTTTCTAGGTATGAAAGGTAAATAAAGAGACAATGTAGATGTTTTATAAACAATTTGTTTATGTTTTATAGTTTCCAAAGGCACTTATCTAAAATAGTCTTTGGGTGTCTATTTATGTCATGTATTATGTATTCCCCAAAAGTAACATAATGTCCATGTATTCCAAACATGGGTCTTTACATTTTGTGCAGATAATAAATTTAGTTATCCATTGGAATCTATGATGCAAAAAGATCTTTGAAATCCACCGAGATAATTCTTAGGTATATATAGGAATGTCTTTAAGGGTATTTCTGACTATATGGTGTAGTCCTATAATTCTATTAACTGTCATGAACAACCTATGAAAAAACCTAAGATGATAGATATTGAAAGTAATCCCCCTTGATTATGTTATTTTACTCGTATGATTTGTCCTCTCAAACTATAATTTTTTAGTTTTAGACAATGGTAGGAACCCGATGGAACCGTGTTAATGATCATTTCACAAGCCAATACAACAATTATCCTCCTGAATAGCCAAATGTTATGGGAGATGGAATGGATTATCATATTGATATACGTACCAAAGTTATAAATCATTTGGTATTTCCAAATGAGGAGATAAGGGAACAATATTCTATTGATTCCTTCATGAGGCTACATCCTCCTTATTCAAGAATGTCTTATAATCCACTTGTTATTGTACAATGGATTAGTACCATTGAAAATATATTTTCAATACATCACTAGTAAGAAGATGAAAAATTCATTTTTTTGATGTTTATCATTTAAAAGGAGAAGAAAACCATGGGTTGAATCTAATCAATAATAAAAGGAAACCATGTGAAATAGAATCCATGGAAATGGATGAGGTCAAGAAATTATTTTTCAATAAGTACATTCCATTAATTATTCATGAAAAGTTGGAATTTTAGTTCCTTGAGCATAAAAAATGGATGGTTACACCGTACATACATAAGATGAAAATTTTACATGATTTGAATGGAATTTTACTGGAATTATCATCATACCTGAATTTAATATCGATCAATTATTTAGTGGATAAAAACCATGTATTTAAAAATAATTAGCTATAATATTCATTATTACCTTTTAAGAGATTGTGATTTGTGCTATCGAGGTAGAAATAGAAGTTGTGGTTACATATCAATCTCATAGTTTTGAAATTAAATGAATGATGTAGTTCATGGGAAAATCTCAAAGTGATGGCGAAATGAAGATGAATGTTTCCTCATGATCAATGTGGAGAAAAAGTATGGTCAAGTTTGTATTAAAAAGGATATAAAATGAGTTAAGTGTTGAAAAGAAGTTAATTGAGTAGCTGAGTTCCAATTTAATGGGAAAATGGTTTCTAATGATGTGAATGGAGAAAAGTCTACAGATAATGCACCACCCACACATCAATGTTATATGTTAACTGAAATGGGGAATTATGATAACCAATTCCCCAATAAAAGGGTTATGAATGATTATCTATTTTAAAAACCGATAATAGCCAAGGAAAAAAAGGAAAATCCCATGTGATCTTTAATGGATATGTTGAGTATGATAATGAAGTGATAAAATGGTTATGTTTTTTGTAATGGGATTTAAAAATACTATTGTAGAATATCATTTATAGTATCATGAAAAATTGGAATATCTATGTATTGGTCAATTGATGTTTTCCATAAGTATATGGTACTAGTAACCATGAAAGGTGATTGCAATAATTTTTCGAATGAACATGTTATGCACATAATTAAGGGATTAGAAGATAACGTGATTTTAGATAATATTAGTGACCATATGATTGATATAATGACAAAGTGATCTCATGGTTTGAGTATATAGAATTGTTGGAACTTTTGGTGTTTGTAAAGAGTTAATTTTGGTATAATTTGGGTTTACACTATGGTTCTATTGTAATTTACGATATAATCATGTTTCAATATAATTTATGATTAAGGTATTCACAGGATTGGAATGTGAAAACCATGTACTACCTTATGTGATATGTGAGATAAATTTTATGTCGATTTAGTTCACCTATTTCTATAGTTTTATATTTTATGTTTTTTAAGGATTGTAAGTTTATCCATTTATGGATGGTGTAATTTATATTCAGGTTGATTTTTTTATATTAATGTATTATATGAATGTGGGGGGACATATGAATATTTGATAACCTTTGATAACCTTATTGTTGAGATATATTGAATGACCTATTATTCTATCACAAGATCTCATAACACTTCAAAAATGAAAACATCAACTTCATTTCCGTAAATAAGAAATGAAGTGTAAACTTTTCAAGGCACAAAAAATGGAGATATTGTACCAAAATCAAGTAAGTATTTATTCTCATGAAAATTTCTTCAACATTAGGGAAATGATAATGTAAACCAAACGTTTTATCTTAGTACATTCATATCTGATGAATCAGATAATCCCTTAAATCATCACTGATTTATGGATTTCTGGTTGATAGCATTCTCCACACCTTATTCTTTACCACAATTCATCAGAACATGATGGTAAGATTTTTAGTTCATATAATTGTTTTAACTTCCCACCTATGTTCTCTTATGTGGAAAACTAGTGATGAGTTACTTTGGGTAAATGTCATGTTTCTAAATTTCATTTTTAAAATGAATCTTTAGTATTCATTTTTACGAAGTGGGTTTATATGAATGAAACATTAAAGTATTAAACAATATATAGTACCATGAAATTTATAGGAGGAAATTAATTTTATGTGGGGTGATTGTGAAAACCTGGTATTAGATGAGATAAATTTATTTTATTTTTTTGATGACTTAGGTTGTATGCTCCAAAAATATTAGTTTGTGCTATACGCAATGTTGTATTAGCTTGTAGTATACACATCACTATTCTTGGATTATGTTACACAAAATTTCAAGTTGTTTTAATTTAATTTATTTCATGCACGACCATGTATAAGGGATTACTAAATATTAAAATGTAATCATTATAACGATGTGTATGAACAATATTATCTTCATACTAAAAAACAATTTAAATGAAAATAAGTGAGTATATAAAATAATTAAATCACACTTTATGAATTTTATTAGTGAAATATATATGTAATATATTAAACATAATGTCTTAATTTTATGTTCTATATTCTCTAGATATGATATAAAAACAAAATCGGTTTTTTGGAAAAATATGTATTTTTCAATAAAAAATTCAATTTTACAACCTTTTGAAGAAAAAACATTAATAAAATTTGTTTTCTCAAAAAAAAAGTTGTACTATATTACATAATAAATGTCATGTTTGTAATTGGGACATCCTAATATAACATTTTTTAAATTTTGGAATTTTTCTGTGGAAATTCATATTTTAATGATTAATGAAAAATACTGCATTTTATTTCTAATTAAAATATAAAGTTAGATTATATTTTAATTTTTTTAATGATTAATTGGATTATGATATGATCATTTAATCGAATTATTTTCATTAAATGTAATTTATCATTCAAATTGGACATAAACACATGTAAAGTATTTGATAGTTTTTACTTTTTAAAAACCTGCTTTCCGGTTTTGATAATTTGAATTAATTTTAAATTCATAACTCCCACTTTTGTGTTTTGAATTTTAAAAATAGATTACATATTTTTACTAATTGGGTCAGAATTATGTTAATGTGTTACTTTTATTTTTTTGGGTGTTACGAATTTTAACTACGATAATTTGTCTTTATAAAAGGTAAAGTTAAATTCGGTGAATTCGGGTATCAAACAAATATGATAAAGATTATAAAATTTCCATAAAACCTTATTTAATAATTTAAGAGGATTTAAAGTCAGATAATATCACCAAAAGAGTCAGAATGTTTTTTTATAATGTTATTTTTTACATGAAATTTATGAGATTATAATTAAAACAAAAGAAAGTGACCACATGTCACTCTCTTATCTCCTATAAGTATAATAATTTTAATGTACTGATAGGTTTGATAAAACATAAAACATAAATAGTATCTATAAGTATAATGAAATTATATATAGAATTTGACTTTATTTATAGTTTTAAAAGATTAAATAATTACCATTAATGGTGACATAATAGTGAGGTAGAAATTATTTTATTAATAGAAGTAAGAAATAAATGGTTTCAAAAATACTAAAATAAATAAAATATAATATAATTAATGTTATATACAAATTGTATAGATTAATATGACATTTTAGTAGGGTATTAATTAATTTTATTGAATTTATCTTCTATCCGGGTTTTATATAATGTCAAATAAATGAATAGTGACAATATAGGTATTTTTAAAAAATAACATATTATTAATTTTTTTAAAATTAGAAAATTATATTATATTTACAAGTTGAAAATTAAATGGTTGAAAATTTCATAAATAATGATATTATATACATTTTTCAACACATATATAAATATTTATAACCATTTAATATTTTGAATATTATTATAACAATTAAAATTAAATAGATTAAATAAAGATAAATCAATATGATAATTATAAAAATAAAATCAAAACATGTCCAAATTTTATTGATTTTTAGGATTTCAAATCTTCCATTTATTATTTTCATAATAATACACTTTGGATGAATTTGAATTTGAAAATTAATTTAAATTAATTTAATATTTTTTCTATTTCCAAAGGTGGCCCTCCACTCTCTTATAAAAGTGAACCTCCCCATATCTTTTAATAACTTCTCTAAAACACTTTTTCTGGGAAAACTTCTTCCCATTTTCTCTCCAAAAATAACCCAATTTATCATAGAGGCCACGTGTTGGGACGAAATCCATCATAAGGAGACCGTTTGTGCAAATCAAAAGGATATACTCAAAAAAAGTAATTGTTCTATCTCCTCATTCAAAATTCTTTTCATCTTCTACTTCCAATTGTTATGTTGTTTCCATAAAAAAGTAATAAATCAAGTATTATCTACATGATTATGTTTTATTATAATTATGGTACAACATAATTCTTCCTTTTATCCATTCAACGAATAACAATATCACTATGTGTGTATCCGTACGGCTTACCGTCTCCACGTCGTGTTATAATTTTTTATTCAAGAATACAAAATTGGGATGGTTATAATGAAGAGTATAATGGATATAAATAATGAATATAACATAATAATTATTCTTTATAATTAATATACCATCCAATTTGATACCATTTATCTATTACGTGATTGATATTATCGCTCTGCATACCTATGGCATACCATCTCGACGATGTGATGTGATTCATTCCCCATGATATTCATTAAACCAGGATTTCATACAAGAATGGAATGTATAAATTTTATATATATTATAATAATATAATTCTTTAAATTATTTTACTATAACCAATGTATTGGAAGATGAAGTTAACCTACAAAACCTTCGTAAGAACATAATGTATTTAAGATCTGAATATCATATGACATTGACATGTTACTAATAAAAGGTTGAAAATATGATAATCTATGATATCATTAAAATTAATATGATTATCGAATAAGTCAATAACATTATTTAATTTAATATATACGAGTTTGGATATATATGAATCATTTCAGACCTAAGGTAAGGGATACTTTCACAATCTAATTATTATTTGATATTGTTTATATGTTAGTATTTAATAGGGTATATTTATCATCCAAATTCATGTTTCCAGAATATTTAATATTCTTTTTGATTTTTCTACATTTTTTAAAGAAAATTTTACGCATGGGTAAATTTTTATTAAAAGGTATGAAATGGATCATTTGGTGTTTTTATATATGACATACTTTTTTTACTTTTCCGGCAAAAGTACGAGGAGAAGGTTTTTTAACTTACATGGCACGAATCGATTTTACCATATTCATAATAACATACTTTAATGAATATTAAATTAATATATATCAAATTTAATTTCAACTAAATACATTAATTATAAATTTCAAGGCATTTTGGGAAATGAAAATATTTTTACATAGTAAATTATATTTTCCACAAGAATTATGTTTGAGTACTTTAACAAAATTATTTTCTATTAAAAGATGAGTGTATTTAAATAGGGTGTTTTTATTCCTATTATATTAATTATTTTATTTTGATAATTATAGAATAATATTTTATATGGATTATGTTATGATGGATTTATTTTTGAGAATCCCATTTTATTTCTTGGGTTATGCTATGATGAATGATTTATGTTATGAGGCACATTTAATAATGATTTTATTATGATATCTTTGGGACTTATATCTCCATCCAATTTATTGTGTAAATACTTATATCTCATGATATAGATATGACAGAAATGTAATTTTAACCCGGTTCACTAATACAGGGCTCGAACAGCAAGTCATCCCAGTTCAGTAATACATGGTTGGAATGAAATGTAAACCATGTTCAACAATGGACTTTTTGCATTATGATGGTCTTGTTAGAAATGACATGAATAATATAGTAATAATATTATGTGATTATTTATATTCCAAAATAACATATTTTATTCCAATTATATTTTCTCATGGTTCATGAATCCAATATGTTTTATGATTTACGAACAACCATGATTTATTTCATGCCTCGTGATTTTTTATATGTTAAATGTGGTATGTTTTGTTTTTCAAAAGTTATGTAAATTTTATTGAAATAATATTTTTATGTTTTGTAAGATATTTTCCTAGGTTACCCTTAATGATAATTTGAGATCACCCCTTATCATGTTTCGTTTCCACCAGGATTCAAAGAAGGGTATTAAATAAAATGAGTTAAAAGGGGTTATAGTTTTAAGGAAAAATGAAAGAGAAGTTTTAAATGTTCTAGGAGTCAGTTGATTATGTTTTCCAATATCCAAAGTCACTAAACTAATATGTTCATTAGGCGTATATTTGTGTCATGTATTATGTATTCCACATAAGTAATTTAATTTTCATGAACTTCAAGATTGAGTATTTAAATTAATATACTACTACACTAATATAAAAAGACAGGGGTTTAAAATACATGATCCCTATATATATATATATTCAAGAGAAAACAATGAATAAAACTGAACAAAATAGAAAATATTATATATAAGTATGTTAGTGAGGAATCATTGTCATTCTAGGGAGATCAGGGTTATAAAATTATTTTTCATTAAAAATATATAGTCTCAATATTATACTAAATGTTGAGATCAACCCTATTACTCAACACATTCCCATAAAATTTTATTATCACACAACTACCCTCCACATGAATGATAATACTGACTCATATCATAACTACAATACTACTACACCATGGATGAAAAATTTTTACAACGAAGGAGAGGTACATATTAAAAAAATAATAAGAACTCAGATGTAGTAAATTTTGGGTGAAACGTACACCAAACCCATTAAACAATATATAATTTATTATAACAATATATATATAAACATTTATGTACAGTTAACTCAAGAACCACCAATCCCCCTCCATAAACAGCAATGAGAGTACGTCCTCTAATTTTATAATGATTAGAATGATTACAGTGTGATAAAAAATAATAAAAATTGAAATAGATGAATATGAATAGAAGAAAAAAATAACCAAGTAAAATTATAATTACAAAAAAACTAAAATATAAAAAACTAATACATATACCAAACTCCATCATTCTCCCCTTAAAACGGTTGTCGTTGTAAGATGTATAAGTGATGTCAATTTATTGATAAAATTAGTTTTAAAATTGGGTCCAATTATATCTTCCAGATTGATATAGACTCTAGACACAATTACTAAACAAATTTAGAATTGGTTTCTTCTAAAGTGTTGTTTATATGTGTTTACCTCATGCACCCTCAAATTTCTTTTGGTTTGTGCACCATATACATAGTTATGATAGATTTCCATTGTGAATTTAATTTTGCCTATATTACCCATCATATTATAGTGAAGAATGTTATCATGAATTTATGAATTCAAATTCGACTGAATAAGATGGGTACTCCTTTAAAAAATTTGTTTAAAAATAAATACCATATATACTTTTAGATATTATGTTCTTTCCATATTTTAAAATTCTAGATATAATCTCATCTTCAAAAAATTATAGACGTGTACAAAATTTTTGTGTCCCGGTTTGTGAGATGATTTTGGGCCTCCAAAGGAATGATTGTTCATTGACATTAGAAGTATGAAATGGGGCACATGTTATATGGAAACCTATTGGAATTAATACCATAATTCCATTAGTTTATATAAATTTTGGAATAAAATAATGAATAAGATTAAAGAATTAAAAATTGAAATTATGTCATTTTTGCGCTTAAGATCAAAATACCAAAAAAACCATAAAATTTGACTATTTCCCATAAAATAATATTATGGTAGGATTAATAAAATTTAATTAAAGATTAAAATATTTTTAAAAATTTATCTTCATTGATATTTAATTATTTATTTAATACTATACATAACTTCCAATTCAATGGATACATTATAAAGGTTGTATATAAATAATAATATTCTTTAGTTAGATTAATCTCCATAGGTCATATTGTATACACTATAAACAATTGTGTTATTATAAAATATGGGGTTTCGAAAAAAAATATATATCTCAATACTATAAATAATGACGTGCTTGGTCATGGTTTATAACATAATATGATATATGTTATAAGAAGTCTGTTTTTTTAAATTTTATTGATATAGAAAATTTTTATTTAATATTTTATAGATTAAAATGGAATAATTTCATCAAATTATGTTAAATATGTTTATTTATGGAATATTTTGGATTAGATAATTCAATTTAATATTTATTGAATGTTTTAGATTTCTCTATTTTATGTAAAATATATTTTTTTTGTTATAAATATATTTCTATGCCTTATTTGAAAATAAATTTGTGTAAAATAATTATTTATTTAATGTATTATTAAATTCACATAGATAATTATAGATAAGTATGTTATTATATTATATAAAATTGTACATAAATTCATATCTGGATATGAATAATCATATTTGACACCCCTTCAGCTTTTCATCATCATATTCTACATCCAGTCTTCAACTGGGATAGAATTTGGATAATAGATAGGGGAATTTATTCCACAAAAATAAACCTTATATAACAATATAATTTATGTTATAAGAATCAAACATAATAATGAAGGGAATCTTCTACTATGTGGTGAAAATTATTGGTGGTTGAATAAACTTTTCTAACTTCACAGTGGGAGTGGTCATAGCACATATAGTGGAGGGAAATACAAATGTGATTGTGTATGATTCGAGGATATTATTTTAATTCAAATCATACCTAAAGAAGAACATTATTTTTATTCTATGATAATTTCATTAGGTAATTGTTTAGTTTATTTATTAGGTATTAAGTGGTTTTTTGATCATGAAACACAATGGTAGCTCTAAATAATGTTTGGTAAATATACCAAACATATACATTGGATACCTATTTATCAAGATTTTTATATTTACATAAAGGGAAAGAGGTGTTTATATAAATTTATGGAAGACCACATGATTTCACTAACATAATAGAGGATTATACATTGTACATGGAAACACATCAGGACACATTTCATAATGATCATCTTTATGAAGTATTTGGCACACAACCATGGTTTGATTGTTTATTTAACTAACATGTTTCCTCCTAAATACATAAGATAATAAATAAAAAAATGTATAAAATTGAAAATGTTAGTCTGGGTAATTCATGACGTATTACCCCCACATCTGGTGCATGTTTAGTGACCAGTTTATTAGGATGTGTCTTACTAATATTGTGTTTTAGAATATTTTGAATTTCACTAATTCAATTTCAAGTGGTGGATACATTATACACAAAAGGATATTGAAGAAAATATTAACATTATATTATATTAGAATATATAATCTAATGATGCTCATGTTATTCTTAATAAATCATCATAAAACCAATACACTGAAAATATATCGTAGAGACATGTGATGCCTCAAAAATCGATATCATTTTGTGATATTTTGATGCATTGAGAACTGATTTTAATGTTCTATTTATTGTATACATTTTTTATATCATTATTGATATTGATTATTTTAGAAATATGGTGGAAGTCATGGCCACTAGGATTAATGATTATATTGTAGTATTATATTTTATTCAGAAACAACATTTTTTAATGTTTGGAATACTGATGGTTATCATCAATGACACATGGTTACACATTTTTAACCAAAATATTTATTCCTAACATCATAATTACAAGGTGAAACAAAAAAACATATACTTCATAACATCCCAAAAAAATGGATAAACATAAATTTAATATCATGAGTTGAAGATGATAATCAGAAAACTTTTTTTTATATGTATACATTATTAGAGCAAGAAAATGGATGATGCACATTACTGTAATTTGATTATATAGGAAACTACAATTACAATTTCCCCATTCCATGTATTTTTAAGTAATAATTTTAATATCCAATGTAAATAGACCATTATGGATTTAGGGTGATAAATAAATGAAACATGGATTTAACAAAATAATGAAAAATAATCAACTTTAAGAGTAGGAGGAGATCATATTATCATCATTTGAGAACTCAATGATATTTTCTTCCCTATTTAAAATTCTGCAATTCGTGGGAATATATCATCTCATAGGTGAAAATTGAGTAAAATTAATAATTTTTAGGGTGGGGGAAAGGAAAATATTTTGGGGTATCTTCATTAGGATTTTCATTTGTGTTTTTTGTGTATATGATTGGTGTCATGTTTTAAAAAATGTTAAAAATTATAAATAACCATCACGTAACATTATTATTTACACATTTAACATGTGAAAATTAATAAATGAAATTATCCAAAATCACTAGTATAATGATAAACATAGAAAATATATAATTTTTTATTGATTATTTTTAAAAAATGGAATTAATAAAAGATAGAAATTGTTTTTTCATTATATATATTGTTTTCTATTGAAACCATTCATTATTATTTTTTTTCTTGGTAAATTGTTACACATATTTATAGAGAAAAAATTATAATAAAATATAAATTGTGAAAATTTTCTTACAGAAATTATGTTATAGTCATGTTAGGTAGTTTTCACATTACATAAATTATTGTTCCATATATTCCTTTCACTTCTAAAAAATTTCATTATTTTGCTGAAATGAGTTATACATTATAAAAAATATTTGAGTTCTTAATGCATTAAAAATAAAGAACTATATATTATGTTAATAAATTGGGGTGTTCTGAAATGTAAAACATGTGGTTAAATATAATTAATAGATTACAGGTTTAATTTTAGGAATTCGTAAGTGACTTAGTCTTGAAATTTAATTGCAATGAAATATAGAATAGGTTCGGGGGAATTAAAATATCTATGAAAAAAATGGTTTACATTAAAAAAATATAATTAATAAATGGTGGAGAAAATATTTGGAAATTATTGTTATCTAGGCATGGGGATTGAAAGGAATATTAGAACAATATTACATTTCACTATAATTAGTGTCATTAATCTCACTGAATTTTTTATTTTATAAGACAATATCATCCAAATTTATATATATTGACATCTTGGTGAGATTCCTACTTTTACTATATTTTCACTGTAGATTAAGAAATGACATCATGAATATCTTATGAGAGTTTTCTATAATAAATGAAATTTAACTTTTACCTAGAGTATCAAATGGTAAGTATGGGTACTTAATAAAACACATTTGTATGGAATATTTTATTAAAAATAAATGGTATAATTTCATCACATTAGGATACATATAGCTATTTTGTTAATATTTTTAACTAGATCATTCATTATAAAATTTGATGAAAATTATAGTTTTCATGTTTTCAGGAACTCTATATTAATTTATTTACAAACATTTTTCTACCGATTATTTGAAATTATATTTTTTAAAAATATTCTTCATTTAATCAGATAAATATTTCATTTAAATAATTTGAAATAGATCTTGCATTTTTTGGAGTAGATGGACCATAAATTCAAATATTCATTATTTCATCAGATTAAAAATGAATTAAACATTTGGGTGATATATTTCATATATGAGATTGGTTTTTTAACAACCATATATTTTAAAAGAAGGAAATTATTTTTGATAGATTATTTAACACCAACACCAAGCTTAAATGACCGAAAAATATGCATTGATCATTACATAACCATTAAATTTTTGATTATGAATACGATTCTATATATTATGATATATATATATATATATATAATTTTATTAATAAATTTATACTAAATAATAAATCAACTTTTAGTAATGTAATTGTATTCATAAAAAAAATGTTTTCATAAAAAATGATTTTTATTTAATTTTGTGAAAAAATATTCTAATTAAATTATAATGATTATATAAAATTAATAATTCAAAATGATGTTTTCATAAAATAATAATATAAAAAATAATTATGGTGTAAATTTTTTGATTTCTCATAGAATAAGGATTTTTCCATGAATTGTGAAAAAACTAATTTTTATAAAACTGCAATTTTGTCTATAAATTAGTTGATTAAAAATTTCATGTATTCATTAATAATTATTTAAATTAATATATATATATTATTTATTTTAATTTTTTCCAAATAATTAAATTTAATTCATCTTTATGTCACATTTTTTTAAAGTATATTTTTGTATTTAATAACACATTTGTTCGGAAAACTATTTCAATGTGAATAAAATAAGTATGTACTAAATAATTAAAAAACCCTAATGAAGAATTTTAAAATTTATATTTTTATAGTAGATAACTATAAATAAGAATTTAAATTTATATAAAATTTTTTACAATTTATAGATCTAATATAAAATAATTGTATTCTTAGAAATAGGTTTCTTAAAAACATTTTTTTCATCACGTTTGAGGATTTTATTTTAAATTAACAACATCTACTTATTTGAATTTATTTTTGGAAAATGGATTAATTTTTTTAATTACAAAATTTAATATTAGATATTAAATTCATGTTAATTTTCATCATAATTATTAATGAAAACAGTGAAAATAATTTACCATGACTAAGGACAAAATGAGATTATAATATGGTTAAACAAGAATGATAAGGGTTAAAATTACCTAAAATAATTTAAAAATATATTTTAAAAAAATATTTAGAATATATAATGTCTATGGATTCATAATTTTCCATTTTTAATTCTTTTATCATGATAAAAATGTGGTCATCATAGTAAATTTTCAAAAATTACATGTTTGTCCCTCGTCTATATTATAAATGGTGGCACCATATTTTCTCCTATTATATCATTAAAAATCATTTATTATATTAAAAACCTACTATAATACCTTACCTAAATAACATAACACATCATAGATTGATGTTTTATTCATAAATAAATCCTAATTAGTCTTTTGGTGTTAAGCTATGGAGGTTTTCCAAAGAAGAGGTGTCATGATTGACCGAGCCTTCGTATTTTATTTCTTATTCAACATCCTTTAAATAGTATTCTATTATAATGATATAATAAAAATAGTATCAAACATGAAATTAATTTTATTGTTTTAATTTATTAACTCACACCCACCTCCTCTTCCATAAAATGGGAAAAAATACATCATTTAAGTGTACATCAGTATACCAGCTCATGGAATGATGTAATCTATTGTCCATCATCGACTCTCAATGTGGATTATAATAATGGGTTAACTATGTATATATGATATTTGTATCATATATATACATCGAAAATTGTTATATCACATATACCTTTTCACATTCCATTATGTGGGGGATATGATAACATTTCTTGTGTGTATATAGGACTACCACCTCATGAAGTGTTTTGATTCGTTTTTCACTATAGCTTTTCATGGAAGGTAAAAATGATAAATTTAGTTAATATATGTTATATATATGAAATAATTATATATTTTATAACAAATTTATCATTTTAAATAATTATAATATTTCAATTTTTTATTACTGTTTGACTCATTGAAAATTTAGAACGTCACTCATTTTATGTGTGGACTACCACATCCACGAAGAGATGTGATTATTGTTTCATAACCACATAAAATAGATTATATATATAAGTATATTTAGAGAAATATTTTTTTTAATTATATTATCATCATAATTTAAATATAAAATAATACATACCTTTATTCCCTAAGGATTATTTAAATATTGAAATGTTACTCATGCGTACGTATAACCTAATCTCTTATTAATTATAACATTTTTCTTATTTTAAATAAATAATTAATGGATGGTTTTGAAAATAAAAAAACATTATAAATTATTATTATTTAATTATTATTATTCTATAAATTATCTAAAAATGGCCACGTTGACCATAGTACATACAACTAATATGTTTTGATACAACGAACCTAATGTACTCAAAACAACCAATGTGAACATAAATGATTAAAATATTAAATACTACATTAAAATTTAGTAAAATAAATTATATAAGTATAAATTATATATCCTATAAAAATTATTTGGAAATAAAATAATTAATATAGTTTTATTACGTTGGAGTTAAAGTATATATATATAATGTCTAGACTCAGGGTAAGGGAATTCATTTAAATTTTCCTTCATAGTAATATATATTAATGTTTTACACATAATTGCTTTTATAGGATACATAAAATCCCAACTATACTTGTATAATCATCAATACAAAAGTCATCATTGTATTTTAAGTTTTAATTTGAATTATTTCATCCAAGGGGATTTTAATATAAATTTTCATAATGGAAAATAATTTCATTACTCAATTTATTTTAATTAGGTTATATTACATCCTAATTTACATTGATATTATATTATTATGTTTGAAATTAGTTCTGACTGTATACTGTTGTATATCTACTTTCCTATTTTTTCTACATTTTTTAACATAATAAATTAATAGATTAATTATGACATCAACATTATTTTCATTTTATGGTTTTCCCATCTCATATTGTCTTTTTTCAAATATATGCTATGTTAAAAACTTATCTCTTTTAATATGGTGTACCAACTACCCCATTGATTTTTTATATCATGAATCTCTAAATATTCTTGATATTTAATGTTAACCTAGTCTTATTATTTCATGAGGATTTTAATTGTGTAGTTTCTAAAGTGGAAAAGGATTTGTGAAACAATATCCTCTCTTTTGGGGATTATTTATGTTAAAGGTTCATTGGAAGGGAATAATATAATATTATTTTGTAAGCTAAATATATTTTCGTACCCTCTATTAATTCATTAAATTTTAAATTAATATGGCCATATTGTTATACTATACAATTAAAATGACTGATAATTTATTTTTATGAACATTTAACTTAATTTCTCTCTTCGTTAGAAAATTATTCTTTTTTTAAATCCTTGTTTTGATAAAATGTTTTCCAAAAATATTGACTCAAAAATTTTAAATAGATTTTTACCACAAAATTATATTATAATATATAATTAAAATGAATCTTCCTATCACTTTCTAAATAAGGAACTTTTTTACTTTTACAAAAAAAGTGAAAAGAATATTATTTAACTAACTTGTCATGAATGGAATTTTTCAATTTCATGACAACATAGAGTTTTAATGCATTGGTTTTATGGTATAATGGATATATTCAATGAAATATTTTATTTATTGTTTTATAATGTTTTAGATTTTATATATTAATTTTATTATTGGAAAATATATTTTTCTCATGAAATGATCTATTTGATCATTCAAAATAATTTTTCGTCTATGCTGACATCCATTTGTGTTACACTATAGGAAAATATTATTTCATTCAGGAATGTTTTTATTGAGCATTAATGGTATATATCGTCATCAATTTCTTGAAACATTGATGTTACTTATATTCTAATAGAGATATGTTTTATTTATACCGTAATTATTCATTATTTGGATGGATTATGAGATTGTCTTGTAACCCGTTCATTTTCCATAAATTAAATGAACAGTGAAATCACATTTATTATTTTTATGACTAAAAAATAAAGGAATCTATTTTTTTGTTAATTAATGGAACTTTTACAATATTGTGGATTAATGGTTTATCTTGATAAATTATACAAAATGTTAACCCCCTTTGTAGCTCAAGGGCGAGCCTAATATATCAATTATGATTGGTGTTCCCAAATAAAATTAGGTGAGGATGATATAGATTATAAAATGGGTTATCCTATATAGCATCAGGTGAGACATATATAGATTACATAATTTTTGTGCTTATATTCCACTCTAATTTTTTGCGTTGTTTTCATTAAATTTAACGGAAAGAAAAATATGGCTATTAGAGGGTTTCTATTTTATATATAACAAGGATCCAAAAATTTATTAAAATAGTTTTAAATGTTTCATGAAGATGATGCTCCATGATACCAATACAATTTATTTATATTTTTTATTGGTTTTAAATTTCATCATTATATCAATATTGAAATCACATGGCTCATGATTATTCATTCTCATTACTATTCTAATAGTTTAGTCTTTATTAAATGCCACATGTTTATTGGTATAGTTTAAAGGGTATCATTTCTTTTATTTAGTGCTGATATAAATTGATTATGTCATTATAACCTTATGATATTTTTATTATCATTAATTAAATTCAATTGTCAATTCTTATTCTTACATTTACTGAGAATCTATTCTCACCATTTATATATATCATTTCCCCAATTTATCTAGAATAATGTTAAATGAAATATAACCAAAAGGGTTTTATAAGGATGATAATGATTACCAAATGGGGAATATGAAAATATTGGTATTGTTTTAGAAAAAATATCTTGATGTAATTATTTTTTTTATATTCTAGTATTACTAGTTATTTTAATTTTGAAACCTAAATTTTCATTAGGTATAAAAGTGGTCGAATATTTACATTTTCTATTGTATGGTTTGGAAGAAAAAATTAGGTCATAGTAATCAGAATGAAAGTGATATATGTGAGGTTCATTATTCCAACATTGGATCTAAGAGTGATAGTACATCATTGTTATAGTTTCTACATTTGTAGGGTTTAGATAACATTGGATATTAGATTTTTTTTAAAAGAGGTTTTATTAATATATATGGATAAAATAATTATTTTATGATATTAAGGTTGATCTTAAGTTCGATGTCATTGAAATCCATTTTTATGTTTAATTAAATTAGACGTTATATGATTACTGAAATTTTTGGAGACATTTTATTTGGTTCAATATATATGAATCTTTTGTTTAACATTATGTGTGATGTTGAATTTTTTGGAAATTTTTTTAAGGAATTAATTACTATTACATTTTATATGATATTAGATATTGAGATAATAATGGAAACATGTGGTTTATCAAATATATAACCATGATATTGAAAACTACTTTAGTGATTAAGTGATTAAAGTTATTTTTGAAGAAGATCAATATAAAATTTTCTATATAATATGAATGGTATGAGATAATCAGAGAGGAAAAAAACTCATTAATGTTGTGGTTATTGAGGTTATTTGATATATAGGTTTATTTATTTAAATAGTGATTTAGTTTTAACATTAGGAATTACTACTAGTTATTTTATATTAATGTATTATTTCATCAAATAGAGGATTATTAATTTTTGGAATTATCAACTATTATACTTAACTTTTTGGTTTTGGGTCCATGTATAAATATTAGTGGAATATCTTTATTATAACTTTTATAGTTATTTTATCTATTAGAATAATATTTTTATACATTATGAATGGAAAACTCATCCTCAATACACATATTTTTATTAAAAGATTAAATTTTTTTGTAAAATCAATAAAATATTAAATTCAACTTATCAAGTAAGTATATATCATTTTTTCATAGTCTATATGGAAATTAATTTTTTAACTATAGCAATAGGAAATTATAAAAATAATATTTTAATTATTATGTTCATTTCTGATGAAATTATGTTCTCTCTCACAAAACTCTAGTTTATGGTTTTCTGGATGATGACTTTCTCTTGATCATTCGCCTCTGTGTCATCAATGATCCATTCCAATATTTATAATTATTTCTAAATTATATTTTTCTTCCACATGAATGTTATCGGATCACGGTAATATTTTGCAACATAAAAACCATATTATATATTTTTAGATGACTTTCATACTTCCCTATCTATCTCTCTTCAAGTGGATGTTTATTTAACCAATTTTAAGGTGGTTTTCAAAAAAAATATTTTCATATGTTAAACCCTAAATTATTGTGATCAAGTTAAAATTTTAAAGAAAATTTATATATATGGATGGTTTAGGATGCAAAAGAGTTATATTTTATAATATTAATATTATATTTGATTAGTTATTATAAAAATAACACCGGGCATTAATGACCCAAGAAATATATGACCATTATATCCCATAAATAAAATTTGTGAGTATGAATACTATTATCTAATTTATGAAATCAATACGTATATATATATATAAATTTATATATTTACCACAAAATATTAATTTTAGGTTTAATTCTTAGTAAATAATCATGCAATTTTTTGTAATGTAGGTTTTTCATTAAAAAGTTTATTTCATAAAAAATGTTTTAATTGATTTTGGTGAGAAAATAATATTTTAAATTTATTAATAATTTATAATATTTATTCATAAACTGAAATTAATTTTGGATTTCTTCATATGAAAATTAATTTATGGTAAAATTTTGGTATTTTTTAAAAAATATTTATTTTTTAGTGAATAGTGAAAAATACTGATTTTTTTATTTTAAATTTTAACTAAATTATTTCATTTAAAAGTCCCATTAAAAATTAAATAATATTTAATGAAACATAAGTGCTATTATTTTTTTTACTTCAATTAACTATATTTCAATTATCTTGAAATTAAATTTAAGAATATGTCAATTTCAAGATTTTAATACAGATTTTTCTTAAAATTGTTTTAAATTTATAATGGTTTTTCATTTTATTTAATTGAAATGAATCTTTTGAGTAATATTTTAAATTAATTTTTTTATTATATATCTATAAATATGAATATAAATTCATATATTGGTGGTTACTATCCATAGGGTACATATAAAATAATCTTATGCTAATAAAATAAGGTTCTTTATAAACAACCTTTTTGCCACATTTGGTGTATTTATATTAAATTATATTCTTAAAATTAATTGAATAGTTTTTAGTAAAATTTATAAAATATTTTAAAGCATAACAATTTATATTATTTAATAATTTCATCTTAATTTTTAATCATGATATATATGAAAAAAATTATAAATCTTTAATCTCGATTAAGGTGAAAACTCATTTTTTGGGGAGTTCAACCGAATCAATAGTGATTAACATTAAATAAAAAATATCAAAAATATTTTATTCATTATTATTTATAATTTATGTTTCATAATTATTTATAATTACCTTTTGTTTACCTATTTTGAATGAAAAAAATGAAGGTATCACTTTTAATTTTCAAAAATTATTAGTGTACCCCATCAGCTCACATATAAAAGGAATCCACCACTCATCCTGTATTTACATAATAAAAAACATTTTTTTGATCAATACCAACAAAAATATTTCTCTTCAATTCCATCCCCACACCTTAAAATCATTTTTTAATCATAAATCAATATATGATTTTCGTTCTAACTAATGGTAATTTTAAAAAGAAGATATATCGTGATTAACTGATAATATTTATTTTATTTACTATTCCATTTCTTTAAAACTACAAAAAATTATTATGATAAAATAATATGTGTATATGATATATAATTATATTTTGTAATGAGAATATAATAAACAACAAACACCTCCTCCATCAAATGGGAAATGAAATCATCATTTTTTAGTACGATGGACTACCGTATCATGGCCTAATGTAATTCTTTTTTCTTCATTACCTATCATGAATATATATAATTATGGAGTTAATGTATATTTATATGATATTGTAGAAATAATTTTTATTTATTAATTATTATATCAAAAATTCAATATTTCTTTCTATTTGGTGGGGATTTGATAACATCGATCGACTGTACAGTAGACTACCGCCTCACAAACCGATGTTATTCATTTTCATAAGGTTATTTTATATAAGGTAAATGGATAAATTTAATGAATATATGGTATATACATTATATAAATGTAATTATAATTAAATATTTATATCTGTTGAAAGTTAATATATCATTTTCTTTCGTACCATTACACTCACAAGAAAAATGATAATGTTGTTTGAGCATTTGTGTGGACTACTACCACAATGAATTAATGATATTAATTTTAATCAACACATTTCATTTCTGATATGTATATTTAAATAAATAATGTTTTATTTTGGATATGATGATCATCATGGAAGTAAAAAATATTAATTTCCTTCTTTCCATATTTATCGTTGAAAATTCGAAATGTTCATCATGTGTATGTGTGTCCTACTATCTCCATGATTGTAACATATTTAATTTATCATAACCATATTTCAATAATGATATTAAAATGATAAATAATGTATAAAAAATAATTATTTAATTGTTAAAGATCTGTTGAAGATGGAATGAAGACCTTTTTGATCATGGTTAACATATCAAATTTGTTTCTAAATAATGAACCAAACGTACTCAAAACACTCGATATGGAATTAACTGATTATGTATTTAAATATTTCACTAATAATATGTAACATAAATTATACGATTATAAGCTATTAATCCATGAAAATTATATTAATAAATTAAATAATTTATATATGTTTATTATATTTGTCTTAATGGACATACATGAAAATTCAGGACTCGAGGTAAAGGAATTCATCTAAATTTTCCTTAATTGGGGAATAAATTAATATAATGAAAATAATTCATTAAATATGGTACATATAAATATCCTATTAATTATAATAAAACTAATAAATAATAAATAATGGTATTGTATGTTTCAATTTAAATTATTTCTTCCATGGGGATTTGATGTGAATGTTACCAATTTTTTAAATAATTGAATGAATTAATTTATTTTTATTGGGGTATATTACGTCATATTTTTGTTTGATATTACAATATTATGTGTGTGACGAATTTTAATAATATAATTTTATATATAAAATTTTCCAAAGTGGAATTATACTTGATACATATAATCAATACCTTCATTAATTCTTACCTAAATGTTAGGATCATTTTAATGGTTTTTAATTTTATATTGCCTCCTTTGGGACATTTGGTTTTTATAAAACAATATTATTTTATGATTTATATCTACTACTGATTTGATATTTTATATATTTATTCTACATATTTTCATGAAATATAATGTTTATATGATTTAATTGATTCATTGGTCCTATGACTAGGGTGTTACCAAAGTGTTTAAGTATTAATGATATAATCCCATTTTTTAGGTCTATTAACATTAAAAGTTCCCTGGGTGGAAATAATATGATCTTTTTTATTGAACTACATTACTTTTCTAATTCTATTATTATTAATGTAATTTTAATTGAACAGTACTATTATCTTATATTTTTTACATAGAATTATAGATAATTATACTAAGACAATACAACTTCATTTCCTTATATTATTGAAAATAATTTTTCTTCCAAATAAAAGTTTTCAAAAATTATTTTCAGAAATATTTTACTATGATTATTTACATTTATTTTACCCATAATATTATTATTACAAAATAATAATAATAAAAGATAAAATTTTATCATTATTCTAATGAGGAACTTTTTGAAATTTATAAAAAAAATAAATGGAATATTTGTTTTAACTTACTCTATATGTATGGTATTTTACAGCATCATGACCCGAAAATTTTTCAAGATTATTTTTTATCATTAAATGGACATTTTAAATGAAAAATTATTATTCAATGTTTGATAATTTTCTATATTTTGAATAATTTTTTTTAATGGAAATGTTATTTCCCCCAAGAAATTTCTAATGTGATTTTTCAAAAGCATTTTCCATCTAAGAGAAAATATTTTTATGTTACTTAAAGTGATATCGTTATTTTCTTTATTAATGTTTTTTTAAAATAATTTATTTTATTCATATAATTCTAAATAGACAACCATTTATGTTATATAAAATTCACAGAGGATATGATGTATTGATTCCATCCTACCACATTATTGGGGTGGATCATGATATTTTTTAGGACCCATGTCTATTCCATGGGTTAATAGAGCTAAGAAAGAACAATGATTTTTGTTATGATTTTAAATTGAAGCCTCAAATTTTATTTTAATTGAATGGTATAATGAATATTTTTTGATGAATGAGTGTTCCAAGTATAGATTATTTGATGTGTTGGGACCTATATATAGCTTATGGGTGATCCATATATAACTTTTATGATGGGTGTGACCAGATAGAATTGGGTAAACCCAACATAGATTATATGTTGGGTGAACCATGACATAGTTGGGTGAGCCAAATATAGATTTTATGATGGGTTGTCCCAAATAGATATCCAATAAATTAGTTAATTATCAATATATTTAATGTCCTGAAATATGGTTTAACTAATCATTTTCTCCATTGGATTAAATTGGGCATCCATTTTTTTCTAAAATAGGTTTAAAATGTGTTATGGAGATGATGTTTCATTATTGAAATTTTTTTCTGATTTATATGGGTTTTACTTGTTTTCATGAATAAATATTGACATCACATGGATTATTATTATTTATTCTCATGGCTCTTTCCTTTTAAGTATTTACTATATGAAAGGTGATTATTTTTCCAGGTTGATGTGTATGAGTTCTCTTATGTTATGCTCATTCTGTCACGAACCAGCCCGGGTCGACCCTGAACCGGTCACCCGAGCCGGTCCGCGGCAAGTCCCGAGGGGCGTTCCCGATCCCCCCGGGATGGCAACAAGTGCCGGGCATCAAAATTAAGCAGGTGGGAACGATTTGAGCCCAAACAAAAGTAAATAGAACAGAACAAATAAACACTAACAACGGAAAAGAAATAAAAGCCACACGACCACGTACCTCCATGTGACCTCTCAGGTCACCGCCCAACTAGAGAGCAACCTCGCTCCAACACTGAGCGACTCAAAACAGAAAACTTGAGCAAGGGAAGACCTGCAACTGAAATGATAATATAGGCGTGAGCATTAAAAATGCCCAGTAGGTAAGCCAAAGTAAACCACTGAATCCAAAAGTTTCCTTTCCCAAGCAATCCGTTGACACAGGTTTGAAAAATACAATTATAAAAATAGATTTTTCACATTTAAAAATAAACAACATGTTTTCCCCATTTGAAAACCCAACGCACACTATAAATCACTTTCAAAACCATTTCATGTTTTTATAATCAAAACCTAATACAGATGATACTACGACTGTGCTAAAAAGGAACAGGTAAACAGTACAGGCTGAAAGTAAATCAGTGAAACAGAAAGTAACCAAGTGATGCAAGATGATAGAAGTGCAAAAGGACACAAGTAACACTATAAGCTGTAAAGAATAACTGAAAGTAAACAATCAAGGTGAACAAGTAACCATGGGTGATCCTAAACATCCCTAGAAAACCCCTGGACGTACTCGGGTTCAGACTACCTGCCGGCATGGTACTCTACAGTCAATAACCAACTGGCCGCCCTAATAGCCAACCAGTGGCACATCCCACCTGGCCTGTCCACAACTCCAGAGGGTACCAACCCGTCTAATCAGGGTTAGCAAGCAACCGTCACTCGATAATCTACAAGACGCCCAGGAACCCATGGTGGTTTTTGTAACACTGTGTAAGTGGGAGGCCCACGCACGCGTGACTCATCTCACCGCACTTGCCAACCCCTTACACGGACATCGCTACACGACAACCCTCGAAGGGAAGTCCCCCTGTAGAGATGCCCTCACAAGTACGTATATGTATATATCCATATGTATAATCACTTCACATTCAATAAAGTGCCAACCGGGCCTTCACGTCATTTGATTATCAAAACAACTTTGTAAAAATACCTGGAGTTGTCAAGCGAGCACTTGGTTTTTCAAAAACAAACGGTTTTACACGAATATTTCACCGTGCCATTTTAAATAACTCAAAACACTGTTTTTGTATTAAGGGCCAAACGGGCATATCTTCGTATATTTCTTTTAAAACAAGTTCGATGTGTCTCAAAAAGAGGCGAAAACATTTTGTAACCAAGAACCATTTAGAAAAGTCAAGATCTCGAGAAAATAAAAATAAATGGACATAAATGGTAACAATTTCAAACACCATCTTCATTTGAGGGCACATCCATGTGTGCACCTGGTGCACCCATGGATGTGTCAACATCCAATGGTGCGTCAAACCTGCAAAGGGCACGACAACACTTCCAATTGATACTAAATTTCATAAAACCAACCAGCACAGGATAATAAGATCCAAGAGTGATTTTTTTACAAAAAGAACACCACTTAAAACAACCAATGATCGCATTAGAAAATATAGGCATTTAGTTCCAACCGAGCTGGCAAAGCATAAACAGGTGCACAAACAGAGGAGCATCCTAAAGTTTATTTTTAATCAAATCTTTCAGCACGAAAACACTACCGCAGGTCACTATATAAACAATAAAATGTGCGAAACAACATCTAGTGTACGACTACATAGGCGTAAAATATAATTGCTTCAAAACATAGTTTCGAACAAAAACTACCAATTCTAAAACACCAAAATAAGTCACGCAAGGATATAATAAACATGCGAATCAAGGAATAAAATTAATTTAAAATAATTCAAGTACCAGCAGAGTGCTTTGAAAAGGAAACAGGTGAATTCGCCTACCTCAAACAAGGAGCGGATGCGACGGAACCCCGACGGAAAGTAGAACGATCCTTCGCGGACAAACTGCGTACGCTGAACGATGGAAAAAGTGCACGTCACTCGACCCGCAACAGAAAAAGGATTAATATAAATTAAATATAAACACCAAGATTCCACGAAGGAAAAATAAATGAATAAATAAAAGAATTAATTAATTAATCAATTAATTAACAAACAAATAAGCAATTAAACAAATATATAGTTAGATAACACATACAAAAATAATCAAGAGAATAAATAAATAACAATAATAATTTAGCACAATAATACTAATATAATAGTAATAACAATATTAATATAATAATAATAATAATAATAATAATAATAAGAATAACGTAATATAATAATAATAATAATAAAAATAATATGATAATAATTAAAATGATAATAAATATATTAATAATAATAATAATAATATAGTATTATTAATAATAACATAATAATAATTATAATAATAATATAATAAGATTAATAATAATAATAATAACTATAATAATAATAGTATAATAATAATAATATATCAATAATAATACATAATAATAATTGTAACATAATAATAGAAATTATAATAAAATGAAACATAAAAAAAAAGTAATAAAAATGAATAAAAAAAAGAACGAAGCTCATGCAGGGGGTACCGGAGGGAGCCGCAGCAGCCCGAAGGGGAGGAGGCCGACGGTCAGGCTGGCGAAGGAGGGTGCGAGGCCGGTGGGGGTCGCCGGAGAGGGCGGGAGGTTGTGTAGGGCGAGGCCGGGGGTTGCGCGGCTGGGCAGGGGGTCGCGATGAGGGTGCACCACGGGTCAGCCCGCGCCGGTGAAGGGAGGAGCGGCACAGGTCAGGCGTGCGCTGGTGGAAGGGGTTCGTGCGGTCGGATGGTGTGTGCCGAAGCAAGGGGGCGTCCAGCAGGGTTACGGCAACAAGGAGAGGCAGCGCCGGAGCTGGAGAGGGAAGAGAGGGGAGTTGCCGGCGAACCAGGTAGTGGGGAGGAAAAAAAATGCGGACAGGGAGAGGGAGCAGGGAGGGCGGCGCCGGAGGGGGGATGGGGTCGGCGACGAGAACAGGGGAAGTGGGCGGCCGGGCGCGGTGGATGAAGGCGAGGGCCGCTGGGGGGGGGGTGTTCGCCGGAACTGCTCAAGCGCCAGACAGGGGGGGTCGGGATGGCGGCGGGAGTGCCGCTGGAGGAAGCAGGAGGCGCTGGACGGTGGCATAGGGAGGAGGCCGTAGTTGCCGGAGGTCGGCGCTGGAAGAGAGCGCAGGAGAGGCCGGACGAGGCCGGGAGGCGGAGGTGGTGGTGCGGCGTTGGCACAAGGCAGAGAAGGCGGGGGATGGGGTCGCTGCCAGTGGGGAAGCCGGGTGTGCGGGACGGCGGAGGAGACAGGAGGAGCGGGCGGTCGGAGATAGGAGGCAGGGCCGGGACGGGGTGAAGCGGGACGCTGGGGCGGAACGGGAGCAGGGGAGAGGAGCGGGAGCCGGGAGAGAGAGGGAGGGAGTGGCGGCTGTAGGGGTAGGGTAGGGTTTAGGTTAACATATATATATATAGTAGTGATAATAATAATAATATGATTAATTAAATAAAATCAAATCTTAATAGAAATTGTAAAACTATATAAGAATTGCAAAACTTTATAATAATAATAATAATAATAAAATAATAAGTTAGCTAATTATAATAATAATATTAATAAAACTTTATAATAATAATAACAAACCTTCATAATTATATTAATAATACTTTATAATAATAATCATAACAATAAAATAATTAAAGTAAATAAAAGTTAGTTAATTATAATAATAACGCAACACAAATAGTAATAATAATAAAAGGTAAATGTAAAAACTTTAATATTTAAAACGCCGGGTGGACACATCGTCCCCCGGGCCGAACGCACGACCATCGCTAGCGACGCGATGACCGCGCACCGGCGCGAAACCACCAATCACAATTAATCTTCGAAAAATTCAAACCGGGACCAAGAAAAGAGAAAAATTACGGACGTCCGCGGTCGGGGTGTGACAATTCTCCCCACCACAGACACTTTCTGCCCCCAGAAAGTCACCAGGTCACAAGTCAGCCAAAAACCAAGTCTATGCCCAAACAGAACTAAAGGAACTGAAGAAACTGAGGTTCTCGGGGATGACCTTACTCTACACAGGTCACACCCGACCGATTCAAGAGAAAACTGGGGTCTGAGATTAAGGGGAGAACGCGAAGGGGTTCTCCCCACCACAAGAACTTAACTAGTGCAGAAAAGATGACCATTCAAAAAGAAAACCCCGGGAAGGGGGGGGGGGTCGACGCGGGAACTCCCAACCAATTCGAACCAACTCCTATAGCACGATTAAAACAACACTTCCGTCAAGACATTAAATCCTCGACCAGAGTCAACAACCTTCAACACCAGGGAAAACCTATAGAAAGACATTTAACCGACATCAAAATGGAGACATGATCCACCGAAGTCCACAAAACATAATCACATCGACAACATAACTAAAACGAGGTCAACCCACACGAGAGTCGAACACACTTTTCGGAAGGACACCCGATTTAGAATATTACATTCCCATGACAATTCCGCTTAGATTTATCATCGAACAAGTCCATTGTCACTTTTTAGAAAAACCACATATTTACATAAACCAGACTACTTGGATTATAATAGAACAAGTCCATGATAACCCCATGGTAAAACGATGAACATACAACAACGTCAAAACTTATCAGCAGAAAAACAAGTACTAAAAGATCTTGATTGTTCCACTGCTAACGCGGAACTCAAAACCTAGACCAAGGCTTCACACCCCTGGGGACTCCTGACTGTGCGCGAGCTTCACCCCGAGACTTGTGGCTGGGGCTCTGATGGCTGAAGCATCTTCTGCCTCACAGTCAGGTACTGACATTCTCCAATCACAGCTTCCTCTTCAAGAGACGCTTCTTGCAAAACTTCTCCAGATGACCCAGACAACCACAGCGATGACACGTCTTCGGGGGGTTGCGACAAGACAGCTTTAAATGCCCGAAACGACCACACTGAAATCATACCATCGAACGATCTGATGAACTGGAAGCTGGGACCAAAGGGGATAACTCATTAGGAACAGGTATCTCTGGTGCCTTTTCCTCACCAGAGGGGGAACTCTTATGAACAACAACAGGGGACGCTGAAGTAGTAACCACCCGCACACCGGAAAGAAACTCAGCCAAGAAAGCTTTCTCTTCCAGCTTCTCGAAACAAAGGTCTTCAGAAGGGAGGACTCGCTCCTTGATCTCGGAACGAAGACCCCCAGTGAAAAGAGAGGCTTTCATGAGCTCATGCGATGCTACCTCTGGAAAAAAGGGAATCAGTTCCTTGAAATGGTCAACATATGCCTTCACCGTCCGTTGACCTTGTTGAATATGCACAAGCTCTCTCTTTTTTCCCAACTTCACTTCCTCAGGTACTAACCATTGGATGAAAACGATTCTGAAGACATCCCACGTCATTTCACCTTGCATTGACGGTGGGGCAACCACCTTCCACTGGTCCAGAGCTGGACCCTCGAACAACTTCATAATTGCACGAACGTTAACACTATCGGGAGTTCCCAATATTCTAAAGACACGTTCCACTTCCTCGAGCCATTCCACTGCCTCTAACGGACCCTGATCACCATGGAGAACAGGCAAAGTCTGAGGAGGACTAAAAACTGGGCATGACATATCCGAATCCTTAAAGACCTTTCTGGATGGCATTTTCTAAGCGACATATAAAACACAAGGCCAAAACCCACATCAAACCAAATCAACATCAAATCGAAGCAACATCAATAAAAGCGCCTTTATCAAAAACAGTCAGCGCAAGGACCAATCAAATACAACACAACCCAAAATAAAATCTCCTCTTTAAAATTCCCTTTTCATTTTTGATTTCAAAACCACCCTTTCTTAAGATCACTTTCCAAAAACCAACCCCCTTTAAAACCAAAACTTTCCAAAACTGTTTCCCATTTAAAACCAATTTAGAAAACAAGGTCAAGCCCTTAATTTCAAATACACACCCAGGTAATCTCATGAACCGTTGCACATGTCTTTATCCACATTCTATTCATACGTGCATCAACACACACTTTCCATGCATTCTCACACATGTGCAGACGTTCATACAGAGGACCTGTGGTTTCACCCCAAACAATTCTGAACCAACTCCAAGCAAACAACAGATTTTTTTCAAATCAAGAGATTTCAGTTTCGAAACCCATTTTATACATTTAAAGTCCTTTAAAAGAAACCAGTCAAATTTTCAAAAACCCCTTTTTTCATTTCCAACAACGTACTCACACAGACCAAAACAAAAGCAGGATCCAAATTTGCATCAATCACTGAAATGAGGGACTAGTAGTCACACTCAACCTAGCGACATGGTAGTGGGTCATGTCCCAAGTCAGCGTCGACCACTAGGAGGAATTCAAACCACGTACTCGGACTCCACATGGGTCACTACTCCATGTGAAATCACGACGTAACGTCGGCTTGCCTCCATGTCATCTCTCAATCCAAGACAAACCAGAAAGGACAAGGACACAATTCCCAAACTACCCCTGGTAACTCGAAGATCAGTGCGAGCAAGAGTTCGCGACGCTCTTCCCGTACTTACCCCTCGAGTTCCGACAGTCCTAATCTCCTTCTACCGGACAACCCAAATAACAAGAACCACCTCTGATACCATTTTGTCACGAACCAGCCCGGGTCGACCCTGAACCGGTCACCCGAGCCGGTCCGCGGCAAGTCCCGAGGGGCGTTCCCAATCCCCCCGGGATGGCAACAAGTGCCGGGCATCAAAATTAAGCAGGTGGGAACGATTTGAGCCCAAACAAAAGTAAATAGAACAGAACAAATAAACACTGACAATGGAAAAGAAATAAAAGCCACACGACCACGTACCTCCATGTGACCTCTCAGGTCACCGCCCAACTAGAGAGCAACCTCGCTCCAACACTGAGCGACTCAAAACAGAAAACTTGAGCAAGGGAAGACCTGCAACTGAAATGATAATATAGGCGTGAGCATTAAAAATGCCCAGTAGGTAAGCCAAAGTAAACCACTGAATCCAAAAGTTTCCTTTCCCAAGCAATCCGTTGACACAGGTTTGAAAAATACAATTATAAAAATAGATTTTTCACATTTAAAAATAAACAACATGTTTTCCCCATTTGAAAACCCAACGCACACTATAAATCACTTTCAAAACCATTTCATGTTTTTATAATCAAAACCTAATACAGATGATACTACGACTGTGCTAAAAAGGAACAGGTAAACAGTACAGGCTGAAAGTAAATCAGTGAAACAGAAAGTAACCAAGTGATGCAAGATGATAGAAGTGCAAAAGGACACAAGTAACACTATAAGCTGTAAAGAATAACTGAAAGTAAACAATCAAGGTGAACAAGTAACCATGGGTGATCCTAAACATCCCTAGAAAACCCCTGGATGTACTCGGGTTCAGACTACCTGCCGGCATGGTACTCTACAGTCAATAACCAACTGGCCGCCCTAATAGCCAACCAGTGGCACATCCCACCTGGCCTGTCCACAACTCCAGAGGGTACCAACCCGTCTAATCAGGGTTAGCAAGCAACCGTCACTCGATAATCTACAAGACGCCCAGGAACCCATGGTGGTTTTTGTAACACTGTGTAAGTGGGAGGCCCACGCACGCGTGACTCATCTCACCGCACTTTCCAACCCCTTACACGGACATCGCTACACGACAACCCTCGAAGGGAAGTCCCCCTGTAGAGATGCCCTCACAAGTACGTATATGTATATATCCATATGTATAATCACTTCACATTCAATAAAGTGCCAACCGGGCCTTCACGTCATTTGATTATCAAAACAACTTTGTAAAAATACCTGGAGTTGTCAAGCGAGCACATGGTTTTTCAAAAACAAACGGTTTTTAACGAATATTTCACCGTGCCATTTTAAATAACTCAAAACACTGTTTTTGTATTAAGGGCCAAACGGGCATATCTTCGTATATTTCTTTTAAAACAAGTTCGATGTGTCTCAAAAAGAGGCGAAAACATTTTGTAACCAAGAACCATTTAGAAAAGTCAAGATCTCGAGAAAATAAAAATAAATGGACATAAATGGTAACAATTTCAAACACCATCTTCATTTGAGGGCACATCCATGTGTGCACCTGGTGCACCCATGGATGTGTCAACATCCAATGGTGCGTCAAACCTGCAAAGGGCACGACAACACTTCCAATTGATACTAAATTTCATAAAACCAACCAGCACAGGATAATAAGATCCAAGAGTGATTTTTTTACAAAAAGAACACCACTTAAAACAACCAATGATCGCATTAGAAAATATAGGCATTTAGTTCCAACCGAGCTGGCAAAGCATAAACAGGTGCACAAACAGAGGAGCATCCTAAAGTTTATTTTTAATCAAATCTTTCAGCACGAAAACACTACCACAGGTCACTATATAAACAATAAAATGTGCGAAACAACATCTAGTGTACGACTACATAGGCGTAAAATATAATTGCTTCAAAACATAGTTTCGAACAAAAACTACCAATTCTAAAACACCAAAATAAGTCACGCAAGGATATAATAAACATGCGAATCAAGGAATAAAATTAATTTAAAATAATTCAAGTACCAGCAGAGTGCTTTGAAAAGGAAACAGGTGAATTCGCCTACCTCAAACAAGGAGCGGACGCGACGGAACCCCGACGGAAAGTAGAACGATCCTTCGCGGACAAACTGCGTACGCTGAACGATGGAAAAAGTGCACGTCACTTGACCCGCAACAGAAAAAGGATTAATATAAATTAAATATAAACACCAAGATTCCACGAAGGAAAAATAAATGAATAAATAAAAGAATTAATTAATTAATCAATTAATTAACAAACAAATAAGCAATTAAACAAATATATAGTTAGATAACACATACAAAAATAATCAAGAGAATAAATAAATAACAATAATAAATTAGCACAATAATACTAATATAATAGTAATAACAATATTAATATAATAATAATAATAATAATAATAATAATAAGAATAACGTAATATAATAATAATAATAATAAAAATAATATGATAATAATTAAAATGATAATAAATATATTAATAATAATAATAATAATATAGTATTAATAATAATAACATAATAATAATTATAATAATGATATAATAAGATTAATAATAATAATAATAATAACTATAATAATAATAGTATAATAATAATAATAATATATCAATAATAATACATAATAATAATTGTAACATAATAATAGAAATTATAATAAAATGAAACATAAAAAAAAAGTAATAAAAATGAATAAAAAAAAAGAACGAAGCTCATGCATGGGGTACCGGAGGGAGCCGCAGCAGCCCGAAGGGGAGGAGGCCGGCGGTCAGGCTGGCGAAGGAGGGTGCGAGGCCGGTGGGGGTCGCCGGAGAGGGCGGGAGGTTGTGCAGGGCGAGGCAGGGGGTTGCGCGGCTGGGCAGGGGGTCGCGATGAGGGTGCACCACGGGTCAGCCTGCGCCGGTGAAGGGAGGAGCGGCACAGGTCAGGCGTGCGCTGGTGGAAGGGGTTCGTGCGGTCGGATGGTGTGTGCCGAAGCAAGGGGGCGTCCAGCAGGGTTACGGCAACAAGGAGGGGCAGCGCCGGAGCTGGAGAGGGAAGAGAGGGGAGTTGCCGGCGAACCAGGTAGTGGGGAGGAAAAAAAATGCGGACAGGGAGAGGGAGCAGGGAGGGCGGCGCCGGAGGGGGGATGGGGTCGGCGACGAGAACAGGGGAAGTGGGCGGCCGGGCGCGGTGGATGAAGGCGAGGGCCGCTGGGGGGGGGGGTGTTTGCCGGAACTGCTCAAGCGCCAGACAGGGGGGGTCGGGATGGCGGCGGGAGTGCCGCTGGAAGAAGCAGGAGGCGCTGGACGGTGGCACAGGGAGGAGGCCGTAGTTGCCGGAGGTCGGCGCTGGAAGAGAGCGCAGGAGAGGCCGGACGAGGCCGGGAGGCGGAGGTGGTGGTGCGGCGTTGGCACAAGGCAGAGAAGGCGGGGGATGTGGTCGCTACCAGTGGGGAAGCCGGGTGTGCGGGACGGCGGAGGAGACAGGAGGAGCGGGTGGTCGGAGATAGGAGGCAGGGCCGGGATGGGGTGAAGCGGGACGCTGGGGCGGAACGGGAGCAGGGGAGAGGAGCGGGAGCCGGGAGAGAGAGGGAGGGAGTGGCGGCTGTAGGGGTAGGGTAGGGTTTAGGTTAACATATATATATATAGTAGTGATAATAATAATAATATGATTAATTAAATAAAATCAAATCTTAATAAAAATTGTAAAACTATATAAGAATTTCAAAACTTTATAATAATAATAATAATAATAAAATAATAAGTTAGCTAATTATAATAATAATAATAATAAAACTTTATAATAATAATAACAAACCTTCATAATTATATTAATAATACTTTATAATAATAATCATAACAATAAAATAATTAAAGTAAATAAAACTTAGTTAATTATAATAATAACGCAACACAAATAGTAATAATAATAAAAGGTAAATGTAAAAACTTTAATATTTAAAACGCCGGGTGGACACATCGTCCCCCGGGCCGAACGCACGACCATCGCTAGCGACGCGATGACCGCGCACCGGCGCGAAACCACCAATCACAATTAATCTTCGAAAAATTCAAACCGGGACCAAGAAAAGAGAAAAATTACGGACGTCCGCGGTCGGGGTGTGACACATTCACTTTTATTATTTTATCCTACCTGTGTCTTCTTCTTAATGTCACTGATGAAATTTAATGACTGATTTTAATTTTTACACTTACTGATAAATTTACCCCATGCTTCTTATGTTTAATTTTTTCTATGTAATGAATAATAATGACAAATTAATTATGTCTATTAAGGATTTATATAGATGACTATGTTGACCAAATATTTAATATAGAACAGTATAAAAATTAGATAAAATACTCTCTTTATGTCATGTGTTATTTTATTTTAATTTTCTAATAATTATCCAAAACACTAAATATATTTGGTATTTGGGTATGTATCTGATTCAATATTCTATTTTTATATTTTACGGTTTTGATACAAATAATTGGGTTATAATTATAGATATCAAATCCAAAAATGAATAGTTTATGATTTTAGCACTAGATCATGGAGTGAGGGTTTGGGGATATTATAGGAATATGCTAAAAAAATTACATTAGTTAGAAGACACAATTACATTAAAATATAGCTTCTATGATGATATTTATTTCACATGTTTTATATCTCAACAATTCAATGAATAATGGATTAAAATAATTCGCATAATTTCCAATTAAAATGTTTAATGTCATGGAGACATAGCATTCCACCAATTCTAAAAAATTATATTTTCACATTTTGAGGAATGATATATAAATAAGATGATTTGTGGATGATGGTACAAGGTTTCACTCCATTTCAATAAGAAATTTTGGATGGAAAAATTCTTGAATTGTGTATCCTTTCTTTGAAGGATTATTATTTTTTAGTTATTAGTACTGTTGTCTTTATAATAAACATCATATTTCATCTATTTTTTATGATTTTGTTATTATTTAATTTATTTATTTGGGATTAAAATAAAAATAGTAACTGATATTTATTTATACCTATTATATAATTTCTGACATGGAATACCTATTCATAATGACTACACCACCCATGAATGAGTAATTTTTATTAGTAATATTTCTAATTATTATATTTTGTACTTTTTTTGAATCAATGATATATAATTATTCACGTAATATGATCTATGAATTTATATTTTCACTTTAAATCAACCAAAAAATAAATTAAATAATAAAAACAAAACATATGAGGTTGTGTATTCTGTAAATTATAGGATCATGATCTAAATCAGTAAAATAAAACACCACAAGATCAATTTGTACAGATCAAATACGTAAAAAACAAATTCATCCTCATTTCTAGAATAAATATTTTCTTGAATTTACTAGTGACTATAAGCTAGTATTAGAAAAATAATCAATTTAGGGTGCTATTAATAAACTTTTGAATGATAGATTAGTGTCTATTTAATTTTATAATTGATGTTATGTTTTCTCTTATATGGTTTTGGATTAATTTTTTTTGGATTCAAAATTAAGTGAAGTTTTATTTCAATTATAATTATTAATAGTCGAGTGAAAAAATATTGTTATATCGTTATTCATTCTAAATATATTTTCTAGAAAAATCTCCTCATTATTTATTTTAAGTAATTTCATTAAAATCACAATATTCTTCTAACATGTAATGTCTTGTGTTATAATTCATTAAAAAAAATCAATTTTCTTACAATGATAATTTTATTTTATTTTTAAAATACAATTAATAAGAAGTTTTATATACTTATTCCTTATAGAATAACATTGTTTATCGACAGTACTACCCCGATGTTCAATAAAATCCCTAGATCATTAGAGATATCCCATGAAAAAACCATTCAAATACTCACATCATTAATGTTATCTAGAGGAATAAAAAATTTGATTAGGCTTCCTGGGAACCTGAGGATGGGATGAAATAGATATATCCCGATTTTATTATATGAAAGTGACATAATTTTGATGTAAAAATTCATTTTAATGGTGGTATAATATATCACCCCTAGATTTTATGATATAGTTCTCTATAATAGTTTTCCTTTATATATTTTTTTACACGAAAAACTCTTTTTAAATAAACCATGGTATATCATTAAAGTATTATTATTTAATTAATAAGTTATCATTGAGATTTTGGAATATTGTGTTCGAATAAGAATTTTAAAATTATATAAAAATTATTTTATACACAAGTATAAAATGAATTAATTGGATATAAATTAATTATAATTTAAAAAAACATTTAAAAATAAAATAATTTTTTATAAAAAAATATTTTTATTCATGAAATATTTTTTCTTAATTATTCAAAAGGATAAATAATTTGTAAATTATTTTTTTATAAAATTTATATAATATATATTTAATTGAACGTTTTTACACTCATTCTATGTTTTTCTTAAACATGATATAAGAATAAATGTACTTTTATGCTTATATATTCATGTTTCTAAAAAACATTTTTCATTGTTTTTCTTTTAATATTTTAAATTAATATATTAAACATACTTAAATTTATTTATTAAAAATGAATCCATATTTGAAATTATGATATCTAAATTTGGTGACTATGACCATTTTAATAATGGGAATTAGATATAGTATACGTTGTTAAATTTATCACGTCGCTAAATGGAAAATATTGTTGACCTTGGTTAAAATTAAATTTTTGGTGCAATATTTTTCATCTAACTTAGCAGTATATTGTATTTCCTTTACAACTGTCACATTTGGCTCAAAATATTATTGTTTCAGGGATACCTATCCTTGAAAAAGATGGATATAATATATAAAGAAAATGTAAATACCAAAATATATTCCCTAAATTTTAAATATCAATTATGTTCTCTCGTAGGTACACAAGAAATGTATGAATGAATATGAATAATTATTATTATTAAATAATTAAACTATTATCACGATGTATACATATTTCAAAATTTTATTAATTTAAAAATTAAATTAAATGCTTACAAAACATTTACATATTATTTCTTCAATTAATAAAAAGACAAAATAAATGATTTTCAAAATATTAAAAGTAGAATAATTTAACAGATTTATGGTATAAAAAATTTAGATCAATATAGCATATTTGAGTAGTGTTAAATTATTAATTTCTAATTACGACATTTTTTTAGTAATTTTAGTATCAAATTATATTAATAACATACAAAACGACATAATTGATATTTTTTGAAAGTAATATTTTATTAAATTATTGAAATAGAACAAGATTATTTAAAGATGAAAATGTAGATAATATTTGGTCTTAATGGAAACACCTGGACTATTTATGAGATAATATTTAAATTATAAGTAAAATTATAACCCTTTATGATTTAAAAATATATCATTGTAGTTATGGATAAAATATGTAAACTAAAAGATTAAACGTAAAGATAAAATGTAAGGCATCACATAATACTATTTAATTTTTTTACAAAGAATTTATTTAAATTGAATCTTACCTAATATTTTATCCTTTATATATTTTGATTTTCCATTTTAAAGAATGAATTTCATTATTTTAATAATTGAAGAAATTACAAGAGTGACCCTCCCTAAACTTATAATTGTGTTTCATCCTCTTACTCATTTACCCAACATTTAGCCTCATAAATTAATCAAAACCATAACAGGTATTATATAAACATATTTATTAACATTATATGGGTTTGTTTGTACCATAAATACCAACCCTATGATCATAAAGCCGAGATCTAAATATGTAATTTCCAAGAAGAGTTAATCACATTACCCGATTACATTAATTTTTACTTATTATTTTACCATCTCTAAATATATGATATTTAACAAAAAATAATAAATTTAGTATCTTAAAAAAAACATAATATTTTTATAATTATTAAACTACCATTATTAACACTATTTTCCATCAAATAGAAGTGAATGTATCACTCATGCATACACATGATTTACCGTCTCCACATTATGATACAATTTATTTTTCACCCCCATATATTAATGGATGAGTATTATGATGGGTTAATTTTTTGCATAGGATATTTTTGTAATAATTATTTTTATTAAATAATAATTTCTAATATACCTTATTAATTTACAATCCTTGTGAAAACAGTAATGTCGCTTGTTCATACATGTGCACAACCACCTACAAAATGTGATGTGAATCATTTTTCCTTCCCACATTACCAAGAAGGTAATAAAATTTTATATGATTAATATATAAAAGGTAAATTATCTAATATTGAATTTTTTGATGTGAATTTTAATTTTCATTTCTTTAATTAAATCTATGACATAGAGAAAATGTCGTTTATGTGTATGTATGGTCTATCATCTCCATAAACTTTTCAATTCATTTTTCTATATGTAATTTTTATTGGCGCCTATAAATATGTATAAAATTAATATATATGATATTTAAATAATTATTAAAATTATTGATATTATTTTATGATGATAAAAAAATAAGGACTGAAAATACTGAACTGAAATTCTTATAAATATGAAATAGTTAACACAAAGAAACGACTATTTTAATAAGGAGTTAGAAATAAATTTGTTCTGATCATATATAATAGGATAATATATTATTTTACAATTATATAAATTATTCTTTAATTTAATTATAATTAATTTATATTTACTATATTATAAGATATATTTCTTTTGACGAAATTATACCCTAATGTATGTGCTTCACATTACAATATCATTTTGAATTGATATTGTTTATGAATAAGTTTTAGATGATAATATCATAAAATATAACAATCAAAGAACATATTAATTTTATTGTAATCTATTTATTTCTTTTCAATACAATTATTTTCCTTCTTTTTCTATATATTAAATACATAAGATACCTACCTGAAATGTTTAAGTAAAACTATCATTATTTTACTCTTCAAGATGTTAAATATTTTCTTTAAAACCATATTTTCTAAAAAATAATTCAAGAATTATTTTAACATTCCCATATTATTATTTTGATGTAATTTTTAACCACGACTGAATTTGAATAAAATGTTTTAATATGGCTATTATTTTGTATTATAAATGAAGTTTATTTTAAAAAAAGTATGAAAGTAATGGTTTTTTTGAATTATAAAGAATGAATATATTTTAAAAACATCATGACTACTCAATGATTGGATTATAACATTACAATTTTTCAATTTTATTTTAAAAAAATTATTATAGTTCATATTTATAAAATATTTTGATTTAAATAATTGATTTCAAATAGAGATGGCTATACTATATAAGAAATGTCCTACGTGATCTTTGAAATGAATTATTCGTCTAAGATACATAATTTTATTTTATATTAGTTTTACTAGGGATATTTTCATATTATTCCATCCTTATTCTTTGTTAATAATTTTTTAATATGATTAAATTTTTATAAGAAGATCGTTCCATTTACTAGGGTTATTCTATGATGAATTGATAAAATGTTTATATAATAATTTTTTTTACCTGGGTTATTCTATGATGAAATATTTTGAAACATTTTTTTTCATTGATTATGATATGATCAATGTTTTATGTTCTTGTGCAACACGTATATATAATTTTTGTTGTGTAGATAGTGACATCGATATTATATATCCTTCTAATGCATTAGCTAAATATAGATATCTGAATAAATAATCATGATTTGAATTGGGACTGAGTCTTGTTAAATAAGGGACTCTATCCACTATGATAGTATTGGGTTTGATCCTTGAGTTCTATAATGATATGAGGAGTGAACACAGTCCACTATTATAGTCCTGGTATTGAGCCTTGAATACTAAATAAATGATTTTCTATTATAATGTGTATGCCAAGAATCTATGTCTTATTCCATTATTATAATATCATGGATCATGATTATTAATTCCATTATGAATCAAGTCTTATGAATTACTGACATTTATTCCATGACTTGATATTATGATCATTTATATATAGGGTATGGTTCTCGATTGTTAAGCTCCTTTTCTCATACCCTTATACTCATGATATAATTTAGTGATCATTTATGCCTCTTTTATTTAATATTATTGATCATATGAGCTCACAATTTATTATGTTCTCATTCGCCATGTTATGAAAAAAGTTTGAGCTATGATATGTCTAATATGGGTGCTTGTTATAAAGAACTATGTGGGAGATGATGATGGTATATAAGGACAAAAATTAATTCTGTGTTCATATTTAGAAGAAATTATACATATTTTATTATATCATGGATCATTATGTATTGTAAAGAATATTAATCTCAAAAAAATTAATATAAATGTATGAAATGTTTTTGTTTAAATGAATATTTTTTATATATAATTATATATGACCTAAAGGATCAATTTTTTAGTATATAAGTATATTCTACTAGGAATGTTATCCTACCATCTTTAAATAAATCTTGCCTCAATATTTGGTAATAAATTAAGGGAAACAATTTTATTATACACATTTATACACTTAATGTATTAATTATTATTACATTGATATATTTTAATAGAGTGGTAGTGTAGACTAGTAAATGCTTAATAATGTATTAATATGATTATATTTTATATTTATTTAACAATATTAAATGAAATCACCATACGCATGAAATAATAAATGGGGTCATGATTAGTATGAAACATCTACATGTATGAAGGTTTGGGGGTGACGGTTGTGAAAAATTATTAACATAAATATTGTATTGTATATTAACCTAATGATACATATTTTTAAATTTTAATACGATATAGATATTTTATAAAAATTTTGATGTATTTTTATTTTTTGAAATTAATTTTTTTATAATATTCTATTGGTATTATCATTGGTTGAGTATCTAATTATTTCATATGGGTGGAGTGTGTTAGGTAGCTGCCTAGATAGTTTATTTTCTAATATCATATTTATTAATAGTAGTGAGATTCGCTAGGTATAGCATAAAATTTATATATCTCAGTCATGTAAAAAAATCGTAATTAGGTCATGGTCACTAAATAATTAATTTTGGCTTAAATAATAAGTATATATATATTAATTTGTGTAAAACATTATTAATTGTTTTTTAAATCATCCCCATATTTGAAATTGATTCTAAAAAAGTATCAGATATTAAAACTATCATTAAAAAATTGATAAAGATAACAATTTTTTTGGAGGTATTCAAAACCACATAAAATAAAGATGTTTTCTTCAAAAAATAAAATAAATAATAAAAAATATTATGAATTAATTAATAGTAATTTTCTTAAAATTTATCATAATATTATTATAAATGTACAATATAGTTTTGGTTGTTCATCACCATCATGAAAAAAATATAATTAGTTTTAATCATGACTAATGTGGGAAAGGAAATAACCACTTTTATATCTTATTCATGTAATGGTATGATAATATAAGTAATTATTATTATTATTATTGTAATTGGGTAAATATAATGAAAATATTCAGGTTCAAAAGTAACCATTTGCATGATACCCCTAGATTCAAATAATGTCTTTAAACAACTACTATGTGAACACGCCAAAAATAATAATTATAATAACCATTTACTATAATTAATGTCATAATTTGGGAAATAGAAATCCCCAAAAATCATAAACAAAGGTGGTTAATATATATAAAAAACAAGAACTCCCATGAATGGAATTAAAAAAATATGCACACAATGATAATGAAATGGGTTATGCCACATCTCTCACCATAACAATTAGAATGAAATCACTATGATAATTAAAATTATTTTTAATAAAGGTCATGTGGATCATAATTTATTTTCATTGACTAAAGGTCCTTATTATTTCCCATAGGACCCTTCAGTGAATGGTGTGTCTATATGACGCATGTTACTATTCATTTTGTAGTATTCCCAATGATATAGTTCCCCTACTATAGTGATAAAATGACATCAAAAAAACCTCTATTTATTGAGATCATTGGGTGTTGATCCCTCAAACATAAATGAAATAAAAAATAATCTCAGACCACCCTAGAATGGGATGGACCACAATTATGAAAAAACAACAACAATAATAAACCATGGATAAAATTCCAATATTGTTTATAAAAAAATATTTTATAAATTATATTATTTAATCACATTATCATATTACTTAAGAAGAATATGGTTTAAAAAAATTTCTTATTTTTTGGCTTTATTATACTTCAATGGTTAATTTTTTAAGGTGGATGTGTTTATTAGGGAATTTTTTTATGTTATTAAAATTGGATTTTTTCAAAGACATCCAAATAAAAACATGATTTATGGAATGTAATTTGAAAAAAATTTATCTAGTTTAATTCTCATTATATAATGGATATTTTCTTCATGTTTGTAAAATAATATATTCATTATATTCCATTTATATTTTATTTTTTTAATGTTGATTCATATATAATTATAACATAAAAATCATAAGAAATCAATTATTTCACTTCTTTAATAGGGGTTATATCATTGTATAATTTTGAATCAAATATAAATTTTATAACAAAAATAATTCTATTTCTAATAAAGGATAAGGAAATTTACTAATGCTGGAAATAAATTATGGATTTCTCGTTTATCAATACAATGTTTATCTTTTTTAAAAGTTTCATTTTATTAGGTTTGTATATATCATGAGTAATAAAACCATTCTCATCTTCTCATTTCTATTTTTACATAAACATACTCTACAATATCCAAAAACAACCATAGAAAACAATTTACATTGAAATAATTCAAAATGTATATATGACAGAAAATATATTTACATTACACTATTTAACACAAATAAATTTTAATTAAATAATTTCAATACAATAAAATTACACTGATGTACTAATCACTAAAGAAAAAAATATTTATTACTAATAAAAAATAAATAAAATTATATAAGGGATATTCGATACTATAGACTCGCACTTTATCAGTTTTCAACATGATATTATTTGGTGTTAGATATGGAGTTGATAATTCCAACACTGATAAATTCTAGAAATATTTTATAGTAGCTATAAACTAACATTTATAAAAGTTAACTTTTATAAATTATGGATAATGAACAGAAAAATGATAACATTTATTTCTTTTTTCTAGTATGTTAAAAGAATAATTTTATTAATTCTACTTTATATCATAGGTAAAAGAACGTTAAATATTTATATGAAAAAATAGTTACAAAAATCATTTTGGCCCACCGTACAAATGAACAAAAGAAACCTAAGTATGTGTTACCCCATACCCTTGGTCCCACCACACACACAACTGATAGACTATATGCAAGTGTAACACCACCATACAAATCCAACATTAATAGTAATGTGTGGAATTTAATCCCCCACAAATAACATTCTCAATAGGCACAATACCACAAGCCTAGAAGATTTTTCCTATAATAGTTTGACATATTTATATACATGAATTTATATATATATATATATATCCTAAATAATGTATATATTATTGTTCGTTTAAATATATTAAAATGTATACATTAATATGTTTGAGTTTATTAATATATTTATTATACATACATCTAAATTTATATTTATATTTAAATATATATATATATATGTTTATATATAAACATTATATATATATATATATATGTATATGTATATATGTCATCAAGCATTTTTACAAGGTAAATATAATGAATAAATATTTTATTTTAATTAAAATAGATTAGAAATTTTAAATTTTTTTCTTTTATATTAAAAAAATTATTTTATATAAAAATATGTTTAAATATTTATCTATAAAATTGAATAATTATATAAAATTATTTTCAAATATGTATATATATTTAGATATTTTTATAAATAAAATTATATTATAAAAAATAGTAAAAATTTGACACTATTATCCATAAAAATGTATGACGAGAATAAATTTATATTCCACTAAAAAATTGATGAATATCCTATTATTCAAAACATAAATATCATATAATGTTCAAAAAGATGGGTATCCAAAAAAATATGTTTTATTGGGTTTTCAATAATTCTTACTAATAGAAAATTTGTTATATTTTCTACTATACTATACATTTTCTATCTCTTTGCAAGATTCCATTTGGATTTTTGTGTAGCCTAAATAGACCCTCAGATCCAAATTTATGGTTTGTTAATGTCCAGGTCATCTTTTCAACTCATCATCTGATATTAATTAATTTATTAATTTTTTCATTCCCTGAATTTTTATTAAATGTGTATCACTAAAATATAAATATATTTTTTTAAATTGAAATTACTTTTTAATTATTATATTAACCATTTTAACTAAATAAAATATATATTATATATTTTAACTATTATATAAATCATATTCTGTTAAATATATTTAATATATATATAAAAATATAAAATTTAATAAATCTTAATGTTTTTTTATTTTTACCTTTTATCAGTGATAAAAATGTTCATTAATGGTAAAATTAAGTAATATTAAAAAAATATGATAAAGCATAATCAATATCAAAACCTTCATTTAGTTGGGCTAAAATCAACTCTTTTATCAATTCTTAACAAAAAAGCACTAATAAAGGCACTCAATTATCAAAAAGTGTTTTTATCATTGATTAATACCAATGGACATGGATTTTTTTATCTCTTTTTAAGAATCTATTTTTTTTAATGTGATGATAAATTCCACCCTTTCAAAAATTATTGTTAATAAACTTCAATAACCCCCCCCCCCATCAATTCTTCTTAATTAGTTGTAACAATGGTTGTACTATGGAGACTTTTATCAGTGCATCTTAAAAGTGCCAATATAAATATAATTTTTTAAAGTGATTTTGTTCTACCGTTTCTTTAAGGAGAAACCAATACTCATAAAAAAGGTAAAATTTCGCATAATAAAAATAGTACATATTTTATTAATACACCATAAATAAATGTAAATTAATTATAATTATAATATTATATAATACATGATAAATATTGATCATATTGATATGAATATAATTTATACATTCCATAAATGATTCAATGTTAATTTTGATAGAGTTTCATGATAATCTGAGGGTGTATACTCAGTTATTTGAATTTGATGGATATTGTAAACTAAAATATCTATATTAAATTGAAAATATACACTTTCTGTCATATCAATAATAATGTATATCGTTGTGACATGATTTCTATTAAAAAAAGTCCCAAATGAATCGATAATTATTTTCATTATGTATTATAATAATCTCGGTGTGTATCCAAGTACATGATGTTTATTTTGAACTATAATGTCAGTTTTAAATTGAAAAGACAACCATTAAGTCATACCATCCACACAGCCTACTAAAATCACACAATTTTAAATAAAATGTGTTATATAAGAATAATTCAACATTTTCATTGAGTTTCATTGTAATTTGATCTTCTTTATTGAGGTTGTATTACATAACACACATTTTGAAGTACATTAATTATTGAAATGTAAGAATGAATATTAGGTCAATCTGAATCCATTTCATGTCATAGTGAGTTGGTGTTATTTCATATAATCCAAAAATTACTATTTTAACACTTGAATATGGTTTCATGGAAATTAATGTTTATTTTATTATTTTTTATAATGTGATTCATGTTCTAAACTAAAATTACATATTTAAATTTAAACCAGGAAATTTTAGTCATACCATCCACACTACATGTCGAGATAGAGAATGATTAATTTTTATTTGTCCAAATAAATAATTTATCATTTTAGTAATGTATGATGACAATCCTTGGGTGTTAAGATGATTTTGACAATCAAGGGTGTGTTTGGAAGAAACATTTGTATTATAAATTGAGAAGATAAAATTTGAAACATATTTTCCAAACCATGTATCGAAATGACATTTGGTAAATTTCTATAAGTCACTATGATTCATTGATCATTTTCATAAATTATTATGATAATTTGACTTTATTGTTTTAGTTTTGAGTATGTGATAACAATTTTGAATAGAATTGTATCTTTTAAAATAAAAATCTGCACTTTTGATCATACCAAACACACCTATAGTAGGAATAACTTATGGTTGATTATAAATTGAAAAAAATGGATCATGAATTGGTTTTTAATAGTTTCATATAAATATGATAACTTCTTTTCTAGTATCTAATTCCCATTTTCAAATACATTAATTCTTTAAATTCTAAAACAATAATTATGTCATTTTTACCCTAATATACATCAAATTGATATTTTATTTGTCTATATAGGCCAAAAACTAATCATTTAATATTTTATTAACATTTCACGGTAATGTGAGTTCATTTGAATGTTTTTGAGTTTTAGGTGAACATTTAAAACTAAATTATCATTTTAAAATTAAAAACATGTACACACAATCATTCCAAACACACCAGGTGTATAAAAATGGTAAATTTAGTTCTTAGAGATAGAAAATTAATCAAGGATTATTTTTTAAATTTATCATTATAATCTGAGTTTATATCAGCCTATGAACTATAGAAACACTATTCAATAGTGTACTTTTGTGTAAAAAAGTTAAGTCTACGAACTATTAATTGTGTTTTCATGCCCACTGGGCCAATGGACTATATAATTGAATTCATACCCTCTAGACATATACGATATGTATATAATTAATAAGGCTTGATTGGTGGGCTATCCCTTGGGAGGGCTATGAATTACTTTTATGACCTGTGTTTGAGGTGTGTGCGTGTTTAATTATAATTCAAACGCCTATAAAATAATATATATATATATATATATATATATATATATATATATATATCATGAAAATCCAAGTATGTTTGGTTTTTTTGGTTAGATTTTTGTTTTGAACTGAAATTTCAATTTTAAATTTAAAGCACTGACTTTTGGTCATATTGTGTAAAATTTGTAATATAATGGATTGTGATTAATTAATATGAGTAATGTAAAGACCCATAAAATTCAAGGGAACATTTTTTAATTTTATTTGGGATTTTACAAGAATTCAGTTTCTAACGACACCTGATTCCGAGACCCGGTGTTCCCGGAATCAATTTCCAAATTTTAGCTCAGGTACGTTCAGTAAATGAACGAGCGTGTTTTCCTAACATTTTAACCGGTGCTCGGAATTGAAATCTAAGGGATCCGATGGAACCGCAGCGCCTGTAACTGCTTAAGAACACCTTTTCTAGAGTTTCATTTTCTTGGATGAGGTTATTAATTAATTGGGTTAACTAAAGAATAAAAATAAAATTTGTGCAACCAATTTTATTTTTATTTAAGGTAGCTTAATCCTATTATTGGAGGTTGGGGTGGGACCCACTAGTTCCTAACTACCCTAGGTAAGATATTAGTGAAGTGGGGCCCACATGAGCCCCAACCCTTTATTTCCTTTTTACCTCCCACATGCATTTAATATGTTAACTCACCCGCACCCCCGTCATAAAAGCCAAGTCAACTCTCATGTTTAATTGGATTATTAAATTCCTCATTAATTGCTCAAAGCTCAATAATTAAATTGTGATCTGATTTTGAATTTAAAAATTAGTTGTCATGAGAAATAAAATAAGGCAAAGCTTTATTTTATTATGTTGTTTCGTTGTGCGATAAGGATTTAAAGAGGAGAGCTCAAGTCATGGAATCCTCATCTTCCTCCTTGAAGAATGCGATGAACGCACCATCACTGACAAAGAACGCCAGCCTCCAACGAAGGACAACAAAGGATGTTGAATCCTCGGATATCGACGACGCGGCGACGTGTACCGTGATGCCAACGATTCTCTTCTCCAAGATGGCAATGATGCTTTGGGAACCTTGTTCTGTGACACCGTCTTCCGCGAGGATTATTTCATGCGACGAACCTTCGTTCGACGACGACTTGAAGTAAGGGTTTATTCTGTTAGTGATTTCTTTGTCGTTCCTCGAATTTTATTTTTTGGGCCGCCTGTTATTGTTATAACGGGAGGAGGTGAGACCGCACGAACACGGATGACCCTCCCCCCCTTTTTTGTTGAAATCTTTGTGGCTCGAAAAAAGGAGGGGCGGTGCAACGACACCGCGCAGAATCAAGGATGAACACGGCGAAGAAGCACGACGCCATCACGCCGCGCTATTGTGGCTGAATGAAGCCACGACGCCATCATGCCACGCCAGAAAACCTCGATGAGGCCGTGACCGGAGCGGGGTCACAGCGGTGTGCGGGGCACCGTCGCGCCGCGCCAGTCGGAAAAGGCCACGACTCGAAGTTGCGGCGGTGCAAGGTGGGGAGGCCGGAACCGCCGGCTGCCGGCACCTTGGATGGGTGGGACTGCGGTGGTCCTGCGGCATCAGCACCGACCGGCCAGACCGGGCTAGCTGGCTTCTGAGAAACTGTGGTTTGTAACCCTTGACCAGCCAGAAGGAGCGGCCCCACATGGGGGCCGCAGTTTTGAACAAAGGGGGCAGCCGCCCCCCGTTTTCCACCTAGCTCGGCACTGGCCGAGCTGGCCACATGGGCTGCGCACGGGCGCCAGGCCAACCGGCAGCCCAGGCCGGGCCAAGCCGCGCCCACCAAGCTGGGTCGCACCCTAATTGGCCAGACCCAGACCCTAATGTGCCGGACTCAGACCTAGTTCGGGTTGACTCGGTTCGGGCTGACTTAGGGGGTCTCGGCCCGGGTCAGTCCGGGCCCAAAACCCCCAAAAACCAACAGGTTAATTCTTTTTCCCATATCATGGGCTACGGACCTCCGATCGATGCACCGTTAGTTGTGATGTGATCCTTGGATCGAGGTGGTCATTTTGGGAAATTACACTCAAGGTTTTGGAGAACATTGTGTATGGCCGGGTTGGTTCGAACACGAAAACAACCAGGCCCTCGGAGCGGAAACACTTATAACTTCAGCTCTGGACGTCTTATTGACGGACCGTCAATTTTGTTGGATTCCTCTTTGTGAGAAGAATCTTTTGGATTACTCTGCTCGATGATTGGACGTATTTGGAGTGCATTCAGGTTGGTTTTGACATAATAACCAACTGGGCCCCTGGAACGAAAATGCCAATAACTCTCAGACCGGGCGTCTGATTGACGCGTCGTCTATCATGTTGAGTGCCTCTTTTCAAGACAGAACATTGAGATACATCAACTCCAGACTACATTTCAGTTGATGTATTGACCCCCTTGACACATGGATCAGACCCTCCCAGAATCGAGCATACTGTGTGTGGGAACCCTAGAGCTGGCTGTGACTGCGACTGTTACGACTGCACTAAAATCTTATGTGGGTTCGACAGAGATGAATACCGTAATGAAATCCTACATGGGTTCGATGGTGATAAAGAATGCACTGAAATCCTATGTGGGTTCAGCAGCGATGAAGACCGTACTGAAATCCTCTGTGGGTTCGATGGCAATGAAGACTGCACTGAAATCCTATGTGGGTTCGGCAGCGATGAAGATCGTACTGAAATACTCTGTGGGTTAGACGGAAATGACTAATGTTCTTGTATCCTACATGGGACTGGCTGTGTCTAACTCTATTCTTGCTATCCTATGTGGGTCTGGCAGAGTAGCTGGTCTATAACCTATGTGGGTCAGACAGGTTAGTTGGTTTAGTATCCGACTTGGGTCACAGCTTAGATGAATCAGTGGCTATATCTGATCATCTCTATCACCATACGATGATGTATACATGTGTGAGATGAGTCCTGACTTTCAATAATTATCTTCAATATGATTTAGTTGTTTTCCTATGTGGATTGAGTTGTGATTTCTTATGTGGATTGGGATGTACTATCCTGTGTGGGCGTTATCTAACTTGGGCCCGGATGTTGGAGCCGAAATGGAATTGATGACTTAGGTATATGTATGGGCATATACATAAGTAATGTTGGTTGTTACTTCGTGATTGTATCATTCCTTTTTGGATTATCCCTTGTGGATTCTCGTAGACCTTCGGGGGTCTCGGGGTCCCTGCTAAGTATCGTATACTCACCCATGCACGGGCTATGCCCACACTATGTTGTGTTGGTTGTAGACGAAGGACAACACTGATCGTGGTTGAGGCTTGTCGAGCAGTCGGTACTCAGAGGTGGACCACTGGGCATGACATACACGGAGTGGACGACTGGTCTCGTGGAGCTGAGGTAGCTATCTGTACCTACCCTTTAGGTTGGACTTCTAGTGGACGACCCAACATTGATGCATTATTTTCAGTCGTTGTACTTTCTTTCCAGTTGTACTTTATTTTCAGTTTGGGTTTGTATTCTGTCCCATTTACTTTCTGCACTTACATTTGTACCTAGTTTTACTTAGTGATTACTTCTGCTGGCTTACTCTATGGTGTTTGTTTAATTTATAAAGGCAATGCCTTCCCATTTTGTTGGGATTTACACCTTGGTGCTTGTCGACAGCCCCTGTCCTATGGGAGGCGGGCTTGGGGTAGTCACGACACGGGCCCCGAGGATGGGTCGTGACAAATTGGTATCAGAGGAGTTCGGTTATACCGCAGAACTCAGGACTCTGATCTTTCTTCTATGTGAAGGAATAGTGTTAAGGGTATTGAGTGTGGTTATCAGTCTTAGGAGTCTAGTGTAGGTGCAGCGGATGACGTATCCGTACACCAGAACCCTAACTTCTGATTTATGACTTAATGCATGAAAACATTAGTTGCATGTGTGTTTCAAAAGTTTTATTTGTGATTACATTGTGTTATCTCACCAGGTATACTATTTTGACTGTGGCGCACCTGTTTATTTCCAGGATGGCCCCACGACGGCAACTAGCTTGGGTTCCAAGCTTTGAGTGAGATGACAGCCCACCGAGCGACGAGGCCTTGGTGTAGGGCCCTTTTTCAGTGGAGGCACAGGTGGTACCACTACCCGCCGAGCCACAGATGCTACCATCCCCAGCCGCTGAGAGTGCATGTCTCCTTAGTGCACTGCACATGTATAAGAATCAGAGGCCACCTAGGTTCCACGGGGAGATGGACCCTCAGGCTGCTGAGGATTGGATGGTGGCGGTTGTGCGAGTTTTCAGGTTAGTGTGGACAGCAGTTGACCTCATGGTAATCCTCGCAGTGAGCATCTTCTACGCGGCTGTAGGCATATGGTGGAGCTTGATTATCCAGGTGCACGAACAATGATATCTCGTCTAGAAGGACTTTGAGAGCCTCTTCCACTCGGAGTTCATCCCAGCCACCCTCTTTGCAGGGCGCATCGAGTAGCTTCTAATGCTGCGGCAGGGCAGCATGACGGTCACCCAGTACTCGGCGAAAATTATTGATCTCTCGTGCTATTCGACAGACATGGTACGGGACCCATTCTTCTGGACTCGGACCTTCGAGTAGAGACTGAGAAATGATATCATTGCGTCGATGATCTCCATCAGCATTCTGACAGAGGCAAGAGTACTGGAGAGATCTTGTCTCATAGAGAGATTTCTTACTGAGCCTACACCAACAGCGAGACCTACCGAAGGGCAGCATATAGCAATGTTTTCTGCAGCTGGCAGTCGATGGATGTCACAGGGGTCAAGGCGTATCGGACCATCAGGAAGATGACCTCAGGACATTGGGTCAGAGGTGCGGGGAACACGGCACATAGCAAGCCATCCGAGGAGCAGAAAGTGCTACACATGCGGCCGGCAGGGCCACATGGCTCATGACTGCCCGACCCGCAGTGCAGAGGAGCAACAGACGGTTGAGGGGCCACCAAGCCAGAGATAGAGGGTCAACCATGGCGGTCCGCCGAGAGCAGGTAGACAAGGCAGGGGTGTTGGCCGAGCAGCAGGTGGTGGGAGATGCTTTGATGCTTTACCACCACCACCACTAGGAGGTCCACCCTGACCACAGGGATCTAGCAGGAAGAGAAAGGCTTAGCTTCAGGAAGTAGAGGCCTATGACCACGGTGCACGAGAGATGATTCGAGGTACTATCTGTGTCTACTCCACCCATGGTTCAGTTCTTATAGACACAGAAGCGAGTCATACTTATATTGCTGATGCCCTTGTTCGGAGCTCAGAGATTCTGACGGAGTCATTGGCTCGATCCTTACGGATAGATTCTCTTACGAGAGAAGACTCGATGATTACACACTGGTTCCGGTAGTGTGAGCTTACTCTAGGAGTTGAGAGCTTCGGCTGAGATCTTCTTTTAGCGGCATCTAGGCCTTACGACGTTATCTTGGGAATGGATTGGTTATCTACAGTCCATGCTCATATTTCTTTTATTAGGTGCAAGGTGCGGTGTGTACGCACCGATGGGAGAAGGTTTACCTTCACAGGAAAGAAGGGAGACATTGCAGCGCAGGATTGACTCATGTAGAGGAGAGAACATCCCATCACTCATTAGTCGGCTAGCATTATCCTAGGAGCAGTTGACATGCAGAGTTTGAGCTTTCCTGTAGTGGTGGATTAGTATGCGGACATTTTCCCTGATGATGTCCCGGGACTACCTCCTCGCAGAGAGGTAGACTTCTATATTAACATGTACCCTGGGATAGCCCCGATATCCACTCCAAAAAATTGGATGGCCCCCTCTTAGCTTCAAGAGCTACGGGTAAAGTTAGAGGACTTGCAGGGCAAGGGATTCATCCGACCCAGTGTTTCACCCGGGACTTCCCCGATATTGTTCACCAAGAAGGCGGACATGAGCTTGCGACTTTGGGTCGACTTTCATCGCCTGAACCAGGTGACGGTGAGGAACAAGTATTCGCTACCGAGGATTGATGACCATTTCGATGAGCTCGAGGGAGCACGGTGGTTCTCGAAGATAGACCTTAGCTCAGGCTATCATCATGTCATAGTTAGAGATGAGGACGTGAAGAAGACAACCATCAGATGTCAGTATGGCCATTATGAGTTCTTGGTTATGCCTTTCGGTGTAACCAAGGCTCCAGCATTGTTCATGGGTCTCAGGAAAAGGATATTTCATCCTTACCTTGATCGATTTTTCATGGTCTTCATCGATGACATATTGATATACTCGACCACTAAGGAGGAGCACACCACTTGCAAGTTGTACTAGACACACTCTAAGAGAACCAGCTTCATATAAATCTCTCGAAGTGTCAGTTCTATTTATGTGAGCTCCACTTCTTGGGACACATCATCTCTGAGGCGGGATTTGAGGTGGATCATGCGAGATCGAGGCAGTGCTAGCTTGGATGCCACCCAGGAGCGTGAAAGATGTGTGGATTTTCTTGGGTCTAGCTGGGTACTACCGGAGGATTGTGCCATAATTCTCCAGAGTTACAGCACAACTCTCAGATTTGAAAAAGAAGGGGAAACCCTTATTGTGGTGAGACAGATGTCAGCAGAGCTTCTAGGAGCTACGACAGAGATTGAACAGAACACCTATTTTGAGGCTACCGGAGGAGGGAGTCGGGTACATAGTCTACTGCGATGCATCAGGGACCAGACTCGGTTGTGTCCTGAATTAGGATAAGGATGTGATCGCTTATGGATCACGTCCGATGAGGTATCATGAGAAGAAATACGCTACACATGACATGGAGTTAGCCGTAGTGGTTATCGCTCTGAAGATGTGGCGACACTATCTGATGGGCAAGCGCTTTACAGTCAACTCTAACCACCAGATTCTCAAGTACATCTTCTCGCAGAAGAACATGAATTTGAGACAGTGGTGATGGCTCGAGTTCCCCTAGGACTGTGACTTTGAGATAGTGTATAATCCTGGAAAAGGGAACGTAGTAGCCGATACTCTTAGCAGGAGGACATGCATTCAGTTACTCGGGGAGGCGACAGAGCAGCTTGCCGATTTGCAAATATCTTTCGTGGATAGAAATAGAGCAGGCTTTCTTCAGTCACTCACAGTCACTCCTCCACTACTACTGCGGGTCAGAGAGGCACAACGTTAGGATGCTGACTGTGAGATGCTACATGCGTAGATATCCTCAAGGCAGGCACCTGATGGATTCTCTATAGGAGGAGTGCACTCCGTCCTTTTTAGAGGACGTACCATGGTACCGGTTACATTATAGGAGGAGGTGTTGATAGAGTTTCACACTTCTCCTTTAGCGGTACATCCAAGAGTGGTGAAGATGTACCAGGATCTTAGACGACAGAACTGATGGTCGGGTATGAAGAAGGTTGTGGCAGAGTTCGTTTCTCGATGCCACAGTTGCCTGTAGGTGAAGGCAGAGCACCAGGTACCATCAATCTTGGTATAGCCCTTGGAGGTCTCGGATTTGAAGTGGGATGAGATATCTATGTCTTTCGTGACAGGACATCCACGCACTTCCAGAGGTCACGACTCTGTTTGGGTGATTGTCGACTGACTCACCAAGTCATCCCACCTTTACCAATCAGAGAGAAGGGATCAGTAGAGAGCTTGGGTCGTCTCTACGTTTAGGATATTGTACGACATCATGGTGTGCCACCATCTATCGTCTCCGATCGAGATGCTCACTTTACATATCGGCTTTGGAAGGGGTTTCATGAGGCATTTGGGATGAAACTACGTCTGAGCACTTCCTTTCACCCTCAGACTAATGGTCAGACAGAGAGGACCATTCAGACTCTCGAGGACATGCCCCGTGCCTGTGTCCTCAACTATGGTCGCAGCTAGGAGGACCATCTACCCTTTGGGGAGTTCGCGTATAACAACAGCTAATACTCCACCATCGGGATGGCACCATACGAGGTGTTGTATAGACGTCTTTGCAGATCACCTCTGTGTTGGATAGACCCTAGGGAGTCCACACTTGTTGGACCAGAGATGGTCCATGCCATTACAGAGAAGGTCCAGGTCATCCAGGAGTAGATGAGGACAGCTCATAGCCGGAAGAAGTCTTATGCTGACAGGAGGCGGTGGCCACTAGTGCTCGAGAATGGCAACCATGTTTTTTAGCAGGTCTCACCTCGACAGGGATTACAGAGATTTGGCTGAGGTGGCAAGTTATCCCCATGATTCATCGGACCATTCCAGTTCCTCAGCAGGGTAGGTGACATTGCATACTGCATGGATCTACCACCTCAGTTGCACCGAGTGCACGACGTCTTCCACGTATCTCAGATGAGAAGATACATGCACGACCTGAAGCATATCATCGACCATGGGGAGCTAGACATTGACGATGGGGTGACTTCAGCGGTGGTCCCAGTGGAGATCTAGGATTGATATGAGTGGGCCCTACGTGGGCGGTCGATTCTTTTAGTGCACATCAGATGGAAGCACAGTAACCTCTTGGATAGCACTTGGGAGTGGGAGGCTTAGATGTGTGCATAATACCCACATTTGTTCCCCTAGATTATGTATCTTTATGGGGATGTAAAACTCTGACGTGGGATTAATGTAAAGACACGTAAAATTCAAGGGATTTTTTTTTAATTTTCATTGGGTTTTCAGAAGAACACAGTTTCTGAAGGCACCTGATTCCGAGGCCAAGTGTGCCCGAAATCAATTTCCGAAGTTTAGCTCGGCTACGTTCAGTAAATGAACGAGCATGTTTTCTTAACATTTGAACCGGTGCTCGGAAGCGAAATCTGAGGGCACCGATGGAACCACAGTGCTAGAAATTTCTTAAGAACACCATTTCCGGAGTTGTGTTTTCTTGGGTGCGGTTATTAATTAATTGGGATAACTAAAGAATTAAAATAAAATATGTGCATCCAATTTTATTTTTATTTAAGGTAGCTTAAACCTATGATTGGAGGTTGGGGTGGGACCCACTAGTTCCTAACTACCCTAGGTAGGATATTAGTGAAGTGGGGCCCACACGAGCCCCACCCCTTTATTTCCTTTTTACCTCCCACGTGCATTTAATAGGGTAACTCACCTGCACCCCCCTCTTAAATTCCAAGTCAACTCTCATGTTTAATTGTATTATTAAACACCTCATTAATTGGTCAATGCTAGATAATTAAATCGTGATATTATTTTGAGTTTCCAAAACAGTTGGCATGAGAAATAAAATAAGGAAAATCCTTGTTTTATTATGTTGTTTCGTTGTGAGAGACTGATTTGAAGAGGAGAGCTCAAGTCTTGGAATCCTCATCTTCTTCCTTGAAGAACGCGAAGAACGCACTGTCACCGACGATGAACACCAGCCTCTGACGAAGGATGACGAAGGACATTGAATCCTCGGAGATCAACGACGCGACACCATGTACAGCGATGCCAACTATTCTCTTCTCCGAGACGTCGATTACGCATATTGATCCTTGTTCCACGAAGCTGTCTTCCGCGACGATTATTTCCCACGAAGAACCTTCGTTCGATGATGCCTTAAGGTAGGGGATAATTCTGTTAGTGATTTCTTTGTTGTTCATCGGCTTTTATTTTTTGGGCCGCCAGTTATCGTTATAACGGGAGGAGGTCAGACCGCATGAACACGGAAAACCCTCCTCTCCTTTTTTCTTGAATTTTTAGCATCTCGAAAGAAGGTGATGTGGTGCAACGACACCACACAGAATCAATGATGAACACGACGAAGAAGCACATCGTCGTTGTGTCGCGCCGTTGTGGCCGAACGAAGCTGCAACGCCATCACGCCTCGCTGGAGATCCTCGAAAAGGCCACATCCGGAGTGGTGATGCGGCGAAAGGGTGCGGCACCGTCGCGCCGCGCTGGTCGGACAGGGCCACGGCTCGAAGCCGCGGCTGTGCAAGGCGGGGCGGTCAGAACCACCGGTCGGCGGCACCTCGGAGGGGCGATCCCGTGGTGGTCTCGCGACAACAAAACCTGCCGACCGGACCAGGTCGACCGGCATCCGAGAAACCGGGGGTCGTAACCCTCGACTATCCAGAAAGAGCGGCCCAATGTGTGGGGTTGCGGTTTTGAACAAAGGGGGAAGTCGTCCCCCTTTTTCCGCCCAGCCCGATGCTGGACGAGCTGGCCACGTGGTCGCCAGGCCAACCGGCTGCCCAGGCTGGGCCAGGCCACCCAGGCCGGGCCGAGCCACTCCATCCGGGGAAGGCCAAGCCCTAATGGGCCAGACCCGGACCCGGTTCGGGCCGACCCAGGTGGTCTCGGGCCAGGTCGGTCCAGCCCGAGACCCCCTAAAACCAGAAAGGTTCGTTCTTATGCACATATCTTGAGATACAGCCCTCCGATCAACTCACTGTCAGTTGAGATGTGATCCCTGGATCAAGACGGTCGTTTCAGTATATTACACTAAAGGTTTTGGAGAACTTTTTGTACAGCTGGGTTGGTTCGAACATGAAACTAACCGGGCCCTCGGAGCGGAAACGCTTATAACATGAGCTCTGAACTTTCGATTGATGTACAATCCACTTTTTTGGATTCCTCTTAGTGAGACGGACATTTTGTCTTACTACGCTCGAGGTTTGGACGTAGTGGAAGTGCGGTCGAGTTGGTTTTGACTTAACCACCAACCGGGCACCTGGAACGAAAAAGCCAATAACTCTCAGCCCGGGCGTCCGATTGACGCGCTGTCTGTCACGTTGTGTTCCTCTTGTTGAGACAGAACATTGAGATACATAAAATCCAGACTACGTGTCAGTTAATGTATCTAACCCCTTGGATCGTTGAGCGGACCCTCCCGGAATCGAGCATGCTGTGTGCGGGAACCCTCGAGCTGGCTGCGACTGCGACTATTAAGACTGCACTGAAAACCTATGTGGGTTCGGCAGCGAGGAAGACCATATAGAAATCCGCTGTGGGTTCGACGGTGATGAACATTGCACTGAAATCCTATGTGGGTTCGGCAGTAATGAAGAGCGTACTAAAATCCTCCGTGGATTAGATAGCAATGAATACTGCAATGAAATCCTCAGTGGGTTCGGCAGTGATGAAGACCGTACTAAAATCTGCAGTGGGCTCGACGACAATGACTAATGTTCTTGTATCCTATGTGGGTCTGGCAGTGACTGACTCTGTTCTTGCTATACTACATGGTCTAGAAATTTAGCTGCTCTGTGTCCTATGTGGGTCTGATAGCTTAGCTAGTTTAGTATACTATTTTGTCCCAGCTTAGATGAATCAGTGGCAATATCTGATCATCTCTATCACCTTACGAAGAAGTATACATGTGTGAGCTGAGTCTTGACGTTCAATAATTTTCTTCGATATGATTGACTTGGATTCCTATGTGGATTGAGTTATGCTTTCCATTGTGGATTGGGTTGTACTATCCTGTGTGGATGTGATCGAACATGGGCCCGGATGTTGGAGCCAAACTAGAATTGATGACTTTGGTATTTGTATGGGCATATACATAAGAAGTGTTGGTTGTTACATCGTGATTGTATCTATCCTTTTTGGATTATCCCATGTAGATTCTGGGAGACCTTCGGGGGTCTCTGGGTCCCTACTGAGTAGCGTATACTCACCCCTGCACAGGCTATGCCCGCACTACGTTGTGTTGTATGGAGACGACAGGCAGTGTTGATCGTGGTTTAGGCTTGTGGTGCATTCGGTACCTGGAGGTGGAGCACTGGGCGGTCCATACACGGAGCGGACGGCTGGACCCGTGGAGCTGAGGTGGCTATCTTTACCCACCCTTCATGTGGGAATTCCAGTGGACGGACCGACGTTGCTGCTTTATTATTAGTTGATGTACTTTCTTTCTCGTTGTACTTTACTTTCAGTTTGGGTTTGTATTCTGGGCCATTTACTTTCCGCACTTAATTTTGTGCCCAGTTTTACTTAGTGTTTACTTCTGCTGGCTTACTCTATGGTGTTTGTTTACTTTATAAAGGCAATGCCTTCCCTTTTTTCATGATTTACACCATGGTGCTAGTCGCCAGACCCAGGCTTATGGGAAGCGGGCTTGGGGTAGTCACGACACGGGCCCCGAGGACGGGTCGTGACAAGTAAAAAATAAATCATTGATCATTTTTATAATGTGTCATAATAATTTGGTCATAAATTGTCTTCTTTGAGTACGCAATTCATATTTCAACCCAAGATATCATTTTTTAATTGAAATCACACACTTTTAGTCTTACATACAGCACATCATTCTAAAATGATGTGTACTTAACTCATAAATATAAAAATTATATCATTGACCAATTTCATTATGTATCATGTTAAAATGACCATATTTTTTTGGTTATGAGTTAGTGACATTAATTTTGAACTACATTAAAATTAATATTGAAAAGGCATTTTAGATCATTCTTAATTTAACGTGTATTATAAAAAAGTATTTTTTTTAAAAAAAAGTTAAAAAATAATCATTGAACATTATTATAATGATTCATGGAAATAAATGTTTTTTACTCAATTTTTAGTATGTGACACTTGTTTCATCCTTAAAAAATATTTTAAAATTAAAAGCACACACTTTGAGTCATACCAGACACACTACATGTTATAATGACATGTACATAATTCTTATAAGTAAAAAATGAATAGCTTATATTAATAATAAATAATCTCATAAATCCAAGAACTTTTGGTTGGATTTGAGTATGAAAGGCTTGTTTTTAGGTGAAATGTTAACATAAAATTTAAGACATTAAATTTTAGTCTTACCTGCCATAACATTTTGGAAATGAAATTTTGTTAATTTATATACCATGAAAATAAATTATTGATCATATTTATAATGTTATAGGACAATCAAAGAAACATTTAATAGTTTTGAGTATATAATGAACTTTTAGAAACAATATATGGATTTCAAAATGAAGGCACACACTTATTTTCACACAGCTCACAATACATGTCCAATGAAATGAATTTAGTTTCTATATATTAAAAATTAATCAACCAAAATTTTCCTAAATTATTTCGAAAATCGATGAAACATTTCTTAGTATGGAGTGTGTGCTATATAAATGTTACTAATTTCTAAATTTTTTAATTAAAAAAAACATTTATTCATACATGACACACTGACTTTTATATTTATAAAACATTAATTCAAAAATATCACAGACAAATAGATTATCATGTTCATATAATTTCATGTCAATAAAAGTGTGTTTAAACATTTTTTAGTATATGACATGTGGTTTGAACCATTTTAATACGTTTAATGGGAAAAATACAATTTATGTCATTATGAATCCAATATGGACTAGAAGGATATGTTTTTTATTACTTCAATGTATGAAATAAATATTTCAACATTTATATAATGATTCAAGATAATATAAATTTTTTCCTATTTTTTTGTATGTTACACATTTTTTGAACAATGATATCTTCTTTAAAATATCAAAATAGAATTTTAGTCATACTTAACTAAATACATGTCAGAATGATGTGAGGTTACTTTCTATAGTTCATTAATGAATAATTTGTCATTTTAAAAATGTATCATAGTGATTTGAGTGTGTTTAATAAAATATGGTCATGCGAACCATGCTCAAAACTAAAATATAACTTTTAAATTAAAAACTCAAACTTTCAATCATACTCAATTATCACTATGTCAAAATAAAGCGAGATTAATCCTTATATGTAAAAAATGAATCAATGATAATTTCCATAGATTTTTAAAACCAGCGCAAAATATTTTCTATGTTATCAGTATACGACACAAATTTTGGACCACAAGGTAACTTTAAAATTATGAAAATTCATTTTCTGTCTTGTTAGTGAAAAAATAATTTGAATTTACATGTTGTTAATTCATACTAATCCCAAAATATATGATTAATTTTTCTTAAACTATCATTATAATTTCTGTATTTTTCATCATCTTTGAACATATGATGCATCATTAGAACTAAAATGTCTCTTTTAAATTGAATGATCACTTTTTATACCATATAGGTCACAATGTGTGTCAGTATGTTTGGAAATTAATCCCTATACATAAAAAATAAATCATCTATAATATTTTTATAGTTTCAAGAAGTCTAATATCATTTATAAATTTTGAGTTTGTGACATGCATTATGAACAAAATTAATTCAAAAAATTGAAGAACAAACTTAAGGTCATTATAATTTATATTTCATCATAATGAAATATTATATTTTATAATGGTTTAAAACACATCCTCAGCATAAAGGGAAATGAAATAATCCAATTATTCATGGTTTATAATGTTTTTATATAAATTAAATGGGAGTGGTGATAATTTTCTCTCACAATCCCTCAAAATTTGTTTAGTAACTAGAGTTCGAAATTTTCTATATATACATCTAGATTTATTTTAAAAAGTTTCACACTACATTTCTTTAATATAAAATTACTCTAAATGGGTTAATAATGATTAAATTATTATTTCATTATTTTATCTTTTATTAAATAAAAAAAATTATAATATAATGTTACCCTAATGTATCTAAATGTTTTTTCAAAAATGAAAAAACATTAATCCATGTATCTATACCAATTTGCATGTATATTTTTGTAATAACCCTAATGTAACTAATAAAAATTATTTGGATGTATTCAGTAGTTTAAACATAAAAATTCTATCAAAACTCTATTGTTTTGCTCGAATTTTTCTGAAACATCATCTAGTTACTTTTTCCTATGATCTGTATCTAGTATTTTTTATCCATATCAAAAATTTCCCCATTATCCCCTCTAGGATGATTATCAACGATATCATGTTTCCCACCATCAATGTATTGTTTACCATGTATCATTTTATACATTTCAAAATAAATATTATGATATTCTTAGATATTGGTAGAATCCTTTGTATTACAATCCATTAATTACTTTTCAAAATTAACTAATAATTTATAATATGTAAACAAGTATTTAAAATATAATATTAAAATAAAACCAATTTTAGTTAAAAAAAATAATCAAATACATTTAACTAGTTTATTGAATAACTTTTATCATTAAAATTTGAAGGGATATGGACCCTATTTCAAGTATCTAATTCTTCTAATTTTGATCCCCTCTAATATATTATACACAATCTACAATATGATCCCTATGAAATGATTCTGATTTTCCAATGAAAATATCAACTTCGTAGGAATTTTAATTTTATTAAATTGTTATTGTATTCACCAATAGAACAACAGACCAATTTGTATTTATATGATCTAGATGAAAAATATATGTACTACTTAAAATTCAATTATAAATATTTTATCATTTTATCTCTCCTTAATAAAATAATATTCAAAAAACCCTAATTCCTTCATTTTAACTACAATTCTATTATCAACCCATTTTTATCAACACATAAACACATAGAATGTTTCATATACTCACTACCAAATTTTATCAATGATTCCAATATATTATATTAATTTTATAATTTATATTTATGTACCTAGAATTTTATATATACAATACATCTTCCATAAGTGTACCTCCATTATTTCTCATGAAAATACATTTCTCAAATGTATTTTTATTAAATGTAAATATATTAACAATATAACCAAATTAAGATATTCAATGTACATTTGTTCCTTTAGTCATCCATCTAATTCATTCAGAAATAAAATTTTTATACATAGATAATTACAAAAAAAATATTTTAAAAACAATCATAAATAATTTTTACTATTTTTTTATAACCATTCTCATCCCCAATTAATTTAAATTCATAATAAGTACATTGTGAGTTTAAAAATATAGAACAAACCGTGTAATATTATGTATAACTTAAATGTTTGAATTCGCTCACTTTATGATAGAAAATATGAAAATATCTCCTTGTTACATTCATTCACCCTTAAGGCTCTCACTCTGATGATAATTTGGGAGACGAATATTATCCTCCTCAATTAATTATTCTGTAAATAAATAATTGATTCCTCAATAATATACTACTCATGTATACATCATTTTGGGTGGCTTTGATTATTGACACACCCTTTCAACGTCATCATATGCAACATAAATGGGGCTCATTGAACTATAATTTATATGAACAAAATTTTGGATATCACTCACCGAGGGAATAATTATACTAAAGAATAATTGTTGGAAGAAAATATTCAATTTATATAATATGGAACTAATTTCTATTTCAAGAACTAGAAACCTATAGAGGTATAAAAATTCACTAAAAATAGATTAAAAAGTGTAAAATAGTTGCTAATGTGTGTGTGAAATTAATTGGAAGAGTGAACTATTTAATAATAGGCAATAAATATTACATCACAACATGAAAATTATGTTATTCTAATCATTTTAACTACATGTCAGTTATTTATAATTTATTATTGATATTCAAAAACATACCATTGAATACATTTAACCATTTTAGAAGTATCGAAACTAAATTATCACCTTGAGAAAGTGTGTGATCCACTAGAAGAAAAAAAATTTCTTTTATCCTTCAATAGTCCCAACTCTGCCCTTATCCTACAAATAGTCATGTTCAAACAATCTATAGTCATATTATATCTCTAGTGAATTTACTAACTTTCCAACTGCACTATCATATACATTTCATTCTCCACGAATGAAATTGAGAGAATTTATAATGTATTAAAAATTAAAATATGGTAATTTTTAGAAACTTATTCCCTTTTAACAATATATTTTCATTAGTTTTTTTGAGAATGTATTCAAATAATTCTGTAAATATCTTCGAAATTATCAATCATTTTATCACTAATTTATATTGAAAGAGGAGTACCTTCTTCCAAAATTGCGTAAAAGGATGTTTTCCAGGAATGATATTTATATCATTAATGTAAAAAATTTACAGTGTCATTGAATCACTGTATTCATGTAATTTGTTAACCTAATTGTGTATTTACCTTATTCACATATGGGACAAACTAATATTTATTTAAATTTGTATCCTAACAAATTTCAATAATCATGAGATTCATTTATCATCCTAAAAATTGACATTCAATATGGACTCTATATTTATATTACCATCATACAACACAACAACTGTAAAAATATTTCCTTGCAATCAACAATCAATAGATTCAAATAAACATCAATATCATTACAATGTAATTTTGGACATAAAATAAGAATATAAAAATTCATATAATTATGTTTCATACATAACCATGATACAAATTTATAATTCAACATCATAACCATCCATGTATTATGAGTATTATAAAATTAGAAAGAACTTATTATATATATATATATAACATAATATTGGTGTTTCTTTGATTGTATCTAAATTTATCCTATTCATGACAAATTTTATTCCATTGAGAATATTCTCCTAGGTGTTAAATTTTCTCATCATGAATTATTTAATAGATATGGAAGGATAATCAAATTTAAATCTCATCATTTCTATATAACTACCTGAACAATATAATGATTCAAAAGAACTATTTTATTCTTGAATGGCATGAATCATATTTTTATATGATTTCACACTTTATTTATGGAATTGTTTAAGTAATTAATAATATTTATAAAATAATAAACAATATTTTGGAAAAGAATTAATCATTAAAATTCCATACCCACCAATCATAACATTGATTTTTAATTACAACTTTTACAAATAACCTTGTGATATTTTGATATCATATCATTCAATATAGAAATTAGTTATATAACGATAATAATCTTCCATCAATTTCGTTCTTTCTGATTTTATAGGCATAATATAAAACAAAATTTTATATATTATGAACAACTAGAATATAAGGACATATCTGTATAGTTATTTAACATCTCAAATAGATTGAGGAAATTATGATGTTCATCTTCCACTATCATAGTCATTTCCTCAAAATGATATCCATAGTTATATAGAAATTTACTCATATTAGAAAACCTATAAACTATATTTTCATCTCTACCACTAGACACATTTACGTATTCAATCTATTAAATTTGAAAAATATAACATTGACATTTTTCTTGAAAGAATAAGTGTTTTTTAAACTAATTTGAAAAAATTCGTCTTAAAAAATTTCAATATTTATAGGAAAAATATTTTGATAAGGTTCAATTATACACACTTTCAATCTTGATAATCTATTGTACATTATATGTATACTTTATTTTATTATCATTGATATCATTTAATTTTCAATTCATATTTACCATATTTAGTTCAATAATATTTATGTTTTTACAACAAAATATATATGAAAAATTTATTCATATAATGTTTCATTTATTACATTCATAAATTGAATTACTCCTGAATTTAAACTATATTCATATAAATTATTATATTTGCACACACACACACATATATAAATGTGATTAAAAAAATTTAATGCCCAAAACCCAAAATCCAAGAGCCAATCAATTAATTTATAACTTTTTCATGATTAGAAGTAATCAGATCCCAAAAAATTGAATAGATTATATGTTCTAGAAAAACATATTACATACATAATACCCATTTTACATTACTAAAAACTTAATACAAAACAAATAGTAATAAATAGTATCCTTTAAACTCATTCCATGATTTAATCATTATATATTAGGTAAAGGGAACAAAATAAGTGTGAGATCAAATGCTTAGTAAGGGTAAGCGTTATGATAATGTAAAAACGAGTTAGGAAGATTAATCAATATTGAAAGTTAAACAACTAAACCCACATTCCATTTAAACAAAATGGATACAGAATAATAAAAAAGTAAAGGTAGATAACTATAACACATGTCATTTAGTCAATAAACTATGTGTTTAAATAATTCATAGATAGTTTCAACAAAAAATACTAATGAAAGATAGTAACATAAATATAGTAAATGATTAATTATTGGATTTCATTAATCTGGAATAGGAACCACTAACTTCAAGAACGTTAACTATATGCATAAATATTGTTAGTAAAAACCCATTTATTATTTTTTAGAGACAAAATCAAAGGACTTTTTACCAAATGTCTTTATCTCATGAGATTATCGATGCATTGAGGGGCTTACAATAACTAGCCCCCAACCCCTATATTTCATGTCCAGTGAACTCCTTATATATCGAATATTAGATTTAATTAATAAATCATTTTCAATATCGAAAAATATCCATATAGAATAAAATAACTGGATTTATAAAAATATCCCCATTGCAGGATAAATTAAAACAATGTTTTTTCCATTTTTTATTATAAATACCATTGATATGTCATTAAAACATTCTTTAAGAGATTAATCTTCTAACATTAAAAATTTTTACATACCACATTGAATCATTGGATTCAAAATCCCCCTGAAATAATTTAACTAAATGATAATTATAATATTATGAGAAAAATGTTATTAATGATATTACATGTCAAATATAAGTATATACACCATATTAATGTTAATTGGTTGATAATAACAAATAAGTATCAATAGAATTTATATTGTGACAAAACCCCTTAACTTTAGATTTAATTGACACAAGTATCATTATCTATCTGAGGAATAAAATTATATAAATTATTTACAGTATTCATAACCATTTCATGTTTATTATTACTTTTAATTTACATATTACATTGTTTTGTAAAAATAATTAAATAATTAATTTTATATCGATTGTTTTAACCAAATTTAGATCATCGCTTAAAAAATACTTTGGTAGGTCAAATATGGTCAAATGGGCCACTATATAAACATATAATGAATAATACTAATGAAATAATTAGCATATTTATAAATAAATGATATTTTTAATACTCATCATGAATGATTGTTTTGAACAATTAACAAACATTGCAATTTTGGAGATGGTGGGCCGCACGTACGCATGAGTAACGTTCTATTTTTTCAATGAATATTATTGAAAGAATGTAAGTACAAATATATCATTAAAGAATTTTAAATACTCATAAATAAAATTTTATTAAATAGTTTATTCATATATATATATAATTACTTAGATGTAAGAGTAATACCCTCACATTGAGGAGGTGGTAGTCCAAACTTCCACGAACATCGTTTTCAATTTTTAGTTTGTGAAAATTTTCAAAAAGAAAATGATATATACTATATTTCTATAAAGGTAATTATTTTATGAAGGATATATATATATATTATTTCATATATTTATAATTAAATAAATACATAGAACATTTAATGTAATAAGTGAACATATCACATCACTTTGAGGAGGCGGTAGTCCACATATCTCTAAACAAAGTTATTGAATTTACAAAAAATGGAATACATAAAGGTGTGTATTATTTCAAAATTAAAGATTCATATATTGATAATAAAAATAATATATATCATATAGAAACAATTTTTCCATCATAATTATGAACTATGGATGTCGTTAAAAGAAAAATGAACCCCATCGTTATGTGAAATGGTAGTTTTCCATACATGGATGGTTAGTATGATACCCATTTGATGGATATGTGTGTATGTGTTTGTAAAAAATATGAATGAAAAAAATATTATTAAATTTAGGATAATTTTTTTATTATATAATTATTTACTATTAATAAATTACTTGGTGTAGAAATAAATAAAACACAAATGAACATTAAATAATGTAACCTCTTTTTCAGGTAACTCATTTTGATTGGCAACAAATGGCTTCCTTCGATTGATATATAAAAAAGAGAGTCTTATAGGATTATAATAGTGAGGATAGAAGAATATTTTTTAAATGTTGGATAATAAAATGTGATAGGATAGGTTTGAGGAATGGGAATGTTGAATGAATTAATCTATAGAAGGTGGTGACATTCTTGAAAATACCAAATGTTATTTTTTGATAGGGGGGATCAATTATCCCATGTTCCCAAAAAATAAAAAAAATGGATTAAATTTATATTATTGTTGATTGAATCCATAAACACATAAAAATAAGTACAATTTTATTGATTTTGATCCATCATATATATGTTTCCTTATATTTTTCATTTAGGTGGCTAATTTTAAAAACAATATCATTTAACCATTAAGGATATTATATGGTGGTTTTGTTAAAATATATACATAATATATTATAAATATTTTATATTATTTACAAAATAAGAAACCCTTGTGTGTGGTATAGTAATTTTAAAACAAGTGCATGTAATGAGCAAGAATATTACTCTAAACCTGAACATGCTAACAATGTTTTATACTTTATATGGGTCAATATAAAAATTTTAAAATATAAAATCATAAAATAATATAACATATTTGATACTTATTAACACATATAAATTACTTCGAAGAAGACAATATTTTTTTATTAATTTTCAATCATTTAATAAAATATTATCTATTAAAAAATAACATTAATGTAAATTTTCATCATTATTTAATTAACATTAGTTTAAAAACATATTTCAATTAATATAGATAAGGGTCTACATATTTTTCAAATTATTAATTCATCAATAAAATAATTTTACCGAATAATTTATTATTTTTACTTTACTTTTAATGTTTTCAACATCATTTATCATATTTAGTTATTAACTAAATAATTCATGTGCAACAGTTTGTTCAAAAAAAATTCAATAATATCATGAATAAAAATTATATTTATGTTAAAATGATAAAAAATATTTACCTTTACAAATAATGTTTATATGAGAGACAAACCCATACTAAATATCATTATTAATTTTAACGGTATGTGAGGATCATTTTTTTTCAATTTTCCGTACATAACATATTTTAGGGATAAATTTCAGGACAATATGACCCAATAAAGCATATAATTCTGGCCAAGAGAAGATATATTCTAAATTTATACGTCTAATATATTTTGGATAGCTGTCTTAGTAATTTGGGCCCCTATGATTATGGCTTATTCCATTGTTAAGATTAATTTTACCATAATTGATGTAATTAATTTTAATTACTTTCTATAATATTAAAAAAACAAAAATCATATTATTAGAAATTATAAATTTTTATGATTCCAAATATATAATAAATTTTTAAAATTTCCAAAAAAAATCAGTGGACGAAATTAATTAAAAATTAATCCAGCGAACAAGATGGGAAATCATGTTTTTATAGTAAAATTGTTATAATGTTTTCTATGGTTATATATCCAATTTAAAATTAAAAATGATTTTAATGAACTAAATAATATTAAAATATATATGTTTTTTTAATTAAGCTATAATAACAAATCAAACCATAATTTAAATATGAAAATAAATTATACAAAAAAGATGTTTTGAATTAAAATTACATATTTTTTACTATTGTTCAAAAAATGAAACTTCTCAAAAAAAACAAAAAAAACAACATAAACTAATTTTTATGTTACAATTTAAAAAATAAATACTATTTTGACATATAATATATATAAAAGTTTCAAAAATTTGATATAAAATAGGTTTTCCATTCAAAGGATGTGAATCTCAGTTTTTCATGCAACACAAGCTTCATCAGTGTTGTTTGTATCATATGTTTACCTTTTTGATAAATCAGTCAAGAAAAAAAATTAAATTATTTTTAAAAGATAAATATTCTAATGTATTTTGGTGTGACTCTATACCCAACTAAATTAAATTGTTTCTTATTAATTTAAACATGATCTCGCTGATCTAAGGATTGATATAGGAAAACACTGTCATTGGAAAACTCAACATTATAATTGGACAAATAACACATATTATTTTGATGTGGGAAAATTAAATTCAAATTTCACTAAAAAATTTGTTTTTTAATATGATAACAGTAGTGAAAACATGGATATGGAATAGAAATATAAATAACATGTTCTTGATGGAGAGTGTAGAGAATATTTTTATGAGAAAGCTATTGACCACAAATCCAAAAAATGTAGGTATGAATTATGATAATTTATATCATCATAAATGATTAAAGTTGGGAAAAAATAAAACCATTTTCGTAGATTTTATAAATTATTTCACCATATCAGAATATATGTAAATATATGATTCTATAATAATAATAATTACATTTGATTATTTCTTGAACTATTTAAACGACATTTCTCAGACCATGTTCCATTATAGGGTGAAGCAATATATCAATCTATAAAACCAAGTAAAAATTACAACCTAAACCATTTCATAAATGGTTAGCCTTGAAAAAAAAAATTTAACCCAACATTATAGAAATAGGGGTACAGAATTTCCCAAATGGAATTATAATTAATCATGTCACAATAGGTAGAAAGTCTTTTCTATCAATTTCATTTCATGTGAATTCCTTTATCATGCATTCTCTTGATACCTTGTAATAAATAAAAATACCATAAAATGTTATTTGAGACATGAATTATTTCATATTAATTAATTAAAAATCATTTTTTGGATATATTTATTAAATCAAAAAGTGTTTTAAACTCCATCAATGATATAATAAACCATTGTATCAAAAAATCATTAATCAATTCCAAGGTAATCAATAATATCAAATTTAGTTAATCCATATCAATCATATCCTTATACCAATATCATTATATAAAAACTATTCTGATATTAATGATTATATTTCCCCCAACCATATGTTTTCAAAAATTGTTAAACATTCTACTTAATCAAATTTTTTGGTTACCAGTACAAATCAGCACACACTTTTAAATACTTGATGAAAAAGTTCATCAATAAAACCATTAAATATTTTATAATATCCATATCATGTACTTTATTGATAAAATACTCAAATGGAATAATTATTGAATCAAAAAACCAAAATATAAATCATTATTCATCATCTATGTTAGTAAAAAAAGCATGAACATGATCAATTATCATTTTTCTGGTGTTTATTAATTTTAGAAATGATTCATTGATTTTCATAGTGTCCAACTTTATTATAGTTAATGAATTTAATACATGGAATCCTTTTCTTATCCATGAAATCACAGGAATGGTAAAATTTCATTTCACAAGTGAATAAAACTACCATACCTTTTCATAATGTGTCAAAGTGATTTATTATAGAATTATTACATGGTAAAAAAATATTTTATTTTTTCACTTTATCCATATTTTTTTCAATTTTTTTATTTTTCTTGTGCTTCACCTTTAATCCATAAATGATATTGAATTCATTATCTATCTTGTTTGATCCTAATATGAATTCCTCATATGATGATAATTCTTAAGAGAATAATTCCATTGTTATTATTGTTATAAGTTCATAAATGAAATGATAATTTTTACTCTTTGGATCATGTTTATTTTTGAGGTTCACATTCATTTTACTAGGCAGACTTTCTAAATTATGAGAAATACTAGATTATATCATACAATTTCAAATCCAAAAACTAGTTTAATAAATAATATAAATTTAAAAATTTATGTGTATCTAATTTCATAATAATAATCAATGTTCTTTTGTGATGTTCAAATATACTTAACCAAAAATCCAGTCTTAGGGTCATGTTCTATAATCTATGTTATCTAAAACTAGTTTCCATGGTTACTGGTAAACTATCTTTGATACCATCTGTAATTCCCTGACCCTAGAAGCTTAGAGCTGGTTCAATAATTTATTACATTAGCATGATTACAAGGAATCAGATATCAAATTAATGAATAGTTTATATGTTTCATAAAACTATATTACATACATGATACTGATTTTAACTTAAGAGAATAACAAAATACCTAAAAAATACAAATAAATTTCATACATTAAATTCATTCCATGAATTATTCTTCATATATTGTTCATGGGAATCAAAATAAGGGTGATATATAATTATTAGTATGGATATATGTATCATGGGTTAATATGAATAATGAATATTGAAAGGTAGATAATTGAACACACATTCCATTTAAACAATATGGGTCAGGCATAATCAATTTCGAAATAAAGATTACTGAATCACATGTCTTTTAATCAAAAAATTAATAATGAAATGAATCAATATATAATGTCACAAAAAACTATCTTGGATAAATAATAACTAATATTAATTAAATGTTTAATTATTCAACCACATGTATCTGGAACATAAACCACTACCATCAAGATCTTTTACAAGATGGATTGATTTTGTGTGTAGGAACCCATACAAAATGCTTGGAATCAAACTCAAAGGGGTTTCCACTAACTTATATAATCTCATGAGACTAATGATTCATCAATGTTACTACATCATCTACTCCCCAATCCATGTCTTTCCTATCCAAATCATTCATCAAATATCCAATGATATATATAAATATTAAATAATGTTCCTTATCGTCAAATAACCATATTGAAAAGAAGATATATATTTATAAATATTTACCAAATATGTGATAAGTAACATCAAGGGTTGTTTATTTTTATTAAAAGAAATAAAATTTAAATATCAATAACACATTCTCTAAGAGAATAATATTTACACATTCCAAAGTGTCCTGTACAACTTTGAAACATTTCAATCAAAATCCCCATGAAGGAATAAAATTAAAATAATATTATAATATAATGATAATAACATGATTCAAAATATAACATGTCATGTGTAATTATATACACCATATAAAATTTAATTGGTTCATAATAATAAATAAGTCTTGACAGAAATTTAAATTTAAACAAAACCACTTAACATGAGTCTGACCTATCATGCGTGACATTTTATTCCAATAATATAAAAATATTCTAAATATTTACATGAATCAGAGTCCATTTCATGTTTGTTATTAATTTTAAAACACTTATTAAAATTTTTAATACAACTCACTAAACAATTAAGTGTGTATCGGGTGTTTTGACTAAATTCAGTTCATGTGTTAAAGATGACAATGCAAGGTTGATTACAGATAAATGAGACATTATATAAACATATATAGAATAAGGGAAATTATTTATTCTTATAATAATGATTTATTTTATGGAACTTATTTTTAATTAAAACAATCCTCAACACATTCAATTTAATGTGTGAACGTATCACGTCGCTTTGGGGAGGTGTTAGTTCACACGTCTACAAATAAATTTATCATATTTACAGCAAATGAAACACCTAAAATTATGATTAATTTAAAAATTAAAAAGAATATATTAAAAATAAATAATATATATATCATATAGAATCAATTTTCCTTCATAATTTCGAACCGTAAAAGGTGGTAATGGAAAAACTTACGACATCATTTTGTGAGGCGGTAGTTCAGCATACACGAACGGTATATTCATTACCCATTTGAGGGAAGTGCCTGTAAATTTTGGTGTAACAGCTAATATAAAAAATCTATCTATATGTATATGATACTAATTTTTTTTATATATGATGTTAATAATAATAAATTAATGTGTAGAGAAACAAATAAATAGTAAATGCACATTGAATAATGTTACCTCTTTTTCAGGTAACTACTTTTGGTTTCCTCCAAAGGGATTTCATTTTTTTCTTTATAACCAAGGTGAATCTTATGGAATTCTTTTAGGGTTGTTAAGAAACTATTTTGAATGAGGTGGGGTAGGAAAGAGTGGCTTGAGAGGTGTGAAGAAGGTGAATGGTATATTCTTTTTTATAAAAGTGAGGGAGTGTTATTCAAGTAAATAATAAAGGTATATATTTTTAGGATGCATCCCTTGCCTCATGGTCAAAAATAAATAAACAAATAATTGATTAATGTGAAATTATGGTCTATAAAAACCTCAAAAAACCCAATTAATTTCATTTTTATAATTTTGTTCCCTAATATATAAGATTCCGTAAATTTTTTATTTTTGTTTTTATAGAGATAACTAGTTTTCCAATATATGTAATTTTACCATTATGGCTAAATTAAGGTGAGAATTATTAGAAAATATTTACCCACTGAATTATAAATATTATGTATAAATTAAAAATTTAAAGTCTCACGTGGGTTAGAAATTAATTTTAAATCAAATGCATGTAACAAACAAAAATACTCCCTTTACTTGGTCAATTCTAACAATGTTTTTACTATCTTTGAGTCAATATTTTAATTAAATAATAAAAGTTGGGCCATTAATAAAAAATATTTTATATTTATTAGAATTTCAAAATCAATTTCAAGAATATATATATATATTATTAGTTTTATATCCTTTGATAAAATAACATTTTTTTATAAAATAATATTTTTTCCAATTTTGAAATTTTTTATTTTAATTTATTTTAAAATATACAAAAATATAAAATTAAAATAAATTATGTTTACATATGAGTGTCATGACATATTAATCATAATAATATAGAAATATAATAATTCATTAAATTTACATTTTTTTAATGTTTTTAGAATCATTTATCTTACTTAATTACTAACTAAATAATCTATGTGATAATTTTTAATGTAATTTTATCATCTAAAAAAACTAATGTTAAATTACCATGGAAAAAAACTTATTTACCATTAAAATAGTTCTTATAATTGATACTATGTTGCTTCCTCCAATCTCTAAAGCATTATAAATGTTATTTTTAGTGAACATTCCTTTTTTAAATATACCTTACTTAACTTATTTCATGGGTCAATTTTTTGAATATGTGTCCCAATAACTCATGAAAATATAAAAAATATAGTATAATGTCGAAATATTAGAATAAAATGAATTTTGGACAAGTTTCTTGGATATTTTTCCATTTATGTTTAAAGATAATTCCCCTGTTAAACATAATTTTACCTTAATCGATGTGATTAATTTTAATTACATAACCTAAAATTTTTGGACGAAAACTAAAAAGATATTATTATAAATTGTAAATAATTTTTATTACTAATATGTAATCCATTTTTCCAAATTACAATTACAAGAGTGGCGTGAATTAATTTCAAATTAACCCCGCATATCAGATGAAAAAGATGGTATTTAAAGAAAAAATTATCAAAAGTTTGCTGTGTTTTTATATGTAATTTCATATAAAAATTGATTCAAATAAATTTTTTTTTATTAAATGATATAAAATTTTTCTATTAAAAATTTTAATCAAAATAAATATATAATTTATCATTAAAAATAAAGGAGATGAATATTTTTTCATTTGTATTTACTATTTTACAATATTCATCAAAAAATGATGTTTTTCATAAAAATATAAAAAATTGACCTTAAATTAATTTTGATATTACTATTTCAAAAATGAATTTTATTTTTATATATAAAATTTATAAAATTTCCCAAAATTGTATTTTAAAATATTTTTCCATTAAATGGAAGAAGAACTCATTTTTACTTGTAACACACGCTAACCCTATATTTTTTGATGTGTTTTTTAAAATTTCTATTAAAGCTTTATAAACAAAAAATCAAATTATTCTAAAAGAAAAATATTCTCTAGTATTTTGATGTTACAATATATATTTCTCATAAATTCTAAATTTTAAAATATGTTAATTCATATATACTTATAATACAATTAAAATATATAAATAAATTTTTATATTAAATTTACATAAATATCAAAAAATTATGCATTTTTTGAAAATATATAACTATGTATATAATGTATAATATTTTAATATAAATAGACATACAGACACACACACAGAAATATATAAGTATATTAAAATGGATTAAGCATATACACTTTTATATACACATTCATGTGTCTGTGTGTGTATATATAATGTTTAGATATAAAATATATTCTAATACATTACCATGAATACATATATAAACAATAAAAAATATATATCAATTATGTATATAGATATAAGTTTATATAATATATATCCAAAAACATATAAATAAATTAAATATTTATGTGTCAAAATATAATTATGTATACATGTGTGTGTGTGTGAAATTTTGTTATTCTAAATATATATGTTTAAATAATTTTTATTTAATGTGTGTGTGTGTTTGTCTACAGTGGTGATAAATTTTTTGACCAGGTGATGGAAAAATACAACGAATGTAAAAAACACATAAATGAGTGTTATATAAATCAACAAAATTAATTTATTAATTACATTACACTATATTTTTTTTATAAAATCCTTTAAAGAATTAAAAATTAAGGTAACCAAAGTCTAGATTCCACAAAATATTGACAAAAAATGGTATTGGGAGGAAGATGAGATTTATATAAAAGGGGTCTAGGTCTTCATAAGAGTCTTTGAGAATGAAATTATAGTGTTTCTTTCATTAGTGCAAAAACAATTATCATTTATAAAAGAAACATATATCAAAAATTATTTTTTTACTCATATAGCATATTGCTATATGAAAAATAGGTCACTGGATAATAGGGTGCTTCAAACAAAACCCAAGAGGATACAATTTCTGTGTATGGAAAATTAATATAGGAAGTCATCTAGTTTATATATAAATGATTCGTGTATAAATAAATATTAAAAAGTATATTATTATCATATTATATACATGAATTCAAAAGTGCATATAAATTAATATTATAATATGTTTATATGTTAATGATTAATATATATATTCAATTCATTTAAATATTAATTATATTTAATATATATATATTATTAATTATATCAATTCCTAAATAATTTTCAGAATATAATTTTATTTATGTAAATCTATAATTACATATAAAATTATAATAATTTTTTTAAAAAATATAATTTATAATATATTTATAATTATATATATATATATATTATATTTTAAAAATTATATAATTTAATGAAGAAACAAATATTTTTTCCATTATATTACTAGGTCGATCACATTTTTCATTATGGAACACAACACAAATAATAAAATTGTAGTAAATCAAATGACATAGAAGATGACACTATGACTTGCCCCTTTCCCCACCCAAAACATTACCACTACTCTAAGGAAGCTGGGGAAACTGAGAGGAACATATAGTATACATGATATTTTTCAAATGTTCGTGAATGATATTAATATATTATCAAGTATATAAATGTATAATTATATTTAAGAAATTTTGTAATTACATTTAAATATAAATATAGTTAAAATATATTTCAAATTATATGTAGATATTCAATTTGATTTATTTCAAATTTAAAAAAACATAATTATTATTATATATACCTAAAATAATATTTACATTAAAAAAAAGTTTTTAAATTATAAACAAAACATTATTATTAATAATTATGAAAATTGTTTTTAATATTTAAAAAATGTATATCAATATTAAGAAATATGTATATATAATATTATAATAAAGTAAATTAAAATTTCTAGATTAAATTATATTCATCAAATTCAAACTAGTAATTATTAATTATATTTTTTAAATTATATAAAAAAATTTATTTGTATTAATATAAAAAAATTATTCATTATAAAATTTTACAAAATTTGCATCTATGTTCGATTCAAAATTTTATTTTGATATTAAATGTATATCTTTTAATTAATGTTAAAATATGTTCTCTTAGAAATATATACATTCATTTTAGTGTGTGGGTGTCACTTTGTATTAAAATTATATACGTGTATATATATATATATATATTATATAATTTTTCATTTGATATATTATAAAGTTATATATTTACATATTATGATATATGTTATAAAGTTATTCTGAATATACTCATTAAAAAATCCTTTAGTAAGTTGAATATGATCAAATGTCACCTTCTTTGACATCTTACTAGGTTATCCTACACACATATACTCCCTAACTCACACATAAATTATTGTATTTGTTTTATGTCACCTTTTATGATATAAAAATATCACAGCTCATTGTCAGACTAACTCAATACCACCATTACACTTTTCATATTTATATAAATAGGTCTGTTTGTCAAAAACATGTTTAAATATGTCAAAATATATCTAAAAATATTTGAAATTATTTACCACACTTTCACATTGAATAATCATGGTGAATGACTTACCAATCCACATTAAAGTCCAAATGACTTCATAATTGAGAATTGGGTCTACATGATGATATACATCCAAACATTACCATTAATATATAGTTAGAAATTGAATAATATTATTTTTTATCTTTTTTAATTCTTGTGTAAAACATATATTTCCACCTGTAGTCTGAATCTTTGTACAATACCCCACTAATTCAGAAGTAATCCTCTAAAAAATTAACCATGGAACAAAGTCTAGAACATCCAAAACAGAATGGTATGTTGTGCTTATGTAACTAAAATTGATGAGATATTTAAGTCTATCCATAAACATTACTGTAACCATGATCCAAACTATATTTTCCTAAGCACAACAAACTAGAAGAAGAAATCTCAAAAACAATTGTAATAAGACAAAAAAATACAATGTTCATGACATTCCCAACTCTATTAGGGAATCCCAATTAATTTTGCATCTGATTAAGTTGAAGTATAAAATATACCCATGATGAATTAATATCACTCATTCCATAGTATATGAAAATAAAAATAAAAAAAATCAATAAAATTATCATGAAAAAACTTCCCCATACATCTATTTATAGATGATCTCCGTAGAAGATAGTTGGTTCCATAGGTTTCACCAATATTTGATCTATATATAAGTCCTTCATTTGATTACTGGAGTCATTATCAGACCACTGACACATCGCCATTAACATAATCTTTTAGTGAACAATTCAGCCTCCCTAAATGCATCCTTTAACCCCTTCCACAATAATTGGATGTTTTTATACAACATATATAAAAATATACATATTGGATCAAATTATCAAAAAATATCTAATTCTACATAATAATTTTGTAAACTTATTCTTCTATAAGTTCCATAAATGTAACATATGAACAATATTAATATCCATTGTTAATAATATCCTACATGAAGACTATTTTCATGTATTCACCAAATCATCTAGGCACTTTCTCATTTATTTCATCTTCATCCATTAAATAGAGTTGCTATGGTCTTTAAACAGTGATTTTGATCATCCAATTTCCACAAAGAAAGAACAACCTATAAAAGTATCCTTAACTCTGAACATGATCGACATGTCCATAGGATTTTTATATATATCAACCTTCCTTCAATTCATCATTTTATCCCCTAATAACTCTCAGATAAAGTTATATTTTAGAAATATGTTATTTTCTAATAGTGAAATATATGATAAATAATAAGTTAGATAATTATCTAACTAACATCTAACAACATTCAATTCCCATAGATTCTTTTAATTTTCTCCACTCTCTACTTAATCTTGATCAAATGTTTCATAGAATTCATTATTTCCACAATCTCTATATATATTGTAAATAGGGATACTACTAATTTAATTATGGATATAAAACTCATAGTTTATCCCCCAAAAGTTGATACAATGAAATTTCTACTTCACTATGTTTATGTGTGTCCTATATATTATGAATTCTAAAACCCCTATAATTGATAATCAATTTTAAAATTGAGGAACATGACTATAATAATTTTGAGATACAAGAGTATACACCTCATTTTTTCTAATTGAACAATTACAATATTCATCATGATTGATTTAAAAGCTAGAACTATATATTGAATGTATGATCTGAAAAAAATAAGGAAATAATCAATCTTTCGACCAGTAATTCATAAATAATTATTTCCATTTATTTTCACTCATCTACAATTCCTTGTACTTTTCTTTGATAAATTAATATTTTTGTAGATGAGGGTCAGTATAGGATTTGATTCACTCATTCCATATCTTTCGAGGCCTTTAGGGTATACTCCAATAATGAAAATATATATATGTTTCCCTATTTTCTTATAATTTAAATACTAAACATCCACTTTGCAACCCCATGATCATTTATCTCAAAATTTCTAAAATAATATATCTCAGCTACTCAATTTCAAATCTATTTGGATTATAAAATTTTATTTCTTCCCCTAATAAAGTATGTAACAATAAAATATGCTCAGAAAAGAAATTTTTATTACAATAATGAACATTATTTATCTAGATGAATTCATTTTCACTCATGAAGGTATCAAAATTCTGATTATATTTTCTGGGTCTCTCTTTCATCCCATTTAAAATATTTTTGAGCTGACACACAAATTCTACCACTCATTTTATCTTGAACACATTTTTTATCCATGTATATTTCCCCTTATAAATTAATATTATTGAGTGGAAAAATTTTTATTTAATTTACCATGTTGTTTACTCCCTATCAAATTGTTGGGAAAAAATCCCTCAATGTATCATTGAAGTATTTTTGAGGTGATTGGGTTTGTTGAAAAAGTGAACATCTATGTTGTGATTGTTAACAATACAAACAATGACATACAAATTTGATGAAAAATGGGATTTCATTATAGAATGTTGAGTTCAGGAGCTATGGATAACGATCAATGTTTGATACAAGAACTTCGACAAAGGAATATATGATCTGGAGGGGGTACAAAAATAACATATACACCGTGTACATGAAGTCTTGGAAACTTGCACGCCATATGTTTTTCAATATCATATCATTAAAATATGGAAAGGGGATATGTGTTGCGCATGTACTGATGGTGTCGCACAAGTGACTTGCACGTTGTGAAGGAGACTTGCATGCCGATGCCTTGAAATCTTGAGAATATGCACACCAATGGTTCCACTAAGATAATTATTTGTGAAAATAAATAATTATTAATTGACATGGTAGTGAATTTTTTATTGATTACGTGGTTATTTATAAAGTATCTAGTGATTTTTATACATATATATTGATTAAATTATTATTACGTGAATTCATGTACTACAAGTTAATTGATATTTATATATAATATATGTTTGTATTTTATATCTATTATGAAACAAATTAATATTTTTCAATATTATAAGAAATACTGAATTAATTTAGGATATTTTTTATTTTTTGAGAGATTATAAATCAATTTGTGCTTTTTTGTTATCAATGAAATTATTGAATTGATTTTCATTTTTTATATTTTATAAAAAATGAATAAATAAATTAATTTTTTTTATTATAGATTAAAATAATAGATCGACTTTTTCAATTTTCTGAAGGAATCTATTATCATTATTTTAGAATGACTCCAAGGTATTTATTATTCATTATTTCAAGTATTGAGGTATTATATTGGTGGTTATTATTTCCTTTATCGATATTCATTTTTCATTTTTTCGGGATATTACCTTACCACTACTAGAAAGGTTCATTCATTAGTCACCATAACCCGTTTCTTATATCTTTTAAGAGTGGGCTAGCTTAGTCCATGTTTCCCATCATAAATATCGTTAGAGATTATCCTATAATGATGTATTTCCACTATTTCCCACAATAATAGAGGATATTATTCATATTCTAGAATTGAAGGTCTTGGACTGTCCAGGTGTCCCATATGTTGTCACTAGTGGTGAGTGAGTGGGGAGAGTACATATCAGTCGCATAGAGTTTGTAACGATAGGTGATAACCTAGTTAGTTAGTTTAGTGATTATGGTTGTTTATTCCTGAGATTTCAATCATATTGAATATATTTTAATTATCATTCTATTTTTTAAAAACATTATATCAAATAACTTGTTCTAAAATTTTGATTCTATTGTTCATAATTCTTTGATGAGGCTCGTTTTTATGAATTATTCAACCTATTTTTCCTTCCCCATTTTCTTGATGTAATGTATCTATATTTTAAGGATCCTAGTATATATTATATTTATAATAAATTACTACTATGGAATTTTTATCCATGTTGGATAATTTAATTGAGATAACACATAGTGAATTCTTATCAAAGTAGGTTTTTGTCGGTGTTTCATTGTATGAGGGAATGTGATGAAATGCTACTCAGTGTTCTTTAGAATTTATAGTTGTTTTAAAATTGTGTTTCAATTTCCCTTGGGTGATATATCAATTTTTTGGTAATCATTTATTGCTTAATTTTGTGATTTATTTTTAATATTTTTCTATGTGTATATTTTAAGGATTCAAACCAGTGTTGTGGTGCTAGAGGTTTTAATCATCAGTCAATATTCACACCAAATTTTGGTATCTTTCTTTTGGGATGACCTCACACATCATAAACGAATGCTAATATCTAGGCTTGAGGTTTTTATGATCGAATAATAATTGTCAAAGTGGTTTTGATGGGATGGTGACCAAAAAAGATTTTTTCTTTTATATGGCATGAGGTAATGGAATTTTCTAGGTTTGTTCAATTTCATAGTGTATTTGAATTTGACTTCTGTTTGGGATTAAAATGATAATAATTCTCTGAACTAGTCTATTTATGGCCCAAACACTGACTTATATAGAACCCACTCTGTTATTTAAGAAATAAAAAAATAGTTTAGAATGTGTACAAATTAATTAATAGTGACTATCAACTTATTATTTTTATTCTCAAACAAGGATGTGATGGTTACATTGGATTTTTACCATTCCCCATGACAAATTTTGTTTGATAAGTAACGTTTGTATATTTAATGGGTAAATTATTTATTTTGATTTGTAATTGAGATAATAAAATATATAAATTTGAATTCAAATTATGTGATGGATCAAGAGAATTAATATAAATTTAATTAATGGCCCTATTTATTTTATTTCATGTTTATTAGTTATTTTCATAATGTTAAAATGATTCTCAAAATTTTAATGATGTATTTGATTTTTAATTTAGTGTGGTTTTATTGGTTATTCGATATGATATTTATTATGTATGAAATTTTTATATCAACATTTGAAGATAATATTGGTGTATAATATTTTCATGAGAAAGACATTGAAAATAAAATAAGGGAAGATAAAAATTATATATATATATTTATATATATATTTATTTAAATCAAATTAGAATATTGATGAATTATTTAAATTGAATACATATATTTTTTCATAGTGTGAGATTATTTTTTATGATTTCGGGTGAATATTATAAGTTTTTTTTTGATATTTTACAATTGGTTATCTCTATGTGTTTTAGGTGTCATGATAAGACTTATTCTGTTGTGCTTACTATGTTAATTTTAAAATTTTGTGGTTTATCTATTGAAAATTATGTATAGTGACATGTAACATTAAGGATATATAGTTTTGAAATCCTATTATTGGGTTGAGTCCCTTAACCAATATGGTATGCTTGAACATGCTTACTACTCCAAGGTCTATGGAATAAGGGTCCATTTAATCATTATAGTCAATCGAGGGTCACCTCTTCATATTCAAGGATATTACATTGCCATTTTCCTTCTTATTACCCTCTTGTATAATGTTATCTTCATTGCATAAAGTTATCATATTCCCACTATGTGTGACTAAAAATAATTTCCATCATATATTTTCTCCCTAACATGACACTTAAAGATGTTTTTATATGAAAAATTCTTTATTTTCTTTCACATTATGTCAAATAATCCTCACCTTATCTTAATTTGTTTCCATATTATATTCTGATAATATATTAAAATATATAATGTCTTTAATTTTTCCTCTTGGCACTTTCTAGTATAGATTCTCCCACTGACATGATATATTCCAATTTAGTATTGAAGTATTTGTGAACCTCATGGTAGTGTTGTGGATTTTATTTAGTAATTTAATTAGTTTCCTGTTTCCAAAAATATATCTAGATGTGATATAAAATTTTTCATTTAAAAGGTTTTATTTATATATTTTGGCAGTAATAATAATTGTTTATTTTATTTTATCATAATAGTGGTTTGGAGTCTTTTGGATAGTGACTATCGTGTGTTTTCTACAAAACACAATACATGTGCATCTTGGAATACATTTATATTTTATTATAATGTAGATTCAATAGAATTATGATCAGGTGTGGCGGATGAATTTATTTATGTTTTGAAAAATGTAGGGACAGATTAAAAAACAACCTTTGGTTTATAAATTTTCATATTATCCTTCAATTTACATATATTATAGAGTCATTTGGATAGTGTTATAATTATTTTTTATTAGTAATGTTATATCATTTATAAAAAACAGTACATTTATATTTCATTGGGTTGCCTTTCAATTTCTAATGGACTAGTTTGTCTTAAAATTCACACTAGAAAGGTTTATGCCCAACCTACAAATTATTGGAAATTTTTTTAATATCTAATTGGTTTTATGGTGTGTCTAAATTATAGAAACGTCTTGATATATTTTTAGTAGAATAAGATAATCTTTAAAAGAGTGTATTTTTTAATAATACAAACCCCTAAAAGATTAAAATATCCCTTAGTATTAGTCTCTAAAAATTAGAAATTAGGGGATGCATCTAAATATTTTGGATATTTTATGTTGGGTTTTATTTCTAAACACCTCGTAAATCATTAAAATTGGTAAGAGATATTAATTATTTATGTATTATATACAAATTTATGTATGGATAAATCATGTTTAAGACTCATGATGTACCTATAGAAAAAATTGTGGACAACATTATAAGACGAATCAAGTTACAAATGAGAATATTATTTTGTGAGATTTCAACGTACCCATGTGTGAAATTTCATTTATATTTTTCAAGGAGGTTTTTTTGGAAATTATAGTATTTGACAAGAAGTATTACCTTTAAGTATCAGTCAACAAGTGAATACATGAAGGATCATTAACATACATGTACACATTTGTAATTACTTTTAAAAACACACGAAATTTATTTTAAAAAAAATTGAAAAGAGGAAAAACATTCCAATTAATTATATATCTGAAATAAATATAAAATTTTATTATATAAAAATTACATAAAGATTATATAATTAAATATAATATGGTATTATTTTATATTAATATATTTTCATGATTTCTAATAAATGTATGGTGTTAGATTTTTTATAGTCATAGAAATTTATTTATTTTTTTCTTTGAAAGATCGAGTTGGATTTTTAAGAAAATAAAAATTATATTATTCATAAAATTTCTTTCAAATAGTAATCAATTGAATACATATTTTTAAATGAACTTTAGTGTGAATATTTTTACTAAAAATTAGGTTGGTGAATCTAACCCACTTATTATGATTTGACACTATAATATATTTTAATTGTGTATAAAACCAATGTTGGGTAAATATGGGAAAACTGTGAACCCAACGATCATGGAATTAATAAATAATAATAAAACGATGATCTAGTAAAAATACATTGAATTAATAACTATTTAATACAAATTTTAGGAACGAAAGTCAAAAAAATTATACAACCATCCAAAATCCAATATAATGAATAAAAACATGAGACACATGCTATTATCAATATTTCTATTCATAAACATTGAGCCATAATATGCTCCTCAATAACTCCAACATGTAAGTATGGATCTATGGTGATGATGAAAAATGTATTCCATTTACATATAGAATGTTCAATCACGTATACATATCCCCAAGAATGCACATATAGTGGGTACATATAAAATTTGTAAAATTTCCCTAAAATTCAAACAAACTTCCATTCATGAGAAATTTTAATATGAACTACTAATCAATAATTATAAATAAAAATTAATATAAAAAAATTATATTTGTCAAATGAATTTTATAAAACCAATACATTCTTAAAATAAATTTCCATAGTTGTATAGATAGAACAAAAACCATAACCAATTCCAAAAATCCACAACCCAATCATTTCCCTAAAAATGTAAATTCTTATAAACACTATTTTTTTAAAATACAAGTGATTATCACATTTTAAAAAACCTATGGAAAATTCACTTCTAGAAAAACAAAAATAAAATTATCTATTTTCCAATTTCAAAAAAAAATTATTTAACAAAATAATTTCAAAACCATGAAACCATAATAAAAAATATCAAAACTATATTCTAAATATAAGAAAATATTGTGAAGTATTACATTAAATCAATATTTTATGAATTAATTTTTAAACCCCATTTTCATAGTAGAAACAATCTTCTAGAAAGTTTCATATTTTCAAAAAACACTTGAATATACACATTTCAAGATAATAACTAAAAAATTGGATTCCAAAAAAGAACTAGAAAATATAAATTTTTTTAAAAATATATTTCCTTATTTAAGGGTATTCTTAAAAATAACCTAATAATTCCACACTAAGAAGTTATTAGATATTAATCATAATTGACTCTTTATCTTGGATTCATTACAAATTCTATTATATGTGTGAAACATGCCATCACTCATTTAAACAACCCTAAATCATCCTCTTAATAATCGAATAGAGATGTGTATTAAATTTTAACCAAGTGATAGAATTGTAACTCACCATAATTCCTAGTATTCATGTTAGAATCAAACAATGGATGAAGCATGGTGATTTTAAAAAAATTTCTCACCAAAATAAATTTTACACACACACCCACAACAAAAAATAATCATAAAATTAAATTTCAATCAAAACAAAACATAATTTATTCACAATGTAATTATATGAATAAAAAATTCATTAAATAATAAATTACATTGAAAAAAACAGTTTACATAAAATATCTATCACTATTTGAAAATAAATGAAAACATAATTTCTAAAAAATCATTCTCTAATTAATTTTATTTTTGAAGAAAAATTCCTTTTCATATTAAAATATTCCTAATTAAATCCATAATTATAATTTAAAAAAATCCATCATTCCTTATATAAATATTTTCTTTAACATCCATGTTAAACTAATAACAGTCAATTAATAATATTTATTTTCCATTTTAAAATAATAATATTTTTTCAAACATAAATTCATTGAAATCCTTATTTACACTAATAAATTCTATTTGTTCCCAAAAAAAAATTATAAATAATTCATGAAATTTATCTCTTGATTATAGTAAATTATTCCCCAGTTCTTGTAAAAAAAATTAAATTCATTGAGATAATCAATTCTACCAACCAATGTGACCCTATAATATTTTCCTATATTATTGTTTACAATATTAGGATAAAAGTTTAAATCTATAATTCCAATGAAATATAAATCAATGTAATGATTTATATTCATTATATAATGAATATATGTTAAATGAATTATAATAAATCTTATAATTTTTAGAGATTCGTAGAATAATATTTAGGAATAAAATGATTTGTTTCATAGGATTTTTGGGTGTCTAAATTGGGAAAACCATAAATTTTTTCTAACTTCACTATCATTGCAAAGACTCCCATGGACCATATAGGTGATAATATAGAACACACTAGTCTAATTTTCAAAAATTAATGGCTTTCATACATATTTTATAAGTCCCCTCAACTGAAAATATAATAACATAAATATTTTCAACCAAGATGTTATAATTGTATTTTATACCAGTTGGGATAGTTTATAATTCGAAACATCTTGGTACATCACATCAAAATTCTACGAAAAACCATAATTCCATAATTTCATAGACCCTATGGTAAATAAAACTCTTTGAAACTAATAAAAATTTCAAAACCTGATTTTGTAATCCTATAGACATATATTTATAAAAATTAAATATGTAATATTTATTAAATTCTCATTAAATAAAAATATTATTTCCCAAATTTATATAATAGTAAAATCCACACACATAAAAAAACTATTGTGTGGAAATGATCCCAAATATTTGGACTTTTATTCCATTAAAATTAAATATTTACCCATATTAACAAAAAGTTATTTCAACTCTTATCTCATCTCAGATGATTTGTCCCCAATCTCTTCTTAGATCTCCCCTTGAATTAAAAAAACTCAAAATAAATACATATACATTATTGAATGGATCGTACCTCTTTAATCCTTAACCGAGACTATTCTATACATTTTATTTAGTGGTCATTGAAACTATATTTATTTTACTTTTTATATTCATAAAATCATCTTTTTATTCCCTCTTACATGAGTAATGAAAAGTATTTAAAACAGTCACTATTTTCAAAATAAATGAATGATTCTTATTATTTCTTCCTTATATGTTAATTAATTTTTCCAATTTTTTTTCATATATTGATATTATTTATTCATTATATATTATATATTTATAGTTTTATTTTTATATAATTTAAATTTATATATGAATAATACATTTTATGTATGACAAAAACATCTGACAAATTTAAATTTCACAATAAATAACTTCATACATATATATTAAACTTCTAACGTACATTTATTTATTACATATGAAATTTATCAAAAAAATAAATCATAAATATTTTATATATTCCTTTAAAAAGTAATTTTATTAAATATTTTATAATTTTGAAACATCTTGGATGTTGAGTTTTTGATAGATGGTGGAACCATACGTTACTAATATATATTTTTTTAAAAAAACATTGAACTGTATTGTTTTAATATTATAATCATAAACCTTATGATAACAATGCTTATAATGATTAACCTTAAAATCTTGAATATTATGACAATTAATATATTAATATATTAATAAGAAACCTAACAGAAAATATCCTCTATTTTTACCATAATATACATTTCATGGAATCTTAAGAAAATTTTTTTATATAATATATATATATATTTTAAAAAATATTATACACTAAAAAGTATTATCTTTTAGTAACATAATTTATAAAAAATCATGTCTACTGATATATTTAATTTATTTATTTTTTATTATTTTCACACACATATATATATAATTATCAACGATGAATGGATTAACTTTTTTAGATTTTTAAAATACAATGAGTATATTAGAAATTTTTTGAATGTTTTTAATGCATATTTTATATATTATGTATATATTTGAATGTTTTTGAAAATATATTTGAATATCAATTTTATAGAATGAAACTAAATCATATGATTTATGGAATATTCTACCTAAATATTTTTTATTTTATTATAGAGTATATTTAATGATTGTTAAATGATGATCATAAAAATATTGTTCCCATCGAAAGTAGTAATTAATTTAAAGATAATTTTTTATAATCTTAATGAATAATTAATCTACATATTAATTATTCTAGATATTCAATGATTTTATACTATGTTTTTTTAATAATTATAAATATTCAATGAAATATATATATAGTTGTTTATATTATATTTAATATGACCAAATATCTATGAATAATACCATGTATTGATACTGACCGAAAAATATTCAATATGAAAAATGAAAATATTGAATGAAAATTATATTACTTATATAAATAATTTCCAAATTCATTACTGAAAATCAAGGAATGCCAAAATTTTCATGGATCTCAACTTGGTTGGAGTGATGATATTTTCCACATTATTTGGATTGATTATAATAGTAAAAATCTATAAAATTATCTTCCTTAACTATTTTTTTAAGTAAATTTTTTAGTAATTTCTATAAAATATATATTCATTAAATATATTTATTTTTTATTTTTATTTATTAAAGTTGTTCTCTTTTTTATAATGTAATATATCATTAAGAGAAACCTGCTTTAATTAAGTTTTAAATCCATTTTTAATATTATATTTGTTTTGGGATTTCATTTCCAATACGAAAGGTATGATATTTTTTGTTTTGGAAATGTATTCAAAATTTAGGTACTTCTAGTGAAAATTATATTTCTTATTTAGTAGAGATAATATAAGAGTTGATGTAGGACCACAATAATCCATGCTACAATAAAAATTATTTGTGCTATTTATTAGTTTTTTATTTCTTATGTATCCTGATGTATAGTCTAACTTATAATTTCTTAAATATTAATCTAGAATATTTCTTTTCCAATCTAGACCATTATCCATAATTTTTTAGGCCTAATAATTTGAATAAAAATTTATCTCTTCAAGAGTTAGGTGTTATTATTTTTATACCGATTCCATAATTTTCATTGAGCATTGAATGTGGTGGATATATTTTTATTTCAATCATTTTCATTAACATAACCATATATAGTGATTCTATTTAATATGGTATTAAATATTTTATATTATGTATGTATTCCATTGAAATCAACTTAATATGATGGTTCATACTAAAGATATTGGTAGACTGCAATTGATGAATATTTAAAGAAACTCAGTATTGACCATTGGACTACTATGGTGAAACCATATAAATTATTATATTCTTGACCTGATTTTTACATATATTGTGAGGAAACTAAAAATTTATCAAATTATTTTGTTTTGAATATTTTCTATAATTTATTAAGTATTATTTCATTTAAACATGTTTCTATATGTATGTTTACTCGAGAAATTTTAATAATTTTGAATGTTACTCACCATAACATAGATAATATTATTGAGATAAACCATGGAATTATTGAGGAAGAATACCAATATTTCATGATGGGAAATGGTTTAATATTTAACTAAATATTCTATAGGTTTACTAGAATTTTAAATGTTATGAATGCTCTTATAGATGCATCAGAACATATTATGCATGTTGAAATAGTATTAAGGTATTCACGAGAGAGATTCATAAAAAAAAGTATCCAATGGTGAGAGAAATATCTCCAAAGATTACACCCAATAAGAAATTATTGGTACATTACATCAATATGAATTCGAATTAAAAAATCAAAAGATGAATCTAAAAAAAGAAAATATTTAACATTAAAATATATTAACGTTAGTTATTGGTAATATTTTATTTAAAATAAAAAATCAGATAAAAAGAATAAATATAATGTATTTTTATATCTTTTTACAAAAGAATGAAAATGAAATATCTCAAAAAGAAATTCATAAAGAACTCACATAATGATAATCATGATGGAGATAAGAAATAAAAAACTAACATTAAAAGAAATAATTCAAATGATACTTGTTATAAATATATATAAAAAATAGTATATCAATATATACTATCAAATAAGGAATATTTATTGAAATATAATATGATAAAAAATAATGAGGATTTTTTTACTCCAAGATAGTGTTGTAAGGAGTAAACTGATTCTTGTGAATAATATTGAAATTAAATAATAATCATCTAACATCTTTTTTCTGAATTCTATAAATGATATATGTTATTATATTTTTTTCTTGATATTTTTAAAATGATTCATCATTTAATAGTATAAGTGATGATTTACTGAATATAGAAGTTGTAAGACTAAGAAAATATATCTCTAGAATAGTAGAATTTTTTACTTAACGCGAAATAAATAACAAAGAAATTTTTTATATGATAATTCTATTTTATAAGAAATTTAAATTTTATTAAATACTATATTCACCTGTAATTAAAATATATATGATGACTTATGTATTTTTTGTAAAAACAATATATTTGTGAAATATGAAATATAAATATTGAGGAAAAATATATCATTATTTTCTTAAGGATGAAATTGTTATTAAAAAATTATGTCTTGAGAAAAGATGAACAGAAATAAAAATGGTATTGGATCTGATAGAAAAGACCATATATATTTCAAAATTTATTTTTTCGTATCAAATGGTTGTTGATCTATTTTCACTGTTTTTAGAAGTATAATAAAGGTAAATTTTTTTAATGAATGTTCTATTATATTTCCAAAATCCTTAGGGTATAATATTACTTATATTTATAATTATTTATCTTTGAATTTAACTTCTAAAACTTGTTTTGAATATTTATTAGTACCAAATTTTTTTTCACAGATCATATTGGACCCAAAGTAGATTGGGTACCAAAACAATCTACTAATTAAAATTTCTAAAGAAATTTACATGGATGTATAAAGAATGATGTATGGTACATGGATAATGGATTATTTATTATTATCACTAAATATTAATAAAAAATATTATACAACTGATGTGGTGGAGACATAAGGCCATTTAAGGAACATTTAAAAGGTAATGAAAATATTTTTATGATAATGTACTTTCTAACTATATTATTATTTTAAAAAATTATTTTTAGATGGATTATTATATTATTTAATTTGAATTTATTATTTATGTGTTGAATGTTTGAATGTTAAATTTAATAATGATAAATTTTATGTTTATAATGATAATTATATTTTATTTTATACTAACCAGAAGGAAAATATATATTTTTTAACTTCTCTGAGATAAAAATTTTGTATGTTATGTGTTTGAATATTTTATAGACTGATAGAATATATTTTCACCAACGACATATACATAATTAATTTAGATTGTTACATAATATTTATAATAATGAAAAAGTAATGAAATTTATATAGTGGAAGAAATAAATGATTCATACTGTTAATGCTTGAATGAATAGAAAATAGAATAATAAATCTTCTAAAATGGTTAAGGAATTAAACTCTACCATCGCTATAATGTTATTTTGTCTTAACATTTTCATTCTTACTAGGATTACTACTCATGGTGGAAATAATTATGTTAGTTATCATAGATGATTATACTATATTTTAATGGTATACATTCTCTATCATAGAAGTGGATATTTATATAGATTTATTGATTAATATAATTTTGGACAGAATGAGGAAAGTTTTGTTTTTTTTATATTCATAGTTATATAGGTGGAAAATATCAGAACAAATTATTGGAGTGATTTTGTTAAACAAACAATTATTTACATAATTTTTTACCATATTGGACTCTAAATAAAAATATAGTTTTTAAAATAATTAATTAAACTCTCATTGAAATGGATAAAACAAATTTGGTTAATATAGTTTACCAAATTATATTTAGGCTAAAACTATTATTATTAAATTTAAAATTTAAAATAAATTTTTTTATGATATATTATGAAAAATACCAATTATGAGTAAAGGAACAAAATAATAAATTGATTTTATTATTTTATATTTTTTATATGTAATGTTTTTATCTTATATAATAATTGTAATTTAGATAAATTTTATGGTAAATAAGATAATAAATTTTTTCAAGTTTTTATTAAATTAGCATTTATTATAATGTTTATAATAGAGGAATTATTATTTTAGAGGATTCTGTTCATGTAAATGTTTAAGGAACAAACATTACCAGAATCTATATTTAGATCTCAAAAACAGTAATATAGTTATTCCAATTTCAAATAAGATAGATCTAAATTAATGTGTCTAATGTGGGAGGCCATATTCGTTATCATTACGACACATGATCTAGGAAAACTAATATATATGATGATTTAGGTAAAATTATGGATAATATTTACTATGGAAAAAAATTATAAAAATACACCCCTCAATGTATAGCTTCTTGGATATCAATGAGAGAAGGAGGCAATGATTCCTCAATCCCACCTCTAATAAGCTACAAGTAAGAAAAAGGACCAGTGGGAATATCATACATACCTATCTAAGGAATTACACTTTAAAAGAACATGTTGAAATATAGAGAATATAAGAACACTAATAGAAATCCATTTCAAGATAAAATTAAAATAAATCAATAGAGTGCACATATAATGTCATATAAACTATAACAAATAAAAAGTGGACTATATGTACTAAAAGATACATTTAGAAATGCCTACTGAGACCAAACAACTCCAAAAAAACTCTTCATATAGTAGTATACAACCACATCTCCAACAATCACCTTCTGACCAAAAATAGAATTTATATATTCATAGGGTGATCATAACATGTCTAATTAGTTTGATCCTCCTTGGAGACTCTTAGGAAAAATATAATTAAAGAATGTTAAATCCTAATGAACAAAATTTGAAAAAAAACTCATCACCTAAACTGGTATACTATTTTCCTCGTCTCACTGCGGCTATCACTCACCAAATAATATATACAAGGGATTATGTATTAATATTACAATAAAGGTACCCCTCTGTTACATCCCTTCAACTTTATAGCTGTATCCCAATGTTTTGAATCATGTTCCCTCTGTATCCAATGATTCCATAATGAATAAACATGGTCTAATGTATCCTAACATGAATCTCTCAAATCATATAATCTCTCATCACATTCGACCTCTCGAGATAGAAACCAAGAATTATTTGGGATCCCCCATGGCATGTATGTAATGTATTATACATAAAGTATTGAACCTCTATCCATCATAGCTAAAAGGTCATTTGTTGTATCTAAATTCATAACAAACCATACATATCATAACTTTAGTAATCATTATAATATTATATTTTGGGATACATGTCTTCCAACATCCAATAATCCATTACTTCTCTCTATAAACATATTTTTGGAAGGATAACAACTCTGAATACTAGTAAATAATTCAACCAAGAGAAAAGAGTATGGATAGAGTGGGTAGTCATCTATCCAGTCTTATCCAACCAATATATTGTGGAAAACATCCACCTAGAGTACACTGGGTGTCATTTTCCATGCCAATGTAGGTATGGTAATGTATGAAATCAAAAAAACATACAAGATATAATACAGATCACAACCACACTATGGACATTAACGTCATCTTAGGATCAAATGAGACTATCATATCTAATACACCTGGCTATCACTGCTAGAAACATTATTAAAACATATTTTTTAATAATTCCATGAATTCAAAGAAAAAAACTAATATTCCCTAAATATGATATATATCTAAGAACAACTGTATTCCTCAAGAAGTGGGGAAAAAATTTCAAGAACATAGAAAATTATACCATCCAACCCAAAGGAATAATATTAAAAAGTATGTATCATATATTTGTTGAAACAATAGGGAATCACAACATAAACATCTTCCATAATTCATAGTTCCATTCAAGGAACAATCATATTTATCACTATGAATCTCATAATATTATGATTAAACTGGTTCCATGAAATTTGGGCCTCCCTGCTAATATATCATTATTAAAAACCACACCAGGTTCACAAGATGTCACATACTAAGGTTCTTGTCCAATGAAATTAAAAAAATGAGTTATTAATTTATTTAGGGCCTAAAAATTTATGTTATCTATCCTTCACATTCAAATGGTTGTGCTCATCCAATAATAATTATCTTTATCAAAGAACAATTTTTCATCCATCATGCTTAACCACCTCATTATTTATCAGTTAAATGTATGTTTAAATTAAGTAATCATCTACAAAAATTTATACATTATTTTAAAACACTTATTAGAATAAAATCTATTTGAAAGTCCTTTATAAATAACAAAATCTATTAAATACGCCACATAAAATTATATTTCCATCCAAAATTTCCTGAATTAATATTCTAAAAAAATTCCTTCAAATTGTCATACTAAACTACATAATTATAAACATTCATACAAAAAATAAAATTATAAATCACATTATCTAGTATAACTATGAAGAAATCCAATATCATTTTAGGAAAACATATGATCACTTGGACCACAAAAAATTTATTTTTTACGAAGGTTTATTATTAATTATGTTTAATTCCACTATCACATAGAGTTATAATGAATTATTATGTTGTGATAACACAATTTATAGAAGTTGAGGAAACAAATCTCCAACGTCAAGGAATTCAATGTTCTTCAATTGATAACTCATATCCTGATCACAACTCCCAAAAGATGACTTGATCCCCCTTTGACGCCCCTTCGACAACCATGCAAAAAATCAAATGAAATCCATAATAATATGGGATATATATATATATATATATCCATATAACCTTAAAAAATTAATGAGATGAAAAAAATACCAATATAAGAATATTCCATAAGAAAAGAAGGTCGATATCTCCTCAAAAAACCTTGGATTGATCACATGAATATGGGGATCAATTCCAAATGAATGGGTTTTGAAAATCCTTGATAGAGTACTTCTAGAATTAAATGGTTCTAAAGAAATTTTTTTAAGATAGTACATTAGTGGTTGTAGAATTTATAGGAATATTTCAAATTATATAACACATCGATGCTCTCTACATCATGGTGTAAATATGATGACATTTGAAGTTACTACGATATAAGGACAATGACCATACCTCAACATCCATGGTCAAAGACACATCTGAGAAACATGGTTTAGTCCATACTATAGATATATTAATTTAGAAAGAAGACCATGGTGAATGGTAAACGATCACATTATATAATTCCTATTCCAAATGTATCACATGTCACAAATTATCTCTATGGGGTAGTGAAATAAATGTAAAAAAACTCTAAAAAAAATCTCATAATATTCCAATTTATAGCCTAACTCCATGATGTATGTGTACCAAAATTGGTATAACAGCTGCAACTCCCTTATCAAACTTCTATGTCACTACACTAAACCCATGAAGTAGCCGCATTTAATCTATGGGGTAGTAAAATCATTAACACAATAGTCCTACTATGCAGCTGAAATTTCATATTAACTCCCATGTTTTCTCTACCGACCCTCCTCTTGGCACCTACAAAACCCAAAATTGCATAGAATATGGCTATAAGGTTATGGTCCCATAAAATAGATTCCTATGAATAAGTTATTGTCCTAACGAATTTAAAACAGATCCTCAAGAGTTACCTATCAAGTGTCTCTATAACAAAAGAGCTCAACCACCTAACAAGGAGGATCCAAGTGCATGTACTACAGAACACCAACAACCAACTCCTAAGAACTCTCATGAAAGAATACCTTTCAAATAGGATCATGTCCAAAATAAAAATATCCTAGATGAGGAATCCATCACATAGAATACCTAAAGTATAATAATTAAAAAAATTACTATACAAGAAGAGATAAACCTAAATATAGATCAAGATACTGAGGGATAATATACAACTCAAGTTCCTATGATACCTCCACTATGCCACCATTCCTCTAAATAACACAATCAAGTGAATAACATGTATGCCCCACACATTAACCATGCTATCCTGGTTCTCCACAAGATGCTCCCCAAAGGTTGTTTCTTTATTAATTTATATATATACCTAATTTATGTCCTTTATGACATCATGAATGTAATATTGGAGCAATAAAATATGGATGACATCATGTATCTAGATTATATATGGGGGTAATTACAATTTAATATTCTTGACTCCAAATTGATGCACCACGTCAAAAGTCTTAACAAACCGTGGCAAAATATTTCTCACGTGACAAAATATTCCCTGACCACAATAATCAATCAACTTCTAAAAAACATGATTTCTATAACCAAACTCTAAAGGTATCCACCTATATTAAATACAATACTTCATATGATTTTTCCTTACCTTCATCCATTCTTCAATCTTCAGAACCACCTCTATTAGTTTATGAACTAGTTCAAACCCAGGAATTAAATAATCTAAAACACTAGTCTAGAACAATGAATAATGGCTTGGTTAGCCCTAAAAACCATCAAAAGATGTCATTACATAATTAGAGTGAAAAATATTATTATAATAAAACTCTTCCAAATAAATATTCATCATTAAAAAAGCCCTTAAATATAGGGAATAATCATGAAACATCACTTTGATATTTTGGACAGTCCACTATGTATGATCATATTATTTTTGAATGGAATATAGTGATACGGAAAAACTATGATTCAAAATCATTATGGAGACTTGTCCCAAACTTAGTGATAATATGAGGATTGTGATTATAGATGATCATCCCTGGGATTCAATGGAGTCTTGACACCTCCTCCAAGTACATCATTGATAAAATGTTTACTAATATCAAATATTCAATCTATAAAAAGTCGATGATTTCATTAATAGTTACACAATCCCCTATATAGACTCAATTTCCCCAAGATATCAAGGTAAAATGGTAATAAATTATACTATTATTTAATCCCACTTCAACTGAGGAACATCTAATGGATGGAGAAATCCATTGGGAATATAGAGCTCAACCTTCACCTTATGGTAGACCAAACATCGAGTCACAAAATTCTCAATCGAATGATTCAAACTAGACCACCCAAACTACCCTCTCAGATTTCGGTACTTCTTTTTCATGTCAAGTTGAACCACTAGGGGTGATCTATATAGATCCAAATAACCATCTCACACATTTCCAAAGGGGAATTACCATCTCATTGAACAACACCTGGTACTAATTATCCTTATAATACCCATTAAGGGAATCATGAAAAAACTTATTTTTCTCTCTTTAACTCTACATTAGGTCACCCCCTCTCCCCATAGGTAGGACACATCAACCTGTGCAACGAAGGTGGAATTCATTGTCATCTCAAAAAACATCTTCTGCCACCTACCTCTCCAATTTCAAGATCTGTCACTGAGAGACCATCCATCACTATACATACATCTCTATATTCATGCATAGAATCATATGGGACTTCTAACTCATCACATAAACTAGATAATTCCATTTTACTAATGTATTTGAAATCATCAATTTTTAATCCAACCAGAATTTCATCCACCCTTGTTGTATAATGTTTATGTCATCATAGGAGAATACATTCCAAAATCTCTTATGATTTGTAAAATCCATAAAAGGATTACAATTGTGGTCATGTCATCACAACGTCATAGAAAACATATCTTCATACAACATGAGATCAAGGGTGTCATAGTTTGATCAGGGAAATGTAACTCCCAAGAACCAAAAGAATAAAAAATAATTTGCATTAAAACAACACCAAACCCAATACATGAAGTATCCCAGAAATCATCCAACTAAACTTATTCTTTAAGAAGTTGAAGAATATTAGAACCTTCCAACTTCTATTATAGGTAAATTAAATCATCCAAACTCTAATCAGTAAACAAGAATTCTTAAGAAATTTTGTTCAAGGAAAATATTGGATTACCACCCAAGTGAAATCATTTATGAACCTCTAATAATATCTTGATGTAAAAATGAAATTCTAAACATCTATAAAAATATTGTGGTGTAACAATTAAAGGACTACATTACCCATTGATGGAACTATGTCATCTCCATAATGGGATATTATATGTCCCAAAAATGAAAAACATGATACTGGAACCTCAACATTGATATATTATCAAAAAATTATTGATGACATAGAACACCCCAAATGGCAAGAACATGTGTTTCATTATCATCCTCTAATGTGAATTACACAAGGATGTCATTTTTTACAACTACAATGAAGTGATCCAATATCTCTCTTAACATTGTGTTCATCAAACCCGTGAAGATGCCTATAACATTTTTCACACTGAACATCATCACAACAAACATGATATTTCTATATAAACATTGTAATTTTCTATTCATAATATCCTCATATTTCATTCACGTATGATGATATCCTGGATGTAGATAGATACTCAGTTACTGACATTATCATTTCTACTGATCGAATTAATCATAAATCAGTGGAATAGGATAATGTTTCTTCATTTTCACCCTATTTTAGTGATGATAATCAATAAAGGTACATAAATATTCCGCAATATTTTTCAAGAAAAAATTGTTTCACCCTATGATGACATTCAACTAAATAATTCCTTACTACAAAAAATCATCAAGATGTACTCGGAGTTCTCACAAATCAAAATTCGCTATCCTCTAAAAATAACTCGAGATGATATAAATTATTCACTTTATCCTTATCCAAAACTCAATTTCTCATCTAGGGGGTATTTCACAACCTACTAATGAAATGTATTATTGTACACTTCTACAAACATAGAAAACAAATTTTATGGAATCTTTGATAAACTCATCATCAAATTTTCCATCAAGATGGATAAGGACAGAACATTATTATGACTCTTCTAAGGGTCACAATCACTAATGAAAATTGTAGAATCTTCACCAGTTACAAAAACCACAACAAATATGTTAAATTATTCTATAATATATGACACTGAATACATCCAATCTATGTCAAGGATGATTTCATATGATAATATCAATAAACATATCAAGTCACTCTACGATTAGTGCTTCCCAAACACTATCTAAATTCATGTATATACATCATATAAATATTATTTAACTCATATTATAATTTTCAACTAAATCGGTACTAGAATCTTATCCACCACATGTCTTGTATCGTTAACTAGTGAAGGTGATATGATGGAGTGTGTAGCTCTTAGATAAAATAAGTATTTCAAATTCTAGCAATTCCAATGCATGTAGCTATACAACACATCCTTCATGATCTCTCTAACCATAATGACGACCGCCTCCATGGCTATAATACTATCCCTATGGAAGAAGAGAATATCTATGATGCCATATTCCTACCCCATACTCTATCTTCTGATCCCAAGCTAGACTATCCTACTTATAATTATTTGGATAAAAATTCCTTAATGGGGAACCTTAAATAGATAGCATGTTGTACCCTACCAAATTAGAAAATTTTGGCACTCTCATTAATAATGACCACAAACTAGACAAGATAAACATGTTTATATTCCCTTTAATAAGTATTGGGTTCCACCATCCACTGAAAAATTATATGAGGTGTTCTGGGACGTACCACATCAATAAATAATCTCTTCATTATTAGAATCTATGGACCCCGAACTAGAATTTTTCATTATGGAGAGTCCTGGAGACTTCCATATCCTAAAAATATGGTTCATTCATGCATCCTCAAAATATCCTCAAATCTCACCAGTACCACAAGATCAATTTAAAGTATAAATAGGTTGTCCTATAGATGTATTGATGGATGGAAATCCTCTTCAATATGACTCTCCTTATAGTTCACTTCTTAATAAAGGCATAATTGATAATAAATATGGGTCTAGAAATGATTCGAGAACACTCATAACCTAGAACTCCCATTTCTAAGTGTAAGAATCTCCAAGAGACTAGAAACATTCATGGTTAAAGAGTGAAACACTTTTGAAAAATAGAATTTTATGTTACACTGCGTGGCTATCAACTCATTTTAATCCCCATGAAACAAGATCCACTCATACCTTACTGCTCTACATAGCATTGTATCTAACAATGAAACATACTCCTTTTTATGAGTATAGATAAAAATGAAATCTATCTCTAGATCCTCTTACAAGATGTTTCTCATTGTGTATGAAAAATATCCCTCATAATTTTATATAATATGTTCCTAAAAATCATGAAGTGGCATCCTCTATATGACTTCAACATCTACCACAACTCTACCGTGACCTTTGAGCACATCATTTTAAAACCTTAAGAAAAATATGATTGGTTCAATGACTTGGAGCCATACCTATATAAAAACAAACTGTTAAGAAATCCTTAAATTGAAATTTGGAATATTTAATATTTTTTATTTATTTTATTCATGGTTTAACCTAATCCCTAGGTTAAAAAATTTCAAACAAAGGTACTAAGAATAATGTGAAAAAATCCTTTCATAAATATCTACCCCATAACCAGTATCACTTAAACGAGTAGGCTCAGTAAACTAAATGTTTTGTGTATCATCTCATAGGGTGTCTTAAATACATGTCTCTAAACTGGTTCTCCATATTTACATTACCTACTAACCTTTTTCGACGTGGATTCCCAACCGACCTACGCAATATAACCTATTCTTAACACTAAACTCAATTTTATCACACAAACTAGAATATTATTCCACTTCATCACCAACCTATCCTTGAAAATATATGGATCTTCGTATAGAAATTTTAGAACAATTTTAATGAGTCATGAAGACCACCTATAATAGGCCATTTGTTAGTTATAATAAAAAATGGAATATCATAGATACAAATATAAGGGGTTACCATTTAAGAAAACATTTGGAATGAATGATATGATGATAACACCAACAAATATAATAATCTAGAAAAAAATTAAAATAAAAACCAATAATGTGCATGTAATGTCATATAATCTAAATCATATCAAAATTTAACTATGTACTACAACATAAACTCAGCAACAACAGTTGATCATAAACATCACTGAAAAAACTCCCAAGATAGTAATATCCATCCCTATCTCCAATAAACTCTGGCTAACTAGAAAAAAAATTTCATATGAATATAGGGTGATCATGATAAGGATCATCTCTAATTCCTCTCATAAAAAGGATATAAATTCCTACCATATTCTAGTGAACAAGAAGTGAATCTAACTCCCTGCCTATGAAGGTATACTCTGTTCACTTCCTCAACAAGTCTATTGGTCACCAAAAAATAACAATAAAAGAATATATATAAATATTAAAAAGAGGTTACAAAAATACCACTTCCCTAGAGATTTCATACTTTCCATGTTCTCATAAATCATGATACATCACACTCCAAATAATAAAGGCTGATTTAACATGTTCTAAATATCATAACATGTATCTCACTCAACACATCACCTCATTACCTCATGTAACATCTATAAAACCTAATCGGGTAGTTTACAGGAGCCACAAAATCCCATATTTCATGTATTACACATAGAGTATTTTACCTCAATGTATCACATCCCAAACTTCAGGAAATGTAACTCAATCCACCACAACCCATACACGTAATAACAATAATAATCCTTATGATACTATATCCAAGTATACCTCTATGTGAAATAACCAAAATACAATATAGACCTGGACAGAGACACATATATAGAAAGATAACCACTATGTATTCCATTAAAAAATTATAACATGAGAAGATAATAGTTATAGAGGGGGTGCTCAACCATTTGTTCCTCTCTAACTTGGATCTTGGGGAAAATTAATTTCCCATGTCAATTGGGTTTCAGTTTCCCAACCTGCATAGGTGGTGTAGAATATGAAATAATAAGAAAAATAGTATGTAATATATCTCACAATCACATTATGTGTGTTAACCTATCCTTTGTAATAACTATATATATCACCCGTTGTAAACCTATATGCCACTAGTAAAAAATAGATATCATATAATAACACATGAATTTAGAATTTTATGCATTAATTAATTTCCTTATATTCAAAATTTAACATTACATTAATTAATTTATCATACATTAATAAAAATTTTATATTTTCCTTTTATTATCATGAAATTTAAGGATTTCCCTCTAAGAATAATCTAAACAAGTCCGAAGTTTCGGAATATTAAATAGCATTTTTTATTATAAAAAATTAATAGAAGGGGATATATTAATTTTATTAAATTATTATTCTATAATTCCAGGTACTCTATGAAACATCCAAAGCTACCATAAAAGTGATATGGAACAATGAACAACCAGCTACCTCAACAAGTTGGGAATATAATTGAAGTAAACAAGATACTCAACTAGACATAAATTAAGTATAAAATTAACAAGAAATTATCAAATATTCAAGAAAAAATATTGGAAAGCTAGAAATCAAGGAATTATATCAATTCCAATGCCATACCTGAAATCATAATTCATAATACCTTGAAACTTATAATTATATTACTCAACTGCTGAAACAATATACATGACTCCAAGCCATATCCCTTTAACAAAAAACTATACTAGGATGATGTTATGTCATATAGAAAGGCACACATCTCAATAAATCAATGAATTTCATAAAAAAATAAATTTAATAGAGAATTTATTAACTAAATAATACGACATTTATCATTCAAATGTCAAGTGATGAGCATAGTACCAAATAATTATCTTCATCACATAACTAGCTTTAATCTGTCTTGGTTAATTGACTCGTTTATTATAAGTTAAATCTATAAGTAACCTAATCCACCAATGAATATAACCTATAAATTATTTAAGAAACTTCTTAATATAAAATCTAGTATTAATAACAATTGGAGAAAGAGAAAAATCCATATAACATGAAAATTTTGATTCATTATCCAATAAATAATTCTATGATTTATATTATTTAACAAATTCTATAAAAATAATATGCTAAATACAATAATAGTTAATATTATAACAAATCATGAACATAAATAACACACTATCAAGTAAAATCAAGGTGAATATCATTATCTTGTTAGAAATAAATAAAATCCCTACCACCCCAAACCATTTTTTCATTAAGAGGATTTATTCATCATTTTGGTTAATAAAACCATGACCTAAAGATATAAGCACGATTACATTAATAATGAACTTCATGTAAAGGGGGAAGCATTGAATCCCCGGCCACATAAATATCTGCATTTGTTAATTGATAATAATGTGGATCCTAACCACCTATATCAAAATAATACATTATCTATCCAAGAATTTTTCACCACAAAAACTACAAAAACATCAAAATAAATTCCTAGTAAAATGGTATATCTACTTCCATATCATAAAAAAACAACAATATGATACATGGACGAACGGGTAACAAACCAGAAAAAAATGGGTTAGAACTCACCTCGTATCGCTATGGATAAAACAAAAGAATCATGTGATAATCCCGAGTCAAGATGGATTCAATTAAAATTTAATGAGTACCTCTATATTCATAGGTCTAGTGAAAATTTTATCAAAAAAACCCATAGTTGATAGTGATTCTGAAATTTATATAGAATTAAGAAACTAGGAGATCATAATGTAACTTATTTTACCAGAACATATAAATGATAAAATTGGGAAAAAATATGGAGTGAGGAAATATAAAGTGGAACAAAATTCCCTATAAAGTTTTTATATAAGAACAATGCCACAATCCATGTTATATATCTTATAATTTAGGAAGAAGACCATTATAGAAGATAAACTGTAATGCCACAAGATTTTAAAAGAGGATCATCATGTTCAGTAGAATATATGAAATGAAGAACCAAGATGAGAAGATAATGCAACAACCTACGAATTTTTAATATATTTCCTTTTAAATAATTTTATTCTCTTCAATAGCTTGTTATGGATACAACATCTAGTTTAAATAAAGTGAAAAAAATCCATTAAAATATAGTTTTTTAGACAGTGATAATATAGCCGAGATGTTTTTCTGGTGGGTGTAGATAGTAATAAATAAATTATTTAAATTACAATGTTTCACGTTTACAAAATAATCCACTTAATTCTAAATTTATAAGAAAAAAAATAAGAATTATTTGAATGAAAAAGAAATATTTCCTGAAAAAAAAATTATAAAAGGAATAATAGTTTCTATTTTTACTCAAATTATAAAATTAATTTTTAACAATTTTAAACTTTTATTTGAAAAAAATATTATTTTATATATATATATTTCAAAAATATATTTGTGTAAATTTTTTATGAATTTTGTTAAATATTAATTTCTAATGAATAATGGAAAATAAAATTTTTTATAGAAAAATCTTATTTAGATCTAATTATATACAAGGTTAAATTATAATTTAAATTTATTTTAAATTAAAATAAAATAAATTATATTAAAATTGAACAAATTTACGTCATTGGAATCTAGTTCATTTTTTTATAAAAACATTGTTACTTCATAAATGTTTTTTTGGAAAACTATTTTTCTATCACGCTTGAATTTCTAATTTAATGTTCAAATATTCCATTTATATCAATTAAATTTGGAAAAAATTATTAAAAATTAGCTTCTGGATAATGTATATTATTTAGAAATATCGAATTAATTTTTTAATATACCTAATAGTAAAAATAGTCAATATTATTTATCACAGTTAAGGTAAAATGGGTTTACTGGGGTGTTAAACTAAAATGATAAGGGTTAAAATAAACCAAAACATGTCTAAAACCCATTTTATATACATATTTAAATATTATAATGTCTAATGATCTATAATGGTCAATGATATAGTTTTTTTTCATGTGAAAAACGCGTTTAATCTTTTTTCTTTTCAAAAATTACTAGTATGCCACTAATCTCAATTATAAATGGCCACCCTACCCCCCCCCCCCCCCCTCTTCTCTTCTATTAACAAAATAAAAACAATTCATCCAATACCAGGCCAAATAAAATCCTCAAAACTATAATATCATCCTATAATCCTTTGGTTTTCAAAAATCTATCCTATAAAGTATTTTGGTGAAAACAGAAATAAATTTTAGGAAGAAGATGTAATATCACTAACTGAGCATTCTATTTTATTTCATCCACCACAACTATAAATTTTTTGTTAATAAAATTAATATATAATAATATTATTATATTAAATATTCTGAGAAGTTTTTCTACAACCATCTTATCTTTCATTAAATGAGATATGAAATCATCATTCATGTGTACGGTGGGATATTGTCTCACAAGCCAATGTTATTAATTTTCCATTAACACCTATCACATATGGTTATAATGAATGTTTTATTATTAATATATTATATTTATGATATTTTTATTCCTATTAATTTATAATTTAACTTATTAATTATTAATTAAAACCATTTGGGAAAATAATAAGATCACTATGGTGTAGAAAAAACTAATCTCTCACAAACTGATGTGATTGGTTTTTATTTATGTTTTACATTTATGGTAATGATGATAGATTAAATGAATATATATGGTATTTTTAACACATGTATACTTATATGATTATAATATCACATATAAACTCATATATTTCATTCTATAGGAATATGATAACATTATATGGGTGTAGGGTGGACTAACACCTCATGAATCATAGTGATTCGTTTTTCACTAACAATTTTCATAGAAATTAATAAATGTTTTTAATAGAAAAATGTGGAATATATTAAATAAACATGATTCAATAAATTTAATATATTTTATTAATTTCTTTCATTTTTTTTTCAATAAAATAGAAGTACTGTTCATACATACATATGGTTTGTCGACTCCAATAATGATGTATTTCATTTTATATCTATAACTTTTACAAATTACATTAAATTAAAATATATTTAATATATATTGTATCAATAAATTTTATTAACATTTTCTAGATGATGTAACAATGATAATCTTAATAGAAAAAAACAAAATCCAAACATCTAGAAAAAAACATAACAATTATTACACGAAAGATGATTTAACATGGAATTTATACTAAACATGTAATAAAAGGTTATGTAAAACATATATTATATTATATATATATATTTGGTTATTTAATATATTAATAATAATCATTTATTTATTATACATGTGTTTTTAATGTGTCAGAAGAATGTTGAACCTTAAGAAAGTGTTTCTTGTCTCAATTTTACTTCCACGAGACACACACCATTTTCACTGCTTATTCTGTTCTATGGTGTATACACTACCCCTTTTGATATTTTATATAATTAATATATTTATCTTAATGGTATTCAAATATTTATTGGATCATTATTTCTTTTACGGGGCATATGATTCAAGAGTTACCAAAGTTAAAAGGGTTTATTCCAGAGTCTCATCATTATTCAGGATTTTTTTATTTTAGTCTCTCATGGGGGAATTATTTTATATTATTTTAAAAAAAATGTAGTTTCTTATTCTATATATTTTAAATAAATTTTCATGTAATAGTACTATTTTCCTACTCTTTTATACAAATAATTATTGAGATATTTTTTACTAAAAATCACTTTTTATTTTATTCTTTGGTCAAAAACCCATTTTCATCCATATACCATGGGTTCCTAAAAAATTAAGTCATATAACATTATAAAAAAATTAATAAAATATTCACCCATTTTTAATATTTTACCAAAAAAATTAATGGAATATTTTTGTCATTTTACAATCTGTTGTTGTTAGGATTTTACAAAAAATGTGAATGAAATCATTGTTTTAATTTGAACTAAATGAATAAAAACACATTCTATAATTAACAGTCAATATTATCAATATTATTTTACAATTTTTAATGGTTGTTTTTAAATATAACCTTTAGAAAATATTTTTTATCATTGTGTTTTAAAAATATTTTTAAAATTAAAATGTAATTTTTCTAAAGAATTTATTTAATGACATTTTAATAGAATTATTATTCAAGAAATGGCATCAAACCATTATTTTACAAAAGATACACTGGGTATTTTTAGTTTTCTTATCATACATATTCATTATTTATATGATTTATGATCACTTTGACTGAGTATGTTCAATAATATTCCCATTAACCACATTACCCTATATGGATTATAGTTATGTGAATTGATAAAAGAAAGTATTTACATTTCATATATTAGTTTTTTATTATAGATATTTATTTTGATTGTGCATTCCCATTTATATAAGGAATGTTATATAGTTAGTAAATGAAAGGAAGATATCTCAATATCCACTTAATGAATCATTTGGACTCAGGGCACAAACTCGATTGGGTTTTTCCTAGACCCTACCCATTTATATAGATGACATATCATACGGCCTAAATGGTCTATTTTTCATGTATGAGATTATTTATTCATTCATTATGGATTTAGTTTTTGATATTTTATTTGATTATTCTATTATATAGGATATAAATGGTAAATTTCCATGATTATTTTATTATTAATATGACATTATTTAATAAACATATAATCCTTCCATGGAATACTCATGTTACAGATTAAATGGTATTTTTTAGTTTTTATTTTTCTATATTGATTATGAATTACTTGTTCGTATCATATATTCTATGCTTATCAATAAAAAGTACATGATATTGACCATTTCGTATGTGTTATTTTATCTAGGATTACATTATTTTTTTTGGCTGATGTGTAGGGGTATTCTAAGAGAAATAATGGAATTCTCAATGAAAACACTCTTTTTTATTTTATTATTTTAGATGTAATGTGAATTTCAAGTACGTATATATTGTACCAAGACTAAAAATCTCTTTGGACCTTGTGGATGAAATTTCATGTATCTTGTTCCAATGCAATTAAGTAACCACCAAATCTTGGATACAATGTTTTGGGTCAATACTATTGGTATCAAATAAATATATGTAGATACCATTAAAATTGGATTTAAGAAACATGGGTTAGAAAAAATGATAAATATGATTGACATAGAGGATAAGTATAGGATAACATCATAATTTATTGGTAAAGTAATTATTTTGTGGTTTACCAAAAATAAATCCCTATAAAAATATTATCATTGGATGTTGTTCTGGAATAGATATATGCAGGGGTAATAACTCGGAAAAAGTTATTTTGGGATTTACTCGACTGTTACCTAGTACTGGACAATGAGCCTTACTGTGCACCAAGATTGGCACTCCTGAGAGATAATATTCGGTTCATTCACATTTTATTTACAATTCATTATGATGTATTTGAATATATTTTTAGGATTTGTGAATGTTCCCCAAGAAACCATGTTTATCATTATGATATTTTCTATGCATATTTTTCGTCAGTGTATGTTAAGTGGATTACTATTTTTGAATTTATAAATTATGTTCCATAACATTATGATATAATCCAGTGTATGTAATTATTTATAAATTATTCCAAGTGGATGTAATAACAACCATATCAATGCGTGCACCCCATGTAATGGCTTCTCATTGGGAAAGAGGATGAACATGGAGCTAAAGTTGTATATAAAACTACTCAAATTTTAACCATGTAAACAAAATTTACTCTGATAATGATTAATAAACATGACCATAGAGGGAGATTATTTATCCATTATGTTGTGTAACATTGTTATAACACATCATGAATCTGCAAACACCATTATAAAATTTTCCAAAATTACATTTGTATAAGATAAATGGATAATTTTATTAGAGAAGCTATTTCTAAAACTATTAAGTGATTAAAGAGAGAAGTTTTTAGTGGAAATTATTTTCTCTGAGGGGATGTGGATAAACAATGGTTAGGAATTCAAAACACAATGTGTGAGGAAGAAATAAAAATAATTGTGTAAAATGAATTTTGTGTACACTTATTGGAAAACGATATTCCTCAAGAATAAAAATATGATATAGAGTGACAATCCATCAGTCTAAGATAAAATAAATATGAAAATGATGGCATGTATAAAAATCACAATAAATGGTTAGAAATTAATTTTTTTAACTCTTTAAGTAATCCCATTGGTAAAATTGATAGTTGATTAGATGGGATTAAACCAATATCTTTAAGAGAATAATCTACTAAACTTTCTCATCTTATGAGGATAGAGTATAATTTTATATCATGGTTAAGAAATTATTCTCTAGGTATTATACATTCTAAGGGAAGTAAAAGAGTAAGAATATGGAAGAGAAGTAAATGGATAATGGGAAGAAGGGAAATATAGATTTTCAATCATGTGATATTAGTTGAAGATAACACCCTTGTAATTTATTAAAAGGGAAAAAATATTTCTTCCTGTATATAGAAAAATTACACCATTATCATGATTATAAGGGTAAGAAATAATATTAAATTGTGAAATTTTTCCACTATAAGGTGATGGTGCATAATAAAAATTAATGTTTCAAATTTCAAGGGAATATACTTAAAATTATGCTAAGGGATTAGGTCAATTTTAGTCTATTATGATAGAAATGTGGAACTATTATTGTGATTGTTCATGGAATAATGAATTATGTTGTTGTTATATTTTGGTGAATGATATTTTTGTTAAAAACAATTATTAAATGTTTTAGTATTTTAATTAACTTCAATTTAATTAAGGATTTGTGATAATATGTTGAATTTTATTTTTGAACAATAAAATTGATTTATTATAAAGTAAAAATTTTGGGAAAACACAAGATTAATAGTAGATAATCCTTAATATGTGCATGGTGTTGAGATAATAAGTAAAAAGAGGTTTTTATAATTGTATTGATAACCTAAAAAGATTATCTAATCATTTATGATCATGTAATTATCTGACATTAAATTTTTAAAACACTATATGAGTAATATTAATATGGTTTTATAAAAATAAAAAATTGTATGTTGGGTGAAAACCCATCACATCCAGTAAGGTTATGGGGATTGAAACCAGAACTGATGGGTTTTAATGAACAATCAAGGGAACTCTATTAACCCAATAATTGAGCTAGCTCTAATATTTCCCCAAGGGAATTCTCGATCCCCCTAGGTTTGTGACTATATCCTTGAATCAAGCAATATAAAAGTGGGAATAAATTTTACACATACACAATAAAAGAAAAGAAAAAAAGTTTTTATGTATACAAATTAAACACCACTGGGTGATTTGAACCATAATTCAAAAAAGTTTAAAAAACATTACAACCATATACTAGAATAATTGGAAAAAACCCAAATTCTTGACAGACGGAACACTCCATGTCTACGAATAAACAACTAAAACCATCTATAAGAGTTTCATTACTATTGGTTGAACCCAGAAGGATATAATATACAAACACCCAAAGTCACAGGTATATTGTGATATAAAATCCTAGTAGGGTCTGACTAAGGATTCCCTAATAGATTCTGTAATTTAATTAACAAAATATAGAGCATTAAATTTTCAAATAAGTATGTTTTTTATTTTAAAGGAATAATAAAAAAATCATTCCTTACATTTTGAGATATGGAATACATTTTAAAATATGTAAATACATTTAAAAATATGTAAATAAAAAATTTATATAAAATAGTTTATGAAAAATTTGATGGCATGTAAAACAATTTATAACAACAGAATAAATTCATTTGAAATATGAAAAAGCAAGTAATATGGTTATATTACTTAAAAGGAATGATAGATAAATGATATAGGGACTCCAACTCATGGTAAAAGTGAAATATATATATACATCCCATTAAACCAAATACAAGGATGACTCATCACCATCACATAAGTTATTTGATGTGATGCATTTATATTTTGGAATGTTGAAAAGCAAGAAGTGTCATCCAAGTAAATCCCTAAATAAAATTGTCTTGCATGTGCTCTAATAAAAAATAAATGAGGGAAAATTTATATTATGAACCCTTAAAATACAATTCAAACAATTGACCATTTAAAATATTATATTTTTTCACTTAAAACCAATAATGTAGTTTTAATCAAATCATTCCATTTTCTATGATAAAACAAAAAGGATTCTATAAAACCATTTGAAGTAATTTTTATCCAATAAAATTTGAAATAAATTTCTTCAAATTAATTTTCAAATGTTTTTATGAATCTAATTTCACAAATGAAATTCAAAAATGTAAATTTCAAAAATTCCTATTTATTTCTCAAACACATCCCAATTCACATGAATTAGGTGGGGGGAGGGTTCTGATTTTATTCCAGAACAAAATTTCAAAAACCAAATCCCACAATTCAATGTAATTTGGTATTTAATAAATCAATTTATATATGATTAAATAAAATTTATTTAAATCAAACATTTGATGTTTAAATAACAAAATTCAGGGTAAATGAAATTTTTTTTTCATAACAAAACCACATACCTTACATGAAAACACAACGCATATAATGGAAAATACCAACTAGAATAATGATGTTTATACTAAATCTAGAAAAAAAATATCAACCAAAATGTGGTTTAGATCCATCAATCCCATGATGATCTATCAAATTCTGAATAGAGAAAGAGAAAACGATAAAGATATTGGGAGAACACTTACACAAAGAGTCACTACATAAATGAAAAAACAACCAAGAACTGATAAAAATAAATATGAAGGGTTTGATAGCTAAAAAATGTATGGGTATTGATATTGGGTTTAAAGAAAGGAAATATAGAAATTAGTAATAGATATTTCAACTGGGCAGCCAGTTTAAAAAAACAGTATATACATTACATGACTTGTATCCTAGTTAAACATTCTATGATTGAAAATTCCCCAAAATAACTGAAGAACATGTTGACATTTAATAAAAAATCTTATATATTATCATTATATTTAATATTTCATGTAACCCTATTACATGGCATGTAAATCCCAATCATATGGAATAATTACCATGTTTTTGTGTTGAAAAACCAAAAAAAATATGACTTCACTAGTATAGGTTACCTCTCAATTCATTCTCAACCATACCCAGACAAAGAGAAAGGAAAACAATGAAAAGGGTGGAAATGTACCTTTTATAAGTGTAACCAGATTTTACATGAATGATAATTGTTATTTTCCTACAACAACCCTATGTGATATTTCAGTTAATAAGAAATTATTTTAACATAAATTATTTGATGCATAAATACATAAGTTATAGATTAATTTAAATATTGTGTTTTAATTGTGTGGTTTAGATATTAATGTATATAGTATTAATTTTCACTCTTTTATGAATAAAATAATCTATTAAAATTTATTTTTAGTCCATTTGGGATAAAAGTTCAGCTTCTATATTAATTTCTCTTAGAAGATAAATGAAATGGATAATGATTAAATTACAATAATAAGATTAAATTTATCCTATAAAATAGAAAGATATCAATTAAGGATATTTCCTTATGTTCGTATTCCTTATTATCTAATAATCACTCAACTCTGGGAAAATTATTTTGAAATGAAAATTCTATCATATTACATTTATTTATAAAAATATATTTTTCTCTTTCATGATTTTAACAATCTCTTTTTCAATCACTTTATTATGAATATGATCTCTATCACTCTTTATTAATCCTAGTGTGTTAGTATTTTATTATATGGAAATATCTTTACATTCTACCTATGTTTTCATTTTTTGGAAACCTAGTATGTTTTATTCTAGTTGAACTACATACTTCCCTTCTTTTATTTTCAAGGAGATCTTTTATTAATCATTTTTATGATGTTTTGTTTCAATAAGGTTATTTTCAAATGATAACCCCTTGATTATATATATCAAGATTAAAAATTGGTGATTCAATTTATTTAAAGAGTGGAGAATTTGACACACCAATATTTTAAAAGAAGAACAACAGTACAATAGAATATGTGAAACATAACACCAATATTTTATGATAATGTAACACACCATGACATCAAAATATATATCATTTTAAATAATTTATTTATTCTTAGTATCTAGTGATTTATGAAAACACTATGTTTTAGTGAAACATGAAACTCTTTTAAAATTTATTTATTTATACATGTCCATTATAACCAAGTTATTATGTTAGTGGGTATAAATATTAATAACTATATTATGAAGACTATATAGTATTCACATATACATAATAACATTATTAATTATGAAAAGGGATTCTACTCTATGATTTATTTCTTCATAGAGACCCCTAACCTAATGGCACCGACCATGGAACCCTCTTCTACATTAGAGGGTGGGGAAGACATTCCTAAACCATCCTCTAAGTCTCATTTATGCCCGTTAACCACATTATCACACCCTAATTTTCTACCATCTTTCCATATATATTTTTTTGTTTAAAGGGCCCATATCTCATTAGTGATTCACCAAAAAAATTGACTCTAAATTCATAATTCACTAAAGCATCAGGTTGTTTAGATTTTAATATGGTCACTCGATTCAGGTCTCACCAGCCTTTATTTGATTTATTTGATAGTTTTTTCTTTGGATCCCAGGGGTTTTTAGAATGCTCCATTTTTTCATTCTTGATGAAAAACATATTATAATACATTTCACTTCAATGGAGGACTAGATTATTTCATGGCTCCAAGATCTATCAAACTGTAATGGTAATCATTTTTCTCTATTTTAGTGGTCATATGAATTTTCTATGAAGCAGTATATTATTACAAGAATGGTTTGCATATGTTTACATGAACTTCTATTATCATTACAAATTCCTTCGATTATCTATTTCTTGTAAAAACTAGTTAGTATGTATTTGTGTTTGGGTAGTATAATGAGTTAGTTGTGTAGTCTGATTTCCCCATACCTTTTTATTGAACTATAAATCTCTATGTCTCTGGTATAATGAGTCTGTATTGATGTTATCAGGGAGTTCTAATGCCAGATAGTTGGTGATTTCAAATCATGGAAGAGATATTATATATCATGCCTGATTTTGGGCTTCCCAACATCATCTTGTCACTGAGGCTATCAAGAGAATATTGGAGATTCTGATTTGAGGCTTCCAAAATAAAAATGGGGTTGATATGGAAATTTATAGTTAAATTATATACCATCCCATCTTGGAGTAGTTGATCCATAAAAATGTTAAGATAAAGGTTATTGATATTTTTAATTAGCTGAGAATGGATATGGTTGCAAAAACAATCATTATCCTTTGATGATAGTGTGAAGTGAGGGAGTGGGTGTAGTCATGGAACCTAATCATAATTAAAACTCTATATCGTGTACTACGATCATGTGCTCAGGTAGTGTTCATAAGAATGAAATGGTGTTTCACGCGAAAAACAATTTATTCTCTATGAACTGTGATTCCAGAGCGTGCTCACTGCATGATTCAGGGGAGGGGGTGAAAATATTGTAGTGGCTCTGTCATAGAAGGATTGTGCCAAAGAAACATTTTGTTAAATAGTTTGAAGTTATCAGAATAAAATAGTCAGTCCTGGATGAAACAGAATGGTCCATGATATGTTATGAGGGAAAGAAATATATTTGGATTAATCTAGATAAAAGGTATTTAGTAAAGTTTCAAGTGATAGAGGGGTGGGATATTTCCATAGAGGAATTTATAGCTCAAGGAGGAAAAGTTAGAGGAAGGGTTCTCGAGACTCGGGAAGCTTCATCCATTCCATGATGTAGATGGGAAATTGATGGAAATATTATCATACCTTCTTAAATGAATAGATATGATATCATCCTTGAATATTGGGTCCAATTAGATAATTTTGGACTTCTATTCAATGAGACTGAAACCAAAGGATGGTATCAAAATTAAAAAGGGAATACCGGAGAGACAAAGGAATATATTAACCAAGATTAGGGATGCTATTTAGAAGAGAATCAATACAATAGTGTGGTTTTATGAGAATGGGATGATGATGTTATGAAAGAGATTTAAATAAGGGGTTTGAAATATCCAAAGTCCAATTATAGGCCAATGGAGAACCAAACTAGCTGGATCATGAATTAATAATTATTGGGGTCTCATGTTGACATGGAAATCATCTTTTTGCCTATGAAGACCCCAAATGTTATTCTGTGATAGGGTGGTGAATAGGTGGTTGCTGACGAAGCAGCCGTTTAGGTGATTCTTCTTAATTTTAATGAATAGAATTTGTGGAAATATTTCAATATCAAAATTTCTAATGAGGATATTTATAGAATGTTTTAAAAAATTATATTGGTTGATTTGAATTAATAATATATTTTTTGGTTTGAAAAACAGAATCGAATCTTGGTGTGTGGCTTCAACAAATAGAATCAAATTCTGGAATAATATCTATAATCTATAGAACAGATGTCCTTATAATTTTAGGATCTTATCAAGGACAATTAATACATTTATATAACATCTATAAAATTTTAATGATATATATTTAGTTATTCCAACTCTTTTAATTTAATTCGGAATAACTAGTCTTACCCCTTTGAGGATTAATGATTCATTGTTAAGAGAATCTATTTTCAAATATTTCCTTAAAAGACAAATATTTAAACAAACAAATTAATTTGTTGTATATTTTTTTCATATATAAAAAATAAATATAATATTTACTTATATTATTTGAAATAAAATATATATCATTGGATAAAAGAATTTTTTTTAAAAACTATATATTTTAAAATACTATTTAGTTGCACTTTTCCAAAATAATTTAAAATTAATTATCTCCAATTTATGAGAATTTTTTTTCTAAAAAAACATCATTTTTAAAATATAAATTTCCAATTTGTCTTTTGTTGAATTATTGATAACTTTCAAAAAAATATTTATTTTCAAGGGATAGAAAGAATGACGATTTTTATTTAAAATTTCCTCTTAAAAAAGTATATAAAAAGATAAATTATATTTTAAATTGTTATTAAAGTCATATAAGATCAATCATTTTATAATATAAATAATTTATTTCACTGGAATCAAATTTATGTTGAATTAAGATATAAAAACCTTCCAAACATGTGAAAATTTTCTCATTGGGAAACGTTTTTCTCATCGCCCTTGTGAGTTTTATTTTAAATTATAATTTTCAAATAATGTGATTTCAATTTTGAAAGAAAAGTAATAATCTTTTGAAATTAATAATTTATATTATCTTTCATGTTAAACATAATTTTTATCATAATTAATTGTAACTACATTAATTAAAATATTTACTACAGTTATTGTTAAAATTGGTTTATCATAGTTTAAACTAAAATATAAGGGTTAATAGTGACCTGAAAATTTTAAAAAACCATTTTTATAGAAATATTTATGTCTTATAATTTCTAATTCTATTTAGTTGTACTTATAATTTTCACATTTGATAAAAATTGGTACACATTTTTCTTTTCACAAATTACAAGTGTGACACTCACCTCACTTATAAAAGGCCACCCACTCTCATCTCCACTTCACACTTCCTAGAACATTTGATTTAAATAATAAATTACAATGTAATTTCTTTAATTGCATTATATCAGACTCTATCCATTATATTTATCATAAATCTTTCCATGTGATGTTTTTACTACAACCAAAAATGTTTTTTTTATAATGAACAGATAACACCCCTAAATGAGAATTTTATTTTATTTATTACTCTACCTCAATCAGTTCTTATTAAACCATGAGGATATAATAAAATAATTATATTTAATATAAATAATTTTTTTTATATTATGTTCATGAACTATAACCATCCCTTATTCCTTAAATATGGATACAAAATAATCATTATTATATATAGAAGGCAAAAATCTCGTGAACCAATGTTTTTAATTTTTAATCACCAGCTATCATGAATAGATAAAACGATGTATATAATGATTATATATATGTGTTATGATATTATTATACCTATTTAATTATAATACCACTTCTTCTTTCTTTCCTCCAATCCCATTAGAAAATAATAATGTTTCTCTTATGTATGGTGGAATACCACCATGCGAACAAATGTGTTGTCTGTTTCATTTATATATTACATGGATGGTAATATGAATATATTAATTGAATATATAATATACTTTTGACACATATATACTTCTATAATTTTTATATCCCATATAATCTTTTTCCTTTTATTCTAAGAGAATACGATAATGTCATTTATGTGTATGGAGGACTACCGCCTCACTATGTGATGTGATTTGTTTTTCACTAAATCTTTTCATGGAAATTAATAAATTTAAATTTAAGAAATTCATGATTAATATATTATATAAAAAAATATTATATAAATTTAATATATTATTTTAATTTGTTTTTAGCATTCTTTAGGAAAATGGAATCAACATCCACACGTATGTATGAACTATGATCTGCATAAATGGTGTATTTAATTTTCTTTATCTACCTTTTATGGATTAATATAATTGAATATATATTGAATATATATGATATTTATAACATTAATTACGTTATTTATATTATTTAATTATTATAAATTTAATATTACTAAAAATAAAAAATCAAAATGTATATGAATGAAAAATCAGTTATTACACAAAATGTTATTTTACCACGAAATTTATAATAAACAGGTAATTAAAGGTTCAAATGTAAATAATATATGTTTATATATATAATTATCATTATATTGTTTTTTATAATAAAATTAGATAAATTAATTAGATGATTATAATTTGTATAATGGAGGCCAATCCTGAGATAAGGGTTTCTCGTCACACATTTAGATCCATAAGACAACCCCATATTCAACACTTATTCAATTGTGTAGTGTATATACTATCCATTTTGATATCTTATATTATGAATCATTTTATATCTAGGGAATTTATTTTTATATATATTAATATTTCGTTTATTGGTATTATTATTTCATTGATACCGAAGTGGTGAGGTTTTATTTCAAAATCCCAACATTATTAAGAATTTTTTTTATTTAAGTCTAAATTTGGGTAAGTATTTGATACTTTATTATTAAATAGAATCTATTATATTATCCTTTATTATTTATAAAATTTTATTAAAATAGTACTATTTTCCCACTCTCTAGTACATAAAATTATTGAGAAACATTTATATGAAAATCTGATTTTCATTTCTCCCATTGATCAAGAATCCTTTTTCTAGCAAAACCATGTTTTATAAAAATGATTGAAAAAAATGTTTTTAAATATATAAAATTGATTTATGGAATATATTTTTACACTTCTTTAATATTTTTAAAAAAATTAATGGAATTTCTATTTCCCATTCAATACAATGAATATTTTTATTTTACTAAAAAGGTGAAATAATTCATTGTTTTAACATGTACGACATGAAATAAATCATCCACCATCATGACCAATAAATGTATTTTAGATTATGATAATTCTTTCAAATGTTATTTTCAATAAATATTATTTTCATAATATTTTTTGATTTTTTTTTATAATATTAATTTCAAAATGAAAATGTTACAATACTCAAGAATATTTTTACTAAATTTTTATGGAATTTTTATTCATAAACAACATCAACCATTCAATGTACATATTTTTGCACTATGTATTTTTTGTATTGATTAAAATCTTATTTTTATATTGATTTTTTATAATGTTATTAAAATATATTATGCAATTTTAATACTATTCTTCATATTACTCTTTGTGGATTATGATTATGATTATTTAATAAGGAAGGAATTAATATTTTGTATGATAGATTTTCAAAAAATGATTTTCTAGAGTGTGCTTCAACCCATTCATAAGAGGAATGTAGTAAACCTATTATGTGATGGGAGGTTCCTTATATATCCCCTTGATTCCCTATTATTTTTCATGAGACAAACATGGTTGGTATTGGTCCAAGGACATGCCCATTTATTTAGATGTCTTGGCACAAGGCTTTGGAGGTTTGTTTCAAAGGACAAGCAATATACATTTCATAATCATTAAATATCATATTGATATTATATGTGATTAATATATTATTTATAATATATTTGGTTAAGAGTCAATCTCATATTATTATCTGTTCGACATTATTTCATCATCATATATTCCTTCTATATTATTATCAACTTATTAATTAAATAGAACGTGTTTTAGGTATTAAACATCATATATATATTATGACTTATTCATTCATATCTTTAACAGTATTCATACCTTTACAAAACATCTAATCACACCACTTTCTTATTTTTAACTTTTCACAAGATTCCAATTATTGTTTTATTGATTATATGAAGTGTTATGGTAAGGGTAAATAATTGAATTATAAATGAAAACCATATTTGGATTTTTTTTGTTCTGAATTTCAATGTGAAATTCATTTATATATCTAGTTTAAAATGTCTACTAAACTATCTATTCCTGTGGGATTTTATTTATTGTATATAGTTACTATGTAATAAAAAGACCACTAAATCTTGGTGATTGTGGTATGTGTTTTTAAAATTTTTATCATAGAAAATTAAAAATAATCTATGGGAATGTGATTTATGAAATGTAGATTAGGGAATATAACCCAATGATATACATTATTGATAAGCATATGAGAGAATCGTATTGTTTTAGTAAGGTATAAATTATTTATATTTCATAGTAATACATACCTACCTAGAAACTATATGTCGATCTGGTTCTCAAGAAGATGTATCAAGTGGTAATAACTTTGAAAATGGCATATCAGGCTTGACTCAATTGTTATTCGGTACATGTAAATAGGCCTCACTAGTCACCTCATTTAACTCTAATAGGGGATAATCTTGGGTTAGTTATCATTTTCATCATAACCCATTATGATGGATTTTAAAATATTCTTGATGATTTGATATCATTACAAAAGAATCTATGTTTTTTATTTTGAAAAATGATTTTCATAAAATGATAAATTTAGGATAAATATTTTAGTTGGTTTATAATTATAACTTTGTTTGATAATGATATGATCTAATATTTTATATTAAACTATTTTCAAATAGAGCGTAGTAGAAGGAATGGGAATTGTAAAATTCACATAACACATGTTGGGATTTCCCCATTTGAAAGATAGTATAGTTGGATCTAAAACTGAAACAATAAAAAATCATATAATAAACATATTATGGTATTTAACTCAATATATGAGTAATAAACTTTCTCTTTTGGGTCATCCTTCTTGAAAACTAATTAGGATAACAATGTTAAAACACTTCATGTGTCAGTAAACTCTATAATTCAGTGGGAGTACAAATCTATTTACAACTAACAAATTTATATGTTTTAAATAGAATGTGTTTCTCTCAATATAAAGTGATGAAAGGGAGAATGTTTTGAATGAAATTTACCATATATTAGGTTATGAGGATCAATGGTTGTAATTAATTAAAAAAATATTATGTGGAGTAAATTTAAACTATGTATTGTATGGATTTTAGGGTACTCTTCTTGTAAAAATATTATATTCCGGAGAAAAGAGCAGATATAAAGATAAAATTAGTAAGTCCATGAATAAATGAAGATAAAAGTGTTAGTAAGTGTGAATACAAATTTTACAGGTTATCAAGATGTGATTAGGACTACTTAAATAACACAAAGAAAATTAATTATTAATTCTTGTATAGTATTATGTCATTACATTAATGGAAACTAGTCTCTCAAACATTCTCATCATAATACGATACAGTATCATGTGATATATAGACAATGTAATAATTATCCATGCCTTTTGGATTCAAATGTAATCAAGAGTTTAATAATAGAAAAAGAGTAAAAAAATGATAGGGTAAGAAGGGAAAGAATCACCTTCCAACATGTGATACTTGTGTAAGGAAATACCTTGGTATATGGATAAAAGGGGTGGTGAATTGATTAATTTGTTAAAAAAGGAAACTATGATCTTGATTTCAAGTAAAATAATGAATATGTCAATGTGAAATTATTCCATTGAAAACATTTGGGGAATTATGAAAATTAATTCCCCATGAATCAAGGGATTATAAATAAAATAAATTTAAGTGCTCAAGTTCATGCTTATGTTGTCACTACAGACAATGTTGAGTAAATAATTTTCATGAGATATGATTAATGAATTATGTAATTTATGTATTTTAATCAATTATTTTCTTGTTATATGAATTTTTAAATTTTGAATAATTTTATCAAAATTATGATTCATTAAAGACTCGATAACATATGTTGAATGGTACTAATGACCGGGAAAAGTGATCCAGTGGAAAGATGGTCCTCTTTTAAAAAACGTAATTGAGGGATCATAACCATTAATAGGTATCTCCTCTTAGGTTAATAATAATGAATTGGTTTTTCCAAAGGTATTTAAAACCATTAAGGATTATAAAATGTTTTATTTTGAGATTATTAGGGGATATTACAATTTGGGAACATGTTTAGAATTATATTATTATGGTTTTAGAAAAATGATAGCCCACATATCGATTAAAAACTAATTACATATAGAAAGGTCATAGGACATGAACCCACAACAAAATTTTGATAAGTTTAAAGATTCTACCACTTCCTAAGTCATGTTTCTTTAAATAATTCAATGTTTTTAATTAAATGAGTTGATCGATAAAAAATTATATAATTCATTAAATTATACTATGGGAGTTACTACTATGGTTTTTTTATTAATGTATATGTGACGACATGCCACACTTTTCTTGATATTTTGACCCATTCAAAGTAAATTTTAGTTATTAGGCATAAAAATTAATCTCTGATATTAATTTCATGTAGTATAAAATAAAGTGGAAAATGAACAAATGGGTAGAATTTTAGTAATTAAAATAATTGTTGTAGTATTTTTTGGAAATAAAAATGATCAAGGATGTCAAACAAGGTATGATATTGATATAAAAATTCATTTTTATATGTTGTGAGTGTTCAAAGTGCTAAAAAATTATTTTTTTTCTAAGAGATTGAGGTATAGAGAAATTTCACATTTGAATTTCATGGAGTGTGTTGTGTACATGTAAAGCATGGAAAATCAAAGAGGAAAACCCCCTATTATATGGAATATGGATTTGAAGATGAAGAAACATTAATGACCACTCCCATGATCAAGGGGATGATGAGGATTTAGAAGACTATAGATGTGGTAACACATAGGGGAAATCTGTTTTATAGTTTTGAATCCCCAATGGTGAAATTAGTAGAGAGACTAGTCCATGTTGGTCCTTATGGTAGATTTGTAGTGAATCGTGGTGAAACAGATGAAGCATTTAGATAGTGCCTATTTCAAATGGTCTCATGATTAACAGATGTATTTGTATACTTATACAAGAAGGGCTTCACCTATAGAGAGATAATATATGGTTTTTAGGAAAAGTAGTAGGCTAAAATAACTAGACTATCTAGGGATGATATTGTAGGATCGAAATAATAATGTAGATCCTCAATTAAAATAGGGGTTGAATTGAAAGTTTAAATAGTTTCATTTTTAACCTTAAGTAAAACTATGTTTAACAATGTTATACAAGGTAAATTCAAAATTCCTATTTTAATTTTACATAAACAAACTGTCTATTTTCTAGAATTATGGTTTCCAAAATATAACTTAAAAAACATTGCAAGAATCTTATTCTACTTTAATGTGTATAGAATATTACATATCAAAGTATATAAAAGTGACAAAAAATTATTAAAAGTTTTTCCATTCTTCCATTATGAAAATATAGTGGAAATTTTTTTGAAAAAAATAAGTAACAAGTATGAGATCTTTTAACCAATATAGTAGGGTACTGAAAAACCTAAGGTAAGGGTCATGTGATTTATAATTTCAATAAATTCACTCTTACCCACACAAGGGAAATCCCTTTATTGGAATATCGAAATCTGTATTTCTATCCCCGCATGCCCTTGATCTTTAAGGTAGTTGGCACATCAATATTCCTATCCATGGATGTCCTCAACCTTTACGCTTGTGGTCACCTATGTTTTCTTATCCCCAGAAGACCTTTATTGTACACAACATAAATATGAGTCACCTGAAGCAATATGAACATGATGTTCTGAACAACCCAATGTATGAGAGTCTCTCTCTTGAAATCACATCTGTAGCATGTAATCTCTAGATTGATAGAACACACCCTAAGATCGTTCAAATGACTTCATGTTTATAAGAACTTCTAAAATTGTTTGATCCCTTCCCCAATGATCATATTTTTTCCTTAAATCTCTAAGGGACCTAAACACATGTCACCCAAACAACGTTTTTTTATAAACTAATTTTATGAAATCATATCATAAAAAGTGTAAGAAAAATGAATAAGCTACCCAAATCTATTTATCAGAGCCTATGGATAAAAATGGAATTTGGAGTCTTACCCAATGTAATTTCATAGTGTATAAGACATGGATATTCAGATTCTTTTTTACAAAGAACATAGAATCTGAAATCAAATGATTTTGAATTATGAATTTCCATGAATATAGAATATGAATTCGGAGGAACTCAGAGTCTGAATTATACATATTTCAAAGTCTAAATTATGATGAATTCAGTGCCTAAATTCAATTGAAATTTATGTCTTAATTATGGGTAATTAGAATTATGAATTATGGTGAATTCATAGTCTAGAGTCTACGGAATTCAGAGTTTTATGTATAAGAAATTCTAAGTCTGAATTCTATGGAATTTGAGGTCACAATTATAAGGAATTCAGATTATGAATTCTATGGAATTCAGAGTTTTAATTTAATAGAATTTAAGTATTTATTTTTAGAGAATTCAGAACAATAATTTTATATAATTTAGAAATGAAATTTCATAAAATTCAGGAAAAAAATATTCAGAAAATATAGAACATGAATTCAGAAAAATCCGAGTTTGAATTTTGTAAAATTTGAAACCGGAATTCAAAGAATTCTGAGTCTGAATTTTTGGGACATAAGAACCACAATTCAGAGATTTCTAAATCTGAAAACAGAACACTCTATATGGAAGAAATTATTGGATTCTGAGGTTTTAATTGTGAAACCTAATTTTAGACATAGTAATAAAAACAGATAAGTTTAAAGGGATTATAGATAACACATTGAAATCAAAGGTAAGGAAAAAAAATTCCATATGGAATGAAAATTTTCCTAATTAAAATAATCTTTAGGTAAAATATATTTTTTCTAATGATAATTTTTTTGTGATTTTCAAATCATAGAGAAATGGAAAAGTCATTAGGAATACTTATTGACTCAATAATATCCCCAATTTTGGAAACCACAAACATCCTTATAAGAAAATATAAGGACTATGATTTTGTTTCTTTATAAACAATAAGGAAAAACTTATATCCCTTTACATACGAATCATGGTGAATATGGATAACTCCCCCTATGATATTGAAATCCCATTGATTTAAATTCTTGACTTCCTTAAATATATTTTTATTATTCTTGCATATTGAATCTTTTTTAGATAAAACCCCCCCTTAGATAAACTCCCCCTTACGTAGAGAATTTTCTTCTTTACTTAGTATATTTTTATCATTCTTATCTCACCATTTGTGATTAAAAAAACAAAAAATGGAATGGATAAAAGATATGATACTTGAATTATTTTTAGTATACAACAAAACATATGAATGACTACACAAAGATTCAATGTTATTAAATGAATTTGTACAAGGAAGAAAATACAAGAAAAAATATGATTAGGAAAAATCATTCTTCTTTCTCCTTCAAAATTAACTTTTTTCACAAAGGATTTCAACTTCGTAATAACCTTGTGAACTTATTCAAATTCATGAGAAATTATTTCTCATAATCATTTTTCAACTCCAGAACATGGTTTATTTCTTATGGAGGCTTATGAATTTCATCCTAAGTCATCAAAAGAACATCTTGCTTGTTGGTCATTTCCTCAAACACTTTTCTAAGATTCCTTTACCTCTTCAAATTTATAGGAACTAAATTAAACATCCCATTAAGATCTTTTAATTGATACACTTGAACTATTTTTGCATGATTGATTTTCTCATTAAAAAATCATGTAAGGTATTTGATATTAACATCTTTGGCATCGAAGGCTTCTTTAAAATTTTCTTGAAAGTCATCAATGATCCCATCTATTCAATTGTCTTCTTCGACCACTTTTTAATTTTTTTTATATACCCAAATGTGGGCTTCATATCTGATAAATAAATAATTGAAATCATCCACAATCCTTTGGAACTTATCCATAAACATACAAACGGAATCTGAATTTTGAATAAACGAGTGCTAAAGAATTTAGATCCTCAAGTCTATACATAGAAACAAAGAAATAGTATCAACTGAATTCCTCAAAAATTGGACAAAAAATTCATGTCCTAAATAAGAATATTCTGAATCTTGTTCTTTGGTTGTTCAAGATTATTTTTCTATCACTTCAAATTTTTCCTTTGACAGACCACTAACACCTTTCTTAGCCACCACAGCTTTCCTCGGTGTACCGAAAAACATCTATTTTCTCTTATCAGTTCTATGAATGATCTCTGTTGCTTTTGGAGATTCATGATCATTATCTGATAGTTTAACTATTATTTCTTACTCATTATTTTATTTCTCCTCACATGAAACAAGGTCATCCTATTGAACCAATTCAAGATTGTACTCTCTTCTTTAGTTGGTTTATTTACGTATCATGGCCCTCTTCTTCTTTTGTAGAGGTGGAATGTTTTTATGATTGTGCTTGAGAAGTTCATATCGAAAATTTCTGAAATGAAATATCATTCTCATGATAAAGCTCTACATGCCTCATGAAATCATCTGTTGCAACCCCTTCTTTCTCTACTTCGTCTTCTTCTACATCCTCTTACTATACAATTTCATATTCTTCTTATAGTTCCATAATTACCATTATCATTCCTGGAGTCAGTAGATGTGATTCTTGCATAATTTATTCTATTCCCTAGACTTATTTAGAGTATTTCTTAGAGTACATGAAAAGTGATTGAACTATTTCATCCTCTGAAAAATTCTTCTTCTAATTCTTTAGATTTTCATGTTTCTCATCCTTTGTGGAAGCCATAATCATCCTGTATTTATCTTTATTATGTTACAAGCTGACACTAGTCTCCCCTTATATCCTATTATTCTTATCCTCCCTGCACATATATACCACTTCATCCGGATAAGACTTTTTATTTTTCGGTTATGGAGGTGAAGATTGGGTTTCATGAAATGCAAGATTTATTTCCTTTGCATCCAATTAATTCATCTTTCTCCTCATCCCACATTTCATGAATGTCTCACCCACTTCTAGTTTCTTTGATAAAGATTTTATTTCATATTCAGGTAAATCATAGATTTATTCGGATTCACTGTTTAACCCTACCTTCATCACTATGCAACATAACATTAAAATTTCTTGTCTTAGAGATACAAGGACTTTTTGAACAAATCAAGAAATAGAGCTATAAGATTGTAATGAATATCCATATACATAATAATCTAAGACATTATTGTTCCATTCATGATATTTAAAATTATATAAATGATAAACATCACAAGGTTATTCTTCTTGAGGTTTACCGGAAAATATAGAAAATAAATGCCACTATTTTTTCAGTGTCCATATCCCTTTTTATAGGAATTATATACCCTGGAACACATAACACCAGAATCCTATAATTTTTAGAATTATGGTTGATATTCGGTGACTTAACCCCTGAAAAAACATGGCATTCTGTAGCCTTCACTTTATCAAAACATTATAAATCATATGGTAGCTTATGGGTGTAGAATTTAGTTTCTCCCTCATAAGGGATTCCAATGATATTCACTACCATTCTGAACAAATGAGAATATGTTTTACCATAACGCATAAAAGAATACATATCATTTCCATCATGAACAAAAAAAATTACGGTTTTAAAAAATTATACCAACAACTACAAATACACCTATCCTATCCCTTTGGTTTTGAAGGACACAAACTCTACCATCCATTTAACAAGATATTTTTTTCAAATTGTAGAATCATATTTAGAAAATAACTTTATATCTACAAACCTTTCCCTATAGATCTTCCATTCAAAATTTCATTTTATAGATTACATTTTCTTCAGTATGGAATCCTCTAATGGAATTTGGATTTGGGCAAACAAAAAATATAGAACAATCCTTATGAGGATAAGACGATCTTTAGCATTCAATATCTTGACAACAGATATGGGAAAATGGTTAGGGGAGTCTTAATATAGGCGTTTTGAGTGACGATTCAACATCCCACATTGATCCAATGGTTGAAATATGATTGATCTGATCTGACGTTTTAGATGAAAACATAAGAAGGATTTTGGTAGGTTTTGATATTTTGAGGGTTTTAAGGTAAAACATTTGAATTTAACGAAAAGTGAATCTGAAATTTTTTTTAAAACAAAATGAAAATACAAACAATAAATAAATTTATTATAAAAACTTTAGTAACAAAACATACATTCTAGATTTTTAGGAATATTATCAATAATGACGAAATTTATTCTTGAAGAACATGATATACAAGAATAATTTATTAATGAAATGAAATTTTTTTAAATTGAATATTTTTAGACTACGAAAATTTCAATTATGAAAGAAATTTGACTACGAAAAATCTTGACAAAGAAAATATTTATATTGTGAAAAATGTTGTCTATGAAAAAAATATTTAACTATGAAAACATATTTTGTCTAATTTTTGTTTTTGACTATGATATTTTTTTTAGCATGATAAATTTTTTACTACGAATTTTTTTTGAATACAGACACAATTTGAATACGCAATTGTTTTGTATAAATTTTTTTTGGACTAAAAAGAAAATGAACTCCACCATTGATAATTAGTTTTTACTATAAGGAGATATGTTTCAATTAAAAGTTAACATAGAATATTACCTCAAATTTATCATTCATATATTTTGTTTAATATATTTAAATCTAAAGGAGGTTAGATATTTTGTGAAAATATCATCTTTTTGATCTTCAGATCCGATAAACTGATGAATTATGTCTCTTTTTAGTGTATGTTCTCTAAGAAAGTGATGTCTAATATATTTTTTTTCACAAGAGTGATATGTAGGGTTTTTTCTAGTGAAATGTAAATAGTGATATCACAAAATATTTGTGTTTTGGTAAAACTAATTCCATATTCTATGAGTGTGTGTTTCATTCACAACACCTGAGAAAAAAAACTTCCTACTACTACATATTCATCTTTAATAGTGTTAAGTGCTACCAAGTGTTTTTTTGCAGGACCAAGAATATAGGAAATATCTTAACAAATAGAAAGTTCAGGATGTACTTTTCCAATCCATTCTAAATTGACCAAAATCATCATCTCAAAAACATTTCAAAAAATAATTTCATAAAGTATAAAAGTGTCTTAAATCAATGGTTTTCATTAAATAGGGAAATAAAATTAAACATCTTTTAAATTTGATTCCTTATGATTAGATTTATATCATTCAAAAAATCATACTAAAAACATAATTTCCGGACGACTAGTTATCATGTATATTAGACTTGTTATCGTAAAACGAAATGATTTTTGATCTACTGGTTTTCTAGCTACAACAAGATCATGTGAATTAGTGGAACCAATTAGGGTACATATACTTTTAGTTTTGTTATATCAATACGTTTTATAAGGATATATAATATAATTATATTCAAGTATATGTTTTCCTTCTGGTTTTTGAGAAATTTTAAATCCTAGGTAAAATGTTAACTCACCCACCATTCTCATTTCAAACTCAGATTTCATTATATTCGTAAAAAATCTATTAAATATTATTGAGATAAACTAAATATAATTTCATTATCATAAATTTGAACAATGAAAATATTTTTCTTATCATTATATTTAAAATGAGTTTTATCAGCAGTTCCCTTAACAATGTTTATTTGTATCAAAAATAATGGAGGTCAATCATACTAGGCACTAAGGGATAGTTTAAGTCCATATAACGATTTGGTATGTTTCAAAACAGGTTCAAGACATTTTTTATCTTCAATAATAGTATTTTTTCAACATAAACATTCTCTTGAACATATCCATTAAGGAAATAACATTTTACATCCATTTGAAAAAGTTTGAAATTGAAAAATGCTGAAAAGGCATGTAAAATATGAATAGATTCTTGTCTGCCATCTGGATCATAGGTTTCTTCATTGTCTATTCCTTTTAGTTGATAATAAAATTTAAAAACTAATCTTGATATCTTTATGACAATGATTCTATATTCATCACACTTATTTTAGAGGACCCATTTCATTCCAATTGGATATGATTCCATTAGTCCTTCAACCAAGGTTTTGAATTTGTTCTTTTCGAATTAATTTAGCTCATCCTACATGGCTTTTCTCCAATCATCCTTACATAATGATTCATTAGTGATTTTTGCTAATAATTGGGAAAGTAATGTTAGATGTTCGACTTTACTTCGTAATGAACTTCTAGTCCATACATGTTGATTTACTTCAATAGTGATACTATAAATGGGATGAATCTTAAGAAACAACTGTTTCGGGTTTTGTTATTCATTTTCATCAACATATGGTAGGAAATAATCATGGTTAAATGATTCCTAATTTTTTTTTGAAAAATTTACCTTATCAAAAGAATCTTCTATCATGGGTTGATAATCAGTTTTTGAAAACACATTTGATGATATAGGTTAAGGTTGTTTAAAAACAAAATGATCACTTTCATAGAATTTAACATAAACTATTTCTTCAACAGTAAAAGTATTTTTAATAAAAACTCTATAAGCCTTAGATGTTGTGAAGTATCCTATGAAAATTCCTTCTTCGTATTTGGGTGAAATATATATGTAAATTATCTTTAGTATTTAGAATCAATATTTCAACCATATATGTAGAAGTAGGAATGTCTAGTTTTTTTACCATTAAATAATTAATAAAGAGTTTTTTTAATAAAAGGTCTAATCAAAACATGATTTATAGACTTTCAAGTATTACATACAGCTTCAGCCCAAAATTTATTAGCTATAGAATATTTAGTCCACATGGTTCTTGTTATCTCATGAATAATTCAATTTCCACTTTCAACATCACCATTATATTGAGGGGTTCATGGAGATGAAATGTTATAAGTAATTCCTTTTCTAATACAAAAAAGTTAAAAATATTAATTATAGAATTCTCATCCATGAACACTATGAATAATTATCAATCAAATGTTTTTCCCATTTTTATCTCGGGCTCTAAAAATGTTTAAATAATAAAAATATTTGAACATCTTTTCTAGAAAATATACCCATTTAAATCTACTGTAATCATAAACTAAGACAAATACATAATATTTTCTTCTAATGCTTAATTTTTATATTGGACCAAAAATATCCATATTCCCTAACTTTAATCCATTATGAGTTGATACTTCACCGATTGATGTAAAACATGATTTATGTTTCCTCCCAAATTTAAAAGTTTCAAAATCTTTTGAAGAATCAAATATATGCTCTGATTGATCCTTAACTATTATTTTAATTGAGAGTTTACATATGTTTCTAAAGTTACAGTGTCCTAATCTTTTATTATATAACCACAATTGATATTCCATTTTACAATGGAAAGGTAGATTTGTTCCCCTAAGTTCTTCTACGTTTTGTGTGTATACATTATCTTTCTTGTGGCAAGAAAGAATAAAATCTTCCTTGAAATTGTGTACTATGAATTTTACATTCCTAAAATTCCCATGTTAACCTTCATCACATAATTTACTTATGATAATGAAGTTGTACTTAAGTCCTTTAACCAATAATTCATTTCAAAATAATTTTTTTTCATGAGGAACAATGTTACCTATACCAAAAATTTCTCCTAAAGTAATATCCCCAAAATATAATTTTCCTCTTTTCATCTAGAATGTCATTTCAAAGAAGTTTTTGTTTCCAGATATATTCCGGGAATATCCACTCTCCATATACCATGTATTTTTCTGGTATATTCTTTATTTTCCTGATAATTAAAAAGTTAGACTTTCTGAATCCAAACGTTCTAGGATACAGAAATTTAAGAAACTAAAGGTATAGGTATCAACATTTTTTATAAATAAGATTTATGAAATACTAATGATTGAGTTTTGTTTTAAGAAATTTTTTTTACCAATGTCCAACATACTGATATTTAGTGATAAATGGATCACTTTGAGGAAAAAATAGTTTTTACTAAAAACTAGTTTATAATAGGTATAAATAAATAAATAATTATTCCTTAATAGTTGAATTTGGGAATACATCTTTTCAAATGTTTCCTTACTTAGGATAAAATTTGATAAACACTTCATCAAGGAACATATTTCTGACATTATTTTTATAACCAATTTTTTATCTTAAAAAAAAAATTTTAGAACTAGATATAGTCTCTAAAATATTTTCTTATAAATTTCAATTTTCATGATCCATATAATGTTTACCCATCTTAGAATTAACATTCCTATGATTTTTGAGAATACTATTAAAATAAAAAAAATATCAACAAGAACATTAGAAATATATGATTCTTCTTTGGCTAAAATAAATAGTCTAGAATTATATTTATCAGGATTTTTCTTGGGATTCAAATTTTCATTCTCAAGTAGTTTAGCAGACCTCGACACATCTTCATAAGAAGGTAATGTATTGTCTTCTGATGAGAGAAAAACATCATCTAAAGATTCATTGTATTTATCATCAGTATATTTTTCATTCAAGGATACATTGTAATATATTGAGCATTGTGTAACATTGGAATTAGGCAAAGATTTTCAATGGGTATCTTTGCTAGTAGACCAGGATTTTTCAGTTCAGAAGATTCATACTCTGGGGATTCATCTGATGATTCACAACCAATATCACTCCATGTGTCATTATCTTTAAAAACATTCATAGATTTATCCATGTAGTAATTTTTTCTATTCATATCATAATTCTTTTCCTTTTGATCATTTTTTCTTAAGTAATATAAATCCATCTCGAGAGGTCCTACATTTTTTCATTCATAATAAGTGGCTTTTGAGTCATTATTGAATTTTTATTCTTCCTTCATATATCTATACTAAAACTATTTCATTCCTATAATCATGTTCATCCTTCCAGAAATATTATATTCCTTAGTCATTGAATTTTCACTTTCACAAGATTTAGATAAAACATTTACATTCCTAGAATTGGATCTTATAACCCATTCATATGTCATGGATTTAGTTTTAGTAAAGTCTACAATTACATTTGCATTATTCATCTTAATCATATTAGGATGTATCTTAATTCATGTCTCAAGATGAAGAAGAGCTCTAAAAAGTTCATCAAGAGTAATTGTAAATACATTCCAATTCTCATCTATACTAGTTCTCTTAGATTCCACTCTCATTGGGCATGATATATATAATATTTCCCATAAATGCTTCATAATCATGACATTTCCCACCCATAAATTGTATAATGTTATCAATTTTGATAAAAATTTCTTGTATATTTCATACTGGTTCTCCATTGGAAAATATATTCCATGATATTCTTCTCTAAGCATAGCTCATCTAGAATATATATCCATGGATGTACCAAACTGTGTAACTTCCCATTTCATCCAAATACAATTAGTGGCATTAAATAATAAATTTTAATATATATATTCCTAGTACTAGAACACAACAACATATTGCATGACATGCAATTTAATTGATATTTTGACTTCTCTGGGTTGGTAAAGGTTTGGACATCATTATCCAGAATCTTGTAATCTATAGTAAGCCTTACAAAATTGTCTACTCTGGTATTAATAACAAAAGTCTTTATACATTATCTCTAACACTCATAATTATTACCATAAAAAATATGTGGTCTAGTAGGATTTAGATTGTTAATTGAGCCAAAGATAAATCCTTCCATTATATAATAAAATATATTTCCATAAAAACATGTTAATAGAAAAGGTTTGAAAATAATGATAAAAATTTTAAGGCAAGAAGAAATAATTAGAACTATGAAAACAACCACAAGAAAACATATATGTGAATATAAGTAAATTAAAGACATCATTGGATAGAAATTATTCAATTAAAATAATGATTATATCCTCAATTACAACATGGGGGATTGTAAGTATAAAAACATTTATTTGACCATAAGGAAAAAATGTTTAACAATGATAATCAAGGTAAATTCACAAGACCTCTTTTAGTTCTAATTATACATACATTCTAATTTATGGATCTATGGTACCAAAAAAGTAACTCAAGGAATGTTAATAATCAAGAAATTCTACATAAAAGCATATATAATCATACACAAAAGGGTATAAAAATGATATTAGGATGTATAATAAGGTTATAATTTCTTCATTTATCAAAATAAAACAGAAATAAATTTGAAACAATATAATTAAAATGTATGAAATATTTTTTCTCCAATGGTATGGTATCCAATATCCTTGGATAATGGTCCCTTGATTTAGACATTCAAGAATTTATATCTTACCAATAGTTGGGTAAACAATCTATTGGAATATCAGAATATATCTTGTTATCCCCACAAGCCCTCTATCATTTACGTAGTCATCACCTCTCTCTTACTATCCATGGAAGTCCACGAACATTATGGTATTTGGAATCCCTATCTTTCTAACCCCAGAAGACATCTATTGTACTCTGCATCAATCGAAGTCATATAAAGAATTATGAACAAGATATTTAGATCATGAAAATGCATGAGAGTCTATCTTCCTAAATTAGTTCATCAGCATGTAATATATAGAGTGATAGAACACGCCCTGATCTCATAAAAATTAGATCCTTTTTAAAAGAACATCTCCAATGGTCGGATCCCTCCTCCAATGGTCATATTTTTCCTTTAATCTCAGAGAGACCTATACACATATCACTCAAACAACAGTTAGTTAGAAACATATTGTACGACATAATTTCATAACAATTGAAAGTAAAATGATTGTGCTCAACCAAAACTATTTTTCATTGTATAAAAAAAATATAATTTGACGTCCATCCAAATAAAAATTAATAGTCTATAATATATGAATATTCAGATTCTGTTTTACAATGAATTCAGAATCTCAAATCTAAATATTTCAGAGTCTGGATACCAATGAAATGAGAATCGGAAGTTTTAGGAATTAAACATCCAAATTCAATGGAATTAAGTGTTCGAATTATAATGAATTAAAGATCTGAATTTTGAGGAATTTTGAATTTAAATATTGAGGAATTCAGAGTGTAAATTTTGAGGAATTCAGTGTTCGAATTTGGAGAAATACATAGTAATAATTCAAAAGAATTAAGAGTGTGAATTTCATAGAATTCAGGACATTAATTTCATAGAATTCAGAAACTAAATTTCAAATATTTCGAAACATTAATTTCAGAGAAATCGGAAACACAATTTAGATAATTCGGATTCTAAATTTCAGAGAATTTAGAACCTGAATTCAGATAATTTTGTACCTAAATATATAGAATTCGATGTCCTAATTTCAGAGAATTCGAATTCGGAATTCAGATAATTTGGAAACTAAATTCGTAGTATTTGAAACCTAAAACTATACACTCAATATCCAATGAATTATAAGATTTCGAGATTTTATATGTGAATCAAAACTTTATACATAGTAATAAAAAGGGTTATATTTAATTGTATTATAGAGAGTACAATGAAGACCATGTTAAGGATAACAAATTTCATTGGGAATGGAAATTTTCCTTATGAAAATAATCCTTAGAGAAAATAAATTTTCCATTAAGAAAAAGTGTTTATGATTTTCAAAACATGTTGAAATTTAATAGTTATATGGAAACATTATAATCTCAATAGATATCAGGGTTTTTGGAATTTTGATGAAAAAATGAACAATTTAGGTCCAACATACAGTAGTGTGGAAGTTATGGTTGAGATCTTATTCTACATTGAATACATTTAGTGTGAGTGAGTTTGAAAGGGGATGACCTGGGACTAGAGTGGATGTGTTCTTTGTCAATAGGGGGATATGTAAGCTAAACTGTAAATTAACATTGAACCACACCCTTGTTGGTTGTTATTTTGGAGGAAAAATGTCTCAATTTATTATATAAATTCGTGGTTCTAAGAATGATAGTCTTAAGTGTAGTAAATTAGGATTGTAGCACCATGAAAATTAATGTATGGATATTAATTGTTTATTATATCATTATTGAGGAATTAATACTATGGTTTTATCCATGTTCTAATGAATTTTCAAAATTTATATTGGTGATTTTTTTTGAATAAATTCATACTGTAATATTCTTTTTCCCAGATTCCATGATTAGTTATTTTCAAATTGATATAGATAAAATAATGGGAGTTTATAGTGGATATAGGGTTGATTTTAATGTCCCATAATGGTGCAATATGAGTTCACATTATTGGCTCACCATCTTCTTGTTAAATGGAGAGGTTGACATGGCGAATAGAAAGATGAACACTGTGAACAAAGACATATCAATTTTTCATAGCTGTAATGTTTTTCAACTATGTGAGGCAATGGAAGTAGTTAATATTTTTAATCTATTTATGGCTCTTCCAATGTACATGAATGAGTATCTTGCCCATACAATAAGGAGAAGTTCTTCATCCTGTGTTTTTTACATATTGTGATGCTGCAGAACAAGTAGTCTTCAGTATTGAATATATATATCCTTATGAATTAATTTGATTCTACTATTACAAAATAAGGGACCTACATGTCTATAAAAAAATATATGGATACTTCCCAGAGAGGATGAAGAATTGGTTGTGATCATTGGGAGATAGTGAGTCGACTCTAAAAATTACAAGGCAATGAGCCTAGGTGAGGAGTGGCGTAGCCCAAACCTTTGTAATGGGAGTGACTACTATGATTAGAGAGATATATAATGGATTTTTTTGGATGAAAACATGATGATATATTCTTATTGGACATATCTTTGTGACGATGAACCAATTATATACTCATGTCTAAATATACATTATTTATGTATAGTAAATAAGATCAATAAACCTTAAGCATATCCTCTTAAAGGGAATAAAAACTGACCATCAATGTTAAGAGGTCAAAATAATTCATGGTAAAGTAAAACTATTATATTTTAGGTCATAGGATTTTTAGATTAATTATATACATGATTCCATTCTACCAATGTTACTCTCACTCTAATCAATTTATAAATGCTAAAAACAGGTTATTGATATTTTATTTTTTACATGTTTTGTTGATTCAACTCATAATCTATGCTGAGACTCTTAAATATTTGAATTTTCATTCAACTTTGGTGCAAACCAACACATTTACTACGTTTTATCTTAACTCATATAACAGAATTCCTAGATAGGATTATTGTTTGATTAAATGATTTTTTATGGAAAAACATATATGGATAACATTTTATGTATTTTATATAACTAATTAACCTTTTTTCTAAAATAAATTTATGCATAATCTAATTTATTTTAATATTATATTCCTTTATTGTTAATTCATTTCATTTTTTGTGACCATGATAAAGAATCCACAAATAGTTAACCATTCACCATGAGAGAAGTAAAATAAATCCATTGAAATGATAATGATCTCTATAGTGGTTGGATTATCATGTTGATGATAAATGAACCCCTAACCCTTGGGGAAAATTCCTAAAACTAATATTGGTTCAAGTTGAATCATTCCCTCTATGATCCAATGTATCTAATTGGATGGGTTCATCTCAGCACTAATTTTGAACAACCATTACTTGCATGGGAGATTCATCCTTTAAATATGATTATACATACACATGAGCGAAGTGAATAAATCATATGGTCAATGGTGTTTTAATAAAGTAAACCATAGACACAAAAGTTCTTAATAACATTATATGAGAAGATTACACACAATAAATCATTTTAATTTAATAAAATAACTATTATAAAAAGCCATGATATATTATATAAATTAAAATAAACTGAATCAACACATAGGTTTATCATTCTCATCATCAACCACACATGAAATGAACATTAAAATGTATAACAACTTGCATTAATTTCAATTAATTTTTAATATAATGTGAAAAATCCCTATGTAAATAAATAAATTATCTTATTATTTTAAATTATAAATTTATCTTAATTTCCTATGCAAGTATTTCTAGATTTATCCATCCATTAAAATTTTTATCAAATTAAATTTTATATTATTTTTTAAATTAATTGTGTATAAGAAGTTTAAATGGTGGAACCATGGTGTATACCTATCTGAAACCACCATACACCATTCTAGTTATGTATTGGTTATTCTTACAATATGTATTTGACATGGTTTTTCACATATTATTTTGAATTTATAATGTAAAAATGAGTAAATTTGAAAAACAAATTACATATCTCATTTTTATTATAAGCAATGAGTACCATATTAAATTCATGAGTTAATTGAAAGGAATTTATTACTTCAACAGGGTGTAGTTCAAAATTTATTTTTTATTTGAATTAATTTAGTCATTTATTGTCTTCAAAAAACTTTTCAAATGACATGTAAAACATTATATTTAATTTGATTTGGTTTTATACTATAATTATATTTCATTGTATTGAAATAATTTATGAATATACTTTCTAGATTTCATTGTACACCATGCATATGAGTTTTTAAGGCATTATGTGTATATGTTGATACATGAAGTGTAACCACTTTTGGAAATGTCTATGTCACATATGTAAGGAATATATTGGTATTCAGCCATGTATTTTTATGACACAGATGACATGTACAATAGTTATACAACATGTAAACTCAGTATATCTTGCATATCAGTCACATTCAACATGAAATAAAAATGACACTAATTTAAGTACAAGGATTACATGGATTTCTCTAATATGTCATGTGATAGTCTAATATTTCACATGATAGTCTAGATGACTTAAATATTGAATGTAATGATATTCCATGTGTTATTTTTAAATTGTAATGTCTTGAATCTTATAGATAATTCAGATATAGTGAACTTCTACACACTATTTGTAATTTGAAGTGACATGTCTGGTAACTGTACATCCAACCAAAATCTATGAAATATCGTGATAATATCCCAAATCATTCTTCAATGACACTAAACCTGTATAATATTACATGAAAATGAACAATTAAATTTTAAAATATTTATATTAATGGACTAATAACCTAAAAATGAATAATAATAATAATTGATAAATCTATCAAAAATATAATTAGTAATTATAAATTTGAATGTGTCATCACTAATACCACATGAAATTTATGAGTTTAGTTGTATTTTCTAAAACCAATTAACATTGATTTTTTTCATAGAAAATAAAAAATAAATAATAATAACATAATGAAAAATGAAATTTCAGTTTATTCTATTCGAGGAATCATAAAAAATAACAAAGAACCAACTAGAAGAACATTCACATTAAATTTACAATTAATTTAAATACAAGAATCACCTAATTCATGATAATATTTATTCAAAAAAGGTTTTTATATTCCTAACATCCCTTTGGTTGTACCATATTTAATATAAGTGGGTACAAATAATAATCCCTTATTTAGTGATCCACACATGGTCCTAATATCTCAAATAATTATCGATGGTACTTTGGGTGAAGAAAATGTGGTACATTTCATCATACATCTCTCCCTTTGATTACCACAACATCCATGAGAATAAAAAATTGTTTTTTATATATCATTTAAGAAAGGAGAAGGAAGGTGGAACTAATTCATAGAACATTACAAAGTAGATAAATCTCTATGGAGGGGAATTTTTTTCTATAAAAATTATTCTCACAACTTTTAAAAAATGATATAGTACATTTTATATTGAGCTGGGGTCAGATAGTTGATAATTTCATGAAGTCCTTTATCTAATATATAAATACATGGTGGATCAAACATATAATAATGATAAAAAATTATTATTTTCTTGAATCGTTCATGTCTTAAAGAAAATATATATACCAATAAATAAATTTACATTTATTTCCATGATATTTAGTATATAATTTTTATTATTGTGCTCATATCACAATCTCAATCACCATTAATGATATTTAACAAACCATGAATAACTAATATCTTTCATTCAATATATATATATATATATCATTCATTTTCTTGTGAATGATTATTTATTTAACATTCTAGCCACATAATATAGTTAATGGATATATATGATCATTGAATCTCATTCTTTGACCATAAAAATACTATTCTGTAAAATAAATAAATTCATGATGACTTTAATTATGATTAACAAAAACACTAAATTGGTGACTCTCTATGATTATTCCACTGTGACATTGTGTGAGTTTTCCTTAAGTCCAATATCAATGTATTGAAACATATAAATGCATCAAAGAAGAAGAAGTTGATCTTTTTATCAAGATAGTCACATAAGAATACTCACTATGTAATATAATCCTTTTGTCTTGATATCTTATCCTGATGGTTATAAAATCATGTCTTAAAATTATATGGTTGATACATATTTCTTTCACTACAAAAAATGAAACTATCCATACACCATGGCCATGGAATATTGTTCAAAGAATCCTTTCCAAAACAAAAGATAAAATATCAACTTCCATAAATATAGAAGGGATAAATCCTTCAATAACATATTCATTAGTGCCATATCTGTCATGATATACCCAACATACCCAACTTCCACATAGAAATTTGGAATCATATTTTATAATAATACATATAAGTGTTAGATTCATGATATACATTATTTATAACATAAAGTGTAAAGACCAATACTCATAATATATGATATGAATAACCTACTATAGTTAAACCTGTGGAATTTTTATAGGCAAGTAAATCTATATAATCTCCCATACAAGATATTATCATGTGTTAACATCATGGGATGATGCCTAATCCTCTTATGAGTATCTATCACTATATAGTATTCACTATAGTGTCCCAAAATAATTTCCAATTTAACTATGGGAAATAGAGCTTAATAATATTCCCATATTGTTATATGTTTATATTCATAACAGGAAACTATATATTACCTTTTAATGTGATAGACTCTCTATAAAATTTTCACATTAAATTAATTTAAAAAAATTAATATATTATTAGGTGTTTATTAATACTCACATATATTAATATATATATATATACATCACCTAAAGTATAAAGTAGTTGTATCTAGGGTTTCAACTCCAATAATGTTTACCTTATACTTCTGTTGATAATAAATACCATTCCACTTCTCTTTTTAAAGGTATGAAGGAAAGCTAAACAAAAAAAAATAGTAAAAATTCATTTTAAATTTTCATTTATTTTCTTTAATAGAAAAAAATGAATGATTTCTGAGTGAGTATCCTTGAGTAAATTTTACCCAGTGTGGTGATTTTTGAGAAATTTTATTTTATGATATAATACATTGATGTTTAGAGAGTCCTACTAGATCATGTTTTTCTAGTGCTGTTATGATGAAGAACCTTTTAGTATCCAACTTATTCAACGGTATTATAAAAAATTGGTATCATTTCTTTAATGTATTCTATACGTATTGGTAGATAACAAAAAAACAGCTGATTTAACATTTTTTTCTTAGATACATTTTTATTTTAGTGAATGTTACTATCATATTATGTATAGAGTCAAAAGATTCAATGTTATGGATTGTATATTTGATTATCAGGATTTTTAATTCTAGAGGATTTAGTTTGAATAAAAAACCATTCAAAAGGCACTGAAATATTTTTTGAAATGATTTAAGATGATATAAATTAATGATGGGTAATGAGAAAGGCTAGATATAATGGAATTAATATTCGTGAGGATGTTGTAGGAATATAATATAGCCTTCAGTGTTATGGAGGTGAATAATATATAAGAGATGATTATAGTCCTAGTAGATATATATGAGAATCCTATAAAACTATATAGGTTTTGTTTTATGTGATATTTGTTTATAATAAATAAATCATAATGAAGGAATTCAATAGATCATGTTAATGATTTCTATATTTTCACGATCTAGATCATGTTTTTGAAGGATTCATTTAGAGTTCATATCTTGTTATAATGATGTTATCATCCTTTCTACAATATTTAGATTAAATTGTTATATAGTTTAGAAAATCCTCTGGAAAACATGGTATGATATTAAAGTATATACAAATATTTATTCTTTATGAATATATAAAATGGATATATTTATATGAACCTTCTATTGATTCATTGAATGAATATGGAAGAGTTTTCTTTCCTCATTAATGAATGCGTATGAATTTGGAAGCAATCGTGAGATAGTGGACTAGAGGTACATCTACCAGACCAAGTCCAAAATTTATGGATCTATTGAAAATGGAATCATCTTAAGAAGGATCATCATAAGCCCAAAAAAAATTTAAGAAGATATATTGTACAAGGATATAATTGTATATACCCTATAGTTAAGTGTAGTTCTAATCTACTCTAGTTTCTATATACAGTACTGTAATCTTTGAGTATAAATTCCAGTGTTTGTTTCCACTATACCACTGAAATGGGATACATACTGAATTATATGTTTAGAATATTTAGAAAATTTCATCTACTACACGATTAATATTTCTATATTGTATGTAAGATAGATTCAAAAATCCTATTAAAGGAGGTAGTTTCCTTGATATGAATTCCAAGACTGCCAAAAATAATTTTTTAGATGTAACATTTGGTGAAGTTATTTAAGGAATGAAATTTTAAAATAGGTGGTAGAAACACACTTATATATACTTAGTGATTAATATATGTGTAAAAATCGGAGAACATTATAAGTCAAATATGGTAGTGGGTGCTACACTGTATAATTTCTACCCATGGATGTCCAAACTTTTCATAGTAATTTTTTTTAATCATAGTGATAAATTTTTAAATAATCTTTGGAATAAAAGAATGTATAGTATAGATAATTCTGACACAAATATTTATGATAGTGATATACATAGAAATAAGAAGAATGTGAGCATTAACTTGAGATGAAGGGCATCAAAATTCATGAATACGAAGAATCTGAATATTGATATCCAAGGGATTACTCCATGTGAATATTATAAAGGATCATAATATTTTTTTGACGTTTATTAATGAAATAATTATGAATGTATGTAATATTTCATAAAACAAATTTCAAAATTGTATGGAGTATTATTATAATGGTAATCTTTGGCTGCGAGGGAATCTATAAGTATGTTGAAGAGTTTGACATCAGATAATAGTGGTATGTTTACAGAAATAAATTTTTGAAACTTCTTCAAAAACACATGAATTTGACAAGAAATAAGTGTACTAAATATTCCAAAAAAAAGTTGTTGAGATGATTAATTTACCAATTTTTGGAAGATCATGGGGCATGACACTGCACTCTGGAATGGTAATTGTTTTTTGAGGGAAATAAATATACTCATCAGCTTATCTATAGAATCTCTTTATAAGTCATATTATAAGAGCATACAAAATAATTGTAGACCATTAAAACAATATCTTTTTCTCAAATCAATGTCTTTATATGTTTATATTATGTTCATGTGGATGGGAAAGATTAATACAGTCTTGAATAAAAATCCATTATATGTTTCTTTGTGGTCTATGGGGATGAAAATTATTGATTTACACTATAGGATAATTAAATGAATAAGGTCATCCAAATTAACAATGTTTTATTTACTGCGAATTTTAATTTTACGTTAATGAGCATCATATTAAAATATGTAATGGATAAAAAGAAAACAATAATAAATTTTGATCAGAATGATCGATTTAAAAGAATTTTAATTCTAAATAATTCAAATAAACATGAATCTACATGATGATTTTAAATTTAATACGAATATTAAAAGATTTGTATTATTAATGTTTTAAGAATTATATCAATGGAAAGATGATCTCAAATATTTATAAATGTTGAATATTGGTTACAATTTTTTGATGAAGAACATTTAGATACTGTAATTCTTGAGAAATCAAAGCTACATTTTAAATTAAAAAGATCAATAATAGTCATAATGATGATTATGTGGTATTATTGATTTTAAAAGATTTGTGAGAATAATAAATCATGGTTGAAGTGGGTGACCTCAAATATTCACACAAGTTATTTTTGGCTATAAAATATGAGATAGATTCAATATATGAACAAAAAATGATAGTTTGGGGGTTTACAATCCAGTGAAAGAACAACTGAAAATAATAGGGGTTTTGGGATATAATATATAGTTTATAGAATGAAAATTAATGGTTAAATTTTTGTTTTGAAATGGATTCATCATTATAAGGATATTTATTCCTCTAAAATACATTCTATGGAATTATTTTATACTACCATTTGAACCATGTTCAGATTTGTTACTTCTAGAGTAATAAATCTTGAAAAATGGATTTGAATATTGATTTTCTTCATGAGGATAAAAAGGAATTAATATATATGATGAAACATGACAGTTTTATGGATTAATGTATTCATCACATTGTGTGAAAATCGAAAATAATTCTATATGTTTTGAAATAAAAAGGTAGTGAGACAAGAAATTTGACTCATTTATCAATGATAACAAATTTAAGGGATGTAACTCAAACAATTTTTTTTATTGCAAGGAAAAGAATATAGGTATTTCATCATTTTTCAAAAAAATATTGGTGACATGTTACTGGTGTGTCCATCAATCCAAATTATTTAGAGGATAAATATGGAATAGTTTGGAATGATTCAAATAAAATACCATAGAAAAGAAAAAAGTGATATTGGACATGAGGATAGAGCATGATTTTTTGTCCAAAATAATTGTTAAAATTCATAGAGAGTATATACAAATCATTATTTGATGAATTGTGATGACAATTTTTTTACCTATCACAACTTCACTTTTGAGTAAATTTAATCCTTAAAAAGATTAATCACTATTAATTTAAAAATTAGAAAATCACAAGGAGACTGTAAAATGTTCATAAGTTATAGGGAATATCATATATTCCATGGTGTGAACTCAACAAAATATAGCTCATTCATTTGGAGTGGATAGATGATAAAAGTAAATCAAAGGAAGGATAATTTTGAACTCATGAGTTGGACTATGAAGTACATCAATGGAATATAATATGTTTCTATTTGGTTTAGAGAAGATGATTTCTTATAAATGTACATTATTTTAGAATTTCATGGTGACTCAAACCCATGAAAAAGGATAACTATATATGTTTTTAAATTTCAAGAGGTGTGATCATTTTGATATTGAGTTCTCATCTGGTGATTTCACACTTGTCAAAAGAATTACATTAAGTGGTGGTAATAGAAGAAATATTTGAAATGGTACCCATGGGGTGACTAATTATTTTGCATTTATATATCCAATAATGTGGACTAATATACTATGATATCCAATGTTTAATAAATCAGAAAAAAAAATATTCTATATATAAGTATAAAAAACATCAATCTAATGTACCATTTTATTTTGAAAATGTTGGAGGATAGAGGGCTAGAGTTTTAGAATATTGATACCAAATATAATCTCATAGATGTGTTCACCATGTTTTTAGTCCACGATTTTCTAAAGAAACATTATACCTCATTTTAATTTGGGTAAATAATGGAGAATATATTATCATTACATATAATATAAACAAAAGTTTATCTTATGAAAATGTGCTTGAGGGTTTCATGGATATCCTTGAAGTAGTATTCAAGTGCGAGATTTTTGGAATTATGTGAATCACCATCAATTTATGGATTAATATTATAATAATTATAATATATTTTACACCCTTTAATCATGTGTGGGAATCAAAAATATGCTTTATCATGTTGGTGAATTTTTTATCAGAAGATGTGTTTTTTGATAATTTACTAGCATGATAATAAATCTATTTAATGTTCAGGGGGCTAGATTATTGGAATTTTATTAGGTGTTAGATCACCTAAATATTGGAGGTGTTTACATTATAATCACACTCTACATAGAGTATATAGAAATGAAGTGATTTATAATATGATTGTTCTTTTACTAAAGTCTAGTGTTCATAGTAGGGAAATCCATTATGTGTTGAATGTTAAACTGTATAAAAAATGGATGCCTACATTCATAGGATGTTAGTTGAACAAATTGATTGAGTGGGACAATTTTTAAAATATGGGTGAGCCCACCTATTTTTTAGTTCTTTCATTCATGTTATTTACTTGAGTTAGTGATTTATGTGGCTTCCATGCAACAATTATTATAACATTATACATATGATAAAATTAAATACTGTGATGCTTCTCTCCAGGGATATATGATTAAATTCCATACCACATAAATATGGTTTTATTTATTTTACATTATTTAATTTATTTCCTAATACGAAATTTATGTATGATTTTTTAGTAAGTATATTTGAGTTAAATGAAATTTGTACAGTTATTTGGGTGAGGATTTTCATCCATGTTCTTGTATATTAATGTTCCATGAGTCCTATAAGATATAGTTTCCACCAGTGTGGTAATGGTGACTAAAATCTCTATGTGAGATGTTTTGCATGATATTATCATAAATAATTCTATTAAAACACTTCCAAATAATGAAATGATATTCGAGGTAAAACAAAAAAATATATTGATATTTAAAATTATCATAATTTTTATCAAAACTATGATCAATGTATCTCATTATAATATTATCATCCTCACCTCTAGAAAAAATAATATATCACATTCCTTTTCAATTACTATAAAATCATTTTCCCATTACACAATGACTCCCAGTTATTTGATTATTATCGAATGATTACACTCATGTAAGTAGAGATATATTTCCATGTACAAAACTAGACATATATGATTGTTACTTTTACCAAAGAATAATAAATCTCATTATTATATTTCCTTTCAATATAAATAGATTTATTTTGAGTATTCATATTACATAATATATAAAATGAAATTAAAACCATTGTTTTTAGATATTCCCATGATAAATGACTTTAACCATTTATATATATATATATATATTGTGAAATATTTAATGCACTTAAATATATCCTTTTAGATCTTCATAATCATTATTCATTTGTTTGACCAATGTATGTCATTAAAAATCATTTTCATATCCAATATATTTTAGAATTCAACTTATGGATATCATTTTTCATGGGTACTATATCATTTTCATAAAACACTATAAATATTAAAATTCTCGCAAAAACCCTATTTTATAATAAAGTTCCATATATATTTTGGATGAAATAGAAATATTTTATCACATCATAACAATATATATTTCAACTCTAAGATGATTTTCTGAATCCAAAAATTGAATTTTACAGCTTATATAATAGTGTGACACCATCAGAATCCTTAAAAAATTTGGCTTCATTCATATACACATCCTTAAAAAGTTTTACATTATCAAATGTAACTTTAACATCCTTTAGTATAATCTCATAATCCTAAAAATGTTATATGAAATGTAAAATCGAAATTAAATTCATCAACGATAACGGTGAAAAAAAAAATTCATAGTCAACACCATGATTTTGTTATAACATTATTCTATAAAGATACCTTTATATGTAGACACTCTACCAACCATGTAAGTTTTATTTTAGAAAACCCACATAATCCCTATGTTTTTTAATCATTTTGTGGGTTTAAACTATTTGAAATTTTAATTTATTTACACAGAGTCCAATCTAAATAGCATCACCACTATTCAATTATTTTAATCTGAAGTCTTGATTTGTATGTAAAGGTTGTAGGTTTATCTTAGGTTAACAAACTCTAGTGAACATTTTTAATTATAATCCCCAATCCCTTAGCCTATTGAGGACTAAAATCAGTCCTAAGATATTTTTTTATCTGAATCAATTTATTTTCCAAAAATTTATATGGAAATAATTCTTTTTTCCTCTAATAAAAAAATTATATTTGTTGGTCTTAATCTTAAATAACTTCAATAACATCTATCACTAATTACTCATCTAATATATTCATTCACATGAAATTTTTTTGCATGATCTAAAAAGACATTGTTTGAATGATATGATAGATATAATATCCCTTTATTTCCTTGTAATACATTAAAAATAAATACATTTTCGAATTTAAGACAAGTTTATGAGAAATATTTCACATTATTTAAAAAAATTATATAGAAATAAATCTTCTAATATTCAAAAACCATATCTTATTTTATTTACTGAAAATATCTTAGATGGGATTTAATTAATTAGGAATACAGACATTTTAAAATATGATACCTAGGAAGATGGTAGAAAATAATATTTAATCATTTTAATTTCAAATATATCTAAGAAGGTATAATTCCAAATTTAAATACACCATACCACTAATGTGTATCTATAGGAGTGAGATGAAAAATAATTCCATAATATTTTATATGATCAGAAGACCCTTGAATTTTTTCCCCTCCTCAATCTGATCTATGTATGTTAATATTCTTTAATATTTGATTATACACTAAATTTTTTTAATACATTGAACACTTAAATGGTCATAAATATATTCTTATTAAAAAAATATAACCATACCAACTAAAGTAATCCTTAATGGTTAAAAATTATTTATAGTTAACATGTGTTTGTGTATGCATTGACCCACATGCATTTTTATTTATAATGTCCAGTAGTCCACCAATTATTTCAAAAAAATTTACTAAATTTGAGTTCTACATTTTTACTAATAATCATGATCTATAAGTTTCAAATGATTTATAATAAAATGGATGTAGTAAATAATATTTATTCCCTTCAAATACTTTTTTTATTTACATGTTTTAGGTGAAAATTCCAAAATTAATTTTTATTTATTAATTTACATTGAACTTGTACTTTGTAATTTTATAAAATAGATTATAAATGATTAAAATATATATAAATCATAATCCATGGTTCTTATGTTATAAATTATTTCATTCAATAATACATAATTATAGTAAATATTAATAATTATTGAAAATCTATTCTTAACTAAACAACAAACAATAGTAAAATTTATATTTATTGAAAAAACTGTGTAAGAGTTTTTTAAATATAAAATTATCTCATTTGGTAAATATATTTTTTTTATATGAATCCCTCTAATGAAAAAAATTATTTCTCCATTTACAAACATATATATAAATCACATGAAAACAATTATTTCATATTATTTAGTATATATACAATATTACACATGTGTGACAAACATATGGTATCATGTACCCCTGATGATAGATGTAGAAAAAGGATATTTTCATCATATTCAATTATAAATAATAATTTAGTATTTTATATTAAATGATAATCCTATCTATTTTATAATAAAAAATTAAATTTAATAAATAAATAATTTATTTTTTAATTGAATTTATATAAATAATAAAAATTATTTTTTGATAGATAGCAATATTTTAAAAATAAATAATAAGAAATTATATTTTATATAAATATAGAAAATTTTTATTCTAGGAATAATTATTATTAAAGTTATAAGATAGATATTTCAAAAAAATGATATTTAAGTAGATAATCATATTATTTATATCATATATAATTCAAGGATAGTTATGTAAAGAACACATTTCCCAAAATCATCTAATGGATTATTTTGAATCACTTCATCTGAGCATAAAATACTATTAGGTTAACTCAATCAAGTGAAACCAAAATATCAAAATATAATATGGGAACCTTTTCTAATTTTGGTTACCCATTCCCAGCATTCTGAAGAAGTGTTAATCTATGGTCATCAATATTTTATGTGGCCTACCATTTAGCCAGATTGATGTATTGAGTTGTTTCTAATTTTGAGGGAATATATAACATTAATATATAAATATATCATAATTATATCACCATTTCATATAATCATATTATGAATTCCTTATGTATATGAATTCTATTAATGGTAAAACTTATGTTCCTTAAGCATTCGACGGAATTAACAAGTCTCATTCAGGTTAACATGTAACTCATAAATATTTAATGTTTTATATTATATATCTATAATTATAATGCCTTTTTTATTTAATCCATATACACATCCATCAAATTAATGTTTTATTTGAAACTACTTCGTGTAATTTATTAAAACTATATGAAATAAAAAACATATTCTCAATCATTTAGGATGATATATGTTACCAACCCCTCCTTTCTTAATTGAATCACATTCCAATGTCTAATAGATGTTTGACCCAAAGTCCAATAATCCATAGATCCTTACATAATTGATATATTATTTCCAATAATATCATAAAAATTAATACAAAGAAATGATTTTAATAAATATACATTCATGAAATATAACATATAAATTATTAGTTTTAATTAATGTCTGATAAATATTTTATTTTATCTAGCATGATACTGCATAAATTTAAATAATAAATAAATACTGGGATGCAATATGGTTAAATTAAACATGCCTCAAGGTGAAATTGTAGATAATTTTACATCATGCTAATGAGGTACCTACATCATTTGTAGGAATTATCTACTCAAATTAAAAAAACAATATAGTCATCCTAATATATTCTTATTACAAATCCATGAAGTTATTGGTGATGTGTTGCGATTTTTTTTAAATCACTTTGACTACTCTTATTATAGGGGTGAGAACTGTTCTAATGAGATCATCCTAATTGATCATGAGAATCCTATTACAGGTAATAACCAAGCCCTAATAGTTAGATTTAGTGGATTTTTAGAATAGTTTCAAATATGTATCGTGTAGCCACAATTATAACACTCATGTGATTCAATTGTATTTTCCCTTTTCATATATTTTAATGAACCAAATCTTAAAAAAAAGGTTGGGTAAAATGATGTAGAGTAAAATAAAATGACAATGTGGGTTGATTATCATGTTCCCATTTACCATGAGGGTTGTTATCCCTTGTGTGTTGTTCACAACATTGGAGTTTCAGTTTTTTTTTCAATGAGGGAAATGAGTTCCTTACACTAAAATTTTCATCAATGTGTGTATCTTCCATAAGAGATATATTTACCATGTCTGTGTAATTATTGATGTAGAACATTACTAATTGAGAATGAATTCATGATTTAAAAACCACTATGAACATATGGGACCTGAGTGATTCACTAGATATGACTTCTAGTGAAAAACATGAATTTATTGTAGACGTGGATGCATACTTTGTAACTAATTGGTTTCCATACAGTAGTTTTAATTTATATTAAATAGATAGGTATTACCATTTCCATGAAATATCTATAATAACAGAGAAAAATATCATGGATTTTTTTATCTGTGGTAACATTTAAATAAAATATCATATTCATCATCTTATCCATTGTTAGTTTTTAGTAGGAATCAAATAAACCAAAAATATTTGTTGGTGCTCCCTTTGGAATTCTAGTGAGTGTTCCACATGAAATAGTTCAATAGGTTGATTTACTATTACCAAAACATTAATCCTTTCATCAATTATTTAGAAAAGATATCTATTCAGTTGTGGTTCAGGGAGAGCTACATTCTTAGCAACATCTGCATGTTGGTTTTTGGGTCTCTTAACTAGTGTAATTTACCAGTTGTCATGTAAAAATCACTACTTGATGCTAAAATTAAACTTCCTTCATATTTATTTCTCCTTATACTATATCATAATATGAAGAATCATAAAATATAACATAAATGATATAATCTTATATAGATTTGTACAAATACAATATGAAAAGCACCAAACAACCATACATGACACTTAGAAAAGAACATGTTATCTAATATTTCATATAAAAAAGAATGATAAATATAAAATGGATTCCCAAGATATACATGTACATTAGTTGTTAAAATAATGAACACTGTGATGTTTTCCCATATAATTTACACACACACCATGAAAGTTCATAACTGATGCACTTTCCTCAAACATGTCCACTGAATAGCCCATACTCACAAGTTGTATCCATCCCTCTAGCTTCAATACATCGCTTTGAAGAATAATCCAGTGTTCCAATACTTTGGCAGATTCATCCATGTTTGTACCAAAAAAAATCCCATATATAAAACATTATATCATAAACCCATGTCTTTTAGAAGTTCTCATACCTTAAACAGTTCTTGAAAAAAATATCATAGTTATAATTTAATAAACCAAATAATCGGTGATAGACACAAACATCGTTTTCAAATATTTAATACTTGGTTTTTTCGAAAATCAATTATATGAAAATTGAAATCAACAAAAAAAATATTGAATTATTGAAAAATTTCATTTTGGGTTATAGAAGGAGGATATTGGGATAGAATCCACCAACCCCTAATGTGTTTTGCATGAATTATTGTTCCATTATTCATTAATTCAGGCTCCCCTTTAAATTCAATTGAATTCCTATGTCCACTATGGAAAAATCATCGAAATAATTCTCTGAGAAGAATATTACCACCAAAATCTCTTATATAAAGCATGGGGTTTGATTTCAAAATTAATATTATTATTGAGTACCAACATGAGTTATAAATAAAAATGTTGGTAGAGTTTAAATTATTCATTTTATGTAATAGGTTGTCATGCTATTAAATTTTCAGAAATCCACATACACTAAAAATATAGTATCCAAAACATATAAAACATAAAACCCATATAGTTCATAAACCAAATTTAGTACACAAATAGTTTTTATTCTTTGAAAACCCTTAAAAATATTTCAATCAGATTTACCAAGAATCAATTTTACCTATAAATATTTATTGTCATCATGAATCCACTCTTATAACCTTATTCCAAATCCCATTCTACGTCATACTCCTAATACTTCCATCAATCCTACCCAAATCCTCCAAAAAATGAATGAAACAACATAAAATTGTAATATATCTCAACCGGTGGCTATCACAAAATATCAACTGAATTGTTGAATAGTAAAAAAATTTATTCGATCAATCATATTAATGTACAAGTGAGAATATTTCAAAAATAATTTGTGTCTATCTATTAAACATTCATAAAATAATAATACATATATTATCATAATGATGTCTTGGATTAATTTAGGAAACTGAAAAAATAAAAATATTATGTATAATAAATATTTTAATAAATTGAGTTATATAACCAAGACATAGTCCACTAAAATATTTATTTAGTTTTTATTCATTTATATTATGTAATGATTTAAATTACAATATATTTTAATCAATAAAATGTTTATTTTATATTAATATAATTTTATAAACTTGAAATTTATCTAAGAAGATATTTTAAAAATTTTAAAACTTGTTATAAAATTTATTTTAAAAATATTATTTTTTATTTTTTTATTTTTTTTAAAAGTTTTTAATTAGTACATGTGTTTTTAGAATAGGGAATATTTATTATTAATAAAAAATGTATGAAGTAGTAATGAATATTAAAAATTAAATATTTTCCACTTGTTTGAATATTAAATTATAATATTTTGTATTTTCCATTAGGTGATGATTCATCACATTATCGTTTAGGGTTTATATATCATCATTGTTATATATGAGTGATGAAATTTAATTATATGTTAGTGTAATTTCTATTCTTCATGATATATTGTGGAATGAGATTCCTTCACTTTTTAAACACGCTCAGGTTATGTGTTGATTATTCACAATCAATTTTGGTAAACAATTTCATATAATTTTGTACAGTCTTAACAAGTTTTAAAGTGACTATGTGTTAGACTGGACAATGTATGAAATATTATGACATTTATAATTTAATAAAATAACAATTTTTAATCATAATATATAATATTATAATGGGAAAATTTAATCTATATGAATTTATCTCATAATAATAATAAGGAAACATTATCTAAAAGGATGAGATAACATATTCAAATAGAATTTCCATATAATGACCATACTTAAATGTATTCCATTTATCATAAGGAATTTTGGCTTTGTCATTTTGCATATAAATAAATTATAGGGTTTGGAGACTATCACTGAGTGTTTACTTCAAAAACATTTGGGTTGGTCTTCAGTTTATAAATACTAATGTCCTAATGTTTAAATTCTATAAAACTTTTGACATAATAAATCTATTATTTTATCATATCAAATAATTTTTATAAAAAATCCATTTTGATAAAATTAATATACTTTCAATTATTATTTCGGAGCTTATAAATATCATTAACTTAAAATTAAAGGCAACCTAATATTGTTGAAACTTTATTAAAAAATTATACAAAATTTTATGAATGTATACATATTGTTCAAAAATAAAATCCATAGGCAAATGGTTTACCATAAAAATTTCACATAAACTAAAAAATAAATTATGGGTATAATATTCCATTCAATAGTCTCTACTAGAAATATCCTTTATTTTAATCCAAGAATCCAAATATTTAATCAACCAGTATATAAATAATATCATTATATTCAATGAAGTGAACTTTTAGGGTGTGAGTGTGAAAAACATTGTAGAATACCACCACTCGATCATGAACATATCCCAATGTAGAATATGAATGAATGTGAAAAAATATAATATGATAAAAAACTCATATGGTTCAATTAAAAAAATTAACAAATAATAATTTAGTTAACCCCAAATTTTCTTATCGATCCACAACATATATAAGGCCCCAGCCTTAAACCTTACTTAATCTTGAGTTATTACAAGATTACACATTGAGTATCTTTTCGGGTTTAGAGTTTTAGAGAATTAGATCATAAAACTTTCATTTCATTCCGCATATAAAAAAAGTGGTTACATAAAGATAGTATTCTTCTTTCCCATAAATGGAAACATATTTAAAATAAATATGGATTCTTTCTTGACACTTCCTTGACACTATCATCATATCATGTACCATTCCCTTGACCTGTGAAAAACATTTCAATAAAACTTGGGATGAGCATAAAAAGCTAATTAAGGGATATAAAAATTATATGGAAAGAAAACATGGGTACATATATACATAAGAATGAAATCATACTTCACCCATAAAACATAACCACTATAACATACCTCATCAAATTATGAATAAATCATAGAAATCATAAGACATAAAGGTAACTTGAGTCATTCATAACATACTTACGTAGGTAGTAACCCTCTTGGTTACGTTTGGAATACCCATCACAGTATATTCCCTAAATCTCTTCGGAGAAACCTTAACATTTCTCTCCTTCACGTTACCTAATGCATTGGAGAGCTATATCGGGCTCACCTGCCCTTAGTTTATCACGGAACCACCCATCTTCATAATAATTCCCAAGAACCTCAACATAATCGTATCACATAAAACATGTATAAAGGAAACATAACATTCCCACCATTCAATCACAAGATATCAATACAACACATTGATATAAAAACATTATGAAAAACATTTTCAAAACCAAAATAAAATAAAAGTAATCCGTGTTATTTATTTTTCTTTTAAAAAATGTATGGCTTGTAGAGGAAGTCGAAGCGCAAATAATGGTCACGGTGTCAGAGAAGTCGTTGTCGCCGCATACGTACAACAAAAACATTCCCTTTTGTCATTTAGTAAACTAATCATATAAAAAAGATTTCCTTTGAATAAACGTAAAATTCAAAGGGGTTTATACACCATATAAAAGAAGGTTGTGTATAAAACAAAATATGCCTCAATGAAAGGAGATTGAGACGAAGTCCCATACCTCGGGTCCGACTTGACTCGGTCGTTATTTAATCTTCTGAATAATAAACTTGAGTTAATTTATACTTGTTTAAGAACCTTTTTCAAGTTCATTATTCCTTTTATATCACTTATTGCCATGTCATGAACACTATGTAATTATTTAAGTTAATAACGGTCATTTTAACGATCATTGGTACTTGAGTCAAAAATAAGCCCTTTATAATTAAAAGTTGTTCATGTATCCATTATATCCAGAATGTTATTCATGATGTAGATATCATATATGTCATACATATCCAGTACATGCATGCATTTATAATATTACATAATCATTTAGAGGTAAGAAATGAAATACACCGTTCATGGAGACGGTAAGCCGTACGTACGCATGAACGCTACTTTCATTTCTATTTCATATTTTATAGAATGGAATAATAATTATATAAAGTTATATTATCATTCCAGTATAATATCATATATAATATCATAGTTCCATCCTTTATATGTCCCACATATGGTATTTAAGGAATCAAATCACATTGAGGGGGTGGTAGTCCGCACTTCCTTAAATGAAGATATCGCGTTTACCCATAATGGAAACCATAAAGGTATGCCCAAAATGAAAAATACCAAAGCTTAAGGAAAACATAAAAATATTATATATCATATATAAATATCGTGACATCTTAATGGCCACCTTTGAAGGTGTTAAAAGAATGTTGAACAATCATCGTTTCGGGAGGCAGAAATTCGCCATCCACGGAAACAGTATGTTCTTTAACCATTAGATGTAGGTGTGTGTAAGTGTAGATATAATCCTTCTTATAAAAAAATCATAGTATATTTAAGATACTGGAGTTTTTACAAAATAAATTAATAAAAACAGTTTAGGGGGTTGGAGAAGCAAAATAAAACAAAAGGACTCAAATGAATACATTACCGTAAAATCGGGTAACTCCCTTTGGATTGAGCTCAAAGGCTTCCTTGGGAAGACTTCTGCCCGATGTGAGGATTCAAGGAGTAAGAGAGGGAAGTGTAGAGACAAAATGGGCAGGGTTTGGCAGATCCAAATGCATTGGAAGTATGGTTAAGGAGGTATAGGAGGGGGCCTTTTATAAGAGGAGAGGAGGGGCACTCTTTGAAAGTAAAGAAATGTTACTTTATTTTCAAATGGATTTCGGATTTTAAAAGTCACACATTGATTTAATTCGAGGCTAAGGTAATAAGGGTTCAAAATATACCCAGAAAATAGGTTTTGGACAAGTGTAGGTCTTAGAATTTACATTATATTTCCATTTTATTTAAATCGTCAAATAATGAGGTCATCACTGCATTATTACGAAGACATAAATAATTTAATTTATTTAATGTCTAAAAATTATAAAAAAAATAATATGATGTAGAAAATGTTTTTATCTTTCCAATAACTATTTATAGTCCAAAATATCATATATGTAGGAAAAATTAAATATATTTTACTTAGGTGATACATTCTTTGTTACATTTAACATTCTTTAAAAAAATAATAAGATAAAAAGTCACTTTCTCACAAAAGTGATTTCATGGGGCCCCCATGATTGGCACAAGGCATCCCATGGTCGGATATGAGACAACCATTATCCTTAGTACACATTTTGGTGTCATTTTTTATTATTATGATATTATTTTATTATCCTTAACTACCCGATTACTCAATAATCAAGATAATTAAAGATAATTACCGTCATTACTATTCATAATGTCCAAAAACAAAAGAATATTAATTACATAATTTGGACCATCTGATTCCAAATATGTAATCCATTTTACCAAATTCCAAACACATAAATTGAAATAATTGATTTAAAAATAATTCTCGTTGTCAAAACAAATAGCGGGTTTTTTTGAAACAATATCTATGAAAAGTTTGGCATTAGTTTATGACCAATTTCAAAGTGAAATTAATCCTAATGACCACAATTGGATAATATGGTAAAAATATATTCAGATTTAACATTAAGACCAATTAAAATATAATCTAAACATATAATTATATTAAATGAAAAAGCAGTATTGATGTAAAATGCAGTATTTTTCACTATTCATTAAAAAATGGACATTGTCAGAAAAATACCAAAAATTCACACACAGTAAATTTTTATGTCCCAATCATAAACAATGAGTTTATTTTGACAAAAATAGCTTATAAAATTGTCAAAATATATATTTAAAAATGGATTTCCATCAAAAGACAGAAAAACAATCTTTTAAAAATATTAGTGTATCCCAGGCATAAGATTGTATTTATTTTCTTTTTAAGCCTATAAAACACTATATAATTCATTAATATACGGAGATAAAAATATCTATTATTTATTACTTACTTGAAATATTACATCCTTCCCCCCTTTAAAAAATTGCATCCCTACAATTTATTTACTTATCAAATAAATGGGGGTACTTATCCCTCATTGCATTTTCAGATTCCCATGTTGCCTCCTCCATCATGAGGTTTTTCCACAAAACCATTACATGATTAATCACCTTATTTCGTAACACTTGCTCCATGTGGTCAAGAATCTGGACCGGTTGTTCCTCATAAGATAGGTTCTCTTCCAGCTGAACTACCTCTGAACACAAAACATAAGATAAATCTGGCATATACTTTCTCAAAATCGAAACGTGAAAAACATTGTGTACCTGAGATAAACTCGGAGGTAAAGCCACTCGGTATGCAACTGATCCAACTCTCTCCAGAATTTCATATGGTCCAATGAACCTTGGACTCAGGTTTACTTTCTTACCAAATCGCATCACACTTTTCCATGGTGATACTTTGAGAAAAACATGGTCACCTACCTCAAAAGATAGATCCTTCCTCATGTTGTCCGCATACCTCTTCTGCCTGCTCTGAGCTGTTCTCATGTGATTCTATATCAGTTGAACTTTTTCTGCCAACTCTCTTACCAATTCTGGTCCCATCAGCTTTCTTTCACCCACTTCATCCCAGAATGCTGGAGTTCGACACTGCTTCCCATATAATGCCTGAAATGGTGCCATCTGTATACTGGAATGAAAACTGTTATTATATGAAAATTCAACCAAAGAAAGATGGTGTTCCCAACTTCCCTGATAATCCATCGAACAAGCTCATAGCATATCCTCCAAGGTCTGAATTTTTCATTCTGACTGCCCATCTGATTGAGGATGAAAAGATGTACTAAAATTTAATTCAGTACCCAACAACTTATGAAGGTCTTTCCAAAAGATAGAAGTGAACCTGGGATCACGGTCAGATACAATGGAGAGGGGAACTCCATGTAACCTAACTATCTCTTTAAGATACAAACAGGAAAGTTGATCTATGGAAAAATTATCTCGTATAGCAAGGAAATGAGCAGACTTGGTCAAGAGATCAACAATAACCCAGATTGCATTATTACCTCGAGGGGTCCTCGGCAATCCCACAACGAAGTCCATGGATATATTCTCCCATTTCCACTCTGGAACTGGTAAAGGCTGAAGAATCCCTTTCGGTAACTGCCACTCTTCTTTAACCTGCTGACAAGTCAAACACTTCACAGTAAAATTAGCAATATCTCTTTTCATTCCATCCCACCAGTAATACTCCCGCAGATCTCTGTACATCTTAGTACTTCCAGGATGAACTGAAAACGGAGAACATTGAGCTTCACAAAACAACTCCCTCTTCAGCTGTGAATCACAAGGCACACACAATCTCTTCCCAAATCCCAAAACACAATCATTATCAATGTTGAATTCAGGCAACTTACCTTTCTGAACCAGCTCTACCTTTTTCTGAAACTCACTGTCTTGCTTCTGTGCTTGCTTGATTCTATCTGATAGATATGATCTCACTGATACCTGAAACAAAACAGAAGAACTTCCTGCACCAACAACTTCTATGCCAAAGTTCATCAAATCCTTAACCAAAGGATCACGTTCCAAATGTAACATTGATAATGAATCATTACTTTTTTGACTCAAAGCATCAACCACTTTATTTGCTTTTCCTGGATGGTAATGAATTGTACAATAATAATCCATGATTAATTCTAGCGATCTCCTCTATCTCATTTGTAACTCATTCTGAGTGAATATATATACTTTAAACTTTTGTGATCAGTATATATTTCACACTTTACTCCATACAAATGATGCCTCCAAATTTTTAAAGCAAAAACAACAGCAGCTAATTCCAAATCATGTGTAGGGTAATTTACCTCAGGAGTTTTTAAAATACATGAAGCATAAGAAATTACCTGATCATTCTGAATTAGGACACAACCATGTCCTTTCAATGAAGCATCACTGTATATAACAAACTCACCATTCCTGGAAGGTAGTTCCAAAACTGGAGCATTCACCAATCTTCTTTTCAATTCCAGAAAACAATCATCACATTCTTTTGTGCAGATAAACATAACACCCTTCCGAGTTATATTACTCATTAGACTAGATAACGGTGAAAAATTTATAACAAACCTTCGGTAATAGCCTGCTAATCCAAGGAAGCTACTAATCTCAGTTACATTTTTGGGTCTTGTCCAGTCTTCCACAACTTTTGATTTTGCAGGATCAACAGTTATCACATCTTTAGAAACAATGTGACCAAGGAAAGAAGTTTGTTGCAACCAAAACTCACACTTGCTGAATTTCGCATACAATTTCTTTTCTATTATGGTTTGAAAGATAGCCCTTAAATGTCTTTCATGCTCCTCTTTACTTTTAGAAAACACCAAAATATCATCAATGAAAACCACCACAAACTTATCCAAGAACTCATGGAAAAGTCTATTCATTAAGTCCATGAATATAGAAGGTGAATTGGTTAGCCCAAAATGCATTACTTCAAATTCATAATGGCCATATCTTGTACAAAACGTAGTCTTTGGAACATCTTCTTCCTTTACCTTCAGCTGATGGTACCCCGATCTCAGGTCAATCTTGGAAAAATACTGAGCTCCCTGGAGCTGATCAAACAAATCATTGATATGAGGCAAAGGATATTTTTTCTTAACAGTGATATTATTCAAGGACCTATAATCAATGCAAAGTCTCATTGAGCCATCTTTCTTTTTAACAAACAAGACAAGAGAACCCCATGGTGATGTGCAAGGTCCAATGAAACCTTTATCTAATAAATCCTGTAATTGTTTCTTTAACTCTAAAAGTTCAACTTGATCCATTCGATAAGGGGGTTTTGAAATTGGCTTAGCATCAGGAACTAAGTCAACAGTAAATTCAACATCTGGATCTAGTATTATTCCAGACAACTCATCAGGAAAAAACATCAGGATACACATTTACCACTGGCACATCATTAATTTGAACAGTTTCCTTGTTTTCAACAATATGGGCATGATAACATTCATTTCCATCTTTTACATGTTTCTCGGTCTCTTGATATGTTATCAACAGTTAGGGTTCATTATTATACACAAACTGAAAGTCATTCTGAAAAGAAACATCTTTAGCTCTACATTCAATCTTGGCATGGTAAATAGAGAGCCAATCCATACCGAGGATAACATCAAACTCTACAAGAGGTAGAATAATAAGTTTTTCAAGTAGGTTCTTTCCACAGATAAGGATTGGAAGATTCTTATAAATTCTTTTTGCCTCAACATTTCCCCCATGTGTTTTTACCAAATGTTCAGGAGTCATTTCTTGAGATGGTATTCCCATTTTACTAGAAAAGGTTTCAGAGATGAAAGAATGTGTAGACCCTGAATCAAACAACACACTGGAATAATCTGAAAAAAACAAACAAAGTACCTAATACAACATTATTTGATGGCCCGACATCTGCTGAAGTAGTTGCAAAGGATTTCACCACCGCTTTCAGCTTGTAGTCTAACTGCTTCCCATCACTCAAGCTCTTTGTCGGACACTTGTTTTCATAGTGAGCCATATAATTGCACTTAAAACATCTCACTAACTGTAAATCAAATTTGGTATTTCCTTCACCTTGATCTTTTTCAGTGCAATCATGTGCCTTATGTCCCATCTTACCACATCAGTAGCACTTTCCAGAATTCAGAAGACATTCCCCAGCATGCCTTTTGAAACATTTATCACAAACTGGAAAATTAGTTTTCTTACCATCAGACTTTTTTGAAGAATTCTTACCTTTATCCTGCCACCTCGGTCTCTTCTTCTGTTGGTTGTTATAGAACACTTGATCATCGAAAAACTCCATTTCCACCTTCTCAGCACATTGAACAAGGTTTTCATAACTTTTAAACTCACGAGAAGCTAATGCCCTTTTATATTTTGTCTTTAATCTTGAGTAAAAATTATTGATTTTACTATCAAGGTCTCGGATAAAATTTGGAGCATACCTTGCCAATCGAGTGAACCTTTCTTCATAGGTAGCCACTGAGTCTTCCTCATGCCTCAATTCCAATAATTTCTTTTCCATCCTAATTCAAACAGACATAGGAAAATAATTCTCAAGAAAAATACTTTTGAATTCATCCCAGTCAAGAGCATCAATCTCATCGGCGTCCCTGATATTTTTAACCATAGACCACCACTGATCTGTCTCACCCTCCAAACGGTAAATAGCAAGACTAAGATTTTGATTGTCTGAACACCCCATGACATCGAAAATCTTCTCCAGTGCTTTAATCCACCCTTCATCTAACACAGGGTCAGATGATCCTCTAATTGATGGGGGATGTTGCCTCATGAAATGTTCCACCACTGACATGTTCCTCTGCGGTTGATCTGGCAGATCTCGTGCATAGATACAACCACAATTTATCTCTTGAGTCAACTGCGCCATTACTGTAACAAACTGTTCAGTTCCAATTCCGACCATCTCAGGATGCTGATTCGGAAGGTTATTTCCTTTTGTATTCCTTCCTAGCATTGCTTCCCTGTTTCCTCTACGGAAAACCATTCTGAACAAACATGTCTTAGATGAAGCAACATTGTAATCTTCAAATGATATATCATTTCAAAAAAAAATATTTTTGGATAATCATTTAATAGAATTCTAACTCCTAAATTTATCTAAACCGACATCTGATACCAACTATAAGGCCCCATCCTTAAACCTTACTTAATCTAGAGTTATTACGAGATTACACATTGAGGATCTTTTCGGGTTTAGAGTTTTAGAGAATTAGATCATAAAATTTGCATTGCATTCCACATATAAACAAAGTGTTTACATAAAGATAGTATTTTTTTCCCATCAATGGAAACATATTTAAAATAAACATGGATTCTTTCTTGACACTTCCTTTACACTATCATCATATCATGTACCTTTCTCTTGACCTGTGAAAAACATTTCAAAAAAAACATGGGATGAGCATAAAAATCTCGGTAAGGGATATAAAAAATATATGGAAATGAAACATGGGTACATATATACATAAGAATGAAATCATACATTAACCATAAAACATAAGCACTTTAACATACCTCATCAAATCATGAATAAATCATATAAATCATAATACATAAAGGTAACTTGAGTCATTCATAACATTCTTACGTAGGGAGTAACCCTCTTGGTTACGTTTGGAATACCCATCACAGTATATTCCCTGAATCTCTTCCGAGAAACCTTAACGTTTCACTCCTTCACATTACCCAATGCATTGGAGAGCTATATCGGGCTCACCCGCCCTTAGTTTATCACAGAACCACCCGTCTTCATAAAAATTCCCAAGAACCTCAACATAATCGTATCACATAAAACATGCATAAAGGAAACATAACATTCCCACCTTTCAGTCACAATATATCAATACAACACAATGATATAAAAACATTATGAAAACCATTATCAATACCAAAATAAATGAAAAGTAAAACATGGTATTTATTTTTATTTTAATAAAAGTATGGCTTGTAGAGGAAGCTGAAGCTCAAATAATGGTCATGGCGTCGGAGAAGTCGTTGTCGCCGCATACGTACGACAAAAACATTCTCGTTTGTCATTTAGTAAACCCTTAGTATAAAAAAGGCTCCTTTTGAATAAACATAAAAGTCAAGGGGTTTATACACCATATAAAATAAGGTTGTGTATAAAACAAAATATGCCTCAACGAAAGGAGATTGAGACGAAGTCCCATAAATCGGGTCCGACTTGACTCGGTCGTTCTTTAATCTCCTGAATAATAATCTTGAGTTAATTTATACTTTTTTAAGAACCTTTTTCAAGTTCATTATTCCTTTTATATCACTTATTTCCATGTCATGAACACTATGTAATTATTTAAGTTAATAACAGTCGTTTTAACGATCATTGGTACTTGAGTAAAAAATAAGCCCTTTATAATTACAAGTTGTTCATGTATCCATTATATCCAGAATGGTATTCCTGATGTAGATATCATATATTCCATATATATCCATTACATGCGTGCATTTATAATATTACATAATAATTTAGAGGTAATAAATGAAATGCACCGTTAATGGAGACGGTAAGCCGTACGTACGCATGAACGCTACTTTCATTTATATTTCGTATTTTATAGAATGGAATCATAATTATATAAAGGAATATAATAATTCCAGTATAATATCATATATAATATCATAGTTCCATCCTTTATATGTCCCACTTATGGTATTTAACGAATCAAATCACTTTGAGGGGGTGGTTGTCCGCACTCCCTTAAATGAAGATATCACGTTTACCAATAATGGAAACCATAAATGTATGCCCAAAATGAAAAATACAGAAGATTATGGAAAACATAAAAATATTATATATCATATATAAATATAGTGACATCTTAATGGCCACCTTTGAAGGTGTTAAAATAATGTTGAACAATCATCATTTCGGGAGGCAGAAATTCACCATCCCCGGAAACAGTATGTTCTTTAACCAATAGATGTAGGTGTGCGTAAGTGTAGCTAGAATCCTTCTTATAACATCATCCTAGTATATTTAATATACTGTAGTTGTTACAAAAGAAATGAATAAAAAGAGTTTAGTGGTTGCAGAAGCAAAATAAAAAAAAAGGACTCAAGTGATCACATTACATTAAAATCGGGTAACTCCCATTGGTTTGAGCTCAAAGGCTTCCTTGGGAAGACTTTTGCCCAAAGTGAGGCTTCAAGGAGTAATATAGGAAATTTTAGAGGCTAAATGGGCAGGGTTTGGCCGAGCCAAAGGCTTTGGAAGTGTGGGTAAGGAGGTAGAGGTGGGGGCCTTTTATAAGAGGAGAGGATGGGCACTCTTGGAAAGTAATGAAATGTTACTTTATTTTCAAATGGGTTTCGGATTTTAAAGGTCCCACATTGATATAATTCGAGGATAAGGTGATAAGGGTTTGAAATATACCCACCCAATAGGTTTTGTACATGTTTAGGTCTTAGATTTTACATTATCATTCCATTTTATTTAAATCGTCAAATAATGAGGTCATCACTGAATCATTATGATGTCATAAATAATTTTATTTATTTAATGTCTAAAAATTATAAAAAAAATAATATGATATAGAAAATCGTTTTATCTTTCCAATGACTATTTATAGTCCAAAATATCATTTATGTAGACAAAATTAAAAATATTTTACTTAGGTGATACATTCTTTGTTACATTTAACATTCTTTAAAAATAAAAAGATAAAAAGTCACTTTCTCACAAAAGTGATTTCATGGGGCCCCCAAGTTTGGAACAAGGCATCCAATGGTCGTCCATGAGACAACCAGTAGCCTTAGTACACATTTTGGTGTCAATTTTTATTATTATGATTTTATTTTATAATCCTTAACTACCCGATTACTCATTAATCAAGATAATTAATGATAATTACCGTCATTACTATTCATAATGTCCAAAAACAAAAGAATATTAATTACATAATTTGGACCTTCTGATACCAAATATGTAATCAATTTTACCAAATTCCAAACAGATAAATTGAAATAATTGATTTAAAATAATTCTTGTTGTCAAAACAAATAGCGGGTTTTTTTGAAACAATATCTATGAAAAGTTTGGAATTAGTTTATGACCAATTTCAAAGTAAAATTAATCATAATGACCACCATTGGATAATATGGTAAAAATATATTCAGATTTCACTTTAAGACCAATTAAAAATATATCCTAACCATATAATTAAATTAAATGAAAAAGCAGTTTTGATGTAAAATGCAGTATTTTTCACTATTCATTAAAAATGAACATTGTCAGAAAAATACCAAAAATTCACACAAATTAAATTTTGATGTCCCAATAATAAACAATAAGTTTATTTTGACAAACATAGATTATAAAATTTTCAAAATATAGATTTAAAAATGGTTTTCCATCAAAAGACAGTAAAACAATCTTTTAAGAATATTAGTGTATTCCATGCATAAGATTGTATTTATTTTCTTTTTAAGCCTCTAAAACACTATCTAATTCATTAATAGACATAGATAAAAATATCTATTATTCCTTACTTACTTGGAATTTTACAACATAACCTGAAATAACCTCATTTAATGATTGATATAATGATAAATTCATATACATGGGAGTATCTTCATGTTATTGACTCAAATGGAAAAGCCCATTATGAGTATTTTCAATGGTTGTGCCCAAGGGTAAAATAATAGTTTTAGTAACTAATAATATCCTCAAATTATATCCCGTTGGAGATGATAAATATGATCACACTCTATTTCCATAATCAAAGGTAATAAGGTTTGTAAGAATTTATATAGTGTCTAGAAGATTTATTCTATGAGGAAAAAGAACATTTATAACATCCTCCCTTGGAAATGGGTGATCTAAGAATAAAAAAATTTGAAAAATAGTATGACCTCATGCCTTCCCGGGAGTAGTATCCCACCTGTAGAGCACTGGAATGGTTAGGGTTGATTACCTATAAAAATCATATGAAAAACACATAATAATTATGTTACATTTAAAATTTACATTCGGACACACCATCTGTATACAAACCCAATTATCAATATTAATATATTTTTCATAATAGGCATGAATGAAAAATGACATAATGATATTAAATCTTAACTTTTTTCAAAAATAAAATACTATATCATATGTTCAGATATCAATGAAGTTTTTAATTATAGTGTCGAAATTAATATTATATTACAAGAAATTCAATATAGTTAGATCAAATAAAATAATCTTGAGTTAATCTTGAAAATATAAATTTTTAAATATCTATAAAATTTTATTAAATTGAGTATCACATATTATAACTAGTGAAAATTTCATTTATTATAAAATAATATTCAATGAGCTAACTTTAATATTGTTAAAGATAAAATTGGAATGGTATTTCTAGATTATTATAATAAATTCCATGTGGTCTTTTAATAGAAAAAATTAAATCACAATATGTAAATTTCGAATACATTTGAGAAAAAATAATAACTATCATCATTTAGGTTAGCAAGAAAAAAAATTCTACTCACACTTTGACATGATAGTTTTCACCTACCGCTTCAATTACTATTTTTTTTATTTAACCCCCTCTTCCAATTCCAAATATTTAGTTTCATCTTTTAAACATATTAAGTAACTAAATACTTAAAAAAATTTATTTCTCTTTAAATGAGGAAAAACATTCATAATATGAATTATAAATTATGTGAATTTGTTTTCATAATTTCATAAACACAGTATATCTATTTATATATCATTTCTTAACAATATCATTAATACACACAATTATGGAATAACTCTTTAATATTTACACAAAATATTCTAACATGTGAAAAATTCATGTGCCATTTATATTATCCGATGTGAATTTCTTAATAAAAATATGATCTTACCTGATACTGACATAGATATTTTTATAATAAATTTCATAGTGTGATCAATGAGAAACTATTAGATAAATCTTTCAAAAAAACTTTCGGTAGGGGAATAATGTAATTCTTGATCATATTATCCTATAAAAAATTATTGATAGAAATCATGACACTATGATACAAAATTATATGGAATATCTAATATATTATCACAATGTATCTATAAGAGACCAACTCTTTAGGAAGTACAAAAATTATTCACCCATTGAAATAATATCTATCTTTAATATATTATATTACAATAATTTACTTATTATAATATAGAAACATGAAATACCAGTTTAATAACTCTTTTTTGAATCAAAAAATCCCCCACATACGTTTTCACATGAAATATAAATGGGATCAAAAGAGTGGTTAGGATCCAAATACTGAAAAAATAAAAATTTATCACTGATATCAGTCCTTGAATCACATTGATAATAAATTAATAGATTAGTCCTTAATATTTTTGATAAATTAAGCGTTTTTCCCTAAAAACATCAAATTCAGTGATAAAAAAAATCATATGACTTTACATCATATTAATGATGGGGATATACTATAATATATTGAACTATAATTGAATAATGAATGTGAATAATCATGGAGAGAGGATCAAAGGATGATAATAGAGAGAGAAAATGGGGATGAGAATGATAAAGAGTTATAAAGATAAATAGAGTGAGATAAATATTGATTTTATTTCCCATTTCATGAATTTTGTTCACATCCCCCTATTCCATTTCCACCTCAATTTCATTATGTCCCTTTAAAATAATCACTTACCCCATCATATTTTAAAAAACATATTATATAATTCTAATTATTTTAAACCGCCAATGTGTTGGGAACACCCATATCACATTATAAAAATAAAACGTATAACAAAAAAAATAAAAGATGTAATTATAATAATAGTAATATCAATATTAATAAATAAAAACACAATTAATAATCAAAATAATTCATTTTTATTACTTATTTATTCATTAATTTTGAATCACATCCCATGACCATAATCTTAATTCTAAATTCAACTATGAAAAATTAGTTATTTCAAAGATATATTGAATATCATAATCATAAACAATTCATAATAATTATTTTAAATATAAAATATTAGTTTTCATATACCAAAAATTTCACATCAAACATATCTACTCACATTTTATTTAACAAAATTATTATGAATATCAATAAAAGCTAATTTTCTATCCATAAAATGGTTACTCCAAAAAAATAAAATAAATTTTTCAATTAATCATATGATTGCATGAAAATTATTTGCTTTCCAATATTCAAATATTCCAACTATCAAATTATTTATAACATTAATTAATATATTTATTAAAACATTATTTTTTAAATCGTAAAATTTTTATTTGTTTTAATCCCCTAAAAATAAATTATGTTCTTCTATAAAAATAAATATATGGTTATATGAAATAATTATGAAGTATAACACCAAATACACATTTTATTTTATTTTAGAAACCAATTATATTTGATTCCCATAGACATCCCATAAATTATGAAATTTTACCATAAATTCTATATCCTTTTTAAAACTACATAGGGGCTAACCACAATATAAAAATTATATAAAAAAAATATTATTTCAATATATATAATAATCAAACAATGATATCATAAAAATTACATATAAAAATATTTCTTAATGATTTTTAAGGGACTATATGATTAAATATAAATGGTAAATATATTTCATAAAATTAACTAAATATTTTTTTTTATTTTTATATTAATTAAGAACATTGATTGGGGCACAAACATAGACTCAAATAAAAAAATGCATCCAAAAATACAAATCAATACAAATCAATTTTATATGCTTTCATGTAATTTCAAACAAATATGGTGTCTTAAATGGTTAAAATTCATCTGTTATTATTTTAAAAGGTTAATATAATGTTTCACTTATCAAATTTAGGTATTTTAACGACAATATAATCTAGAAGGAAAGTTGTTATTAACATTTTAGCACAAAATATTTAATTATATGGGAGTGTTATTATTCACAAATGATAAATATAACATATTAAGGGATCTGTTAACAAAATTACATATAAATTTTAATTACATATCTCATTGAATTTTAATTTTAATCTGTTAATTTGTTTAGACATATGCTTATTTTTACTCCCTTTTCATCTATTTTTCATTAAGTAGTTCAAATCACAAATAAATTCATTGGAATAAAATAACCATGTGGAATAATATATTGTTAACATTAATTTTAAAAAATATAATAATTAAATTACAATCCAAAAAAGTTTAATATGTTTTAAAGTTAAAACATATAATCAATTTAGAACAAATATAGATGAGTGTGACTAGATAGTGAATCGAAATATGATCAGAACCATAAACCTAAATCATTTAAATCTAAAGAGATGTTTAAATCCATTTACTCTAGAAAATGAAAAAAATATAATAATGTAGATATATTATAATTTATTATTTTTAAATATTTTCAAGTAAATAAATTCATGAAAATAAATTATCACAATAGGGAGTTAATATCAATAAGAATATAATGAATTTTCACATAACTTGTATAAAAAATTAATGAGATTCATAATACACATCATAATGAAAATAAATGAGTCAAATATTCCATTAAATCCATAGGAATATGTCTCTGTGTCTGATAATAATTTAACGCTTTTCCACTACTTATTCAATATATATCGGTCAGCTAAATATTCTCAACTTACTTCTTTCATTATAACTACTATTTCTATTATCATTCACTGCAAAATATTCATAACACAGCCAATTGAGAGTAACTATATGCTATATGATAATATCTCAACCTAACATTTTTTTGGGGTTTCTGTCTAATTTTATTTGATTTATTAAATATAATAATGTATGTATTTTTATTTTTTCAAAACATCATTTAATATTTACATTACTATTGGATGATATAATATCATTGACAATTTTATCACTATTAGAAATTAATATGGGTAAATCCACTATTTAAATCCTACTAAATTTTAATTGAATTATATATACGCTGAATAAAATAAAAAAAATTCATTCCAGGATATTTTTAAATTATATTAATTGAAATAAATTACATATATTTATTACAACAATATCATAATAATTGTTTCAATTTCTAAAATATTTAATAATCATATAATCAATAATATCTTTATCAAATTTCAAGAATTATTAAAAAAAATAGTTCATGATCAGACACATATATTACCAATAAAAAATATAAATTTGATTATTTTTCCAATTTAAGGTGTGGAAATTAAAATATTATTTTAAATATGTAATTTGACAAATAAAAATATGAAACAAATGTTTCCATCATAAAATGGCTAAAAATAAAACAAATCCACACAAAAAACCTATAAATAGTTTTTTTAATAAATATATTTTCCATAAAAAATCAAAAATAACTCAAGATAGTATGCACCGAAAATACATAATCACATAGGTATCTTATATATAATGGAAATAAAATAAAAAATGATAGGATAAGACAAAACCTGGTCGGTTTGAGGGGTAAATTCATTTATAAATGTGTAGCATTTTAACTATAGAAACTATTAGTGTTAAATAGAAATAATTTACTTGCTTCTCATGGATGGTGAATATATTTTGGGTTTTTATATTCATAACCTACGCATCCCTAAAAGGATAAAAATTAATAAATGTTTATATTCCAATCTAGAGAGAATGAAGCTTACAATTTTTTAACATAAGTCTTTGTTTATAGAAAAATACCATATCATTTATCTAAAAAATTAGGTGATGTTTCATATGATTATGAGAGGACTTGTTTCTCTCAATGTATATTTGAGATAGATTGTATATGCCTCTATATATCTCTTATAATTCATTAATAAGAATTTTTTTATAACATGCACCTAAAATAATTTAATTTAATTTGTTTATTGCACAATATTTTCAATGATCTACCTTAATATCTAGATGGTAACTCTTTCTAAAAACAATTTGATAATGTGAAATTGGGGGTTTTGAATACCAAATAGATCATGTATTATTCTCCTTCCTTTATTATTTATAAATAAAAAAAATTCTCACATATCATCAATGTTATTAGCATATAATATATATAAAGTTCAATAATATGGATGGATAACATAAAAACTCATCAATCCATATTTCTATTATTCTAAATCAGTAATATGTGGAATTCCTCAAATAAAACACGATGTTTTACTGAATGTAATCTCGGGTTATGTCTTGAGATCATCATTAACCTATATTATCTGTTTTCCCATTAATAACTCAATTCACACACATTTATTTGAAAAAGAATTCATATATATCAATCTTACCCATCCAAAAATCAAAATTCAACATTATAGAATATTTATGCAAGTGTATTATGTGGATATTATACTCTCAATAATGAACCATGATTTAATTGTATGCATGAAAGGTCTGGACTTCATACTCTTGGAATTTTTATCAAAAATTATGGTCGAACATATACTTTTTATTCACTCTAGTAACTCATGTGGCTTTATCAGGTTTAATTTTTCAGCAGAAAAAGAATCACATATTCGATAAAATATAGTCATGTTTTCAATATCAATGGGAATAATTTATCTAATATAATTTCTATGGTTGATCATGCAAAGAAATACTATATATAGTACCTAAACATTTTGTGTGTGATAAAGTCATATGAACTACATATGGTCAGTGTTAGTTCATGTTGGGTGTAGAAACCTTCACAACTCTACTTACCCTTACATAAGTAACTGATATTTTGTCCATCCCATACACATCTTCAACATACTTCTACGTAGTATGTGGGAATCATTTAATACTATTTAACTACTCTAAAAACATAGTATAGATTTTTAACATGTGGTAGATCTCATTTATATGGATACTTATCTTTCTCCATACCCTTATATTTCCCCTCTTTTCCTTCCCATGTGTAGATTAAGTCACACAATACCTTTCATCAATTATTTGTTCACTCTTATGTAGGAGTGATTAATTAAATTTACCCTTACATAGACTCATAATTGTTTTTTTGTACTTTAATAGAGCTTGTAGGTTTCATTGATTACCATTATGAAATCTACATAAATATTTAGTTATGGATATGAATTTAACCATTTTACCTCAAAAACATCTTGGTCATTCTCATACACCAAAGTCTTAATACCAAGGCCTTCCAACATCAATCACATGATATAGACAAGTATTATTTATACACTAACACATTCCATGTATTCCTTTGATGATCAACACATCAATAAATAGATATATATGGATAATTTCCCATGTTTGACATCCACTTTTATTATATACATCCATAAATATACTATAAAATTCATCTCTTTATCTCTACTCACTAAAAAACATATTGAATATTTATAAAAAAAAAGCAAGAGTAACATGTGTTCAATATATAGTAAAATGTTAATAAGACCAATAGGCATGTCACCATTTAGAATATTATATGGGAAATATGTCAACCTACCTTCTTAATTAGAAAATAGATGTTCTTGGACATTAAAACATGTAACATGAATATATTTTCTCCTGTAATAGAAAGACAAATATACTTAAAAATGTTTAATAAAATATGAAGCAATGCTTGTAAAAGTTCAAATCTATACAAGGTAAACACACAATTTTATCATAATGGAATGATGCTAAAAAATCTTCAATGTGGAGATCTAGTGTTTCTATTTGAGTTCAAAATGAAGATATTCCCAATTAAATGTTATTCCAAATGGTTATAAACATTAATTGTCACTCATATTTTTTCCTTTTGGTGTTTTCTCGATTGATGAAACTACTACGGAGTGATCATTTATATTGAATGGAAACTAAAAAATACTTTTCATAAAGAGTTTTAAAGTGCCTGTATAGGATATCAATCATTAAGAAGTTGATTTCAATTATCCAATAGATTGGGTCATTCATTTTAATAATTTTTCATTTTAAATGATATTTAATAGTTATTTTTTTCAAATATAAACTCTATTCCAATGAAGAAATTTCGTAAAATAATTTTTTTTGGAGGATGATCTTTAGATAGTTTAATATATTATTTATGTTGATTTTTTAATTTCTTTATTTTTTCTTATACATTTACTTTTTTATTATTTTATTTTATTTATGTTCTCTATTTAATACTTTTTAAAGACATGTATGATCAAATAAAACACCGTATGAATTTTTAAAACCTAATCCAATGAGTGAACTAAAATTTCTACAGTACTAAAATTAAATGAATATTGAATTAATTGTGTTCCTGATTTAACACTTTTGAAATAATAATGAAAATACCATTGAAATTTTTAATCCCATTCCTCAAACCACTCTATAACATTTAATTTAACATAAATATGAAGCATCTAGGAAGTTATATAATATTCATCACATTAACCTTTATTATTTAGAGAACCCACTAATGCATGATTAACCGGAGCCTTCTTTACATCTATCAAAACCATAGTGTTTATTCACTTGTGATTAAAATAAATGAGGTAATTATTTTTTTAGTAAAAAGTTATATTATTCAAAAGAACATATTTATTCAAGCCAATAAATTATGTTTTATACTTAACCATACTTATTAGCCATAATTGACCTATTTAGTTAGCCACATTAGAAGCCACTTTTTCCTATCTAACATACTATTGAAGAAAAAAATGTGATATAGTTGAACATAGGTGTGGGAGAGTTTTTTAATAGTGAACTATATAAATTTTGGTTTATTTGAATGTAGAATAAAATGATGAAGTTATTTTTTAGAGCCATTTTTATGTATTAGCAGTGAATTTAAAATGAGTAGAATATTAAAAAAATGTTGAAAAATAATTTTTTTTAAATTCAAGATGATGAAAAATAAATGGAAAACCCATTTTAAAAATATCCATTAAATTTTATTTCATTAATTATAATGTTATAAAATTTTATTATACATTATATTTCCTCAAGATAACACTATTCCATTCATTTTCTTATATTTTTTCGGAACTTTGGATATAATAAAAAAACAATATGACATTATTATAATGTATGGGAAGAGGGATAAAAACCATACTAATATAGATATACTAAATGGTTTTAACTATCCCTTGATATTTTCAATATAATGAAGAAGAATTATTTTTGGGGGAATTATGAGGGACCATACATAATAAAAATTGATCATTTATCTTTTCATTAAATAGTACCAAATCCTCCTTAATCTACCCTAGATTTTTTCACATCAAAAACCTACCAAACATATGCCTATGAACAACATTAAAATTACATAAGGATAATTTTAATACCTATAATATTATTTTATAGACATGTAATATTTTTTCAAATATATGGTGACTTATTCATTTTTTTAGAAGAGAATAATGTTATTGGGATTCTATATTTTTGTGTAGAGGGAAAAATCATGCGAGTTAAGTGATTTTTGAAAATGGGAGAAAGAATTATGTAAAATTTAACTGAATGATATATGTAGGGATTTTATAATAATTCTTTTTTATCATTACTTATAATTTTTAATTCATTGTGGTTGAATTAGTTGATCTCATGGATTTGTGTTTTAGAATTAATTTGATGGAATTCTAGTTTCTTACTTTTCCGACAGATAATATTCTATGTGGGGGGGGGGAATTGATAGTGTTTTATATTATAACACATTTTTATCATAATTAAACTAATTTAATCGATTTAATTTATTTATTTTATGATTATATACATTATTTTTAGATTTCATGTACATTTTATGAATAATTGTGAAAATATATTAAATCATCATTTTTAATATTTTTAATAATTTTTTGGAAATATAATGTCTTGGAATACATTTATAATCAATTCTTAAAATTCTCTAGTTATTATATTTTCTAACATGAAATAAGAATTTCTGGGCCATGTATAAAATTTCAAAAGAAAAAATTCCTTACATCATAAAAAAATATTTTATCTGTCATCTATGATAAGTCTCCAATCATAAGATAATTTCCCCATTTATGACCATTCTTTTTGAAAAATATTTTCTTTTTAAATTAGAATTTAGATATGTAAAATAATTTTGGAAATATTTTCTAATGTTATCCCCATAATATATTTTTTAGATCATAAGAGAAAACTAAATTGATTAAGATAATTTGGTGTTGTATATGAAAAATATGAGTTCTGTAGGAAAAATTACATTGTAAAATCACTTCATGAAATTGTATGAAATTAGTATTTACTACCACACAATTTTATGATAAAAATTTATTTATTTCCAGAGTTATATGGTGTCCTAAAGCTCATGAGATGATCCAGAGGATAAATAAATTCTTGGTGTGAATGGGAAATAAATGACATCCACACATTCATCCATGTGATGGAAATACTAGTTTATCTACCACATGGATCCAATTATAAAGATACTATTAGGATGACATATTAGATAGTAATGATTGATCAAGATTTATTAAATATTGTAAAAACTATTTTCTTTCCTCCTCAAGGAATAATAATAACAGAAAATAGTTCATAGAATTTGTAGAGTTCGTGTGAGGATAGATAGAGGTGTTATTAGTGGGTCATATAGAAACCTATACATTTAATATCTAAATATTACATAATTTTAGACAAATATTAAATAAATTTTATAATAATAATTTCATTGGGACCATAGTGGTTTGGTGTATTTTGAAACATGAATATGTAAACAACTACTGTATAAAATATCAAAATATTTTTTAAAGATCTTTTAAACTATGGAATTTCTTATAAATATCATTCATAATAAATTCATCATATTTGGGTATGGGGAAACATAATAAAGGGTTATCGATTTTTCTTAGTAAGGGTAAACAATAGAGATGTTAATAATTGGTCATTATATAGTATAAGATAATATTAATGATATGGGAATGTTATCAAGACTTGTAATAATCATATCCAGTCAGACAAAGATATTTAATCATTAAACATGAAACAAACAATTGACCTAAGATATATGAGTTTGGAATCATTATTAATCATTTTCGATCCCTGAAATCATATCATAAGAATAAGACATAAATTATTGGCATTCACATAATAAAAAATAATTAACTTTGGCAATGATCGCTACCAAGACTATCCTCGTGGATTTGGATCAACAATAATTCAATCATATGCTTTATCAAGGTTAACTATAATTAATATTTTATTAGAAAAATTCTATTACTAGACTGGGTTGTCTCCCCATTCCATTGTTTATTATCTCAAAGGATATATTTAGTTACCAAATTAATTAATGATATATATATGTATCAACAATACCATAATACAAACATTTTTGTTCCATTTAAAAATAATAAAAATATCATAAAATAACCATTTAACATATTATGGGATTCATTATATTACCAAATCATCATTTAATGAACCCATGGAAAAATAATGGGACTCTAATAACTTTCAAAAACATCACGTATCTTGAATATTAGAAATCATGAGATTCCAAAACTGTTGGTTTTCAAAATGAATCATATTATGATAACACACACGAATATATATATATATATATATATATTACAAAATAACTTTGTGAAAGATAGACCATTAATGGTGAATATATTTAAAAATAAAAATGTTTTCAGAAAGCCTTTAAAAATCATCAAATTAAAAATTTCATTGCAAAAAATGTATTTTTTTGTGAAGGGAATTATAAACTAAATGAAAATAACAATATTATATGTTCAAAATAAAAAACCCTAAAAAAATTTGGTTATCAGAAGTTAAATGTGAAAATGAATTGAAAACAGTTACTCTAGAAAATAATGTTTAATAATAGAAACTACTAAGGGATATAATTATTTTGAAGATATATTTCAAAATACTGGGTAAACAATTACTTTTAAAAGGAATAATTAGTAATGGAATTTTGAAAATGAATTAAAAGTATTAAAAGTAAAATGTGGAATATATGATTAATCATTTCACTGTAAAATATGGGAAAACCATTTGAAAATTATAAAATTACCTTGTCGAAAACCCATATTGTCAAAAATATAATATAACCTATCTAAAAAATTAATAATGGAAAATAAAAGGATCATTGTAGATAAGAAATTGATCTACCAATCATTACGTGGGAAGTACTTTATATCCCTCCATTGAAATCTTACGTTTTCCCATGGTAATTACATTCTCAATATCATTATTTACCACAAATAAAAAAAATTTATTCATCATTTGAGTCATTTCCCTGAGTGATTCTTCCTACATTATCATCAAGTAGGGAGATAAATCCTCTTTCAACCATGATCATCATGAAACTCCATTTTCTCTAATTTAGTTTATTTAGAAACATAACCATTATTATGTAGTTAGTCATATGATGAAATTTATTATTATGCATAAGCATAGGTTTTTTAATTCCATATTCAACATAATTTAGTAGCTAATGAAGAAAATCATTTCACTATTTTCCTATTGGACATTAATATGATTAAACAATATTGAAACCATTAACTAAAGTTTAATGAATAGTGTGAGAAACTTTATCGAGTAACAATAAAATATTGAAACATGATTCATAAGATGTGTGAACCCTGAAACCTTCCATAAAACTATAACACCTTAGTTTTCATATATACCATTATCTATTAAAATAATTTATAATGGTTCATAATGAAAATTTGAGATTACTTTAGCAAGTTCAATGAGAGTTTCTGAAAAGGTGCACATTAACTGCCCATTCACAATGCACCAAAATGATATTTCAAATATTATTGAAAAAAATATTTTAAATATATTACTCATATATACATCTATGTCAAAACCATGTCCATTTCTAGTATCATGAAATATATGTATTTCTAGAAAATCCATATAATCATGATTTCATCTTAACATTATTATGTTTTCCAATACTCAATATTATCCTAAATACTCTAACTAAAGAATCATCATCCTAGTTTCTAAATGTTAAAAAAATTCCTTTAATACTAACTATAGTGACTCATACAATTCATATTTTAATAGTAAATCATTTTAGATGAATATTCAAAACATTTCATAGTAATACACACCTACTGACATTATTTGTTTATTATCATTGGAAACATGGATATATATAAAAATGGTAAATTAATATCAATATCATTTCTCATTCAATTTTTCATAAATAGTACCAATCATGGACATATAATACTAGAAACCATTTTTAATATTGTATCACCACAAGTTTCAAGTAAGTAACCATTTATTTATTCTTTTTATGTCTATATATTATATACATTATATTTGGGAGGATTTGGAGAACTTTTGGAGAATTATTGGGTATTTTTTATAGGTTCATGGTTGGTGAATGGTTCTAGAAACCCATGAAACACCTACAAGAAACCATTAACAATGAGACATTGGCTAACAGGAAGGTTCATAGGTCTAACATGGTTTTTTCTAAACAATGCAGATGCTAGTGAGAAACCATGACACTTGAGATAGAATGATATGTCATGGTTAGCACACAATTTTGAAATAATTGGAGCCAACCATTCAAGGTTCCATATTGGGAGTGATTATGGTACACGTTTAGTGCAACATTTTCATATCCATGTGACTATCTATGCATTGTTCAAAAGTGAGATCCTAAAATTGTGGATCTCATACATTTTGAATTCTATGGCCCTTGTTTTTTTCTTATGTTACCCTAACATGGTATTCTCTCTTCCCCAAGGATAATGAAACTTTTCCAATTGATCAAGATGTTATCCAAAGGCTTCTCTTGATGACATGAAGATGAATTCTTGTAGTAAGTTATTATTCATGGTTGTTCATCTTGTTTTCCCTTAAATCTATATCTCTATCACTGTTGTTTTAGGAGAGAGAGATATATATATAAATATATTTTATTTATTAATATAATATTTCTTCATATATTTTTAGATTTTTTCCTTTTGATGATATAAGAAGTGATTTAAGTTGTGTTTTTTGAGTTTCATCCCAGGTTTGTTGGCATTTTTACGACATTTATAGTTTCTTCCATAAATCTAGAGGTTATTGTATTTACTCTTGAATCCTATATTTAGTATATGAAGTACTGATACAAATTGATTATTTGTTTTTGAAATTAATATTGAATTTTTTATAAAATTATTATTTAAAACATTATTGAGTGATGGTTTGTGGAACGATAGAAATTTGGTGCATTGTAGAAAGTACATTGGTTCTTGATTTTAAAATTCTGGTTTTAAAATGTGGATTTGATTGATTTATATTAAATGTTTTTATCAAAATAATTTCAATAAAAGGATTGTTTTATTAATATTAATTGGAATGGATTATTTAAAATGGTTTATTGAATTTTTTTTAATAAGAGAAATGTTTTATCTAAATGGTTTTTTGGAATGGGTTTTTTGCATAATGGTTTTGTGTGTTCATGTTAATTTTCGACAATTAAGAATAATAAGTCTTCCACAGCATTAGTGGTATTGATAATGGCCGTGTATCTCCCAATTTAAATGGTTCATTTATTGACTTATTAGTGGAATAAAAACTCACCACACATGATTATACAGAGGAATAGATCACATGAATGTTGGATATATAGATTTGTGAAATAAAATGGGTTATGCCAAAATGGAAATTATATAATTGTTTTAGAATTTATTTTGGATTATTTGAACAGAACGTGATATGATTTTGTGAAAACATCATTGAAATTTTACAGGATTATATTCTAATATAAACAAATATTATTAATTTTTTTATATAAAATATTTTATATTAATGTGTTAACATATTTTATCCTAGAGGTGTGAGTTGAGAATTCATTGGGGGAAAATCAGTTGAGTTTCATTACAAACCCCTACATTGGAACATTGGTTATTTTTTTATCAGTACATGGGATTTCTAAAGTGTCACACCTATTTAGCAGTACTTCATGATACATGAGTTGTTTTTTGGAGTTTGTGCATGCATAATTTTAGAGATTTGGAGTTGTGATTTCTTTTTTTTGGAATATAGTCTTCTAATAGCAATGGAATGTTTTGATATTTGTTTTATTTTCAATGGAATAAATCTTCGTGCATGGGTATTGATGCCCTTTAGCATTTTGTTTCATCTTTTGGTGTCTTGGGGATGTTTCTTAAGGAAATGTAACGTTCCTCCACCTTATCTATCCAATTATTATGAGATATATGTTACATGTGGTATTAGTTGTATTCATTCCTAAATTTTGTTTGAGGCATGTGGAATCAGCATTGACCTTCTGATATTTTTTGAAAAAGTGGTAATAGTATTGGTGGTTCTTTTACTTGGTATTATTTTTTAGTGTTATATTTAAAAAAATTTCTATCTATTACTTGTGTTAGAATCATAGAAAGAAATAGGATTATCAGGACATGAAATGTGTAGAAAAAAAATATGTATCTAACCTTTATATGATTAAATTTACATTATGAGGGAATTGAGTACATCGATTATTTGTAGGAATATATATGTTTCCAAATCTCAGTATCATGGGTTTAACCAATGAAATTATGATGGAATGCATTATAAAAATGATATCCCTGTAGGAATTCATATTTCAATTTTAGTAATGATATATTATATTGTTTCCCATATAGATGATTTAAAATTTTGAAATTTTTTTTAAATGAAAGTCATTGAAAATGGAATGGTTGTGGTATTTTGAAATTAGTTTTATATTTAAATGCATTTTAGAATTTTTCTAAAATGTATTAAGGGGGAGAATTTTAATTTTTGTAAGAATTGTTTTGATTTTATGATGTGATATAATCTTAAATAGTTAATCCCATAGTGGATATATATATATATATAGAATTTTTTCATTTTTTTATGTATAGAAAATGGAACTCAAAAGGAATCATACAACCCAATCGGAAGAAGATAAAATGAATATGGTCCAACAAGAGACACAACATATCCAACAAATGGTTTAGAGTATTTTCCAAGCATTTAAAGCAATGGATATCAAGTAAAGGAGGGATGAGGCCTGAAAAGTGGATTATTCTGTCAAATTGTAAAAGTAGAATCCACCAATAATTTGGGGATATTTTGAATTTGAAAAGGAAAACATGTGGTTGTATTAGTTTAATTGTAACTTCAATTTCATTAGAACATCAGCAAAGCTAAAACTCAAGGTGGACACATTTATAATGGATGATATTCCATGCTAGTTGTGGGATTTTTTGTATTTAGGTTACATTAGACCATGGCCTTGAATCAGAATATTTTAAGGAGTGTTTTAACAAATAATTATATCATCATATGTTTTGAATTCGAAGAATGGCACACTTCTTAATATTGAGGTCGAAGAATCATTCATTCCTAGAGTATATATATATATATATATATATTGATTAATTTAGTGTGATTTTAAACTAAGGATACTGCTAGTGTGTCCTAGAAGGAACATATCATTTAATCTGGGATGAGGGAGGATATTCTCTCAAAGATATATGTTCTCTACATTACATATTATATAAATATATTTAATGATGAAATTTTTGTTTAATGGGGAAATTCTGGAGCTATAGGAGGATGAATTATATTGATTTTTATGGGAAATGGGGGGAACCCTCATGTTCTATGAGAGTGGAAGAGGGACACCTATTTATAATTTGGTAGTATGGATAAGAATCAAATAGCTAGATTGGTGAATCATAGACCAAAAATAGGGATCCATCTTGTACATTTTCAATAGGGTTTTTTCTACAACATGAAGAAAATGTGTACATAAGAACACAAAGAATTCCATAATTTCAATCGGTTGAGTAATCATTAGTGCTATTGTTACTGTGCATTGTGGTTAGTGTTGAGGACACTTCTCATGTGTCATATGCATCCTATGCCTCAATGAGGAGAGTATAGAATAATAAGTCTCATCAATAAAATAGGATTATCAATGGTAGTTTCATGAATACCATGACTCCTTAGGTTGTGAAATATCAAAAAGTCAATAGAGAACAAAGTGCATCATGAATGAAATTATATGGAGTGGGGAATTTTATTGTTTAGGCTTAATCCTTACTATCGATGGTGTGAGGAACGATTCATTAAAATTAATAACATATATTATATTTGTTTGAAATGGGTTCATCCCTTTCCTTTTTTTCTTCCAGTGATATTTATTGGCTAAGATAAAATTTTGAGATGATGCATTTTATGACAAAATATCAAACTCTTCCTAGTTAAAGAGAATATCGAGCCTTTGTGTGTAGATCAAGTTATATAACTGTTGATGGATCTGATCGGAATTGGTATTTCTATATGATTTATATTTATGTCATTGATATAATATTTGGTATGTGTTGGTTGAAAATTTTCAAGGCTACATCTATTGTTATACCAAAATGTCAATTTTACAAATAATGATATAATCGAGCATCTATTTTGAGGATACAAAATTATAAAGGTAGGTGGAATAGTCTTTTTGGAATTAGATGTTTGAATGATCAAATTCTAATTAGAGGCATTGTCTTTGACATCAATTGACGAAGTCACGAATAACTGTTTTCCAGTTGTGTATGATAAGTTTCCAAACGTGATTCTCAATAATTTCTCTGGGTTGAACCTAGTAGAGAATTCGATTTTATGATTGACATCCTTATTGGTAGAAAACATGTTTCCCTTCCATATTTTCAAATGGAACCAATATAATTATAAGATTTTAAAGTGAATTTGGAAGATATAGAAAGAAAAGTGTTTCTTCCATCATGTCTTCCTTCATGGGTAGCATCGTTCATGTCTGTGAAAAAATGAATATGAAACACTTCACATGTTTATGGATTATGGGAATATTAACCTTGGTTATGATAAATAATATATATCCACTTCCATGAATTGATGATCTATTCTATCGATTGATGGGATAACAATGGTTCTCAAAGATTGACTTGTGCTTAGGATATCACCGATTGTATATTCGGAAGGATTATATCCCAATGAAATGATAAAAAAGTAGATATATCCACTATGAATATGTGGAAATGCCTTTCAGTATTATATATTCACCTATGGTTATTATCTAATTGATGAATTAGATATTTTAGAGCTATCAATATTCTTTTTAGGTGGTGTTTTTCAATAACATATTTGGTGTATTCAATGATAAGGTATAAGCCTGACAAACATGTGATGATAGTTTTGGAAATATTGATAGATCATTGTTTATATTCAAAATTATGAAATAGTGGCTTTTGGATATATAAAGTACACTTTCTTTGACCATGTCACTTTTTAAAGAGGTATTTTGTGGGGACAATAGAGATAGAGGATATTATCTCTTGAAAACCGCCAAATAGTTTCTTCTTGATACATAGTTTCCTTGGACTAGATTCTTATTACTAACACATTGTTTATTAATTAGCATGACTATCTAAACCTATAATGTCATTAAAAAAGAAAATTGTTCTACTTCAGTCGAATGAGGAATTCCATTTTTCTCTTTATGAGCTCAATGTTTACCATACATCATCACTTATTAATAGTTTAAAAATCATTACTAGGGTTAGTGGTGTATAGAGATTCTTCTAGATCTGGGTTAGGGTGATTTATTGGAAAATTAGATCCTTTTTTTCTTATTTATCAAGTTAATTATGATAACATGATAATAATTACCCAGCACACTATTTTGTGTCATCTTACATAGTCTATGCTTTGATGTCATGGAATCATTATCTATTAAGTGTGAAATTTATAGTGTTTATAGATCATATGATCCTGAAACATATTTTCTCACAATAATGATTGAATACGAAAAAATGAATATTATTTTTTATCTATAGAATCACAAATTGAAGTTTATTTACACTTTGGGTAAGGGTTATTTGATGGAAAATGCATTATATAAAAATGTATATGCTCAGATGGAAAATAAATCTTTAGACGAGTGTAAATTGTTGTTTATCCCAACTAAAATGAACCTAGAATGTGAATGTCGAGGTGACTTTGTGGCATTTTTAAATTATCATTCATTATAAATTTTTTGGGATTCATAATGAGGAACAAACATATGATTTAGAATGTGTGAGTATTTGGTCAAAACTCAATGGTGGGTAGACCTTTGAGGTAGGTATTCTAGATGGGAGTTTAGTGTTTCAGTTAAAAAATTAGATGGTCATACCTATGTCCTGTTATGAACAACTTCTTTATGACTACCATCATTCTAGAATGTCTGTTCATCATGGAATACAGAACATATATAAGGCATTGACGTAAAATTATGATGGTTCAGAATGAATAACAAGGTGGATATTTTGTTTCAAGGTTCATAATTTGTTAGTAATTTAAGGTATATAATCAGTGACAAGTAGGAATGTTGAACTCCATACCTATTCCTATTTGGAAATGGTAGTAGATAGCTATGGATTTCATAGAAGGTCTTCCATTAATAGGTCAAAAAATGATTCCATATTGGTCATAGTGGATTGTTTTACCAACTCATCTCATTTTATTCATATTAATGAATCTCATATGGTGGAGGAGTTGTCAAAACTTTATATAGAGAAGTGATATAGAATAATTCCATAAGAATTTTGATAATGTTAGATAGAGACCTGAGGTTTATGTATTGTTTCATAAAATCATTATTGAAATCCCATAGAACTCAGTTGAGCACGAGTATAGAGTATCGTCGTCAAATGGATATGAAATCCTAAATGATAATATAATCAATGAAGGACATTGTGTGGTCATGTGTAATAGTGTTTGGTGGCTCATGGGAAGAGTGTGCAATGTTAATGGATTTATCTTATAGAATCATCTATCAAGCCTCGATATATATGGATCTGTTTGAAAAGTCATATCTGCTTCCTAGTAATTCTCCACTTGGTTGGGAAGAAAATGTGATACTTCACATGTTGCGCCAAACCATATCCAAGAGACATTGGAGATGATTCAGTTGATCTTGAAATAGATGGAGTTGGCATAGTGCTTTTATAAATATTATGGGGATCATCGACTATTGTCATTGTCATTCACAATGTGTGATCATGTATTCTTGTGGATCTCTTCATGGTTTGGAAATCATCATTTTGGGAAGTATGGATTTTTATATCCAACGCCATATTGAGATACTAGAATGGGTTACTAAGGTGGAATATTGATTGTCATTGCCACCATGGTTTAGTTCAATGCATAATGTGTTTCATGTGTCTCAGTTGTAAAATTATCAACATGATCCTGACTATGTAATTAGATGGAATCATGTTGACATAAAACCTGATTCTTCATTGTTTTACAAGATGCTATAGATTTTGGATTGGAAATAGAATGTCTTTCATGTATAACTAATCATCCAAGTGTGATTTTGGTGGAAACATTGTTAAATTTAGGAAGATAAATGGGAATACGAGAAGGAAATGAACACTACTAGAAATAGAGCCTATACCAACACTTTGTTCCCAACAGTTTAGAAAACCCGTTGGAAAAAAATAAACTATACCAATGGTTTACTAGAACTATTGGCATAAGCTATTTTATGGTGGGTTTTCCCAACTGTTTAAGACAACCGTTGGGAATGATATGTATTACCCACGGTTTTTATTAACCATTGGAAAATATTATACCCATATTAAGGCTCCCTCCCTTGAAAAAATTCATCCCTGCGTGGTCCTCCCCTCCCTGACATCAACCTCATCCTGGCCTCGGCCTCCACCTCCCGACATCCGCCTCCCAGCCTCCGCCTCCCGGCCTCTGCCTCCCGGCCTCCACCTTAGACTCTGCCTCCTAGCCCCCTCCCTCTCCTCTGTTGATGTTCCCCTTCCCATATCATCTCCTTTTACGAAGATGACATCCCCTCCCCTCTCGGCTCATGGTGACGTTCCACAGTCCCCTCTCGTCTCCCTCTCTTGGCGACATCTGAGCTCAGTCTCCTCCTCTGACATCCCTCGGCCCCCTCTCCAGTCGCACATGAGACCCCTCATGTCCAAACACCACACATGACGTCCCCCTCTCTCATCTCCCTCTCCTCCCGCCTGAGCAATAAAATTGTCAGGGCTGACCCCTGCCCACCAAGAGATACAGTACCTACGGTGGAGTCGAATATGGGTGGCTTTCAGCTTTATCTTATTAAGATGTCTCAGCCTTGGCTTTGGGGAGCTTCTTTCTCTATTGGTACTACTATAATGGGTGAAATGTATACTTTTTTCCTACATTTTTGGTATCGTCATTTTTTTAGCTTTAAAACATTGAATTTGTTGTTGTTATAGTGTTGTTTAATCTGAAATGATCATTTCTGTTATACCTAAAAAGATCAATATAGGCCACGATAGGTGTCCCTGAAGATTGGATAATGTTTGTAGAGCTCCTGGATGCTACAAGAACTAAACAGTGTTCCTTGTGTGAGAGAACCGACTAAACTCACCAGGGATGTTTTGGATAGATGCCTCACATGTCACGGAGATGGCCATATGCTATTTATGGGTATGTTTACAGGACTCCCATCATACATTCATTTATGTTTGAGAGATTTTATACAAGGGAATGGAACTTAATTGAATGTTTGATTTATGGTGAAATGAAATTGTTTTATTATACTCAGTGCTCGATCGAGCATCAATTTTCTGGCTCGACCTCAAGCTTGATCATGCTACTCAATTAGGGTCATCTTTTTTTTATTAAGATGTTTTATCATATTTTTAATTACAATATCTTGCTTGAATTAGAGCTCGAGCATGAAATTAAATACACATATATTGAATTAAAATAACTTGTTAAAATATTATATGTTTGATTAGCCTTTGAGACCGACTTGATTGTGTTATTATAAAACTGAATTCGGCTTCACTACTCATAGCTTGAGCTAGAAAAATTTTGAACTGAATTCATGTATTTGTCGATAGATTCCAATTATCTTGCGATCACACAAGGTTGTTTATAACCATAATTTATAAGGTCAAACAAATAGGACATTGGATGACTTGGGATGTCATTATCTATCATTTCATTCCCTCATTAAAAAAACATCTAGACAACTATTTTATCAAATAAATTATTCTCTGTCATTATTTTCTATCCATTTTAATCATTGGCCACATTTGATACATAATGTGATGGAACTGGTGAACCCAACAATATAGAACCTCAGATAAGGCCCTCTAATTCCTTGAATACCTCCTCTCCTATTAGAAGATTATATTATTTTTCGGTTGGGATTTGGTGATGATTGACTGATTAAATATTCACATGATTTTGTAGTATACATCAGATCGCGGTGCGATGCGACGGGGTTCTAGCAGGGTTATGTGCACAATATTTAACTCAAATAATGTAGCATAGGTGCATATTCAAGGTCTATGTGTACTAGTATGGTGTTTCCAACAATGTACTATATAAAGAACATAATGAAAAATGAAGATATTATTACATGGAACTATTTCCCCCTTGCTTGCAGAAACATGATTTCACCCATCAGGCAGTGTGGTTCTTAAATGGAAAAGTTTCACCCTTGAGAGAGGAGACGGCTGGAATGTTTCCACACCTCCTCCCACTCCCTTTTCTCCTGGCTGAATGATGCTACCCTACGGATGTCACATGACCAGGTGAACATGTCGTGATCACGCCGCAGTCTGGCCACGGTAACGCCACGGTCAAGCCACAGTCACACCGCGGTCACGACGTGGTCACGCTGTAGTCACGCCTTGATTTGGCCCTACTCCAGGATGACACCCCACAGCGGTTTTCAGTCTTGTGAGAATTTGATGAATGATACCTATATAAGGCCCAATCTATCCTCATAATTATTTCCTCATCAAACACTAGATGTAAAATTGCCACATCTATCACAATAAGGCCCAATCCTCTTAGGAATAATTTACTTGATCTAAACCCTAATCCAATCTTTACACATATCATCCTAATTATAAGACATATGTTAGACCACTCATATCCCAATCGATAACTTATCCACTTGGATACGTAGTTATAGGGTGATTTCTTTTCCATATAATCAGTAAATACTTTTATCTAAACATTGGCGGCTTGTGAACACCATATCTATAGGTCTACTATCTTAATATATTTACTTTCATTTACTGTCCTTAAACTCCATGACTCCCATGGAACATAGTTATAATCAATCCCTTATAAATATATGATTGAATAATGAAGTTAGTGTTTAAGGTTATATCAAGGTTCTTAATACATTCTTTATATACAGAAGAATTCTTATTTAAATAAACAATTAAATTAAGTAATGGTTGATCACCCATGGAGGTGTTTATACTTCATCTTCTAACTGCTAAATGATGTATTCCCTCCAACTGAATGAGTAATTAAATAAGTCCAATTCCATGTTCATGTAAAACCTATATTTTCCAAAGACATCATACTAACCACAAATATATAGGTTAGAAAAATCAGAAGACTAGTCCATGATCACATCATTAGTCATAGCTTCATCACAAATCTTCATGCCTTAAGCCTTATAATAATCATATTATTTGAAATATACTTACCAGATTAGTGAGTATTTATCCATATTCAATCACTAACAATTTTTCCTACTCAATATATATGAGATCTCAAGATCTAGCTTTTTATGCTCATTTAGGAAGTTTTGGTCATTGAAGACTAGTTGGAATCACTTCTAATAATGTTATCATCCTTCCATTCCACAATAAATTTACACCACAACTTATCTTGACCCTTTAGTAAAGGTGTAGCCATGTAATTTCCCAAACTTACTTGTATGGAAAAAAACCAAACTAAGATAAAACTTGAGCCAAACTAATTATATACAATTTATAGGAAGATTAATTGTTAATTAATAGAAATTTACTTTTTGATAGTATCATTTTGAAATATGGATTTGATTCCCCCTTGCTTCAGAAACATGATTTGACCCATGTGGCATTGTGGTTCATATATGATGGGTTGTGACATGTATAGTCACAGGATATAGGTTTGTTTTAGTTTAGTTTTTATTTTATTTTCTTTATCACATTGGCACATAGGTCTTTTACTAGTTTCTATGGACATGGAGTAGTTATATTATACAAAGGCGGCCAGAAGGGGTTCATATTGTTTCAGACCGCCGGATATGATCCAAGGTAAGATATTATGATTACTACTTGTCCTACACCTCATATATTTAAGGGATTTCAATTTTTTGACTCCATATTATGTTTTTGGTAGGGCGTTTGATTGTTTTGTGTTGGTTTGGGTGGATTTTGTTCTCTCCAATCGAGGTAAGGATTTAATGTTGTTGGTTGGTTTTTCTTTAGTTATGTAGGGTCATTATGTGTTTTAATGTTCTTAATATCCATTGTGTAGTGCGTTGATCCCTTGTCATTGGTTTCAAGTAACAAAGTCAAGAGCGACTCACCTGCGTGTGCATAGGTAAGTAAGTATTGGTATGTGGGTTCCCCCGTTACATGTATAGTCAACCATGGAAATGATTATACACGTATGGGGATAGGTGTGCTCAGGTATATATATAAAAATTCATACGCTGGTGAGTGGAGACTGGTATATTCATATAATCATATGTGTAAGGATCCCCTTGCACATGATCATTGCCATGCAGGTGTGTACATAGGGGCTTGGTGTCCTTGCTTGTGTGTGAAGGTGCGTATACCCAGTGGAGGAGCATCAGCTTTTAGTTAGAAAGCTCCAAGAGCCGAAGTGGACGGCCTGGTTCCACCATGAGGTAGAGTCCCTCTCATAGCCTCTTTAATTAAATAATTCATTAAATTGAATATATCACCTTTCTTAATTCTACTTAATTATATTGAATTGCAAGTCTTGAATATGTTTTCTTTAATATAATTGTTTCGTTTGATAAATAAAGTCATGTTTTTATAATAAACCAATTTTTAAAAACAACGAATATAAAATATATTTCTTTATCATACCACAATCCTGATTCAAGATTATATTTTTTATAACATAAGATTAGTTTCTATAATGTGAAGGACAACTACATAGTATCTATTTGGAATCCCGACTGAAAGATGTTGCCCCTAGGATGTTGCTGGACCGGGCCAACAGGTCGCGGTCACGCCGCGGTCAAACCCCAATCACACCACGGTCACACCACGGTCACGCTGTTATTTGGCCCTGCTCTAGGACGACACCCCGCGGAGGATCATAGTCCTGTCGTAATTGGATGTATGATAACTAGATAGAGTTTTAGATACATTACCCACCCATGTATAATGGGGAGGAAGGCGATGACTGGAATGTCACCCTGCTTCCTCCCACCCCCTGCACTCTTGGCTGGACGATGCTGCCCTGCAAATGTCATTGGACTAGGCCAACACGCCGTGGTCATGCCACAGTCATGTCGTGGTCACGCCGCAATCACGCCACGGTCACGCCACGATCACGCCACGGTCACACCGCAGTCACTCCGTGATTTGGCCCTATCCTGGACGACACCGGGTGGCATTTCGTAGTACTGTCAGAATTTGATGTATGATACCTAGATCGTGCTTTAGATACATTACCCACCCATAGTTAATGGGGAGGGAGGCGACAACCGGAATGTTTCCCCTTCCTCCCACCGCCTTCACTCCTGGATGAATGATGCTTCCCCGTAGATGTCGTTGGACCATGCCAACAAGCCACGATCACGATGTGGTCACAACACGGTCATGCCACAGTCACGCCATGGTCACGCCATGGTTACACCGCGGTCACGCCGCGGTGATTCCGCAGTCATGCCGTGGTCACGCTGTGGTCACGCCGCTGTCACTCCACGGTCATGCCACTGTCACACCATGATCACATTGCGATCACGCTGTGATTTGGCCCTGCTCCAGGACCACACCCCACGGCAGTTCACAGTCCTGTCGGAATTCAATGTATGATACCTAGATAGAGTTTTATATAAATTACTCACTCATAGTTAATGGGTAGGGATGAGATGACCAGAATATTTCACTGCTTCCTCCGGCTCTATTTTCTGTTGGCCGGAACATACTTGATTACATCAGAAACTGGGAAGTGCATTTAAATTCAGTATAGGTAATACTCCAATTGTTGATATCAAACAAGCTGTATGCCAATATTAAAAAAATTCACCTTCGGTAGACGAACTGTGGAATACTTGGGACACATAATCCTTGTTCAGGGAGGGGGTATAGACCCAAAGAAATTGTTGGCTGTTAAATTGTGGTCGAAACCAAGAATGATAAAGAAGTGAGTGTATTTTTGGGGCTTATCGGATATTACATGGAATTTGTTATGGAATATGGGAAAATAGTCAAACATCTCATGACATTGACTAAAATAGATGGGTATAAATGGAATCCTAAAACTCAGGAGGAATTTGATTTACTGAAAGAGAAGATGACTTATGCTCCTGTTCTGAGGATGCCTAATTTTTCTAACGGATTTTCTGTAGAATGTAATGCTTTTGGATTAGGTATTAGGGATATGTTGATATAAGAAAGGAGACCATTACCCTATTTCAGTAAATCATTATATCATACTAATTTGAAGATGTATTTTAATGAGAAGGATATTATGGAATTGGTTCTATCAATCCAACAATGGAAACATTATTTGATTTATAGGATGTTTGAGGTTTATACAGACCATAGCAGCCTCAAACACTTACTTAATCAAAAGGTGGTGTCAATGGATCATAAATATATGCAAGAAAAATTATTGGGGTATGATTTTTTTTGTTACTTATAAACCCAGTAGATTGAATAATGCTACTGATGCTCTATCCTGGGTGCCTCAAGATAGGGAGTATTTTCAAATCTCAATTTCAGAACCAGGATGGGAGGAACTAGGTGTTCTTAAGAAATAGTTGGTTCATGATGAAAAGATTTCTGCAATAATGGAACAACTCAAGCAGGGTAGGGAAGAAACACCTAGATATATAATTCGGAATTAACTGTTATTCTATAAGAACCAAATGGTTTTACCCAGTGAGTCCTCTTTGATTCCAAAACTATTACGACATTACCATCCTTCTCCAATGGGAGGACATTTGGGGTATTTGAAAACATATAAATTTCTAGAAGGAGGATTATATTGGTCCAGGGTGACTTGTCGAGTTTTACAGTTCATTCGGGAATGTGAAGTTTGTCAAATGAATAAATATGAGGCTTTCAGCCCGGCATGACATTCACAACCACTCCCAATTCCCACCATAATTTGGGAAGAAGTTTCAAATGATTTTATTTCTGGACTCCCAATATCACAAGGAAATGATGTTATATTTTTCGTGGTTGATAGACTCATTAAATATGCACATTTCATCACTCTTAATCATCCATTTACTGCAAAATCAGTGGCAGACGTTTTTCTAATGGATGGTGTGTGCTTACATGTATTTCCTTCCACAATAATCAGTGACAGGGATCCTCTATTCACTAGCATGTTCTGGCACGAGCTATTCAAATTATATGGAACAACACAAAAGATGAGTTCTTATTACCACCCACTATGCGATGGACAAATAGAAGTAGTGAGAAGATGTTTGGAGGTTTATTTGCTATGTTTTTCGTCTGATAAACCAAAATAGTGGGCCTTCTGGTTGTCCTAGGCAAAGTACAGTTACAATAATTCATTTCACACCACTATTGGTAAAACTCATTTTGAGGTTGTATATGGATGAAAACCCCCACATATTATGCATTATACCAAAGGGGAGTTTGCGGTTGAAGTTGTGGAAACATCTTTGGTAGCTCGTGATGATAAATGGGAACAATTACGAGTTATTATGAATAAAGCACAAAAATTTATTATGAAGTATGCTAACAAACATTGGCAGAAAGATTATTTTCAAATTGGTGATTTGGTCTATGTAAAAATAAACCCCAATAATCTTGGTAGTGTGACTAAGGTAAACTCCATGTTAGCAACCTGTTATTATAGAACCTTCCCTATTGTTGAAAGTATTTGATCCACAGCCTACAAACTATAGCTTCCCGGGAACAGTAGGGAACACCCTATTTTACATGTATCTCAATTAATGTCTGTTATAGGGAGAACCCAGGCCGAAGAATTTTTACCGGAATAATTTATAGAAAATGATGAATATCCTATGGAGATTCTGGCAGAAAAGACTCAAGGCATAAGACTATTTTGGCTTGTCTAGTGGCATGGAAGAGATTTAGAAGAGGCGACATGGGAAAATTCTTTTGTAAAAAAGGCCTAGTTCCCTAATATCCACCACGAGGACAAGGTGGTTCTTCAAAAGGTAGGAATTGATAGGCATTGGGAGGAGTCAGATGGCCAGTGGGAGGAGTCTGGTGGCCGGTCCAGGCCATCAGTTCTATTTACATATCAAAGAAGGGGGAATGGGCTTCATTAAGGGTAATATTGTAATTGTTATATATTTCTGTTGAGTCAGTCCAGCAGTGGTTATAAATAAGAGGGGAGTTTAGTTTGTTAGGGAGTCTGGATTTCGGTTAGATGGCAGATTGGCCCGGGACATTAGAGGAGTTCTCTCTCCTCTGCTGTTTGGTAATTCCAGAATCATCTCTAATAACAGTCTCTTTCTAAAAATCTTCTTCTCTAAAATCTAGAAGCTCTATCATCATATGTGTCTCCTCCTTAAACTAGATTCTTGACTAGAAACATCCTCAAACCTCACGACCAAATTCCAACCAAACATGGGATGATCTTGCCTTCAAAACACTATCTAAATAGCTGATCTAGAAGCATCGATCAAGTCACATAAAACAAATTGCATACCCTCTTCATGGACTCTGGGATATTATCCTCTAAAAACAACCACTATTGGCTCTCTTTGACCCACCATTGTGCAATACCAAAACACAGGGCTCCCATGGTCGTCAATGTGACAATATAAAGTGATTTCCAACTATTGTGTCCTCAAGTGCACCCAAAATCTTAGCCCAAGTCATTCAAAAAAACCTCTAATGGGAAAAATTACACATTAAGAACATACACCCTATTCGGTTTACCTCTAGTACATCCAAAGCCCAAGATACACCCAGTGCAAGGATATCCCAAATTCCCCTAAATGGCCTTCGACTGATCATCAGTCAACAATATCTCCAACTGATCATCTATCAACAATGCACCCAATGGGGTATATAAAATAAATGAATAACCAATGAATTATCAATGGCCCTCATTAAGTCATAAAAGTTTTACCTTACAAAGGAACTATAGTACAAGATTGACCACTCCACAGGGGCATTATTAATTAATAGCTATAGAACACATTGGTCACTCAATCAGTAACAATCCCACTATGGTATCCTCACGAGTCCCTTTGACGCATATAAATATCTTAAGGAAATATGAACAAAACTTCTATCCCAAAAACTCATCCCATCCCAATAGTTCCAATAGTTCTAATCCTAAAAAAGGAGTTAATCCTCAACTATTATAACCTTGATAAATAGGAACCAATGTGTCAGGATAAAATAAGATCTCTTCATATATATACTACGTGATTATAATTTTCAGAATCTATATGAATGAACATTGAAAAAAACTGTCTTAGATTTCACAATCCATTCCAAATAATGATCTCATAAACCTCACACATGATTCTCTTCTCATAACCCATCCTGCTGGAGGATTCTGAATCAAATCCTTGAAGAAATCCTGATAAGGAATTCTTCTAGTCCAAAACAGACTAAAGACCACATTCAAACACATAAAGTATTCCACCATGGAAATTTATATGAAAAAATAATCAAAATTGAATACTCATAAGTTGAATTCTAATTCCATGGTTAAAATAGGGTAAGCAGAACAAGGTGAAAAAAGTACCCAACCTGTACTTTAGGTACATGATATGTAACTCAAAATGTCCCCTCGTTCAATGTGACATAGACTGCTCAGTGTGTACTCTTCCAAATTACACATCATGTGTTCTGGTATATGATGTTTACCCCCACCAGGGTACATTCACATACAAGGCCCCACTTAGCATGAAAAAAATCCCTACTACGTGTAATGTATCACCACATACACAATCTTTACCCCATGTATGGTTCTTATGTATGTACCTATACATATATACCCCCACACAATGTTTACCCACACACAATGTCTATCCATGTAGCTCACAATAGATATTGCTTTATACCCTACATGGTCATCTGCCACTAGAACACCCCGAGTCACCACTACATGGCGTGTAACCCACCACCGTGTATAAATATTTTAGTTCCCAAAACCCATCTTTCCCATGTATGAAGAACACATGATGTGTGTTTTCAAAACTACACATCATGTACATGAGTTTTCCTAAACTAAACCCACCAAAAATATCCCAAAACACCTAATTTCTCCAATGTATCCATTTATTGAATCATGATAGGGTCACCAAAAACCCAAAAAATACCATTAAATGTTAAAATAAACTACCCTGTGGGAATTTGTGGGGGAGTTGGGGGTGCATGGTGGGGGTGCGGTGGGGAGAAGGGGGCTGTGTAAGGGGTTTGGTGGGGAGGGGTGGGAGGGCATGGGGTGGGGGTGGTCCGTAGGATGGGTAGGGGAGGGGGCTCTGCAGGTGTGGGGGTGGCTGTATAGGTGGGGGGGGGGGGGCTGGGAAGATGGGGGAGGGGGCTGGGCAGGTGGGGGAGGGGTGGGATGTGCAGAGGGTTCGGCTCGGCAGGGGGGATGGGGGATGGGTAGGGGGGTTGTTCAGGTGGGGTGGTGGCTGTGCATGTGGAGTAGTGGGGGGGCTAGGAAGGTGGGAGAAGGGGTGGGATGTTCAGGGGTAAGGCGTGGCTAGTCAGGGGGAGGGGGCTGGGAAGGGGGGTTGGGCATTTGGGGGGGGATGGGCAGATGGGGGAGGGGGCTGGTGTAACTCCCTGACCCCAGTTACCCTAAGTCGGTGCAGTATTGCGTAACATTGGCATGATCACAAAAGATCAAGTCTCGAAAGACTGATTAGTTTAGTATCCTTGGAATCATTAGATACATTCATAAATGTTACATTACAATATAAAGTGAAAAACTACAATAACAAAGTCTCCATAGTCCACACTCATATCCTATTCTGACTATCCCTGCAGGTCATTCATAAAATACTTCTGCATATCCTGAAAAAATTAAAACATTGAAAGGGTTGAGCTCAGATGCTCAGTAAGGATAACAATATTGTGGAATATTTCATAAATAAACATTAACATTTAAGGTAATGTATAACTAAAACAAAATCCTTTTTAAACTTGAACTTCAGCATAAAATGGCAAAAATAAAATGAAATAATTCCATTTACTTATTCACATGGATATTCTACTAGTCGAATAATCACATGCAATATCAATAACCACTTTCATAATGATGGAATGCATAATTCTAGACTATCATAACCACATATCCAAGGCCTCGTTCCAAGACTATAAATAGGATTTTGTCAAGGCCTCGTGCCAAGACAGTAGTTTGTCTTATGGGACCAACTGATGTATCGAGGAGCTATAGCGGGCTCCACCCGTCACTTATTAAGTCCAATCCATTATTCATATGAACAGGTTTAAACATATCATAAACCATAACATATTTGAATCACATAAAACGTGCATAAAGGAAACATAAGATTTCCACACTTCAATCACAAGATATCAATACAACACATTGATATAATAAAAACTTTATGAAAACCATTTTCAATAACAAAATAAAAGTAAAGTAAAACATGGTATTTATTTTTCTTTTTAAAAAAAGTTATGGCTTATAGAGGAAGCCGAAACTCAAATAATAGTCATGGCGGTGGAGAATTCGTTGTCGCCGCATACATATGAAAAAACATTCCTTTTGTCATTTAGTAAAAAAGCTTCGTATAAAAAGATTCTGTTTGAATAAAAGTAAAAGTAAAAGGGGTTTATACACCGTATAAATGAAATTTGTGTATAAAACCAAATATGCCTTAATGAAATGAGATTGAGACGAAGTCCTTACAAAGGTCATTATTAAAATAAAATAGATCTATTATGTGTATTTACTGTAAGTACACATAAAGAAAGTACAAATACATGATAGGACATAATAATAACATGACGTAATTTGAAAGTAGGAGATTAACCCAATGAATGGAAATTGGGTTAAGAAATTCCCTTACCTCGTGTCCAACATGACTCGACCGCTCTTTAACCTCCTGAATAATAAACTAGAGTTAATATCTACCTTATTAAGAACCTTTTTCAAGTTCATTATTCCTTTTATATCACTTATTTCTATGTTATGAACATTATGTAATTATTTAAGTTAACAATGGTCGTTTTGTCGATCTTAGGTACTTGAGTCAAAAATAAACTTCTTATAATTACACTTTGTTCATGTGGTAAAATATCTGTTATATCCATAATTATATTCATGATGTTGATATCATATAAATTATATATATCCAGTATATACATTAATTAATAATATTACATAACATTTAGACGTAAGAAATGAAATGCACCGTTCATTGAGACGGTAAGCCGTACGTACGCATAAACACTACTTTCATTTCTATTTAGTATTTAATGGAATGAAGTTACAATTATATAAAGGTATAATATAATTACAGTATAATATAATGTATAATACCATTTACTCTATCCTTTATAAATCCCACATATGGAAATAATGATTCAAATCACTTTGAGGGGGCGGTAGTCCGCACTTCCTAAAATGAAGATATCGCGTTTACCCATAATGGAAACCATAAAGGTATGACATAAATGAAAAATATAGAATATTAAGAAAAACATTAACATATTATATATCATATATAAATATAGTGACATATTAATGGCCACCTTTGAAGGTGTTATATGACTGTTGAACAATCATCATTTTGTGAGGCAGAAATTCGCCATCCACAGAAACAGTATGTTATTTAACTATTAGATGTATGTGTGTGTAAGTTTATCTAGAATAATTCTTATAACAACATCTTAGTATATTTTGTATACTGGTTTTGTAACAAAATAAATTAATAAAATGAGTTTAGTGGGTTGGAGAAGCAAAATAAAACAAAATTACATAAGAGAATACATTACCTTAAAATCGGGTAACTCTTTTTTGATTTGAGCCAAAGGATTCCTTGGGAATAATTCTGCCCAAAGTGATGCATCTAGGAGTAAGAGAGGGAAGTTGGGAGAGTATTTGGGAAGATTTTGGACGAGCCAAAAGTCTTTGAAGGTGTGAGTAAGGTGGTAGTGGTCGGGGCCTTTTATAAGAGGAGAGGAGGGGCACTCTTGGAAAGTCATGAAATGTTACTTTATTATATTATGAGTTTCGTATTTTAAAGGTCCCACACTTATATACATCGAGTATAAGGTGATAAGGGTTCGAAATATTCTCTTCCTATAGGTTTCTGACAAGTTTATGTCTTAGAGTTTACATTATCTTTTCATTTTATTTAAATTGTTAATTAATGAGGTAATTGCTGCATCATCATGGTGTCATAAATAATTTAATTTATTTAATGTCTAAAAATAATAAAAAAATTACCATGATGTAAGAAATATTTTTATATTTCCAATGAATATTTATAGTAAAAAATTTAACTTATATAATCATATGTAATAATTGTTTTAGTAAAACAACACATGTTTGTGACAATTTTATTTTTATTTTAAATAAAAAGTTATTAATGTCATTTTTTACCCAAGTGGCTCCATGGGGTCCCGAAGTTTACCCATGGATTTTATTGGTCGGAAATGAATCATCCAATAAGGGTAGGACAAGTGTAACGGTATTTTTATATTTTTATAATATCATTTTTACCTTAAATTTCACTAATTACCTTTAATCACGATTAATTAAACTTTAAAGTTACTATTCACCAAAAAATTATTTTAATCCCATTGAACCACACTTTACTTCCTAATGAAAACAATATATGTCGGATTTTTGAAAATCAAATCATAGAAGTGGTAATGTTTCATTTAAATGAAAAATCAGTTTTTTAACTACCACTTAGTGGTTTCACTATTCATCAAAAATTGATGTTTTTCTAAACAATGCCAAAATTTCACCCTAAGCTATAATTGATATTCCGAATTCAAAAATGTTGTCTATTTTACAAAATTCCAAACATATAAGTTGCATCAATTAATTTTATAACTAATTCCCGCTATCACAACAAATAGCATGTTTTTAAGAAACAATATATATCAAAAGATTGACAATTGTTTATGTCCAATTTCAATGTTAATTTAATTATAATGACCACCATTGGATAAAATGGTAAAAATATATTCTAATTATACATTAAAACCACTAAATAGTATAATTTATAACTATAAATTATTTTGATTAAAAAGATGTTTTAAGTATTTTTCACTATTCATAAAAAATTGGAAGTTCTCAGAAAATTACAAAAAATTAAACTTAGGATAATTTCGCTATTACGAATACAAAAATTAAGTCAATTTTGAAATATAAAATTTCTATAATTTTAAAAAGATGGGTATTACTATTCATAACAGCTACTTTGATTAGTCGCGGTGTGTTAGAACTCGAACTTGTGTACAATGCAAGCTGTTGCATTATTGAAAGAGAAGCGTATCTTGGAAGCTCGGGGTGTCACATTCTCCCCTCCTTCAAATAATTTCATCCTAGAAATTTCATATAATATCACTGTATAAAAAGACTCGGGTGATTCTTAATCATAAGTTCCTCGGGTTCCCATGTTTCCTCCTCCATCTTATGGTTTCTCCATAGAACTTTTACCAGACAAGCCGTCCGGTTTCACAGCACTTGTTCTCTTGTATCAACAATTCCGAAGGCTATTCGCAATAAGACAGACCAGGTTACAGTTCTAATGCCTCATAGGTGAGTACATGCATTGGGTCAGGCATGTATTTTCTCAACAGTGACACGTGGAATACATCGTGAACTTTGGAGAGACTTGGCGGCATTGCCAAATGATAATCTAGAACCCCAATTAATTCTAGAATTTCGAAGGGTCCGATGTACCTGGGAATCAATTTACCCTTCTTACCAAAACGTATAACTCCCTTCCATGGAGATACCTTCAAGAAAACATGACCTCCTACATGAAATTCCAAATCCTTCTTTCGGTTGTCAACATAGCTCTTCTGCCTACTTTGAGCTGCTTTGATGTGGTTTTGGATTACTTTCACCTTTTCCATCATTTCCTCCACCAGTTTTGGGCCTACAAGATTTATTTCACCAACTTCATCCCAACATGTTGGTGTGCGACATGTCTTTCTGTATAATGCTTCATATGGTTCCATCTGAATACTTGAATGGAAGCTATTGTAATAGGAAAATTCTACCAGAGGTAAATATTGATCCCACATTCCATTAAAGTCAAGTGAGAATGATCTCAACATGTCTTCTAAGGTTTGAATAGTTCTTTCTAATTGTCCATCTGTTTGAGGGTGGTAAGCAGTGCTCAAACCAAGTTCAGTATCCAAGCCCTTCTGAAGACTTTTCCAAAATCATGATGTAAAATGAGGATCACAATCCGAGACAATCGACAAGGGTACTCCATGAAGACTCACAACTTCATTAATATACAGTCTTGCTAGACTTTCAAGTGGTAGATCTTCCCTTATAGGATGAAAATGTGCTAACTTTGTGAGACGATCAAAAATGACCCATATTGCGTCATTTCTTCTAGGAGTCTTTGGTAGTCCCATGAAAAAATCCATCGTAATATTATCCCATTTCCACTCAGGTATGGGAAGAGGTTGCAATACTCCACCAGGTAGTTGCCTTCCAGCTTTCACTTGTTGAAAAACCATACATCTTGACACAAAATCAAAAATCCCCCTCTTCAGGTTGTCCCACCAAAAATGTCCCTTTAAATCTCTATAAATTTTGGTGCTCCTATGGTGTATAGAGAAATTGTAACTATGAGAATCATCCATGAATTCCCTCTTTAAATCAGATATATCGGGAACACAAAGTGTCCTCCCAAATTTCAAAATTCCATATTCATACACAAATTCACTAAATCGCCCATCATTCACAGCTTTAATCTTCTTTTTCAACTCTTCATCATTGGCCATAGAACACTTCATCCTTTCTAGTAAAGATGGTTTGGAAACCATTTGAAATTTTTTTGATGTTTCACCCTCCATGGTGATTCCCATATCCATCTTTACTAGATCCATGAAAATAGGATCCCTTTCCACTCTCATCATGTTCAAAACTCCATGATCTTTTCTACTCAAAGCATCTGCAACCTAATTTTCCTTCCCTGGGTGGTAGTGTATCGTGCAATCATAATCCTTGAGTAGTTCAAGACATCGCCTTTTCCTCATGTTGAGTTTTTTTTGTGAGAAAATATATTTCAAACTCATGTGATCGGTATATATCTCACATTTTTCACCATAGAGATAATGTCTACATATCTTCAAGGCAAATATTATAGCAGCTAACTCGAGATCATGAGTAGGATAATTCTACTCATGAATTTTTAGCTGTCGTGATACATAGGCAATAACCCTATCATTATGCATATGGACACAACCATGTCCTTTCATTGATGCATCACTATAAATAACGAACCCATCATTCCCTGATGGTAGAGTCAATGTAGGAGCGTTGACTATTCTTCTCTTTAGTTCTTCAAAACATTCTTTACACTCTTATTTCCAGACAAATTTAACCCCTTTATGTGTGAGATTCGTTAATGGGTTAGCCAATCGGGCAAAATTCTGGAAATAACGTTGATAATAACCTGCCATTCCAATAAAGTTGCGTACCTTAGTTATACTCGTCGGTGCTGGCCATTCTTAGATTACCTTGGTCTTAGAAGGATCAAAAGAAATTCCATCTTTAAAGACAATATAGACAAGAAAAGAAATCTCCTGAATCCAGAATTCACACTTGCAAAACTTCCCATATAATTCATGCCTTCTAAGTGTCTTCAAGATAATGTGCAAGTGATTTTCATGATCTTCGTAGCTTATGGAGTACACCAAGATATCATCAATAAATACCACCACAAAATCATCAAGATATTCCTTGAAAACTATATTCATTAAATCCATGAATACAGAGGGTTCATTAGTCAAGAAAAAAGGCATTACTGTAAACTCGTAATGCCCGTACCTTGTTTGAAATGCTGTCTTCAGAATGTCTTCTTTCTTCACACACAACTGATGGTATCCAAATCGAAGGTCAATATTTGAAAATTATTGAGCTCCATGCAATTGGTCAAATAAATCATCAATGCGAGGTAGGGGATACTTGATCTTTATTGTTATAGCATTGATCTCCTTGTAGTCAACACACAACCTCATAGATCTATCTTTCTTCTTAACAAAAAGGAAAGGGGCTCCCCATGGAGAAACACTAGGGTGAATAAATCCCTTATTACTCAATTACTCTAGTTGTTTATTTAGTTCAAATAATTCCATGGTGGACATACTATAAGGGGTCTTCGATATAGGCCTTGATCCAGGAATTAAATCAATGGAAAACTCAACTTCTCGTTATGGAGGATGTCCAGGTAAATCATCCGGAAACACATCTTCATATTCTGTCATAATAGGTACATCCTCTATTTGAACATTCCTTTCCTCTTCCATAGTCATTTCATTATCTTCCTTCCCAATAATTGAATTTATTTGAGCTACTAGGGGTGGATCTAAATAAGAATTAGGTGGTGGTGATTATGCTCTAAAAATAAGGTGTTCCTTATCATCATCATCAAAAATCATAACCTCCTTCTTCTTAAAATAAATCTTTGCATCATAGTCCGAAATCCAATCCCTACCGAGGATTATAACAAACTCAATCATAGGTATGACAATGAGATCGGAAGATAAAGAACAGTTATGTGCTCTAATGGGGACTGATTCACAAAACATTGTTGCAATAATACTTCCCATAGGAGTTTTGATTGACAATTCTCTTGTTAAATCAAATTGGAAATATCTAATTTTCATAGAAAACTGGGAAGATATAAAACAATGCAATGATCTCGAATCAAATAATGCATTTTCTAAACCTGAGGAAACCATTAAATTACCCGCCACCACATCTTTCGGAGATTCAACCTCAACAGTAGTGATAGCATAAGCTTGGCCTTGATCCCTTGGCCTCTTCTGAGGTAAGTACCCCAGACTCTTAGGAAATTCATTTCAATAATACCCCATCTCTCTACAATTATAGCATTCCACATTGACAACAACATTCTTTCCAATGCAATCATGAGCTTGGTGGACTTTTTCACCACACTTGTAACAGACTCCCATTCCCTTCAAGCAAGTACCGGGGTGTTTCTTTCCACATTTACTATAGGACCGATATTCAAATCTTCCCTTCTTCCCATTATTTCCATTTCCATATTGATCAGAAGATCTCTTCTTTTCTTGCTTTTCTTTAAAGTCATAAGACTTAGAGAATTACTTTTCCTTATTGATAACACACGAGACAATATCTTCGCATGACGAGAAGGTTTGTGAGACTAATGCTCGACGGAGAAATGGTTTTAACCCACCAAAGAAACGATCAATCTTAATTTCTGGGTTGCGTATATAATCTGCAGCATGCCTCGCTAACCTTGTAAAGTTAGCCTCATACTTTGCGACATTCTCATCCTCCTTCTGCCTCAGACTCAGAAATTTTCATTTCCATATCTTCTCGATGGTCATGTGGAAAGTATTTTATAATAATGTTTACTTAAACTCCCTATATTCCATACTTGATACATCTTCATCTTCCTTTGTGTTTTGAATCAGTGACCACCATTGATCGGCATCTCCAGTGTGGCGGTAGACTGCCATGACAACCTTCACTCTTTCGCTACTATCCATGGCCTGGAATATTTTTTCTAAGGATTTTATCCATTGTTCAGCAACTAATGGATTTGTACCCCCATTAAGTGTTGGTGGTTGTTTCCTCATGAAGCGATCTAACATTGATCCTCCACGCTGCAGATCAGGGTGCTTCATACGAGTAAGGTTATTATTTATAACCTAAGTGAGTTGTCCCAATACGGTAATATGTTGATCAGCACCAGTTGTATCTCCAGATCCACAATAATTATCTTGAGCAGGAAGGAAATCCTTATACGGAGTGCGAACATTGATACGGTTTACATTCCTCTAACTATGCGCCATTTCTAAACAATGGCATAAACTAGATTAATTTAGGAATTAAAATACATAATTCCATACTTGTAAAACACTTAACATAAATTGAACTATTTATGGATATAATCCATAATGATAACAAGAAATGTTTTATTTGAGGAAGTATATACTCATAAACCCTTCATAATGGTTTGTAAAGAAAATGAGAATTATCCTAAGCGTATCCCCCGGGAGTTTCATAACCAAGAGTGCATCAAGGCCCGTTGTCGTGCACCAGTTCCCATTCGAGTCTAGCTCAAAGCGGTGTTTTCGGGTTTTACACCTAGGTACATCTGTGCCAGAGCCGCATCCACCTGGTCGTATCTAGATAGGGATGTATTGCTCGGAAGACTCACAAAATCTCTATAATACCAAAATTCTAGGATGTTCTTCTATACTAATCCTCAAAGTCTATATTAGGGATATGTGCTCTAATTAGAGTTTATCTTAATCTAGCTTCCATGGTTATCACTAAACTGCCTCTGATACCAACTATAATGCCCCGACCCCAGTTACCCAGACTCGGTGCATTATTGCGTAACATTTTCATGATCACAAAATATCAAGTCTCGAAAAACCGATTAGTTTAGTATCCTTGGAAACACTAGATACATTCATAGATGTTACATTACATAATAAAGTGAAAAACTAGAATAACAAAGTCTCTATAGTACACACTCATATCCTCTTCTGACTATCCCTGTAAGTCATTCATAAAATACTTCTTCACATCCTGGAAAATATTAAAACATTGAAAGGGGTGAGCTCAGATGCTCAGTAAGGATAACAATATTGCAGAAGCTTTCATAAATAAAGATTAACATTTAAGGAAATTTATAACTACAACAAAATCCTTTTTAAACTTGAACTTCTACATAATATGGAAAAAAATAAAATGAAATAATTCCATTTACTTATTCACATCGATATTCTACTAGTCGAATAATCACATACAATATCAATAACCACTTTCATAATGATGGAATTCATAATTCCAGACTATCATATCCACATAGCCAAGGCCTCGTGCCAAGTCTAAAAATAAGATTTTGTTACGGCCTCTTTCCAAGACATTAGTTTGTCTCATGAGACCTACCGATTCATCGAGGAGCTGTAGCGGGCTCCACCCGTCACTTATTAAGTCCAATGCATTCCTCATATGAACAGGTTTAAACATATCATAAACCATAACATAATTTTATCACATAAAACGTGCATAAAGAAAACATAATATTTCGACAATTCAATCACAAGATATCAACACAACACATTGATATAAAAAAACTTTATCAAAACCATTTTCAATAACAAAATAAAAGAAAAGTAAAACATGGTATTTATCTTACTTTTAAAAAAAATAATGGCTTATAGAGGAAGCCGAAACTCAAATAATAGTCATGGTGGCGTAGAATTCGTTGTTTCCATATACATTAGAAAAAAAATTATTTTGTCATTTAGTAAAAACTCTTCTTAAAAAATATTCCCTTTGAATAAAATTAAAAGTCAATGGGGTTTATACACCATATAAATGAAATTTGTGTATAAAACCAAATATTCCACAATGAAAGGAGATTGAGACGTAGTCCTTACAAAGATCATTTTGAAAATAAAATAGATCTATTATGTGTATTTACTGTAATTACACATAAAGAAAGTACAAATACAGGATAGGACATAATAATAACATGACATAATTTGAAAGTAGGAGATTAACCCAATGAATGGAAATTGGGTTAAGAAATTCCATTACCTCGTGTCCGACTTGACTCGACCGCTCTTTAACCTCCTGAATAATAAACTAGAGTTAATCTCTACCTTCTTAAAACGATTTTTCAAGTTCATTATTCCTTTTATATCACTTATTACCATGTTATGAACATTATGTAATTATTTATGTTAATAACGGTTGTTTTGTCCATCATAGGTACTTGAGTAAAAAATAAACTTCTTATAATTACACTTTGTTCATGTGGTAAAATATTCATTATATCCATAATTATATTCATTATGTAGATATACTATACATCATATATATCTAGTATATACATTCATTTATAACAATACATAACATTTAGAGGTAATAAATGAAATGCACCGTTCATGGAGACGGTAAGTCGTACGTACGCATGAACACTACATTCATTTATATTTCATATTTAATGGAATGAAGTTATAATTATATAAAGGTATAATATAATTCCAGTATAATATAATGTATAATACCATTTACTCCATACTTTATACATCCCACATATGGCATTAACGATTCAAATCACTTTGAGGGGGCGGTAGTCCGTAGTTCCTAAAATGAAGATATCGCGTTTACCCATAATGGAAACCATAATGGTATTACATAAATGAAAAATACAGAATCTTAAGTAAAACATAAACATATTATATATCATATATAAATATAGTGACATCTTAATGGCCACCTTTGAAGGTGTTATATGAGTGTTGAACAATCATCATTTCGTGAGGCAGAAATTCTCCATCCACAGAAACAGTATGTTCTTTAACCATTAGATGTAAGTGTGTGTAAGTGTTGATCTAATAATTCTTATAAAAACATCCTAGTATATTTAAGACACTGGATTTGTTACAAAATAAATGAATAAATAGAGTTTATGGGGTTGTAGAAGCAAAATAAAACAAAATAACATAAGAGAGGACATTACCTTAAAATCGGGTAACTCTTTTTTGATTTGAGCCAAAGGCTTCCTTGGGAAGAATTATGCCCAACGTGATGCCTGTAGGAGTAATAGAAGGATGTTGGGAGAGTATTTTGGAGGATTTTGGCTGAGAAAAAAGGCTTTGATGGTGTGAGTAAGGTGGTAGTGGTGGGGGCCTTTTATAAGAGGAGAGGAGGGGCACTCTTGGAATGTCATGAAATGTTACTTTATTATATAATGTGTTTCGGATTTTAAAGGTACCACATATATATATTTCTAGGATAAGGTGATAAGGGTTATAAATATGCTCATCCAATAGGTTTTGGACAAGTTTATGTCTTAGATTTTACATTATCTTTTAATTTTATTTAAATCGTTAATTAATGTGTTAATCGCTGCGTCATCTTGGTGTCATAAATAATTTAATTTATTTAATGTCTAGAAATTATAAAAAAAATTACCACGATGTATTAAATCTTATTATCTTTCCAATGAATATTTATAGTATAAATTTTAACTTATATAACCCCATGTAATAATTGTTTTAGTAAAACAACACATGTTTGTGACAATTTTATTTTTACTTTAAATAAAAAGTTATTAATGTCATTTTCATACCCATGTGGCTCCATGGGGTCCCCAAGTTGACCCATGGATTTCATTGGTCATCCATGACTCATCCAATAAAGGTAGGACAAGTGTAAAGGTATTTTAATATTTTTAAAATATCATTTTTACCTTAAATTTCACTAATTAAATTTAATCACGATTAATTAAACTTAAAAGTTACTATTCACCAAAAAATTATTTTAATCCCATTGAACCACATTTTACTTCCTAATGAAAACCATTTATGTCAAATTTTTGAAAATCAAATCATAGAAGTGGTAATGTTTCATTAAAATGAAAAATCAGTTTTTTAACTACCACTTAGTTGTTTCATTATTCATCAAAAATTGATGTTTTTCAGAACATTTCCAAAATTTCACCCTATTCTATAATTGATATTCCAAATTCAAAAATGATGTCTATTTTACAAAATTTTAAACATATAAGTTGCATTAATTATTTTTATAACTAATTCCCATTGTCACGACAAATAGCGTGTTTTTAAGAAACAATATATATCAAAAGATTGACAAGTGTTTATGTCAAATTTCAATGTTAAATTAATTATAATGACCACCATTGGATAAAATGGTAAAAATATATTCTAATTATAATTTAAAACCAATAAATAGTATAATTTATCACTATAAATTATTTTGATTAAAAAATTTGTTTTAAGTATTTTTCACTATTCATAAAAAAATTGGAAGTTCTCAGAAAATTTCAAAAAATTCAACTTAGGATAATTTTGATATTACGAATACAAAAATTAAGTCCATTATGAAATATAAAATTTCTATAATTTTAAAAATTGGGTATTACTATTCATAACGACTATTTTGATTAGTCGTGGTGTGTTAGAACTCGAACTTGCGTACAATGAATGCTATTGAATTATTGAAAGAGAATTGTATCGTGGAATCTCGGGGTGTTACAGCTTGGAAGGGGGGTTGTGCATGTGGGGGTGGTGGTTGTGCAGGTGGGGGAGGGGGGATGGGCAGGTGGGGGAGGGGTGAGATGAGCAGGGGTTAGGCAAGGCATGGGGGAGGGGGGATGGGTAGGTGGGGAGGGGTGGGATGTGCAGGGGTTAGGCTAGGCTAGGAAGGGGGATGTGGGCTGGGAAGGGGGGCTATGTAAGTGTGGTGGTGGTTGTGGAGGTGTGGTAGTGGGGTGGATGGGAAAGTGGATGAGTATGGAGATGAACATGGGTTCCTTGAACCCAATTAGGGACTTGAAAAACGAGTTCGTAGGACCCCAAGTATATCAAATAAGGCATATTTGTGGAAGAATCTATAATTCTAGACATGTCCCAACATAGATTATCAATGTTGTAGAAATCGTGGAAGACCCATTTATTGAGTCTAGTATGAGAAAGAAAATCCCCATTCATAATCCAACCAGGTACAATTACTATGGAATTTAATAATGTTATATCCATCATAGATCAAGATTAATACGTCATTATGTTGAGAAACATCAGACCCTTATTCTTGTATTTAATGATAAATGTTATCAATATTTGAAAATATTACATTAACTATGATTTTCGATTTAATATCATTCCAATGTTGACACATTATCATATGTGATATGATTAAAACAATATAGAACCTTCCATATAGATAGTACAGCTCTGTTTCCAATGCAAGAAATGTCCATAAGTCCAATTCATGCTCGGGAATCAATTTGGAGACCTCATTTCTGAATCATAATTTATAGTAATTCAGTAGGATCAAAACTTCAGTGACTTTTTAGAAAGTCTTCTTTAAACTTTTATGACTATGAAAACATAACTACATTCTTAGTAATCCTAGTCATAGGTACTTCTAAAAGGGAAATGATTTAAATGAACCATATGTAAAACTTGAATAAACAATAGAAACCCACAATATCAAACATGTTTTGTATTCCTTCTCATGACACCACAACTTATACATTCTTTAGATCCACATAAATTCCCACATTATAGATTACGTTCCTAAGAACACATACTTTATAGAAGCATAAGTGACACTTTGAGATCCTATAAAACATATAATGTGGTTAAAGTGTACAAAAAAAATCTATAGGTGTCCAATGTGTATATAAATGCTTGGTGAGTATATAAGGATATCATCAATAATCACCACAAAGAATGAGTTGAGATGTGTATGGAAGATCTCATTCATGATATCCATGAACACCATTGGATTAATTTTAATCCTAAAAGGAAACTCAAGATAAATATGGAATATGCCTTAATAATTTTCCCACCATTTGTAATACGAAATGACATATATACATTCATTCAACTAATCAATTCATGTCCTTAAAAAAGTTACACATGTCTCATTACTGCTATTTATAAAATGGAAAGGATCAATATTTTCCCTCATTTACCTCTTTATTACCTCAACACATGTAGTAATTTACCACTTTCAAAATAGTAAATTATTTTCACACATGTCTTTTCTAGCCCAACGTATTTATATGTATCCACTACCTTAAACCTTATCAAAGCCCTAGACCAATAAATCTCACTCAATATAGCTCATCACTCAACACCCAACATCATCCATACTACTATAGGTTGTGTCTCATACAACTATATATCACATTCCAACCTTCTCACACAACATGTATCCATGTTAATACATTCTGATTAATGTAAATCCATTTTCTGAAATAATACCATATTAACCATGGTAGGTCTTATATCACATTCCAAACGCTACATTATGACTCATGGTTGGGTTCATCTAGAACCTTATCACTCAAGGTGACCCATTATATTTAACACTACCTTAAAAATCATGGTAGTGTTAGGTATCATGTTATAATATGATAACTTCATTATCGTTCAAGTAAGGGTCCTTCTATCCCCTTATCACTCAAGGTGTGGTCATTCCTTATTATAAATCAATATAGTTGTTATAATTTCTCACCCAACATGTGTATGAAATAACAAAAAGGGAATTTGGTTTAAATCATAGCTCACCAGATAGGTACAAGGTTCTTGTCACTCAGGACCTATTCCCCCTACCTTATCAATCATGTTAGTGTTAGATATCATTTATATAATATGATAGCATCATTTTCACTCATGTAAGGGTCCTTCCAACACCTAATCACTAAAGGTGTTATCATTCTTTAAGATATTTCAATATTGTAGTTAGATTTTGGCACACAACATGTGTATGAAATAACAAGGGAATTTGGTCCATATCATAGCTCATCATCTAGTGTACCACCAGGAGGACCATGATCCCATGTGATAAGTGGTTAATTTTTATGATTATCCCTATAGATCATCATTCAAATTTCAGTGGATTCAAAAATCATCTATGGAAGGTATATACTAAAATTCGTGTAGTAATATACTAGATTGTCATGGAGGATTATCTGAATGTTTGCATTATATATTGGGGATTGAATATTAACTTGTAATCATATCCTCTTAGAATATGATATAAAATATCAAATGTGAGCCCAACAAATGATGTAAATGATTCACAACCACTGAAAAACACCATGTTGGATGTCATCATAGAAGATCCCCTTGAAAATTAGGCATGTGATATCTTTCATGAATCAAGTAAATATCTATACCCGTAGAATTTATGTGTCACAGAAGTTTGACCAATATCCCTCTCTTAAACACAAACCAATACCTTGATAAGTTCAATAATATAACTAAATATCATAACATTTTAGAAATCATTTCCCCATCGTATATGATTCACCCATCATTATACACTAGGAACAATAGGGTTATAATGGTTATAGTGTAAATATCCTTCTAGGTTAGTATATTGAATGATTAAATTCATAAAAAAATATCAAATTTATCCTAGAGTAATCAAAACCAATAACCCTTATCTAATTGATCTAGATTGAGGCAGGGGATTCTTCATATATGAGTTATAAACATGAATTTCCAATATCCATCCCCCTATTTGATCAATTGGATCAAATTTTGTTCTTTCTTGGTCTCTCTACCACATCAATATGTGAACCATACAAGAGGAAGAGATGTGAGTAAGCCTTAAAAATTAGATGATTATTTCTATTTGTTTGATGTGTGTTTTTTGTGTGATTTCAGGTGATTTAAGTGAGTTTTTTTGAGTTTTTTATGTGTACATGTGTTTTCTGTGTTTGCAGATTGTAGTGTTCGTAAACACACAAAATGAGTGTTTTTTTTAGATTGCAGTGTATTTTTGTGAGATGGCCCATTTTTTCACATAGTTTTCATTGCAACCTGCAGTTGATTGCAGGCTGTTTCATTTTAAATTAATGGGGGTATAATCCAATGGCTTCAAAACCGTTGGGTTATACCCCAGTGCACTGCTTAATTTTCCAACGATTCAAAACCTTTGGGTTATACAAGTGCGGTGCTGCATTTACCAATGGTTAAAACCCGTTTGGTTATACCCATGTGTGCTGCTACATTTCCCAACGATTCAAAACCGTTGGGTTAAACCCCCTATATGTTTATGCCAATAGTTTTAAAATCATTGGGTTATACCCCTGTGTGCTGATTTTCCCAATGGTTTAGCTGAAACGTTGGTATATCAAGATCTAGACACCCTTTTCCCAAAGGTCCACGTTTAACCGTTGGGAAAATTATTTCCCAATGCCTCACAGCCCAACGATTTCAAAAAATGTTGGGATATGATTTCCCAATTGTTTTAGGGCATTTCCCAATAGTTTAGAACTATTGGGAAAACATGGATTCCCAGTAGTGGAATGAGCATTAGCAAGAAATCTTTACAGAAAATGGTAGTTTGATATATTCAGTGGATGGAAAGGCCAATTGTTGGAAGAATGTAGCACCCTCTATTTCATGTAATTAACTGATTTTTTTGATTTTATAGTATCTAATGTTTATGGGTGATGGTTGAGATATTTTGGATATCTTTTGGAGTGTTTTCTGGGATTTTCTACAAGTTCATAGTTGGTTCATGGTTCATGAAACCGATGAATCACATATAAGAAAATGTGCACTCTGAGAATGGGGATAATTGGAAGGTTCATGAGAAGAACATGGTTTGTCCAAATCATGCAGATTCTTAGGAAAACCTATGAAACATGAGATAGTGGGATTTGGAATTACTGGTACATGGTTTCGAAACCATGTGAGAAAACCATGTGAGGTTTATTCTTGGGATAGAAGATGGTTCATTTTTATCAAAAGGTTTTCATAACCATGTGAATAACCATGAACGATTAAAGATAGAGATCCTTAATATTGTAGACCTCACATGTTTTGACCTATAAATCCCTTTTTCCTCTTATGTGGACCTATCTCGGGATTATCACAACCATAAGGCTAAGGGGGGCTTCTCCATTTGACCCAGAGGTGATCTAAAGGATTCTATTGGTGATTTGATTCTAGATTCTCATTATTATTAATCATTCTAGTTGTTCTTTGTCATTTTCAAAGATATATATCTATATCATTGTTGTTTTCATAGATCTATGTCTAATTTGTATTGATATAAGTGAGTGTCTTCCAAATATGATTAGATTTAGTCATGTTGATTGTATAGTAATATATATAAGGTGGTTTGTTTGTTTTAACCCTATTTCATTTTTGTTTCCATTTCATTTTTCATTTACAACATAAATCCAAAGGTATGTATACTGACACTTGACTTCTCTAATTCTAATATAAATTCATGATATAAAATTGATTATTTTTTGTTAAATCGATTGTGAAATTTAATTTTCATGATTTTTGAAGACCCTCTTGAGTGATGGTTTGTAGAAATATTGAAATTGGGTGCTTTGTAAAAACTTATTTAGTTCATGATTTTAAAATATTGGTTTTAATATGTGGATTTGTTGTAATTGTGGTATATTTTTTAATCAAAATGTCTTCAATAAAAGGATTTTTTTATTGAATGGAATTGGAATTGTTGATTTGAAATTATTTTCTGAAAGGATATCAATAAAATATTGGTTTTATTGAAATAGTTGTTCTGAATTGTTTTTTGGCATAATAGTTGTTTGGGTTTATGTGAATTCTGGATAGATAATCATAAGGATTATCCGACATCATTAGTGGGATGGATAAGTGTCAATATTCTCCTCGGATAAATGGTCCATTAAGTATAAGCTTTGTCAAGTGATGACTCACCACTCACAATTATAGGGAGGTCCCCGATATATGAATTGTTGGACATGTGGATATGTAAAATGGAATTGGTTATGCCAAAATGGAATTTTTTATGTTGTTTTAGAAATATGTTTGAGTGATTTAATTGTAACATGAGATTATTTTATGAAAACATCATGGCATTATAATTTTTTATATTATGATATAAACATTCATTATAAAAAAATAATGAACTATTTTATGTAAATATGCTAACATGATCTATACTAGGGGATTGAGTCGGAAATCCAGAAATGAAAAATATATTGAGTTCAATTACTCAATAATGCTTTGGAACATTGGTTATTTTCAATATTTTTATTATCAAAAAATGGGAAAAGGTAATGTATCACAAATATTCGGTAGTATATCATGATTCTTGGGATGTTTTGTGGAGTCTGAGCATGGAGCATGATGTAGATTTGGAGTTGTGATGTAAATTGATTTTTTTTGGTTTCTATTCTTCCACTACGGTACATGGTTTTCATATTATTTTTCAAAATTAAATTTTTTGTAATGTTTCAACATTATCATTCATCACATATCAGTTTATTTGAAAATGGGGTGTTTGGTTGGTTGTTTTATTTTTAAATTGAAAATAATTTCCCATGCATATTAAATCCCATTAGAATTTATTGAAAGCCATTACAGTCTTGGGGATGTTTCTTAAGCACTGCTAAGGTTCCTGGTTTTTCTCATTCCAATGATGAGGGGAGGGATGTTACAAATATCATTGAAAATTAAAACATAATAAAGGGTAAGCTTATATGTACAATAAGGTAGAACCTATGATGTATCAATCAATATTAATCGGTGATAATAATATAATCATAATGTTAAGAGAACATGATGAAGACTTACAATAATAACACCCAATTAGACAAATATATTTAAACATGAAAAAATGTGTCAGTTGTTTTCAAAAACATTAATAAAATAAAATAGTGTGAAATCATAATTAATCAATCATGATCCATGAAAACATATCATAACATTAATAATTTTTTTTCATAAATATAATAATTTTAAAAAATTACTATTTAAGGATAACTTCTAAGACTATCATAGTGGATTGGGTTCACTCCATATTCAATCACATCCTCGGTCATGTTTAACTCCCACAACTATCTTTTTGGATAAAATACCATACATATTTAGTTTCACTTCCCTTACTGGTCCTTATTATCTAATGAGATGTTCATCATTACGCAATAATTTGAGGTGGATATATGATACACACTTTTAATAACCTATATATTTTTGTTTCCCATAAAATAAATCATTATATCATAAAATAACCACTATGAAAATACATTTACTAAATTTTTTAAATAATAATATAATGATATCATTGAAAAGAATGGGTTTCATTAACCATTCAATAACATCACATATCATGTATTTAATATATAATAATATATAATAACCCTGATTTTATAAAGGGTATCATATCACAGACACACACAAACACACCCATATATATATATTTGCTGGTAAAAGCATCACTTCATAAAAGATAAAACTATGAAGGTAAATATATGGGGAAATACAATTGTTTTCACAATGAATTGTTAAAGCATCAAAGAACAAATTGCATTCATAAATAATTTTTTTTAAATTATATATAATGCTTATGAATTACATAAATTAAATTACATCAATTAAAACAACCTTGAAAATACTTATGGCTATCAAAAAATATATGTTATGATAATTTTAAAAATATTACTTATGAAAAAAAAATTTATAATGGAAAATACAATAAGATATAATTTTTTTTAGAATATAATTTAAACACATTGAAAAAAATTTGAAATAAAATAATTTATAGAACCTTGAAATGACATAATTTTTTTTTAAAATAAAATTTGACATATACGATAAAACATTTTAGATGAAAATCTAGAAAAACATTTTGAAGATTTTGAAACAACCTTGTTGAAAAATAATATTGTTAAAAATGAGATTTTTTTTTAAAAAAATAAGTATAATAAAAGGATTATTGAAGATAGAAAATTATTTTCCACTTGTTAAATGAATTTTTTTGGGAATGTAATAACATGTGAATGGGAGGAAATTCCATTATATGAAATTGGAATTATTCAGAGATAAATTCATTTTAAAAAACAATATATTCATTAATGAAGAATACTTTGTCATGGGTCATGATTTACATATAAAATAATCTTTGAATAAATCACCACATCAACATAGGATATAATTGATCATTATTGAATGATTAAATTCAATGGAGAGTCATTCTATCCCAGTGAAAATATTTAGGTCATGTAAACCACTTACTGCCTTTATAACATTTGAATCAAAACCACATGAGATGTATATACATAAAAATAACAATGAATATAATGGAATATAATATAATAATAATAAAAATTATAATAGGTAATTATTCACACCATTTAAAATGATAAATGGTGTATATGTTAAATAATTCTAAAGGGATTCAATTTTGAGAAAAAGAAACCCTTAAAAATATCATTCACATTGAAGTATTGATTCTTTTAATACGAATTAATCCGAAGGGATTGTAAATATAGAGAAATGTAATTTTAAATATAATTTTATACAGTCATTATATAAAATAATTAACATTTTAATAATGGATTTAATAATATTCATTATAACCTAATAAAAGTATAATGAGTTTAAAACCCATTATGTTATATCTAACTTGATTCACAAGCTCTATAACCAAAATATATTAGGTTTTAATTTATTATAACTAAATAACATAAACATATTCATTAATATAATATCATATATATTCCACTTTTTTAATTATAAAATACATTTATTAATAATTCACTATTAAATTATTCATTTTACGTATTATTTTATTCATTTTTCATGTCTGTTTTTGTTTTACAATTATAGTCCTGAAATATTAATCCTGGTTACTTAATAAAGATAATTTAAATTCTGATTTCACTATAATATATATTAATTATATAGATATTTAAAAACATTTATATGAAGACGTAATGAAAAATAAATTATTTTACTTCATGAAGATGATAATTCATACATATGCATGAGTTATGGTTTCACATATTAATGTATGGAACAACAAATTGTATATGATAGCTTAGCATTCAAAAATATTTATTATCTCATAAATATCATATATGTTCATTAAATATATCATTATCATTATCCATGTAATGTTGATCTAAAAAATAACATTGTTTCAATGAGGTAGTAGTGCACACATATTTCATGAGCGATGTTATCATTTACAAATGGATTGAAAGGTACGATGGTTTATAAGCTCATATAATTTCATTATAATAATACTATTATAAATATCATGTAAAAAAATTAAACCCATCATAATAACCATACATGAAATATGGTGATGGAAAGTGAATTATATCTCTCGTAGAGGCAGTATTCCACATGTACGCATGATTGAAAATTTCATCCCTAATTTCATTGAGAAGAGGTGTTAAATGGTTATAAAATCATCATAAAACATATATGTAGTTTAACATTGTTATATAAGGTGTAATGTGAAATAAAATTGAAAGATAAATATTAATATTTACACCACTTAATTGAGATACATCCTTTGGATTACACTATAAGCATAGAAATATTGGTAGTGGGGGAAGTAAAAAATCTATATGATGTAATTAAGGATTAAAGGAATGATTTTTATCATAGGTTTACTAATTATGAAGGTTCTAATAGTGTGAAAAATATAGGAGGGGAGGATCTCTTTTATATATTAGAGGAGAAACAAAAATGAAATTTCATAAAACATTTCAATTATATAAGGTCACTATCAAGGGAATGTGGTTCCAAATTCCCAGGTATTCAAAGGTGTGATATGATAAGGTTTAAAAAAAATATTAATTATATATATTTTTGAAATATTAACCATATATCTCGGTTTACCCCTCCCCCCAGTAATCCTATTTAAACCTGAACCAGCATAAAATATTAACGTTTTCAGAATTCCCTATGAAAAAATTATTTTTATTCTATATATTTATATTAATTAAGATGATTAAAATTAAAGAATAAATTTTTATATATGTGGTTTTAAAATGTGTAATAATAATATTTTTCATAACAATGAAACCAGTAATGAAAATCCATTTCAGAAAAAATAATCATTAAACAGTAAACATAATTTACAAACATTCAATTACATATAAAAACAATAAAATGTATTTTAAAATATATTAGTGAATAAATAATATATAAATTAAAATAAATCCATTTATCAAAAAATATTAATCTTTTCTTAATATATAAATACATTAACCGCATAAAAATTGTTTTTATAAATATATATTCTTTATAAAAAAATAAAATCATAAAGAAATCAAGTATAATGGTTTTTATTATTCAGTTAAATATATTATTAATAATTAAATGATTCTTATGTTACATTAATATCATCTTTTAAATATAATTTTTTTTTATTGAAAATAAATGATAATTTGTATTTTTGACTATTAACAGAGAAATAAATCATTTTAGAAAAATATAAAATATTCCCAATAAAATATTGTTGAAATATATATTAAAAAATTGATATTAATTTCATCAAATAAATATTTTTAAAGGTAGAAACTAACAATAAAATATGTTTGTATAAAATGAAAAATACAATTTTTGATGAAAACACATTTTGAAGCAGAATAAGATTTTACATAATGTTGAGTAATTATTTATGATGAATTAATAAATAAATTTATATTATTTAAAAAAAATTATAAAAACTAAACATAGTTATTTTTATTATTGATACATGCTTATTTAATTTTATCTTATAATATTTTGTTATACAGTAGTTCATAGAGAATCAAGGTGGTGTGTAATTCAAGCTTCCAACAACATATATTTTATCTAAAGAAATTATATATTATAAAATATTATAATGATGTATTTACAAAATGAATAATGAGTAGTAAGGATGAAAATAGGTAATTTATTTATCCATTTTTGGCTAAACACCAGAATAATTTATTATTAGTAAAGATCCAAGGGAATATTCTTCCAAATAATTTTTATTATTATTCAATCATCTCTATATTTCTATTGAAATTTTTAGTTATAATAATGGATTTTCATCATTATTTTAAATTAAATTTATTCTAGTTTTTTAAATGGTTTTCAAAATATTTGGGGGAAAACATTTAATCCACTATTTAAATTCCTTAGTGGATGTATTTTATTTCAGTAGAGTATTTTAGATTATGATTATTTTATTATAGGTATTCAAGTGATTTAATTACATATATGTGAGGGAAAAAATTACACCCAGGTATATGTATAATATTTACGACATATTAAGTGTTCACCCATATGTTTTTTGGATTACATTACTAGTTAAAATTAAAATTATATATTTAAAAAGTTAATATGAGGGTGTCTCATAGATCAGCACTAGTCCACAGCTAATGTCGTCAAGATTTCATTTTTAGACTTCTATTTATTAAATTGTTAATTTTAAAATTTTCTTCATTGAGTTCCCCATTATGATTTTTAGATTTTACTTTTTAATAATAATAAAATTCCCCAAATTGGTTACTTTTTTATTTTAAAGTCATAAAAAATGTGATATTTTGAAACTAAAGCCTTGAATCCTTTCAATGAAAAAACCATATAGACTATTATATTATATTCATAATGGGATTAAATCATGAAAGGGCGGAATTACTAAAACCCTGTCTTTTTGAAAAATCAAATGAATCACTTGTAAGGAATATTATGTCAAACATATGCACATTGTACTGGACAATGATCACATATATAAGAGTTATCTAGTGATTTTAGATGATATGATCAGGGTCTATCAATTTGTACACATTCTAAGCCTTATAGTTTTAATTATTCTATTGTGTATTAAATGTAATGATGATATGATAGGATTTAATGTTAAAATATAATAATAATTTGACTATAAATGATTATATCCAAGGAGAAAGGAAGTGAGAAGGTAATAAGAAGTTTGAGTAGTAGTGATGGATTCTATATTGTGAAAAAGGACACTATGGATATAGTTTGGGGAACAAATACCATTCAAATAACATTTTTTAAATTATATGAATGTTACAACATGAGGAGAATATCATGATATTATGTGTAATGAATTGGAATAAATGGGAGACCTTCAAACTATGATAATGATGATTTTGGTTGTCATATAAATTTGAGAATTTAATAATTATAGATTTAAATAAACCAAATGAAATTGCATGGATTTTGAGAATCATGAAGGAAATGAAACGTATAAGATGAAAATCTATTCAATGATTTTGAATATAAATAAACCTATGGTGATGGAAAAGTTTATGTTCCTATAATTCAAGGGAAATTTCAATATTTTAATATTGAAATAATCAACACCTAATAATGACAATATAAAAATTATATGAAGAAGATACAGAGGTGGAGGATGAGATGTAGATTAACTAAGAATTTAATACTGATTTTTTTGAGAGAAGATTGATTACAAAACATATTAAATTTTATAATTATATAAATACTAAAAAATATTAATTAATAAAGAAGAAAAAGGAGTTACACCTATGATATCTCTTTATCAAATAAAAAAATTTGAACAAATAAAAAATGTGTTTAGATGATGGTTGTAATATCTAGTGTTATGTCATAGTGGATGAATAAGTGATAAGTGGGAACAGTTTCATTCTTTATTATCTATTTATATCATAAGAAATATAATATATAATTACATTGAAGAATATGTAGCTATATAAATCATATAGTGTCTGTTAATTTCCTTAAAAATAGACTTTTGGTGGAGATATAGATACTAACATACATATTGTAGTAACTAATTATATATTATTTTTCAAACACTCACTTTGAGGAGGAATATCATATCATTTTATTTAGATACAACCTAAATCGGATTGTTTCTATTATTTGGGTTTTATTTGGGAGGGCCCATGGTATACTAGCAGGTATTAGTATAATGAACTAGTCAAGAGACACGAAACTATAGAGTCAGGATAAATAACCTATTTAGGGATATTAAATGTTTTTTAGGAAATAGAATCTTCTGTTTAGTCTATTAAAATAGTGTATATATTTTTCTTAGACATGACCCAAATAATCTAAGGATTAGATACTAGAATTGGGATAAAAAATAATTAAAAATACTATATATTGTACATTATATACTTCTTATCATTCATGTGGTGAGGAATTATTGAGAAAATTAATTAATATATCCATATATATGAACAAATATTTGACGTTTAAAATAGATTGGGGTATTTAAAATGTGAAACAATTGATATAAATGCAACTTCAATTCCCCCTAGGTGACTACAAAATTTTACTGGATAATAAAAATTGGTAGTAGAGTTATTATTGGTTTACTCTAAATGGATCTAATTCACTTTATCAGATATTTATAATTCATATATATAATTTTTATGATTTAAGATTAATTTTTTCCTCATATAGATAATGTAACATTTACTCCAGTCTTAGAGATGTCAACCAAAACCATAAAAATTAAGAAGAAGATAATGAAAACGAATATGACAAATAATTCAAAAATGGAATGGGTCACTATGAATTGAATGTAACAAATTTGGTAATTTTTTTGAAAAATTATTTTTATAATAATCATCAATAATAAATAATTTCAATATTGGAATAGTATGATATTATTAAATTAGTTGAATATCTATACATTGACTATACTAATTAATTGAAGAAGGTTCCTAGAAATGTTTTAACTAATATATATTATTTTAAGTAATATATTAGTAATTATATATTATAATAAACATATTATTGTAAATCGAAATTTAATTCAAAAATAATTAGATTCATAAAAAAATTACAACACACTTATCAAATAAGTTAATGGAAATGATCAGTTATTAATGAATAGTGAATCAAAAAAATTTAGTGGATGAAGATTTATTATAATATAACATTTAAGTGAAACCTTAAGTGAGTGGGTTCAATGATGAAATAATACATACATTAAAATAAACACTCAAAGATACTATTATATTCATGTTTTCCCAATATAAAATAAATTCCAAAAAATTATGGACATGGATAATTATTTGTATGAGATTAAAAAGAACATGTGGAGAATTTTGAGTTAATTTAAAATGAATGGGAATTTTTATTAGTTGAGGTTTACAAAAATACTCTCAACATGATGTGTATTGAATCAGAAGTCATATTAAGAAACCTAGATGGTATAAAACATTAACCTTACCATGTTATTTAAAGATGATATGTTTCCATTATTTCTAATGATATGTGTTTTACATGAAAAATGATAAATGTTTTTCATATGACAGTATTTAGATCATATAAATATCCATAAAAATAAATCTCACTAAACTAGGTAAACCATATTCTAGAATAATTTGATTTCACTAATACTATTTCACTTGATAGTATATTCAAAAACACAAAATATAATCAATATTGGTTTGTAAAAATGATTATAGGTATAATAGTTCATTAAGGGTGGATTTTTTAAATCTAATGAAAATAATCATCTTATTAATATTATAATGGATTGGTTTTTCTACACAAAAACTATAAGGATTATAAGATGGAAAGATTGCAATGAAAGGTAGTATAATATGATTTATTTGAAATTGTTGGTTTTATTAGATTATTGGGAATAGGGAAATTCAAAAATATTTATTAATATATAAATTAATGAATATTAGAAAAGTCGTCTGTTATTGTGCAGTATATTATGCCAAGAAAAATCTTTCTAAGGTGAGGTAACATATAAAAAAATATTGATATTTTAAATAAAAACATATTTGATTGTATTCAAAAATTTTATAATAATTAATATAAATATAATCATTAGGATAATTAATGATGGATCAAATATAAGAATAATTAATTATATTTTCATTAATAATGAATTCCATTAGATATTAGAATAATAAATAAGAGAAGAAAATGTGAGTCTTCCCTGAATTATAAAAAGATAAAGAAAAAAACATACAACCAGGAAGAAGGATATCAAGAATTTTAGGCCAAAGAAAAGGTTTTTATAGTACGGATAAAAATTATAAATCATAGAACTTTTTAATTAGGAAATAACATTAAATATTAATTAATCACGTTTTATTAAATATGTGAATCAATCTATGGGAAATGAATGGATTTGTCTAGTGGAATACACCCAATATGGAGACAGTGAGATGTTTCCTAGAAATATTACCTCAAATGATAATGATAAACCATGTTTATGATAAGATAAATATAATAAAATATGAAATGATTTTCAAATATATTTTGTCTCATATTGTGATAGAAAGAAGGATTAATGTAACACAAGGTAATGAATTATATTTAGTTAAACAAGTATATCCACATGATGAAATAAATTTTCATAAGAGATTTTTAAATGGTGAAAACCCGTATCCTATTGTGGATCTTGATTAATGGTGAAAATAATAAGGTCACACTGTAATAAAATAAATTCCATATCTTCCTAAACTATAATATATTTTTACAAGTAAATTCAACAATCCCTTATAATCATGTCAAAAAATTGAACATGTAGAGAATGATGTAAGTGTATTAGTAAACACTATAAAAATGTATGTTCTGCACAAGGTGAAAGATTAAGGTAATTATAAGTACATGTTCAATAAGAAGGTTTGAGTTTTGAAATCAAATGGTTGAGAACTCATGAATAATTCTAAACAAACTGGGTCTTAGAAGATAAATATTCTTTGGTTAGAATATATTGTCATGCCTATTTCTTTCTCTAATGAGCTAATGGAGAAGTAACCTTATTCTTAGTTATATATTGTTTTTTTAATTTTCTAATAGTTATATTTAAGTTGATGCATGAAGTGGGGAACTATATTTCTATGAGAAATTATTGTATGGTGATTCAGCCATCATGGAGTGCTTCATGACTCCTTGTAACATTTAAAGTTGTCTAAAATTGATATTTAAAAAAAATTGAATAAAACTATCTATGATGAATATTATTAGAGTAAATTTATTAAGGTGAATATATGGTAAATAAGTTTCTATAAGTCATTATTTTAAATATATTTTCAATTTATAAATCCCATTAAAAAATGAGTTTCAGTCTTATGAACCAAATTTAATATCACTATTTTGATTATATAAAAACAAATTCTGAAGGGTTGCTTTATGTATTATATATATATAGTCTTTTAATGGATAATTTTTCCCTAAACATTTGTATTTTTGAATTATTTTTTAGTTTAATCAATGTTATATGTTCATTGCAAAAAATCATCTTCTGTAGTCCTTAGTAAGAGAAAAGTAAGATGGTGCCACATACTAGATAGTTTTATGGACATATTTTATACCTAAGATAATCACTCTTTATTTAAAAATTAATCTATTTTATGTTAAATTAGATCTTACAAATTTATGGCTCATTTATTAGAGATATTTTATTCCACCAGTAACTCAGCTAGATCATGTTTTATATCGAGAATATGGGATTTTAAAAAAATCATGCGATAAATATAATACAACAACTTTTCAGGTATGTTTTATACTTATTTTTAATAATAGGGACAAAGTAAAAACAATTAAAGATTGTTGATATAAATTTAGATGAAAAAGTTAATGTTATTGAAAATAAATGCAACGGGGGATGAAATATTCAAATGAATGAATTATGATGATTTTTTTTGTTATATTGTTCTGTGAAAGAATAACTTGTATTCTAATATTTGTTTTTTTGGGTGTTGGAGGAATATCCAGCTGAATAAAGATGTTAAAAATTAATAGGTATCACTAAATTCATATAGATAAATTGTAGTTATGTTTTTATTCATTGATTATGTTGATGAATTTACATACAAAAGTTGACAAAGGATATTTGGTGTTTATTTGAAGGATATATCCTTAAAATGTTATTTTTATAGAACTAATCCTGGAATGAATCCATAATAGGTGCTATAGTTGTTAGATAATTGTTTATAACATGATTTATAAGAATTTGATAATATGGTTATTGAAATTACCAAGGAGATGTGAAGTTTAATATAAAATCAATTTATAAGTGTGATAAATCATCCATGTATTATCTAGAATGTTGGACTCTATCTATTCTAATTAATATAATTAGATAATGACTATATAAGACTATTTTTTATGCTATAATATACGAGGTAGTAAAGGTTTATGAAAATAATCAATGTCAAGTATTCATAAGTTGTAGGATTTTGGAAGTGAAGTTCATGAAATCTATAATAATTTTTATAATTTTTAATGTCATTTGAGTTATTTTTAAGTGAATTATTATAAATTGATATTTCTTGAGAATCGATGATGTCATTTATTATTTATTTAATGAATAATTTGAATTTATATTTTGATAATTAATTTGGAAAAATCCTTCTATGTAAAAGTAACTTTGACTACATAAAATAGTAACACTGATTAGATGGAAGAAAATAAGAGAAATAATTAATATATAAATATAAAAATTTCAATACATAGATGTAATGCTAACCAAAAACCCATAAATTTATAAGGGAATTTATATGTAAAAGTATATTTTTTACAACATTAGAGTAATAAAGATATAATTATAGGATATATTCATGTCATGATAATATGGTATATGTTATCATAAAGATGTACTGATGGAATAAGTGGGTATCTTGTAACAAAAATGAACTTATGTGGATTATGATAAACATGAGGGAAATGGAAAATAAAAGATAAAATTCTAGTTTTTTGAATTGATTAATAAAATGAAAAATGCTATAGAATAAATCATTATTAATAATTTCAAGGGTTATTTTCATATTTTAATTTGGAAGTTATATTTACAGGATTATAAGACTTTAAAAATAAACAATGTCGAAATATATATTATTTATTAATATTATACTAAATTACATACGAAAACATCAATTATCAAACTCATATATTCCAATAATAATATGTAGGGATAATATTATGTTATAATGAAGAAATAAGAAGAATAATAACTAGATTATGTTTATATCATAGAATATGGATGATAATAATGAAGAAAATAGATGTGAATAAGGTTGATAAAAATGTTGTTGCGTCTATGAAAAAGAATAAATTGAAAGAGGAACATATTTTTACCCCATGATATCATTTTATTATAATGAGAATAAATGAGTTAAAGAATGATTTTCATATAGTTCTACAAACCATTCAGTGTCAACTAAAGTCAATAAAAAAATAATTTGTGTGAAGATATGAAGTCCGAGATGATTGTTGTTATAACTGATTATGTCTTGGATATTGAAGACTCTTATTGAAGAAGAAAATCAGATCATTTTTTATACTGATATCCTAATGTAGAATAGTGATATTATTCAATAGTGAGCTGGGAGGTCCCATTGTAAATTGGTGGTATATATTATAAAGTATAAATTGGATTGTAAATCGGTGGAAGCTGGTATAAAGACCCCATTGGATGATTGTAACGGAATTTCAAGATATTTCCCCTTGTATTCACATGTGTAATATAGAGGAGATATATATCTCAGAATTGACTAAAAAACATCAGTGGATATATATTCACATTGGTATAGATCCTTGTAAAAATATAATGTACTTTTTTTTCTTTACTTTTTATTATAGAAGCTGTGAGAATGTGATGAAGGATTTTGTAACACCTTAATATTTTTTGAATTATTATTAATTTGATTAAATTAATTTTTTATAACTATCATAAAACTCAATGACATGTTAAGCTTGTGAAATACACAACAATCGGTTAGATTGCATTATACGTGACACAGAGTATTAATGAACCACTATATATTAATATTATAATTTTTTAAACATGTCCAAAAAAAATAGCCCATAAAAATAGATATATTATTATTACATAAAATTAAATACTTATTATGGTTTTTTTATATAAAATAATCATATTTATGTAAAAATTAATTAATGTTAATTGACGTCCTTATATATTTTGGGAATATTTTATTCTCAGAAAATGTTTTTTATTTCATTTTTGTGAACATTCATAAAATTATATTTTATCACTTTTTAGATAACTAATGTAATGAAATAAAATTTATTTTTAATATAATAATGAAAAAATTTCCTTACGGTAAATTTTTTGGATTTTTTCAAATGGTTCTTTATTTAAAAATAGTGAATGTAAATAATTTTAATTGGAAATTATATTTTAATTTAAATTGTTTATAAACTATATTAAATTTAAAAAATATTTTAATGTCTATTAAGAAGAATGAAATCTTCTTAAATCTAATTTAATTATTTTAAATCTTTTTTATATTAATTTTTTAGATTAAAATGTTATAATCATCTGAAAAATTTCTCTATGAAAACCACATTTTCTATCATGTCTCCATGATTAATTTGAAATTTAATATTGAATCATTATTAAAATATAAATGTTAAAAATGTATTCTATATCTTGATAAATAATAATATATATTCTTCAAAGACTTTAGTTTATTATTTGACGGAAATTAATATTCAAAAAAATACAAATAATTTATTTTGGTTAAGGTAAAAATAGATTTAATAAGGGTTAATTAAAAATACTTATTAAAAAGGACCCCAATATTGTCTAAAACACATTTTATGTTCATATTTAGAAACTATCCATTATATTCTATATAATTAAATATTTTTTAGCCTTTTCTATGCTAAAAAAACATGTCCACCTTTTACATTCACACTAATTAAAAGGGTGCCACTCACCTCACTAATAAAAGGCCACATCTCACTACACTTCTTAACAGATTAAAACCATTTTGGTTTAGAAAATAGCATCTAAATTCACATTCCAAAACCCATTTTATCATATGAGATGTTTTATTTTGGATTGAAATCAAACACAGAATAGAGTTTGGTGAAAACCTAAGGATGGTAACCAAAGAAGTGGTAGCATTCATCAGGGATTGTTTCAGTTTTATTTCATCTTACACCTCATTAAATTATTAATATTTCATGATGATTAATATAATAAATAGTATATTCCTTATAATTATATGTTTTTATGTTATGGTAATGACATATAAAAATCTCCACTTCCATCAAATGGGTTATGAAATCCTCATTCCTTTGTATGATGGAATGTAGCCTCTAAAACCAATATTGTTCATTTTTTTCCATTAACAACACTCGTGGATGTAAATAATGATTGAATTATTATTTAAATATTATGATATTATTATTATTTAATTATTACATCAATCATAGCTTCATGTTTCCCTTTTTATGGAATACAATAATGTCACTCGTGTCTTTTCCATATTAACGCCTCACAAAATGTTGTGATTCATTAACACATTAAATTGAAAGTCATATATATGGTATAATGGTATATGTTATATATATGAAATAAAAATATCTATTTATTTATTATATAAAATATAACTATCTTAATTTCAATATTTTGAGAAAATGGTATCAATATTCAATCATTTGTAAGCCCTATATTCTTCATCAACATTATATTTAATTTTTTATCTCCATCCATTATAGATTAATATAAATACATATATATAGAATATATATTATTTTTATATCATAGTTAAAATTCTGGATATAATGGAACCATGTTCAAACTAATCAGAAAAAATTTACCAATCAAAACAAACTTGAAAAACATAGAAGTTATTTCCCAGAATGCGAGTTTTACAAGGAATTGCTTACAAATAGGTAATAAAAGTACATAAGTAAAAAATCTATGGTATATATATATATATTTGTTTTGGTTATTAATATTCCATAATATTATATTTCAAAAACAATATTTTTTAATGTGTTCGACAAAATTCAAGACTTATGGTAACATAATTTTGTGTCAATGTTATTTTTCTATGAGACACATGCCTAAGTCAAAAAATGTTTCAATAATGTGGTGTAGGATATCCAAGAATATATTTTATGAAAAATATAATTAATTTTATTTGTATTTAGAAATAAATTTTATGAACTTTATTTTATTGGGTTTATGGTTTAAAATTTACCAAAATGATATGGGTTTTTTATGTCAATTTTTTTTCATTGAGACATATGACAATGTTATGCCCTTATATTCTCGTAAAAGATTTATGTGCGGCCCATTTGACATGTAATACTTTTAATTTATTAAAACTCATGATATTATATGTTTTTATTAATGATATTCATTCATGGTTCTTACATTTCATAGTTACCAAATTGGTATATATTTTATGTAACAATATTGTCATTTATCGAGATTATATATAATTATGTTTTAGTTGATAAAATGTTTTGATCAATATCTAAAAAACCAATAATTTTTTTTACTTTGTATATTAATGATATTTTCAAGTAATTTAACATTGTTTCCAATCATTGTTCATTAAAATAATTTAGAAATATTTTTAATAAAATGTGAATTTATTTTCCTCATTGGATGGAAATCTGTTTTCTTTGAAAATCATGTATTCTAAAAATATTCTTAAATATTACTTATTAATATCCTATTATTTTTAAAAATAATTTTTTCTCATGTTTTACATTTTACCAATTTTTTTAAATTAATCTTCGTGAAAATTTCCAAACAATTTCCATTTTTTACCTTGAATTTGTAAGGAATGTTTTTTATGTGTACTCCATGAATCATGCTTCTCACCATTATAAAAATAAGCTTATTTTTTAGTTCATTTATAATTTATCATGATTATTTTCAATGAAAATGTTTTTTATATTTTGTTTGTTTTAAAAAAAATTCAAGGTGAATGTATATTTTCCATAATAAATGTTTTAAATGGCCGATCAAAACAATTTTCTATCTTATGTGACATTTGATTATGTTACCTATGCGTTAATGAAGATATTATCCACAGATATTATTCTTATTATTCCTTAAAAATGATTACATTTATGATGATAATATATTTATAAAAACCATTTCTCTTTCCAGGGTTGTACCATGATAGAATTAGTATAAACCCTTATTCGTTTTCCACCAGTTATCGTATGATAAAATAATGATATAATTATTAAAGATGTATATTTTTTGATGGTTATGATATTTTGAAATGTTTATGAAACCTATTTAATTTCATGGAGTACGATAAGTTGATCTATTTTTTATCCTTTTGAACACATATGTATGATTTTCATTATGTGATGGGTGGAAATATATATCCCTCCAATGAATTAGTTATGGATAAAAGTTATATGTTCTCAGAGAGTACATAGGTGGTTAGACCTAGACCATAAAGGAGGGTACACTTTTGGTTATCCCACCCCCAAAATATGGTAAAATGGAGGTCATACTGATCTCGATATAGGGTACATGGGAGCTTATCCCTTACCAAAATAATGTACATGGGTGGTTATCCCATGCATAACATGATATGAAGGTCTTTGTTGGTATCCATGACATAATATTTCATATGATTATGTGTATTCATTTAATCTATCTCATATAACAATGTTATGCTCTCATGGCTCGTGTTTTTTGATTCCTTTATTATTTATTCATTATTAACTTGTAATATTTATTCCATAAATAAATATTATGATATTTTTTGTGCTTGGATTGGTTTTAAAACAATGTGATCATTTACTCATGCACTTATGTTCATGTTTTTGTTATGTGTCTCCCTTATTTATGCTTAATGAGCAGCTGATCTCACCCAATATTATGTTTACTTTCCCCAAGTTATGAATAAATTCATTATATATGATATGTATAAGAAAGTTGTTAGTTATGAAGGTGAAAGTGGGAGATGGTTATATTTTCTAATAAACAATTATTTCTGTTTCTATGATCCAAAAATATATCTATTATGGTCCTGAAGATTATTTTTCCTTAATGTAATGAACATTCATAGAAAATTATTTAATATATGTGTTTGATAAGACAAGGTCATGCAATTTGGTATCATTGGATATATTTTGTTAACATTTAAAAACTAGGTTGAGATATACTTTGCATGATCTCTATGGAAATGTATAAGGATTAGTCAAAGTATAAGAAAATGTGTTAGAATTTTTTTAAAGGATAGAGTTAGTTGTTTTCTTCAAATTACATTCCAGTCTAGAATCTAAAGGTGGATTTTGGATATGTAACAGATGTACCTAGGGGTAATAACTTGGAAAAAATTTAATTGACCTAGACTTGATTGTCAACCAGTGAACAATAACATGGCTTACTACAAACCTTGATTATCACTCTGTATGGAAACGCTTTTGAAATTCACAAACCCTTTATGAAAAATCGTAAGGGTTTTAAATATATAATGATTATAAATAACCTAGGATAAATATATGGTGTCATAGATTAATGAATATTTTATTATTTAACAATCTTATAAGTTATTTTATATGACTGTGTGGTTCATTTATAATATTATTATTTCTAATACTATAATTTTTGGTTTTAGGAAATTGTCGAAACCCAAAGAAACCAAGTAAATGATATGTCTGATGGATAATTAAATAGTTTCCCTCAATAGAATCCATACATAATGGGATTCAGAAAAAAATCACTTTCTCATGCTCACGAAAATTTCATAATCCATGAATAATGTGGGACATCTAAATGATCAAATAATGGAAAAAAAATTGATGTGTCCTCCATGTGGCAAGGTTAACCATCTATCAGTGTCTATTTTGATCCATTAGATTGTGATCAATGGATTGGAACCACAAATAATATATTTTATTCTCTTCATTGTTTTTAACATGCCAAAATATATTTGGTTGTCTATGTTTGGGTTTGGAGTGTGAATATGATAAATGGGGGACTCTAATTTATAATAATAAAAAATTGGACGAAATGGAATCCAGGGATAGGGATGAGTTCAGGAACTTATTATTCCATAAATAATTTCTACATATTAACCAAACAAACATAAAAAAGTATTTACTAGATCTAAAGAAAAGGTATGATGAACCTATTGGTATCTATGAGGAAAATATTACAAGGCTTTAGAGGTATTATTTTTATATTATTATCCAACCACAAACAAAGGATTATAAATTATTCAGTGGATTGAAACCAAGTCTATAATGGTCATTATCCATAAAATTCATTAGTATCTATGATATAATGTTTGATGTGATATCAAGGGAAAATAAAGGTTGGTTTTTTTCATCAATCTTATGGTTTTAATAAGAAGATAAAAATATAATTCAATGGAAAATATAAGAACAATGGACAGACGAATACGAGATCACCTTTGTGCTCAATGTGTGTGGAAAATCATGGAATAAATTTTCATATGGGTAATAGAAAAATATTTGAGTATGAAAGGGAAAATGTGATGGAGAGAAAGAGAGTCTTCCAACCATAGTGTTTCCATGAACATCATTAGAAGGTATATGGTGGCCGGAAGGCTAGAAATAATGTGCACTCACTACATCAACCGCCAATGTAGTCATGTTTTTGAGTATTCATATCCCAATTATGAGAGGGATCATGATTTTTTTCAAGGTATGTATAAGGATGATTTTTATTTGTAACATATATTTTTGTGTGACTTTTCCATGGTTCTCACTAAACCAAAAAGTGATTTATGAAAATTTAAAAATATTTTTGGTGAGTGGAAAAAGTATAGTCATCAGGATATTGATTGCGGAAGAGATGTGATGAAGTTAGCTAATGATTAAAATAGAGAGAAAGCTAGAAACAATGCACTACACACACTCTGGTGTATCAAACACAAGGATTTTCAACATTTTTCTAATGAGTAACCAAATATAAGGATTAATGTTGGTGATAAATTCAATCATCCTATTAAGTTGATGAAGAAGTAGAAATTGCATGTGATCACTATTTCTCTTGAGGTGTGCGATAATGACATGGTGGAATGTACTCTTATAATCCAAAATAGAATAGATAATGGCATATTTGACTCAAGATCGACCCATTATTTGATATATGAATAAATTTTAAGGGTATAAATATACCACCCAAGCTATTAGATGTAAAATTAGAACTGAAACCCTCAAATGTTATGATGACCACGTCTCAATTATATGACTTTTCACTAGTTCAAATTATTGTTAATATGGTTCCTGTAAATCTTTTCATTCTTCATATGGTTCAATTTGATGTCATATTATATATGGATTGGAATTATCTACACAAATCCCACATCAATAATTGAGTATGGAATTTTATATTTGATATTATAAACTATCCTATGATCATATACTAATGTTATGATATGTAGGAATATTTTATAGAGATCAAATCCATTTAATAGGACTTAATTCAAATTTAGAAGGGGTATTTTTCTCAAATGGTTTGGTAGAAACCTCAATTTAGTGATATAACAATTGTGAGGGAATTTATTGATGTATATATGAAATAGTTTCCAAAATTTACACTAAAAAATCGTGTTTATTTCACAGTAGAACTCATACATGGTTCCATAAAAATATTGAAGACTCCCAACAGAATGGCCCTATTTAAGTTACAGCAATTGAAGAAGAATCTCCTGGAATACATTGTCAATGGATTAATTTAGAAAGGTTTGTAACGTTGTAGTGAAACTTATCATTTATTTAAAAATTAATATGGATCAATGTAATTCTACATTGTAAGGACACGGAATTTCCAAGTAATTTTTTAAAAAATATGGGAATTTTAAGAGTCCTCGAAAACTGATGGCACGTGATTCTGGGGCTCGTTGTGCCTGGAACAAAATTTTAACATTTTTTCACGCATGTTCAGTTAACGTACCTGCGGTTTTTTGTAACTTCTGAACCGGTTCTCAGAAATGAAATCTCAGGACACCATTGAACGAACATCACTGATATTCTCTTAAGAAGACCATCACCACAACTGTAGTAGGTCGAGGGTAAAAGATTGTTTTTGGGGTTTTTCGTGGGAATGGAAAATAAAAAAACAAAACTTTTATTTTATTTCTAATAAACCTCCCATGTAAAGGAAATGGAGTTGGGGGCCACGAAGGGTTAAAACCAATAAACATAAATGCTTGGTGGTGGGGACCACCTGATCTAGTAAAACCCCCAATTTAAATCTTGGTGGTGGTGACCACCCGAACCCCGCATTATGGGAGAAAAACCATCCAACTCCCTACTGTAATTATGCCAACTCTCTTTTATTTAGTATTTCCATCTCTCCTTTAATAAATTATACCAACATATTTTGTTCCAATATTAAATTAAACAACATATTCTATTATCTTGGAATCTTTTCATTTTGGTGGATTTGGGAGAGAAGAACCTTTGGGAAGATTACACTCTCTAACAAAGAACGCGTTCTCCGATGAAGAACGTGCTCCCCAAAAAAGAATTTTCATGCCAACGAGGAATTTTTTTGATGCCAGTGAACCGATGATTTGGGAAACGACGACTTCGTCGGCTTCACCCCTTCCAATGTTAAAAATAGTCAAGGTAGTGGTTTATTTGTGTATGGTTATAAATTTCCATGTTCGTCCCTTTTAAAAATAATGCAGATCAACTGTTTAGTTATTTGATCCACGAACGTTTTCTTTTACGAGTTTGGGAATAATCAATAGGTCGGGGTTGTATAGTTTGATGTCCTTCATTCATGTTTTTGTTGAGCTGCTTGCTACCACTCTAACTTAGAGGGTGCTATCCAAATAAACAGGGCCCAACCCCTCCTTCGTTCTTTATTTTGGTTTATTTTTTGCAATGGAGGAGGACAAAAAGTTATCCTCGGTGGAGCATGAGGACGGTGGGTGGCACCACCGTTGGCAGCGAAGAAGGTATAGGAGAAAATGTGCCACCCTGTGGACACCAAACTACTATTGCCTCTTCCACCAGCGGCCTCCGCTGCAACGCTGTCTCTCCATGCCGTCGCGGCCTCCGTCGCCCATGGCCTCCGACGCTTGTGGCCTCTTCCTCCCCTCCACACATGCGACCTCCGCTGCCCCATAGCACTCATGGCCTTCACAGCCCTTGCAACCTCCTCCGCGCCCCGCGCTGTCCAGACTGGGCCACACTACGGGTCGGGCCAGGCACAGTGGGTCGGGGTTGGTCGACTGAAACCGGGTCGGTCTGACCAGGTCGGACTGAAGTAGGACACACTTCGACCAATTTACACACTTTTGGCCATAAATTTGGCACCCGACATCCATTTCTTGAACTGTCTACGGTGATGTAAACCTTGGATCTATATGTTACCATTGGTATTGCACACTAATTTTTTGGATAAAGATTGGGAATAATCAGGTTTGATTGATAACGATTCCAACCAGACCCTCGGGACCATAAAGGCTAATATCATACTGAATATAAGTATGATAGACGCTCCATCAGTTTCATTGAGACCCATATGTTGTGGCAGAACTTTGGGATACTTCATCATGATACTTCGTGGCAGTTGGAGTATCGACAAGTGGCCTGAGGAGCGTACCCTTCCGTAGATATGCAAGCTTAGTGCGGGAACCAACAACTGGCTATGACTTGAGGAAGATATCATTCATGGGTCTGTGATTGAGGTTCCCACATGGAACCACTCTAGAATTCCATGTTAGACTACCCGAGTGATTTCGTGTGGGTCAGCACCTAGTGATCGTGTGAGGGTCAGCAATAAGTGATCTTGTGTGGGTCATCACCTAACGATCCTATGTGGTTCAGCATCGATTGATCCAATGTGGGTCAGAACCAAGAGATCCTATGGGGGTCTGACAATGATTGTAGATCCTTCATAGGTCTTCCTCTTAACTGAGTAATATGATTCATTAGTTACATCTAAAAATCTCTACAACTATACTTAAGTTATACCTAGATTGAGTTGAGTTCGTACATGTGCTGAAAATTCCATCATGGTAATACCATGATGGTATTCTTTTGTGTGGAATACCTGTGTGGTACTTACATTCTTGGTATTCCATCACTTGTTGAACAATTTAGATTTGAGCATTGGGTTGGACTATGTTTTTTCCTCATAATTGATATAGGTGTACCTGATAACTTAGGTATATGTATAGGCATATACATAAGTAGTTTTGTTACTTTATTTCATGTTGTGTGGTTTTTTCCATAGTGGATTTTGTATGACCATGAGGGTCTCGGGGTCTCTACTGAGTATCATTATACTCACCCATGTACGGGCTATGCCTGCACCATGTTGTGTTTGGTGCATACGACGGACAACTCGGACCGAGGATTAGAGTTACAAGACTGGAGGTATCTCGAAAGTGGACCTTAGACGACGTGTGCCGTAAAGATGACCGTACAAGATCAGTACCTACCCTGCAGGTAGTACCCTTGGTGGGTGATCACCTGAGCTGTTTCTATTTACTTGTAAGTTCAGTTTCTGGTGCTTTCCAGTTGTTCGGGTATTTTGGACCCTTTTACTTACTGTATTCACTTTGGTTACTATTCATTTTTCTTGAGTTTGTATCTTGTTGTTTTCTTGATTGCGTGTATTTACTGGTTATAAAGGAAATTCCTTCCCAGTTTTCAAGAATTCACCTTCAGTGCTAGTCGCCAGCCCCTATCTTATGGAAGGCAGGCTTTGGGTAGTCATGTCATGGGCCCTAGGGGACATGTCAGGAGAAATTGGTATCAAAGGGGTCGGTTCTACCAAAGAACATAGGACTCTGATATTTTTTTTATGGAAATACTATTATGAGTATTGAGTGTGGTTATCAGTTTAGGGAATCCAGTATTGGTGCGGTGGCAAACATATCCATACACCGGGACCCTGAATTCTGATTTTTGACTCAGTGCATGAAAACACAAAATGTGTGTGTGATTTCAAGAGTTTTATTTGCGATCTCTTTGAGTTAGCTCACCAGGTTTACCTTCACCAGTGAGAATGGAGCCTTTGTAGTACAAGATTGAATTACCCAGAGGAGAGTGCAACCGATCACTCATTTGTTGGATAGCCTTACCCTCGGAGTAGTTGATGTGGAGAGTACGAGTTGACCTATAGTGGTGGACCAGTACACAGATGTCTTCCTGAATGATGTTCTGGGTCTACCAACTCATAGAGAGGTGGAATATTACATTGACTTGTACCTCGATACAACACTGATATCTACACCAGTGTATCAGATGTCTACCATGGAGCATCATGAGTGACGGCTACAACTGGAGGGCTTATAGGGGAAAGGGTTCATTCGGGCCAGTGTTTCTCCATGGGAAGCCCTGATTTTGTTCACCAAGATGGAGGACGGGAGCTAGAGGCTTTTTGTTGACTATATTCACCTGAACTAGGTGACCATGAAGAATAAGTACCCACTTTCAAGGATTGACGACCTCTTTGATCAGCTGAAGGGAGCACAATGGTTCTCGATTATAGACGACAGATCAGACTATCACCAGCTCAGAGTACCAGACAAGGATGTGCATAAGATGGATTTCAGATGTCGGCACGACCATTATGAGTTCTTGGTTATGCTATTTGATGTAACCAAAACTCCAATAGTGTTCATGGGCCTCATGAACAATATCATTCAGCCATACCTTGATAGCATTGTATTAATCTTCATCAAAGACATTCTGATCTACTCGTCTACTAATATAGAGCATGTCTAACATTTTCAGGTAGTACTAGACACAATCCAAGAGAACTAGAATTATGGTAAGCTCTTGATGTTCCAGTTCTGGATCTAATAAGATCACATTCTTGTACATATCATCTCGGTGGATGGAGTTGTAGTGAATCCAGTGATGATTGAGGTGGTATTAGCTAGGGATCCAATGATGAGTGTGACAGAGATACAGAGATTCTTGGGTTTGGATGGATACTATGGGAAATTTGTGCAATATTTCTCTAGAGTTGTGACACCTTTATTAGCATTGAAGAAGAAGTGACAACACTTCATGTGTTCAGAGAGATTCCAGTGGAGTTTTTATGAGTTGAGGAAAAGTCTGACTAGTGCCCTCATCTTGAGTCTTCTTGAGGAGGGCATAGGGTATGTAGTTTACTGCAATGCATCAGGGATGAGGCTAGGATGTGTTCTGGTGTTGGAGCGAGCAGTGATAGCATATAGTTCTAGACACCTGAGACAGCATGAGAAGAACTATGCTACCCATGACCTGTAATTAGTAGCAGTGGTCATTGCCTGGAAGATGTGGTGACATTACTTAATGGATGAGAATTTTTCAGTCTACTCGGATCACCAGAGTCTCATGTATGTATTCTCTCAGAAGGACCTAAACCAGAGACAATGACATTGGATTGAGTTCCTCTAGGACTATGACATCGAGATAGTCTATAATCCTGTTAAGGGGAATGTTGTATAATATTAACTCAGTAGGGGTTTTGGTATACAGTTTCTAGGAGAGGTGACAGAGTAGTTGGATGCTTTGTTGGTATTGTTTGTGGATCGGGATGGAACATTATTCCTTCAGTCTCCTATAGTCACTCCCTCACATCTTCAGTGAGTCAGGGAGGTGCAGCATGGGGACAATGACTATGAGGCTCGATGAGCTCAAATATCCACTGGGCAGGCACCTAATGGATATTCTAAAGGTGGGGGGCACATCATCCTCTTTAGAGGATGTATCATGGTACCAGTGTTGCTTTGGGATGAAGTAATGAGGGAGATCCACACATCCACTCTAGCGGTTCATCCAGGAGTGGTGAAGATGTACTAGGATCTTCGGCAATAGCACTGGGTACTGGGAATGAAGAAACCAGTAGCAGAGTTTGTCCCTCGGTGTCTCACCTTTCAGCAAGTGAAGGTGGAGCATCCGGTAACAGCAGGCTTGGTTATGACTTTAGAAGTCCCATAGTGGAAGTGGGATGGGATATCCATGGACTTCGTGACATGACATCCACGTACATCCACATTTTATGATTCTATTTGGGTGATCGTCAACCCACTAACCATGTCGGCCATATTTCTACCGATATGAGGGCAGGGTTCAGTAGAGATCTTGGTATGCCTATATGTGTCAGATATTGTTTGGATACATTGAGTACCTTCGACCATTGTCTCCAATTTTGATACATGTTTTACTTCCCGACTATGAAAGGGGTTTCAGAATGATTTCGAGACACATCTTAATTTGAGCACCACCTTCCATCCCCATATTGATAGATATACGGAGCAGACCATTCAAAACCTCAAGGACATGTTTTCTACTTGAATCCTCAACTTCTGTCACAGATAGGAGGATCAGTGGCCTTTGGTGGTGTTTTCATACAACAACTGTAGGACCCCGGGACACCCTGAGAGGGGAGAGGTGAATCAAGGTGTCAACTTTTTCTTTTAAACTGATGGATCTTGTTCCCATGTTGGTAGAAACAAGTTTAACCTGTATGATGGATATAAGAATAAATAAAATATTCACATGAAAAGAGATAACACAACATTTGTTACTTGGTTTACCACTAAGGGATACGTCCAAGGAGCATACCCCGACAGGTTGTCAGTCTTACCAAATTCCATTATTCTTCACTCATTGTGGATTATAATGATTTGGGAACAATCACTCTTTCCCAGGATTACTACCTTTACAAATGTTTAGGGATAGACTATTGCATCCCTCATGTCACACCCGTTGACTCCCCCTAGCTCACTGCCCTTAGTGAAGTCCCACTTATTTTGTAGACATGAAGGTATCTTCATCATTGCAAGAGAATCCATACTCTATTGTATGTAGATGCTCTGTTGAAGTTCGACTTCCACCCATAGGCTAATATCACCTTACAACAAAGGTATCAAGAAAACTACTAGATTTTGCGCAACCCCGGAAAGACTGGAGTACTTCAACCACACATGGCGCACTTCTCCACGCCCAACACACATGTTTCAAGATGGCGCGCAAGTACAACTCTCCCACTTTCATGACATTCACTTCTTCAACATCAAACTTGCGCAAATCACATTCTTTTCCACCCAAACCAGTTTTGGAACCCAATGTTCAACTGTCGCACTGATTCATGTTCTGGTGCATAGGGGTCACCAAACCACCTACGCAACACTTCCTTCCCCAACTCCAAACTTGGGCGACCAACACCCTTTCTCTCCCAAACCACCTTGGATGCGCAACTTAATCTTGCGCGACCCACCAACACTTGGGAGAACACTATACCTGTGCAACGGGATCTATGATTTTCTCTATGTCTGCACTTTTTACCGAATGAGGAAGGGTAGACATCTATTTATAGAAATTTGGATACCCTGGGCGATGGCATGGAAGTCCTCTCTCAGCACACAAGTTTTGGCGTGCAAGTAATTCTGAGACCAAACAAAAAACATGGGCGCCCTTCTTCCTTTTCAATGTTTTCATGTTCTGATCTTGAAAGAAAAAAGGCACACAAGTATCTCATACATCAAGTCAATGGAGCGCAAGTCTCTTTTCCACAAACCACTTTTTTTCATTTGTCATTTTTCAGGCCCAAAAAAATGGAAAACATTGAAAAACGGTGCAACCTTCAATAGTATTATCTGTATGTTCTATAAGATTACTTTTCTAGTAGACAATCTAAACATCCACTGGGGATTGACAACAAATACAAACCATTCTCTAATTCATGCATATAGTGACCATGGTTCCAACAATCTCCCCCTTTGGGTTTGATAGAAATCACTAAATAAATTCAATAGAGCACCAACCATAGGAAAACCATAAACTCATAATCAAATCATCCAACGCTCTAAGTCAACATGTGCAATGCTCGGTGTACACAAGAATAGAGAATGCATGAATTGGGTTCCTATGTTTTGGAATATTCAATGACGCCCATGGAATTATCTTATAGTGTCATTGAAGTATTACATGTCCAATGTATTCCTTCTCATCGTTTTCACCGACACTGAATTCACAATGTGTCATAGAAGAAAATGTGTCTTAGAAGCATTACCTGCCTGAATTTATTCCTTTATCCCCCATTGAAAAAAAAGAAAAGACCGGTAATTGTTGAATGTTCAGCTCAAACAACACTCCCACTAGATAGTATCTCCCTCACAAACCTACATTGCATCCATAAACAGATTAAAAAAATTTAACATAACTAGGGAGAGGGGAATTTCATAACCAACTTATGCACTAGGATGTGGCTGAACACTGAGGTTCAACCGATGCTTCTTATACACAGCCGTTGACAGTGGCTTGGTCAGTATATCAGCCACATACTCATCAGTCCCTCTTGATCCATACAAATAATTCCTTGCTCAACGTTCTCTTTGATAAATTGATACCTAATTTCAATATGTTCTGTATGAGAATGATGAATATGATTCTTTGTAAGATCAATTGTGCTATTTATATCACATTAAATAACGATTGGTAGTTTCAACTCATCAATAATATCTGTTAGTTGTTGCTTCGTCCATAGAAGTTGAGTGCATTCCTTTGTGGCGGAGATATACTCAGCTTCAGTATTACTAAGAGAAGTACTTTCTTGTTTCTTGCTCTACTAGCCAACACATTTATTCCCAAAATAGAATGCACCACCACTGGTGGACATTCTGTCCACAACATCACCAGCCCTGTCAGCAACAAAAAATGCTTATAATTCACTATACCTTCCTACAACAAAGTATAAGCCACAATTGTGAGTACCTTGAATATACCTCATGATTTTTTTACTCCTGCCATATGTTTCTCCATTGGATTACTCTGGAAATGGGCTGCAAGACATGTGTAAAAGGCAATATCTGGTCGTGTCGCTGTCAGGTACAGTAGGCTCCCAATTATCCTCCTGTACAATGTTTGATCTACAGAGGCCTCATTTCCATGCTCTCCAAGTATTGTTCCAACTGCAATAGGAGTTGAAATTGGTTTGGAGTCTTGCATATTAATCTTCTTCAGCACCTCGATTACATAATTTTCATGAGAAATAAAAGTTTAATCATTATTTTGAACCACCTGCAGCCCAAAGAAATATGTGAGCTCCCCAATCATAGACATCTCAAATTCTGATTTCATATGATTGGAAAATTCATCCACTGATTTTGGCCCGCTGCCACCAAATATTATATCATCAACGTAGACTAGAACCATGAACTAATCATTTGTAGAATTCTTCTCATATATATTGGGGTCTACTCCTCCTCTTTTGAATTCCAACTTCTAGAGATACGATTCCAGCTAGGAATACCATGCTCGTGGTGCCTGCTTCAAACCATATAATGCTTTCTTCAGTTTTCAGACCATTTTTTCATCAGAACCAAGAGAAAAACCCATTTTTTGTTCAATGTAGACATAATATTCAAGTACTCCATTCAAGAATGTTGTATTGACATCCATTGGATATACTTCATATCCTCTTTAGAGTTCCATGGAAAGGAAAATCTTCATTGACTCTAGTCTTGTCACTAGATTAATGGTTTCTTCAACATAAAATCCTTCAATCTGGGAGTATACGTTACATACTAGTCGTGACTTGTATCTAATAACACTTCCATGCCCATCAAACATAATCTTGAATATGTTTTTTGTACCAATCACATTGTGACCTTCAAGTCTCTAGACAAGATCCCATGTCTGATTCTTGTCATTCTGATCTAACTCTCCATTCATGGATTTTACCCTTGATTCATCCTTTGCTGCTTCATCAAATGAGGTTGTCTCCACAACTGAAAGAAATGGAGATTTTGTGTTATTCCTTATTCTCATTTTTGAGTGGGTGTACTCCAATCCCCAATTATGTTATATAGAACAATATCAGCTCTTCGATTTCTCTTGTGAGGTTCAATTGCATTCTCTCCAGCCATAGTTTCTTCGTCAACTTCTTATTCTATGTCAACATCATGATTTGACTACTGAGTTTTTTGTAATGCATCCTCTATTTCTGTATTTTTAATTTCTCCATGTTCTCTTTCTTCCTCAATTTCCATCACATCATCATATGACATCCTGGATGAATTTATGGTTCTCTCTCCAATTATATTAACATCACTACTTTCAAAAATAAACGATAATCGCTTGTTGAAACACTTGTAGGCTTTTCTATTCATTGAGTATCCAATGAAAATTCATTCATCTGTATTATCACCATACATCCCATGATTTCATTCTTTGTTTATAATGAATAATTTACTTCCAAAAACATGAATGTATATCAAAGAGGGCTTCCTTCCATTCCACACTTCATATGGTGTCTTGGTCTCACCCATATAAAGTCCTGTTTGATTTTGAATATACACCGTAGCTTGAACAGCCCTTTTCCAGTAATGTCGTGGAATATGACTCTCAATCAGCATAGTTCATGCCATTTTGTTCACATATTGATTCCTACATTCAACAACTCCATTTTTTTGTGGAGTTCTCACAACAGCTACCTCATGCTATATCCCATGCTTCTCTAGGTGATTTTAAAATTTAATGGACGTCTATTCCCCTCCATTTTCAGATTTCAACACAATGATTATTCATCTAGTATCCTTCTCATCAATTCACCGATATGTTTTCATACAGTCATGCACATTTTTCTTTCTGTAAATGACCATAACACATGGAATTCTACTGTAATAATGTATGAAAAGGACAAACTACCTTTCTCCATGAGTTTTGGAAACATTTATCAGACAACACACATCTGTTTGAATGATATCAAGAAGATGAGATGCCATTTTCTTCTTTGGCAGATATGACCTGCAGACCAACATTCCCTGAATTCAAGCATCAAAAGACATTTCGCGCTCACACATCTGGTTCGGAATTTCCATGAAAATCCTCAATTATGATATTTTATCCATGTCTTGTTGATTGATTTGTCCGAGTCTCTGATTCCACAAATTTATTTCATATTCAATAGACATGTAACAAACATATTCTTTATTATCAACCTGATAAAAGTTACCTTCTGTTTTGCATCCCTTCATAAGTGAATTGTCTGTCTTTCCCTTGATAGTGCAGCCTTTCGGATTAAAAGTAACTTTGAATCACGAGTCATAGATTTGACTCACCCTGAGAAGATTATGATGTAGGCCATCTACGTAAAGGAATTCAATCTTCTTTAGCTCTCCATTAGTTAATTCAGTACTTCATCTGCCTTTAATTTTCAGTGCTCCATAATTACCAAATCATTTGTACCAGCAACCTTCCTTTTGATATTCGTTAATAGGACAACATTACCTATCATATGATATGATCATCCACCGTCCAGAATCCAGGTACTGTTTCTTTTTTAGCATTTAGGACAACCTCTTCAAGGTTGGATTTCTTATTTTTCTTTCTTTCTTTCCATGAGAAATTGGATTGTGTATAAAGCACTGATGGCCTTTAAATTATCTCATATGTGTACATTGGTTCTTCATAGTCGATGTCTTCTTTGAGAGGAGAAAGCCTATTTGTAAGAGAAACACTATCCTGGTTACAAGAATTGACTTGACTTGAACTCCAGTATGAGGTGTCGATGTACCTTCTCTACCTACAATTAACAGCCTTATGAACAAAGGTAGAACAACAAAAACATTATCTATAGAAACTATTTCTTCCATAAGATGGAGGATGTATAGTCAATCTCCTTTATTGATGTCCCAGATCTTCTCTATTTATATAGCTCCTTGCCTCTTTGTAATATGACATGGTATGGCCCAGATAGCCACAGAATTGACACTTCATGAGAGGAAATTTCTTATAACTTGAATTTATCCTCATAAATTCTTCCTTGGGAGAATAGTTGGACTTCCTGTCATTTCTGAATGTTTGAGGATAATTTTTAGTTATCTTTTTAGTTTGTATTTGAATTCCATTTCCTTGTTTACTGGTGTAGTAGCATCTTCTGGTTTGACTCTCATTCCATATGGAATTGGGCTACTCAACAGATCATCCAATGAAAGATTGGAAAGATCTATTTCCTCATGTGCTGACACCATTAAATTGTAATGTGGTGGAAATATTCTTAATATTTTCTTTTCTATTTCAATGACTTTGATTTCTTCACCTAGACCCCAAATTGCACCAAAAACTTCAGTAATTTGATTGAAGAAGGTGTCAGCATTCTCATCAGGATGCATCTTAATATCATCAATCCTATTTTGTAGGACTTGTAGTTTCTCCTCCTTCGCTTTTCTGTCTCCTTCATAAATATTTTCATGTTTATCTCATATGGAATTTTCTGAGGTGAAACTCATCACCCTTTGATATATCTTATCTGAAAGGGCTGCAGGGAGAGAATTTTGCACTTTTGTATCCCCATCAAGAATTTTTCTATCACCATCAGTCATAGCTAGCCCTGTTGGATCAGTAACATGTATACCTTTCATAGTGGAAAACAGAAAATCCCTTCTAAGGGATCTTAGATGAGATCTCAATTTGTTCTTCTAAATCTGAAAATTACATCCATCAAAGAGGGAAACTCCCCTAACACTGGCTGAATTTCCCATGGTGGTAAAAAACATATCAAAAACCAAAAACCTCACTCTGATACCACTTATAGGACCCCAGGACACCCTGAGAGGGTAGGGGTGAATCAGGCTGTCAACTTTTTCTTTTAAAATGGCGAATCTTGATCCCACATTGGTAGAAACTAGTTTAACATGTATAATGGATATTAAAATAAATAAAACATTCACATGCAGAGAGATGACACAACACCTTTTACTTGGTTCACCACTAAGGTCTACGTCCAAGGAGCATATGCCGATAGGTTGTCATTCGAACCAAATTACACTATTCTTAACTCATTTTTTATAAAATCTATTTTGGAACTGTCACTCTGTCCCAGGGTTATTGCCTTAACAATTGTTCAAGGATAGCCTACTGTGTCCCTCGGGTCACACCCGTTGACCCCCACTGGCTCACTTCCCTTGGTGAAATCCCATTAGTTTATATGCGTGATGGTCTCTTCATCATTGAAAAATACTGCATCCTCTTTTATATTCAGATTATCTATTGAAGTCCAAATTCCACCCATAGAGTAATCTCACCTTACACCAAAGGTATCAGGTAAACTACCAGCTTTTGGGCAGCCCCAGAAATACTAGTGTACTTCTACCACACCTGGCGCGATTCAACAAGACCGGCGCACAAGATTCAAGATGGCGTGAATGTCTATCTCTCCCACATGCATGACACTCACTTCTTTAACTTCAAACTTGCACGACTCTCATTCTCTTCCACCCATATATGTTTGGGCGTGCAAAGGTCAACTGTCACGCTACTTCAAATTCCGGCATGAAAGTATCACCAAAACACCTGCATGACACGTCCTTCCCCAAATCCAAACATGGGCAACCAACACCCTTTCTCATAGAAACCACCTTGGACGTGCAACAAACAACTACCACACAACTTCAAATTGTACAACACACCACCACATGTGAGACCACTACACCTGCGCGACATGAGCACTGATTTTCTCTAGGTTTGACCTTTATACCAAATGAGGAGACAATACAACACAAATAGGGTTTAGTGGCGGTTTTGTGGCAGCGGTTCACAAAACCACCGCTAAACATTTTTCGTGAAAGGTTTTGCGGCGGTTTTTAATAAACCCCCGCAAAACCCATTTTTTTAATAAAACCGCGACCCATTCCGCCACCCCTATCGCGTTTACCCCACATACCCTCGCCCCTCTTCCCCGATCCCCCCCCATCCCCAGCGACACCGGCGCCCTCTGGCAACCCCCGCACCCCCCGCGCCCCCCACGCCCCCCGCGCCCCACGTGCCCTTCAGTGAACCCCACACCCCCCTCGACCCCCGGTGACCCCCACACACTCCGGCGAACCCCGCACCCCCCTCGACCCTCGGCGACCCCTGCGCCCACCGCGCCCTCCGGCGACCCCCGCACTCCCCGCGGCCTCCGGCGACCCCCGCACCCCCCGGCACCCCCGCGACCCCCTTCGATTTTTGTAAATTTTAGTTATTTCATGGTTCTTTGATTCGAATCATGACTTTGTTACACAATGTGAATCTACTTCAGGGTAGATACTATGGGATTGGTTTAGAGCTTGAAGAATTATAAGTCATAAAACATTTTCAAGTTTTTAATGGGTTTACTAGGATTAATTCAATCTAAGGATACTTTTTTGGGTATTTTTATAAATTGTGGAATTCACACCATGAAAGGGGTTCATGACATGAATTATTTAGAACCAATGGTTTTTATCATGATTTACATATTACTCTTCTTCAATTCAATGTGAAGACCTCCCTCATAAATCCTAGAAAGATTTTAGATAATATTGGGTATCTTCCTCTACCAGATTTCTTTGCTTAGGGCATTTGATCACTAGTGTGGTGGGTTGTCTTCCTTTGGGTACGTATAATATCATTCGCTCTCTTTATCATTTATGTTCTTGGTTTGGTAGTTTTGTGTGATATGGTTTCGATGGTTTCATAAATAATAAGTGTTATCAATCAATCCATTGTTGTTTTCCCTCATTCCTTTTCTATTTGAGGAATATCTTATTGTTTCCAATTTATGTGGTCGAAGGATCATAGGTTCCTTATGTTTATAAGGTAGGTGTATCTATACAAGTGGTTCTAATTTAAAATTTCCTTATATTCTTATTAATTTCATTGGCTTGTTTCATGAAATTGATGGATTTAAATGGATTTTATGGAAAATATACATGTTTTTAAAGAGGTCTTTCTTCAAAAATGGTTTTTCTCATGAAAAGTGGTTGACTAAATTCTTTAAAGGGTGGATTTGTTTTTAAAATGGGTTTTCAAGCTTTAAGTCGAAAGGATTTATTATTAAAATTGTTTTATTATATGTGATCATGGTTTCTAAAAAGATTTTTAAAAACATGGAACATTAGGTGTCCTTGGATGCATTGTAAATATACTTCTCACTCTTTTTTTATGTAATTCCCCAAAAGGTTTTATGACACTTTTTTTTGTGTAATTCCACTAGTGGTTATATTAGTTGAATCAACCTTAATCATGGATTGGGGATTCTCTTTCATGTCTAGAACGTAAACCCATAGTTTGAATCCCAAATGGTGGGTTTTTCATTGATGATTTGTTTATCACATGATGGTATTTTCATGGTTACTTGCTCACACAGTTATATTATAGTATATCTATGGGTGGGTTTTTCTATGACTACCCTATTTCTTTTATTCTTAACATATTCCTAGATTTTTTGTATATGGTTTTTTATGAAAATTGAAGGATTATTTTAAAAATTTGTTTTATTTTATGAAAAATATATGTAAACTCGATTTATTATAAAGATAGAGATATTGAATTTTTTAAATTAGAACTTGTAATTTTCTCTTTTTGATTTCTATCTTTGTATAAATATGGTTTGGTGGTGATAGATGGTGACATAGGGAGATGATAGTATTGTCTATTTTATCTTTATGGTTTGGCCTATTTAGATTGAATTTTTTATACTAATGGATGTTTATCTTTATTTTTTATTTTAATTTGGTTTCATAACTTTATTTTCTAAAACAAGATACTACTTTCATGTCTCTTTATTACACATCTCCATGTATAAGACCCTCTTGGGATACTTGCTTTGTTTTCCCTAGTCGGTTTATTATAAATTGATATCAAAAGGAATATTGATCCTGGAATGTTACGACACTTCATAGTTTTGGTTTAGTTTCATTGGTAGACTAGATTTAGTAGAACTAAAATTTAGTTAATATGTGTGGGATGGTGCCTAGGCATATCACCTCCATGTATGAATTCAAGTTACTATGGGTGGTTAGTTATATTTGAAAATATTGTCACTTGGCCTTTGTGGTTGATTGAATAAACAAGATTTGGTGTCTATTTAAAAAAAGTATTCATTTCTTATGTTTTATATTTCATTAATAGAATTCATAAATTCATAAAATTATTATTATATTAAATCATTGATATGGATTATGGAAGTTGTTATATGATTTATGAATTTTATCATGACTAAAGGGGTTTTCATCTTGTATTTGTTAGACGGTTCGTACTAGAAGAGGTCTTATGAATCTAAGTGATGGATTTTTGAGACGGGTTTAATAGGATAATCCCTTAGTGGTATCTTCTTTAGTGGAAGTTATAATATGCCCTATTCATACTTTGGTTATTAAGGTATTAAAAACCCAAGAAGAGTAGTGGATCATCACTCATAATTTACTAACAAGAATCCACCTATCTTTCATGATGATAATGGAATCTAGAAATATGTGGAGAGGATTGAGTAGATTGGTAGGATATTTAAAATTCTAAAGATTCCCAAAGAATCTAAGGGGTGGGGGTCAACATATATTCATTATGGATTGGGAAGGAAATGGTGATATTCAGTTGTGCATGCTATATTTCATGAGGATCTTATGTGGGAATCATTCAAGAAAATATATAAACTATAGTTTTATCCTATAATGTTACATGTGGAAAAGAAATGATACTTTCTAACATTATAAAAATGGGAATGTATTGTTATAGTGTATTCCACTATCTTTTCTATGTTGGTGCATTTCAAAGTGGATGTTATTACCAATGTTTACATGAAATCTCTAAGGTTTGAGATTGTGCCAAGTGTCTCCTAAGAAACCTGAGTGTGACATGGATTTATTTTTATAGTGACACTTAATTTTGATATACCAGCACACTGTTGTTTGTTTTATATTTGTGTACTAGATTATTCATTTGAAACCATTAGTGGTGGCCTACTTAATTTAACTCACACCATATTCAGTACATGGATTGTTACCAAGATAGTCTTCTTTGTCATAGGGAATACGACTTTGATATGGTTGGTTGTGTATGAAACCATTGAGAAACATCATTACTCTTGGAGGACATATAAGGTCAAGCCTAAACAATCACATAATGTCTCAGGTTTAAAATGCATTATGATCAGTTTCGATCACACATCAATGGGGTGTTGTTTGAGGAAAAATAAATGTGTGATCGATAGTGTTATAAATACCAACTAGTATCCCATTTCTAGATATGGAAAATAAAATAAAACATTTAATTGAGATGACCAAGCATGTGAATACATGAGATGTTCAGGAAAGTTGTAGTATTTTTTGTGAGGGTGTGGAAGTAATCTGAGTGGACCAATGTATCTCATTAATGTAGTGGGGATATAAATTGTTTGAGGCAACATAAATGTGTGATTGACAGTGTTATGATAATTGTGTATCCCGATATTCCTACTGATCCTCAATGAGGTGTTCATGTTGTCTCCTAAGGACCAGACATGTTTGGTTTGTCTGTGCATGCTAAGTAAGTGGTAAATGTGATCAATGAATCATCTTTATTATATTATGCATACTTTATGACCAATTGGTCATCTTTATTATATTATGATTCTGTAATATTACACTATAGTATATTTTGTGTAGGAACATTGTGATATACATGGATAAAAGATGTATCACATTACCAAGGATCACACCTCAGTATGATAAGGGTTTGAATGAGTTTTTAGATTTTGCGATTTCAAATCGATCTGTTGAAGGGAGAATAAGATGTCCATGTCCTAAATGTAAATTTAGAACATGGTTGAAGAGAGATGATGTTTATGAACATTTAATACTGAAGCAATTCCCTGGTCAATATTTGTGTTGGAATTGGCATGGAGAATCGAAAAATACAGAAAGATTGAGCACTGATGTTAATCCATAGAATGAGGTCCCAAGTTCATTGAAAATGGAAAATAAAATACAAAACCTCATAAATGATGCATTCGGCACTACGAGACACCACTGTCAGAATCAAATCATATCAGAACAACCAGAAGAGGGTGCTACAAATTGCAACGTGACAAGTGATGTTTTTGAGAATGTAACAAAAGTAGATCAAGATTGGAACATATCATTGGATCATCCTCTTGATTCTGTATATCCAAATGTAATGTAAAACTTCACTGATAAAAATGTGTTTCATGATTTAGTTGACGATGGAAATCAAGAGTTGTATAGTGGGTGTTTGAAATATTCAATGTTATCATTTCTGCTGAAGTTGTACCATATCAAATGTCTATGTGGAATTACAAATAAGGAAATGTCCATGATATTGGAATTGATTCGTGATGCATTTCCTGAAGAAAAAATCTCAGAATATTTTTATGATATGAAAAAAGTTGTTAACAAGCTTGGCCTGAATTATATAAAAATACATGCGTGTCCCAATGATTGTATGCTTTATTGGGGAGAGGATTCAAGTAGACATAATTGAAAGAAATGTTCTTCTTCTAGATGGTAGTCAAAGGGTGATGTTGGAAGTCTGACTGAACATAATTTCATGAAGAAGAAGAAAATTAACACACCTGCAAAGGTTTTGCGTTACTTTACTTTGAATCCGCGATTGCAAGGATTATTCATGTCATCAAAAACCGACGAACACAGGAAGTGGAATTCTGTAGATAATAAAAATGATGGGTTAATGAGACATCCATGAGATTCCAAGTAATGGAAGACATTTGATTCATTACATCCAGATTTCTCAGATGATCCTAGGAATGTTCGATTGGGATTGGCTGCCGATGAATTCAACCCATTTGGGACTTTGAGTAGAAGTTATAGCATTTGGCCAGTTGTTTTGATCCCTTACAATCTTCCTCTGATGATGTGTATTCAACAATCATCTTTTATAATTTCAATGATTATTCCTAGAATACCAATTCCTGGAAATGATATTGATGTATACTTGCGGCCTTTGATTGAAGAATTGCAGGAGTTATGGAGTAACGGTGTTGAGACATTTGATGATTGTTCTAAAACAATGTTCAAAATGCATGCTGCTTTACTGTGGACCATTAGTGACTTCCCTGGGCTTGGGAATTTATCTGGTTGGAACACTTATACGGGTTTGGCTTGTCCCTTTTGTTACATTGATTTTGAGCCCAAACGGCTACCTCACAGTAGAAAATGGTGCTTCTTATGCCATCGAATATTTCTCGATGCATCTCATAGATTTCGGCTGAAAAAATAAAAATTTAATGGTTTCATTGATCATAGACCACCTCCAAAGTTGTTAACTTTTTCTGAAATATTGACACAGCTTGAAAATGCTGAAACAGAATTTGGGAAGGTTCATCATTTGAATGATAGCGGAAAACGGGTCCGAAGTGCATCGTCAAGTGAAATCAGAATGCAACAATGGAAGAAAAAAATTATATTCTTTAAACATTCATATTGGGAATTTAATTTGTTGCGCCACAATCTTGATGTGATGCATATTTAGAAGAATGTCTGTGATAATTTGATTTTCACATTACTTAATGAGCATGGAAAGTCGAAGGATCATCTTAATGCTCACAAAGACTTACGAATAATGAACATAAAACGCGATCTCTGGCCAGATGAGAATGAAAAGTATTCTCCGGCCCTTTTCGCAATGAAAATTAGGGATAAAGATACGTTCCATTGAATTTTAAAGAATGTGAAGGTATCTGATGGGTATTCGAGTAACATCTCGAGGTGTGTTGACTTGAATAATCGTAAGTTACATGGATTGAAAAGTCACGATTCACATATTTTGTTACAGCAGTTACTACCATTGGCATTGCGTACATTATTACCTGAAAAAGTTACTGTCATTGTACTCCAATTCTGCACATTTTTCAGGCAATTATGTGAGAAATTTGTACATCCATTTCATCTTGACAACCTCCAGGAGAGGTTTTTATTGACTCTTTGTGCAATGGAGATGATCTTTCCTCCATCGTTTTTACTATCATGATGCATTTAACTGTGCATTTGGATGAAGAAGCTAAATTAGGAGGCCACGTTCATTATCGATGGATGTATCCAATTGAGAAGTATTTTATTTATATGTTTTCCAGTTAAGTAATCAATTTTTGACATTTAAATAAATGAATAATATTATTATTTTATTTCAATGATATCTTGGTCATTTGAAATCATACGTGAGAAATAAAGATCAACCAGAGGGTTCTATTACTGAAGGCTATTTGGCCGAGGAATGTCTTACCTTTTGTTCCAGGTATTTAGATGATATTGAGACAAGATTTAATCGAGTTGGACGTGTTGACGACACATAAACTCAATCTCAAATGCATCAGAAATAAAAAATATTTCCTGCTATTGGCCGATCAGTTGGGAGGACCTCAAATGTGATACTGACAGAATTGGAATTATTACAGGCACATAGATATGTGCTACTGAATAGTGAAATTGCATATCCATTTATTAAAGAGTTGAGGATACAAACAAAGAGACTAATGAGAAGCCGAACACGAAATGAGAAATATATAACGAAATCTGGGAATAAAGAGCTTGTAGAATGGTTTGCACGACGTGTAAGTTCTTAAATATTGCAATAAATAAGAATATTATTTTGACACATACAATTTGTAAATCTATTAAATTATATTTCTTCTTTCAGATCATGAATACTGATACTCGATCAGACTTGTCATAAGATTTGATGTTTCTTGCTAGAGGTCCTATAAAGCAAGTTAGAAAGTTCGACACTTATAATGTGAATGGCTTTAGATTTCTACAGTTGATTGAGAAGTGGGTTTGAAAACACAAAATACTGTTATATTTACATTTTCTAAAGTGGAATACTATGGAAAGATACATGATATTACTGAATTAAATTACCATGGACATTTTTCTGTTGTTTTATTCAAATTCAAATGGGTCGATATTATTGGAGGTGTTAAAAGAGATTCATTGCAATTTACTTCTGTGAACTTCTCTTGCTTGATGGATGTTGGTGATCATGAAATGCATGATCCATATATCATAGAATCGCAAGAAAAAATGGTATATTATGTGAATGATGTTGTGGATGAAGGGTGGAGTGTAGTTACTCACACAATACAAAGATATTAGTATGATATGGGTGATGAAGTGTAAGATTTGACATCTGAAGTTGAATGGCATCAACAACAGGAAGTAGAATTATTTTTCCATCATGATATTGAAAATATTAGTCTTGCAAGGATGAATGAAGTAGATGAAGCAATGGAGCAGGAAACTGAAATTATTGAAGGGGAAAATGATTGTATGTACAATTATTCATTCATGCAGCAACCACTTATTTCATTTCTGCAGTCATTCATTATCATTGTTATATATATTTGGTTTGTTAGTACTGGGCATCTATTATCATTTTTAATTTTTTTTCTGCATAATTTTTTTTGAAATATATATTCTGAACTTAATTTTATTTGATTAAATAACAGGAATGCCAAGGAGGAAGCGGTATACTATTTCTTCTAGTCCTGTGACAGATGCGGATCCATCTGGGTCACTCCCCATGACATCTGAGGCACCAGCTACCTACACCCCCGCACCATCTCTCCCTGCACCATCTCTCACACCATCAGAGAGCCTCCCATTATAGGCTGAGTCGTCGACTCCCCCTACAGGTGCCTCATCAGTTGGGTGGCGACAGACCCCTTCCAGTTCATCCCGGACACACTGGAGTGTCACAGTCATAGGTATAAATTTTAATTAAATAAATTTATTGCATTTTGTTAATACTAATTATTTGCTCGATGAAGATGAAAATAATAAAACCATTGAGAAACACTTAAAAATATCAGATGTTTGGAACTTGAATGGCGAAAAGTTAGTCATGCCATTTGATTCTTATGGGGTCCCTATGGATGATGCCGTGGGGGTACTTGGCCAGATTATAGGTCAGTTGGCAGCGGAGCCCATTTCCCTTCCCATTTCATATGATTATTGGAGACATATGCCTCCAAACTATAAAAATAAAGTTTTCGATTCTCAAATAAAGGTAATTTTATTACATTATGGTTTAATTGAATTTCATGTTACTAATATGTTCAAAATGAATTTTTGTATACAGATGTTCTTCCACTTCACAGTTGCTGATGTGATAGCACGGAAGTGGACTTTGAAAAATCTCGGTAAAAAATGGAAAGATTTCAAATGGATATTGTGGTGTGATGTCAACGATACTTCGTTGACCTTGGAACAAATGTATGACAAGCTACCCAGTGGGGTACCAAAAGTGCAGTAGAAAGTTTTTGTTGACAGACATCGTGATGAGAAGCAGATGGTATTGAAATATTTATTATTATATTATCCTCATTTTACATTATTACATGTATATGAAGAGGATATGACATTGGATTCAATACTGTTAAATTTAATTTTATTTATTTTAGGATCTTTCACGACAGAATGCATCAAACAGGGAGAAGCAAGTCATCCCTCACATGGCGGGCTCAAAAAGCTTTTCTAGAAGCCGAATATCATTGGTAATATTTTAAATAGTTTAAATATTTATAATACAATATTATCTATTTAATATATTTAATTTTTTATTTATCTTTGCTTAATGCAGTCACAGAATTTAGGACACGAAGCCTCTCGGACTGAACTGTTGTTGGATGTTCACAGAAAATCAGATGGCTCTTTTGTTAATGAGCCTACCAAATAAGTTGGGGTATGAAGTCAAAATTTTAACTTATTTTCAGTTTTTACTGTGTTAATATGTATTGATATTTGATTTATAGGTAAAAATTAATGAACTATGGGATGCCAGTCCTGGGTAGTCCTACTCAGTCTCCCAGGATGACCCGGTTGCTCAAGTCCTTGGGAAGGATCATCCTGGTAGAGTGTGTGTGATGGGTTTGGGACCCGTACCATCTGAGGTCTTTAGCAGGCCATCAGGGATTCCAGTAGCATCTACTCCTGGTTATGTTCATACCGTACCTGAAGATTCTCAGAGGGAGATTTCTTCTCTATGAGCCACAATTCAAGACCAAGGGGCTCATATATCCACTATGCAGAAAGCGTTGACTGATTTATCTCAGCAGATGAGCATATATGAACACAGTGGTAGTGCACCGAGTGGTGGTGAGCAGGTAAATCATAAAAAATCACAATCATTTAGTTTGAAAACTTTTATTGGTTTTAAGTTTAATTATAAATATGCAACAATATTTAATTTTCAATATAATGTTCTTACTGGTGGCAGCAGGAGATGGAGATGGAGAGGGTGATGATGCATCATCGGACCATGAGTAGTATTGTTGATGTGTTGAACAAATGTGGTAAAGGTTGGTTTGTATATATAACATGTGTGGTGTATGGAGCCTTTAAAAAACCATTGGTCTTGGAGGAGCTTCAGTGGCTAACCTTGCATGATCAAAATAACCTCAGGTGGTAAAGAGAATGATGTGTTTGTTTCATTAGTTAGATGATCTATGGTAACAGGCTCTTTGATGTTTCTATTGTAAATTCAGCATTGGGAATTTGACTCATTAGAGTGTTGCATGTCCAATAAGGGGGTGAGAGGCTGGTCATTTGACCGGTGACATGAAGCTCTATAGCTCTCAAAACCCTGTCTCTCGTGCGTTTGTTTTGCAAGACAACTTTTCATGGCCTCATCACAAGAACCATACAAGAGACCTATTCATGTGATCATGTCACTTGACCTCTTTGTGTGATCACCTTGTCTAAATATCTCACTTAATCAATCCATGAACTAATCAATTGTAATTTATTAGAACTTTGATGCACACCCTTGTCTAAATATCTCACTTAATCCCGGACATGATATTCAAATTCATTATGTGTAATAATAAATGGCTGAGGATACATGAAATTCATGGGAATTTTGAAATATGGTAATTCATGTCATGAATTGGATACACAATGTGAATTATCCGAGTTCAATATTTTAAATGAGGTTTTATTAGATTTTTTCTCTAGTATTTAATACATAATACCCAACTATCATTCTGAGTGAACACTAGGTTTCTTGAGGAAAAAATATATCCCACTTCATCCTTTATTTGATTCATGGGATATGGTGGATTCTTCTTGGAGATCCATGGCGTGTTCTCCTATTATTATATTTCTTTCATTATGCACCTATTTTGGAGATCCAATATAGAGGTGGTATTTTTCTTTGGTGCGTGAATGTGCATGCATTTCTACAACCCCTTGTTTATGTGTAGTTTCATGCATGGTTTCCATGTGTGGTTGTTGTTTTTGAGTTTATTTTTCTTTATCCTACAGTGAAGAGTTAGAAGTGACTGCTTCCATGTGGTAGAGGATACCCATTCTCAATCTTCTATATTATATGTGTGGTATAATCAAGTTCATTCTCTCTTTCAAGTAAATATTAAGGGTTTTTTAATAATAAAATAATTTATGAAAAATATAAATTTATGATCATGGGTAATTTTCTCATGCCTTACTGCATTATTATATGTTTTTGAGATATCTATGCATGATTACATCCAATTCCAAATATAAGTACTATTGGGACCCTATTTGTAATATAGTTGTAATGTTTTGAGGACACTTTCAATGTTGTAATGTAATTTCTCCCTGAATTAAAATAAAAGGAATATATTTTTGGATAGTAATTGGTGTCCCATTGATGTATTTTTGTGTGTGTGGATAACTATTATTAGTAAAAATGATATGTGATAATTCCCATGAATATTCATTGAAGTTGTTATCTGTGATGTTGTGGATAATTCATCTTATTGTGTTTCACTATATGGTTTAGGAAGTTGTATAGTGATGTTATTGACCAGAATGGTTGTGTAGTACAAGGGGATGTGATACTTTGGTCTATTTTCATGTATGTGATTTTGGTAGTAGTGAAATGTGCTATGAAGAGGTTGTGGTACATGGGTATGGGGTCATGGATGTGGTGTAGTGGTTGTAGAATAAAGTTTTTGTAGCAAATTCGTTGATTTGGTATGTGGTGATAGAGTTTCATGATGGTTTTAAGGAGTATTTGATTTTGTGATATGGGTTGGGAAATGTGGTGCGGAAACAATGGTGGATGTGTGGTGTTGTGGTGATAGTTTTGTGAGTTGAATTAGTTGTAGCATGGAGTGGATATGTCAGTTTCTCGGTTATCCATGAGATGAATGATGTTGATAATGTAAATGATCTAGGTTAGTAAATAAAAAATATTTATTGGAAATAGATATGTTATAAATTATTCAAATGAAAATGTAAAGTGTTATATGAATTGTAATGGATAAAAAAATAAATGTGGTGAAACATGTATGTGGAGAGTGGAATGTTATGTTAATAGTGTTGTGATTGTCTTGGGTGATTCAAATAGTGATTTAATTGGTTGTGATTATTGATTTGTGTTATTGTGTGGGGAACTAATAAGCTCAAGTGTAGTTTATGTGGACACATAGGTTTGGTATTGTGGGATATCTATATACCATGGATGTTTCTATTATTTTATACACCAAGTATAATTTATATAAAATTACCACTACTGAATGGTTTAGAGTTTTAGGTATTTTCACCAATAAATATGATGGTGGTGAAATTTAGGCATGGGTTCACACACATCCTCTCACTTCATTCATAATTATTGACACATGTTGGTGTTGGAGAATTCATAGAAACGATGTCATGTCCATGGTGCCTTCGTGTGGGAATTGATCTATTAGAACCAATTTCTATGAGTGATAAGTTATGTGTTTCTATGTGATATATTGTGGGGTAATTGATGGTAGGAGGAGGGGACAATGATTATGTCCATCACATTCATGATACCTTAATACTCTTTTTCTAGTTTGGATGCCATTTGACAGAATATGTGTCCATGGGTGGGAAGAGATGTTAGGTGGTAGTGTATTTGTCTATAAGTATGATTTATTGTGAAGTGATAGACTATGTGTCTACTGGTGGTATGTGATGTGATGTGATGGCCTAGGTGACTGTTGTTGGGATGTTGTGTGATGTGATAACCCATTTGTATACGGGAAGGATTTGATGTGATGTGACGTGGTTTGTTTGGATGGGATGGGAGCATTGCTAATTAGATATAAGGTTGTGAGAGTGGAAAAGTAATGTCTAATCTATAGTGGGGTGACATTAATTTTTTGTTGAACACAGTTCCATATGATAATATTGGATCAATTATTTGATGAGTAATCCATGGTGTACAAAGGATTATTTAGATGAAATGTATGGGGTTGTATGGTTTATTCTATTTGATGGTCAGCACGTTAACACACCATTTTCACCTAAAATTTAAGACTTCATTAAGACCTAGATGATTATATTTTTTTTCTCACACTATATATATATTATTGTTTTCAGGATACAAGAATAACTTTCGAGATTAAACTGGACGTTACCAATTCAAATAGTATTCATGTTACTTAACTGGATTTCAATTATCATTTGGAACATTGGGATACTTTTATGGAATCAAATATTTTCAATTTTGATCATCTGTAAACTATAAGTATAAATCCATGTGACCCCCAATCTCTTGTTTCATTTGATGTTATCTTGTGTTTCATTCTAAATCCATAATTTTAAGTATTTTGTATGCTTTAGGTATTCTTATTGAAATGGATCGACTTTTTCATCAACATTAAATGAAAGGGTGTTTATGAATATTGCGTAGGTGGTGCATAAATTTTGTCCTTATTATATATATGTTGTATGTGTTGTTTGGTTTGTTTTCCAGGGCAGTGGTGGAGTATAAACAGAAATGCATTTTTTTTCCGGGTCACCATTTCGCGGCAGTTTTAACCGTCACTAATGTTTTACCACTTATACATTTAGCGGCGGTTCAAACCGCTGCTAAATGTATTCGGAAGACTGTTTAACGGCGGTTAGAACCGCCGCAAAATCACGTCGGAAATTGGGGCGGTTTTAACCGCCGCTAAGAAGGCGACTGGCACGCCTGAGTTTCGCGGTGATTATAGCCACCTCTAATTAAATAGCCCTTAAAACCACCACAAAATTTTCCAAAAACCACCGTGAAATGAGGTACTACGACGCTTTTGTTTGACCGTCACGAAATGCATAAAAACACCGCTAATAGAATGCCGACGCCAAGTTTAGTGGCGGTTTAAACTGATGCTATATGGAAAAAAACCACCAGTAAGAGGTGTTTTTCCTGTAGTGATGGGTGGAACTCTATTTATAAGCATTTGGATACCCTGTTCTAGGACTCCCAAGTCCTCCCTTGTCCTGCAAGTTTCTGCGCACAATTACTTGCGCGACCAAACAAAAAACATAGGTGCCCTTCTTCCATTTCCATATTTTCCTATTCTGATTTTGAAAAAAAAATTGAACGCATGTATCATCTTTTAAAGTTAACGGAGTGAAAGTCTCTTTTCCAAAAACCACTTTTCATTATTTGTCGATTTTGAGGCCCAGAAAAATTGAAAACACTGGAAAACGGTGCCACCTTCAATACTATTATCAGCTTGTTCTGGATGATCACATTGATAGCACACATTCTAAACATCCACTGAGGATTGAAAAAAAACACAAACAGTACTCTAATTCAAGAATAGAGTGACCATGGTTCCAACAACAATTGTCACTACACCATTAGGATTGCACCTTTTGAGGCGTTGTACTAGAGACCTTGAAGATCACCTTTGTGCTGGAATGACCTCAGTGAGTTAGCCCTAATTGGACCAGAGATAGTATGGGCTACCAAAGAGAAGGTTCAGATCATCTAGGAGAAGATGAAGACTACACAGAGAAGGCATAAGTTGTATGCCTACATGATATAGAGACATCTAGACTTCGAGTATGGTGACCACGTCTTTATATGGGTCTCACCCCGACATGGTTTACGGAGATTTGGCATAGGTGTCATGTTATCTATGAGATTCATCAAACCTTTTCAGGCCCCCATCCGAGTCAGAGAGGTGTCATAGTACATATCTCTTCCAACTTAGTTCCACCAGGTGCACGACGTCTTCCACATATCCCAGATAAGGAGATACGTGCATGGACATTCTCATTCCCACTTCATCGACAACAGGGAGCTAGACATCGATGATAAGGCAACTTTTATGGAGGTTCCAGTTGAGATTGAGGATCAATAAGAGTGGGTCCTTTGTGGCTGATCGATTCCTATTATTCATGTTTATTGGTAGGACGAGAACCTCTAGGAGAGCACATGCGATCAGGTGGCTCAGATTTGTGCTCTATACCCCAACATGATCCCTTCATTTGAGTTGTGGCTTATGGGGACACAAAGCCCTAAGGTGTACAGAATTTAAAGACATGGAATTTCCATGTAAATTTTTGGAAAATAAAATACAATTTTATATGTCTACGAAAACTAACTGTGCGTGATTCCGAGGCCCATTGTTCCCAGAATGAATTTCTAAACTTTTTTTCTGGTATATTCCGTTAGCGTATGAGCGGGATTTTTTATCCTTTGAATTGGTTCTCAGAATTGAAATCTGAGGGCACTATTGAACTCATAGTGCCAATATTTGATAAGGAGACCTTCACCTTCACTGCAGTAGGTCGAGGGTAGAAGTTATTTTATGGGGTTTTTCATGGGAATGTGAAATAATATAAAATAAAATTTTATTTTATTTCTAATAAACCACCCTTATGAAGGCTATGGAAGTGGGGACCCTAAGGGGTTAAAAAATCCCAACATGAATGCTTGGTGGGGGGACCACCCGAGCTAGTAGAACCCCCAATTCAAATCATGGTGTTGGGGACCACCTGAACTCCTCATTATGGGATAAGATCCTCTCAACTCCCTACTTTAGTTATGACAAATCTAATTTAATTAATATATTGAAATTTCATTTAAATTATTAAACCAACCTATTTTTTGCCTATATTAAATTAAAAATAATATTCTATTATGTTTCCTACTTTTATTTTTAGTTTATTTTGGAGAGTATAACCTTTGTAGGGATCACTCTCTCCAATGAAGAATGCGTTCTCCAACAAAGAAAGAACTCCCCAATAAATAACACTCATGTCGGTGAAGAACATTTTCGATGAAAACGAACCAATGATCAGGGAAACGCCGGCATGGCCAGCTTCACCCCATCCAACGTAAAAAATAAATCAAGATAGAGGTTTAGTTGTGTATGGTTATAAATTTCTATGTTCTTCACTTCAATAATGAATGCTTATTAACTCTTTAATAAGTTGATCCGCAAATATTTTCTATTACAGGTTTGGGAATAATCAATGGTCGGGGGTTGTAGAGTCTGACGTTCTTTATTCATGTTTCTGTTGAGCCGCTTGATACCACTATAACGAGGAGGGTGTGGGAAAAACAAACATGGAATGACCCCTACACCATTCTTATTTTTGGTATGCTCCTCACGATGGATAAGGAAGGTAGGTTATCCTCGCTGGGGCATGAGAACGACGACTGACATCACCGCCAGCAGTGATGATGCCGAAGGCACAATGGTGCCGCCCTGCGGCCACCACACCGATTCGGCCTCAATTGCTTATGGCCTCCGTCACCCATGGCCTTCACCACCCCATGGTCTTGTAGAGCCACCATGACCTATGTCGCCCATGGGATGGTCTGGATGCATTGAGCATGAATCCAACCAGGCCCTTGGGACAAAAAGGCTAATAACATACAGACCAAGCGTCTGATAGATGCACCGTCTATTGCATTGAGACCCCTATCACGCAGAGGACCATTGGGATACTTTTTTGTGACTTCATAGAAGTTAGAGTATCAACCAGTGGTTCAAGGATAGGACACTACTTGAGATGAAAAGGTTTAGCCTGGGAGCCCAGTAGTTGCATGTGTCTTGATGAAGAGATCCTTCGTGGGTCTGTGGTTGAGGGTCCCACATTAAACCTCTCATGGAATCCATGCATAACTACCAGAGTGATCCTAGGTGGGTCTTCCCCTAGCGATCATATGTGGGTCAGCACCTAGAGATCCTTTGTGGGTCATCACCTAGCGATCATATGTTGGTCAGCACTCAGCGATCCTGTGTGGGTAAGCACCGACTGATCCTGTGTGGGTCAGCACCAAGGGATCCTTTGTGAGTCTGATAATGATTAGATATTCTTCATAGGTCTTCCTCTTAACAATGTAATATTATTCAGTATTTACATATAAAAATATCTAATATTGTACTTATGTTATACCAAGTGTGAGCTGAGTTCGTACCTATGTGGTACATTCCTTCATGGTAATTTCTTGGTGGTATTCTTTTGTATTGTGTACATGTGTGGTACGTGCCTTCGGGGTATTCCATCATTTGTGGAACAATTGAGCTTTTGGATTTGGGTTGGAATCTATGTTTTCATCATGATTGAGATGGGTATACTTGCTAACTTAGGTATATGTATTGACATTCACCAATATAGTATTTTCAGTTGATTTCATTCTGTTCGGTTTATCCTTGGTGGATTTTTTGTGACCTTGAGTGTCTCGGGGTCCCTACTGAGTATCATTATACTCAACCCTGCATGAGCTATGTCGGCACCCTGTTGTGTTATCTACAGACGATATTCCACGCTGACCGAGGATGAGAGTACCATGACTAGAGGTAGCTAGAAGGTAGACCTTAGACAAGGCGTACCATTGAGATGATAATACGAGAACTGTACCTACCCTTCAGGTAGGATCCTTGGTGGGTGATCATAGGAGCAGTTTTAGTTTACCTGTACTTTCAGCTTCTTGTACTTTCCAGGTGGGCTTGTATTATGGCCCCTTTTACTTATTGTATTCACTGTGTTTACTTTTCAGTTTACTTGAGTTTGTATCTTTTTGTGTGCTTGGTTGTAGGTCTTTATAGGTTATAAATTCAATGCCTTTCTAGTTTTAGAAAATATTCCTTCAGTGATAATCGCTAGCCCCATGCCTATGGAAGGCGGGCATAGGGTTGTCACTGTACAGGTCCCGGGAGATGGTTCTTGACATACATTGATTTTCTAGAGCTGAAAATGATCACAATTAAGAACAAGTGTCCTCTTCCATGAATTGATGACTTGTTTGATCAACATCATGAAGAAAAATACAATTCCAATATTTAATATCATTATTTAAATCATCAATTTATGGTGAGTAAGGTTGATATACACATGATGAAATTTCGTACAAGGTATAGACACTATGAATATATATTAATTCAATTACGTCTTACCAACTCCCCTAGTTTCTTCATGAATTTAATGAATATAGTCCTCCAAGATCACTTTGATCTTTTTGTGGTATTCCATATACAAGATATTATTATCTATTAATGTATAATGTATTATCCTTAAGATCACTTGATAATTGTACTAAATACCATTAGGAAGGAGAAAATATATTAAATTTTTAAAAAGTGTGGTTTTTTATGAAAAAGGATTCAATTTTATGCATATAATCTCAAGAAAGGGTATATTGAATGATCCTGCAAATATGAAGGCTATTAAATGTTGGACAAGACTAACTAAAATGTTTAATATATTTTTTTATTCATTTAAAAATATATTTATGATAGTTTGTGAAAAAATTATTATAATAATATAATCCTACAATAATGTTATCTTCAGAGAGACCCAATTTTCTCTAGATAGATTAATATGAGGAATGATATAAGGAACTGATGATATGGATAGTCAGTGCACCTATTATTATATTACCCTATAGTATAGAAGGGTTTTAAATATATATTTTTTCCCATAACATATTTGGATATATTCCTATGAATATTTACATGGTTATATCTTATGGTTCATGAAAATTGATGATTTATTATAAAAATTACTCAACATATGATTTATATTTAGATGTAGTAATTTTTTCATTATAGACAATGAGGAAATATCTTTATAGATAAAAGTGTGATATATGTATAAATCATAACTTTTTAATGTATATATTCACATAGAAAGACTTGAATATGAACCAACGAATAATGATATAATTGATTAAATATTATGGCTTCTAAAAAAATACCTCCCTTGTGAGAGGGAAAATGTTGGTCAATAATTTGAATCGAAATGATCATATTAGAAAATCCATTATAAGGATTAAAAAGATCCAATATTTGTGGATTTTCAAAGTATAGATCTTTATATTTCGAAGGATGGTGAAAAATAATATCTTGATGAATTAAATGTTAAACCATTTATCCAAGTGAGGATTGAAGAGGAATAGAAGAAATATTTAGAGCTGCACAAGAAGGTAAGAAATGTCACTGAGTATAACATTGATCATGAGTGAATAATATGGTTCAAGAACATTGTATTAATTTTTGCATACCACATTTTATGAAGGTCGTAATATATTAAACTCATAGTTCTTCATTAACTATTAACTTTGGATGTATGAATATGTATAAGGATTTGAATCTGTATTACTAGTGGGTTGGAATAAAGAGACATATTCCAGAGCTTCTCCTTCGGTACTTGGTATATTATAAAGTTATGTGTGAATGAATTAAGTCTACGGGGATTTTACATCCATTACCCATACCATAATAGAAATGGGGAAAAATATCCTTGTAATTTTTTGGAAACCCCAAAATATCAAATTGGAATAATGATAAATTGGTTATAGTTGAACACCATTATAAGTAAGGAAAATTCATCATTATTAGAGAAGACTTTTCTCAAGATCATCTTTCTAGGATAAACATTAATGAAATTTTAGAGATTCATCGGGTAACAAATTCTAATATTTATAATCAGGATATGACGCTTACTTAAATATGATGTCTTCACCAAGTTCTCGATGTGGGGCTGAGTTTCAATGTTATATATCATCCTTACATATATAAAGAGTTTGTGAAAAATATTCAATCCCAAGATGATACGTTGTGTTTGGGGGGGTTCAAATGTGGTTGGGATAAACACCTTACTAGTGTTGAGTTTTATTACAAAATGTTTCACTCAATCAATTATTCATATCACTGCATATGAATGTCTCTATGGAATGAATTGTGGACCTAAAAACTGTTGGAATTGTGTTATAGAAATAAATATATTATGACATGAGATTATTGATAAAATGGAAGAGAAGATTATTTCCATTTAGAAACATATCATTTGAGCTCAAATATTATTGAAATTTTATGCTGATAATTAATGATATGATCTAGAATTTGATGTTGGTGAAAATTTGTTACTATTAATTTCTCCATCGATGAAATTTATGTGATTCTAGAAGAAATGGAAGCTAAACCCAATGTTTTTTAGTCCATTTTAAAATATTGATTGTTTCGGGACCATATCATATAAATTGTAACATTCAACAAAATCCACTCAGGTTCATGATATGATCCATGTATCCATTTTGAGGAATTATATATTTTACCATTCACATGTGCTATAACATAGAGAACATACCACAAGAGAAATATCAATTTCTTAGGAATAACTGGTTTTTGATTCAGGATCATAAATAGAAAGTTCTATGAATCATGGAAACTTATCTAGTCAATGTTTTTTGTAAAAATATCTAGTTTGAGGAAGCTATATGGGTACTTGAATATCAATTGTGGGAAATGTTTCTACATTTTTTTTATCAATGTGATGAATTTGGAAGGAAAATTTCATTTTATTTATATTAGAATGTAATAATCTAAGTTTTAATGAAGTATTATTTTTCATTAAATTAAATTTTTTGATAACATTTTTACATGAAATTATATTTTAATCTATTTATTCAAGAAACCCTGGTATTGATTGCAGTATATGTGACAATGAGTTTTAACAAACCATAAAATATTATTATTATAATGATCTAAACATGAACTAAATTACCTTGTAATTAATCATAGTTATATTAATATTAATAAATACTTTTAAAATAATAATTACAATTTTTTTATATAAGGAATCATTTTTGATAAAAAAAATTACATTATTTTTTGATAAAGTCCTTATATGTTTCTTAAGTACTATTTTATAAAAAAATCCTATTTATATATTTTTGTGAAAATTAATAAATTTATTTTTTTCACACTGTTAGAAACATATGCTGATAAAATAAAATAACATTATTAAATAATAATGTAATAATTATCTTAGGGATATTATTTTTGTATTATTATAAAGAGGTTCTTTTTTTGATAAGTAGTTAGAAATACAGAATTCTAATTGAAAACTGCCAATTCGGTTATATAATTTATAATGTAAACATGTATTTTAAATTGGACTGAAATTAACAGTAGAAAAATTATATATCTATTAAATATATTTATTTCATCAAAATATTTTTTATATTTAATTTTGATTAAAAAACATTGTAAATATTTAAACATTTTATCATTGAAAACCCTCATTTTTAATCACGCCAAAAGGATTGATGTTAAATTTAATTTTACCACATATATGAATTTAATTTTGAAAATGAATTAAATGTTTAAAATATTCATAAATTTTATTATCTAATAAGATAAAATTTATTTTTGACCAAAATGAATTCTGGAAATAGTAAAAATAATTTCAGAACTTATTGTAAAAATTGGTTTTAGGGGGGGTTAATCTAAAAATATAATTTTCAAAAATGACCCAAAAATATCCAAAACAAATTTTCTTGGAAAATTTATAGATTAGATCTTCTATTTTTTATAATATTCCATTTTTTCCTTTTTTATGATAAAAACATGGTTACACCTATTTTTTCCAAAACATTATAAGTTCACCCATCAACTCACTTATAAAAGGCCATCCCCGCCACCTCTCTTATTAACATCCAAAACACCTTTTAGTTTGGAAAATACCTATCAAAATAAATCAATAACATCCCTCATCATATATTATAATAATTATTCAATAAATAAATAAAATATTGTATGGATATTGGTGAAAACATAAGTTGGATGCCTGAAAAAGAGGTAATGTTCATCAGCAGACATTTTTGTTTTACTTCTTCCTCCATATCCTCCAATTAATTTTATATATTTATTATACTGAAAATAAATATAATACATATAATAATATGTTTTTATGTTAATTTCATGACCTAAAAAATCTCCAATTCTAATAAATGGGTTATGAAATCATTATTTGTGTGTATGACAGCCTAAAGCCTCACGAACCGATGTCATTCCTTTTTCCATTACCACCACTCAAGATTTTAAATAAGGATGGAATTATTATTTATATATTTTATTTATGATATTATTAGTATTTTATAATTAATAAATCTTTCATTCCTTCATGATTTTCATTTTTTGGGAATATAATAGCGTTGCTCATATGTACGGCAGGCTATCACCTCCATAAGTGATGTGATTCATTCATGCTTTACATGGATTGTGATAAGGGTTGGTTTCATATAAATAAGTGATATATATGAAATTAAAATAATTTATTAATTAAAACATATCATTTACCATTTTTTATTTCAATACAACATGAAAATGGAAACATCATTCTTGTGTACATACGACGTACCATCACCATGAACTGTGTATTTCATTTACCTTCTCCATATTTTATAGATTAATATAAATAAATTTATACTGAATATATAAAATAGTTATATCATTTTTTACATTATTTTTATTATGGAACCATTATCAAATAAATACAACCAAAAATAACCAATCAAAACATACATGAAAAAACCCAGTTATTGCCCAAAACATGACCTTAACATGGAATTGTTAACAAATGTGTAATAATGTGTCATTCATAATTCATATATGGTATCATATATATATATATATATATATTTGTGTGTGCATATTTTTTTGTGGGTGTTTCAGTTATAGTTTTATAATAATCTTATATTTATTATATAGGATTTTTGAACATATATATCTGACGTCAATACTTTAGGAAAGGGATTTCGATCCCAATTTTATTTTTCTATGAGACAAATTCCATTTTCACCATGAGATTATTATTTTTCTAGTGTATAAATTTTTCATCAATATTTTTTTAATCATATATTTTATTTTATATGTATTTACGTATCCATTTGAGTTTGTCTTTTTTATGGGGTTTATTGTTCTAATGTTTCTAACACGGTAAGGGATTTGTGACTCACTATTACATTATTGAGAAATATGATAATTTTTTTAACCTATCTTTTTATAAAAGGTAAATTTATATCTCATTTAACGTATAATATAATGAATTTATTTATCCTCATGATCTTTTATGTTTCATTTAATGTTATTCCTTCATGGGGTAAACATTTAAAAGTTATCAATGTATTAATGATTTTATGTTACAATCTGATTTTTTATCCGGATTTTTGATGATTATATTTTTTATTATTGAATATTATGATCCATATTTAAATAAACACATGAATTTTATTCTCATCTAGTTATTCATAATATTTTCATGTAATTATACAGGTTTACATATTTTTGGTATGTAAAATAAATTTGAAATATTTCAAAAAAATAAAAATTTATTTCACTCTTCAGTGAGAAAACAATTTTATTCAAAAATGATATTTTATAAAATAAAAATAAAAAATATTTTAATATTCTCAAATTATTTTTAAATGACCTTTTTACCCATGTTCTAGTTTTTTTAAAAAAAATTGAATGTAAACTTCATGTATTTGTCCAAACAATTCTCATTTTCATTTTAAATAAAATGTGGAAGGAATCATTTTTTAACATGTATAACATGAATGATACATCCTATCATAATTAATATTTTTTTATTTGAAGATTAATTTTTATGCTTTTAGGGTTATTTTCAAATAATTTTTTTTATAAAATTTTTTATATTTTAAAAACATTTTTTCGAACAAGAAATGAAATTTTTCCTATAAAATGGTTTTAATGATCAATCAGAATCCTTTTTCTATCTAAGAGGACAACCATTTATGTTAACTATTCTTTTATAGGGATATGATCCATGGATACAAATATTATTCTTTATCATAATGGTTTATGATTATGATGAGAATATTTTTATAAACCCCACTTCTCTTCTTAAGGGTTATAAGAGGACAGATTTATTATGAAACCACCCACTTCCATAGGTTTTGTTGTGACAAAATAATAAGATTATTATGGAAACAATCCCTTTTTTATATGTTATGAAATAAGGTAATATCGGTGAATCCCATTTTATTTTTTGGGATATGATAAGATGATTTTTTATGAATTTTAGCACACACATTTATTATTGTCATTATGTGATGGGTGGAACCTGTATCTCCATATGATGCATTGGGTAATGATAAATGTTCTATATGCTTAGTACATGGGTGGTTATCACATGTTGGTAAATTAGGGTACATGGGTGGTTCTCCCAATATGAATTTTTTTATCTAGAATGTCATCTCAATCATGAAAGAGGGTACACAGGAGGTCTACATAAGCATAATGTAAGTAAAAGGTGGGTAAGCTCAATTCTAGCATGTTATCAATGACTTTTTGGGTAGCCATGACATAATATTTTATATGCTTATTTCTACAACACTAATCTATGTCTTATATATATTTTTTGATATCATGGATCATTTTATTTTATTCCCTTTTGATTTAGGTCTTATGAACTTCTAGCATTATTTCATCACTCGTTATTATGATATTAGATATGTAGGGTGTGGTTTTCAAATTGTATGCTCATGTTATCATGCCCATTGTATCAAGATTTGATGATGCTTCTCTATTGTATACACTTAATGATTTTCTTAGCTCACCCTTTAATATGTTTCATTTTTCCATGTTATAATTAAATTTGTTAAATATTATATTTCTAAAAAGATATTTTTCAACGAGTGTCATAGTGGGAGATGATGAGGTTTACCAATGGACCAGTGATTGAGTTTCCATGTTTCGAAATACACCAAAAATATTATGGTCTTTAGGATTGGGTTTTTTAATTTATTTAATATTCATAAGAAATGAATTGATATCTATGAATGATAAACCTAGGTTGATATAGACATCATTATTTGACCAATATATATCATAAAAAAGAATTATATGTTAGAATATCAAGATTGATATTTAAAAGGGAAAAATAATTAGGTAAAAAAGCCAAACTGATTCCCCATACTCTCATGTGACTAAAAATTCCTTATGGGAAATAAATTTTTTTTAAAATATTATAAAAGTATTTGATTCTTTATTTCAATATGTGGATTTCTAGTGTAAGGTATTTTAAAAAATTCATAATATTTATTTAATTTCTCACATTATGATTCTTGAATTACATATATTTCTTTCTATATTCATTCAGTTCAAATGTTTGCAAAATATCTCTCTAAAAAGTGAAATATAAAATTTTCATAACCTCTAATTAGGAATTTTACATTATAGAGATTGTTTTTTATAGTATCTACAAATGAAAATGAGAAGGCCCTTTGTTATATAAGTTACTCATCCACCCCAATATTACTAGCACGACTGACATGGTCACACATGACTTCTACCTATAAGTATCTCTAACAAGGATCCTCCTACCCCAACATTAATGAATACAATGTAATTTGATAAATTAACCCTCTACCATAATATTACTCAAGAATCGAAAGCATTGTTGTATTCTCTTCCATCCCTTTCCATGAATCACTATACTCCTGAACAATCATCCCAATATAACCTCCTACCCAATTCATCAGGAAAAACATTTATATTTATTAGGGTTTAGGTGATTTAAATAATATAATCCTAAGAAACACCATCCACCTCTGATAATGAATATTTAGATACCACTAAGATATTATGTATATCTTGATCTTAGAAGGCCATAAATGCTCAAAGATGAGGTAATTTTACAAAATATTTTTGAAAAATATTAACACAACCAACTCTAGATCATGGGTGATATAGATATGCTCATAGTTACAAAGCTTTCTAGACCCATAAGAGATCACCACCCTTTGTTTCACCATTATGCATCCCATCCCTAGATTTGATGCATTACCGAATTCCTCGAACATCACTACTTCCTCAGGAAACAGATGCAATGGATAATTGATCCACCTATCCCCTAGGTAGTTAAAATAAACATGACACTGATCAGTCATGATGAAATCCTACTATTTCTAGGTCAAGGTGGTAAATGAGGTTGAAATATAAGAGAATCCAGAAAAAACCTCTAGTAAATGCCAAAAGATCAATAATGTTGTGAATTGTTTCTGCATACATGGGTTCTGCCTAAGAAAAAACATCCTCTAAAATTAATGGGACCATGGAAACAACATTATGGGTCACTAGATTCCCTAGGATTGTACATAAAGGATATAAACGTATCAATTAGATTTATTTTCATATAGTTGTTGTAGTTCAATAACATGCATGAAAACTCTGAGATTCTTGACATGCACCTCCTCTGATCTTGTGTATATACAGATTTTTTTTATAACAAGATCACGATCTAGCATAACAACTCATATAACCTATAGTTTATGAGTCTAAGGAACAGAATATTGTGTTTGTGACATTGAACAAAAGACAATGAACTTTAAGTATACATACCTACAGATGACGGTAATCATAGAGATATCCTCATTATATCCTCCATCATATGTTCTTATGACCATAGTACGGTCTTCAAAAACCTTCTGGACCCCATCATCTAATTGAATAGATCATATATCATTTGTATAGAGTAATTGTTCTTGGAAATTAACTAATTCAAAAAATTGATGTTTTTTACAACATCATATTTCCATCCACTTTCATAGTGAACAACACTGAAGCACCATAGAAAACTCGTTGGGTATAATTAAACCCTTCTACCATATATAATAAACATGGAGCCTCAATTATTGTAACTCCATGGTTTCATACAATGAAGATCCATTGATATTGGATATGCCTGTAACTATAAATATTTCCAAAAATTTACATCACTTTGTGAGAGTAGATTCACAACCTCATCTTGGAAGACATCCTGAAACTCCTTTATATTTGTCAAAACATCCAACACCCATTATCCAACAAACATGTCCTTAAACCAAGAAAAAATGGTTCCACTCACCTACACCACATTCAATAGATCCAATTTGTAAAATAAACCACTTTCTAGCTTTCCACATTAAAAAATAAAACTCCCTTTTCAAATAAACATTTAACTACATGCACAGAATACATCCAATCACTATAAAGGATTACATTTTATGGATTTTTCTTCAATATTAAGATGTATCTCAATATTTAGTGTTTCCCCATCATACATTATGAATATTGGAAAACATAAAACCAAAATAAATACCCATATATGGAATTTATACCATAATAGAAAATATAATACTCTCCACATCTAGTCCCAACATGAAGATAAAAGGAGAAACACAGTTGTGTGATTCCCCAGAATTATAAAATTTATAAAGTAATGTTGATAAAAAAATTGATCATGCCATAGACAAACTCCATCCCTTGTAGTTATGGAACCTCAATAGAATGAATCTCCTCTAAAAATCCTTTTGTATAGTGATGAAATCTTCCATATCCATGCTTTGGTCAGGTTCTTGGCGGATGAGGACTATTAGGGGATAACCTCTACATGCCCCACCCCTATCTACTAATCTAGATTTTGAGAAAAATATATTGGCAACTACTTATGATACCACCTCGAAGGAAATTGATGTTGTACCAATAAAGGGTCTATACTACATTTACGATACTGACATCCCTAAGACTATATAAATGATAATGGTGATAACCTCATCCCCCAAAAATTGTTCACAAATTGGAAGACATAAGTAAACAATATCCAACACCATGCCCTAAAATTTTTTGAATCAGAATTATACAATCAACATCCTACTAATTTAAACCTTTGAAAACATAATATATGTGACCCTCTACCTATATCTCAACACCTCCAAATACCATATTGGATTACTTTATAGGACACTCTTCCATGATAGTGAATATTCATGGTATACTTCACATATTTTCACTTCATTGTAAGAATGAAGCGTAAATAGTTTGAATAAAATTATGGTCACTAGGAATAGTGCCTCCTCTATATTTTATCATATATATTATTCCTTTTGAAATGGGTTGGGAGTGAAACAGAAAGTTATTTAAACATTTTCTCGAGCTCACCCATGCTTAGGATATATACCCTAATGAAGGGATAGAAACTACCACATCATTACTCCCATAATTTTAAACGATAATAACTCCTAAAAACATTCTTTGTATGTATTCCCATTAAATTTATGCCTTATATTAAAAACCATGATACAACATCAACCACTAACACACTGACCTTTTCATCTAACTAACTACCAATTGATCCTATAACTCATCTCAATCACAAATTAGACCAAAGTTGATCTTGACATCCTATATCCCCTGCTCGATGTCAATATTAAATATTCTCCCCTCATACTTCACTAGTATTTAGCACTATAATCCCTGTGAGGCCCTCAACCATGAATCTTCCTCCTCTATGTGATTTAACCTCAACCAATCAACCAGATTAGCCTTTTGAACATTAAAATCCCAGAATATACATGGATGATGAACAAGATCCAATCTTGAAAACATAAGGGTATCTTTAATCCTGATAGCATTGAATTTTGAGATTTTTAAAATTTAATTCATTTTGAATTCATAAAACCATATCATCCAATTACAATTACATGAAATCTTGATACATGTACCTCACCAAGTTGTCTACCCTACAAGTGGCACACCATCATAATGTTTTCAATAATCTCCTTGTCTAGGAATCAACTCATGAGGTCCCTAAAATATCATGTCCAAACTATTCTACCTAGCTTATATCATGCAAAAAACTAAATTGACACTATTTCCGAACCAACCTATACGGTCCTAGCATGTTTCTTATCACGGGTTCCATCCAATATCTCAAGTGAAACATTTTTATACCACTATTTCATCATCCATCTATATAAAGGTACCTATCTTGGGATGGAAATTAAGGATGAGAGATAATAACCCATGATTCCAGCTTTCAATTGGCTCTTGGATTGATACTATCAAACAGGTTTAAATAAAGTCAATTATATGGGAAGCAAAACCCTCAATAGAAATATAGGATTGAGATATAGGATACAAACCACCTAGAAACTACATGAAAATATAAAATATATAAAAACCAATATTTAAAGGGATGATAAATTTCAAATGAATTAAAATAAATGTCTCCATCTAAATCACCAAAAGAGAGTATTATTGAAATAACTCAAAAACTCCTCCATTACACATATTTGTAACATCCATAAGCATACATTAATTTATCATGGGAACATAAGAATTATTTTTTATTTATATTTATGGTGAGAATAACATGTATACATTGTAGGTTCATTCCCATGATCTCTGGTGAAATTTTGAAAAATACATACTAATGCCCTAGTGAATAAACTTTAGAACCAAAAACAATTTAATTGGTAAATGATACATTACAAACATCACCATCACATTATCACCAAGTAATTCTTAACGGTATTATAATATAGTATTAAAATATTATAAAGAACCATATTACTAATTTCCCACCAATTTTTAACTTTCATTACCTAATGTAAAATTATTTTTCTCTATTATACCTTTTATATCATTGTATCACAGACCTGTCGATCAATAATATGACTTCGGAGGTATCCTTACCTACCACAGCCTCCCAAGGGAACCAACATCCAATGATATAATAAATTACTATCCACAAATCACAACCTCCTTATATTATCAAATATCGTATCCAAATTAGTAGGGTTTCAAGGATATAATCGACATCAACCTCATGACCTCATCCTTCCATGCATAACTCCTATCACAGATCATATCCTCGTCATCAAAAGATGATATCTAACACTAAAACATTATCACATGGTGATCTCTAACACCATACCATCTTTATCACAAATTCTAATGTAATAGAATATAATAAGTGGTATTTATCCATTTAATTCACCACCATCCTAGATGTTATGGAATATACTCAAAACCTAAATATTGGGTTTTTGTAGAGTTATCCAACTTTGGTGGGATGCATATAGATATAATATAAAAACAAATAATAAATAAATGACACACAAGGCCAACCTATTTTTATTGTCCTAAACCATTTCCCTATATAATGAGTAATAAGACTAGTTATCCACATTACTTCCGGTGCCCATCCTCATGTGTGAGAGGTTTACAACTAGAAACATCGGTATATGGTGGTACTATAATATGACTATGCCCCTATATGAGATCATGAAAAAATTATATAAATTTCTATGAATAATATGGAATCACAATACAGAAGAATAATAAATAAAATAATCATATTAAAATATAAAATTAAATGTAGTCAATGATTCAACTACCATGATATACAAACAACAGACCACTCACTGGGACGAGTACAAAAATAACCAAAATAAAATAAACCGAAGCAAAGTGATACACTAATATTATAAGACAAAACACATACCTACTCCTAAAATCATCCAATATATCTTACATAATAATGAGAAAATCAACTCGGTCCTCTTCCAAAGCATTTACCTAAAATAAACATGTGATAGCTCCTCGGGCACCCATATGTAATGAAAACCTTAGTAGTGTTTGAGTAAAAATCATTAAAAAACAATAAAAGTGTTTAAACTATATCCATTCTGATAACATTGTACAAAAATATAATATTAAATAATAATAAGAACAATAATTAAGATTAAGTTTAAAATGTCCATTTATTATATTACCTTTTAGCCCTCAGACTCTAATGTGACACCTAGGTTGACCAAACCTACATCGGCCAACATTATTAATATGATCCAAAATACATTGTGGGAATTAATTCCTCATGTAATATTAGTTTTCCCAAAAAAATATATTACATGGTATATCAATTCACCTATACTAGGTTTACATGTTGAGAGAAATAATACTCCTGCCTGGAGCACTAGTCTGATCGGAAAAACAGGCATAAAAATAAAACTTTATTTTAGATACATGTCATATATCTAATAATACATATAAAATATAACTAAAAAATAGTCTATAATTTAATAATATACAATCCATATAAGTTCAAATATTTATAGTATTGAACCATCCCAACGATGAGGAGAATCGGTCTAACATCTTATTCCATATGGTATACCATCATTTACCATAGCATTATACGTGAAGTCATTGCATAATATATACTATTAGTATACAAAGACTCAATCTATATAGTATACTACCTATTCTCATATTTTTATTCTAGAACCCAATACATTACTATATTTTCCTATTATCAAATATACATTTGATGTTATAACGTGTCTTGGAACCTCAATCCATACACATATTAAAACACAATTCCAAAAACCCTTTTGAAAATGATGTATCTCACCAATAAATTTAAAAACATTTCCAATCCACTCTTAAAGAATGGTTTTTTCCTATTAACATAATAAATAAGGCCAATGTCTTTTTTCCATAAAACCCCATAATGATTCATAATGTCATTTTCACTAAATGGGAATCTACACAACCATTTCACATAAAAATTTTAAAGTAATTAAAAAGTCATTTTAAAAAACACATGGTGTAAAAAATATCATTTCAAAAAAATATACACTTTAATAAATTTTATTGACCCATTAAAACCCAAAACTAGTTCAAACTACAACTCATTGTTTTAAAATCATTTCATAAGACTCATAGGAATTTCAAAAATATTAACTCATAAAACATTCCATTTTCTTATTATGGAACCCCACATGGGTGGTTATAGGTCTACTGCTATAATCCCTTACATATTTGATATGATTCATCGATGGAATATGGAATCAAAATAATGACTAAATTTTTTTTCCAATGGAGAAAACAAATTGTGCAGTGGAGTTATTAATCCTGCTACACACAAATGAAAATAAATCATCAAGACTAAGTGAAAATATCTTATACCATCTTCCTCTTGAATGAATCTTTACCGAACATTCCCAAGGACCATTTTTTTACCATGGCTATTCCAATTTTCATACATACTCCTCAACATCCCAAAAATGTCATATCGACCACCCAATCCTTAACCTCACACTATGAAATAATAACTATATAATTATAAAAATATAATTAATTAAATATCAAATAGATATATGTTTTGAAAATTCATTGGGCCATCTATCTACCATAGAATTGAATCCAAACACTATCTAAAGTCCCACGACCAAACCCTAACAAAATTCCGAGCCAAAAATCTAATAATTGTTTGAAATTTAAAGCGTAATTAGAAACAAATTTTATGGAAACCATAAAAGAATTTACCATAGCCTCATAACATAATGAAATTCAATGAAATTTCATACATAAGATGTCAAAGAATTCCCACTATGGAAGACGAAAAAAAATCTTTAGATAAATGCGAGACTCCACCATGATTTGATGAATCTCCCTCAAAACCCTAAATTGGGGAACTCCAAAATTAAAAAGGGGATGTATAAGTGAAAATAATTCTTCTAAAGATATATCATACCTTAAAACATTGAAGTATCACACATAGGATCCCTAAATCCTTGGGGGAAAGAAATATAAAAGTGGAGGAGGGCCTCCAGACCTCATGAAATCATGGGATGAATTGTGGTGGGGGGTCTAAATACCCAAGGGAAATTTTTTTATAACAACACTTATAATGAATTTATGAGTAGCTTCATGATTCTTCCAAATTATTTTGAAATTCCTGAATCAACTATGGTGTAATAACAATATAATACCAACACAACATACATTATTTATCCATAGGATTTTCTAACGAAGTGCTGACTATGAAACAATACACTACACCCCTCTATACTAAAGTGTATGGTTCACCTACAACTATACATAGTCCATGTTCCTATTATAAAACTCCAAATTCATTTTAAGTTTACTATTTGGACTTCTAGGGTTTACCATAAATATTTAACTAGCCATGCAACTAAATTTTACTCACTACAAAATGAAATGAAAAAAATTGTACATTAAGGCATGAAATGTTTTCTTCAAAAACACGCACACAAGAACATACACCTTGTTAAAAAAGATGAAAAGAACCTAATACATTAATATTATGCCTCTGAATCCCACTTGAGATTCCTCACAAACCTCATTCAATGTATTAATGTAACACTATGATTCGTTTCAACATTAAAAATGCATTTATGAGTCATAATTCCAAATTTGACCCGCTCAATTGATGAAACATAAAAATTCTTCTGAAATTAACAAATCATATAGACATGAGATCTTACGAACACCCCACCATAATACGTCCCATCCATAAGAATCCATAGTGTTCATTAATAAATATTCTGACCAACTATAGTCATGAATTCCCATTATATTGGTAATGTTTCACTTTTTAAAGACCAATACACTTCTAAAGATCCAATTAAAAATTGATTCTTAATCCAATAAAACTATAGTTAATTCTCCCAATCAATACAATAAAAAAATTCACACTTAGACATTCCTTTATTTTCCAAACCATACTCATGTCATTTTCTAATTACTCATTTGATTTATGGTTTTACCTAACAGTGTTTTTTCCCACAACCATAATTATCTTAAGATTATAACCTCCTATATCTGAAAATCCCATTGGAAAGCAAGAAGTCACACTTTAATTACACACCTGGTATGTTTTCTTACATTCCACAACAATTATTCTTCCAGATTACCTATCAAACATCCGCACTTGGCCTCATCATAAAAAAAAATGAAAATTATGAATACCTTATTGGGAGTTGGTGTCGTTGGACCAACTACTTGTATTGATTACATTTATATTTGATGATTTGAATATTAATAACATATTACTACACATTTTTCATTATTAATAATTAATTTAATATAATATAGACTTATATTCTCTATCACATTCATTAATGAATAAATTTTCCCCTCTATTATGAGAACCATGAAATGCCAAGGAATTGTTTTTAAATATAGTACTACGGTTAGATGACATAATATTGTGGGATAAAAGGTTTGTATAATATTAGTGTGAGTACTCATAATTGGATGATGATTTTTCTCTTGATGTGCACACTTGGTAGTCTCTATGATATTATATTTTTGGGAAAACCTCTTCAATGTGAATTCTGCATGATTCAGTTTAATCAGTTATTCTTTTCTAATAGCATGTTTAATGGTCCTTATATTTTAACAGTATAATTTATACATGTTATGACTATAACAATTATATTTTTGGATGAAAAATGAGATGAAATACATTTACGGTGAGGTATGGTTTGTTGGGTATATCACAATAGACCTCTCATTAATGTATAAGTTTAGAAAAAATGATTACCATCCATATTTATTGATGATTATAACTTCTAACTTCAATTGTAATATAATAGTTCCATTAAATTCCATTACCATTTTGATACAGCATGTTTATTTTATATTTTCAGTGAAATATTTATCTATCACATACGTTGATGACAAGTATGATCAACTTTCATGATCTGATGTTCTGAAAAATAGATTATATTACACAGTGACTGTTACTATGTGGTTTTTTAATTATGATAGTAATTTATTTCTATTAGGTTTCTTTACACATTTATATATAGTATTCATAGGCTTTAGAAAAGTTAGTGTAATGTTAATGAGAAAGAATAATACATGTTCACACACTAAGATTTTCTATTGATCTCTATTAAATTATATGGTAATTTAGTTAATAGAATATGTTCTCTTCAAAAGATCATTTCATTGGGTAGAATCTGACTCGACACTTTCCATGTATTCTCAATAGACCAAGCCAAGAAATTTAATTTGGTTACTTCTTTTTTTGTGGATCTAGTTCCTTCATGATGTGGATCATCACCCCCTTCATGTGGAACATTCATACAGGGAGGCCAATTATATTGAAGATGTGCTATCTCAAAATGATATTGTGAATGCATTATTGATGTGTTATTTTTTATTCCAATAGAATATAAACACTTAGTGGATTATAGGGATCGAGGTGAACACCACACAAGACTCTATATGCCCCAATTTTTTCTCTTGTAATTTATTTATTTTTTATTAAATTTTTGTAGTCAGGTGATACTGTGGCCTAAAACCTTCTATTTTATTTTCAAGACAACATAATAATTTTATTTCCTTCATTAATGATCAAAAATATTTATTGATGGAAGAAATATTTCTTTTTAATATTTTATTGGGAATTCAATACATTATGAGGATGTGAAGACTAGGAATGAATTTATTAACAAATATTTATTCACAAGCCGGTAAATATAATTATCATTATGTGTGTTGGAGTGCGTCAAGAATTATAATAATATTATTATAATGTGGAATGTGGTTTATTATTGATTAATATATTTTTAAATGACCAAAATGTAATTAAATTATATTTCAACCTAAGCCCTACACAAAAAATATATATACAGCTAGTTTTTTCTATTTTGTGGGGGTGATTCACAAAATAAAAAATTTAGTGAAAAATAAATTATTGCACACAAAAAATTTCTCTCTATAAAATTATTCCTCTATTCCTATCAAAAATATTAGTAACTCCACCAATCCTAATGGAACTTGGAGCTGTCAAGATGAATAATTTAATGAAATTGGTTCACTAGGCTAGCTCCTAAAACTCTATTAGAATTACACTTATATAAAATAAGTGTGAGTGGATCACTACTAGACGGATTTTACACTTGATTCCTTACAATGAAATGAAGGTAATCCAATAGTGTTTTTAGAAGATCAAACTAATCAATGATGAAATAATTAATCTTAATATATTTTTTATAGATCCAAATAAATTAAATTTAGATTTATGATGAAAGATCCCCTCTTAGTTAATAGGGAATTTTATTTTTAAAAAAATTATATGTACCCCCCACCACTGGCTATTTTTCTGGCCTAGAACATTAAAACCCACCATCCATGATCAATATAAGAATAACCCATCATTTCCTATAATTATTTGATGAACTCCCAAAGTGCACAATTTTTTCCAAAGATGGCATTACGGTAGTGATTTGTTACTTTATTCACCAACTTTATATATAAAACAAAGTCATAATATCTATGTATAAATCCTCCAAAAAATATTTGGTTCCAAAAAAAGTTCATGTATCAATCTCACCTAGTTATAATGCTTCTATTCACTATGGAATCCCACAATCATCCAAACACACTCATTGAAGTCCAAAACCATCTCCTGGTGATATTATATTCTTATATAATAATCATTATAAATAGTCTTTATTCCCTACCAAACACATCAACTCACTTCCTAACTACGAACCCTTGGATCACATTAAGATGATACTAAGGTCCAAGCTGACACACAACCTTGATCTTCCACCACAACCAATTTCAAAATTTAATTTCAAATGGAATCCAAGAAGGCACCTCAATAGATCCTCAATGTAATCGTAAGACCACCATGACTGCTCCGCATCCAATTCCACACACTTGTGACCCTTTTGGCATGAGGGGTATACCTCTATGACTGATACATAACTTCCCTCTATTTAATTTTCATTATCAGTACCTTAATCACAACACTCCAACCATCCTGGATCACACTCTCATAACTATTGGACAAAAAATCTACATTGATATCTCAATCACACTATATGAAAAATGAAATTCACATTGTAACTCCTTCCCATCTTCATAGAATATTACCCATAAAATTTTTCAACATATATTCTATCATATGGACTTCACTTATAGGTGTAATCTGGTGCACTTCCCACCATACAACGTGATGTAAACTACTCTCTGATAAGAACCAATAATGAGGATCTTCATCAAAAATGAAATGATATTTATATATCTTGGAATATGGATGATTCTCTCATAGTATAAATAAGATAATTTCAATATATAAGTCATGAAAACAGTTATATTGGGGTTACATTAATATTTGTTCGAGAACTATCATCACCAACATGTCAATTCCAAGAACATCATAGTTATAACCAAAGAGCCTCTGACCACCTCATCTATAATCCAATAACCATTCCCACTTATGTTCTCATCATACATATGGATTCTTAAAAAATAAAAGCATCACATGCATATGATTCTATAATTCCAAATCCAAAAAACAAATGACATAATGTTTCTCCAGGAGTTTGGGCCTCCAGGATCTCCTTAACACATTGAAGATTCATGATATTGCATTATCCATATACAAAACTAGTTTCTATATCGATGTATCATACCCACTGAAAAAGAATAAATAAGGCCCCATACACCAGGAATATATTTATCATATGTCCATCTCAACCAATGAAAATTACCCTTGGGACTTTCCTAAAATAGAGAAAACTCACCAAGAAAAAACCACAAGCATGCACAATCAACAGATGATCATCATTCTGACTTACACTGAATTCATTTACACACATAATAAATTCCTAAAGAAACATTCAGAGTGAACTAAGTAAGGAACCTAATCCTTCCCACCATTAGAAGACCACATGTCTTACTAAAACATCAGTACTCTATGTTCTTTTCAACTCCCGGAAACCAGACATCTCTTTGTGCCTCACAAAAAGAAAATACATTTTTAGGATATCATTGTCCACAACAAGTGCATTTTCACTCCAAGAACACATCATGTAAAACTCACCAGTTTGGTCACTAACAGAAGAAAACTCCCATGTACAAAGCCACATTATCTAAAGATCTGTATGTTCTCATGATCCATCACATAACCACATGTTACATCATTCATTCACATCCATTAACCAAAACTAGGAATCTAAATGATCTTTTCTCTATAAAATCTAACAATAGTGATGAAAAACTAGAACACAAGTTCAGTATATTGAAGAAAAATGAATCAAAAACTCAAAAACCGTATAAATGGAAGAAAAATCCCTTCTTCAATAAAAAATACAAAAACACAAAATAATGGCACAAGCACCTTATGTAATTCATATTTTTTCCAATCCCTCTCACATTTCACCATTGAAAATAATGTTGACCTAACTCCCAAATTGGTGTCACGTCAAAAAGATGATTTTGTCCTCCCACCTAGTGGTACCAGTAAATTTTCATAACATGTCACTATGTCAAACCACCTACATCTTGGATAACTCATAAAAGGCCATATATCACTAGAAATCAATCATTCCACCATATCAACATCACATGACATTAGCATGTAAAAACACCCACCTCTAAGGTCTCATATACAATAGGATTCATATTAAAAAAAACTACCCATAATTTGGGCACCCATATGCTCCAAGAATCAATAAATCAGATAGATTTCTAATGGATCATTCTGAAAAACTAATCCAGATATAAAACTACATCGGTTGTATTGTTAGGAACCTATTCCAAGCTTCTCATCCAGGGTTCCATCACCTCGTGTGCATGAGGTCAATGATGTAGTCCTCATTATTGGGTGTATCACTATTATATTACATGATCTTCCTTAAAAATAATATCCATATACAAGTTTTCCTATTTTATTTGAATTCCACAATGTATTTATATGAATTTGTTGAGATGTTTTTCAAAAATTGACCAATTGATCCTTGGTCATAAGTAAAATCATACACTATTATGTGTAAAAAATGTGGATCCTAAATGACTATCATGATGCATGAGATTCCCTTTACCTCTATAGGACAAGGGTCAAAACCAAATCAATGGCCTTTTGGAAACTCACCATGATCCATAAATACATCAAAATCATAAAATCAAAACCACATATTCAATTCCCATGTATAAAATCATATCCAACTATTACATTAAATAATAAGAACATGAATCTCATATCCCTGGTAACATAAAATTCCTAATTAAATAGGTGGCCTCAATTTAGTAGTTTGGTGTCATCTATAGGTAGAGATGCATAAATAAATGTCCAGACATCCAAATACCAAAAGCATAAGAAAAAATAAAAAATCAACAGATTCAAATTTTCAGTGTCTGGATTTGGTTTAAACTATAAACGATATCTAAATTGGCTCACTACATTCCCTCATAAATCCCTCCCCATATTCTATAGGTTTCAAACAAGTATTTGGGATCTATGGTGGTATTGTGAGATGACTATACCCCCATATCAGATTGCACGTTAAAAATATAAATTACAATAAAAAATTTGAATTAGAGAAAAGTTAAATAACAAATAATCTAGTCATGATATAATATAAAATTAAATGTAGTAATGTCAAGAATAGCTAAATTATAAATATTACAAACCACCAACTAGGTTCGGTAAATAAAAACACAAAAAATGAAATAATACACACTCTAGGGCTCTATTTTAATTCTAAGTAAGACCATATATAGTTTATAAATAGCATCTAAATAATCCAAACAGTTCATGAAATAATCAACTTGATCCTCTTCCCAATCATGTTCCTTTAATAAGGATGTCAGATCTTCTTGGGTACCCATGTGTAGTTGTAGCCTGAGAAGGGTGTCAGTATAACTTAGTATTCAAACAATAATGATGAATAATGAATGATTTTTTATGATCACTGTGTATAGAGATATAATATAGAATGAAAACCAATATAATAACCACAAATCATTTCATAAAAAACAATTTATAATAACACTTGTTAGACATTAGGTTCTGAAGTGTATCATGGGCTGACCAAACCTACTTCATCCAATTCCATTCATCATGTCCAGAAACTATATGGGGGTATATGGTTCTAGTAAGATGGGTTTTTACTATACATATCTTACTTTCTACCAAGATGAATCAGTCCAAGGAACTCATTCCAAATAGTACTTGTTCCCATAGCATAAGTCTGTCATCAATGACATATATCAAAATAATAATTGTGTGGAGCTCCATGTCCAACATCGTATAAGACATAAAAACAAAATTTTTAGGATTATTGGTCTAGCATCTATTCATTTATAATCCTTGATGGTTCCTGAAACATTATTCTATCACACTCTCATAGATGAGGATAATCCATCCAACATCTTATTTAATATGATATACCATTATTTTCATGAGCATCAATCAAGCACTCGACCTATAAAGTATATTATTTGTTCTTATATCCTTTTTCTGACACCTATTACATAGAATATACTACTTATTGCTAGACCTTTGGTCTGACACCTAACCCATTACCATATTTACCAAGATCCCAACTGAACATTAATATCATAGCATGTCACATAATGTTGAACCCTTACAGATATCCATATATCATTTCATAAAATCTTTGGAAAATGGGGTATCTCACACATCCATTTTAAAATATTTCATATCATCCCTTAAAACAAGGGTCTTTATATTTAAAATAAAAAAAAAGGCTAAATTCTTTCATTCCATCAAAATCATTAAAGATAAATAAAATAATTTTGAATAAATTGGAAACCACACATCGATTTCAAATAATCATTTCAAATTCATCTAAAATATCGTTTTAAATACATTGTAATGTTAATACATTATTTCATACTATCTATTTAAAAACACAATTTTCACCAAATAAACCTGAAATCATATCAAAATCCTACTCACACATTAAAACCCATTTTGAAAGGCCTCATTTCCACTTCATAAAAGTCCACACCTAAAACATTCTCTTTTCAAGGTTTGACACACCCATGTGTGGTTGTAGGTCAAAAAATACAATCACAAAAATATTTTAAGAGCAATTTGGAAGGTATAAGTGATCAATATAAATTCAGAAATATATTATTAACCTAGGGAGAAAACTCATCATGAATTGGTGCTATTTCAAATTCATCATAAACCACAAAATAATTCCTCAAGACTATAAAAAAATATCATTGACCAAATACATCATCAATATGTATTTACCAAACCTTACCACATGCAAATAGATTTACTAATTCTCATAACATCCCTGTCCAAAATCCCCTTCATCCCAATGAGCACATCTCCACAAAAAACGATGTAAACACTCACCCTGAGAAAATATATAAATAATTAAAAAATTATAATTAATTAACTAATTAAATTCCAAATCAATATAATTCTAGAAAACTAACTGGGTTATCACACTAAACTGGAACAAATCCAAACACTCTCTAAGGACCCAGAAAATTACTCTGGCCACATTTCAGGACAAACTACTAAGAGATGAAATAATTTTCAAGGTTAATTAGAAACTATTTTTTTTAAAACCTAATACAAATTCACCAATCTCTCATAAATTAATGAAAACCAATAAATGACATGTGGAAGAATTCGGAGGATCTCTACTAGTCAGGAAAACCAATTGCACTTGGAGAAATGGATTATTACACCATGATCAGATGTATTATCTTTAAAAAAATGAAATCGTGGAACTCTAAAATTATATACGAGGAAGAAACAAATGTAATAAATAAAAGTGAGGATAGATAAATCCTCAAACCAATGAATAGGCGCACCAATAATGTCATAAATTGAAGTGGGGACGAAGGAGGACAGGGAAGGAGACCCTCCAGGTTTAATAGGGATTAAAAGGGTTTGTGTAAATCAAATAAAATAAGGGGGTTTTGTAAAATCCTACATTTAATTATGTTTTATTAAGTTTCATAGTTTGGTAGTGCAATTTTAAAAACCATAGACTAACCGTATGGTTATAAATGTCCAAAAAAACTACAAACATGTATTAGTAGAACAATTTCCTAATTATACACAAACTATGAAACACTTCAATGGACCACTATGAATCACGACACACAGTTTTTCAACAACCATACACAGAACATGCATCATGTCTTCTAATCCCACAACCTCACATGTTTTCTCCATTAGATCCCATGGTTTACCCTAAAATAGGACCTAACAATTTAACATAATCATTCGTTGTTAAAAATGAATTTAAAAAACCTATTCCATAATGTTATCACATGGATTCTTCTAAATTATGCACACCAAATAGTTCACTTGTGTAAAATAGAAGGAAACTTATAAAACATAACATGAAGCCTATGAATCTCACATTAGCACCTATTATTCCTCTTAATGTTCACTTATCATCTAAAAAACTTAAATGCATTCCTACTCTAATAATATCATTTTCTATTTTGATTCAAAATTTTACACATTCGGATGAAGTAAATTTAAATTTCTTATGAATGGTTTACCTCATATAGACATTATATCTGACATATGTCATCATAAGAAGAGAACCAAAACGTTAAACAACATCACTATCACATCTCATGACATCTACCATTAACTGGTTTTACCCCTAATGCATCACATCACACAACCACCACAGACAATCCACATAATCCCACATTCAAATTACATGTTCTACTATTTCTAAATTTATTATCTTTCAACTAACTCTGAATTTCTAATCCATTAATCACCCACTATTTTCATTACACACATATTTATTTTTATCCAATGCCAATTTAATTTATTTTTGTTCATATAATTCCATCATTGCTGAGAAATAAATAAACACAACTCCTGAAAACTCATTAAAAAACACTGATAATCATTACAAAATCCAATATATCACCACAACTTAACTATTACAAATAAATAACCACAAATCTTAACATGCACACATTATCTCATATCACGTACCATAGAAACCAACCATAGACTCATTTCTCTACAAATTATTCATTTTAACACTATAACTACTATCACAATAACATTATGACAAGATCAGAAAACAGTACACAAGGAATAACATAGAATTCCCAAAATAAGGTGGCATCAAAATATTCTTCCATAGTCATTAGATATTCAAATTCATATAAATTTATTTCATCATATAACTCCTTCTCATTCATTTATATTCTCAAATAATTCTATAATTTCCTAAGAAAAAGGTTCATTAGACATATATAATTTATTTATCCTTCTATGAATGGTGATCTGAAGAGACAAACACAACAAATCTTTCAAAAATAAAATCAACCACAAAAAATTTATTTCATGAACCGACCCATCGGGGCCCACCTATCCTTTGATAAGACAAGTGTAAATACCCCAATACCACCACCAATATTCTAGGGGATAGAAACCATAATTAGGTAGGAATTTGAATCCCATGGGAGGCCTTAGCCTATGGTACCTGTATGCATGCTCATGCATCTGTCTTCATGAAATAGTTTAGTGATAATAGTATAACACAAAAATAAAATCATCAATTCATTCCACAATTAATGTATTTATTATGTATTGAAATTGTGAAAGGAACAAATTCAATCTCATAATAAATGATAAAATCATCAATCCTATTCTCTATAAGTAGAATGATGTCATGTGTGACCATCAGTATACACCTTAGCCAACCAAGATTAATATTCTCCGCCTAAATTGTGTCCTCCTAGGACACTATCAAAAGTCATGTTGATAGGATAATACATGAATTGTATGGTAATCCCATATATAGATAAGCATTAAAATACCCACTTCGAACCACAAAACCGAAAAATAAAAGGGGTAATCTTCAACACAATAGTCTAGTCATCATATATCCAGAGGGTACATAAAACCTACCGAGAGGGAACTTGAATATTAATCTACGTAGATCATCTATACCTGACTATTCAGATCAAAAACACATATTATGTTAGTAAATACATGATACATACTAAATGAACTCCATGAAAAACCCATATATACTTATCACAGACTCTCAATCTCCAGGTCATAACCATATATTCTTCTATAGTATTCTACTTGAGGCCCATAGGTAATACTCATCTGGGATCACTCACTCCATGATCCCCCCCCCTCCATGATGGAACTCATCTAATATGTCACCCTCTGTGGGAATCACTGAGACAATTGGACATCCCAAAAATCCATGATGGAAGACATCCAATAGAAAATTCTCATTGATTCTATCTATGAAGAAATTCGTGCTATAAAATAGTTATTAATTACAGTTAGATACAGGATGCAACCCATCCCACATGCGGGATGAATAAACCCTAATAAAATACATAATATATCAATAAATAGATAGGGGTAACTCTCAAGACTAATTGGTGACATAAAAAATAAAAACTTGAACTCTATAGATCCTAACACTTAGATAGAAAATGACAACTTGGACAGTTGGAGGTTGATTTTTTTCCTATCTGGAACTACCCTCCATGTATGGGATTGTATAAACAGTGATATATTAATCCCTACAAGAACTACCCACTATGTAAGGGATTAAAATTAATATTTTTGGGTCTTGTCGATACCATGAACACCACCTAGGAAAGATGAAGAGGTGATAGAGGATCCCACCTCAGTATCATGAGGTGATACCAAAAACTCTTTCTAAATTTGTCTCATAGATATAAACACAATAATTTAATAAGGATATGATTCCATGTTGAACCCTCAAGGGGATATACTAAGGGAACAAACTATATTAATTTTAACCAGGAATTGGTGAAATAATCACCCCACTAGAATCACCTCACATCACATCTCTAATGACACTACCATTTCATCCATTACATTCCATGTGAAAAACTGGTCAGGATAAGCTACTATGAACCCTCTATCTATGTCGTAAAGATGGATATGTGCAGGGGTGACATCCCTAATGGACATACATGGTGTTTCATCATAGATTACATGGTGTGTCTCTTATAGCTAAACGCAACCCATCTCCCATCACGGTACTCACCATGTAGCATAGTATATGACACATACAATGGGTTAATTTATGTGTACCCAAAACTGATCACCATGGTGTTTCCTCTCCCGCACATGTACTAGAATATAATGATTCTATATATGATGTGTATTATGAGTCTCCATCTCTAAATGTTATATTATCTGGTTTTAAGTCAAAAAATCACATTAACGATGTTTTTATGTTTAGAGTTTTAGAGAATTAAGAAAAAAGTATTAAATAATATACCTATTCATTAAATGTGGATAGTTACACTAGGTATCCACTTTTTACAACAAAAGAAACCCATTAAACAAAACATGATTTCCTTTGGTTGATAAAAATGTCCTTGAATTCTTCATTTCTATTATTCATCCTTATAACCTATGGAAAACATTTCAAAAACATGAGATGAACATAAAAATATCATTAAGGGACATAAAAAGAATGAAAACCAATTGTCTAGTTAAAACATGGTTTCTCATTAAATATTCTTTTAATGGATTAAACATAACATCTTCACTAGAATAACACTCATTCCTTTTTCCCAAAAATCAATAAACTAAATAAAATAAAATAAAAAACATTTAGGTGTCTTATAGAATTATATAAATATAACCCTATATAAAAATTCAAATTTGAATAACCATATAGACAACATTAGAATTAGAGATCTATAATGGGTATCACACTTCATATAAAGAATATCATGCTAACCCGTTAGATATAATGGGGAAAACCCCTTCGTATTACTTTTGTTGGGCTCATCCATTGGCATTAATGGGGAAAAACCCTTCGTATAAGCTATATCAGGCTCACCCGTGAGTAATAATGGGGATCAACACATCATATAAGCTATATTAGTCTCACATGTCTCATATAATGCTCATATACCATTTTATTAATAAAACACACTCATCACAGAAACCCTTTTTGAAATATTCTTTAAATACCATATGAAAAGTTTACCATATAAATACACCATCTTAACATAATAATATATTTTGAAATAAAAATATACCAAAATAATATAATAGGGGATTTATTTTCATTTTAAATGATATTAACTCTTGTAGAGGAAGCCATATATGAAATAATAGTTATGGGGGTGGAGAATCCATTGCCTCTGTAAATGTTTAAAACATTCCTTTTTGACATTTTGTAAAACACTCATAGAAAGAATATTCCCCTGGAATGAAATCAAAATTAAAAGCAGTTTATTATACAACATATAAAATATGGTCTACTAAAAATTAAAATATGACTCAATGAATGTACATTGAGGCGATGTCCCTTACCTTGAGTCTGAATTGTCTTGTTCATTCTTTAATATCTGGAATAATAAAATTTGGTTAATTAGTAAATGCTTCTGAAACCTTTATCCAGTTTATTATTCATTTTATATCACTTATTACATTGATTTAACAAATAGTTAATTATTTTATTTCATATCGGATGTTTTTTTCATGGTTGATACTTGAGTAAAAAATGAACTTATTATGATTACAAATTTTCCATATGGTCATAATTACATTATAACCATTATTATTTTCCAGATAAAAATATAATATATATCTGGAATATATGTATTAATAACAGTATAAAACATTTGGAGATAAAAAATTATTTCACCTTTCATAGAAAGTGTAAGTCGAATGTTTGCATGAATGCTAGTTTCATTTCATTGTTCATACTAATGAAATTAAAATGAAATGATAAACATGTATATTATAATTATAATATAATATCTATGTTATATAAGATACATAATTTCATTAATTCCAACATTTACATGATCAATATATGTCATAAGTAAGTCATATCACTTATATGGGGCGGTAGTCCACACTTCCTCAAATGAAATTATCATATTTACACAATTTTGAAATAATAATGTTATGTTTTTAATAAAAAATATATAAGAATAGATACAAAAAGAATATAATATATGTTTTATATAAATATAGTTACATCATAATTGCCACGATGAGAGGTGGTAGGGGAAAATTAAACAATAAATGTTTCGTGAGGCAGTAGTTCCCCATATAGAGAACTAGTATGATCGAATCTGTTAGATGGAGGTGCGTGGAACTGTAGTTAAAATAATTCACATAATAAAATCATATTGTATTAGGGATATTGGGGTTGTTATTTAATCAAATTATAAGAAGATTACAATTATTTGAGAAGGAAAATAAAATTAATGAACTTAAGAGAAGATGTTACCTCTAAATTGGGTAACATCTTTTGATTTGATCCAAATAACATTATTGAATTTTCTTCTTCCCAAGTTATGGATTGTAGGAGTATGTGAGGGATGTGAGGAGATTATTTAAGAAGAATCTGGATGAGGCTTGTTGATTGACATGTGTGATTTATTTGGGTATAGGTGGTCGCCTTTTATTAGATGGAGGAGGGGCTGTTTAGGATAGTCTCGAAATATTAATATATCATAAATTCAATTTCGATTAAAAATGATATAAAACTCATTTAAGTCAATGATTAGATGATTTCAGCTCAAATAACCATAATCAAATAATTTTTAGACAAATGTTTAATATTTATTTTCCTTATATGTTTTTCATCCATTATTTTACCATTTTTAATCTTATAGTGATATCAATTTGTTTACACATTGTGGGTTAATTTAATTACCATATCAAGTCCAAAGGCCCACAAAAAAGTAATTTCTGACTTATTTGTACATGACTTAACCATTTGGATGAGTCTTAAAATTTTTTGAATTTAATATAATTTAATAAACTATTTTATGTTTTATGTTATAAATTAGGTCAATTTTGGATACTATTAATAGATGACATTTTTAAAGATTCATAACAACCTTATTACATTTAAAATAATTAATTTAATATAATATAACATGTCAATATCATCAATAAATTTCTTATATGGAGTCAAAATAATAAAATTTAAATTATATAAATATATATAATGGCATTTATTTGAATCCATTATTAATGAATCAATCACAACATCATCATTGTGTCATAAATAAAATTAAGTATTTCATGTCTAAAAATTATAAATAAAATATAATGATGTATTAAGAATTATTATATTTCTAATTAATATTTATATTCATATTGATCAGTTATATAACCCCATATTAAATTTTATTAATAGGATTTAAATTTTTATGTTATATTTCTCATTGCTTAAAATTGTTTCTTATAAAATGTAATTTTCACATGAAAGTGCCTAAATGGGGCCCATAAATCAACAAAAGGATTACCATGGTCGTGTATATATCAGAAAATAGGATTAGAAAATGTTTTAGTGTATTTTCATATTATTATGATATTATTTTTTACCCTTATTTACCCGATTTAACCTTTGACCATGTTAAATAAAATAATTACTGAAGTTACAATTAATAATGTCCAAAAATAAGGGATTCAAATTTATAAAATTTTTAACTTCAAATTAAAAACATTGAAACCATTCTTTCTTATTGAAAACACGTAATATTTTGTAATTAATTTAAAATTTACTCCCGTTGACAAAACCAAAAAGAGGGTTTTTAAGAAATAAAAACTATAAAAAGATTGGCATGTATTTTTGTCCAATTCCAAAGTATATATACCTAAAATTAACAAAATTGTTTTAAATGATATAAATATATTTCCATTATAATTTAAAATTATTAAATAATACTATTTTATAATTTAAATTATCTCGATCGAAAAAATTATTTTCAATTATAATTTGGCGTATTTTTACTATTCATAAAAAATGATAGTTATCAGAAAAATATCAAAAATTCTTCCAAATTATGTTTTTATGTACCATATCTAAATAATAATTTTCTTTTTCAAAAATATAACATATAATGGTGTCAAAAAAATAATTTAATATGGGTTCTCTGTCAAAAGCAGTTAAAACTGCATTTTTAGAAAAATACTTTATTTGTCTAAATAATTTAATTTGATAACATATCATATCTAGAAAACATATAAAATGAATTTAAAAATTTTAATTTATTATATAACATATATTTGTTATTAAATAGAGAACCATAAAAAGTGATTTTATTTTATAAACACAATTATTCTCTTTTTAATTAGGTCTCCATAAAAACACATCCTTTATATTCAATTGGTTTTTATTTTCATTTTTAAAAAATTTGGTAATTGAGGAATCATTATTTAAACATATGTAAACGATATTTAAAACTTTATTAGATATTATTCATTCCATACATTCAAATGGATAGGCGATAACTACTATTTAAAATAATATTATTATTAATGTGTTACATTTCTGTTTAACTCAATGATGTATGCACCATATAATTTCATAGAAACCAATTATTTCTTGTTGAGTAGGATTTTGGAAAAAGAGTCCCCTTTAATTTTTAATTTATATCTTATTCATAAATATTAATAAAATTTTAGAATTATTATTATATAAATACCAGGTTTGTAACAACATTCCCCCCTTTTGGAAATTGCATCCTCGTAATTTTAAAATTGGGCTCGAAAAATATAGTGAACTTTCCACATTGGAAAAATATTTAATAAAACTATCAGATTAAAAAATTGAAAGATAAGTACAATGGTCACTCATGATAACACATACTAGGGTTCCATGTATGAAAACATGGATGTGGATGAAAAAATAAGTGTCTTCTTCGGATGGAGAGTGATAGAAAACATGATCTGAAGAATTTTAACAACCATAAAACCACACACATGGGATGGGATAAACAATTATAGATTTAACAATAGGAAAAGTAAACAAAAAAATTTCTATTTTATGATCCATTTCATAAATTTTTGTAATTATTTTACTCCGTAGAATAAAAAAATAAGTAAATATACATTCATGAAAAGTAATGTTTTACCCATTAATAAATATCTACAACACACTCATATTTTCTCTAGAGGATCCCATAATCAAAAAATAATATTCCTTTATAAATGAAAAGAGTAGTCTTAATCTCCATAGCTCAACAAATACAATTCAATAAATAATATTCCTTAAAATTTATCAAAATAATCCAAACTAATATTGGAAACAAAAATTAAGAAATAGTTGATCACATATTCGTCCAAGATAAATATTAACATTTATCCCCACATAAGATCAACTACCATTAATGTCTCATTCTAAAAATTAGTTAACTAGATCACATATTATCGAGGATATGATAACCATTTCCATAAAAACCCAAATCACTAATTGTCCACAATAAAATAATACATTCATTAAAAATAAAATTGAACCATTACTCCTCAAAGAAAATCCCATATTATTCTATTTTCCTTAAACTTATAGTGCTCACTAAAGAGTGAATGTCATCCAAAATAACATTTATCATGTAATCACTAAATCATTTTACTATACTATGGAAATTCCTTATATTAAAAATAAGTTCCCAAAATAAAATTATTCTTGATCCATAAAATAATTTAACCGAAATGAATAACCCATACTAACCAAGGAAATCACATAGTCTAGTGGTAGGTTATAAATCCCTATCGCACTTCAACTGTGGGTTCTATTCCTGCACCTTATCTGAGACAATGTATTTTCAAATGGTATATGTGTTGTCTTTTTTCAAAAACATTATAATTATAATTACATTAAAAATTTGATATTAAATCCTCAAAAATAACTATAACTTGTTTTAATAGCTAATGTTATTTCATTCCTCACATTTTTCATCCCAAAAACTAATAACCAATAATTTTGACAAAACTGAATGTATCCAAAAATACCATAAATCACCTTGAAATAATGTAAATCTAAAACGGGGTTTCTATGCCAACGATATTATAATGTGCCATTAAATTATAATCTCACGATCATATCCCTAACCCTTAAAAAAATCAAAATCTTTAAAGTTGTCTAAACAATTTCTCTTATACCAACAATATGGCCCAAAACATGAACATTACATAATCATGAGTAAAGTCAAGAATTTACAATGGGTATATTTTCAGGTTTAGAGTTTTGTAGAATTAGACTATAAATATTACATAATATATCTAGAAATTAAATGGGGGAAATTACCATCAATATCCACTTTTTACGACAAAGGAATCCTATTAAACAAAAGATTATTTTTTCTTGATAAAAATATCCTTAGCCTCTTCCTATCACTTATACATCCTTATACCCAATGGAAAATATTTCAAAAAAAATTGTATTATCATAAAAAGATCTGTAATTGACATAAAAATGAAATAAAATCATTATTTAAGTTAAAACATAGTTACACATTTATTGTTCTTTGAATGAATTAAACAAAAAAATCATATTAATAACACTCATACCTTTATCTCAAAAAACATTAAATTAATCACATGAAAATAAAACTCTTTTAGGAAAATTTGAGAATAATATAAATAATAACATTTCAAACTTATTCCATTTGGAATGACCATATATTTGAATTCTAAATTACATATCTATAATGGAGATCAACCTTTATATATGATGTAACTTCCAGGTTCTAGAAGCCGCCCGTGGCCCACCATACCCAGTTGGTCACATGGCGTCAAGTGAATTTCTCGTAATTCCAGAGGCTGTCGGCTAGCAGCAAGGGCCTTGGGTGTGATAGGGGGGAACTATGAACTCATTTCCAGAGTAACAAAACTGAAGTAAAATATATATAAAATTGCAGAAGTTGTAAAATGGAAAACAATAATAAGCAGTGGAATACAGAAGAAGAAACAACTAGGGCACATATATATAAAAGATGCATGATACATATTCCTAAGAGAGAATCCAAACAAGTCACAATACATAAAAACAAAACTAACCAAAGCACATGGAAAACTAGTAAATAGCTCCTCTGCATCGCAAGCCTCATCATTGTCCCATGCTCTCCAGCTCCAAAGCAGTCAGGTACCAAAAGTAGAAGGGCCCATTCCCTTATCAATACATACAACATTATAATCTGTTTGATCCCAAAAGAATTAACCAAATAGGAAGTGAGACTAAATCCCATTAGGAAACCCCCAATATATCTATGCCTAACAGTCAGTGAATATATAAGGAAGGAAATAGGAAAAAGAATAGTAAATAACGAAACACTCAAAATTAAACATTCCAACAGTGTAAAATCATTAAAAACCATACACCAAGTAAGAAAATCATCACAAATAGGTAACCCTCTAGGATGTACTCATAGACTATCCCCTCAGGTCCTACCTAGAAACCACATGCAACCCTCTGAGAAGTCCACATAGTCTTACACATATTGTTTATCTTCTGTAAAGGCTCTCTGAGGAAAAAATCAACGTCAATTCTCCTTATAGCCAAGTATTATTAAATACTCTCTGAGGAAGCACTCGTCGTCAATTCCTCGTATTGTCTTTTAATGGAAACTAGAGGCACTATGATGAAGCACTCAACATCAATTCATATTGTGGCCACTTAATGTAACTATAGAACCTATGAGGGAGCACTAAAATTCAATCCCTCCTATGGTCTCACATTGTGATAAAATAATAACAGACAATGTGGAAAATTCCTTATGTCTATTCTCCCAATGGTCCAATACACCAGGTTCTCACCACCCAGTTTAAGTCAAACAAGAATGAAAAAGTGTATCAGCCCATGTAAACCTCAATAACTACATGACTAATAGTCTACAACATAACATCATGGAAGATAAGAAAACCCACTCCATCATACAATACTCGGCATGGAAGACATACAACTGCCTAACTGGAAAACTATACCAAACAGTCATAAACAAAATATGCATGGGTAAACACAGGGCTAAAACCATAAACACATAATACCCCATTCAATGGTATTGGTATCCTTTGCACATATAACTCAATAAAATTCAATGGAAAGGAACAAACCACCTACATCGGTGTTGTAGGACTGATATAAGTGACCATCATGCCTTTAATCGCTTGAGATCACCATAGATTGAAAAAATGCCAAAATAGCTCAACATATGATAAATTGAGAAAGAGGGGGGATCGGGAAAAGAAGCTCTAGGAGATATAAGAGCATACTGAGGCGATCCCAATGCACTCTACAGTAGTCAATTCAGATAATAGAGTCTCATTCAGGAGGTCGAAGAAGGATCGTGACTGTACCTTCCCTATCTGACGAACCAGGACTAGAACGAGGTGTTTCTAACAATTAGACACAACCCCAGTGCGTTTAATGAAAAAAAGTACACTTCATGTACATTATAAGTACATGGTGTGTACTTTCCTTCACCAGCCCTTGCATTAGGCGGTCTCTATGTTACCACACACGGCTGTGTGCATGACCGCTATAAGGCCAGCACCTGCTACCTGCGGTAACAAAGTACATCGCATGTACTTATAATGTACATGGCGTTTAATTCAAAAATTCCCAGGAACACTTATTTTTTACAAAAATAACTTGAAAAACAAAAAACCTACATTAAAATAGGATCCAGGTTCTAAAAAACATCATACCTTAATAAAAATTTTCCCTAAATTTCCCTAGCAAGGAAGCATAGAAGAAGAATCCTTAAACAGCTCTAGCCACTGTGATCGTACATCGACCTCCCTCTCCCAGATCCCACTTGTACCCTCCTGTGCTGCCATAACACTCATAACAGAGGAACATACCATCCATGGAGAACCTTTATACTGCGATCCACAATACAGATTGGATGCTCCTTGAATGAGGCGTCCACCTCTAACTCAACCTCCTTGGGTTGAAAAGAAAGAGACGAGTATAAGAAGTAAATTCAAGGCTATGAAATGTGGAATATTTTTTTCATAGCACGGTACTCTACAACACCAAAAAAATTCTGACATACCATGGAGAAAGCTTACCCTGTCTCCCAATACTCATGTTATCCAACATCGGTGTGACACACAGGAAAACCTGATCCCCGACCTCGAACTCCATAGGTCATCTCTACTGATCAGCATAATACTTCTATTGAGACTCTGTAGTAGACATATACATCTAAATAAACTATATATACAATGTGGACTTCTGGACAAGAAGAGGTCCTAGCATAGCTACCTCTTCTACCTCTAGCCAACATAATGGTGATCCACATGTCCTACCGTACAAAGCCTCATAAGGTTCCATCTGAATATTTTCGTGAAAACTATTCCTGTAGGAATACTCCACAAGAGGTATGTGATTTTCCCACAAACCTCAAAAATCAAATATTCATGCAAGAAGCTTATCCTCAGGTACCTGAATCAATTTCTCGGACTAACCATCATTCTTGGGGTAGTAGGTTGTACTCAAGTGTACTTGTGTTCCAAAAGCTTTCTAAAGCCCCTGACAGACCCGAGATGTAAAACCTTCATCCCTCTCTAAAACAATGGAGTGTGTAACTCCATACCAATGTACAATCTGGTAGATGTACAACAATAACAATTCATCAACACTGAAGGTGTCCTTGATCGGAAAGAAGTGAACAACCTTTGTGAGTCTATCAATAACAACCCAAACTGCATCATTCCTTCAAGGTAACCTCGGTAAACCTATCACAAAATCTATCATGACATCAATCCATTTACACTCAGGAATTGGTAAGTGCTAAAAAATCTCCAATGGTTGCTGGTGCTTTTCCTTTACCTACACAAAGGTGGACCACCTCATGAAGAAACTAGCTACATCTCTCTTCATACCTGGCCACCAATACTGACAGTGTAGAACACGCTACATCTTTGTGATGCCAAAATGAACATCCCAAACTATGTAATGAAATTCTAGAATCATCTCCCCATGTATGTCTGTTGACACCCATACGTACCCATGAAAATTTAAGATCTCATGATTGCCTAAGGTCCATCTAAGAATAGGTTCCTCTCTTGACACACATTTATTTAGTACTGGTCCTTCAGAATCTAATAGTGGCCTCATTAGCACTCGATCAAGAATAGTGGTGGTAAAAGATACAGTTGAATGAAACATCTTCACCTGCCTGGCATGCCCCTCCAAATGCATCTCAGAGAACATATCCATAAGTTTCCACTCACTGCTAGCTTCATGAACAACATGTATCTGAGCCCTCACGCTCAGTGGATCAGCCACCACATTGCATTTCCTAGGAGTAAAGGCATGATCAAAGTCAAAGGACTGAATGTACTCAACCCACTATCGTTGCCTAAAATTCAGATCATGCTAAGTGAAGATTTACTTGAGAATTTTTTGGTCCGTGAAAAACACAAAATTTTCTCCCAGAAGGTAATGCCTCTAATAGTGTAAGGCATGAACAACAACAGTGAGCTCGAGATCCTACATTGGGTAATTCCTCTCATGTGGCCCCAATAACCGAGACTCGTACGCGATGACTCCTTCCCCCTACAAAAGCACAGATCCTGGCCTGATACATAAAACATCCTAGTATAGAGTATAACTCTTTCCTGACTATAGAAAAACTGGTATCGGTGATGAAGTTAAACTTTCTTTCAGCACTTGAAATGCTGACTCACAAGAATCTGACCACAATAACTTTGCACCCTTCTTACTCAGGTCTGTTAGTGGCGCTTCTAATCATGAGAATTCATGTATGAAACTATTTTTGTATCCAGCGAGCCCTATAAAACTCTCACATCAAATAATTTCTTTGGCTTCTCCTAGGATACTACAACTCTCACTTTCTATGGGTTTACTAATACTCCCGACTCAGAGATAATATGACCCAATAAGTGAATCTTGTCCATCCAAAAGTGGAATTTTGTGAGCGTAGAATATAACTAATGCACTCTCAGTGTACTCAAAAAAATATCAAGATTAGTAGCATGGTCATGTCATGTTTGATAGTACACCGTGATATCATGCACAAAGACCTCCCCAAAGGAATCCAAGTAGTGATTGAACACCCGATTCATCAGAGATATGAAAACTATATGAGCATTCTTTAGACTCAATGGAATAACAAAATACTTGTATACACCATACATGCTTCAGAAGGATGTGAGAGGTATATCAGATGGCATAACGTTCAACAGATGATAACCAAACTTTATGTCACTCTTCTAGAACACCTGGGATCCTTGAATCTGATCAAAGAGATCATCAATCCATGGAAAGGGGTATCAGTTTTTGACAGTCAACTTGTTCAACTTTTGATAATCCACACAATATATGAGGGTACTATCTACCTTCTTCTGAACCAGGATATGTGAACCCCAATCAAAAGTACTTGGTCAGATAAAACCCTTTACCTGAAACTCCCCAAACTACTTCTTCAGCTCCTGTAACTCTGGTGTAGCCATCCCCTAAGGAGAAATGGACATCGGTTCCACTCCTGGAACGAGCTCAATAAAAAATTCCACCTCTGGCTCAAGACGAAAACCGGAAAATTCCTCTGCGAAGAAATCCCCGAAATGATCCACCACTTGGGGAATGTGCATCTATGAAGTCCCCTGGTCATCCAGATAATGACTAGAAATCTGGGTTGTCTCTCCTCACATCCAATATTGCTCAGGTCCTGCTCTTCTCACCAGGACATCCCATTCACCCATATGATCAAAATATTGTCCCTCTAGTGATGTGAAACTCACCCTATGGCGATAGAAATCGAAAAATTACAGGAAGGGAACTAACCAGTCCATTCCGTGAATGATATCAAAGCATTTCATCTCATGGAAATAATGGTCCTATAAGAAGGGCCACCCACCAACCTCAAAAGGGAACTCCTTGCATTGATGTACACTAGCTGTTCGTGTCCCCAACAATGTTTCCACCATCAATAATTTATCAAAATTAAATACACCGAGGCCAAAGATTTCTACAATAGCAACATATATAGTGCTATGTGAAGCCCTAGTATCGAAAATTGCCGAAGCTAAAAACGAGGCAACTAAGATCGTACAAAGAGCTATAGAGGGTCTGGGATCCTTCTCCTTCTAGGTCTACTCAACTGCAAAATTCTATCCTATACCATGACCCTGTGACCCTACCTGACCACTCTGAGCTGATCCACTCAACTCTCACCAAATGCCTGGCGACTGACTTCCCCAACAGAGACCTCCACCTTGGCCTGAACAATTAGAAGAACTCCAATACCTAGACTGATGAAAAACCAGTGGTACTGCTCCTAAACAAGGAGTCATAGAATACCCATTTCACCAGCTACTGGTTAGATGATCTGAGAGAATCACTAAAGAGGACCCATCGTTCCACAACATCGGAACTCTACTGGTCTTCCAAGCAATGTGGCCTCATATGCCCGAACGTCCCATATTTGTAGCATACCACCAAGCTACCTGAAAGTGTATTCCATCTACTCGGATCCCCACAAGTAGTCGCCCTGTGGTGCTTCCTTATATCAATCGGTGAGGCACTAAATTTTGAATCTAGAATGACCTAACTCATAACTCTAGAATATCTCAGGCTACCCTCTGTGATCAGTGCCTAGTTAATGATAGAAGATATCGAGGTTAACATGATGATGTTCACCTGAGCCCAAATGTTCTTTCTTAGACCATTATCAAACTTCCTTGCTAGGAAAAACCAATATCTTCCTAGGAAGGGTGTAAAGTACTGTAGATCAGTGAAGTAAAAATTGTACTCCATAACGGAAAGATTACCCTCCTTTAATCTCATGATCTCTCAGGCTTGATCGGCTTCAAAGTCTGCAGATAGAAGTAATCATATAAGGGACGCTGAAACTCCTCCCAAGCCTTATCCTATTATTGTCTGACCTATGAGATCACATGCCACCATCTCTTGGAGAAATCCCAAAGCTTTTATGTAGAAATCCTAACCCTACTCCCTAGAGGTGTCTCCAGACGCTCGAAAATCATAAGCACAGAATCTAGCCATGACTCTATAGCCGAGTGTCCTCTGTCCCTTAACAAGTTGAGAGGATGATGCTACTAAAATACCCACCTCAATTTTTCCATCAAAGGGGCAGGAGGTGGTACACCCTCGATGGTCTGCATGAACCTCCTAAATCCCTATCGAAATTGAGCGTCTGCACATTTGACTGGAATAACGACTGATGCCAATAATGTCACAATTGGAGGATCTACGGGTAATCCTTGATGAGTCATGTTAGGTGTCTGATAGTTTCCCTTTAACTAGAGTACAACCGGAGGACATCTCAGTGGCATTACCCTTTGAGGTTAAGTGCACATGTTAGATAAATATTATCAAGGAATGAACTAGAAGAGTAAAGAGGGAACATTATAAAGAAATCATTCATGTTTTTCAAACATGGATAGATGGTGTGTATACTTAACTAAATGGTGTGTTCTCTTAAGCCTTTCACATGGGCGTGTAACTCTTCCAAAACTAGTCTTGTAACACCCCATACACACGGCATGTTTTCCTAGCACATGGAGTATACATGAATCCTTTTTCCAGGCCTGAGTTTTCTTACATGACTAGGCCACACGGCATTCCTAGAACAAGACGACACAACGTGTTAGTGCAAGACATGGTGTGTACTAGATGATCTTCACCGACCATTTTTGTTAGTGACATGGCCGGATATGCTGATCACTCTACACAGCATGTTCCAGATGGACACAACTTATACTATGATGATTCCTATGACCCATGTTGTTAGTGACCCGGCCGTATTCTTGGGTTAAACTATATGGCGAGTTCCATATGGACACAAAGTTTATTATAATAGACTCAACCGACCTGTGTTGTTAGTGACCCACCTATTTACATAGTTCTATAACATGTCTTGTGCATCTGGTATATGGTTTTTCCTACCACTGATTCCAAACCTGTGTACCCACCCACACAGTCCGAGACACGGTAATCGACTACAAAGCGTGTACATATAGTACACGGTGTGTACTTAAGAAAAACAATTTCTTCCAAAATAGAATAACACATAGCATGTATTCATCATTATGTGGCGTGTATTCTAGGGTTTTATGGACAATAAGCCTCAAATACTACTCTGGAACACCAAAAAAACTCAAATGATCATTAAAGTGACAAATTCTAATCCATGAGGGCCCATACACCCTACAAATCAATGATGGGCATTTTATACATGCTATAAACAGACATAAATGATCAACTATACACCATATTCCAGTCAGTGAGGGTCCATGACACCTCAAGAACCAAATATTGGTGTTCATTCAAACAAAACCTTACACAACATTACCCTAACTTATAGCAAATATTTTTTTACAAGGCATATATCAATAAATCATTCATATCTATCACAACATCTATCACAACAACATGCAATCGCTAATGATCCCAATATGGAATGGAAAAAATGATTGACATGTGATATCTAGAAAGTGTCTATATGATGAATGAGATGGAATACCCTCATTTCATTGGGTTTCTATAGAAACAAAACTTCAATAACATGAAAAATAACAGCACAAAACATTTAAATCACTCAAGGTGAAATCAAATCAACTGTAAAAATTTGAAAAACCAAAAAAATTCTATAAACTAAGTAGATTGGATTTTACTTGTACATGGGTTGTCTACTCTTAGGCACATATTATTAAAAATTACATATTCCCTCCTATCCCTGACAATAGGCTCCCAAAATTATGTCAAGACAAAATAATTCTTATTATTCCACATTGTAACGTCACGGTTCCAGAATCTTCCTTGAGGCACCCCATACCTGGTTGGTCATATAGCCTCAAGTGCATTTCCCCTAATGATGGAGGCTTCCGACTAGCAGAAAGGGTCATGGGTGTGATTGCGGGGAAATTGTGCTCTCATTGGAAAAGTAACACAATAGAAGTAAAACTTATATAAAATAGCAGAAGCAATAAAAATTCCAACAACAGTATGAAACAAAAGTATGATGAAGAAAAAACTAGAACACATATATATATATGACGCATGATACATATGTCTAGTAAAGAAACCAATCATGTCACAATTCTAAAATACATAACTAAACCATAGCCCAAGAAAAACATGTAAACATATCCTCAGCATTGCAAACCTCATCTTCGTCCCATGCTCTCCATCTCCAATGCATTCAAGTACCTGAAGTAGAAGGGAACATTCCCTAATGTATAGCTGCAACAATATAATCTGTTTGGGATCTCAAATCATTAACCAAACATAGTGTCAGAACAAATCCAAGAATTCAATTACCAAGAGATCAGTTCCTAACAGTCAATTAATATATTTGGAAGGTAATATGGAAAAGAACACCAAACAAGGAAGTACTCAATAGTAAACATTCCAACGACTTCAATGCATTAAACACCACATACCATGTAGATAATCATAAATAGGTAACCCTCTGGGATGTACTCAATGCCTATCCACTCTAATCCTACCTAGAAACCACATGAATCTCTCTGGGACATACACACAGTCTAACCCCTCTGGTTCAGCTTTTGTAAAGGATCTCTAAAGAAGCACTCAATGTCAATTCCCCTTATATCCATGTATGATTAAAGACTCTCTGGTGATGAACTCACTTTTAATTCCCCCTATAGTAATTTAATGGAAACTATAAACACTATGAGGAAGCACCAAATGTCAATTCACAATGTGGCCTCATAACGTAACTATAGACCCTCTGATGGAGCACTCGAAGTCAATCCCCCCTATGGTCTCGCAGAGTGATAAAATAATAAGGAACACTCTAGAGAATCCCTTATGTATATTCTCCCTATGGTCCACAACACCAGGTTATCAAGGCCTTCTGTATGTCAAAAAATCATGGAAAATCATATCGGACCAATTAAACCTCAAAGAATTACATGGCTAACAGTCTACAACATAACAGCATGGAAGATAAGAAAAATCACTCCATCCTACAAAACTAGCCATGGAAAGCAAACAGCAGCGTAATAGGAATACAATACCAAAAATTCATATAGAAAATATGATTGGTTAAACATTTCAAATGAATATTAATTAACCCTATTTTCATTTTATTAACCTCTATTCTAGAATTCACTAATAGAAGGGAAACACTATGGCTAAAGTTGTTATCATTCAATACCCCGTTCAAGGGTATTGGGAACTTTTTCACATATAACTCAATTAAATTCAATGGAAAGGCGCAACCAACCTACATAGGTGTTGTAGGATCGATATAAGTGAACCTCAATCCATGAACCTCCTAATAACACTACAAATTTATAAAAACACTAAAAATGCTCAATGGAAGATAACTTGTGAAAGAGGAGGAATAAGGAAACGAAGCTCTATGATAAGGAAGAGCTTACCGGGCCGATCCCAATTCAATCGACGGTGTTCGATTCGAATAACAGACACTCGATCAGTAGCTCAGATAAGGATTGTGGTTGTACCCTCACTCTGGGATGAACCAGACCAGAAAAGATGTGTTTTTGTCAATTAGGTATGACCCCATTGCGTTTAATGAAAAAAAGTACATGACATGTTATTTTTTTTCATAGTATGTACTTTTCCCTGCTGGCCCCCACTCACGGCCGTGTGCATGACCACTACATGGCCATCACCCGGCTACCCGTGATAACCGAGTACACGACGTGTATTAAAAAAGTAAACGATGTGTAATTCAAATATTTCCAGAAACTCTTATTTTTCTCAAAAACAACAGAAAAATAAAAACATTAACTGAAATGAAGATCTGGGTTCTTACATAAGCTATATTGGCTCACCCGTAACCTATAAAGGGGATCAACCATTTGAATATGATGTTTTGTGGTCACATGTGAGCCGTAATGGGGTTCAATCCATCGTATAGGTTATATCAGGCTCACCAAAGAGCTATAACAGGTCTCAAACCTTCGTATAATAAATATTGGGCACAACTGTCTCACATAATGCTTTTGTACCATTTAACGAATAAAACATATTCATTAAAAAAACTCCCTTTTAAAAGAATCTTCTAATACCATATGAAAAAAACTATATATAAAAATACCATTTTCATTTAGTAACCCATTTTCAAATACAAATATACCCAAATAAAATAATATGGGATTGCTTTTTATTTAAAAATACATTAATTCTTATTTAGGAAGTCATATATCAAATTATTGTTATGGTAGTGGAGTAGTCATATTGTTTTATATGTTACAAACATTCCTTTTTGAATTTTAGTATAATGCTTCATAGAAAAAATATTCTATTTTAATTAAATAGAAAATTAAATGGTTTTATTATTTAATGTTTAAAATATGGTCATATATAAATCAAAATATTCCTCATTGAATGGAAATCAAGATGAAGTCACATAACTTGAGTCTGACATGTCACCTTCATTTCTTAAATTTTGGAATAATAAACATGGGTCAATTTATAACAGCATCAGAAATATTTTTAAGTATATTATTCATTTTATTTCAACTATTACCTTGTTATAACTAATAGTTAATTAGTTTAGTTCATATCAGATGTTTTCTCAATGTTTGATACTTGAGTCAAAAATGTATATTTTATGATTACAAATTTTCCATATTTTTATAATTACACCATATAAAGAATTTTATTCATGATTTAAATATAATATATTACTAGTATATATGTATTTATAAAAGTACATAAAATTTTTATATAAGAAATGAAATTCACCTTTCATGGAGATGAAAGGTCGTACGCACATATGAACACCACTTTCATTTCTTTGTCAAACTAATGAAATGAAAAGTAAATGATTCATATGTGTATTACAATTTGAGTATAATATCTATATTATATATGTAACATAATTTAATTTATTACACCCTTTATATGTTCATGTTAGCGTGAACGAGTCATGTCACTTTGAGGAGGTGGTAGTCCACAGTTTCTCAAATGAAATTATCTTATTTTCACATTACAGAAAGCATAAAAGTATGTTGTAAAAAAAATTATAGAATAATAGATGAAAAAATAAATATAATAGATATCATATATAAATACATATCCATAATAATGGACACCATGAGAGGTGGTAGGGGAAAATTGAAGAATCATCATTTAATGTGGTAGTAGTCCACCGTACACAGAGACAATTTGTTGGTATCCATTAGTTGGAGGTGTGTATAAGTATAGATAAAATTAATCTCATAAAACCATCTTAGTATTTTTAGGATACTGATGTTGTTTTGAAATCAAATAATAATAAGATCATTTGGTGTGGATACATAAAATAAAATAAAAGAACTTGATAGAGTGCATTACCTCTATATCGGGAAACATTTTTTTATTTGAGCCAAAAGGATTTATTGAGTTTCCATCTTTCCAAGGTAAGGCTTCTAGGAGGAAGGGTTGGATTTTGGGGGCTTATTTGTGCGGAATTTGAATGTGACAAGGGTAAAGAGAGGTGTGAGTTATGTTGGAAGAGGTGGTGGCCTTTTATAAGATGGATGAGGGTCACTTTAGAAATTACTAGAATTAATAATTTATTACATTTTCAATTTCGATAAAAATTGGTTCAAAAATATTTTAATTCGATGATAGGAAGATTTTGGTTCGAATACTCATCATATAGTAAATATTTGAATTTTTTTGAATATTTATTTCCCCTTATGGTTTTTAACCCTTATTTAATCCTTTTAAATCTTATAGTGATATCATGTTATTTACACATTGTGGGTTAATTTAATTACATTATCATGTCAAATAACCCACAAAAAAGTTATTTATGGCATATTTTGACATGTATTAACCATTTGGAATAATTTTTTATTTTTAAATATATAATATAATTTAATAATCTATTTTATGTTTTAAGTTATTAATTATGTCAATTTTGGACTCAATTCATACATGATTTATTTACTAATTCAAAAAACTGGATCCATTTAAAATAGGAATTAAATAAAATATAATATATCAATATAATCCAGAAAATTCATGGAAATCATTAAAATAATCAAAATAAATTTATTATAATAATTATAATTTCATTTATTTGAATCCATTATTAATGAATAAATCACTGCATCATCACTGTGTGATAATTAAATTTTTTTTATTAAATATATAAAATTTAAAAATAAAATACTCTGGTGTATGTTATAATTTAATATTTCTAATTACTATTTATAGTCAAAGATATTATTTATATTATCCCATATTAAAATTGTTATATATATGATACATTTTTATATTTTATTTCTCTTTACTTTAAATTCATTAGAATAAAATCTAATTTTAACATCCAAGTGGCTCCATGGGTCCCAAAATCAACACAAGGATTCCCATAGTAATGCATGTATTATCAAATTGGATTTTTACAAGTGTTAGGGTAGTTAAATATTATTATAATATTATTATTTATGATTATTTACCATATTTACCCTTTAAACCTGGTAAATAAAATAATTATGGAAATTAATATTCATAATGTCCACAAATAAATGGTACCTATTTACACAACTTGGAAATTATGATTCCAAATATGGAATTCATTTTAAAACATTAAAAACATAGTAGTTGTAGTAATTAAGTTAATATTTATTCTTATTCTCAAAACCAAAAAGTGTGTTTTTAAGAATTAATAACTATCAAAATATTGACATGTTTTATGTCCAATTTGAAAATGAAATTTATTCCAATGACCAATAATGGATTAATTTATAAAAATATATTCTTTTTATACATTAATCCCATTAAATAATATTATTTAACTATATAAATTATCTCAATGGAGAATTATGTTTTCAATTAAAATTTAACTTATTTTTACTATTAATCTAAACATGATAGTTAACTGATAAATATAAAAAAATCATTCAATGTAAATATTTATGTCTCGCTTCTGAAGAAATAAGATTAATTTTTTAAAATAACATTTAAATGAGTCATAAACTAAATTTAAAATGGGTTATCCATTAAAAGGATGTAAAACTGTAATTTAAAAAAATACATCTTTTATCCGAAAAATTGAATTTTTTCACATATCATATCTAGAAAACATATAATATAAATTTAAAACATTTATTTAAATATATAACATATATTTGTCATTAAATAAAATTCCATAATGAGTGATATGGTTTTATGAACACAATTATTCTCTTTTAAACAAGTCTTCATAAAAACAAGTCCATTATATTCATCAGGTTTTCATTTCTATTTCTAACAAATTTGATAACAAATCAATCATTATTTAAACATGATTAAAAAATATTTCAATGTTCAATTCACAATATTCATTCCCACTCTCCCAATGTCTATGCGTTAAGTACAATTATAATGAAAAATATTATCAGTGTATTATTTATTGGTATAACTCAATGTTGTGTGCAACATACGATTTTAGATAAACTCGTTGGTGCGTGTTGAGTATTCTAACAGAAAAAGTTTCTATTTTAATGTAAATTTAATTTTTATATTCATAGATAATAACAGAATGGAAAAATTATTAATCTAAAAATTCCTAGTTCCTTACGCGTATCCTTAGTACGTGGAATGTACCCCATATCAGAGACTAATCCCATGTCATTGGTGAGACCATGAACAGAAGCTTGTTCTTCTGTACCATGACATGCTCCTATATATGTGGAATTGTCCTTTGGACTTTGTAAACATGGGTTCTATCCATTTACTTCCACATGGTCACGTCCCATTACATTGTATACCTTCTAATTTCCTCAGGAATCCACCTAGGGCCCACTATATGGCAGGTACTCCGAGTAGTGGAATGTAGTTATGAATGTTCATATTCTCGAAATGGGAAGAAAAGTCATTTTTTTATTCTACAGTAATTTTAGTGTGTTCATTATTCTAGAACCAAAAATCACTTTGATTCTTTTTATTCCAATGATTTTCAAAACGATCACATAGATTGATCTGTGGGATCTCTAGTAGTCATAAAATAGCTCTAAAACATTAAAACAACACATATATTTGGATCAGGAAATAAAAATTATTAATTCACTTACCTCATGGGGTAACACTAAAGGATTGGGTTTATTGAAATACTAAAAACTAGATACAACTTGATCAAGTATTGATATCCCTCAAGAAATGAGTTCAATGGCACCTCTTACCTTGCCCTCGGGTCATCCATCACTATGGGCGTAGTCTTCCCACTCCTATTCGGAGCATGGAAATGAATTTTTGGAGAGAGGATATTAGGTTTATTAATTAATTATCATTTAATTAATAAACCACCTTCATTTATATCTTCACAAACGGTCACCTTTGAATGATTTCCAAACATCGACAAACTTTATCTCAGTCTCAGGATAAAACTCAAAATCCAGAATCGACCATTGTATCATATATCTGATCTACGACACCATTCAAGAGATAATACACACTTCTACAAAATTTTTGTGCATACAATACACAATTTTTAATATTTTTAATATTATAGCATTAAACTACTCGCGGTCCCGAAATCATACTCTGACTCAATATATATCATTAGTAATATTCCATGATATATTTCATGGTAAATTTGATGACCTTACATCCTTCACACCTTCATGTATTTTTATCCTGTAGAGTGATAACCCAGTCATAAGGGGGGATAGTGATCCCTCAACTAGGATTCCCACACTAGTGAGACGCCTATATGGGTTCACATGGTGTTAATAAACATAAAACTAGGGAAAAAACATACCCATGAATGGTATTATCTAGAAAATTTGAAAATTCCATTGAGTACCTCCAAAATTAAAATAGATAACCAATTCCTATCTCACCTAAGTCGTCACCTAAAAATCATTTATGGATGTGTCTTCTAAACAATGAAACATATAAAATGGATTGAACCTGGTAAAAATCTGATTACAGTGTCTAGAGGTAAACATCCTCGCTAACCTAACATAGTAACTGGAAATAGGGCCTACGAACCCCAAATATAGCCTTCCATCATAGATACAAATCTACTAATATCGCCTATTAAATGGGTAATACTTGACCCAACCTAGTGAGCTAGCCTACGATAACTAGTATAGTTCCAAGACCTTTGAGTAATCATGGAAATCCCACATAAAAATCACAACAAACACCCCCTTATCAGTACCAATTGAGAACCTTATTAAACACCAACTAATAAGTGATGAAATAAGATCTAACATAGAATCAATCCACCCTGCCCTGGGACACCATAATCAATTCCAATGGATCTTAGTACAACCACACCTCTCGTGGGTTAACAACTAAAGGAATACAACCTCCTCAATAACACATTCTATAATGTAACTGGTGTCTTCATCATCCCTAAAAAAAGATGAAATACTCCAAACCATTGTAAAATACATCATGAACATATATTTTGGATATCGAGTCTTGAATGGCCTTGAAAAAAAATTTCTAATATATGCCTCCATAAATAATTATAATAGTGGAGGGTTAAAAATAGTCATTTTGATATATATTGAATCAACCACTTCCACAAGGGTATGTAAAAAAGAGGTAAACTACTCCACTAGCATGTATAACAAATTTGAAAAAAAAACTCTCCATGATTATCGAAAGATATAGACACACCCATGGGAGGATATCAAGATATCATGGCCTCATTCTCTACTAGGTCCACTCACTCCCATGCTTAAGATGACATATCATAATAAGCTGTACTACTAAATCTCAAACTGACTCAATGAGTTATCCCATGATGCTGGTACTCTCGGAATAATCCTAACTGCATCAACAAGTGTCTCATGTGCAACTCATATGTTGAGAAAATGATTGAACAAGTAATGATGAATTTTACAAACTAGTCAAAAAAGGGTTGGAACTGATTCGTATGTCTCAATTCTTCCTCCTAAGATAATAACACAAGGATTTAGAAGTAAACACAAAAGTTAATACAAATCCCTCATGTTAACCTCATATTTTTCCAAAACTCAAGAATCTATATGGGAATCAAACAATATGTTAACCCAAATATTTGGGTATTCCCTATTTTCTAGTCTAGAAGTCTAGATCTTAGTGTGGTGGTATACCCATCCCATCTTCACGAAAACTTCCTCATCTCCACCACCACTGTAGTTAACTAAAATATCATTTCACTCACTACTATAAGGTCTATAATAGGCAATAGATAAATTTTGGTTGTGCCTACCTACACATGAACACATCTTACTCTACCTAGTATCACTCCTATCCAAAGGAGTAACTCCATCCCACATGTATAAACAAATTCCAAACACATTGGTAGAAACCCACTAGATGTGGATGGAAGAAAACCAATGAACACTATGTAAAAACCATATTGTATCTCTCTATAACTATGGATACGGTCTACGAAACACTCTGTCTCTCCTATAGAGTTGGGTCACACTACAAATTGGAGTGAATGTTATTTGATCCTATCTATTGGAGCCTCCAAACAAATGGGTGAAACTAAAAATTCTCTAATTGTATTGTCAGCCCTTAAACAGTGGATATAATTAGAGAATGGTGTCTCGTTACTCTTTACTAGATCAAAACTAGGATGTGATGTAACATGTTATACTTCGATCCAAACTCAAGCCTCAATACCAAAATACCTTCTACATGAATCTCATCATTTCCCTTTCCTAACTATTCACCATAACTAGGGCCTTCCCCCACACCTCAACACACGAATTTTCATGGAACACCTAAGTCAAAGGAACTCATCCTTTATTCCTAACCAGTGTATCATTTATGATGTACTAAATCACTCACATTGATTTTTACCACATCACAAGGACATACCTCATTTGGGAATGAATCCACTTTTCTTGTGAGTTTGAATAAACATCAAACATCTCCATCATAGGGATAAATTGATGCCCTGACATCACCCTATAAAATTGTCAAACATGTAGTTGATATAAAAGATAATATCTCACCTACGACTAACCAAAAAAATAAAAACGTATACAGGGAAAATATCATACCATTAATCATCCATGAAGTATTTGTTTCATAATATTCTATGACCTATAACTATCCTATCCCATTTCTTACATTTTCCTTATCCATGTTCAGACCAGTGGGTGTGGTGGTGGAAGTATATCTAACTATTTTCCACCTCCTTCTTCTCTAACCTCCCCTATTCCACATTCTTCATCATGCATAAAAACATAATTTTTTTCATTATATTCACTTCTTTTCTCTATCAATCATCTCCCTATAAAAATCATGATGAGTCATACAATATTCTGCTATATGTCATCATATGTTATATGTAAAACATTTTCTCTCTTAATAATGAGTAGAACCGAAATGAGAACCCTTAACCATAGACCCAATATCCTAGGATCATCTCTTGAATGATATCTCATGAAATGATCTATGATCCAAGAACTAGATAAATACTACTGAAATCTCATCTCCTAGGATCCAGCTACTAGAAATAACATTCAATGTCTACTCAGCCAGAAATATCTACACTACTAAGGCCCACTCAAGCACCCCAACAAAGGTTAGAATGAAAAGAGATTTCATTAGTGATATGATATCATGCTGCAATCCTAGATCAAAGTTCTGTACATGGAAAATTGGATCTTGAACCATATCCAAAGAGTATCTCAAGTAGTTGGTGAACCTCACAGAATACTCTACCACAATCATGCAACAATGCTTTATCCACATAAGATTAAGGATACACATTGATCACACTATATTTGGATAAAATCTTCCCGTAAGATCCACTCAATATCTGTGTAATTTATCATCATCTCATAATGATTCTATGTCTCCAGACTCCACCACTACCTTGTAGATCTCTAAAGAGGAGTCACTTCTAGGACTACCTTATAATCAGGAGACATCCCCATTGAATGGAAAACATGTGTGACTGCCTCAAGACAGTAGCCAATAAATTTGGGGTCTGTATCACCCAAAATCATGGGAGGTCGACCCCTATGAAAACCATGGAGTGTGATCAACCTATTTATATCCTTATTTACATCTTCTTTTACATCCTTTTCCTCAAGGTGTGGTTTCATGAGTGGAAAACCACATGAAATTTCCACCGACTGTGTAGACCCCAATAATAAAGCCACATCACTGGGTAGATCATCATCATTATCCTATCCTGTAATCTTATGTATCTATCAACATAGTGGAATGTAGAAATAATAAATATATACCCTGGTCAATAATTATATATGGGGATATTACTCAAGAAGGACATGATAACTATAAAATATTTCTATATGATGCAAGTAACAATGCCTCCGAAAAACCAGTGACAATATGTTCTGAGTCAGCTAGCATGTTGTTAGAGTTCTAGTGAATGGATACATCAACCACCATATAAGAATTATAATTTTTTTCTTGAAAGACTCACATAGAAAAAATTAACTCTATTTTGGAAAATATAAATCCAGACCTCACTACTAGACAACTCATAACTATAGTCCTACGGAAGGAAGTTCTCTGATACAACTATATAACAACCTGCCCTACCGGTGTCAGCATGTTTGGTGATAAGCAGGGTATGACTAACCCAATCCCAACAACAATAGTCTAGGGGATGGTAACCACCACATAATAGGAATATCACACACATAGGAGGCCTTACCATATGGTACCAATATATATAAACACTAATCCATCTATGTGAAATAGTGAAGATATAATAATACAACTGACACCAAAATGAAGGATTGCATCAATATCACAATTAGACTATAACATATCTACAAAAAGAGTGAATGAGAAAAATAATGTTGAACCAAAAATGGTAAAATAATCCATCCTTATCAGTAGAAGGGTATTTTTTTCCTAATTAAACCACCAGTATACACATTGGTCTGTCCAGAAAACCATTATCCTTTTACTATAGGTACTCCTAAAACTCTATCAAAAGGCTTGTGATCTGCATAAGACATGACTTGTATGGGACGATCACATGTAGGTTTCAGTATAGTAACACTTATTAGGTTCAACAAAAACCCAAAATAAAAGGGTGAAATTATACTCATCATAGACTGTCAGTGTCATGGTCAAAGAGATACTACTTTCCACTATATTATACATGAGGCTCAATTGTATCTCCTTTCTAGGATCACTCTCACCACCATACATACCATCTCGATTGAAATCATTTGATAGGTATCCCTAATAGGGTATCACTATGTTGATGGAATATCCCCACCATCCCTAATAGAAACCATATGATTGAAGATGATCGCCAGATCTATTAATAAATAAATTCACACTAGAATCCAAAGAATCGCAATACTCCAATATGGGAACCTTCCCATAACTCTTTGGGGACTCCCAGAACCCAACTATAACCCCCAATATCTCAACACAATGATAGAGGATAACTCCTAGGACCCTTGGGGGAACAATGAACCTATTCTAGAACCCTGTATATTTTAACACTTAGAGAGGGAATAACATGATATACTGTTGGGGGACACCGAAAACCCTATCTGGAACTAACATCAAAGTTGGGGATCATATGAACAATGGTACCATGAAACCTGCTAGAATCGCCCACTAAGGAGGGGATTAGTTCACATACTTTTGGGTTATGCTGATACCATATTCTAGACATAGGGAATATAAATAGGTGATAGTGGATCAGACCTTGTTATAATGAAGGGATTCCGCAAACTCTATCCAAAAAAGTCCCGTAAATTGGATCTCAATCCTTTGTTATGGATGTGATGCCACATTGTACCATCAACAGCATAGACTAAAGGATCTCACCCAACTCATATTAGCCATGTGTTGCTAAAATAAGATCCATACTACCATAACCTCACATAGAATATCCAATTCCAAAACAATGGCCACTATCATGCTCAACAAAGAAAACTACTAAAGGTTGTTAACATGAGGACCTCTACCATATTTCCAAATATGGTTATTCTCTAGGGAAAATTATTAGAGGGGATTACATAAAGGTTTCTCATATGGTAGCTTGAGTATCTCTTGTAGATGGCCCCTAGTTGTTTCGCATCATTAAACTCACCATATATCATTATACACAGCATGTACATGGGGTTACATGATGTGTTTCTCCACCTAATCACTTGGAGTGTCCTCACCCACACATAGCCTAGCTTTCCATGTCACCATATGTGATGTGCAGCCCTTGACCAAGCTTAGGCCCATTTATATGGCCATGATCGTAGAGAGGATCTCATGTCTACATACATGATAATGTTTGTAGTCCCATGTACACCTGAGGTCTAGCTGTGTACATCCAGAGAACCATTTATCTTTACATGGAATACGTCCACATGTCCTCAACCACCTAACCAAACCAAGCTACATAGATTTTAACCAAAGTAGAAAATGTGAATTTCCAAGAGTTCCTCTTACTTAAACAAGAATAACACACAGTGTGTGTTACTACACTTCATGTCGTGCGATCGGTATTTTCAAAATGAAAATTATTATGATCCTCTTAAAACCCATTATTTTCTACAATTTTCAACAGATCGACCCCTATGGGATATCCTACAGTCAAAAAAGGGTTATAAAATACAAAAATTATTAATAAATATGGATCAGTATGTAAATATCATAAATACTCATATATAATTGATAAAATAGGATGCTTCAAGTCCAATGTGATACCTATAACCTGAAGCACATCAATCGGATGTCGATTTTTTTTCAATAACAGAGTTTAGTGGTGTCTATTATATCACCCTCAAATTATCTATTTTATTAAGAGAAGTACTACAAATCCTTTATAATGCCATTAAAATAAAGGGGTTAAGAGTTATTAGGTTTATTAATTAAATTTCAATAAATTAATAAACCTCAATCATTTAATACCCCACCAATAGTCACCTCGTACTGGTTACTCAACACCGGCCAACATTATGTCGTGCTTGGGGTAAAAAAATGTTCTGAAATAATCTTTTCTATAAGATGTCCAATATGACACTAATTTATGTAGTTAATTTAAATTTCCATAAAAACAGTATGAATGCGACATTGAATAATAAATATTTTTAATATCACCGCACTAAGGATCCATGGGAACAATATTTTAATGACATCTCAGCATCCAACATCAATAATATTCCTAAAAATATTTCAATTTATTAATGGAAAAGCAATATTAATTATAGATATGTTTTACAATATACATTATTATTTACATGTAGGCAATAAAGTGTAATCCATCAAGAAACATCACAAAACAATGAAAATCTTGTGAGAACTCTAATTCCACTTATATTTAAAATTAATATAATTATTTATATAAATATTTCAACCAATAATATCCACCCAAAATAATTAAAAAGTATTCAATTTCAATATATTCCCATAAAATAAAAAGATAAGATAGATCCACTACATAGATTACAACTTTAAGGGAAACTAATATCAAAATAGAAGAATCATGGGATCAAACGTCATCTAACATTAATTTAACCCCTCTAAAATCTATCCAATCTTAGTCATTATTGGTTCAAATTTTTAAAATGACCAAATAGAGAATCACAAAACATTGAACCTCTAAAAAACAAAAAACTAATGAAACATGTGATAGGAAGAAATGAGATAATACATTGGTCTATAAGACTTCACTCCAACAATTCTAGGTGTTATAATTTTCAATGTAATGAAATTATAGAACTAAGGAGGCTAAGAAATTTTCTATGTAATGAATGGAAGATATAAAAATTGAACCATGGTAGAGGTGACCTACCATCTGTATCTGAAATCTATAGGACTGCACCGCAACCAAGTGAACACCAAAAATACTCACTGTGTATTTTGTAAAAGAGATATCTAGAATCCAATCTTAAAACCACCAATTATTTCATGTTATTAAAATTATTCTTATCATCACCATAGATTATCTCATGGGGGGGTCTACGTCATGATGGCACCTCTGATGCCTTCCATGTACAACCACTATGGAATAACGTTAAATGATTGGTTGTTTTCTCCTAGCAATGCCTAGGACCATGGCATGGTGAGATCCATCCCCTAATGTTTTGATGGTAGTTATAAAAAACACATGTCCTATAACCATTCCTTACAATGGATATTTTTAAACTACCCATGATAAAAAGGTTAACCAACAAGGAATAACATCTAATAACCCAACCAACCTCCATGAACCCAATGTAATTACAGCCAACACCACAACCACAACAATGTTGTGGTAACCCTCAAAATAGAAAAATTTATTCTCTAACCTCTGCAAAAACTCTAGAATCCCTATTGAAGCCTCCATGACTAAGGAACCTACAAGGAAACATTATAGAGAAGGTTCATGTAATTACAATTTTACTTTTTGTTGATCACAATTGGTTATCCCATCTTTTAATAATAAACTAGTTTTGAATAATATTTATTTTGGCCACTGAATCCCATCATTTGTTAAAAAAATTATTATCCTTATAATAATATTCTAATGATAATTGTGCAACACACCATAACTGTTGTAGACCAGGTATTGTTCGATTTCATCAATTTCAAATTCATATAGTCAATTAACCAAACAATGGGTCAAAAATATCCATTATCAACTAGCAATTGGATTTAGAGGCTTCAAAATAACCTATTCATTGTAACTTCATACCTTCTAAAACAAGTTACATGGATTGAAATATTTGTTCCTGATTATTTATTTTAAATATTTCTTTTACATTATAGTCAGTCTTTTCTTATATAATCTAAAGGTTTTATCTTTACTACCTTGTCCTTCATCAAGAACAATTCAAATTCCATCTCCAATAAATCAATCATTTATTGAGTTAAAAATTCAATCTTATTTTATTAAAACTATCATATGTGAATTTATTTATCTTGTATTTTCCTTCCTCCACTCACGATGAGGCTCGAATCGATCAGGGTTCATCTTTCTTTAGAGGAAATCGAGTAGACCTTGTCTATCTTATGATTCATCAATGTCAATGAGTAGAATCAGATGACCACGATTAAACCCTATTTATTGTTATCCTAGGATCAATTTTTTACTTTTTTATTATTTGTTATTAGTTTCAATAATTCTACATAAATAATTACTTTCTCATATTTTATTCATTCTTAATTAGTAACATCCTCAACATCATCTTGTTTTGATAGATCCTCTAATGAGATCTCATCTACCATGGCGTTTTTATAAACTCAATTTTTATTCTTCTTCCTTATTTAATGATGTTGTTCAATATCTTCAGTTCACCAAAATTCCTTTATTTATAACATCATATTCTTATCTCATTCAAAAATATTATAAATAATTCAGCTAGGTCAACTTCAATTATGATCAACAACATCACAAAATATTATTCATATTAAGATGATATGTAGCTATGGTTGACTGAACAAGGTGGATCTTTTGATTATCTTGTGGCATGTCATCTATGGTTGTGGTAGAATGGGTGGTACGACAGTTGATCTCATAGGCACTTTTTCTAATATATTTGGCATATTGTCAATTTTCCATCGAGGATGATTTTTATAGTACGTTATGAAAACATGTGGTATCTGGTTTATACATGTGGTAGCTCAAGTTGTTACATGGTAGGCTGATGTGCTTCATATTGTCTCCTTAAATGAATTTTATATACTTCACATAGAATTTTCTAAAAAATCACAAATTTATAATCATTTTAAAATTATTAATTTGAGATAAAAAATCCTAATTTTTAATCACGTAGATAAGGAAATAGATTATATAAATTAAAAATACAACTATATCTGTAGAATGTATTAAATAATAAATTATTTAATATGATATAATTTAAATTATGAAATAAAAATTAAATAAATTACTTTATGAAACATTATCGATGAAAAATAAAAATGATTTTATTCAACTAAAAAATGAAAATAATATCTCAAAATATTTTATCACTTAACCGCCGAAAACATTTAATGTAATCACGAAATTAAATCAATCAACATATTAAGCCTCAAATTAATAAATATCCAATAATTATTAGGTTTAATATCACTTTTTATCAAAAACATTAAATTAATAGTATTGATGTGAAAAAATATAAATATTTTTTTCCACATCATATAACCCATTAACATAATCACTTTCACTCCTCGGAAATAAAATGAATTTTATTCATTTAAAAATACTCGTAACAGAATTAAATGTCTTTCAGAAGTTAAAATACACTCTATAAATGAGATAATTCTAGTATCAATATATTATTTGAAAATTCATTCGTTCAATATGAATTAGTCATACATCCTCTATAACAACCCAAACTCTAGATACTATGATCTAAAGTTCATACTATATTATTGTTACTAAATATAATAGCTAATACCATATCCAATTTCTTATTAATAATAAAAAACAATATACATAGCTATATTTCATTTCAAAAAATAAGATATATTATTAAAACATTATGAGAACATAATTTTCCCTTCCATCATATCCATGATAATTAAACGTAGTTCTCTAGGTTTTCTAGGGAATGTAAACAAATAAAGATTATTTCAGATGCTTTGTAATGATTAGAATACAACAGATGTTATCATAACATAAATAAGAAAGAAATGATGTGGAAGGAGTCAATAAAAACATAAAGCTTCAATCGACTTAAATTAATTGAATTGTATTCTCATTTTAGTAAAAAAAAACATGTATAAAAATAATAACCAATATCATACTAGTGGAATGGACCATGAAGGATATCAAAACTTATTATCAATTCTTATGAACTACTACTATACTGATATGTGGATAGGTATACACCAAAACTCAACCTATGTTATATAATGATACATATCAATGTAAAGAGGTGTTATTTAATTTTGGGCCCCTCTCATCACCTAATTTAGTCCAATGTATTCAGAATAAGAGTCAACAAGACTTTTCATATATTCAGGGTAATCATCAAAGAAATATAAAGTACGTTTATTAAGTAAATGTATTTGATAGGGTTCTTCAATGTGTTGTGTTATTCATGGAGGATAGAAAATGGGTTTAATAATATGAATTAGTAATATATTATGGAAACATTAGAAAATATCCATCAATTTTTCATAAGGAAAATGTAAATTTTCAAACTCATATCCCCTAAGAGTGTCTATCCAGGTATGTAGTCTTAGGCCCCCTCACCATGAACCATGCCGATGATTGAGTAAATTTTCATCCAACCATTTTTTAAGGTATCACCCCTATTTTAATATATTATACATCTGTATACACTTGAAAATATCTAGATACATATGTTTTTTCTAATAATAAACATGTAATATGACTTAACCAAAAAAAAGAATCGTATTTTCACTATAGAAAATATTGTGTTATATAATAATTTTGGATAAATTAAAATATAATGAATTTGAGGGAGGGAAAATAACATAGACTTGTGTATCCATTAAATTAAATTATTAATATGTTAAAACTATGTTGGGATATTTTTTTCCACAAAAAATATATCTAGTGAATATAACATGAGTAACAATATATCATAATTGGGAATAAAAACACTCAATTATAGATTGGGTAACAATTCAGTCCAAACCTATGAAAATAGATATCTTAAAATTGGACCTAAATTACATATAAAATTCAAATTTTATTATATAACATATCAAACACAATGTATATGAAACAAATAATATAAATTGGGTTCATAATTTAAAACATGTTTCAAAGAAATGAATTTTAGAAGGAAAATTGTTACTGCTTGTCTTGAATTTCATGAGTGTACTTTAAAATCATGTGTCCCAAAAATATAAAATTCAATAACTTAATTAAAATCAATAATCATATCCATTTTCATTTACACTATTCTAAAATATTTATTATCTATTTTAAATCTACCTATTTTCCACATCGGGTGTTTATGGTTTTGGTCATTTGTATTAGTTTCATAATAGTTGGTTTTGTATTCATTATTATTAAAATTTTCATCCTTAATAGGTCATTAATGTTACTTTTGGTGATTTTTTATAAATATATATTATTTTTTATATTCCCTTGATGAGATTTTTAATCATTATCTTCAATGATGAAATTGATAACAGGCATGTTTCATTGATTTTTCTCAACCAAATTGTTTTTTCATAATTGATGAATTAAATATATATATAACAAATATAAAATAAAATAATTAAAAGTTTTAGATTATATTATATAGGTAATTATTTTCCCATAGAAATTAATCACACCATTTCATATAATTGTTCAAGTAGGTGTTTAAATCAACCAATATATAAACATACCCTGATTTAATGAACGAATATGGGGTGGTTTTTTATAATATAGTTATACCCATAATATATTTATCTAATAGTGTTTTTTTATTTTGATATATCTCATTTATAAGGTAATTATATTATTATGTAATTTATACTAAAATATTTCAGGTTTTGAATAAATTATTTTCCCCTTATCCTGCTTATTCTTGATGATTAAATTAACGATGAGTGTTTATTGATTATATCCTTAATATGTTCTAAAATTTAAAATAAAAAAACCTTAATGGTATCATAAAAATAATATTTCCTCATAAATATTTTTTAAGTTCCATATATGATGGTTGTTAATAAAAAATGAATTTCATTGCTCACGATGGTGGGATCCCGCACGAACGATGATCATTGATTATATTTTTCAAAATGGGTGGGATAAATGAATAGAAAATTATTATATCCTTAGTATATAAATGTTTAAGTATAAATATTAGGTTCATATCATTATGTTAGTGTATCAATAATTAATTTTGATGATTATAATTAATAGGAAAAGTTATGTATTGGATAATACTCATATCAAGGACTTGAATTTTCCTAGGAATTGTGTTTGGAAATTAGGATCTTAAACTAACTAATAGTAACAACAGGATTTGTATATTGAGATCAGTTTCAAGGAGGGTAAAATTGAAATATTTTCATTGATAAATTTTAAGGCATAGTGAGTCTTGAAATGGGGTTATTACTCTTTTATATGTTATGAAAATGGTAGTTTTGGGAGTATTACTCACATTTATAATAATTAAATGTTACAGTTCAATGGTAAATGTACACAAAATTACAAAAATTTGAAGGGAATGTGAATTTGCGTCTAAAATATCCTCAAATATTCCCATTTTTGAAAAATGTTAGTTTTTAGTGATTTATATTTTATCTTAATATTTTTTTACCCAAATTTACTTTGTTCGTTTTAATTATATTTAAACCATAGTAATAAATTTTAATAAACAACATAATATTTCACCATTTACCTAATGTTATCCATTGAATTTAAAATTTTCAAATAATTTTCTAAAATAAAATTTATGATGGATGGAAATTTTAATTTTTATATAAAAAAACCTATGTTCATAGAAACTTTTTTTAGAATATTAATCACTTTTTAGAGACACAGTCATATATATGAAAAATATATATTGGATATTAATTTTAAATAAATAAATTTATTTTTTAAAAAAATTAATATGATTTAATGAAAACTAATTTAATATATCACCTTAAAAGTACATTATTTAGTAAAAATAATGAAAATTGATTTCATTAATGTAATATTTTAATTCGTTTTAAAAATGATTAGAATAGGATTTATATGTTAAAGGAATATTTAAAAATAGATAATGTTATTCTTTAAATAAATATTTTTTTACTTATGATTTTAAAAGTTTTTTATTTATACATACATTTGATAGATTTCACAAGAGTCATAGTTTTAACAAAAATTATATTTTCCACATTCACATAAAATTAATTCCTTTTGAAAAAACAAACATTTTCATTATAAGTTATTATCATTATAAATAATCAAAAAATAATGTTTATTTTATAAAAATAAAAATCCTATAGTAAAAAAATTAGGCTTTCAAATATACAAATGAATAAAGTCTGTTAAAAGTGTGATACTTGAGGATATGGTGTTTACCTACTATAGTAGGGTCTTATTTATTACATTCCCCCTGTTGAATTATTTCATTGTTGAATTTAGGTAATATATCAGCTATAGGGAATATGTGGATATACCTTAATTTTAGATTCCTTAAGATCTCATGTTTCCTCTTCTAGTTTGTAATTTATCCCAATAAAATTGACCAATTGAGTTGTATATTCCCACAAGACACAATCTCATGTTTCATGAATCTTCAAAGGCTTATAATTATAATTGAGGTCTTAATCAAACAATATTCCATCATATTAGATCACATATGTTGTATTTTTTTTGTGTTTCAACTGTAATGATTCATTTAAGACATCAAGTATTTTATAATGGATCGGTATAATAACCATTCAGTATGATACAACTGAAGAACATTCATTTATTTCAAAAGGAATAATATATATATATATGGTTGAAATTCCGGTTTTAAACAAATATTATAACTCCCTTACATGGTGAAAACTTCAATAATACATGTTCCCCAACTTGAAATTCTGAGTATTTCCTCTAATTTTTTATAGGGCACATTTTTCACTAATGGGATTCATTAATATGATCATAAATAGTCTATTCATTAAGATTTTTCTCCCCCACAAGATATTGGACAATAATAATTTTTATCCAAATTCTTCACAATAGGTTTGAGTATGATGTCTCTCCTCATACAATGTTCTATGTGGTTACATCTAAATTCATGAATAAAATATATTTTCTTATAAAAATTCAATAAATGGAAGATATCAACCCCAAAGCCTTGGAATTATTATGAACATGATCTTATCATTTCTTATAGTTTCTGGATAGTCCATTCAAACATACCACTATTTTGGGGATGATTATAAGTGCAGAAATATTTCCCAGTATCAAGATCCTTTTGAGGGATCTTCCATAAATTTGATGTGAACCAAGGTTCATGATTAGATATGATTGATAAAGGTCCCCCATGTAGACTTATTATTTCGTTTATATTGATTGGAGAATGTTTCACAAGGATTAGATCATATCTTATCAAAAATAAATTATAAGATTTATTAATTTGGACAATGATAACCCATAAAGAATTTTTCTTCAATGTAATTTTTAAGAGTTTGATGACAAAGTCAATTTTAATATTGTCACACTTCTATATAGGTATAGAAAGAGGTTTCAATAATCCCTTATGATGATTTATTTCAGCCTTTACCTATTTCCATACTATGCCTTTAGAAAGATAGTCTATAATATTCTTTATAATACCATCCCACCATGGGGTATAGAAATATTTTATCAATTTTTTTCATTTAGACGTTCTCTTTTGAACACTATTATAGATATAATAGACAACCACCTTACAGAAACCAACAATTTTTCTCGATAAATGATTTGTATCAATTTCCCATAACATACTACTTTAATATTCCTTTGTAATTACACATCATCATGTTACTAAAAAAAATATTTTCTAGTAATGATTGTTTTGTATTTTTTGATAAAACATATGACTCATATTTACAAAAAATCATTATAACCATAATTTATTTATATTTATATATAGAATCATTGTTGATCATCATCTTGTTCCGAAATACATGGTACCTCTATCTCAATCCATCAACAACATTGTTTTGCTTCCTAGAGTGTTACTTTATCATCAAATCTTATCCCTTCGGTACATCCAACAATATTCATTGCCTCATATTGATAACCTTATATGGGAATATGTAATTGAAATTATTATAATCCTTATATATATCCATCATTTTACTATATAAGTATTTTCTCTATATATTAGATTGAAATATTATAACTATAAACTCAGGTTCATTAGTTAGATAGTTATATTCATTATTTTTAATTTTATTTATACATATGAAATCACCCATGTATTCTATATAAGGACACAAGCAAGTCCTTTATTCAATGAATCAATTTATATTTCAAATAATTACCAATATTATAGTAGAGTTAATACCAATGATTTAGTAAGTCTCATCATTATCACATCAAAAAATCCTTCACATTAACTTAACCTTGTGAATTTAACTATTTTACATGTTGTCTTGGTTAATGGGTCGGTTAATTGAGAAAAATCATTATTAGAATGATGATGTTAGCATTTTAATCCTTTGAATCATCATATCTCAGTTCTGTTTATCATTGTAGGACATTCTTTGAATACCATTGTCATTATAGGTTCAATAGGTATTCCATCCTTGTATAATGAATTTAAAATAAAAGAAACTTCATTGATCCTAAATTCACACTTACTTTATTTCTAGTGAAATTATTTTTTCATAGGGTCTCTAGAATTGTTTGTTGATGTCCCTTATTCACCACATATCTCCTAGAGTATATTAAGACATAATCACTAATTTCCACAATAAATTTATAATGATAATCCTTGAAAACTTTATTCATTAGATAAATAAAATATAATGGTCACTAATTAGTCCAATAGGTATTACCATAAACTCATAATGACTCATCCTTATTTGAAATTTCATCTTCAATATTTAATGCTTCATTAAACATAGTTGATGATAACCACTTTATGCATTGATATTTAAAAAGTATTCAGATCCTTTAATTTGATCGTATAATTCATCAGTTTTAGGTAAAAAATACATAATATATATATTAATTTCATTGATCTCCCATTAATTTTTGGACAATCTCATAGACTCGTCATTCTTTTTCACATGTGAAAGAAGTAATCGCCATGGTGAAAAAATAGGGGATGAAAATACCATATTTCACAACTCATATAACTATTTATTAAAATCCACCAACACAAATGTTAGAATTCTATATAGATTTTCAGACATATATATTGAATAAGGAATGATTTTAATAAATAACACATCTTCATTCTCTTGTGGGTGACCACATATTACTTATGGTATATAATTATTGAATTTTTATACAATGGATAAAGCATATATTGTAAGGATGTCTTCTTTATCTATAGATCATGTGTTGTCTCTCACTTCTCACATAACTTCACTAAGGTGATATATTTGAGGTTGGATAGGAAAATAATAAAAAGGTGGTTGAACTTTATTGAGAATATAGACTTCCAAAATGATGGTTTCCTTTTAAATACTTCCCATAGCAAGAAAGATCACTTATAGAGAATTGATCCATTATTCCACTACCAATGGATTTTTATTTCCATTAAATAATGCAGTTTTTTTTCATATAAATTGGTTTAACAAAGTCACACAATGCTTTGGATAAGAAGGTATCTCTATGTAGGTAACATTATTTTCATAACCTGGGTCAACTTCCCTACTCTATTAATGATCTAATTATCCAGAACCCTAATTTTATTAACTTTCATTGGGGGAATATCACCACATTTACTACAAGTGTAGATACGGTTCTCCTTCCTTAAATGAATCACCATCTATTTACTATATCATTCACATAATTGGATCCTGATATTTAATTTTAAATACAATTCATAATAAGTGTTCAAGAGAGCTTTTGAGGAATTTTTTTGGTTTTCATAGTACTTGTTCCATTAAACTAGTTTAATATAAATCTAGTATTTAATAATATTACTATTCATTATTAGATAACAACAACCAAAACAAAGAATCAATAAACCCTATGTTTGTAGTCATATTAAATTATTGGAATAGAATACAAGATTTACCATAAGTTACAACAGGTTAGTAGCCATGTAATTTTAGACACATTCATATATTACATTAGAAAACATAAGATTCAACATGAACACATTTCGATAATAGAATTATACCTTCCCTCCAATTTTTGAAAATTACACATATTTCTCCTCGAGGTTTATTATGGGGAGGAAATCAAAAAAAGGTGATCTTGGATTCTATGTTAGAAGTAGTGTATAGTGGAAGCTATAATAATATAAATATGTAATAAATGATTTGGAGGGAATAAATAAATATCATGAATACATAATCAAATTTTGAAAACGTCAATATATATATAGGATAATAAATGAAAATTTGGTTTAAAATAATAAATAATTTCATTCTAATTGATTGAATAATGTCAGAAAGATAAAAACATAATTTAATGGCCTTAATCTAAGACACTTTACAAATATAGGGAGATTTATACAGTAAAACCAAACTATTTTTTTCTTCATTAGACCTATTAGTACAGTAAGGGATATATAATAATGGGCCCCACACTTCCCCTCATTATGTCTAATTCAATCAACATAATAGTCAAATAGAATTTATATATCATTTCCTATTGAACCCCATACGAAATAAAAACATGTCTATATATATAATTAAAAATAAAATAATTAAATAATTCCCCATTTAATATATTGATAGTGATATATTTTATAGCATCCCTTTATTAAATTATTATTTTTGGTGTATTCATCAATGTAATAGGGAGTACCCTTATAAAATACATATAATTGAGATTTTACTTTAAATGTGTTTGGTTATCCATGTATGGTATTTATTGGGTATAATAGTATGAATTTGTAGTATATCAATGAAATGGTTAAAAATCCGTAATTATAGATCATTTAGATAGTGTGAATATCCCAAATTATTTCTACCATGTGTGTCTATCTAGGTGTGTAGTCTTAGGCCCACTCATTGTTAATCAGTTTTATGCTTGAATAGATGTTTAACCAACGTTTTTTGGTGTTATTTTCCCAATTTAAATATATTTTGGATCTTCATTAACTTTATAGTATCCATATTGGGATATATTTTCTAGGAAAATAATCACTCATTTACTTATCCAAAATATAAGATGATATATCCATAATTCAATCGATTGAGTTTTAATATGGTCCTTGTGACTCATGAATAAAAATAATATAAGTAATGTATATCAAAATATACTTTTAAATCTCATCAATTTTTTTGATTAATTTGGTAAAATTCTTCCACAGGGATGTATGAACTAGAAAAAAATAAATAGGTTGTGAGTGTAACTTGAGTCTTAAAGAATGAGAATTGAGATGGGAATCCCCACTTATGGTTTGGGTTTTGTTTTATCCAAACATATTGAAATAGATGGATTAATAATTCACATTAAATGACATGAATAAGTCCATTTCATTATATAACATCAAAAATAGGTTGTATGTACACCAGATAATCGAAAATAGGAGTATAAAACAAAACATGTCTCAATGAGAGGAGTTTGAAATGGAAAACTTATACCTCTTGTCCGACATCCATGAAAATACATTAACATCTTATATAAAATATATATATAAATATTAAAAACATAATTAAGAACCTTATTGAAATAAATTCACATTTAAACTCTACATAAATATTCATTCTCTTTATCAATTTTACATATTTTCCACATCGATGGTTTATAGTTTTGATCATTTTTCTATTTTAAAAATAGATGTGTATATATTAATAATTATTTTGATGATCATTATTAAAAGTTAAATAAATTTTACTCTTTTTTAATTTTTATTACTATATATGATCTTGAAAATTCTTTTCATGGTGACTTTAGTCTTTTTCATAGAGTATGAAATCGATAATAAGAATGTTTCGGGGATTCATATTGAACAAAGGGTGTTTTCTTAAGTGATGTACTAAATATTGATATAACATCTCCAAAATCAAAATAAATAATTATCTAAACATTTATATTATATTATTCTCATTATTACATTCCAATATACATTCATGATACAAATTAATAATATCATTCAAGAAGGGGGGTAAACTGACACAAACATGAACATACACTAATTTAATAAATGATTATGAGGTGGTCTTGTTTTAATATCAATATACCATAATAAAAATGATATTATTATTTTTGTTTTTATGGTTGTGATATATAATAAAGATAAATTAATTAGAATAATAAGTATTGGACATCAAAATATTACATAATTTAACTACGATATTTTTTTCTTTAGCATTACTATTATAAATGATTGATTTAACAATGATTGTTTGTTGATCATATCATTAATAGGTTATAGTATTTATAAAAAAACCATAATGAAATTATAAGATTCATATTTCCAAATTTAACCATTCTTGGTTTCATAAATTATGGGTGGTGATGCAAAATAATTTTCATTTCTCATAGACGTGGGTGTATGCACATACACATGAATGAAGATTTCCTTTTTTCATAATGGGTTGGATTGATGAATAGATAATGATAATACCATTATTGTAGTAACATATAAGTATATAAATGATACTCATGTCATTATATTAGTGTGTATAGAATATATTTCTATGAATATAATTAATAATAATGTATATGTGGTTGATAATACTCATGTCGGGGACTTGAATTTTCCCTGGAAATATCCCTAGAAATGAAGGCTTTACAAAAAATAATGGGAAACAGATTACTTTGAACATGTAATATGGTTATAAGAGGATAAAATTATAATTTTTAAATGGTAAAATAAAATTTAATCTTGGTCCTGAATTGGTGAGTATGTTACTAAATTTTATGTGAGAAGGAGGGTAGCATTTGGAGTAACCCTCACATTTTCAATAATATAATGTTAATGTTCAAGGGATGATAGCCAAAAAATAAAAAAGAAGAAGAGATTAATTTTATTATAGGTCAAAAATCACTTAAACCACCCATTTTAAAAAAAAATAACTATTTAGGGGTTTAAATTTTTTAATTTAGTAAATTAATATAATTTACTTTTACAATGGTAATTACTTTTTATCATTAATAATTAATTTTAAGGAAAAAAATCAATAATGAAAAATTAACCTAATTTTATCCATCAAATTTAAAATATCAGAATCATCTCCTAAAATAAAATTTCTAGAGTTATGAAATGTTATGTTCAATATAAACATACCTAATCACATAAAAGCAATTTATTTAAAAATAATAATCTTTAAATTTATATATATAATAAAATTATATAGAGAATTTATTTTAATTATACAAATTAATTTATTAAAAAATAATAAATGGCATGATCCCTTAAAGGATTTAAAAAACTAAATCACACCTTGAAATAACATGATTTAAAGAAAATAATTATTATTATTTTTATTAAAGTGACATTTTAATTAGTTCAAAAAAAAATAAACAAATGATTTATAAGTTAAAATAAAATATTAAAATTTTTAATTTCCCTCATTAAATACAGAATCTATTAATTAACAGTTTTTGTTATTTTGGAATTTATTATTAAATTCTAGTGATGTTATAAGAGATGTGGTTTTAAAATAAATCGTATTTATGCTATTCACCAAAAAAAATATTTTTGTTAGAATCAAAACAAATATAATCTTATGATAATATATTTATGGCGATATAAACATTAAATATTATATTAATAATATCAAATTCTAACATTTAGAAGTTAAACATTTAGATATACTCATTAATAAAGGCTCTCTTGATTGTGATGATTCAGGAGATAGTGCTTACCAGCTACAGTACTGTCTCGGGTATTACAGCCTCAATTTAGTATATTTTAATCTTATAGTTATGAGAGTTTATATATATTATATTTATTTATAATTAATAAATTAGAAATAATCACCTTCAATTATCACCGGCCCTTTGGTTCCTCAAGTAAAATATTCATTTTCCACTACATTTATACAACTCAAATAATTTTCGTATAAGTTAAATTCTCCCTTCTTAATATTTGTCCTATATTACCCTCACAATATTGAATAAATGTTTAAAAATTAGGAATTTTATATTAATTTTTCCGAGATATGGTGGTTAATATCACTAATTGGGTTAAAATTTTATTTTATTTATTTTATTCTCACACAAATACTGCATAATTTCTCAAATATATTCAATGAGTACCAATTGATTTTTTTTACTCTAGTTTAAATGGTCATACATAAATATATTTTAAGTTGGAACCCTAAGGATTTATAATTTGAAATAGTTCATGTTTTTATGTTTAATATTAAATATATTGTTCATTATTGTTAAAATTCTAATTCAATATAAATATTTACAGTCTCCCTCACATTTTTTGTTCCAAACTAGAATCTCTATAAAATTTGTGTACATATAAAGTCATAAATCATTTATTTTTTGTAATTTATGAAAAAGTGTAATCCATTAAATATAGAATGTTATTTATCCCCTTGGAAGGAAAACATTAAATTTTAAATTTTATTAACCTTAAAACATATTAAAACACATAAAAATTGTAAGAAAGAATAATTTACAAGCTATTATTTACATATCCTTTGGGGGGTTGAAATTTTTATAGAATATAAATATATTAAGGATCCTGGAAAATCATATATTCCCCATGAGTGAAACCTAACTTTATCACTGATTTTGTTTCCTATAGTAGAAGAATATTTAATAACATGTTCATATGAAAATAGATTTGGAAGTAAAACAGTTCGAAGTAATGTTAAAATCCATATGAATGATCAAAAATATCATTCAATAAAAACAACATTACTTATAAAAATTTAAATAATTTTCACTAATAATGTTTAATTATCATTTAAAAAATGGGAAAAATTGAGTATGAATTCCCATATATGTATACGTTTTAGGTATTTCAGTACAACCAAATGTACCCTCCCTTATATTAAATGAGAAAGGAAAAACTAGTTGTGAATTTAATTTTCAAACAAATGTGTAATATATTGATAATAAATTTAAGGAGAGATATTTAAATAGAACATAAACAAATGTGAGAGTTGTTATGTTTGATCAAGAAAATATTTTAGCTTTTATTATTAAGGAGTAATAGCAAAAAAAATCTTATTATAAGTTGATATGAACTATCAGTTCACTTCCACTTATTGTCAATTGGCATAATACGCAAAAAATTAATACAAATGACCACATTTTTACACAATGTGACTGAATTATCCGTACATGTGAGTTATCCATATTTTATTGGTTTTCTGCACACTAGATTCTTGTTTTAAATAATTTCACTTATTTAATTAATAATTGATCTATGATACAACACCTAACAAAAAAATAATTCAACCCCACAGTTACTTGATATGGTTTTTTAAGAGCTATCATGAAAAATATTTAAAGATATTTATTTGGTAAAAAATATTAAAAATTAAAATCCATGGTATTCCTTCAATGAAGTTATAAATTTAGATATCTCATCCAGATGAAAATTTAAATACCATGTGTTTATTTCAATGAATTTTTCAATTGAGAATCCATAACCCAACCTACCAACCTATTATAACCAAACTATGGTCGTTTAGTTGATAATATTGATTAATGATTTTAATTTATGTATTTTAAGTGGTAGTATTATCATGTTCATTCAAGATATCAAAGAATCAATATTCTTGAAATGTGCTCCCAAATACCTCTAATATATTTAGAGTCAGATTATTTTTATAAACCATATATAATTTATAGTGGGTATAAATACTGAAGACTGTAATATTGGATGTTATATAGAAAAATTAGAAGCTGACTCACAATTTCATCAAACATATAATGTTTTCAATTACTAAAAAATAGATTTTGGAGGTATAGTAACCTACTCAGAATATTCAAAAATATATTGAAAAATATATAAATATGAAGAATCCCATGTAATGAAATAAAATTAAACCATCATTGTGTACCCTTCATACAACATGCATGACTCAAATAAATTGAAATTTTAATAAAAATGTTGAAGATCATAAATCTAAATATTCATCATCTTCAACGAGTGATTAAAAAGAATAGAAACATGTTCAATTTGACAATATTAATGTTGCTTAATATATTTGAACCAAAAACTCTCCACATCTAGATAGAAATCAAAATAGTCAATTTTGAGCATAAATTTCCCAAATATATGTTTACAAAATTTAGTATAAAGATTTAATTAATCTAACTCTATGTTGATATCCATGGAATTAATATCACCCTCAACAAGTGGTTAGGTGGCAAGGTGCCTGGAAAGAAATCCAGAGTGATACTCTCAGTGAGACGGGAACACTCAATTTTGGTAATTTCAAAAGATAATTTACCAAACTCAAACCTAACCAAAATTTTGAAAAATTATTCAACATCTGAGAAAACTATTAAAAATTCCACGAAACCCTCAAGGTAATGGTTATGGGAAGTATAATTTAACTAAGCTCTAAACATTTTTCCATTAACAGAAATTTTTTTCAAACTAACCTAAATATTTGGATTATAAAATAAATTATTTTTTTCCACATAATCCATAGAGTTATAGGTGATTTTCCACTTGGAAATAAAAATGGAAGAACCAGTGGTTTCTAATAAAGGTCATATAAAGATAATTGAAACATTATCATCACACTCAATATCATGGAAGAAAAATTAATAGGAAAAATTAGATTTCTTACATTATCAAAAAGGTTATATTTCCTACCCATGGAAAGTGTAATTGACCTATGAGCTAATAAAGAGTGACAAAACTTATTTAACGTCCCTTAGACATATATATTTAAATAATAAGATTATCATAAAATTGATACTAGCACCAAAATCCCACATCAAATTTATCTATACACCTCCTCCTATTCTACATTAAAAAAATAAAAATATTTTAGTTTTGGGATAACATTATTTAAATTAAATCACTAAAGTCCTCGATAAGATCAATGATGTTCAATTATTTCCATTATCTTCTCTTATAAAAAAACATTTTGGTGATTTTTTCACATGAGGAATCATATCTACGGCTTCTACAAATAGAATGTTGATAATAAAGGTAATAATTTTTTTTATAAACATAATGTCATTAGGTTCATCTTATTTATATAAATTTGGATGAAAAGTAATTGGATACTCATACTGATTAAAAAAATTTGAATCACTACCTTCTTTACATATATTCATTTATTTTTTTCTTATTAAATTATCCCATTTCATTTTCTTATTTTCCTTGCCTATTTCAGGTGTGTGATTATCATTTTTATCGAGTTGTAAATTTCATTAACTATTTCCATACATTTAAAATTTTAATTACACAATTTATTCAAATCATTTATTTCATTTTCATTGGGGTTCACCATAATATTTTCTATATTTTTTATGACACCTTTTAAGGTGAAATAAATGGAATTCATTTTAGGGTTTAAAATTATTGTTTTTGGACGTTTTTCTTTATCTCTAAAATTTAAAACTTTGTCCATTTCACTAATTTGAGTTTTTGGATCATCAATGCAAAAAATTTGGAACTCTATATTTATGATAGGTATGTATCCAAATAATAAATGTAAAATTTATAATTTTAGGGTCCATCAACATTTAGAAACTAATTTCTTGGTTGGTTAAAATAACCAAGAGTAGCTTCATGTTTTTTAATTATTCCTTTTCCACTCCATGATATATTGGCTTTTTTATATCTATAATTGTAATGATTTGAAAAATAATAATTATTTATATGATTCCATGATTTTTAATCTACATATTAAGTTCATTAATTATCCTTAATATGGAGATCAAAGTTGATTCATATGTTTTGAGTGGATCAAAAAATTCCATGGGGATATAACTGTTCTATAAAATTATTTTTGATGAAAATATTGTCGCTTAAAGGATTATATCATTATTATTAAATATTATTTTTTAACAACACTTTTGATGGGACTTTTCTGCAATATTGTTGAAGATTTTTTTGGGATCCTCATTAGTCAATTTAGAAAATTCACTTCAGTAAATTTTACCCCAATGATTTGGATTTTAATGTATGATAATAATATAAAAACATTTAATTAGGGGATGGGGAGTGGATTGGTGGATGGTAAATTGACTATGTAAGGGTCTAAAACTATCTCATTTTCCATAAAAAAGATTTCCCTCATATTGAATAAAGCCTCAACTATTTTTATTAACATCAATGGTTTTCCTCCTAGGATAACAATTTGTAAAAAAATTAACTAAAAATTTTGTATCATGTGTCAAACATATCTTGTTAATGAATATTAAGTAACTCCTCAACTTTACTATAAGAGGAAATGGAAACACAATCAACCTAAACACCCCACCATTTATATTATATAATGTTTAATATAAGATTTAACTTTTAACTCTCCAATTAATTTTGGATATTCATTGTCGGGTTGATAAATAATGAAATGTAGCATGGATAGGTGAGAGTGTTTAACTTCATTGTTACAATACCTTAGATAGATATTTCTACAAGAATGATAATGGGACACGGTTGGTAATTGGATCTCCCTAAGTCTAGTAATCTCATGGACAATATATATAGGATGTTTTCATTTCAAATTTTCGTTTTCATTTGTGTTTTCTGATATTTGAATATCCATATTAACCATTTTATCTTTGGTTTTATTTTTAATGGTATAGTAATATTTCTCAATTTTATGAATAAATAAATTTTCATCAAATGAAAATGAGATAATATAAATTCCAGTTGATTAATCATGTTCCTATTTAGAACATATTAATTAATTTGATGAAAATTTTCATATTAAAAACATATAATTTTTTTTCAATTTTTTTATTTATATTTTCAAAAATATATTTTGATTCATTTTTTTATGAATTGGTTAGAAATTCCTTTCCTAGAAATAGTGATGAAAAATTGAAAATGGGATCATTCATGTACAAAAAAATTTAATTATTTACAAAACCTATAAATAAATGGTAAAATGGATTATTGGGTAAATTCATAAGGAATTATTGTGTTTGTATAGACAATTCAGTGTAGAAGTAAATAAAAAACAAGAAAAAAACAATTATTTTGATAGTGGATATGAATGTAGAAATAGTTTCAATATATTGGGCGACCTAAAAATTGATTTAGTTAGGGGAATTTAATTTAATATAATTGATAGATATTATTTTAATTTTCCATTGAATTAATCATGGAGATTATAACATGTGTGAAAATAAATATAATGACAAAATATTATTAGATAAAAATGATCATTTGAGATCCCTAAAATTAATTTTTTTCATAGAACTCTTGATGAATATGATTTATTATTGAAAATAGGATAAAACAACCTATTCCAAATAGTAATTAGGTTATAGTTATCAAGGTAAAAGAAACTATATTTTTCCCCTACCAATAAATGGAGTAGACTGAAAATATTCATAAGATAAAAATATCATTAAATGGAAAAAAATATACATATTTGATTATAACTAAAGAAATAATATGAATAAAAAATTAATTACATTTTGTCCAATCTCAATAATTTAATTAGTTATATAAGATGGATGTAGAAAAAATAATAATATTCACTATAAATATCATAAAATTGAAATATAGATAGTGAAGATAAATATAACGGTTATATTAACTATTATGATTAGCATCAGCTTCCAACTTAATCTCCTCTGAATTCCAACTTTGAATATGATTTAATCTCTAGTCCATATCTACTCTCTGATGTGTTACATGAAAGAATTTCAATGATTTGGGGATGGTCTAGAACTCTGGACCCACATAGATCTCTATAATATTATATTTTATCACAATAATATTCCTTTTCCATAGTTATTATCAATGAAATCTGGGTTGGTCCACTCCTCAACATCCACCAGGAGGATCACTCATTTTTTACATCATCTTCTTCACATGACATAGTTGAATCTCCACAGTAAAGTATACTCTCACCATGTGGCATTACTCCCCAAAAATGTATAGAAACCTACTTGAACGTACTCATCCACAAAATTCTCTCTTTCACACTACAAATCACTATGATATTCTAGAGCATTCCCATAACTTTTCTCAATCAAGATCACTATTTGTCATTGAATTTTTTTAAGAAAATTTATGAAAATTTATTTATTTTAAAATAATTATTCATAACATTTTGTATCACTTGATTACCACACTCTACCTTGACCTATCTTTGTGTCCTTAAAATGTACCCTTGTGAGGCCCATATAGTGCGCCCCCAATTTTAATCCCAATTACCCTTCAATATATCCAAATTAACCTTGATATTGATTCTTATAACTCAAACATCCAAAAATTTTTCTAAATTATTGATATAAGACAACCAAAAAAAGTTATTAAAAATTAAATCTTGATTATCAAATTTAATTGTCATCATATCCTCCATACTCGACCTATTATATCCTCCTAAATCCAAGCCAATTGATATTTTTAGGTTATCTTAACCTTCCTTAGATAGTGCTTGGTCATACAGTTTCTGAATAAACAGTCATTCTCAAACCAAATTTATCTATAGAACCGAATCCCATCAAAGATAATTCAATCCTAGGTACAAGATACAAGTTGAAATGAGAGATTTAAAATACATCACAATTCGTGTTGTCCTGAATTCACTCAACATCAACTCTAGAGCAGTCAGACAGTCAGCTAACCAAATAGTAGGCATCCAATATACAGTATAAATGAAAAATTATAATTAGAGTCTTTAAATTACACTTTTCTATAATTATTATATAACTTCAATAAAAAAATAATGAATGAAATATTTTATATTGATTTCATCGGTTTCGGATTTCCTCTGCATCGTAGTCATTTATTTGTCATGGAACATGAGAATTCATCCAGATACAGTTGGACTTCATCATTCCCAATTAAACATATATATTCGATCAGACTATCTTAATCCCCTCCATATAATGTTACCTCATTTACGATTGTAATGAATAAAGAGAGATAATGGCAATTGAAGCCTACCACTAACAGGCTATGGGTTGGACAGTATCACCTAGAGCATCTAAATTAGATATATGGAAGTCATTACGGCCAATGAAGATTTTAATAATAAGAGACGTGATATTAAAAAATAAAAATAAAAATTCTTATAATAATAATGAATAAATCGTAATATTGTTCATGATAACCCCCATTCATGAATGTAATGACACTCAAAATTTATACAAAAAGAAATAAACCAGAATATAAGCTATGTAACTGAACATGAAGACCAACAACATTGACCGCTACAGTTGAACTCATACAATATAATAATTTCTTGACTAATCATTAACCAGCTCCTAGAGACCTCAAAACTAGTTCATAGATATGTAATCTGATCATAAGTTGTAAATCTTGTAGTCCCCTCCCTAAAAAACCATGATCAAAATTTTAATTAAGAATAATAGATCCATTCGAATAAATATGCTAAAATAACTCATCACCAAAATAGGTAATATTATTTTCCCAACCACATCATGGCTTACTCATTATGTAACACATTTAAGTGAAACATTTGTACACAAAAATATATATAAATAATAATGTTATCATTCTTCCTCTTCTCCATCGGTTTTTCACTCTCACGACATAAGGTCATTCATCCTAAGCTCATCACACATATAAATAATTCACACATGATATGAGTCTAGCCTCTGCCACACCTTCCTTAGCCTCACTCATGGACTAACATCTCATGTTGGAATCATTCAAAACATCAATATCATCATCATAATTATATCATTTGTATCTAACTCTATGAACAAAATTATGTAAAACATGTATACATACATTATACCTCATGTCATCACTGATAATACACATACGCCCTAGGAATGTTGAAACCACCATGCCTTGATACAAGTATGTTTTATACATCAATCCATTATATCCCTTAAATAAATGTTTAATAAATAAATGAAACATTATATCCCTGGATGGAATCCATCCTATAGCATATGCCATTATAGTCTTTGATACACACACTCATCCATTTACAAAGGGAGAGTGGGAGAGTATGATAATACATTAATCAATTCCATCACCAATGTGGGTATACGAGAAAAAAATATAAAAAACATTGTATTATTGGTTACCCAAGTGGAACTGGTGGGGAGGTTTATGAAATCAAAGCAATATATATCATGAAAAAACCATGCTATAGAAAACCACCTAGATTTCAAATCATCTACCTATATCATTTCATGGGATACACATATTTTAAAATTATGTTTTTGATATGAAATAAGAATAAAAGAATCAGATTCATATTTACTAATTATTTAATTAATTATACATTAATTAATTATCACTGTCGTCATTTCCAATATTTACATTTTAGTCATGCAAGCCACGTTTCAAAGATAATATTAATCACATGGTATATTTTCTAGAATTTTATCATTATCAATGAACATCATATGAAAACCCTACTCATTTATTACTTCGTATAACATTTCATGTTCATCCAAGTACTATAAGTATCATACTAATATTCGAATTAAAAGTTTCACTTATAGTGTATAGAATCAAAATACATTTAATACCCATAAACAAGTCATATAAATAACATGAATCCATACATCCATCAACTACGCATCAAGGAGTAATATGAAAATTGATAATAAATTCAATATAAGAAAACATATTGACCACAAATTTTCAATATCATAGTACTATGAATTTTCTAAACTTCTACTCCATCACTGGAATCATCTATCATAACATCAATCAGCTCTAAGACCTTAATATAATGATTCATATCATCACTACATCCTAGGAACATATTTCATAAATAACAAATCATTTTTATTATAGGCCATGATTCCAACCCATTTCTCAACAAGGTTTTCTAACGACCAAAAAAGTTATCAATAATCATAAATAAGGATCTAAATACTTAAGGAAAACAAATTTTTAAAATAAATAACTCATCACATAGGGAGAATATAGTATGGTCATAGCACTAATGTGTATATTTTTCCATCATATAATATAATATTTTTCATCCCAAAAATATTATATTTATTATAAAATCATTTTAAATACCACATGAAATAACCTGTTAATAAGAATAGGTTTTTATAGACAAGGAAACCTAATGCTATATCTAATTATTTCAACAAATAAGTATACCAACCGTGAAGAATTATTTTCTTGCTTATAAAATTTCATGATCAGTAGAATTTATTTTTCTCATTCCATTTCTACATAATCAATTAATTTAAAAATCATTAAATTGTTATAAATCTATATAATTTAATCGATAATAAACAAAAACACTAAAAATAATGCCACATAGATAAAACACTATAATAAACCAAAAGTGGGAATAAAAAATCCTAAAATTATTTTGATCACAATATCACATAAAATAATTTTATCTATGAATCATGGAATATTAGATATCATTACAATGGATAATTTTATATTTAAAATAATCTTCCCAAATTATAAAGATAATTTTCACATTAATTTATTAATATGTTTATAAATTTTCATGTGGTTCTAGGTTTCTCCCTCATGAGTAGTTCATTGAGTCTAATAATCATAATCACTTAAGATATAGTAATCAATTTACACATTTGAATTAATATTACTTATTTTATTCGTGTTCACATTCATAGGGAAGAATAACATTTCTAGAATGGGATTATTATGAGAAATAATTTTTTTTATGCTCAATTTGATATCCAAATTATCCAAATAATTTAAACAACACATGGTAATGTTTTTATTCTTGTTTAATAATATAATTCTCGTGAATTTTCTATCTTTTTTTATAATTAATGATATCATTGTAAAAAATTTTAGAAAAATTCATTATCATATGATTTTGTAGAAAAACAAGGTAATAATAATTTTCTATAAAAATAAATGTTATTTAAAATTCAATTATTGGATTAGTAATATTATATAAATAACATTTTACATTATGTGATTTATAAAATGTGAAAGAACAAATTTTATTTAAATTCATCTAAAAATTATAACTAAATTATTTCTAGATAATCAGCATTAAATGAGGTAAAATTACAACACTGTATCAATTTCAGTAAAAAATTTAAATTGGATCACGCATTATAAAAAATTCTTCTTCATTATTTACCTATTCCTAGATTATAAAATACATATTCGTTGTGAGATTCTTTTACATGTTATTATCTGATTATAGTTAATCAGACCCATTTAAATATAGGGAACTAAAAAATGACAATTACACACTAACATAATTTAAATGAAAATTTTCGTATCCACAACATCATATAATAAAATTAAGTTATCTTCAATATAGAAAACCCGGGGGATGAATGATGCATTTATAATCCTATGAACACCATAGGAAAGGACATCGAACTATAGAAATATTGTTTAAATGATTCCAATGGGAAATTTCTAGGACCACCCAGGTCGAGGGAAATAATTATAAAAAACTACGGAAAGGGAATCTCAATTTTAAAATTATAATAAAAAATCCATGGATTTCTAAATGTGAGGTCAAATGTCCTTAATTACGCCTTAAATATGTTATAATCATATTCAAATATAAGTATTAATTTAAATCCTCAAACATTAGAGAATTTAATGGAATTTATATCAAATTCGAATCGAGATTTAAGTATTTATTCTATTAATTAATATATCATTATTATATAAAAAATTCATATTTATGACATTCATGAAATTTTGGGATTTTTCTTGAAAAATGAAATTTTTTTAAGGGTCTAACATAGCACATTGAGGGTTCTACTAGACAGTCAGTGGTGTGACCACATGGAAAACCCATGTTACTACATGAATGACACAACTAATCCCATGAACAAACCAACTAACCATAATATCAAACAAAGGAGAAAATGAACAAAACAATTAACTAAATGAAAAACTGACCAACTAAATGAAATAACCAATAAGTTGTATAAATAAATTAAAAGACATCATGAGCCAAAAAACTAACGTAATGGAAATACCAAATAATTGTATTAATAAGAATTTATTAATACATTAATAACAATTTCCATGCGAAAAAAATACCTACCTCACGAACAAACAAACTGAATTCATCATGATTCAAGTAACTTTTAGAACAAAAATAAAAATTTAATAGATGAATGGACTCCCATATTCCTCAATACACATCCAAACATTAAGAAACGCATACATATAGTTTTTTAAATTACATAACATACACATTTAATCTTTGATAGACAGATATATATGAGCATACTTCATCAAAATTCTCATATATAATGTGATTTATCATATTTTTAGATGCATTCATTCATGATGAGACCCATATTAGTTTTAATATCCTTCTTCAAAGAAAATAAAATAGGCATAGACTCTCTTTTTATTTATCATTCTTAGATAATGGAATTTGGTGTCTCTGATTCATCTCTCATTCATATTAAAATGAAATTAGTTATTTAATTGGTTCTATATTGATTTTTAGATCATTCTTTTTTAAAAATTCATATCTCATAATTAGTTTCTACCTCAATGAGCTTCTTCCTTAGTATCATCAATCTCTAATCATTCCACATGAGTGATCTCATATACTTTTGTTTTATATTGTATATATAATATGTTATTGTTTAATATTTTTCAACTTGGGTCTGCCTCTTTAGTTCATTGAAGTTCCCTTAGATCAATGTTTTCCTTCCTATCTCCATCAAAAATCTAATTTTGCATTTTAATTTCACAAATTAATTAAAAGTTGTTTGAATCATGAAATATCATTTAGGGTTTCATGGTCTACCTAATGATATTATCATCCATAATAGATCCCCTACTTCCCTTGTGGTCAGTCATTTCCATGTGTGGTAGATTGGGTGGTCTTAAGATTGACCACACATTCAAAATTCATGGTAGGTTAGGCATTTTTTAAGTTTTCACTAATATTATGATTCCACTTTATGATGGGAAAACATGTGGTAGTGATTTTTTAATTATGGAATTTCATGTTTCCACGAGGTAGTTTTATGTGTTTCAATATCATTCATTTGTGGAATCAAGGGTAATTCTCATAGTATATTGTTAAAAATTCAAAAAATTAAAAACATGGTGAAAATTAATGATTTGAAATGGAAAACCACAATTTATGACCATAGTGTTATACAATTAAATTTCATAATCCATATATAAAATTATTTGAATTGGATATTTTAAATATAATAAATATATAAGATTAAATAGTAAATTTTATGATTTCAATAATTATAAAAATTACATGAGAAACATGATTTCAATGAAAACAAACAAAAAATATTATTCTAAAAATAACATGAAAATATAAGATCAAAATATTATATAATTTAACCTCAAAAAATCAAATTTTTCATGAAATTAAATTAATAGTAAATCTTACATCATATGAATCCAAATCCAAAAATTCTCCAATTAAATCTATAAATTTAATTTTAAACACATTAAATCCCATGTATTTAGCTGGGAAATTTTATACATATTGGTCTATATAAAATATATACTCAAATATAAATGAATAAACTATGAATCCTAGAATGTGTGGAGTTCCAATTACCAGGTCAGTCCAAAAGATCCCACATACTTATCAAATTTCAAGTGAACTTTTGATTAGAAAAAATCCACAATGATTATGATCTAATAACACCGGATATCCATACATAATATATGCCACATTATTTTGATATATTTGGATAGTTAAAAATTTGTCTAAGAATACGATCATAGTATATTCACATTCTCATTATTGTGTGGCACTTCTATACCCTTTCAACATACAAAATAATCAATGTGAATTATAATATATATAACAAGTATATGTAATTATACTATCATGGTAAGAAAAATTCTTATATATCAAATTGATTATAAGACATTATATTTAGAATGTATAATTTCAAGTTGTATTTAGGAATCCTACTTTATCAATATGAGTATGCAAGAATGCTCTTATGCACTATATATGCCTTAAGCTAGATTTTTCAAATTCAAAATACTAATTTATAAATTCAATAAAGTTATTCATTAAAAAATCATGAAATTCTCATGAAACTCTAGACATCTATTTTCAAACTTTAGAATCACATTAATTTTACAATTTTTTTTATTTTATCTAGTTTTTTATAAATTAATTGGGAAAATTTTGAGGCCAGGTACTAAGATGTAGGGATATTTTAAGGACTTGGGTGCCTATAATGATAAAATTAAAATGTTATTTTTTTTATAAAGTGTGTGGGTGGTATGTTTTTTTGAAAGGAATAAATTCTAATTGGTTTCCAAGATCAGAAATTAGAGGGAACTGTTTCATTCAGAGCGATGAATTAACCTTAACTGGAACCTAATATCGATCAGAGTGGGTATATTATGAAAGTTATAAATTATACAAAACCATCATTAAAATATTTTAATTAAAATATTTTATTGGACATAGTAGAGTATTCCTTTTAATGAAACCATTTTTAGGAATTCATGTTTATCACCATAACCTTGTAAATTTTCTAAGGCGTGGAAGGAAACTCTCTTGATGATGAATGTTGGAGAATCAAGGATCGATGAAGACATGAACCTATATTGTTCATCAACGACTAATCCCTCCCCAAGGATTGAAATTTCTCTCTTCTGGAACATTCATCCACATTCATAAATTCGAACAATGAATTCAATCCAACCCATCAATAGGTGGATCCATGGTTTGTTTGTTATTGTGGGATAGACAGATTGTTGTGGGGTTTAAAAAGGGAGATAGATCATTATGATAATATATTTTGGTTCTACTTTAATCCTTCTAAAAAAATGACGAAGGACAAAACTAAATATTCCATGATATGTTCTCCAGGCGTTCTTTGTGACTTTTCTGTCCCACAAACCTCTCACATTTTTCATGCGTTCTCCATGTGTTCTTCGCCTTATCAGTGTTCCTCTAAAACCCTATTAAATATATATGAATTGATGACTAATTCCATGAAAAAACCATAGACTCGTGACAGCAGCATAAGGATTTGGTGGATGGAGGCAATGCCTTTAGTCGGTTCAGGTAATGCACAGTAGGGTAAGGCCATCAGTGGGGAGACCAGCGGTGTATGCAACACCAGCCCCAAAAGGTGTTTCGATCTATACAGAGTGCAGTTGGACAGTCCATTGGTGAGTTGGATGGCAGAAGTGGTAGGATATTGTTAAGAAGGAACCATGTATGATGGTTTTTGCGGAGGAGGATGTTGTGGGTGGCGACCATGTATCATGGTAAGAGGTTGCAGTGGTGGAAGCGGGATGCGGCTCAGAGCTGTGTCGAGTGGAAGCAGCAAGAGCATGGGGTTTGCAGGCCAGTGAGGTGTGAGACAGCTTCCATGAAATCAGGGCTGACCATATGGACTATGGTTGTAGAAATGTTGGCCTTCATCTAGAGGATTAAACCTACCCACAACATGGGATGAATAGGGTATGACATGCCGCTCTGGTGGCCCTGTGGGCTAGATATAGGAGGAATAGTGGGCCATTCCCAATGGGATGAGCAGGTTTGGGATGAGCAGAACTAGGTCAGTTTGATTAGGTTTTCTAGACCAGGTCACGCTGGACGACAGATCGGGTATGGTCTAGCTGTTCAGATCGAATCAGACTCAGGTTAGACCTTCTCAGAAAAATAAATGTTACATTCATCTCATGTATCCTTTTGATGATCCATTTATGGTGTTGGGACCATTATGATGATACAATAATTTTCAAATAATCAAAGTAATTTTTTATATAATTTAGTTTATGATCCAATGGCTTGAGGGATAGGTTCTCCCAGAATAAGCACGATATGAGATAAATCATGCGGTTTGTGGTGACTACGTGATCTTGGTTACTATGTGACTTGGGGGTTACATGACTCATCAACTCTCTATTGTCCATTGAAACTATATGCATCATCAATGATCTAAGCACCATCAAGGCTCTATGCTCCATTAATGCTCCATGCACCATTGATGCTCCATGCACCATTGACACTTCATGAACCATTCATGCCCTGGGTGCCATCGTCTCTCTAGGCACCCGCGATGGTACATGTATCATGGACACTCCATGAACCATCGACACTGTGTACACCCTCAAGTGTTTGTGGTACATTAAATTTCCCAGTTTCATTGACACTTCGGCTATCATGGAGACTGAGAGATCTGTGGACTAATACTGAAATTCCCTCTCTTCAAGATTCATACATCTACCTGTTTGAGCTGACCGTATTGAAAATAATTCATGTGTTTCATTTGTGGTGTACTTTTTATGATTCCTTTTGGGTATATTTCATGTATTTATTAGTGTTATTTCAAGTGTGGTATTAGAGTGTCCTACTATTTATTGTTTTACTCACCATTGTACGGGCTTTTCCCACACGTGTGGTGTCTTGTGTAGATGACCAAAATATTGATTGGTTCCAAGGTGGACATGGACTAGGTGGTATATAGAGGGATCATATGGTCAAGGTTTTATCTTATGGATTTAGGTAGTGGTCCTAAACCTACGCTTCATGTTGTTTTTTCTATATAAGAGTTTCAAGAAGGATTGCATTCACTTTGTGAGACACTTTCTCTTGGTAGTCTTGTATTTTGGCCCTCTTTACATTATAAGTTTCCTACTTTAGTAATCTGTTGTCGGTGTCTCAGTTTATGGATATATTGCCTACTTATTTTTTTACATTTCATAATTTTGGTCATGGAGATGTGTGCATGTGCATTGGTACTTTGGAAAATTCCTCATATTTGACAGATATTCCTACTCAGTGCTTGTATTCATCCCTTGGCTTATCGATGATAGGAATGGGATAATCACGACATGGACCACATTTGGACGGGTCTATAAATTGCGGTATAAAAGGTGTTCATTTCAACCTAAAGAACCAAGAGTCTGTGATATTGTTTTTTGGGAAATAGTGTAAAGTGTTTCAAATTCAAATTTTGGACTGGGGAATTTAGTGTTGGTGTAGTGGATGATGTATCTATACACTAGGACTCGAAATTATTCTTTTTAACTTAGTTCCTGAATAAACTAGTTTCATTTAAATTAAATGGTACTTGTATCATAAAGGAATTTGAGTGAGTTCTCAAGTACTTCTATTGTCAACTCACTAGGTATAGTCTATTGATTGTGGTACATCATGATCTATTTCAGGATTCCTCCTTGTAGAAATCCATCCCATATTCTGATGTGTGATCATGGGGATAATCTTCTTAGAGATGAGTTGTTTGTATAGGGACTAGGGCTAGATATAGCACATTCATGTGTTGTACTATTGATAAGTCCACCAGGACATCAAAAGATACCAACATACCTATCAGTAGAGGATAGACACAGGTTGAGTGCATTTTTTGTGTTCGAAAGGTGTGACCTTCTAGGTTTAGGGGTGATACAAACCCCCAGGTAATTCAGGATTGGGTAGAGGTAGTAACAAGTGTGTTCCGCCTTGTGAGGACACCTTCAGACCTGATGGAAGTTATAGATGTGATCCTTCTGTAGGGATTAGCTAGGTGATGGTGGAGAATAGTGATGTATACATATGACAAGAGGACTCTATTTTTGTCAGAATTTAACACCACATCATGGTGGAGATATTTTTAGTGACATTACACTCAGTGTACATACAACAAATCCTGAATCTGAATTAGCATAGTCTGACAGTAGTGGATTACTCGACGATATTTGTGGATCATTCTCACTACTCTATGGATATGTTACAATACACATTATTCAATGCATAAACCAATTATAGGGGCTATCACAGGAGATCATCGAATTCATTATATCGCTTAGTGTCCCTATATATGCTTGGGTAAAAATGTGATCCCTATTAGTGGAGATCATTCTGGCATAGTAGACTCAAGCTGTGTGATCTACCTATAGGCACATGTTGTTGAATCTTCGGCAGTGGGTCACTGATAGTAGATGAAGGGACCCAAGTAGGTTAATAACTCCAAGGGATGACCCTAGGACATGGGATCAGCAATGCAGGGATCCTAGGGGAGAGTGAGTCATCCGATGGACATACTATGTAACACGTGCTGCGGTCTGGGACACATGGCTTGATATTGACCATCTAGTTGTATAGACAATTAGTAGAAATTTAAGGGAACATCATGGAATAGGATGAAGTAGGAGGATGGTTTTCCCTAGGGTGGTGTGTATGTGAGGGGATTATGATGAGTATTAGGTGGTGGACAAATGTTCTATGTACTACCATCACCACCCCCAGGTGGTCCAACACGGGCTCAGAGATCTGGTGGATAGGTATGAGGCATTCTTCATGATATGGAGGCTTATGAACCCCACTCTAATGATATGATTTAGAGTACTATTTGTTTTTTTTACATACTAGCTATTGTTTTTATATACATAGGTTCTAGTCACTCTTTTCTAACCATGAACCTTGTTTGAGACTCGGTGATTCTAGTGGAACTGTTGACTCAATCAGTATGCTTAAACACTTATAAAGGGAGTGATTTAATGATCACACACTATTTTCGATAGTGTCACCTTACTTTTGGGGTAATATTTTTGGTAGAGATCTATTGGTGGTAGTGTCGATCCCTTGTGACATCAATCATGGTATGGACTGGTTATCTACAACTCATGTCTAGATTGACTGTTTTAGGCTCAGAGTGAGGTGTGTCTGCAGTGATGGGACCAGGTTTTCCTTTTTTGGTTAAAAGGAAACACATACAGAACATGTAAACCTTTCAAATTTTATGGTGCATCCAATTACACATCTGTTGTCTATCCTAAACCTTGGAATAGTAGACGATATAATTCCATAGTTTCTGGTAGTGGTGGCGGAGTATGAGGAAATATTCCTGAGAAGGTACTTGGATTACCTCCCCATAGAGAGGTATAAATTTGTATTTAATTGTACCCCAGGAAAAATATGATATGTATAATTATATATCTGATGTATCCTATAGAGCTTCATGAGTTTTGGGTACTACTAGAGGGCTTGTAGAGGATGATCTTTTTGAGACCTGATGTTTCACCTTGGCCAGCCCCAGTTTTCATTCCCAAGAAGGCAGATGGGATCTTGAGATTTTGTGTGAATTTTGGTTCATGAATTAGTGTTCCATGATGAATATGTATCCAAAATTTGTAATTGGATACCTCTTCAATTATTTTATGGGAGTGAGGTGGTTTACAAAAATATACCTCAGAAATGGCTATCACGAGCTTCATGTACTAGACAAGGATGAACCAAAGAAACCCTTCAGTTGTTTATATGACCACTATGATTACATTTTGATGTCATTTGGTGTGATGAACTCCCCAAAAGTGTTCATGGAACTCATGAATATTATATTCAAGACATACATAGTCCATTTCTACTTGGTGATCATTTATAACATCCTGGTGTACTCGGTGTTTGAGGAAGAACATGTGATACACATAATGATGGTCCTTGACGCAGTTCAAGAGCACCAGCTTTATGGTAAGATCTAAAAGTTTTAGTCCTAGATTTGGGAGGTCCACATTATTGGATATTTCATTTTAGAGGCTAGAGTTGCAGTAGATCTTGTGAAGATTGTGCAGTTCTTTATTGGGATCCACCCATTCGTTTTACCAAGGTGCATACTTTCCTAGGTTTAGATTGGAACTATTAGAGGATTCTACCTTACCTTTCAAGAGTACTAGAACCTTTGATAGCCCTGACATAGAAGGGGAAGTGTTTTTTGTGGATTTAGAAGTGACATTATAGATTTAATTAGATGAGGTAGATATTTAAGAGTGCCCCATCTTGAAATTATCGGAGGAGGGTGTTGAGTATGAGGTTTCCTATGATGAATTAGGGACCAAAATTGATTGTGTCCTGATGTAGGGTAAATTAGGGATTTCCTAGGGTTCACTCTAGTTTATAATGCGTGAATTGATCTACATGACCCATGATCTAGAGCTAGTAGTGGTAGTCTTTTCAATGAATATGTGGAAACAGTACGTGGTGAGAAAGTGATTTTCCAAATACTCTGACCATAAGAGTCTCAAGTATATCTTCTATTATAAGGGTCAGAAAATGAAACAAAGACTATTGCTATAGTTTCATCAGGACCATGACTTCAATATTTTCTATACATATGGGAAGTGGAACGTAGTGGCTCACACTATTAGTAGATAATACTACTTAGAGTTTCTAATTGAGGCGTCACTGTATTTGGCACATTACATATATACATTGTGGTTGGGGATGAATAATCTTACATAAAGTCATTGTTTGTCACCCATACTCTCTTTTAACAAGTTTGGGAGTCACATATTCGAAATATCAATTGCAAGACACGAAATTCTCATATGTCCATAGGGTATTCCTCTGATGGAAATTTGGTAGATGGGAATCACATCATTCCCTTCAGAAGGTTCACAGTAGTTCCAGTGACATTGAGGGTGGAGGTCATGAGAGAGATTCACACATCCCATTGGTTGGTACAACTATGAGTGGAAATGATATATCAGGACCACCGACATTAGTTCTGTGGGATAGGGATTAATATGGTGGTGGCTTAGTTTGTTTATCGATTACTCACTTTCCAACAAGTAAAGGCTATGCACCAGGTTCCATCATGCTTGGCACAAACACATAAGATGCCGGGATTGAAGTGGGATGGCATATCAAAGAACATTATTATTTTTTAGCACACACATTCAAGGGTAATGATACCATCTCAGTGATCATTGACTGTCTCGCCAAGTCAAACCACTTCCTACCGATCCGTGAGCACAGTTTCGTATAGATCTGTGGAAGCATCTATGTGCAAGAGATAGTATGTCTTCCATGAGTTCAATCTACGATCATATGATATTGTGATTCGTGTTTCACATCCCGGTGGTGGAAGGGTTTATAAGTGGATTTTGGGACATAGTTGATCTTGAAAAAAGCATTTCATCCCCATACATATTGCTAGATGGAGAGGACCTTAAAGGTTTTTGATGACATTCTATGAGCTTGCATCCTAGATGTTGGAAATAGTTGAGATAATCAATTACCACTAGGGTAGTTTATGTAAAACAAAATATATCAGTCTACCATTGGTATGAAACCGTTTGATGCCTTGTATGGGTAACCATGTAGGTCACCATTACGCAAGATGAACCCTAGGGTGTCCAAACTAATGGGTCTAGAGTTGGTCCAAGATACCACTGAGAAGGTTTAAATCATCCAATAGTGGATGAGGATGGCACAGAATAGGATGTAGTCATATGCTGAGAAGTGATGGAGTCCTATAGAGTTTGAGGAGGGAGACCATGTGTTCTTTTGGGTATCACCTTGACAAGGATTGAAGAGATTTGTCCATGGTGATAATTTATCTCCAAGATACATCGGCTATTTTTAGATTCTAGGAAGGGTGGGTGAGGTGGTGTACCACCAAGATCTACAACCTCATTTCTTAGGGTGCCAGATGTATTCCATGTATTGCAGCTAAGGTGGTATGTGCATGATCCATTACATATCATCTACTAGGGAAACATGGACATTGATGATGGGGATACTATTGAAGATTACTCAGTGGATATTGAGGATCGATAGGATTTGATCCTCCATAGGTGGTCGATTCATTTATTTAATATTCAGTGGTAGAATTGAATTCCTTAAGAGAGATCATGGGAGAGTGAGGCTCAGATTCATGCCCAATTCCCTCATTTTTTTGAGAAATATTTTTTATATTACAGGGACGTAAATCCAAATGTTGAAGTGAATGTAGTGACTTATATTTAATATGGTATTATTTTTATTAATTAATTAAAAAAAATTACAGACCATGTTGGAAGACTACATGAGATTCTGAACCCCGATGTGAATGGAATGATACACCGAAGAATGATATGTTTTTAATAAACCATGTGTACAATTTCTTTTTTAAATGGGAATCCCTTCTAAATTGGTATGAATATGGAAAATATAAGGGAAACATTGTTTTAAGAGTAGAAAAATTACCTTGGGCAGGGTCTAACATCGATCAGCGTGGGTTTATAGTGAATGATAGGAAATGGACATTAAAATCATTAAAATATTTTAATAAACATATTTTATTTGAAACATTCTAGTTTTATATTTTAATGAAAACTTTTCCAAGAATTCATGGCTATCACCATAAACCTTGATTTTCTCTATGGGGTGGAATGAAAATTTATCGATGAAAAACACTAGTGGATCAAGGATTAACAATGACACGGAACTCTATTCTCTGTTAATGACTGATCTAAACTTGAGGTAGGGTGTTTAATATCTTCATGATTTTTCTTTCCCATTCATAGATTCATACGATGAACGCATACCAACCAAAAAATAGGTTTATCCATGATTCATTCGTTATATAGGAATGGATAAATTCTTGTGGGTTTTAAAATGGGAGATTCAACATTCTGATTATCTATTATTGTTCTTTGATAGACATTATGACATGAAAAAATCAAGGCCAACATGAACAAGGACATGATCTATTCCACTTGCGATATTTGTGGATTTTCTTTCACCTCATCCAATTGAATTCATAATGAATTCTTTTCATGTTATTTTCCTTCTCCAAGATAATTTGAAAACATATACGAGAAATATAAACCGAGGACCAATTTTGTGATGACACCATAGAGGGGAGATGGCAGTGCAAGGTGGTGGCATCCAGAGGAGGCAAATCCAGAAGGTTCAGTTAGATTGCAGCAGTGTAAGGCTGCTGACGAGGTGGCTAGCAGTAGAGGAAACACTGGCCCATCAAGGGAGGCCAGGCCAAAAAGATAACGATTGGTTGAGCCTCCATTGGGGTAGTCGGTGGTGATAGCATGACAAGGTCCAAGCAAGACCACATCTATGGGAGCCCATGACAACAAAAGATGTGGGAGGTGACTAGGGTTTGCTGTAGGAGGCCACAATATTGAAAATAATATGTGGCTTAGTGCCACGTGGAGCTAAAGTGGCAAGCGTGTGGTATCCACGGGCTAGCGGGGTGCGATAGGATAGCCACACAGTTAGTCAAGACTTAATGGATATTGGGAACTTCCAGGGTTGGAAACAGTTTGAGGAGTAATATTTCCCATAATGTGGCCCGGACTGGGTATGTCCAGCCACCCTAGCAGCCCAACGACCTAGAACAAGTGGTCCTACTGGCCGTGTCCATCCAGACTAGCATGTCATACTAGAGGGACGCAGCTAATAGGATGAGCCTAGCAGGATTAGATTGTTTGGAATCGACCAAACTGATTCATGTTGAAGGGGGATGAGTACAGTGGGTCAGAATAGTCCCAGACCTTAACCGGGTTAGACCTCCTTAGAAACAGAACTGTAATGTTTGAATCATGTGATTTTCTGATTAGTAGTTTGCTTCCTAGGTACCCTTGAGGTGAGATGGTAATTCTGAGATAAAATAAGATAGATTTTTTTATGTTGGTTTAATTTCTAATTTTTTTAGATGTATGTTCTCATGGAATAGGTGTGCTACGGGTTGAATCATTCAGCTGGTTGTGACTCTGTGATCTTGGTTACTACATGACTTGTGGAAAGTAAGACCCATAGATGATACATGCACCATCGATGTTATGTACTCCATCATCACTCCATACTCTATTGACGCTCTGGGATACATCTATGTCACAAACACCATCTTCACACCGTGTTCCATAGATGTTATATGTTCCATAGACATTATGTGTGCCATGCATGTTTTGTGATCCATTGATTTAGTGTGCTCCATCGATGCTCCATGTTCTATCAACACTCCTTGCACCATAGACTCTTTGTGGACAATCGATGCACTGTGTTCCATCGATGCTCTGTGTGCCATCGATGCTCCATGCACCATTGATGACCCATACACCATTGACCCACTATGTTCCATCGACGATATGTGCGCCATCAACACTTTTTCCCCATTGATGATTTTTTCCATTGATGATATGTGCTCCATCCACTCTCTTCATACTTTTGACACATATAGATTCCTGAAGACTGAGATATTTATGGACTAAGACTATAAATCCCTCTCTTCGTGGTTTACACTTATACCTATGTCAGATGATCATATGGAATATACTTATTTATTTCATTTGTGGTGTACTTTTTGATTTTACTTTTTTGTATACTTCTGTATTTCTTAGTTGAATCACCTTTATGGTTTCAGGGAGTCCTACTGAGTATTGTTTACTCACCCATATATGGGGTTTGACCAGACATGTTGTGTCTTGTGAAAAAAATTGACACTGTGTCGAAGTCCTTATTAGAAAATTCTAGGTGGTTTTTAGAGTGATCAGATGAGAGATGTGTGCTTTTATGGCTTCAGGCATTGGTCATACACCATCAGGTAGGGTTTTCTACGGATAAGTTTTTGGAACTTGTTCATTCACTCTTGCAAGCTTTTTCTTTTGGTGGGCTTGTATTCTGGCCTTATTTAGGTTCCAATTTTCGTACTGTGGTACTCTATTGCATGTATCTTGGTTAATGCATGCATTATTTACTTAGTGTTTTTAGATTTTGTTATTTTTGTTTTTAAGATGTGTGTGTGTGTGTACATGTACGATGGATAATTCCTCCCATTTGATAGATATTTCATCTCGGTGCTAGTATCCATCCCATTGGCTATCAAATGTGTGCTTAAATTAGTCATGGAATGGGCCCCTATGGGATGGTTTGTGAAAAATTTATCCATAGACCAATTTAAATGCCAAAATATTTTCTAAATCCCAATTTTTAAATTTGAAATTATCCTCACCATTGTTTTCAAAAATATACAACATTTTTAAAAAAATCATTTACGATTTTTTCAAACATTATATCACATCAATCAACATTACCATTTTATCTCAAAAAGATGAAAAATAATTGTATGAATCATGTGAAAAATTTCAATAAAATACATAAAAATACATGAAATGCCTATGTGAACGTATATATTCAAATCATTTTCAAATTTTATGTCCTTTTAAAATACCAATTAAAAAAATTTATAAATTCATTTATATATTACACCAATTCAATGAAACATGTAATTCAAAAACATATAATCATTGTGGTATGATATAACTCATTAAATAAAATATAATATTATCCATTATAATACAAGAATATTCAAAATAAAACTTTCTAAATAAAATATTAATAAATTTAAATTACCCATTCTTCATAGGGTCTAGTTTTGTTAAATTCCAACAAATAAATGTAAATGTAATGATAAAAATATATTTGTGACTTTTAATTATTTTTAAACAAAATAAATATAAATATAATATATTTAATGGTTTTATTATGTTCTATAAATTAAAACATTACAATATTAATCATTAACAAATCCATAAATAATCAATCAATAGAACAAGTACAATATGTATTATCAACATGATTCAATATGATGCATGATATTATAAAAATTAAAATAATATGACAAAATATAATAAAATTAACCATCTAAGCCACAAATGTTGATATATCCCTACTAAATTTCCCTTTAATATGATTATAATGGTAGGACATATTAATATATTTATTCCCATTTTTTGAAAAGCATTAATCCATTTTAAAAATATCCAAAAAAATATAGAATATATGAAATAGTGTCTCTTATATCATTTATTAATAACCCACCTTGGAATTATTCCATGTTCCCCAAGGAATAACTTTATAGTCCTCGGGAATGTTTCTTAATCACCCAATAATCATGACCAGAACAATGATTTTTCATATAACTATTTGGGGACGCTATTTCCTATATACAAACTAAACTCCTTATGTTTATATTATACAAGAAAATAATAAGAGGTAACAACAATTTTGACAAAAAATTCATGTTTTACAAAAACAAAATTATACTAATTATAATTAGTTAATAATGAATCCTATGTATAAAAAATATAATGAAAACATAATCCACTAGGAATTTATAAATGACTTAATATTATAAATGTCACATATTTACTACAGTGTATTTAATACTCAACATTTTAACAAATAAAAATCATAATCCATGGTTTATAATGGTAATTCGATAGTCATGAAAATAATACAATATATAGTTAATAAAACATTATCCCAAAGTATTCAAAAAGGCCCCCCATATTTTCATTCACTCATCCCAGAAGTCATTAAAACATGTATATCAATAAGATTTGTATAAGTGAAAAAATTATTATATATAGTGATATTATACATAACTCAGTTGGATAACACAACCATCCCTTGATTATATACCAAAAGTTAACATGAATGCATGGGAAAAAATTAATTTCAAATTAAAAAAAATCTATTAAATTAAATAAAAATATAATTAATAATTAATTTATGTCTATTTTTTTACATGCGATGAAAATTCCCAACCATGCATGCTTTATACCTTGATAGGATTTTAATACCATGGTGTGGGGAAAATACACATGATTATAACTCAAATAGAAACTAAAATGGTCCAAATACATTATTTTCATATCCATTGGGAAAATAAAGGCTTCTAAATTCGACAACATGCTTAGTATTACAACATGATGAAAAAATCACATTGGATAATCCTCTATAATCATTCACTAAGAGAATAAGTGTCGAAATGAAATAGATAACTGAATCAATCATTGTTATAGGAGGTAAAATAACACCATTATAATCATTCCATATAAATAGTTGTTCATTAAGTGTCTGTTATGGTTAATAATCCCAATTCCTACAATCCCTAATACAGTGGAACTCTTGTAGACCATATCACTAGTTATGGGTCCAAACCCATTAATAGGATTATATTATAACATTATAATTACCATGTTTCACTGAATAAATACCTTAATAATTATCTTTTATACATATAACTAATTTTCAATTTCAATATAATATTTTCCCCATGACAAATATAGGTAAAATAATATCAATATACATTATAAGAACATCCCATTTTGAATAAATTTTGTATCTCATGTTAATATATTAAATAATTTATATATGATTGTAATGATATCCAAAAAATATAATATGAGACTTCTCATAATCAAATCTCATCAATAAAAAAGTTATTTATCATGAAAATTTCAATTTTCAAGTATTTATAAGAATTTGACAATCCAACTGTGAAATACACCAAGTAATAACAACCATTCCTTTTTAAAAAAATTCTATATTCCTTGACCTACTCATTGAAAAAAATTTATAAACATTGTATTTTGATTAATTAATTTTTTAGAAATATATTATTTAATATAATTTTTTCCCTTATAATTGATTTATTTTTGTATTTTTTTATAAAATTATTAACATTGATATATTTTTTAAAATTATAAAGTCATAAATAATATACAAAAAGCATATATTAATCAATATATTAATTACTGGAATTAATTTTAATTACAAAACACTGATTTTAAAAATCATTCATGAATTACCAAATGATGGAACATTGGTTGTTCCTTATGATAATTGGAAATCTTGAGAAAATAAAGTGATTTATAGTAATTTAGGATAACATTTTTTTAAATTTAGTTTCTTGGAAATAATTTCTTAACACACCATGAATTAATATCAGAAATCAAATTATTTATATAAATTTTTATCCAAATAATTAAATGCAATTCATTTCCATTTGACTTTATCTAGATTAAAATTTTTTATAATAATTAAAATGAATGGCCTATTTATATAAGATTATATATATTTCTGAGCACTCTACTTAAGAGATTAATTACATAGAAGAAGTAATTTATGAATAATTTTTTTTCTAAGAACTTTATTTTTTATTACAATATATAATATTGAAAAGTTAATTGATAGAAAATTACATTTGGTATATATGAAACTAAGTTAATCTTTTTATAAGATATTTTTTTCCAAATTTTTTATGTTTTAATATTCTATATATGTTTAAAAAGTCCTTATATAAATAAATTTTCTCAGGTATTATGGAACTTGTATTTAGAAGAAGATGAAATGAATATATAATAACTTAAAAGAAACAAATAAATTTGAAATGGATTAGCTAATGGAGATATATGAAGAGTCATCCTTTCAATAAACAGAGATATAGTACAATAAAAATTCTATAAAAGTGATGGAAAATGATATGAAGGATTGGAACTATTTCAAAAATAGAACATCACTTTTATTGATATGGATTGGAAGTGGGTGGAGTTAAATTCCATGATAAATAATAAAATAATATTATTTACCACTATTATGGTATTATTTATCATTTGTTTCTAAGTTTTTATAATAGGGGATGAAACATATGTAACTATATAGTGTATTTAATTTTTTTGAACCATGAATTTTTATTCAATATTTTGTTAAAAAAACTCTAATTGTAATTGAAACATTAATATAAACATAGAATAAATGTAGTGCAAAAAATCCTAAAAACTATGACATGGACCATAGTATCAGACACTAACATGTTTGGGATGAAATTTCAAAGGATTTCAATGAATGCATAATAATAGAACATTGATATTGATTAAATCTTTTAAGGGAAAATATAATTATTATGTGGATTATTGATTTTTGAAGTAATTATATGGTGAATATGTGATGATGATTTTTATAATAGATGACTCTAGTAATAATTTATATTATAAACTTGACATATATACTTTACAATGAATAATTTCTACTTGAATTGTCCCACTCCAAAATTATGAATAAAAATACCAGTTACGTTTTCTATTTTTTATTAATAATATATTTATATTGTTAATAAAATAATTACTAAAAATATTGATGTTCCCTCCATGATGCACAAATAAAACCAAATAATTTTTATTTTAATTCATTATACATTACTTACTTAGCAAAATAACATTTTTTCAGTCCCTCAGAGGTTGAAATGGTATCTTTCTAGTAAATTTTCTACAATGAACCTATTTACTTTTATAGAGTGTGTTTTTTACACTATAAATATACATCAATAATGTTATGGCACTATTTTCTATGTAATTCATTAAGATCCATTTATTTATATGCATTAAATTTTTTAATTCCAAAATATAGAAAAATATATTATATTAGAACATATAGATTATATATATTAATAAACAATGATTGTTCATTATTGATATTGGAATTTAATTTGTATTATATGTTTACTTTAAGATCATTAAGTGTTGATTTAATTTCCTTGGTCCCTAAAAAAAGATATACATTTATCTATGTGTTGTAATGACCAAAAAATAAATGAAAGAGATCATCCTCTGACATTACAACCTAAAAAATGGATTTATAAAATTTCTTAATTATTTGATATAGAATGAAAAAATATCAATGAGGTTCAATGAATTTAATGTTCCAAGAGTTTTTGGTAATTCATATAATATCATATTAATAACAAATTATAGAAACATTGAAAAGAAATATCCCTATAATTAGTACAATCCTGCATTATATGGTAATTTAATAGAGGATATATTGAACTTTATCATGTATTTATTGATAATATTTAATTTTGTACCTTTTACTTGAGTTTTATAAGTACATTTGATTTTGTGAAGAGTTTTACTAAATTAATGGGAAATAAATAAACTGTATTTTATAATAATAGAAGGATTCAATAGATCCTAGAAATATATTTAAAATTATTATATCAAAAGATTTTATCCCAATTAATGGACTATGAATCCAATGATATGAATATATACATTTATGAAAAATGATAATAGACCATTCAAAAGAATTTAGGAGAGATTCATAGGTTATAATTTACAACATACTAAACACTAATTTCCACCTAATCTATTGATTTACATTTTATATGAAGTAATTAATGATATTGGATAAAATATAATAGATTATACTATAGAATAAAACTATGGTACACAACCAATGAATTGAAAAAATTAAATTAATATACTTAACATGAAATCATAAAAAGGTTGTAAGGGGGAGAAAAAATATAGTGAATAAGATCACAATTGTAAATGATGTGAATTATCAAATAGTTGGTCTTCAAAGACAATTATATAATTTTATTTCAATAAATAATATCAATACAGATAAATGAAACTATTATTGGATATAAGGAAACAATGCTATGGATTTTATAATGTTTTATATGTCATAAATATAACCATCAGTACTTATGGGTGAGATAAATTAAATGGGAAATTTTAGAAAGAAACTAATCATAAAAAATCAATACCTATACACATATAACATAATAATCAATAATTATCTTAACAGATATTGGAATGAATAAGGATATTTCATACATTATGAAATTTTTAAATATCAAGGTCATTAGAAAACTAGATATAATGATAATATATAACAGAATAATTTTGGGAAACAAGTTTCTAAATAAACCCAGTCTGATAATAAACTAAAATGATTCAAAATTTATAAAAAATTAAAAATAATTAATTAATAATTAATTAATATTTTTAAGGAAAAAATAAAAAATATAAATTAATTTGTTCAATTAAATTATGGTCTTCAATTAATGAAACATAATTTATAATTATAGTATTTATATTAATGAAAGATAAACACCTTAAGAAATAATGGAATGTTTTATATTACCATATAAATAATTACCAAAGAGTGATTTTTGTTAATCAATATGACTAAGTGGTAAATTGTTTGAATGAAAAAAATAAATATTTATTAAGGAGGAATTAATAATAAAGAGAAATACAACCTTCATGGAGAGAATCAACAATATTTTGAGAATGGAATAATTGAATGGAAATAGTCCAAGGTTAATGAGAAAAAAGGGGAAAATATGACCTTCACTATTAAATAATTGGATAGGTTTGGGTTGCCTATTATATTTCCCCCAATGAACCCTAATATAGATAAAAATTATGATAAATTTTTTTATTAATTTATATAGTATTATTGAGGATTAACAAGGTTCTTCCAATGAGGTAATTCCTGAGTGGTTGTGGCTCTTTCTTGAAAACTGAAAAAACCCAGGTTGAAATCCATGTGGGGTTGGATATCTAAGTTATAGTATAAGAACTATAGAATTTACTATAGCAAGTATATTGTGGTACTGTTGTATCCAGAACTATTGATCTAATTTGAGCCTCTAGGCCACTTGGTTGGGCCAACTAGTCTCATGGACATCATTACACAAAATTCCCTCATGTATTAGGGCATTTAAGACATCATAGTCTATCAGTGCATTAGGGATCCCGGGAATTAATGTCCAATAATATTTTCCAGAATATCACATATGAGCAGGACCTGCATGAGAACTCATATAAAGTAGCATCCAATTAGACAATTTAACCAGATTAGAAGGATGGGAGGGTATGAAATTGCTCATTCGTACTAGAAAACATATAGTTATTTATGGGGAAATTATAGATAAGCACCCATGAGAGGTTGGGAGCAAGACAACTTAAATGATACAAATTCTATTGAGGTAGAGATCTTGTGTTGTCAGGTCTTGGGATTTGGGGTCATGTATTAGGAATTATTCCTTCAGTATTCAAGTCATTTAATGGCCCTAGTTCCTCTAGGATTATAGATCGTGTAAGTGTTTACCCTCAACCCATCAAAGGGGAATTATACAAAAATAAAGAAAATTCATGAATGCCTTTAGGCTAATTTGACCACCCATTCTAGAGGATTAAGATTACCATACCATTTAGAAAATATTATGAAAGGATACCATCTGATATTAATTATTTGAAGAATTTATTTTTAATTAAGAAATTTACTGAAGATCATGATACATTTCATATTAATATATATTTTAGTACCGCCATTGAAAGTTGGAAAACCTAAAATTTGATTGATCTTAGAAACATTAAAACCATTTATTAGTTTAATCGAAGAAATATACTTGACCTCGTTAAATTTTTAGTGAATAAAAGACTACATATTTTATAGTATTTAATGAAAAAGTATCATAAAAATAAATCATTTATCACATAATATTTATTAAAAATATTTTATTACGAATTATAAATATAATATTAATTGATGTATTTTATGTTATATAAGTAGAAATATATTGGGAAGTTATCATAATTAGTGGTTGTATCTTGTTATACATGGGAGGAGATATAATTGATATAACCATGGGTAGACTCACATTTATATTAATGGAAAATTAATAAGAGGTTCATGTTATTTATACAATTTAAAAAATACTTTTATTGAGGTTGATTTTTTGTTAATGTTCTCGAGGTTATTTTTATTGATATTAAGGATATGGTTTTGAGTTAAAACCACTTGAATAAATAATTATTCAGAATAAAGACATGTTGAATAAATGAAATTCTCAATTATTGAAGATAATATGTAACTTTAATTTTATAAAATAAATGTTGAATCTCTCTGAACTCTAATAAGACCTGTAAAATATTTTTTTGAGAAAAAATTTAATTTTAAAATAAATACACGCCTTTATAATTTGATATATTATTTAAAGAAAATAATATATACTTAAAATTTTAATTTTTAAATATTTTGATAAAAAATAAGTTAATAATTGTTTGTAACTGCTTAAAACACACAATAAAACATTAGTTTGGTTTTTTATAAACATAAAGGGAATATATAATATAGTGTATCAATAGGATTCATTAGAAATCCAATGTAAACAAATATTTGAGTTCTAAATATGATTATATCCTAAAATTAAATAATTAATAGAGTTTGAAGAAGTCTATTTGTTTTACACTGATGTAGTATATCCCATTTCTACTATTTTTTGGGTTATGCAAATTCAATTGGGCATAAGGGAAAGAGGAATCATGGTGGTTTCAAATGATAAGAATGTAATAATTAAGAAACGAATTATAAAGAGATATAGAGTTGGTCATATATAATATAATGTTATATAAAATTACATAGAAAGGTCATTTCCTATGTCTTGTTATTGATTAGATATTAGAGAGTATCATATACCATGATTTTTAGTATTTCATGGATAATTTATTAGGAATTAATCATTTGTATGTTACTCCTAAAAACCATGTTAAACTATATTCACCTTATCATATGACTCATTTTCTTATAATAGAATGACTTTTGGATTGTATGTAAACCATGTATCTTTTTAGAGTTGTATGATAGAAATATTCTTAAGATTATCGTAGGAAGGTATTGAAATTATAATGGAAGAATTTTTAAATTTTTATAGCATTTTAAAACCTGATTAGTGAAACATTAATTGGTATTGATGATATATTATGTGAAAAAACATAGTTCTAAAAATGGATAAATATCATTGTATGGTTAAATAAGTGAATTTTAATGGGAATAATATTTCCATGGTGATAATTCAAGTCGATATATCTAAAGCTTAATTCTATACAAATTTTATACTACAAATTTGTGTTCAACATGATTCGAGTTTTTTTTATCATGTTGGAATTAATAGATGATTTCTCTTGGAAATTTCTATAATTTTTTAGTAAATTTGTTCAGTTTTAAATAAATAAAAACATTAAATTTTGATCAACAATGTATATATAAATTTTATTTACTAAAAGATAAGATATTTACACCTCCTTTTATAACATCTTCATACTGGTGAACGCCTGTTTATGTTATTTATGATGCTAGTAACTTTTTTAACTTTGTTATTCCTAGGTATATTAAATATGGTAAGAGGAATATTATACACAACAATAAAGGATTTTCAATGGATATAAATTTAATTTCTAGACTATGAAAAATGAAATTCTTGTAGTAGTCCATTCAATGGAAAAAATTAGACAATACATGATTGGTTAATAAGTAATGATTTTTATGGGCTGATCAGTATTAATATAGTTTACGTAAATGAGGGATGATAAATCAAGAATCATTATACGGTTATTACTTATTTATATTTTTTACATAGGAAATAAAATGCAACACAGGTGATGAAAAACATATGGTAGTTTATTTATATTGGATTTATGTCAAAAGAGAAGTCAATCATACACCAAAGGGAACATCATTCCCTAAAGGAAAATTATTTTCTATATGGAAATAAAAACTATCATGAATTCAGTTTTTAACTATATGGATGTAAAAATAATTTAAAGGACCATATCATATAAACATAAGAGGTGATTATTAGATTATACAATGAATTAGTGTTTAGGTACTTGATTTCATGTATGGATGATATCTTTTAAATCTTTTTTATAATTTACAAAGGATTTAAACAGTTGTGAGAATACAAGTTGTGACACAATTTTGTGCATTGAGAGTACAAGTGTTTAGTGTTTAGGTACTTGATTTCATGGGGCACATACTAGTGTCTTGATGAAATGAACATATCATTATAGAAATATACTATGTTTTAAAATAGGTTAAAGCAAATTCTATACATAATAAAAAAAGGATATCAATGTGGTGAAGTATTGGAGGAAATACAATTCAATCAATTTAGAGTTCCAGGGGATATAATTAATAAAAATGTTGTTTGTCAGTGAATATGGATACAATGGATACACTAAGTTGGCGGTGAATCAGTGTATCCAAAACAATTTAAATTTTAATCATATTTCAGTTAAATCTCTTAGTATAGTTAGATATTGACTCTATTACATGAATATAATATTATTATACTTGTAAAATAATAAAAAATATAAATATAATAAATAACCCAATAATATTTGCAAGGACTGTCCATAATGTGTGATCATAATCCATGTTCCATCTCGCAATCACCATTGGTATAGATTTTATAATTTAATTCAACCATCAATTTATAATTGGTATAGTGGCATCAGCCTTCACCTAATGATTCATAGCACCACACAAATATAATCACACTGTATCACAATGTTCATACTTAGTAACCCTCTAGTAATAATGATTTATGAAAAATTAAAAATATTACTTGATGTTCTTGGTTGAAACAAATATTATATAAGGACATACCCTCTATGTAACATAATAGATATAACTATATTTTCTAACTTCCGTTAGTAATGAATATTGCTGATAATATGAGTGACTACTTTATTTGTCTCGTTCCCACTACATTCAAAAACTTCAAGGATTTTACTTCTTCTTATTGTAAAAATCTCGGATGAAGACATATTTTTAGTCTCATGAAACCTAAAATTTATCCACTCAATTTTTTAAAAAATCTATGATGGATCCCAATAGATTCATTTTCCTAGATTTTAAAATTTTTATCCACACTTATCTTTCTTCAATGAACCACATTTCATGTGAACAAAAATCATTAAATTATCACATACATCTTAGATAAATGAAATAGAAAAAAATAATATGTCTTAATATAGCAAAATTAATGGTTTGATTATAATAAATCCATTTTTACATTACATGTTCTTTCCCTTAATGGCTTATTAGAGACAACCATGTTAGTCCTCTCCCAATATTCTTAATCAATTACCCAATCTACACCCATTTAATTCCATAATATGAAATCAATATCAAGAATCATTCTATAAGGCCTCCATAAAATATAGTTTTGAATATAAAAAATACTCATTAGTTTTTCACATTTTAATTCATTGGCTCAACATGATTCAAATATTCTTCCAGAACCTTCTTATGAAATGAAGGAAGTACTTATAGAACACCACTCATTTAAAAATCACATTTAAAATTATTTATGACATTCAAAACACTCATTATGCCTCACATATTTTTTTCATTTCAAATTTGGAACTGAATAGTAGAATTTCATTATCAAATTTAACCATATATATTATTCATTAAAGTAGAATAATTTTTTTCTCATTCAGTTGATCTAAAGTATGGACTTTTTATTCACTGAATTAGGATCACGGATTTTTCATAAAACTTGAGTCACAATTTAAATGTTATGTTATTATCACTAAGGAAGATATTTTGAATCTTAATATTTTTTTTATAAACATAATTTATAATAAAATGATATTTAATATACATCCTAGGTGTAATATATTTTCCTTAGAAACATTCCAGCCCACCCAAATATCATACATAATATATAATATACATTTTCATCTGTATTTTTAATTTTTCTTATCTTAGAAACCTTGTGTGTATTGAGATATCATAACAGTTTCCCAACTCACCATTCCATATGAATTTTCCATTATTCAAATATCATCAATAATAGAATATCATACATGTTTCACAAAATAACATACAGGAATATCAAATAACTCTTTTCACTTACACATATGATAATTTCCTTTTTAATTTCTCAACTTACTCAAATATTATATGTGATGAATCATGTTATTTAATTAACATATTTGTGGTTATTAGTAGTTAATTTACCTTAATGTAATTTTGGTACAAAAAAATTCTTTTTTGATACTCAAAATGTCTTATATTCCTAAAATCCATAATTAAATTATTCTATGTGGTATCACTGTAGGATAATTCACTTTTAAAAATAATAAATTTATCTATTTTCACTTACATGTTCAAAAATCACTTATATGTAGGATAATAATCATTAATAGTTGTCATATTATACTCCATGGGGAATGTAATATGTTCTATTTCTCCATATATTCAACAACTAGAATATTGTTTCCAAATTTCATTAAAACAATCACACAACCTATTGAAATAATCACACATCATCTCAAAACCTCTTAAACACATCAAAAAACCCAGGTACATCTCCCCAATATTGAATAACTCTTTAAATCTCTTTTATCATGTTGGAAAAAAAATAAAACAATCAATTAACAATATCAATAAATCCAAGGACAGAACAATCCCTCCCTTTTGGATTTGTTGGGAATATAAATATAATATTTTAAAAAACATGATATCTTTTTAGAACACATAAAATTACATTAAAATCATCACATCACAATTTACCTCATTATTCAATGTGTCTTTCCCTACACTATAAGATAAGGCAATGATTTTATGTGAATTATATACCATAGTGAAACAAATATGCGGTTAAGTGGCATATATGAACTCCACCTCAATTCATATAACCATTCTCAATTTCATGTGTCTCAACTATTAATCATTATCCATAGATTCAAAATTTGTCCCCTTTTTTAAAAAAACAAACAAATCAAGGTGGAGGTATTTTTTATACACATTTATGTGAAAGGGGAAGTATGAACATATAGATCATGACATAATTCATAAAAATGCTACTTTGGTAATTATTTAGTAAAAATATCTATAACTTGTACGGTATTTCCAACAAAATCAAGCTTTACAGCACCTTATAACATATTTTATTTGATAAAATTATATCAATGATTAATGTGGATTGATTTAAAATATTAAACATTATTATTGGAATGATCTAGAGAACATTTATTTTTCTAGGAAATGCATTGGGGAATCAAAATCATTACTCTCAGGTCACATAACTGGACCTACATCCATATCATCTAAATCAATTTATGTATCACCATAATGTATTTTTATTTAGTTATTCTCAATTCCATGTAACTTTTCTTTCTTATATTTCATACCACACATATATCGCCATGGAAAAATGTTACCAAAATTAGACTTCCAATCAACAAATTCTCTATCCCAATCATTACATTTAAATCCTTATAATGTAAATTCAGAATTAGACCTATAAAATAGGCCAAATTTCAATGTTTTAATAAGATATATTATAATACTATTTCGTTATATATTTCAGGACCCCTATGGGTCACTTTTAATTTTAGGCCCCCAAAGTAATTACAAAAAAAGTATTCATCCAAGAAGATTTTAGATTGAGATGGTAACCAATCAATTTTTTTACTCCATTTTTTTACACATGTTTAATAATTAACATTGATTAGTTTTTTTCAAACATCCATAGGTTTGGAAATCCTTTTGAATTAATCAACGATAATCCTCTTCAAAAAATTTATTAAGTATTTTTGGTGTAATAAAATAAATGAACACTTTTTTGAAAAGCATTCAACCCCATAAAATATGATATCTCAAAAATATTTTACCTAAGAAATATTCTCTTAATATACTAATAAATACTCAAATATACTTTATATCAGCTGTAAAAATGATTTATTCCACATATACTATGAATTTTTAGTCTTTCTAGGTATCTCTTTTACGTATATATTACTATCAAATTTTCCCTTTGGGAATTTTATACTCCACAAGAATCCTTTTAACATGGAATATTAGTATCTATAGGATTTATTTATCCCATATAGATATTTATTAAGCCACAATCATATATTTAATACAATATCAATGAAAAAACAATGTATGTTTTTCAATGAATACTTCCTCTTCTAACTCATTATTAAGGAAAGAATATTTCACATACATTAGGAAGATCCTATACCATTTTGTGTGACGCCACTACAAAGAACATCACAATATTATAAATCATTACTATTTGTGAAAATGTTTCTTCAACATCAACTCCTTCAATTTGAGAGTAAAATTTACACCTGAGAATTTCATTAATTCTTATGGCTTCACCTCTCTCATTTTTCTTGTTTAAAAAAAACGAACATATAGCTAATAATGTTCTTATAACATAGTATTTTTATAATATTATATATGAATTTATGATATATGTTATAAATATATTGTTTCATGGAATCAATCCACTAATTATTTTCTATAGACTACATAACATTTTGAGGCACAACCTGTGAAATGAGTACAATTATATTTACTAATATAATAATTCAAGTGGTTTGTATAGGCGTATATTATTGGATTATACTATTTTTAGAATCAATATGTTTTTTATAAGATGTGATTCCACCACCCATAATATTTAATTCCTTATTCAATATTGGTTTTATATGAATCATTTTATACTAAAATTTTCTCATTTTTAGGTTTCTCAAAATAATTTTTTTGTAATATTTATTAGTTTCCATTATCAAATATTTCATCTATAGACTCAACAATAAAAATTTTTATTTTTTGATTTTAAATTATCTTGACATATGAACATTCCACCATCCATTTTTTACTATTGTTATCTAGAATTTATAACTTATACCATTGGAAACATGCTTCAAAAAGTTAACATCTTCATCATTTTCAAAAAATCTACCCAGATTAGTTTTTGAACTTCATGTAAGATGGGATCCAAAATAATTTTATGTATTTTGTATTTGGATTTTTTTTATTCTACACCACATATAAATTTTTATGGTTTTGGGTCTTATAAACAATATATTTTGAATGTTAACAATAATGAAAATAGCTTCTCTCAAAATAATGAATTTATGTATAATCACATTATATGAGTGGACTTAGATAGCATCTATTATGGATGTTCATAGTAGGGAGAATGAATTATCTCTATGTGGATTCTCATTTACACACTAATATTAAAATTCTACTCAAACACACGATTTATTTATGGGAGTATGGTGAGATATACTATTTTTTAATCCCATTATTTAAAATGTTGTTCTAAAAATAATTTATTGGGAATAATTTTCCATTTATTTTTCTTATCAAATTTATATAAACATCATTCTATTCATCCACCTATATTCTAAAAACATTTGACATTGGAATTTTCTTTTATTTTGTACATCATAAATAGAAGAATTTTAATTCAGGACAATTAATATATTAATATAAAGAAATCGATATCACCTTTGGTTGACTTAGTAATAGTGGGACCATATATATATATAAATTAGTTCTATATTTAATGTGTAAATTGTGTCCATTAATTTTTGTTTCAGTGAAGCCATCCTTCTCTTAAAAAATGAATAAAAACAACTTATATTTATCTCATGAGCATGTGAACGTCTATCATAGCTTCATGCTTTAAAATATTTCATATATTTACTCATCCAAGGAGGATAAGTATTCTATACCATAGTTCATATTTATCTTTATCACTATTGTAACTTTATTTAGATAGATCACTAATATAATATAATTTTCCTCTTATTCATTCATCAATAATAAGATATCTTCCATCTTTGGAATTTCTAAAAATGGGAAATATATTTTGGAAAATAACTTCATTTCCCCTAAGACATGGTCTTATAACACTTATAAAGTTATGTTACCTTCCTTAAATAAATTAAAAATTTATACACAAGAGTCCAAATGACTTAATCTAAATAATATATATACCTTTTACGATTATTTAAAAAACATTACCAAATATAAATAACAATGTTTAATGTTTCATAGTGTATTCCAAAATTTTTGGGCATGTTCATATTTATAGAGAGCCCAATATCAATTAGTCATGTTTTTCATTTATTTCATACCATCAAATCTACCACTATAAATAATGACTTCCAATATTGATTCTTCTTTCAACGTTTTTTTCCATTTTCATAATAAGATAACATTATTGGTAAGTTTATCATACAATTTTCATCACAATTTCCTAGTTGTTCAAATAAAAAATCATTCATATAATAAATTTTATTCTGAGTAGGTTGTTTTGGGGTGACATAATTCATTTGAGTCTTCTTTGGAAGCTCACATATTTTCATCTCATAATTGATCTAATTTACTTCAAGACTAATTTCAAGTAATGAAATATTGCGCTAGAATATATATGCCATAAGACTATAAATCTCACACAATAATCAATAGCCACGAAATTGAATCTCATGTTCTCACCATAATCATTTTATAAAAATATTATTCTAGATTTATTACTTTGTTATATAGATTTAACCTAACCGTTAATTTTATTAAAAGGGATTGATTTACCTTCCATTATACTTTTTTCAATGGATGTAGAAGAGGATTTATCATCATCTTTCCTAACTAAATAGTTCCTAAATTTTGAATTGAAACATTTAATATTCTTTAAAACATATTGATTTTTTAAAATGATTCATGTATTGATTTAGACTAAAATGTTCTACTATAATTCTTATTTATTGTAGATTTCTTAGACTTGAATTAAAAATATTTCAGGAAGTCTTAATTGAATATTTTTATATCTTTTTTAGTTGAAATAAATTTAAATTCTATCATAATATTTTCTTCTCTAGAAAACAATTTTTCTTCAATATATATGTATATATTTTCATTCTCAATAACATTAATCTTTGATGTATTTAGATATTTAATTATTTTATTTTATCTTTTATGAAAATTTATATTGATTCTATCATTTTTTCATCAATTTTTCTCAGGTTGCTAATTTACTTTTTGATCATTGTGTTTTAGATAAGTTATGCCTCTAATTTATCTCTACATATGTGATCCATGTTTGTTTATTCTCCAAAATACTCTTCACTTCATGAATATTTTTACTACTTATCCACATGTCCAATGAATGTTGTGAGTTTTTCAAATGCATTGTCCTTGGATTTAATACAGGATATAGTGTCTTCATCTTCTTACATACCAATTAAAATAAACTTTTTTCTTCTAGGAAACACTTGTTTATACTCACCAAATTTATTTACATCCATATAAATATTCCACTTCTTTTTCTTCTCCATTTTATCATCATTTCTATTAGCATCATAATTGATATTTTTCTTTTTGTTATAATTTCTAGATAAATTTACAACACTACAACACTAAAAGAATTTTATGGGGTGTTTACCAATTTACATTGTAATATCCATTATTTGGGAACCACTAACATGGTGAACCAAGTTAGTTAGTAAAATTACATCATGAATGGTTCCCTATATTCCTAATGCTTATAACTATATGCAAGGGTCTAATAGATCATATGTGCAGACTATAACTTATTTACTAAAGTAATCAATATAATATAGAAAATGAATAAAATAAAATTATAAAATTAAAATAAAATCATCCACTACTATCCATTTTCCAAATATGGTACAACCAAAAACAACCAATAAATATGTCATTTGATGATAATAGTTCCAATAGTGCAAAAACCCCCAAAATAAATACAATTGATGAATGCCCATAATCGGTCCTGACACCAAGACCATATCATCATATATGACCAACCTAATCCCAACTCAAATCCCTAGAATATTTCCCTTTCATTTTTCTTGACCTACAACCCTGAAATCTTCTTCTGTACCTAATGGTGGCCCGAGAAGGCTATGAGTACAACATATTAGGTCACCAAAATATAGTGTCTATAAAATTTCCAGTCTAAAAAGATAATTCATGTATGTATTAAATAAAATAAAATAATAATTAAATAATACTATGATGTCATTAGTTAACAATATTCACTTTAAAAAATTCCATTATTTTTTACATTTTCATCATTTGTATAATTCTCATTACTAAAATCACTTTTATCTCTTGTTCTATGGGTTAGGCAATAACAAAATTTACACTACATCCTATGTCGTTCTATTAAAATGCATAAAAGTATAAATCATGTTCCATATCTCACTAGGGATAAACATTTCATCAATAATAAATCAAACATAACACGGAGCCTCAGTACAGGTTGTTTCAACAAATTAATATGTTGGGGTATAGATCCTTGTTTCCCATCTTTAACTCGTAAATTACGGGTAGAGTTTAGAACCTCAGAGTAACCGTTACCAGGGTTGTAGATTCTCATGTCCAATAGCCCGTAAATACAACGCCATGTGAACATGATTATTTATCCATTTAAAATATATAACATATAATAAACCATTCACAACCAATATACATAATATTTACCATTCACATATCATTCAAAAAATACATCATCCTCATTCTTAACGCAATAACCCATATACAAATTTTTTAGCATTGTCTGTTTATCCCATTTCTCATTTTCATAATTTAACCCATTTAACATAATAACCAATTTCCATATATTTTTTCATTTAATATATTATTCAATTTCTATGAATTAATCCCTTTTTCACATTAATCATGTCATACTCATTAATCCACTTATGCATTTCCATTAAAAATTCATAATCCATTTTACACATTCACATTAATCCTTTTATCCCCTATTCACATTATACAAAAAATCGATTATCCCATTAACAACATATAGAAATAGAAAATTTTATTTCCGCATTTTTATTTAACCGAACATAACAACATATTAATAATGGGATATATTTTAACACAATTCATGAAATTTAAATTTTTCTTGTTCCAGAATGTTGTCACACACCAAGGGTGGACCTACATTTGTCTAAATAGTCTGAATGCCTAATATTATGATCATTAAGGGTTTGAATCATTATTTATCCAACCATTTTATCTATTATTATTGATGTAATCAATAAAACAATAATAAGGAATCAATATCCTTGTTTTAATGGCACAAATCAACAATAACACTATGGGATATAACTTATATACCATCAGCCTTAATTCCGATAATTATTTCTTTATTATCCATAGGCTTATATTTGTATTAAATCACCATTTGAATACCCAATGTAATATACAGTGGGAAAATATGATTTTTTCGGTTCAAAATAAGAAGAAAGAAACCAAAATACCTAATCTAGAAATGAGAATTAATGGGAGTGTTAGAAATACTAGGAGATTCAATCGACATACAACATAACTCCAAATGGCCTAAAAATTATAGATATTAACCATTGGTAAAATATTTTGGTTTAGGTATTTATCTCAAGATGTATGAAGGAGGATGAGGTTGAAAATTGGTTGAGGAACTAAAAATATAATTGGAGAAATGGAAAAGTATTACATTTCAATGGGAAACAAAGTTTGGCTGCACAGTTTGACAAACCATGCCCCAACTGTGCACTGACATCTATAAAAGAGGGTACATCTCACATGGTTTTATATAAATTCCCCATGTTTTGAAAAATATTGTAAAATCCATAAAAAATTCATCTTTCAAGGTGCATGATATGCCTTTCCCCTTTTCATGGTTTTCTCGAACCATGTGCAAACCATGAAATTTGCACAGAAGGGAAGAATTTCCTTTTAGTTCTTGTATAAAACCCCCAAATCACACCCAAGATTTCTCATATAACCAGTAAGCATTTAATTTTTAAACATTAATCGATTAAAACCAAAACATAAAAAATTGAATACCTCTAATAATAATAGAATCATACATGCATTTCCTTTCATTTTTTTATATTTTAATATTTAAGAGCTATAATTTTTGGATCAAATATACAATAAAATTTTCTAAAGAGTTTATTCACAATCAAAACATCACATACTTTTTCATTGAATCCTCTAATGTTCATATCTATTTCACTTACTCTAGTATATTAATAATCAATGGTTTTTTCAGTCAACTTTATTACGTCCAACATGCTATATCTTATTTATATCTTTTTACCTTTTAATTTGAATTTACCTTCGTATTTTCATTCTAATATATCTCATAATTCCTTGTTAGTTTAGATACACTTAACCTTAGTAAACACAATCTTTGAAAGAGACCAAATAATAGCATTTCTTTCTTTACCATTAACTTCATTATTTCTGTTGTCTGTAAAGGAAATGATCTCCTATTTGATTTAATGGAATGCCAATAGTTACGTTATTTGGATCTTCTATTATAAGTGAAAAAATTTATAAACAAATTTTTTATAACCATATAAATATTTTCTTTGAAAAATAGGAACCCATATTTTTTTCACAATGATTATGTTATCCAATACTCAGCATAAAAAAATACAGTCTGACAGAGAGAACCTATAGATCTTATACCAATTATTTGTACTAATGGATTTATTGGATACATAAATAAGAGATTAATAGTTATAGAAATTTTTTTAACCTTTAAAATTGGTTATAGAATGACTCTCTCAAATGAATATTATACACTCATGTTTTCTTGACAATGAACAAATAAGTACAATAAGGAATACAACAATTTTTACATTGTTCAGCCAATATTTTTAATCACAGCCATTATTAAATATATTAATCACTCTTATTATATATTTTACTCTATAAGATAATGAAAACATATTGTGGTTTGGGTAGAATCACCCTTCAACTACCTTTTTATAGTATCTCACTTCCTTCATTATATTTAATCTCATTGTTCATACACAACATCCCTCTAGTTATAATGAGTTGTAACTAATGATAATGATCACTTACAGCTCTGGTAAAATCGAAAAAAATATAATATCTTCCTTTAAATCAAAATTTATATATATAATTATATGAACACTCTTAGTTTACGAAAAATAGTTAATGACAATAAGAGTAAATACTTCAATAACATCCTTTTCACTACCTAAAAACCCTATATTATTTCCATCTATTCTTCTTCTAAAATTCATAAACTCATGAGAAGATATATTATCAGACTCATGAAATATCATATTTTCCTAAATAATTTTTATAAATATCTCAGATACATATAGGTGTCTTATTCATCGCTTGTTTTTATAAATTTCAACCCCCAACAATATTTAATTTAAAAAATATTATTCCATGGAAATACGACATATTTATATGTAAACTCCATCATCGATACCAAAAATTGTATAATATTAATTTTATTGATAATTTAATAATAATTGTTTCATCATAGTAAAACCTTGTTGATATTTTTTAATCATTCCCCATTTGATCATTAAAATCATTTTTGTGGTTATTCCTAAAAGTACGCATGAAATCAAAAAAACTACAATCATATTTTTCCTCGAGATTACATAATCATTGAGAATAATTTCAAAATTTCTTATTTTAATATATTTTTAAACCTCAAAAAATATTTAGTAGTATTTTAAATACCATTTTACATTCTCACCTTGATACATAGATCTTTCCTCGTCCTTTTTATGGTGTGATGGATACACTTTTTAAATACAAAACATAAACAAATATCTATTAAAATTAATTCATTAATTTATTAAATTAAAAATGAATTACATCTTCATTAGCATGTGATTTTAGGAACATATAAATAGAATAAAAACATGACATATAATAATATATTTTATTCTGCAAAATATAAAAAATACATTACATAGTTCATCTGATATGTTTGATCACACATTTCAACTTATTATCCACTAAATGAGGATCAATGATTGTTCATAATACAAGAATCAAATTTTAAATGAGATGTTTTTATCAATGATGAATAGATTTTGAATAATTTATTTAATTTCTCCTGAAAAATGTATTTTAGAAAACGTGATATTTCACAAAAATTTTATGTTTATAATAACTCACATTGGACGTTTTCATCCCACTCAAAAATCATACACAGTAGAAAATTTTCTTCATCATCTGACTTTTTTCTTTTTTAGTATATTATATTTATTCAATGAAAATTTAATATCATATGAGTTTCCTAAATCACCTAAACTATATGAAATTTACCTTTTTCAAATATCATATCTCATAGAGTATCATATGAGATTAACTAAATATCATAAAATAATACAGGGTAACTCATTTCAGTTATTCATAAGATAATTTCCATAATAATTTTTCATCTAACCCAAATATCTTATATGATGGCCCACATAACTCAATTTAACTATGTTCCAACACCGTATGATAGTTTAATTATATGGTCTTGGTGTAGAAAAATTACATTATTTATTCTCAAAATTTTCTATCCAATAGAAACTTTTTATCACATTCCTAAATTATCATATGTCATATCCTCAAAGGAGAATTAACGATTTCATATCTGATGTGGACCCCATTTATCATATGCACTATCAAATAATCTATGCATGGAAAAATTTCATATATTGTCCTTATATTATCTTATGTGAGGCCTATAGATTATTTTATTTCAAAAAATATTCAACATCCAACATAGTGATTCTATATTGCCTTTAAAACATTAGTATAACATTCTAAAACTATCATTGTTCATCCCAATTCATTTAAAAAACAACTCATAATCTCATAGAAACTAACCAACTTCTAATAACACTTTCAAGATCTTTTTTCATGTTGAAAAAAGTTCACCCTATAAAAAACATTTCAAACAAATACGATGCTTCAAAAATGCATATTTTTAAAGTCATCTATTAAATGTATTAATCGATAAATATTGTTGTGGCCATAGGATAGGAACTACATATCAACTATAGTCTGGTGGATAATAATATGTGTGAAAAAAATATTTAAAATTAGTTTTAATGAAAATTTTTAATGGGTCACGAAAAGTTTATTCCTTAAAATTAGAATATTAATTATATTCATATATAATAACTTATAAAACATTCATAATGATGTCACAATATAAAATATTCTTCATTAAATACTGGATCATACCAATGGAAATATATCAGAATGTATTTTTGGTTATCAAATCATTGAAATATAATTTGAATAATGCTAGAAAAAAGATATTTCATAACTAAATAAACTACAGGATCTAAATATGTAATATTTTCAGAATGAAATTATATTAAATGTGAGAAGAAAATGTATTTTCCCATTATCTCATAAAAAATGGTAATTAAAGGGGTGTAATAAGGGTCTTTTAATCAAATAATTATTGAAACTCGTCTCTATAATTGTAATATCATAATTTTTAGCACTATTCTAAGTTATTACGATCTTTTTAATGTAGATTTTGAGATTATAGGTATATAAGGATACCCATTTACTATTATTTGGGATTTATTGAATCCCTTTAAATAAATTTATGAATATATAATTCAGTCACATTAACCTTTGAATAATGAACTTAATGGCTGTCTAGATGAAGACTCTATAGAATTTTTTTGTAGGAAATCTAATTCCATGAGTTTTATTTTTTATTTATGTTTCACATTATAATAATTCAACCCCAAAATGTTTATGCATTACTTTAACTTTTATAAAAATATATATAGTTTGATACATATATTTTTTTTAGTTTTTACTTATGATTCCCATATTATTTCAATAACATGATATAAATTTTCCTTGGTAATTTTAAATACCATCATTGTTATTATAATTTTCATAAGTGTTTAAAATTTTTTATGATAATATGGTCTAGTAATACTCAATTGTCTGGGTCTATAGTATGCATATTGGAAAGTACATATAGTTAATGTGTTTTTAATACAAATAATCACTAATGGAGTTATTATTTTATATTGATAACAATACATAAATATATATTTTCATTGAATTAAAATGAGTCTTAATCATGATAAATTATGGTAGAATCCATCCGTTTAGAAACACATACTATGAAATTCTCTCCTATATCAATATGAAATTCCAAATGGGGATCTAAAACTTTTTACTTCTTCTTAAAATAGAGTTTTTAATAATGTACAAAAAATAGAATAACAATATATTATTGTAACTCCTATACAAAAAAGTTATGATTAAGACTAGTGTTAATATATATTAGGAAAATTTTTTGGAATCCATTCCTTTGATATCAATTAAGAGTTTCTATACATTTTAATATACTAATATTTTATATAATTATATAGAAACACTTGTTGGTAAAATAATTACATTTTCAAATGATATTTTTACCATTCTTTATGATAAATGTCATGTTTATAGCTATGTATATGAATGAGATAAGTCTTATCATGTTCATTAATCAAAAGAAACTTTTTTTCAAATGATATATTAAGGATTTTTTATGAATTAATAATATATATTAAATTAGAGTTTCGATTTTGGATAATTTATATTTTCTATTTGAAGAAAAAAAAATAATTGAGGTAAAAATATTATATAGAATGTAAAACTCTTAATGAATAAAATAAAAAAATATATTCTAGTAAATGTTAATCTATGATACTAAAAAATGACCCATTATACGAAATGTTTTGGGAAATTATTTACATGAAAATACAGAAGAAAACATTTCTTAGAAATAATTTTGGAAATTTCAGGGGGGTTTAAATTAATTGGAATATTGTGTGGGTATTTAATAGACGAAAATATCGTATTGATTGTTTAATGAATTTTAATACATATAATCCTTTCATAAATTCCATTTATAAAGAAGGAAATATTTTCATTAAGGTATATATTAGTGATCATATATGGGAAAAATGAGTGTTAGAAACTCAAACAAGAAAAGAATAAGAATAATAAATCAATTTATGTAAAATAAATTATAATATTTAGATATAACATATTGAAAATTATTTTATCTATGATTAGTGTTTTTATCATTAGGTGGATTTAATTTTTGATCTTTCCCAATAGTGAAATTATTAATGTATTAGGGTAGTGATTACTATAATTTTTATCATTATTTTAAATTGATTTCAACTGATCCCACACCCTTGTTTTTATTTATTTTTGGTATTTTTTTATGAAATTATAATCACAGGTATATTTTAAGGAAATTAAAAATTTATGTTTTATTGGACTAAAATATAAATGGGCTGATTTATTGATTGATAGAATTAATTTCAATATCTAAATACTAATTTTCAATTAATTTAATGAATGAAAGGATAATGTAATGATATTTTAGATTGAATATAACTATAAATCCATTAAATTTTTTGAGATTCATTGTTTTATATGATTCACACTTTTTTGAATATTGTTTTGTAATATTATCTCATAGACATATAGAAATGTTTTTAGTACAAATAGATATATAATGATTTTTATCATCCATACATGTAATAGTAACTCATATTTAAACATGTTACATAAGATTTAAAACATTTCCTCAAAATTAAAGGAATTAATAAGTAATATAAGTTTTAATATCTTTTCCAATACTCAATTAAAGAGTTTCTTTTCATGGAAAAAACCATGTATGAATAAATAATAATATATAAATACAACATAAGATATTGATTTTTGGAATTCCTTTTAAAATTTTTAAGAGTTAATAAAAGGAATAAGGAATAAATAGTACGTTTATTTTGAATGATCTTATTATATGAGTTATTTGTCTCTTATGGTTAATGATGTAAAAAACTATATAGGTAGAAAAAATTGGTAGAGATAAAAATTTTAATGATGATCATTAAATTTGTATGTGATATAGGATGAATTAATACAATAGTAAATAAGAATACATAAATTTACAGGTAATGGTTCATCCAAGTGGATTCATCACAGAGGGAAATTAGTTAGAGTATAAGAAAAACACTATATGATATAATGGAGAATGGAATTAATGGGTTGGTACTTTTGTGAATGTTTACCATCACTTTTGGAAATAGTTTTTGTATGAAACTTATATTTTTTCATTATCACAATTATTATTTATAATGGTGTGAAACTACTAAATTATTTATTTGTGATTGGGCTTTTTTGATTCTAATCTGATAGGATGGTTGTTAAAATCAACGTATGATAGTTATTTGTGATGATTCAGAAACTCTTTTATAGATTAAACATATGTTTATGAAATCCTTTCAGAAAAACAATACCTATATCTATTTTTTATGAATTTTATCTAATTAAACAATCATGGATTTTGAACATGTATTAGTGGTTCTCCATATTTTTCATCACTAGTAGATTATGTTACATGAAATGATTAGGATTGGTATGTTCTAATAATATGGTGACATAAATTTTTGGACATCAATTTTTCTAATTTATTTCACTGTAAAAAATATATATAACCTCTTAGATCCTAATACACTAAAATATAAATCATCAAAATCAAGCACATATCGAGAAAATTATATCATAAAGAACATAATAATTTTTACAAGTTTTACTTCCTTCATGTATTTTTTACATTTTTATAATCAGTTATTAGTATCCCCAACCATGGATTATTTCACTATATTAAAAATTTAATCAACACATTTCAGTATATGAATAGATTCACACATTAATTTTTTTTTAAAAACTGGACCTCATATATATTCACTCCAGTAAAATCATATAACACATTAATAAGAAATATTTTTAAGATTTCTATTTCTTCAGTAACTAAAAATGTATATCCTCCTTGATTAGTCACCTATATATTAAATAATCATTGATCACTAAATATATATCCTAATTTAGATATATTTCTCAATATCATATCTTGATAAACTCCCTAAATTCTAAATATCAAACTCATATAGATTATAGTTTTTTCTTTGGGAACCAGAAACTCTTCTTCAATACTCAACTCACAAAACTCAAACTTTCTCATTATATTAATTCATATATTTTTCAATAGGAATTGATATTTTATTTTTCATGCTTATATAATCGTACAAAAAAATCGTAATTAAAAGTATTTATTTTATATAACTATATTGGTTCCATTATTATCATTATCGTCAGGTGGAAATATGATGTATCCTTCTTGTCCTTCAAGTGATATTAATGATTATTATAACACTACATTCAAAAGACCCACATTACAGTAGGAATATTAATAAAATCTCTCCATTATGAATATTATATCCATATGAGTTTCTAAAGAACCCTTGTGCACTTAATATTATTTATACATTATATCAAATCATAACAAACACGAAAACTCATTAAACTACTTGTTTTGTGAAAAAATCTTCCTACAACACATTCCATATAAAAACAAAACATTAGATAAATCTATATTTCTAAAAAAATATAAGAAATCCTTTTATAATTTTAAATTGATTATAATCATGAATATAAATAAAGAATCATAACAAAAATACACCAACAATATTATTGAAAAATTGAAAATAATATTTTTGTTCTCTATCAATTGTTCTCTTTAAACGTCATATTTTTTATTTGTCATAATAATAGCATGTCATATTCATGCTTCTTAATTCATAATTATTTTTGGGGTTTTTAAGATCTGGGGAAAAATTTGCAATCATACCAATTTATTTCTTTACAATATCCATAATATGGAAACATGGAGTTTCACCCTGTGAACTTCAATTAAAAATTTAAGTAATTAATTCATAATATTTGTGAATTCATATTCTCAGGGAAGCGATATCATTTATACATCATATGATTTTTTAGTTCTTTTAGTCTTATAAATTCATATGTATCTCATTTTATCATTTTTATGACTTTATATTTTTTTAACGGTTGGGGATGAAGCCTCATTTATATTTTTATGACTTTATATTCAATTAATATCATAATTAATATACTCAGTAGATTCTCAATGACATATGTAGATCCTGATATACACACACTTCTTCGAAAATTCATGTAATCCAAAGACTTGTATTTCATTACACAAATGTTTTGTATTCTATTTGAGTCACATTATTCTATAAAAATTATCAAAAATAATTATCATAAAGTATTATGATAACATTATAGTCATATACTTAGGAGAGAGATTCATACACTCAATCTTTTTCCACTTTCCTACCACACCACAGTCATATAATCGATATAGTATTGTAATAGAGAATTTTGAATGGATCAAAATTTATAAAAATGGATTTTAAATTCCTCATCAGATCAAACATTTACATAATTTCATTGAAATAAATCCATTCATCACCATTAATCTTTAAAACACATAAAACATATCCAAAGACATCTCAGTAGCCCCAAACAAATCTTCCGAACTATTTTAGCATAATGAAAAAAAGGAAAATGCTTATGAAATTTATCGACAACTCCATAAGAACTTCAATATCCCATATTTTTGATTTATTAGAAACATCACTCAGCCCATCCAAATAAATTCAGATCAATTTAAAACATATTAATTCTAAAGAGAATAATAAAATCATAATTGGTCTCTAATAAGAAATGTGTTGTACCACACTTCCACTTAATGTAATGTTTTTAAAAAATTCAACCCCTTGATGTCAATAAGATGTAGTAAAGTGGACTTAAATGAACAATAAATCAAATCATATCTCCATATATCATATTTATCAACCACTATCAAACCCTCTATTATATGTTATATAGAACTTCAAATGAAATGGTAGTGTGCATACCTCTTTAATGATAAATTTTCACTCCCCTTTGGCCAAGATTTGGGTCATTATTATTGTCCATTTTTTAATTCAATCCAAAACATAGTGGTGGGTTTTTATATATCATTAATTAAAAGAATAAGGATGCATATGTAAGTACATATTTAGATCAATAAACCTCTCTATTTGAATAGTTTTTGTGAATACATATTAATGTTTATCTTTATGAAATTAAAATCAAGCCTCAAATCACCATTATCCACTTTCTATTTTATAAAATGAAACACGATGTTAATATTATTTTACATATAATAATATATATGATTATATAATATATCAATATAACTCTAATTATTTATAATTATCTTCAATGGCCTTTCATTCTCAACCCTCAAATATTATAGTTTCACTTGCATCCAAAAAACCTATGAAAAATAATGTGTAGCTATTAAAAACACTAATTTTTATATTGCAAGTGTCACTGAGTTTTATTTCATACTGTACCGGCTTACATAGCCACCTACCAATAAGATAAATCTACTAGAATTGGCTCTTATATCAGGATAATATCCATCCCAATTTGAATCAATAAATTTCAGTAATTTCTAATATAAATTACACCTATATATCATCACATATAACAATTTTTCCTTCACATATTTTAGTAATATTTTTATTAAAAATATGTCTGACTCAATTTGGTCACATTAAAATGAATAAAAAATGTCACTGCATAGGTTATTTAAAGTCTTGAAGTGATCATATTCAATAATTTTCCACTGACAATTCTAAATTAATATTGATCAACCTTTCTATCATTATCATCCTAACATTGAATTTTTTCAACTAAAATGGTAGTTCAATGTTATCGATATTATTTTATTCCATATTTTTTAGGAACTCTTTATCATATTATTTATAGGAAAAAATATATAATATAAATATTGCATAATTTTTAATCATAGAAAGTATGTTAAATCATCCAATAAAGACATATGTAATAGTTCTGCATCTTCTTTAGAATATCACCACAATGAATCACATTGTCACTTTCTAATATTATATCATCAATATAAACTATTACAATCTATGAACATATGGAAAACTGCTTAACATATAGATTCTTGTCCCCATTTAATTTTTTAATATTTTTTTCTCAAAATGACATCAGGTTTTGACTAATAATCTATGTGGGATATATCCAACCCCTATAAGGCGTTTTTTGGGTCTATAAAACATTATTCCATTAACATAAAGTTTAAAAACATCAGGATGTTATATAATCACATCATCTTCAATATCTCAATTATAAATAATGATTTATTATCCATCCTTTAGACCTTAAAAAACTATGTGGAAATTATTTAAAAAATAGTTTGGATTTCAATATTAATACTGGTGAAAAGGATTCATAAAACTGAAGGCCCGAAATTTTGAATATCCATTACATAATAGTCTAGTCTTGATTCGTATTACCTTACTATTGACCTTAAGATAACTTTTAAAATCCCAACTGGTTCTAATGAAATTCTTATTCTTTGGACATAGAACAGGATCTAAAGTTGATTTTTTCTTAATCTGATACAATTAATCATTCCTATATTATACCCATTCATTATATTCTATATATTTTTCAATTATTCTTATATTAATATGTGATATAAGAGCTATATAATTTGACACTCAATTGTTTTGTTGTCTCAATTGTCTATCCTTGTTTCTCATTGATTTTATCAGTTTCAATATGCATATTTATCCTCTTAAAATATCTCATACCAAAACCATCAGACTCTTACTCATCACATTTATGTTTTTAATAAATACAATAATTCTATTTTAAAATTTAAATTTCCCTTTCAACCTAGTCAAATGTTTGCATGTTTTTTAATTTTAAAATCTCAAAACTCCCTTGTATAGACTTACATCATTTGTATTATTTTAAAAAATATGGATATTAGAATATTAACCATGTATCTAAAAACATTTATTCCATCACAAATACCAACTTCCATAAGATATGTTCTCAATAAAGGTCACTTCATCTTGATTCTCTTCATACTTTCCCAGTTTACTACCTTTGATCATCATTGAGCATGAAATTATAAACACTTTGAAATACCTAACATTTATTTATTTTCTAAACAAATTTCATAAGAAGATGAATGTATCTTAAGACTCATAAAAATTTTATTTTTAATTTTCATAGTATAACATAATATATCTCTCTAATGATATATTTGGATTTTATTTTTAAAAAGTATTATCTTTAATATCTCAACCACACTGATAATCATTATTTCTAAAACCAAATTTTATTGGGTAGTATATAGTGTATTTTATTGATTGTTAATGACATGTTTAGAAAAATAATTTTTTTAATTCATCCCATGTAAAATATTTTCCATAATCATGCATCAATTTCATAATTTTAAATCCCAACTACTTTTGAACTTCCCTTATAAATGTTTTTAGATTCTCTCTCACATATAAAATATGCTTAAAGATCATTACATTTTTAAACTAATTTAATTAATAAATGAATTTTTGTAAATATAAATGATCTAAGGTAGAATTTATCATAAGGAAATAAAATAATTAGGGTAAATTTGTTTTAACCGTTAGGTAGAAATATTATCTTCCCTATTATGTCATTTTTAATTCATATTCCCTTTTATCCTGAAGTACACATATCATATTTCTCTCTTTCATATTAATAATATATCTCAGGACTCCATGATTCACAATTTTACTCAAATACTTTTAAAAATATATGAATTTCATTTATGTTATAATATACATTCATTATAGTCACCCATGTAGCATGAATTTCTTAGAATGCTTATCAAAAAAAAGTTTCATTAGTCAATTTTCCTTGAGAAATGATCATTCCATCCACTATTCTTTTAATGACACAACTATACTTCATAAATATAGTATAATTAACATCATCATAAGTATAAATAGAACTCCAACGATTAGGATTTATTCTTTTTGGTTAAAATTTATTTAATTTCAACAACAAATGTTCAATATCAATCGAGCCAATATCCATTATTTTGAAAGAAATCCAATTACCAAAATTGAGATCCAACATCATATTTCCCTATATAAATGAAAATAATCATATGTCTTATCATGTGGTATGAGTAACGATAATCAAGAATCAATGATTTTTCTCAGTAAAAATTCATCAATTCAACATAATCTAAATACATTATTTCATTATTGGATTATTAATCACCATTTTCTCTCTTAGTATAGGGAATTTTTTTATTATAATATTATCATAAGATTTCTTAAAATAAAATCCAAGAGATCGCACATGCCACAATATTCTTTAAGATCTTCAAATTGGTTATCTATTAGAAATTTTAAAGAATTTACCTTTATATAATTCCTTCTCAATAAATATGGTTTTAAATATTATAAATGGATTTATCAACCTTTATGCCTATTTTTGGGAAGTGACGTATTATACAATAATGTACATGTGATGTCCCAAAAAAATCCTTTAAATTAAAAATATTCATGAAATATTAAAATTTTTAAATCAAAAAATATTATTCTTGAAATGTTGTCTAGAATTTTGTTATTTCTATAGCATTTAAGACTACATATTATTTAGTTTTGGGAGTTATTAAAGTTCTCAGGTTCCTCCTTTCATATAATAATGTGGGAAAATATTTATCCCCATATTTATTGGTCTATATATGAACAGATAAAGTATTTGAACTTATATTTTCGATGTAAATATTTTTTAAAAAAATTATTAGGTAAATATTTAACATTATATTTTCCAAATTTCTACTCAACTAACATAAAGGATATATATTTGAATTCAATAAATTTTTTATAGACCTCTTTCATATTCTTCATCTTATTTTCCTCCATAATATAATTAAAATTTGTATTATATAAATCATATTATTTAAAATAAATTTTTTCTTTGAGATATTTTTTTATCTTCTCATGTTCTTTAGCATTCATTTTAAATTTTTTGATCTCATCAATAAATTATATTATTTCTAAACTAACTCATTATATTCGTTATTCTTCCACTTTTTTCATTTACTAACTATATAGTTTCATTCATGAGGTTGTTATTTTTATCATGATAGGGATAAAAATCATCTTTCCAAATTATTTCCATCTTAATTAGTTTTTTACCATAACATTTTTTGAGTGAAGTGTTAAACTATTTTTCAACATAATATATGAAATTTCCAAATTAATCACCAACATCAAATTCATAATAACTTCTAAAAGAGTTATTAGCTTCTTATTTTTAGCTTATTATGATTCTTATCTTACTTAAATAATATCTCTATTTTATTCCCCAACATTGGATGATTATTCTGAGATTTTCCCTGACTTATATAAATAATATTTATCATCTTATTCATATTTCAAACATTTGTTATTTTTATTTGGATAGTTTACTAAAAAATTTATAGTGCTATTAAATATTTACAATATGAGTTATGAAATTAATTTCAAGTTATTATTTCTCTCATTAAACCATGTTTAGAAAAGACCAAATATTCTATGTTAGTATCTTTCATATTCTTGATTTAGAAATTCAATTTAATTTGTATCATGAATATTGTTTTTGATTTCTATCTTTATCATGGATTCAAAATAAATTTCATATATTTCCGTAATTTAAAAGTTTGGGTGTTGTATCATCTCATTAGGTATGAGATTTTTTTTCAATTCATTAGTTGAAATGTCATTTGTATCTTCACGATATGAGACCTTTGGTCCAATCATATCTAGAATGTTTCTCAATATTTTTAATAATGGAATAGTGATCATGTTTTTCATAAAACACTCAAATAATTATTACTATACAATTAACCCTTACAAAATAATAATCAATGTTCAATTATTTTTTATATTAATATCATGAAATTGGATTCTAAAAATTTTATATTTGGAATACTTAACTATCATATTTCATTCATAGATACTTTCTATAATGTCCCAAATTTTATTTATTGGTTGTAGTGCCATTATTTTATGGTATAACCATTATGAAAATACAATAAAATAGAATTTTTTTTTACATTTTAAATTTTAAATTTATTTTTTCAATGTGTTTCATTGTTGAAACGTTTAAAATTGGTCGAAAACCAACAACTGGAACATCTCTAACTTCTTATCTAAGAAATATTTTCAATGAAAACATTATATTTCTTCAGATATAGTAATTAAATCCATAAAACATAGGCACAAGCCAACTTCAAAATTAAATTCATATTGTACATTACAATTACTAATTTGATCAAATAAAGTGAACTATGTACTATAATACCACTTGAAATTCCTAGGATTGAGTTGTTCCATTGAGAAAGGGGTTTTAATTATAGGGGAAAATTTTATGATTTCATTCATTTTAAAAATTACTTTTTGTGACTAATTATATTCAGATCTACATAAATGTAAATTTTTAGCCTCACTCACATATTATGAAATTTGAATCATAAGGAACAAAATAATTTTTACATGATTTTTCTCCTTCTCATAATGAATACTCATTGTTCTTTTTGGTTTGTATCCCCAATAATTGATTTGTTTATTTATAATAACTAGTAAATCAACACAATGATGTATATTCAAATATTCGTACCTTGTAATTACAATGTTTTAATAGACCTCACATATTTACACTATAGTACAAGGCTATAACACCATAATGATAAATATCCTCTTGAGATTTCAGTTTCTTTAGTGACTTCATGTAACGCCCTGGCCCCAATTACCCAGAGTCGGTGCATTATTACATAATATTTCCATGATCACAAATGATCATGTCTCGAAAGACCGATTATTTTAGTAGCCTTGGGATAACTACATACATTCATAAAGTTTACATTACATCATAAAGTGAAAACTACTACAACAACATCTTGTCTTCATATCCCCTCATACAATCCCTAAAGGTCATTCATAAATTACTTATTCATATCCTGGGAAAAATAAAACATTGAAGGGGGTGAGCTCAGATGCTCAATAAGGATAACAATATAGAGAAAACTTTCATAAATAAGAATAAACATTTAAGGAAATGTAAAAATAAATCAAAAGCCTTTTAAACATGAACATCAGCATTATATGGAAATGATTAAATGAAATAATGCCATTTACTTATTCACAAGGATATTCTACTAGTCTAATAATCACATGCAATATAAATAACCACTTTCATAATGATGGAATGCATAATTCCAGAATATCATACCACATAGACAAGGCCTCGTTCCAAGACTACAAATAAGATTTTGTAAATTCCTTGTTCCAAGACACTAGTTTGTCTCATGAGACCTACCGATGCATCAAGGAGCTAAAGGGGGCTCCATCCATCACTTATTAAGTCTAATACATTCCTCATATGAACAGGTTTAAACATAACATAAACATTCATATTAAAATTAGTATATGAAATTTCAATACATTCTCCATAAAACATGAATGGTATAGAAATAACACATCCACTATCATACATATCAAAAAACCATCAATACAATATGCATGTTTTTATCAAAATAAATAAACTTGAAATAAGCAAAAAATATATCAAAGGCTGTTGACATAGATGAAATCAAAACTATTTGAGAGAAATATCTCTCTTTTTGAAATCATTTAAAAGTAACATAATTATAAAATAAAACATTTACATTGAAAATATTCTTATAAGCTTTTACTGTAAGCTTCGACAATTTTATAATAGTGGAAAATATCTGCACCAACCCTATAAGGTTAAAACGACATTCTTACCTTAATTCTGTTGAAAATGTTAAAAAGGACCTTCTTTGGAAAACGACAGAAATATTCCGTTATAAAATTCATATAAAAATTAAAAAATGGTATAAATTACTTCATCCCATATTCTTTAAAATATTAATAAGGATTTCAAATACATTTTTTATAAACATTGATGTGGATGATAATGAGGTCCTATTAGATAATTACGTATAAAAAACCTCGGATAATGAGGAGATTTTGAAATAAACTCTTACCTTGTAAAATAAATTATTAGATTGTATGTTAACCTCCAGTATAATATTTAGAACATTGTAATTATATTATACAATAACCATATACATAATTATGATATCATATATGATCTTCTAATAATGCATTGTTAATAATATTTACCTATTATCATCGTTTCTTGTGTTAACTTACTTGTTTTCTTTTATATGTTTTGTTACATATGTCTTGTTTGTTATGGATTGGTTGTAACTTATTCATATCCAGAATGATATAATGTTCTTATACATTACTTGTAATCATCAAATTATAATTTGTCTTGAATGGATACGGTGGGGAATGAATCTCATCGCGTTCGTGGAGACGGCAGTCTGTACGTAAGCATGAGCGACAATATCATTCTTTTGATATTATAATAATATATAATTGGATTGTATATCATATATACATAATAATTATCATGTTATATTTCTTATTTACATGAGTTACACGTCATTATTATACCCATCCAAATAAAAATATATTGAATAACAATCATACCATGACGTGGAGACGGTAAGTCGTACGTACGCATGTATGGTGACATGTCATTGAAATAATGGATAGAATAATGAATATGGTTGTACCATATTTATAATAAAATCATAGTATATAGAAGATACTGGAGTTATTTTTTTAGAATGGATATATCAATGAATGAAAAGATGAATAAGAAAGGAACTTGAAACAGGGCGGTGAATACATTACCTCTTTTTTGGGTTCTTCCTTTTGATTTGATAAAAATGGATCCTACGGTTGGATTTATGACTAATGGAAGGCCTCTAAGATTAAGGTAGGATATTTGAGAGGGCATTTGGTCAGTGTTAGGCCGATCCCAAAGGCTTTGAAGGTGTAAAATTGAGAGAAGGGGGAGTTCCCTTTTATAAGTGTGGTGAGGGGCACCATTGGAAGAGCAATATATATTATTTTATAATAAACTCATATTCGTTTTCTAATGGCTCCAAAGTGTATTATATAAATTTTAAGTGGGGGAGAGGTCTAAAGCCACTAAAAAATTTGGTTTTAGACAGGTTTGGGTCACTTTATTAACTTTATCTTTCACTTTTAACTCTTAGTTAATTAGTTTGACACTTACCATGTCTCTTTGTATTTTTATATTATATAGACAATAAACAAACAATAAGCTTTTAAGATACCCCCAAGTGGTCCATAAATAATACAAAAATCTTTACTTAAGTCTCTTGGCCGAACCTTAGATTTTTAGGAATAGAATATAAATTAATAATATAATAATTGTTTTAAACACTCTTTTATGTCAATTTTGACACTATTGGGTATTTTGTTTCTGAAAATTTCATTACTGCATTACTACATCGAACAAAATTTATATAATCAGTAGTAATATGTAATATTAACCATGAAAATCAGTGGAATTCTTAAAAAGTCTCAAATTACATTTATTTTTATATTTATAATATCAATTATTATAATATTTCATTAATTAGGTAATTACTGCATCACCACATTTTCATTAATAAATTAAATTATTTAGTGTCTAAAAATTATAAATAAAATACCATTATGTAGGAAGTCATTTTATATTTCTAGTGAATATTTATAATCGAATTTATCTTATGTATAACCTTATATTAAAAAATTTTAGTTATTAAGGTTTGATTTTTACTCTTTTAACTCTTCTTTGAATTTAATAATAATAAATGTCCTAATCTAATCCAAGTGGACCAAAATGATAATATTTTATTCCTAAGGTTGTTTTTGGCCTAGATACACATGTCTAATAGAATTAGAACATGTTTAAGGGTAATATTAATATCATTTTTACCCATAATTATGATATTTACTTTTCACCATGGTAAATAAAAGTAAAAAGTTACAATTCTTCGAAAATTATTTTAATCCTATTGAACAAAATTTTACCCCTTAATATTAACCATGTCTCTCAGATTTTTTAAATTTCACTCACAAAAGCGGTAAAATTATGTTTTATGAGAATTTCCAAATTCTCCGAGGAGGTGGGTAAAAGACGGTGAAAAGTTCAATAAACATTTTATATATCTAAAATTATTCAGGACTAACTCCAATGAATTATAATGAACTTATATAGGTATTATGTATCTATTTTTTAATTAATTAAATTTAAATAAAAATAATAATTATTTAAATAAAAATTCAGTTTTAAACTATAACTCAGTGTTTTTTCACTACTCATAATAAATTGAAAGTATTCAAAAAAATACCAAAATTTCACTTTAGGAAAATTTTGATATTCAAAATCCAAAAATGAAGTTCGTTTTGAAAGATAAAATTTAGAAAATTTCAAAAAAGTGTGTATTATTATTCATAATGGCTAGTTTGATTTGTTGTGTTGTGTGTTAGAACTCGAAGTTGCGTATAACACACGCTACATGATTATTCATAGGGAAGCGTACCATGGAAGCATGGGGTGATACACTACAGATGTTTATACTCTTGAATGGGACACATGGATAATCAAGAATCACTACTCACTTCACTAAGATTCAGACATATAACTACATCTAAATATTACATTTAGTTAAAATTACAAAATACAGAATTCCAAACAGATTAAAATAAATGGTTCTATTATTTGTACATCAGAAACTCTTCTTCTCTACTCAAATCAATTAAAATCAGACATTCTCAATATAAATCTACAATCATTTCCAATATTAGACCAAATTTAATTTTCAGAACATCTAAAATTTTGTATTCTTTTATTTTCCAAAAAACATATCTTTGAAGGGGATTAAATTGGTTCCATTATTATTAATATCCTCATGTGAAAAAATGGTGTCACAAAAATTTCCAACTATATAAAAGAGTGACTATTAAATAACTAATTATGGAACCCAAACTATACTACACATTTTTTTGGAAATTTCTCCATCATGTGTAGTAATCTAGATCGGGTCAACCTAACACAACACTTAACCCACCTTATGACATGGAATGTATCATCTCCTTGGTCACCATAAAATTTTGTAAGCACTAGTGGATCATACATAACCATTTTGTAATAGTTTCTCCCTTGAAAATACATAATGACCCATCCATAAATTAGATGTCCATGCCAGAAAAAATTTTATGATTCAATAGTTAATAATATATAAATATATTACAAAAAAGAAATGGAAAAAAGAAAGAAATCAAAAACACTATCACTTCAAAATGCATAGACAAGGAAAAAAAATTTATATCCATTTTCAAAATGATAAAAATATGATTAATGGTATAATTTCCCACATGCCAAAACATAGCATCCTAATAACCTAATTACAAAAAATACACCATTCATTCTAAAGATTCGTAATTTAATTTATACATCATACAAAAACCACCAAAGACATCCATAATAAATAATTGACACAAAACATCAAAGTTCCCTTACCATTACCTATGTCTTGAAAAACTAAGAATGTATACTGTCTAAAGGTATGTGTAGGGTGTGAGGTAAAACCTCAATATGATAGCCCCATGTATCTATATAAGTATTTTCTTGATGAAAATCATACAATATTTTTGAAAAACACATATAAAATATTATCACTTTCAAAAAATATCACTCCAAAGCATTTATTTTTAAATTATTCATTTAGTTTTTCTAAAAACATTAAATATTTTAAAAAATAAGAATAATAAAGGAATAACTAGAAAAGGTAAGTGAATAAAAATGTCATAAACATGAACAAGTCACCCTAATCATGGAATAAAAATGGTAATATACATATTCTCTTTCATATATCCAAATAAATTAAAATAGGTATATTCATATGACATAACAATAGAATAAAGAACTAGATTAATTCATTATAGAATATAAACCTATCCAACATATGTAGTAAAATTCTTAGGATCTAACCATTAGATTTTAGTTTAAACACTTATAAGATATGTTATTCTAACTGTATAAGTAGTTTATTATGTTTATAATCCCTCGTAGCATTCCTTTTTCATGAAATTACATCCATGGGAACTCTTGATCCACATGGAGACATGTGGAATCTCTCCCGACCATTCACTCATGGGATATCTCGATCACTTGGATTATACTCCAAATATATTTTAATTCATTACCTATCACTCTAACATTATAAGTATCTACATAATCACCCATGGTTTCCTATGTTCAAAACATTAACATGTCCCAATTTCATAATCCACACATTCCCAAAAAATTTTAAGCCGTAAACATTATGCATGGCCTCTATAAAAACCATTTCAACTCCCAATTTGAAAGCATGTATCATCATTTCAGTATTTTATCATACACAACATATATATTTAAATTAATTCTTTTTGAAAAATAATATTTATAACTATTAGAATTCATAAGAGAATTTTATGATCATTTTTTGTGGAAGAATACTCTAAAAACAAAAGGCAATATATCTTTATGTATTAATTTTTAAATAATTTAATAAAGAGATTACATAGTATTCAAAAGTTTTTTTAGCTTCCATATTTGGGGAGATAAGAGTGTTTGATGGAGATCACGATTAGTAGTGAATGTAAACACCCATCCAGAAAAGGGGGTACACCAAGAAAATGGATCCATGAAAGCATAATGTGGATAAAAAATATATTATAAGGGGTGTTAGAGCCTTATTATAATGGATAAGTTGTGATTATGATGATTATAGTATAAAAATATGTAGAAAACGACACAAACTAAATATAATAATAACATATTCTTATATAACAGATGCATAAGGATAATAAAATACACAACGCATCTCATGGGTAAGTTACCATCATGTATAATTTACATAATAGTTTCTATGAATTAATCCAAAGACATTAATAACTCTTAAAGAACTGTAATTGATGAATAACAATTTAGTGGAAATAACAATTAATAAATATCATATATATATATATTATTCTTATGAATCACATGCATAATTATATATATATATATATATAACATTTATATATATTTGATTTCATGCATCACAAGTATGAAATGACACTTGCATCATTTGATCATTTTAAATATGAACTCATATATATAATATAATATATATATATATATATAAGTGTGTGTGTGTGTGTGTGTTTTACATTCATCATTCATGAATGTGTCCATTAATCTCACACATGTACATTTTAGTGCCCATACAATAATCACTGAAATTAACTAAAATCATATATGGACATTATGAAAAAATTTATAGATATTTTTAAATCCATTCAAACTTTTTTTGACATGATTTTCCATCATATTTTCCTCTTCAAAAAAATTATCCAAAAATTATCCTGATAAAATGGTCTAATTTTGTGAACATATGGGCCTTAGTGGATTTGAAATAACTATAAAATCGTAATTTCTTATATGTAAGAAAATATAATTCTCTAGAAACATATCAGTGTTACTCAATCTTCTAAGGGGTTTGGTATGATCTCCATTAAACATCCTCATATCATAATACAAACATGTCCACCACAAGATGTATTATATACATCATTTGTATCTTATAAAAAAACATTATCATTGAGATCTTCTGATCAATATAAATGAACCATTTCAAATTAATATTGGCCTCTTATCATTCATGGATTCTTTGAAAAATACTGACCAAGTGGATGAATGCATCACATTTCAATTTTCTATCTAATAATCACATCACATGTCACTTATTCAAGTAGTTAATTGTATCATATTTGAACCAATTTAGCATGGAAAAAGATTTATTCAACCAAGTTCAATCATGGTCCAAATGTGTTTTTATATCATATATGTAGACAAGTACTATCATAGATGTACTCCAACGGAAGACATGATCAACAACACTCCCTTCCACCCCCTGATTAGCTAGGATCGTATATTGAATTTTTTAGGTTAGGTATCAAATTAAGAAGGTAATCACGATTGGTATCACTCCAAACTTGAGTAAGAAAGGCTAGTTATAAGAATACACCCCTAAGTGTATCTATAACAATATTACATCCCATGAGATATACATTATTCGATCAATCCATGTAATATGTCTCTACTTATTAGCTCATGAATCAATTCATTTTATCTAGTAATTAATAATTTGAAAAGAGTATAATATTATATTCATTATAACCTTTTTATATCATTAATAAACTTAATACTTTGTAATGATCATTTATTATGGACAACTCAATGTCATACATTGAGTGGATGTTTTCCTCAAACTATTCATATAAAATTTTTTAGGACTAAGTCGATTAGGATTGTGTTTTTTTTCAAATTTTTTCTTTTTTTGTAAGAAATGTTTTATAAGAAAATAATAACCACACTTTTTTTGGGTAAAAAATCATGATGACCATTATTTACAAATGAATCAAAAAATATTAAGGTCTATATTTGGAGAATATCATAATGTGTAACAGATCACTATCTAGAATGTAATTATCAATCACTTGTAGAATATTTCATGATGGATGTAAATGGTCATCAGATTCACTCCAGATCTAGTATAAAAGAAGTGGGTATATCTTAGTGTTCAAGACTCCAAAAAAATTAGATGAGATGATGATTTTTTATTCATATTTAATAAATCATAATTAGATTTTATATCTTATGATTCATGATTGAGGGAAAAATAGGTAAAATGGGTATTCCAAACCTTACCTAAATTTATCAAATCTTGGGGGTAGTGAATAATGAGATGTTTCCAATTGAGAATGATCATTCCAATAATGATTTTACCATAAATGATCCTTCCCTAGATGATCGTATATAGAATATTCATTCCCAAAATGATCGTACCAAGAATGATCATACCTTGAAAACCTTTCTCCGTCTATGAAGGAAAAAAAGAATCTAGAATGAATATTAAGCTAAAATACATTTCAATTTAAATCTAACGATACAGAAGTTGTTCTCAACTGATATTAAATTCATGAAAATGTCATGATACATGCAAGGGTTTTTGAAAGAAGAAATTTTTTGAAGGAATAGATAGATGAACTCTGATTTGTTTTCAAATGTCTTCATTAAGTGGGTTAATAATTCAATTTCATTGTTTTTCTCTTCCAAATTTTATTTCAACTATGTCATGAGAAAATGTGAATAAATAAAGAAGATGATGTGTATTTTACTTGGGTTAAAATATTTTGTATCACAATTTAAATTGTTTTATATTTCTAACTAAGTCACAAGAAGAGTAGAAGAAGAAGTCTTGTACCTAGATTGGGTCAAGTGAAATGGAAATGAAGTTCAAAGAGATGAGTTGTTGGTTTTTTCAAGAGTTTCTATCATGCGGATGCTCTACATTCAAAATAATGATTGCATTAATCATTAAAAACTAGTATCTATTTCTTCAAATATTTTATCTATTGATAAAACTCATTGTATTGATGAAATTGGATTCAAAAAATCATACTCAAGAATAGAAATCATAATATAAATTGAAATAAAATTATGAAGAATAAGTGTAAATTGTAGAATAAATGAGAAACATATATAATATTTGACGACTTCAAAATTCACCCAATATTTTTGTGGAAATTGAGATTATGGTGAATTTGATTAAGCTGGAAATTTTTTTTATTCCAACGAAATACACTCGAGGTTTAACAATAAAATGATAAAAGTACATTGTACCTTGTTTTGACCAATGTAATATTCTTAATAGAGTAGTGATAAAATTCATGTTTTTAGTGAGAAGAAGAATTTCCTTAATCACATGTGTTGAAGATGTTTTGAAAGATAAGTGAAGGAGAGGAGGCAAGATAGAAAAGTTGTATTCATCTAGTCATCATAGTCACTGATTATCGTACTCGGTTGATTACCATATCAAACTTCATAATCATATTCCGTAGATTATCATATCGAGATGGATAATCAAATTTGGGGTTTTTCATACCGATTTTTACATACCTATAATTTAGGTGGTGTTGATTCATCTCTACCATATTTTATCAAATTTATATTTTTCATAATTGGGAGAATCATACTAAGAAGAACCATTTCAGGGGAATTGTACCAAGAACAATTAGATAGTGAAAATCAGACTAATTTTCCATAACTTTGTCCAGGATGTTCTTACCATATTTGAATGAAAAATTCATGAAGCTTTTTTCAATTGAATACATTTATTGAATTGAAAATAAGTACATCTAACTTGAGTTGTTATATAAATTTTGTATTATATTATTACTAATAAGAGAGTGCACACACACTATTGGAATTTTTAAATAGTGATATAAAATTGAATGTGTATATCCCACTCAATGTAATCTAATGATTTTTTTCTAGTGGATTGTTTTTTTATTGGATAGTTTTTATAACATAAAAATAAGGTAGATATTATTTTTGAATAGTAAACCTAGTAAATACCTATATTCATTTGGATGTTTGATTGAATTTTTTTCATCTGGGAATATAATATTTAATAGTAGGTGATGGTTGTTTGAATTTAAAAGAATCATAAAATCGAAAGTCTCATTGATTCACCCCTCCACATATCAGTGATACAATCATCTTGGTTGGGAACTTACAAAATAAAATTCAAACACAAAATAATGAATTGACTATAATAACATAATATATTTATAACTATTACAAACAATATCACATGTGTCTAGCATCTAAGGATTATACATGACCCTCATATTATTATTGTGATAATGGATTCATCAATAGACTTCTACATTCTATTTTGTATCTACTGTACTTATTTTTACATCACTGCTATAAATGATCTCATACATTAGATGTTAGTTTCAAAATAATTTTTAGTCTTTTTATGTGACAATGGTTGCTTATAATGAGAAGTGCCACCATTTTTGTTGCAATAAAGCTCAATTAATCTCTTAATTCTAACAATCCGGGTTTAAAAATGATATTCTTGATCCTAACAGATTATTTTATAGTATCTAATGTAGTATTTTATTCTATCTATATTTTTTATTCCACTATAGTTGATTGTTTTGAAATATTCAAACTAATTTCTCAACCATTTCTGAAAAACATGAATTCATATTGAGATTTCATATTATTATATTAGAAATTATAATATCTATAACCCTTTTGAAAGATCACATCCCCTCCTTTAACGACTAGTAACATATCCATACTCTACAGGAACATATTTATATTCGTCATAGTGATTAAGTGGATCTCGTCAGGATTGGATTGGAATCGAATTTTTATTATAAAAAAATATGAGACATAAGGTCGATTATATAAAATGGAATACCGGATAGATACTTTGTATGATGTTTAATGAATCTTATCTATTATTGTTAACTCACTAGAAGGATATTAAATCATCCAAATGATCATTTCATGAAAGAGTAGTAAAGACCCATTCTTAGAGTTTTCCATGATAAACATATTTATAAATTAACTAATATATGTGTATAGACTCAGTCCCACTAACCTCTATGATCTATCTCTCTAGATCCTCATATCATGTATGTAAGATGGTTCACCATTGTATTACAGTGAAAAAAATATTCCCAACCACGCATTGATAGAGAAAAGTGTTGAAATATCATTTCTAATATGCAGTATGTCATAAATATGTTTTATCATAAATAATACTATACTCTCACTAATATATTTTTATACACAATAATCGTATGAATTATTTATGAAACATAACTATTTGATTTCATCATTATATCATATATTTCAACTCAAAAAATATATCTTTAGTCTATAAATATACAATTGCAACTTAAAATCCATAACATTATAATTTGGAACATTAAAAGCCTCATGATGAATTATGTACACAAACCTATCTAAATTTCTATTATGGAATGTGGTATTTACATCCATTTGAAATATCTTATAACATTAATGGTATATTGTGTCTTAAAATTTTTGAATGGACTTTATCATTAAAATGGGTTAAAAGTTATCTTCATAGTCAATACCAAGAACTTTTTTGTAGCCCATCTCCGCTAGAAATGATTTATTTATAGAAACTGTACCATCCATTTAAACTTTTATGTGGAAAAAACAAAATTATCCTTATTGGTATAACCCCTTCAGGTGTATCCACAATGTCCAAAACTGGTTAGTTTACATGTAATTTGTCTCAAATTCTATTTTTTCTTATTTCTCATTAACTTAAATATCAATTTCCTCTTAGAAGTAAGTAGTTTTATCTTTTTAGAATTTTAATTCATTATAATCATCCACAAGAAATACAAATCTCTTGTGTTATTGATCTATCCTACCAGACCTTCAAGTTTCTTTTGTAACATGACTCGATAATTCTTCAACAAATTTTTGTGAAACTATCTCATCAACCATCTTAGGAATACTTATTATTTTTTTCTTGAAATTCTCCAAGTTCAATTTTCCTCACACTTACAAGTCAAACCATGAGATTTATTCCTAGGAAAACACAATATCAATACACAAACACTTTGTTTTTCGTATTGTTGTAGAAATAATATTCTTTTTCTTTTAGTATAACCAATAAATAAGTATTTTTAGAAATTTCATCCAACATTATCTTAATAAAAGTGTCGTATGTGTGATTAATAACCCCTAATTCTAATAAAATGCACATAAGGGAAATTATTTTCACATTTCCCATATTTTTTAATTATGTATTATTTGTAAGGAATTGAGATTAGTCGGAATACAATTGTCACCAGATGATAACACTAAAATGAGATAAAAAGTTCATATTAATTCATCATTGGACAAATAATTCTTTATAAGAAATGGTTCCTCATTGCAGATACACTATCTCATTATGGAATTCTTGGGGGAGTGTGTTTTGAAAAAATTCAATAATATCTCTTATGATCTATGAATTCTATGCTAAAGTATTCACTACCTCGATTAGATCAGAGGACATAAATAAATTTTCTTAGTTTATTTTGTACTTCACACTAAAACACAATAAACTATTGAAAGGTTTCATACATGTGTTTTTCAGAAACTCATAACTATACTAACGAAATTCATTTGTAAAATTAATGATGTACATATAGACACTATTTTATTGTTTACTCATTTTCCACACCGATCACTATTTATGTGATCCAGTAGTCCACTAGACATCTCACATTTTCATTAAAAGGATACTTTTTCATTTTTCCCAATAAAAAGGTAATATTCATTAAATATTCATAGTAAAATGATTCTTACAATCAATCTCTATTGATTCATTGAATGTTTTTCTCATTTATATATCCAGGAGAAAATAATTAAGGTATGTGTGATTAGAATTAAATTTAAATTTATTATTTTGATAGTTATAAATATGATTATCCATATCTATGATATATATATTTTTAATTATAACTCAAATTCCATAAAATATATAAATATTATATATTGAAAAATATTTTTATTAATTATTGATGAAAATCCCATCTTGTCAAAAAATGATTCAAAAATAAATTCATGTATATGGATGGAACATAACAATAGTTTTTCCACTTTAGGATCAATCCAATATAGTGAAATCTGATCATAAGTGTCGACCTATAATATATATTATTTATCTCTATTACTGACAAGAACATATAATTCAACATTCATAAATTATGTCCTATCATTAAATCTTTGTTTTTCCACAAAAATTTATAATGCATGTAACACACCAAGATTTTATAGTATACCTTTTTTAATATAACTTCTTCATTATCATATGTTACACAGAACACTTTGCTCAAAAAATGTTTAAAAATGATTTTTGTGAAATATTTGTCAAAATGGTGTGAGTGAAGGGATTAATTAATTATGAAAATATTTTATTAGAGGTGTTTATAAAATGAAATATTTTTTTACCATTAAATTAGAAATCAAAATAAAAACCAATTGATTAAAAATGATGTGTTTTTAGAAATAAAAGCTTTTATAACCATATTGAAATTATTTATTAATAAATTGAATTATTCATTATTGTTAATGGATATTAGTGAAATTTATATAATAAAAATAAAATACAATATTTTATTAAATTCAATCCAAAAATGTGATAGAAAAAATATTAAAATAAATCCAATTTTAAGCAAACAATGTTGTATTTTTAAAAAGATATTTTACTATTTCATATTTGTGAACATATTTTAAAACTAAATAATGAAATTTTTATAAATTATATTGGACAAAATAAAACTTATTTTTTAAAATAGAATGTTAAAAATAATCCTAGGTTAAATTTTATAAATTGTTTGTGAAAACATTTATTTTCCTATGAATATAGACCAATTCATCATTTTAATAAAACAGTCAATTTCATTTTATTAATATTTCATTTAAGAATTGAATAGTTATCCCACATTTAATCTGAAAATAAAATTTTGGGTATCTTATAAATGAAAATACGGTATATTAATTTCCATGAACAAGAAAATAAATGTTTTAAAAATGATAAATTATGTGTTGGTATTTTTTGGACATATATGATTATTTACAATTTTATAAAGAAAATAATGCTTTAAAATAATTTGTATTTTTAGAAAATAGATTCATATTTTTTAGCCTTAGGATTATAAGATAAATTTATGATCCCTTAATTAATTTTTCATAGTGTTATAAAATCAGATATAATTTTAAAATTTTTATTTTTCAAATAAACGATTATTTTATTTAAAATTAAAATTTATCATATTTATAGAATTATTATCATGAAATGTAGTCAATTTTTTAATATTAAAAATATAAAATTTCATAGGGTTATTTTTTTTGGATTATTCGAAAATAGTTAATACTTTTTTGTGAATATTAAAATATGATATTTTATGTTGTTTTACATTTTAGCCAACATGAGAATTATTTAGTCATCGATGATGTATTAATGAGGTATATACCAATTGAGTAAAAATAAAATGAATAAGTTACTATATTTTGTCACAAGAATCATCACTACTTATAGTTTTGATCCAGAATAATAAATAAATTAATTAAATAATCAAATAACCCTTCTCCTCCACTATAAATACCACCTATTACTCTCACACCCAATTTACATGAATCATGATTATATTTTACCAATTTCCTCTCAAAAACCCCTCCCCCACATTCCATTCTAAATGGCCTCACAATAAACCCATTTTCAAGTCCCATAAAGTGGTTCTCAAAGAGGTGACACTCAAGAGGTAAAACATATCTCTCACTCTTTTAACTTCTTTTCATTTCATATACATTACATACCTCCTCTATCCAAACATTCATGATTAATCCATTATCCAATATATAATTTTATTTTATTTTTTTAATTGAAAATCAACCTTAAATTATCTTCACTTACCCTTTTTATTCTATAGATGAAAACATCGTCTGTGAGGTGATGATTTACTACCTTTGTGGACGATGAGTTCTTGTTTTTCAATTATGCCTTCAAGGCTTTTAAAAATACCCTTTTTTAGAACAATACATTAATACATGAAATGAAACTTATTTAATTTTCTGTAAACTTTATATAGAAAAAATATTAATTAATATGACATAATTAGTTGTTGGTGATCAAGAAACACTAAAATAATCTGAACAGTGATCATTAAATCTTTATCTAATGAATCATAATATCATATGGATACAAAATGACAAATAAACCATTAAATATAATGAATTTTTATTAATAACCTTCAATTTCAATTATGGAATACGATTCCAATTTTGAATGTTCTTTCATACTTTTATACAAGTGAAATAATCATTAAAACCAACGCAACAAACACTCCTAAACAACCAAATTGAATCTTATAACTGATCAAAAAGGGAATAAATGAAATTATTAAAATTTTAATAAATAAAATATATTTTTAATAGGATTAGGATTATATTATTAATAAATATAATTTCATTATCAAGGACTTCAAATATATGTATTCAACACTTTCAGACATCAGTTTCTCCCAAAACCTCCATTTTTCATTCGGGTTACACATTGACTATATTTTCCCCAATGTGATTATTATTTAATTTCATAATTATTATAAATTATATTGACATCATCAAAAATCATTCTCAATATCATTCCATATATTTTTTTTGGTGAGTATATGTTTTATATGCTTCCTTCCTCAATTCCTCCCGATAAGCAAGCCAGATAAAAGGGAACCTCCGAATTTCTTAACCATTTTCAATTACCATCCATAATATATTATAAAAAACCAATTATTTTCATAAGAATTAAACAGGTTATCATGAAAAAATATCTCTATTAATTTCTTGTTTTATAGAAATAATTAAGACATTTTCATTTTTAAATACTCTTTAATATTTTTTCATTAAACCGCCCTGTAGTGACTCATTTATAAAGTTTCTCAAAAACTCTTTTTAAAATTTTTCATATAAGTTGGAAATCATTTGTTCATAAAAAAAAATCATTTTTAAAAAATTTTCATTTCTAGGATATTTATTTTTAAAATCTGATTTTATGAAAAATAAAAAATATTTTCGAAATGGACTTTTATTTCAAATTTAAAAAGGTTATTTCCCACATGATTTCCTCAATTATTTAATTAGGGTATTTTAATATATTTCAACAAACTCTATTTAATATTATAAAAAATTTATTGATCTTTTATGATGTCATATAGCATATTTTATTAAATTGTTAATGATCAGTTTAACTATGGATGTGCTACCCTGATACCATTCATCATATTACTCAGAATGCTTAGTGATTTTGTTTACCAATTGGTGAATGTTATTTTCATTTTATATGTACATATTGTTCATGTTTCTCACTAATATTATGAGTAATTCATATGAATTAGTAAGTGCGGGTTGGGACCCACTATACCCAGTTTATTCATCAGTAGGTCTCATGACAAAAAGAAGATATTTTCTTGGTTGAGCCACTTCCCATTTATTTTCACGTATTGATTTAGATGATGCCTTAAAATTTTATTTTTAGATATCATGGATAATACCATGACTATATATTTTAGATGACCATTATTTTTAGTTCCCTCGTTATGATGTTATTAATTTATAGTCCGTGTTATTATTATACTAGTAGAACATTCATAGTTAATTTTCATTCTCATGTGATTATTTATGTGGAATTATTTATTCATCTTCTAAATTTGTGATATTATTCTCAATATTTTGTTTTAATGGATTGTTTTTTAATAATTCACCATTTCTTATTGTTTATTTTTATGATATCTGCTTTTTTATTTCTCACCCTTAGTGACCGTCTGAGATCAACCCGTTCTTATGATTTATTTTTCTCTAGGATGTGATGATATATATTATGATTGACATGTCTAGATAATGTAGAAGCTCATGAGTGTTTCCATTTAAGTTTTTGTTATTGTTTTACTTTCAATGATGTAATGTAAAAATTATGTTTTTTACGGGATTCCAAATATAAGAAATTATTTTTTCCATTGGGATATGAATAATTTTTTATAGTACCAATGTAATAATGTAAGGAATAATCTCTAGGATCTTGGGTTCATGGTTATTACTATTGGAATTAGACAATGTTTAGAAGAGACCATATAAACTAGATTTAAAAATCATATATTAGGGAACATAACCATAAAATATACATTTATGGTAATCATAGAAGAACATCATAAAATTTTGGTAAGGTATATATTATGTAATAATTCCTAGAAATACGTCCTTTTATTGATACTTGATGTGGACATCATTTTGGAAATGATGTGGATAGGGGTAACAACTCTAATAAGAGGTGTTGTGCCTAACTCGGTGAAACTTGTTACAAGAAATTGGGTCTTACCTCCCAGTGGATATTATTAAGATAATTCACATTTTATTTACATAACATTATAAAGTATTTAGGAGTAAATATGTCCCCAAATATACCATATTGAATATTATTTGATCAACTATCCATAAATTTTACTATATATGTTCCGAGTGACTAGTTAAAAATATTGCATTATGATTAATGATCTAATTTAGTGTATGCCAATTTTTTGAAATTGATCCTAGTTAAAGGAATGTTAACAATATCAAAAAACATATTACATGTAGATATTTCCCTCTAATTCTATATAATGATAATGGGGTAGGAGATACAACTACATTTGAGAAACATATAACTATATTGGGATAACTAATTCAGTTAATTAATAATAACCTTCTAGTATGGATCATCCTAATCCACAACATGGAGGAACAATGTAATACCACTTCATGAGATAATATCCTCAATTATTCAAAAGAAATAAAAACACTTTTCTAGCTAAGAAAAGGATAAGTTACTTAGATAAGATATTTCCCTCTTTGGGGATTAATGAAATGTAGAAATTTTCCATGGTAGTTTATCATCTTTCTAGAGATGAGGATAAATAGTTCTCACTAATTCAAAACACAATGGATGAATATAAAACAAAAATAATATAATTGAAGGATATAATATACTTTTTTTGAAAAACTATTTCCCTTCCGAACAACTAGGGGATATGCAGAGGGAATTATTGAGTCTGAGGAAAAAGGAAGGTGATAATGTTTCTATGTGTGAATCCAAATTTATATGTTTATAAAGTCATGTTACTGATTAGCTACATAATCTGAAGAGAAATATTTATTGATTCTTTTATATAAAAAAATAATTCCTTCAAAGGGAACTATTTTGGAAAACATTATCATTATATGTTGATATACTCTCATATTCTATTAAGACACAGAAAAAATATTCTCAGTCTTTTGAATGTAAGGGAAATCAAGAGAAGAAAAGAATGGTAGATCAAGGGACGGAGAAAGGAAAAAATTAAATAAGGATTTTCCCACATGTGATAATTGTTGGATGAAAAAACCCGATACATTACTAATGGGAAAGGGAGTCTGTTATATGTATGATGAGAAAGGTTATCATGCTCATGAATTTTACAGAAAGAAATAATATGTAAATGTGAAATTTTTAAACTGTAAAGATATAGTGAAATATGAAAATTGATTTCCCAATTATCAAGGAAATATTTCTTAGAAAAATAAAATGGATCAAGGTCAAGCCTATTTTGTTACTATAGTAGAAGTGTAATAATTAATGTATTTTTTTTACTCAATAATTATGTTATGATATACTGGTTATAAGTATCATGAGATATATATGGATTGTACTGTGTTTCTTCTTCTTTATAGTTTTAGAAGTATTCCTTTTCATTCCAGTTTAAAGGTGATGAATGTATTCATATATTTATTATGTGGGATTAAGATCTTCATTATTTAGTGAATATTTTAGTATGTTTGTTTTTTAAATTTAGTGATGTCCCTTTTATTTTTTTGTTCATTGATTTTGAAAAAACATATTTTTAATGAGTCTTAAGTTTAACTGCTTATGGAATGGAATAAAGATATTATAAATTCATATTAAAGTATTATTTATCATATTTTATTACATATGATAACAATATTGGTTTATGTATACATTTAAAGGTGGAATGAATTACTTGTGAATATTTTGATTCATAAATGAGCTTTTGGTATATAATTTTATCTTGAATATCCATCTCCATATTTAATAAATTAAGTGGATATATATCAAAGCACAACCAAAGGATGAGATTTTGAAATGGAAAGTAATCATGTAAGTTTATTTTTTAATGTGATCTTCAAGGAAAGTAAAAGAAACCCTCAACTCTAGGAAATGTGTTTCGGAACAAAAACATATTCTATTTACATTTCCTTCTGAGAAATCAATGGTATTTTATCTAATAGTAATTTTATTATTCTTTGATGGTAGAAATTCTAATTATCATTTTATATATCACTCTCCATTATAACATGATAGATATATTTCTATTCTATGTCTATATTTTCATGAATGTTCTCCTATTTTAGAATCATAGTTTTTTGTTACATTATCATTACTCAATACCACTTTTTAAGAAGATGTTTTATAAACCCTTTTAACGATTTTGGATTTCTATAAAATAATTTTCATGTATCATCTATTAATTTTTTAAATTATAATTCCAAATTACAAGGACAAAATTTATCAAAGGGAGATTGTAACACCCCAATATTTTACAATATTTCTTTTTTTATTTAAATTTTTGGATATCTTATCATACAAAAAGCATCGAGCTTAAAAAATGATTAATTATTATTATTAGAATCTAGTTCTTCCATAGAGAGAATAAATGTAATTAAGTAAATTATGAAAAAATATTTTATAGAAGTTTATAAATTTTTTTATTTGGTTACCAATTAACAAGAAATGAAAATAAAAACCAATTGAACATAAAGGATATTTTTTTTAAAGGAATATTATTTTGACCCAAATGACATTTTATAGTGACACATTAAATTAATCACAATTATTGAAATATATTAATGAAATTTATATATTTAATATATTATAATTTTTTTTAAAAAATTCAATCAATAAGTTTTATAGTCATAAGATAAAAATAAATCAGTTTTTAAACATAATAAGTTATATTTTCTAAAAGGTAATTTTACCACATTTTAGTGAAAATTATTTTTAAAACCTAATTTTGAATATTTTATAAATTCTATTAAACAAAACAAACATTGTTTTTAAAATATTTATTTTCAAAATTATTTTTTGGTGAAATTTTGGTATTTTTCTACAAATAATTATTTTCTAGTGAATAATGACAAATCTTAATTTTTTAAAACTATTATTTTTCTTATGTTTATAGTATATTTATGTTTTTAATAGTAAACTCGCCTCTTAAATTGTATATAAAAAATTTGGTATCTTATAAATGAAAATATGGTATATTTCTATCATGGAATATATAAATAGATTTTTTAAAAATGATAAATTATGTGCTGCTATTTTTTAACATAAATGTTTATTTAAAATTTTATAATCTAAATATTAATTTAAAATAATATTTATTTTCATGAAATATATTCATTTTTTTCTTATTAATATAAGATACTTTTTTGAGATCATAATTAATTTTTCAAAGTGATATAAAAGCAGTTATAATTTTAAAATCAATATTTTTCAAGTAAATGATTATTTTAATTAATAATTAATTTAATAATCATTAGAAAGATAATTTTATAAAATGGATTCATTAATTGAATTCAACATGTCAAAATATGTTTAGGGTGAATTTTTTGGATTTTTTTGAAATAGTTGATGTTTTTGTGAATAGTGAAATATTATAATTTACTATATTTATAATTTTAGAAAAATAAATAAATCATTGACTCATGAATGATGTATTAATGAAGCAATAACACATTGGGTTGAACTCACATGAATTATTTACTATATCTAGTCAAAATAATTATCATTATTTAAAGTCTTGATCCACAGTAATAAACGAATGAATTAAATAATCAAAAAATGCATCTCTTCTATATTATTAACACCATCCCGTATCCTCGCACCTCCAAAGCCTGGAATCATGATTATATTCTACCAAGTTAGTCTCCCAAACCTCTTACCCACGTATAGTCCTTTTTTCCCTAATAAAACAGACATTTTCCATGTCCCTTAAGGAGGCTCTCAAGGTGGCAACACTCAAGAGGTAAAACCTTCTCTCTCTTTATCTCTCTTTATCACTCTTTCAAATTATTTTCATTTATTATCCTTCCCTTAACTCATATTTCTAAATGATAATGATATATTAAATATCATATATGTAATTGAATTTTTTATGTTAATTGAATATGAACCCTCAATTCGTTTCTCTACCCCTTTTTATTCTAAAAATTAAAGCATCATTTGTGGGGTGTCGATTTATCATCTTCGTTGAAGACCAATTTTCATTTTTCTATTCCACATTCAAAAAAGGTTATTATATAATTTTTTTGGTTAAATAATACTTAAATATATTATATAAAATTAATTTAATGTTATTTAACTTGTATATATAAAAAATATTAATTAATATGATAAAATTATTTCATGGTGGTCAAGAAATGCTGAAATAATCTAAACGGTTATCATTAAATCTTTATCAAATGAATCATAATCATATTAAAAAATGAAATAAAAGACCTTTAAATATCAAAGAAGTTCATCAATAACATATAATTTCATTTCAAGATAACTATTTTGTCATGAACCAACCCGGGTCGACCATCAACTGGTCACCTGAGCTCATACGTGACAAGGCCTAAAGCGTGTTTCTAATCCCCATGGGATGGAAACTAGTGTTGGGCATCGAAATAGAAATTTGGGGGATGGTTTTCACATAAATAAAAGACATATGAATAAATATGTCACGACCCATCCTCAGGGCCCGTGCCGTGACTACCCCATGCCCGCCATCCATTGGCCAGGGGCTGGTGACTAGCACCAAGGCGTAATTCCCGAAAAAAAGGAAGGCATTGCCTTTGTAAAGTAAACAAACACCTCAGAGTAAGAAAGAAGAAGTAAACACTATGTAAAATTGTGTACAAAAGTAAGTGCGGAAAAGTATGTGGGCTAGAATACAAACCCAAACTGAAAGTAAAGTACAACTGAAGAAGGGAGTACAACAACTGAAAAGTAAAGCTGCAGCCTCGAGACGTCCACCGGAAGTCCCAACTAAAGGGTGGGTAGAGATAGCCTCCACAGCTCCTCGGGTCCAGTCGTCCTCTCCGAGTACGCCCCGCCCAGTGGTCCACCTCCGGGTACCGACCTTCTCCTCGTGCCTCAACCACGATCAGCATTGTCTGTTGTCTGCAACCACACAATGTAGTGCGGGCATAGCCCGTGTAGGGGTGAGTATAAGCTACTCCGTAGGGACCCCGAGACCCCCGAAGGTCTCCTAGAATCCAAAAATGATAATCCAAAAAGGAAAGTTACAACCACGAATTGACATCTGACCGAACTTGGGTATTTGCCCATACATATACCTAAGTCAACAATTCATGTTTGGCTCCAAAATCCAAGCCCAAGTTTGATCACATCCACACAGGATAGCACAACACAATCCACAAAGGAATGCAAATCAAGATTCAACTCACACAAGTATACTTCTTCGTATGACAATAGAGATGATCAGATATAGCCACTGATTCATCTAAGTCGTCGGACCCACCCAGGATCGATAGGCACTAACCCCAGCAATGACCCACAAAGGATCGATAGGTACTAACCCCCGCAATGACCCACACAGGATCAGACACACACATGATCTGTAGGCGCTGGCCCACACAGGACCGCTGAGCGCTGACCCATACAGGATCTGACCCACACAAGATCGGTAGCTCTAATCCATGTAGGATCTCCTGAGTGTTGTATTCATCGTCGTCGAATCCACAGAGGATTTCTGTACAGTCGTCATCGTCGTCGTAGCCAGCTCTAGGGTCTCGCACACAGCAAGCTCGTTTGGGAGGGTCCGCTCCACGAGCCGAGGGGATGATACATCAACTGACACGAAGTCCAGATATGATGTATCCAAAAGATCTGTATCATCAACAGGAACTTAACGCGACAGACGGCGCGTCAATCAGCCACCCGGTCTGAGGGTTATTAGCTTTTTCGTTCCAGGGGCCCGGTTGGTTTTTAAGTCTAAACCAACCTGAACGTACTCATACTGCATCCAAACCTCGAGTGGAGTAATCCAAAAAGGTCTGTCTCACTATTAGGAATCCATCAAAGTTGACGGCACGTCAATCGAACGTCGGGAGCTCAAGTTATAAGCATTTACGCTCTGAGGGCCCGGTTGGTTTTGTGTACGAAACAACCCGGCCGAACCCAAACTTCTCCGAAACCTTGTGTGTAATATACCCAAATGACCATCTCGATCCAAGGATCGCATCTCATATAATGGTGTGTCTATCAGGGGTCTGAATCCCGTGTTATGGGAAAAAGACCGTGAGAGGTCCGGTATTAGGGGGTTCGGGCCCGGTCCGACCCGGCTCGATATGTAATGTCTTGGACCTCCCTAGTCCATTACTTTGTGAAAATGTGGTGTTGGAGGTGTTCCAGGAGGTCAAGGTGACTTATCCCCCAGCCGCTACCTACCGGTAGCTCGGTCTACCGGTAGCTGCTGCCTACCGGTAGCTCGGTCTACCGGTAGCTGCTGCATACCGGTAGCTCGGTCTACCGGTAGCTGCTGCCTACCGGTAGCTAGGTTTACTGGTAGCTGCTGCCTACCGGTAGCTCGGTCTACCGGTAGTTGCGGCCTACCGGTAGCTTGGTCTACCGGTATCTGCTGGCTACCGGTAGTCGGTCTACCAGTAGCTGCTGCCTACCGGTAGCTCGGTCTACCGGTAGCGGCTGCCTACCGGTAGCCGCCGCTTACCAGTAGCTCGGTCTACCAGTAGCCGCATCCTACCGGTAGCTGGGTTTACCGGTAGCTGCGGCATACTGATAGCTCGGTATACTGGTAGCCGCAGTCTAGCAGTAGCTCGACTAACACTTTGCCAAATTTCTAGTTCTGGGAACAGTGTTTCCAGTTTTTTGAACAGTATCGGTAGGTGAACAGTGTTACTATCGGTGAGGTTCTATCGGTGGACTTCTATCGGTAGACTTGAACAGTGTTTCTATCGGTGAGGTTCTATCGGTGGACTTCTATCGGTAGACTTGAACAGTGTTTCTATCGGTGAGGTTCTACCGGTGGACATCTATCGGTAGACTTGAACAGTGTTTCTATCGGTGAGGTTCTATCGATGGACTTCTATCGGTAGACTTGAACGGTGTTTCTATCGGTGAGGTTCTATCGGTGGACTTCTATCGGTAGACTTGAACAGTGTTTCTATCGGTGAGGTTCTATCGGTGACCTTCTATCGGTAGACTTGTACAGTGTTTCCAGAATCCTAAGAGCTACCGATTCCATACTTTGCCAATTTTCACGAATGAACAGTGTTTCCAGACTTCATAAGAGCTACCGATTCCATACTTTGCCAAATTTTGAGTATGTGAACAGTGTTTCCAGCTTCGTAAATTTGACATTTTCTTTGACATAAAATACTTTTAAGACCTTATTTTAAGGACTTTAAGGCTGACTCAAAGGCCATAAATTCTATATTAATTATTCCTAAGGCCGGGATGTTTTTACTTGGTCAAACTGCGTGGGTTAATGCGATCCGTTTTTAATGGAGAATAAATCGGATCTTAAACCGTCACCTCTCTAATTGTTTTTTAAAATGAATGAGATATCATTCCCTCCTGGTTCTCGTCTGCAAGACACTATAACCTTTCAATCCTTCCCGTAGGAGTTTCACAATCAAACGTTACTCGGATCAGTTCCGCTCTGTTTGATGCAACCAAGATGTGTCCATCATTCTTCCATATAACTTGTCGTGAGAGAAGGATTGTGGCCCATTGTGTGGATAAAGGACGTCAAGAACTCTTCGAGGTAGGGGATTCATGGCTTCTCTAATTGTGTATGTGCAATCGTAGAATTATCATGATTTAGTCCATTGGATCACAATGAAATTGACTTAATTAAATACTTGAACTGGATTAAAAGAATTAGTTGATCGCATGTTGTTGCTTTGTACCGTGATAACGGTTTGCATCATGTTTTCCTAGATAGAGTGATATCTATGATTTTCTTTAATTAGTTGCTCGTTCATGATAGAAATTGATAAAGAACGTAAAGCCGGAATTATTTGTTAAATAATTGGCTAAATATAAAGAGGAATTTTAATGAATCTGTTAATTCAAGATGGATTAAAGAACTATTAGTTCGATAAATTCAAAAGGGTTCTGAGTTACCCGCTTGCTTGTAAGGTTGAATGCCTTGTGGTTTGGAGCTCTGAGTGATCATTTTGTATGAAGGCTGAATGCCTTGTTAAAGGGCCGAGCCCATTTTGTGATCATTGATTTCCTGCTGCTTGTGATTTGATGTGAGCCTGGATGGCTGTTGTGATATGTGGAGGTATGGGGATTTGTGGCAGCGGATGACGCCTAGTGTGGCGAGATGCATCGGTTTATGCATGTGTGTGTCGGGGAGGTCACCAAGGATGATGGTATGAGATGAATGTGATGGTTTGATGTTGGTGGTTTGGTTTGGTTTTTTATCTGCTTTACTTTTCCCCACTGCTCAAGGCAGCTGGTTTTGCTTACCCTCTTTCCAATGGAGGCGAAGACACGCAGGGTATGCCACGTTCATTCCATGTTTATCCTCTCGATGGAGGACGGGTCTATGCTCTTGCTATACGTGGAAAAGACTCGACAGGTAGTATATCTACTCACCGTGTTGATCCCTTTGTGTTTAATAGCATAGGATGCTTTTCTACAATGCCTGGGAATATGGGGAAGGTAATTCCATAATGAAAGTGGGTTTAAATGGTGATAATCCCTGGGGATGGAGAGACTGGAATTTAATAGTGATGTGAATCCTAAAAAGGAGCAGTTCTTGAATGTGATGCCAATTTAGTTTAATGTGGTAAATTGTTCATGGTTAATTAATGTTTAAAGAATTAATTAACATACAGTGGAACTGATAAAATGAGAATGGAGTAATCTAATAAAGCACTTCAAATGGTTGTGTGCTTATAGGATACCTAGTCTTAGAAGTAGCAGCCTGGAGTCTAGGAGACGTTAGCTGCAGTTGTGCCTATGACTAGGTAATGCCCATAGTGTGGTTGTGAGTTATATATATTCTGTAATTTTGTGTTTCTATACGCTACTCCACCCTGTCGGTAAGGGCAACTGACACCCCTGGGATTCTGAGCCCTAGGGGGTGTTTTCCCCAACATTCTGATGGGAGGTTGAATGGCTGACTACCCCCTTTGGCCCCGCTCTCTTCTCTTGGTAGATCTTTGTGCTGGTAGGCACAGTGGTTAGTTTTACCCATATATGTGTGTAGAGGGCTGTAATGGCTTGTGGTTATTTCACACACATATATTCTGGATATAGTATCCTATGGACTACTATAGGTTTAATGTGTATAGGCTGTGATGGCATGAGGATCCTTACTCGGCGTATGCGCTGTGATGGCTCGAGGTATAATACTCGACGTATGATACACGTTATACGAGCTATGGTGGCTCCCGGAAACTACCTGGTTACTTTGGATGTGAGGATGGTGTGGTGCTTAGCCCAGGTGTCTGCGGGCAAGCCTATGTAGTGCATGAGGTGCAGATTGTGGAGCTTAGCCCAGGTGTCTACGGGCAAGCCTTTGGAGAGAGATGCACATGACGTATGTCGTTGGGGAAAAGTGGAAAACCAGTGGGGAAGTAGTAGCGGGGTACCCTTAATATTCTTTATTATATGTTATATTATTGTATGCGTTACTTGGTGAGAGTAGCCATGGTGAGGTTGGGAACTTAGTATACCTGTTTAGGTAACGAGTTAGTTTCACTTGTTGCTTACTAGGCTTTAGAAAACTTTCTTTACTTTTGCACGAGAGGCTTGGGGAGGATCCTACTGAGTATACTGTTATACTCACCCTATGTAGATATAAACTTTTTTTTTTCAGGTCACTTGGAGCAGGTTGGAGATCAAGCTGGTTACTACTAGCTTGTTGTTGGAGGAGGAGTTGTTCGGGCTTGTGGCTGCTGCCGTTTCACTTTCTTTTGGGTACTTTGAGTTTTCCCCCTTTCAGTTGTAGTACTTTTGAATGACATTTCATATATGTACTTGGATTTCTTTTATATTTCAGTTCTGATTTGGAGTTGGTTGGAGTCTATTATATCTTTCTATTCTTCTAATGTGTTCTCTTAGAGGGTAATGCCTCCCATTTGTGTGTGTATTATACCCTCGGTGCTAGTCGCCAACTCGAGGCCTACTGGAGGTGGGACTCGGGGGTCATTATCTCTTTTATCACATTGCCTGTCAAGGAGGGGTACACTTTGTGGGGAGGGGGTCGTGACATGATACCCCCTGGGTCGGCCCGAACTGGGTCGACTCGACCCGAGTCCGGGTCCGGCCCGCTTGGGCGCGACCCTGCCCGGCTGGCGCAGCCCGGCCCGGCTGGCGCGGCCTGGTTCGGCGGCCCGGCCTGGCGCCAGGCGGCTCATTCATAATGGTCGAGCGATGAGGGGGTGCGGGGGGGGGGGGGGGGGGGGGGCAGTTCTTAACAGCGGCCCCCATGTGGGGGGAAGCTCTTGTCCAGCCAGCTGGGGGTCATAACCCCCGACTCCTCCTCTGACCGCCGGTTGCTGCCGCCACGGGCCCGGCATTGGCCGCTCCCCCGGCTCTGACGTCGGCGGCCCGGAACCGGCCACCCATCCCTACTTCGCCGCAGCCTGAGCCGTGACCATGGTCCGTCCGGCGCGGCGCAACGGTGCCGCGCCCCTCCCCCGCACCCCAGCTCCGGCCACGGTGCCTTTGTGATTCTCCGACGTGGCGCGACGACACCGCGGTTTAGTTCGTCTTCAACGGCACGGCGCGACGGCGCCGTGCTTCTCCGAATTTCCTTTATTATTCCCCGTTCTGAGCTTCGGCACCACGCCACCATACACGTGCCGCAAAAAAATCAAAACAACAAGTGGGTGGAGGGTCGGCCATGTTCGTGTTGTCCGACCGCCTCACGTTATTGCGATATTAGGTGGCACAAATTGAAATGAAGAATGGAGACGTAAGTAATCACGAAAAACCAACTAAAATAAACCCCTACCTCGAGTGTAGCCATCAAATAAGTATGTCGCGGAAAGGGACGTCGTGGTATTGATCACCGCAGAAGAAGGTGTATCGTCGCGTCGCGGAGGAACGGTGTCTCCCTTCCTTTGACGCAGAAAGAAATAATGAGGTGATGTGTGTCAGGTCGTCGATCTCCGAGGAAGGCGTCTCTCACCATCGTCCGTCGTCGGAGGACGGCGTTCTTCGCATTCTTCGTTGAGGAGGAAGAACGTCAAGAACATGAGAAAAAACCTCACCAAGCCTTCATGCACAACGAACCTCTTAATAAAATAAGACTTGTCTTATTTATTAACAAACAAGACAATTCCTTTGAAATTCAAAATTGATACAATCAATTAATTGAATTTGTTGAGGAGTTTAAACCACCTAATTAAGGAGGCGTTTATTACCCATAATAAACGCAAGGGTTGGCTTCATTAAAAAGGGGGGTGCAGGTGTGTTCCTTATTTAAAGGAGGGGGTTGAAAAAGGTGAAAGAAACGGCGGGGCTCATTTTGGCCCAACCTCACAAATATCCTACCTTGTGGGTAGGATATTGTGGGTCCCACTTCATCCAAAAATCTTAGGTTAAACAAAAATAAAATAAAATTGGTTGCACCACTTTTATTTTATTCCTTTACTTAACCCCAAAATTTAAAAACCACACCCGAGCAAACGCAACTCCGGAAAAGGCATTTCTAAGCAACTATCGGCGCTACGATTTCATCGGTTCCCTCAGAATTCGATTCTGAGCATTGGTCAAAAGATAGGAAAAACCCGCTCGTTCGTTCACTGAACGTACCCGAGCTGAACATTGAAAAATGATTCCAGTAACACCGGGCCTCGGAATTAGGTGTCGTTAGAAACTGCACTATTGTAAAATTCCAAGAAAAATTAAGGAAAAAAATTTACTTGAATTTTACGGGTCTTTACACCACTCAGACATCAGGTATTTACGTCCCCGTAATGATACAACCTAATCTATAGAAGCAAATGTTGGTACTGAGCACGAATCTGAGCCTCCTGCTCCCAAGTTCTATCCTGGAGGTTCTCGTGCTGCTATCTGATGCGCACTAGAGGAATCGACCATCCATGTAGGACCCGCTCCTGTTGATCCTCGATCTCCACTGATACCTCCGCAAAATTCGCCCCATCATCAATTTCCAGCTCCCCATGGTCAATGATATGTGTCGGGTCGTGCACATATCTCCTCAACTGAGATACGTGGAAGACGTCATGCACCCGGTGCAATTGAGGTGGTAGCGCCAGGAAATAAGCCACCTCATCAATCCTCCTGAGGACCTAGAATGGTCCGATGAAGCGCGGAGACAACTTTCCACCTCGGGAAAATCTCCGTAAACCACGTCGAGGTGATACTCGCAATAAGACGTGGTCACCATCCTCGAACTCTAGTGGCCTCTGAATCCTATCAGCATATGACTTCTACCGGCTCTGAGCTGTCCTCATCTGCTCCTGGCTAACATGGACATTCTCTGTCGTGGCCTGGACCATCCCCGGTCCCACAAGTGCTGACTCCCCAGGGTCTGTCCAGCATAGAGTAGATCTGCAAGGTCGGCCGTACAACGCCTCGTATGGTGCCATCCCGATGGTGGAGTGGTAGCTTTTGTTGTACACGAACTCCACCAAGGGTTGGTGGTCCTCCCAGCTGCGACCAAAGTCGAGGACACATGCACGGAGCTTGTCCTAGAGAGTCTGAATGGTCCTCTCCTTCTGACCATCCATCTGAGGGTGAAAGGTGGTGCTCAGACGTAGCTGTGTTCCGAATGCCTCCTTCAACCCTTTCCAAAGTCGGGAAGTAAAGCAAGCATTTCAATCAGAGATGATAGATGACGGCACACCATGAAGCCGTACAATCTCTTGAACGTAGAGGCGTCCCAAGATCTCCACTGATCCCTGCTCTCTGATGGGTAAGACGTGAGCCAACTTGGTGGGTCGGTCGACAATCACCCAAATGGAGTCGTGACCTCTGGAAGTGTGTGGTTGTCCAGTCACGAAGTCCATAGATATCCCATCCCACTTCCACTCTGGGACCTCTAAGAGTTGTACCAAGCCTGCTGGTACCTGGTGCTCTACCTTCACCTGCTGGAAGGTGACGCATCGAGAAATGAACTCAGCCACAGCCTTCTTCATGCCCGGTCACCAGTGTTGATGTCTGAGATCCCGGTAAATCTTCACCACTCCTGGATGTACCGCCAAAGGGTAAGTGTGAAACTCTCTCAACACCTCCTCTCGTAATGAAACTGGTATCATGGTACGTCCTCTAAAAAAGACGTTATGCTCTCCTCGTACAGAGAAACCATCAGGTGCATGTCTTGAGGATATCTACGCACGTCGGGTCTCACAGTCGGCGTCCCTACACTGTGCCTCTCTGACCCACTAAAGTAGTGGAGGAGTGACTGTGAGTGACTGTAGAAAGCTTGTTCCATCTCTATCCATGAAGGATATCTGCAAAGCAGCTAGCTGCTTTGTCGCCTCCCCATGTAGCTGAATTCCCGTCCTCCTGGTGAGAGCATCAGCTAATACATTCCCCTTTCTAGGAGTATAGACTATCTCAAAGTCCTAGTCCTGGAGGAACTTGAGCCATCACCGCTGTCTCAGGTTTAGGTCCATCTACGAGAAGATGTACCTGAGACATTGATGGTCAAAATAGACTGTAAAGCGCTCACCCATCAGATAGTGTCACCACATCTTCAGTGCGAAGCCCACTGCTGCTAACTCCAAGTCATGGGTAGCATATTTCTGCTCATGCTGCCTCAACTGACATGATCCACAGGCGATCATGGCCCGATCCTGCATCAGGACACATCCGATTCTAGTCCCCAATGCATCACAATAAACTATGTACCCAACTCCCTCCTCTGGTATCCTTAAGATAGGCGCGATGGTCAATCTCTGTCTCAGCTCCTAGAAGCTCTACTGACAACTATCTGGCCACACAAAGGGGTTTCCCCTTCATCGTCAAAGCTGAGAGTGGTACCGCAACTCTGGAAAAGTCTGGCACAAATCTCAGGTAGTATCCATCTAGTCCCAAGAAACTCCACACCTCTGTCACGCTCCTTGGTGGCTCCCAAGCTAGCACTACCTCGATCGTCACATGGATCCACCGCAACTCCCACCTCAGAGATGAAGTGTCCCAAGAAGTGGAACTCGTGTATCCAGAACTGAAACTTCGAGAGCATGCCATAAAGCTGGTTCTCTCGGAGTGTGTCTAGTACAACCAGCAAGTGGTAGGTGTGCTCCTCCTTAATGGTCGAGTATATAAAAATGTCGTCGATGAAGACCATGACAAATCGATCGAGGTATGGATGAAAGATCCTGTTTATGAGACCAATGAACACTTCTGGAGAATTGGTTATGACGAAAGGCACAACCAAGAACTCATAGTGGCCATACCAACATCTAAAGGTCGTCTTCTGCATGTCCTCGTCTTGAACTCCGAGCTGATGATAGCCTGACCTGAGGTCTATCTTCCAGAACCACCGTGCTCCCTTGAACTGATCGAAGAGGTCATCAATCCTCTGTAGCGGATACATGTTCGTCACGGTCACCTGGTTCAGGCGATGATAGTCGACACATTGTCGCAAGCTTCCGTCTGCCTTCTTGGTGAACAAAATCGCTGAATCCTAGGGTGAAACACTGGGTCGGATGAATCCCTTTCTCTAAAAGTCCTCCTACTGTACCTATAGCTCTCGAAGCTCAGCAGGGGCCATCCGATATGTTGTAGTGGATATCGGGGCTATCCCGGGGTATAGATCAATATAAAACACTACCTATCTGCGAGGTGGTATCCCTGGAACGTCGTTGGGGAAAACGTCCGCATACTGATCCACCACTGCAGGAATACCAGGACTCTGCATGTCAACTGCTTCTAGAATGAGGCTAGCCAACTTATGAGTGATGGGTTGTCCTCTCCTCTGCGAGATTCTATCCTGTGCTGCGAAGGCTCCCTTCTCACTGGTGAAGGTGAACCTTCTCCCGTCGGTGCGTACACACCGTACCTTGCGCCTAATACAGTAAATATGAACATGGACTGTAGATAACCAATCCATTCCCATGATGAATTCTTAAGGCCTCGATGCCACTACAAGAAGATCCCAGCCGAAGCTCTCACCTCCTCATGTAAGCTCAAACTGCTGGCACCAGTGCGTAATCATCGAGTCTGCTCCCGTGGGAGTCTCTAGCTGTAAGGATCAAGGCAACGGCTCTATCGAAATCTTCGAGCCCCGAACAAGGGCAGCAGCAATGAAATAATGACTCACCCCTGTGTCTATAAGAACTACATCAAGGGTGGAATAGACACAGATAGTACCTCAAATCATCTCTGGCGCACCGTGGTCGTAGGCCTCCACTTCCTGAAGCTGTGCCTGTCTCTGCCCACCAGCTCCATGTGGTCACGGCGGGCCTCCTAGTGGTTGTGGTGGTAGAACCTCAAAGCGTCTCCCACCACCTGATGCCCGACCAGCTCCTCTGCCTCGTCCGCCTACTCCCTGCGGACTCCCATGGTCAACACTCTACCTCTACCTGGGTGGTCCCTCAACCATCTACTTCTCCTCAGTACGGCGGGTTGAGCAGTCACGAGCCATGTGGACCTACCATCCGCATGTGTAGAACTGTCTGCCTCTCGAAAGACTGGCTCTATGTTGCGTGTCCCGCACCTCTGAGCCAGTGTCCTGAGGTCGTCTGCCTGGGGTCTGGTCTACATGGACCCATGTGTCATCCATCGACTGCCTGCTGTAGAAGACTCTGCTACGTGCTGCCCGGCGGTAGGTCTCGCTGCTGATGTAGGCTCAGCAAGAAAGCTCTCGATCAGAAGGGATCGCTCCAATAGCCCTTCCTGTGTCGAAATGCTGAGGGAGATCAACAACGCCCTGATCCAATGCCACAGTACCTGCTCCAAGGTCCAGGCCTGGAAGAATGGGTCCTCTACCATGTTCGTCGAATAGCGTGAGAGGTTGATAAATCTCACCGAGTACTGAGCGAACGTCAAGCTGCCCTGCCGCAGCTGTAGAAGCTCCTGGATGTGCACCGCACGGAGGGTGGCTGGGACGAACTCCGAATGGAAGAGGCTCTAAAAGTCCTTCGAGGGGAGTGATGCTTCATCGTGCACCTAGAGCATCAAGCTCTACCATCTGCCTACTTCCACGTGTAAGAGACGTGCTGTAAGGATCACCATGAGGTCTGCTGGTGTCCCTACCAAATGGAAAACTCATACAATAGCCTCCAGCCGATCCTCGGCTGCCTGAGGGTTTGTCTCCCCGCGGAACCTCGGCGGTCGCTGACGATGAAACTCGTGCAGTGCACTAAGGCAACGTGCACCGTCAGCTGTTGGGGCTGGTAGCATCGGTGGATCGGCGGGTAGAGGTACCGCCTGTGCCTCTCCTGTCAAAGGTCCCTGTACCGAGGCCTCGTCTCTCGGTGGGTTGTCATCATGCACAATGCTCGGAACCCTAGCTGGCTACCGTCGTGGGGCCATCCTGAAAAGAAACAGGTGCACCACGGTCAAACAGTATACCTTGTGAGCTGACAAAATGTAATCAAAATGAAAACATGAAACACACATGCAATCAATGTTTTCATTCACTAAGTCGGAAATCAGAAGCCAGGGTCCTGGTGAACGGATATGTCGGCCTCCGCACCAACACTGGACTCCCTGGACTGATAACCACACTCAATACTCTTAACATTATTGCTTCACATAGAAAAATATCAGAGTCCAGAGTTCTGTGGTAGCACTGAACTCCTGTGATACCAATTTGTCACGACCCGTCATCGGGGCCCGTGTCGTGACTACCCCAAGCCTGCCTTCCATAGGCCAGGGGTGGCGACTAGCACCATGGCGTAATTCCTGATAAAAAGCGAAGGCATTGCCTTTGAAAAGTAAAAAAACACCTCTACGTAAGCAAGAAGATGTAAACACTAAGTAAAACTGGTTACAAAAGTAAGTGTGGAAAAGTAAGTGGACCAGAATACAAACCCAAACTGAAAGTAAAGTACAACTGAAAAAGGGAGTACAGCAACTGAAAGGTAAAGCTGCAGCCTCGAGCTGTCCACTGGAAGTCCCACCTGAAGGGTGGGTACAGATAGACTCCACAGCTCCTCAGTTCCAGTCGTCTGCTCCGAGTACCCCCCACCCCATGGTCCACCTATGGGTACCGACCTTCTCCTCATGCCTCAACCACGATCTGCGCTATCCATCGTCTGCAACCAACACAACGTAGTGTGGGCATAGCCCGTTCAGGGGTGAGTATAAGCTACTCAGTAGGGACCCCAAGACCCCCGAAGGTCTCCCAAAATCCACAAAAGAAAGTTACAATCATGAATTAACATCTGACACTACTTGGGTATATGCCCATACATATACCTAAGTCAACAATTCCAGTTCGGCACCAACATCCGAGCCCAAGTTCGATCACATCCACACAGGATAGCACAACACAATCCACAAAGGAATGAAAATCAAGATTCATCTCACACAGGTATACTTCTTCGTATGATGATAGAGATGATCAGATGTAGCCACTGATTCATCTAATCTATTGGACCCACACAAAATCGATAGGTATTAACCCCCGCAATGACCCATAAAGGATCGCTAGGTAATAACCCCCGCAATGACCCACACAGGAACGGACCCACACAACATCTGTAGGCGCTGGTCCACACAGGACCGCTGAGCGCTGACCCACACAGGATCTAACCCACATAGGATCGGTAGCACTGATCCACGTAGGATTGCTGAGTGTTTTAGTCGTCGCCGTCGAATCCAAGGAGGATTTCTGTACAATCGTCATCGTCATCGCAGTCGCAGCCAGCTCTTGGGTTCCCGCACACAGCAGGCTCGTTCGGGAGGTTCCACTCCACGAGTCGAGGGGCTGATACATCAACTTACACGAAGACCATAGTTGATGTATCAAAAAGTTCTGTATCGTCAACATGAACTTAACGCGACAGACAGCGCGTCAATCGGACACCCGGTCTGAGAGTTATTGGCTTTTTCGTTCGAGGGGCGAGGTTGGTTTTTAAGTCAAAACCAACCCGACCGTACTCCAACTACATCTAATACTCATGCGGAGTAATCCAAAAAGGTCCGTCTCACTAAGAGGAAACCATCAATGTCGACGACACATCAATCGGACATCGGGAGCTCAACTTATAAGCGTTTTCGCTCTGAGGGCCTGATTGGTTTCGTGTACGAAGCAACCCGGCCGAACCCAAAGTTCTCCGAAACCTTGCGTGTAATTTACCAAAAATACCGTTGTGATCCAAGGATCGCATCGCAGCTGACAGTGCATCGATTAGGTGTCTGCAGCCCATGTTATGGGCAAAAGATCGTGAGAGGTCTGGTATTAGGGGGTTTGGGCCCAGTCTGACCCGACCCGGTACCCCCTGGATCGGCCCGAACCGGGTCGACCCGACCCTAGTCCATGTCCGGCCTGCTTGGGCACATCCCGGCCTAGCTGGCATTGCCCGGTCCGGCTAGCGCGGACCGGCCCGGACTAGGCGCGGCCCGACCTGGCGGCCCGGTCTGGCGGCCCGGCCTGGCGGCCCGGTCTGGCGGCCCGGCCTGGCGCCAGGCGGCTCAGCTGTAACGGCCGAGCGATGAGGGAGTACGGGGGGGGGGGGGGTGCGCTACCCCCCGCCTGTTCTTAACCGCCGCCCCCATGTTGGGGGCCGCTCTTGTCCAGCCGTCCAGGGGTCGTAAGCCCCGACTCCTCCTCTGACCGGCCGGCCCGCTCCGGACGGCCGGCTGCTGCCGCCACGGGACCGGCATGGGCTGGTCCCCCTACCCCGACGTCGGCGACCCGGAACCGGCCTCTGGTCCCTGCTTCTCCGCGGCCTCAGCCGCGGCCTTGGTCCGTCTGGTGAGGCCCAACGGCACCACAACCCCTCCACCGAGGCCCCGCTCCGGCCGCGGTGCCTCTGTGATTCTCCAGCGTGGTGCGACGGCGCCGCACTTTAGTTCCCTTCAACGGATTGGCACGACGGCGCTGCGCTTCTCTGCCTTTCCTTTATTATTCCCCGCGCGGTGCTTCGGCACCGCGCTGCCTTACACGTGCCGCAACAAAATCAAACCAACAAGGGGGAGGAGGGTCAGTAATGTTCGTGCGGTCCGACCTCCTCCTGTTATTGCGATATCAGGTGGAACAAATTGAAATGAAGAATGGCGACAGAAGTAATCACGAACAACCAAATAAAATAAACCCCTACCTCGAAGGAAGTCGTCGAACGAGGTTGTCGCGAAAAGGGACGTCGCAGAATTGATCGCTGCGGAAGAAGGTGAATCGTCTCGCCGTGGAGGAATGGTGTCTCCCTTCCTTTGACGCGGAAAGAAAGAACGAGGTGATGCGCGTTGGGTCGTCGATCTCCAATGAAGGCGTCTATCACCATCTTCCGTCATCAGAGGTCATCATTCTTCGCGTTCTTCATCGAGGAGGAAGAACATCAAGAACTTGAGCAAAAAACCTCCCCAAGCCTTCACGCACAACGAACCTCTTAATAAAATAAGACTTGTCTTATTTTATTAACAAACAAGCCAATGCCTTTGAAATTCAAAATTGAAACAGTCAGTTAATTGAATTAATTGAGGAGTTTAAACCGCCCAATTAATGAGGCGTTTATTATCTAGCATAAACACAAGGGTTGACTTCATTAAAAAGGGGGGTGCGGGTGAGTTACTTAATTAAAGGAGGGGGTTAAAAAGGTGAAAGAAATGGTGGGGTTCGTGTGGGCCCCACCTCACCAATATCATACCTAGTGGGTATGATATTGTGGGTCCCACTTCATCCACAAATCATAGGTTAAAAAAAATAAAATAAAATTGGTTTCACCACTTTTATTTTATTCCTTTACTTATCCCCAAAAATTAAAAACCACACCCGAGCAAACGCAACTCCAGAAAAGGCGTTTCTATGATATTACCGGCGCTGCGATTCTATTGGTTCCCTCGGAATTCGATTCCGAGCACCAGTTCAAATGTTAGGAAAACCTACTCGTTCGTTCATTGAACGTACCCGAGCTAATCTTCGGAAAATGATTCTGGCCACACCGGGCCTCGGAATTAGGTGCCGTCAAAAACTGCACTCTTGTAAAATTCCAATGAAAATTAAGAAAAACATTCCTTGATTTTTATGGGTCTTTACAAAATATAAACTGAAAAATATAAATAAACACTAGAAATGTAAATATAGAACAATGTTACATAGTTAAGCATACCTCCAAGTGACCTTGTGGATCTCCACCAAACACAGAAACACACTTTCTCCAAGAGTGACCTGAAACTAGAGGAACCTGAAACGAAATAATAGAGTATTTATGATCACTAAGATTCTATGTATTAAATCCATGGAATAACAATTCCATATTCAATTATCATTAAAAATGATCCCAGATCATGCTATAGTATAAATAAGACATAATGGAAAAATGCTTTTCATTCATTTAAAATTTAAGTAACAAAATTTCATTTTCAATAAAAGCATTAAACTTTAGCAACATTTTCAAATTAGATTCCATAAATTCATTTATATTTCAAAATGAAATGAAATCTATTAATATTAGAATATGGTTTTCAAAAAAGGGAGAACAAGAATAAAACAACTAAAATAGAAATCATATCCCAGAAACCATGGGTAGTCGCTATTAAGCTAGTGTTAGTGGAGACCTAAGATCATCACATCTTTGTGAAATATAGTATAGAAACAACAACTAATGGCATTCTCATGCATGATCCACTTGGAGGTGAATCCCCATGGGCCCATTAGTATCTAATTGTCACAAATGTTTAGTTAGTGTCATTGCATCAATCCAACTACACTAAACTGAGAAACCCCACTTCTGAATCATCTAGTACACTAGTCATAGTTTTCCAACCTAGGATCCAAGGGTTACCCATGTGTTAAATTTACAATGGTGGTGATACTATATCTTGAAAACATATATGAAGATATCACTTTATTTATCTAAAAACCCATTCATCCTCTCACCCCCTGATCTCCTCCTCATGTGCATAACCATTTTTAAGCCAAAAAACAAAGCATAAGCCTCCTTACTAGGAACATATCACCAATAAAAAATTTAACCTTCCAATCATATTTTTAAAATAAGTGGAATTCCATGAAAAGAGTTTTCTATTCTCACAATCCATTTTTAAGGTTCCAAAAGGGCCATATTATTTAATTAGGTATACCTTAAATTTAGAAAAGACATTGGTTAAAAAAAATTAAATTCCTTGACCATTTAGAAGTTCATACATGTCATTTTACTTTTTATAAAAAAAATTGGCTGAAAGGATAAAAAAAATTATTTTTCCAATTCTTTCAATATAATTCATTTATAAATTCAATCAAGCAATAATGAAGCTTAGCGTTAAAAAAACAACGAGCACATATTTTAATAAGAAGGACCCATAGTGCGACATAATTAATGTACTAAAAATATGAGGTAAACCAATTATTTTCATCATTATATTTTTCTACAATGTAATAACAATATAATATAATTAAAATAGCCAATAAAAAGTCACATGAAGTTATATTTTTCAATTTAATGGTTCAGAAATAGGGAGACCTACCACAAACATGCCAGTTTTTTATGATGGCTACTTAAACTGACCCTTCACACTTTCATGCACATGAATTAATACACCTATATAAAAATATCACTAACATCATTTCACATATTCACCACAGCATGAGTGAATATTTTCAAATAGGTTGTATATATATATATATTTCTTACCCCATGCAAGTACATGTGGGAACTCTCGATACCCACATCCTAAAACCACTTTAGTGAGGTCATACACATTGGATAAATATTTCCAACAACTCAAAAATCCCAAATTTAATGAATTGAAAACCCTTTCAAAAAAGAATTTCGTACATACTGAAGTGGTATAAATTGGATTGCCTTCAGTGGGGATTATAGAAACATGCATGAAACAGGCCTATATTACCCATATCACACCCAATTCAGATGAAAAACACAAAAAATAAGCTCATCATAAACCCCCAGAGTTCATATTTGCATGAAAGGGTGACCGGAAAAGGAACATCTAGAAAGACAAGAAGATAACTAGAGAAGAGGTACAACCCTAGGGTGATGGAAGGGAAACAAGAGTTGATATAGTAGAATTCATGGACAATTTATGTGTCAAGAGGAGGTGGTGGCACACAGCTTGAAGAGGGAGGGGTTAGGTTGCGTGAGGGAGAGGGGAAAGAGAGGGGGCCACATGGTAAGAGGATTGGGAGAGGATAAATAATAATAATTGTATTAATAATAATAATATAAATAAAAATAACAATAATCTTAACAATAATAATCTTAATAATCTTAATAAGAATATAATCATTATTTTTTTATTAATATTATTACATTTTTTTAATTTGTTATCCATATTATTATTTTGATTTATTTTTAATATTATTTTATTTTATAACATAGGAAACCCACACTATTTGGCCGCATGGTCTATCAGACTATTCGCCAATCTTGAACACCCAACTGGAGTGAAGTGGCACATGCATGGTTTGGCTGCACAGTAACCAAACCATGTGCCAACTTTGCTAAGAACCACTATCAAGTTTCAGAACTGAACCGCATGGTTGCAACATGCTTTCCCAAGTTGTGCTCATAATGTTCTCCACACAATTGGATAGCCAAAATATTCTGCATGGTTATCAGGTTTAAGACATATGGAACACTTGTAAAAGCTTCACTATTTACCTAGGAAAATATCTACCCAATGAACCAAATGTTTCCATGAAAAAACATTAGTCTCTCAATAAAAACTAAAAAAATCAATCTATGACTCAACCCAAACCTCGACAAGAATATCTAAATGAATGAAAAAAAAATAAAATAAACTAATTTCAATGTTCAGGGTGTGATAATTCTTCCCACCAAAAATACATTCTGACCCTAAAAAATCACCCAAAAAATAAATAATCAAAGCTCAATCTTTAATGGAATTATGATATATAAAACTTTGAACATTGAGGAGGCCTTCGAACACAAATATTCACACCAAACCACCTATATGGATATCTTCAGAAAGAGTAAAAATAATGAAAAAGGGGAGGGTTTTCCCCACCATGAGCACTCGATTATCACGACCCACATTGAGACTCTTAGTACAGGACAAATCTAGAACTACCAACATGAACCAAAGTAAAAACCCCCAACATAGACCAAAATATCTAGCATAAAACGGCTCTAAAAAATAAAAACATGATACATGGTGGGATTCCCCACCATTTATGAATCGACCAGTTTAAGCCAATAAGCATAGACTGATGTGGGATCTTACAACCCATACCAAAAACTCCCAACCCATGGGAAAATAAAAAAAAGGGCTTAAACCAAATAGATAAATGAACCAAAATTCATCCTTTTCATAAGACACGACTATATCCATGTTGAAAAATGTGAAAAACCAGAACTATCCAAAAACATTTCTTACCACAGAATAAATACAATGGTTTAGATACCCGCATTTTGGGATTCACATCCACTAGAATTACAAGAAAATGAGTTCCTCGTGCATTATTATAAACAATGTGGATTCTTTAAATAACAAAAACCACAATGGGGAAATGGGACCACTAAACCTCTTACAAAAAATATAACCATTGAAGACGATGAGGTACAATAATAGAACTTATACAATCCCTATTCCAAAACTGAAGACAAAATCGATAACAAGGTCCCCCACACCCAACGACTTCCTTACTGTTTGAAAGGAATTACACTGAAACCTATGGATGGAGCTCTAATGTCATGAATCGTCATCATCCCCATAGTTAAGAGCTGGAGATCTAAAATAAAATTTATCTTTTATTTTTGTGACTCACATTACCCCTTAAAATAAATTTTGTGACCATATCGAATAACACATCCATTCCTCAACATGTGATACATTCTTCTATTTTTCTTATAATGCAGCTAGGCACCAAATAATGAATAATTGGGATTGGTCCAAGGTCAGAGAATCTTTATGCTAAACCACTCAATTCAGAGTCTAGGTAGAGTCATCAATGAAAATACTTCAAGATACCATAATTCATAATTTTCTCAAAAACTCTAATCACCCCAGTTTTGACAATTTCAACCAATAAATGACGACACATTCATTCCCAAGACTGAACATAACCTAAAAATTGAGGAAGGAATCCTATTTTTATACCATTCATTCACTACTATGAATTTTTTGGGTCATATTTAGAAATAATAATCACAATGCTAAATCAAAACGCATCAGAAAAAAATTCCACACGTCAGTCAAAAAACAAAATCCAAACTCAACTCACTATTTCCACCTCGTATTCATAATGGAAAAGTAAATATCAAACAAAATATGATTCTAAATTAGGTAATAATATACTAAAAAATTTCTCACTCACTTTTCAAAACATTGATATTTTTCTTTTTGAAATTGTTTTTCAGAAAACAATAAAACTTAAATATCCACCATTGGAATTCCATAATGTATCACATATATATATATATATACATGTTCTAGATTATGTTACCATACACACACACAACCAATTTTCCACTATCCCCACGCATACATACAAATAACGGATCATTCATAGAAATACCAAGGGTCAATTAAAATCATTTCTAATTTCTAAAAAACAATTCCTAAGATCCTAAAACAATTATATCCCCTTCCATTTTTCCATTGAATCCATTCATTCTTTTAAATTAATTCAATTTCATTTCAAAAATGATTTTTACACTCAAAAAATGATTTTATATTTAGAAATCCCATTTTTTATAAACCATTTTCATTTTTGAAATCCACTCAAGACAACCAAAACTAATCCTGATCATAACTCACATCAAAACATCCTAAAATAAAAAACTAGTGGCTATGAAAACCTAGAATCATGGATTAGCAGAGCATGATTCAAGCGAGCATTATCCCTAGTGAGTATCTTGAACCAAGAACTCAGGATATATATCGGTGGCTAATCCATGAAAGCTCATCGCATAACACCAGATCACTTCAATATTCATCCATTATCCATACAAACCAAGCAAACAAATTAAAATCTTGAAAAACAATATGAATCTCAAGGATTAAAATGTGAAAATTTTTATTGAATCCATATGAAACCTACCTTTCATGTATCAATAGTACTAATATCTAATCTACTTGAAACCCCTAATAATATGGGCCTCCTATGAAACCATTTTATCATGAACCAATCCAGGATGACCCTAAACTGATACCCTGAGTCGATCCATTATGAGGACTAAGGTGAATATCTAATACACATAAGCTGGAAACTAGTTATGGGCATCAAAATAAGATATTTGGGAATGCTTTGGCTCATAAATAACTAATAAATGAATAAACATAAACTAAATTGTATAAATAATTACTAGAACAAAAAAATAGAACAATGTTCCATAGATAAACATACATCTAAGTGACCTTATAGGTCACCACCAAACACAAAACCATGATTGCTCCAAGATTTATCCAAAACATGAAGAACCTGAAACTAAAAAATATATGAGTTGTGTGCATCGAGATGCTCATTAGGAAATCCAAGGAATAATAATGCCTTATTCCCTTACCATTAAAAAAGAAACCCAAATCATTCTAGTTTTATAATAAGACCTAATAAATTAATGTTTTTCATTTATTTTAAATTCAAGAAAAAGATTTTCATTTTCATGAAAATCATTCTTGGTCTTCTACATTTTTAAATTGTATTCCAATCAATCATTAATATATCAAAATGAAAGGAATGAAATTTATATTATTATATGGTTTTCACAAAAGAGAGAAAAATAGTGAAACCACTAAAATGGAAATCATATCACAAGAACTATAGGAATTCCATAAGTAGATAGTGTTAATGGGGGGGATAGAATCATCATACAATAATGAAATGTGTTATAGAATCCACATTTAATAGATTTCTCATAAACGATCCCCTGGGAGGAGAAACCTCATTGGCCAAGTGGTCTCCAATCATCACAACTATTTAGTTAGTGTAGATACATCAATCCTTCTATAAAAATCATAGATAACCCACATTTTAATAATCTAAAGTAGTAACCCTTGTTTTCTCACAAATGTATCTACGGTTACCCATGTGCACTATTCTAAATGGGGGTAATATTTTGTAAAGAAAACATATATGAACATATCAATTTCGTTACCCATAAACCCATTCAACCTCTCACCATCAATCTCCTGATCAAGGAAATCCTCCTTTTTAATAAACACAACAAAGCATAATCCTCTTCACTAAGTACATATCAAAAATCACACATTATACATAAATATTATTTTTGTAAAACATGAGGGAAAGCCTTGTGAAGGGTTTATAATTCTCACAAACCATTCTTATTGTGCCAAAGAAGCCTTATTTTTTTAAAAGTGATACTTTCACTTTATAAAACACATTATCAAACATATTTAAATTGCATTACCATTTAAAAGATCAATCATGTCATTATAATTTTTATAAAAAAATGGTCGAAATCACAAACATCATTGGAAATTTCAAATTAACCAAATATAATTCATTCAGAGAACCAGTCATGATTTCAAGTAGATTAGCATTAAAATCCCAATATAGAGAACATATTATAAATAAGAAGGACCCATAGTGAGGCATATATAATTTGATGAAAAAAATGATGTAAACTAATTTTGTTCAAAATTTTATTTTTCTAATATTTAATAACTTTATAATATAAGTAAAACAAATAATAAAAAGACAAGAAATTATAGTTTTTAGTTTAGTGGTTCAGAAATGGGGAGACCCACATCAAACAAGCCTCTTTTTTTATGATGACTACTCAAACTGGCCCTTCTCACTTTCACACACATGAATTTATACATATATAAATATATATAAATATATCTAGCTACATTTAACATATTCCCCTCACCATGAGGGAATATGTACGTAGAGGGCATATGTATATGCCTTACCCTTTGCATGTACATATAGGGACTGGTGACACTTGCAACCCAAAACGACCGTAGTAAGGTCCAACACACTCTATAAATTTTACCGAAAACACAAATTTCATAAAACCCATATATTAAAATTATACCAAAGAGAAATAATTGAAAAACCTTACCAAAAATAATGCTTGGTAGACTAAAATGGACGAAAATGTATCAATTTCAAAAACCGACATCAAAACACTCATCAAGGAGGCCTAAAAGACCCATTATGAATCCTATTAAAGAGAGAAATATAAAAAAGCTATCTAGAAACCATATGGTTCAGCCGAGAAGGTCAGGGAGATAGGGATGGGGAAAACACTGAAAGAGATGAACATAAGGGGATAAGTGGTCCTGCATTGGTGTGACAACCATGAAACATGGAGAGATCATATGGAATATCTGGATGAAGGGGGTACCGAGAGGAGGGGTGGAATGCTGTTGGGAGAAGGATGGGCTAGGTCATGTGAGGGAGAGAGGAAATGTAGGGAGTCTTATGGCAAGGGGAGGATAGAGGATAGCAAATAATAAAAAAAAGAATAACAATAACAAAACCAATAATAGTAATAGTAATATTATTATTATTCTTAACATTACTGTCATTATTATTTTTTTACAAAATTATTTTATTTTTATTTTTATTTTATTATTTTATTTTATTTTTTGATTTTATTTTATTTTAGATCATAGGTAGGCCACACTGTTTGGTCGCATAGTCTTCCATATCATGCACCACTATGTTGATCACATTTATCAAGTTCTATAACTGAACTGCACAGTTAAAGAACGGTTTCCCAAACCATTTGCAACCTATGGGCCTCACCATTGGAAACGCAACATAATTCAAATGGTTACCTAGTAAAATATACATGGTTACCTGGGTAAATCCACATAGTTTCTCCAAACTATGGTGTACCAATGCGCCAGATACTGCCAATCCTAAAACATATTTTTCTTATTAAAAACTCAAAATTTCAAACTGAGACTCAACCAAAACCTTGACGAGAATATCTAAATCCAGTAAAATTATAACATAAATTACATTCTAGGTTCTGGGTGTGACTTATTCCCCTTTTACATGATCTTCCATACATGTATATAATTGAATCAATCATGAAAACAAACACTCGAGGAATGGTGAAATTAAATATTATAACTCATAAAAAAGAACATAAATAAACATAATAATATCATAATAAATAAAATACCTCTTAAATAGGTTCATAGTTAAATTATTAATGAATCTAATATCATTATCGAGGATGTTATATAAAATTCCACAACACTTTTGTGCATTGGAAATGGTTACTCCCCAAACCTCCATTTTTTCTTTCTGTTTACAATTTGTCTTTATTTTCCCAAATGAAATTCTTATTTATTTTTATAATTCTTTGAAAATATATTTTCATTTTCCAAACATAACTATCTATATTTTTTCATTTTCATTGCTGTGAAGACGCCTTTTTTATAATGATCACTTCTCAATTCCTCATGATATGCAAGCCTGATTAAAGGGAACGTCCCGATTTCTTACTCATTTTCATGTAACTTCCTTAATAAGTTATAATAACCCATTATTTTTATAAAATAATTATTTTCTAAAAGAAGAAAATTATTATTTTTTATTTCTTATTTCATAAAAAAATTTATAAATTTTCCCTTTTTAATTACTCTTTTATATTTTCTCATAAATCGCACTAATGTGGCCATTGTTTAATGTTTCTTAAAATGATTATTCCATGATTTCTATTAAGTTTTACTTCATTTATTCCTCAAACATAATATCACCATACATAAATTTTCTTTTCTAGGATATAAATGATTACAATCTAATTTTATGACAAAAAAAATTATTTTCTAAATGAACTCTTCTTTTTATTTTTATATGGAATTTCTCCCAAGATTTCCTCTATCATTTTATTAGTGTATTTTCACCTATTTAAATACCCTATTTTCAATAAAAATCATAAGTCTTGATTGATCATTTTTATATCATTTATCATATTATATTAAAAATTTTATGATCATTTTGACCATGGATGTGTTATCTTGATAACATTCACCATATTACTCAAAATATTTTGTGGTAAGGTTTAAAAAATCGGGCAATTTATTTATATTCTATATATATGGGTTTTTTAAGTTTCATCCCATTAATATGATGAATGAATTAGACTTTGTATGTGAATGGTGGGATCCACTATAGCCCCTCTATGAATCATTAGGTCTCATGAAAGAAAAAATAATTATAGTCATGGTAGAGGCCATTCCCATTTATTTTAAAATATGGATTTGGATGAGGAATTATCCATTTATTTTCATATGACTTGTTTTATTCCTCAATAGTATATTTATGATTTATAACATTATTCATTCCCTCATTTTTATATTAGTAGTTGATAATCCAGGTGATTGATTTCCTAGTTAAATATCCATGGTTATATTTCATTATCATGTGATTATTTATATGGAATTATTTATTCATCTTTTATTCCTTCTATATTATGATCAATATTATGTTTCAATATATGTTTTTTATTTATTCACATTGATTTATCATTTTTATTTATGATAGATTTGGTTGTATTACTTACCCTTACAAAGAATCTATGCTCAGCACTTTATAATCTTTTAATGCATGGATAATCTTGTAGTACCTGAGAGTTTCCATTGGATTTTCTATATAATTTTCCTTTAAAAGTTTTAATTTAACAATTATGTTAGTAAATGAGTTTTTATATATACTAAACTATTTTTTCTTTTTGGATGTGAACACCTATTCATAGATCTAATTTAATAAATGTGCCAATGCTAGGCTATTGGTGTCAGGTTATTTACAACGCACATTTTACATCAAATACCCATGAGTAAGAGTAAGAGAAATTAATTTCAATAAAATTTCCATTTTTCAAATTTGAATATTTATCTTTGGGAGAACATCCCAATTTAAGACTCCATTCCTCAGTATCGGTATAAGTTATACTAATTAACAATTTCAATATGATTAGTGTGAAGCAAGAAAATTATATTATAATGTCAAATCAGAAGGTCAGTATCGTGTATTATATCTTTCCTTTTATGGTATTTAAATGAACATTTTCACCCTAAAAATGATAACAACATAAATTATATCCATTTAGTGTGATAAGATCTATATTTTACTATTAAATTACCTTGTTTCGGAAGAAAAAACATTACTTTAGTCATCTTGGAATGGATTCATCCAGATAAAATAATATATGATTCTTGAATAGTATAATGAATATCTCTTTATCCAAATCCATGATATGGATTCACTAAACTCTATTACTCTATAATCACAAACCATGGTGTTCTCAACTATGTGTATCCCAATGATACTTATAAAATATAGAAAAAATACAAAATTATAGGGGAGACCTCCTTTGGCATGAAACTACGTAATGAATAATATTGATTCACTCGTTACATTATTACCATTCAAAAAAATACATGGTCACCTCACTTTGGCATGAAACTACATAGTGGGATGATTGAGGTCATTAGTTGTTTTTCATTTGAAAGATTATTTCCATTAGTATTTGAGGGTTTTTTTGTCTAAAAAAATGAATATAAATCCTATCTATATTAAATTAACAAGTATTACATTATATGTAACAATTAGATTTTTAAATATTTTTACTTTTACACATTTACGCTCTAAAAATTCATTTTAGTAATTCCTTTTTCAAACCACTAAATTAACGTTTTCACGCCGTATTAATGTTTAACGCTTTACAAAACATACATTTTTGTGTTACCCACATTAAAAAGAAGTGAATTTTATCCATACATATCTAAATACTTCAAATACATAAGTTACATGAACACTCCATGTAAAGCTATATAGTTCTATGAATTTGAAAAACTCTGCATGAGTACTCCTGGAGTGAAAAATGGTATGAAAACTCTTATCTTTATTAGACACTCAATTTTTATTTATTACACAAAAATATACATTATAAAAGGCATAAAACAGAAATTTTTTTATTTGGGTTATTATGTACATTACATAACATCTTATAAAAAGTGGAATGACATCATTATTTTAATCATCCTTCACATGAACTTAATATTCCATCATTTTAAAAACTTCGTGGGATAACCTATAGACATACATTAGAAATGGGTGAGATATAAAGCCTAGAAAGGGAATAAAAAACAATAAAATTTAGAAAGTATTAAATTTGACACAATAGACATTTAAATGGGACATAAAAAGTCTAATAACCATAAACAGGAACATAGAGGCATGATATAGAATGATAACATAAAAGTAATCATGAGAATGTGTAAATAAAATTAATCATGACATCATTAACAATTGCTGATAATCATAAAAAAATCATAGTGACCAAGAGGATGATGATAATGATGAAAATTTCAAGTGTTTTATTTTGTTTTAAAGGTTGGTTTTGAATAAAAAATCACTTCACTTGGTTTTGGAAATAATTGTTTTGAGATTTTTTAAAAAAAGGATAGGTCGGTTTTAGAAAGAATCGATTTCATGGGAGAATGTATCATGTATAGAGTGAATTGTCATCAAAATCATACTAGAACTGAGGTGAAACATGTGTTTCAACTGTGATGATTATTTTTTATTGGTATTTCATATAAATCATGAGTTTCATTGAGAACATATGATGAAATATTGATAGAAGAAAATGGGAGTGAAAGAGATGTTTCCAATCAAAAAATAATCGTATTTAGATTATTTCTCAAAAGAATCAAAGAAGAATCACATTCAAATTTATCTATCCGGATGGTAGAGATAATGATATGGTATAGATTGTTTTTCAAAAAAATCGGAAAACAATTTTATCCAGATTGAAGAGGCGGTGTTGAATGTGTTTCAAAACAATCGAAGAGGTACTGTTGGAAAGGGGTGCCGATGAAAGTGTTACCGATGTAATTTTGGTGCCGATGAATGTAGTTCCAAACAAAAAAAGAAGGTTCTGATGAAAATAGTGATGTCGATGAGAAAGGTTATGCTGATGTAAAGTGGTTCTGATTGAAGTGGTGCCAATGGAATTTTAGAAACCAAATGTCTTTCAAAACTATCATATTCAGGTAGAATAAAATGAAAGAGATGGTGTTAATTTAGAATGAATCATATTCAGATTGTAATTGATCTGATCTAGGTGAAAGATATGTGGTGATACCATTCAAAATGGTATCATATCCAAAATTTATTATATTGTATCTATGAATATCATTGTTTTCATATTAAATCATTTCTAAGAAGATCATTGTTTTTATATTTCATCATATCCCTAAGATCATTTTTTTAGATTGTATCATATCCTGGAAGATCATAATTTTCATAATGTATTTGATCATACTCATTATATCAAAACTAAGATGATCTTACCTAGAAATAGTTACCATATTGATTGGAACTAGAATGATCATACCCATCAATCAAATCCAGAATGATCATTACCAGAAATGATCATGTCCAGAATTATTTTATTTATAATGATCATATCCTGACCATTGGTATTCAGAAAATATCATGCATGGGATGAGATAAACAATAAATAAGAAAGAATGAATGGAATGTTACAATACATTCCAATTGGTGGAATACGATGCTAAATATCATCCAAAGTGATTTCAATGTCATGAAGGTAATCATGATATAAGCACATGTTTTTTAATGTGATGATGTGGTTTCCCATGTGGGTCAAGAGAAAAAGAAAATAATTTCAAAATTGATGACTGGATTTTCAAAGGGGAGACATTCAAATAAAAAGAAGACTATTTCTCAAGTGGATATGTTCATTTCCTTAAAAACATTCAATTGGTATGGTATAAATCCTTTTTTATAGAAATTATCATGAATGAATTAGATTTATGAGGTCAGGACTATGTTATTATAATCAATTGTAATTTTATTAAGATTTGATGTGGGAGTCAGGAAAAGAAGAAATAATTATTGTAGATGTTTCAATAAGGATCGGAATCATTGATAAAGTCATTATTTCCCCATGATTCCCAGATAAATTCATATTTGGGTGAATTTAAGTGAGAGGGAAAGTGTTTTGGGAATACCCCAAAAAAATAATTTGGGTCACATAAATAAGGCATGATTTACATTGTACTTGGGTGACTTGAACTTTTCAACTATAGAAGAGAGAGAAGTTGCAGGTTTCAAGAGAGAGGAAGAGATCAATTCTGTTCAGATTGATAATTTTTTTGGGTGGTTCTGATTCATTCATATTTTATTCGTCATGATAATTGAATTCAGGAATTGAAGTGGTTCTAATTCATCTCTATTGTTTTCTATCAGAAAATCAGACATAGAGTTTTGTTTTTTAAAAATTGAACTCGGAGGAATAGGTCTTAGAAAAGATCAGACTTAGTGTTTCATAACAATGTCCAAGTGGTTCTTACCATTCTTTTAGGTAAGAGAATGATGAATTGCATTAAAATTTTAATACATTAGTTGAATTGAATATAACTACTGATAAAATGAGTTGTTACAAACAATTTCATTAACATATTGTTATAAGAGGATTCACATGCAATAGTTGTATTTTTTTAATAGTGCTACATGAGTGAAAGGGTACATCCAACTCATCATAACTTAATGATTAATTTATATTGGATTTTATGGTATTGGATAATTTCGAAACCATACCTAGGACATTTATATTTTTATTTAATAGTAAACCTTGTAAATATATGTGTTCCTTTGGATGTTTCTTTAGTTGTTTCTCTGTAGGGAATTGAAATCCTTAATATGAGGTGAAGGTTGTTTCAATTTAAAAGAAACATAAAAGGAAAATATTATCACTGATTCACCCCTCCCTATCTCAATGACCTAAAACTCTGACTGGGCACTTTGAATTAGTATTACAGGTATGGTTCCCTTTATTATTCATTGCTGATGGAGAACTTGAACAGTGTGAATTTTAAAGGTATTTCTATCTTTGATGAAATGAAATAGAATATTTGGAATGATAGAATTTTTAAATATCTTATTTCTTTCAGTTACGATGTCCTTCAAGCTTCAATAGTTTGGATTCCACCCATTTTTTTAGTGCTCCCATTACACCTATTGACAAGAAGTTTCATGAGAATCATGGAAGGGCCAAGAATTCAATATTATCAACACATTCTGAATGTTAATTCTTTAGAGTAAAAGGTGTTGACACAACAAAAGTTATATGGGATAAATATTAATACATATATAAAGCCAATAAAAAAGTGAAGAAAGAAAAGTTTCAATTATGTATACTGAAGTATGAAGATTTGAATATGGGTGAGCATGAATCTATTGGGGAATTCATTACTAGGGTGAATGTCATTGTGAATACTATTAAATTTCATGGTGAAAATTCGAATGATTCAATGGTTTTTTAAAATTTCTAGAGAGTCCTACATGAAAATATCAATGCAAAAGATTAATCATTATAAGATAGTGATCCAAATACATTATCGCTTGATGATTTTTATAGCACTCTTATCCCTTATGAAATGAGAATAGAGTATACTATGAAGATCAAAAAATATGTTGATAGGAAATGTCTTCCAAGGATATGAATAATGAAAATTTAAAGACTATAGTTAATAAAGATGAATATGGTGATTCTAACTCTGAAAATGAGGTATGTAAATACATCAATGAAATCATATCCTTGGTTTCTAACAATATAAAAAGAGGTACAAGGGAATACAAAAGGAAAAAACCCTTGAAATGCATTAAATATGTAGGTTTTGGTCACTTTTATGCTAATTTTCTTCATTTAAATAAATAAGGGGATGGTGATATTGAATAAAAAAGACAAGAAGATTGTGGAAGAAAAAGAGAGACAAGGAAAAAGAAAAGAAATTTCCAAATGAAAAAGAAGAAGTTTCTTGTCCAAAGATGATGAACAATAAGAGAGTGATGCTAAATCCAAAAAATCCATTATGTGTGATAATGAAAATAATTTCATTGCAATAGTGAATGATGAAGAATTCATAAGTTGTAGTTTTGAAGAAGAATAAACTCTTCCTGAAATTCATTAGAAATAAGTGTTAAAATAATGTCTGAGAAATATCTGAAGGATTGAAATTAAAAACAAATATTTAGAATATGAATTATCAATAAACCAAGAATGTTTTTCTATTGAGAATGGAAAGTTGGGTACATATATTTATTACTTGAAAAAGACCTTTGAAGATGAAAACAATGAAAATGTTCATTTGGATGTGAAGTTGAAGGAAAAATAATATGAGTTGTAACTTTCCCAACAAAAACACTCTGAAGATGAAACGAAAATTCTATATTTCCAAAAATCTATCAATAAAGTTGTTTAATATCCTAATAATTAGAAACATGATAAGGTTCAACAAAAGATACCTTCAAAGGGTGATAATAATAATTAAAGAATTTCTGAACAGAAGAATGTTTGGAAAGTTATGTATGTGGTAAAAGTGAAGAATTCATAAGTTACAAAAAATCATGAGTTCAAAAAAAAAATTATAAACCTGGATAGGTTTGAAATACTTTTGGTCATACCAAGGATAAAATGATAACTAAGAGTCCAACTGAATGTAAAAATAATATCTTTGACTAATTTTTTCACAATTCTACTCAGTATGGAGGATTGAAAAATAAATACTCTTTCTATGGGCATTGCTAGTATTGTAGGGGATTTGAGCACAAAACAAGTATGTTTTGGTTCAATTAAGAACATTACTTATGTACCATATCTTATTAATGGAATATATTGAGGTGGATTCAATCTCGTCAATGAAAAAAATGGGAAGGTTTTATTGAATAAATTTAAAAGGAATGATGTGAAGATTGAAAATATGTTCCAACCCTTGTAAACTATTTTTGAATTATGTGAACAACTTGGAAACCTCGAATAATGATTTCATGTTTTGTTACAGGCTCAGACAAAGAGTCCAATTCTTAAAATACAAAGGTGAAGAATGAAATGAATGTAGAAAGGCACTTGTTATTGTAACTTCATTAAAATCTATTAAAAGAGAATGACCATGCATACTTGATAGTGGGTGTTATTCTCACATGATATGAGACATGAAATTGTTTAAGGATTTTAAACATTATAATCAAGGCATAATGAAAATTTTAAATGATGAATCATTGAAAATCAAAGTTGTTGGGTCAGCCATTATTGAAAAAAAGAGGTAATCTATAAAATCATTGTATGTTTTTGGGATAAAACACAACCTGCTAAGTGTCTCAAAATTTTGTGACAAGGGTAAAAAGGTTATTTTCAAGAGATATATATTTATTATAAATAGTGATGAATATGGAAATCTGGTTACAATAGGCCAATGTATGAAAAGAAATTTTTTTCTAGTTGGTGATTTACAAAACTCTAGTTTCATGAGTTTGGTGGAAGAAAATTAGTTATGGAATAAAATTCATAGACATATGTGTCAGAGAAATAGGAGAAGGTTATATAAAAAATAGTGTTCCAGACAATCTTGATTTTCCAAGAAGAATATATTAGTGTTTCACTTTCGATGAGAATAGAAAAATTAAAAAAAATTCCTAAGATATTTGATATTTGATCAAAACAACCCCTCGAGCTGATCCATCTAGATATATGTGGTCTAATGAGAAAAAGTCAACATATGTAGACAATTACATAATTAATATCATTGATGTATCTACTCTCATTACTTGTGTTATATACATGAAACATAAATCATATTATTTGAAAATGGTAAAAAGATTCCGATGAAAAGTCGAGGAAAAATGTGAGTATTCTATGAAGAATTTTAGAACTGTTAATGGTTGTGAATACAAAAGTGATGAGTTTTAATACTATCTTGAGAAGCATGGAATTAGGCGTGAGTATAGATCTCCATAAACTACCCATCAAAATGATTTTTCTGAAAGAAATAATAGAAGCATGGAGGAGATGTGAAGAACAATATTACATGAGCATAGACATTATCAAAACATTTGGAGGAAAGCTTTGAATACTATTGATTATATTCAGAACCATTGTTTCTATAGGACTCAATAAGGTATGACATCATTTGGATTTTTTTATGGAAAAACTACAAGTTTGAATCATTTTAGAGTTTTTGACAATCCTAGTATTATGAAGAAGGAAGGTGGAAACTATGGTATGTTTGAGAAGAAATGTGAAGATGAAATCATTCTCAGCTACACTTCATAAGGAATGGGATACAGATGTTCCAACAAAAAAACATAAATAATTATAGTTACAATTTATGTAAAATATAATTAAATATATGAGAATAATATACATTTCCATCCAGACAAAGAATTTGAGAAATTTGAAGATGATAATTTTGATAAGGATACAAATTATTCTAATCCTAATAAAGGTGTAGAATCAGACTCAGCTATTTCCAGTGAAGAGGAAGACAATAAAAATTCTTATCCAAGGATGAGTAAATATTTGGTATCATAGAATATAATTGGTGATAAAAATCATAAGGTTCAAAAAATAAGTACTACCGATTTCATTACACATACTTCATCATATTCAAAATCAAAACTGAATTGGTTGAAAGAAGATTTTGAACATCCAAAATGGGTACAATCCATGAATGAAGAATTGGATCATATTGAAAAGAGTAATACATGAGAAAACAAACCCATTCATGAAAACAAAATAATTTTTGGAATAATATTGGATTTTTGGATCAAGCTAAATGAAACAGGTGAATCTATAAGAAACAAAGAATTATTTTTCTGCAAAGTTTATTCATAAATTGAGAGTATTAATTTTTCTGAAACCTTTTCTCTAGTGTAAATACTTGAAACAATCATAATATTTATTTTTATTTCTACACAATGTGGCTACAATATCATTCAAATGGATGTTAAATCTGATTCCAAAAGGGTGATCTTGATGAATAAGTTTATATTGAAAACCTTGTAGATTATTTATTGGAAACGATGAAGGTTACGTGTGCATTTTTTTGTAAAGACCCAAAAATATCAAGGAATTATTTTTCAAATACTTTGGAATTTTACGAGTCTGCAGCTTCTGATAGAACTTGATTTCTAGGCGGGGTGTGCCTAGAAACAATTTCCGATGTTTAGCTCAGGTACGTTCAGTGAACGAATGAGCTGTTTTTTCTATCTTTTGAACCGGTGCCCAGAATTGAAATCAAAGGGCACCAATGAACTCGCAATGTAGGTAATTTCTTAAGGGGGCCTTTACCACAGTTGCATTTTCACGGTAGGAGAAGATAAAATTTGTGGTTTAATTAATAAGTGAATAAAATTCTTAGAATAATTTTATTTTATATATATGGTAGATATATCCAACATGGAGAGATACGGGTGGGACCCACGACCACCTAACTAAGCATGTGTGGATATTTGTGAGGTGTGGCCCACACGAGCCCCAACCTTTCACCTCCCCCTAAACACCTTAAACCTCCTTCATTATTTTAGAAACTCCTATTTAATTTTGTAACCCTTCCACTTCCTCTCTCTCTCCCTCTTTAACTCCTCCCAACACACCTTAATTAATAAATTTTTACACTTCAATTAATTAATTAAGTGGTTTTAATTTTGAAATATAAATTTCTTGTGTTCATAAAAAATAGCATTAGCATATTATTTTACGTTAGCACATGTTGTGTTGGGAGAAATTGGAGGGAGATCTTGTGTAAAAGAAGAAGGAAGTTCCTCTTTTGTGGAAGAACATCATCCTCCCACGAAGAACGACGCCTCTTTGACGAAGAACATCGACTCCACAAATAGTGATGATGTGCCTTCCCTTCTCCTCTCTGCAACTAGTGTGGAGACGTTGTTTTCTCCTTGGACGCACGCCAACGTCATCTACAAATCCTCTCTACATGACGTCGTCTACCGCGATGCCCGACGTACAACGTCTTTTATCGAGTTAGGGTGAATTTTTTCAATTTTATTTGAATAACATTGTTTGTTGTGCTTCGTGAAACATTTATCATCATTGGCCGATTGTTATCGCCTAATGCGGAGGGAAAGGGCCGAAAAAACACGGCCCGAAAACCCTTCATCATTTCTTATCCTGATTGGAATCTAGAAGCGGCGAAAATTGAAGGCGGCGACCATGCTCTAGCCACATGCCGAAGAACCCCGACCCGAAACCATGGGCCGCATGAGGGACGAAGAAGAACCGGGCCGAAGGAAGGAACCGCAACACCCCCATAGCGCTGCGCTGCAGGAACCGCGGCCCCCATAGGGTGGGCCTCATTGGCGGTAGAACCGGCCAGCCTGTCAGCCTACCAGGTGGAGGTGAGCCACGATGCCAGAAGGGCGCCGTGTTGGGCAACAGGTCGGCCCATCAGCAGGCCGGGCGGAGCCGAACCGCAGTGCTAGGAGGGTGATGCGATAAAGAAACTCGCGTCCCACCTGAGCAGGCCGCTTGCTCCAGAAGGCCGGATGTCCTAGCCTGCCGGTTTGGGAGGACGACGCCACTTGGGGCTGCCAGTTTAGGTAGATTGCCCCCCCCCCCCCAGACTGCTCGGCCTTCTGTCCGAGCCCCACCAGGCCGGGCCGCGCCACTTCAAGTCGGTACGCACCCCATTGGGCTGGGACACACCCTTCGGGCCAAGCCGTGTGAATCGTCAGGCTGTTCTGATACCCCTATAAGTTCGGACCCGCCAAAACTGGGTGACCCAACCCGCCAGCCCACTGGGCTTAACGGGTAGGTCCCAAAATTCACTTCAACGTGAATAACTTAAAGATCGTGAGTCTGATCGACACAACATCTGTGGAACTAGGATCCTTTCAATGTGGAGGAATGTTTGAGATACTCTAAGTGATTTTTGGACAAATTTGGTAAACAGACATATTTGGAATTAGCATATTTCTAACTAGGCCCCTGGAACGGAAAAGCCAATATCTCTCAGATCGGGAGTCTGTTTGATGCGCTGTCTATTACATTGGGTTCATTTTGATGAGATGGAACTTCGGGATACATCAACTTAGGACTTCGTGGAAGTTGATGTATCGACCCCTTTACTCATGTAGTGGAACCTCTCGGAATCGTGTACGCTTTGTGTGGGAACCCTAGAGCTGGCTGCGACTACGACGACTACCGTGCTGGGATCTTTCGTGGGTTCAACGACGAAGATGACTATACTTGGATCCTACATGGGTTCGGAAGCGAGGAAGATTGTACTTGGATCCTCCGTGGGATCTGCAGCGATGACAACTGTACGTGGATCCTACTTGGGTTCGACAGTGATGATTAGTGTACTTGGATCCCATGTGGGTTCGGTAGAAATGACTTATATACTTGGATCCTATATGGGTTCGGCAGAGGAGATGATTCAGAGGCTACATCTAATCATCTCCACCCTTATTCATGAGTATTATACATGTGTGAGATGAGTCTTGTCTTTCAATCATTATCATTGATGTGATTGACTTCATTCCTGTGTGGACCGAATTGGGCTTGGGCTCTGATGTTGGAACCGAACTGAGATTTATGACTTAGGTATATGTATGGGAATGTACCTAAGTTGAGTTGGTTGATAATTCGTGCTTGTATATTTCCTTTGTGGTTTATCCTTCTTGGATTCTAGGGGATCTTTAGGGGTCTTAGGGTCCCTACTGAGTATCGTATACTCACCAATGGACGGTCTATGCCCGCACTATGTTGTGTTCGATGCAGACGACGGACAAAACTGGTCGAGGTGGAGGCGGGTGGAGGAGGACGGTACCCGATGGGGACCACTAGACGGGACGTACACTGAGTGTACAGCCAGACCTAAGGAGCTAAGGAGACCATCTGTATCCACCCTTCAAGTGGGATATCTGGAGGATGACTCAGTGGTTGCTGCTTTACTTTACTATTGTCATACATTCATTTCAGTTGTACTATACTTTCAGTTAGGTTTGTATACTGGCCCATTTACCTTTCCAACACTTACTATTGTACTCAATTTTTATATAGTTCTTACTTCACATGCATACTCTGTTGTGATTGTTTACTTTTATAAAGGCAATGAAATCCAATTTTATCAGGATTTATGCATTTGGTGCTAGTCACCAGCCCCTAGCCTACGGAAGGCAGGCTTGGGGAAGTCACGACATGGGCCCCGAGGACGGGTCATGACAAATTGGTATCAGAGGATTCGGTTCTACCACAGAAATCAGGACTCTAATATTTTATTCTCTGTGAAGCAATAGTGTTAAAAGTATTGAGTGTGGTTTTCAGTCCAGGGAGTTAAGTGTTGGTGCGGCGGCTGACGTATCCATACACCAGGACCCTGAATTCTGATTTTTGACTTAATGCTCAAAAACATTGATTTCATGTGTGTTTCAAATTTTTTCGTTGTGATTACATTGTGTCATCTCACCAGGTATAATATTTGACCATGGCACACCTGTTTCTTTTTAGGATGGCTCCATGAAGGCATCCAGCTAGGGTTCCTAGTTACGTGCGAGATGGAAGCCCACCGAGCGACAAGGCCACAGTGTAGGGCCCCATTACAACAGAGGAACCAGTGCTACCACTACCCGATGAACCACCGATACTACCTACCCCAGAAACAGAGAGTGCAATCCACCTGAGTGTGTTGCATGAGTTTCAGCGATAGAGGCCGCTCATGTTCAGTGGAGAGACAGACCATCAGGCAGCTGAGGATTGGCTGGAGGCTATCGTCAGAGTCTTCAGATTGGTAGGGACACAAGAAAACCTTATGTTGATCCTTTCTATGAGTCTCTTGCATACAGAAGTAGGTAGATGGTGGAGCCTGATTCTCCAGGTTCTAGATTATGCCTCACTACTTTGGACATACTTCTATAGCCTCTTTCGCTCAGAGTTTTTTCAAGCCAACCTCTGTGCGGTGCGCATCCAGGAGTTACTGCATCTCCAGTAGGGCAACATGACAGTAGCCAAGTACTCGGAGAGATTTACCGACCTCTTGTGCTACTCCACAGACATGGTACGAGACCCATTATTTCGGGCTTCTAAATTTGAACAGGCACTGAGGCGTGATATCAAGGCTTCAATGATCTCCCTCAGCATTCCGGCGCAGGTAGGAGTACTGGAGCGAGCCCTTCTTGAGGAGAGATTTCTTACTGAGTCGATGGCAGAAGTGAGACCCACCATAGGGCGACATGTAGCATAGTATTCTCCATCTGACAGTAGACATATGTCACAGAGGTCCAGGAGAACCAGGCCATCAGGTGGGAGACCTCAAGATACTGGTTCAGATGTGTGGGGAACACATAGCAGATCCATCCATACGAGAGGTAGGTAGTGCTATGCATGCGGTGGGCAGGGCCATATGGCTCAAGACTGTCTTACCCGCCATGAAGATGAGTAGTAGACTGTAGAGGGACCTATCAGGCAGAGGAAGTGGTTCGACTGTGGTGGTACGCAAGGAGTAGGTGGATGATACACGGGAGTTGGCCGAGCAGCTGGTAGTAGATGTCGCTTCGAGGCTCTACCACCACCACCATCAGGTGGACCACCCCGACTATAGGGAGCTGGCGGACAGGGGCATGCTCAGCTCCTGGCAGTCAAGGCCTACCACCACAAAGCACCTGAGATGATTTGAAGTACTATTTGTTTCTAATCCACCCTTTATCCATTTCTTATAGACACAGGAGCGAGCCATTATTTTATTGATGCTACCCTTGATCATAGATCGGATATTCCGATGGGGCTATTGGCTAGATCCTTACGGCTATAGACTCCTTCGAGAGAAGACTTGATGATTTCTCACTCGTATCAGCAGTGTGAGCTTACTATTGGAGGTGAGAGCTTTGGCTGGGATATTATTTTAAAGGAATCGAGGCCTTATGATGTAATCTTGCATATTGATTGGTTATCTATAGTCAATGCCCAGATTGACTATTTTAGATGCAATGTGTTGTGTGTCCGCACCAATTAGAGCAGGATCACATTTACTGGCAAGAATGGAGCCTTTGCAACACAGGATGGACTGACACAGAGGAGATGGAATCCGATCACACATCAGTTGGCTAGTCTCATCCTAGGAACAGTTGATGTGTAGAGTCTGAGTTTTCCTATTGCAGGGATATGGATTCATCAGACCCAGTGTTTCACCCTGGGCTTCTTTGATTTTGTTTTCCAAGAAGGTAGATGGGAGCTTACGACTATGTGCCTACTAATGTTTCCTGAATGAGGTGACCGTTAAGAACAAGTACCCACTATCGAGGATTGATGACCTCTTTGATCAGATCAATGGAGCATGATGGTTCTCGAAGATAGACCTCAGGTCAGGCCATCATCAGCTTAGAGTTCGAGACAAGGATGTATAGAAGATGGCCTTCAGGTGTCGGTATGGCCACTATGAGTACTTGGTTATGCACATAGGTGTAACCAACACACCATAAGTGTTAATGAGTATCATAAATAGGATATTTCAGCTTTACCTCGATCTTTTTGTCGTAGTCTTCATCGACGACATACTGATTTACTCGACTACTGAGGAGGAGCACGCCTACCACTTGTGTGTTGTACTGGACAGACTCTAAGGGAACCAGCTTTATGGTAAGATCTCTAAGTTCCAGTTATAGATTCAAGAGGTTCACTTATTGGGGCACATCATCTCAGAGGCGGGAGTTGTTGTGGATCCTACGAAGACTGAGGCAGTACATGCTTGGGAGCCACCTAAGAGCATGAAGGAGGTGCGATGTTTCCTTGGTCTGGCTGGGTACTATCAGAGATTTGTTCCAGACTCATCCAGATTTGTAGCACCACTTTCAACATTGACAATGAATGGGAAACCCCTCGTGTGGTTAGATAGATGCCAGTAGAGCTTCCATGAGCTGAGATAGAGATTGACCAGTGCACCCATCTTGAGGCTACCAGAGGAGGGTGTTGGGTACATGGTTTACTCCGACGCATCAGGGACCATACTCGGGTGTGTTCTGATGTAGGAGCAGGTAGTGATCACCTATAATTCATGACATTTGAGGCAGAACGAGCATAAATACGCTACCCAAGACCTGGAGTTAGCAGTAGTGGTTTTCACCTTGATGATGTGGCAGCACTATCTGATGGGTGAGCTCTTTATAGTCTACTCTGACCACCAGATTCTCAGGTACATTTTCTCACAGAAGGACCTGATCTTGAGACAGTGGCGATGGCTCGAGTTCCTCCAGAACTATGACATTGAGATAGTATATACTCCTGGAAAGGGGAACGTAGTAGCTAATGCTCTCAGCAGGAGATCGGGTATTCAGCTACTTGGAGAGTAGACAGAGCAGTTAGCCGCTTCGCAGATATCCTTCATGGAAATAGATGGGGCATGATTTCTACATTCCATCATAGTTACACCTCTACTGATTAAGCAGGTTAGAGAGGCACAGTGTGGGGATGTTGACTATGACGCGCGACGTGGTCATATTTCCACAGGGCAGGCACCTGATGGATTTTCTGTAGGAGTAGAGAACATTATCTTCTTCAGGGGACGTACCATGGTACCAGTTGTACTGCTGGAAGAAGTGCTGAGGGAGTCTCACACATCCCCTCTACAGGTACATCCTGGAGTGGAAAAGATGTACCAGGGCCATAGATGATAGCACTGGTGGCCGGGTATGAAGAAGGATGTAGTTGTGTTCATTTCACGATGCCTCACTTTCCAGCAAGTGAAGGCGGAGTGCCAGGTACCAACCGTCTTGGTACATCCCTTAGAGGTTCCAGAGTGGAAGTGGGATGGGATATCCATGGATTTTGTGATGGGGCATCCACGTACATCCAGTGGACATGACTCTATCTGGGTGATCATCGACCGACTCACCATGTCGGCCCACTTCTTTCGGATCAGAGAGTAGGGCTCAGTAGAGAGCTTGGGACGCCTCTACGTTCAGGATATCATAAAACTTCATGGTGTACCATCATCTAACATCTTTGATCGAGATTCTTTATTTACTTCTCGTCTTTGGAAGGGGTTGTATGAGGCATTTGGGATGTAGCTATGCCTAAGCACCGCCTTTCAACCTCAGATGGATGGCCAGACGGAGAGAACCATTAAGACTCTCGATGATATGCTCTGTGAATGTGTCTGTGACATTGGTCGAAGTTGGGAGGATTACCTACCCTTGGGGGAGTTTGGGTACAACAATAGCTACCACTCCACTATCGGGATGGCACCATCCGAGGCACTGTACGGCAGACCTTGCAGATCACCTCTATGCTGGACTCACCCTAGGGAGTCGGCACATGTAGGACTAGAGATGGTTCAGGCTACCGTGGAGAAGGTGTAGATCATCGAGGAGCGGATGAGGAATACACAAAGCAGACAGAAGCCCTATGTTGATAGGAGATGGAGACCACTGGTGTTCAAGGATGGTAACCACGTTTTCTTATGGGTCTCACCTCGACGTTGATTACAAAGATTTGGAAGGAGATGCAAGTAATCTTCACACTTCCTCGGACCTTTCTAGGTCCTCATAAGGGTAGGTGAGGTGGCTTACCGCCTGTCCCTTCCACCTCCGTTGCACTGGTTGCATGAATTATTACAACTATCCCAACTGAGGATATACATGCACGACCCGACCCACATCATTGATCATGTGGATCTGGACATCGATGACGGGGGTACATTCATGGAGGTCCCAGTGGAGATAGAGGATCGACAAGAGCAGGTCCTACATGGATGGTTGATTCCTCTGGTTCGCATTCATTCGCATCACAAGAACCTCCAGGAGGGAACATGGGAGTATGAGGCTCAGATTCGTGCTCCGTACCCTCATTTGTTCCCCTAGTCTATGTTGTAGCATGACAGGGATGTAAATCCCTAAGGTGGGAGTATTGTAAAGACACGGAATGTTCAAGGAATTTTTTTTATTACATTGGAATTTTACGAGTATATGGATTCAAAAGGCACTTGATTCTAAGGCCTGGTATGCCTTGAATCAATTTCCAAAGTTTAGCTTAGGTACGTTTAGTGAACGAACAAGTGGGTTTTTCTATCTTTTGAACTGGTGGCCGAAATTGAAATCTGAGGGCACCGATGAACTTGCAACGCCGATAATTTCTTAAGGGGACCTTTACTACAGTTGCATTTTCACGGGAGGAGATGTTAAAATCTTTTGTTTAATTAAGAAGTGAATAAAATTGTTAGAAAAAATTTATTTTATATCTATGGGGGTTATTTCCTTCATGGGGGAGTTAGGGGTGGGACCCACAACCACCTAACTATCCATGTGTGGATATTTGTGAGGTGGGGCCCACACAAGCCCCAATATTTCACCCCCGTAAACTCCTTAAACCCCCTTCATTATTTTATTATCTATTATTTAATTGTGTAACCCTTCCACTTCCTCTCTCTCTCCCTCTTTAACTCTTTCCAACACACCTTAATTAATAAATTGAACCACTTCAATTAATTAATTAAGTGTTTTGAAATTTCAAATTTAAATTTCTTGTGTTAATTAAATAATAGCATTGGCCTATTATTTTATGTTTGCACATGTTGTGTTGGGAGAAATTGGAGAGAGCACTTCTGTAAAAGAAGAAGGAAGTTCCTTTTTTTGTTGAAGAACAACATCCTCCTGCGAAGAATGACGCCTCTTCGACGAAGAACACTGACTCCAAAAAAAGCGATGATGTGCCTTCCCTTCTCCACTCCGCAACAAATGTGGAGACGTCGTTTCCTCCTTGGACACAAACCAACGTCGTCTACGAATGCTCTCTCCAGGACTCCATCTTCCGCGACGCCCGATGTACGAAGACTTTTATCGAGGTAGGGTTAATTGTTTCAGTTTTATTTGAAAAATATTCTTCGTTGGGATTCATGAAACCTTTCTCATCTTTGGCCGATTGTTACTGCCTAACACGGAGGGCGCGGGCTGAAAAAAAATGGCCTGACGACCCTCTGTCATTTCTTATCTTGATTGGAATCGTGAAGCGGTGACGAATGAAGGGGGTAACTGTGCGCCGGCCACGTGCCGAAGAACCCCAGCCCGCAACTGCGGGCCACTCGACTGATGATGAAGAACTGGGCCAAAGGAATGAACCACGGTGCCCCACCATTTCATGCTGCAGGAACCGCGGCCCGCATAGGGTGGGATACTTCAGCGGAAGAACTGGAAGTCCCGTTGGCCGACCGGGTGGAGGAAAGTCACGGCGCCATGAGGGTGTCGCGCTAGAGAACCGGCCATCCCTTTGGCAGGCCAGGTGGAGCCAAACCGCGGTGCCAGTAGGGCGCCTTGATAAAGAATCCTGCGGCCCACCTGAGCAGGCTGCTTATGCCAGATGGTTGGCTGGCCTAGCCTGCTAGTTTGGGAAGGCGGCGCTGCTTGGCGGCGCCGGTTCGGGATGCCAGGGGACAGTTCCCTCCCCCACCCCTCAGCTGGCTGGCTGAGCCAGCCGGGCCGCGCCCAGCCATGCCACGCCCTTAAAGCCGAGCTGCATGATTTGTTTGGCCGGTCTGACACCCCTACCATGTCGGACCCGCCAAAACTAGGTGACCCTACCTGCCAGCCCACTGGGCTTAACAGGTCTCGCCCGTTATTCACTTAAACGTAAATAACTTAAAGACCACGCATCTGATCGACGTGCTGTCAACGGTACTGGGATCCTTTCGATGAGTCGGTCCTTTTCTGATACTCTAAGTGAGTTTTGAACAACATTGGTAGAAGGCCTGGATTGGAATGAACATATTTCCAACCGGGCCCCTGGAACGGAAAACACAATATCTCTTAGACCGGGCGTCCGTTTGATGTGCCGTATGTTGCGTTGGGTTCCTTTTGACAAGACAATACTTTGAGATACATCAAATTAGGACATCATGTCATTTGATGTATAGACACCTTTACTCGAGGAGTGGACCCTCCTGGAATCGAGTACGCTGTGTGCGGGAACCCTTGAGGAGGTTGCGACAACGAAGACTACCATGATGGGATCCTCTGTGGGTTCGGTAGTGATGGTTACCATACATGGATCCTACGTGGGTTCTACAGTGACGACTTATGTACTTGGATCCTACATGGGATCGGCATAGGAGATGATTCAGAGGCTACATCTAATCATTTCCTCCCTTGTTCATGAGTAGTATACGAGTGTGAGCTGAGTCTTGTCTTTCAATCATTATCATTGATGTGATTGACTTCATTCCTGTGTGGACCAGATTGTTCTTGGGCTCGGAAGTTAGTGCCGATTGGAGATTGATGACCTAGATATTTGTATGGGCATATACATAAGTATATTTTTTGGATACGTCATGGTTGTATCTTTCCTTTGTGGTTTATCCTTTATGGATTCTAGGAGACCATCGGGTGTCTCGGGTCCCTAATGAGTATCGAATACTCACCCGTGCACGAGCTAAGCCCACACTACATTGTGTTGGATATAGACGATGGACAGAACTAAACGAGGTGGAGTCATGTGGAGGTGGACGGTACTCGGGGGTGGACCACTAGACATGACATACACTGAGTAGACGGCTGGACCCGAGGAGTTGAGAAGACAATCTGTACCAACCCTTCAGGTGGGATATCCGGAGGACAACTTGGTGGTTGGTGCTTTAATTTACTGATGTCATACTTTCTTTTCAGTTGTACTGTACTTTCAGTTGGGTTTGTATACTGGCCCATTTACCTTTCTAACACTTACTATTGTACTCAGTCTTTAATTAGTGATTACTTCACTTTCATAATCTGTTGTGTTTGTTTACATTTATAAAGGCAATGCCTTATCTTTTTATCGGGATTTACACCTTTGGTGCTAGTCGCCAGCCCCTGGCCTATGGAAGGAAGGCTTGCGATAGTCACGACCCGGGCCCCTAGGATGGATCATGACATTTTCAAAAGTAATTATATGTCCAAAAACAATATCATTGGGCATAGTATTCAAAATTTTATACAGGCATATGAAAAATGATTTATAACAAATGAAGAGTGGAAAAAAATCATTATGTCTAGGAAATTCAATTGTATTCCATAAATATAACTGTTTACCTTGATGATATAATCTTATCTAGGAATGATGAACAAAGATGTGAATGATTTTTTGAGGAAATGATGAAAGTATATGAAATGTCCTTGTGGGGAGAAATGAAATACTTTCTTGGGTTACAAATCCAGAAAAATAACGAATTCATATTCATCGGCCAAAAAAAGTATGAAAAATAACATTTCAAGAGTTATGTCATTGAAATTTACAAACCTTTTTATACACCCATATTAGTTGGAAGAATGCTGAGTAAAGATGAATAAAGAAATTATGTTGGTCAAAAAGAGTATCAGAAGCTGATTGGATGTCTATTCTATTTGAATGCCTCAAGACCCAACCTTCTGTATGACATTACCTTATGATCAAGATATAAAAGTTCTCCAAAATAATCACATTTACTAGCTCGAAAAATAATTCCCAGATACATCAATGGCAGAAAAAACATTGTAATCAATTATGATAGCTCAATTTTTCATGAAATTTTTAGGTATTCAGATTCAGATTGGGTAATATTGACGATAGAATATCCACATCTATCACGACCCGTCCTCGGGGCCCATGCCGTGACTACCCCAAGCCCGCCTTCCATAGGCCTGGGGCTAGCAACTAGAAACAAGGCGTAAATCCCAACAAAAAGGGAAGGCATTTCCTTTGAAAAGTAAACAAGCACCATAGAGTAAGAAAGCGGAAAAGTAAACACTAAGTAAAAATGGTACAAGCTGTGCTGAAAGTAAAAGGGACCGGAAATACAAGCCCAACTGTAAAGTACAACTGAAAGGAAAAACAACAACTGAATGGAAAAACTATAGCGTTGAGCCATCCTCTGGATGTCCCACCTAAAGGGTGGGTACAGATAGCCTCCACTGCTCCTCGGGTCCACCTGACCGCTCCGAGTACGTCCCGCCCAGTGGTCCACCTCCAGGTACCGTCCTGCTCCACACGCCTCCACCACGATCAGCGATGTCCGTCGTCTGTAACCAACACAACGTAGTGCGGGCATAACCCGTGCAGGGGTGAGTATAAGCTACTAAGTAGGGACCCCGAGACCCCCGAAGGTCTCCCGAAATCCACAAAGGATAATCCACAAGGAAAGATACAATCACAAAGTAACATCTGACACGACTTAGGTATATGCCCATACATATACCTAAGTCGTCAATTCCCGTTCGGCTCCGACGTTCGAGCCCAAGCACAACCCAGTCCACACAGGAAAGCAAAACATATACCCACACAGGATAGCACAACACAATCCACAAAGGAGAGTAGACAATAAATCCACACAGGATAGCTCAACACAATTCACAAAGGAGAGTAAAGAGTAAATCCACACAGGATAGCTCAACACAATCCACAAAGGAGAGTAAACAGTAAATCTACATAGGATAGCTCAACACATGTATACTTATTCGGGTGACGATGAAGATGATCACTGATCCATCTAAGTCGTCGGACCCACGAAGGATCGATAGGTAACTAACCCCCGCAATGACCCACACAGTATTGGGCCCACACAGGACCTGTAGGCGCTGGCTCACACAGAACCGCTAAGCGCTGACCCACACAGGATCAGACCCACACAGGATCGGGCCCACACAGGAATGGGCCCACACAGGACCTGTAGCACTGATCCACGTAGGATCGCTGAGTGCAGTAGTCGTCACAGTCCACTGAGGATCTCTGCACAGTCGTCACCGCAGTCCACTGAGGATCTCTGCACGGTCGTCATCGGAGTCCACTGAGGATCTCTGCACAGTCGTTGCTGTCGAAGAAGCAGTCGCACCCAGCACTAGGGTTCCTGCACATAGCAAGCTCGTTCGGGAGGGTCCGCTCCATGAGCCGAGAGGCTAATACATCAACTGAAACAAAGTCCGAAGTTGATATATCCAAAAGTTCCGTATCGTCAACAGGAACTCAACGTCGCAGACGGCGCGTCAATCAGACGCCCGATCTGAGAGTTATTGACTTTTTCGTCCCAGGGGCCCGGTTGGTTTTTAAGGCAAAACCAACCCGCCCGTACTCCACCTGTATCCAAACCTCGGGCGGAGTTATCCAAAATATCTGTCTCACATAGAGGAATTCAACAAATTCGATGGCACGTCAATCGGACGTCCGGAGCTCAAGATATGAGCGTTTCCGCTCCGAAGGCCCGGTTGGATTCGTGTACGAACCAACCTGGCCGAACTCAAAGTATTCCGAAACCTTGAGTGTGATATACCGAAACGAACGTCTCGATCCAAGGACCGTGTTGCCACTGACGGCGAGTCGTTTGGAGGACCGTAGCTCAAGATACAACCATTTGAACAAAAACCGTCCGAAGACAGGGGGCCCGGGCCTGGGCTCGGGCCGACCCGGCCCGACCCCCCCGGGGTCGGCCGAACTCGGTCCCACCCGGTCCGACCCTGTCCGACCCGGTCGGACCGGACTGGATCGGCCTGCCCGGCGCGGCTCGGCTGAGCGGCCAAGTGGCCGATGCGGGGGGAGCCGCCACCCCGCATGACACCCCCGCGACACCCGCGGGGTGTCGGCCAGACAACCGGACGCGGCTGAAGCCGCGTCCCGAGTGACGCGGGGGTGAGCCGCCGCCCCAGCGTGACACCCACGGGACACCCGCGGGACACCCGCAGGACACCCGCGGAATGTCTCTCTAGCGCCGGACACGGCTTCAACCACATCCCGCGAGCGCCGCCGCCGCGGCCGGTGCCGCGGCGGTCTCGTCCGGCAGCGCGCCGTGCACGGCTTCAGATAGTGTCGCCATGTCTTCAGGGCGAAGACCACTGCTGCTAACTCCAGGTCATGAGTAGCGTAGTTCTGTTTATGTGGCCTCAACTGACGTGATCCATAGGCAATCACGGCCCGCTCCTGCATCAGGACACACCCGAGTCCGGTCCCTGATGCATTGCAGTAGACTACGTATCCAACTCCCTCCTCAGGAAACCTCAAGATAGGTGCGCTAGTCAACCTCTGCCTCAGCTCCTGGAAGCTCTGCTGACATCTGTCTGACCACAAAAACGGCTTCCCCTTCTTCGTCAACGCTGAGAGTGGGGCCGCAACTCTGGAGAAGTCCGGCACAAATCTCCGATAGAATCCGGCTAGGCCCAAGAAACTCCGCACCTCTGTCACGCTCTTGGGTGGCTCCCATGCTAGCAATGCCTCGATCATCGCGGGATCCAGTGCAACTCCCGCCTCAAAAATGACATGCCCCAAGAAGTGGACCTCGCGTAACCAGAACTGGAACTTCGAGAGCTTTCCATAAATCTGGTTCTCTCGGAGTGTGCCTAGTACAACACGCAGGTGGTAGGCGTGCTCCTCCTCTGTCGTCGAGTACACCAAAATGTCTTCCATGAAGACCATGACAAATCGATCGATGTATGGCTGGAAGATCCTGTTCATGAGGCTCATGAACACTGCTGGAGTGTTGGTTACACCGAAAGGCATAACCAAGAACTCATAGTGGCCATACCGACACCTGAAGGTCGTCTTCTGCACGTTCTCATCTCGAACTCTGAGCTGATGATAGCCTGACTTGAGTTCTATCTTCGAGAACCACCGCGCTCCCTTGAGTTGATCGAAGTGGTCATCAATCCTCGATAGCGGATACTTGTTCCTCACTATCACCTGGTTCAGGCGATGATAATCAACACACATTCGCAAGCTCCCGTCTGCCTTCTTGGCGAACAAAATCGGGGAAGCCCAGGGTGAAACACTGGGTCAGATGAACCCCTTGCCCTGTAAGTCCTCCAACTGTACCCGTAGCTCTCGAAGCTCGGAGTGGGCCATCCGATATGCTAGAGTGGATATCGGGGCTGTCCCGGGGTAAATATCAATATAAAATTCTACCTCTCTGCGAGGAGGTAGCCCTGGAACGTCGTCGGGGAAGACGTACGCATACTGATCCACCACTGCAGGAAAACTAGGACTATGCACGTCAACTGCTCCAAGGATGAGGCTAGCCAACTGATGAGTGATGGGCTGCCCTCTCCTCTGCGTGAGTCCATCCTGTGCTGCGAAGGCTCCCTTCTCACCGGTGAAGGTGAACCTGCTCCTGTCGGTGCGCACACATCGCACCTTGCGCCTAAAGCAGTCAATCTGTGCATGGATCGTAGATAACCAATCCATGCCCAAGATGACGTCGTAAGGCCTCGACGCCGCTACAAGAAGATCTCAGCTGAAGCTCTCGCCTCCTAGAGTAAGCTCACACTGTCGGAACCAGTGCGTAATCGTCGAGTCTGCTCTCGTAGGAGTCTCTAGCCGTAAGGATCGAGCCAACGGCTCTGTCGGAATCTTCAAGCTCCGAACAAGGGCAGTGGATATGAAAGAGTGACTCACTCCTGTGTCTATAAGAACTGCAGAAAGGGTGTAATAGACAAAGATCGTACCTCAAATCATCTCTGGGATTCCGTGGTCGTAGGCCTCCACTGCCTGGAGTTGTTCCTGTCTCTGCCCGCCAGCTCCCTGTGGGCGGGGCGGGCCTCCTGGTGGTGGTGGTGGCAGAGCCTCAAAGCGTCGCCCACCACCTGCTGCTCAGCCAGCTGCTCTGCCTCGTCCGCCTCCTCCCTGCGGACTGCCACGGTCGACCCTCTCCCTCTTCCTGGGTGGCCCCTCCACCGTCTGCTGCTCCTCGATATGACGGGTCGGGCAGTCACGAGCCATGTGGCCTTGCCCGCCGCACGAGTAGCACTGCCTGCCTCTCAGAAGGCTGGCTCCGTGCTGTGTGCCCCGCACTACTGAGCCTGTGTCCCGAGGTCGTCTGCCGGAAGGTCTGGTCTGCCTGGAACCCTGAGTCATCCGTCGGCTACCTGCTGCCGAAGACTCCGCCAACTGCCGCCCTGCGATGGGTCTCGCTGTGGACTCAGCCAGGAAGCTCTCGATCAGAAGGTCTCGCTCCAGCACTCCTGCCTGGGTCGGGATGCTGAGGGAGATTAGAGATGCCCTGATCTCGTGTCTCAAACCCTGCTCGAAAGTCTGGGGCAGGAAGAAGGGGTCCCGTACCATGTCTGTCGAGTAGCGAGAAAGGTCGGTGAACCTCTCCGCGTACTGGGCGACCGTCAAGCTGCCCTGCCGCAACTGAAGAAGCTCCTGAATGCGCACCGCACGGAGGGTGGCCGGGACGAACTCTGAGCGGAAGAGGCTCTCGAAGTCCGTCCAGATGAGGGAGGCCTCATCGTGTACCTGGACCATCAAGCTCCACCATCGCCATGCTGCTGCGTGCAGTAGGATCGCCACGAGGATCACCATGACGTCTGCTGGTGTCCTCACTAGCCTGAAAACTCGGACGACCACCTCCAGCCAGTCCTCGGCGGCCTGGGGGTCCGTCTCCCCATAGAACCTGGGTGGTCGTTGGAACTAGAACTCGTGCAAAGCTCCGAGGCGTCGGGCGTCGTCAGCTGCCAGTACTGGAAGCATCGGGGGCTCGGCGGGTAAAGCTACCACCGGTGCCTCTGCTGTCAACGGGCCCTGTACTGAGGCCTCGTCACTCGGCGGGCTATCGTCGCGCTCTACTCTCTGAACCCTAGCTGGCTGCTGTCGTCGGGCCATCCTAAAAAGGAAACAAGTGTGCCACAGTTAGAACAGTATACCTAGTGAACTGACACAAGTAATCACAAAGAAAACATGAAACACACATGCAATCAATGTTTTCTTGCATTAAGTCGGAAATCAGAAGTCAGGGTCCTGGTGTACAGATACGTCGGTCTCCGCACCAACACTGGACTCCCTGGACTGATAACCACACCCAATACGCTAAACACTATTGCTTCACATAGGAGAAAGATCAGAGTCGGCAGTAGAACCGACCACCTCTGATATTAATTTGTCACGACCCGTCCTCGGGGCCCATGTCGTGACTATCCCAAGCCCGCCTTCCATAGGCCAGGGGCTAGCGACTAGCACCAAGGCGAAAATCACAACAAAAAGGGAAGGCATTGCCTTTGAAAAGTAAACAAGCACCACAGAGTAAGCAAGAGGAAAAGTAAGCACTAAGTTAAAAACGGTACAAGCTGTGCTGAAAGTAAAAGGGGCCGGAAATGCAAGCCCAACTGTAAAGTACAACTGAAAGGAAAAACAGCAACTGAAAGGAAAAACTGCAGCGTCGAGCCGTCCTCTGGAAGTCCCACCTGAAGGGTGGGTACAGATAGCCTCCACTGCTCCTCGGGTCCACCTGACCGCTCCGAGTACGTCCCGCCCAGTGGTCCACCTCCAGGTACCGTCCTGCTCCGCACGCCTCCACCACGATAAGCGTTGTCCTTCGTCTGCAACCAACACAACGTAGTGCGGGCATAGCCCGTGCAGGGGTGAGTATAAGCTACTCCGTAGGGACCCCGAGACCCCCGAAGGTCTCCCGAAATCCACAAAGGATAATCCAAAAGGAAATATACAATCACGAAGTAACATCTGACACGGCTTAGGTATATGCCCATACATATACCTAAGTCATCAGTTCATGTTCGGCTCCGACGTCCGAGCCCAAGCACAACCCAGTCCACACAGGAAAGCAAAACATATACCCACATAGGATAGCACAACACAATCCAAAAAGGAGAGTAAACAATAAATCCACACAGGATATCTCAACACAATCCACAAAGGAGAGTAAACAGTAAATCCACACAGGATAGCTCAACACAATCCACAAAGGAGAGTAAACAGTAAATCCACACAGGATAGCTCAACAGAAGTATACTTTTTCGGATGACGATGAAGATGATCACTGATCCATCTAAGTCATCGGACCCACGAAGGATCGATAGGTAACTAACCCCCGCAATGACCCACACAGGATCGGGCCCACACAGGACCTGTAGGCGCTGGCTCACATAGAACCGCTGAGCGCTGACCCACACAGGATCAGACTCACACAGGATCGGGCCCACACAGGACCGGGCCGACACAGGACCTGTAGCACTGATCCGCGTAGGATCGCTGAGTGTAGTAGTCGTCGCAGTCCACTGAGGATCTCTGCACAGTCGTCACCGCAGTCCACTGAGGATCTCTGCACGGTCGTCGTCGGAGTCCACAAAGGATCTCTGCACAGTCGTCGCTGTCGAATAAGCAGTTGCAGCCAACACTAGGGTTCCCGCACACAACAAGCTCGTTCAGGAGGGTCCGCTCCACGAGCCGAGAGGCTAATACATCAACTAACACAAAATCCGAAGTTGATGTATCCAAAAGTTCCGTATCGTCAACATGAACTCAACGTCGCAGACGACGCGTCAATCGGACGCCCGGTATGAGAGTTATTGACTTTTTCTTCCCAGGGGCCCGGTTGATTTTTAAAGAAAAACCAACCTGACCATACTCCACCTGCGTCCAAACCACGGGTGGAGTGAGCCAAAATATCAGTTTCACTTAGAGGAATTCAACAAAGTCGACGACACGCCAATCAGACGTCCGGAGCTCAAGATATGAGCGTTTCTGCTCCGAAGGCCCGGTTGGTTTCGTGTACGAACCAACCCGGTCGAACTAAAAGTATTCTGAAACCTTGAGTGAGATATACCGAAACTACCGTCTCGATCCAAGGATCGTGTTGCCGCTGATGGTGAGTCGTTTGAAGGCTCGTAGCTCAAGATACAGCCATTTGAACAAAAACTGTCCGAAGACGGGGGGTCCGGGCCCGGGCCGACCCGGCCCGACCCCCCCTGGGTCGGCCGAACCCGGTCCCACCCGGTCCGATGCGGTCGGACCGGTCTGGCTCGGCCCGCCCGGCCCTGCTCGGCCGAGCGACCGAGTGGCCGACATGGGGGGAGCCACCGCCCCGCGGGACACCCCTGCGGCACCCGCGGGGTGTCGGCCAGACAACCAGACGCGGCTGAAGCCGCGTCCCGACTGACGCGGGGGGGAGCCGCCGCCCCCGCGTGACACCCGCGGGACACCTGCGGGGTGTATCCCTGGCGCCGAACGCGGCTTCATCCGCCTCCCGCGAGCACCGCCGCCGTGGCCGGTGTCGCGGCGGTGTCGTCTGGAGGCGCGCCGGGCGTCGCCGCTGCCGGCTTCCGCGGGCCGCCGGAGTCGCTCCGGTGGCCCGTTTTTTTTTTCCGTCTGCGTCGTTGCTCCTCCTGGGACTCGTTCTTCACTACGGGATCATCAAAAATCCGTTGCGGCACTTTCCGTCATCGCCCGTCAATCCGCACAAGAACGAAGAACGGCGGAGGGTTGTCGGGCCGTGTTCGTTTGGCCCGCACCCTCCGCGTTAGATATAAAAAACGGGAGAAATTAAAGTTCAACACATGAACGCATATCCGAAAAAAATTTTAATGAAATAAAATTATTTCATAAAATGGGTTCCTTATTTGAACAGAAACAACAATTTTAATAATTTTAAAATTGATCACAAAACCAGTTCTTTAACTTTTTAAAGAAACATTTACGGAAATATAAAAAGGGGTAAATTCCAAAGATAAAAATCCCTACGTCGAAGTCGTCGTGCGTGAGCATTCTTCGCGGAAATTGCTCGTCGCGGAAGAAGGGGATCGTCGAGTCGTCGCGGGAAGGCGTCGCGTCGTCATGGAATCCGGCGTTGAGTCGGCGAACTCAAACGGTTGGTGATCGGAGATCGGGGTGGGGAGGAACGTCTCGGATTTGGGCGTCGTAGATTTCCGCAGATGACGGTGTTCTTCGCGTTCTTCGCGTTCTTCGCAAAGGAGGAACAAGATACAAGGATTCTGCCTCAACGAGTAATCCTCCAAAAAAAGAGAGGTTGGTCTTATTTTATTATTATGCCAACAAACGAAAACGGGTAAGAAACGACCCATCAATTCGTTGAATTAATTCAATGAATGAAACAGCTCATTTAATTTAAGAAATAAACCGCCCAATTAAATGGTCTGTTAAGAAATTAAGAAAACGCTTCAGTTGACTTTCATAAAGACGGGTTTTCGTGGGTGCGTTACTTAGTGGAAAGAAACGGCGGGGCTCGTGTGGACCCCACCTCACAAATATCCTACCTAGGGGGTAGGATATCTCCTGGATAGAATCCTATCCAGATCAACCCAGTTTAAGCCGCTTTTAAGTGGCTTCAAGTGGCTTCCAAGTGGCTTAAGTGAAATAAAATAAAGTTGTCACAAAATTATTTTATTTTTCTTAACCTTAAGCCCGAAAATTAAAAACCACACTCGAGGAAACGCAACTCCGGAAGAGGTGTTTCTAGGTGAATACCGGCGCCGCGATTTCATCGGTGCCCTCAAAATTAGATTCCAGGAACGGGTTCAAAATTTAGAAAACCCGCTCATCCGTTCACTGAACGTACCCGAGCCAAACATCAGAAAATGATTCCGGGCACACCAGGCCTCGGAATCAGGTGCCGTCAGAAACTGCGCTCTTGTAAAATTCCAAAGAAAATTAAGAAAAACATTTCCTTGAAATTTACGGGTCTTTACAACATCTGGTGGTGTATTCATTTTGCAAAATAATTGTGTTAGTTGGAATTCCAAATGAAATATTATGTAACTCTCATTATGTATGAAGCTATTTTTGTGGCTGATACTCAAGCTGCTACTCTAATTATGTGGATGAAAACACAATAGGAATATTTACTTATTGAAGTGAAGTTACCCTTAATCATGGGCTTTCACAATCAAAGTACAATCAATGTCACTAGGAATATAATGTAACATTCTCTTTAAAAACATATGGATATCAAAAATAATATCATTAAATAGCATGCGGAGAAGCCTGAGTTGAATCTAAAGTATGTTTCTACATTATAACAAGTTGCTGATATTCTCAATAAAACCATTATCAATGGAATTATTCTCAAAAATGATGTTGAAAATGGGTGTTCAACCTCATTTTTATCAAGGTTGATATATGTGTCTATGTCCACTCACATATCTTACCAATGTACTGTTTTGTCAAGGGGGATAATTGTTTTTTTTCATAAATATATTTCAAAAAATAAAAAGTTGTGTGTAGGTAATGAATTAAACATTGTTTAGTGTGTGAACTATTCTAACTGTTTGTTGGAGTGGTTGTAGGAAAAGAAATTGATTTTTTTTCTAGGGAGAATGAAGAAAAGATAGATAAAAAAAATATGTTATCATGATATTTTTTGGGAAAAAATTGTTTTTATATTATTGATTTTGTTTTCCTACAATGAGTTAGCTCACTTTGGATTATAATTATTAACATGTAATCCATTGATTGAGGTTAATAAGATCAATTTTTTATGAAACATGGTTGAAAACAATATCCAAAGGGGGAGACTGTTGGGACAAAGATGATGAAGATGGTGATGAAGTTTACATGTATTTTCTTTTCTATTCAATATTGGTTTTAAATAAAATAAATCAAATCAATTGGTTTTGGAATCAATTGTTTTGATATTTTCATTTATAAATGGATTTATTGATTTTAGGAAGAATTAGTTTCAAAGGAGAATGTATCATGTTGGAAGTGAAATTTAATCAGTTTTTATGTAGAACAGATTCGAAACCTATGATTAAATTTTGACTATGATTTTCTATGTTTTATTTCATATAAATCATGAGTTGTATTGAGAAATTGTGATGAAAGGTTGATAGAATGAACGAGGAGTGAAAGAGATTCATCCAGTTGGAAAATAATTGAATTCATAATTTTTTTCAAAACAATCAGAAAAGAACAATATTCATATTTATCTCATATATATGGCAGAGATAATAAAGTGGTATTGGTTGTTTTTAAAATAGTTGGAAGAAATAATATCTATTTTGAATAGTTGTTGATGATTTTGATTCAAAACAGCTGAAGAGGTACCGATGGAAATTTGGTTCCAAAGAAACAAGTATCGATAGAAAGATGGTGCTGATGAATGTGGTTCCAAAGTAAATGGATGTTTCAGTGATAAGGGTGATGACTATATGAAATGTTATGCCTATGAAAAGTGGTGATGATTGAAGTGGTGCCTATAGAAGATGATACATAGATTGTTTTTCAAAACAATCTCATTTAGGTAGAAGAAAATGAAATAGATGGTGTCAATTGAGAATGAATCATATTCATATTATAACTTATCAGATTTGGGTAAAAGATAAGTGGTGACACCATTCAAAGAGGAATCGTATTGAAAATGTCTTGTATCATTTCTTGGAAGATCATTGTCTTTTTATTGTATCATATCGAGGCATATGCTTTTTTTAATATTTTATTGTATCTGGGTAGATCATTATTTTCAAATTATATCATATCCGGGTAGATAATCGCCTTCATATTATATTTGATCACACCCAGAAACCGTAACTAGAATGTTCATAACCAACAATCGTAACCAGAATGATCATACCCTACAATTGTAACCAGAATTATTGTAACAATTAATGATCCTATAAAGAATGACAGTATTCTGGATTATCTTATCCAGACCATCTGTATCCATAAAAGATCTTTCATAAGTTTATATGAAAAAGAAAGATGCAGGACTGAATTGAAAGTTACACTCCTTTCCAATTGATGTCAGATGATGCTAAAGTATATCCTCAATGATTTTTATGTCATGATGTTAGTCATGATACATGAATGTGTTTTGGAATATGATAATGTGTTTTATCAGGTGGGTTTTCATAAAATAAAATAAAGTGTTAATTGATGAATAAATTGTCAAGGGGGAGACTTTCATTTAATGTAGTGATTGTATCTCATGTGGAGAAGTTCATTTCTTCAAATGCATTCTATAGTTATGGTATCAAGAATTATTTTGAATAAATCGAAATGAAAGAATCAGATTCAGAAGATTGGACCCATTTTTTTATCATCAATAGTAGTTGTATTATCATTTTAAATGAGTTTCTAAAAAATTAGAAATAAATATAGTAGAAGTTTCGAGAAGGATCATTAAGCATTGATGAAGTCATCATTACTTTGGGATTTCAAGTGAAATTCAGATTTGGGTAAATTTATGTGAGGGGGAAAGTGTTTTGGGAATCCCCCTAGAAAATTTTATGGGTCACCTATAAAAGGTGTGAAGTACACTAAACTTGGGTGACTTATATAGTTCACTGCACAAGTGAGAGAGGCTCTAGGATTCTAGAGTGAATAATATATAAATTCCGTTCAGAATGAAAAATTGTTTCGGGTGGTATTGATTCATTAATACTCTATTCAACATAAAAATGTTATTCGGGAATTGAAGTGGTTTCAATTATCCATCATTGTTTTCTATTAGAAAACTGGCCTTGGTGTTTTGATTTATAATAATAAAAAATGGAGGAATCGGACATAGAAATGTTTAGACTCAATGTTACATAACAAATTCCATGTGGTTCATACCTTTCTTCTATGTAAGGAATAGATGAATTTAAAATAAGCATATGTAACATGAGTTGTTACAAAAGAATTGCATTACCCTATTGTGATAGGAGGATGCACATGAACTAATTGAATTGATTCATAGTGCTACACGAGTGAAGGGGTAAATCCTACTCATTTAAATTAATGGATTGATTTCTAGTGGATTTTATGGTATTGGGTCATTTTTAAACCATACCAAGACGTAGCTATTGTTATTGAGAGTGAAACTTTTAAATCATTGTGTTTCTTTGAATGTGTGTTGATTTTTTTCACAGTAAGGAATTGAAATCCTTAAAAATTGATGGAGGATGTTTAAATTGAAAAGAAACAATTATGAAAAAGCATATCAGTGATTCTACTTCCCCCTCTCAGTGATACAATAATCTGACTGGTCACATTAAAAAAAACATAGGTCAAGGCTAACCTCTAAGACATCATATCATGGTTGAAAAGTTACCATAACAGATTTTGTTCAAACACTAATCCCATCCTTGTAGTCCCGTGAGAATAAAACATTACCCAATGTATTGGAGTTCTATATAATTATACATTCACCCATAACATTGATATCATGTATATGCATAATGGTGCTACATAGATTATTCCACATCAAAGCAATTTTCATCACATTTAATCCACTGATTAAAGAATGTGGGATAGATACATGGAATTATCAAATCAATGAATTATAGGTTCAAAAAATTTAATACTTTTCATAGAAAATGAATATGTTTATATACATCACAAATAATTAGTATGGAAAATTAGAGTGAAATTTCAATAGCATAACATCAGTAATTAAAGATTCATAAAATCGTTCAATGAGAGAATAGAATGGATCTCATCACTTGGAATTAAAAAAATTAATGTGTTATAAATGTGTAAGAAAACAATCCAAATTTAACATTTGTAATTTTAATGTCATAATATAATGAGATCTTTTGAATAATAATTTGGAACAAGAAAATCATATGATAATTTCAGCCGCATAACCAGGGTATATAATAAATCAATGGAGGGATTAATGGGATTGTAATAGGTAAATAGTCACATTTAAATCACAATGGAAGTAATATTTATGTGGTAAATCATATAGCATTAATAAAAATTTGAATAAAATGTTCAATACATAAATAAGGTTCTTGAATATAAGAGAATGATAGGGTCTATTAATAAATTTATATATAGTACTAGATTAGGTAAATGATATAATGAGAGGGGATAAAAGATATAATAGTTTTAAAAATCAATAGGAGAATATAAATATATTTATAATGTCATTAAAATGTAATAAATATATATTAAAATGATAATTATAAATAAGGTTCTTGAATGAAAAATAAGAGAGGTAAATCTGTTGCTAAATTTTGGCATAGTAACATCTTGGGACAAGGTTATAATGGGAGGGAATAAATTATATATAATTATAATAACAACAATTTTATTTTAAATTAACATTTATGAATGCATGAAAACATAACCAATTGATATTAAAAAGGCTAAAAACATAAGGTGTTTGATGAAAAAGAAGAGTGGGTGGTCTCTTACCTCTAGAGGGTGATTCCAGATGCTTCAGAGGAGATTCTTAAGAGATTGGGTAAAATTGGGATGAATATAGAATTGTTTTGTAAGAGAATTGAAATAATCCAAATTTTATAAGTGAAGAGTAATATGATATTATGTGGGTTTATATATAAAAATGGAGGGGATGTCATTATTATTTCACAAACATTTGTTTTTGACTCTATATAATAAAATAATAAAAATCAAAAAACATACATTCAGTTTTTAACATGGTTTCATCCAATGAGAAATGTATTTAATTATTTTATAATTAAAACTAATGAAATAAATAAAATATTTACTATAGGGATGTGTAAGAGAGTCATGTTTAGAAAGAATTGATTTGAAAATCAGAAAAAAAAGGTTTTTGAGGACTTAATAAGTCACTATAAAATTAATAAAATAACCTCAAAAACATTATTATAAGGGGAAAAGTTATATATGTTCATGGATATACATTCTAGAGTATATTACATCAGTTTAGGGTCATTATTATATCAAAATACACATCATATATTTGTACCATATTCAATTTTTACCTAAAAAAATGACTATCTCTGAAAAAATGAAAAATTTACCTTAGGATAGTTTAACACATCTAATTCAAAAAAATAATACTTAATTTATCAAAACATTTTTTATTTTCTCATTTAAAAAAATAATAAACAATTATTTTAAAATTATAGGTTTTTTTACAATAATAGTTTTCGAACACTTATAAAAATTACATATAAATCTATTAAAATTAAATTATCAATTTTATTTAATGAAAAATATATAATAATAATTTATTAATATATATATTTTTTTCAAAAATAAATAATTTCATCAAAAGTTACTTCATAATTAAAATTTCATATTACCCAAAATATAATTTTTTTTATCATATCATAATCAAAATAATTTATAAATTAACAATAATAATTAGTAAAATTAACCTTTCTTATATAGATAATAGTATATAAATATTACTATTATTTTTCTCTTGATACATATCCCTTTATATCACCTGAAAACTCTTTAATGGTAATGTACATGATGGTTATATTTTTATGGGGGGTTCAACATACATGGTTTGGTTCGTGGTATTGATGATCTTTAACTTTTTCGTTAAATGGTTTTGATTATAATTTTGTTGTTAGATATCAACTTGGGTTTGGTCAAGAGAAAATACTAGTGAATTTATCTCCCTCGAATGCACTGATAAATGGTATTCATAGGTTATCATCCTACTATTTTAGGTCATCACACCATTTTTCTATGTCAATTAAATTTATCAAAACCCTATATTTATACTATTCATATGGCCATTGATAAAAAACAATATAAAAATAAATATAATTATTAAAATTATTTTAAATCTTCTAGGATGATACAAAAAAGAAGTTCATGTTTTTTCATAAACAATATTACAAAATAAGGCATTTAATTAAATCATAAATGAAATTTTACTTATACAAGTTTGAGTTATTAAATAATTTCCCCTTCAATAATTTCACCGTCAAAATTTTTATTTCACACACTAAGAATGATGAGGGTAATTATATACCATCACCTCATATGATTCAAAAATTTCTTCATAAAAATCTTGGTTTCCCTATAGCACTTTTATCAAGTGAAGTTATTCATTTTTTATAACATTTTCTATAAGATCTTTGATCATCACTGAATAATATTCATATGAATGATCATTCTCCAATGGTACCACCTCTAGATTCAGAACATGTACGGGTTATGGTATATACATCCTCAATAAGAATACATGGAACATGTCATGTACTAGAGATAGGTTAGGTAGGAGTGTTATTCGAAAGGCCACTACTCTTATGTGATCGAGTATCTCAGAGGGACTGGTGTATCTTGGATTAATCTTTCCCTTATGTCAAATATCTTGGAATTATTCCACATTGATATATGGATAATAACATATCTCCAACCTCAAAATATATTTCTCATTAATGATTATTATCCTAGTTATTCTATTGACTCTGAGAACCCATGATTTTATTGTGAATTGCTGTTAAATATTCTATTATTTCATTATCCATTTCAAGAACTTGTTGTTTGCATTCCCTGACATCTTATCAACATGCAGGTGTTCTTCTCCTCTTCACTAAATGGTATTCATGTGGATCCACTTGAATTCATGAGTGGAAACAATTATTTTATGGAAACTCGAACAAATGAAGTTATTGATACCGTCCTCCATTTAAGTTCATAAAACATTCTCAAAAGTTATCCTCTAGTTTCTGGTTAGTCCACTCATATTATCCATTAGTTTTCAAGTGATTATTTGTGTAGAATTTAAACTCAGTGTTTATAACATGTTGGAAACTCTTATAAAACATTAAGTTAAATCATGGATCTCAATAAGATATATCTTATAGTGGTGTTCCATATAGCCTCAGCAATTACATAATGTAAATCCATGTAGGTTTATTGAGTGAGAATTCCTCTCATATTGCAGTAAATTGATCAGTCGTCATAACATGATCCACCATAACCAATACATCATTATTTCCAATTGAATTCCTTAAAAGACTAATGAAAATGTACATGGTTATGCATTTATATTTTCATATAGGTTTATGAAATGTTTTTATAATCCCAATGGTTTTTCCTTTCAAAATTCACTTTCTAACATACATTATACCTATATGTATATTTTGAGATATCATTATTCCTATTGTCTCACCAATAGTGCCCTCAAATCTCTTGTTATATTATTGGGACCTCAAGATGGATTGAGAATGTTGAGGTATGTACATCTCCTAGTAGCTCATTATTTTACATTAGACTTCTTGGTATACATATTTGGGAACTAAATCTTACAATTCATATTTCTTCTACATTCCCGGGTGATAATTCCTTGGTCAAATAGATACTCAATGAAACACCTATCAATGTACTAGACAGTCTAAAATTTTTTTATGATGGTCAACATATGATTTCTTGAAATTCAAATTCATCGTTAACATAATTTAAAAAAATCATTTCCATGGGTCTTTTTAATGGGGTCCCATCGCAAATGATTCATTATAAAAAACATTGTTGCAAATACATTTCTTGCGATAGACAGTTGTAAAAAAGTATTTATGATGGGGGAGTCTTTTGTTAGAAATACTTTATACTGGTTTAAAAAAACTGTTGTGATGGTATTACCAACCATCATTAAAAACATAAAAATAAAAATAAAAATATCATAAATAATAAAATTTAATATAATAATACCAATTAAATAATATAAGAATATAAAAATAACAATAACAAATAAAAATTATAACAATATAATTAAAATAATTAACATATTAATTAAAACTAGTAAATTTAATAAAAAAAACACTATATTCACAACATTATAAATAATAATAATAATATAATAAATAATAATTATAATATACAAAATAATAGTAAATAATAAATAATAATACCAATAATAAATTCCAAAATAATAAATAATAAATAAATAATATAAATAATAAATAAATAATAATAATAATAAAACAATAATAAAATAATAACTAATAAGAAAATAATAAATTAGAAAAAACAAAAAATTCAAAACAATATAAAAAACACATTAGATAGAAATGTAAATATATGGATTAATAAAACAAATACAAAAAAATATTATAGTAAGATGTCAATCATAAAACGTATATAAACAAATATTGAGAGGGTTATCTAAAAGAGTTATAGGAGATGTGGAGGATCCTCCATCCCTAAACCATTAGTCAAACATCGCATTTACTCTGTCATCTTCTCATCATACTGCTTCTTCCATCAACATATCTCCTCCTACTAATGTTGTTGTCAACGAATCTCTTCCTACTCCCTACGCATGGTCTCTATAAGCTCTTCCAAAGTTCACAACATCTCATAATACTGTATAGTAGATGATGATGACTCTCTATGATCTCCACTCGAGCTACACGATCACATAGCAATGGTACCACAATAACTCACAAGCATCAATCTAGAGTCGACACTAAAAACTCAGTCTTTCTCGAAGGAAAAATTAGTCATCTACATCCATGTTGCATTATAAAATGCCACTACACATGAGGTATGAACCTCAGTCTCATCTTGACTCTCAAACTATTTCTGAGATTTCATAACCTCATATTACTCATTCAATTACAATATGAAATTATAATATGTAATATTATTATTAGTTAATTTTAAAAGTCAACAATAAATTATATTGACCACAATATAACACTGGTAATCAGCTCTAATCTTTCTAGTAACAGAATCATTGTACATCCCCCTAAATATTTCAAACACTATAATATCGGGTTGTTAGACTACCAATATTAGTATAAAATAAAAAATTTTTATTTATTGTCATTTAAATTATTAAAAAAATTACTTTAAAAATGATTACAATGTTTAGTTAATGTATGAATACTAGCCCGATGTGCCTCCTCTTACCTCTCCCAGTTTTGTCAACCTAAGGATTACCTCATATGAAAGTATATCCCATACAATATGAATATAATTCATCCCATCCCTGAGATAATATGTAATTTTCTTGGTGGGAACAGAAAGACTGATCAAATTTTGTGACTCCCACTTTCTACATTACAGTCCTCCTAAAATTGGGAAAAAATGACGGTAATGCTCACACATACAACAATCACATGCATCCTAGATAGAGTCCTTCATCCTATCACCAATGGGATACCTTTAAACCAACAAATAAGTAGTAATATAAAGTTATTAATTAAATAAATTTCAATATAAATATTTTTTATTTACTTAACATCATATGATCGAACATATGGTGTTGAAAATCAATGGGAATTTGATCTCAGATAACCCATGATCCATTAAAATAATTCTACAATATTACACATCAATATCCAACTGTTAAATGTGAAAATCCATAAAAATAAATATAATAATAAAAAAATTAGTATAAAAATAAATTAATGGAAATAAATGAAAAATAACTAAAATACAAAACTGAACATCCATTTACATGTGTGAATCAAACTGAAAATGTGTACATCACTCAGGGATAGGTTTAGTAATCATCAATCTCTCAAGAATATTACCTGTCTGATACATCTCTGAACTTCTATCAGTTTGAGGGTTATATGATCCAACATCATGCTTGTCACCTCGCAAATCACCCTCCTCCAACTCAAGAAACAGACATCATTCCTTATGAAACACAACAATGGTTGTTATCAAATAGTTGAAAAAATTTATTATATATAGGAATATATTATATATTTTTATAACCCGTTGTTAACTATTTGAATATTCATCTTCATCCTCATCTTCATGTATAACAGTTTTAAAATCATCATATTCTAATTTAGTATCAATTCTTTCTATAAGAGTTTCAATTTCATCGTTGATTTCCATTTCGAACTCATTTGTTACATCAATAACATCATCATCACCATCGACACTTAATTGATGTATTTCCTCATCAATATTCATGTCACTTCTACGAAAATATGGATTTGAAGTAGTCTCTTGAAAATTTTCAATTCCTTATACTTAATTAGAAGCACATTAATTTTGAATAAACTAATTTTCCCAAGATTTCCTTTTTATTATGATCCACCAATCACTTAAAAACTCTGAAGTAGAACAATAGTTATCATAATAAATTTGATGTGATTGATGATCAAAAAAACGTTCATTTTCTTCAAGAATATGTTTGTATTAAATATCAATGATTCCATATCATAGATGAACATGCAAGCCTCTCTCAATATTGAACCACTAATATTTAAACACTGTTAAATAATTATGTCTCAGATAATACAGTTCAATTATTTCTTCAATCATTCCATAAAATAAAACTTCATTTTCTCTAGGATGATATACTCTCATGAAAACAACACTATTAATTTTTTTTATTCCCTATATACATGTGTGTGAAATCAAAAACCATTCCCCACAAATGCATTATGTGATTTGACATTTTTGGATACTCGGATACTCAATTCAGGCAATTGATTTTCAATTTTATCATCATGTTGAGATACCTTGTCACTTGTAAAATAATTATAAATATAAAAATTTATAGAATAATTTTATATTTTAAACAAAAAAATAATTTATTTATCCTCATTCTGAAAATAATTGGAAAAATTATTTTGCTGACATTCATCGAGAGAAGAAACTATTATTTCTGGAAACTATTTCCTAATATAATTATTATACAATATAACAATAATGTATTATTAATTTACTATAACAAATTATATAGAATAAGTGATAGGAACACTCACAACAAAAATGGTTTTATTTCTTTATAGTTGTTTAAAACATATGTATGAGCCATGTGATGTTCATCATCTAAAATCCATCGTTTATGAACTGCACCGAAGAAATGTTTGGGTTGATTAAAAAATGATAATTTATATATAGATTCACCATTAATATTTACCTAATTACAAAACATGTGGTTATGTTTTCTTTGATATTCAAATTGAAAATCAATAGAGTAGAAAAAAATCATCCTGTAAATAAACTTCAGCAAATTATCCTTCAATCGATGCATTGTTATATACTACTTTCTTCAATTTATGCAAGCATATCTTGAATGTGTACATCTGTTGGAACTGTATTGGGCCTCCATAATTATATTCAGGTGGGAAATATAATATCAAATATTCCATTGAACCCATTAAATTTAGTAGTGTCACAACCCACTCCCTGTAATGTTTACCCTTCATGGTCCAACAATGGGAGAAGAGAGATAGTGGCCATTAAGTCCCACCTCATATAGGTCCTGGGTTGGTGACTTGCACTAAGGGTATAATAAACATGCACACGGGAGGCATTACCCTCTAAGAGAAACACATGAATATGAGAGAGATAAGATAGACAGCAAACAACCCATACTCAGACTACAATATAAAAGAAACCCATGTATACAAATGTAATTTCATGAGAGAAATAATACAACTAAAATTAATAACTAAAGGTACCAATAGAAAATTAAATATGGTGGTGACCATGAATCCCAAGAAGCTTCTACAACCCACAATCTAACAGTAACCAACATAATATCCAACCTACTCCAACTGACCAAGAAAATAATATAAATATACATAGGTTTAGTATAACAGTATTCTCAGAAGGACTCTCCCTCAAGCATCTTGTGCAAAAGTGAAAAAAACATCCAAAATCATATTAAACAAAAATTGAACCAAACTCATCACCTAAATAGGTATACAATGTTTCTATCCACACCATAGTTACTCTCATAAATTAACAGATACATTAGAATATAATATAATAATAAATTTTCAAGGGTACCCTTCTACCACTTATTGATTTTCTGCTTTTCCCCAATGTCACTGGTCCTAAATATATCACATTAAAAAGGATATTCCATATACAGTTGGTTGAAGCACCACAATACTCACCTCATGCATTAACATGCATCTCATGCATCACACCACCACTTCCATATAACCAATTTAACCAGGTAGTTTCTAGAATCCACCACATCCCACATATTATGCATAACAAATCAGGTATTATAACTCACACCATTACATCTCATACAAAGAGTAAGGATCCTCAAGCCATCACAACCCATACAAGTTATACCTATAGTATCCTTTAAGAAACTATATCTAAAAAATATGTTAGTGAATAACCACATCCCTCTACACACATTTATGGAGAAAACTATCTTTCAAAAATATCAGCATAAGTACCTACTAAAGAAATAGAGTGATGCCAAAGGGGGTGGTCACACATCCATCCCCCCACTGATATTTTTGAGAACCCCCCCCCCCCTCTACTGCTTAGAATCCATAGGTTTTATTTTGACTAAAAAATATTGGATTATATTATATAAACAAAAAAATATGGTATAATATACCTCACAACCACACTAACGGCATAACCTAGTCGTATACTCAATTGCAGCTAATGCCTCTCTAACACTCGGTTACCACTACTATGACTATACATCCTATAAGAACACATGAAATTAAATTTATTAATTAAGATAATTTATCACTTTTTATCAGTTTCAATTTATGTTAATTAATAATTTAACCAATAATAAAAAAATTTCATTTTAACATTTTATTTCATTAACTTCTTCAACAATGATATATTCCTTCTAAGAAAAAACAAACCGAGTCTACGATTTTTCTGAATTACAACCTTGACATTTCATCACAGAAATCTCCAACTCTAGGGGTTAATCATTCCATAATTTATACAAAAATCATGGCATGATCTATATTTTCAGGTATTCTAGAAAAACATTCTATTCTACAAAATAGAGGGGGATCAACATGGTGAGTATATGAAGTACCCATTAAGCCTTTTCGACATATATATGGATTTTATACCCATCCAATTATGATAAGCTAAGAACAATAAGAACATGGAATACTATACATGACATTGCCTTTCTTGGAAGGAGGGTAAAAAAAATAATCTGCCTCAAGTAGTGGGGAAAGTAATGTAGATAAACAAAAAAAATATTCAACCAAAATCTAATAATCATATAAATTTATTATCTCATATTCATATAGTTCTTTCATCGAGAGTGTCTTCCATGACATACATGCATAAGGAGATACATCTCGCCACTCCGGGCGTCAACTTCTTCCACAAAAACTATGTGTCCCTACACCAAGTACCACAACAGTACTCCAAGCTCATATATCCTTGTCTTATGTCACATTAGGGCCTCCCTATCTCTACAACCCGAATATCCATCTACGGTCATCCATTCTAGGCTCACATCACATCTCAAGTAGTAGGAAACAAGCAAGAAACTAGGCTCTTGCCCCTAAAACATGGTATTCAGCCTTTACACACAACGATATCTGACAACTGAAATGCACATGGAACATGGCCCTTACCATAAATAAAGAATCTCATGCCCCATAATATCATTATCATAATCTCAAAACCATTTCTTATTCCATATTGAATTAACCGATTAATTATTCATTGGTTCTAACTATGAGAAAACAAAAAAATAATTTATTATTGGCTATCACAAATTAATTAAACAATTAATATAACATTCCCTTAATTATTTCAAAAAATATATTCCTCATGAATTTAGTTCAGTAACCAATTAGTTTATACATGCATACATACATTAATTTTTTCTACATAAAATTATCACAACATCAACCAAATTTATTAAACATGTCTATTTAATCAATTATCCAATTAATTATCCATTAGTTCTAGAAATATGTTCCTTACTTGTTTCCATCAATAACATCATTCTAAAACAACAATGGAATAAAAATTACACTATCTATAATATAATGAGGAAATTATTTATCACGATATAAACAAAAAAATCATTATGTGATCGACACCAACAGTTTATTTCTGTTCAATTATTTAGTTAGGTTAATTTCATTGAAATACAAGGGGATAAATCATGATAGCTCTATGATTTCATGTAAATAAATTAATAATCCATTAATCCCCTACCATAAAAGGGCATTGATGTTATTTCTATGAGAATGGATCAATGTATAGGACCTCGATCACCTCTCCCACAACAACTACATCTAGCTAAGGACACTATGACACAACCACACCAACCAAAAACCAAGGATAACTCCATTAAAACAATGTAGATCATGATATATTACATGGATAGGAGAAATAGGGTAAAAATGATCATAGTTACAATATGAAACTACGTAGATCATACCTTATATCGAATATGAATTGAAGGAGGGAAGTAGGGAATCGATCTGAGGTGAAAGAATCCTCAAACGTTGAAGGCAGGGGTCGTCATGTCTCCTAGAGTTGAGGGAGAGGGGAGTTTTAGCTGTAGGTTTTGACTAACCAATCGGTTGAAATGATTTAAAACATACAATATCAGGGTATTATAGGATGAGAATTCCTCTTTAACAACATGTAATTCTTAGGTTCTGTTTTCACTGAAACCCTATTTCCTTTCTATTTTATTTCACTTTTCGAACCCCAAAATATTACACTGCCTGAAACCCTATTTCATGTCATGAAATATTTCCATAATATGTCAAGCCCACTGTCACATTGTGAATGCTCCCTGAATTGATCACTCATCACTCAAACAACTCTATACTTCCTATGAGCAACTTATGAGCTTTACATGCCTTAGAAATACAACAAGGGTCAATCCACACAGATTCGGGCCCATAGATCAAATAACTCTCAAAATATTCTCATCCATGAGAATCCAAAACAAACCCATAGGGGAACCATAATGGGTTCATCTGAAAAACCACCCCATGAGATTCCTCACAAATCATTCACCTCCATAGGAGATCACCACCTCAATAGTGGAACAATTGGAAAACTATGAAATAACCCCAACCTACATCCAAATACTCTCCCAAGGAAGATACCAGTCAAAAGAGATAAATCCATAAGAAACAACAAGAGGATGTCATATCATAATGCAAATGGTTATAACACCACCATTCAATCAACATTACAAGAGAAGAGATAAACATTAAACAAATTTGGGTATTAAGCGTGTATCTGCAACTCACATTCCCATGAACTCTCATCCACATGGATGTTTCTCCACAAGACACAAACCAATTGGATAGCATGCCTGAGAAATACCTTATCATGGTAGTCCAGGATCCCTTCAAGAAATTCCTCAAATCTCACAACATCTTCACCATTGATCTCTCTACAATAGTTGATGTGAGCGTCATCGTGAAGATAATAATAGATCTCTGACAAATGAAAATCATTATGTATCTAGATCATCATTAGAGGAAGTTCTATCCAATATATCACCGCTCCAACCCACGCCAATCCCTCGAAATTCCCAAAAAATGGGGATAAATAATAATCCATTGACCAATCCATTGCTTCCCTCTATAAGGAGTCACCATCAGAAACATGTGATACCCAAGGCCAACATTTAGGGGTCTCCACCTAGGTTTGACATGGGATATCTAATGATCCTTCCCTACCTTTATCCTCACAAGAATCATCAGAACCACTCTATCATATACTATACATGTTCCATCTCAAAAATTGCTAACTGTCTAACCCTAGTCCTACACACCAAAAATGCAAAGGTTATCCCTACATGACATTAAATGATTCCATAATGATGGTGTACTGAAATCTATTATTATAAGGGAACTCTACAAAGGGCATGTGACTCATCAACGGACCTCCAAATTCTATGTCATAATAACACAACATGTATTCATGATTCAGGATGGTCTGCTCTATCTTACTATCCATATGCGGATGAAAAGCTGTTTTAACGAATAATTGAGAACCTAAATCATGTGGGAGACCTTTCTACACGCTTGAGGTTAAACATCGATCACAATTATAATGTACCATCATTGGGACTTCATGGAGTCCCACCACTACCTCTAGATACTTCCCAAATAAAACCTCCATTGTGTTAGACTCCTTGATCACTATAAAGTTGGATTATTTCACTAGATGATCTAATACCAAGGATATAAAATCATAGACACACTGATCTGGAGGAGAAACAGTAACAAATTTCATCAGTATGACCACCCACTTCCACTGAGGAACATCTAATAGCTAGAGAAAACCACATAGAACATGGTTCTCATCCGTTAAATTTTGGAATACCAAACATCAAGACATGAAATATGAAACATAATGTGTAACATCCCAAGAAGGTAATGAATAATAAATATTTTTATCTATGTATATTAATGAATTAGATAGTGTTTTAGAAGCTTATAATGAGAATAAATCCAATCTTAAGCATGAAATACACTAATATTTTTAAAAGATTGTTTTACTGTGTTTTGATGGAAAACTATTTTTAAATATATCTTTTGACAATTTTATAATCTATATTTGTCAAAATAAACTTCTTCATTATTATTGTTACATTGAAATTTACTTTGAATGAATTTCTGGTATTTTTCTCATAATGTTTTTTTTAATGAATAGTGAAAAATGTTGTATTTTAATTCAAAACCTCGTTTTAATATAATTTTTTTATATTATTATATTATCTTTTTAATTTGTTTTAAAGTGAAATTACAATATATTTTTACCATTTAATCCAATGGTGGTAATTTGAATTAATTTCACTTTGAAATTGGACTTAAACTAGTGTCAATATTTTGAAATTTATTGTTTCATAAAAACACGCTATTTGCTCTGACAGCGGGAATGAAATATTAAATTAATTAATGTAACTTATATGTTTTTAATTTTGTAAAATAGAAATCATTTTTGAATTAAGAATATCAAATATTTCTTAGGGTGATGTTTTGGTATTTTTATGAAAAGCTTCAATTTTTGATGAATAGTGAAACCACTAAGTGGTACTTAAAAAAACCGATTTTTTGTTTAAATGAAAATTTACCACCTCTGTGTTTTTAATTTCAAAAATCAAACATACATGGTTTTCATTAAGAAGTAAAATTTGGTTCAATGGGATTCAAATAATTTTTTGGTGAATAGTAACTTTTATGTTTTTAATCGCGGTTAGAGGTAATTAGTGTAATTTAAGGTAAGAATAATGTTTTAATAATATGAAATGAACTTGACACATGTCCTATCCTTATTGGATGTGTCATCTCCGACCAAGAAAATGCATGGGTCAACTTGGGGAACCCATAGAGCCACTTTGGAAGGAAAATGACATTAATATCTTTTTATTTAATGTTAAAGTAAAAATGTCACAAACATGAGTTGTTTTACAAATACAATTTTTAAATGGGGTTATACAAGTCATATTTTTGACTATAAATATTCATTAGAAAGATAAAAACAGTTACTACATCATAGTAGTTTTTTATAATTTTTATACATTAGATAAATTAATTTATTTATGACATCATGATGATGTAGCGATTACCTAATTATTTAACGATTTAAATAAAATGAAAAGATAATGTAAACTCTATGATCCAAACATGTCAAAAACCTATTCTATGAGTATATTTCTAACCCTTATCACCTTATCCTCACAATACATCAATGTGGGACCTTTAAAATCCGAAATGCATTTGAAAATAACGTAACATTTTATACCTTTCCAAGAGTTCCCCTCCTCTACTCTTATAAATGTTCCCCACCTATACCACCTTACCCACACTTCCAAAGCCTTTGGCCTGCCCAAACCCTTCTCATTGTGTCTCTACAAATCACTCTCTAAATTTTAGAGGCCTCACTTTGGGCAGAAGCCTTCCCAAGGAAGCCTTTGAGCTCAAATCAAAAAGAGTTACCCGATTTAAAGATAGTGTCTTCTCTTGTGTTCTTCTGTTCTATTTTGCTTCTCCAACCCCATAATCTCTTTTTATTCCATTATTTTGTAACAACACCAGTATCTTCCATACACTATGATGTTTTTATACGAATTATTCGAGCTACACTTACACACACCTACATCTAATGGTTAAAGAACATACTATTTCCGTGGATGGTGAATTTCTACCTCATAAAATGATGATTGTTCAACATTCTTTTAACACCTTAAAAGGTGGCCATTAAGATGACACTATATTTATATATGATATATAATATGTTTATTTTTTACTTATGCTTCTGTATTTTTCATTTATGGAATAACATTATGGTTTCCATTAAGGGTAAGCACGATATCTTCATTTTAGGAAGTGCGGACTACCACCCCCTCAAAGTGATTTGATTCGTTAATGCCATATGTGGGGTGTATAAAGGATTTAATTAATGATGTTATATATGATATTATACTATAATTATAATATACCTTTATATCATTATTATTCCATTCCATAAAATAAAAAATAGAAATGAAAGTAGCGTTTATGTGTACGTACAGCTTACCGTCTCCATGAACGGTGCATTTCATTTCTTACCTCTAAACGTTATGTAATAATATAAAATTCATGTTTATACTGAATATATGTGATATATATGATATCTACATCATGAGTATAACTCTGGATATAATGTATATTTTCATACGTGAACAACTTGTAAATATAAGAAGTTCACATTTGACTCAAGTACCAAATATCGACAAAATGACCGTTATTAACTTAAATGATGACATAATGTTAATAACATGGTAATAAGTGATATAAAAGGAATAATTAACATGAAAAAGGTTCTTAATCAAGTAGAAATTAACTCAAGTTTATTATTCAGGACATTAAAGAATGATCGAGTCAAGTCGGACCCGAGCTATGGGACTTCGTCTCAATCTCCTTTCATTGAGGCATATTTTGTTTTATACACAACCTTCTTTTAACGGTGTATAAACCCCTTTGAATTTTACGTTTATCCAAAAGGAATCTTTTTTATACGAAGCGTTTTACTAAAGGAAAAAAAGGGAATGTTTTTGTCGTACGTATGCGGCGACAATGACTTCTCCGCCACTATGACCATTATTTGAGTTTCGGCTTCCTATACAAGCCATACCTTTTTTTAATGAAAAATAAATAACATGTTTTAATTTTCTTTTATTTCGGTATTGAAAATGTTTTTCATAATGATTTTATATCAATTTGGTGTACTGATATCTGGTGATTGAAAAGTGGAAATGTTATGTTTCCTTTATGCATGTTTTATGTGATACGATTATGTTATGGTTCTTGGGAATTGTTATGAAGATGGGTGAATCCATGATAAACTAAGGGCAGGTGAGCCCGATATAGCTCTCCAATGCATTGGGTAACACGAAGGGGTTAAATGATGAGGTCTCTTTGAATATATTTAAGGAATATATTGTGATGGGTATTCCAAACGTAGCCAAGAGGGTTACTCCCTACGTAAGAATGTTATTAATGCCTCATGTTACCTTTATGTCTTATGATTTCTATGATTTATTCATGATTTTATGAGGTATGTTAAAGTGATTATGGTTTATGGGTAAAGTATGACTTCATTCTTATGTATATATGTACCCATGTTTCCTTTCCCTATTTTTATATCCCTCACTGAGCTTTTTATGCTCATACCATGCTTTTGAAATGTTTTTCACCGGTTAAGGGAAAGGTACATGATATGATGATAGTGTCAAGGAAGTGTCAAGAAAGAATCCATGTTTTATTTTAAATATGTTTCCGTTGATGGGAAAAATTAATACTATCTTTTATGTAACCACTTTGTTTAAATGTGGAATGTAATGCATGTTTTATGATCTAATTATCTAAAACTCTAAACCAGAAAAGATCCTCAAGGTGTATTCTTGAAATATCTCAAGACGAAGTAATGTTTAAGGCTGGGGCCTTATAGTTGGTATCAGCGGTCAGTTTAGATAAATTTAGGAGTTATAATTCAATTAAATTATTATCTAAAAATATTTTTTTTATTCTCAAATTGAAATGTTATAGCATGTGAAGATTACCATGTTGCTTCATATTAGAAATGTTTGTTCGGAATGGTTTTTTGTAGAGGAAAAAGGGAAGCAGTGCTAGGAAGGCATAAAGAAGGAAATAACCTTCTGAATCAGCATCCAGAGATGGTTGGAATTCGAGCTGAACAGTTTTTTGCAATAATGGCGTAGTTGACTCAAGCGATAAATGGTGGTGGTATCCATGCACGAGATCATCCAGATCAACCGTAGAGGAACATGTCCGTGATGGAACATTTCATGAGGCAACATCCCCCATCATTTAGAGGATCATATGACCCTGTTCTATATGAAGGGTGGATTAAAGCACTGGAGAATATTTTCGATGTCATGGGGTGTTCTAACAATCAAAAGGTTAGCCTTTCTATTTACTGTTTGGAGGGTGAGGCAGATCAGTGGTGGTCGATGGTTAAAAATATCAGGGACGCTGATGAGATTGATGATATCGACTAGGATGAATTCAAAGGTATGTTTCATGAGAAGTATTTTCCTAATGTTTTTTGACTTAGGATGGAAAAACAATTCTTGGAATTGAGGCAAGAGGAAGACTCAGTGGCTGTCTATGAAGAAAGGTTCACTCGATTGGCAAGGTATGCTCCAAATTTTATCCGAGACCTTGATAGTAAAATCAATCATTTTTACTCAGGATTAAATCCAAAATATCGAAGGGAATTAGATTCTCGTGAGTTTAAAAGTTATGAAAATCTTGTTCGATGTGCTAAGATGGTGGAAATGGTGATTTCTGATGATCAAGTGTTCTATAAAAACCGGCAGAAGAAGAGACCGAGGTGGCAGGAGAAAGGAAATAATTATTCAAAAAGGTCTAATGGTATTAAATCTAGGTTTCCAGTTTGTGATAAATGTGGGAAAAGGCATGCTGGAGAATGTCTTCTGAATTCTGGAAAGTTCTACCGATGTGGTAAGATGGGACATTAGGCTCGTGATTGCACTGAAAAAGATCAAGGCGATGGTAAGTCCAAATTTGATTTACAATTAGTGAAATGTTTTAAGTGAAATGAGATGGATCACTATGAAAACGAGTGTCCGAAAAAGAGCTTGAGTGATGGGAAGTAGTTAGATTATAAGAAGAAAGGGGTGGTGAAATCCATTGCAACTACTTCAGCAGATGTCAGGCCATCAAATGATGTTGTATGAGGTACTTTGTTTGTTTATTCAGATTATGCCAGTGTGTTGTTTGATTCGGGGTCTACACATTCATTCATCTCTAAAACCTTTTCTAGTAAAATGGGAATACCATCTCAAGAAATAACTCATGAACATGTGGTAAAAATACCTGGGCGAAATGTTGAGGCAAAAGAATTTTTAAGAATCTTCTTATCCTTATCCGTGGAAAGAGCCTACTTTCGAACCATATTTTTTTACATATAGTAGAGTTTGATGTTATCCTGGGTATGGATTGGCTCTCTATTTACCATGCAAAGATTGACTATAGAGCTAATGAAGTTTCTTTTCATAAATACTTTCAGTTTGTGTTCAAGAATGAACCCTTACTGTTGATAACATATCAAGAGGCCGAGAAACTTGTAAAAGATGGAAATGAATGTTACCTTGCACACATTGTTGAAAATAAGGGAACAGTTCCGATTAATGATTTTCCAGTGGTAAATGAGTATCCTGATGTTTTTCCTGATGAGTTTCCTGGAATAAAACCAGATCAGGAAGTTTAATTTACTGTAAACTTAGTTCATGATGCTAAGACAATTTCAAAACCCCCTTACCGAATGGCTCAAATTGAACTTTTATAGTTGAAGGAGAAATTGCACAATTTATTAGAGAAAGGTTTTATTAGACCTAGCACATCACCATGTGGTGCTCCTGTTTTATCTGTTAAAAAGAAAGATGGGTCAATGAGATTTTTCATTGATTATAGAGCCTTGAATAACATCACTATTAAGAACAAATATCATATTCCTCATATCGATGATTTGTTTGATCAGCTCTAGGGAGCTCAGTATTTTTCAAAGATTGACCTGAGATCGGGGTACCATCAGCTGAAGGTAAAGGAAGAAGTTGTTTCTAAGACGGCGTTTCGTACAAGATATGGCCATTATGAATTTGTATTAATTCCTTTTCAGCTAACCAATGAACCTGCTGTATTCATGGACGTAATGAATAGAATTTTCCATGAGTTCTCGGATAAGTTTGTGGTGGTTTTCATTGATGATGTTTTGGTGTTTTCTAAAAGTAAAGTGGATCATGAAAGACATTTAAGGGTTATTTTCCAAAATTTAAAAGAAAATAAATTGTATGGGAAATTCAGAAAGTGTGAGTTTTGGTTGCAACAAATTTCATTCCTTGCTCACATTGATTCTAAAGATGGGATAACCGTTGATCCTACAAAAACAAAGGTTGTTGAAGAATGGCCAAGACCCACAAATGTAACTGAGATTCGTAGCTTCCTTGGTTTTTCAGGCTATTACCAAAGGTTTGTTAGAAATTTTTCATGATTATCTAGTCCAATGACTGAGCCAACTCGGAAGGGTGTTATGTTTATCTGGACAAAATAATTTGATGATTTTTTTTCATGAATTGAAAAGAAGATTGGTGAATGATCCAGTTTTGGCACTACCTTCCATGAATGGTGAGTTTGTTATCTATAGTGATGCTTCATTGAAAGGACTTGGTTGTGTCCTAATGCATAATGATCAGGTTATTGCTTATGCTTCACGATAGTTGAAAACTAATGAGGTAAATTATCCTACACATGATTGGAAATTAGCTGTTGTTTTTTTCACTTTGAAAATTTGGAGGCATCATTTGTATGGAGTAAAGTGTGAAATATATACCGATCAAAAAAGTTTAAAGTATATATTAACTCAGAAAAAATTGAACATGAGACAGAGATAATGGGTAGAATTAATCAAGTATTATGATTGTACAATTCATTACTATCCAAGAAAAGAAAATAAAGTGGCTGATGCTTTGAGTCGAAAAAGTAATGCTTCATTAACAATGTTGCATTTGGAACGTGATCCTTTGGTTAAGGATTTGATGAACTTTTCCATAGAAGTTGTTGGGGCAGGATGTCCTTCTGTTTTGTTTTATGTATCAGTGAAATCTTTTCTGTCAGACAGAATCAAGCAAGCACAGAAGCAAGACAGTTAGTTGCAGAAAATGGTTGAACTAGTTCAGAAAGGTAAGTTGCCTGAATTCAACATTGATAATGATTGTGTTTTGAAATTTGGGAAGAGATTGTGTGTGCCTTGTGATTCACAGTTTAAGAGAGAGTTGTTATGTGAAGCTCATAGTTCTCCGTTTTCAGTTTATCCTGGCAGAACTAAGATATACATAGATCTGGGAGAGTATTACTGGTGGGATGGAATGAAAAGAGATATTTCTGATTTTACAGTGAAGTGTTTGACTTGTCAATAGGTTAAAGCAGAGTGGCAGTTACCAAATGATATTCTTCAACCATTACCAGTACCAGAGTGGAAATGGGAAAATATATCCATGGACTTCATTGTAGGATTGCCGAAGACACCTTGAGGTAATGATGCAATCTAGGTTATTGTTGATCGCTTTATTAAATATGCTCATTTCCTTGCTATACGAGATACTTTTTCCCTAGATCAACTTTCTCATTTGTATCTTGAAGTGATAGTCAGGTTACATGGAGTTCCTCTCTCCATTGTATCTGACCAGGATCCCAGGATCACTTCTAACTTTTGGAAAGGCCTTCAGAAGTCAGTGGGTACTGAATTAAATTTTAGTACAGTTTTTCATCCTCAATCAGATGGGAAGTCATAACGAACAATTCAGAATTTGGAAGTTATGATATGTTCTTGTTCGAGGGATTATCAGGGAAGTTGGGACCAACATCTTTCTTTGGTTGAGTTTTCATATAATAATAGTTCTCATTCCGGTATATAGATGGCACCATTTGAGGAATTATATGGGAAGCGGTGTCGAACTCCAGCTTTCTGGGATGAAGTGGGTGAAAGGATACTGATGGGACCAGAATTGGTAGAAGAGTTGGCAGAAAAAGTTCAGCCGATACAGAAACACATTAGAACAGCTCAGAGCAGGTAGAATAATTATGCGGATAACCGGAGGAAGGATCTATCTTTCGAGGTAGGTGATCATGTCTTTCTCAATGTTTCACCGTGGAAAAGTGTGATGCGGTTTGGTAAGAAATGAAAGATGAGTCCAAGGTTCATTGGACCATATGAAATTCTTGTGAATGTTGTCTTAGTTGCATACCGAGTGGTTTTACCTCTGAGTTTATCTCAGGTACACAATGTTTTTCATGTTTCGATGTTGAGAAAGTATATGCCAGATCTATCTCATGTTTTGAGTCCAGAGGTAGTTCAGTTGGAAGAGAACCTATCTTATGAGGAACAACCGGTCCACATTATTGACCACATGGAACAAGAATTACGAAATAAGGTGATTCATCAGGTAAAGGTTTTGTGGAAAACCCACATGATTGAAGAGACAACATGGGAATCTGAAAATGCAATGAGGGAAAAATACACCCACTTATTCGATAAGTAAATAAATTATGGGGTCATAATTTTCTAATGGGGGGAAGGATGTAACATCCCAAGTAAGTAATGAATAATAGATATTTTTATCTATGTCTATTAATGAATTAGATAGTGTTTTAGAATCTTAAAATGATAATAAGTCCAATCTTAAGCATGGAATACACTAATAATTTTAAAAGATTGTTTTACTGCATTTTGATAGAAAACCATTTTTAAATATAAATTTTGAAAATTTTATAAGCTATATTTGTAAAAATAAACTTATTATTTATCATTGGGACATTGAAATTTTCTTTGGATAAATTTCTGGTATTTTTCAGATAATGTTCTTTTTTTAATGAATAGTGAAAATGTGGTATTTTAATTCAAAACTGCTTTTTAATCTAATTTGTTTATATGATTATATTATCTTTTTAATTTTTTTTAAAGTGAAATTAGAATATATTTTTACCATTTAATCAAATGTTGGTCATTGCAATTAATTTCACTTTAAAATTGGACTTAAACAAGTGTCAATCTTTCGATACTTATTGTTTCATAAAAACACGGTATTTTCTCTGAAAGAGGAAATTAATTATTAAATTAATTAATGTAAATTATATGTTTTGAATTTTTTATAATAGACAACATTTTTGAATTTGGAATATCAAATATATATTAGGGTGAAGTTTTGGTATTTTTCTGAAAAGCATCAATTTTTTATGAATATTGAAACCACTAAGTGGTACATAAAAAACCGATTTTTCATTTAAATGAAATTTTACCACCTCTGTGTTTTGAATTTCAAAAATCTGACTTACATGGTTGTCATTAAGAAGTAATATTTGGTTCAATGGGATTAAAATATTTTTTTGTTGAATAGTAGCTTTTAAATTTTTAATCGTGATTAGAGGTAATTAGTGTGATTTAAGGTAAGAATAATGTTTTAATAATATGAAATGAACTTGAAACATGTCATACCCATATTGGATGTCTTTTGGCCGACCAAGAAAATCCATGGGTCAACATGGGGACCCCATGGAGCCACTTTGGAAGGAAAATGACATTAATATCTTTTTATTTAATGTTAAAGTAAAAATGTCACAAACATGAGTTGTTTTACTAAACCAATTTTTAAATGGGGTTATAAAAGTCATATTTTTGACTATAAATATTCATTATAAATCTAAAAAAAGTTCCTACATCATAGTATTTTTTCTATAATTTTTAGACATTAGCTAAATTAAATTATTTATGACATGATGCTGATGTAGCGATTACCTCATTTTTAATGATTTAAATAAAATGAAAAGATAATGTAAAATCTATGACCTACACATGTCAAAAACCTATTGGATGAGTATATTTCTAGCCCTTATCACCATATCCTCAAAATAAATCAATATGGGACCTTTAAAATCCGAAACTCATTTGAAAATAAAGGATCATTTTATACATTTCCAAGAGTGCCCCTCCTCTCCTCTTATAAAAGGCCCCCACCTCTACCACCATACCCACACTTCCAAAGCCTTTGGCTCAGTCAACCCCTGCCCATTTTGTCTCTACACATCACTGTCTAACTATTAGAAGCCTCACTTTGGTCAGAAGTCTTCCCAAGGAATCCTTTGAGCTCAAATCAAAAAGAGCTACCCGATTTAAAGGTAGTGTCTTCTCTTGTGTTCTTATGGTTTATTTTGCTTCTCCAACCCCTTAAAATCTTTTTATTACTTTAATTTGTAACAACACCAGTATAATACATATACTAGGATGTTTTTATAATAATTATTTGAGCCACACTTACACCCACCTACATCTAATAGTTAAAAAACATACGGTTTCCGTGGATGGCGAATTTCTGCCTCACAAAACGATGATTTTTCAATATTATTTTAACACCTTCAAAGGTGGACATTAATATGACACTATATTTATATATGATATTTAATATGTTTTTATTTTACTTAAGCTTCTGTCTTTTTCATTTATGGCATACCTTTATGGTTTCTATTATGGGTAAACACGATATCTTCATTTTAGGAAGTGCGGACTACCGCCCCCTCAAAGTGATTTGATTCGTTAATGCCATATGTGGGACTTATAAAGGATGTAATTAATGATATTATATATGATATTATACTGAATTATAATATAACTTTATATCATTATGATTCCATTCCATAAAATATGAAATAGAAATGAAAGTATCGTTTATGCGTACGTAAGGCTTACCGTATCCATGAACGGTGCAATTCATTTCATACCTCTAAATGTTATGTAATATTATAAAATGCATGTATATACTGAATATATATGATATATATGATATCTAAATCATGAGTATAACTCTGGATATAATGTATATTTTCCTACGTGAACAACTTGTAAATAAAAGAAGTTCACTTTTGACTCAAGTACCAAATATCGACAAAACGACCGTTATTAACTTAACTGATTACATAATGTTCATAACATGGTAATAAGTGATATAAAAGGAATAATGTAGTTTAAAAAGGTTCTTAAGCAAGTAGAAATTAACTCAAGTTTATTATTGAGGACATTAAAGAACAATTGAGTCAAGTCGGACTTGTGGTATGGGACATCGTCTCAATCTCCTTTCATTGAGGCATATTTTCTTTTATACATAACCTTCTTTTTATGGTGTATAAACGCCTTTGACTTTTACGTTTATCCAAAAGGAATATTTTTTATATGAATAATTTTACTAAATGAAAAAAGGGAATGTTTTTGTCATACATATGCAGCGACAACGCCTTCTCTACCACCGTTACCATTATTTGAGTTTCGGCTTCCTCTACAAGCCATACATTTTTTAATGAAAAATAAAAACCATGTTTTAATTTTCTTTTATTTCGGTATTGAAAATGGTTTTCATAATGTTTTTATATCATCGTTTTGTATTGATATGTTGTGATTGAAAAGTAGAAATTTTATGTTTCCTTTATGCATGTTTTATGTGATACGATTGTGTTATGGTTCTTGGGCATTATTATGAAGACGAGTGGTTTCATGATAAACTAAGGGTGGGTGAGCCCGATATAGCTCTCCAATGCATTGGGTAACGCGAAGGGGTTAAACATTGAGGTTTCTCCGAAGAGATTTAGCGAATATACTATGATGGGTATTCCAAACATAACCAAGAAGGTTACTCCCTACGTAAGAATGTTATGAATACCTCATGTTACCTTTATGTGTTATGATTTATATGATTTTTTCATGATTTGATGAGGTATGTTAAAGTTCTTATATTTTATGGGTAAAGAATGATTTCATTCTTATATATATGTACTCATTTTTCTTTCCATATTTTTATATCCCTTAATGAGCTTTTTATGCTCATCCCATGTTTTTGAAATGTTTTTCACAGGTCAAGGGAAAGGTACATGATATGATGATAGTGTCAAGGAAGTGTCAAGAAGGAATCCATGATTTATTTTAAATATGTTTCCGTTGATGGGAAAAATGAATACTATCTTTCATGTAACCAATTTGTTTAAATGTGGAATGTAATGCATGTTTTATGATATAATTCTCTAAAACTCTAAACCCGGAAAGATTCTCAAGGTGTATTCTTGAAATATCTCAAGATTAAGTAATGTTTAAGGCTGTGGCCTTATAAAATGCCTCAAACAAGGCCACCAACATTGACCCATAAAGGCTCATTTCTTATTTTCCATACAAGGATTTACTTCTATGGGTGAACTATGTAACTCTTTGAAAATCATCTCACGCATCACCAAATGAATGAAAAACCTTACCTGAAACAATAGTATGTGTTATTCGTCTACAGAACAACAATATGGGGCCTCTCCACAAACAAGTCGGTATCTCCAAACCTCTACCGCAAGATCCTAGACTAGGATTCCCACACTTACAGCAGTAGTGATGAATTAACTATCATATAAAAAAGAAAACTTGTGTGCCCAACATATACCACATCCATATATAATGTTGAATATTATTCCATTATATTCTAGGAATAACCAGATTCGTGCACTACATCACAACATGACTTTCAACACAATGCATCGACCAAAACATTCTATTTTCTAGGTGGATAAAAAATATTGATTTCATTGTCCTATAAGAACTCTTCCAACCAAAATAGTCACAAGTTAATGTTGCATTGGGAGAAAACATACCTCGGGATATTCTGAAATGTGAATACCACAAAATGATCTCTGATGAGGTAATGTATTCACAAAATTATATAAAAACCACCACCACCAACTCGATATTGTGGGTGGAATAGTTATGTTCATGGGGATGTAACTGCTGAAACCAATAAAAAATGACTAGTCTCTAGGGCATTAGAAGACATCCCAACCCATGATGCGATTCAGTACATAAATCCTCAAACTGAACATTTTCTATTGGAAATAAAAAACATTAGAACTAACCAAATTCTCTTTTATATACTCAAAAAATTCCTAACATGTATCAATCCACATGAACTAATGATCTATTCTAGTAAACATTGTCATAGAATTCACAATCCAAGAGAAAAAGGCTTTAATCCTCCTATAATAGACATCATTACCATGGAAATTGTTTACTTATTCAACTGTATGGGGGGTTCCCAAAACACATCTTCATCTACCTTAAATTGGTCTACAACTAATCTCTACTGGGATACAACATGGCCCATGAAATGTACATCCTTATCCCAAAAACACACTTCTACATTTTCCTAAATTGCATTACATGGCTAAGAACTCCCAAAATGGAATGTAGATGCACAACATGATCTTAATCAGACTTTTGGTACACAATGATTTTTTTGATGAAAACCACCAAAAAATTATCTAGTAACTCAAGGAATATAGAGTTCATTGCCCCATAAACATTGCTAGAGAATCTATCACACCTAATGGAATCACAATGAACTCATATTTCACATGATGAAAATGGAATGTAGTATTTGGGATATCATCATCCTTTACACACATCTAATGATATCATGATTATAAATCGATCTTCAAGAACCAAATTTCCTACATCAATGGATGGAATAAATCATAAATCTTGGGAATATTATAGTTCTTCTTCACTATCACATAGTTCAAAATATGATAATCGATACAAAATCACAAACTTCGATCCACCCTCTTCACAATGAAAAATAGTGCAACCCATGGTGACACAGTTTCCCAAACAAAAAATCTCTACAACAGTCTATCATGCAATATAATAGCCCCCACAACTCAACAGTTTCCATAATATATGATGAAATCAAGATTGGTGACATTCCTTGTTATAGATCGTTCTATAAGTCGATCTCTCGATGAGTGGGGAGCACTAAAACCTTTTTTGGGAAGATATAATGGTACTCATCTACAACCCTAAGAACATCCTACTGATGAACATCCATTAAACTCAGCATCTTATCAGACATCAAGGATGGCATTAATAGAACATGCCTCTGACTATATGAGGTTCAATCTCTCTCACAAACAATTTTAGATCTCCATATGCATCTAAGAACACACCCTTTCTCTTGAAGATATCTATGATATACTACACCAAATATAACCAATCCATGTTGAGGAATAAATCATATAGTTTTATCTGTAAACATATGAAATCTCCGCAATAGTGGTGTTTTTTTAGGACTAGCTCACAGTTTATACATACTTCAAAGACATTATCTTAACCTCCAACGGGTGTAGTTGACACCAAGGGCTCTGTAAGTCTCTCTACATCAAGACATAAAGCGCGTACAATGGTAGGTGATATGACGGAGTGAGTGTCTCCTTATTCAAACATGGCATGCACCCTAGTAGAAAAAAAGAAAAGGGCACCTCAAACAACGTATGGATCACTTGGTGCGGGAAATACTAAATCATGAAGCTAACCATGACTTCCTACCATGCATATCTGAATAGGTTGACGACCACCACCACAACCTCTTATTGATATCTATTGATGGGGAGTGTCATGAGTTCATTCTCATCCTACACTATCTTCTCTTTAATGATGTAGTACTACTACAACTTGATAAAAATCCCACAATTAGAACAGCCTCAATAATAAAAACTTCATCCGAACACCTGGATCACAAGGATTTGTCATTAATTTTTCGCATTATAGCTACTGATGAACTCAACCTCTATAAGAAAAACATAGTTTTGATCCCCTGGAATAGTTCTAAGAGTTTATGCCCCCAACAAAACAATACATCAATGGATGGGATCTACCCCCATCTAATCGAAATCACTTCTGTCTTCAAAACTCGGAACCCCACACCAAATCTTCACTTTTCCAGGAATCCTGATGACTCCCATCTGATTATAATATAGTTCTAGATAACATCATTTTGATGAACAATACATTAACTATACCCTTAAGATATGTTCTCCCCATAAAGAGGGTGATATGGTTCTAGATTTCAGGATGTGATGCCTACTCAAAATTCCTCTCCCGAACCTCCTCATCTAGAAATATGTTCAAATAATATTGCCCATGGTTTAGGAAATGTATCCCAAACTCTCACACACTGGAGCTCCCCTGCCAAAGGGTAATAATCTTATAGAAATTGGTCACCTTCATAGTCAATTATTGAAACTCAACTCTGAACTGGTCTTTGAACTCCTCCCATGAGACTTCCAACTACTCACAATCTCCAAGGAATAAGAACATCATCTTCTTCTGTACCCCACATAGCATCATGAAATTCAGTGATACCCAATGCTCCTTCTAAGAACCCATCAAACTGGAGGCTATCTCAATATCTTCCAACCACTCTTATATCACAGCATCTAAAATGGATCCCTCATGCCACTACTGACTATACGGAGGAAATTCAAAGAGTGTCCTCCCCTAAGTGTAATCAATGTCAACCTCTAATCTTCTTTGATCTATTAGTGAATCCTATTGAACATCTTATGTGTGAACTTGATGAGAATATTGACCTAGAGAAAAACCTATAATGGAAAAGGTAATTAGTGTTCCTAAAACTAGAATAAAAAATAAATTAAGTTTAACAAATGGTTTTCTTGTATTCATTTTAGGTAAATCGATCCCAATGATTAACCATTCAAACAGAATGGAAAATAATAGAGATGAATGATCATTTCCTCGGGTACTACCTTGAAACCAATATCACCTAGTTCAATAGCCACTTTATGCTTAAATGTCTATGCATTCGATCATAGGGGGTCCCTAAATATTTTTTCCTCATTATGTCTCTCATATTTACAATGACTACTAAACATAGTTGACACCATTGACCTTCCATACCATGAAACCACACCTTTCTATTACTCAAAACGCAATCTTACCCCTAAAGAAGATGATTGATACCACTCTATAACAACCTCCTCCCCATAATGTGTACCACTACTACACTGGAAATGGGAGAAGAGATATATTGGTCCTCGATTCCTACCTCCAGCAGGACTCGGTTTGGTGGCAAGCATCAAGGGTATAATAAACATTCAAATCGGAGGAATTACCCTCTAAGAGAAACACACACATAAGGGAGAGATAAGATAGACACAAACCAAATATTTCACAGAATACAATATAAAATACATCCAAGTTCAAAAAATTAATTTCATGCAATAACTACTATAACATAAAGGAAAAAAACAAATACCAAATGAAATGTAAAGACAACATTGACTAAAATTCCAAAAAAACCCTAAACCCACAAGATAGTAGTAACCAACCTTATCTCCAATTATCTCTAAATGACCTAAAAAATAGTTTATATATATATATATGGTGAGTGTAAATGTATACTTAGTTGGTTTATCCCCAGATACTCTAATGAAATGGTAAAGAAAGCATGCTAAAGCACATTGAACAAAAACAGAAACAAGTTTGTCACCTAAAAAAGCAAAATACAGTCCCTGGATCACTATGGATACTATCACCAAGTATCACATTCAAGATCATATAATATAATAAATAATATCAAGGTTTCCCTGGTATAACTTCTCCCACTGGTTTGCCTCTTTTCACTAATGCCACACGTCTTGAGCATCTCTCTCAAAATATTATAGCTCACATATACCTAGGTAAAGCACCACAAGATTCACCTCATGAATCAACATGCATCTCCTACATCACACCCCCACATCCACATGAAAAAACAATCCAGGATGTTTTTGTTATCCACGACAACCAGCATAACATGTATCATACATCAGGTAAAAAACATCAATCCATTATAGCCCATACACCATGTAATGATCCTAAAGCTGTCACTGCCCATATATGTTATACCTAATGTAACCATTAGGAAATTATATCTTGAATATATGTGTGTGTGAATAACCACAAGATGTTACTGTCCTTTACACACATATATGGGGAAAACTAAATTTAGTGAATACTAGTACAAGTGACTACCAAGAGAAGAGAGCGGGGCCAATGGGGGTAGTTATCCATCCATCTTACCACAAAGATGTTAGGGAAAGCCCCCCCCCCCATGGATATAAATCATGGGGTGTTAGTTTCCTTAACACATAGGGTGGAAGAGCATAGAGAAGCCCCATGTTTATTGGATATTATATAGCCCACAACCACACTATAGGAATAACCTAGCCATGGAATCATTTGTAACTAAAGTCTCTTAGATTCACATCTACCAGAAATAAAACTAGATATCCTATAAGCACACAACCATTTAAAGAGGTAAATTAATTTACATTTTCCCTTTGTAAAAGTTTCTTATTAAATTAATTAATTAATACCCATTAATTAACAATTATCATTTTCATAGTTCATTTCTTTAGCATATCATCAAATATCCATGCCCTCAAGGAATAAACAAACCGAGTCCACAATTTCTCATAATTATAACCTCAGAATTGAATCCAAACAAGAACCATCCCCATGGGATAAAAAATTCATTCACTTATTCAAAAATCATTATGCCATTATATATTTCCATATATTCTAGGAAAACATTCTATGCTACCAAAAATAAGGGGTTGTACACTATGGATATATAAACAAGATGTCAAGTATTTTACCCTTATAACAATAGCGTATAAAAATCTAAACATGAGAATATTACCATAGAAAGCATATGGTATACCCAATGTTTCCTTAGATCTCTTGGAATGATGTTAAACAAAACCATCTAGCTCCACAAGTTGGGAAAGTAAAGCAGGAAAACAAAGAACATGTTCAACAAGAATCTAACATTGATATTATCGGGTAATCTATGATTCAACTAATTATGTCATTCCTGATGTCCTCCACAATACCCACGCATAACATGAAGCATATCATCACTCAAGGAATTAATTGTCTTACATGAACCAGGCCTCCCAGCCCCACATACCACAATATCCCTCGTGGATCGGAAATCCTAGTATCACATCACATCCTGGCCTCCCTACCCCGACAACCAAAGCATCCCTCTAGGATCACCCATCCTAGGATCACGTCAAATCTCAAAAACAAAGAACAAAAAAGAAATCGGTCTCTTGGACCTAAAAAAAGGGATTCATCCATTACACCCAAAGATATCTCATGACTCCAAATCATAAGGCACTTGGCCTTTACAATCAATTGGGAAACATAGGCCTTATTAATGCATCATATTTGTTACACAACCAGTTCTTATTCCATCTTCAATTAACTGATTCATTATTCATAGGATCCAACTATGAGAAACCTAAACAAAAAATCTATCACCAATTAATTAAACAATTGATTTTACCTATCTTTAATTATTTTATCAACAAGAATCATCACACGTCATGTTCAAAAACCATATCAAATAAGCATTCATACTTTTAATAATTTTATCAACATCAAAATATAACAACAAAAACTAGATTTATTGAACACGTCTCTTTAACAAATTATCCAATTAATTATTAATTAATTTTGGCTTCATTTTCTTTACCAATTTCCAACAAGAACGTCATACAAAACCGAAAAATATATAGATATCACTCTACTTATAAAATCAAGAGTAGAACTATTATCACAGAATAAAGAAACAACATTGCAATGTGATCAATACCAATTATTTATTCTAGTTCTAGTATTTAATTCGGTCAATTATATTACAATCCTTAGGTGTAAATTATTTTAGTCATATTATTTAAAGTAAATAAATAGAAAATCAATTAATACCCTACCTCAAAAGGCCTTCTTCATTCTTTTCATGAGAATGGAACAATACCAGAGATTTGGATCACCTCTCCCACAAACAATACATCCACCTAAGGACATCGTGACACAACTACACCAACCAAAAACTAAGGAAATATCTATTTGAACCATAGAGATCACATGCCATCACATATAAAATGGATAGGGTGTAAATGGATCCTTGAAATGATGAAAATAGAGGAAAATCATACCTTATATCGATGATGAATCAACGGAGGGAATCAGTGAATCGATCAGAGATGATGGAATCCTATAACATTGAAGAGGGGGTCACCAAGTCATCTAGTGTTAAGAGAGAGAGAGGAGTTGTAGTCGCAATGTTTCACTACCCAAGAAGATGAATTGTTTTAAACCATACTACATCGAGGGATTACACGACATCAAATCCCATTTCACATTGTGTAATACCTCTGGTTATTTTTTACCGAAAAACCTATCACCTTTTGATTTTATATTTTTTGAACCCCATAATTTTACATCTTGTTATACCCTATTTCACGTTGTGAAATATTTGTACATGTTTTGAAATCCAGGTTCAAACCATGAAATCTCCTTGCTTCAATATCTCAGTACCCTAACACCTCCATTACATCCTATGATCCTCCTCAATGCTTCACAAGACTCAGAAATAGGAAATGTTTTAATCCCCATGGATTTAGTCCATTAAAAGTGGAATAATGTTTTATAGTTTTCATAAAATTAAAAAGCCATATTCATATAGTCTACTTACTGTATCATAGTTTGTTATCTCCCGACAAAGGTATTATAAAAAATATGATATTTCTATTAGAACATCTTGAATCATAGAATTATAAAAAATCACTAAATCTAATCAGTAGAGGTCTTTTTATTGTGACATGACAGTCATGATTTTGTAATCTGTTAATTAGATCATTTATAAAATATCTACAAAAATTGGAAACATAATCATCTAGAAGCCTCAAATATTCAATCCACTAATAAAATAATAAATGATTTTCTTTGGAATCTGTATGAGTTTCTTTTGAATTTATTAACTTCTATGATATTTCATTTTATAATAGTTCATGTTCTTGTCACCAGTAAATTTGGGAAAGATCTAATCCTACCATTATATTATCTTTGGTCTAACCTGGAGGTTCCAAAACTATATAAAATATATTATAAAAAGAGTTATCCTCAAAATGCATGACATCGAACATGAGTATAACAAAAAAATCATAAAAATATGGAAGATCCCAAAAATTTCTATATTTTCTCCATGTTTCTTTCTTCCCAAACCCATCAATTTTATGTTTTTTATAGTTTTCCAATAATTAATGGGATTTAATTAAGAGACAAATGGTTTTAACACAATATGTGAGATCATTTTTGGATGTCCATATCAATTAATTGAGTGATTTTTGAAATGATATATGTTCATCTATAAAGGATGATCATTATGAAGAAATATTTGATGAAAAAATATGAAACAAGGTTTTCTTCCAATTAAGATAATAAACAAATTGATTTATCTCATATAGTAAATACTAGATTTCAGACCATGTGTACTACAACCAAATAATATGTCATATTCTGGAAAGTCACTAATTGTCCACATCAATTTAGCTTTTAGTATAAAATTCTATTTCACAATGGCATCATACATACTTACACCATTACTCCATAATAAATATATCTCATCAATAAAAGGCTTAAACGAAACATTGAGATTATTTTTCAATATCTCATAATTAATAAGGTTAGAAATATATATGGATAATTCATCAGCATCCAAGGAGGTAAATTGTACAGAGTTATAAAGATGGTCCCACAAGAATATTGACTACCGTAAGAACCAAATAGACAGAAACTATTAGTAGAATTACCAAATAACAAATTTTGAGCTTCTAAAGAAAAATAAAGATGTACTGGGTCAACATGTTTCCATGAATTTACTTCAACGTGATGGTTTTAAGCCATTATCGGTAGAGATATTGGTTTTATTCCATTACATCAATGATGTTCTACTCTAAGACATAAATAAATGCTACAATTTTAGTGTAATTGGGGAATAACTCAATTTATTTATACGAATAAATCAATTTTGATATAGTTAAACCTCATGGTACGTTGATTGTACACTTGTTGGAAAAACAATGAACGACTAATTTTCATCTTTATATAAGATTTATTCATTTAAACATGCATGAATATTCTTATCACTGGGACCCAAAATGTGAACAAATATCTTTCTCTCATAAAAATTTGTAGGAATCTTATTTCATTCTGGTAAAACTTTTTTAACAAAAGAGAATATCTGATAAAGACATGAATTTTAAATTCCATTATTTGATTTAATAGCCATAAATTTTGATATAGCTTCTATTTTTCTTAACATACAACCCTGATAAATGGATTCCATTGAATACTTCCACAAATCCTAAAATTATGATGCTTCCAACTCCAGAGTTGAATTAGTATAATCTTAGGTTTCAGTTTATTGAAAATACAAAACAACCACGTCATGTACTAAATTTTTAAGCTAAGATGTATTGTGAATCAAATTATTAGTATCTTATTTTGAAATGTGTTCACAATGTTGATAAGAAAAAATATCATTTTTTCATAAGACAAATCATAACAGATGACCGACAACATTGTCAAATGTGTCAAACCTCTTTAGATCACATTCCTTGCATGGACACTTAATTATCCCTTTCGAATCAACAACTGGTTTTGATGATGCAAATGTTAAAAAATATTCAACACCCTCAATATATAAAGAAATTGTACTAGAACCATTTGGATTCTTGAAAATATTTAACTAATCATGATCATATAATAAATACTTCTGTCGATCTCCTTACTCCAAATTTTTTTAAAAAATATAATCTAAATAAATATTTTATGATTAATTTGATATCATAAAAATTGATCCAAAAAAGAGTAAATACTAAACAATCATAATTTACCTTTAAATATTTTCAATTTATATATTTTCACAAATTTTTACTGGTTTCCTCTTATTTTTACTAGTAATCACTAATAACTGCTAAGTATATATTATTTTTACTAATTACAAATGGTTTGTACATATTATTGCTAATTATTACTATTTACCACTAATTATTACTAATTGAAACTATTTTTTTCATCGATGTGTCATATCTTGCCTACCCCAATTCATGAAACCTAATGAAAAATTTAGACTTCGATGTCATAGATTGGTCATTTATAATCACCTAGATTTTGGAAATTATTTGATATACTAAACATGTATAAATCATAGAATTTATAATCATCATGTTTATGAAACCAAATTATGTCCAATATGTCCAAATTTGTCATTACAAGACTTTATACCAACCAAATCCAAATTTTTCATTACTCATCACCTATAAATTGATAGCATATTTAATTTTTAGTTGTTTTATAATTTATAATGCAAAATACTAATAATTAATATATACCACTAATTAGTAGTAATTTTTAATAATTATACTGATTTAGTGTTTATTTTTAATAATTACCAAAATTAAAAAATAATATAGTGATTTAGAACTATTTTTTACTAATTACTAATAATTATAACTAATTACAGCTAATTAGCACATATTATTTCTAATTTTTATTAGTTGAAAACATTATTTACTAATTTCTACTAAATGATACTAATTTCTCCTAATTTTTACTAATTAATGAAAATTATTAATAATTATTTCCAATTATTCATATTTATGATCATTTTTTTCTATTTATTACTATTTATTAATATTTACTACAATTTATTAATAATTATTACTAATTATTACAAATTTTTAATATTTTTTACTTTTTATTACTAATTATTACTATTTATTACTAATTATTAGTATTTATCACAATTTAATGCTATTTTTTACTAATTACTCTTATTTCTTACCAATTACTATTATTTATTACTAATTACAACTTATTACTACTAATTAAAACATATTACTACTAATAATTCCTAATTATTCCTAATTATTCAAATTTATTTCTATTTATACATATTTATTTCTATTTAAAACTAATTACTACTATTTATTTCTAATCATTACAAATTATTTCTAATTATTATAATTATTTAAATTTATTCCTATTCATTACTATTTATTCCTATTAATTTTTATTTATACCAGTTTATTCGGATTTATTCATATTTATTCATATTTATTCATATGTATTCCTACTTATTCTTATTTATTAATAATAATTCTTAAATATTATTAATTAATACTAATTATGACTAATTATGACTATTCATTTCTAATAATTATTATTTATTATTAATTATTTTTAAATCTTACAAATTATTAGTAATTATTGAAATTTATTACTATTTATTACTATTTATTTCTAATAATTACAAATTGTCAATAATTGTTTCTATTTATTACTAATTATTACAATTTATTCATTTTTATTAAAAATTATTACTATTTATTACTATTTATTCCTAATTATTCCTTATTATTCTCAATCATTCATAATGATTCATATTTAGTACTATATATTACTAATTATTTCTAATTATTGGTATTTATTATTATTATATATTAATTATTACTAATTATTCCTATTTATTACTATTTATTACGAATTATTACTAATTATTACTAATTATTACAATCGATAACTATTTATTATTATTTATTACTAATTATAACTATTTATCATTATTTATTAGAAATTATTACTATTTATTACTATTTATCATTATTTAATATTATTTTCTACTAATTATTAATCTTTATTACTACTTTATAATAATTCATACAAATTATAACAAATTCATACTAATTATTCCTAGTTATTACTAATTATTCGTAATTAATACTAATTATTTATACATATTTATATTTTTTTACAAATTCTTACAAATTATAACTAATTATTCCAATTTATTCCTAATTATTCTTAATTTTTTTCAATTATTGCAAATTATTGTTAATTATTATTAATTATTACTTATTATTGTTATTTATTACTTTTTATTAGTATTTATACTTAGTTATTACTATTTATTCTTTTTTATTACTATTTGTTTCTATTTATTACTATTTGTTTCAATTTATTCGTATTAGTTCTTATTTATTCCTATTTATTCCTTATTATTTCTAATTAATAATAATTATTGCTTATTATTACTAATAATCACTACTTATTACTATATATTACTAATTATTACTACTATTACTATTTATTACTATTTATTACTATTTATTGCTAATTGTTAATATTTATTACCAATTATTACTTATTACTACTAATTATTACAGTTTATTAATATTTATTACTATTTGTTATAATTAATTAATTATTGTTACAAATAGTTACTAATTATTACTATTTATTACTATTTATTACCAATTATTACTATTTATTTGTATTTATTTGTATTTATTATGATTTATTACTAATTACTAATTATTACTACTAATTAATACTAATTAATACTAATTAATACTAATTATTACTAATTATTACAAATTTACACTAATTAATACTAATTAATACTAAATAATACTAACCACTACTAATTTATACTAATTAATACTAATAACTACCAATTAATACAAATTAATACTAAATAACACTAATTAATACTAATTAATACTTATTACTACTTATTACAACTAATTAATATTACATCATACAAATTACACAGAATTGTAATTAATTAATTGTAATTGAACTGAATTATTAAAAAATAATACTAATTACTTATCAAAAACCTTAAATATTAATGAAACAACATATTTGTAAAATAAAATAATACTATATAAAAAATTCTAATTCTAATTAAATTTCACTACCGCTAATTAATAATAATTTATACAAATATAAATTACAATTAATTAACTAAAAAATTGTAAATAAATTCCATAAAATTGAATCTTTCTCTAGTTGGAACCCTTGAAAATTTTTCCGCTGCAAATTTAAAAATTTGAAAAAACTAAAGGGAAAGAAATTAGAGCAGAGTACAGAGGAGTTGAGAGAATAGTGAAATGGGAAAAAATCGTATTGGGTGTATATAGGTTAGATAATTTGTGACCGGACCCATCACAAATGCTAACCCATCCTATTAATTAGAGATGGTAGTAAAAGAGGTATTTATGATGGGTCCCGTCACAAATACCTACAAGCCGACATACTATTTGTGATGTGAGTAAAATATCATCGCAAATACTAAAAACTCTGGAATTCTATTTTTGATGTTTATAACCACCCATCACAAATACGCTTCCCACGGATTGGCGCACCCCACACAACAAACCCTTTTACAGAAATATTCGTATTCCCATCGTAAATAAGTTCTTCCAATGTACACTTTGTGATGGCAATAAGGTCCCATCGTAAATAATAGCTCATAGTGCACTATTTTTTATGGGACCCATCCCCATCACCAATAACATGTCACACCACAACCTATTCGTATTTAGTATTTTATAAAAACACTTTAAAGGAAAAGTGTGAACCCTAACAAACTTCAAACCATAAAGAGGTCCTAGTGGGAACCAATCATGTTCTGGACAAATGGAGTTAAACACAAAAGAGGTCACATAGTCATTGAAAACGAGGCTAAAATTGGTTGAATTTCTTACCTGATAAAAGCCCCATTGAAGATCATGAACCAAGGAATCTAGACCATCTCTAATAAGATCCCCAAAATGTGTGGAAAACTTGTCCCATGGTTGGATGTATTCCTTTCATTGATTCCTTTCATTGAAGCTGCAAGCTAAGATCATGTCTTGTTTATTGACCCAAGTTGTTTCAACATTATTGGCATTAATATGAAGTCCCCTATCTATTAATTTCCCTATCTCCTTCTCTGAAGCCTTGATTTCCATAGTATCAACTTGCTTTTCTTCATTTGAGTGAAAAATAAGCTAGAGATGTTTCTCTGGTTCTTTAGAAGCAATGTGTTCAACATTTTTCTTTTTTCTTTTTGAGTGTCCATAGTCTTTTTTTCCTCCCAGATATTGCCTCAATCTCATCAATCATGGTCATGCCTAATGATCTGGTTAAGTTTGTTTAAGGTGTATTTGAGTATTCCTTTCGATGCCTTGACTCCCCCCAAATTGGATCAAAAAATCTCCAAGAATGTTGTTTTCTTGCTTCCGGTATTTTGAGCCATCATCATCCCAAGTGTGATAATGAGATTACTGAAGATCTGATATTAGTTGAGAATAAATATCACTATGACTTGAATCTATAGATTGAGACTGAACCATCATCCATTCCATATTGGGATGACGGTTTTCCATCCTTTGGGATCCATATTCTTCTTTCCAAAACCATCCAATTCTTCAAAATGATTTTGGGACTTAAATGACTTAGATGCTTCACATTGTACTGTCACTCCTTGGCCCGAAGACACTTTCACAATGAGATTTGGGGATTTAATCTTATATGTAACCACTCCTACTTCAAAGTGAATCTTTACATTATTATGAGTAGCCACTTGCTCATCCACCTGACCACTAACCTGCTCACATGACTTCACTAACTCAACAAAAGACAAAGTCGTCAAGGAAGAAAGAACATCTGAGGTTGGATTTATTGACTTGGGAGTCCCCAAATCATGATACATCCTTGAAAATATGTAATTGACTCTTGGATCCTGATATCCATCCATCGTCTTAATGGTTGATCTTGGAATTCGTTCTCATAGGGGATGGCTACACCCCGTGCTTTTGTAGCCAATAGAAACTCCCCATACCCTGTTTCACAAACCCCTCCATATTGAGGGTCAAATTTTTATTGATATATAAGAATTTTGGGTTAATAAAGACCACATGTTTCATAGTGAGGCCATCCTTAAGAAGACCACATGATTTTTAATGACCAGTAGTGTGTCCAAAGAGCAACATTTTCCCATCCAGCACCCCACCTATATGAGTTTCTGTTCTTTCATCAATGCTCCTAGAACCCATTAACGATGTCTGATAGAAAATCGACCTCCAACACCAACACATGCCACTGAAATCCACATTTTCATTCAAGAAGAACATAAATCGAAAAATGATTAAACACAATGTATTATTTGTCACAAAACTAATCTCCTACTACAACCAAGATAAACTTATTATTCACCATTTAAACATCATATTAGACATAGATTCACAGAGAAATTAGATGAAAAATCACTCTAGTCCCAACAGAAGAGCACAAATAGAGACCCACGAGATTTCCCAACATTTAAAAGATCAGGTGATGTTGAAATGGAAGAGGTAGTTCTAGAAATATTACCCAAATAGCCGAAATCAGTGAATCAATTTACGTATGGAAGTCGTAATACCACATAAAGATGTAGAAACAGAAATCATCGCTGCTGTGGGAAGCACTATACCAGGACTGAATCAGGTCTTCCTCAGATGAAAACCATACCATGAAGTGCTTGGAGTTGAGAAGTCCCACCGTAGCCCGACCCTGTAAACCTCATGATCTGAAAATATGATGTTTCAAGGTGTCTATCAGTTGATGTCAGTGCTTGAACCGAGTTATCAATGTCAAATAAAGAAGGTAATTGGGGGACGTGAACTCTTTGGAAAAGATCATAACTTATGAGAATAATTTGAACAACATGAGGATTTTAGGGAAAATTGATATTTGTTGGAATGGAGGAAGAAGGTTTGTTTTATAGAAGGGGAGAATATATCGGTTCTTTCACCTGCAATGGATGAAAATGGTTATAATTACCACTTCTTACACTAGTGGTTCTTTTATTTAATTATCTAAACATTCATTATCATCTATTGAATGATAATAGGCCCCAAGAGTGTAAAATCACCAAACCCAGCCTAACAAGACGGGGACCAACATGGTCACCCATACAATGCCTCCAAATGAGATATTCTGATTAAGTCAGCATAACTTTAGTTTTTTTTAATCTCAACCAATGATATGAATCTCTCCCATAAACCCCCAAAGTCAAGAACAAATTCTTGAGACATATCCTTGAGGATATAACAAGAACACTCAATCATACCATCCAACTGTGGGGGATATGTTGTGCTTAACTTCAATCGGGATCCCACAGATTCCTAGAGACCCTTCAAAAAATGAGAAGCATAATGTGTATTCTATTTAAAAACTATCACTGCATAAATTCTATGAAACTGAATAATCTTTTAGATATACATGTTCTGATCCTCTTCAACATTTTTTAATTCCATAATGGGAAGAAAATGGGATTACATAGTAAACCAATATATAATCCCCAAAATATAATCATTACCACTAATAATATTATGTAAACTGATCACAAAATTTCTAAATATCTCATCTCACTTCCACACAATAATGAGAATAGGCTAAATCTACTCAATTTTTCTCTAGTACGCAGCTTTTATACTATGTGACGTAAAACATCTAGATACAAAAATGAAAACAAAACATCCCATTGTGGGCCACCAATACCAACTTCTCAAGGTAAAAACATATTGGTATCCCTAGGGTGAATAGACCGAATAGAATGATGTCTACATTCATCACCTCCTATCTCAAGATCAAAGGAACTACTGACAATTTTATAATGAATATGGTACTATCAGGAGACTGAGACTAATCACCTAAAGTCTCCCAACTATTAAAAACATTGATAATATATTGGTACTGAGGTTCATTAAATCCTAATAAACTATAAACCACTCTCCAATTAGGTAACAATTCAATGTCTTCAACACTATCATTCGGTCTTCCAACTCTTGTTCTAGGGTCGTTAAATTCCTCTTGCGTGGGTATAATAGACAATATCCATTGGTCACCACATGATCATCCTAATTCTTAACACCCCCTAGGCTCACACCTAACGCATCACAATACACTTCATATCCCATTATAGTATTTGTAAGAATAAAAACTAGAGCTAATGACAACCATACCTACAACCCCTAAAAAGAGTAATTGAACTTATCACTCCAATCAAAATTTAACCATTTTCATGTCAATATTTTCACTGGTGTTTTTTCCTTGATATGTCCCAAAATAATTCATTCTGTGCCTAGTCAGGTTCTAAAAAATCATGATCTCAATCACATGTTTTGTATTCTAAAATTATATTACCACTTTAATCTTATTAGGTCCCACTGAATCCCATTTATCATAAGTCACATTACCTAAAAATTTTAACCCATAGATCTAGATTTATAATTTAGAAATATTATCATACATGTGATTCTCCTTCAATGATAAAAAACACTTAAATAGACTTCATGATCCTCCTCTATATTAGAATACAACAAGATATTATCAACAAAAACATTAAATAAGTGGTCTTAAAAGTGATGAAATATCTATTTCACCAAATCCATAAAGACAATAAAATAATTGTTAAGTCATAATGGCATAACTAAACTCTCAAAATTACATTATTGGATCCTGAATGTGGCCTTTCTAATATCCTCTTCCTAGACCCCAACCTGTTGTTATGCCAATATTATGTCAATTTTATAAATCTTCTTGGTGCCCATGAGTTGGTAAAAAATATCATTGATTCAAGGAAATGAGTATTTTTTTCATAACAATCACCAGTTTTAAATAATATAGCCTATATGATGTTGGAGACTCGCTTCTACAATCTTTTCAAATAGAACTAGTGATGAAAGAGATTATATTAATAGATAAATAAATCCCTTGCAATCAATTTCCAAAAACCAAACATTTAACTCTTTCAAATTATCCAATATCATTTTGTATGACAATAGATATATCGGACACATCTCAAGGACTATTTCAATAGTTAATGTGACATATCTATAAAATGAAAAAGTGGATACATCATCCAAAAAATCACATGATACCAATCCAAAATTAATGGAATATTAACACCTAAACCCCTGCCAATTGAATTGAAGAACAACCTATAAAACTAGCACAATATTGATCCCACATCCAAAATGGTGGATCCTTCCCTTTAGGGAATCAATTCCTACTCACTATGGAATACATGACTGTTCCCATCCAGAGATTAAAACTAGAAACTATGATGATAATAGTCAAATTGACATAAAAAACTAATCATTCAAACCATGCCAATGATGATATTAAAAACATACTAATCCAACACAAAGAAGTCCCACACAAACTCAATGTCAATGATTATAACATGACACTATATGAATCTAAAACCTTACTCTTTATTTCTTCCAAATACGGTGAAAAGATCCATCACAAATAGAATATTATATTCTAGAATACCCAACATATCCAGAAACATGAATGATAAAATGAAATGGTAATTTTTTTATCAAACATGGATAAATCAATAAAATAATCAATTAAAATCGTACCTCTAGTAGTATCTCCCCTAGATTTGGAGTCTTGGGGTTCCATTTTGGATGAATAAAGGAATCCCAACTCAATAATTATATAATCCTTCTTATCCTAATGAGATAGTGAGATATTACACCATCAGAATCATCATACATCACCAATGAACCATTTTAATGAGAAAAATCTACTCCACTACCCTATAGTGTATTCCTATAGAAATGTTGAAGATGAACTGAATTCCGACCCTTGTGGAACATCCTTACAGATACTAGGCAGTAAAATTATAAATAAAAAGCATCCAATACTAATAAAATTTCATGGTATTGCTACATGAAGAAGCCAATATCACTGATCCTAGTTATTTTTGAACACCTCTAACGCCAATTTGGTAAGGTTAATCTCGTTTCCTCTTATGGATAAAGGAATATCACTAGATACTACCCAATGTTAAGGAAACCCCTTTGAGATATATCTTCCTAAATTACTATTTCTCATCCATAACTTATTTATCCACCACCACAACATATGTTGATAGGAAAAGAGGAACAATCATCGACCTGATCATAAACATGAAACCTATTTAAATACATCTATCATTGATGTCGTGTTCATACAACACAATTAGTGCCTCAAGATAAAACTAATGATTAAAATACATTTTGAAAATAATCTTGGTGTATCCCTTGTAATACATTTCTAACAATATAGATTCTTACCAAATTCTATATAGTAAATTTAACATGTATATGGTAAATCCAACTTTATATGTATTTTGTGTCTCTATGAAAATAAATATATTTTAATCCTTTCATAACATTCTTTAAGATCATGTGTTATTTTTTTCATGGAATATAGACATGTTATAATTAGTGCACTCTTGAGAATGGTCCACCATTCCTGACCAACCTCTATCCCCCCCTTTAATATGTTACTGAGACATATAGATAATTTATTTTAATAATGTTGGATCAACTAGTGGTTCTATTGTGGGAAATTCTCTATATCTATCCTCCTCCATATAGAATAGGAATTTTTGGGAAGCATTTTATATAAAACAAAATACTCAAACTCATTCAATACACAATTGAATCTCAATAAAATAAAATAAAACCCTAATAATTGTTTTTATACAAAATTCATCAATTTTGACAACAATTTCATGTGAATATAGGGTCAAAACCTTAAAATAATATTAATTTTTATTCCATTCACGCGTTTGAAAAAACTTTCACCTCTTCTTTCTTCTACCACTTCATCCCAAATCACAAAATTTCTTAAAAACCACTAACTGTTTTTTCTAAAACCCATACCAATGATTAAAAAAATCATGAAAAAACCAAAATATTGTTTTAAATTTCAAAAATAACTCTTAACCACCCTTGGAAACTAAAGTTTTAACATGTGGAATATTTAGTTTGTCACTACTCATATACACCATCTTATGATCTAATGGTCGTAATCCTTATTTACCAGTAACCCACCCCAACCCCACCCCAAAGGATATGAAACTATTTTGTAAATAACCGGCCTTCTTTGACTCAGAATTTCACCAATATTTTCATTCCACACCACCCAATGTGCAATCTCAATCACCATAAGCTGGACACAACCACCAAGGAATCACCCTTAAACATCTGTTAATGCTTTCATCCATAGAAATTCATAATAACCCATCCATGAATTGGGTGTTAATGATAATGAATAATAATTGTCAATAGGTTCAAAAATATAAATATATTATACACAAAAATAACCAAATATTTATATCATAAACACCATCACATCATAATGTACAATCAATGCATATATTTGATATCCATATTCAATATTCTCAAAAGATCAAAACATGGATAAATTCTTAAAGGCTAAAACATAAAATCCCAGTAAAAAATCCTTAAAATAATCCATTAGAGATAAAATCTATAAATCCAGAACTCCCCTATCTTAAAAACACCAAAGACAATATGAATCATGAATATCCATCAGACTACATGGTCCCCTTACCATTACTTATGTTCTAAACAACCAAGTCTGTATACAGCTAAAGGAATATGCAGGGTTTGAGGAAAATACATAGTAAGATAAAAACATGAACATAAATAGGGCAATTATAAAAAGAACCAAACACTTTAGTTTAAAAACCACAATTAAAAATCATTCAAATTAAAAAAAAACCCGTTTAATGAATTTATTAAAAATATTCCAATCAATTTTCTCTAAAAAATTCTATATTTTAAAAAATTTAATAAACAAGGATTTGGGAAAAGGGATGTGAATCCACTTATCCTTAAAATTCTTAATTCTCCCTAATCATGGAAAAAACATTGGAAAATTTTTCAAGACCTTTATATATCAAAATAAATTAAAATAGGAATAAAAATAATATCTCTCAAAAAAAATAAGGAACTAGAGTTATTTATAAAATCATATAAACAAATTGGGAATAAGTAGTACACATCATGGGACCAAAAAATCCGAGTATAATGTATCATTTTATAACATATATTATTATATAAAACTAAGAATGTTCAATATGTTTGGATGTTATATCGATCCTCCTCGGTCATGAAATTACTTCAATGGGAACCCTCAGACCACCTGGAAACAAAGGGAATCTCCCTCAAGCTTCCTCTCATGGGATCTATTAGTCCCTTAAATATAACTCCCACCCAGTTTTCACCATGTGACACACATTTATAAACACATAAATCATTTACAAATTCCAATTTCATATACCACGCATATTCATAATAAGTCATCCATTAATCCCAATGCCAGACATATTTAAAATCACTTTCAAAACCTAATTTGAAATCACAAATTCATCATGGGGTATTTTATCAAACAAAACATATTTATATAAATAATCAGTTCCATAGGAAAATTCACCATTAAAACATAAAATTTCAAACACACAGCATGAATCACATCAATCATGGATAAGTAATCATTTATATCACAATTTTAAGGAACTTTGATAAATATTAAAGTTAATCATGAATTAATGGTTCGATAAGGAAACCAACCCTTAATTAGTGACACCTACAAAAACAATATTCATACATTCCAGATTCAGAATATATCAATTGAATCAAATGAGATGGTTCCTCATGCCTAAAAAAATGAAATAAGAAAAATCCACCATAAAATCCATACGATCATACATATATCATGATAGATATTATATATTTTATAAAAATGAAATTACAAGTAATAAAAATGAGGGAAGAGGAAAAAATAAATAATATCCAAACATGCGTCATGCTAAACGACCATGAATCCAAGGAGAATACACCAAAAACAAAAAGAGATAAGATCTAATCCAAGGCGGAGAGGATTAACATGAATAGAGAAAAAAATAAGAATATTTGGGTAAAATACCAACAACAAAAAATATGTTAAAAATCCAAATATTTAATGTGTTGGGAAACCTACATGGTTTTTCCATAATTTCATGAAGTAATGTTTTAATTGTATGGGAGCCATTGTCTCCCAAAAAAAAATGGCGCACAGTTTTGGAGGTCAACTATCTGATTGAAAAACACAATATTAAATAGTAGAAAACTTATTTTTCCTCCAAATCCTTATCTCTCATGCTTATTTTCATATTTACAAATAATTGTGAGATATCTGTGCTCCAGGGATTGTTTTTCCAAAAAAAAATATTTTTGACCAACAATTTCTTGAAAATACAAGAATAAATAAATGAATGAATAGGTGTCTAAATAATACATATCAGGGACCTAGTTGGTGTCAAATTATATATGTTATATCCACGTTAGTTACCAAATTAATATTCTATAATTCATCTTATCAAAACATTATATTCAAACATTAACAATATAATAACTAAATAAACTACTTGAAATGTGAATCACGTGTCTTTTGGAGCATTTAACCTCAAAAATGTTCCTTAATAAAAATCTAAAATTAAAAATAAACATATCTTGAATCAAAGAATTATTTTCAATTTATTTTTCCAAAAATTTCCAACAAATAATAATTCTAAAAATAGAAATTCATTTCTTGAAAACTGAAAACAATATTCCAATTATCTTTCGAGAGGATTCTCATGAATTTGTATTTCATTTACATGAAATGTATATAATGGAATATTATTATATCATGAAACATAATTGGATTATGATATTTTATGTATTTTGAAATGTTCTATAGTTTTTTACTTTTATTTCATCAAAAAATTAAAATCATGGAAACTCAAATTTTCATATTTCAAGCTTTGATAAATTTTATCAAAGTACAAGATTCATGAAATTATTGATGGTGAGTGCTTTTAAAAGTTATGTAATGTCCAATTAAATTGAATTTTGATTTATTACAGTCTCATTAAGTAATATTGTTTTCATCTTTCAATTTCATAAAACTTTTACGTCATATGATTCTACACATCATACACTCAGTGGATCCTCCAATACATATGTTCCACATTAAAGACATACACTGCATGAAAAATTAATATGATCTCAATTATAATGTTTCTTTCCACTAAATTCATAAAAACTATTCAGTACTCTTAATTTTAATATTATTATGAAAACTAATTATGCTCTAGTATTATGATAACCATAGAGTTTGATGATTAACAAAAAAAGTCATATTCTCAAGCCTTTGTTGCTTTCCTACCATAGTTAAATGTCAAAGGAATAATGAATTCTTACAATGAGGACTTATTCATGGATATAAAGTCATATTGTCATCCAAAAAATTCCATATCAAATCAAAAAATTACGAATTTTAAATGAAGTCACTCCATCCATCCTCAATCATCTCTAAAACAACTCAAAAAATCAATAGACATATCAACATACTTAAACAACTCTTTCAAAATATTCTATTATTAAGAAAAAAAATTTAAACCCCTGAAGAAATTAATTATTATATCATAGATAAAATAACTATGTTTTAATGTTGTACATCTTGGGAAAATGGAATTTATTACTATCTAGGGAGGAATTAGGTACCATTGGGTTAGGCTTGGTCCCAAGAAATGGGATTCCTATGTATACATAAGAATGGAATCAGAACCTATATAATTAATTTCTATTTAATGAGGCATGATAGGACTTATAATGTGGTGTAACAAGTATAAATGTGGATCCTTTTTCGATCATATAGTTTCATATAATGATGTTACATTTATGTTCATGCATCATGGACCAATGGTTTCACGTAATTTACAATCATTCAACTAAGATCTATTCTATGATGTTTGATGTCATTTAAAATGGACTACTATGAACAAGTTCCGAGAAAATTTAATGTGGGAATTACATGTGAGAGGCCATTTCTAGTCTAACCTGACAGACACTTTAGGTGATTGGCGGATGGTGTAAAGACCCGTAAAATTCAAGAGAAATGTCTTTTAATTTTCTTTTGGATTTTACTAGAACGTAGTTTCTGAAGAAACCTTATTCCAAGGCTCGGTGTGACCAAAATCTTTTTCGGAGGTTTAGCTCGGGCACGTTCAGTGAAAGAACGAGTGGGTTTTCCTAACCTTTGAACCGGTGCTCGGAATCAAAATCTGAGGACTCCGATGGAATCGCAGTGCCGGTAATTGCATAAGAACACCTTTTCTAAAGTTGTGTTTGCTCGGGTGTGGTTATTAAAATTTTGGGTTAAGTAAAAGAATAAAATAAAATGGTGCAACCAATTTTATTTTATTTAAAGTATTTTATCCTAAGCTAAGTGGTTGTAGTGGGACCGACTATATCCTACTCCACTAGGTAGGATATTTGGGGGGTGGGGCCCACAAAATCCACAACATTTCAACTTTCTCAAACCCCCCCACCTTTAATTAGGCAATGCACCTGCACCCCCATTTTATGAAAGTCAACCCTTGCGTTTAACTAAATATTAAATGCCACTTTAATTGGGCAGTTTATGTTCTTTAATTAATTCAATTAATTGAGTGATTCAATTTTGAATTTCAAAATGTTCGGCGTGAGTAATAAAATAAGGAAACACATATTTTATTAGTGTTGTTTTGGTTGTGCTAAAGGATTTTGGGGAGGATTTACTCTAAGTATTGAAGTTCTTCTTCCTCGAAGAAGAACGAAAAGAATGTCGAGCCTTCGACGAAGAACTCCGTCACCGCAAAGGGGAGTTCGTCGTACTGTCTTTCCCCTCTCCACAGTCGGTGAGAGACGCCATCCTCGGAGATCGATGACGCGACGCCGATGAATCATTTCTCCGCGACACCGACGATCCTCCTTCCTCGACGCCTTCTTCCGCGACGTTCAATTCCACGACGAACTTTTGTTCAACTTTTTCTTCGTGGTAGGGGTTTGGTTTTATGTCGTGAATAATTTTGGGCATTCATCGATAAAATGTTAGCTGCATGCCATCGATTAACGGGAGGGGGTCAGACCGCACAAACACGGCTGACCCCCCTCCTTTATTATTGTTGTCCTATGTTGCGGATTGGAACAGAGATGGGACGGTGCCGTCGGACCGCGCGGAAACGAGGGAACCGCGGCAAAAGAGCGTGGTGTCGTCGCGCCACACTGTTGGGGACGAACAATGTAGTGGTGCCGTTGCGCCGCGCCAGAGATCCTCGAAGAGGCCGCGGCCGGAGCGGGGCTGCGGCGGACGGGCACAGCGCCCACTTGACACGCCGGTCGGACCAAGGCCACGGCCTGTGGCCGCAGCAGAGCAGGGAGCGGCGGTCGGCTTCCGGCCACTGGCGCCAGAGCAAGAGGACGGGACCGCGGCGGTCCCGCGGCGGCAACAAAAGACAGGCCGGACCGGGCTGGCCTTTTCAGGGGGAGACAGGGGGTTCATAACCCCCGGCTAGCAGAAGGAGCGGCCCCTCACGTGGGGGCCGCAGCTCATCAATCTCAGGGCAGCGGCCCCCCCTGTTCCACCCAGCTCGGCACCAGCCAAGCTGGCCACACGAGCCGCCCGAGTGCGCCAGGCCGGGCCATGCCCAAAAGGGCCGGAGCTAGACCCAGGTCGGGTCATCAAGGTTCGGGCCAACCCAGGGGGTCTCGGGCCGGGTCAAACCGGGCCCGAACCCCCTTTTTCCGGACCACTTTTGGTCTTTTTCCCATAGCATGGGCTACGGACCTCAGATTGACACACAGTCAGCTATGACGTGGTCCTTGGATAGAGTCGGTCGTTTCAGTATATTACACTCTTGGTTTCAGTGAATTCCGGGTTCAGCCGGGTTGGTTCGTACATGAAACAAACCGGGCCCTCGGAGCGGAAACGCTTATAACATGAGCTCTGAACGTCTTATTGACGTGCCTTCGACTTTGATGGTTTCCTCTTAGTGAGACAGAACTATTGGATTACTCCACTCGAGGTTTGGACGCAGTTGGAGTACGGTCAGGTTGGTTTTGAATTAAAAACCAACGGGGCCCTTAGGACGAAAAAGCCAATAACTCTCAGACCAGACGTCTGAATGATGCGTCGTCTGTGATGTTGAGTTCATGTTGATGATACAGAACTTTTGGATACAACAACTCCTGACTTCTTTTAAGATGATGTATCGGACCTCGGCTCGTGGAGCGGACCCTCCCCGAACGAGCTTGCTGTGTGTGGGAACCCAAGAGCTGGCTGCGACTGCGACGACAATGAAGACAGTACGGGAATCCTCCATGGGCTCAACAGCGACGACTACAGCAATCAACGATCCTTAGTGGATCAGAACTACCAATCCTGTGTGGGTCATATCCTGTGTGGTTCAACACTCAACTGTCCTGTGTGGGCTAGCACTTACTGATCCTGTGTGTGTCAGATCTTGTGTGGGTCATTGTGGGGTATAGTACCTATATATCCATTGTGGGTCATTGCGGGGGTTAGTACCTATCGATCCTTTGTGGGTTATTGCAGGGGTTAGTACCTATCAATCCTATGTGGGTCCAACAGATTAGATGATTCAGTAGCTACATCTGATCATCTCTATCGTCTTACGAAGAATTATACATGTGTGAGCTGAGTCTTGACTTTCAATCATTATCTTTGATATGATTGAATTTCTATACTATGTGGATTGTGTTGTGATATCCTATGTGGACGTGATCGAACTTGGGCTCGGATGCTGGAGCCAAACTAGAATCGATGACTTAGGTATATATATGGGCATATAACTCAGTAGTGTTGGTTGTTACTTCGTGATTGTATCTTTATTTTGTGGATTATCCTTTATGGATTCTGGGAGACCTTCGGGGGTCTCGGGTTCCCTAATGAGTATCTTAAACTCGCCCATGCACGAGCTATGCCCGCACTACATTGTGTTGGATGCAGATGAAGGACAACGCTGATCGTGGTTGAGGCTAGTAGAGTAGTCGGTACCTAGAGGTGGACCACTGGGCGGGACGTACACGGAGCAGACGGCTGGACCTGAGGAGCTGAGGTGGCTATCTATACCCACCCTTCAGGTGGGACTACCAGTGGACAGCTCGACATTTCCGCTTTACTTTCAGTTGTTGTACTTTCTTTCCAGTTGTACTTTACTTTTAGTATGGGGTTGTATTCAAGCCCACTTACTTTTCCGCACCTACATTTGTACCCAGTTTTACTTAGTGCTTACTTCTGCTTGCTTACTCTGTAGTGGTTGTTTACTTTACAAAGTCAATGCCTTCACCTTTTTATCAGGATTTATGTCTTGGTGCTAGTTGCTAGCCCCTGGCCTATGGGAGGCGGGCATGGGGTTAGTCACGGCACGAGCCCCGAGGGTGGATCGTGACAAATTGGTATCAGAGGAGTTCGATTCTATCGCAGAACTCTGGACTCTGATCTTCTTTCTATTTGAATCAATAGTGTTAATATTATTGAGTGTGGTTATCAGTCCAGGGAGTCCAGTGTTGGTGCGGTGGCCGATGTATCCGTACACAAAGACCCTGACTTCTGATTTCTGACATAGTTCATGAAAACATTGATGGCATGTGTGTTTCATGTATTCTTTGTGATTACTTTGTGTTAGCTCACTAGGTATACTTTATTGACTATGGCCCACCTGTCTCTTTTCAGGATTTCCCCATGACGACAGCCAGCTAGGGTTATGAGTTTTGTACGGGACGACAGCCCACCGAGTGATGAGGCATCGGTGTAGGGCCCTTTTACTGGGGAGGCACCGATGGTACCACTACCCACTGAGCCACTTATTCTACCAGCTCTAGCCGCTGAGAGTGCACGTCTCCTTGGTGCACTGCACGAGTTTCAGTGTCAGATACCGCCCATGTTCTATGAGGAGACGGACCCTCAGGCTTCTGAGGATTAGCTGGAGGCGTTTGTATGAGTTATCTGATTGGTAGGGACAACAGCAGACATCATGGTGATCCTTGCAGCGAGCCTCCTACACGCAGCAGTAGGCAGATGGTGGAGCTTGATGCTCCAAGTGCACGATGAGGCATCACTCCTCTGGATGGACTTTTAGAGCCTCTTCTGCTCGGAGTTTGTCCCATCCACCCTCCATGCGGTGCACATCGAGGAGCTACTACAGCTATGGAAGAGAAGCATGATGGTCGCCCAGTACTCGGTGAGATTTACCGATCTCTCACGCTATTCGACGGACATGGTACGAGACCCATTCTTCCGGGCCCGGACCTTTGAGCAGGGGTTGAGGCATGAGATCGGGGCATCGCTGATCTCCCACAGCATTCCGACGCAGGCAGGGGTACTGGAGCGATCAATTCTCATTGACAGCTTTCTTGCTGAGCCTACACCAGCAGCGAGACCTACCACAGGGCGGCACGTAGCGGAGTATTCTGCAGTCGGAAGTAGACAGATGTCGTAGAGGTCCAAGTGAACCAGGCCATCGGGCGGACGACCACATGATACTGGCTCGGAGGTGTGGGGCACACACAGCAGAGCCAGTCTTACAAGTGGAAGACAGTGCTATGCATGTGGTGGGCAGGGCCACTTGGCTCGTGACTGCCCGACCCGCCTTGCAGAAGGGAAACATACAGTTGAGGAACCACCCAGGTAGAGGTAGAGGTTCGACCGTGGCAGTCCGCAGGGAGAAGGTGGATGAGGCCGAGGAGCGGGTCGAGCAATAGGTGGTGGACGACGTTTTGAGGCTCTACCACCACCACCACCAGGAGGTCTACCCCGACCAAATGGGAGAGCATAACTTCAGTCAATAAAAGATTATGATCATGGAGCTCTGAAAGCAGGTGGAAAAGTGAGGGACTAGCTCCAAGCATAGAGGCATTTTCCCATAATGCTTATAGCTTTGTTGTTTGTGTTGCATTGTGTCCCTGTACATAGTGTTTCAGTAATAAAAGACACATTCAATAGTGATGTTTTCTTTCTTGTCTTTTGTATGTTAATACTAAGAGGTTCCGGTTAAAAACCGTTGACTTGACCCTCACATACGAGATTCCTACAAGAGGAGACCCAGTGACCACACACTAATGCCGATAGTGTGACTCAACCCTTGGAGGTGAGAGTAACAGTTGTCTCTCTTGGTAGCAGCGTTGAGGCCTTACGATGTCATACATGGCATGAATTAACTGAACATGATGGGATTTACCGTATTAGGCAAGGAACATAGTTCATCTAGGGGATGAGACCATTTTTATATTTTCGGAAAAGGAGAAATCTTTGCATCTTTGCAGAACGTTAACGAAGAAGGGGAATCCCATTGTGTGGTCAGATAGATGTCCACAGAGCTTTTCGGAGCTAAGACAGAGGTTGACCAACACACCTATCTTGAGGCTACCAGAGGAGGGAGTAGGGTATGTGGTTTACTGCGATGCATCAGGGACTGGACTTGGATGTGTCCTGATGCAGGAGTGGGCCGTGATCGCCTATGGATCACGTCAGTTGAGGAAACATGAGAAGAACTACGCCACCCACGACCTGGAGTTAGTAGCAGCGGTCTTCACTCTGAAGATGTGGCGAAAATATCTGATGGGCGAGTAATTTACAGTATATTCTGACCACCGGAGTCTCAGGTACATCTTCTCATAGAAATACCTGAACCTAAGACACTGACGATGGCTCGAGTTCCTCCAGGACTATGACATTGAAATAGTATATACTCTTGGAAAGGGGAATGTAGTATCCGATGCTCTCAGCAGGAGGACGGGCATTCATCTACTTGGGGAGGCAATAGAGTAGCTAGCCGCTTTGTAGATATCCTTCATGGATAGTGATGGAGAAGCCTTTCTACAGTCACTCACAGTCACTCCTCCACTTATAAAGTGGATCAGAGAGGCATAGCGTGGGGACGTTGACTACGAGACGTGGCGTGCATAGATTTCCTCATGACAGGAACCTGATGAATTCTCTGTTGGAGGAGAACACGTCATCCTTTTCAGAGGGAGTAATAAGGTACCAGCTGCTTTATGGGAGGACGTACTAAGAGAGTTCCACACTTCCCCTTTAGAGGTACATCTTGGAGTGGCGACGATGTACCAGGACCTCGGACGACAGCACTGGTGGCCGGGTATGAAGAAGGTTTTCGTAGAGTTTTTTTCTCGATGCCTCACCTTCCAGCAGGTGAAGGCGGAGCACCAGGTACCAGAAGGCTTGATACAGCCCTTGGAGGTCCCAGAGTGGAAGTGGGAAGGGATATCTATAGACTTCGTGACTGAAATTCCATGCACTTCCAGAGGCCACGACTCCATTTGGGTGATTGTCGACCGACTCCCCAAGTTGGCCCACTTTTTACCCATCAGAGAGCAGGGCTTAGTGGAGAGCTTGGGATTCCTCTACATTCAGGAGATTGTATGACTTCATGGTGTGACATCATCTATCATCTCCGATCGAGATGCACAATTTACATTCCGGCTTTGGATGGGGTTTCAGGAGGCATTTCTGATGCAGCTACGTCTGAGCACCGCCTTTCACCCTCAGACGGATGGTCAGACATATAAGACCATTCAGACATTCGAGGAAAAGCTCCGAGCATGTCTCCTCGACTTTGGTCGTATCTAGGAGGACCACCTACCCTTGGTGGAGTTCGCCTACAACAACAGCTACCACTCCACCATCTGGAAGGCACCATACGAGGCATTATACGAACGACCTTTCAGATCACCTCTGTGTTGGACAGACCATGGGGAGATGGACATTGATGATGGGGAAACTTTTTCGGAGGTCCCAGTGGAGATCGAGGGTTGACAGGAGCGGGTCCTATGTGGACAGTTGATTCCTCTAGTGCGCATAGGATGACAGCACGGAAACCTCCAGTAGAGCACTTGGGAGAGGGAGGATCAGATGCGTGCAGAGTTCCCACATTTGTCTCCCTAGTTTATGATGTATCTTCATGGGGACATAAAGCCATGAGGTAGGAGTAATGTAAAGACCCGTAAAAATAAAGGGAAATTTTATTTAATTTTCTTTTGGATTTAACAAGAACACATTTTCTAACAGCACCTGATTCCGAGGCCCGGTGTGCCCGGAATCATTTTTCCGAGGTTTAGCTCGGGTACATTCAGTGAACGAACGAGCGGGATTTCCTAACATTTGAACCGTTACTTGGAATTGAAATCTGAGGACACCGATGGAATCACAACACCGGTAATTGTTTAAGAACACCTTTTCTGGAGTTGCGTTTTGTCGGGTGTGTTTATTAAAATTTTGGGGTAGGTAAAAGAATAAAATAAAATGGTGCAGCCAATTTTATTTTATTTAAAGTAGTTTAACCTAAGCTAAGTGTTTGGAGTGGGACCCACTATATCCTACTCCACTAGGTAAGATATTTTTGGGGTGGGGCCGACAAGAGCCCCACCTTTTTAACTTCCTCAAACCCCCTCCTTTAATTAGGTAACGCACCCGCACCACCATTAAATGAAAGTCAACTCTTGCATTTACTAAATATTAAAGGCCTATTTATTTGGGAAGTTTAAACTCTTCAATTAATTCAATTAATTGAATGATTCAATTTTTAATTTCAAAACATTTGGCGTGAGTAATAAAATAAGGCAACGCTTATTTTATTAGTGTTGTTTTGGTTGTGCGAAAGGATTTTGGAGAGGATTTACTCTATGTTTTGAAGTTCTTCTTCCTCAACGAAGAACGCGAAGAACGCCAAGCCATCGACGAAGAACTCCGTCAGTGCAAAGGGGAGTTCATCGTACCGTCTTCTTCCCTCTCTGTAGCCGGTGAGAGACGCCATCCTCAGAGATCAACGACGCGATGCTGGAAAATCTTTTTTCCACGACGCCGACGATCCTCCTTCCGCGACGCGTTATTCTGCGACGTTCAATTCCATGACGATCCTTCGTTCAACTTTTTCTTCGAGGTAGGGGTTTGGTTTTATGTCGTGAATAATTTTGTGCATTCATCTATAAACTTTTAGCCCCATGCTATCGATTAACGGGAGGGGGCCGGACCGCACAAACATGGCCGACCCCCCTCCCTTATTATTGTTTTCCTACGTTGTGGATTGGAATGGAGATGGCACGGTGCCATCGCACCACGTAGAAATGAGGGAACCACAACAAAAGAGCGTGGTGCTGTCGTGGCACGCCGTTGGGGATGAACAAAGCCGTGGCGCCATCGCGCCACACCGGAGAACCTCGAAGAGGCTGCAGCGAGAGCAGGGTCGCGGTGGAGGGGCGCGACGCCGTCGCGCCGCGCCGGTATGACCAAGGCCGTGACCTATGGCCGCGGCGGAGCAGGGAGTGGCAGCCGGCTTCCAGCCGTCGCGGCCGGAGGAGGAGTGCTGGACTGCGGTGGTCCCGCGGCGGTAGCAACCTGCATGCCGGAACGGGCCGACCGTTTCTGGGGGAGACCGGGGGTTCATAACCCTCGACTGGCCGATGGAGCGGCCCCCCAGATGGGGGCTGTGGCTCATCAATCAGGGGGGAAGCGCACCCCCCTGTTCCGCCCAGCTCGGCACCGATCGAGCTGGCCACGCGAGCCGCCGGAACGTGCCAGGCCGGACCGGGCCGCCCCCAGGCCAGTCCGAGCCGGGCCGAGCCGGGCCGTGTCAGTCGAGCCGGGCCGTACCCAATTGGGTCAGACCCAGACCCAGTTCGGGCTGACCCAGGGGGTCTTGGGCTGGGTCGGACCAGGCCCGAACCCACTTTTTCCGGACCTCTTTCGGTATTTTTCCCATAACATGGGCTACGGACCTCTGATCAACACATCTTCAGCTGCGATGCGATCCTTGGATCGATACTGTCGTTTCTGTATATTACACTCAAGGTTTCATATAACTTTGGGTTCATCCAGGTTGGTTCGTACACGAAACCAATCGGGCCCTCGGAGTGGAAACACTTATAACTTGAGCTCGAGACGTCTGATTGACATGCTGTTGACTTTGATAGTTTCCTCTTAGTGAGACAGACCTTTTGGCTTACTCCGCTCGATGTTTGGACGTAGTTGGCATACAGTCGGGTTGGTTTTGACTTAAAAACCAATCGCGCCCCTGGGATGAAAAAGCCAATAACTCTCAGACCGGATGTCTGATTGGAATGCCGTATATGAAGTTGAGTTCCTATTGATGATACAGAACTTTTGGATACATCAAATCTGGACTTTGTGTCGGTTTATGTATCATCCCTCGACTCATGGAGCTGACCCTCCCCGAACGAGCTTGCTGTGTGCGGGGACCCTAGAGCTGGCTGCAACTGTGAAGTCAATGAAGATAGTACGAGAATCCTCCGTGGGTTCGACAACGAAGACTACAGCACTCAGCGATCCTCAGTGGATCAGTACTACCGATCGTATGTGGGACAGATCCTATGTGGATCAGTGCTCAGCGGTTCTGTTTGGGCCAGCGCATACTGATCCCATGTGGATCAGATCCAGTGTGTGTCATTGCGGGGTTTAGTACCTATCGATCCTTTATGGGTCATTGCGTGGTTAGTACCTATCGATCCTTTGTGGCTCATTGCGGGGGTTTGTACCTATCGATCTTGTGTGGGTCCGACGGATTAGATGAATCAGTAGCTACATCTGATCATCTCTATCGTCTTACAAAGAATTATACCTATGTGAGCCGAGTCTTGACTTTCAATCATTATCTTCGATATGATTGACTAGCTATCCTAAGTGGATTGTGTTGTGATATCCTGTGTGGACATGATCGAACATGGGCTCGGATGCTGGATTCGAACTGTAATTTATGACTTAGGTATATGTATGGTCATATACCTAAGTAGTGTTGGTTGTTACTTCGTGATTGTATATTTCTTTTGTGGATTATCCTTTGTGGATTCTGGGAGACCATCGGGGGTCTCGAGGTCCCTACTGAGTAGCTTATACTCACCGCTGCACGGGCTATGCCGCACTACGTTGTGTTGGATGTAGATGACAGAAGGCGCTGATCATGGTTGAGGCTAGTGGAGCAGTCGGTACCTGGAGGTAGACCACTGGGCAGGACGTACACGAATCGGATGGCTGCACCCATGGAGCTGAGGTGGCTATCTGTACCCACCCATTAGGTGGGACTACCAGTGGACAACTCGATGTTGCTTCATTACTTTTAGTTGTTGTACTTTCATTCCAGTTGTAATTTACTTTGAGTTTGGGTTTGTATTCTGGCCCACTAACTTTTATGCACCTACTTTTGTACCCAGTTTTACTTAGTGTTTACTTCTGCTTTCTTACTCTGTAGTGGTTGTTTACTTTACAAAGGCAATGCCTTCCCCTTTTTGTAAGGATTTACGCCTTGGTGCTAGTCGCCAACCCCTGGCCTATGGGAGGCAGGCTTGGGGTTAGTCACGACACGAGCCTCGAGGAATGGTCGTGACAGTTGAGGCTTAAACTATGTTAGATATCTATTTGGATTAATCCCTTATGTATTGGTAACTAGGATGAGGTGTGAAAGTTGACTAAACGCAGGGGTGGTGCAAATTGGTGAATATATGGTTGAGAATATATCATATTAGTGCCCATTATATCACTAGCTCATTGATTGGATGTAATAAGGATAAAAAATGTTTAATAATAATATATATTGGTTTAGATTAGTCATGATGAACAATATGATTCAATATAGGATAGACTAGTTTCAATGTTTTTGGAGGATAATCTCATGATCAATGTAGTGGAAGAATACAATAAAATAAACTTAACTATCACTAATAATGAATCATTAAGTATAAAGAACAGAAAATATAAATAGGTATATGTATGATCTATGGGTTTTCTATATGATACGGATCTTCTAATTATTAATTTAAATACTCAATTTTGAACTAATGTTAATTCATGTTGAGAATCTGATGGAAACAAAGGTGTTTAGGGCTTTTTCAAAGCCCAGAACCCTGGCCTGTGGAAGAATACATATGTTTAATAGTTATTAGAAACGTTATAGCCCAACACACTTGGTTCCTCCAAACCATGTGGGGGGGGGGGATTTCAGTGAGCAGAATAGAGTGCACAATTTTACCGAACCATGTTCCCATGGCTTCAATCTAGTGCGGAATGTCAATTTTTTTAGCATAGATGAAAAATATAGTTTTTCAAGTTTTATTGATCCATAGGTATGAATCACACGATACACCTCTATAGATAGTGGGAAAATCATGCTTGACACATATTTTGGCCAACCATTCCACCCATTAATTAGAGAATAGATTATAGACTTCCATTTAATTATCTTATAACCTAGAATTTATTTTTCTTTTTCTCCAGTTGATAGATCCATTACCATTGAGCTTCTTAAATCCTTTGAGGTTGGTTTTAATTTCCTTCCATGGAGACTATGATTCGAGATTCATTCTTCTGGTTGGATCTATACTGGTGAGTTTTCTATTCATCTTATGCCTTTCCCCATTAGTCTTCATATTTATGGAGTTATTTTGGTGATAGAAAATATGCCCTATGTCCATGATATTCATCAATTTATCTTTTTTCATCCGATTTGGGTTTAGTTAAGATTGTATACTAGACGAGTGATTTACCACGGGTATATGGTATATGGTCTATACATTTTCCATGATGTATAGAGATTTTATATCCAGTTTCCAGTGTCCCTTATGTCGTTCCCTCTAAGAGTTTCTCTTAAATTAATTATATTCCTTGATTAAATTATTGGAACCTTGATATAATTCCCATATAGTAACTTGATATGGTTGGAGGTTTTCAAACTCAACATGGAACACTCATGATGTGTGTTTATTTATATTCTCCATATTATACCACCCTGTTTTGTGTGTGTGTGATATCGCTATCTTATTGGGATATTTTTTAACTAATTGAGACTTCAAAAGTGTCATTAATCCTTCATACCATGTGATTACATGTTGTTAAATGGTTAAATGATTTGAATAGAAAATGATGAATGGGATGTATGGAATCATTTTTTGGGAATAATTTTGAAATGAGGTATGAATTTATTAATTATATGGTTATGATCATATTGTATTCCATATCAATTTATACTCTATGGATCTAGACTACATTGTATTCTTGAGAAATTTCTACTTACAGGATCTGGCTTTCATGGGCCACCATGGACATGATCTACAGACATGCTCCTTGGGATCATCCCAAGTCATTAAAATGTTCATATGGTGGTGCTCTAAGGACTCCCTGAAGATGTATTGGTCATTTATACCATGGACCTATCCCACGTAGTCCTGATATGATGAGTATTCTCTTTCCATTTATAAATTGGATCCTTCCCATTTGGTTTGACACTAGATTATTAGGCATAGCTTATTGGGGATGTCGTAGTCATTTATATTGTGATTATAGACTGCAGTTTCGTGAAATGGAATACTCGTCATAGGCCTTAGTGGAGTTTTTATAATTATTTTCAATTAGATAAAGTTTACGGTTGATAGATTACAATGATCCTTGGTTGGATGAACCATATCACTTATCATGTATCACACCTACATTATCATTTATATTACGATTATATATTTCATACTACTTCAGATTATATACGCACATTTGACTTCATTCATACATTGTTGGTAGTGTCGTTCTGAGTTTTATCTCACACCCTATTCGGGTTGTCGTTGGGTACCTAGAAAGACATCATGAAAGCTGGTAGGGACTGGGGAAAGTGACAGATTTATGATATTGGATTAATTATTCTTTGGATCATGGAAAATATGATCTTGTTAAGATCCTGATGCTATCTAGAGATAGTTATTTAGTGTTTTTTTTATTATTGATACATGTATTTTACTTTATGGCTATTTACATGTTTTTAATTCCATTTTATAAAGATGCAATAGATGAATCTTTTGTAAATGATAACTCCTTTGATATGTTTATTAATATTGAAATCTGGATGGTATATCATATTATTTTCATGTATTTGATATGATTTTACTTATTTATTTACTACTGATACCATTTTTTTTCTCTAATCATGTGTTTATAATCATCCCATCATAGCATTATAGACCCTCGCCACTAGTCGACATCCTCTTGCATACGGGGATGAAAACATGAGGCCATGTGGCCCACCGGCTCAAAATATGGAAGTATATATGGTAATTATTTTCTATTCTTTTCAACCATACTATTTGGGAGTGATGAAAGGATAAATTAAAATGGGGTAGAATTTGGTTACGAACTTTTCCTGTGATTAGCTAAACCACATAAAAAAATTCCAAATTTCATAGGATGGGATATGATGTTATATATTTTTTATATTACAGTTTATTTTATTCCACCAATGGGTGATCCATATGATATATGTTGTTATTATTAATATGATTGAGGAATTTTATTTTATCTTCGGCCAGATATGGAATGTGAAAGTGCATCATTCATCATTTTAGGCATCTTATATGATTCACATTACATGAATATTTCATGCTATATAGGATTCGTTGATTGAATGAAAGACATTTATTATGTGTTCCATGTGTGATATAATTTCTATTTGAATGATGTATCTTGTAAGAAATGAGAAAAATTATTGGTAAATAAATTTCATGTCATAACCTAAATAGTCTTCGCTTATATAGGATATAATAGACACCTTAAGAAGTCAATTATTGACCAATTATTCATAGACCATGGGTTGCATGGGTTGGAACAGGTTGTGGCTAGGATTAAATGATCTTCATATCTTGGTTTATAAGGGGTATAGGTCCTAATAAATTTTAAGTGGTGATCTATATAATTATACCATTTAAGACAATTTTTTAACAAATGGTAATTAACATAAATTGAAAAGAAATCTAGAAATTAAATGTCTACATTAAATGGAATTTTTTATTTCACTTGACAGTCCATATTCTGAGACCCAAGCCATGAAATTGAGATCATCACTCAGACCCAACATTATTTGTAACGCCCCGACCCCAGCTACCCAGAGTCGGTACATTACTTCGTAACATTGGCATGATCACAAAGGATCAAGTCTCGAATGACCGATTAGTTTAGTAGCCTTGGAAACACTAGATACATTCGTAAACGTTACATTATATCATAAAGTGAAAAACTACAATAACAAAGTCTCCATAGTCCACACTTGTATCCTCTTCTGACTATCCCTACAGATCATTCATAAAATATTTGTTCACATCCTCGAAAATATTAAAACATTGAAAGGGGTGAGCTCAGATGCTCAGTAAGGATAACAATACTGCGGAAGCTTTCGTAAATAAACATTAACATTTAAGGCAATGTATAACTAAAACAAAATCCATTTTAAACTTTAACATCATCATAATATGGAAAAAATAAAATTAAATAATATTATTTACTTACTCACATGGATATTATACTAGTCGAATAATCACATGAAATATCAATTACCACTTTCATAATGATGGAATGTATAATGTCATACTATCATAACCACGTAGCCAAGGCATCGTGCCAAGACCACAAATAAGATTTTGTCAAGGCCTCGTGCCAAGACACTAGTTTGTCTCATGAGACCTACCGATGCAATTTTTTTAGAATATAATTACGTTTAAAATTTCTCAAATATACTCCAGTGCTTTTCTGAAAACATTAAGAAAGATTCTGAAAAAAAATAACTAATTTTGAGACTGCTCGACTAATTACAGGCCATGATGGGTCCACGCCCAATCCCTTCCTGTCTACCACACTCGAGGGTCGGGTTTTCTGAAAACATTTTTTTAGATTGCATTAAATACATATAAATTTGCACTGGATTTTCATATATTGGAGAGAAATATCTATTTTCTGAAATCATTTAAAAATAAAATAATTATAAAAGAAAACCTTTTGAATAAACATAAAAGTCAAAGGGTTTTATACACCGTATAAAAGAAAGTTGTGTATAAAACAAAATACACATTAATGATAGGAGATTGAGACGAAGTCCTTACCAAGATTTTTTTTAAATAAAATTGATCTATTATGTGTATTAAATATAAGTACACATAAAGAATTTACAAATACAATATAGGACATAATAATATCATAACATAATTTGAAAGTAGAAGATTAACCCAAAGAATGGAAATTGGGTTAAGAAATTCCCTTACCTCGTGTCCGACATGACTTGATTGTTCTTTAACCTCCTGAATAATAAACTAGAGTTAATTTCTATTTAAATAAGAAAATTTTTCATGTTCATTATTCCTTTTATATCACTTATTACCATTTCATAAACATTATGTAATTATTTAAGTTTATAAGAGTCGTTTTGTCGATCTTTGGTACTTGAGTCAATAATAAACTTCTTATAATTACAAGTTGTTCATGTGGTGAAATATCCATTATATCCAGAATTATATTCATGATTTAGATATCATATATATCATATATATCCAGTATATACATTCATTCATAATATTACATAACATTTAGAGGTATGAAATGAAATGCACCGTTCATGGAGACGGTAAGCCGTACATACGCATGAACACCACTTTCATTTCTATTTCGTTTTTAATGGAATGAAATCATAATTATATAAATGTATAATATAATTCTAGTTTAATATAGTGTATAATAACATTTACTCCATACTTTATACATCCCACATATGGTATTAACGATTCAAATCACTTTGAGGGGGCGGTAGTCCGCACTTCCTAAAATGAAAATATCGCGTTTACCCATATTGGAAACCATAAAGGTACGACATAAATGAAAAATAAAAAATCATAAGGAAAACAAAAACATAATATATATCATATATAAAAATAGTGTCATCATAATGGCCACCATTAGAGGTGTTATATGAGTGTTGAACAATCATCATTTCGTGAGGCAAAAATTCTCCATCCACAGAAACAGTATGTTCTTTTAGCATTAGATGTAGATGTGTGTAAGTGTAGCTCTAATACTTCTTATAAAAACATCATAGTATATTTAGTATACTGTTTTTGGTACAAAAGAAATCAATAAAAAGAGTTTAGGGGGTTGGAGAAGCAAAATAATACATAATAACAAAAGAGAAAACACTACCTTTAAAACGGGTAACTCTTTTTTGATTTGAGCCAAAGGCTTCCTTGGGAAGAATTATGCCCAAAGTGAGGCTTCTAGGAATAATATAGGGACGTTTGGAGAGTATTTGGGAAGAGTTTGTACGAGCCAAATGGCTTGAAAGTGTGAGTAAGGTGGTAGTGGTGGGGGCCTTTTATAAGTGGAGAGGAGGGGCACTCTTGGATAGTAAAGAAAAGTCACTTTATTTTAAAATGGTATTCGGTTTTAAGAGGTCCCACATTGATATAATTCGAGGATAAAGTGATAAGGGTTCGAAATACACCCATCCAATAGGTTTTGGACATGTGTAGGTCTTAGATATTACATTATCTTTCCATTTTATTTAAATCGTTAAATAATGATGTCATCACTGCATCATCATGATGTCATAAAAAATTTAATTTATTTAATGTCTAAAAATTATAAAAAAAATACAATGATGTAGGAAATCGTTTTAGCATTCCAATTACTATTTATAGTCAAAAATATGACTTGTATAACCCCATGTAAAAATTGTTTTAGTAAAACATTTCATGTTTGTGTCATTTTTTACTTTAACATTAAATAAAAGGTATTTATGTCATTTTCCAACTAAAGTGGCTCTATGGGGTCCCCAAGTTTACCCATGGATTTTATTGGTCAGCAATGGCACATCCAATGATGGTAGTACATGTGTCAAGCTCATCTCATATTATTAAAACATTATTTTTACCTAAAACTACACTAATTACCTCTAATCGCAATTAAGAACTTAAAAGTTACTATTCACCAAAAATTATTTTAATCTCATTGAACTGCATTTTACTTCTTAATGAAAACCATGTAAGTCATATTGTTGAAATTCAAAACACATAATTGGTAAAATTTCATTTAAATGAAAAATCAGTTTTTATAAGTACCACTTAGTGGTTTCACTATTCATCAAAAATTGAAGTTTTTAGAAACATCCAAAAAATTCACCCTAAGCTATATTTGATATTCCAATTTCAAAAATGATGTCTATTTTAAAAAATTACAAACATATAAGTTGCATTAATTAATTTTATAATTAATTTCCGCTGTCACAACAAATAACGTGTTTTTAAGAAACAATTTATATCAAATGATTGACAATTATTCATGCCCAATTTAAATGTTAAATTAATTCTAATGACCACCACTGGATAAAATAGTAAAAATATATTCTAATTATACTTTAAAACCACTCAATAGTATAATTTATCACTATTAATTATTTTGATTAAAAAAGTTGTTTTTACGTATTTTTCACTATTCAAAAAAATTGGAAGTTCTCAGAAAAATACCAAAAATTCAACATAGGGTAATTTCGATATTACGAATACAAAATTGAAGTCCATTTTGAAATATAAAATTTATACAATTTTAAAAAGTGGTTAACAGTATTCATAATGGCTACTTTGATTAGTCGCGGTGTGTTAGAACTCGAACTTGCGTACAATGCAAGCTATTGCATTATTGAAAGAGAGGCGTATCGTGTAAGCTCGGGGTGTTACATTCTCCCCTCCTTCAATAAATTTCGTCCTCGCAATTTGAAAATGTTCTTCGAAAATAAAAGGTTGAAAATAGAAAATACCTTTGTGGAAACCCACATCGGAAATAAGGTTAATAAAAATATAACATTAAAAGAAAGAAAGAGAAGTACCAAGGTCATCCGAGATAGACCATACTAGGATTCTATGAAAATATGGTTATGGAGGAGAAACAAACCATCAAGGTCTGATGGAGAGTTGTAGAAAACAGGATTAGGAGAAAGTTAACCTTAAGAAAGTCATAAACATGTGATTGGTTGATAGATCATTGAATCCCCAATTGGAAAAGTTAACTGGAAACATTTTTGTTTTAAGTTACCTTTTATAAAGTTGAGGAATTTATTTAGGAGATTTACTAAGAACTTAAGGGAATATACATACTTGTCATATAGACTTTCATTCTTTAATAAATTATTACCACAAACCCATCTTTCACTCTAAAAGGTAATAAAACTAAAAAATATTCTATTTATCCTAATTGTACAAAGTTCAAAATATAAACACAGACCATTTAAATTAGGAAAACTATTTTTTAATAACCAGGGACTTCCTGTAGGCTAGTGGTAGGAAATAAAGGCATGTCACACTATGGTTGTTGGTTCGATTCCTGTAGCTTTGTCTGACGCGACGGTTTATGCCCCACCCTGCAGGTTGTCCTTTTCCTAAAACTATAGTATTATAATATTTCAGAAATAATCTTCATAAATGTTTTAACCTTAAAAAATGCTATCCAAAGATCAACTTAATCTATTCCAACCTTTATAGTTATCCAAAATACCTCTGTCCAGACTTTCTCTATAAGGTCTCTAAATTCCAAAAATCAATTGTATCATCAGATTCCTCAAACAAGGTAAAGTTTCTCTTATTTTCACATACAAAAATATTATTACCTTCATCATATTAAAACCTTAATGAAATCAACTAGTACTGCAGTACAATCCTTATATAAATATATCACATTATTCTAATAACCAGAATATAATCCTTGAGTCCAAAAGCACCAATACATTATTTATTCTGCTTCAACTGTAGTAACAACATAAGATTGTCCTTGATCCCTTGGCCTTTTCTATTTTCCCTGACACTTAGGACATTCATTTGCATAATGACCCATTTCCCTATAATTGTAGCATTCAACATTGATAGCCTCTTTCTTTCCCTTGTAATCATGAGCCTGGTGACCTTTTTCTTCACATTTGTAACAAACTCCCATTCCTTTTAGACAAGTACCATGGTGAATCTTCCCACAATTATCACATAATAGAAAATCCTTCTTTCTGTTTTTCCCTTTATCTGTCTCTTGTTCCACAGTTCTCTTCTTCTCTTGCTTTACTTTATTGTCATAAGATTTAGATAATTCCTTTTCGATCTTGATAGCACATGAGACAATGTCTTCATATGACGAGAAGGTTTGTGAGACTAATGCTCGACGAAGAAATGGTTTTAACCCATAAAAGATACGATCAATCTTACTTCTTGGGTTACGTATATAATCTGCAGCATGTCTCACTAACCTTGTAAAGTTAGCCTCATACTTTGCGACATTCTCATCCTCCTTCTGCCTGAGACTCAGAAATTGCCTTTCCATATCTGCTCGATGGTCATGTGGAAAGTATTTTTCTAAGAAAATTTCCTTAAACTCCCTCCATTCCATACTTGATACTTCTTCATCTTCATTTGTGTTTTGAATCAGCGACCTCCATTGATCGGCATCTCCAGTGAGGTGGTAAACTTCCATGATAACCTTCTCCCTTTCGCTACTCCCTAAGGCATGGAATATTTTCTCTAAGGAGTTTATCCATTGATTAGATACTAATGGATTTGTACCCCAATTAAATGTTGGCGGTTGTTGCCTCATGAAGCGGTCTAACATTAATCCTCCACATTGCGGATCAGGGTGATCCATACGAGTAATGTTATTATTCATAACCTGAGTGAGTTGTCCCAGTATGGTAATAAGTTGATCAGCACCAGTTGTATCTCCAGATCCACAATAATTATCTTGAGCAAGAGGAAAATCCCTACACGGAGTGCGTGCATTGATACGGTTTCCATTCCTTCCACAAGGTTCCATTTCTAAATAATGGAATAAACTAGATTAGTTTATGAATCAAAATACATAATTCAATACTTGTAAAATACTTAACATAAATTGAACTATTTATGGACATAATCCATAATCATAAAAAAAATTCTTTGAGGAAGTATATACTCATAACCCTTCATAGTGGTTTATAAAAAAACGAGAATTATCCTAAGCATATCCCCCGGGAGTGTCGTAACCAAGAGTGAAGCAAGGCCCGTTGTCGTCCACCAGTTCCCGTTCGAGTCTAGCTCAAAGCGGTGTTTTATGGTTTTACCCCTAGGTACATCTGTGCCAGAGCCACCTCTACCTGCCCGTATCCAGACAGGGATGTATTGCTCGGAAAACTCACAAAATATCTATAATACCAAAATTCTAGGAAGTTCTTCTATACTAATCCTCAATGTATATCTTCGGGATATGTGCTCTAATCAGAGTTTATCTAAATCTAGATTCGAAGGTTAGTACTAAACTTCCCCTGATACCAACTGTAACGCCCTGACCCCAGCTACCCAGAGTCGGTGCATTACTTCGTAACATTGGAATGATCACAAAGGATCAAGTCTCGAAAGACCAATTAGTTTAGTAGCCTTGGAAACACTAGATACATTCGTAAATGTTACATTAAATCATAAAGTGAAAAAATACAATAACAAAGTCTCCATAGTCCACACTCATATCATCTTCTGACTATCCCATCAGATCATTCATAAAATACTTCTTCACATCCTGGAAAATATTAAAACATTGAAAGGGGTGAGCTCAGATGCTCAGTAAGGATAACAATATTGCGGAAGCTTTCATAAATATACATTAACATTTAAGGCAATGTATAACTAAAACAAAAGCCTTTTTAAACTTGAACATCAGCATAATATGGAAAAAATAAAATTAAATAATTCCATTTACTTACTCACATGGATATTCTACTAGTTGAATAATCACATGAAATATCAATAACCACTTTCTTAATTATGGAATTCATAATGCCAGACTATCATAACCATGTATCCAAGGCCTTGTGCCAAGACCACAAATAAGATTTTGTCAAGGCCTCGTTCCAAGACACTAGTTTGTCTCATGAGACCCACCGATGCAATTTTTTTTAGAATATACTTACGTTTAAAATTTCTCAAATATACTCCAGTGTTTTTCTGAAAATATTAAGCAAGCTTCTGAAAAAAATAATTAATTCTGAGACTGCTCGACTAATTACAGGCCATGATGGGTCCACGCCCAATCCCTTCATGTCTACCACACTCGAGAGTCATGTTTTCTGAAAACATTTTTTAGCTTGCATTAAATACGTATACATTTGCACTGGATTTTCATATATTGGAGAGAAATATCTCTTTTCTGAAATCATTTAATAATCACATAATTATAAAATAAAACCTTTTGATTAAACATAAAAGGCAAAGGGGTTTATACACCGTATAAAAAAAAGTTGTGTATAAAACAAAATACACCTCAATGAAAGGAGATTGAGACAAAGTCCTTACCAAGATTTTTTTTAAATAAAATAGATCTATTATGTGTAGTAAATATAAGTACAGATAAAGAATGTTCAAATACAATATAGAACATAATAATATCATAACATTATTTGAAAGTAGGAGATTAACCCAAAGAATGGAAATTGGGTTAAGAAATTCCCTTACCTCGTGTCCGACTTGACTTGATCGTTATTTAACCTCCTGAATAATAAACTAGCGTTAATTTATATTTACTTAAGAACATTTTCCATGTTCATTATTCCTTTTATATCACTTATTACCATGTAATGAACAATATGTAATTATGTAAGTTTATAACGGTTGTTTTGTCGATCTTTGGTACTTGAGTCAACAATAAACTTTTTATAATTACAAGTTGTTCATGTGGTGAAATATCCATTATATCCATAATTATATTCATGATTTAGATATCATATATATCATATATATCCACTATATACATTCATTCATAATATTATGTAACATTTAGAGGTAAGAAATGAAATGCATCGTTCATGGAGACGGTAAGCCGTACGTACGCATGAACGCCACTTTCATTTCTATTTCATATTTAATGGAATGAAATCATAATGATATAAATTTTTAATATAATTCCAGTATAATATATTGTATAATACCATTTACTCCATCGTTTATACATCCCACATATGGTATTAACGATTCAAATCACCTTGAGGGGGCGGTAGTCCGCACTTCCTAAAATGAAAATATCGCGTTTACCCATAATGGAAACCATAAAGTTATACCATAAATTAAAAATAAAAAATAATAAGGAAAACAAAAACATAATATATATCATATATAAAAATAATGTCATCATAATGGCCACCATTATAGGTGTTATATGAGTGTTTAACAATCATCGTTTCGTGAGGCAAAAATTCGCCATCCACAGAAACAGTATGTTCTTTAACCATTAGATGTAGGTGTGTGTAAGTGTATCTCGAATACCTCTTATAGCAACATCCTAGTATATTTAGGATACTAGTGTTGTTACAAAAGAAATCAATAAAAATAGTTTAGGGGGTTGGAGAAGAAAAATAAAACATAAGAACACAAGAGAAAACAGTACCTTTAAAACGGGTAACTCTTTTTTGATTTGAGCCAAAGGCTTCCTTGGGAAAAATTCTTCCCAAAGTGATGCCTCTAGGAGTAAGAGAGGGAAGTTGGGAGAGTATTTGGGCAGAGGTTGTCCGAGCCAAATGGCTTGAATGTGTGAGTAAGGTGGTAGTGGTGGGGGCCTTTTATAAGTGGAGAGGAGGGACACTCTTGGAAAGTAAAGAAAAGTCACTTTATTTTAAAATTGTATTCAGATTTAAGAGGTCCCACGTTGATATAATTTGAGGATAAGGTGATAAGGGTTCGAAATCCACCCATCCAATAGGTTTTGTGTAAAGACCCGCAAATTTCAAGGAAATTTTTTCTTAATTTTCTTTGGAATTTTACAAGAGCGCAGCTTCAGACGGCACCTGATTCCGAGGCCCGGTGTGCCCGGAATCAATTTCCGAAGTTTGGCTCGGGTACGTTCAGTGAACGGACGAGCGGGTTTTTCTATCTTTTGAACCGGTGCCCGGAATCAAATTCTGAGGGCACCGATGAAATCGCAGCGCCGGTATTTGCTTAGAAACGCCTCTTCCGGAGTTGCGTTTGCTCAGACGTGGTTTTTAAATTTTACGGCTTTAAGTCAGAAATAAAATAAAGTTTGTGCGACAACTTTATTTTAAATCACTTAAGCTGCTTGGAAGCCACTTGAAGTCACTTAAAGACGGCTTGAACTGAGTTGAACTGGATAGGATGCTATCCAGAAATATCCTACCCCTTGGTAGGATATTTGTGCGGTGGGACCCGCACGAGCCCCGCCGTTTCTTTCGCTAAGTAACGCACCCGCGAAAACCCGTCAAAGTAACTGAAAAGTCAACCGACGCGTTTTCTTTAATTCTTAACAGACCATTTAATTGGGCGGTTTATTTCGTGAATTAAATGGACTGTTTCTTCGTGAATTAAATGGGTCGTTTCTTTCGTTGAATTAATTCAACGAATTGATGGATCGTTTCTTAACCGGTTTCGTGTTGGCATGTTTATAAAATAAGACCAACCCAAAAATCCTTGGAAAGGATTTGAAAGAATCTTCGTTCCTCCACCCTCTCCGCGAAGAACGCGAAGAACGCGAAGAACGCGAAGAACGCGAAGAACGCGAAGAACTCCGGCGAACGGAATTCGACGACGCACACCAAGATCTGCGACGTCGACGAGATCTACCCGCGACGTTCTTCGGCGACGCCTCTTCTTCCGCGGCCGACCCTCGTTCGGCAACAAAGGTGAGAATCGGATCTTTTCTTCTCCCTTTTTAATTTCAATATCAACGGATTTAAACTAATTAAATCCGTTTGATCTTGATCCGGAGATTGGCGACGCGACGCCGGATACCGCGACGACGCGACGATCTCCTTCCTCCGCGACGAGCGATTCCGCGACGACCCCTCGTCCGACGACGACGTCAAGGTAAGGGATGTTGGAATTCTTTTAAAAATCCCGTGTTTATTCTTTTGAAATATAGAACCCGATCACGAAACAATTTTAATTTATTTAAAATTGTTGATTGGTTTCTTTCTTGTTTCTCCCGTTGAATTATGACTAACGCGGAGGGTGCGGGTCTAACGAACAAGACCCGGCAACCCTCCGTCGATCTTCCTTTGTGTGCGGTTTTGGCGAGCGACGGCAAAAGTGCGACGCAAGGGCCATATGTTGATTCCGCAGTGGAGGACGCGTCCCGGGAGGAACAACGGCGCAGACGGGAGGCAAATCGGGCCACCGGAGCATCTCCGGCGGCCCGCGGAAGGAGGCGGCGGCGCGGGTCGCCGGCGCGGCGGCGCCGGCGACCGGGGGCGGCGGCGCCCGGCGCGCCGCCGGAGGAGTCCGCCGCGGCCGAGCCGCGGCGGCGGCGAGCCGCCGGACCGCGTCCGCGGTCCGGCCTTCCAGCACGCGGCCCGCGCGGGCCGCGTTTTCTCCAAAGCCGCGGGTTTGACCCGCGGCGGCAGCACATTCGGCCGCTCGGCCGAAGCCGGCCGGTCCGGTCGGCCGGGCCGCGCCCAGGCCGGACCGGACCCGGCCGAACCGGTTCGGGCCGGGTCGGGCCGACCCGGTTCGGGCCGACCCGGTTCGGCCGACCCCAGGGGGGGTTCGGGCCGGGTCGCCCCGGGCCCAGTACCCCCGTTCCGGGCCCTCTTCGGTCTTTCGCCCATATCTTGGGCCTGGGACCTCCGATTGACGAACCGTCAGCGGCTACGCGATCCTTGGATCGAGACGGTCGTTTCGGTATATTATACTCAAGGTTTCGGAAGACTTTGGGTTCGGCCGGGTTGGTTCGTACACGAAGCCAACCGGGCCCTCGGAGCGGAAACGCTCATAACTTGAGCTACGGACGTCCGAACGACGTACCGTCAGCTGTGGTGGTTTCCTCTAAGTGAGACGGAACTTTTGGCATACTCCGCCCGAGGATCGGATACAGGCGGAGTACGGTCGGGTTGGTTTTGCCCTAAAAACCAACCGGGCCCCTGGGACGAAAATGCCAATAACTCTCAGACCGGGCGTCCGATTGACGCGCCGTCTGTCGCGTTGAGATCCTGTTGTCGATACGGAACTTTTGGATACATCAACTTCGGACTACGTGTCAGTTGATGTATCAGCCCCTCGGCTCGTGGAGCGGACCCTCCTAAACGAGCTCGCTACGTGCGGGAACCCTAGCGCTGGCTGTGACCTCGACGACAGAGCAAAGATCCTCCGTGGACTGCGACGACGACAGAGCAGAGATCCTCCGTGGACTGCGACGACGGCAGAGCAGAGATCCTCCGTGGACTGCGACGACGGCAGAGCAGAGATCCTTCGTGGACTGCGGCGACGACTGTGCAGAGATCCTCAGTGGACTGCGTCGACTACTGCACTCAGCGATCCTACGCGGATCAGTGCCCGATCCTATGTGGGTCCTACTACCGGTTCTGTGTGAGCCACTGCCTACCGGTTCTGTGTGAGCCACTGCCTACAGGTTCTGTGTGAGCCCGATCCTGTGTGGGTCTTCTGCGGGGGTTAGTACCTATCGATCCTTCGTGGGTCCGACGACTTAGATGGATCAGTGATCATCTTTGACGTCATCTGAAAAAGTATACCTGGTTGAGCTGAATCTTATGTTACTCTCCTTTGTGGATTGTGTTGAACTATCCTTTGTGGATTTACTGTTTACTCTCCTTGTGGATTTGAGTCTTGCTTTCCTTTGTGGATTGAGTTGTTCTTGAGCTCGTGAGCAGAGCTAGAATTGGGGACTTAGGTATATGTATGGGCATATACCTAAGTCGAGTCAGATGTTACTTCGTGATTGCATCTTTCTTTTGTGCTATATCCTTTGTGGATTTCGGGAGACCTTCGGGGGTCTCGGGGTCCTTACTGAGTAGTTGTACTCACCCCTGCACGGGCTATGCCCGCACTTCGTGGTGTTGGTTGCAGACGACGGACAGCGCTGATCGCGGTTGGGGCGTGGAGCAGGACGGTACCTGGAGGTGGACCACTGGACGGGACGTGCTCAGAGCGGACGTGGGGCCCGAGGAGCTTGGAGGCTATCTGTACCCACCCTTCAGGTGGGATTGCCAGTGGACGACACGAGGCCGCCGTCTTTTCTTCAGTTGCTGTACTTTACTTTTCAGTTGTACTTTACAGTTGGGCTTGTATTTCCGGCCCCTTTACCTTTCTGCACTTTACTTTCCGCTTGCTGACTCTGTGTGGTTGTTACTTATAAAGGCAATGCCTTCCCTGTTTACTGGGATTTTACGCCTTGGTGCTAGTCGCCAGCCCCTGGCCTATGGAAGGCGGGCTTGGGGTAGTCACGGCACGGGCCCCGAGGACGGGTCGTGACAAATTGGTATCAGAGGCGGTCGGTTCTACCGCAGACTCTGATCGTCCTTTCTTTCTATGTGAAGCAATAGTGTTTAGTGTATTGAGTGTGGTTATCAGTTCAGGGAGCCCAGTGTTGGTGCGGCGGCCGACGTATCCGTACACCAGGACCCTGACTCCTGATTTCCGACTTAATGCATGAAAACATTGATTGCGTGTGTGTTTCAAGTTTTCCTTGTGATTACTTATGTCAGCTCACCGGGTATACTGATCTGCTTTATGAAAGTCTCAAGTTTTCCTTGTGATTACTTGTGCCAGCTCACCAGGTATACTGTTCTGACTGTGGTGCTCTTGTTCTCCTTTTCAGGATGGCCCCGCGACGACTGCCAGCTAGGGTTCCGAGTGTAGGGCGCGACGGCAGCCCACCGAGCGACGAGGCCTCTGTGCAGGGCCCTTTGCCAGCTGTGGCACCGGCGGTAGCTTTACCCGCCGAGCCAACGATGCTACCAGTACCAGACGCTGACGATGCACGTCGCCTCAGGGCACTGCACGAGTTTCAGAGCCAGCGACCGCCCAGGTTTCGCGGTGAGGCGGACCCCCAGGCCGCCGAGGACTGGCTAGAGGCGGTGGTACGGATCTTCAGGCTAGTGAGGACACCAGCGGATCTCATGGTGATCCTCGCAGCGAGCCTCCTGCAGGCGGCGGCAGGACGATGGTGGAGCCTGATGCTCCAGGTTCACGATGAGGCATCCCTGCTCTGGACGGACTTCGAGAGCCTCTTCCGCTCTGAGTTCGTCCCGGCCACCCTCCGAGCGGTGCGCATCCAGGAGCTTCTCCAGCTGCGCCAGGGCAGCATGACGGTCGCTCAGTATGCGGCGAGGTTCACGGACCTATCTCGCTACTCGACCGACATGGTACGGGACCCCTTCTTCCGGGCCCGGACCTTCGAGCAGGGCTTGCGACAGGAGATTCGTGCGTCGCTGATCTCCCTCAGCATTCCGACCCAGGCGGGAGTACTGGAGCGAGCCCTCCTGATCGAGAGCTTCCTGGCAGAGCCTTCTTCAGCGGCGAGACCTAGCGCAGGGCGGCAGGTAGCTGAGTCATCGGCAGCTGGTAGCCGACGGATGACTCACGGGTCCAGGCAGACCAGACCCCCTCGCAGACGGCCTCAGGACACCGGCTCAGCAGTACGAGGCACACAGCGGAGTGCCAGCCTTTCGAGAGGCAGGCTGTGCTACTCTTGCGGCGGGCAGGGTCACATGGCTCGTGACTGCCCGACTCGCCGACCAGAGGAGCAGCAGACGGTGGAGGGGCCACCCAGGCAGAGGCAGAGGGTCGACCGTGGCGGTCCGCAGGGAGGAGGCGGACGAGGCAGAGGAGCTGGCCGAGCAGCTGGTGGTGGGCGACGCTTTCAGGCTCTACCCCCACCACCACCAGGAGGGCCACCTCGACCACAGGGAGCCGGCGGGCAGGGACAGGCCCAGCTCCAGGCAGTGGAGGCCTACGACCCCGACATGCCAGAGATGATTCGAGGTACGATCTGTGTCTATTCCACCCTTGCTGCAGTACTTATAGACACAGGAGCGAGTCACTCTTTCATAGCCTCTGCCCTTGTTCGGAGCTCGGAGATTCCGACTGAGCCGTTGGCTCGATCTTTACGGCTAGAGACTCCTACGGGAGCAGACTCGACGATTACGCACTGGTGCCGGCAGTGTGAGCTTACTCTAGGAGGCGAGAGCTTCGGCTGGGATCTCCTTGTAGCGGCGTCGAGGCCTTACGACGTCATCTTGGGCATGGATTGGCTATCCACGGTTCATGCCCAGATCGACTGTTTTAGGCGCAAGGTACGATGTGTTCGTACCGACGGGAGCAGGTTTACCTTCACCGGCGAGAAGGGAACCTTTGCAGCACAGGATGGACTTCCGCGGAGGAGAGTGCAGCCCATCTCACATCAGTTGGCTAGCCTCATCCTAGGAGCAGTGGACGTGCGGAGTCCGGCTTTTCCTGCAGTGGTGGACCAGTACGTGGACGTCTTTCCCGACGACGTTCCAGGGCTACCTCCTCGTAGAGAGGTAGACTTTTACATCGACTTGTACCCCGGGACAGCCCCGATATCTACTCCAGCATATCGGATGGCCCCCGCCGAGCTTCGAGAGCTGCGGGTACAGTTGGAGGACTTGCAGAGCAAGGGGTTTATCCGACCCAGTGTTTCACCCTGGGCTTCCCCGATTTTGTTCGCCAAGAAGGCGGACGGGAGCTTGCGACTATGTGTCGACTATCGTCGCCTGAACCAGGTGACAGTGAGGAACAAGTATCCGCTGCCACGGATTGATGACCTCTTCGATCAGCTCAAGGGAGCGCGGTGGTTCTCGAAGATAGACCTCCGGTCAGGCTATCATCAGCTCAGAGTTCGAGACGAGGACGTGCAGAAGACGGCCTTCAGGTGTCGGTATGGCCATTATGAGTTCTTGGTTATGCCGTTCGGCGTAACCAATGCTCCAGCGGTGTTCATGAGCCTCATGAACAGGATCTTCCAGCCATACCTCGACCGATTTGTCGTTGTCTTCATTGACGACATTTTGGTATACTCGACGACTGAGGAGGAGCATGCATACCACCTGCGAGTTGTGCTAGACACACTCCGAGAGCACCAGCTTTATGGCAAGCTCTCAAAATGCCAGTTCTGGTTACGTGAGGTCCATTTCTTGGGGCACGTCATTTCTGAGGCGGGAGTTGCAGTGGATCCCGCGAAGATCGAGGCAGTGCTAGCTTGGGAGCCACCCAAGAGTGTGACAGAGGTGCGGAGCTTCTTGGGCCTAGCGGGATACTATCGGAGATTCGTGCCAGACTTCTCCAGAGTTGCGGCACCACTCTCAGCCTTGACGAAGAAGGGGAAACCCTTTGTGTGGTCAGACAGATGTCAGCAGAGCTTCCAGGAGCTGAGACATAGATTGACCAGCGCACCTATCTTGAGGTTGCCTGAGGAGGGAGTCGGATACGTAGTTTACTGCGACGCATCAGGGACTGGACTCGGGTGCGTCCTGATGCAGGAGCGGGCCGTGATCGCCTACGGATCACGTCAGTTGAGGCCGCATGAGCAGAACTACGCCACTCATGACCTGGAGTTAGCAGCAGTGGTCTTCGCTCTGAAGACTTGGCGGCACTATCTGATGGGCGAGCGCTTCACTGTCTTTTCTGACCACCAGAGTCTCAGGTATATCTTCTCTCAGAAGGACCTGAACCTGAGACAGCGGAGATGGCTTGAGTTCCTCCAGGACTATGACTTTGAGATAGTCTATACTCCTGGGAAGGGGAACGTGGTAGCCGATGCCCTCAGCAGGAGGACGGGCATTCAGCTGCTTGAGGAGGCGACGGAGCAGCTAGCCTCCTTGCAGATATCCTTCGTGGATAGAGACGGAGCAGCCTTTCTTCAGTCTCTCACAGTCTCTCCTCCACTTCTACAGCGGGTCAGGGAGGCTCAGCGTGGGGACGCTGACTGTGAGACCCGGCGTGCACTGATATCCTCAGGTCAGGCGCCTGATGGTTTCTCCCTTGGAGCGGAGCACGACATCCTTTTCAGAGGACGTACCTTCGTACCAGTCGCTCTACGAGAGGAGGTGCTGAGAGAGTTTCACACTTCTCCCTTGGCGGTACATCCCGGAGTGGCAAAGATGTACCAGGATCTCAGACGACAGCACTGGTGGCCGGGCATGAAGAAAGCTGTGGCAGAGTTCGTTTCACGATGCCTCACCTGCCAGCAGGTGAAGGCAGAGCATCAGGTACCAGCAGGCTTGGTACAACCCTTGGAGGTCCCGGAGTGGAAGTGGGACAGCATATCTATGGACTTCGTGACTGGACTTCCACGCACTTCCAGAGGTCACGACTCCATTTGGGTGATTGTCGACCGACTCACCAAGTCGGCACACTTCTTACCCATCAGAGAGCAGGGCTCAGTAGAGAGCTTGGGACGTCTTTACGTCCAGGAGATCGTACGGCTTCACGGTGTGCCATCGTCTATCGTCTCCGATCGAGATGCTCGTTTCACTTCCAGGCTTTGGAAGGGGTTGCAGGAGGCGTTCGGGACGCGGCTCCATCTGAGCACAGCCTTCCACCCTCAGACGGATGGACAGACGGAGAGGACCATACAGACACTCGAGGACATGCTCCGTGCATGTGTTCTCGACTTTGGTCGCAGCTGGGAGGACCACCTACCCTTGGTGGAGTTTGCGTACAACAACAGCTACCACTCCACCATCGGGATGGCACCATACGAGGCGTTGTACGGCAGACCCTGCAGATCACCGTTGTGCTGGACAGACCCTGGGGAGTCAGCACTCGTGGGACCAGAGATGGTCCGAGCCACGACAGAGAAGGTCCAAATCATCCAGGAGAGGATGAGGACAGCTCAGAGCCGGCAGAAGTCATATGCTGACAGGAGGCGGAGGCCACTAGAGTTCGAGGATGGCGACCACGTCTTTTTGCGTGTCTCACCTCGACGTGGTTTACGGAGATTTGGCCGAGGCGGCAAGCTGTCTCCCCGCTTCATCGGGCCTTTCCAGGTCCTCAGCAGGATAGGAGAGGTGGCTTATCGCCTGGCTCTACCACCTCAGTTGCATCGGGTGCACGACGTCTTCCACGTGTCTCAGCTGAGGAGATACGTGCACGACCCGACGCACATCATCGACTTTGGGGAGCTGGACGTGGACGATGGGGCGACTTTTGCGGAGGTCCCAGTGGAGATCGAGGATCGACAGGAGCGGGTCCTACGTGGGCGGTCGATTCCTCTTGTGCGCGTCAGATGGCAGCACGGGAACCTCCAGGAGAGCACTTGGGAGCGGGAGGCTCAGATGCGTGCTCAGTACCCCCATTTGTTCCCCTAGTTTTGATGTATCTTTACGAGGACGTAAAGCCCTGAGGTGGGAGTAATGTAAAGACCCGCAAATTTCAAGGAAATTTTTTCTTAATTTTCTTTGGAATTTTACAAGAGCGCAGCTTCAGACGGCACCTGATTCCGAGGCCCGGTGTGCCCGGAATCAATTTCCGAAGTTTGGCTCGGGTACGTTCAGTGAACGGACGAGCGGGTTTTTCTATCTTTTGAACCGGTGCCCGGAATCAAATTCTGAGGGCACCGATGAAATCGCAGCGCCGGTATTTGCTTAGAAACGCCTCTTCCGGAGTTGCGTTTTCTCAGACGTGGTTTTTAAATTTTACGGCTTTAAGTCAGAAATAAAATAAAGTTTGTGCGACAACTTTATTTTAAATCACTTAAGCTGCTTGGAAGCCACTTGAAGTCACTTAAAGACGGCTTGAACTGAGTTGAACTGGATAGGATGCTATCCAGAAATATCCTACCCCTTGGTAGGATATTTGTGCGGTGGGACCCGCACGAGCCCCGCCGTTTCTTTCGCTAAGTAACGCACCCGCGAAAACCCGTCAAAGTAACTGAAAAGTCAACCGACGCGTTTTCTTTAATTCTTAACAGACCATTTAATTGGGCGGTTTATTTCGTGAATTAAATGGACTGTTTCTTCGTGAATTAAATGGGTCGTTTCTTTCGTTGAATTAATTCAACGAATTGATGGATCGTTTCTTAACCGGTTTCGTGTTGGCATGTTTATAAAATAAGACCAACCCAAAAATCCTTGGAAAGGATTTGAAAGAATCTTCGTTCCTCCACCCTCTCCGCGAAGAACGCGAAGAACGCGAAGAACGCGAAGAACGCGAAGAACGCGAAGAACTCCGGCGAACGGAATTCGACGACGCACACCAAGATCTGCGACGTCGACGAGATCTACCCGCGACGTTCTTCGGCGACGCCTCTTCTTCCGCGGCCGACCCTCGTTCGGCAACAAAGGTGAGAATCGGATCTTTTCTTCTCCCTTTTTAATTTCAATATCAACGGATTTAAACTAATTAAATCCGTTTGATCTTGATCCGGAGATTGGCGACGCGACGCCGGATACCGCGACGACGCGACGATCTCCTTCCTCCGCGACGAGCGATTCCGCGACGACCCCTCGTCCGACGACGACGTCAAGGTAAGGGATGTTGGAATTCTTTTAAAAATCCCGTGTTTATTCTTTTGAAATATAGAACCCGATCACGAAACAATTTTAATTTATTTAAAATTGTTTATTGGTTTCTTTCTTGTTTCTCCCGTTGAATTATGACTAACGCGGAGGGTGCGGGTCTAACGAACAAGACCCGGCAACCCTCCGTCGATCTTCCTTTGTGTGCGGTTTTGGCGAGCGACGGCAAAAGTGCGACGCAAGGGCCATATGTTGATTCCGCAGTGGAGGACGCGTCCCGGGAGGAACAACGGCGCAGACGGGAGGCAAATCGGGCCACCGGAGCATCTCCGGCGGCCCGCGGAAGGAGGCGGCGGCGCGGGTCGCCGGCGCGGCGGCGCCGGCGACCGGGGGCGGCGGCGCCCGGCGCGCCGCCGGAGGAGTCCGCCGCGGCCGAGCCGCGGCGGCGGCGAGCCGCCGGACCGCGTCCGCGGTCCGGCCTTCCAGCACGCGGCCCGCGCGGGCCGCGTTTTCTCCAAAGCCGCGGGTTTGACCCGCGGCGGCAGCACATTCGGCCGCTCGGCCGAAGCCGGCCGGTCCGGTCGGCCGGGCCGCGCCCAGGCCGGACCGGACCCGGCCGAACCGGTTCGGGCCGGGTCGGGCCGACCCGGTTCGGGCCGACCCGGTTCGGCCGACCCCAGGGGGGGTTCGGGCCGGGTCGCCCCGGGCCCAGTACCCCCGTTCCGGGCCCTCTTCGGTCTTTCGCCCATATCTTGGGCCTGGGACCTCCGATTGACGAACCGTCAGCGGCTACGCGATCCTTGGATCGAGACGGTCGTTTCGGTATATTATACTCAAGGTTTCGGAAGACTTTGGGTTCGGCCGGGTTGGTTCGTACACGAAGCCAACCGGGCCCTCGGAGCGGAAACGCTCATAACTTGAGCTACGGACGTCCGAACGACGTACCGTCAGCTGTGGTGGTTTCCTCTAAGTGAGACGGAACTTTTGGCATACTCCGCCCGAGGATCGGATACAGGCGGAGTACGGTCGGGTTGGTTTTGCCCTAAAAACCAACCGGGCCCCTGGGACGAAAATGCCAATAACTCTCAGACCGGGCGTCCGATTGACGCGCCGTCTGTCGCGTTGAGATCCTGTTGTCGATACGGAACTTTTGGATACATCAACTTCGGACTACGTGTCAGTTGATGTATCAGCCCCTCGGCTCGTGGAGCGGACCCTCCTAAACGAGCTCGCTACGTGCGGGAACCCTAGCGCTGGCTGTGACCTCGACGACAGAGCAAAGATCCTCCGTGGACTGCGACGACGACAGAGCAGAGATCCTCCGTGGACTGCGACGACGGCAGAGCAGAGATCCTCCGTGGACTGCGACGACGGCAGAGCAGAGATCCTTCGTGGACTGCGGCGACGACTGTGCAGAGATCCTCAGTGGACTGCGTCGACTACTGCACTCAGCGATCCTACGCGGATCAGTGCCCGATCCTATGTGGGTCCTACTACCGGTTCTGTGTGAGCCACTGCCTACCGGTTCTGTGTGAGCCACTGCCTACAGGTTCTGTGTGAGCCCGATCCTGTGTGGGTCTTCTGCGGGGGTTAGTACCTATCGATCCTTCGTGGGTCCGACGACTTAGATGGATCAGTGATCATCTTTGACGTCATCTGAAAAAGTATACCTGGTTGAGCTGAATCTTATGTTACTCTCCTTTGTGGATTGTGTTGAACTATCCTTTGTGGATTTACTGTTTACTCTCCTTGTGGATTTGAGTCTTGCTTTCCTTTGTGGATTGAGTTGTTCTTGAGCTCGTGAGCAGAGCTAGAATTGGGGACTTAGGTATATGTATGGGCATATACCTAAGTCGAGTCAGATGTTACTTCGTGATTGCATCTTTCTTTTGTGCTATATCCTTTGTGGATTTCGGGAGACCTTCGGGGGTCTCGGGGTCCTTACTGAGTAGTTGTACTCACCCCTGCACGGGCTATGCCCGCACTTCGTGGTGTTGGTTGCAGACGACGGACAGCGCTGATCGCGGTTGGGGCGTGGAGCAGGACGGTACCTGGAGGTGGACCACTGGACGGGACGTGCTCAGAGCGGACGTGGGGCCCGAGGAGCTTGGAGGCTATCTGTACCCACCCTTCAGGTGGGATTGCCAGTGGACGACACGAGGCCGCCATCTTTTCTTCAGTTGCTGTACTTTACTTTTCAGTTGTACTTTACAGTTGGGCTTGTATTTCCGGCCCCTTTACCTTTCTGCACTTTACTTTCCGCTTGCTGACTCTGTGTGGTTGTTACTTATAAAGGCAATGCCTTCCCTGTTTACTGGGATTTTACGCCTTGGTGCTAGTCGCCAGCCCCTGGCCTATGGAAGGCGGGCTTGGGGTAGTCACGGCACGGGCCCCGAGGACGGGTCGTGACATTTTGGACATGTTTAGGTCTTATATATTACATTATCTTTCCATTTTATTTAAATCGTTAAATAATGAGGTCATCACTGCATCATCATGATGTCATAAATAATTTAATTTATTTAATGTCTAAAAATTATAAAAAAATACTATGATGTAGGAAATCTTTTTAGATTTCCAATTACTATTTATAGTCAAAAAATTACTTGTATAACCCCATGTAAAAATTGTTTTAGTAAAACATTTCATGCTTGTGTCATTTTTTACTTTAACATTAAATAAAAGGTATTTATGTCATTTTCCAACTAAAGTGGCTCCATGGGGTCACCAAGTTCTCCCATGTATTGTCTTGGTCGGCCATGGCACATCCAATGAGGGTAGTACATGTGTCAAGCTCAACTCATATTATTAAAACATTATTTCTACCTTAAACTACACTAATTACCTCTAATCGCGATTAAGAACTTAAAAGTTACTATTCACCATAAATTATTTTAATCTCATTGAACCACATTTTACTTATTAATGAAAACCATGTATGTCAGACTTTTGAAATTCAAAACACAAAATTGGTAAAATTTCATTTAAACAAAAAATCAGTTTTTATAAGTACCACTCAGTGGTTTCCCTATTCATCAAAAATTGAAGTTTTTCAGAAAAATCCCTAAAATTCACCCTAAGAAATATTTGATATTCCAATTTAAAAAATGATGTCTATTTTACAAAATTCCAAACATATAAGTTGCATTAATTAATTTTATAATTAATTCCCGTTGTCACAACAAATAGCGTGTTTTTAAGAAACAATTTATATCAAAAGATTGACAATTGTTCATGCCCAATTTCAATGTTAAATTAATTCTAATGACCACCATTGGATAAAATAGTAAAAATATATTATAAGTATACTTTAAAACCACTCAATAGTATAGTTTAGCACTATAAATTATTTTGATTAAAAAAGTTGTTTTTAAGTATTTTTCACTATTCATAAAGAATTGGAAGTTCTCAAAAAAATAGCAAAAATTCAACATAGGCTAATTTAAATATTACGAATACAAAAATGAATTCCATTTTCAAATATAAAATTTCTATAATTTTAAAAAGTGGTTAATACTATTCATAACGACTACTTTGATTAGTCGCGGTGTGTTAGAACTCGAACTTGCGTACAATGCAAGCTATTGCATTATTGAAAGAGAGGCGTATCGTGGAATCTCGGGGTGTTACATTATTATTGTGTAGTAGGCAGTGTCTTTGGGGTTATTTATGATCATTATTACTATACAATCCTTGATTTTGGAGAAATCGGTGGGTTGTGATTTTTTATAGAAATGATCATACCTATCCTATGTTTATATCATTGATGTTATTGTTAGTGAATCTTTTATAATGGTTGTGTTGGAAATTTAAAGAGATATTTCACTAGGATGACCTATAGTCATGTGTTATGTGGATGGTTATGACCATTCTCCAGATGTGGTTGGCACTGATCCCTCAATAGAACTTCCAGTAGTTCTATATGTGGAACTGCCTGTTGTTCCTAGTTTGGGTGTTGATTCCCAATTACATGAGGGTTTGCAATAGTTTATAAAGACCATTTTGGGAGCACTTCATCATGCATTAAATAATTTTTATATAGATCTTGTGTTCAAAAATCATAATCCACAATCTTTGTTAGGGATGGTTGTCCATAGGATGATGAGATGCGGCTTGAGGCTTTATTTTCAATTTTTAATCATCTCAGCCAACCTATAGATATGAGAGTGATGATAAAGGGATATATGATTTATGAATCATCCATGTGTTAATGGGATGACCTAATCCTAATAGATAAGCTTCAATATATTATTTTAGGGATTTCCAATTTAGATGTTAAGACTACATATTTCCAAATAATTTGAGGGCCAAATGGGCCAATAGTTGTATGTTTTTTGAATAAGGTGTGATGAATGATAAAGAGTATTCGTCCCACATTAAAGAGCTTTGGCACATTGCATTATGTATCTTGTGGATAAGAATTCTAGAGAGAGATTGTTTGAGTAAGGTCTCATACATTTTTTTCAATCGTAGGGTAACATGTATTGGTTGACTACCATAACAGAGATGGTGAATTAGGAAATGATTTATGAGTGTCATTTGGGGGAAGAGGGGGTCCCAAAGTAGTTTAGTGTTTTTTCCAGACCCAATGGCTCATTTATAGTTTATAGGAAGTATCATATTGAGACATATCATGAGAGGAACACCAGCTAGTGTGTGAGGGCTGGTGGTTCCGTTATCTATCATCATTATTGAGGATGATGACATATATGGAACCAATGTGATTCATAAATAGTATAGTTCTAGGCATGTTGCAGGATGATAAATATAATGTAATTCTATATGAACATACCTCCAATGGTTAGTTGGAGGGGGACACACACTAAATCTAGATTTAGGATACGGATTCAGAACTCCATGTCAAGTTCGGAGCCATAATACTATGGGTCATTCTATATGAAATGGGGGTCATGGATAGGGGATCTAGATATCAGTTTCACAATGAATGTAGTGTTTTACTACTAGGTGTAGTCATGTTGTCTCATAAGGCCATTATTTTGGACAAATATATTTAGTACATCCTATACTATAGCAGCAAGGCCTCTATCCATCTATAGTGAGAGGTGATATATTAGTAGGTTCTACACTAGTGTATTCCCTTTTTGATAAAATTGATTAAAATTCATTCATATGTATACCTATTTAGGAGATCCTTTGGATTGAATTTTTGTTTTATGAATGTTTTATCAAACTCAATACTTTGTTCGGGAATAGTTCGGAGGGGGTACACTAGTGTAATGTGTTCCCCCTTGAGGTAGGAGGGTATCCATTTGTATGGGAACTCTTCATCATTGAGATGAAATGTTTTAAAATAATACTGATGACAAACTTGCTAGTTTATTATCAATATCATATTGATCTATGTCATATGAGGGAAACATTAACATCACCTAAGGGTGGGGTTTTTTTGAGAAGGGTGAATGGGATGTTTAGATAGATAGAGATGTACTAGAGAATTTTGGCATGGGTGGGATGATAGCCCAAATCACTATTTTATATATGAATGATCATGAAATGTGACATGATAAATTACATTCTATAGTAGATCATTTCGTGGATGTATTCATGGATGAGATTTTGGTTTTATCTCTTGTGAGAGACATGTAGTTATATATTTATCACATTCCAATAGCTACATCATTATCAATTAATCCTTTTTGGATGGGTAACATTGAGATTCAAGAGCTCATGAGACAACCAGGGGATGAAGAAGCAAATGGGTTTATATGACCCATTACTTTTACATGGTGTTGGTAAATTTTTTTCTCATGGAGGTGGATGGAAACCTCAAGATACGTGTGAATTATTAGAAATTGATCAATTGTGTGGTTAAGAACCGATATTTATTTCCTTGGATAGAATACCTCTTTGATCAACGACAAGGATCTTAGGATATCTTAATAATTTTTTTTTGTTTGGTTTATCACCAGTTATGTGTCCAACCTAAGATATACCTCATAAAACATTTCATATCAGTTATGGAAATTATGATTATCTCATTATGTCATTCAGTCTCACATGCATTCCATCTATTTCCATGGATTTTATGAATCATGTTTTCCCCCTTATATGGACTCTTTTTTAGTAGGTTTTGCTGATGAAATATCATTGTATTATCATACATGAAACAATCATGATAATCACAATAAAATCATTCTAAACACCCTGAGAGTGAATAGGTTGTTTTGTAGGATCACAAAATTTAAAATATGGAATATACATGTTCTTTTTTTAAGGTCACATAATATTAGAGATAACAGTGATAGTGGACCTAGAGAAGGTGAGTGTTGTGGTTTCTTTGGAGTGGACTAAGAATTTCCTTGTTTTTCAATTTTTCATAGTATTTTCCAATTATTATAATTATTATATTCAAGACTACTCGAACGTAGAATCACCTACTAAGGGCTTCATGAAGAAAGGTTTGAATTTTATATGGTCAGATGCGTGTGAGATTGCCTTTGATGAGCCTAAATGGACACTAACTTCATCATTGATCATGATTCTTCTAGATAAAAGCTGAAATTATATATTTTATAGTGATACACCAGGAATTAGGATAGGGGAAATCATGATTTAGTGGTATATATTCATGGTGTATGGTTCTCATTAGTTGTGTCCACATTAGAGGAAGAACCAAATGCATGATCTGGATTTGGAATTCACGGTTCATACACTATCTTGCTGGAGCCAATATTTAATTGGAGAATGTTTTTTAGTGTACATTGAACACAAAAGTCCCAATTAAATATTTATATAGGATGTCTTAAACATTTGACAGGGAAGGTGTGTTGACTATCTCCATTCATTCAATTTTGAGCAAGACTATATCCCTAGTAAAGGAAACAACATAGTCGATTCACTGTGTCAGAAAATTCAGAACCATGTAGTTCAAAAGTATTTTCGAGAGTAGAAACCTATGGCCATGTTTTCAGAGATTCACATAGAAGTTTATGATTGTTAGAGGTTGATTTTTCTATAATCCATTATAGTTAATTACACTATTCTTTATAGGGTGAGTATGATACAATTGTCATATTATTAGGTCCTAGTACTATGGGAGAGTGTGGCAGATCAAGAAGCATATCCAATTTAAACTATATGAATGGATGAAATTCTATGTATACATGGTCGTCTTTGGATCCCAGAAGATATATGAAAGGAGATTATGTAATTGTTTCTTCCCTCAGTTGGGGAATTACATCCTAGAATGAATAAGAAGTATCAGAATTGTTGTCACCTATATTGGTGACCCGATATGAAATAAGAGGTAGTATATTTTTTCGTGAGGTTTTCCACCTATCACATGGTGAAGGCAGAGCACTACCGACCTACTGGGATCTTTCAACTGTTACACATTCATGAGTAAAAATGGGATGATATAGTTCTGGTTTACATGATCTAATTATAGAGTTATCCTCAATATAGTGCTGTCGTATGGTCACTGTGGATAGGTTGATGATGGTCTCCTATATTATAATGATTACAAAGACTTCTTCATTTGATAAACTTGGGAGACTCTGTATCCATGAAATTTTTCACCATCATGGGGATCCATATAACATTATCAATGATATAGATTCCTATTTTACATCATGATTTTGGAAAATATTATTTATTCAATTGGGTATACATTTTATTTTGATCATGAAATACCACCCTCTGACTAATGGCTAGTCAGAGCACATAATTCTGGTTCATGGGGACATTCGTAGAGCTTGTTTTCTGTACATCATAAGTTATCGAGATGGGAATATACCCATGATAGTGTTTTCCTATAATAGTATCTATCACGATACTATATATATGTATCCTTATAATGTTTTATACATTGGTTCTTGACAATAACCTCTTTAGAGTTTAGATTCATTAGATGTAGTGCAGCTCAGACTGCATCTCCTAATGGAGACTTTACAGTAGGTCCAACTGATTAGATATTGTTTGGATAAACCACAATCAAGATATAAATCCTATGATGATTGGTTTTTATGTCCTATAGTTTTCATAGTCTGGGATCAAGTATCATTACCATTATCTCTAAGGATGGGGCATATATGGTTTTAGAGATATGGTATGCTTTCATAACTATATTTACGATTTTCAAGATTCTAGAGTAATGTAAGTTGGAAGCCTATTGAGTGTGGTTAAATTATTTTTAATGATACATACAATATTTTTTCCATGTATATCATATACATAGTTATCAGTCAAACACATCTCTTACTCTTGTTATAGATGAGGTTTAGTGTAACACCCCAAGCTTCCACGGTACGCTTCTCTTTGAATAAATACACTAGCGTGTGTTGTACGCAACTTTGAGTTCTAACACACACCACAACCAATAAAACTTTCCATTATGAATAGTAATGCCGACTTTTTGAAATTTTATAAATTTTATCTTTCAAAATGGAATACATTTTTCGATTCAGAATATGGAATTTTGCCTAGGGATAAATTTTGGAACTTTTCGGATAACTTTTATATTTTGAGGAATAGATAAAATTACTAAATTATTATTAAAAACAACTTTTTTAATCAAATTAAATAATAGTGATAAATTATACAAATTAGTGGTTTTAAGGTATAATTATAATATAATCATACCATTTTATCCAATGGTGGTCATTATAATTAAATTTACTTTGAAATTGGACATAAAAAATTGTCAATCTTTTGATTGATATTGTTTCTAAAAAACACGCTATTTGTTTTGACAACAGGAAGTAATTATAAAATTAATTAAAGCAACTTATATGTTTTGAATTTTTTAAAATATAAACCATTTTTTAATTCAGAATATCAATTAAAGCTTAGGGTGAATTTTTTATATTTTTCTGAAAAGCTGCAATTTTTGATGAATAGTGAAACCACTATGTGGTAGTTTAAAAACTAATTTTTCGTGTAAATGAAACACTACCACTTCTGTGATTTGATTTTCAAAATTCCAACATACATGGTTTTCATTAGGAATTAAAATGTTGTTCTATGGGATTAAAATAATTTGTTTTGTGAATAGTAATTTTTAAGTTTTATTATTCGCGATTAATGGAAATTAGTGAAATTTAAGGTAAAAATGATATTATAAAAATATGAAAATATCTTGAAAATTTTCCTAACCTTATTGGATAAGTCATGGCCATAAAATACAATCCATGGGTTAACTTGGGTAACCCATGGAGCCACTTGGGTAAGAAAATGACATTAATAACTTTTTATTTAAAGTAAAAATAAAATTGTCACAAACATGTGTTGTTTTACTAAAACAATTATTACATGGGGTTATATAAGTTAACTTTTAGACTGTAAATATTAATTGGAAAGCTAAAACGATTTCATACATCATGGTAATTGTTTTATAATTTTTAGACATTAAATAACTTCAATTGATTATGACACCATGATGATGGAGTGATTACCTCATTAATATACGATTTAAATAAAATGAAAAGATAATGTACAATCTAAGACATAAACTTGTCAAAAACCTTTTGGATGAGTATATTTTGAACCCTTATCACCTTATCCTAGAAATATATAATTTTGGAACCTTTGAAATCCGAAAATCACTTCATAATAATGTAACATTTCATGACTTTCCATGAGTGCCCCTCCTCTCCTCTTATAAAAGGCCCCCACCTCTACCACCTTATTCACACCATCAATCCATTTGGATCAGACAAACTCTACCCAAATACCCTATCAGTTTCCCTCTCTTACTCCTAGAAGCCTCACATTGGGCAGAAGTCTTCCCAAGGATGCCTTTGGATGAAATCAAAAAGAGTTACCCGATTTTATGGTAATGTCTTCTCTTAAGTTCTTTTTTTTTGCCTCTCCAACCACTTAAACTCTTTTTATTCCTTTCATTTGTAACAAAACTTTTAACTTATATATACTAGGATTTTTTATGATATTTGTTCTAGTTGCACTTATACACACCTCCGTCTAATGGTTAAATAACATACTGTTTCCGTGGATGGTGATTTACTGCCTCATGAAACAATGATTGTTCTAACTTCTCCTACCACCTCTCATGGTGGCCATTAAGATGTCACTATATTTATATATGATATATATTATGTTTATGTTTTCATTATACTTATTTATTTTTCATTTATGGAATAACTTTATGATTTCCATTATGGGTAAAAGCGATAAATTCATTTTTGGAAGTGCGGACTACCGCCCCCTCAAAGTGATTTGAATCGTTAATGCCATATGTTGGACATATAAAGGATGGAGTAAATGATATTATATATGATATTATACTGAATTAAAATATACCTTTATATCATTATGATTTCATCCCATAAAATACGAAATAGAAATGAAAGTAGCGTTCATGCGTACGTACGGCTTACCATCTCCATGAACAGTGCATTTCATTTCTTACCTCCTAATGTTATGTAATATTATAAATGAATGTATATACTGGATATGAATTATATATAAGATATCAACATCATGAATATAATTCTAGATATAATGGATATATTACGACATGATCTACTTGTAATTATGAGAAGTTTATTTTTGACTCAAGTACCAAAGATTGACAAAACGACCGTTATTGACATAAATAATTACATAATGTTCATAACATGGTAATAAGTGATATAAAAGGAATAATGAGCATTAAAATGTTTCTTAAGCAAGTATAAATTAACTCTAGTTTATTATTCATGAGATTAAAGAAGGATCGAGTCAAGTCGGACATGAGGTAAGGGAACTTCTTAACCCAATTTCCGTTATTTGGGTTAATCTACTACTTTCAAATTATGTCATGTTATTATTATGTCCTATTTTATATTTGTACTTTATATATGTGTAATTATGGTGAATAGAGATAATATATCTATTTTATTTAAAAAATGATCTTTTTATGGTACATTTTCTCAATCTTCTTTCATTGAGACATATTTTGTTTTATACACAAATTTCATTTATATGGTGTATAAACCCCATTGAATTTTACGTTTATTCAAAAGGAATATTTTTATATGAAGCGTTTTACTAAACAACAAAAAGGAATTTTTTTCTTGTGGTACGTATGCGGCGACAATGAATTCTCTGCCACTATGACCATTATTTGTGTTTCGGCTTCCTCTACAATCCATAACTTTTTTTAAATAAAAAATAAATACCAAGATTTAATGTTATTTTATTTTGGTATGGAAAATGGGTTTGATGATGTTTTTATTATATCAATATGTTGTATTGAAATCTTGTGATTGAAATGTGGAAATGTTATGTTTCCTTTATGCATGTTTTATATGATACTATTATGTAATGATTTATGATATGTTTAAACCTATTCATATGAGGAATGTGTTGGACTTAATAAGTGACGAGTGGAGCCCGCTATAGATCCTCGATGAATCGGTAGGTCTTATGAGACAAACTAGTGTCTTGGGAGGAGGCCTTGAAAAAATCTTATATGTAGTCTTGGCACGAGGCCTTGGCTACGTGGTTATGATAGTCTAGAATTATGCATTCCATCATTATGAATGTGGTTATTGATATTGCATGTTATTATTTGACTAGTAGAATATCCATGTAAATTAGTAAATGGCATTATTTCATTTTATTTTTTCCATATTATGCTGATTTTCATGTTTAAAAGGCTTTTGTTTTAGTTATACATTGCCTTAAATGTTAATGTTTATTTATGAAAGGTTCCTCTATATTGTTATCCTTACTAAGCATCTGAGCTCACCCCTTCTAATGTTTTAATTTTTCCAGGATGTGAAGAAGTATATTATGAATGACCTGCAGGGATAGTATAATGGGATATAAAGACCAGATGTTGTTCTAGTGTTGTTTTACTTTATGATGTAATGTAAGACATTTGAACGTATCTAGTATTTCCAAGGCTACTAAACTAATCGGTCTTTCAAGACTTGATCTTTTGTGATCATTCCAATGTCGCGCAATAATGCACCGACTCTGGGTAACTGGGGTCGGGGCGTTACAGTTGGTATCAGAGGAAGTTCAGTATTAACCATGGAAGCTAGATTTAGATAAACTCGGATTAGAGCACATATCCATAAGATAGACTTTGAGGTTTAGTATAGAATAACATCCTAGAATTTTGGTATTATATGGATTTTGTGAGTTTTTCGAGCAATACATCTCTGTCTGGATACGAGCAGGTAGAGTCAGCTCTGGTGCATATGTACCAAGGGGTAAGACCCGAAAACACCGCTTTGAGCTAGACTCGAACAGGAACGAGTGCACGACAATGGGCCTTGTTGCACTCTTGGTTACGACACTCCCGGGGGATATGATTAGGATAATTCCCATTTTCTTTTCAAACCATTATGAAGGGTTTATAAGTATATTCTTCCTCAAAGAATACATTTTTTAAGGATTATATCCATAAATAGTTCAATTTATGTAAAGTGTTTTACAAGTATAGAATTATGTATTGCGATTCATAAACTAATATAGTTTATGACATTTTTTAGAAATAGAACCTAGTGGAAGGAATGGAAACCATATAAATGCACTCACTCCATGTAGGGATTTCCCTCCTACTCAAGATAATTATAATGGAGCTGGTGATACAACTGGTGCTGATCAACTTATCACAATACTGGGACAACTCACTCAGGTTATGAATAATAACCTTACTCGTATGGAGCACCCTGATCTGTAACATGGAGGATCAATGTTAGATAGCTTCATGAGGCATCAACCACCAATATTCAATGGGAGTACAAATACCATAGTAGATGAGCAATGGATAAATTCCTTAGAGAAAATATTTCATTCCTTTGGGAGTAATGAAAGGGAAAAGGTTGTCATGGCAGCTTACTGTCTCACTCGAGATGCTGATCAATGGTGGTAATTGATAAAAAACCCAAAGGAATATGATAAAGTATCAAATATGGAATGGAGGCAGTTCAAAGAGATTTTCATAGAAACATACTTTCCTCGTGACCATCGAGTAGATACGGAAAGGAAATTTCTGAGTCTGAGACAAAAGGAGGATGATAATGTCGCAAAATATGAGGCTAAATTTACAAAGATAGCGAGGAATGCAGCAGATTATATACGTAACCCAAGAAGTAAGATTGATCGTTTCATTGATGGGTTAAGACTGTTTCTCCATCGATCCTTAGTCTCACAATCCTTTTCATCATATGAAGATATTGTCTCATGCGCTATCAAGATGGAAAAAGAATTCTCTAAATCTTATAACAATAAAGTAAAGAAAGAGAAGAATAGATCTTCTGATCAATCTAGAAATGGAAATAAAGGGAAGAAGGGAAAAGTTGAATATCAGTCCTTGAGTGAATGTGGGAAGAAACACCTCGGTACTTGCTTGAAGGGAATGGGAGTCTGTTACAAGTGTGGTGAAAAAGGCCACCAAGATCATGATTTCAAGGGAAAGAGAGTTGGTGTCAATGTAGAATGCTAAAATTGTAGAGAGATGGGATATTATGAAAATAAATGTCCTAAGAATCAGGGGAACTTACCTCATAAGAGGTCAAGGGATCAAGGCTATACTTATGCTATTACTACTGCTGAGGTTGATGCTCCGAAAGACATGGTGGCAGGTAATTTAATGGTTTCCTCACGTTTAGAAAATGCATTATTTGATTCGTGATCATCGCATTTTTTATCTCATCCTAGTTTGCTAAGAAAATTAGATATTTCCAATTTGATTTAACAAGAGTATTCTCAGTCAAAACTCTTAAGGGAAGTATCATTTCAATAATGTTTTGTGAATCAGTCCCCATTAGAGCACATAAATGTTCATTATCTACTGATCTCATTGTCATACCTATGATTAAGTTTGACATAATCCTCTGTATGGATTAGCTTTCGGACTATGATAAAAATATTTATTTTAAGGAGAAGGAGGTTACAATTTTTGATGATGATGATAAGGAGAACATTCTCTTTAGAGCAGAATCATCACCACCTAATTCTTATTTAGATCCACCCCCAGTAGCTCAACTAAATTTAATTATTAGGGAGGATGAGAATGAAATGACTGAGGGTGAGGAAAGGAATGTTCAAATAGAGGATATACCTATTGTGAAAGAATATTTAGATTTGTTTCCGGATGATTTACCTGGACATCCTCCAGAACGAGAATTTTAGTTTTCTATTGATTTAATTCCTGGATCAAGGCCTATATCTAAGACCCTTTATAGAATGGCCACTGTGGAATTAGTTAAAAAAAAGAAACAACTAGAGGAATTGAGTAATAAGGGATTTATTCGCCCTAGTGTTTCTCCATGGGGATCCCCTATACTTTTTGTTAAGTAGAAAGATGGATCTATGAGGTCGTGTGTTGACTACAGGGAGATCAATGCTATAACAATAAAGAACATGTATACCTTACCTCGCATTGATGATTTATTTGACCAACTGAATGGAGCTCAATGCATTTCAATGATCGACCTTCGATCTGGATACCATCAGTTGTGTGTGAATAAGGAAGACAATCCGAAGACAACATTGCGAAAAAGGTACGGGCATTAAAAGTTTACAGTAATTCCTTTTGGATTGAATAATGCACCCTCTGTATTCATGGATCTAATGAATAGAGTTTTCAAATAATATCTTGATGATTTTTTGGTGGTATTTATTGATGATATCTTGGTATACTCCAAAAGCTACGAAGATTATGAAAATCATTTGCGCATTATCTTGAAGACTCTTTGAAGTCATGAATTATATGGGAAGTTTAGCATGTGTGAATTCTGGCTTCAGGAGATTTATTTTCTTGGCTATATTGTCTGTAAGGATGGAATTTCCGTTGATCCTTATATGACCAAGGCAATCCATGAATGTCCAGCACCGAGGAGTATAACTAAGGTACACAGCTTTATTGGTTTGGTAGGTTGTTATCGACATTTTGTCCAGAATTATCCCGATTGGCTAACCCATTAATGAAGCTCACACGTAAAGGGGTTAAATTTGTCTAGAAAAAAGAGTGTGAAGAATGTATTGAAGAACTGAATATAATATTAGTCAATGCTCTTATATTGAGTCTACCATCGAGGAATTATGGGTTCGTTATTTATAGTGATGCATCAATGAATGGACTTGGTTGTGTCATTATGCAGAATGATAGGGTTATTGCCTATGCATCATGACAGCTAAAAATTCATGAACAGAACTATCCTACTCATGATCTCATGTTATCTTCTGTAATCTTTTCCTTGATGATATAGAGCAATTATCTCTATGGTGAAAAATGTGAGATATATACCGATCACAAGAGTTTGAAATATATTTTCTCACAAAAATAACTCAACATGAGGCAAAGGCGATGGATTGAACTACTCAAAGATTATGATTGCATGATACACTACCACCCCGGGAAGGAAAATAAGGTTGCATATGCTTTAGTAGAAAAGATCATGGAGTTTCTAACATGATGAGAGTGGAAAGAGATCATATTTTCATGGATCTAGTAAATATGGATATGGGAATCACCATGGGGGGTGAAACATCAAAACATTTTCAAATGTTTGCAAAACCATCTTTACTAAAAAGTATAAAGTGTTCTTAGGCCGATGATGAAGAGTTGAAAAAGAAGATTAAAGCTGTGAATGATGGGCGATTGAGTGACATTGTGGATGAAGAAGGAATTTTGAAATTTGGGAGGATACTTTGTGTTCCCGGTATACCTAATTTAAAGAGGTAATTGTTTGATGATTCTCATAGTTCCAATTTCTCTATACACCCTGTGAGCACCAAAATGTATTGATATTTAAAGGGACATTTTTGGTTGGACAACATGAAGAGAGAGATTGCTGATTTTGTGTCAAGATGTATGGTTTGTCAACAATAGAAAGCTGGAAGGCAATTGCCTGGTGGAGTATTGCAGCCTCTTCCCATACCTGAGTGGAAATGGGATAATATTACGATGGACATTGTCATGGGACTACCAAAGTCTCTTAGAAGTAATGACACAATATGGTTCATTTTTTATCGTCTCACGAAGTCATCCCATTTTCTTTTTATTAGAGAAGATCTACCACTTGAACTTCTAGCAAGACTATATATTGATGATGTTGTGAGACTTCATGGAGTACCCCTGTCAATTGTCTCGAATCATGATCCCCATTTTACATCAAGATTCTGGAAAATTCTTCAGAAGGCATTGGATACTGAACTTCATTTGAGCACTTCTTACCACCCTCAAACATATGGATAATCGGAATGAACTATTCAAACCTTAGAAGACATGTTGAGATCATGCTCACTTGACTTTCAGGGTATGTGGGATCAATATTTACCTCTGGTAGAATTTTCTAATAATAATAGCTTTCATTCAAGTATTCAGATGACACCATATGAAGCGTTATACGGAAAGAGATGTCGCACACCATCCTGTTGGGATGACATTGGTGAATGAAAACTTGTAGGCCTAGAACTGGTGGTGGAAACGATGGAAAAGGTGAATGTAATCCAAAACCACATCAAAGCAGCTCAAAGTAGGCTGAAGAGCTATGCTGACAACCGAAAGAAGGATTCGGAATTTTATGTAGGAGATCATGTTTTATTGAAGGTATCTCCATGGATGGGAGTTATACGTTTCATTAAGAAGGGAAAATTGAGTCTCAGGTACATCGGACCCTTCGAAATTCTAGAACGAATTGGGGCTGTATCTTACCGTTTGGCAATGCCGCCAAGTCTCTCCAAAGTTCACAATGTATTTCACGTATCAATGTTGAGAAAATACATGTCTGAACCAATGCATGTATTCACCTATGATGAATTAGAACTGGAACCCGATCTGTCTTATTGCGAAGAGCCCGTCAGGATTCTTGTTACAAGGGAACAAGTGCTGAGAAACCGGACGACTCGTCTGGTAAAAGTTCTATGGAGAAACCATAAGATGGAGGAGGCAACGTGGGAACCCGAGGAACTTATGATGAAAAATCACCCGAGTCTTATTATACAGTGATATTATATGAAATTTCAAGGATGAAATTATTTGAAGGAGGGGAGAGTGTAACACCCCACGCTTCCACGGTATGCTTCTCTTGGAATAAATACAGTAGTGTGTATTGTACGCACCTTCGAGTTCTAACACACACCACAACAAATAAAATTTGCCGTTATGAATAGTAATACCTACTTTTTGAAATTTTATAAATATTATCTTTCAAAATAGACTTTATTTTTGGATTCAGAATATCGAATTTATCCTAGGAAGAAATTTTGGAACTTTTCGGATAAATTTTATATTATGATGAATAGTGAAAATTAATAAATTTTAATTAAAAAAAGATTTTTTAATCAAAATAATTAATAGTGATAAATTATACTATTTAGTGGTTTTAAGGTATAATTAGAATATAATTTTACCATTTTATCCAATGGTGGTCATTAGAATTAATTTTACTTTTAAATTGGACAGAAACTATTGTCAATCTTTTGATTGATATTGTTTCTTAAAAACACACTATTTGTTTTGAGAACAGGAAGTAATAATAAAATTAATTAATTAAACTTATATGTTTGGAATTTTGTAAAATATACACCATTTTTTAATTCATAATAACAATTATATCTTAGGGTGAATTTTTGGTATTTTTCAGAAAAACTTCAATTTTTGATGAATAGTGAAACCACTAAGTGGTAGTTTAAAAACTAATTTTTCATGTAAATGAAACATTACCACTTCTATGATTTGATTTTAAAAAATCCAACATACATGGTTTTCATTATAATGTAAAATGTGGTTCAATGGGATTAAAATTATTATTTTTTGAATAGTAACTTTTATGTTTTATTAATCGCGATTAAATGTAATTAGTGAAATTTAAGGTGAAAATGATATTATAAAAATATGAAAATATCTTAACACTTGTCCTACCCTTATTTGATGAGTCATGGCCGACCAAGAAAATCCATGGGTAAACTTGGGGACTCCATAGAGCCACTTGGGTACGAAAATGACATTAATAACTTTTTATTTAAAGTAAAAATAAAATTGTCACAAACATGTGTTGTTTTACTAAAAATATTATTAAATGGGGTTATATAAGATAAAATTTTGACTATAAATATTCAATGGAAAAATAAAAAGAATATCTACATCATGGTAATTGTTTTATAATTTTTAGACATTAAATAACTTAAATTATTTATGACACCATGATGATGCAGTGATTGCCTCATTAATAAACGATTTAAATAAAATGAAAATATAATGTAATATCTAAGACATACAATTGTCTAAAACCTATTGTATGAGTATATTTAGAACCCTTATCACATTATCCTTGAAATATATAATTTTGGGGCCTCTTAAATCCGAAAATAACTTCATAATATTGTAACATTTCCTGAAATTCCAAGAGTGCCCCTCCTCTCCTCTTATAAAAGGCCCCCACCTCTACCACCTTATTCACACCATCAAGCCATTTGGCTCAGAAAAACTCTTCCCAAATACTCTCTAAATTTCTCTCTCTTTCTCCTAGAAGCCTAACTTTGGGCATAAGTCTTCCCAAGGGAGCCTTTGTCTCAAATAAAAAAGAGTTACCCGATTTTAAGGTAATGTCTTCTCTTAAGTTCTTTTGTTTTATTTTTCCTCTCCAACCCCTTAAAATCCTTTTACTCATTTATTTTGTAAAAAAATAGTATCTTAAATATACTAGGATGTTTTTATGATAAGTATTCTAGGTAAAATTACACACACCTCTGTCTAATGGTTAAAGAACATACTGTTTCCGTGGATGGAAAATTACTACCTCACGAAATGATGATTATTTTATCTTCTCCTACCACATCTCATGGTGGCCATTAAGATGTCAAGATATTTAAATATGATATATATTATTTTAATGTTTTCATTATGCTTCTGTATTTTTCATTTATGGCATACCTTTATGATTTCCATTATGGGTAAACACGATAATTTTATTTTAGGAAGTGCGGACTACCGCCCCCACGAAGTGATTTGAATCGTTAATGCCATATGTTGGACATATAAAGGCTGGAGTAAATTATATTATATATGATACTATACTGGAATTAAAATATACCTTTATATCATTATGATTTAATTCCATAATATATTAAATACAAATGAAAGTAGCATTCATGCATACGTATGGCTTACCGTCTCCATGAACGGTGCATTTCATTTCATACCTCTTAATGTTATGTAATATTATAAATGAATGTATATACTGGATATAAATGATATATATGATATCTAAATCATGAATATAATTCTGGATATAATGGATATTTTACCACATGAACAACTTGTAATTATAAGAAGTTTATTTTTGACTCAAGTACCAAAGATTGACAAAACGGCCGTTATTAAAATAAATAAATACATAATTTACATAACATGGTAATAAGTGATATAAAAGGAATAATGAACATGAAAAAGGTTCTTAAGCAAGTAAAAATTAACTCTAGTTTATTATTCATGAGATTCAAGAATGATTGAGTCAAGTCGGACATGAGGTAAGGGAACTTCTTGACCCAATTTCCGACCTTTGGTTTAATCTCATACTTTGAAATAATTTCATGATATTATTATGTCCTATATAGTATTTGTACATTCTTTATGTGTAATTATGGTGAATACACATAATAGATCTATTTTATTTAATAAAATGATCTTTGTAAGGGATATCATCTCAATCTTCTTTCATTGATGCATATTTTGTTTTATACACAAATTTCTTTTATATAGTGTATAAACCCCTTTGACTTTTACATTTATTCAAAAGGAATATTTGTATGTGAATCATTTTACTAAATGAAAAAAAGGAATGTTTTTCTTGTCGTACGTATGTGGCGACAACGACTTCTCCGCTGCCGTGACCATTATTTGAGTTTCGCCTTCCTCTACAAGCCAAAAATTTTTTTAAATGAAAAATAAATAACATGTTTTAATTTTCTTTTATTTTGGTATTGAAAATGGTTTTGATAATTTTTTTATTATATCAACGTGTTGTATTGATATCTTGTGATTGAAATGTGGAAATGTTATGTTTTCTTTATGCAGGTTTTATGTGATATGATTATGTTATGGTTTATGATATGTTTAAACTTGTTCATATGAGGAATGCATTGGACTTAATAAGTGACGGGTGGACCCACTATAGCTCCTCGATGCATCAGTAGGTCTCATGAGACAAACTAGTGTCTAGGAAAGAGGCCTTGACAAAATCTTATATGTAGTCTTGGCATGAGGCCTTGGATACGTGGTTATGATAGTCCGGAATTATGCATTCCATCATTATGAAAGTGGTTATTGATATTTCATGTGATTATTTGACTAGTAGAGTATCCATGTGAATTCGTAAATGGCATTATTTCATTTTATTTTTTCCATATTATGCTGAAATTCAAGTATAAACGGATTTTTGTTTTATTTATACATTTCCATAAATGTTAATGTTTATTTATGAAAGATTCCTCTATATTGATATACTTACTGAGCATCTGATCTCCCCCCTTCCAATGTTTAAATTTTTCCAGGATGTGAAGAAGTTTATTATGAATGACCTACAAGGATAGTATGAGGGGATATGAAGACAAGATGTTTTTGTTGTGTTTTTTTACTTTATGATTTAATGTTAGACTTATGAATGTATCTACTGTTTCCAAAGCTACTAAACTAATCGGTCTTTCGAGACATGACCTTTTGTGATCATTCCAATGTTGTGAAATAATGCACTGACTCTGGGTAAATGGGGTTGGGATGTTACATTGAGTTATAGGTAGATACGTCCTTTGAAGAGAATGAAAATTTTATCATTGATCTGATCACAAAATATCTACAAGGTAGGTCGGTTTCTTTACTTTAGGTTCTTTGGAATCACTAACATATATAAGAAAAGTCCCAGGACTGAGGGGATTTTTATCATGCTCAATGGATGTAACTATTTTCAGATTATCTACAACCCTCATAAGAGAAAATTGTGGACATGTTGTCTTAAGAGGGGGAAATTTTAAGATCATAGGTTTTCCTCTGTGGTGAAAATATTTTTAATTTCAGATTAATTCTATGGCTTTGACCAAATTTGAATTTATGGAGTGGCTATGGAGAAAATGAGGGTGTATAGGTCTTGTTTGGAGCCCGAAACCCCATCCAATGGAAGAAACCTCTTGGCTGCATGGTTAGTAAAAACTATACCACCCAACCCACATAGTTTTCCCAAACCATGAAGCGAGTCTTAATTATATGAATTGGGTGAATAGTTTATCTATCCATGTGACCATGGTTTCAAAACTACGTTAAATGTTTTTTATTTTTAGAAGTGTTAAAAAGCATGGTTTGAACATAGTTTCTAAAACCATGCACATGAACAATGTGACTCCCCTGCAAGGAATGTGGGAAAAAATGTTGGGACATGTTTTCCCAACCATATGTCCAAACTGTGCGACCTAGTAATTTTGGGGTAAATCATTGTTTTCCTATTAAATTATCTTATAATCCAAAAACATTTTTACTTTCTCTCTAGTGGATATATCCTTCACAATTTGAGCTTCTTCATTCTGTTATGGTTGGATTTGGTTCTATTTCATCTTAAAGACTCTAATTTAATAGATTTTCCTTTCATTAGATCCACTATGGTGATTTATTTATTCATCTTATTCCTTTATTCGTTTTTCTTCATATCACTGGTGTTATTATGGTGAAATCTAATGTTCTACATTTCAAGGATCTTCATTTATTTCATAGTTTTATTCTCATCCAGGTCATGTTAAGAGTTGATACGAGATCGGTTTTCCGCCATAGGTATATGGTAGGTGGTGTATACCATTTCCAAAAAATTATATTTTTTATAGCTAGCTGTCATTGTGCTGCACATTAATCCTTCTAGGAATTTACCATAAATTAATTAAATTCCTTGATTAAATATTTGGGAACATTATAGGTTTCCATTATAATACATTGATATGGTTGGAGGTCTTCATTTTCAATACATACCAACTTTTATATGTTTTTATGTATCTTCCCCACGTTATACCACATCATTGGGTGTGTTTGTGAGCTCTCCATCTTATTGGGAGCCTTTTTGAACTAATTGGGATTTTAGGAGATGGATTATTCCTCCTTACAATGTGATGAAATGTTGTTAAAAGGTAAAATGATTTGAATGTAAAATGTAGAAAGGGATGGAATAACTCATTGTTTTTCAATGATTATGAAATGAGGGTTTAATAGATTAATGAAATGGTTATGATCATATTGGGTTCCATATAATTTTAAACTCTAAGGATCTAGACTACTTTGGATGAATGGAACATTTCTACTCCCATGATCCGTCTTTCTTGGATCACATTGGAGATTCTCTATGGACATGCCCATTGGGATCTACCCATGTTGTAATGAAAATGCTATTGATATTCTCCAAATACTCAATGAGGATGCCTTTGTCATTTTTACCTTGTATCTGACCCATATTTGCATGAAATGATGATGATGTTTTGGCCAATTATACCTTGGATCTGGCCTATTGGTTTTGACACTAATTTAAAAGGCATGGTTTATTTGGGATGCCTTGGTCATTTATATCGTGGATTCATCCAATTGGTTCAAACACAAGACTATTCCAAAATGTTCATAGTGGATACTTTAAAATTTTAACATGTTTATAGTTGCTAGATTATAGTGAGACTTGGAAGGCTAGACAGTATCATATTTACATGTACCACACCATATTGTTCATTTATATAACTATAATATATCTTATAGTACTTCTTATTATATTCACAGACTATACTTAATATGGAAACCTTTGGTGGTGGCCTACTGAGTGTTATCTCAAACATTATTCCGGCTACGGTAGGGTAATCAGATAGAATTCATGGATGCAGGTATGGACTAAGGAATGTGCATACTTTATAATGTTTTATTGGTTAGTCATTGGAATATGGGAGCACATGATCAAGTTATGCACAGTATTCTATTAGTACATAGTCCTTTTGTTCTTTTTTGTATTACTGATTCATTTATTGTATGAATTCATGTTTCCATTTATTTTCGTACATTTTATATAGAGACATGATATGCGTAATTATTATATGATATTTCATTGGGAATGTTTATTACTATTTCTATATATATGGTTTATCATATGTTATTCATTAATTTAGTATGATTCCCCTTATTTATGCACTAGTGATGTCGATGTGTATCTTTGATCATGAGTGTATAGTCTCCCCATCATACCGTTGTAGACCCTCACTACTATTCATAAGCCTTTGGAATATTGGGAGGCATTGTTACGGCCATGTGACCAACTATATCGAGGCACGATTCAGTATCTCTCAGGTCAGGATGACATAGTATACCTCATGTGAAAGGAGTTCTATCTATTCAATGATTTTTTGAGTATTCTTGATGGATATTATTGAGTGATAGTTGAAGGACTGTCACCTCTACACGTAAAAAATTGACAACTAGAATCCTCATTCATAATTGGAGGACACCTGAACTCCGAATGTGTGATATAACTTTTACCTTTTTGATACGTATAGAACCTGGATAAATTTATCTTTATTTATAACTTTTAATAATCACACAGAACCAATAGAAAGGTACAAACCCTTTTTATGGGCACCATTCATTCAATGGAAGGATTCAAACAAGCGTTGTCATCACATGGTATCAAACATATGTTATGATAATATATGTATTTTGGGGTTTAATAATCATTAACCATTTTAATGATTATATCATGAATTTATATCCATAAATTAATAAACTCATGGGTTCATAATTAAGGGTAAACCATGTGTAAAATTTGGTAGTGGAAATTCCCTTGAAATCTCATTTTTCTAGCCTATCGTACACTCCAACAGATTCAAATGGTATGATTAGATATATGAAATTTTAATTCATATCAGTAGATATGATTTAGGTAATATCATAGAATATGATATAAGAATTTATTTCATTTATTATAGTATCCAAATTGCACAAAAAATCACATAAGGACTTGATAAAAAACATTATAACTCTTTCTAAAAACATCAAAACACTTTAGTATGTGGTTTATAAAAATCTCATCATTTTAGGACAATATTGTTGTCCAAAATTTAATCCTTATTTTAAGGCCGAACTATGTTACCCTTCCTCCAATTGTATTATTGATAATAAATATGAAATCATTATTTCATGAATATATTCAATGACTAGCATCTTGAAAAACATTAGTTCTACTAAAGCTATAAATGTTTCTTGAGTGATCTCAATCAAACGTACTATTGTATCATTATGACCATTTAAATGATATTATTTATCACATATATTGTTTTTATACCAATATAATCTATTTTTCCATCAAATTTAGAATCCACTATAATTATAACATGTCAATATATTATAGTATATCTCATTCATTTATGATTCATTAAATTAAACAATTCACTTTTACGAATACATCACATCACATTTATCTATTTGATTACCACATCACAACTAAGAATGTACATACATTTCCATAGTATAATTCTAGAATGGGACCATATTTATTTACCCATAATTAAAGTGTAAAAATTACAACTTGGTTGAGCTCCAACCAATGACATGATCAACCACATATCCAACCACTGAAAATTTAATAATCCTTGAATATTACTTAAGAATTTTTTGGAAGAATTACGATTTCGTTGATAAATATATCACCATCACCATCCATCGGTAATTTTGTTTCATATTATGTATATAATTTTATTTAAATCAATGATCATCTAAAATTTCATGTGATATAATTTTCTTGGTAAGTCCAGATAATAAGTCTCACCCTATTACCTTATGAGTCTATTCTTATAAATCTTATAAAACTATTTTAATAGAATTAAAGATTATACTCATGCTAATATTAACATATAATCATTTTTCATAGTACATCATGATGGTCATCAAACAGGGAAAACTAATATTCATTCATTTAGGGGATATTAATCACTCCACAACATTAAAAATATGAAAAGAACATGTAATAATTATTAAATGGATACTTCCTTTTTTTACATGATATTTTCTATATTTTTAAAATCATATAAAAATACATAAAAACATAAAAAAACATTCCCAACATATAATATATGATAAAATACTAAAAAACCATAAGTTCATTACACATTTAGGTGTTTTGGTAACCTTATTACATACCTTTGTAATTATTATAACATATTAATGAGACCATTAGATAAAAACTCTCAAAACAATCTTCAGTGAGTAAAATCTATGAAGAAATATTGTCACAAACCAACATGGGTTGACCCAAAACTAGTCACCGGAGATTGCCCGCGGGATGGCCTAAGGGGCATTCCTAATCCCCATGGGCTAGAAACTAGTGTCGGGCATAAAAAATCTAACCATTGGGAATGATTTGTCCCATGAACAGAATATAAACAAACAAATAAAGACTGACGAATTGAGAATAAGACTAGTAGTGGAATGAATGTAAATGTACATACCTCATTGTGACCCTTCAGGTCACCACCCAACTCAGAACAAAGTCTACTCCATCATTGAACAGGTGAACCTGGAACCTGAACAATAAACTGAACCAGCAACTGGAAAGATATAATAGGAGTGAGTATCGAGGTGCTCATCGGGATTCCAAGAATAGAACACTGAATCAAACGACTCTTTTCCAAAACAATACACTGACAGAAGTTTGAAATAAAGATATAAAAGTAGGGTTTTCACATTTTAAAATATTCAACTTGTTGTTCTCATTTAGAAACCCAACACACGCTACACACCATTTCCAAAATCATTTTCCATTTTATAAATGATGTTCAAAACAGAAAATACCAAAGCTAGGCTAGATTAAAACAAGTAAAAGTGCAACTGAAAATAAACCAATGCAATGAAAAGTAAATAAGAAGTGTAATTAATCCAGTAACCATGGGTGATCATAAATATCCCTAGAAGACCCCTGGATGTACTCGGTTTTAGAACCACCTACCGGTGTATGGTGAAGCTCCTAATTCTATAACCAACTGGCCTCCCTAACTGACCAAACCAATGGCGAAGCCCGCATGGCCTAACAACAAATCCAGGGGTACCAACCCATCTAATTGGGGTTGGTCAGCAACCGCCACTCGATCATCTAAAAGATGCTCATGAACCCATGGTGACTATAATAATACTTTATAAGTAGGAAGGCCCTCGCACTCGTGACTCATCTCACCGCACTTGCCTACCCCAAACAGGGACACTTCCTATACATTCTCTAATAAAGGGTTACCCTAGGTAAGAGCACCCCATATACTTATATATATTCATACATGTAAAACAAAAAAATTTCCAACTGGTTCGTCACATCTTTCGGTTATGAAAACCATTTTATTAAACACTTGTAGTTCTAAATCGGGCCTTTAGTTTTTCATAATCAAACGCCATTATAAAAACATTGCACAAGCTCTTCAAAAACATATCTAAAACACCATTTTGTATTTAAAAAGCTAAACGGGCCCTTAGGTTCCAAGTTTCAAAGCATTTCAATGAAAGTCTAATATTGATATTACGTTTGATTTTGTAAAAACAAGCCAAGTGTCGCCTTACACCACACACTCAACAAAATATATACACCAAAATCCAAATAGGCATATACGCAAGGATTTATTTTCAAACCAATTTAAATAACCGCAAAAAGGAACCCACATCCTTTAGAAAACAGGAACTGCTTATCAATCAAAGATTCAAGAAAAATTCAAATTCACCGAAACATGAAATTATTTCTATAAAACACTAATTCCATAAAACGTTTATAAAATCAATCACCACTCAAGACCTCTAACAATACCTTATGTAGATAAAGGAAATGAGTTCAACAATGTTTGGAAGGCATAAACATGTGTGTAAAAAGAGGAGCATCCAAAAAACCAATTTTTTAATTAAATATTTCATCAGGAAAACACTACCACAAGTTAATAATTTACATAAATGGGGTGCGAAACATAATCCATGATTTAATTATAAAAACACAAGCATTAAATGGATTAAAACGAGGAACAACGACATAGAAACAACTAGACATTACCAATGAAATATTTCAAATCCATTTTAACACTTTTAACAATCAAAGAAACCCTGCAATGAATATATATCAGGATTATAAGGGTGAGAATAACATTTATAAATTAAATGGAACCCAACAAGTGCCTATGGAAAACTTCAGAAAGAGATAAGGTATGGAAACACCTACCTCAAACAATGGTCATGCCATGATTTCTAACTGAAGTATCATCTCAATAGCACGCACGCACACACACACACACATATATATCCTTAAACTAATGGACTTGTTACCTGAACCATGAGGGAACACGCACACATAAGACATATATATCTATACATATCCAAGCCTTGGAATATGCATGTTCGCCTTCGAAACCAACTAAAACTACATATGATAAACCCCCAAGACTCAAAAACACCACAAATCCCTAAAATAAAATTTAATCCCATAAATGAAATCAAGATAAAATTCAAAAACCAACCCTACAAAAATCACAATGTTCACAAGTAAAACCTAGACCACACTTTCAACATTTTTACAAAACAAAACTAAGGGAGACACCCCCCAAATCACATCAATGTATTTTAAAAGCTCATATCACAATTTATCAACACACCAAGTGCATAAACACACAATCATAATTTGGGAATCACTCTAATGACCAATTTTTCAACAATTCATCAATGTCAAAAATAAAAAAAATCTAAAAGAGAATACCATAGTAATGAGAATTACATATGAAAAGTTATCAAAATATGATATGGCACCTGAACAACCCTATCATCATAGACGCATATTGATATAAACCAAGAACTGAATCAAAACATTTTCTTAATCTATTCTAAACATTTAAGAACTCTATAGCATGCTAATTAAGGGCATAAAAATGCTGAGAAACTAGTTTTAAAACTAAAATAAAGTGTGCAAACATTATTGGAGAACTCTAGAAATAAAATACGTGAATTTTCATACCTCAAAGGTGCATGAATACAACCCCGCATCAATGGAAGGTAATGACGAAATTTGCATACCCTGTGCAAACCCTAAAATATAAGAAACATGCTCAAATAAAAACATGTTGATTAGGGTCGGTACATCACAAAGAAATCACCAAAAACATGAAAGATAAAACACCAAGAAAGATACCAGAGAGGGGGGGGGGTCGCGCCAGTTGAGGGTGGTGCAGTCGGAGCAGGAAAGGTCGGCCGGAGGTCAGGGAGCTGGGGTGGTCGGATGACGCAGGGAGGGGAAGGTGCGGGTGACAGCGTATTGAGGAGGAGGCTGGGAGGGTGGGTTGTGGCTTATGGAGGAGAAGGTCGGGAGGCAGCCACTGCCAGAGGGAGCCTCAGTGAGGGGGTGCATGCGTAGGAATGAATCATGGGGGCACTATACGATTTTGGGGGGGTGTCACGGGTAAGGGGAGAGGGTGGGGGGAATGGTAGATTTAGGGTTTTAATAAAACATAATAATAAAAATAGTAATAATAATAATAGTAGTAAGAGTAAATAATAAATAAATAAACTAAAACCAACCCCAAATTTATAGTAAAAATATATTTCACTCTTGTTTTTTTATTTCTAAGAATATTAATATTAATGAACGTTTAATAAAAATAATACTATTAAAAATTTAATAAGAATAATAATAGTAGTAATAATAATAATAACAATTACAATTAAATTACGATTCATTAATAATTATATTAATAAAAAAATTTAGATCACTATAATATTATTCACCATTTTTAATAATAACATTATTACCTACATCATAATTAATTATTATAATTACATTTTTAAACATTTTACTTATTTAATTTGTGTGGAATATTTTTTCATTCAAGTGATAGACACCTGCACAACACATGAGAAGATCACATGGCTACCGCACACCATGCGATGACCGCGCATGGGTATGAAACCCGTTTATAACATCAAATCATAAAAAATTTCAAACACGGACCCAAACCCAACCCGGTCTAAAAGATGCAGGACCGAGAAAAGAATATAAAAAGGCATTCATGGTCAGCGTATGACAATTCTCCTCACCATAGATAGTTTCTTCCCCCAGAAAGTCACGAAGCCAACAGTCGACCAAACATGAGTCAATGCCTAGACAAAAACATAGAAAACTGAGAGGCTCGGGGTTACCATTACCAACAGACATCTGACCCGACCAACTCAAGAAAAATCATCGGCTGAAGTTTAGGGGAGAACTCAATAGGATTCCCCCCACCACAAAAATTTACGAGCACGGAAACCACGAAACCCGAACACCCCACCCGGGGGGGAAGAAGGGAACTCCGAAATCAAACTCATACAACCTTCTCAAAGCCTACAGAACAACTCCACCTCTAGAATTTAAAACCATTACCGGGAAAATGAATACATTGGGGCACCAGGACAGAGGAAACCCCTACAAAACCGAAACACACTATAGAAAAACACATGGAGAGGTGCTCGAACTAAGAAGGGGCCTAGAAACACTACCAATTAATTCATGAAACCAAACATTCCCCTGACAATGTCAATTGAGAGTAACTAGGAATCAGGATGGGCCCACTATTCATAGGACCAACTCCCTTGATATAATACTCATAATTAAAATAAAACATTTAGAGCAGATTAGGCCACTTGGATTGCAGTAAAATGAGCTCATCACACCACAACAATGAGTATGAGTTTACAAAGACAACATGAATTAGACAAGAAAACCTTGGATATTTCTAACAGAATTTGAAAACATGATCTGAGTCGATGTTCAACACACCCTCGACAACTCCTGATTGTGCGCGAGCTTTACCTCGAGACCTGTGGTTGGGACCCTAATGGTTGAGGCATCTCAATCCTCACAGTCAAGCATTTGCATCCTCAGGTCCTGAACTCATTCCTCCCAAATGACACTTCTTTCAGAACTCTCACCGATCACCTAAACAACTGCATAGTAGCAAGACTTCTGAGGGATGTGACAAGGAGACTTAGAATGCCTGAACTGGCCACACTATTGGCATGCATGAGAACGGTCCAACAAACTGGGATTTGTATAGTCGAAGGTCCCTTCCAGATGATGAACCTTCACAAGGGCCTACCCCCACCAACTACATCCAGACACTAACGATGATGAGACATCCCACCCTTACTAGTCTAGAACTGAACCCTAAAATAACTCTAGGATGATGCGAAAATTAACTACCATGGGAGTTACCAATATCCCGAATACATGCTATCTTTTTGAACTATACAACTGCCTTTAACAGACTTTGATTACCTCGATAAGCAGTCAACACACACAAAGAACTCGGAACTGTGCATAACTCTTTAACAACATTTTGAGGCATTCTGGGCGGCATAATTACAACAACTCTAAAAACAACATCGAAACCAACATCAACCAAAAACTCAATCAAAGAAACAACACAAGGCAAGGAAAGAGGACCATAATCCAATCATATACAAACACAAGTAAAAATCACTTTTCTAAAACCATCATTCCTTTAAAATATTAAAAACTTACATATGGAACCTTATGAACCATCACATATGTGTTCATTCAATCTCACTCACATCATCTGCAAACAAGTTCACCCCACACACTCTCCGCACATACCCATGCATGTGTAACCCTCCATAAAGAGTTCAAAAGATCAAAAACTTCTTTTCTTTACCAAATTCAAAACACATACCCTATTTTTTTAAAACCGATTCACTTGCTCTTTAAATACCGACATTACTAATTTTAAAATCAATTTTGAAGAAACCACTTTTTTAATTTAGAAATAAATTTCATTTTAACCCTAACTCACATCAACCGAGTTCAAAACAAAACACAGCCAACAATAAACCATCAGAATGAGGGACTAGTGTACGTGCATAACTAGGCGACATGGTGGTGATTCATTCCCATGTAAGGCATAACACTATGAGGACTTTAAACCGGACACTTGGACTCTACATGGGTCACCAACACATGTGGGGACGCAACGTGAACCGATTCGACCCCATTCTCATCCCTCAATTCAAAAAAAAAACAAAGAAAAGAGACTCAAATCCCAGACTACCCATGGTAACTCAAGTCTCATTGTGAGCGGTGGTGATCAGATACCAACCTGAAACCTACCTCATGAGTCCCAACAGTTCTAATCTATATCTACTAGACAACCCAAATAACAAGGGTCTCCTCTGATACCATTTTGTCACGAAAAAACCTGGGTTGACCCTGAACCGGTCACCCGAGTCGGCCAGCAGCATGGACCGAGGGGTGATACCAATCCCCATAGTCTTGCAACTAGTGTCAGGCATCAGAAATATAACTATTGGGAATGATTTGTCCCATGAACAAAAGATAACCAAAAAATAAATACTAAAAAAACTATAATAATACTTGTAGTGTAATGAAAGTAAATACACATACCTCCTTGTGACACTTCAGGTCACCACACAACTCAGATCAAATTCTACTCCAACATTGAGCAGTTGAACCTGGAACCTGAACAAGAAACTGAACCAACAACTAGAATGATATAATAGGTGTGGGCACCGAGATGCTCAGAAGGGATGCCAAAAATAAACCACTGAATCCAATGACATTTTTCCAAAATAGTACACTGACACAAGTTTGAAATACATATATAAAAGTAGGTTTTTCACATTATAAAATATGCAACATGTTGTTCTCATTTAAAAACCCAACACATGCTACACACTATTTTAAAAATCAATTTTCATTTAATAAATGAAATACAAAACAGAAAATACGAATACTGGGCTAGAGTAAAACTTGAAAAAGTGAAACAAAAAATAAACCAATGCAAAGAATAGTAAACAAGAAATATAAGTAATCAAGTAATCATGGGTGATTCTAAACATCCTTAGAAGAACCCAGGACATACTCAGTTAACAAACCACCTTCCAGTGTATGGTGAAGCTTTTAAGTCTAATACCAACTAGATGCCCTAACTGACCAATCCAGTGGCAAAGCCCACCTAGCTTGACAACAATTCTAGGGGGTACCAACCCGTCTAATCGGGGTTGGTCAGCAACCATCACTTGATCTTCATAAAGACACATAGGAACCCACGGTGATAATAATAATATTATGTAAGTAGGAAATCCCTCGCACACGTGACTCATCTCACTGCACATGCATACCCCAAATAAGGAAACATCTTATGAGTTCTCCCATAAAGGGTTACCCAAGATAAGAGCACCCCATATACTTATATTTATGCCTACATGTCAAACATACAAAGTTACAACCAGGCCATCACATCATTCGTTTATCAAAACCACTTTATTAAACACATGGAGTTGTAAATCGGGCCTCTAGTTTCTCAAAAACAAATTCCATTGTGAAAACATTGCAAAAACTCTTCCAAAACAAATCTAAACCCCATTTTGTATTTAAAACCCCAAACGGACCCTTAGGTTCAAAGTTTTAAAGCATTGCAATAAACTTTTTGTGGTGATATTACATTCAATTTTGTAAAAGAAAACAAAGCATCTCCTTATACCACACACTCAACAATATATATATACAAAAATCCAAATATGCATATACACATGGATTTATTTTCAATCAAATTTAAAGAACCACACAAAGATACCCAAGTCATTTAGAAAACATGACCCGCATATCAACAAGGATTCAAGAAAAATTCTATTTCAAAGAAACAAAAAATCATTTCTACAAAAACACTATGTTCTATAAAAATTTTCTACAAAAAAATACAACTCAAGATATCCAACAGTGCCAATTGAAAATAAAGGTAGTTAGTTCAACCAAGTTCGGAAGTCATAAAATTGTGTGTAAAAAGGGAGAATCCAAAAATCCATTTTTAATCAAATATTTTAATATAGAAACACTTCCATAAGTTAACAATAAACATAAATGCGGTGCGAAATATAATCCAAGGTTTAATTGAGAAAACACAAGCATTAAATGGCTTAAAACTGGGAACATGAGCATGGAAAGACCTACACATACCCAAGGAACTATTTTAAAGCCATTTTAAACACTTTTAACCATCAAAGAATCACTAAAATGAACAAATATCATGATTATAAGGGTGAGAATAACATTTAAAAATTAAATGAAACCCTGTAACTTGCTATGGAAAACATTGGAATGAGAGAACGTACGGAAATGCCTACCTCGAACAATGGTCATTCCATGCTTTCTAACTCAAGAAATAGCTCGCTCGCACAAACGCCCTTATATATTTATAAATATATCTTTAAAATGATGCACATGTTCCCTGTGCCATGAAGGAACATGAACATAGAAGACACTTATATCTATATATATCCATATCTGGGAATATGCATGTGTGCATTCGAAACCAACCGCAACTCCCTATGATAAACTCCCATGATTCAAAAACACCAAAAATCCAAAAAATAAAATTTATTCCAAAAAAACCACTCAAGATACAATTCAAAATCCAACACTACAAAAATGAAAAATTTCACAAGTAAAACCCAGACCACACTTTCACGATTTTTACAAAACTAAACTAAGGGAGACACCCCCGAAAATAACATCAATTTATTTTAAATGCCCGTATCATAATTTATCAACACCCCATGTGCATAAACACATGAACCTAATTAGTGAATCATGCTAATGAAATTTTTTTAAACAATTCATCAATGTCAAAGAATCACAAAAATCTAGATGAGAATACCATAGCTAAAAGAATTATATTTAAATAAATATCAAAATAATATTTTAACTTAAACAAGAAAATCATTGTAGATGCATATTGACATAAACCGGGAACTGACTCAAAACATATTCTTAATCAATTATGAAAATTATAGAACTCTATAACAAGATAATTAAAGTCATAAATGAGCTGCGAAACAAGTATTAAAACTAATAGAAAGAGCACAAACATTAGTGGAGTGCTCAGGAAATAAAATACACGAATGTGCATACCTCAGAGGTGTGTGAATACAACCGTGCATCAATGGAAGTTAAAGAAGAAATTTACGGACTCTTCGCATACCCTAAAATTTATAAAACACACCCAAATAAAAACCCATCGATCAAGGTTTGGACATCAGAAACAAAACACCAAAAAAATGATTGTGAAAACACTGAGAAAGATACTGGATAGGGGGGGAGTCGGCCCAGTTGAGTGTGGTGCGGTCGGAGCAGGCGAGGTCGGCCGGAGGTCAGGGAGTCAGGGTGGTCAGATGACATAGGGAGGGGAAGGTGCGGGTGGAGGCGTAGGGAGGAGTAGGATGGGAGGGGGGATTTTTCTTAGATAGGAGAAGGTCGGGAGGTGGTCGCGGCTGGAGGGAGCTCCTACAAGAAGGTGTGGGCGCATGAACGTACCAGGGGGATGCTGCGCGATTCCGGGGGGGGGGGGGGGGGTGTCGTGGATAAGGGGAGAGTAAGGGGGGAGGGCAGATTTAGGGTTTAAAAAACATAATAATAATAATCATAATAATAATAATAATAAATCATACATATATAAACTAATACCTAGCAAAAAATAATAAAAAATATATTTCACTCATGTTTTTTTATTTCTAAGAATAATAATATTAATGAATGTTTAATAAAAGTAATACTAATAAAAATTTAATAAGAATAATAAATGTAATAATAAAAATAATTAAAATTTCAACTAAATTATGATTAATTAATAATTATATAAATAACAAATTTTAGATAACTAAAACATTATTCACCATTTTTTAATAATAACATTTTTACTTACATCATAATTAATTATTATAATTACACTTTTAACATTGTACTTATTTCATTTGGGTAAAAAAATTATTTATTTTGAGTGATAGACACCTGCACAGCACATGAGCCGATCACACGGCTACCGCTAACCATTTAGTGACCACGCATGGGTCTGAAACCCGCTAATAACAGCATAGCATCAAAAATTTCAAACACCGACCCAAACCCAACTCTATCCAAAACATGAGGGACCGAGAAAAGAATAAAAAAAGTCATATGTGGTTAGGGTGTGACAAATATTGTTTTAATAATTGTGATATTTAGAAATCATATTCCATGTTTTCAAATCCTTGCAATATTTAAACTCATTAACTCTACAACCTCTATTATTAAAATCTTTATAAAATATTTTGTCTATACTTAATTCTTTTTACGTTCATTATAGAAAAGTTTGGAACAATATACATAAACAACTTCAATGAAATATTTTAATAATTATTGTAACTATTTTAATTAATCTTATACTAGCTTAACCTAAACCTTTTATCATATAAGGTGACATTGAAATTTTAATTTCACTAGAATAATATATAATTTGTTAACTTTGAACACCTCTTAGTCCAAAAATTCTACCACTACCCTATTAGAAACTATATCCACTTCAATATCTTACTAATATACAAAAACAATTCTGGGTTAGGATATCAAATTTATTTCATATTAGGAGGAATATTTGACAACTAAACTATTTTTCCATATCATATATATTATTCTACGAGTTTGATGCATTTTTGTAACATCCCAAGTAAGTAATGAATAATTGATATTTTTATATATGTCTATTAATGAATTAGATAGTGTTTTAGAGGCTTAAAATGAAAATAAATCTAATCTTAAACATGGAATACGGTAATATTTTTTTAAAAGATTGTTTTACTGCCTTTTGATGGAAACCCATTTTTAAATATATATTTTGACAATTTTATAAGCTATGTTTGTAAAAATAATCTTATTCTTTATTATTGGGACATAAAAATTTACTTTTTGTGAATTTTTGGTATTTTTCAGACAATGTTAATTTTTTTGATGAATAGTGAAAAATACTGCATTTTAAATCAGAACTTCTTTTTAATATAATTTATTTATATGATTAGATTATCTTTTGAATTGGTTTTGAAGTGAAATTAGAATATATTTTTACTATTTAATCCAATTGTGGTAATTGGAATCAATTTCACTTTGAAATTGGACTTAAACTGGTGTCAATCTTTTGATACTTATTGTTTCATAAAAACATGCTATTTGTCATGACGACGGAAATTATTTATTAAATTAATTAATGTGACTTATATGTTTTGAATTTTGTAAAATAGATTTCATTTTTGAATTCTGAGTATCAAATATAGCTTAGGATGAATTTTTGGTAATTTTCTGAAAAACTTCAATTTCTGATGAATAGTGAAACCACTTAGTGGTACTTATAAAAACTAATTTTTCGTTTAAATGAAATTTTACCATATTTTTGTTTTGAATTTCAAAAATCCGACATACATGGTTGTAATTAAGAATTAAAATGTTGTTCAATGAGATTATAATAATTTTTTGGTGAATAGTAACTTATTAAGTTTTTAATCGCGATTAGAGGTAATTAGTGTAGTTTAAGGTAAAAATAATGCTTTAATAAAATGAGATGAGCATGAAACATGTCCTACCCTCATTTTATGTGTCATGGACTACCAATACAAGACATGGGTCATCTTGGGGACCCCATGGAGCCACCATGGTTGGGAAATCACATAAATAACTTTTTATTTAATGTTAAAGTAAAAATGACACAAACATGAGTTATTTTACTAAAACAATTTTTACATGGAGTTATAGAAGTCAGATATTTGACTATAAATATTCATTATAAATCTAAAAAGATTTCCTACATCATAGTATTTTGTTTATAATTTTTATACATTAAATAAATTAAATTACTTATGACATCATGATGATGCAGTGATGACCTCATTATTTAACGATTTGAATAAAATGGAAAGATAATGTAAAATATAAGACCTACACATGAAAAAACCCAATTGTATGAATGTATTTCGAACACGTATAACCCTATACTTGAATTATATCAATGTGGGACCTTTTGAATCCGAAACGCATTTTAAAATAAAGTAACTTATCTTTACTTTCCAAGAGTGCCTCTCCTCTCCTCTTATAAAAGGCCCCCACCTCTACATTCTTACCCACACTCCCAAAGCCTATGGCTCGGCCAACCCCTACCCATTTTGTCTCTCCACTTCCCTATCTTACTCGTTAAAGCCTCACATTGGGCAGAAGTCTTCCCAAGGAAGCCTTTGAGCTCAAACCAAAGAGAGTTACCCGATTTTAAGGTATTGTCTTCTTTTGAGTCCTTTTGTTTTATTTTGCTTCTCCAGCCCCCTAAACTCTTTTTATTCTTTTCTTTTGTAACAACTAAAGTATCCTAAGTATACAAGGATGTTGTTATAATATTTATTATAGCTACAATTACACACACCTACATCTAATGGTTAACGAACATACTGTTTCCGTGGATGGTGAATTTATGCCTCCCGAAACGATGATTTTTCAACATTCTTTTAACACCTTCAAAGGTTGAAATTAAGATTTCACTATATTTATATATGATATATAATATGTTTATGTTTTCCTTAAGCTTCTGTTTTTTTTCATTTTGTTCATACCATTATGGTTTCCATTATAGGTAAACGCGATATCTTCATTTAAGGAAGTGCGGACTACCGCCCCCTCAAAGTGATTTGATTCGTTAAATACCATATGTGGGAAATATAAAGGATGGAACTATGGTATAATATATGATATTATAATGGAATTAAAATATACCTTTATATCATTATGATTCCATTCTATAAAATACGAAATAGTGATGAAAGTAGCGTTCATGCATACGTACGACTTACCGTCTTCATGAACAGTGCATTTAATTTCTTACCTCTAAATGATTATGTAATATTATAAATGCATGTATATACTGGATATATAAGATATATAAATAATGATTATAATTCTGGATATAATGGATACATGAACAACATGTAATTATAAAGGATTTATTTTTGACTCAAGTACCAATGATCGTTAAAACGACCGTTATTAACTTAAATATTTACATAGTGTTCATGACATAGAAATAGGTGATATAAAAGGAATAATGAACTTGAAAAATATTCTTAAATAAGTAGAAATTAACTCAAGTTTATTATTTAGGACATTAAAGAACGATCGAGTCAAGTCGGACTCGAGGTATGGGACTTCGTCTTAATCTCCTTTCATTGAGGCATATTTTGTTTTATACACAACCTTCTTTTATACGGTGTATAAACCCCTTTGATTTTTACGTTTATCCAAAAGGAATATTTTTTATATGAAGCGTTTTACTAAACGACAAAAGGGAATGTTTTTGTCGTACGTATGCGGCGACAACGACTTCTCCATCGTCGTGACCGTTATTTGAGTTTCGACTTCCTCTACTCGCCATACCTTGTTTTTAAAAGAAAAATAAATACCATGTTTTACTTTTCTTTTATTTTGGTATTGAAAATGGTTTTCATTATGTTTTTATATCAATGTGTTGTATTTATATATTTTGATTGAAAGGTGGAAATGTTATGTTTCCTTTATGCATGTTTTATGTGATACGATTATGTTGAGGTTCATGGGCATTATTATGAAGACAGGTGGTTCCATGATAAACTAAGGGTGGGTGAGCCCGATATAGCTCTCCAATGCATTGGGTAACGTGAAGGAGTGAAACGTTAAGGTTTCTCCGAAGAGAGTTAGGGAATATACTGTGAGGGGTATTCCAAATGTAACCAAGAGGGTTACTCGCTACGTAAGGATGTTTTGAATGCCTCAAGTTACCTTTATGTCTTATGATTTCTATGATTTATTCATGATTTGATGAGGTATGTTAAAGTGCTTATGTTTTATGGGTAAAGTATGATTTCATTCATATGTATATATGTACCCATGTTTACTTTCCATATTTTTATATCCCTTACTGAGCTTTTTATGCTCATCCCAAGTTTTTTTGAAATTTTTTTCACAGGTCAAGGGAAACGTACATGATATGATGATAGTGTCAAGGAAGTGTCAAGAAAGAATCCATGTTTTCTTTTAAATATGTTTCTTTTGATGGGAAAGAAGAATACTATCTTTATGTAACCACTTTGTTTATATGTGGAATGTAATGAAAGTTTTATGATCTAATTCTCTAAAACTCTATACCCGAAAAAATCCTCAATGTGTAATCTTGTAATAACTCAAGATTAAGTAAGGTTTAAGGCTGGGGCCTTATAGATGATATCAGAGGTCGGTTTAGATAACCTTAGGAGATATAATTATATTAAATGATTATCCAAAAATATTTTTTTTTTGAAATGGAATAGAATTTGAAGATTACCATGTTGCTTCATTTAAGACATGTTTGTTCAGAATGGTTTTCCGTAGAGGAAACGAGCAAGAAGTGATAGGAAGGCATGCAAAAGGAAATAACCTTCCGAATCAGCATCCTGAGATGGTCGGAATTGGAACTGAACAGTTTGTTGCAGTAATGGAGCAGTTGAATCAAGCGATAAATGGTGGTGGTATCCATGCACGAGATCAGCCAGATCAACCGTAGAGGAACATGTCAGTGGTGGAACATTTCATGAGGAAACATCCCCCATCATTTAGAGGATCATCTGACCCTGTGCTAGCTGAAGGGTGGATTAAAGCACTGGATAATATTTTTGATGTCATGGAGTGTTCAGACAATCAAAATGTTAGTCTTGCTATTTATCATTTGGAGGGTGAATCAGATCTATGGTGGTCGATGGTTAAAAATATCAGGGACACTGATGAGATTGATGCTCTTGACTGGGATGAATTCAAAGGTATGTTTCTTGAGAAGTATTTTCCTAAGGCTGTTCGACATAGGATGGAAAAGCAATTCTTGGAATTGAGGCAAGAGGAAGACTCAGTGGCTACCTATGAAGAAAGGTTCACTTGATTGGAAAGGTATGCTCCAAATTTTATCTGAGACCTTGATAGTAAAATCAATCCTTTTTACTCAGGATTAAAGCCAAAATATCGAAGGGCATTAGCTTCTCGTGAGTTTAAAAGTTATGAAAATCTTTTTCGATGTGCTGAGAAGGTGTAAATGGAGTTTTCCGATGATCAAGTGTTCTATAAAAACCAACAGAAGAAGAGACCGAGGTGGCAGGAGAAAGGTAAGAATTCTTCAAAAAAGTCTGATGGTAAGGAAACTAAGTTTTCAGTTTGTGATAAATGTGGCAAAAGGCATGCTGGGGAATGTCTTCTGAATTCTAGAAAGTGCTATCGATGTGGTAAGATGGGACATAAGTGTAACACCTCAGGGAAATGAAGAATAGACATTTTCATATTTATCCATATTTGTGAATAAAGTATTAATATTAATTTAAAGGGTTGCTATGTTCGATATCGTACCCGATACACAACAAAGAGTTTCATTGAATTCTTACGTTGCACTCTAGTAATAAAATAATATTATTTTAAATGTTAGTTAACAAGTAGCCGTTGTACTGGCAGGAATGGATAGAAATAACTAAAATATGTTTAGATATGTTTTTAAATGTTTATACTTTTACCCAATAAAAGATAAAAGCTTAAAATACGGAAAGAGTTCAATTTTACGGGCATATATACTCTAATTTTCACTAAAGGTTCACTTATCACCTTTTAATGGTGAACCGTCATTAAATATAGTTCTGATCACTCTTATACTTTATTTTGGACCAAATATAACTCTTCTTTAGAATCGGGACATCAAAATTTACTTTTTGTAAATTTTTGGTACCTTTCTGATAAAGTTCATTTTTTATGAATAGTGTAAAATGTTGTATTTTAATTCAAAACCACTTTTTAATCTAAATTATTTATATGATTAGATTATTATTTTAATTGTTTTTAAAGTGAAATTAGAAAATATTTTTACCAGTTCATCCAATGGTGGTCATAGGAATCAATTTCACTTTGAAATTGGACTTAAACCGGTGTCAATCTTTTGATACTTATTGTTTCACAAAAACACACTATTTGTCATGACAACGGGAATTAATTATTAAATTAATTAATTTGACTTATATGTTTTGAATTTTGTAAAATGGACTTCATTTTTGAATTCGGAATATCAAATATAGCTTAGGGTGATTTTTTGGTAATTTTTGGAAAAACTTCAATTTTTGATGAATAGTGAAACCACTAAGTGGTAATCAAGCAAACTGATTTTTCAGTTAAATGAAAGTTTACCACTAATGTGTATTGAATTTTGAAAATCCTACATACATGGTTGTCATTAAGAAGTAAAATGTGGTTCAATGAGATTAAAATAATTTTTTGGTGAATAGAAACTTTTTTTTCATTAATCGCGATTAGAGGTATTTAGTGTAGTTTAAGGTAAAAATGGTATTATAAGAATGTGAAAACACCATGACACTTGTCCTACACCTATTGGGTGAGTCATGTCCGACCAAGACAAGCCATGGGCCAACTTGGGGACCCCATGGAGCCACTTTAGTTGGAAAATGACATTAATATATTTTTATTTAATGTTAAAGTGAAAATGACACTAACATAAATTGTTTTACTAAAATAATTTTTGAGTGGGGTTATACAAGTACAAATTTTGATTATAAATAGTAATTGGAAATCTAAAAAGATTTCCTACATCATAGTATTTTTTTATATAATTTTTAGACATTAAATAAATTAAATTATTTATGACATAATAATGATGCAGCGATGACATCATTATTTGACGATTTAAATAAAATGGAAATATAATGTAAAATATATGAACTACACATGGCCAAAACCAATTGGATGAGTGGATTTCGAACCATTATCACCTTATCCACGAATTATATCAATGTGGGACCTTTTAAAACCGAAACACATTTTCAAATAAAGTAATATTTCTTTACTTTCCAAAAGTGCCCCTCCTCTCCTCTTATAAAAGGCCCCCACCTCTACCTCATTTCACACACTTCTCAAGCCTTTGGCTCGGCCAACCCCTGCCCAATTACTCTCTCCACATACCTCTCCTCATCCTAGAGGATTCCCTTTGGGCAGAATCCTTTCAAAGGAAGCCTTTAGGCTCAAATCAAAAAGGAGTTACACTTTTAAAGGTAATTCATTCTCTCTTATTCAGTTGTTTTATTTTGCTTCTCCAACCCTCTAAACTCTTTTTATTTACTTATTTTTTAAACAACACCAGTATCTTCAATATACTAGGATGTTGTTATAAAATTTATTTGAACTACACTCTCACACAACTACATCAAATGGTTAAAGAACATATGGTTTCCGTGGATGGCGAAATTCTGCCTCCCGAAACGATGATTGTTCAATACTCATTTAACACCTTCAAGGGTGGCCATTATGATGTCACTATTTTTATATATGATATATAATATGTTTATGTTTTCTTTAAGCTTCTGTATTTTTCATTTTTGGCATACCTTTATGGTTTCCATTATGGGTAAACACGATATCTTCATTTAAGGAAGTGCGGACTACCGCCCCCTAAAAGTTATGTGATTCGTTAATGCCATATGTGGGACGTGTAAAGGATGGATTTAAAGTTATTATATATGATGTTATACTGGATTTATAATATACCTCTATATAATTATTATTTCTTTCCATTAAAGTATGAGATAGAAATGAAAGTAGCTTTCATGCGTACGTACGGCTTACCGTCTCCATGAATGGTGCATTTCATTTCTTATCCCCAAATGTAATGTACTATTAAAAGTACATGTATATAATGGATATATATAATTAATGATATATCTAAATGATGAATATAATTCTGGAATTAAAATATACATACCTCCCATTTAGTTTTAATTCCATTAATATGACAAAGAAATGAAAGTAGTGTTCATGCGTACGTACGGCTTACCGTCTCCATGAATGGTGAATTTCATTTCATACCTCTAAATGATTATGTAATATTATAAATACATGTATATGCTGGATATATATGATACATATTATATCCAAATCGGGAATTTCATTCTGGATATAAAGAACTTTTGACCACACGAACAACATGTAATTGTAAGAAGTCAACTTTCGACTTAAGAACCAAATATTGAGAAAACAAACATTATTAACTTAAATGGTTACATAATGTTTATAACATGGAAATAAGTGATATAAAAGGAATAATGAACTTTAAAAAGGTTCTTAATCAAGTATAAATTAACTCAAGTTTATTATTCAGGATGTTAAAGAACGATCGAGTCAAGTCGGACCCAAGGTAAGGGACTTCGTCTCAATCTCCTTTCATTGAGGCATATTTCGTTGTATACACAACTTTCTTTTATACGGTGTATAAACTCCTTTTACTTTTACTTTTATACAAAAGGAATCTTTTTCTACGAAGCGTTTTACTAAATGACAAAAAGGAATGTTTATTTTAACATACGCGGTGACAACGACTTTTTCTGCCGCCGCGAGTATTATTTGATCTTTGGCTTTCTCAACAAGCCGTAATGTTTTTAGAATAAAATAAATACCATATACTCTTATATGTATTTTGGTATTGAAAATGGTTTTGAAAAAGGATTCTATTATGTCAATATATTTATGATATATTGTGATTGAAATGTGGAAATGTTATCATTCCTTTATATTGGTTTTATGTTTTATAATTTTATACTGGTACTTGGACATTCTAACGGGTGGTTACGTTATAAACCATATGACGGTGGTGCCGTGAATACCAGGACAGGTGCTTACGTTATAACCTCCAATGCATTGGGTATGGAAGTCGGCCGTATGGCTATTCCATTAAGTATGTATGGAAATTGGCCGTATGGCTATTCCATTAAGTGATATGTGTGGAAGTAACCATATGGTTATTCCACTTAAGTATGTTTATGTCCCAAGTTACCTTTATATATTCTATGTGTTCTTTATATGGGTTTTATGGTAATCCTTTGGTTACAAAAATGTAAGTAATGATACTTTATTCAGTGAAGATTTTTTTTACTACTTCATGAAGGTGAAGGTATTACTTTGATATAGTATACATGGTTTACTTGATGTTTGAAAAACTAACAGTTTTCATTCTTTTTGTATCCCTTACTGAGCTTTTTATGCTCACCCCACGTTTTTCGAAATGTTTTTCACAGGACTTAAAGTGGAATAAGGTCAAGGATGGGATCAAGGGAATTTCATGCTATCTAAAACATGGAATCTAGAAATATTTCTTTTTAATAGTTTTTATTTTATGGATACTTAGTAGAAGTGTCTACTTTGTAATCTTTTATGATGTAATAGTTATGTTCTAATTCTCTAAAACTCTAAACCTGAAAAGATCCTCAATGTGAATTATTCATTTAATTCAATAATAAGTAAGGTTTAAGGCTGGGGCCTTATAGTTGGTATCAGAGGTCAGTTTAGACATCTTTAGGGATTAAGAGTTTTTGTGAGGCACATGATTAGTCTCTATAACTATTATTTCAGTTAAATCCTTGTTTTATAAATTTTTTCAGGTCAAGTAAAGTCAGTTACAAATGGAAGGAGGAGGATCTCAATAGACATTCCTATCTCTCCCTGATGACATGCTTGCAATAATTATTGCAAAGTCATCTTCGGAAGATTGTGAAACTTTTTCTAGCATACAACTCACTTGCAAGCATTTGTTTGAAATATCAAACACCTCCGCTATACCTCGTTATCATCGTGGATCATGGGTTGTTTTTAGAAAAATACTATTTTCACAATATTCTCATGTTTTCAAGAGAGGTAAATATTATCAAGGTATTTTCAAATATTTTACCTTATCACAAGAATTTGAAGCATATTATGATTTTAAAAATGGTGCTGAGGAAGGAGACCCTTGCGCAACCTATTTATATTTGCTTTTAAAATATAGTCTCACATCTCATTCTTATGGTATTTTAAAAGGACCAATGATAGAAAGTTTCAACTCAATTTAGGTCCGACTATTTTTTAGAAATCATTTTTTATCAGATGTTTTGGAATTATATCTCCTACATGATTATTTTCCAAAACTGTTTTTCTGTGAACACCCATATGACCCATGTTGTGCGAGGTGTATTTGGATGGAGGAAGCAAATGATTTTGAAGGATCTCTAAATCATTGTTGTAATGCATGGGACTTCTACCTACGTGAACAAGATGATGATGAAACCGAGTGGACGCCAAGATCAAGGTATGCTATTATGAGTTTGTGTAAGAAACCTAGAAAGAGTTGAAAGTCAACATGACAAGTATGTTTCCTTAAGATCAAAAAATAAATTCTTAAAAGAAAAGTAACTTAAAAGAAAAATGTTGTCTATTAACTTTTAATACTAGGGAATAAAATACTATTTAACCCATCACAAGTTTGTGATTCTCTCATGGTTAACTTTCTCCTAAACATGTTTTCTATCACTCTCCATCAGAACATGACCCTATGTTTTCTGCTCCATGTCCATGTTTTCATACTTGGAATCCTAGTATGGTTTAACTCGGGTGACCTTTGTACTTATCTTTCTTTATTTTAAAGTGATTGTTTTACCGATCCTTGTTCCGATGTGGGACATTCAAGGATGTTACCAAGCCCAATTTTAAAATTGCGAGGACGCAATTACCAAAAGGGGGGAAGGATGTAACACCTCAGGTAAATGAAGAATAGAAATTTTCATATTTATCCATATTTGTGAATAAAGTATTAATATTACTTTAAAGGGTTGCTATGTTCGATAGCGTACCCGATACACAACAAAGAGTTTCATTGAATTCTTACGTTGCACTCTAGTAATAAAATAATATTATTTTAAATGTTAGTTAACAAGTAGTCGTTGTACTGACAGGAATGGATAGAAATAACTAAAATATGATTAGATATGTTTTTAAATGTTTATACTTTTACCCAATAAAAGATAAAAGCTAAAATACGGAAAGTGTTCAATTTTACGGGCATATATACTATAATTTTCACTAAAGGTTCACTTATCACCTTTTAATGGTGAACCGTCATTAAATATAGTTTTTACCACTCTTATACTTTATTTTGGACCAAATATAACTCTTCTTTAGAATCGGGACATCAAAATTTACTTTTTGTAAATTTTTGGTACCTTTCTGATAAAGTTCATTTTTTTCTGAATAGTGTAAAATGTTGTATTTTAATTCAAAACATCTTTTTAATCTAAATTATTTATATGATTAGATTATTATATAAATTGGTTTTAAAGTGAAATTAGAAAATATTTTTACCAGTTAATCCAATGGTGTTCATAGGAATCAATTTCACTTTGAAATTGGACTTAAACTGGTGTCAATCTTTTGATACTTATTGTTTCACAAAAACACGCTATTTGTCATGACAGCGGGAATTAATTATTAAATTAATTAATTTTACTTATATGTTTTGAATTTTGTAAAATGGACTTCATTTTTGAATTCGGAATATCCAATATAGCTTAGGGTGAATTTTTGGTAATTTTCTGAAAAACTTCAATTTTTGATGAATAGTGAAACCACTAAGTGGTAATCAAGCAAACTGATTTTCAGTTAAATGAACGTTTACCACTAATGTGTATTGAATTTTGAAAATCCGACATACATGGTTGTCATTAAGAAGTAAAATGTGGTTCAATGAGATTAAAATAATTTTTTGGTGAATAGTAACATTTTTTTCATTAATCACGATTAGAGGTAATTAGTGTAGTTTAAGGTAAAAATGGTATTATAAGAATGTGAAAACACCATGACACTTGTCCTACACCTATTGGGTGAGTCATGGCCGACCAATACAAGCCATGGGCCAACTTGGGGACCCCATGGAGCCACTTTAGTTGGAAAATGACATTAATATATTTTTATTTAATGTTAAAGTGAAAATGACACTAACATAAATTGTTTTACTAAAATAATTTTTGAGTGTGGTTATACAAGTCCAAATTTTGATTATAAATAGTAATTGGAAAGATAAAAATATTTCCTACATAATTGTATTTTTTTATATAATTTTTAGACATTAAAATAAATTAAATTATTTATGACATAATAATGATGCAGCGATGACATCATTATTTGACGATTTAAATAAAATGGAATTATAATGTAAAATATATGAACTACACATGGCCAAAAACAATTGTATGAGTGGATTACGAACCCTTATCACCTTATCCACTAATTATATCAATGTGGGACCTTTTAAAACCGATACACATTTTCAAATAAAGTAATATTTCTTTACTTTCAAAAAGTGCCCCTCCTCTCCTCTTATAAAAGGCCCCCACCTCTACCTCATTTCACACACTTCTCAAGCCTTTGGCTCGGCCAACCCCTGCCCAATTACTCTCTCCACATCCCTATCCTCATCCTAGAGGATTCCCTTTGGGCAGAATCCTTTCAAAGGATGCCTTTAGACTCAAATCAAAAAGGAGTTACACTTTTAATGGTAATTCATTCTCTCTTATTCATTTGTTTTATTTTGCTTCTCCAACCCTCTAAACTCTTTTTATTTACTTCTTTTGTAAAAACACAAGTATCTTCAACATACTAGGATGTTTTTATAATATTTATTTGAACTACACTCTCACACAACTACATCAAATGGTTAAAGAACATACGGTTTCCGTGGATGGTAAAATTCTGCCTCCCGAAACGATGATTGTTCAATACTCATTTAACACCTTCAAGGGTGGCCATTATGATGTCACTATTTTTATATATGATATATAATATGTTTATGTTTTCTTTAAGCTTCTGTATTTTTCATTTTTGGCATACCTTTATGGTTTCCATTATGGGTAAACACGATATCTTCATTTAAGGAAGTGCGGACTACCGCCCCCTAAAAGTGATGTGATTCGTTAATGCCATATGTGGGACGTGTAAAGGATGGATTTAAAGTTATTATATATGATGTTATACTGGAATTATAATATACCTCTATATCATTATTATTTCTTTCCATTAAAGTATGAGATGGAAATGAAAGTAGCGTTCATGCGTACGTACGGCTTACCGTCTCCATGAACGGTGCATTTCATTTCTTATCCCCAAATGTAATGTACTATTAAAAGTACATATATATAATCGATATATATAATTAATGATATATCTAAATGATGAATATAATTCTGGAATTGAAATATACATACCTCCCATTTAGTTTTAATTCCATTAATATGACAAAGAAATGAAAGTAGCGTTCATGCGTACGTACGACTTACCGTCTCCATTAACGGTGCATTTCATTTCATACCTCTAAATGATTATGTAATATTATAAATACATGTATATTCTAGATATATATGATATATATTATATCCAAATCGGAAATTTCATTCTATATATAAAGAACCTTTGACCACACGAACAACATGTAATTGTAAGAAGTCAACTTTCGACTTAAGAACCAAATATTGACAAAACAAACATTATTAACTTAAATGGTTACATAATGTTTATAACATGGCAATAAGTGATATAAAAGGAATAATGAACTTTAAAAAGGTTCTTAATCAAGTATAAATTAACTCAAGTTTATTATTCAGGACGTTAAAGAACGATCGAGTCAAGTCGGACCCAAGGTAAGGGACTTCATCTCAATCTCCTTTCATTGAGGCATATTTCGTTGTATACACAACTTTCTTTTATACGGTGTATAAACTCCTTTGACTTTTACTTTTATACAAAAGGAATCTTTTTCTATGAAGCGTTTTACTAAATGACAAAAAGGAATGTTTTTTAACGTACGCAGTGACAACGACTTTTTCCGCCGCCGCGAGTATTATTTGATCTTTGGCTTTCTCAACAAGCCGTAATGTTTTTAGAATAAAATAAATACCATATACTCTTTTATGTATTTTGGTATTGAAAATGGTTTTGAAAAAGGATTCTATTATGTCAATATATTTATGATATATTGTGATTGAAATGTGGAAATGTTATCATTCCTTTATATTGGTTTTATGTTTTATGATTTTATACTGGTACTTGGACATTTTAACGGGTGGTTACGTTATAAACCATATGACGGGTGGTGCCGTGAATACCAGGACAGGTGGTTACGTTATAACCTCCAATGCATTGGGTATGGAAGTCGGCCGTATGGCTATTCCATTAAGTATGTATGGAAATTGGCCGTATGGCTATTCCATTAAGTGATATGTGTGGAAGTCAACCGTATGGTTATTCCACTGAAGTATGTTTATGTCCCAAGTTACCTTTATATATTCTATGTGTTCTTTATATGGGTTTTATGGTAATCCTTTGGTTACAAAAAGGTAAGTAATGATACTTTATTCAGTGAAGATTTTTTTTACTACTTCATGAAGGTGAAGGTATTACTTTGATATAGTATACATGGTTTACTTGATGTTTGAAAAACTAACAGTTTTCATTCTTTTTGTATCCCTTACTGAGCTTTTTATGCTCACCCCAAGTTTTTCGAAATGTTTTTCACAGGACTTAAAGTGGAATAAGGTCAAGGATGGGATCAAGGGAATTTCATGCTATCTAAAACATGGAATCTAGACATCATTCTTTTTAAGAGTGTTTATTTTATGGATACTTAGTAGAAGTGTCTACATTGTAATCTTTTAAGATGTAATAGTTATGTTCTAATTCTCTAAAACTCTAAACCTGAAAAGATCCTCAATGTGAATTATTCATTTAATTCAATATTAAGTAAGGTTTAAGGCTGGGGCCTTATAATAAGGCTCGTGATTGCACTGAAAAGGATCAAGGTGAAGGTAAGACCAAATCTGATTTATAGTTAGTGAAATGTTATAAGTGCAATGAGATGGGTCACTATGCAAACGAGTGTCCGAAAAAGAGCTTGAGTGATGGGAAGTAGTTAGACTACAAGCAGAAAGGGGTGGTGAAATCCTTTGCAACTACTTCAGAAGATGTAGGGCCATCAAATGAAGTTTTATCTGGTACTTTGTTTGTTTTTTCAGATTATGCCAGTGTGTTGTTTGATTCAGGGTTTACACATTCTTTCATCTCTGAAACCTTTTCTAGTAAAATGGGAATACCATCTCAAGAAATGACTCCTGACCTTTTGGTAAAAAAACCTAGGGGAAATGTTGAATAAAAAATAATTTATAAGAATCTTCCTATCCTTATCTGTGGAATGAATCTACTTGAAAACCTTATTGTTCTACCTCTAGTAGAGTTTGATGTTGTCCTGGGCATGGATTGGCTCTCTATTTACCATGCTAAGATTGACTGTAGAGCTAAAGAAGTTTTTTTCAGAAAGACTTTCAGTTTATGTTCAAGAATGAACCCTTACTGTTGATAACTTATCAAGAGGCCGAGAAATTTGTAAATGATGGAAATGATTGTTACCTTGCACACATTGTTGAAAATAAAGGAACTGTTCAGATTAATGATGTGCCAGTGTCAAATGAGTATCCTGATGTTTTTTCAGATGAGTTGTCTGGAATAATACCAGATCGGGAAGTTGAATTTACTGTTGACTTAGTTCCTGATGCTATGCAAATTTCAAAACCCCCTTATCGAATGGATCAAATTGAACTTTTAGAGTTGAAGGAGCAATTACATGATTTATTAGAGAAAGGTTTCATTAGACCTATCACAAAATCATAGGGTGCTCCTATCTTGTTTGTTAAAAAGAAAGATGGTTCAATGAGACTTTGCATTGATTATAGAGCCTTGAATAATATCACTGTTAAGAAAAAATATCCTTTGCCTCATATCAATGATTTGTTTGATCAGCTCCAGGGAGCTCAGTTTTTTTCAAAGATTGACTTGAGATCGGGGTACCATCAGCTGAAGGTAAAGGAAGAAGATGTTCCGAAGACCACGTTTCGTGCAAGATATGACCACTATAAATTTGTAGTATTGCCTTTTGGCCTAACCAATGCACCTGCTGTATTCATGGAATTAATGAATAGAATTTTCCATTAGTTCTTTGATAAGTTTGTGGTGGTTTTTATTGATGATATTTTGGTGATTTATAGAAGTAATGAAGAGCATGAAAGACATTTAAGGGTCATTTTGCAAACTTTGAAAGAAAAGAAATTGTATGGGAAATTCATCAAGTTTGAGTTTTGGTTGCAACCAATTTCTTTCTTTGGTCACATTGTTTCTAAAGATGGGATAACTGTTGATCCTGCAAAAACAAAAGTTGCGGAGGACTGGCCAAGACCAACAAATGTAACTGAGATTCGTAGCTTCCTTGCTTTGGCAGGCTATTACCGAAGGTTTGTTATAAATTTTTCACGGTTATCTAGTCCAACGACTAAGCTAACATGGAACGGTGTTAAGCTTATCTCGACAAAAGAATTTGATGATTGATTTCAGGAATTTAAATGAATATTGGTGAATGCTCCAGTTTTGGAACTACCTTCCAAGAATGGTGAGTTTGTTATATACAATGATGCTTCATTGAAAGGACTTGGTTGCATCCTAATGCAGAATGATCAGGTAATTGCTTATGCTTCACGACAGTTGAAAACTCATGAGGTAAATTACGCTACACATGATTTGGAAATAGCTGCTGTTGTTTTTGCTTTAAAAATTTGGAGGTATCATTTGTATGGAGTAAGGTGTGAAATATATACCGATCACAAAATTTTAAATTATATATTCACTCAGAATTTATTGAACATGAGACAAATGAGATGGATATAATTAATCAAGGATTATGATTGTACAATTCATTACCATCCGGGAAAAGCAAATAAAGTGGCAGATGCTTTGAGTCGAAAAATTAATGCTTCATTAGCAATGTTTCATTTGGAACGTGATCCTTTGGTTAAGGATTTGATGATATTTGGCATAGAAGTTGTGGGTGCAGGAAGTTCTTCTATTTTGTTTCAGGTATCAGTGAGATCATCTCTATCAGATAGAATAAGGCAAGCACATAAGCAAGACAGTGAGTTGCAGAAAAACGTAGAGCTGGTTCAGAAAGGTAAGTTGCATGAATTCAACATTGATAATGATTGCATTTTGAGATTTGGGAATATATTGTGTGTGCCTTTTGATTCACAGTTGAAGACCTAGTTGTTATGTGAAGCTCATAGTTCTCCGTTTTCAGTTCATCCTGGCAGTACTAAGATGTACAGAGATATGCAGGAGTATTACTAGTGGGATGGAATGAAAAGAGATATTTTTGATTTTACTGTGAAGTGTTTGACTTGTCAGCAGGTTAAAGCAGAGCGGCAGTTACCGAAAGGGATGCTTTAGCCTTTAACAGTGCCAGAGTGGAAATGGGAGAAAATATCCATGGACTTTGTTGTGGGATTACCGAAGACATCTTGAGGTAATAATGCAATCTAGGTTTTTGTTGATCGCTTAACCAAATCTGCTCATTTCCTTGCTATACGAGATACTTTTTCCCTAGATCAGCATTCCTGTTTGTATCTTAAAGAGATAGTCAGGTTACATGGAGTTCCTCTCTCCATTGTATCTAATCGTGATCCCATGTTCACTTATAACTTTTGGAAAGGCCTTAAGAAGTCGTTGGGTACTGAATTAAATTTTAGTTTAGCTTTTCATCCTCAATAAGATGGGCAGTCAGAACGAACAATTCAGACCTTGGAAGATATGCTACGAGTTTGTTCTATGGATTATCAGGGATTTTGGGACCATCATCTTTCTTTGGTTGATTTTTCATATAATAACAGTTTTCATTCCAGTGTACAGATGGCACCATTTCAGGCATTATATGGGAAGCAGTGTCGAACTCCAGCTTTCTGGGATGAAGTGGGTGAAAGGAATTTGATGAGACCAGAATTGGTAGAAGAGATGGCAGAAAAAGTTCAGTTGATTCAGAAACACATGAGAACATCTCAGAGCAAGCAGAAGAGTTATGCGGACAACAGGAGGAAGGATCTCTCTTTTGAGGTAGGTGATCATGTTTTTCTCAAAGTCTAGCCATGGAAAAGTGTGATGAGATTTGGTAAGAAAGGAAAGCTGAGTCCAAGGTTCATTGAACCATATAAAATTCTGGAGAGAGTTGGATCAGTTGCATACTGAGTGGCATTACCTCCAAGTTTATCTCGGGTACACAATGTTTTTCACGTTTCGATGTTGAGAAAGTATATGCCAGATCCGCCTCATGTTTTGAGTCCAGAGGTAGTTCAGATGGAAGAGAACATATCTTATGAGGAACAACTGGTCCAGATTCTTGACCACAGGGAGCATATGTTACGGAATAAGGTGATTAATCAGGTAAAGGATTTGTGGAAAAACCACATGATAAAAGAGGCCACATGGGAATCTGAAAATGCTATGAGGGATAATTACCCCCATTTATTTGATAAGTAAATAAATTCTGGGGACACAATTTTCTAAAGGGGGGAAGGATGTAACATACCATGTATGTAATGAAAAATAGATATTTTTATCTATGTCTATTAATGAATTAGATAGTGTTTTAGAGGCTTAAAATGAAAATAAATCCAATCTTAAGCATGGAATACACTAATAATTTTTTAAAAGATTGTTTTACTGCCTTTTGATAGAAAACCATTTTTAAATCTATTTTTTGACAATTTTATAAGCTATTTTTATCAAAATAAACTTATTCTTTATGATTGGGACATCAAAATTTACCTTGTGTAAATTTTTGGTATTTTTCAGACAATGTTCATTTTTTTTAATGAATAGGGAAAAATACTGCATTTTACATCAAAACTTCTTTTTAATCTAATTTATTTATATGATTAGATTATCTTTTGAATTTTTTTTGAAGTGAAATTAGAATATATTTTTACCATTTAATCCAATGGTGGAAATTTGAATCAATTTCACATTGAAATTGGACTTAAACTGGTGTCAATCTTTTGATACTTATTGTTTCATAAAAACACACTATTTGTCATGACATCGGGAATTAATTATTAAATTAATTAATATGACTTATATGTTTTTAATTTTTTAAGATAGGCTTCATTTTTTTAATTCGGAGTATCAAATATAGCTTAGGGTGAATTTCTGGTAGTTTTCTGGAAAACATCAATTTTTGATAAATAGTGAAACCACTAAGTGGTACTTATAAAAACTGATTTTTCATTTAAATGAAATTTTACCATCTTTGTGTTTTTAATTTCAAAAATCTGACATACATGGTTTTCATTAAGAAGTAAAATGTGGTTCAACGATATTATAATAATTTTTTGGTGAATAGTAACTTATTACGTTTTTAATCGTGATTAGAGGTAATTAGTCTAATTTAAGGTAAAAATAATGCTTTAATAAAATGAGATGAGCTTGACACATGTCCTACCCTTATTGGATGTGTCATGGACGATCAAGACAAGCCATGGGTCAACTTGGGGACCCCATGGAGCCACTTTGGTTGGGAAATGAAAGAAATAACTTTTTATTTAATGTTAAAGTAAAAATGACAAAAACATAAGTTATTTTACTAAACAAATTATTACATGGGGTAATACAAGTCAGATTTTTGACTATAAATATTCATATGAAAGTAAAAAATATATCCTAAATCATAGTATTTTTTTATAATTTTTAGACATTAAATAAATTAAATTATTTATGACATTATGATGATGCAGCGATGACCTCATTATTTAACGATTTAAATAAAATGGAAAGATAATGTAAAATATAAGACCTACACATGGCCAAACCCAATTTGATGATTGGATTTAGAACCCTTATCACCTTATCCTAAAATTATATCAATTTCTGACCTTTTGAATCCGAAACTCATTTTATAATAAAGTAACTTATCTTTACTTTCCAAGAGTGCCCCTCCTCTCCTCTTATAAAAGGCCCCCACCTCTACCTCCTTACCCACACTCCCGAAGCCTTTGGCTCGGCCAACCCCGGCCAATTTTTTCTCTCCACTTCCCTCTATTACTCCTTAAAGCCTCAATTTGGGCAGAAGTCTTCCCAAGGAAGCCTTTGAGCTCAAACCAAAGGGAGTTACCCCATTTTATGGTAATGTCTTCTTTTGAGTCCTTTTGTTTTATTTTGCTTCTCCAACCCCCTAAACTCATTTTATTCTTTTATTTTGTAACAAATACAGTATCCTCAATATACTAGGATGTTTTTATAATATGGATTCGAGCTACACTTACACACACATACATCTAATGGTTAACGAACATACTGTTTCCGTGGATGGTGAATTTATACCACCCGAAACGATGATTGTTCAACATTATTTTAAAACTTTCAAAGGTGGACATTAAGATGTCACTATATTTATATATGATATATAAAATTTTTATGTTTTCCTTAAGCTTCTGTTTTTTTCTTTTTGGTCATACCTTTATGGTTTCCATTATGGGTAAACACGATATCTTCATTTAAGGAAGTGCGGACTACCGCCCCTTCAAAGTGATTTGATTCGTTAAATACCATAAGTGGGACGTATAAAGGATGGAACTATGGTATTATATATGATATTATACTGGAATTATAATATACCTTTATATCATTATGATTCCATTCTATAAAATATGAAATAGAAATGAAAGTAGTGTTCATGCGTATGTACGGCTTACCGTCTCCATGATCGGTGCATTTCATTTCTTACCTCTAAATGTTTATGTAATATTATAAATCCTTGTATATACTGGATATATATGATATATACATAATGATTATAATTCTGGATATAATGGATACATGAACAACATGTAATTATAAAGGGTTTATTTTTTACTCAAGTACCAATGATCATTAAAATGACCGTTATTAACATAAATAATTACATAGTGTTCATGACATGGCAATAAGTATTATGAAAGGTATAATGAACTTGAAAAAGGTTCTTAAAGAAGTATAAATTAACTAATGTTTATTATTCAGTACATTAAAGAACGATCGAGTCATGTAGGACCCGAGGTATGGGACTTCGTCTCAATCTCCTTTCATTGAGGCATATTTTGATTTATACACAACCTTCTTTTATACGGTGTATAAACCACTTTTACTTTTACGTTTATCCAAAAGGAATCTTTTTTATACGAAGAGTTTTACTAAACGACAAAAGGGAATGTTTTTGTCGTACGTATGCGGCGACAACGACTACTCTGCCGCCGTGACCGTTATTTGAGTTTTGGCTTCCTCTACAAGCCATACCTTGTTATTAAAAGGAAAATAAATACCATGTTTTACTTTTCTTTTATTTTGGTATTGAAAATGGTTTTCATGATGTTTTTATATCAATGTGTTGTATTGATATCTTGTGATTGAAAGGTGGAAATGTTATGTTTCCTTTATGCATGTTTTATGTGATACGATTATGTTGAGGTTCTTGGGCATTATTATGAAGACGGGTGGTTCCGTGATAAACTAAGGGCGGGTGAGCCCGATATAGCTCTCCAATGCATTGGGTAACGCGAAGGAGTGAAACGTTAAGGTTTCTCCGAAGAGATTTAGGGAATATACTGTGATGGGTATTCCAAATGCAACCAAGAGGGTATCTCCCTATGTAAGGATGTTATGAATGCCTCTAGTTACCTTTATGTCTTATGATATCTATGATTTATTCAAGATTTGATGAGGTATGTTAACGTTCTTATGTTTTATGGGTAAAGTACGATTTCATTCTTATGTATATATGTACCCATTGTTCCGTTCCATATTTTTATATCCCTTATTGAGATTTTTATTCTCATCGCAAGTTTTTTTGAAATGATTTCGACAGGTCAAGGGAAAGGTACATGATATGATGATAGTGTCAAGGAAGTGTCAAGAAAGAATCCATGTTTTATTTTAAATATGTTTCTATTGATGGGAAAGAAGAATACTATCTTTATGTAACCACTTTGTTTATATGTGGAATGTAATGCAAGTTTTATTATCTAATTCTCTAAAACTCTAAACCCGAAAAGATCCTCAATGTGTAATCTTGTAATAACTCAAGATTAAGTAAGGTTTAAGGCTAGGGCCTTATATTTGGTATCAGAGGTCGGTTTAGATAACTTTAGGAGTTATAATTCTATTAAATGTTTATCCAAAAATATTTTTTTTGAAATGATATAGCATTTGAAGATTACCATGTTGCTTCATCTAAGACATGTTTGTTCAGAATGGTTTTTAGCAGAGAAAACAGGGAAGCAGTGCTAGGAAGGCATGCAGAAGGAAATAACCTTCCGAATCAGCATCCCAAGATGGTCAGAATTGGAACTGAACAGTTTGTTGCAGTAATGGCGTAGTTGACTCAAGCGATAAATGGTGGTGGTATCCATGCATGAGATCATCTAGATCAACCGCAGAGGAACATGTCAGCGGTGGAACATTTCATGAGGCAACATCCCCCATCATTCAAAGGATCATCTGACCCTGTGCTAGCTGAAGGGTGGATTAAATCACTGGAGAAGATTTTTGATGTCATGGGGTGTTCAGACAATCAAAAGGTTAGTCTTGTTATTTATCGTTTGGAGGGTGAAGCAGATCAGTGGTGGTCGTTGGTTAAAAATATCAGGGACGCTGATGAGATTGATGTTCTTGACTGGGATGAATTCAAAGGTATGTTTCTTGATAAGTATTTTCCTAAGGCTGGTAGACTTAGGATGGAAAATCAATTCTTGTAATTGAGGCAAGAGGAAGACTCATTGGCTACCTATGAAGAAAGGTTCACTAAATTGGCAAGGTATGCTCAAATTTTATCCGAGACCTTGATATTAAAATCAATCGTTTTTACTCAGGATTAAATCCAAAGTATCGAAGGGTATTAGCTTCTCGTGAGTTTAAAAGTTATGAAATGCTTGTTCGATGTGCTGAGAAGGTGGAAATGGAGTTTTTCGATGATCAAGTGTTCTATACAAACCAACATAAGAAGAGACCGAGGTGGCAGGAGAAAGGTAAGAATTCTTAAAAGAATTCTGATGGTAAGAAAACTAAGTTTCTAGTTTGTAATAAATGTGGAAAAAGGCATGCTAGGGAATGTCTTCTGAATTCTAGAAAGTGCTACCGATGTGGTAAGATGGGACATAAGGATCGTGATTGCACTGAAAAGGATCAAGGTGATGGTAAGACCAAATTTGATTTATAGTTAGTGAAATGTTATAAGTGCAATGAGATGGGTCACTATGCAAACGAGTGTCCAACAAAGAGCTTGAGTGATGGGAAGCAGTTAGAATAAAAGCAGAAAGGGGTGGTGAAATCCTTTTCAACTACTTCAGCAGATGTCGGGCCATCAAATGAAGTTGTATCAGATACTTTGTTTGTTTTTTCAGATTATGCCAGTGTGTTATTTGATTCGGGGTCTACACATTCTTTCATCTCTGAAACGTTTTCAGTAAAACGTGAATACCATCCCAAGAAATGACTCCTGGACTTTTGGTAAAAACAACTAGGGGAAATGATGAGGCAAAAAGAATTTATAAGAATCTTCCTATCCTTATCTGTGGAAAGAACCTACTTGAAAACCTTATTTTTCTACCTCTAGTAGAGTTTGATGTTATCCTGGGTGTGTATTGGCTCTCTATTTACCATGCTAAGATTGACTGTAGAGCTAAAGAAGTTTCTTTTCAGAAAGACTTTCAGTTTGTGTACAAGAATGAACCATTACTGTTGATAATTTATCAAGAGGCAGAGAAACTTGTAAAAGATGGAAATGAATGTTACCTTGTACACATCGTTGAAAATAAAAGAATTGTTCAGATTAATGATGTGCCAGTGGTAAATGAGTATCTTGATGTTTTTCCTGATGAGTTGCATGGAATAATACTAGATCAGAAAGTTGAATTTGCAGTTGACTTAGTTCCTGATGCTAAGCCAATTTCAAAACCCCCTTATCGAATGGCTCAAATTGAACTTTTAGAGTTGAATGAGCAATTGCAGGATTTATTAGAGAAAGGTTTCATTCGACCTAGCACATCACCATGGGGTGCTCCTATCTTGTTTATTAAAAAGAAAGATGGTTCAATGAGACTTTGCATTGATTATATAGCCTTGAATAATATCACTGTTAAGAACAAATATCCTTTTCCTCATATCGATGATTTGTTTGATCAGCTCCAGGGAGCTCAGTTTTTTTCAAAGATTGACTTGAGATCGGGGTACCATCAGCTGAAGGTAACGGATGAAGATGTTCCGAAGACCGCGTTCCGTACAAGATATGGCCACTATGAATTTGTAGTAATGCCTTTTGGGCTAATCAATTCACCTGTTGTATTCATGGACTTAATGAATAGAAATATCCATGAGTTCTTAGATATGTTTGTGGTGGTTTTTATTGATGATATTTTGGTGTTTTCTAAAAGTAAATAAGAGCATGAAAGACATTTAAGGATCATTTTGCAAACATTGAAAGAAAAGAAATTGTATGGGAAATTCAGAAAGTGTGAGTTTTGGTTGCAACAAATTTCTTTCCTTGGTCACATTTTTTCTAAATATGGGATAACTGTTGATCCTGCATAAACAAAAGTTGTGGAATACTGGCCAAGATCCACAAATGTAACTGAGATTCGTAGCTTCCTTGGTTTGGAAGGCTATCACCGAAGGTTTTTTAGAATTTTTTCACGGTTATCTAGTCCAATGACTAAGCTAACTTGGAAGGGTGTTAAGTTTATCTGGACAAAAGAATATGATGATTGTTTTTTGGAATTGAAAAGAAGATTGGTGAATGCTCCAGTTTTGGCACTACCTTCCAGGAATGGTGAGTTTGTTATATACAGTGATGCTTCATTGAAAGGACATGGTTGCGTCCTAATGCAGAATGATCAGGTAATTGCTTATGATTCACGACATTTGAAAACTCATGAGGTAAATTACCCTACACATGATTTGGAATTAGCTGCTATTGTTTTTGCTTTAAAAATTTGGAGGCATCATTTGTATGGAGTAAGGTGTGAAATATATACCGATCAAAAAAGTTTAAAGTATATATTCAATCAGAAAGAATTGAACATGAGACAAAGGAGATGGATATAATTAATCAAGGATTATGATTGTACAATTCATTACCATCCGGGAAAAGAAAATAAAGTGGTTGATGCTTTGAGTCGAAAAAGTAATGATTCATTAGCAATGTTGCGTTTGGAACGTGATCATGTGGTTAAGGATTTGATGAAATTTGGAATAGATGTTGTGGGTGCAGGAAGTTCTTCTATTTTGTTTCAGGTATCAGTGAGATCATCTCTATCAGATAGAATAAAGCAAGCACATAAGCAAGACAATGAGTTGTAGAAAAACGTAGAGCTGGTTCAGAAAGGTAAGTTGCATGAATTCAACATTGATAATGATTGCATTTTGAGATTTGGGAAAATATTGTGTGTGCCTTTTGATTCATAGTTGAAGACCTAGTTGTTATGTGAAGCTCATAGTTCTCCGTTTTCAGTTCATCCTGGCAGTACTAAGATGTATAGAGATATGCAGGAGTATTACTGGTGGGATGGAATGAAAAGAGATATTTCTGATTTTACTGTGAAGTGTTTGACTTGTCAGCAGGTTAAAGCAGAGCGACAGTTACCAAAAGGGATGTTTCAGCCTTTACTAGTGCCAGAGTGGAAATGGGAGAATATATCCACGGACTTTGTTGTGGGATTACCGAAGACATCTCAAGGTAATAATGCAATCTGAGTTATTGTTGATCATTTGAAAAAAATTTCTCATTTCCTTGCTATACGAGATACTTTTTCCGTAGATCAACTTTCCCATTTGTATCTTAATGATATAGTCAGGTTTCATGGAGTTCCTCTCTCCATTTTATCTGATCGTGATCCCAGGTTCACTTCTAACTTTTGGAAAGGCCTTCAGAAGTCGTTGGGTACTGAATTAAATTTTAGTACATCTTTTCATCCTCAATCAGATGGGCAGTCAGAATGAACAATTCAGACCTTGGAGGATATGCTACGAGCTTGGTCTATGGATTATCAGGGAAGTTGGGACCAACATTTTTCTTTGGTTAAATTTTCATATAATAACAGTTTTCATTCCAGTATACAGATGGCACCATTTCAGGAATTATATGGGAAGCGGTGTCGAACTCCAGCTTTCTGGGATGAAGTGGGTGAATGGAAGTTGATGGAACCAGAATTGGTTGAAGAAATGGCAGAAAAAGTTTAGTTGACTCAGAAACACATGAGAATAGCTCAGATCAGGTAGAAGTGTTATGCGGACAACATGAGGAAGGATCTCTCTTTTGAGGTAGGTGATCATGTTTTTCTAAAAGTCTCGCCATGGAAAAGTGTGATGAGATTAGGCAAGAAAGGAAAGCTGAGTCCAGGGTTCATTGGACCATATGAAATTCTGGAGAGAGTTGGATCAGTTGCATACCGAGTGGCTTTACCTCCGAGTTTATCTTAGGTGCACAATGTTTTTCACGTTTCGATGTTGAGAAAGTATATACCAGATCCATCTCATGTTTTGAGTCCAGAGGTAGTTCAGCTGGAAGAGAACCTATCTTATGAGGAACAACCGGTCCAGATTAATGACCATGAGGATCAAGTGTTACGAAATAAGGTGATTAATCCGGTAAAGGTTTTGTGAAAAAACCACATGATAGAAGAGGCAACATGGGAATCTGAAAATGCAATGAGGGATAAGTACCCCCATTTATTTGATAAGTAAATAAATTGTGGTGACACAGTTTTCTAAAGGGGGGAAGGATGTAAAATCTAAATTATGTAATGAATAATAGATATTTTTATCTATGTCTATTAATTAATTAGATAGTGTTTTAGAGGCTTAAAATGAAAATAAATCCAATCTTAAGCATGGAATACACTAATATTTTTTTAAAAGATTGTTTTACTGCCTTTTGATGGAAAACCATTTTTAAATATATATTTTGACAAATTTATAAGATATGTTTGTAAAATTAAACTTATTCTTTATGATTGGGGCATCAAAATTTACTTTGTCTGAATTTTTGGTATTTTTCAGACAATGTTCTTTTTTTTAATGAATAGTGAAAAATACTGCATTTTACATGAAAACTACTTTTTAATCTAATTTATTTATATGATTAGATTATCTTTTGAATTGGTTTTGAAGTGAAATTAGAATATATTTTTACCATTTAATCCAATGGTGGTAATTGGAATAAATTTCACTTTGAAATTGGACTTAAACTGGTGTCAATCTTTTGATACTTATTGTTTCATAAAAACACGCTATTTGTCATGACAATGGAAATTAATTATTAAATTAATTAATGTGACTTATATGTTTTTTATTTTGTAAAATAGACTTCGTTTTTGAATTCGGAGTATCAAATATCGCTTAGGGTGAATTTTTGGTAATTTTCTGAAAAACATCAATTTTTGATGAATAGTGAAACCACTAAGTGGTACTTATAAAAACTGATTTTTCGTTTAAATGAAATTTTACCATCTTTGTATTTTGAATTTCAAAAATCTTACATACATAGTTGTCATTAAGAAGTAAAATGTGGTTCAATGAGATTATAATAATTTTTTGGTGAATAGTAAATTATTAAGTTTTTAATCTTGATTAGAGGTAATTAATGTAGTTTAAGGTAAAAATAATTCTTTAATAAAATGAGATGAGCTTGAAACATGTCCTACCCTCATTTTATGTGTCATGGCCGACCAAGACAAGCCATTGGTCAACTTGGGGACCCCATGGAGCCACTTTGGTTGGGAAATGACATAAATAACTTTTTATTTAATGTTAAAGTAAAAATGACACAAACATGAGTTATTTTACTAAAACTACTTTTACATGGGGTTATACAAGTCAGATTTTTGACTATAAATATTAATTAGAAATATAAAGAGATTTAATAAATCATATTATTTTTTTATAATTTTTAGAAATTAAATAAATTAAATTATTTATGACATCATGATGATGCAGCGATGACCTCATTATTTAACGATTTAAATAAAATGGAAAGATAATGTAAAATATAAGACCTACACATGGAAAAACCCAATTTTATGAGTGTATTTGTAACCCTTATCACCTTATCCTCGAATTATATCAATGTGGGACGTTTTGAATCCGAAACTCATTTTAAAATAACGTAACTTATCTTTACTTTCCAAGAGTGCACCTCCTCTCCTCTTATAAAAGGCCCCCACCTATACCTCCTTACCCACACTCCCAAAGCCTTTGGATCGGCCAACCCCTGCCCATTTTGTCTCTCCACTTCCCTCTATTACTCCTTAAAGTCTCACTTTGGGCAGAAGTCTTCCCACGGAAGCCTTTGAGCTCAAACCAAAGGGAGTTACCCGATTTTAAGGTAATGTCTTCTTTTGAGTCATTTTGTTTTATTTTGCTTCTCCAACTCCCTAAACTCTTTTTATTCTTTTCTTTTGTAACAAATCCAGTATCATAAATATACTAGGATGTTGTTATAATATTTATTCGAGCTACAATTACACACAACTACATCTAATGGTTAACGAACATACTGTTTCTGTCGATGGTGAATTTATGCCTCCCGAAACGATGATTGTTCAACATTCTTTTAACACCTTCAAAGGTGGCCATTAAGATGTCACTATATTTATATATGATATATAATATGTTTATGTTTTCCTTAAGATTCTGTTTTTTTTCTTTTTGGTCATACCGTTATGGTTTCCATTATGGGTAAACACGATATCATCATTTAAGGAAGTGCGGACTACCACCCCCTCAAAGTGATGTGATTCGTTAAATACCATATGTGGGACGTATAAAGGATGGAACTATGGTATTATATATGATATTATACCGGAATTATAATATACCTTTATATCATTATGATTCCATTCTATAAAATACAAAATAGAAATGAAAGTAGCGTCCATGCGTACGTACGGCTTACCATCTCCATGAATGGTGCATTTCATTTCTTACCTCTAAATGATTATGTAATATTATAAATGCATGTATATACTGGATATATATGATATATACATAATGATTATAATTCTGGATATAATGGATACATTAACAACATGTAATTATAAAGGGTTTATTTTTGACTCAAGTACCAATGATCGTTAAAACGACCGTTATTAACTTAAATAATTACATAGTGTTCATGACATGGCAGTAAGTGATATAATAGGAATAATGAACATGAAAAAGGTTCTTAATGAAGTATAAATTAACTCAAGTTTATTATTCAGGACATTAAAGAACGATCGAGTCAAGTCAGACCCGAGGTATGTGACTTCGTCTCAATCTCCTTTCATTGAGGCATATTCTGTTTTATACACAACCTTCTTTTATACGGTGTATAAAAACCTTTTACTATTATGTTTATCCAAAAGGAATATTTTTTATACGAAGCGATTTACTAAACGACAAAAGGGAATGGTTTTTTCGTATGTATGCGACGACAATGACTTCTCTGCCGCCGTGACCGTTATTTGAGTTTTGGCTTCCTCTACAAGCCATAACTTGTTTTAAAAAGGAAAATAAATACCATGTTTTACTTTTCTTTTATTTTGGTATTGAAAATGGTTTTCATGATGTTTTTATATCAATGTGTTGTATTGATATCTTGTGATTGAAAGGTGGAAATATTATGTTTCCTTTATGTATGTTTTATGTGATACGATTATGTTGAGGTTCTTGGGAATTATTATGAAGACGGGTGGTTCCGTGATAAACTAAGGGAGGGTGAGCCCGATATAGCTCTCCAATGCATTGGGTAACATGAAGGAGTGAAACGTTAAGGTTTCTTCGAGGAGATTTATGGAATATATTGTGATGGGTATTCTAAATGTAACCAAGAGGGTTACTCCCTACGTAAGGATGTTATGAATGCCTCAAGTTACCTTTATGTCTTATGATTTCTATGATTTATTCATGATTTGATGAGGTATGTTAAAGTGCTTATGATTTATGGGTAAAGTATGATTTCATTCTTATGTATATATGTACCCATGTTTCCTTTCCATATTTTTATATCCCTTACTGAGCTTTTTATTCTCATCCCAAGTTTTTTTGAAATGTTTTTCACAGGTCAAGGGAACGGTACATGATATGATGATAGTGTCAAGGAAGTGTCAAGAAAGAATCCATGTTTTATTTTAAATATGCTTCTATTGATGGGAAAGAAGAATATTATCTTTATGTAACCACTTTGTTTATATGTGGAATATAATGCAAGTTTTATGATCTAATTCTCTAAAATCTAAACCCGAAAAGATCCTCAATGTGTAATCTTGTAATAACTCATGATTAGGTAAGGTTTAAGGCTGGGGCCTTATAGTTGGTATCAGAGGTCGGTTTAGATAACATTAGGAGTTATAATTCTATTAAATGATTATCCAAAAATATTTTTTTTGAAATGATATAGCATTTGAAGATTACCATGTTGCTTCATCTAAGACATGTTTGATCAGAATGGGTTTCTACAGTGGAAACAGGGAAGAAGTTCTAGGAAGGCATGTAGAAGGAAATAACCTTCTGAATCAGCATCCCAAGATGGTCGGAATTGGAACTGAACAGTTTGTTGCAGTAATGGCACAGTTGACTCAAGCGATAAATAGTGCTGGTATCCATGCACGAGATCAGCCAGATCAACTACAGAGGAACATGTTAGTGGTGTAACATTTCATGAGGCAACATCCCCCATCATTCAGAGGATCATCTGACCCTTTGATAGATGAAGGATGGATTAATGTACTGGAGAAGATTTTTTATGTCATGGGGTGTTCAGAAAATCAAAAGGTTAGTCTTGCTATTTATTGTTTGGAGGGTGAAGCAGATCAGTGGTGGTCTATGGTTAAAAATAGCAGGGACGCTGATGAGATTGATGCTCTTGACTGGGATGAATTCAAAGGTATGTTTCATGAGAAGTATTTTCCAAAGGCTGTTCGACTTAGGATGGAAAATCAATTCTTGGAATTGAGGCAAGAGAAAGACTCAGTGTCTACCTATGAAGAAAGGTTCACTCGATTGTCAAGGTATGCTCCAAATTTTATCCGAGACCATGATAGTAAAATAAATCTTTTTTACTCAGGATTAAAGCCAAAATATCGAAGGGCATTAGCTTCTCGTGAGATTAAAAGTTATGAAAAGCTTGTTCGATGTGCTGAGAAGGTGGAAATGGAGTTTTCCAATGATCAAGTGTTCTATAACAACCAACAGAAGAAGAGACTGAGGTGGTAGGAGAAAGGTAAGAATTCTTCAAAAAAGTATGATGGTAAGAAAACTAAGTTTCCAGTTTGTGATAAATGTGGCAAAAGGCATGCTGGGGAATGTCTTCTGAATTCTGGAAAGTGCTACCGATGTGGTAAGATGGGACATAAGGCTCGTGATTGCACTGAAAAGGATCAACATGAAGGTATGACCAAATTTGATTTACAGTTAGTGAAATGTTATAAGTGCAATGAGATGGGTCATTATGAAAACGAGTCTCCGACAAAGAGCTTGAGTGATGGGAAGAAGTTAGACTACAAGCATAAAGGGGTGGTGAAATCCATTGCAACTACTTCAGCAGATGTCGGGACATCAAATGAAGTTGTATCAGTTACTTTGTTGGTTTTTTTCAGATTATGCCAGCGTGTTGTTTGATTCGGGGTCTACACATTCTTTCATCTCTGAAACATTTTCTTATAAAATGGGAATACCATCTCAAGAAATGAATCCTAACCTTTTGGTAAAAACACTTAGGGGAAATGTTGAGGCAAAAATAATTTGTAATAATCTTACTATCCTTATCTATGGAAAGAACCAACTTGAAAACCTTATTGTTCTACCTCTAGTAGAGTTTGATGTAATCTTGGGAATGGATTGGATCTCTATTTACCATGAAAAGATTGACTGTAGAGCTAATGAAGTTTCTTTTCAGAAAGAATTTCAGTTTGTGTACAATAATGAACCCTTACTGTTGATAACTTATCAAGAGGCCGATAAACTCATAAAAGATGGAAAGGAATGTTACCTTGCACACATCGTTGAAAATAAAGGAACTGTTCAGATTAATGATGTTCTAGTGGTAAATGAGTATCCTGATGTTTTTCCTGATGAGTTTCCTGGAATAATACCAGATCGAGAAGTTGAATTTACTGTTGACTTAGTTCCTGATGCTAAGCCAATTTCAAAACCCCCTTATCGAATGGCTCAAATTGAACTTTTAGAGTTGAAATAGAAATTGCATGATTTATTAGAAAAATGTTTCATTCGACCTAACACATCACCATGGGGTGCTCCTGTCTTGTTTGTTAAAAATAAAGATGGTTCAATGAGACTTTTCATTGATTATAGAGCCTTGAATAATATCCATATTAAGAAAAAATATCCTTTGCCTCATATCGATGATTTGTTTGATCAGCTCCAGGGAGCTCAGTTTTTTTCAAATATTGACTAGAGATCTGGGTACCATCAGCAGAAGGTAAAGGAAGAAGATGTTCTGAAGACCGCGTTCCGTATAAGATATGGTCACTATGAATTTTTAGTAATGCCTTTTGGGCTAACCAATGCACCTGCTGTATTCATGGACTTAATGAATAGAATTTTCCATGAGTTCTTAGATATGTTTGTGGTGGTTTTTATTGATGATATTTTGGTTTTTTCTAAAAGTAAAGAAGGACATGAAAGAAATTTAAGGGTCATTTTGCAAACCTTGAAAGAAAAGAAATTGTATGGTAAATTCAGCAAGTGTGAGTTTTGGTTGCAACAAATTTCATTCCTTGGTCACATTGTTTCAAAAGATGGGATAACTGTTGATCCTGCTAAAACAAAAGTTGTGGAAGACTGGCCAAGACCCACAAATGTAACTGAGATTCGTAGCTTCCTTGGTTTGGTAGGCTACTACCGAAGGTTTGTTAGAAATTTTTCACGGTTATCTAGTCCAATGACTAAGCTGACTTGGAAGGGTGTTATGTTTATCTAAAAAAAGAATGTGATGATTGTTTTAAGGAATTGAAAAGAAGATTGGTGAATGCTCCAGTTTTGGAACTACCTTACAGGAATGGTGAGTTTGTTATATACAGTGATGCTTCATTGAAAGGACTTGGTTGCATCCTAATGCAGAATGATCAGGTAATTTCTTATGCTTCACGACAGTTGAAAACTCATGAGGTAAATTACCCTACACATGATATGGAATTAGCTGTTGTTGTTTTTTCTTTAAAAATTTGGAGGCATCATTTGTATGGATTAAGGTGTGAAATATATACCGATCACAAAAGTTTAAAGTATATATTCACTCAGAAAGAATTGAACATGAGACAAAGGAGATGACTAGAATTAATCAAGGATTATGATTGTACAATTCATTACCATCCGGGAAAAGAAAATAAAGTGGTTGATGCTTTGAGTCGAAAAAGTAATGCTTCAATAGCAATGTTGCGTTTGGAACGTGATCCTTTGGTTAAGGATTTGATGAACTTTGGCATAGAAGTTGTGGGTGCAGGATGTTCTTCTGTTTCGTTTCAGGTATCAGTGAGATTATATCTATCAGATAGAATCAATCAAGCACAGAAGCAAGACAGTGAGTTGCAGAAAAAGGTAGAGCTGGTTCAGAAAGGTAAGTTTCGTAAATTCAACATTGATAATGATTTCATTTTGATATTTGGGAAAAGATTATGTGTGCCTTGTGATTCACAATTGAAGAGATAGTTGTTATGTGAACCTCATAGTTCTCCGTTTTCAGTTCATCCTGGCAGTACTAAGATGTATAGAGATCTGCGGGAGTATTACTGGTGGGATGGAAAGAAAAGAGATATTGCTGATTTTACTGTGAAGTGTTTGACTTGTCAGCAAGTTAAAGCAGAGCGGTAGTTACCGAAAGGGATGCTTCAGCCTTTACCAGTGCCAGAGTGGAAATGGGAGAATATATCCATGGACATTGTTGTGGGATTACTGAAGACATCTCGAGGTAATAAAGCAATTTGGGCTATTGTTGATCGCTTGACCAAATCTGCTCATTTCCTTGCTATACGAGATACTTTTTCCCTAGGTCAACTTTCCCGTTTGTATCATAATGAGATAGTCAGGTTACATGGAGTTCCTCTCTACATTGTATTTAATCGTGATCTCAGGTTCACTTCTAACTTTTGTAAAGGCCTTCAGAAGTCGTTGGGTACTGAATTAAATTTTAGTACAACTTTTCATCCTCAATCAGATGGGCAGTCAGAACGAACAATTCAGACCTTGGAGGATATCTACGAGCTTGTTCTATGGATTATCAGGGAAGTTGGGACCAACATCATTATTTGGTTGAATTTTCATATAATAACAGTTTTCATTCCATTATACAGATGGCACCATTTCAGGAATTATATGGGAAGTGGTGTCGAACTCCAGCTTTCTGGGATGAAGTGGGTGAAGGGAAGTTGATGGGACCAGAATTGGTAGAAGAGATTGTAGAAAAAGTTCAGTTGATTCAGAAACACATGAGAGAAGCTCAGATCAGGCAGAAGAGTTATGCGAACAATAGGAGGAAGGATCTCTCTTTTGAGGTAGGTGATCATGTTTTTTCAAAGTCTCCCCATGGAAAAGTGTGATGAGATTTGGTATGAAAGGAAAGCTGAGTCCAAAGTTCATTGAACCATATGAAATTATGGAGAGAGTTGGATCAGTTGCATACTGAGTGGCTTTACATCTGAGTTTATCTCAGGTACATAATGTTTTTCACGTTTCGATGTTGAGAAAGTATATGCCAGATCCATCTCATATTTTGAGTCCAGAGGTAGTTCAGCTGGAAGAGAACCTATCTTATGAGGAACAACCGATCCAGATTCTTGACCACAGGGAGAAAGTGTTACGGAATAAGGTGATTAATCAAGTAAAGGTTTTGTGAAAAAACAAATGATGGAAGAGGCAACATGGGAATCTGAAAATGCAATGAGGGATAAGTACCCCCATTTATTTGATAAGTAAATAAATTGCGGGGACGCAATTTTCTAAAGGGGGGAAGGATGTAACATCACAAGTATGTAATGAATAATATATTTTTTTATCTATGTCTATTAATGAATTAGACAGTGTTTTAGAGGCTTAAAATGAAAATAAATCCAATCTTAAGCATGGAATACACTAATATTTTTTTAAAATATTGTTTTACTGCCTTTTAATGGAAAACCATTTTTAAATCTATCTTTTGACAATTTTATAAGCTATGTTTGTCAAAATAAACTTATTCTTTATGATTGGGACATCAAAATTTACTTTGTGTGAATTTTATGTATTTTTCAAACAATGTTCATTTTTTTAATGAATACTGTAAAATACTGCATTTTACATCAAAACTGCTATTTAATCTAATTTACTTATATTATTATATTATATTTTGAATTTGTTTTGAAGTGAAATTAGAATATATTTTTACCATTTAATCCAATGGTGGTAATTGGAATCAATTTCACTTTGAAATTGGACTTAAACTGGTGTCCATCTTTTGATACTTATTGTTTCATAAAAACACGCTATTTGTCATGACAACGAGAATTAATTATTAAATTAATTAATGTGACTTATATGTTTTGAATTTTGTAATATAGACTTCATTTTTGAATTTGGAGTATCAAATATAGCTTAGGGTGAATTTTTGGTAATTTTCTGAAAAACATCAATTTTTGATGAATAGTGAAACCACTAAGTGGTACTTATAAAAACTGATTTTTCGTTTAAATAAAATTTTACCATCTTTCTGTTTTGAATTTCAAAAATCCGACATACATGGTTGTCATTAAGAAGTAAAATGTTGTTCAATGAGATTATAATAATTTTTTGGTGAATAGTAACTTATTAAGTTTTTAATCGCGTTTAGAGGTAATTGGTGTAGTTTAAGGTAAAAATAATGCTTTAATAAAATGAGATGAGCTTGACACATGTCCTACCCTCATTGGATGTGTCATGGCAGACCGATACAAGCCATGGGTCAACTTGGGGACCCCATGGAGCCACTTTGGTTGGGAAATGACATAAATAACTTTTTATTTAATATTAAAGTAAAAATGACACAAACATGAGTTATTTTACTAAAACAATTTTTACATGGGGTTATACAAGTCATATTTTTTAGTATATATATTCATTAGAAAGATAAAAATATTTCCTACATCATAGTAGTTTTTTTATAATTTTTAGACATTAAATAAATTAAATTATTTATGAGATCATGATGATGCAGCGATGACCCCATTATTTAACGATTTAAATAAAATGGAATGATAATGTAAAATATAAGACATACACATGGCCAAACCCAATTGAATGAGTGGATTTAGAACCCTTATCACCTTATCCTCGAATTATATCAATGTGGGACCTTTTGAATCCTAAACTAATTTTAAAATAAAGTAACTTCTCTTTATTTTCCAAGAGTGCCCCTCCTCTCCTCTTATAAAAGGCCCCCACCTCTACCTCCTTACCCACACTCCCAAAGCCTTTGGATCGGCCAACCCCTGCCCATTTTGTCTCTCCAATTCCCTCTATTACTCCTTAAAGCCTCACTTTTGGTAGAAGTCTTCCCAAGGAAGCCTTTGAGCTCAAAGCAAAGGGAGTTACCCGATTTTAAGGTAATGTCTTCTTTTGAGTCCTTTTGTTTTATTTTGCTTCTCCAACCCCATAAACTCTTTTTATTATTTTCTTTTGTAACAACTCCAGTATCTTCCATATACTAGGATGTTGTTATAATATGGATTCAAGCTACACTTACGCACACCTACATCTAATGGTTAACGAACATACTGTTTCCGTGGATGGTGAATTTATGCCTCCCGAAACGATGATTGTTCAACATTCTTTTAACACCTTCAAAGGTGGCCATTAAGATGTCACTATATTTATATATGATATATAATATGTTTATTGTTTCCTTAATCTTCTGTTTTTTTATTTTTGGTCATACCTTTATGGTTTCCATTATGGGAAACACGATATCATCATTTAAGGAAGTGCGGACTACCGCCCCCTCAAAGTGATTTGATTCGTTAAATACCATATGTGGGACGTATAAAGGATTGAACTATGTTATTATATATGATATTATACTGGAATTATAATATAGCTTTATATCATTATGATTCCATTCTATAAAATACGAAATAGAAATGAAAGTAGCGTTCATGCGTACGTACAGCTTACCGTCTCCATGCACGGTGCATTTCATTTGTTACCTCTAAATGATTATGTAGTATTATAAATTCATGTATATACTAGATATATATGATATATACATAATGATTATAATTCTGGATATAATGGATACATTAACAACATGTAATTAAAAAGGGTTTATTTTTTACTCAAGTATCAATGATCGTTAAAACGACCATTATTAACTTAAATATTTACGTAGTGTTCATGACATGGAAATTAGTGATATAAAAGGAATAATGAACTTGAAAAAGGTTCTTAAAGAAGTAGAAATTAACTCATGTTTATTATTCAGGACATTAAAGAATGATCGAGTCAAGTCGGACCCGAGGTAAGGGACATCGTCTCAATCTCCTTTCATTGAGGCATATTTTGTTTTATACACAACCTTCTTTTATACGGTGTATAAACCCCTTTGAATTTTACATTTATCCAAAAGGAATCTTTTTTATACGAAGCGTTTTACTAAACAACAAAAGGGAATTTTTTTGTCGTACGTATGCGACGACAACGACTTCTCCGCCGTCGTGACCGTTATTTGAGTTTCTGCTTCCTCTACAAGCCATACCTTGTTTTTAAAATTAAAATAAATACCATGTTTTACTTTTCTTTTATTTTGGTATTGAAAATGGTTTTCATGATGTTTTTATATCAATGTGTTGTATTTATATCTTGTGATTGAAAGGTGGAAATGTTATATTTCCTTTATGCATGTTTTATGTGATACGATTTTGTTGAGGTTCTTGGGCATTATTATGAAGACGGGTGGTTCCGTGATAAACTAAGGGCGGGGGAGCCCGATATAGCTCTCCAATGCATTGGGTAACACAAAGGAGTGAAACATTAATGTTTCTCCAAAGAGATTTAGGGAATATACTGTGATGGGTATCCAAATGTAACCAAGAGGGTTACTTCCTACGTAAGGATGTTATGAATGCCTCAAGTTACCTTTGTGTCTTATGATTTCTATGATTTATTCATGATTTGATGAGGTATGTTAAAGTGATTATGTTTTATGGGTAAAGTATGAATTCATTCTTATGTATATATGTACCCATATTTCCTTTCCATATTTTTATATCCCTTACTGAGCTTTTTATGCTCATCCCATGTTTTTTTGAAATGTTTTTCATAGGTCAAGGGAAAGGTACATGATATGATGATAGTGTCAAGGAAGTGTCAAGAAAGAATCCATGTTTTATTTTAAATATGTGTCTATTGATGGGAAAGAAGAATACTATCTTTATGTAACCACTTTGTTTATATGTGGAATGTAATGCAAGTTTTATGATCTAATTCTCTAAAACTCTAAACCCGAAAAGATCCTCAATGTGTAATCTTGTATTAACTCAAGATTAAGTAAGGTTTAAGGCTGGGGACTTATAATTTTATTCTTAAAAAATACAATATTCATTGATATAATCCACAAATGGGTTACAAGGAAAACATTACTCATATTTTATCATCAATATAGATATTCATTTTATCTTAGAGAAAACATGTTTATCCTTGTCTCCATTTCAAAAATATTAAATAATTTAAGGTATCATAATCCATTTTTATTGAATATATTAAATCATATTTCTCATAGAAACACATTTTTAGAAAACAACTTCTCTTATCATATAAGATAAGTTAAACTAATATACACAACCATTGAATATATATATCAATGATCGATATATTAATTTACATTCAAATATTTGATGTAGAAACTATTTTATTAGTCTCTTGTTGTAAACTAAAATCATTATCAATTTTGTCTATCTTTTTAGACAATTTTATATTTAAAACATTTGTAAATTATACATTTGGTATCACATACCCTTTAAACCTGAAGAATTAATTTATATAACATTGATACATGGTATCAACAATTCATGAAGTTTCACAAACCCCTTTAGGTGTCTAGAAAATGAAATCACATGGAATTATTACTCCTCAATCTTGATGAGACATCTAGGTTTCAATTTCCTTTAGTAGAAACTAAAAGTAACATTATTAGTCTTTTGAACCAGATTTTATTCATTTAGTTTTATATTTTACCATCAATTACAAGGGACATAACACCAAAATCTAGACAACATATTTTCTAAGTCATAATAACCCAATAATTGGAGGAAATAGGTTAAACATTTCTTGAAATCATTTACACTATTAAAATATTTATATTGATTATAATAAAAATATATCATTTTCAATAATAATCATTAAAGGATACATTCAGTCTCACTAGATCATTTCAATATTCAATCATATTAAATATATAATCGGAGAGAAAATTACATTAGTTAACTTTGTATATAATCCATTTTAAGCCTTAATTTAATAATTCAATTATTCTCAAAAGCATTTCGACTCCAAGTACTGAATAATTTACGTATTTTAATTAATAGAGAAGTTGTTTACTTCAAAACATAGAATTTATCTGAATAACATTTATTATGTTACCAGTATCGTTAGTTACATTATGATTTTCTGTTTCAAGGGTTTATATCAATGTTAATTTTAAATAATGATAATTCTATTTTTATAAAATATGTTATTATTCTTGATGAGTATCATGTTTAACATATTTGCTCTGAATAAATTGATTATCCAACACAACATTACTTTTAAAACTCTATGACACATATTTTATCGTGACTTACAGAGGGTTTAATATGTAAATAATCCATGACTATATATGGTAGATAACCTTTTTCAATCATATCATATATGATTATTGGATAGGTGTGTGTATAGCACATTATCCAAATCCATCATGTGGATTCAATCAAATATATTCCTATTAAATCCAAATGATATAAGTTTCCCATAAAATTTTAACCAAATTCAAATTCCCAGAGTAAATAATTTAAACATTGGGTCCAAATTTTTTCATAATTACCTTTCAGAAGATAATCTATAAGAATCTTACTACGATGACCAACCATAATGAATGATAAAGGTATTGATAAGTGATTCATTGGAAGGAATCTAGCACTTATAATATTTTTATGGGATTTAATATCTCAATATCATATCATGTTACTAACTTTATATGTATATATGTTTCTATTTAATTGTTTTAGAATATTATTCCTTTAACCAAACAAATTTTACAAAATTTCATGTACGTGCGACTTTATTTATAACTCATAAATTGTGTTTATTATCCAAAAATAAAATGTTATTTTTTTACACATATCTATACGCATCCTATACATAAGTTATATGAAAAATTCATGTTTGTATTTTGAATTATAAGAAATTATAAATCCACAAATGAGTAATATTGGAGACACAAATAGCTGACCTCAGCATATCTATAATATTCTTTAAGTCTCGAGGAAATTTGGATGTCCAGTACAAAGTCTTTATACCTAGAGATAATTTACCCAATAGTGATCACAATTCAATTATAACACTAAAAAATAATATGTATAAACTATATTCAAATACTAAATTCAAGCTAATAAATTTAATTACAAACTAAAATAAAGGTATAGGAAAACTAAATCTATAATCATACCTAGTATGTAACATCTTATATTCATATATTATAACTTAAAAGATTTTTACCAACTTAATAGTATTGGATAAATAAACATTCATAATATAAAAACTATATCAATTTATTAATAAAGGAATAAGTTTTTGATAAATGAATATTAAAAATATTTAATCATTGGATAAATATTTATAAAAAATCTGTAAATAAAGACAAATATAACTCTTCATAATTTAATTAACCATATAGATAATCCAAAATTTAAAATATAAACACATTATATTAATTTAATGATAAGAAATATTTAATATGATTAATTATATGGAATTTATTTAAAATAGAATTTATTATATGAAATATAAGCATTTTTTATTTCAAATTATATTATGAAAACTATTTACATAATCCAAATATCAGATTTGAATTATTATTTATTCCTTGATCAAAGATATCATAAAAACTCATTTTGATTTGGATTAAATAATTTCAAAAAACATTGCCTTAATTTGTATTGGTGTCTTAATAATTATGAACAATATATAATTTTAATAATAAATCCTTCTTATATTTCACCATTTTTCAATTTATTAAAATCATATAAATCACACTCATAATTTCAATTAATGAACTTTAGAATAAAAATATCATCACACTATATAATCTTCCCTTGTTTAATATACATAATATTTATATTAAATACATAACTATTTCATCCCACTAAATCATTAATGTCACATCTTTTATTCATCTATACATGCCTAACAACCTATAATTAATAACTTAACTATTATATTAATCTATACATAATATTAATAATATATTAAAAATTTATATATGTGTGTAAATATTTAAATTTCATAAAAATAAGTAAACATTTAATTTATTTTCCCAATATAATGTATCAATATTCACACATAATATTTAACATACGACTGGAAATATTCAATTTTTAATTCCTGACAGTTATCTTTTATAAAAAATCTATAAACCATTGCCATTTTTAGACAAAAATATTAAATTTAAACATTTTTTGCATGAATCCTTTCTTGGAACTAATTGGGGATTTATGTATCATATGATGTATCTATAATAATTGAATACCAATATATATCATAAAGTACCCTTATTTTTCTTTTTTCCAGAAAAGGATAGTGTAATGGTTACATGATATGTAATGGTTAATTAATCATGCAATTAGGATTCATTTTTATTAAAAATGAAATGAGGCATACTTATGGAGTTAACCAAATATAAGAGATTCAATTTCTCAAAAATATCCCCTTACATACTAATAAATACATTTAGATAACAATATATTATAATATTTTAAAAATGGAAATGTCTAAATTATAATAAAAAATTTTATATAAGAGAATATATCAATCGATGATATATGTAATTTCAATGTTACATTTCGATACTCTATTTTCACGGAACCTTTGTTTCAGTTTTAGACAATGATATCTCGTATTAGATCTTATGGAATAAAAAACCATAATATTTTATGTATGAAACAATAAAATAAAAACCAATCTTATAATGAAAGTAAGAAAAAAAATTATATCCTATTTCATAAATCAAATATACTAGGTGGCTAGAATTTCACTAAACCATATCATATTCCATTGAAAGGAACAAGAATATTTCACAATGTATGTTCTTTACAAAACACAAATGGAACATGTTGATTTGTTGATGAACATGGAACTAATAACACAGATGGGGTTTGGATGATCATTTCATGATTATAATTGTGATAGAAACACATAAAAGTTCATGATATTTCACCAATAATAATAATGTTTTATGAATAACATGAAATATAATGTGGTATACCTTATATGTAGATTTCAGCATATTTTCTATACTTAGTGAAATATTTTTGATAGATATATACGATCTATTTTCAATGTAATCTCACCACTATGGGAAATACACAAGCCACTAGAATCATCTTTTTTAATGAGAGGTCCCAAAAAACAATAAATCCACGTTAGAAAATTCAACTTAAAAAAAATAGAGAAACATGATAAATAAATTTATGGTTTTGAATTATTAAAAACACACAAACCTAATAAGATGGTACACATATTTTGTATAAACTCCTAGAATTTAATGAAGGGGGTCAAACAATGGATTACATCATATCTCATCCAACATGTATTATGATAACATATATTAGTTGAGGTTTAATGATAGTGAAATGTTTTAATGATTATATCTTATATGTATAACCATAAATGAATCAATACATTGATTTATAATCGATTATAAAACATGTTTAATAGGTGGTGGTGGGCATGCACTCGATATCTTATATTACTAATATATTGTACATTATTAAAGATAATATATATAATATATGATAGAAGAATCTGCATTTTATATCTATAGTTATTATCTATGTAATATTATATAATGTAATATAACACTTCTAGATTATTTCCAATAAATGAATCTTATTTATAAAAGTAATACATTATTGATTATACATTACGAAAACAAACATTTTCAGAGAAAAACAGGGGATATTCTTTTTATCGTGGGAATAAATTATTGAAATAGTGTTTTCGTGCATGTGTATTGACCTATTTGAGTATATCATGTGGTCGTAGAGGAGGCTTGGATGAAATTTCCTATTAAGGGTTTTGAACTAGGTGATAGAAAACCAATAGTGTATCTTGGTCCATTAGGGTTGAATTATCACATTTATCTAATATAGGTGGTTAGGGAAAAAAGAATGTTTGGGTGAGGTAATAAAGTCTTGTCAATATCCTATTATTAAGTAGATCATCTGCCTTTTTCAATAATCATTGAAATAATATTTCACGAAGATTTTTACCCTAGGTCATTTATAATTCAAAGATAGACTATTGGTAATATTAATCCATATACTTTATCATACCCCTATTTCACAAAATATTTAGATTTATCTGAGAATACAGGCATTACAAGGGGTATAAAGGATTTAGAATAACCATTTTGGAATATTTATATGGTTATTTGGATGAATTTTTTTTGAAATAGTCAGGTGGTTCTAAACCAAAATATATTTTTTTGTGGTAGGAAATAAAGAAATTATATGGTTTAATCCCAAAACAATCTTTTTAAAAGGGGATTGTAGATATATTAAATGTTTTTAACATTAAGATAAAGATCTTATAATGATGGTATTTTCTTCATTAATACTATGAAATTGAATTTACTAATTAATAATAATAATTAAACTATATCACAAAAACTATTACTTATAAATGATGTGATTATTAAAACTTCAGTATTTTAGAAATTCCTAGTCCCCAAAAATTCAGTTTAAGGGTTATATTTATCTGAAAAATTAGTAGTTCTTAATCTATGAAAATGAAATTATTCAATACATAAAAAATTTTCATTATTGCCTGATATCATCCCCCCTTACCACCAAAAACAATGAGGATTGACATGGAATCCATGAATTTGGTCCAAAAAAATGGATTAACATATCATATCTCCTGATTTTTAAGCCACTCCCACAGATCAATAAATTAAATATACCAATGTATGTACGCCATAATAACCAAGAATGGTTGAGTAATTCATAAATTTCCCTATACTTTCTATCTTAATTATCATCATCACTTAGGGTAAATTTCATATTTTCATCTCTTTTCTTTTCAACCTTCTTGACTATGTTTTTATTTCATTATCAATGCTCTATAAAGACCTATTTTTGAATTAAATCCATTTGAAAAAAAGAATCAAATTATGATGAAATAAATGACATATTTTTTGATGAAATTTATATTGGAGATGTTGAAATGACATTAATAATCCTAAAGTTATAGTTTTTAGATGTACCAAAATAATCCAACAAATCATTTTACAAATTCAGCTTTTCCAAATAAAGGGAGTTCTTATAAACTAACTCCACCACATGAAAACCACTAAAACATTTTCATGGGGTTCTTACATTGAATAGGTAACCATATAAAATTCATTTGAACCATATTCCACTATAATTGTTTTATATCACATATCTAATTTAAAATAACTTACTTGATGTGTCTTCCATATACATTTTATTTATAAAAAATAAGTCATTGGAAAAAAAATATTTTATGGAATATTTCATTCAACTATCTTTTTCATTATAATAAATTCTAATAATTTACTTATAAAAATATATCCAAGACTTGATACATAGTTTTCTACTATAATATGAATGAGAATGGATAATAGTCTCATCTTTTGATAAAACCATCTTTTTCACCCAATGTAAAAAAATCCACTAAGAGCTAATGAGATAATGTTTGAGATGATACCAGGAATTGAAGAGACTACCTAATTATATATTAGGGATTCTGGGTGATATACCAATCCACTGGACATGGCTAGATAAAAATCATCAAATGAAATAAATAACCCAATATTCTAACATTTCCCAGGATAGTGTTTCCTCGACTGGGAATTTCATTAAGGAAGTTAATAATATGGAAGTGTGTATCCTACAGTATAAAAAAAACTTTATATGAGGGTCTTGTAACATCCAAGGATTTTTTTAATTTTTATATTTTCAAGTGCATTTAACTGTTATGATATTTATCATTTCATGTAACACAAAAATTAGTTTATTTTATGTTCAAGTGTTATGGTTGGATTGAATTATATGAAACACCAAGTTAATTTCTCACTGAAAAGAACATTTTTTTTGAATCCACTACAGGTAACATTGAGGTTAGCTTTCGACATGGAATACACAACACGCCACACTGACTTGGCATACTTTACATGCAACCCTGAGATTTTATGAAACCTCTTTTTTTGTATATAATTATTTAAATGATATAATTATAATCTAATCATTAAATAGAGTAATATGAATAGTGATAACTACATTTAAATTTTTTATAATGGTTTTATATAAATAAAACATATTAATTATGAGAAATATAATTTTTGGTAATGTCTTATATGTTTAAAAATACTATGTTCGCAATCAAACTGCTTTTAATGACCTTTTCTGAAAAATAATAAAATTAATACTAGACACATTAAAAATTTAATTTTATATAATAAAATTCATTTTTTAATTTTTAATTTTGAAATTATCTTATGGAAAATTTTTAGGATTTTTTTTGAGAAACCACATTTTTTGATGAATAGGGAAAAATACCTTGTTTTATTTCAAAAATATTTTTGATCTAATTTATTTATAATGTTAACTAATTTTTTTAAATGGAATAAAAGTTTTATTATATAGTAAATTTATTAATTAATACAATTTTGTTTATTATGATCAATTTAACATTAAAATTTGATTTAAAAAATGTATCAAACTGTTGATCATTTTTCATTAAAATGCTGCATTATCGACCCAACTATGAGATTAAATTTAAATTAATTTCATCCACTTCTGTGATAATTTTTTTGTAAATGGATTAAATATTAGAAATAATAATTATTTCGAGTTTATAATTAGTTGAACTTTGTTTTTGAACATAAATCATAATGAATGATATTAAAAATAATTACATCGATTAAAGTTAAAATATGCTCAATAAGGGAATAAAACATAATCATAAGGCACAATATTACCTATTAAAATCTCTAAAATCCATTTTATTGCCATATTTAGATCCTATAATCCCTTTTATATATTATTTATCATTATTGGATCCACTTTAAACATGAAAAACACCAGTGTAATTCTCTCTTCAAATATTTACAAAAGTGTCACTCCTCCATCTGTATAAAAGGAAACCACCTGTCTTTCTTCATTACTCCTCTCAAACGACATAGTTTCAGAAAATATCTAACTAATAAAATTTGAAAAATATCTCTCTACCCCCTTTAATAATCCATTTAGTCATAAATCGTTCCAATGAATCCTTTTCTGATAAACTAAAAGGAGTTACCACATAAAGAGGTAACACCTTCTCTTGATCTCTTTTATTTTATTTTTCTTATCCACCCTTCTATTGTATTTATCCTATTATTTTATAAAAAATAGTATCTTAAATGTAAAATTATATTTTTATGTGATGTTTTTTACCTACACATACACACACCTCTATCTAAAGTGAAATGATCATACTATTTAGGTGTACGATGAACTACCACCTCACGAAACAATGATTGTTCATTTTCCCCTTATTGTATATCATGGTGGAAAATTTGATAGACACACTATTTATATATGTTATATATTATATTTATTATATCATTATGTGTATATAATTCTGTTACAACACATGTTTTTATTATTTCCATTTTTTTAATACGTTAATTTCATTTGATGGAGTGTGGACTACAACCCCATCAATGTGATTTGATTTGTTTACACACTACATAAAATGTATTAAATATACATTTAGTTAATACATATGATATATATATATATTAAATAATAAACGTAATTTAATAATGACATATATAATAATACATATATACATATATTTATTTTAATTTCTTTCTATCAAAATGACAACTAACCATAAATAGTTTTCATGAGTACGTACGATTAACACCTCCATGAATTATTTATTCTCTTTTAAAATAATATATTCTATGGATTGTTATAACAAAATAAACTGCATTTAATTTTTTTTAAATCATGGTTTACATTATGTAAATAATCATATAAATAAAAGGACAAAATATATAACAAATTAAGACACATGCGAAAAACAAAGCAGATGCTACCCAATTTGAATCCATAACATAGAATTGTTAACAAGAGTTTAATGTAAAGGTATAATATACCCATATATGGTATTATAAGTAAGAATATGTTTTTTTGGTAGATTTATAATAAATTTATATTTATTAAAATAGAGGTTTTAATGAGTATTATGAGGTCTAAGACACAATATAAGGGGATTTCATCCCACATTTTATTTTAATGAGATACATGTGTTATTCACTACACATTAATTTTTTGATGTGTGTACACTATCCATGGACGAATTAAATTATTTTTAAATTTAAATTTATATGTATTTACATATCCATTTTAATACGTTTATTTCTTTGGATTTCTGTTTCAAAAGTTAACAAATAGTTAAAATAGTTTTGTCTCAATAGGAATTATTTGAGACTCATGTTTTTCAATGTACCTAAATTAATTTTGAGCTATATATACTTAATTTTTACATGATATATCTAGAATATTTATAATTTCATGATATTCTAAGATTAATTTCATTTCATTTTCATTCATAGAGTGTATGATCCCTAGTTAATAGGTGATAAGTGTTTATTGAAATAATCTCATAGCTTTTCATGATCATTTATTTTTATGCTTAAATTTATTAAATCTTATAAACCATCCTTAATAAAATTAATGAAATTTTTTGTCCTATTTTTATTCATGATATATTCATGTATTGGAACCATTTTTATAATCTTTGTTATTTTATATTTTATGATTTTTTTAAGAAAACAAGACATTACCCTATCCTTGATCTGAAATCTATGTTTCTTCAAAACCATGTTTTCTAAAAACTGTATTGAAGAATATTGAACCATTCTCCTAAAATATTTAAAAATAATTTTACCTTATTTTTATTTAACAAAGATCATTAAAATAATATTCTTGTCACTTTCAGAACAAGTAATTTTTCTAAACTTTTTATCATGCAAAAAGAATTTTATTTTTACCTCGTATGGTATGTATGGATTTACCTACTATCAATTCATTGACGCTTCCATTTCATTTATAGAAGGTTACGTTTTATGGAAATATTTTTTAATGTAAATTTCAATGAATTTTTTTAATGTTTCAATACTTATTTTTATGTTTTAAAAGTATTTTAAAATTAGTGGTTTACCAAATATTTTCATGTTTTATTAATTTGACATCAAGTAGAAAGGGTTTAAAATCATTTTCATGATTTATTTATAAGTTTTCAAAGTTGTTTCAAATAAAAGGGTTTTTAGAATGTTTTTATGATTATTTATTAATATTTCAATAAAATGTGTTTTAAAATGATTTTAATCATTTTCTATAAGTTTTCAACATATTTTCTATGAAAATGGGATTAAAATGGTTTTATTTATTAAAAAGTGTTTTTAAAAATAGAAAGAATATTTTCCTCAAGAATTATTTTTCAAATATATTTTAAAATTATTTTCCATCTAAGATGACATCATTCGATGTTACTCATTCTCTTCTATGAAATAATTTAAAGGTTTAGTTATATTGTTTCTATGACTGAGTTGTGCTTAATGTCATGGTATTTATGAAATTTTTTTCTCTTTCATGGGTTATATGCATTTGAACCCCACTTATTTTCACGTGTTATGTTTATGATCAAATGATTATGTAATATATCCTTTTCGACAAATTATGATATGATTACAGATTTGTAATTCCCATTTCATTTCATGGGTTATGATATGATAACTTATGATCATGTAGAGTATCTATGTGTGATTTCACTATTAGATGGGTGGTACCTATATCTCCATCCATTGAATTGGGTAATGATTTATATCTCATGAGATATACATATATTGAATGAAATATAAAAATGGTTCAATATTCATAGGATGGAATGAGAAATTAACTCGATTCAGTAGTATATGGTATGAATGAGGGCTGAAATTTGTTCAGTAATATAGGGATGTAATGAGGAGTGAGATCAGTTCAGTAATATAGGGCTGGAACATGTTTTGAACATGGTTTAGTAAAGAACATTGTTCACTAAGAAGGTCTCAGAAGCATTTCCTTGACTACAATTTTAATCATTATATATTCTTATGTGTCTTCCATAATTCTATTTTTTATTCTTATTCTACAGTTTTGTGGTTTAAGTTATTTATTTCCTTATGATTCATGACTTATAAACATCAATTATTTGTGTGATGATTCATGTATATTATCATAGATATGTAGGTTATGATATTCTATTTTCATGATCATGTTCTCATACCCTTATGATCCTGATTATTATTACATATCTCCTTTATTTACCCTTATTGAGCATCTGATCTCGCCCATTTTTATGTGTCCTTCTCCCTATGCTATGATGATATGTATTATGTCTAATGTGTTAATAAATGTATTAGCCATGAAGATACTAGTTGGATATGTTATATTTCATTTATATACCTAGGTTTATGTATCCATGTTTCCAAATGTAGTAGAATAAAACGGTCTTAGGGAATATTTTTTTTAATGTTTTGATTATTCTAAAAAAATTATGTAATTTTTATGTATAAAAAGGGAGGGTCACTATAGTTGGTATTTTGGAAGAAACATTAATCCTTTGGATACTAGGAATAAAAAACCTTAGTAAAAATCCTAGGAAAATGTCTATAGATAAGGATAATGATAAGGATAACTATAAGAAAATGTAAGGGAATTTTGTTAAAGGGTTGAGTGAGTGATTTTGTAGAAAAATGTCTCGGTCCTGATACGATATGTGGATGCGGCTCTGAAACAAATGTACCTAGAGGTAACAACTCCATCAAGATGTTTTGGTCCCAACATAGGTTAATACGGTACACAACAATGGCCCTTCTTGTGCACTTGGTTTGAAACTCCCGAAGGATATGATTTAGGAATTCAAAAACTCTTCATTAACCATTATGAAGGATTTAAATATAAGTTGTAAACGAATAACCTAGGATTAAACTTGAGTGTCATAGATTAAAGATGGATTCATGATTTATAAATCATATTAGTAATTATTTTAATTACTATGTGGTTTTCTACTATGATATGTAATCATCAAACTATGTTTCTATTTTTATCAATGGAGGGAATCATAAGAAATTGGAATAACGTTGAATGTGATGGATGATTTGATGATGATCATTCAAGTGGGATGATCAATGGCGTGAAATTTTTTATGATCAAGAATAATATGTTTTCACAGAATATAAATAACAATATTTACCTTCACCAAATCTTAGACTCACTATGAAATACAAAGAAGTAGTTCTCTTAGAGTTCGGGTAATGGACACCATGGAAGAATTATGATTTGGTTTCCTTTATGTCAATAATGTGGAAGGAATCACTTAATTTAATGTAATAGAGGAATAAGAAGTGTTTTTATTATGGAAAATAAGGAAATAGAGTGAGTGATTATAAGGGAAAAATAATGTGATCAGTTAATGAAAAAGAAGAGACTATTGTCCTCCCGTAGTCATCATCAAAGTTGAAGTGTTTTATGTGTGGATTAAATGGTCATTATACAACTGAATTCCCTAAGAGTATTTACTCTAATGAAAATCACCATGGTGGTGTGAGTAATTGTTAAATTGTAGATGATGATTATATAACATGTTAAGTATGAAAGGAAAGAGGTATTCTGTGATAGGATACAATATCATTGATAATGAAATAAGGATAAAGTAGAATAATAAAATCATTAATATATTTGGATTGAATAATTGTGTTATATGAAAGGTGAAATATATATGGGTTGTTTAGTTTATGTTTTTTTCAATGAATTTATAAGGATACATTAAATGAATCTGATGGATTAGAAAAGTGATTTAGTGGGAAATTCAAGTCTATAGAAAAAAAATGATTAATAGAATGATAACGATTAATATGTTATTTCTGTTATGATTTTGTTTTTTGGATAATGATATGTGGGAAATGAATAAGTAAATTGGATAGTACAGATTAAATTAAGACTAATTAAATACCTATTTCCAATTATTTTATTCTATCATGGATAATGATTAAAACTTATTATATTTATGAAATATATATAAAAATATGTGAAATAAGGAAGCATGCACGTTTTGCAGAAGTATTAATGGTTATTTAGGTTTTTACCTCGTTCAAATAGAATTTATCATGAGGGTATTCACATGCTTGGAATGTGACAACCATGAGTTAATTTTCGATGAATGGAGGATCAATGTTAAGCTAATTTCATGACTATTTTTCAAATTTTTTGGACTTCAATGTTTTAAAGGGGATATAAGTTTAACCATTCATGAATAGATTAAGTTAATCTTCAGAGGATGTAACTTTATTATTTATATTGTCATTAAAAACCTTCTTTAAAAGGTTATTTACTGATCAACCTTATTTCTAGGATTTCCATCGTATTTAGTTTATAAATTTATATTTGATTGATTTTAGAAAATTTAATCATGAATATATAGTAACAAAAAATAAATTCCCCCAATTCGGTGAGTCTATAACCCATAACAGAAGGACGATAAGGGTTTCACTCCTACCACTGTTTTATGCAATGTTCTGATTAATGTAAAATATTTTTTTTATAAATAATTAATTATAATTAAATATTTATGTTACTTTTTATGTTTATATGTTAATTTATTAACTATATTGATTTATATGAATAGTAATTGATCAATAGTTATACTTTTCATTCTTTTATGGGACTTATGATCTGGAAAAAGAGTATTGTAGCATGTCAGTTATTAAAAATAATTTTTGGTCTACCATTATATGATGTAATGGATGAATTAGAAATTGATAAATGCATAACTAAGGAATAATTTTTTTACTAAAATATATTAGGTGAGTATATTTCATTATATTTGTGGCCATTAAAATAATTAATAATCATTAGGAAAATGATCAAAAGAATATTTGTTTTTTCTAATACCATATTTTTTTTGAATTGTTGACCATTTAAATAAATCTAGATTTATGAATTTGAGGCCCTAAAATTTCTTTTGATAATTTACTTGTTTTTAATTGATGGCGAAAATATATCCCTATAAATATTTACACAATTCCTCCAAGACAAATATTCACGCCCAAAAATTTTTCTCCTCAGAGGAAATCTAGTTATATGTTACTTGGTGTAACAAATATGGTTTCAACATTCCATTAATAAGGGATTTTTTAGTATCAATGTTTATAATTTATGATTGTATGATGAATCATTCAATTATTAAATATTTGACAACCCATATGAATTTTGAGGGAAATATTCAATTTAATGGGGTATAATGTAACACCTCAAGATTTTGTGAATAAATTTATTGAATTTATTTATCCTTTGCGATATTTTTCATTTCACATAAAAATAAAAATAATTTATTTTATATTAAAGCTCTATGTTTGTATTAATTTATACTCATCACTCGGTTAATTTTGAACAATGCACAAAATAAATTTTAGCTTTCTCTAAATGGAACACCAATGTTAGCTTATGAGTTTGCCTATGAAATAGGTAACACATACTTGGAAATGTTATAAAGAACACTAAGTCTATACAAAATGTCTTTTTTTTATTTTATAATTATTTAATTTATATAAGTATAATCTATGAATTAAACACAGGAATATGAATAGTGATAAATTATTTTAAAATATTTTTTGATACTGGTTTTACATAAATATAACATATTGATGAAGAAAGATATATGTCTTGGTAAAGTCATCATATTTTTAAAATATTATTTTCTCAACTAATTTTCTTTAAAATATCCTTGTTTGAAAAATAATAAAATTAAATTTTTAAAAATTTAGAAATTTATTTTTATAAAATAAACTCTATTTTTTATTTTTAAATGTTGAAATTATCATAAGGAAATTTTTTTAATTTTTCTAAGAAACTATATTTTTGGATGAATATTGAAAAATATAGGACATTAAATCAAAACTAATTTCTGATATAATTTATTTATAATGTTAAATTATATTTTAAATTAGTTTAAAAGTAATATTATATAATTTTTTTTTCAATTAATACAATGTTTTGTCATTGAAATAAATTTAACATTAAAATTGGATATAAAAAATATAACAATCATTTGATCATTTCTACTTTAAAAACCTCTATTGTCGACCCGAATACAAGGTTAATTTGAAATTAATTTATTCCAATTATATGATTTGAATTCGAAAAAAAATGTTTCCAATTTTTTTTATTAATAACCAATAATTTATAATTATGTAATATTTTTTTGACCAAATATATTAATGAAAGTTATTAAAATTAATTACATCAATTAAAGTTAAATTATCCTTAATAAGGGGACTAATAAATAATATCATGGGAATGAATAACCTACATGATTTCCCAAAATCCATTTCATTGAAATATTTATACCATATCTTCCCTTTTATTTAATTTTTATAATTATTGGATCTAATTGAAACATGGAAAATGTGATTGGAATTCTCACTTAAAATATTTACTAGAGTGCCACTCTTCATTCTATATAAAAGGAAACCACTTATCCTTCATCTTCACACCTATAAAACCACTTAGGTTCAGCCAATATCAGCACTATCAACTTAAAAAAATCCATTCATTCCTTATTCAATCCCCACGTTGTGTAGAACATAATCCAAGGAAGCCTTTTGGAATAATCCAAAAAGAGTATCCTGGTTAAGAGTTAACACCCTCTCTCAAGCTCCTTTCTGTTATGTTTATTCTTAAAACCTCTACTATATTATTAAAGTTTTATATAAAAACACATATATCATAATAATACAAGTATTTCTTTATTATAAGGGTTTTTACTAGTCTAACACACTACTTCCTCTAATGGGTGACCAACATTTTATTTACGTTTATAGCGAACTACCGCATCACGAAACGATGATTGTTCAGTTTTTTTCCTTTACCACCTATCGTGATAGAAATTATGATGGAATATATATTTATATATCTTAAGTATTGTATTTTTTTATTTATTTAATCTTATTTACTTCTTTTACATCACAAAAAAATTATAATTTACATTTTGTTTAATACGATAATTTCAATTGAAGAAATGTTGACTACCGTCCCCGTAAAGCGATGTGATTCGTTCATACACTACATGGAATGTATTATGTTTGGATTTAGTGAATATATATGATATATATTATCTAATAAATCTTATATAATTATATATATATATAAATATACTTCTTTTACTTTCTTTCAAGAAGACAATTAAATAAGACTATCCATTATTCCTACGCAAGGCTACCATCTCCCAAAATAGTGTATTCTATTTCATATATATATATATTCTATAGAATATTATAATACATATATACTGAATATAAATTATATTTAAATAATGTTTTATGTTTTTTATATCATGATATATGAATAAGTACGAAATATATAACAAATTAAGACACATGTGTAAAACAAAGAGGATATTACCCGATGTGAATTATTAATATAGAATTGTTAAAAATCTGGTAATATTAATCAATAATAGAACCCCATATAGTATTATATGTAATAATATGGTTCTTTGATTTATTTATAATAAATTTATATTTATTATACACGTGGTTTTAATGAGTATGATAAGATTTAAGAAACAAGGTAAAGGGATTTCATCTAAATTTTTTTTCCATGAGATCCAGTTGTTATTCACCACCCAATCCTTTTGTGTAGTGTATATAAATCCCATGTATGCATTTGATAATTATTATATTTATTTTTATATATTTTTAAATATCCATATCAAGACCTTTATTTCCTAGGGTATATGATTCAAATATTACCAAATTAGTAAAATAGTTTTGTCTCAATTTTACATCCATGAGACTCATGTTTTGTTATATGACTACATTTGTTATGAGTTTTATATACATCCATTTTACATGACATATCATGAATATAAATAATTCAAGGATATTCTAATTTTCATTTCATTTTCTTTTTTCTTTCATGTATATTATGAAAAAATATTACCAAGTGATATGAATTTATTGAAATAATCTCATTAATATTCAATATTTTTTATGTTAATACTCAATATGATGAAATATTATAACCTGTATCTCAATAAAATTCATGATTTTTTATCATCTTGTTATTAATGATATATTCATGTATTGTTTCTATTTATTAATCATTGTAACATAATACATTTAAGAAAGTATTTTTAAGAAATCCCAACATTACCCTCTCTTTGGTAAAAAATCAATATTTCTTTAAAAATGGTTTTTCTAAAAAGGTTATCCAAGAATATTGTACCATTATCCGACAATACAAATAAAAATGTTTTAACCTTTTTTTCATTTAAGAATTTCTTAAATGGAATCTACTTTTCTATTTCCAAACAATCCATTTTTCAATCCTCTTTACTATGCAAAAGGAATGTTCTTTTTACCTAATATGGCATGTACATATTTACCCGTCCTCATTTATTTAAATCTTTGTCTTCATTTTAAAAGGATCTTTTTAAAAAAATGTTATTTAGATGTAATTTTCTTGGAAATTTGTTTTCAAAATGTTTTAAATCCTTTTTATAAGATTCAAATTATTCTTAAAGTAATATGTTTCAAAACATTTTCATGAAATTTTGATCTGTTTTCAACTAAAATACATTTCAAAACATTTCCACGCTTTCCATATATGTTTTAAAAAATTTATCAAATAATTTTTTTAATTTTTTTAATAGTTCGTTATATTTTTTTCAAGGAAAATGTTTTTCAAAATTAATTTACTTCTTCAATATATGTTTTTAAGGTATTTATTCTAATTAAATGATTTTAAAATTGTTTTTATGTTTTAGAAATTCTTTTTCAAATATTAAATTATATTTTCATTAAGATTTTTTTAAAATATATTTCAAAATTATTTTCCATTAAATATGAAATATATTGATGTTACTCATTCCCCAATAGATAATAATCAAAATACTCCATTCATATTCTTTCTATAAATGGGTTATTTTTAATGTCATGGTCTTTATAAAATCCATTTATCTTTCATAGGGTTATGTGATTTTGAATCATGATTCTTTTTTGGAGTTAATTTTATGATAAAATGGTTATAAACCCAATGATTTTTCATAGTTTATGATATGATTACATGTTCATGATACCCATTTTATTTTAGGGGTTAGTATATTATTATTTATGTTCTTTTAGTACATGTACGTATCTTTTCACTCTGAGATGGGTGGGACCTATATCTCCCTCCAATACATTGGGTGAAGATTTATATCTCATGAGACGGACAAGGCTGGAATGGAAAATGTACTCGATTCAGTATTACAGGAATCGAGTAGGAAAAGATCATAGTTTAGTAATATAGGACTGCAATAAGGATTGAACTCAGTTTAGTAATACATGTATGGAACGAGTGGTGAACTCATTTTTGTAATACTGGGCATGAACAGGTTTGGAACCTAGTTCAGTAAAGGGATTTTTCCACTAAGATGGTATCAACAGCAAAGACATGACTATTATAGAAATAATTATATCTTCATATGTGTCTTCTATAATTCATTGTTTTTTCCTATATAATGATTCCATGGCTTATAATCTTTATTTTCTTATGACTCTTGTATTATGAACTACCTAGATTTATTCTATGATTCATTTATATGATCTTTGATATGAAAGGTATGATATTCTATTTTAAAGGGAATGTTCTCATACCATTATGTTTAAGATTATGCTTATATATCCCCCTTGTATACCCTTTCTGAGTATATAAGATCATCTCTTTTTATGTTTCCTCCCCCCCAGTAAGGAATATATCTATTACGTATGATATGACTCAGAAGGTTACTAGTCATGAGAAAACTATTGGGATATGCTACAACTCATTTTTATACCTTTTTTATGTTTCCATATTTCCAAATGCACTAGAATAATATGGACTTTGGGAATTAGTTTTTGTAATGTTTTATGTATTCTATAAAAGTAATGTAATTTTAATGTTGGAAAAGTGAAGTTTGTTATATCGGCTCTTGTTTTGGTGTCAAAAATAAAACATATGAATCCATCGAATAGAATATTTTTCCCAATAAATAATAAGGGAATAACTCATAATGTAATATTTACCCTAGGGGAGTCTTCATGATAAATCAGTGGTGTGTAACACCAAATCATAGAGTTTTTTAATTACGGTGTATCTAATTTTTATCTATTTAGAGTTTATAATGGATTTTAAAAAGATTCTGAGAATTTTATGAGGTTATGGAGGGTTTTTTATAGTCACATGGTTGGTGCTCGATTAGTAGAAATTATCTATGGTTCCCAACTAAACATACAAGATAGAATATGGGACTATGCGCCGATTCATAGTTGGTTCATGATTTGGTTAAACCATTCAGACCTAGATTTTTCCTGGGTGTTGTGTTTCAAATTGATGGTTCATGGTTTATATAACCATGTATCCAAACAATTATTCCTTGGGATATATATTTTATCACCCACATGATTGGATGTTTTGTTGTTAAATCATGAAAAAAACTATTCATGAATTTAATGTGACATTATAATTATATTTCAACACCAAATTTCTACATAAAGAACTCATTTCGTCCATCCATTCAATGTTTCTCAAACCTCAGGGGTTATTTTGTAGATATTAGTGATCATTTTAACTCCATATCTACCTTTCTTATATTAATGGAGTATTCAGTAATGGATCAAAGGAATGACTTTTGTCTCTACTACTCCATTTTTGTCCTCTCATTTTATTTTGGGGAGAAACCCTAGTATATTGTTTCCTTTCACTGATATTTTTGTTAGTGTGTGTTTTAATTTTTATTGTTCTTATATACCATCATAGAATGGTTTTAAAATCAATGATATATGATACTGTATAGTCATTTCTTCTAGAAAGGATAATGTGAGGTGGGATACTTTCTTCCTAGCCTCTTTTTAAAAAAAACTCAAACACTTCTGGTTTTAAAAATGAAATTATTTTTTTTCAAAACATAATGAATATGGGTTGATTTCTATTTATGACTATTATCCCAATTCTATTAGTTTTTTTAAAATAAAGGTTGTTTGTGACACACATAATATTTCTTATAAAATTCTTAAAGAGAGATTTGAGTTTAGAAAATAAATTTTTGTGTGTATGAACATGGAACTTGGATTGATTTTAATGTGTTAAAGAACCATACAACTGAGGTATTTATGAAAAATATTCGGCCACTAGTTACATAATTTTGGCCATGTGGATTATACAACAAAGTGATGACTTGGGTATGGGGTATGGGTTTCTTCTTGTGATTTTGGGTAATTCAGAGGACCCAATAGATAAGAGATTCATTTTGTTGGGTTACATGGATCCCAGAGAGGAGTGTATTGTACTTTAATAGATTTTTGATTTCATGGTGCGAGTGTGTGAGTTTTTCTTACTGGTTGTATTTTTCTTTTTTAATTTCTTTCAAACATTTCACTTATTTTAAATAAAACACTTGCTAACCTGTTTTTTATTTATTTGTGTATGTGGAATGTTTTTGAGTGATCTTAAATTGGGTTTATATAATTAACCCATACTTATAATTCTTGGTAGATGTTTACAGTCATAAATAGAGATATTATTTGTTAGTTAAAAAGGTGTAAATTAACTTGTTTATAAAATTATTATGATTATATTATTGTTAATAGTACTAGAGAAGAGGAAAAAAGAAAATATGATCACAAGGAATTTTTATTATTTTTCTGATTAAAGTGATCTTCAATATACTGTAGACATCACCCTCTCCTAAATAAATTTAACCCACTATTATCCCAAATTTTGATAGGGATACAAAACTTAATTAAAACTATCATTTCTGGTAGAATCAGAACAAAAATTGTTTATTTTAAAATAGAGATTCACAACCCATTACACTTTAATTTTAAACATGGGGTCATGACCCAAATATCAATATTTTAAAAAAAATTGAAATAAACCCAACATTCCTTTTTATTGGTAGTATAACCCATATAATCTAATTTTTATTAAAAATTCATTAAAAATTAATACACATAGAAAAGATGTGAATAAGATGGAATTATAGATAGCAAAGATAAACTGTGAGAGTTCAAGATGTCAAGGAATCCTTTAAAACTTATTCAATAATAATATATTCATAGAAGTTATTTAAGTTGTAGAATAGTTGTATCATGTATCAAATTTTTATTCCACAGTCCTTATATTTTCAGGATTCATTATTTTTGTGAATCTCTCCATGTTTTTATATCCTATAAATTGATACTCTAATTCAGTACAACGTCATTTCTAGTGTTTCTTCTCACACACCCACATTAAATATGATATATTATTGTGTAATATCATCTAAAATGTTTTCTTTTATAACTATTTATCTATCAAATACCCCAAATGATTTCTCTCAATGACAATGAACTAAATTATGGTTGGAATTAACATTGATAATCTATTAAATATAAACAACATGTTAATAAAATCATTAGAATAAAATATAGTCAAACAAGTAATAAATATCCCCTTTAAGTATAGAATAATCAATTTTAGAAACCATAAATTATTTTAATAGTTCTTATATAATCAATCATAATATCATTCTAAAAATACCAAGAAAATATGATTTTTGAATTTAGTGTATTAAATATGAAAAAAAAATATTGAACGTGGTTCTTTCATCAGGGTATTCATTTAATTCTATGTAAAAGATATCCAATCTATTTTTCATAATATATAATTAATTAATTAAATGTTATGGAACAAATAAATCAATTAAAACAACTAATAAGAATATATAATGAATTTAAATACAATAAATAATAAAAAATTAGAATTTTTTAGTGTTTTTGAAAAACAATGTGTTAAATAATATAATTTTTGAACGATACAAAAAAAATGTAAAACCCAAAAAAATAAGAGATATAAATTTATACAGGATATGTTTTTCATATGATTAGAAATAAATTTCATAATATTGAATTCTTATAAGATATAGAGAACATTTATGAAAAAATTCTCATAAGATAGAAAAAATTTGATAAGATAATATTTATCTAAAAAGTAAAATAGATTTCATGTGATATTGTTCTCATAATAATCCTAAGAAATAAATATCATAAGATAGAAATTTTTTCATAAGGATTCACTTGTATAAGATATTTAAAATCACATAAGATACATTAAAACATTATAATTATTGAAAAAATTTATAAGATATGTATCCTCGGGTCTTCATTCGTAATAAATTCATAGGAAAACCTATAAAGTTTGAAACACTCTAAAATAATATATAATATTAATAACTTATAAAATTTTAACAAATTTTTATACATAAAAAGATCAGAAAATATGTAAGAATTTTAGTTAATACATAAGATGTTTTTCCATTACTTTAAAGGATTAGACAAAAAATAATTTTGAAACATTTAACATTCATGAACCAGAGTAAATGTGAAAAAATTATCCACTACATAAAAATAATAAATAACATAAAAAAATACTTTAAATAATTCAGTGTATGAGTCGTGATTAGTATCATACTAATATGAATTTCTCCATAATAAGATTCAAAATGTTTTATTTCTTCTTCATGATGATTAATATTGATAAAAATTATTTTCAAAACACATGTTAGATATAGTGAAATGACAATTTTAAATTATAAAAACAAATAAAAGTAAATTTTAAAGGGTATACATGACAATACACCCTTTTGGTAATTAAAAAACCACTATCACAGGAAAATATCCCTTCCCCATGAAATTACCAATATGGTTAAATTAATTATCCTTTTTTGGGAAATCAGTACAGTTTATGAAAAAAATAATTTTTTTTTCACATCTCTAAAAATTAATTTATAATAGTTAAATATTTTATTAATGATTATTAGCTAACTCCACCAATGTTAAAAAATAAACATAGAGTTAATGTAGACTGTTTAACTAATCTAAAATCTAAATAAAATATTTTACCGTAAAAAGAAAATTCAAAGAAAATATAACTTTTAATGACTAGTATATTTAATAAAATTAACTCTGCCTAAATTTTTGAATCCTACAAAAGATATTTCCACTACTGATTTATAAAAAGTAAAGAAATAAATAATAAAATTAGATAATATCACTTTTTATAACAACTTATATTTTTTCTTTAGAAGGTAGAACATTTTGAATAGTATATACAGATTTCAAAACTATTTTATGCATATTAAAAAATCTGTATGGAATAGTGATAACTACTCATAAAAAATATTTTAAAAGATACAATGATCCATAAAAAATATATTAAGATATTCCAGATGTTATTAAAATATTTTAATGGAACTAAATAGTGATTTTCCATGTCAGTATATTAGAAATTATTGTCAAATTAATTTCTCATTTTATATAAACATATTCATAATGTTTCATTTCAGATATCCATTTAATGATTCCATCATACCATGATTCATAATTTATTTAATAAAACTCTATTGAATACAAATATTTAGAAAAATACTCTCCATTTCATAATCATTATAGGAATTCTCCATATATATTTTACCTTTTTTATATGATAACTTATAAATTGATATATAAAATTAATATGATTTATTTTTGAATGATGTGAAGGATTCATTGAAATAACAATTGTAGATGAATTATCACACTAGATTGAAAAAGTATTAACATAAGATTAAAAAGCAGATAAATGTTTCTCAATATATAAATATTGAGAACAAAAACTAGAGGATACAACATATTGAAACTCATCTATAAATAAGGAAATAAATTTTTGTTTCTTTCAACTCCAATAAGCTAAGATTTTAATTATAATGTAACAAATTCCACTAGTACTTTTTCAATCATTTTTACATTCTAAAAAATATGAATTAGAATAGGTTGTTAATTCAAATTACGGTCTACTAGGATAAAATAAACTAGGTTTAATTGATCCTTAAGTATATTTAATAATTATTATGACATTTTATAAATTACGTATGTTATTCTTGAATTCTATTACACATACATACTCTACGAATCAAAATAGGTCAAGAATAAATTAAATATAGTAAACTACTATACATTTCATTAATATCCAGTTTTTGACTTCTATCGTTATTTTTTATATTATTTAAAGATATAGATTTATTAGGTAAGTTCTTTTAATATTTTATGACGTTTTTGGATGGGTTTTGGTTCCTTTTTAGAGGTGCATAGTGTAATATCCAAGTATTTCAAGAGATATGTAATATTTTGAATTAATATAAATTATTCAATAGCTTATGTTGCACACAATTTATCTTAGGTATGTTTGATTAATATTTTTTAATTCCATAAATTTTTGTATTCTTATAAATTGAAATTAAATAAATAATTTCAACATTTCCAGTAATGTTATTTTACACTAAATGATATTTTATTAATAGAATTAAAATTAATGAAAATAATATATTCTAAAAATTTATTCTTAAATATAAATAAATATAAATTATGATCCCATAATTGACCAATTCATTTTTTAGATATAACATGTCGACCCATAGATAGTAAAAATATTTTGGGATAGTTCGGGTTAAAGAAATGTTTTGAGCGTTACGTGTGCTTGTTTTGAAATTTATTTCAAAAAAAAAAGGTTTTATATTTTGTAAAATATATAGAAAATTTATAATTCAGTGGATTTATATTTTCTAAAATATCACAATATAATTTAATTTTAATTTTTAATTAGATAGTTTTAAAAACTAGTTTCCTAAATGAAAATCCAAAATGAAAAATATAAGGAAACATAAAGAATAAAGAACAATATTATAAAAATGAAATTATTATGGTTTTTTGGAGGTTTTTATCAAAACAAATTCTTATATAAAAAATTATATTTATATTTTCAAGGCACATGATGTAATTGGGATCTACCAATACTGTTTACCATTTTCAATTTACAATAATGACACATCTCATCCACTATAAAAAGGCATTGACTCGTCCCCTTCCTCACACCACTCAAGACACATTGGATAATAAAAAATATTCCAAAATAATATAACAACACCCCTTCCCTCATCCTATAATCCTCAATTTGTTAATAAATAAAAACATGGAATTCCTTTGCTGAAAACCAAAAAAATTTACCAGAAAAATATGTAACATTTTTTAATGATTAATTTTTTTTGTTATTCATTTCTCAAAACATTATATTATTCTTAATCCATTATTATATAATAAAATAATTATCCTAAATATACTTATATTTTTTATGTTTTGGTTTTAACACAAACCTACACACAATTCCATTAAATGGGCAATGAATTTACAATTCATGTTTATGGCGGACATCCACTTCATGAAATGATGTCGTTAATTTTTCCATTACTACTTCACATGGATGGGAATTATAATTGTAAAACTATTTTATATGATATTTATTTTATTTAGATTTAATTATTACTTATTAAATTCTATATAACACATACATTTATACGATCCATTTTGTGTATATACAATGAAATCGTTTGTGGATTTGTGGACTACCACTTCCTAAAAGATATGTGATATGTTCACACATTATAGGGAATGTATTAAAGATTGGTTTAATTGAACAAATTAAAAATAAATTTAAAATATATGATATTTATTAGATAATTATTTTTCTTTCAATATCATAATCCATATTTTTTATTTCCGTTTCAAAACCCTATAAAATTCATAACCTCGTTCATGGACGTATGGACAACAACCTCCTTGTTGTGATGTGATTCATTTTACCTCAAAAAAATTATATATATAATTATAAATGAATAAAAAAAATATTATTTGTTATATAATGAATATTATGTAAAAATAAAATGATACTTACCTTATTTTCATAACAATCATTGAAAAATGGGAACATTACTCCTGTGTACATACGACCTACCATCTCCATGATTGCAATGTTGGTTCATTTTTCATAACCATATATCATGATTAGTTTTTAAAACATTATTTATATATATATATAATAATTATTTCATTATAATTAATCATTATATGTTATATTGTTACCCCTTTGACGATAGTTGACACATGAATGTTTTTTTGTTGCATGAAATGAATTTGTTCAAAACAGATAATGTAAATGTAATTATTTAAGTATTTTATACAAAATTTTTTATAATTTAATTAATGTAAATAATAAACATGAAAAATGAAATTAATAAATTAAATAATTAACATATATTTATTATTCTAGATTATAAAGACACACATGACATGTCACCCTCAAGGTATGGGATTCTTGTCTCACTTTTACTTTTGTGAGGCATACATCTTAATAACAACTAAATTAGTTTTTATGGTGTAACTAATAAAAAATTTGATAAATAATATCATGAAAAATTTTATATTTAGTATATTTATATATTTATTTTAATTATTATTACTTTTAGGTTTTTCTGATTTGTATGTTACCATAGCTTTAATGGGATTTATAGTTTTTCTTTTATTTCTGTGGGACGTTTTCCATATTCACCACTTATTTTTATTGCGCGGTGTATATAATACCCAGGAATGTATTTTATGATTATAATAATTGAATTTGTGGATCGTGTCATATCCATATTAGGGTCTATATTTCATGGGGTTTACATTTTCATTTTTACCAAAGAGATAATGGAGTTTTTTCACTATTTTTCTTTATTGATATGTCTATTATGTTATACAGCTATCTTATTTTATAATATTTATATCATATGGCCCCTGAAATAAATATTAAATAATCATTATTTATGTTAATAATTATACATTTCTGTTCTTTTCAGGTTAATATTTTTATATAATTAAGCCATAACTACTACATTATATCTCAAAAATTACAAGTTAGACACTACTACTCTATCCAACTTTTTCATAATAATAAAACTCCTTAAATAAAACAAGAATTATTTTCTTAATTTAAATAATATGGAATTATTCTGTTATCTTCCCTTTGTTATACCCTGTGAAATACATTTCAAAAAATTGGGATGAGCAGATAATTTTTAGTAAGGGTTATAAAATAAAGAAATAAAACATTAGTCCATAAATTAATACAAATCAATGAAATCATAATTTTCACTCGTAAAACATATTCTCATGAACATACCTCTTAAAATAATATGATTTATTAAAAACACATAGATATTATTAATCTAAATGGTAACTTGTGGCATCCATAAAATACTTACATTATAGATATCAAAGACACATATGGAGGTACATTCGGAATACCCATCACAATATATTTCCAAAATCACTTAGGAGAAATATTAATGTTTACCTCTATCACATTACACAATGCATTAGAGATCTATCTTGAGCTCCTCTAAATTAAGATTATCATGAAACCACCCATATAAATAAACAATTCCTATTAACCATAACATATTGATAACATATAAAACAAGAATAACAGAAAGATAACATTTTCTTATTGGAATCACAATATATCATTTAAAAATAAGGACATAATCAATGCTTTCTCAAAACCATTTTCAAATCAAAATTTCAAAAAAAGTGTATAAGGTATTTATTTTCCATTTAAAAATATTATTGATTGTTATGTAATCTAAATATTAAACAAAACATGCAGCAATAGAGTGGTTGTTGTGATCATGTACATTAAAAAACATTGCCTTTGTTATATAGTAAAATACTTCATAAAAAATATTCATTTTGAAAACTATTTAATAAAATTAAATTAAAATGGGTATAATTATAAACCATATAATATAATTTCACGTATAAACCAAAATATTCTTCAATGAAGAGATATTAAGATTAAATCCCTTACCATGAGTCTAACTTATCACATATGATCATTTTTCATTCTATTAAAACATGTAACTCCCTTTGATTTGATCCAAAAGGAATTGATAAATTTTATTCTACATAAAGAATGGCATCTAGAATGAAGAGAGTTATTTTGAAAGAATATTTTGGAAGAGTTTTGACAAGCCATTGAGATTTAGTGGTGTGAGTTAATGGATAGAGTTGATTCTGTTTTATAAAAGGGAGGAGGGGCACTTTATGAAGGTATTTATATATTATTTTATTATAAAATTATTTTCAGTTTTAAATGATCCCTAAGTCATTAATTTCTAAAATAATATTTTTTTAGGTCGAACACCTCTCATACAATAGGTTTTAGTCAAGTCTAGGTCACAAATTTAACCTTATAATTTTTAGTTTAACCCTTATTTAGCTAATTTAACTCTTACCATGTCTTCATGTATATTCATACTCTATGGTTAATATTGATACTATAACATGAAAATAGAACTTAATGTTGTTAAATAATGAAATTTTAAATTTTATATATGGAATTTTCCCTAATAATATATTTTTATGACAATTATATCATTTAATATAACAATATATTTTTAAAAAAAAATCATGTATATCAATTTTTTATACTTTTCATGTCATGATTTTTTTAAAATCCATAACATGATTATTTAAAAAACATCATTAATAAAAATATAAATATTCATTGTCACCAATAAAATTTTTGGATTTTCTAAAATGTTTTGAAATATATTTATTTAAATATTTATAATCTAATTTATTTAAATAATTTATTATTATGTTAATTACTACATCATCATTTTGTCATAAATATATTTTTTTATACGATGACTAAAAATTACAAATAAAATACCATGATGTAGGAAATATTTTTATCTTTATAATTAATATTTATAGTCGAATATATCACTTATATAACCCCATATAAAATGTGTTTTAGTAAAAGATAAATGTTTATGTTATATTATTCTTTATTGTAAATTAATTCTTATAAAATGTCATTATCACCTCCAAGTGAATCCATGGGGTCCCTAAATCGACCCAAGTATGACCATGGTTAGGAATATACAATAAAATAGGATTATGAGATTAGTTAGGGTAGTTTATTAATATTATAATATTATTTTTTACCATTTTTACCCAATTAACCCTTTAAACACAGTAAATAAAATAATTTCGGAAGATACAATTCATAATGTATAAAATTAAAAAAAATGCATAATAACACAATATGAACCTTATTATACCTAATATATAATACATTTTTCCAAATTCAAAACATTGTAGTCACAGTAATTAATTAAAAATTAATTATCGTTTTCAAAACCAAAAAGCTGGTTTTTAAGATGTAATAACTACCAAAAGATTAAAATAGTTTTATGTAAAATTTAAAAGTTAAATTACTTCCAAAGACCAAAATTGGATTAAATGATAATAATATAATACAATTACACTTTAAATCTAATTAAAATTACAATCAAACTATATAAACAAATTAGATTAAAATGTTTTTTTGACTTAAAATACGGTATTTTTCAATCTTCATTAAAAAATGAACTTTATTATAATATAAAACAAATTATTCAATGTCATTTTTTTATGATTCTATAGAAGATGTTTATTTTTTCATATAGAATACATTAATGTGTCAAAACCTATATTTCAAAGGGGTTCTCCTTCAAAAGGCTATAAAATGACATTTTAAAAATACTTGAGCATATAAAGATTCAAATGAGATTCATTCTTATTTTATGCCTATAAAAATTACGAGATAAATATAAATACATTTTATAAATATTTATTATCATATTTTTTTTAGTTTTCTTCATTCACTCTAATACTAAGGTTAATCTCCAACTACCATTTAAAATAATAATGTTATTATATAATTTTTCAGTATAACTCAATGTCGTGTGCGACGTATGATTTCAAAGAAACTTATTGTTGTGTGTTTTGTATGCATTCAGAAAAAACATCCCCTTTAATGTAAAAAAAAATCTTATTCATAAATATTAATAAAAATGAAAAGATAATATTCTATGAATACATATGTTGTTACATGTATAATAATCTTTTATCCAAATATAACATTAATATATTTATTCTCATGATATTATAATTTATTTTAATGTTATTCCATCATGGGGCTTAATATTAAAATGTTTTAAAGTGGTATGGGATGCTTTATATTTTTTAAATATTATTTTAATTATAAATGTTTTTAATTAATAGTTAATGGTGTATACATTCATCAATGTCAAAAAAAACCTTCTTGTTACTTATCCTATGTTGCGGATATTTTGTATTGAAACCATCAACATTATTTATTTAGATAGAATATGATTATTCCAAATATATTTTTATGAAACCCATTATTTTCCTTGGTTGATTCATGTTTAAATGATATTGTTATTGAACAATTTTCTTTTACATGGGTTAGTCACATTATAAAAGGGGTTATTGGTTGCTCCAATGATTTTATGAAAGATTTTATGTGTGATGATTTTGAATTGGTAATTGGAAATTTCATGGGTGGTTAAATTATAAACCAATGTTGGGTGGATCTATGAAAAACTAATGATGGGTGGGACTGTGATAGCCCTCCAATGCAATGGGTATGGAAGTAGGACGTATAGATTTTCTATTTATAAGAGTGACATGTATGGATTTTAGTTTAATGGTTACTACATTTATAATAGTGAAATGAAAATGATTACCCATGTATATAACTTTTTTATTTACGCTTTCTATGAATTTTAATTGTTTCTAATTATCATTATTAATATCACATAGCTCATGATTATTAATTCTTATGACTCATGAATTTATTTTTGTCTTCATATTTTATGTTCCAAGTATTGATGGTTATGAGTTCTTTTATGAAACTCTATTGAACATTGTTAATTTTATCATACCCTAAAGAAATATTTTAATCATATATTCCATTTAATTGTTAATTATTATTGTTACTTTAACATAGAGTTTTAGATCACCCATATTATATTTCATTTTCCTAAGGATGTAAATAATGATGTTTAATTATATAAGTATATAAATAATTTCACAAGGATGATATAGATGACCTATTGTGAGATAGGAAAAATTGTTTAAAATAGAAAAATGTTCATTTGTTGACTTATGAGTCTATGTTTATATGAGTTGTTTATGTAATATTCTGTCCTAATTATCTAAAATTATAAACCGAAAAGGTCATCTTTTATATAAGTGATCATAGTTATCCTTTTTACATTGAATAGTTTTGATCGATACATTTGGCCTAGAATTATCAGCATCATGGATGGAAATGTAATGTTACGGATTTCAACATGTGATTTGGGAGTGAATGTCTTGGGATATTATTGTCATTGTTAAAGGTAGATTTAGATAACATCCATTATTATGGTGTTTTTATGTGTGGATATCTTAAGAGATGTGGATATAATAATAGTTCTATAATTTTAAGGATGAAAAAAAGTTCAAATTATTAGACACCCCATTGAGGATTTATATAATGAGATCTTAAAGTGAATTTTTATAGATGTTTTTGGGATAAGTTATTTTTATACCATATAATCAAAATGAATTATTTTAAGGATAAATTAGTTTTCATGATTAAATAAAAAATGGACAACCAATATTAAAGGTGACAACCTATCACATCGAGTAAGGTGGTTAGGATTGAACCCATGACCAAAGGAAGATAAGGTTTTTAACACTACCACTGTCCTATATGAATATCTAGTATTTTATTTGACGAATAATGGGGAATTTAACATGGAATAAAATATGATCAAACACTTCTAATCATTTGGTTTTAGACATAGTTAGAAAATGTTTGAATAATTATAATTATTGTTATTTATGGAATAATTGAGATTGAAATTTGGGTATTACTGTTGAATTTGTAAGATTAGTGAATCATTTTTAGGATTGCTCATTTTGAGAAATCCTTTCCCTGTTCTATTCCTTTTTTTGTTACTGTATAAAGACAAGTTGAATAGCCTAACTTTTTTTGGTCTTTAAAATTTGACTTTAGTGCTTCATGGGTGAAAAATCCATCTTGAATACACTTCATTTTGAAAATACATGATATTTTTGTGGAAATTTAATAAATTATTAATCTCTACTTATAATCAAAGTAAATTACCTTTTTCTCTTAGTATGGATGGTGAATGAATCATTCAACACTTGGAAAATGATATTGAAATAATGTTTCATGGTATTATAATCATTTATGAGGATATTAATGACCTATTCCCCGTAAATTGGGCATCAAATTTTTTCATTACTGAATTCCTCATGACTATGTTCTCAATCACACTCTATCAGTCCTTAAGAATTCGTTTTTCATTGAAAATAAATCTTTTAATTTCCCCCCGATGTTCTCACAATTTTGACTATTTGTTATGCATAACTTTCAGTGATTTTATGTTTCCATCCTTAAAATTTTAATAGGCTATTTTATTAAGGCGTTGTAAAATGTGGGTTTAAAATAATTCTATAAATTTTTATCATTTGATATCCAAGAAACATTTTAAGGGAAAATTCATATTAATGGTGGTAGGATATAAAATCCGGAGAAATTAAGATATATCTTCTTTTCAATTAATTTAAATTAATTGATAAAATTTGTTACATGAAATGAATATTTTATATTTAATTTTATGAAACCCCATGTTTATCATTCATTTCATAAAACATCGATTTCCTTTTATGTCTTGTGTTACATGCATGGTAGAGTCTTACCAAACAATAATATACTTTAAATATTAAAATTTATTAAATAAGATACCACCTACCAATTATATTGGTAGTTGAAAATAAGATTAAATATAGTACACAAGTTTTCAATTTTCTTACTATCATCTAATATATTTGATAAGATTTATATAAGAAAAAAAATTCAATTTTATTCATAAATAGTTCTATATTTTTTTATGTTTGTTTTGGTGCCTTTTAATAGAGAACCTATTTTAAATATCTTTTTGACACTTATAATATTAAAATGAAAAATTAAATTAAATATTTTAAATTACGATATAAAAATATACATTGGGTGAATTTTGTGTATTTTTCTGACAAGTTTCATTTTTGGCTGAATAGTGAAAAATAAAGCATTTTAGATGAAAAATACCATTTTATTTAATTAGTAATTAATGTTAAATTATATTTTAAAATTGTTTTAAGGTCATAATAGAACAATTATTCTTATATTAATCCAATTTTGGTAATTGGAATAATTTTTATACTGAATTTATATATAAAATATTGATTAAGTTTTGAACATTTTCACTTAAAAACCCACATTCTCACCATGACTACAAAATTATCTTTAAATTTAATTTCTCCACCTATGATAATTGAATTTGGAGAAATATAAATTAAATAGTTATAATCATTATAAAATTTATCATTTAATATGATCATCTTATTTTATGACCAAAAATATTAGTGAATGTAATTTAAATTAATTATAGTGATTAATTTTAAATTAATCTTAACAAGGGAATAAAACGTAAATTTTTGCGCCAAAGTTACTAAGAAACGTTTTTGAATGATATTGAATGCCAAATATTCGATAATATCCCCTATTCGTTTGAATTTTAAGAGTTATTTGGATTTTTTCCCATGAAATTGACATATATTGTATGTCAAGTAAGGAAAAAAAGAAAAAAGGAACGGTCCTTACCTTTATCATTTATAAAGACTTATAGTATGGAAGAAGCTATATATATTCTATTATAAACATTATATAGAAATATAAATGAATTTTTATCATTGAATTTTGTCTTTTTTTGAGATTGTATTATTATGTTAAATGATTAACAAACACTAACACATGGAATATTCAGTTAATAATTAAATAAAACAATGATGGTAGAAAATTAAAAGGATTGTAAATTTAATGAACTATCATGATACATAAATTTTTTAGATTAATAAATTATGTTAGACAAATGTTAACTTAATATATTTTAATTACAATAATTTTTTTATATTTTTAAATTAAAATAAATAAAAATATTATATTCATACAATTTTTTTTAAATATTAAAAAATAACATATATTAACAACTAAAAGAATAATTAATCGTTTATAATTAACATATTTTTCCATAGATAGTAAAAATATTTTCTGTATAATATGGGTTAGAGAAGTTTGTTTTTATGTTACAAGTGCTTGTTTTAAAAATAATTTTTAAAAAACATGGTGTTATTATTTTGTGAATTTGATACCACATTTATAATTAAGTGGTTCTATATTTTTTGATAAATCTATAATTAATTTATTTATAAGGATTAATTACATCTGTTAGAAAACATGTTTTCTAAATGAAAAATTAGAATGAAAAAGATAATAAAACATAATGACAAAGAATTTTTTTTTATAATTCACATATTTTTGTGTGGTAGAGATTTTTATTGACCATGATTCCTCTCTAATACATTATATGTCTATTATTTACACATATGGTGTGAGGGATACCTCCTAATATTGTCTATCATTTTCTATTTAAAAAGAATGTAAATTTTTCTCCACTAAAAAAAGGAACTCGCTCTTCCCCTAAATCTCACCTCTCAAGAAACATTAGATTGTACAAACACAACCAATATAATATCCCCAAATATTTTCCATAATCCTATAATCTAATTATTGGGATGAAATAAATCCATTTCAGTCCTTTGGTGAAATCCAAAAAGAGTTACGTATAAAATAGAAAACATTCTTCAATGATTACTTTTGTGTTCTTTCTTTTTCAAAAAATAAAATTATTCTGATTGAATGATTATATAATAAAATAATTATCCTAAATATACTGATATGTTAGTATGTTAAGGGTTATACATACACCTACACACACATCTATCAAATGGTAAATAATTTTCCATTCGTATCTACGGTGAACTACCGCCCCACAAAATGATGTCTTTTGTTTTCCTTTACCACCTCTCAAGTTTGGTCATTATGATGAACACCATATTTTTATATGATATTTATGATATGCATGTTTTATTCAAAATTATGTAATATTTATATAACTAAATCCTTTATGTATTCGATTTTTATAAATATCATAACATCTTTTGTGGATGTGTGAACTACCCCCTCCACAATGCAATGTGATGCATTCACAGAATACATAAATTTTATTCAAGATGGGTTTAATTAAAAATATGTGTAATAAAAAAGATCTATAAGATATTAACTAAATAATTAAATTACTTTTAATATAGCATATCATTTTATTTGTTACCACTCCCACGTACCAAAAAAACAATAACTTTTTTCATGCATGTGTTGACTATCACATCCTCGTTCTGATGTGATTCCATTTATATAACATGAAATATATATAACTATTTATTAATAAATAAAATTATATTTATTATATAATTATCATTCTACAATTTTAAAATGTTACTTCCCTTATTTTATGAATGATCATTGAAAAATGGGAATGTTACTCATGTGTATGTATGGAATATTGTCACCATGATTGAAACGTTGGTTCAATTTTCCTAACCATATTTAATATTAGGTTTTAAAATCACAATTGATTTATAAATATGATAAAATTTTCATTATTATTATTCTTCATATGTTTATATAAGGACCCCTTTGACCATAGTCTATATTCAATAGTTTTTTGTTACACAGGAACCGAATTTAGTCAAAACACCTGACATAAAATTAATTTTTTATATAGTTTTATAAAACAATGTAATAACTGAAAAAAAATTATAATCAGAAAAAATTTACGAAAGAATTAAAATTATTAACATAATGTTATTATTCAATAATATAAAGACACAATTGATAAGTCATACTCAAGGTAAAGTATTTTTCTCTCACTTTTACTTTCCTGAGGAATGCATCATAATCAGCACTTATTTATTTTTCATACATTATAAAATGAAAATTTTAATATATTATAAAATTAATTATTTTATCTTCATGGTATTTAAATATTTGATTTTATGATTTTTAAAATAGGATTTTTTAGTATATAATTTCAATAGTTGTAAGGGGATTTCTATCTCACTTTAATTTCAATATGTCTTATTCGATATTCAAAACTTATTATGGTTTTGTGGTTTATATAACACACATGAATTAATTTTATGATTATTATACTTATATTTATGGAACATTATATATCCCTTTGATTATCTCATTTTTATGGGGTTTATAGTTTTAAAATTACGAACACAGTAATGGACTTCTATCAAAATTTGTCTTCTTTAAGATGTTTGTTATGTTCAAAATCTATCTTATTTTAGGTGTGTATACATATCATTTTACATGATACATCCTGAATATTGTTTTTATCATGATATTATATTTATATTTTAATTTTATTCCATCACGGGGATGATGATTCAAAATTTTCAAAGATGTACGAGATACATTAGAATTTCATGATATAATTTTTTTGATGAATGTTTTTAATGAAATTTTAATGGTACTTCCAATCATCCAAATGAAAAACCATTGTTGTTACATACCCTCCATTAGGGATATTTTTTGTTGATATCATCATCATTATTTCCATGGATGGATTATGATTGTTTCAAATATATATTTATGAAACCCATTTATTTTATATGTTTTATTCATGTTTCAAAGTGATTACTGTTGAAACCTTTTATGTATCATGATTTAACAAAGTTATGAAAGGGGTTATTGGATGATTTTATGAGTTTATGCAAGATTTTATGTGTGGTTATTTTGAAATGGTACATGTAAATTTGATGGGTGGTTACGTGACAAACAAATGATTAGTGGTTTCATGATAGACCAAGAGAAGGTGGGTTTGCAAAAGGCCTCCAATTCATTGGTTATGAAAGTCGATCATATGGCTATTCCATTTTTAAGAGTGACATGTATGAAAGTTGGTTGTATGGTCATTCCCTTTCTAAGGGTGAAATTAAAATGATTCCCCACGTATATGCTTGTTTTCATTATGATTTTTATAAGTTTGTAATGTTTCTAATGATCAAGATTGATATCACATGGCTCATTATTAATGATTCTCCCAAATCATTCCTTTTCCATGTATTTATTAGTGATTTTCCATGTATTGATGGGTATGAGTTATTTTATGATGCTCTCATGTTCTGTGATTATTTAATCATACCATTATTCACTCAAATTATAATTGATGACATATAATTTCTAGTTTTTAGGCTTTCCCTTATAGTTTTTTTGATCTCCCCATTCTTAGGTTTTCTTTACCCAAAGTTTTAAGGAATGATGTTGAATGATTTATGTCTATAAATAATTTTATAGTTATTAGGTCTATAACCTATTGTAAAATAACAAAATCTTGGTTTAAAGGGAGAAATGTTCTTTTGACCACTTATGTCTCTAAGTTGATATGAGTTGTTTATGTAAGATTATGTACTAATTATTTAAAAATATAAACTTAAAAGGTCATCCAATATGTATTTCTTACATGTTTTCCTTTTGATGTTTTTAGAATTTATAGGATGATTTGTTTCAAAATTATTGGCATCATATCCAAAAATGTAATGTCATGGATTTCCTCATAGGTTTTAGGTGTGCACGAATTGGGATGTTGTACATGGTTTTTTAATAGTTAGTAAAAACTCTGATAAAGGCCCTAGAAAATGGTGTGAGTGATTCTGAAGTGTCTCAATAATTTCTTGGTTGATTCATCATTTTGAAAATACATCTTATAACCCCTGTTACATGATAAATTTCTAAAAATATTTTATTTTCATGATTAGTGCACATTTTATCAAATCATGAGGCGAAACCATGTAACGAGAAATAAATTTTATGTAAATATAATTTTTAACTCAAAAAGCACTAGAAAACTATCATTCATCCTCATATACATAGTATCTTGACTTTATGGTTTTCCATAGGCAATTTTTTTTATGATATTTGACGTCTAATATCTGATTCAAATGAATATTCTTGATTTTGATCATAGAAATCAAAAGTTGGGACCTCATTATTATTTGGAAAATTTGATCTCCTCAGTTATTCTTGAATGAAACAATTGATCATTGTTTTTTTACCTAGATTTATGGGATAAGAAAGGTTTTTGTTCATTTTTCTTGGTATATGATAGAAAAAAAATAGAAGGAAGATGTCAAATCTATAGAATCGTCTATGATCTATATTTCCAATAAAACCATAGGTAGGTGTATTTTTCTCTCTTAACATTTTAATTGATTCATGAATACTATTATGTATCTTTTAATAGATATTTTATACATTTTATGGGTCTTAACCTGCTAAAAATCAGCTAATTATTATCTCATCAGTTGTATTTTGGAATTTTGTTATGGTTATTTTCCAAAAAATATTTATTAAAATTTTAAAGGGGGTTCTCTTATAGGAAATATGATTTTAACACATGTTCATGATGTAATTGGGTTCTGGGTTCCAACTAGAAAGTCATGTGGTTTATTTTTAATCATTATTGTAATTGTATGAGACATTCTGGATATATAATTTATTGTCGGGGCTATCTAGAAATGCATAATGACAAATTTTCACCAAATTATGGTTTGTTAGAGGATATGTCATCACAAACATGTATAGGGATGTCACATGATATGCATGGGTGTGTTCATGTCTGAAAACATGGATAGTATACCCAATTGAAATAAACAATTATTTTCTTCAACATAAAAGAGAAAACTCATTATTTTTTGTATTTATTTTGGAAAACATGTTCATATTCTTTATTGAATATTTTGAAAATTATATTTATTTCCATTTATATTATTTCATGTTATTTTATATTATTGTGAGAAAAAATTATTTTGGTCTTACTGGCATGTGGGAAAAGTCTCAGGGAGTTACCAACTGTGTTTTTTACTCAACCCTATATATGAACCTCATAGAATATGTAGAAATCATTTTCTATTATATAAAAAAAGTGTGGGTTTCATACATCACTAGTGGGGAACCTTGATAGTAAATATTTTTGTCGGTAGAGATATGGATTCTAACAATTTGAGTCATAGAATATATTAGGGTCACCTTGGTTCAAGATTCATTTACTTCTTTGGAGTTTTAGATTTTATTTTACATTTTTTTTAATATAATTAATTGGATTTTATTATTTTATTATTGTTCGATTTGGATTCATGTATTGTTTATTCTTATTTTTTCTGTTTAATTATTTCTATTTATCATTCTATGTTTGTGTGTGAAGGATAAACCGTCCCAACCAAGTAAAATTGTGATTAAATTATTTTTATTTATTTCCTGCCTTTGGTGTCTAGGGAATGTCACATGAGGTTAGTGTTACCTCTGAACCATTCCAAATAAATGGTTAGGGAGAGGATGTTACTAATGGTATCAATTTGATTGGTTCTTGAGTTGGGATGGTCTCATGGAGATAATACATGTCATGTCATAAAATCTAGAGCATAAAATGATGTATATAAACTTTTTATGAAAAAATTATGTTATTGGAGTGGTCTGGATATAGAATGATTTGTTAAGAACTTTTAAGGTTGTCATTTACTCATCATCATGTGTTTTGTCATTATGATTTATGTATCATGAATTAGTATCAAGATTTCCCACTCAGACTGTATTTTCACATGAGTATTTCATTTTGATATTTGTGATATTTTGATTGTTGTGTTGATATATAAAATATAACCAAAAAAATATTGACAATAAAAGTCCTAAATTGGTTAATTAATAAATGGTTTATAGACCAAAAATGAAACTAATAATTAGACTAACAAACCAGTGAGAGGGATAAGCAAAGAAGGTGGATACACCTGAACCATAACTGATCCATAATTTTATCAAATATATTTTGAAATCCTTTCCGGTTATTGAGAAGTTACCTAGTATTAACTAACCTATCCCAGATAATCCTATAGAATAATTTTTTATGAATAAACCACTATCATTCCATAATGATTATGGACCATAATAATTGTATCTATGGTCAAGAAGAATAACCAGGATCTTTGAATTATTCAGGACTCTAGATGAAATGGATATCAAGGTAGAAATTTATATAATTGAGTATCTAGATATATCATGTTGTATATTAGCAGTTCAAGATATGTTGGGTCTATATCTTACAATAAATGTATTTTTGGAACATTTCATTTGAAAATCATCCCAAAACCTCCCAAATAGATAATCCTTCAAAATAATTTCAACATGAGTAAGTAAAAATATCATTTAATGAATATGCTCCCAAATTTAATCACATTATTAAATTTACACAAATGGTAGCTGCTAGAGAAAAAATAAAAGATCAAATATTTAATGTTGGTATTTTACCTAAGATTCAGTAAAAGGTAGTAATTTTGAATATCACTTACTTTAGAAAAAAGGGGAATAACTAACTAGTTGGATAAAGAGATTTTGAAAAAAAAAATCAAAGTTTAGGGTACATCATTTTCCATCTAACTGTTGGATGAATTTTAGTTCATGGAATAAATTAAAAAGGGAGAGTTACTCCTAGTGTGGTGAAAAAATATAAAATCAACCAATAAAATTTGCATCTTATTCAATAAGCCATAGAAATGATCCATGATGTTTCTAGTGTGGTGTGATTATTCATTGGAAGAAGTAATGTGTATAACTATTATGTAATTTCCACCACTATAAAATTAAATGGAATCTTAAGAAATATTTTCATAAACTTATGAAATCTATAGGTTGAACCGTCTCAACTTTGTCTTAGTATTTTTAAGATCAAACAGAATAATATCAATATAATTGTTCTCATCCTTGGTCTTAGGTTAACTATAATACCTCTAAGAATACATTTATCTTCATGTTGGCACATCAAAAATGAATATATATTTATCCATTGATAAATGATCAATAATTTTTTTATCAGAGAAGAGTACATTGGCTGAGCAAGTGGGTATCTCCGTGGTGTGTGGTATCATCCTTCTAAACTCGACTCTTATGTATGTCGTTTTTGATACTGATGAATCACATTATATCTATGATTGTTGTGTGGTTAAAAAATTTGGAATTACATGTTAAAATGATCTCTCACACAATGATTATAAAAACACCCCTCAGATAGAAGGAGTGGATATAAATCATGTTATTATCATGTTCCATTACAATAGACACAGTTCAATTTCTATTAGCGTTTATGGTCTTAGATATGGAAATTTTTTTCTAATATATTAAATAGACTATATGGATGAATTTAAAGGCCATATTTATTATTATTCTCAACAAGTTTCATTGAAACCACTATTTTCAAATCCTCATGTATTCAAGGGGTATTGGGACAGAAATTCATGTATAGAGATACCTTTAGTCTTAAGGGATGGAACCATCTCTATTCAGTTAGTTGGAATGGCCCTGGACACTATGGATAAACTACAAATAGTACTCTTCTTGCAAAAGTAGATTGATATTTAAATGTCTCTCTTAATGATTTCAGTAGGTTATCACCCAAATGGGAAACCAAATTTTCAATAAATCTAAACATGAAAGAAGGCTTATTTTTCTCCCATCTTATAGAATGGAACTAAAAAAGATTTGGAAATTAAATGGCGATATCAAATACTTTGTGAGTAATGGCATTATCAGACCTATAACATCACTATGGGATACATCTGTTTTATCCTTAAAGTAAAATTGAATTTTACATCCATTTATGTGTTGATTATCATAAACCAAACAAACTTATGAAAAACAAATTAGTGCCATATTCATCAAACTGGTGATTTTCCTTTACTAAATGGACATATGGCCTTGACTTTTTTATTTTTGATAATCCCCCTCTCATGGGTGAGGGAGAACCCCTACAAGGCCTAAAGGAAAAGTGAAAATTATATGACCCATTGGTCATATAGGAACTCATCGAGACATGAAAACATGGAATTTACTATCTCGAGCTAATGTCAAGATATTAACCCCAAACAATTACAAGGCTAGTTGACTAACTATTCTATGCAGAGTTTCATTATCCTAGTACCAATGGAATTTCAATACACTGTGAATCTTATATTTCTGATTAGTTCTACTCGGGTGAATATTCGTGCTCTAAGTCCTCATCTAGAGCCTTTACCCTGGTAATTTGACTAGTGGCATATACATTTTTCAAGTTTCTCGAAGGCCTTAGGGTGGAAAAAGGAATTTAGGGGGCCCAATGGCCTTGAGAGGCAACTGGCTCGAAGGTCATGGGTGGCCCAAAGGCCTTACAAGACCTGAGGACCAAACCGGTGGGTTGAAATCCCAAATAGATGAATAGTTCAAGCTACTATAGTACAAAATACTAACTACTACAGTTCCTTCTACAATACTACTGTTGTATCATGGAAATATTTATACCATCAGATTTGATCTCTAGTCTCTTGGATTCACATTTTTAGTCCTCACCAACTAGATTGAGGAGAATTTGTTTTATATTGGTGATCTATTTGATCAATGAAATGGATCCATGTTTTTTATAAGATTGATCTATGGTAATTATATCAATATCTTTGAGTCATAAAATATAATATTTTTAAGAAAACATTCTTGGATTCTATATTACCATTATGAATATATCAACATTTCATTTAGTTTGATGAATGAACATGTAGTCTTCATTGCCTAGGTGAACTATATCTTCCATTAGTACCAAAATTAATTATTTATTGTATTGTTTATTATATATTGTTCTATTATCAATGTAAAACTTTCCATGATAATCACTTAGAAATTTTAATGATTATATTTCAAGTCCATCAATGGTATGGAAAATTTTCTATGTTGGAAATCTAGATTGAAGAATTTTTGTTCCTTAAAAACTCAATTTCTAAAGAGAGAATATTATTTGACAACATAATATTAATGTATCTATATATTTAAAAATAAAAAATAAAGTCTCCAAGATATTTAGATTTTTGTATTAATGGGATATTATCATTTCTTTATTTTGGTTTTATCAAGGCCTTATTCTCCCATGAATTCTCTGATGATATATAGAATTCCATTCACACAAGATGATGAATATTAGAAATGATATTTTGATTATAAATATCATCTCACCACAACACCCATCCCAAACTTACTAAAACCAATTCAGATCTATGTGTTATATTGTTATGCATATGGACCTTGTCTATATTTTTCCCTCATGAATGTGGATCATAATGTTCCTTATGGTTCAACGAATATGTGAAAGAATGAAAATAATTACTCAACCAATGAATTGGAATTAGGTATGGTTTTCCATGCATTAAAAAATGGATTCACTTCCTATTTGGAGAATGTTCAAAGACCTCACTTATCATTATAGATTAAAATAAATCTTCTTTCAGTTATTCTTGATCTTGAGGAATTGAATATGAATAGAATTTGTCGAAATGTTTTATTTCGACATGGTATACACAACAGTTAAATGAAATATTTTTGATGATTCATTGAGTCATAAATCATATAGAAAAGTGTTTAGGGAAGCTCGTGAACAATGGAAGATGATGAAAATTATTAGATAAATTCATCTGGATTATGCCAACCAGAATAACGATGAAATTTTATTCCCAATTAATCATGTTCCAATCCCAATGGATCTTGTAAATGTAGATTAAATATAAAATCTGAATATTATCAGCATTACTTCAAACCTAAATGGTGGAAATACTTTTGACAACATGAGAGAGAATAAAAACTAAATATTATTATTCTGGAACCAAATTTTGGTTCCTTAACCATTTCAGGAATAAGTAATTTTAGCATATCATTATTTTTAATTGGGTATTCATTTACAATTATGAAAATGTATAGGGTGATGAAATATCATTTTTTGGTGTAGGTAATGAGAAGAAATATTGTCAATTATGTTATGAAATGTATAAATTGTTTCCAGTTAAAGAATGAACGTCAAAAACTAGATCATATTCTATAATCTATTCTTATACATTTATGAAAGTTATTGTATGTTGCTATGTACGTTTTCAGAGGTCTACTAAAGATACTTCATAGGTGTAAAATGATTAGGGTGAATGTGGATCTACTCACCAGATCGACGCTCATTATCCCAATCAAAAATCCTAACATGGTATAGGATTTTGGAAATACATATACATGATAAGTGTTCATCTTGTAGTGACTTACATTTTTTTGTATCTCAGATGTATCCTCTATTAACTTATGTATTCTGGTGATAATTTCAAAAAGTGTTCAGAACTCGACTGACCATGATCATGGTGAATCTTCCTAAATTGTATTGGTTGTTAAAACACACCAATAAAAAGTTTTCTGATATTCATAGAGATTAGGTCATGTAATTTGGTTTCTCATGGGAAGATCATATAAATTTTGTAGAGTTATCTTATAATAACATCTACTATGAAATAATATGTATGGTCCCATTAAAATCACTATATGGTCGACCATGTCATTATCCAATATATTAGAAGAAATGGGGGAAACATCATTAATTCTAATAACTCTTATTCGTGATACTATAGATAAGATCTAATTGATCTGAATGAAAATGGATATAATATATAGCTAATAGAAATATTATAGAGATCACTATTATCTACCATTATCTTTTAATTTTAGTGGCCAAAAATTTGAAAAAGCGACACTAAGATATGGTCATCAAATCTAGGAGAAGTAATAGAAGATGGGTCCACTGTATTTTTATATTGATTGAAATTATTGAAAGGATTTTAAATTTTGTGTATCATTTTTACTTTACCATTGAGTTTCATAATTCATGTATCTCAGCTGAAGAATTATTAATTGGATCCAAATCATGTGATTAGTTATGACCATATTACTATTGAGATGGATTAAATTTTTACCCATGCACTGAATTAGACTGCGTATAGAAAAGATAAATTCATAATGTGGAATTAATATTATTAGAATAGATAAAATTTTAGCATGGTAAATTTAAATAGGAATGTTGGGAATGATAGAATTTCATATGGGACTAGTGGCTGAACGGATTCCATATTTTTGGAAAAAAATGACCATTTTAGGGGATAATTTAACACTCTACATTAGACTTATTTCCCTATTTTACGGATTATTTACGGATATTTAGTTTTTTGGTAATGGCTTGCGATGTTTCTGAATGGTTTTAGAAGGTTTTGGATACCTTTTTTGAGGTACATAGTTTGAGAATGTATAGTAGAAACCATAATCAAGTATATAAAAACTATGTGAGTGGTTTTGGAGTCTCTAGAAAAAATTATTTTAGTAAGTGTTTTATAAAAAACATGCATAAAACCACATGAGTTGGGAAATATCTCAATAGATTCAAGGCACGTAGTTAGTGATAAGTTGGTTAAACTACGGGGCCTAACCAGGCAATAAGAATTAAATTATATGGAAATTTTATTTTTAAACTAAAATACACCTAAAATAACTCAGTCTTCAACTTCTAATCGAGGATATCAACTTCCATGGTTCCCATAGGTAATGTGTGGTGACCATCAATGTCTGGACATTGATTCCAACAAACATAAGATCCTTTGATCATGGAAATAATTGGTTATGACCATATTCTTCTTTCTTATCTTAGATATCCTCTTTTATTCATGAACATAACTATAATTATGTGTTTTTATACCCTTATATATGAGATCTTATGATTTTTTATAGGATTTTATTCCGATTATATTGAATAAAAAAAGGAAAAGGTCAAATCAATAAAGTATTATATGATCCATTGTGCCAAACAAACCCGAGGTAGGTGGTTTCTACCTATTTTCACATTTATTAGAATTCAATGTCTCTTAGGATTAATTTAAGGGATTTTAATCTTCAATTTCAATGATTTTAACCTAACAAAATTTTGATGATTATTCTTTTATAGGTTTTATTATGAATCAATGTTTTTGGTGTTTCCCCCAACTTGCATGATAAATAGATAAACGGTATTTCATAATATAAATATTGTTTTTACACCTTTTCTTTGTATAAATTGGATTAGGATGCCAAGTATAAATGAACATGGTGGGATTATATTCATGATTTTAATTTTATGAGTACTTGTTGAAATAAACATGGTGCTCAATGCTTACTGGTAATCCACAATGAAGAATTTCTTCCACGAAACATCATTGTGGTGGACGTATTATCATTTATGGGGATTAAGATATCACTTGGCATGAATGGGGATGTATAAAAAACATGGAATGTATAAAAATATAATATAAACAATGTTTTTATAATACTTTAATTCGAAAACCCATCATTAGTTATGGTGATTTTAGAAAAAAATGTTCATCTTCTTTAGTGGATATTGTGAAAAATAATTTATCTTATTTTGATATTAAACCATCATGTTTTATATTCTTTTAGCTAACTAAATTATATTCATAGTACCATATGGGAAAATTATTTGGGGGTTACCTACTAAGATCATATAGTTACCCATGATTATGTACCTTGGTCCATATATGGAGGTTTTTTCCCATGAAATAGGAATGAGATAGGTTTCATACATTAAAAATCAAACACCAAAGTAATCACTATCATAGTTGGACAATATGGATCTTGGATTTATTCAAGACATTTTCTAGAGTGGTTTGGTCATAGTTCTAGGGTCATTTACTACAATAGAGTGTACAAATTTGTAACTAGATTGATGCCAATCACTTGTGCAATCAGGCTGAAGCTGATGTCTGATTCATTGGGAGAACATGTTGGCCCTTGATGTTTTGAGTTGTGGCCAGTTTTTTAATTTTTTATTGCTTCCATGGATTTTCATTTCAATTTTTTTTACTACAATGGAGTTCTAATATGTATTTTTCATTATTCCGATGTTACTCTGATGTTTTCTATGATTCATTTGTTATTGATTTTTTTCATATTTATTTCTATTGGATTTGGTTACATGAATATTATATTGAGAAGTATTTTGTTTGTTTATTTTTTAATCATTATATGTATTTTTTTTGGGAATATATAGAGTAAATTGCCCCTCCCTTTGGACTTTGTTTTTAAAAACATCGCATTTATAGTCAACCTTTTTTGTTTAGGTAATGTCACCTATGGTTAGTAGCACCTCTAACCCGGTACAAGCTAATGGGTTGGATGCATATGTTATAATTAATATAAATACCTTATTATACAATGATTTAATAGCTTTATCAATGTCTAGATTACCAAAATTACTCATAGGTTTATTTAATCTTTTACAATTATTCATTATATATATTTTAACCAATTATTTTCTATACATACATTTATTAATAAAAAAATCATCATTCCATTGAAATATTTTATTTTATAAAAAAATGTCAATTACACCATAAGACTCAAGTAAAAATCACTTATCATTAAAAATAAAAATTCATTACAAAATAATTCATTTGGATATCCAAAAAATATTGTCATCATAGATTTGAATAATCAAAATGTCTTTAGATTACTTATTTATTAATAAAGTATGATATACTTTTCTTTTTATAAAACCTATATTAAAAATAAATTAGGGAAATATTTCATACCACACTCTAGGGGATTGTTTTACTTTTTAAAGATATTTTGAAGGTTTTAAAATGTTATTATATTTTGTATCATTATCAAAACCTAGAAGTAGTTTTACATATATTTATTTATAAATAAAAAAATTATGAAAAAAAAATTAACATCCATTCGAAATAGTTTATCATTTAGAAAAGAAGTATAATTTAAAAAATTTATAATAAATTCTGATATTAAAACTAGAGAAAATTATTCATAATAATATATACCACTTTATTAACAATAATGTGGGGATACTAATCTGGATTTCTTTCATATTATTTATCTAGATTCTTATAGTTTGTTTCTAAATATTCGTTTAACAACAATAATTCATTGGTCATTAAGTGGATCAACAAAATACCATTAAATATCTCTATATTACAAAAATTATTTATTCTTTCATCACAAACCGATATTTTATATCATTTAAATATTAAAAATATTATATGGAATAATATAATTGTGATCATAATAAATTACATAAATAATTTATAGTTAATAGTATATTATTATCATCTCTAGTAACTCTATATATAGAATGATATTTATGTACTTTATAAAATCATTCATAAGGTTGATTCACCCCCTCAATATCTGAGTTTATTTTTGGATTTTACCTTAAAAAAATTAATTCTCTAGTATCCTCTTTAATTTAGTTTATATAGGAAAATTTTTCATTGAAATCGATTTCATAAAACTGAATAGGAATAGATTCAACATAAATAGTAGTTATTTTATAATATACTCTATAAGATTTACCAATAGTTGAATATCTAAATAGTCTCTTTTCCTCATAGTTGACATATTATTTTCAAATGTACCTTAAATATTAATAATATAATATTTACTACCAAAGAAACTAAAATAACTTACATTAGATTTCCCACCTTTCTAATTTTCATATAGATTTTTCTTATAATAATTGTTAACATAATTATGATAGATATGTGAAATGATGTATTTAAAACATATTTTAACAAATATTTACCTATTTTAAATTAATTTAACATGGTTCTATTCATTTCTTTAATAATCATACTTTTCTATTCCACTACTAAAATTTTTAGGGTGTTATAGGGGTTGAAAAATAATGAAAATATCAATTTTATTCATTGATATTTTAAATTTTTATATTTATAAACTTTCTTTATCCATCGTTTATAATTGTTAAAATTAGATATTATCCCTCATTCTGATATAGATTACAATGATAAACAAACATTAATAATGTTTAATTTTTATGTGTATGAGAATAAAACAAGTAAATCTACAAAATTCTCCTACAATAAAAAAAATATCTCTTATAAACAAGATGTGTTTTTTGTATATGTATGATTATGTCCAGATGAATAATTTCAAGTGGTATTATTATTATAAATTCTTTAATGGGTTTTAAAAATTATATATATTGGTTAGACATCATGGAATATTGAGAAACAAGATTATTATAAAATTTTTATATAGGATGTTATAGAATTTTTTTGTACTTTTATATCTTTTTTAGAAACATTAAATTTAAAGAAATGACTATTATATTTCACAGAATATTATATGAATATAAAACATTCAATGTATTGATATATATTTAGTTACTTTAGTAAAATTAATGGAAAAAATGCGGTCATTTTGGGTGTCTTTAAACAAAACATATTTTTATTTGAATAAAATGAACATATCATATTTAAATTTTACAAGAACCAGTTGAACAAAAAACATTGAAATAATAATAATTTTATGATTCAAACATTAAATATATAATACTTTATAATTTATAATAAATTTAGAAATACATACAACCCCAAAAACCATTAACAATTATTTTTGAGTTGTCTCCAAAAGAATCATTTCCCCCATCACATCTATGAAATGATAAGAAAAATTGATGCATCTTCATTCACATGATGGTATCATAAAAGATCAAAAATACTATCTCTCTTTCTTGATAACCTGAATAAATAATTCTTATAAATTTAGTTTTAAGACAGTTTTGGTATAATGTTCACTTGGGTGTAATCGAATGAGGAAAATAATTGTTAAAAACATAAATAGATTTTAAACAAGTATTTATAGGTTATTTGAAAGATATATATATATATATATTTAAACATTATTGTATCCATTATATTTTTAAAATATTGAGTAACATTAGCTTTAATATTAACCATTCATTCAATATCTATAATATGTAACTATAGAAACACTTCCTTTCAAACAGTATATGAAAAATGTATTGTAAATTTTAGGTATTTTATTTTTATATCTAAATCCATTTTTTATTTTTATTCTCTATATTTTTCTATAAAATCATTTTACCATAGTTTTCACTACCTTGAACAAAAGTAAATATGTTATTCTGTAAACAATAAATTTTATCTTTAAGCCTTCCATTTTCCTCTATAGATATGATAAATGAATCATATAATTCTTTAACATTTAGTCACCAAATTTATTATTATTTTAAGTAAAATATTTTTAAATATCATTCACTTATTTAATATTCTTGTTTTCATGATAAATAATCGTGATTCCTTTAATGTTTTTTAATTATTTTCGTAATGTTACTTGTATTTATATCTAAGATTTTAATAATATATCATAAATATCTTCACATAACACATAAATAATATTTTTTAGGATTCATATTCAATAGAATAACAATTATAATGACTAATCAAATTTTTTAAATACATGATACCCATGTTAGATGATTCTGTTTAAGTTTCAAATTCATCCATGGATTCATAATCCTTTGTACCATTGTAACGAAGTATAATGGATCTATTATCTTTGTTGTTTATCGTTTGGTTATTTATTTAAAACATTATCTAAATTCATTCAGGGTAGATATAGCATTTTCTTCTGAAATCAAAATAAGTGACATTTGAGGAATCATTAAAAATATTACATTTCTAATTTCCTTTGTGATTGTAACTAGGATAAACCCATATATTATTTCTAGAACATCCATTATTTGTTTTTTTTTATCCCATTGAAGCTTGAGACACATTATCACCTTAAATTACCTATAACTCATTATCTTATAAGTATAAAGTAATATTATAAATTTATTTAAAGGAAACATATTTTCTATTTAAAGCTAATTCATCTAATATATTTTTGTGTTAAAATTAATATTGAAACAAAGAACTAATTAGTTAATTTGGTTTATATTATTAAAAATTATTACAATCATTAATAGAAACACTTTTAAGATACCACTTATTTGGTAAATATCTATGTACTCATTCTGTGACAATATTATAATTTAATTTTAATTATATATCATTAATATGATTTAGATTTCTAATGAATCAATGAAACATTTTTTATACCATTTATTATTAACCAATTTTAAATCATGATATTTTACATTAAGTGTAACATGATTTTAACTCTTTAATTAATTTTATTTATTGTATGTTTCTTGTTATATTTTCCAAATATCATGATATTTTTTCATCATGGTATATTGATAAATTAATTTCGTGAAATAATACAATATATTATATTTATCACCGTATAATTTAATATATACATAATAGATTAATTAAAAGTAAAGGTAACTAGATCATTCTCAAGTGATATTTAATTTTTAAAATTATACTCTAATGTTCAATGCTTATCTAATTGTAGATATCACACATACAAGCATACCAATACACATAGTCACTCCCATTAAACAATGTATATCACTAGGTGAACAAAAATTCTTTAGAACATGAACCAGAAATCTCAAATTTTTTTTTCCTAATATGGATACATCTAGGATATTTTTATAAATAGTATATATAATAGAGATAATAATATTTTCAAGGATTTGATTAGATACTATTTTTTTTGGAATCGATTAAAAGAGTAAAAACTATAATTAAAAGTTCTAATAACAAAAAAAAATGTTAGGTCGCTGATAGTTATATGGTTGAATGGTCAATAGGGGTATGAATTGTATAATTTATAAAATTTTAAATACCATATTAGATATCATATTTTTAACTAGTGGGAAAAATATGATAATAATTATTTTTTATAGTTGTTTGGATGAATATTATTCTATGTCTAATATTAATTTCTATCTATCTATGAGATAAGTGAACCCCACTAAAATCATGACTATTGATATAGATCCACACCCCAATTACAACTTGATTTTCTATTTGAGGTCCAATAAAAAAGGTACATTTAACAAGGAATCACAAAACATTAAAAATTACATTTTAAACAAGGAACCACAATAATTTATTATATCTTTTATAATATTTAAATAAATAACTGCCCATGCTTTTTTGGTTAGTATAACCTATATGGATCTTTTTTTAATGAAATATCATATAAAATAGGCATAGAATATATGATATTAATACAGAACCACATATACTAGAGATGAATAATGAGTTTTTATGAAGTTTAAGTGGACCATAATCACTTGTAAATGTATGTTATATAATATAGAGTTTAGCAGGATGTATTCTAGTAGTGTAATGTTTCACTTTTGTATGTCAAAACGCTGTATTTTCAATCTATATAGTGTGTGTGAATCTTTCCCAGTTCGTGTATACTCAACACCTTTACATTGGGTTTTTCAAACTCTATTTATATATTTTCATTAGGCATAGAAACATTAAATATGAAATCTACATTCACATCATCTTCAAAATTATTTGTCATTGTAGTTTTTTTGCAAATAGTAACCTAATGTTTTCACACAATGGTGGTGAAATATTTTAGAGTTGTAAATAACATTAGTAATTTATAAAAAATAAAAAAATGTATAAATTAAATCCTTAATATAAAATATATTCAATTAAGTAATAAATACTCCATATAAATATAGCATAATCAATTTTATCAACCTTAAAAAAGATAAAATACTTTTAAGATAATCACTTGCAATAATTTTCTACAAATACTATATAAATTATAATTTTTAATTTAGTAATTTAAATATGAATAGTAAATATTGAATATGATTCTTCCTTCCTGTCATTTATTTAGTTACACATAAAAAATATGCAATAAATTTTTGGATCATATCTAAATAATTAATAAAAAATTGGTTAATAAATTAACCAATTAAAATAAATCGAATATTTATGTCATGAATCAAAATAATAAATTAGAAAAAAATAGAGAATTTTTTATAGTTTTTGACAAAAACACTTTTGATTCATATGATTCACGTAAGATACATATGTATCCTAAGAAAAAAATATTATATGATATATATTCTTATAAGATATTATTTCAATATTATAAAAATATATTTCATATGATATAGTTCTTATAAGATATTGTGAGTGCGTAATAAAGAAATCTCATAAGATAGAATTTTGTGTGAAATATATTATTTTGGTAAAATATAAAATAGATTTCTTTCGATATATTTAACATAATATTAATAAATAATTTCATAAGATATAAAAATAAATAAGATATAATTTTTGTGAGATACTATAAATTGTATAAGATGTTTCGAATATTTAAATGATATGAGAAAAACACAGAAGATATAAAATCCCATGTATGATATATGATATATGGTATTCATATATATTATGATGGCAGGAATACATAAGAGGGTTGAAAAAATTTAATGGAATACATATGATGATTAACATTGAATATTTTAATAAATTTCATATTCATGTAGATAAGATGGTACGTAAGAATTTTGACTCATATTTAAGATGTTAATCTAGTACATAAGAATTTTATAAATAGAAAAAATACTAAACACCTAAGAAGATGAGTTCATATGTAATATGTTTATCTAGTTTATAAGAATAATTTGAAACTTAGAATATTTTTATTTCATATCATTAGAATATGTGTCATATCCCAATGCATACTACTATGAACATTTTTCAAAAAATAAATTTAAAAAAAATATGAAATGTCCAAAATGTATAAAAATATGATGATAACCAGAATATATAAAATAATAAAAATAATTAAATATTTAACCATCATAATCAAAATCATTAAATTCGTCTACAAGTTCTGTAAGATTAAAAAAAATTAATAAATATTTTTAGTGGGATTAATATGAGAATTTTTTAATTATCAAAACTAAAAAAATATACTAAAAAGAATCCACTAAATAGTATGTAGTCATTGTTAACCAAGATGTAGGTAAGGAAAATTCCTCTTACATTTAAATTGGAGCCCCTTGATGTTGAGCTCGTGGACAATATAGGTAGGATCTTAGAGGAATCCTTGGGGAGGAACATGAAATACATCCGTTTTTTGGAAACTTATTTTCTCCTTTGAGTCAATATATCTTGTTGACTTATATTCTGATATTATTGGTCAATGTGAATCAGATTATTATTACGTGATTTTATTGGAATTCATTAAAGATTTTATATTTCATTATATCTTCATTCTTCTATTTTAGTTCTTCTATTCCATGTGGGGTTGTATACAAGGGTAATCTGCCAATAATGATATTATAAATCATTATTATTTTATTGTAAAACATTTGTGTATGGTGGATTCACCAAAGTTTAGAAATATTTTTATCATATCCAAGGATATATATTGGGGTTGGTATGTTACAAATGGTATCATATTAGTATAGTTTATCAGTTGGGATTGAAGGCATGGGGATATGATTCGTTAAAACTCAAAATAGGTAAAAAAATTATCATACGACATTATACGTAACATAATGTTACCAGGGTTTTCTAGTTACGAATATTGTGTATAAACACTTATAGGCTTGTTTTTCCCTCAACATAATGTGTTTCAGTGATGAGAGTTGTGCATCATATATTAGTAATTAGACTTCCCATTAAAACTTCAACATTATTATGATATTTCATGCCCCAAGACATTGAAATGTTAATTTTATGACATTTAAAGTTTTATTATATATTTTTTTAAACCTATAATAAAAAATTTATATGCCAACTAAGTAATGATTCTGATAATATTTCTATGGTTGTATACAAATTATACTATTTAAAATACCTATAAATCAGTGGGAGGGTGCCGCTAAAAGTATAATTACACCGAAACTGCAACTAAATATATATCCCATAATATAAATTAAAAAATGTTTTCTTGGATGTGAAAAAGTGAAATAGAATCAATGAAACATGTTTTATGGGATTCTTATGGTAATATCCAACGTAAAACCCATCGATATTTCAAGGATACTCACGAAATTTCATGTTGACGCATTCCCGGAAAATGTTAATATGATCTTGATTATTTTTAACTTTATATTATATTAAAATTAATCTATCATTATACATAATTTAAAACATGTAAAAAATAGTGGGATCTATCCATCTATGATAATGTTTCTCATGAAATACCTATAAGGGGTTTAAGTTGTTTTTTTACAAAAAACACTCCCTTCATACATTTCTATTATAAAGGACAATAGATTCATTGATCATAAGCAAAGATGAATCATAATTATAGAATATGTAACTAGATTTATATACATTTCATACATTAAAATATAATTTGTGGCTAATGAATCTATAAAATTATATATATTTGAGTTGGATCTAGGAACTAAAATTCTATAAGAGGTGATTATGTTTTATACTAATAAGTATACGGAGTTGTTGAGTAAGGAAATTCTATTGTAAAATAGCATTATTGGGTATTTTAGTGGAGTGAAGACCTTTTCTCACTCATGAAAATGAAGAAAAATTAGTGTTTTCAATAAGTACATAAGTGAAAAATGAATCTCAGGGTAGTAGGGAAAAAGATAATCAATCTATAAGTTTATTTTCGTTTACAACACATCAATATAACCAACCACATTACTTCCAATGTGGAAATGTATAAGATTTAAAAATGAAATATATGGTACCATATCGATCATGTCATAATTATGTTTAATTATGGAATCTCAAATGTTATTTTACACATCATCTAAATTCAAATAATTGTAATTGTTCCAATAATTCTCAGTCTACTCACAGTCAACAATAAATATCAAGTATAACTAGTTCTCATCCCTAGAATATATATATTTAAGGCGATTCCATGAATTCCTAAATATCACTATAGTAACCATCATGACATTGGAGAAGAAATAATTTTGTAGGGAATAACTAATAATTTTTGTGGTTGATTAAGATATCAAAAATAAAGAACCATGTCCCTCAATAGTTTGAAGTAAAATTATTCTTTATTGAAGATTAATTCTTGTAATTCTTGAGACCGGTGCATCATACACTATTTTAGATTCTCTCATGGTAAATAAAATGGGGTTTCATGTGAAAATGATGCCTCATGTCATGACCATTACAATTCCTCCCAGAAAGCATGATTTCCAGAGAATAAATGTTATACTTATTCAACTATCTAGTTTATATGGGAGTTCACTATCATGGAGATAGAAACATTTAATCTATTCTTATGATTGAAATTTTAGAAAGAATTCAGTGCCTATATTATCTATTACTCTCAGTGAATTTCATTAAAATAACCAAATGATGTATTTTATCTTACTCCGAAATCCCAAAGGCTCTAGATTGCAGTTGATTTTTTGAAAAATCTCATTTTTATGGGTTGAGGGGGAACCTTACATGACCTATTGGACTAAGTAACAAGGATAATACATGAACTAAAGGACCAGATGAACAAGGCACTTTAAAGGGACATAAAGGCCCAAGACCTATCACAATTACAATAGACCCTCCCAAGAATCTCTATCTTGAAGGGTCCAAGCTCCCCACTTCACCTGATTAATTAGATATAATTTCTCCATGTGAAGATACATGGTGGCCGGTATCAGTGGCAGTTTGCATACACTCTCATTCTTCTATTGGTCCTGCTCTTGTGTGAAATACCTATGGCTTGAAGACCATTAGAGGTTTCAGAGAGAAGTAGAAAAAAACATAACAGTGAAAACATATTTAGAAGAATGAGAGTGTTTGTAAACCGCCACTCATACCGGACACCATGTATATCTACATGGAGAAATTCTATCTAATCAATCATGTGAAGTGGGGAGCTTGGACCCTTCAAGATGGAGATTCTAGGGAGAGTCTATTGTAATTGTGCTAGGTCTTGGGCAGTTATGTCCCTGTAATGTGCCTTGTTCATCTGGGCCTTTATTTCATGTATTGTCATTGTTACTTAGTCCAATAGGTCATGTAAGGTTCCCCCCCAACCCATAAAAAGTAGATTATCAAAAAAATCAATTACAATATAGAGCCTTTGGGTTTCATAGTATCTATGATCCCAAAGAAATGTTTCAAATATTCCATTAGTGTCCAAAAATATCTATGTCATGAAGTCATTTTAGTGGCCTGAAATACCTATGGCTTGAAGGCATTTAGTGGCCCAAAGGACATTCAGCTTAGGCCAAAACTGGTGGCCCGAAGGCCCAAAATAGATGAATATTTTTGGATTCTACATTTCCGCATAGTACCTACTTAATTAAATTCTATAGTAACCTATAAATTCACCCCCATATAGATTTGATAATGGGTCTTTTGGTTGCCATGTAGAATCCTCCACCACTTGGTTAAAGGGTCATTGGCAAGTAGTTTATCTTATTAGAAAGAAATAAAAAATAAATTTTGAAAGAGGGTAATATCATGTAAAATTGATTGGAACTATATCTTGTCTATTTTAAATACTAACCATAGGATCTATTGATGTGATCAATAGTACATATCTTTTTGTAATAGTATATTGATACTCTGAAAACTTTTAAAACTACTTCTCTAGACTAAAACCGAAAAGGGAGTGTTATTTTATATCAACCTACTTTTATGAATAAGTCGTATTTATCTTTTATTATATATGATTAAATAAATATAATTACATGTGTTGAAATCCATATTATTGTAATTGGATAGAAAGGGTTTTATTTTCCAAGTATATTAGCATAGGCCATTTGATTTTAGTTGTAATGAAGATGGATGGTCCTCTATAACATTTTGTTGATAATCATAATTAATTAGATTAAAACTAAAATGATATACAATAAATTAATATTTACCCTATGAGATATTATTTAATTATTTATTTCCATTCAAAAATGTTAATTATATTAATTTTTCATGAAATTCAGATTCCCCAATGTGTTTCTAGACCACATGATACATTAAAATATAGAAATAGTGGATCATGGATAAGACCTATAATCTCTAACATCGAATATAAAATATTTTCATTTTTAGTAACATAGAATAACACATTGCCCATGAATTTGGTTCCTAGTCCACACCCCTAAACATCTCATCAAAAATAGGATTCTACTGGATCGATTTTTTCTAGGCATGAACTTGGTGTACTGCCTACATTATGAAATTTTATCTTATATCAAAACCCTGAAATACTAAATCCAAAATAACCTAAAATATCACTTTGATACAATTTTGAAATAATAATGACATAGATTCCCATTTAGTACCATTCTGAACCACCATAAGACCTCATGTTCACCTCCTAGTCACAAAATTATTATGTAAGTTTTATGGGTGAAATATAACTCATGTAAGAGAATGTAATCGAACTTAAAAATAAAAACGAATATAATAAGTGATATACCAAAAAATTAGTATAACCCATGGGTTTGACAGACATACATCACAAAATACCATAATGAGACATTTTCATCTCTATTATTTTTAGCAGGATACAAATACACAATTAAATTATTATATAAAATGATCATTCATGTAAAACTAGTCTATATCTCATAATAAGTCCAAAAAATATGTGAAATAAAAAATAACTAAAAATTCACATAAAGGGTAAACCAAATAGATATAAAAGGCCAAAAGGGTGTCTTGTGGGTGAAATTCTTGAACAAAAATAGCTAAATTCAATCCTTATAAAAATACTCACCAATCAAATAAAAAATACAAAAAAAATATTTCTCAACAATAGAAATTTGAAAATAACATACTCCTACATCTCCAATTAATAATGAACCACAAAAATACCATCCCATATAAATTACATGGAATATATAAAGTGGAGTCACATGTACACCGAGTTGTCAATACAGTGTGTGAGCTCATACATACTCTGTAGGGAACAACCAATGTGCCTCAACATAGTTATGAAAAACCAATCGTACAAATAATCATGTCTACTAAATTACATATGAATAAAAAATTTAAAGTAATTAGTAAAAATGGAAATTATATCAAATCAATGAATAAAAAATCAGTTAAAGACTATATTAAATAACTCCATATATCAAGAAGATCCATACCTAAACTCACTATCTTTGGGAGGGCCTTGTATTTTAGTTAGAACAGAAGTATGTAAATATTATAAACCAAACCATCTAAGCTAGAGGGAAGGTAATATTTTGACATATCCTATCTAGGGATAATGAACCTGGTGTCATAGTTAAATCCCATACTATAGAAACAGTAAGGTGTAAACAATAGACAGGGTAAATCTCATCCCATGGAATAGGGGAAGGTGTATACTCATTACCAGATTAAAAAAACATATATTGAAATGTAACTATACATAAATGTTTGAAATACCTACAAATTAGTTTATATGAAAAAAATATATAAACACATACACCTCATAGAATTATCAAAATAATATCAATTGACAATAATGTTATATATGTAAGTTAAACATAAATACCATCATGTTTATCAACATGAAAAGTAGACATGCATCTCTATGTGGTACTAGCTGTTATATGAACATTTATTTTCAAGTAAGAAATCATTTTGTCATAAAGAATCAGGATCTCAATAATATCATATCATAAATTCAAAACAATTTAATATAAAAAATTCATGTACATAAAAAGGTACAAAACACAATAATAGTGTTATAAACATAAAACACTAACTATTATTTAATCAAAATTATATTTTTAAATAAATCTTTAGAAACAAGGAACTATGTATAACAATAACTTTATAAGAATACACTAGTGATATACCAATTAAGTGATCATATAAACCATTGGTCATGACACATGCTTCTTCAGGTCAACCCAAATAGTGGTTAGTTAAATGTGTATAAATTGTGTTTGAAATATTGATTTAAAAGTAATATCCAATTCTAAGTACGTTTTCCCTATTTAAATTCCTTTTCGAAGAGGTGATCTATTTATAAGTGGCGCCTCTTTTATAAGTTGTGCTTTTAAAACATATTCTTTACAACATAAAAATAAGATAAATTATTTATAATAAATAATTTGAAATTGATAAACAATTTCACAATAAATTTTATTAAAACAAATTACAAACACTTTTTTATAATTAGAAATAATATGTTGATTTAAAAGATGTTTATTTTATGTTTATAATGAAATAAGATGATTTTTTATTCTAGCTCACAAGTTACTGAATTTATTTAGTCAAGAATAAATATAACCATTTTAATGAAAAAACATTTTTTTATTATTTTATTGTTTATATTTTTACTATAAATTTGATTTATGGAATACAATATTAGAATAAAATTCATTAACTTCCTCCCTTATAACTTGACTATATATCGTCTCTCTATTGATGCAACTCTTAATAAAACTTATATTTCAATGGGTGACTTATATATCATTAAATATTCGGAGAAAGAATGTATAAATATTGTAAATACATGAAAAATGCACATTGCATTGTGAATAAATATAATGATGGTTGATCTAAAAATGATTTAATATAAATTCATAACATATTCACAACTAGGAATCAATAGGAGTGTACCATAGTCAACACCCATTATGTGATACTACCGAATTACACCATATAATTTGTCATATTAGGGAAACATTTAAAAGAGAGTGTAACAATGCTTGAAAAATTCAATGGAAGGGTATAGTGTGCATGATACAATAATGATAATGAAATTAAGCATTCTTTAGAAAATTATCAATGAGTTCAAGTGTCGTAAAAAATTTAAACAATGAAGTGTTGCATAATTAAATTCTAAATAAAACTAATTTCTTTATAAAATCCAATGTAATATAATTATATAGTTATTTATAATTAACTATATAACACCTCATAAAATTCATGTAAAAATAATTCAGTTGTTATTGTAAAATAGCTTGATAAAATATCAATTAATTATTGAAAAATAATGTTTATGGTTTATTAATATCATTGGAAAATAAAAACTAGTAGTATTCTGGTCCAATCATTTCCTGGAGATTTACTCAATGAGTTAAGACTTACCTACCTTAATCACTAGATATATTTAAAAATTCATGTTTCCCCAAGGCATGATACAAGGTATGTTGATAAATCCTAAGAACCATTAAATATAAATTTCATAACCATCCACATTATTAAACCATGAATTTAAAACTTCCAATTGAAAATAAAACTAAAAATATTTTGTATCCTAGTTATAATACCATCATAATTATTCTCCCAAATAATAAAAAAATACCTCATTAAAAATATCAAATTAAAACATTAATTAAATCCAAAAATCATGAAAACCCTATCTAATTCACTAAGAAATATCAATTCATCAAAAAAGTGAACAATATTTTAGAAACATATCATAAGAACCTCTTAATGAAATAAAAAAACAATCATTAGGATTTTGGGATGATTTCATTATTACTCAGTGAAATAAAAGTAAAAACCCACTAAAAAGGGAAAAATAAAATTGAGGAAATAGAAATAGGGTAGAATAGATGGCTTACCTAGCCTCTATCTTGAAATAATATAGTTATGTCCTTTCTTGTTCTTAAGATATATTTAAGAGATATAGATGAAATAAAGTGGACAACTACCAAGAGGTATATAGACATGAAATTTATTGGATTAGTAGATTCATGGTCAAATGTTAGAAGAGTAAAATATATAATTTCTAAAATAAAATTAACGAATATTTTAATTAGAATTCATGGGATTACACTATATTTTTGTACCACCCCGATGGTTATGTAGCAACTGGTTTACCATTAGACATCTAATTGACCTCAACCAAAACAATGATGACGTATGTACCCCAATTACCCTTTTTATTTCCTCTCATATTAATTCAATAATCTCAACTCAGGATCCAAAACTACAAACAAGAACTCAACCCTTACCAATAAACACTACAAAATTACAAATCAAATCATAATTTAATTATCACGTCCTAATATAAAAAATATACACTACAAAAACCTAAAATTAAAAAAAACGTTTTAATAACCAATTTTACTCACAGTTTTTAATAATTTCAATTTAATTTAATCCATGACGAAATATTATATTATATTTTTTCTTTCATAGTCATTCTGGTGAGGTAATAACAGCTTTTCATTGAATCATTTTGTTCTATACATGGAGGGAAAAAATTGATCAGTCTGTGGTCTTCACATAGAGGATTTGGGGATTCTTCACTATAAGTGACATCAAAACCAGAAGGTGTATAGAATATTTTTTTAACATTAAAAAAATCCATTTGATGGTATTTATCTTAGTGACTTGTTTATTTTTTCATAATCAATTTTATAAATGGAAATCATTTTTTAGTATGGTTTTTGAATGAAATTTATTGTGTATGGAATGTAACCATTAAGTCCCCAAAAATCTTGATGGTTTTATATGGTATCATATCAAGTATTTATCTAGTTTTATTGAGGTTAGTTTCAATTTGGTGATCTTGGACTATGAAATATTTAAATTATCTTAATTTCACCTGAAATACACATTTCAGTGCATTCTTCTTTTTTTTTATAATCTTTGGTGAAATATCATGTATAGGGAATGTAAGTTTTTAGTCCCCTAAACTCTTGAAGGTTTTCATGTGGGATAATATAATGTATATATATAGTTTTTTGAATTCATATCCATTATGGTGATATTGGATTATGAAATCTTGATATTATCTAGATGTCACCTATAATATAAATTTTAGTGTGTTCATTTTTTATTTATATTTCGATGATTTGTTGAACAATTCTAATAGTATAACATAGTGATCAAAATGTTGGTGGGACTTTACTAATAGAAAATTTATATATAATGCCAATTTTATTCTTATAATGGACATAAATATGTGGTATATAACATTCCGTTATATAAAAACAACATTATTCATGAATAATGGCATCACTCAATTTTAATGTTCCCCTTAAAGTTCTCGTATGGAGACATATTATATATCCTAGGGTGTTGTTTGATAAATTTTTAGCTAAAATATCCATCAATGAATGAGAGGTATTGAACACTAGACAATTCATCAATCAAGATCTCTATGATTGGGACTAGAAAGACACTATTATGACCATAATAGTTCAAATAAATAAAATCAAGGTAAACTAAGATTTATATATTAATATTCTTAATGCGGAAATTTTTAGTGAGACATTTGGGATATTTAGTATCACAAATGCAATTTATCTTGATCAATTTATTGAATTTATCTTTTAACTTTGCACTATTAGTTAGGTGAATTTTTATCACCACTTATTTATAACTAAAATGGTCAACCAATAAGATTAAGTGAGAAATAAAGACCTGGAAAATCTTACCCTGGAATTTTGATGTAAATCAATTTGAAAGAATCCAATTATTTATTTATAATGAAATATTATTCCCCCTTCTCATAAAAAATCATTGTAGCATTAATATTTTTGGGTAATAGATCTTCATTGATACCCAAATTCACCTACCTATGTTAATTATAAATCGTCGAAACACCTTTCTTATAATCCAGAGTTGTTTCTCTAAGATCTTATTCTATAAATTAATCATGGTTGGAAGATAGACTAATTTCATGAGATTATGGAGATTTTGGAGAGGTATCATAATCATTATAAAGGTCACACTCACATAACAATGTTAGGTTTCAATAATCCCAACCAAAACCACATGAATGGTGATAAGGGTACCTAATATCAACGTTGCACTCTAGTATTATATATCTAGATAATAAAAAAGTTTGAGATTCCTTAAATGAATATCAATCAATAAAGATTCATGTAAATATACTTGAAGGTTATATTAATATACATGGATTTAATGGGAATATATTCTTCTAATGATAGAGGTGCCTCAATAGGGAAATTTTTTTTTCATCATAAAAAAAGAATTGATATTTTAGTATCCTCTATAATAGACTTTATCATCCTATCATTTTATAATAATTGAGTTGTCATATAGATTTTATTAATATAGAGTTGAAATTATTTATCCAAACCATTCTATAAATTAATCATGGCCTCTTCTTGTCTATTAAAGGTAGTGATTTTATTTTCATCGTTCACCTATGGTAGTTTCCACTTCCTATAATAGTTTCCTACAAATATGTATGATGAATTTATCGATTCAAAGGGGGTTGTTTACAATATATTATTCTAAAATTCACTTTTTTAAAGTATTTATTACATTTCTAATAGGAGGAGGACATTGTGGCATGCATATAAGTTCATGGTATTAACAGTAATGTGTTGAATTCCATATCATAGTGAATAAATATAAACATATAATTTGAAACCAGGTACCTAAATTTTATTTTTAATTTGATCATTTTGAGAGGATTCAAATTACTTTTGTTAAACACTTATATTGAAATTATGTAAGGGGATAAATAATCCTCATAATAGCCTATGTGTTAGAGATTCTAAAGGAAAATGATGTTGATACTCAAACTCTTTTCCACTGGTGCTTGAAATTTTTTAAATTCATAAATTCTTTTGGATAAGTATAATTGATTGACGTTACCCTATATAAAATATTCCCAATAACTCCCCATAATGGGGATTAATGTGTGATATTTGGAGGGATCTACTTCTACATGATAAATTTTAGTAGTTCACTCTTTAACATAAATCTCATGAATTATTGAAATAGTTTTTATAAATAAATATCTATATTCATTTGAAATATAATTGGAAATATTAATGTATATTTTCATTGGAAAAATAAATAAATTCTTATATAAAAAATAATTTTGAGCCAGATATTTTTTCCTTTTTCAATGTTGTTGATCCATATCTTGGGGAATGGTATACTAAAACGAATATGGTGAATATCACCACTCTAATATATAATTCATGATTAATTTTTTATGGGTTAGGTTGAGTACACATTCCCATATCCCATATTTGGATATGTGTTTGTTACTTTTCTAATTATTCTATTAAATTGATTGTATTGAAATGAGTCCCAAAGTATTCAATATTATATTGATTCTTTTATTGTTATTTTTGAACTGTTTACCTTTTAAAATCATATACATGTATTATTATAGTTTTATCAACACATGAAATATAAATTCTACCTTTTAAATTTCTCCCTCTTCCACTTTGGTAGCCTCTACATCTACTGGGGCTAAACCATACTTCATAAGTATATTATTCACCATATAGAAGGTATTTCAAACCTACAACAGTGATATTACCACAATATGAATCCACATCGAATGAAAACTCTATTTGGTGTGGTGGGGTCCATCATCCCAATGATGTGGGAGTAAATATATTTTGGTATGACCTTGGTTATGTACTTTAGGGGATCCCCCTTTTTGAACATTATTTCATTGATAGTGGTTGCACTAATTTTTGGAATAATGGATAGAACATGATGTTCGCTCAGATATTATAGTAGAAATTGGGATCAGTACTAGTTGATTAAATAATTCCATGATAATTTCATATCCACATCTGGATGAATTTTAATCCATCCAATCACTAATTTTTTATACATTATATTATAGGAATTACTTTCACATTCCAAATTATTCAATAAGACTAACAAACACATATTTCATATATGTTATTGGATTATCTATAGTTACCTTATTTTCGTACATCATTCTCAATATTTATTCATTAAATTCAAATAAATTATAAATATTGTACCACGATATTCAATGGTAGATTTAAATATTATTATTTTTATTAATCCTTTCCTCATCAAGATTTCCAATATCATTGATTGTAGAAAATTTCATCTTCATAAATGAAAAAAAATATCATATGTCCTTCTAAATATGAGAGGGGTATACGTCGTTCATATAATTTGGAAATTTTATGGTTCTGATATATTTTTATCATCATTCATACATGAATTATTTCATTTTTGTCATTGATGTTTCAAGAGAAGAGGTACCACATTATACATGAAAAGTTTGGGGGAAGGAGTCAGCACTGGTTCTAGATTAATAGTGGAAGTTGGGGTTTCTACTTTTCTAATCATAATTTCTTATATTGATAATAGTGGATGAGATTTTTATTTATAGATTCGAAGATAATATTCTATCCAATTTAAACTATAGATAAATCTCAGAATCCACTAGGATAATTCCAAACATGATCATTGTTTATAGTATATGTTAGATGTTCTAAATAGTAATATATATTAATTTCTTAAATGGGAGTTTCATAACCATGTAATTTTATAAACACTTTTATCGAGAAATGATGACTGTGAGCCTCTAATTTTCAAGATAAATTCATTTTGAGAGGTAAAAAATTATTTTCTTTCTTAAAAGTGATAGTACTTGGTATAGAAACTATTATACAAAATATTTCCATTTGGTAATGGATCTTTCACAAGATTTTTATACTTGATAAATTTATATCCCTCTAAATTCAATAAAAAAAATCTAATATTATTCATTTATTTATTTACTATAATTCCCAAAATTATTCAATATGGAGACATAAATTTTTTAGGTTCTTCGCTGAATATCCTTTTCCATTGAAGTTGTGAAGTTTGGATTTATAATATTTTTTGGAGGAGTTGATAAATCCACTAATTCATAGAATGGTTTTATATCAAAAAACATTTGGGCACACTGAAAATATATAGCTTATATTCTGGTAGTGAGGGACTTAGGGATCTCTTTTAGTACTACAACTTGTGCTAATGTTTGAGTAGGGACATCCATCAAAGATTGAAATCATTAACATGAATATACCCATGGATATAAACTAGATTTGTTTAAACTGTAATTACCCCCTAGACTAGTGGTTATTTTTTCTATGGTGAAGGGAAATATTTGTAATAAACTAATGCTATTTATTGATGTATAGGATAATTCAGTGTTAGGGGAACCAGATGCCTCAATTATAGTCTCATTGTTCTATCGATATCCTCTTATTAATGAGGGTTAACTAGAGGAGAAATTAATGCATCATATTAGAAATTTTACTTAATGTGTATATTTCTTCTAAGTAGTGTGACATTAATTTGTTTAAAATATTCTATTTTCACATAATGCTATGTAATTTTATCCTTGGAAGAAATAACCTTAACATATGGGGATGATCGGTGGGTTTTGGATGTGTCTACACCTTTTTCCTTTTCCTTGATAGCTTTTAATCAAGTTGTAACCAAATGTATCTTAAAACGATCTCATAGAATATAGGAATTAATTTATTGTTGGGTATTGACACCATTTTAATGAAGTTTAGTGTGGATGAAATTCTAATTATAGTTCTCATGTCTGTTACACATATCCACATCACATTCATGCTTTGAAATATATATGGAGTTTTTATTAATAAAATTTATTGATATAAATCACAGTGAAGGAACCAAATCCCCATCTACATTAGATTAATATGAATCTTCATCAACATTAGAATATCCTTCAATGGATAAATAATAATTATTCTATACTTCTAACTTTTTAGAGGAACTTTTTTATATATATCTTTTTTGAAGATTAGATCTATCCTTTTTGTTCTTCAATTGAGATAGAGTTGAAATATATTTATAAAAAGTGTGATATTGAGTAAATCATATCTATATTACACTAAATATGATCCTGATGGAGGATTTGGATGATGAATTTATAAATGAGTAGACCATGAGGGGAACATATTGTGGTATTTCCCTAAATTAAGAGAACACTAAAATCCTCAGTAAAGGTGGTCAAAATTAATCCATAATTTCAAGAAGGGGTTTTTAAATTGTTGTTTCAATAATTACAAAATTATTTTGTATAATATTGATTCCAAGGGTAGAAGTGGGGTAATATATCATGCTCCCAGTAGGTTGGTGTTATTATTGTATTATTGATATAACTACTTCCATATCCATTTTTGCCATTATATCTCTTATTCTACCATGATATGGCTAATGTGAATTATCTAGTTGTTCTATGTGAGTTATATTTTTCATTGAGAGTGGATATACTTTTTTAGAGTTGTCTCATCATAAATATTTTTCCTTCAAAAAATTTCTAGTGAAATGATTCAACATATTATTAATGAATTTCTCCCATTTATTAGGCCATTTCTACAATCTCATAATTGGAAGGATTTACCGAATTATCCAAATAAGATACCCAAATCATGTATTTCTGGAAGGATTTGAGGTGATGAAATTATTGGTTTCATTATTTGGATGAACCTATTGACCGCTGGTTTTGGGGAAATTAAACATTCAAATTTTAGCCAACCTCTAAAGGATTCTTATGTATATGTCTCCTAGATGATTTTGTATAGTTTTTTGAGGTCATTTATATAGGATTTCAAGAGGTACTCATATTTATTATCTGAATTAGTGTTCAATTGCACCAAAAAGGAATATATATTGATATGGAAGCATTTATCATCCAACATATTAAGATGGGTAGCATACACTATATAAGATAGGCATTTAGATTTGAAGAGATGCAATGCCACCTGAAAATTGAAATTAATATGGGTTATGTATTCTTATTTGAGGATCTTAAGACTGATTTATTTGATAGAATTCATCATCCAAAACATGATGGATACCTTATCGTCACCTAGTTCCTTATATATTATATTGGAACCCCCCCATCATCTTTAAAATATTTATTTACATGTTCTAACATAAAAGGTAATTTTACCATTAACTAATTGACAAATATATACTTATTATGAATGTTTTCAACCATATCCGGGCTTGAACAATATTTAATAAGAACAAATGATTATCATTGATTCTTATCACTCATTAACCTATGTGGTTCAATTTTAGATAATGGAAATGTTTCAGGCATGGTTGATCATGTTTTTTTTTGTGACTCCCAGCTAGTGGTATGCTGTCAAAATACAGTGACATGTGAGAATTGTTTCCGAACTAGGTTAAATAACATAAGAAGGAGGATAAATCAAGGTATGATACATTTAGAAAAATACATCTTAGGATCATATATCATCGTTGAAAAGAACTCTTCCCTCCCTTTATCATACCAATCTTTGAGAAAAAATGAAATCACACAAGAGAGACAAAAAATTTACTTGGTCAACCAACAATGGGCTATGTCCATGTATAATAAAATGAAAATTACCCTTTATACGAAATCCACTAAAGATCACTACTGTTATAAGGTTCATAGTGGTCTCACTATCCCTCCTAGTTTATAACCAATCACAATTTGAATGATTATATATCTCTCAACTAAAGTGAGTTAACTAATCATTCAGAAGATTATTTTTCTGATTAGTCGAATCAATATTATTTATCCCTAATTTATTACATAATTATGACCCACATTAAAATAATTAATGAATATTACATTACCATATAATTTTTCATAAAACAATCCTAGTTCTCATATGATCCACTTTTATATAACCCCATCTCAACATTCATGAAACTGCCCAATTTTTCATTAATATTTTCATAACGTCACAACACATTTCCTTTCATGAAACTCAGAACCATTCAAGAAACTTTATAAGATTTCATGAAACATAAATCCTTCATGAAACTGATGTTCTTATAAATCCTTCATGTAATGAAATCATTCAAGGAATTCCTTCATGAATTCATATCCTTTTGGATTTTCATTAAAGCTTTCACTATCTCAAATGAGAGGGATAACAACCTATTTATAGAAGTTTCCTTCACTTTGTTAAAATTTCATGCTCTCCATCCCATTTTCCTGAAATGATTTATTCATGGTCATGAAACTCTCTTTCTCCCTAAAAACAATATGTAAATTTTTTTATTTCACAAATCTTATCATAATCGTGTAACTTATCATCTTTCTTTCATGCCTTATCAATATTCTAGAAATTCCAATACTTCATGAATGTCAAAATCATTATGACACTAAATTTTTAAAAATTCTATGAATTTGATCTAATTTCATGTGGTTTTCCTAAAAATCCATATTTTATGAATCTTGGTCCTTTCTCTAAATTTTGAACACCATAAATTTTAAAAAAACACTTAGAAACAACACCACAGTGTACACACAATTTACCATACCAAATAAATTGATTATATTCAACTATCTTGAATATTTTCCAAAATACCTAGTCAAAAATTATACTAGAAATCCCAAACATTCCTTTAAAATAAACATTTTCAATAACCATTGTCAACCCATGAAACATTTCAATGTAGACATGAAAGATGTTTCCCAAAAATATCCCCCTTGGGTTTGTTAAAAAAATTGACCCTTTTGATTTCGCTTTAATGATTATATTTCTAATGTGTCGAAAACTCAATTTTTTTCTATCTTCTATCAAAATTCACTTCTTGTGATTCTAGATATCATTCAACGGTTTTATTAAAAAATAATCTAAACCCGAATGATCCATGATAAGAATTAGAAATAATATTAGCATGAAAATTTCAATAATGAATAGCTTAATTACCATAAAAAGAAACTACATTCATCATGAACCCCATTTTTCATCCTATATAAACATTTATTGAATATTTTCAGTATTTATTATTTAAAACTCCCCTTATTTTTTACTCTCACTGCCAGCTTTCCCCCAAGTCTGGATTATTAAATTTTTTTACCCTATGTCAATAAACCCATAGGTCACTCCCTTGTGACTAAAACATGGTAATGAAAACATATTAGTAAATAGGGATAAAAACCATACCTCATGGAGAGGGGGTTCCACTAACACACATGTTCAAGTGTGAGAACTTGGATAAACTCTAATAGCCAATACATGTTGATCGAATGCCTCTTTGGGTACGCCCTATATAAATATGTATACAACCTATAGTTATGTAGGTGCACAATCTTGCTTTATAGGCTCATAATCTACCTTATCACTGATAAAATCATACTTTATTTCAATTTTTATCATTTTTGAGTGTTAAAATAGATTTTTTTAAAGATTTATATCACAAGAATTATCAAAATAGAATATTATTATACACTTTAATTCAACTCCAATACATTTAATTTTCTGATTTATCTAAAATAAGTGTGTGAAAGATTGATTATCCGCAATATATTCTTCTTTTTAGATGCAAAAAAATGAAATATTGTTTCTTCATTATCCTTGAAATACACAAACTACAAAGATATAATGAACCATATAATATTTTTTATATCATCTTCTAATCCTTACCAATAGGTATCTTTAAAATCTAATAAATCTTTCAAAAACATTTCATTGTATAGAATACATAAATTAATTATTCACTTGATATATTAATGTATCATTTTCATTGAATGTATGTAATTTTCATTGGGATTTATTTGATACTCTGTAACTTGGAATCTGTTAAAAAAATAATAGTTTAACACCCCAAGATTTTATGAGATAGATTTTTTTAATTTCATTAAATTCTTGAGTTTTACACTACACCACGATTAGTAATCTCTATACACAACACTTCATTATCTTGCAGTATACAGAATAATATACAAAGCTTCTATTGCAAAAAATTTAATATTCTTTTGATAGAATTGATATCATGTAACACTAATTATATATTTTGTTAAATTTTTAAATGAACTATGTTTAAATTTTGTTATTAAAAACACCACAGAATGAATTTACTACATGAAACACTCACTAGGCTAGCAATACATGCAAAAGTGACCTTCTTTCATAGCTTATGTTGTAAACAATATTGAGTTTCACTAAACAATGATATTTTATTAAAATATTATTATTTAATGAGATATAAAATAGTATTTTTTTTATATTATTAACAACATTATTAATTTTTCATAACATTATAATTCATCTAACACATGATATTTGAACAAAATTAATTTTCCAGATAAAAGAAATATATTTAAAAAAATGTAGTTTTACCACCTTTTGATGGCACACCCACCTTTAATCTTTTTTTTGTCACTTTTATAAGTTATATTTGACAATATAATCTTCATTATTTTAATTCGGGTCATTAAATTTTACATTGTATAATATTTTTTATATTTTTCTGAAAACATTCTTATTTTGATGAGTAGTGAAAATATGAAAAATTTTAATTGAAAATAGAATTTTTCATCATAATAATTTATATGGTTATACTATATTATTGAATGGTTTTAAATTATAAATAGAATATATTTTTATATTTTAAGACAATTTAGGTCATTTTCGTTAATTTTAAATTGAATTCATATGTAAAAACATTTCTACCTTTTATATTGTTTTAAAAAACACCATTTTTTCAACAACATGATTATTTTTAAATTAATTAATAAAAAATTTATGTTTTTAATGTTTACAAATTTATTCATTATTTGGAATCAGAAGTTTTGAATTCTGTAAATAGGCGCGTTTTATTTTTGGAAATTATGAATAGAAACTTCAATAATTATTTTATTTGTTATTGTTAAAAGGTTAATCTGGTAAATAGGGGTAAAAATTAATATTATAATAATATTAAACTACACTAACACATTATATAATCCTATTTTACGATATATTTCCGGACATGGGCATCCTTGGGTTGATTTTAGGACCTCATGGTATCACATGGATGTGAAAATGACAATTTATAAAAATTAATTTATAGTAAAGATAATTATAACCTTAACATATATCTTTTACTAAATGGATTTTAATATGGGGTTATATAAAATATATCTATGAAAATTAGTAGTCCATATAAATATAAAAATATTTTATACATCATTTTATTTTATTTATAATTTTAGAGAATAGATAAATATATTTATTTTTGACACAATTATGATGTTCTGATTACCTCATTAATGAATGATTAAAATAAATGAATTTAAAAATATTATAAAAATGAAATTAGGTTATTTTGATGTCATCCACTAATTATCTAGATGATATTGACATATTATCATTGATTTAATGCATTTTTTCGAATTAATAATGTTTTTTTGAATTTTAAAAAATGACAAGTATGAATATTGTCTAAAATTGACATAATTTATAACTGAAACATAAAAATGTTCATTAAACAAAATTAAATTCATAATATTTTATTATTTGAAAAAGTAGTTAATATATGTCCCAATATTTCATTAAAAACTTTTTGTGGGTATTTTTACATGATATGGTAATTACATTTTACCTACATTGTTTAAAAAAAATGATATCACGGTAAGATTAAAAAGTGTAAAATTAGGGTAAAACCAAAAAGATAATGATAAAAACTATATTAAAACTTGTAACAAATTTATTTTCTGATGGGTATTTGAAAAAAACCATCTTATTTTATAATTAAATATGTTTTGTACCATTTTAAATCAAAATTGAATTTATAATAAATAAAATTTTTTGAACATTCCTAAAGTTCTTATCTCCTTTCTTATAAATGGGAACATCCTCCCTCTCCTATTCAATACATTTTAAGACTTCTATTTTAGAAAACCCATACAAATTTATCTTCTCAAAATCCCTAGTAACATTCTATAAGTTTTGGTGTTCTCAAAGGACCAACTCTAGTTCCCTAAGAGAAATTTAAATGAGTCGCGTCTAGGAAGATGTAATCTCTTCTACTAATTCTTTCAAATTTCATTATTCATATAAATTATCTTTTTTAGTCCTATAATTATAATTTAATAAAAAATGTATCACTCATATATGATATTTTATTATAAATATGAAACATACCTATTTCATCTTCTATCCATCCTATGAAAAAATGACAACACCATGCGTGTGTATGTAAGACTTACCGTCTCCATGTCATGGTGTAATTTTTTTTAATCACCACCTTACATGGATTAGTATAATGGTAGAAATAATAACTATATATAATTATTATAACATGATACTTATACGAGAATATTATACACCATCCACTTCAATACCATTCAACAATTATGGGAAGTATATCATCGCTCGTGTGTATGTACGGCTTACTGTCTCCTGGATGCGATGAGATTCATTCTCTATGTTAATCATTGAAAAATTATTATAATGTGTATATATAATAAATAATGATGAAATATATGACATAATTATGCAACATAATTTATATATATGTATATATATATATATATCTCATTTAATTACTTCTATCTAATTAAATAAGGAAATGAAAACATAGTTCATGCGTAAGTACGACCTACCATCTCCCTAAATGGTGTATTTTATTTCATTTATCTACCAGAAAGTGATGTTTTTTAGTTCTACAATGCTTTGATTTCCATAGGAAGTGGTGATGTTCAAGGTTTTTTGTAATGCTTCTTTTATGGGTTTTGGATTCTTATTGACGCAACAACTGGGAGTGATATCCTATCAGTCTTAGACGTTATATCCCCCTGAATGTAACTATTTCACCCATGATTTGGAGATATCCGTGATCATGTTAATGCATATTTTGTGGTGACATTACCTCATTAGGGAGGTCATTTTTGTCTTCACATATCACAAGACATTGAGATATATCTTTTCCCAGTGAGAGCTTAACTTGTGATAGTGGAGGTGGATGGAGTTTCTTAAATATTACTATTTCAATATGTTTTCCACCTAATGAAATAGGAATGTTGTGAGGATTATTTGAGAAAGATTTTTTAGAAAGAGGTAGTTCATGAATCTGAAAATTGTTGGGAAATTATGGAGGAGTTGGAATCCTTGCACATAGATGCAGGAATGGAAGGTGGTAGAATATGATTGTTTTAGATGAAAGTGTAGTCTCTTATAAATTTTTTGGTGGTGGAGTCTTAGTGGAAAGGCATGGAGACATAGGTGATGCGTGATCGTGTTGATTAGTGTGACGTTCCAAAGGAATGGTCGGAGGATGGTTCGAATCAGAAGCGGTTTCATGGGAAGTAATTTTTTCAAGTAGAAATATGTGAGGGAGTTATCTGTGAGTTTCAAATATCGCTCTTATTTGTATAAGTAGGTGATTCCAAGATGTATCATGGCTTGAGGATTAGTTTTTGTGTCACAGAAAAAGGATTGCAATGGCAGAGTTTGGTTAAGTGCTTAGTGTTCTTGTAGGTGAAGGTCAAGCATCGTGTTCATGGTGGTTTGTTGCATCACCTAGATGTCACTAAGTGGAAGTTGGATGGAATATCAATGGACTTCTAAATAGGGTTACCCAGGTCTTAGGGAAGATGTGATGCAATTTGGGTACTGGTGGATTTGATGATTAAATTTTCACACTTCTTAGTGATTAAATAGTTAGGCACGGTGGAATACATGGCCAAGAGAAATGTGGATATGGTTGTGCGACTACATGGAGTTCTGAGATCTATCATCTTAGACTAAAGCCTGAAATTTACCTCATGAGTTTGGAGTGTATTGATGCATGATTTTTCACTCAGTTACACCACATCACATCCTTCACGCTCAGATAGATTGGAAGATAGAGATGACTGTCCAAACATTGGAGCACATGTTGTGAGCATGCCTCTTTGACATTGGTGGATCTTGGGTATGAAACTGGCCCTTGGTATAGTTTTCTTAAAATAATGGACATCACTCTTCCCTTGGCATGGATCCATTCAAATCTTTGTATATATGACTTTTTTATTCACCATTATACTAGACAGAACATGGGGAGACATATCTTCTTAGTCCGGACATGGTGTATAGTACGATTGAAAAGGTTCATCTTGTTTATGAGATGACGAAGGAATCTAAAGGCCATTATAATACATACACAATCAAAGGATGAGTCCTTTGGTGTTCATGGTTGGGGACCATGTGTTCTTAAAGGATTCCCTAGGATGTGGGTGATGAAGGATTGGAAAGGGAGAAAACATTATCTGAGGTTCATCAAACCATTCAAGGTGTAGGGGTGAGTTGGAAAGGTGTCATACAAGTTGCTGATACCACTGAAATTAGACAGGGTCCACAATGTCTTTCAAATGTCCAATCTTTTTTTGATATCTTCATAGTGACTCTCATGTCAAAGACAAGGTAATTATGGATGTCGATGATGATGCGACGTTCATGGAGCTGCCAGTAGAGATCCAATATCATTGAGAGAACGTGACACATGGGTGGACCATTCATTTGGATCCAGTGTTGCGGAGGCATGGTTCCCTGGGGTAGATTACTTGGTAAAGGGAGATGCATATGTGTTTCCAGATCATAGAGTTGTTATGAGTTATCCTTTATTTCATCCCTTGTCATTTAATGCTCAAACCATATTTTCTACGAGAGGGGTTTTTTCCTTGTTCTATAATGTGGGATGATTTACTAACACATGGAAATAGGAGTTAATGATTCCAAATTGAGGAGAATTAATTGAGATATAATTAAACATGTGGGGGTGAGTTAGTGCCACCTAGAGAAGATAATATCTTGACATGGATGGAGGAATTCCATAATTTAAATGTTTAGGATAGTGTTGTTTTTGAACTTGTTTGTTGTGTATTTTAGTCATCTAGGTAGGAAGAATTTGTAAATGATGTTCTTGGATGTAGAGATTTTACTACAGGTTTCGAACAACACAGTGTGTTTTAACCTTGAAATTTGGTTTTCTTAGTGAGCAGTGATGTATTAAACAAAGCCAAAACCCTGAGAGGTATACCATGGGGTTCTTATTCAGACCCTTATCTTCCTTATGGGTTGATTTGAATCTTGAGGGATATAATATTTATAGAGGTATCTAATGTAATGTCCTAGACCTCCCCAGTCTATTACATTTCTAAAATTTTCTGATTATGTTGTTTTGGATGTCATGGTTTCTTTTTTTTTAGAGTTTGCGAGTTTTAATGTTTTCAAATTGTGAGTTAGGATCAATTAGTGGAATTAGTAGGTGGTTTCGGTTTGGGGAATTAGAAGGTGGAATTGTTGAGTTGCATTGGTAGTTCATGTCGTTATGTGGATTTAATAGGTGGGATCAGGAGGTGGCGTTAGAGAGTGGCATCAGGGAGTCATAATGGTTCCTTTCTATTGGTGGATCATGACAGTGAGTCATCCTTTGGTTGGTGGAATCAGTATCTAGCATTGATGAGTGGAATCAGTGATCCACATCGGTGACTCATCCATCGGTGACTCGCATCGATGACTCGCATAAAGGCTAGTCATTTTCTTACTGTCTGTCAAAACACCAGTTTTTCCAGTTCCTCCCATTTAATATTTTAATTGAAATAAATTGAGTTTAATAGCATATTGTTGTAGTTTTGAATCTTTTACAAAGTATATAAAATATATCTTTAATTTTCCTAACTCCCCAGATAATTTTAATAGTCAAAATAATGATATAGATCACGATCTAGCATTAATGGCCTTTGAACCAGTTTTCCCTATAGATTTTGAATATGACCACTAAAAATAAGAGACACTTACTTTATTGTGAAATTACATTTCTATTGATACTGAGGTTCCAAAAACCATTCATCCCTTATGACCCATACATCGATGTTTCACACAAGTATTTTGGGTTCCTAAAGGTTAAACCTACTACTTGTGCACTCCCTATTTCGTCCCTATGAGGTGTTATCAAAGTTGTGTTTTTCTATGTAGGGATCCCTTCGTATATCTTTCACTTGTGCATCGTGCATGGTGGGTGTATGAATGTTTATCATGTGAAGGAAGTTGATTCCAAAATAAATAATGATAATTGAATCAGCTTTAATCCAATAAACTAGGGCTGGGGGAAGTGGTGCATACTTCTATTTTTTGTTCATTGATATTCTAATATATATAGGTTATATGCCTATAGAAAATCATGGTCATTGGTTGTATTTATTTTCCCACATGTTATGTCTTGTGGATATTTATTTTTTATCCTCTATGAACAGATGTATGAATATGAAATTGATTAATAATGTAAATTCAGTTAATTAATTGGAGTCTTGAAGATCGAACTTACTCTATGATAACCCTTGAAATATCAAAGTGGAATTAAAAAAACTATTTTCTATATCTGAATACACATTTATTTGTTGGTGTAGCTATTTTGTGTTCGTGGATTTCATCTATACGTTTCCTTGTGTTGTTGTGTAGATCTAGGGTTGATAGCACACTTATTGTTGGGTGATATGGGTGGTGGAATGGTATCTGAGGTTGGGATATTGTTGGGCTGTGGAATAAATGTTTAGTTTTGAGTAGCAGGGCGGGACATTTGGTTTGCACTATGATTATGTAACTTAATGTTATGGGTGTGGTTTCATTATATAGTAGGTATGTCAGTTTGGTTTTGATGAGTTTTGTTGTGGGGTTTGAAAATAATTTGGGGTTTTCTTATTGAAAAGAATGACTGGGTGGAATGAATTTAAAAAATGATGATATTAGTGGTTGTTATGGGTGTTAAACGATGTTGAAATATGAAGTGAGTGGTTTTACTATAGTTTTTTTCCTTTCCATGGTTAATGCAAATTGGATATTTTTGTTCTACGGTTTGTATTTTCTAGGGAAGGGATGGAATGAAAAAATGGTCTTTTTAATAAATAAGGATAACCGTTTAAATGAGATAGTTGAGGTTATGTTTTATTCATGTCTTGTTGTGAATGGATTTCAATTATCAAATTCCAAAGTCACTATTGCTGGTGTTAATAAATGCACAAAAATGTAGCTGAAGATTTTGATGTATCATAGCATTGTTGATAGTTTGATGAAGAACCCATAGGTTGGTCTTGACTATTTGATACTATATATACATACATGTATTTTCCTTGTCTTTTTTATACACACACCACCATTGTTGAGAACTATGTATCAAATACCCCATTGTCTTTGGGGAGGGTGCCTTTCCCAAACATCCTAGTAGGAGGATGTATTGATTGCCACCTGCTCTTCCATTCTCCCTCTTCCAAGAAGTAATAGCCTAAGATTCTTCTGTTTGGTAGTGGTTTGTGAGGCCCATGTGTGTGAGAGTGAGTTGTTTTTCCCCAATTGTCTTTTGGATTAGATATGCTGTTCTTTCTTAGGTGTTTTAGAGATTTTATGTTCTGTGTGGCCTAGTTTTTAGAAGTAGGGGAATGGTTGTGAGGCCCAAGTGTGTGTGGGTGGGATGTGATGAGCTTTGTTTTCCCTGGTTGTATGATTATCTTTGAGGCCCATGTGTGTGCAGGTGAGTTGTGATGCTGTAGATTTGGATGTGTTGTTAGGGCTAGGAAATTTTCCATTAGAATGTGAGAGAGGCTAATCAATGGGAATTTGTTGTGGGGTACCCTATCATCGATGTTCTCAATATTAAATTACTTTACATTTGTTATTTTTTAGCATGCCTTTGTTGTGGTTGGTGAGGATAGTTTACCTTGTGAGGTGCTGTTGGTTTATGCAGTTTTCTCACAGTGGCATTTTTATTATTCTTCACTTGTGCACCAGAGACATGGGTTTTCAGACTGATAGTACTCATATTCTCACCCAACATTATAAATCTTTTTTCAAGATTCCATGTTGACTCTATGTATTGTGAGGTGTGTTTCTAGTTTTGACATTGCAAAAACTATTGTATCACTTCATTGTTTTGTTCTTTTGGTACTTATATTAGTGTTTTATTATATTTCTAGTTGTTTTACATTAAAAATAAATGAGGGATTAACTTTTTCATCTTATATATTTAAATTTATATTCTGGAGTTTTCTAGAGGTGACACATCTTATCTCCTGATCTTGATTACTATAAAAAGAAAAATGCCTCCCATTGTTGTGATTTTTGTATACCCATTTTTTTGGTCACCACACCAGGGCCTCATAGAGGAGTGAATCAGGAGTAATTATATCCCTTCCTCCATTAGTAGCTTAGGATGGGCATCATTGGAGGGAGGGGGTCATGACATGATAAAACACTTAAACATATACACCTCTATCAATGGTGACTGATCAGTTAGGGAGTATGTAAATCTGTTTTTCAAGTGGGATATTATCATATGATTCATGGGTTGGGTTTTATAAATGGTTCACAGTTTTAATCCATTAAGTATGGGTTTTTATCTTCAAGACCTTTTATATGTTAGTTTTAATATTTGTTTGGGATCTATGGTTTTTTTTGTATTTTTTGTATGATTCCATTTTGCAACTTTTTTAATTGATGGTATAGAATTTTTTTTATGGAATGGATTATTTCTATAGGGAACGCTTTCCTACCTTATAGATTTTTATTGTCTTTGGTTGTAGTTTTGTTAAGGAATATTGTTTTTGTGGACATTTTTTTAGGGTTTTGGTTTCAACTATTCATTTCATGAGATTTTAGGTTTTCATTTTTTGGTTGTCAGAAACACCATGGGTGTAAGATTGCATAACTAGGGTGTGTGACTTACCAATTTAGTTTGGTATACTAGATGGTGTTATAGTGATCTTGGATTTTCCTGGGGTTATCATTGTGTATCATGACCCAATATGAGATATCATTTCATTCACTTGATGCATCTAGGGGGTTTTCTTCCCTCCTTTGGGTTTGGAACACCATGTGGGTTGAGAGTGGGTATTTTTCATGGTTTCTCACTTGTACGAGGTTGCATATTTAAATTTTTTCTCTTCAATACCACTATGTTAGAGTAACTTTAAATGGTGGGAGAAATTTTTTTATAGGAGTGATAAATTATAGGGAGACCATGATTGGGGTACATGTTTTGGTTGTTCTTGTAGATGTTGATTGATCTTGTGGCTAATCATATTGGTCACATAAAATATGATGAGTGTTGGTTATAAAGTTGAATCTTGTTGAGTACTTCTTTTGGGTGAGTTCCCCATTTGATCTCTTATTTCTTTTGGCCACTTCGTTTCAAGTATAGGTTTTTTGGTGGATGAAAATTGTATGGTGGGGAGTTTGTGACACCCCCATTCCATGTTGTTGTATATTTCAGGTTATTTTATCCGATCTTGAGTAGTTTTGAGTTTTTATACATTTAGGACAAAAAATCGTGTTTTTAAGGTTTCTTTTGAAGATCATGGTTTGACCACATGATTATTTTATACCATGTGTTGATCCCTTGGGTGGTATTTTCAATTTGAAAGAGTTATTTAACCCAGATTTGACACGGTTTGACAAACCAAGAGAGCTTCCTAGAATTCTTTCAATGCCTGTAGTATATTAGTTGTCAGGCACATAATATTACAAAATGATGTGGAACACAACAGTTGTTATGAGATCGATTTCTTGGCCTTGGTACTTAACATAGTATTGTTGGATCATGGTATGGAAGACCTTGCAGCCAAACCACGCTACATGTCCAAGTGATTAATTTTTTGGTTTTCTGAAAATACACAACTTTGATTTTAAGGAGTTTCACCACCCATTTCTCCCCTTTATCGTATAATCTATGTTATCATAAATAATAGATTCAACCCCTCTAAAATGGATTCCAACAATCTCTTTGATGGTTTCCAAGAGGTTTCGGGTGACTTATTTACCTCATTTCTTCTTCTTTACTTCCCCTTCCTTTTCTCTTAGTTTCGATACCCCCATGATCCCTAAGAATCTTGTGGGTTTATATTAGGGTTTATGGTATATCTAATGTAGTTTTTTTTGGTCTTTGGGATAGTATATTATATTTATACTCTCGTGGGAGTGGTCACCAATGAACATGAAATGTTCTGAAGGGTTTTTGATTGATTCACATCCAATTGAGGTAGGTGTTTCTATGAAATTGTATCATTTTGGAAACCATGACGTTATTATGATATATTAATTAATTTTTAAGGAAATTATTAATATATTTGATATCTTATATGTGATTTGAAACCATTCCATGGTTTTTTGAGCATTAAATAATTGGTTTTCATGTAAACTCCATGAATTGGAATAGAATTTATAAAGGTGATAAAAATTTTGTGAAATTTCATATATATTTTTGAAATGTATCTCATTATTTTTAATGGATTTTATTTAATTTTTGTTTTTAGGGAGTGAAAAAAATTAATGTGGATTTGGTTTTAATGTGAGATTTTGACCATAAAGTTTTTTTAAAGAGTTTCTTTAATTGATTTTAAATGGTTATTAGAAATGTTTGTGTGATTTAATACTTATGGAAAATATCATGGTGGATCTTTTAAAATGGTCTGATATGGATTGATGAAATTTTTCCGTGTTTTATATTATTAAAGAGGAATATCTTAGTGGAATGGTTGATTTTAATTTTTTTGAATGTGTGGATTTTCCATCATTTTTTAAATGATTCTTTGAATGATGTTTTTTAATATGTTAGAGGGCTTGGTAGCTTTTGTTTTGGTTGGGTGATAATGGACCAACCAATAATCTATTTTTAAAATTTTGGATATTGAAGACACCCCTTTAATTCACCATATTTTTTAACACATGGGTGAGAATGTGATTGTTTATTCCATGGGTGTATTTTGTATTTGTTTTGGATATTTATAATTAGGCATTAGGGGTGGGGGTTGATTTGGTTATGCCTTATGGGTCAAAAAAATATTTTTCATTCAATGCATCACTTATATTTTGATCATGGAAACTAAGTATCTATGTCATCATTTATTCCTGTGCTACAATCGGTATCCACACACTACCAGTGCCCCCGATAGCAAGAAATAGGGAAAGACAAGGGGTGGGGAGTCACTTCAATAAGGCCAGTATATTATAGTATTCTAGGGTTTTTTTTGGATGCTACATAACCTAGAAATGTTCGAGTCTCCCCCTATAATAACTAGTATAGATCTTGTTGATGATTTGATTTCATAGGTGGTTAATGACTAAGGAGACTTTGATTTTGTTATTGATTATATTATTTCCCATACATTTATTAATGTGGAACCTTCTGTTATTTTTACTAGCTATATGTTTTGTGATATATTGTGAATTCTTGTTGTTCAAGAACTATGTTGGTATATTAGGTTGTTTCTTAATGAATATGAGTTTTAAATGATATTGGGAAACCTATTTTAAATTTAAATACTCTGGTGTCAGTTCTTGAGGTGGATTTACAATGGATGATATGAGACGACGTCAACAGTTTTGATGTTTTAATATTCCCATTTTAATTTAAATAAAATAGATGATTTGTTTTTTATAAACACTAATGGTGTATATGGGTATAGAAAATTATTAGTCCGGTGGATTTGTTTTAAAAATTTATTCCTTTCTAGAAAATAAAATGAACTTTTTTAACAATGGTTATAAAATTGTTTTCATTTCCATACAATACCTGTGAAAGTATTAATTTATATAATTATTTTTTAAACTATCATTTATGAATTTCATTTTGAGAAATGTTGTATATATTCTCCAAGTTGGGGTGACCAACTAGAATCATAATCTCACTAATACAAATTTCAGTTTCCAGGTTCTTAGTTTTCTTTTCTTTTAATCATCATGGATGATGAAGAGTTATTTAGATGGAGGTGAGAAACTAAATGTTTCTTATAGATTGTTTAGTCTTAGGTCGTGTTGGTTTGATGTTTCTTTCTTTTTGGTTATTTTTTCTTATATTTTTCTTGGTTTTATATTTATATTTATGGATTATGATTATGTATGAATATGTTTTCATCATGGTAGATGGTTTTGATATTTTTACTTCATTTATTTATTTTGGCATCCATATTTCATTGTTAAATATTTTCTATCTCTATTTTGGGTGAAATAATATTCAAAGGGATTCTTATGACTCCTATGAACTAATTTTATAACTCTGGGGATCATGAATTTCATCTTGCCCTTATAGTGACTCAGATTAGGTGGTTGGTCATGTTGAAACCCATATCAATTCATTACATCTTCTCTTCCCATAAAAGTATAATGTTATCTCTTGAATGCATATTCATTCCAAGTATATATTTTCACTTCAAAAAAATGTTCTCCTTATTTGGGAATCTTATTAGGAGTTATTCTGGGTGACCTTCATATTTCCCATTAATTATTTTCAAGATAATGTTTTGAATTTTTTTACAATATAAACTTTAAAAAAAATTATTTCTGAATATTAAAAAGGTTTTCCATTTCATGATCAAAGGTTTTATCTTCCCCCTAAATTTCATATAGTATATTCTTATATAATTTTCATATTTCCTTTGCTACGGTTTATTTTGGAAATTATAATAATCGAAATCCTCTTTCACCCATTAAAATTGATATTTAAAATTATTTAAATTCCACCCTTCTTAATCCCATATTTATTGTGGAAAAGGTAAAATTTTGAAGATGGAATTTATTTAAGGGCGTATAATACAACACCTCAAGATTTTATAATTTATTTTCTTTAAGTAAATTTTTTTCATAACTTATGTTTCACACAAAACCATACTAAAACTGAACATGGTATGTTTAATGAAATAAAATATTATAATCGTAAATAACCATTAATACATTACGAGGGTTAAGATAGACCCAAAAGAAAAAAATTTATATTAATTCAATAATATAAAAAATCCACAATTATATAATTTTAATTTATAATCCTATGTAATTTTGATATAAATTTTTTATGAAATCATTAGTTATTATAGAATGTAACACTATTTTTTTGGTTTAAAATAAAAATATTTATTTCTAACTACATTTTATTTTTATGTATTATATGGTTTTATTTAAATTATTTATTAAAAAAATATAATTTTGTCTTTAAAAAAATACAACTAATTTTTAAATTAATCTATAAAAAATTATCATTAAATAAATTTTTTGATAATTTTATGAAAAGATTGATTTTTCAATAACTAGTGATACATTATAATTTTTTAGTATATGTATTATTTTAAAGTATTTATAAAGTATAATAATATTATAGAATAGTATTAAAACTTCATTAATTAATTTTAATTTAAAATTAATCAATTATTGTTTTTGAAATGAATTTTATAAATTAATTTAGTATAAAAACATTTCATACTTAAAAGGATCATTTTTCTAAACAAAAATTTTTCATTGCATTTTGCCTGTTTAATTTTAAATTATATTATATCACATATTTGTTTGCATTTTTATAAATTTTATTATATATTTAGAATCATTATGTCTGTATTTTTTAAATAATTCCCATTTTTTAAATATAAATATTAACCTTTGTAAAGTTTGTTTCCACAATAAATGATTATTAGAGTAATTATGGTTAAAATTAAAATTATAAGTAATAAATAATGACACTAAAACATGAAATAATTTTATTTTATTATTATATGTCATCTTTAACCATTCACAGAGGGAATAAATGGCATTTTCCATCATTTAGATGTGATTGTAATCTTTATAATATTTTATGTTATGAAAATTGAAAAATGAAGCACTCTTGGATTTAATAACTATAATATTTTTGACAGGGGGATAATAGAAGATTTTTTCGGTCATAGATAATAATTTGAAATATAAATTATTTATATTTATCATGTTAATTTTTTTCAAAGTAATAGTGAATAAATAATTACCTTAAATTCATAAACAACACTGGCGCGATAATATTTCAACTAATGGAAAAATTAAATAAATTTTATTAATTTTATTAAAAGTGATATAATTAAAAATATTTAATATTAACAATGAATTATTTATATATAAATTACATATTATAATGTTTTTTATTTAGTTTATTCATATTCATTAATTTAATTGATTTTATTAAATCCAAAGTAAATGAATAGTTCTAAAATTGACATTAATGATATTTAATTATTATATGAGTTAAATTTCATAGAAATATTATATTCTACCAAATAAATTTTATAAGGTTAATTTATTCAACCATTGTCCATTTATATGTTGTTCTCCATTTTAAAGTATCATTAATAACTCTTAAATGTTAATAAACATTAATATTACGCGAATTGTCAAAAGGGTTAATGAAGGGTTAAAACAAAAGTAAAAGGTTAAAAATATTATCTAAACTTGTCCAAAAAATATGGGATGATATTTTTTAGACGAATAATTATATTGTATTAAAATATTATCAATTCTTATCAATTTTTACATAAAAATTAATTTATATTAAATTAATATATTAATAAATTCTATGAGTGCCCCCCCCCCTCTTATAAAAGGGAACCACTTATTCTCATTTCATAACACTTAGAAGCATTTTTTCAGCCAATAAATATAAACATTAATTCCTAGAATGCCTCCCCATGTTTTAGATGCATTTTTTTTGTATTATTTCAATTATGGTGGCATTAAGATATTATGAAAATTATACTTTCCCAAGAAGTGGTATAGTTCTTAATAATATGTTTTAGGAATATTTCATCTTCCACTAAGTTAAAATATTCTTAAACCATGATAAAATAAAAACACAAGTATCCTATATACACTACAGTTTTATTATTTTAAATTATTACCCTATATCGATCTATAATTCGCTTCAATTAGCATGAATTCTTCGTTCATGTGTACAACAGAATACCACCCCATGGACAAATATAATCTGTTATCTATCATCACCTCTCTGATATGGTTTTAATTATAAAATTATTTGTTATATATGATATTAACGAAATATTTATCATTCACAATATATCATATATCATTTAATATATTACCATTCCTTCAATAAAAAATGATACTTTTATTTGTGCGTACATGTGGACCACCGCCACCACAAAGCGAAGTCATTTATTTTAAATCATCACCTCACATGGATTATATATATATATATATAATTAACGAAAACATATTATATATATGATATTTTGATCACGAGAATGAAAAAATAACACTTACATTTATCTATAATGATCTTCGAAAAATGTAAATGTTACTCATGTGTACATACAACCTATTGTCTCTATAATTGTATATTGGTTCATTTTTCAAAACCATATGTAATGATTAGTTTAAAAATTATAATTTATTTATAAAAATTATAATTATTTAACGATAATTATACATGATATTATTGAATAAGGACATATTTTCTATAATTAACATACCAAATTCATTTTTCACTTATGAACCGAATATATTCATAACACTTGATGTGAACATAAATGATTAACTAATAGTCAGAACATGATAACAAGTAAGACAAAAGGAATAATAAAATTTTAAAATGATTTCTTTAGAGAAAATAATTGATATAATTTTATTATTCATGATCACCAAGAACATATGTGATGATTCTGAGTCAAGGTAAGAAACAATATTTTAAAAAAACCCTTTTCAATGTTTCCTTTAAAAGATAATTTTATATCCATGTACATATTTTTAAAATTAATTGGTAAATATATTTATATGTACGTAAAATAATTATAAAGTATTTTTAGGTCAATTTTCACTTTCTTTCAATGTTTTTGAAAAGGATTCATTTTACATAATTTTCTGACATTATTTACAAAATACAAATGGAATGTTCTATTTTAAAGTATATACTAATAATAAAATTTACCTCCACCATTAATATTATTTTATATTTGAATTTTGTTATCATATTTCATTTCTTATTCATAGAAAAACCTTATTTATATTTTCTCTTGGAGTTTTAGTTTTGAAAAAATGGGTTTTAAAGTAAATATATATATCAATATCTTAAAATGTTTTCATATGGGTTATGATGAAATATTTTTCATGCTCTATAATAATTCATTAGAATGTTTTATCAATGCTGGTGGGTAAATTATAAATGAATGGTGGCTGAGCCAGTTATATCTTTATAAAGGATTGGGTAAAGGAGTGGAGTTATTTGTTTAGGTTTTTTCTAATAGATATAAGAATATACTATGATAACAATTCTAAATATGGGATGGAGTAAACCAATTATGTTTCTCAAATGAGATTATGGGAATATACTATGTTACTTATTCCATGTACATCCTTGATAGTTATTTCAAGTGTTTCTATGATGCTTACTCTAAGTATAACTATGATGGTCAATCCAAGTTTAATTGTGAGGGTTAATTCATATGTAAGAATGATATAAAAATGATTCCCAAATTTCTTATAGGTTTTACATATGATTTTTGTGGGTTATAGAATTTTCCTTTGAGAGAAAATTGTGTTTTTCATATGGAAATGGTCTATTTCTTAATATTAATGAATAATATGATATATTAAAGTATTTTATTTTTTCCATGTCTTTCTTTGGAATAAAATATTTATTTTTAGTTATGTACCTTATTGGTAATTTTTTGGTCACCACATATTTTAAAATATTTTTCAAAGGTTTTATGGATTCGTATGAGAAAATAATAATTCATGATGTATGTTGTGAATATTTTTTTATGAAAAAAAACATGTTTTTTTCGGATATCTTATTTTGTGGAAAAATTGGATACTAAATAGAAGTAACCACATTTTAATATATTGTTTTTTATGTAAACTTATTGACCTAACTACATAAACTCTAAATCTAAAAGATATTTTGTAATGAAAGTGTTTAATTATATTATAAAGACATTAGATAATGTAATGTTTATGTTCCAGTCCTTGATGTTTGTATCCAATAAAAATTTAGATAACTTTATTGGATAAGTTAATGTTAATAGAACACCCTTAAAATGTTTTAATTAATGGTAATGTTTAAATGGTATGGTATTTAAGTATTACCAAGATTCATTGTATAAACTATTTTTTTTAAAAATGATTTTCCACAGATAGAGTATTGAAGATTAAGTAGGAAGGCATTGAGGGGATGATATCCTTTGAATAATTTACCCAGAATGGATGGAATTATAACTGGGTAAATTGATGCAGTGATGGGTCATATAACAATGGAAATAAATGGTGGTGATATATATTTAATAGATAATCTTGATATACCATATAGGAACATGATGAATGTAGACAATTTTATGAGAAACCATATTCCATAATTTAGTGGAATATATGATATACATGTAGTCGAATGATGGATTAAAACCCTATAAAAGACATTTAATGTCATGGGAGATTCATATCATTTAAAAGAATGTATTTTTATTTAATATTTTTTAGTTAAATCTAACTAATGTTGTTCAATGGTCAATAATATCAGGGAAAAATTGAAAATGTATTCCTTTTAGTGGGTTGAATTTATGAATATTTTACATTGGAAATATTTTTCTAAGTCGTTTTGACATAGGATGGAAAATAAATTCCTAGAAGTGGAGATAAAGGAGAAATATTTACTGGGTATGTAAAAATAAAATTTTACATGATTTTCAAGGTATGAAACACATTTTATCTGTGATCTAAATAGAAAAATTATTCAGCTTTACTTGGGAATAATATCAAGATATCTAAAGGGAATGGATTCCTAGAAATTCAAATGTTATTATAAACATGTGAAATTTATTGAGAATATAGAAATGAAGTTTGATGATGATCATGTGTATATAAAAAATAAAAATAATAAGTGGTCTAGGTTGAATGAAAAGAGGAATAATGGATAAAATAATTCTTGTCATAAGAAAATTAGAATTTAGGTTTGTGTGATTTTGGTAAAAACCAAATGGGGAATTCATAATGAAGTATGGTTTGTGAATCTGTTGTTGAAATTTGTGGAATATTGATATAAACTTTGTGGAAAAATTACTTGATATTGATAATTTCAATTCTAATAGATAGACAAAAAAGTGGTTTAAATATAATTTGATGGGTCATTATTCACATGTGTGTCTAGATAAGGACCTGAATAATGGGAAGAAGTAATACTATAAGTAGAATGGTCTAGTGGAATCCATAACAAATAAATTATCATATTTTGGGTCATCGAATGATTTGGTATCATGTAAATTAATTGTTTATTTAGATTATGATAATGTCTTGTTTTATTTTGGGTATACACATTCTATCATTTTTTTAAAAATTTCTAGTAAATTTTAAGTTCCAACTCATGAAATGAATCTAGAACATATGGTAAAAACACTTTGAAGAAGTATTAAAAAAATTAAATTATAATAATATTATTTTCATTTTTTTGTGGAAATATTTTACCTTCAATACTTATTTTTTCCCCGAGTAGAGTTTTAGTATATTGTAGTTGTAGATTGCCTCTTTTTTTACCCATCTAAAATTGATTATCTATCATAAAACGTTGTTTTTTAATTATATTGGTAGTTTTTTTTTGCAAGAATTAACCTATAAATTTTAGAATATGTAGAAAATATGAGAAAATATTAAAATATTAAAATTAAATTTATAAATTAGATATTATTAAAAATAAGTGAAATGTTGATATTAAGGATGTCTCGATAGTAATGGAATGCTTGTTTGTTTTTTATGATGATTTTCCTAGTGATATACCTGATTAGATTGTTGAGTTTATTTTTATATTGGTTCCTAATGATAAGAAATTTTCAAAAACCCTTTATCAAATGGCTCAAGAAAAAAAAATCTAGAATTGAAAAATAAAATTCATTAGTTTCTCGATATATATTTCATACATCAAAGCACATCCCCATGGGGTTCTAATTTTTTTTCTCAAAAATAAAGATGGTTCTAGGAGGATTTTAATTTGTTATAGATAATTGGATAACATTACTATTAATAATGAGTATCAGTCTCCCAATATCAATGATTCATATAATCAGCTCCATAGATATTAGTATATTTCAAAGGATGACATTATTTTAGAAATCTATCACCTAAAGGTGATGGAGGATAAAATTTAGAAAATTAAATTTTAAACCAGCTATAGACATTAGAAATTTTTTGTTAATCCTTTTAAGTTGACAAATTCCCCAGTTATATATATGGATCTTAAGAATAGAGTTTTCCATGAATATTTTCATTTTTTATGGTTTTTTATTGATGATATATTCATTTATTCAACAAGATATAAAGATAATGAAAAAAATATAAGGATTGTTCTGGAAATGATAAAAAATAATTTATACGGGATATTAATAAAATTTGAATTTTTTATGAAGCAAATTTCATTTCATGGACACATCATAAATAAAGATCGAACAATAGCTGATGCCATAAAAACAAAATTGGTTTAGAAATGGACAACACCTAAATATTTTACTGATATTTATAGTTTTTTTGAATTATATTTCTATTATAGTAATTTTTTTTAAAATATTGCATAATTCTTTATCCTTCTAACTAAGTTAACTCAAAAAGGAGTTAGGATTATATACAAATAATAACGTGATGAATATTTACAAGAACTAAAAATAAGATTCTTGGAAGAACAAATTTTAGATCTAATCTCCAAAAATAATCAATTTTACATATACAATGATTTGTAATTAAAATAACCTGGTTGTGTCCTGATGTAGGATGATCTGGTAATTAATTATGCTTCATGTTAATTAAAACTACCTTATAAAAATTATCATACACATGTCCTCAAACTGTCAGCTTTATTGATTGATTTAAGAATTTATAGATATGATTTATATTCATCCAAGTGTGAAATTTATATTTATTGTAAAATATTAAAGCATATATTGACTCATAAAAATTTGAACCTGAGACATAAGAGGTGGATGGAATTTATAATGTATTATAACTACAAAATTCATTATCATCCATGAAAATTAAAACAATAGTTGATTCTCTAAGTTGGAAACGTAATGTTTCATTAACTATACTGTGTTTCGAACAAGACCCTTTAGTTAATGATTTTCTTAATTTTTTGTTAGAAGTTTTGGATGTAGTAACTTTATCTATTTTTGTTTCACATTTCAGTGTAATCCATTTTGTCATATAGAATTAAAAAACCTGAGAAGGAATATCATGAATTATATAAAAATATATAATTGGTTAATAAGGATATTTTTCTTAAACATTACATTGATAAACATTTTTTTATTACTTTAAAATAGATTACATTTTCCTTCATATTCCTATCTAAATTAAATTTTTTTAGTGAAGCATATAATTCTATGTTTTTTATTCACCCTATAAATACTAGGATGTATACAGACCTTAGATAATATTACTGGTGGGAATGAATGAAAAGATATAATAATGATTTAACCTTGAAATATTCGACTTTTTAATGGGATAACATTGAATAAAAATTTAAAACAGATACACTTCATACTTTTCTAGTTCTAATGTTAAAATGGGAAAATTTATCCATGGATTTAATAGCTTGATTTTTAGATACATATTTAGGTAATTGGGTTATTTAGTTTATTATTGATCAATTAAATAAATCTATACATTTACATTACATTTGAGATACTATGTATAAATAACATATTTATTAGCCGTGTCTTAAAAAATTTCTAGGATACATGGTGTACCTCTCTCAATTGTATCTTATCATGATCCAATGTTCACTTATAATTTTTAGAAATAACTTTAAAATTCATTAGCCACTTAATTAAATTTCAATACATAATTTAATCCTCAGTATGATTGATATTTAGAGTGAACTATTTAGACCTTTTAATACATGATTCACCATAGTTCAATGGATTACTAGGGAAGTTGGGTTTATTATATTTCATTAGTTGAGTTTTCTTATAACCATAGTTTTTATTCCAGTATACAGATGTAACCCTTTGAGGTATTATTTGGAAAGACGTGTCAAAATCCATAATTCTGGGATGAATTATGAGAAGAAAATATGATTATATCAACATTGGTAATGAAAATTGTTGATAATGTAATGATGATTCAACAATACATAAAGACATATTTGAGAAGTAAAAAAAAGATAAGTAGATAAATAGAGAAAAGGTATTTTTTCGAGGTAGGTGATCATGATTTTCTTAATTTATTTCAATGGTAAAGTGTTATACATTTTTGTAAAAGTGGGATATTAATCCAATAGAGAACTGGTCCACTTCAAATCTTAAAGAAAGATTGATCAGTTTTTTACTTAGTGACCTTGACATTGAGTGTATCACATGTATGCTATCATTTTATTGTTTTACTGTTATTAAAATATATCTTAGATTCCTATTATGTGTTGATATCTTGGGTAGTTTAGTTGGAAGATAAAATTTATTATACAGAATATGTTATTCATATTCCTGAACACAGGGAGAAATTATTGAGGAATAAGGTTATTCACCAGGTTATGATTTTGTGAAAAACCCATATACATTAAGAAGAAACATAAGAGTCTAAAAATTTTATAACATAAATGTATCCCCACTTATTTAATAAGTGATTAAAATTTTAAGGATGAAATTTCAATTAATGATAGTAATATAACATCCCAGGTAATGTTGATATAAAAAAATTTCTAATATTCATTTGTAAATTATAAAATATCATACAATCTTTTCAGTCAAATGAAAAAATATTTATTTTTGATCAACGTGGATTATTTATATATTATATGATGGTATTTGATATACTGAACTCAAAATTATTGGATTTTATTTTTAAAAAATTATCTTTATTTTTTAATACATCGTGCTAAAAATATATTAATACTATTTATTTAGAATATTCCAAATAGTTTTACTTTTCAATAAATAGTAAAAAATAATATATTTTATTGAAAACTATACTATTATTTTAAGGTATTTATAATATAAAATTTTATTTTATATTAGTTTTAAAATATATTTAATTAATTTTTATATTGAATAATAAAATTAATCTTTTTCAAATAAATTTTATAATTAAATTTAGTAGAAAAACATTGAAAGCATTAAAAAAGAATTTTTGTGAAAAAACCATTTATCTTTATATTTTTCTAGTTTAATTTAGAAATAAATTATAAAAATTTGGTTTGTTATTTTTTAAAAATAGATTATCAATTTTTAATAAGTGGGTCCAAATTGGGTAAACATGATTCTATTATTTTAGTCAATATGAGTAGTAATATTAATATTATTTGTTACAAAGATAATGGGTAAATTATGTAATGAAGGTTAAAAATAAAATCAAAAATAATAATGAATGATTATAAAAATTTACTTAATGTTAGTGGTTTATTATTTATCATCCATAATCATCCAAACATAAAATATATGGCCTTTTTATCATTTAAATGAGATTAGAACCTCTATAATATTTTATGTAAATAAAAGTCAAAAATGTCGCACTCATTTTAAAGAACTATAATATTTTTTATATGGGGATAAATAGAGGACATGTTCAGTTATAATTATTAATTTTAAATATAAATGTTTTATATTCATCATGGTATTTTTTGTCAGTTTGTTGTGAAAAAAATAATTACCTTAAATTCTCATACAACACTGACATAGTAATTAATCAATTAATGGAAAAATATAATAGATGATTTTTAAAATATTAAAAATGGTGTAATTGGAAATAATTAATTTGACCCAAGAATTTTATATATATAAATTACAAATTATAAATTTTTGGATTCATTTTATTGATTTTTTTTGGTTTTATTATTGTTATTAAAGACAATTTAGTGAAGTGTTCTAAAATTTACATTAATGAAATGTAATAATAATTATTTATTTATTAAATGATTTCAAATAAATAAAAATATTATATTTGGAAAAATTAATTTTATATTATTAATTACATAATCTATGGTCCGTTTATGGTGAAGTTCCCGGATCAATGTGATCACTGAGAGGGGGAGGGGGGGAATCAGTGATCCTTTTTAAAATTTTTACTAATTGATTGTTTATCAATTAAACCTCTTTGGATTGTTAAGGCCTCGATCCACTCTTCTTGTATCTCACATCCTTTCCTCGAGTGATGTAGTAAATGTAAAGGCACAAGACACAAGGATTTACAAGGTTTGGCTCCAAAGGCCTACATCTTTGCCATGTTGGTTAAGCACCCCAACATGGATTCTTGACTATAATATTTCACAATTACAATGTTCGGTACAGAGTCACATTGTATCTCTCCTGAGTCCAACATGAGGTTCTTTATACTACATCCCACAGTGTTACCAGAGTCCCACTGGCCTGCTTCAGCTTCCAACAAAGACTTCTCCACCCTGAGTCTGACAGGGGGTCTTCTCCTGGCTCCTTGAGTCACATGAGTATCTCTTCTTCTTTTGATGCTTTTCAAGAGTCTTAAACAGCCTTGGATAAGGTCTTCTGGCCTTGCTCACTTCTTCTGATCACTTGTGGTTATTAGGACTCCTCTTCTTTGCTCGGGCTTTATCTCCTTCTTCTAAGGATGACTCGACCTCTGCCTTCAAGTATGTTGATTGGAAAATTATTTTCCTGCACTCAGTATGCCCACTCAATCCTCTTGGCCTTCTAAACTACTGAAAAACTCAGATAAATGATGTCTTTAACTTTAGTCTGGCTTCAGTCTCTCTTCAATTAAACTTCATGCACTGAGTGCATGGAATCTCTGAATATTCAAACAATGTTTGCATGGGATCTCAATCTTCATGCATGACTCACATGGAATCTCAAATGTCTTCAAGAACCATTGTTCTTGTACTTCTCAAATTCACACGCACTGATTTAAACATTGTTTACGTGTGTATGTGCATGCATTCAAGAATTCTCTCCCCTTTTCTTCTTGGTTTGATAAACTCTCAAAGGGTGTAATCTCTTTTAGCAAACACACCATCTTCTTGGAGTCACACTCTTTTATTATTTCTCACAGACACCAAATTGTGTGTTGTAATTTAGTGTGAATTTCTCCTTCTCTTTTTATTCTCAAGGTGTTCACCCACTTGTTCACTTATTCATACATGCATGGACATGCATGTATCTTCTTCCTTCACTTGGGCACACACAAGAGGTATGACCTCCTTCACATGTGCTCACACTAAGGCTCGACCTTCTTGTTTCTTTGAACACACACACTCAAAGATGGTGTGGACTTCCTCTCCTTTTTTCAAACACACAAATGATTCTTTATTTCTTCTTCTTCAAAGTGTACACACTCCACTTGTGCACACACTAAGATAATGGCCTCTTCACTTGTTAAGCACAGACAAACTGTAGGGTCATGGGCATGCACTAGTATGAAACCTTCACCCACACATGTGCTTCTTTGGGCCAACTCTTATTCTTTGCACACACTCAACCTAGAGGTGTGTGGCCTTCATTCTTCAACACGTGCACACGCCCACAAACCCAAATGGGTGTGGCCTTCCACTTGAGCACCATACAGCTCACCAATGGAGGGCGTGCAAGTTATGCGGCCACCTCCTACCTTCAACCGCGCAGGGTGCGGGAGTGGCTTCTACCGCACAGGTGGAGCGGTGGCTTCCTCCTACCACACAGGTTCGTGGGCACAGAGGGCGCGCAAGTGCTTCCACTTTCTACCGTGCAAGTATGCGGGCAGTGGGCACGCAAGTTCGCGCCTTGGATTCTTCCTTGTTGCGCAAGGGGAGTGCGCAGGGAGACCTCCTCCAAACTTCTTTTGTGCAGGGTTTGTGAAAAAGGAACTCTCGGAGCCTCTGGTGGCTCTGGAATGCTCTGTTGTGAAGGTTGTGCGCAGGGATTTGCTTTGCGTTGCTCGGAGCTTCGCAGGACTTCTTCTGTCAGACGATCAACAGCAACCTTCTTTGGTTTGGGCTTTTTCTTTTGTTGGCAAAGAGTTCGATCTACGCTGTGGGGATCAAATCATTGAAGGACGAAGATCTGCGGCATTTTGAGATCTTCAAACACAGATCAAGATATGGTTGTGATCCACTGTATCTTTCATTCAACGTGGACTCCATCAATCTCGGTGAGTACATATCCAGTACACATTTTAGAATTAATAAAAGTCTTCTCCTTGTACATCGAATGGGCAGTGCACCCTCGAGAACTTTGTTTGCCATGGGTTCCTTCGAACTTCTTAATCTCATTGCATGCATGAGACATTTAACGCATGCATGTGTTTATAAAAGGGAGACGAACACAACAGAGTCTTCACCTTCATCAGAGGGAGCCATGAGCTCCTTCTACCTTGCTTGGGTGGCTCTGGTTCGCGGGAGGTGTCGCGGGGAGTCCTCAGCTCGGTGAATGGTAGGAGACAACTCTAGCATCATTGGATCTGAATTTAATGAACAAGGATGGCCAGGATTAGAACCCAGCACCACAGATGAGATGGACGGTAGTGATCAGACGTGTTAATGGATGAGTGGCCAGGATTAGATCAGAATTTTTAAAAACTTTTCCCACATCGAAATGCGCTGAGTGTTTTACGCTGTTTATCAATTAGTTCCTCCAGAAGACATTTCAGAAATATTATCTCCCCCCCTCGGTGCCGCCCCACACCGGTTCTCTGAAGGCGTTCTTAGCGCCTACTCTGTCTCTTTCATGGGTGCGCCCTTGGTGCCCAAATTGCGCGGGCATGACCTCCGCGTGGATCGGGCTTACACACGGCCTGGCCTCCGGCGGGCTAGCTCTGCCTAGTCCTCCTCATGGGCTCGGTCGACCCCTTGTGGTCCTGCATGTGCCTTGGGTTGAATCGTGGGTAGCTAGCTCGTGGGTAGGCCCCATTTGTTAACATGAGACTAGTATACTTGGTTAAACCAAGTAGGAACAAGTCTACTTCAAGCCATTATTCTCTTCTTCACCTTCTCTTCTTCATTAAATTTATATACTCTTATCTTCCTCAACATATCTTCTTCTTATCCTATTAAAATATGGAATTCCCAAGAATGTCTAAAGTATCTTAATCAACTATTAATCATAAATCACTTTATCTTCAATGTTCTTCTTCAAGCCATTCCTCTTGAATCAAATATTTCTTCAGTGTTCTTAAATGATCCAATCAGAGATGAGGTTGGATCATCTTCAAATCCTAATGCACTAAAAGATAGTGTATGATCTTCATCAAACCTCTTCATCCACTTAGTAGCTATGGATGGTTCATCATAACATCATCCACATATGGATGGATCTCCTTCAATTCATCCACCCAGTCATGTGGATGGTTCTCCTTTCATTCCTCATCCACTTAGTGATTGTGGATGGAACCCTTCTTCATTCCTCATCTACTTAGTGATTGTGGATGTCACTTCTTTATCTCATCATGCATTGTGAAGACAATGCATAGACTTCTAACAATGTTGTGACATTGTATCTTCTTGATACAAGTTCATTGAAAATAATATCAGATATACAATCGTCTGATTTAGTATGGAGAGTGTTTCAACCATTACCTCTTATGCCACTTAGTGATTCTTCTATGTGACATGCTTCTTAGTACCATGGTCATTCTCCAATAATCACCATCACCTTTTCATTCACATATTGACACTCCTTATCATCCATTCAATCATTAACATCTTATTGACAATATCACCTTCACCATCACTTCCTTTTTCATTCACATATAGACACTCCTTGTCACCCATTCAATCCTTGACACCTTATTGACAACAAATGCAACGTAGTACACAAAAATCTACCCCTTTGTATTTTTTGTAAATATCACTAGAGCACATATGAATGGGTCAATATGTGTTCCAAGATTTCTCCCCCTTATTGGAAACCAAATTAAAAGGTGTGGTGTGGTTCTCTTCAAAATATTTCTTCCTCCCTTTGAATAGCATCTTCTTGAAAATCACTAAGAGAGGGATGATGTCACATGTTCACTTTAGCAAAGAGCCTTTAGTAAATCAAATATAAGTCTACTTGGGATAACCCGATGTAGAAAACAAAAGTGATGTAACCATGGAATTCAATATTTTCCACAATTCACTATACATGTGAGATAATGCTTAGGCTTCAAGGGGTTGAAATTTTTCAGATATATCATTGAATTTATAAATCATGTACATACTTCACCAAACTCATTAGAAAGTGCAGGTGAAAAGATATTGCTCCCCCCTTTATCCATTTGTCTTCAATCAATTACTCCACCTTAATTGAAATGTTAAATATAATTAAGAAACAAGAGATGAAAGTGTGATTGGAATACCTTTATTTTTCACAAGATGATATGATTCCCAAAATGATATCTTCTATAGATTGGATCCCCCTCAAGGGGTGCACTCCATTATGTCCAGACCATTCTCAATTTGAGAGTGATCATCATCTTCAATTCCCTAAAATGTACGTACATGTATATAACAGTGATTAGGGAATAAGATGGAACCTCCTTGGTTCATCATTTTGAACAAAATGGTTGAGAAGATTCTCTCACCCGAGATGTTCCACTTTCTCCATTCTTCACACTTTCACATTTGATCTTTAATGATGTATGTGCTGGTATGGATCTTAACACCTATTCAACTTCTTTGTGTGTGACTCCTCTCTTTATAAGTGCTTTCTGATCACTAGAATCTCATGGTGCAATCTTCATTCTCTTAAAGAATTCTTTTTGAGCAGGAATGAGTGTCATGCATTTATTACTAATATGACCAGCTTTATTTCACCTCACACACAGAACTTCATCTTCATGTGAAATATTTTGGTTTTATTTTGCACTAGCTTTGGCATGTTTATTTTATTCCTTTATCATTCTTTCCAAATGTTCCGGCCAGATGATTAATATGTCATTTGGAAGTGAGGCTTCAGATTTGGACATTCCAGATGGTTCCTTTGATGCTTTTATGTTATGTTTCTTAGGTAGCTTAATTTCAATCAATCCATTCCTCTTCTTCTGGATTGATTGTCCTGTTGAGTGTGGTTTTCTTCTATTTAGTTCCATGGATTGTTTACAAAGATCCATGGTATGACCTATCATTCCATAGTAGAAGCTTTTTTTCTTGGTGGTCCTTTTGGATGCATCAACCTTCTTGGATATGAAATCAATGGAATTCTCTTTTGTTTTTCAAGATCTTCTTGGGAGCATTTTCAACTTTCTTCTGATGGCTTCCCGAGGATACTTCTTCATTCTTATCCAGGTTATGTGATCTTCTCTTATTTTATGCTTTGGAAACATTTGGAGATTGGTATGTTTATTTCTTGTGATGTCTTTTCCATTCATCCTAGATGTTATCAAACATTCAAAATCTTTTTGTAGTAAACAGATGTTTCTGGACCTCTGGATGTTTCTTCTTCTTCTCAGGATTTCTCCCCCTTGGCATGGGCTTTATTTGTGCTTTTTCATTTAGAGGATTTTACCAACAATCCATTGCACAATGTCCATACCTGTTGCGACACCAAAATTGACCCACAAATCTTGTCTTCTTGACTTCTTCTGATTGTTGTCTCTTTCTCTTGAATTGTTGTGTTTTTTCCAGAGAGCTCTCTTTCTTCATCTTCTTTATCCATACTTGTTTAGAGTTATTCTTCCATCCTTCACTTTTTGTGTAAACACATTTAGAATCATTAGTACAAGATGGTATGGATGGAACCTTCTTCTTAGATGATGTTTCCCTTTCATTAGAGGATATCCTCCTTTTGGAATCGTCCTTCTCAATGCACACTTGAGTGGAAAAATTTCTTCTTTCAGCGGATTGGGAGGCTTCAACTTTGGATGATTGCTGATTTTTCAATATCACCTCTAGATCTAAGCATTTCATGTTGAGAGAGTTATTCTCATCCTCAAAAAATCTTAGCCTTCCTTCCCAATTCTCATTCAGTTGTTTCATCTGGTCTTCATGTGCCTTCATTATTTCTTACAATTAATTTTCAAGTTCCTTTACCCTTTTTACTTTTTATTCTAGTTGAGCATATTTGACAACCATTGGCACTCTATTCCTATCTTCCAGTGCATGGAAAACTTTATTAAACACCATCTTAAAGAATTGTTTCTCACAAATGCTTCTTTGCAATTCTTCAGTGACGTCATCAATTCTTTCACTGCAAAGGGAAATGGTTTCATCCATATCCTTAACCAGCTTTGTGAGAGTGTTGGTTATGCCAACCCTTCTTGCCAATTGATCTTCCATAGAATTGGCTTCTTCTTCTAGATATAATTTTTCTTCTTGAAGATCATGGATACTTGTAGAAATACACATTGCCACATCCCTAGGGACTGTCATCCGAAGATATTTGAGTGCATTTAGATGATCATTGATAGTGCCATCATCATCACAACTAGAACAGGATTCGTTAGAAGAGTGATAAAAGGAATTGTCATCTGTTGTGACTTTCACATTACCTTCAATAGAAGGTGTTTCTCTATTAGTAGCAACCTTCTTCTTCATCTTCTTGTCCTGTTTCTTCTTTCTATTTTTCTGAGTCTTGGAAGATATCATAATTTGAGGGTGTTAACTCATTTCTTCAAATATGCACTTCATAAAGACTCCCTTGGATCTTTTAAAGGCAACCTCCCTCTGATACCAATTGAAGTTCCCATATCAGTGTGATCACTGAGAGGGGGATGGGGTGAATCAGGGATCCATTTTAAACTTTTTACTAATTGATTTTTACTCAATTAAGCCTCTATGTCTTGTTAAGGCCTCGATCCACTCTTCTTTATCTCACATCCTTTATTCAAGTGATGTAGTAAATGTAAAGGCATAGGACACTAGGATATACAAGGTTCGGCTCCAAAGGACTATGTTCTTGCCCTGTTGGTTATGCACTCCAACATGGATTCTCCACTATAATCATTCAAAATTACAATGGTCGGTACAGAGTCATAGTGTATCTCTCCTAAGTCCCACATGAGGTTCTTTATACTGCATCCCACAGTGTTACCAAATTCCCACTGGCATGCTTTAGCTTCCACCAAATACTTCTCCACCCTGAGTCTCACAGGGGGTCTTCTCCTAGCTCCTCAAGTCACATGAGTAGCTCTTCTTCTTTTGATGGTTTTCGAGAGTCTTCAACAGCCTTGGATAAAGTCTGCTGGCCTTGCTCACTTATTTTGATCACTTGTGGTGATTTGGACTCCTCTTCCTTTCTTGGGCTTTATCTCCTTCTTCTAAGGATGACCCGGCCTTTGTCTTCAAGTATCTTGATTGGAAAATTATGTTCTTGCACTCAGTATGCCCACTCAATCTTCTTGGTCTTCTCACCTACTGAAAAACTCAGATAAATGATTATATTAACATTAGTCTGGCTTCATTCTCTCTTCAATTCCACTTCATGCACTGAGTGCATGGAGTCTTTGAATCTTCAAGAAATGTTTTCATGGGATCTCATCATTCATGCATGACTCGCATGGAATCTCAAATGTCTTCAAGAACCTTTGTTCTTGGACTTCTCAAATGCACGCACACTGATTTAAGCTTTTTTTATGTGTGTATGTGCATGCATGAAATAATGCTCTTTCCTTTTCTTCTTGGTTTGATAAACCCTCAAAGGGTTTAATCTCTTTTACCACACACGCCTTCTTCTTGGAGTCACACTCGTTTATTCTTTCTCTCACACACCAAATTGTGTGTTGTTCTTTAGTGTGGATTTCTCCTTCTCTTTTTCTTCTCAATGTGTTCTATAAGGCCCCAGGATTAAACCTTACTTAATCTTGAGTTATTACAAGATTACACATTGAAAATATTTTCGGGTTTAGAGTTTTAGAGAATTATATCATAAAACTTGCATTACATTCCACATATAAACAAAGTGGTTACATAAAGATAGTATTCTTCATTCACATCAATGGAAACATATTTAAAATAAAACATGGATTATTTCTTGACACCTCCTTGACACTATCATCATATCATGCACCTTTCCCTTGACCTGTGAAAAAACATTTCAAAAAACATGGGATGAGCATAAAAAACTCAGTAAGGGATATAAAAATATGGAAGGAAACATGGGTACATATATACATAACAATGAAATAATACGTTACCCATAAAACATATACACTTTAACATACCTCATCAAATCATGAATAAATCATAGAAATCATAAGGCATAAAGGTAACTTGAGGCATTCATAACATTTTTACGTAGGGAGTAACCCTCTTGGTTACGTTTGGAATACCCATCACAGTAAATTCCCTAAATCTCTTCGGAGAAACCTTAATGTTTCACTCCTTCACGTTACCCAATGCATTGGAGAGCTATATCGGGCTCACCCGCCCTTAGTTTATCACAGAACCACCCATATTCATAATAATTCCCAAGAACCTCAACATAATCGTATCACATAAAACATGCATAAAAGAAATATAACATTTCCACCATTCAATCAAAAGATATCAATACAACACATTGATATAAAAAAATCATGAAAACCATTTTCAATACCAAAATAAAAGAAAATTAAATCATGGTATTTATTTTTCTTTTAAAAAGAAGGTATGGATTGTTGAGGAAGCTGAAACTCAAATAAAGGTCACGGCGGCAGAGAAGTCGTTGTCGCCGCATAAATATGACAAAAACATTCTCTTTTATCATTTAGTAAAATGCTTCGCATAAAGAAGATTCCTTTTGGATAAATGTAAAAGTCAAAGGGTTTTATAAACTGTATAAAAGAAAGTTGGGTATAAAATAAAATATTCCGGAATGAAAGGATATTGAGACGAAGTCCCATACCACGGGCCCGACATGACTCAATCATTATTTAATGTCCTGAATAATAAACTTGAGTTAATTTCTACTTATTTAAGAACCTTTTTCAAGTTCATTATTCCTTTTATATCACTTATTTCAATGTCATGAACACTATGTAATTATTTAGGTTAATAACGGTCGTTTTAACAATCATTGGTACTTGAGTCAAAAATGAACCCTTTATAATTACATGTTGTTCATGTATCCATTATATCAAGAATTATAATCATTATGTATATATCATATATATCCAGTATATACATGCATTTATAATATTACATAATCATTTAGAGGTAAGAAATGAAATGCACCGTTCATTGAGACGGTAAGCCCTACGTACGCATGAACGCTACTTTCATTTCTATTTCATATTTTATAGAATGGAATCATAATTATATAAAGGTATATTATAATTCCAGTATAATATCATATATAATATCATAGTTCCATCCTTTATACATCCCACATATGGTATTTAACGAATCAAATCACTTTGAGGGGGCGGTAGTCCGCACTTTCTCAAATGAAGATATCGCATTTACCCATAATGGAAACCATAAAGGTATGACCAAAAAGAAAAAAACAGAATCTTAAGGAGAACATAAACATATTATATATCATCTATAAATATAGTGAAATCTTAATGGCCACCTTTGAAGGTGTTAATAGAATGATAAACAATCATCGTTTCGGAAGGCATAAATTCACCATCCACGGAAACAGTATGTTCGTTAACCATTAGATGTAGGTGTGTGTATGTGAAGCTCGAATCCATATTATAAAAACATCTTAGTATATTGAGGATACTGTAGTTGTTACAAAATAAAATAATAAAATAGTTTAGGGGGTTGGAAAAGAAAAATAAAACAAAATGACTCAAAAGAAGACATTACCTTAAAATCGGGTAACTCCCTTTGGATTGAGCTCAAAGGCTTCCTTGGGAAGACTTATTCCAAATGTGAGGCTTCAAGGAGTAATAGAGGTAAGTGGAGAGACAAAATGGGCAGGTGTTGGCCGAGCCAAAGGCTTTGGGAGTGAGGGTAATGAGGTAGAGGTGGGGGCCTTTTATGAGAGGAGAGGAGGGGCACTCTTGGAAAGTAAAAATAAGTTACTTTATTTTAAAATGCGTTTCGGATTCAAAAGGTCCCACATTGATATAATTCGAGGATAAGGAGATAAGGGTTCTAAATACACTCATTAAATTGGTTTTGGCCATGTGTAGGTTTTAGATTTTACATTATCTTTCCATTTTATTTAAATCGTTAAATAATGAGGTAATCGCTTCATCATCATGATGTCATAAATAATTTAATTTATTTAATTTCTAAAAATTATAAAAAAACTACTATGATGTTGGAAATATTTTTATCTTTCTAATGAATATTTATATACACAAATCTGACTTGTATAACCCCATATAAAAATTGTTTTAGTAACAAAACTCATGTTTGTGTCATTTTTACTTTAACATTGAATAAAACGTTATTTATGTCATTTCCCAACCAAAGTGGCTCCATGGGGTCCCCAAGTTGACCCATGGCTTGTCTTGGTCGTCCATGACACATAAAATGAGGGTAGGACATGTGTCAATCTCATCGCATACTATTAAAATATTATTTTTACCTTAAACTACACTAATTACCACTAATCGCGATTAAGAACTTAATAAGTTACTTTTCAACAAAAAATTATTTTAATCCCATTAACCACATTTTACTTCTTAATGACAACCATGTATATTGGATTTTTTAAATTCAAAACATAATTATGGCAAAATTTCATTTAAACGGAAAAATCAGTTTTTATAAGTACCACTTAGTGGTTTCACTATTCATCAAAAATTGATGTTTTTCAGAAAATTACCAAAAATTCACCCTAAGATATATTTGATATTAAAAATTAAAAAATGATGTATATTTTACAAAATTCAAATCATTTAAATTACATTAATTAATTTAATAATTAATTCCCGCTGTCATGACAAATAGCGGGTTTTTTTGAAACAATATTTATGAAATATTTTGGCATTAGTTTATGACCAATTCCAAAGTAAAATTAATCCTAATGACCACCATTGTATTAAATTGTAAAAATATATTCAGATTACACTTTAAGACCAATTATAAATATAATCTAACCATATAATTAAATTAAATGAAAAGGCAGTTTTGATGTAAAATGCATTATTTTTCACTATTCATTAAAAATTGAACATTGTCAGAAAAATACCAAAAATTTATCCAATGTAAAATTAAATGTCCCAATCATAATTAATATGTTTATTTTGACAAATATAGATTATAAAATTGTCAAAATATTTATTTAAAAATGGTTTTCCATCAAAAGGCAGTAAAACAATCTTTTAAGAATATTAGTGTATTACATGCTTAAGATTGGATTTATTTTCATTTTAATCCTCTAAGACACTATCTAATTCATTAATAGACGTAGATAAAAATATATATTATTCATTACTTACTTGGGATATTACATCCTTCCCCCTTTAGAAAATTGCATCCCCACAATTTATTTACTTATCAAATAAATGGGGGTACTTATCCCTCATTGCATTTTCAGAATCCCATGTTGCCTCTTCCATCATGTGGTTTTTCCACAAAACCTTTACCTGCTTAATCACCTTATTCCATAACACTTACTCCCTGTGGTCAAGAATCTGGATTGGTTGTTCCTCATAAGATAGGTTCTCTTCCAGCTGAACTACCTCTGGACTCAAAACATGAGATGGATCTAGAATATACTTTCTCAACATCGAAACGTGAAAAACATTGTGTACCTGAGATAAAATCAGAGGTAAAGCCATTCGGTATGCAACTGATCCAACTCTCTCCAGAATTTCATATGGTCCAATAAACCGTGGACTCAGCTTTCATTTCTTACCAAATCTTATCACAGTTTTCCAAGGACAAACCTTGAGAAAAACATGATCACCTACCTTGAAGGATAGATCCTTCCTCCGGTTATCCGCATAACTCTTCTGCCTGCTTTGAGATGTTCTCATGTGCTTCTGAATCAGCTGTACTTTTTCTACCATCTCTTCTACCAATTCTAGTACCATCGACTTCCTTTCACCCACTTCATCCCAGAAAGATGGAGTTCGACACTGCTTCCCATATAATGCCTGAAATGGTGCCATCTGTATACTGGAATGAAAGCTGTTATTATATGAAAATTCAACCAAAGAAAGATGTTGGTCCCAACTTCCCTAATAATCCATAGGACAAGCTCGTAGCATATCATCCAAGGTCTGAATTTTTCGGTCTGACTGCCCATCTAATTGAGGATGAAAAGTTGTACTAAAATTTAATTCAATACCCAACGACTTCTAAAGGCCTTTCCAAAAGATAGAAGTGAACCCGGGATCACGATCAGATACAATGGAGAGGGGAACTCCATGTAACCTGACTATCTCTTTAAGATACAAACGGGAATGTTGATCTAGGGAAAAAGTATCCCGTATAGAAAGGAAATGAGTAGATTTAGTCAAGCGATCAACAATAACCCAGATTGCATTATTACATCGAGATGTCTTCGGTAATCCCACAACAAATTCCATGGATATATTCTCCCATTTCCACTCTGGCACTGGTAAAGGCTAGAGCATCCCTTTCGGTAACTACCACTCTGCTTTAACCTGTTGACATGTCAAACACTTCACAGTAAAATCAGAAATATCTCTTTTCATTCCATCCCACCAGTAATACTCCCGCAGATCTCTGCACATCTTAGTACTACCAGGATGAAGTGAAAACGGATAACTATGGGCTTCACATAACAACTCTCTCATCAACTGTGAATCACAAGGCAAACACAATCTCTTCCCAAATCTCAAAACGCAATCATTATCAATGTTGAATTCAGGCAACTTACCTTTCTGAACCATCTCTACCTTTTTCTGCAACTCACTATCTTGCTTCTGTGCATGCTTGATTCTATCTGATAGAGATGATCTCACTGATACCTGAAACAAAACAGAAGAACTTCCTACACCAACAACTTCTATGCCAAAGTTCATCAAATCCTTAACCAAAGGATCACATTCCAAACACATCATTTCTAATGAAGCATGAATTTTTCGACTCAAAGCATCAGCCACATTATTTGCTTTTCCCGGATGGTAATGAATTGTACAATCATAATCCTTGATTAATTCTATCCATCTCCATTGTCTCATGTTCAATTCTTTCTGAGTGAATATATACTTTAAACTTTTGTGATCGGTATATTTTTCACACTTTACTCCATACAAATGATGCCTCCAAATTTTTAAAGCAAAAACAACAGCAGCTAATTCCAAATCATGTGTAGGGTAATTTACCTCATGAGTTTTCAACTATCGTGAAGCATAAGCAATTACCTGATCATTCTGTATTAGGACGCAACCAATTCCTTTCAATGAAGCATCACTGTATATAACAAACTCACCATTCCTGGAAGGTAGTGCCAAAACTGGAGCATTCACCGATCTTCTTTTCAATTCCTGAAAACAATGATCACATTCTTTTGTCCAGATAAACTTAACACCCTTCCGAGTTAGCTTAGTCATTGGACTAGATAACCGTGAAAAAGTTCTAACAAAACTTCGGTAATAGCCTGCCAAACCAAGGAAGATATGAATCTCAGTTACATTTGTGGGTCTTGGCCAGTCTTCCACAACTTTTGTTTTTGTAGGATCAACAGTTATCCCATCTTTAGAAACAATGTAACCAAGGAAAGAAATTTGTTGCAACCAAAACTTACACTTGCTGAATTTCCCATACAATTTATTTTCTTTTAAGGTTTGCAAGATAACCCTTAAATGTCTTTCATGCTCTTATTTACTTTTAGAAAACACCAGAATATCATCAATAAAAACCACCACAAACATATCCAAGAACTCATGGAAAATTCTATTCATTAAGTCCATGAATACAGCAGGTGCATTGGTTAGCCCAAAAGGCATTACTACAAATTCATAATGGCCATATCTTGTACGGAACGCAGTCTTCGGGACATCTTCTTCCATTACCTTCAGCTGATGGTACCCCGATCTCAAGTCAATCTTTGAAAAATACTGAGATCCCTGGAGCAGATCAAACAAATCATCGATATGAGGCAAAGGATATTTGTTCTTAATAGTGATGTTATTCAAGGCTATATAATCAATGAAAAGTCTCATTGAACCATCTTTCATTTTAACAAACAAGACAGGAGAACCCCATGGTGATGTGCTAGGTCGAATGAAACCTTTCTCTAATAAATCTTACAATTTCTCCTTCAACTCTAAAAGTTCAATTTGAGCCATTAAATAAGGGGGTTTTGAAATTGGCTTAGAATCAGGAACTAAGTCAACAGTAAATTCAACTTCCTGATCTGGTATTATTCCAGGCAACTCATCAGGAAAAACATCGGGATAATCATTTACCACTGGCACATCATTAATCTGAACGGTTCCTTTATTTTCAACGATGTGTGCAAAGTAACATTCATTTCCATCTTTTACAAGTTTCTCAGCCTCTTGATAAGTTATCAATAGTAAGGGTTCATTCTTGTACACAAACTGAAAGTATTTCTGAAAAGAAACTTCTTTAGCTCTACAGTCAATCTTAGCATGGTAAATAGAGAGCCAATCCATACCCAGGATAACATCAAACTCTACTAAAGGTAGAACAATATGGTTTGCAAGTAGGTTCTTTCCACAGATAAGGATAGGAAGATTATTATAAATTCTTTTTTCCTCAACATTCCCCCCAGGTGTTTTTACCAAAAGTTCAGGAGTCATTTCTTGAGATGGTATTCCCATTTTACTAGAAAATGTTCCAGAGATGAAAGAATGTGTAGACCCCGAATCAAACAACACACTGGCATAATCTGAAAAAACAAAGTACCTGATACAACTTCATTTGATGGCCCGACATCTGCTGAAGTAGTTGAAAAGGATTTCACCACCCCTTTCTGCTTGTATTCTAACTACTTCCCATCACTCAAGCTCTTTTTCGGACACTCGTTTTCATAGTGAACCATCTCATTGCACTTATAACATTTCACTAACTGTAATTCAAATTCGGTCTTACCGTCACCTTGATCATTTTAAGTGCAATCACGAGCCTTATGTCCCGTCTTACCACATCGGTAGCACTTTCTAGAATTCAGAAGGCATTCCCCAGTATTCCTTTTGCCACATTTATCACAAACTGGAAACATAGTTTTCATACCACCAGACTTTTTTGAATAATTCTTACCTTTCTCCTGCCACCTCGGTCTCTTCTTTTGTTGGTTGTTATAGAACACTTGATCATCAGCAAACTCCATTTCCACCTTCTCAGCACATCGAACAAGCTTTTCATAACTTTTAAACTCACGAGAAGCTAATGCCATTCGATATTTTGGCTTTAATCCTGAGTAAAAACGATTTATTTTACTATCTAGGTCTCGGATAAAATTTGGAGCATACTTTGCCAATCGAGTGAACCTTTCTTCAAAGGTAGCCACAGAGTCTTCCTCTTGCCTCAATTCCAAGAATTGATTTTCCATCCTAAGTCGAACAGCCTTAGGAAAATACTTCTCAAGAAACCTAACTTTGAATTCATCCCAATCAAGAGCATCAATCTCATCGGCGTCCCTGATATTTTTAACCATAGACCACCACTGATCTACCTCAACCTCCAAACGGTAAATAGCAAGACTAAACTTTTGATTGCCTGAACAACCCATGACATCAAAAATCTTCTCCAGTGCTTTAATCCACCCTTCAGCTAGCACAGGGTCAGATGATCCTCTAAATGATGGGGGATGTTTCCTCATGAAATGTTCCACCACTGACATGTTCCTCTGCGGTAGATCTGGCTGATCTCGTGTATGGATACCACTGTCATTTATCGCTTGAGTCAACTGCGCCATTACTGCAACAAATTGTTCAGTTCCAATTACAACCATCTCAGGATGCTGATTCGGATGGATATTTCCTTCTGTACGCCTCCCTGCAATACTTCCCTGTTTCCTCTGCGGAAAACCATTCTGAACAAACATGCCTTAGATGAAGCAACATTGTAATCTTAAAATTCTATATCATTTCAAAAAAAAATTGGATAATCATTTAATAGAATTCTATCTCCTAAATTTATCTAAACCGACCGTTGATACCAAATATATGGCCCCCTCCTTAAAACTTACTTAATCTTGAGTTATTACAAGATTACACATTGAGGATCATTTCGGGTTTAGAGTTTTAGATAATTATATCATAAAACTTTCATTACATTCCACATATAAACAAAGTGGTTACATAAAGATAGTATTCTTCATTCCCATCAATGGAAACATATTTAGAATAAAACATGGATTATTTCTTAACACTTCCTTGACACTATCATCATATCATGTACCTTTCCCTTGACCTGTGAAAAACATTTCAAAAAACTTGGGATGAGCATAAAGAGCTAAGTAAGGGATATAAAAATATGGAAAGGAAACATGGGTACATATATTCATAAGAATGAAATCATACGTTACCCATAAAACATTTCACTTTAACATTCCTCATCAAATCATGAATAAATCATAGAAATCATAAGACATAAAGGTAACTTGAGAAATTCATAACATTCTTACGTAGGGAGTAACCCTCTTGGTTACGTTGGGAATACCCATCACAGTATATTCCCGAAATCTCTTTGGAGAAACCTTAACGTTTCACTCCTTCGTGTTACCCAATGCATTGGAGAGCTATATCGGGCTCACCCACCCTTAGTTTATCACGGATCCACCCGTCTTCATAATAATTCCCAAGAACCTCAAAATAATCATATCACATAAAACATGCATAAAGGAAACATAATATTTCTAACTTTCAATCAAAATATATCAATACAACACATTGATATAAAAACATCATGAAAACCATTTTCAATACCAAAATAAATGTAAATTAAAACATGGTATTTATTTTTCTTTTAAAAAGAAGGTATGGCTTGTAGAGGAAGCCGAAACTCAAATAAAGGTCACGGCGGAAGAGAAGTCGTTGTCGCCGCATACGTACGACGAAAACATTCCATTTTGTTGTTTAGTAAAATGCTTCACATAAAAAATATTCCTTTTGGATAAACGTAAAAGTCAAAGGGATTTATACACTGAATAAAATAAAGTTGTGTATAAAATAAAATCTGCCTCAATGAAAGGAGATTGAGACGAAGTCCCATACCTCGTGTCCGAATTGACTCGATCGTTCTTTAATGTCTTGAATAATAAACATGAGTTAATTTCTACTTCTTTAAGAACCTTTTTCACGTTCACTATTCCTTTTATATCACTTATTACCATGTCATGAACACTATGTAATTATTTAAGTTAATAACGGTTGTTTTAACGATCATTGGTACTTGAGTCAAAAATAAACCCTTTATAATTACATATTGTTCATGTATCTATTATATCCAGAATTATAATCATTATGTATATATCATATATATCTATTATATACATGCATTTATAATATTACATATTCATTTAGAGGTATGAAATGAAATGCACCGTTCATGGAGACGGTAAGTCGTACGTACGCATTAAAGCTACTTTCATTTCTATTTCGTATTTTATAGAATGGAATCATAATGATATAAAGGTATATTATAATTCCAGTATAATATCATATATAATATCAGAGTTCCATCCTTTATACGTCCCACATATGGTATTTAACGAATCAAATCACTTTGTGGGGGCGGTAGTCCGCACTTCCTTAAATGAAGATATCAGGTTTACCCATAATGGAAACCATAAAGGTATGACCAAAAAGAAAAAACAAAAGCTTAAGGAAAACATAAACATATTATATATCATATATAAATATAGTGACATCTTAATGGCCACCTTTGAAGGTGTTAAAAGAATGTTGAACAATCATCATTTCGGGAGGCATAAATTCACCATCCACGGAAATATTATGTTCGTTAACCATTAGATGTAGGTGTGTGTAAGTGTAGATCGAATCCATATTATAACAACATCCTAGTATATTGAGGATACTGGAGTTGTTACAAAAGAAAATAATAAAAAAAGTTTAGGGTGTTGGAGAATCAAAATAAAACAAAAGGACTCAAAAGAAGACATTACCTTAAAATCAGGTAACTCCCTTTGGTTTGAGCTCAAAGGCTTCATTGGGAAGACTTCTGACCAAATTGAGGATTCAAGGAGTAAGAGAGGTAAGTGGAGAGACAAAATGGGCAGGGCTTGGCCGAGCCAAAGGCTTTGGGAGTGTGGGTAAGGAGGTATATGTGGGGGCCTTTTATAAGAGGAGAGGAGGGGCACTCTTGGAAAGTAAAGATAAGTTACTTTATTTTAAAATGAGTTTCGGATTCAAAAGGTCACACATTGATATACATCAATGATAAGGTGATAAGGGTTCTAAATACACTCATCCAATTGGTTTTGGCCATGTGTAGGTTTTAGATTTTACATTATCTTTCAATTTTATTTAAATGGTTAAATAATGAGGTCATCGCTGCATCATCTTGATGTCATAAATAATTTAATTTATTTAATGTCTAAAAATTATAAAAAAATACTATGATGTAGGAAATCTTTATATCATTCTAATGAATATTTATAGTCAAATATCTTACTTGTATAACCCCATATAACAATTTTTTTAGTAACATAACACATGTTTGTGTCATTTTTACTTTAACATTAAATAAAAAGTTATTTATGTCATTTCCCAACCAATGTGGCTCCATGGGGTCCCCATGTTGACCCATGGCTTTTCTTGGTCTTCCATGACACATCCAATGAGGGTAGGACATGTTTCAAGCTCATCTCATACTATTAAAACATTTTTTTACCTTAAACTACACTAATTACCACTAATTGCGATTAAGAACTTAATAAGTTACTATTCACAAAAAATTATTTTAATCCCGTTGAACCACATTTTACATCTTAATGACAACCATGTATGTCGTATTTTTGAAATTCAAAACACAATTATGGAAAAATTTCATTTAAACGGAAAAATCAGTTTTTATAATTACCACTTAGTGGCTTCACTATTCATCAAAAATTGATGTTTTTTAGAAAATTACCAAAAATTCACCATAAGATATATTTGATATTATGGATTCAAAAATGATGTCTATTTTACAATATTCAAAACATATACGTTACATTAATTAATTTAATAATTAATTCCCGCTGTCATGACAAATAGCGAGTTTTTTTAAAACAATATCTATGAAAAGTTTGGCATTAGTTTATGACCAATTCCAAAGTGAAATTAATCCTAATGACCACAATTGGATTAAATGAAAAAAATATATTCAGATTAATCTTTAAGAAAAATTATAAATATAATCTAACCATATAATTAAATTAAATGAAAAAGCAGTTTTGATGTAAAATGCAGTATTTTTCACTATTCATTAAAAAATGAACATTGTCAGAAAAATACCAAAAATATATCAAATGTAAAATTCAATGTCCCAATCATAATGAATATGTTTATTTTGACAAATATAGATTATAAAATTGTCAAAATATTGATTTAAAAAGCGTTTTCCATCAAAAGGAAGTAAAACAATCATTTAAGAATATTAGTGTATTCCGTGCTTAAGATTGGATTTATTTTCATTTTAAGCCTCTAAAACACTATCTAATTCATCAATAGACATAGATAAAAATATCTATTATTCATTACATACTTGGTATTTTACATGTTCACCCACTTGTACACTTATTTATGCATGCATGGACATGCATGTATCTTCTTCGTTCACTTGGGCACACACAAGAGGTATGACCTCCTTCACATGTGCACAGACTAAGGCTTCGACATTCTTGTTTCTTTGAACACACACACTCAACGATGATGTGGCCTTCATATCCTTTTGAACACACACAAATTATTATTTATTTCTTCTTCTTCAAAGTGTGCACACTCCACTTGTGCACACATTAAGGTAATGGCCTCTGCACTTGTTTAGCACAGACAACTCATAGGGTCTTGGGCATGCACTTGTATGCAACCTTCACCCACACGTGTGATCCTTGGGACAACTCTTCTTCTTTGCACACACTCACCCGAGAGGTACGTGGCCTTCCTTCTTCAACTCGTGCACACACCCACAAACCCAAATGGGTTTGGCCTTCCACTTGAGCACCGTACACCTCACCAACGGAGGGCGCGCAAGTTATGAGTCCACCTCTTGCCTTCAACCACACAGGGTGCGGGAGTGGCTTCTACCACGCAGGTGGAGAGGTGGATTCTTCCTACCACACAGGTTCGCAGGTACAGAGGGTGCGCGAGTGCGGCCACTTGCTACCACGCAAGTATGTGGGCATTGAGCACGCAAGTTCATGCCTCGGCTTCTTCCCTATTGCGCAAGGGGAGTGCGTAGGGAGACCTCCTCCAAACGTATTTTGTGTTGGGTTTGCGAAAAGTAACTCTCGGAGCCTCGGATGGTTCTGGACTGCTCTGTCGCGCAAGTTGTGCATGAGGCTTTGCTTCGCGTTGCTCGGAGCTTCGTGGGACTTCTTCTCTCAGAAAATCAGAAGCATCCTTATTTGGTTTGGGATTATCCTTTTATAGGAAAAGAGTTCGATTGAAGCTGCGGGGATCAAATCTTTGAAGGCCCGAGATCTATGGCGTTTTGAGATCTTCCAACGCGGATCAAGATACGGCTGCGAGCCACTGTATCATTCATTCAATGCGACTACTTCAATATCGGTGAGTACATCTCATGTACACATTTTAGAATGGATACAAGGCTTCCCCTTGTACATCGAACGAGCAGTGCACCCTCGACAACTTCATTTTCCTCGGGTTCCTTTGAAATTATTTATCTCGTATGAAGCATGCGACTTTTAACGCATGCATGTTTTCACAAAAGGGAGACGAACACAATGGAGGCTTCATCTTCCTTAGAGGCGGCCGAGATCTCCTTATACCTTTCTCGGGTGGATCTGGTTCGCAGGAGTCGTCGCGGGGAGTCCTCAGCTCGGTGAAAGGAAGGAGATAACTCCGGTGCCGTTGGATCTGCGTTTAATGAACGCAGACAACCAGTATTAGAACCCAGCGCCGCAGATGATATGGGCAGCAGTGATCAGACGCGCGATTGGATGAGCGGCCAGGATTAGATCCGTGTTTTTAAAAACTTGTCCCACACTGAAACGGGCCCAGTTTTTCACACGGTTTATCAATCAGTTTCTCCCGAACACAGTTCAGAAATCTACGCTCCCCCCTCCGGTGCCACCCCACATCGGTTCTCTGCAGGCGTGCTTAGCGCCTACTCTGCCTCCTTCATGGGCGCGCCCTTGGCGCCCAGGCTGCGCGGGCTTGACCTCCGCGTATCTCGGGCTTACACATGCCCTGGTCTCCTACGGGCTGGCTCTGCCTAGGCCTCCTCATGGGTGTGGTCGACCCCTTGTGGTCCCGCATGTGCCTTGGGTTGAATCTTGGGTAGCTAGCTCATGGGAAATCCCCATTTTTTTACATGAGACATGTATACTTGGTTAAACCATGTAGGAACAAGTCTACTTCAAGCCATTATTCTCTTCTTCACCTCCTCTTCTTCATTATATTTCTATACTCCTATCTTCCTCAACATCTATTATTCTTCTCTTATTAGGATATGGAATTACCAAGAATCTCTCAAGTATCTTCATCAACTATTACTCATAAATCACTTGATCATCAATGTTCTTCTTCAAGAAATTCCTCTTGAATCAAATATTTCATTAGTGTTCCTCAATGATCCAATCAGAGATGAGGTTGGATCATCTTCAAATCCTCATGCACTAAGAGATAGTGCATGTTCTTCTTCAAACCACTTCATCTACTTAGTAGCTATAGATGGTTCATCTCAACTTCATCCACTTATGGATGTATCTCCTTCACTTCATTCACCTAGTGATTTGGATGGTTCTACATTCATTCCTCATCCACTTAGTGATTGTGGATGGCACTTCTTTATCTCATCATGCATTGTGAAGACAATGCATAGACTTCTAACAATGTTGTGACATTGTATATTCTTGATAAAAGTTCATTGAAGTTAAGATCAGCTCTACAAACGTCTGATTTAGTATGGAGAGTGTTTCAAACATTACCTCATATGCCACTTAATGATTCTCTTAAGTGACATGAATCTTAGTACGATGGTCATTCTCCAATAATCCCCATCACCTTGTCATTCACATATTGACACTCCTTGTCATCCATTCAATCCTTGACATATTATTGACAACAACACCATCACCATCACTTCTTTTGTCATTCACATATTGACACTCCTTGTCATCTATTCAATCCTTCACACCTTATTGACAAAAAATGCAACACAGTGCACAACATATGGGATTTTTCTTTTTATAATAACACAATTAACCCTTAAATAGTATAAAACATTAATATTATGGTAATTTTCAAAAGGGATAACGAAGTGTTAATTCAAAAACATAAGGGTAGAAATGTGATATAAAGATGTTAAAATTTTATTTTTTGAAAATATTTAGACTCATAAAAATTTTATACTATAATTTTATAATTTTATATTCATTTGGGTATTGAAACTAATTAAAATTAATTTAGTATTTAAATAAATTTCAAAAGTGCCCCTCCCCACTATTATATAATATAAACACTTCTTCTCATTCCTTCACAATTAAAATATTTTTGTTTCTGAAAATAACCCAAAAATATCTTCCAATAATCCATCACCAAATTATATAGTCCTTATTTTTAGAAAATAATGTATATTAGAGGTATTAAGGTATTAGGAAAAAGATATTTTCCAAATAAGGGGTATTTTTTAACCAATTGTATTAGTTTTATATCTTATTATAATTCCACAAAATATTATTTAACCATGCAGATATAACAATAAAAAGTAGCACATATATACTTATTTTTTATGTTAATTTCATAACTTATATCAACCTCTAGCATCCTTCAATTTGGATATGTCTTCATTTATCAATTGTATTGCGGAATACCACCTCACAAACAAACGTAATTAGTTTTCCATCATCACATATAATGGATGGTAATATTTATGGAATTAATATTTATATTTGATATTAATTTCATATTTATCAATATGGAAATATGTTATATCTTTTACTTCCCTACATATCCATTCACTAAATAATGATAATGTGATCCGTCTGTGTGTGTGGACTACCACCTGCACGAAGCGATGTGCTTCATTTTTAATCACAAAATCACATGGATGATATATATAAGTATAATTAATGATATAAAATCATACTTATTATAATATAAAAATTTATGAAATATAAAATGATACATACATTATTTTTGTAATGATCATTGAGAAATTGATATGTTACTCATGCGTGTGTATGGACTACCATATATATAATTGTAACATTGTTCATTTTTCTTAACAATGATTCATGATTGGTTATAAAATATTCATTTATGTATTAAAATGATAACTATTTCATTTTTATTATTCTGTATATTATTTAATAATTACCTCTTTGACTAAAGTAAACTTACCAAAATAATTTTGGACTTATGAACTAAATATCATTGAAAAAAACTATGTGAAGTAAAATTAATATGTAATTATTATAACATGGTAATAAGTGATAAGAAATGTATTATAGACTTGAAAAATAGTCTCAAGAGATTAAATAATTAAAATAATCTTATTTTTATGATGAAAAATAATATACATTATAATTTATATTCATGATAAGGGATAATATTTTAAAAATATAATCTTTAATTGTTTCCCATTAAAACAACTTTTCCTTACGTGTTCATATTTTAAAAAAATTTCAATGTATGTATTAATATAGAAATTAAATATTAAAAAAAAATCTTATGTATCCTTTTAAATTCATTCAGATATTTTTTAAAATAATATTTTTAAGTAAAGTTTTAACTTTATTTACAAAAGACAAAAAGAATGTTTAATTTTAACGTATATATGGAAAATGAATTTCCCTGCTATTGTAACCATCATTTGATGTTTGGATACATTTATAATATTTCATGTTTTATTCAATGAAAACACATATATCACATTATTCTAGAAATTTTAGTTTTGTAAAATGGGATTTAATGTAAATGGATATATCAATATCTAAATGTATTTTTTCATAGGTTCAAAGAACTCATTATGATTCATGTTTTTACATACCCTATTGTTGTTCTAAGTAAATTTTTTTGAGGATGAGTGGTTCCATTATAAAACAAGGTATAGTGATCACATAATATATCTCTAATGCATTGGGTAATGGAATGGAGTTAACGAATTATGTTTCTCCTAAGAGATTATGGAAATATACTACAACAGTTATTCCAAATGTAGGGCATATTTAACAGAATAAGATTCTACTAGGAGAATATCAGAATATACTATGATGGTTGTACCAAGTATAGCCGTCATGGTTATTTCAAGTGTAACTATGATTGTTAAGCCAAGTATAACCATAATGGTTATAGTAACCTAGGCATAGCATATGAATATATTACATCATTTTTTATGAATATTATTTACATACCACAAGAACATTTCATAGAACAATAATAGTTTAGTGTTATTAGAAACATGGATACAAAAAAAATTCCATAGTTGAACTAAATCGTCTCACGCTTCTTATGCATATCATACATAATTCATTTCCTCATAAACTAGGGAAATGAAACTTAATAAAGGGTTAGATCATATAATCAATTAGAGTAAACAAGGGATATATATGAATAACATGAACATATGTTAATGATATCATGATCATAACATTTTAAAAACATACAGTGCACATAAATGATCAAAATATTGATTCTTAGAATAGATTTTTGAAATTCATAAGAAATGAATCATAAAGTAACAAATGAACATGATCCACTAGAGAATGACCATGGAATAACAAATAAATTTGTGTAATACAAATAAACATGGAAACTATTATTTCAATTCTAGACACCACGAAATTAATAACATGTTATTCTTTGGATAAACACCCATTTACTTTATGTTGGCTTGGGATGATATCATGTTTACCCTCTTTTATGATTCGGATAACCACTTGTGTACCTCCTTTTTGGTCTTAGGCTAACCACCCATATACCCTCTGATCTCATAGAATATTTTTCATTATCAAATGATTTATAGGGAGATATTTTTCGCACACATAAAATGATTAAAATCATACATATATTTTCAATAAGGGCATAAAATATTCATTAGATCAAAACCAATGAAAAGAAATGTGTTTCATAATTATTTCATCATTTAGTCAAAGTATAACCAATTGTAAAAGAAATAGGTTTCATAATAATTTTATAACGGTATAACCCATGGAAGATAAAAATGTTTCATAAAAATATTTATATCATAAACATAAAATATTTAAAGAAAGGGTAACAATGGTTTTGGAAGAAAAGGGTTTTTAGACCAAAAAGATGATTTTTATTAAAAAAATATTCTTGAACTCTTTAGTACATCAAGAGAGTAAAATTAAGGGAAAAAATTTAATTTAATTACATGATCATATTATAATAAAACTCATGTGTTTATTGACAAATGTATCATAATATTTTATCCTTGGAATAATAGTTATAAGTAATCCTGGTAAATGATGAGTAGTAACATAAATTCTTTACCACTTTGGTAACATTAAAATGTGATCCCCATGAATTAATTTGATTAAAATAAACATTAAATATAATAATGATAAATAAAATCATGGTATTATATTACAAAGAACAAAAAATAAACATGTGGTGAGTTTTCATATGTCTCCCATAAATAATCTCTTTGTTTTTTATATACTTTTTGATTTATAATTTTTTTGGTCGTATTAATTTTATAATTATTTAATAATATAAATAATTTTTACAATGATATAAATAATATATATATTCATTACATATTTATTAATAGTAATCCATAATTTTTTTTGGTAAAAAATGAAATACACCGTTTATAGAGATGGTAAGTCGTACGTACACATGGACATTGTTATCATTTTTATGTTAGTTTAAAAGAATGAAATGAAAATGATATACTTTCATTATATAATATTTTTTATCTTATATATATCCCAATCATTTTTAAACCCATCTTCATTAACTTTTATATAAAGTGTTAATGAAGCACATCACTTCGTGAGGTGGTAGTCCTCCTAACACTCAAGCGATGATATCATATTTTCATAAAATAAATATTATGAAGGTTTTTGTGATATAATGATTATAAGTATAATTATTTCATATGTATAATTTATAAATAATAAATATATAAATATTTCGGTCCTTGATTGGTGGTAATGGGAAAACAAATGACATCGATTCTATGAGGTGGTAGTCCTCCGAAAACAGAAATGTCGATTCCGTAAACCATTTGATAGAATTGGAGATGGTTGTAGATAAATCACATTACATAATAATATCTATGTTTAATATATCATCATGGTATAATAAATTTATAATGATGTGGGGTAATAAATGAAACAAAAACGCTCATGGATGAACCGCCATAGGTTTTCACCAATAGCCTTCCAAGTATAGATTTATGTATAAAATATGGTTTCTAGGATAAGATGAGAGAAGTTATGATTTTTTATAAGTATTATCAAAACCAAAATCATTCCAAGGTTTGAATAAGATATGATAGGGTTGGCATTTTATAAGTGTTGTGCATGAGAAAATTGTAAATTTTTGAAATAAAAATGTGTACCCACATTTGTTAAGTGCCAAAAGGGTCAAAAATTGATAAAATACGAACATTATACACCTTAATGTTGCAATATGTCTATAAAATATATTCTATATATTTTTCTTGTTCATTTTAACCTATATTTTTTCCGTTTAACCTTTTAATAAACTCATTTTTACCTTATTGGTGGTCAATAATTTTTAATATTTAACTCCAGATTTTTATAAAAAATTATGTAGAACTTATTAGATGATAAAAATTATTATAACTAAAAATGTTAAATTCAAAATTTATACATTATATTAAAATAATTAGAAATTATTAATTTAATATTATTCACACAAAAGTGATGAGAAAGCGTGATTTAAAAGAGTAAATTTTCACATGTTTACAATGTTTTTATATATAAATTAAATATGAAATTGATTAAAATGATCATAGTTGGATTAATGGATGTATAATTGAACTAATTTTAAATAAAAACAATTATAAAATATAATTTAATTTTAAAATTAAATTAAATAAAAAGTTTGTTCCAAATTATAATTCGTTATTTTGGACTACTCATTATTATGAAAAACCTTTTAGAAAAATCCTATAAATTAACCTTAATATAATTATGGAATTTTGATTTTAAAAAAATTATATTATCATATTAATTTTAAATAATTTTGGAAAGATAATTTTATTCATTTTTACCAAAAAACATTATTTGGAATTTTTTTCAAATAATTAAATACTATACAAAACATTAATTAATTTTGTTATAAATTTGATTCCTTAATGAAAAAAATATAATTAATATTTAAAAAGTATTTATTTCTATTAATATCACTATGATTAACGGCTATGTTATAATGATGATATATAAATAACAATATTAATAATACATCACGGTTTTGTTAAATCTCAGTATCGTGTGTCACGCAAGCGAACCCAGCATTGCATGTAGTGAATGACTACTTTTTTTACATGTAACTCAATATTAACTGGAATTTTATATAACATTAGATATTAATAAAATTTAATTTATTTTAAAAATAATGATTCATAAAAACCATGGGTGTTATATTCTACCACTTTAAAATTACATTTTCCATTGAAATTCACCAGTCAGAAACAAAAAATTGAGAATAATTATGCCTCATAATTGTAAAGACTCGGAAATTTGAAGGATTATTTTTTCATAAATACTCTGAATTTTTACGGTTCTTTTGCTTCTGATGGAACATGATTCTGAGGCCCGATGTGCCCGAAATCAATTTTTGAAGTTATGTTCAGGTATGTTCAGTAAACGTTTGAGCGGGTTTTTATATATTTTGAGCTGGTGCCCGTAATTGAAATCTGAGGACAGCGATGAACTCACAGCGCTGGTATTCGCTTAAGGGGACCCTTACCGTAGTTGCATTTTATGGGGTTGAATGTTTATTTATTGGGATTTTGAATGAATTAAAAAAAATTGTAAAAAATTTTATTTTATTTTGTTTTATTCACAAGAGGAAGTTAAGGGTGGGTCCCACACGAACCCAAACCCTTCACCACCCCTCAAATCCTCATTAATATCCCTTATTTATTACTTTGACAACTCCACATATTTTTTATGGTGAAACCTTCCCACCTCCCTCCTCCCATAAATTTTGCCAAATTGGATAATTAATATCAGCATTAAATTTTTTGGCACCGCTTTTGAATTAATATTAATTGCATGGAAATTCTATTAATTGGTGATCCTACTTATTTCTCTTGCATTGGAAAATTACAATTGGTGAAAAGGCACTGGAGAATTAAAAGGGGAGGCAATCTTTGTTCAACGAAGAACACCGTTCTCCAACGAAGAACATCCCCGGTGAAGAACGCGAATGACTTATTCCTCTGACACACCTCGAAGCCAAGGATCCTATGTCACCTACGACAACGACTCTTCCTCCATTGTTTAAGGGACAATACTGTTCTTCCGTGATACCTGACTACCGTGACAATCGTCTTCTGCGGATCGACAATGAACGACGAAAACTCAAAGGTAGTGGGATTTTTATATTTTATTTATGTGATTTATACCCTCAAGCATGAAATTTAATTGTTGGGTGATGAATTAAACCACTAAAGTGGTGGGTACGGACTATCGAACATTTCTGGACCCATCACCATATAATTCTTGATGCGCGAGATATTGGAGATGACGAAACAGGACCACAACGGCGATTTGGTGCCTTTGCCGTGGAGTTCAGATCTCGAGATGACCGCAAGCGTAGGTGGAAGAAAAAATAGACCACCGGAATGAATCTAGTGGCCCGCAAAAGATGGCGGTTGTGAGGAGGGTATCCCGCGGCCACGTGGGATCCGGGAGACAAGTGGCGCCAACCTGACGCCGCATTCGTGGAACCGGGGGACACGCCCCCAGCGCGGCCAGCTGGATGAGCTGGCACACCCCCCCCCCCCCCGGCCGGGCCAGGGTAGGTCATGCAGACCGAGCCGCGCCCAGTCAGGCCGGACCCATACCCAAGTCGGGACGCCCAGTTTGGACCGACCCAAGGAGGGATGGGCTAAGTCGAACAGGGCCCAGGCCCCCCACTTCGGACTATTTTCTGTCTTTTGACCATAACATGAGCTGTGGACCTCTAATCGATGCACCTTCAGTTTTGTAGGAATCCTTGGATTGAGGCAGTCGTTTCAGTATATTACACTCGAGGTTTTGGAAAAGTTTCGGTACGACCGGGTTGGTTCGAACCCGAAACCAACCGGGCCTGTGGAGTGGAAACACTTATAACTTAAGGACTGGACGCCCGATTGATGTGTATTCAACTAAGTTGAATTTATTTTTATGTGATGGTTTTTTTGGAATAATCCACTTGAGTATTAGACAAAGATAGAGTGTGGTCGGATTTTTTTAGCTTAAAAACCAATCGGGCCCATGGAATGGAAAAACCAATAACTCTTAGTCCGTGTGTACGATTGACGCACCGTCTATCACATTGGGTTTCATTTGATGAGAAGGAACATTGGGATACATCAACTATGGACTTTATGATAGTTGATGTATCGAACCCCCTTGATCGAGGAGCTGACCCTTTTGGAATCGAGCATGTTGTGTTTGGGATCCCTAGAGCTGGCTGAGACTGCACCGACTACTGTACTAGAATCCTCCATGGGTTCGACAGCGATGACTACCGTACTGTAATCTTCCGTGGTTTCAATGACGATGACTCCTGTTCTTGTATCCTGTGTGGGTCTGGCAGTATTGACTGATGTACTTGTATCATGTGTGGGTCTAGCAGAGTAGCTTCACTTGTATCATGTGCGGGTACAACAGCTTAGCTGGACTTGTATCTTGTGTGGATCTGACAGCTTAGATGAATCAGTGACTACATATGATCATCTTTACCGCTATATGAATGATATATACCTGTGTGATCTGAGTCTCGACTTTTAATCCTTACGAATGGTGTGATTGACTTCCTTCCTGTGTGGACTAGGTTGTGATTGGGCTCGAGAGTAGGATCTGGGTTGGGATTGATGACTTAGGTATATGTATATACATATACCTAATTATAGTTGGTTGATAGTTTGTTTTGTATCATTTTTTGTGGTTTATACTTCATGGAATCTGGGAGATCGTTGGGGGTCTCGGGGTCCCTACTAAGTATCATATACTCACCCCTGCACGGGCTATGCCCGAACATCTTTGTGTTGGAGGTAGATGACAGACAACACTGATCGCGGAGAAGTCTTGTGGAGTTGGACAGTACCCAAAGGTGTACCACCTAGTGAGGCGTACACGAAGTAGATAGACGGACCCGAGGCTCTAAATAGACTATTTGTACCCATCCTTCAAGTGGGATTCTCGGAATAAGACTCAATTTTTGCTGCTTTACTTTACATTTGAAGTACTTTCTTTTCAGTTGTACTGTACAATCAGTTGGGTTTGTATGCTGGCCCATTTACTTTTCATCACTTACTTTTGTACTCAGTTTTTCATAGTGCTTACTTCACTTGTGTACTCTATTGTGTTTGTTACTATTATAAAGCCAATTCCTTCACTTTTTATTAAGATTTACCACAGTGGTGCTAGTCTCCAGCCCCTGACCTATGGAAGTCGGGCTTGGGGTAGCCATGGCACGGGCCCTGAGGACAGTTTGTGACAAATTGGTAATAGATGAGTCAGTTCTACAATAGAACTCAGGACTCTGATCATTCCTTACCATGAAGAAATAATGTTAAGAGTATTGAGTGTGGTTTTCAGTCCAGGGAGTCCAGTGTTGGTGTGGCGACCGGTGTATCCATACACCAGGACCCTGACCTCTGATTTCCAACTCAGTGCACGAGAACATTGTTTGTGTGTGTGTTTCCTTTCAAAAAAATTTTTTTTGATGACTTTGTGTCAGCTCACCAGGTATGCTATTTGACCATGGCACACCTGTTTCTTTTATGGATAGCCCCATGAAGGCAGCCATTAGGTTTTCGAGTTATGTTCCAGAAGGCAACCCACGGAACGACGAGGCCTCGGTGCAGGGACCCATCACAGTGAAGGCACCAGTGGTACCACTACCCGATGAGCCACCGATTCTACCATCCCTAGCAGTAGAGATTGCTTTTCATCTGAGTGCGTTTCACAAGTTTCAACAATAGAGGCCGCTCTGGTTCTACGCAGAGAAGGACCCTCAGGCAGCCGAGGAATGGATGGAGGCTATCATGAGAGTCTTCAGATTAGTAGGGACACCAGCTGAAATTATGGTGATCTTTTCCGAAATTCTATTGCACACAGCAGCATGTAGATGGTGTATCCTAATTCTCCAGGTGCACGACGAGGAATCTCTAATTTGGAAGGACTTCAAGAGTCTCTTGTACTCAGAGTTTGATCCTGCCACCCTTTGTACAGTGCGCATCCAGAAGTTACTTCATCTGTAACTGGGCAATATGATAATATCTCAGTACTCCGTGAGATTTACCGACCACTCGCTCTACTCCACGAATATGGTACATGACCCATTCTTGAGGGACCAAACCTTCGATCAAAGACTGAGGCACAAGCTCGGGGCTTCAACGATTCCCCTCAGCATCCTGACGCTGACAGGGGTGCTACATTGAGCCCTATTAGTGGAGAGATTTCTCGCTGAGCAGCCACCAGCAGCAAGACCCACCACAGGGCGACACGTAGCGGAGTCGTTGGCATCCGGCAATAGACAGATTTCACAGGGGTCCAAGCAGACCAGGCCCTCAGGTGGGCGACCTCATGATATAGTTTCGGTTGTGCCGGGCACATGAAATAGAGCCAGTCTTACGAGGAGAAGATAGAGCTATGCATGCGGCGGGCAGCGCCACATGGCTCATGACTGACCGACCAGCCATGCAGATCAACAACAGACAGTGGAGGAACCTCCTAGGGAAAGGGAGAGGTTCGACCTTGGCTGTCCACCGGGAGTAGGTGGATGAGGTAGAGTAGCTAGTCGTGCATCATGTGGTGGAGGAAGTTTTGAGTCTCTACCACCACCACCCCCAGGAGATCCACCCTGACCATAGGGAGCTGGTGGACAGAGGAAGGCTCAGCTCCAGGCAGTAGAGTCTTATGTCCATGACGAACCTGAGATTATTGGAGGTACTATCTGTGTCTATTCCATAATTTCTGCAGTTCTTATAGACATAGGTGTGAGTCATTATTTTAATAACTCTACCCCTGTTTAGAGCTCGGAGATTTCGATGGATCTGTTGGCTCGATCCTTACTATTAGAGACTCATACGGGAGAATACTCAATGATTACGCACAGGTTCCGGTAGTGTGAGCTTACTCTAGGAAGAGAGAGCTTTGGCTGGGATCTTCTTGTAGCGGTGTCGAAGCCTTACAACGTCATCTTGGGTATGGACTGGTTATCTACAGTACATGTTCTGATTGACTATATTAGTCACAAAGTGTGGCGTGTCTGCACGAATGGGACCAGGTTCACCTTCACAGGTGAGAAGGGAGCCTTTACAGAACAGGATGGACTTACACTGAGGAGAGGGCAGCCAATCACACATAATTTGGCTAGTCTCGTCCTCAGAGCGGTTGATGTGCGGAGCCCGAGTTTTTGTGTTGTGGTGGATCAGTATGCAGACATTTTTTCATACAACATTCCAGGACTACCACCTCAAAGAGAGGTAGACTTCTACATAGACATGTACCCTGAGACAACAAAGATATATACTCTATCATATCGGATGGCTCCTGCCGAGCTTCGTGAGCTGAGGGTACAACTGGAGGACTTGCAGGGGAAAAGGATTCATCTGACCCAGTGTTTCACCCTGGGCTTCTCCGATTTTGTTCTCCAAGAAGGCAGATAGGAGCTTGCGACTGTGTGTCGACTACCGTCACCTAAATCAAGTGACCATAAGGAAAAAGTACCCACTTTCTAGGATTGATGACCTCTTCGATCATCTCGAAGAAGAAAAATGGTTCTCAAAGATAGACCTCAAGTCGGGCTATCACTAATTTGGTGTTTGAGATGAGGATGTGCAGAAGACGACCTTCAGGTGTTGGTATGGCCACTACGAGTTCATGTTTATGCCCTTCGTCATGACCAACGCTCCAACAGTGTTCATGAGTCTCATGATCATTATCTTCCAGACTTACCTTGATCGGTTTGTCATAGTCTTCATTGACGACTTGATAATTTATTAGACCACTCAGGAGGAGCACGCCTACCACTTGCAGGTTCTTCTTAATACAATCCAAGAAAACCATCATTATGGTAAGATCTCGAAGTACCATTTATGCATTCCAGAGGATTACCTCTTGGGTCACGTTATCTCGGACATGGGTGTTTCTATGGATCCTTTGAAGATAGAGGCAGTACATGCTTGGGAGCCACCCATGAGCGTGATGGATGTGCGGTGTTTCCTAGGTCTGGCTAGGTACTAACAGAGATTTGTGCCATAATTCTCCAGAGTTTCAGCACCTCTTTCAGCTTTGACAAAGAAGGGGAAACCCATCATGTGGTCAGATAGATGACAACAGAGTTTTCAGGAGCTGAGGCAGAGATTGACCACTGTGCCCATCTTGAGGCTACCAGAGGAGGGTCTAGGGTATGTAGTTTACTACGACACATCAGGGACCGGACTCAGGTGTGTCCTGATGCAGGAGCGAGCAATGATCGCTTACGGTTCACATTAGTTGAGGTAGCACGAGAAGAACTATACTACTAAGGACTTGGAGTTAGCAGTAGTGGTCTCCACCCTGAAGATGTAGCGACACTATCTAATGGATGAGTGCTTTACAGTATACTCTGGCCACCAGAGTCTCAGGTACATTTTGTAACATCCCAAGTAAGTAATTAGTAATAGATATTTTTATCTATGTCTATTAATGAATTAGATAATGTTTTGGAGGCTTAAAATGAAAATAAATCTAATCTTAAGCATGGAATAGACTAATATTTTTAAAAGATTGTTTTACTGCCTTTTGATGGAAACCCATTTTTAAATCTATCTTTTGACACTTTTATAGGATATGTTTTTCAAAATAAACGTATTCTTTATGATTGGGAAATCAAAATTTATTTGTGTGAATTTTTGGTATTTTTCAGACAACGTTCATTTTTTAATGAATAGTGAAAAATACTGCATTTTACATCAAAACTGCCTTTTCATTTAATTTAATTATATGGATAGATTATCCTTTTAATTGTTCTTAAAGTGTAATCTGAATATATTTTTACCATTTAATCCAATTTTGGTCATTAGGATTAATTTCACTTTGGAATTGGTCATAAACTAATGCTAAGCTTTTCATAGATATTGTTTCAAAAAAAATCCGCTATTTTTTTTGAAAACGAGAATTATTTTTAAATCAATTATTGCAATTTATATGTTTGGAATTTGGTAAAATGGATTACATATTTGGAATCAGAAGGTCCAAATTATGTAATCAAGACTCTTTTGTTTTTGGACATTATGAATAGTAACGATGGTAATTATCTTTAATTATCTTGATTAATGAGTAATCAGGTAGTTAAAGATAATAAAATTATATCATAATAATACAAAAATACCAGAACATTTGTTCTAAGTATACTGGTTGTCTCATGGTCGACCATGGGATTCCTTGTGCCATACATGGGGGCCCCATGGAATCACTTTTGTGAGAAAGTGACTTTTTATCTTTTTATTTTTAAAGAATGTTAAATGAGACAAAGAATGTATCACATAAGTAAAATATTTTTAATTTTGCCTAAAAAAAATTATCTTTTGGACTATAAATATTCATTAGAAAGCTAAAAATATTTACTGATCATAGTAGTTTTTTCATAATTTTTAGACATTGAATAAATCAACTTATTTATGACATCATGATGATGCAGCGATTACCTCATTATTAAAGGATTTAAATAAAATGAAATGATAATGAAAAATATATGACCTAAACATGTCCAAAACCTATTGGATGGGTGGATTTAGAACCCTTATCACCTTACCCTCTAATTATATTAATGTGGGACCTTTTGAATCTGAAAAACATTTTCAAATAAAGTAACCTTTCATTACTTTCCAAGAGTGTCCCTCCTCTCCTCTTATAAAAGGCCCCTACCTCAACCTCATTACCCACACTCCCAAAGCCTTTGGCTCGGCCAAAACCTACCCTTTTTGTCTCCCCACATCCCTCTCTTACTCCTTGAAGCCTCACTTTGGGCAGAAGTCTTCCCAAGGAAGCCTTTGAACTCAAACCAAAGGGAGTTACCCGATTTTAAGGTAATGTCTTCACTTGAGTCCTTTTGTTTTATTTTGCTTCTCCAACCCCATAAACTCTTTTTATTCATTTATTTTGTAACAAATATAATATCTTCAGTATACTAGGATGTTGTTATAAGAAGTATTCGAGCTACACTTACACACACCTACATCTAATGGTTAAAGGACATACTGTTTCTGTGGGTGGTGAATTTATGCCTCTTGAAACGATGATTGTTCAACATTCTATTAAAACCTTAAAAGGTGTCCATTAAGATGTAACTATATTTATATATGATATATAATATGTTTATGTTTTCCTTAATCTTCTGTATTTTTCATTTTGGGCATACCTTTATGGTTTCCATTATGGGTAAATGCGATATCTTCATTTAAGGAAGTGCGGACTACCGCCACCTCAAAGTGATTTGATTTGTTAAATACCATATGTGGGACGTATAAAGGATGGAACTATGATATTATATATGATATTATACTGGAATTATAATATACATTTATATCAGTATGATTCCATTCTATAAAATACGAAATATAAATGAAAGTAGCGTTCATGCGTACGTATGGCTTACCGTCTCAATGAACGGTGCATTTCATTTCTTACCTCTAAATGATTATGTAATATTATAAATGAATGTATATACAGGATATATATGATATATTCATAATTATTATAATTCTGGATATAATGGATACATGAACAACATGTAATTATAAAGGGTTTATTTTTGACTCAAGTAACAATGATCGTTAAAACGACTGTTATTAACTTAAATAATTAAATAGTGTTCATGACAAGGCAATAAGTGATATAAAAGCAATAATGAACTTGAAAAAGGTTCTTTAACAAGTATAAATTAACTCTAGTTTATTATTCAGGAGATTAAAGAACGATCGAGTCATGTCGGACCCGAGGTATGGGACTTCGTCTCAATCTCCTTTCATTGAGGCATATTTTGTTTTATACACAACCTTCTTTTATATAGTGTATAAACCCCTTTGACGTTTATGTTTATTAAAAAGAGAATCTTTTTTATATGAAGCGTTTAATAAATGACAAAAGGGAAAGTTTTTGTCGTACGTATGCGGCGACAACGACTTCTCCGCCGCCGTGACCATTATTTGAGTTCCGGCTTCCTCTACAAGCCATACCTTCATTTTAAAAGAATAATAAATACCATGTTTTACTTTTCATTTATTTCGGTATTGAAAATGGTTTTCATAATGTTTTTATTATATCAATGTGTTTTATTGATATCTTGTGATTGAAATGTAGAAATTTTATGTTACCTTTATGCATGTTTTATGTGAGACGATTATGTTGAGGTTCTTGGACATTATTATGAAGACGGGTGGTTCCGTGATAAACTAAGGGCGGGTGAGCACGATATAGCTCTCCAATGCATTGGGTAATGCGAATGAGTGAAACGTTAAGGTTTCTCCGAAGATATTTAGGGAATACACTGTGATGGGTATTCCAAACGTAACCAAGAGGGTTACTCCCTACGTAAGAATGTTATGAATGCCTCAAGTTACCTTTATATCTTATGATTTCTATGATTTATTCATGATTTTAAGAGGTATGTTAAAGTGCTTATGTTTTTTGGGTAAAGTATGATTTCATTCATATGTATATATGTACCCATGTTTCCTTTCCATATTTTTATATCCCTTACTGAGCTTTTTATGCTCATCCCAAGTTTTTTTGAAATGTTTTTCACAGGTCAAGGGAAAGATACATGATATGACGATAGTGTCAAGGGAGTGTCAAGAAAGAATCCATGTTTTATTTTAAATATGTTTCCATTGATGGGAAATAAGAATACTATCTTTATGTAACCACTTTGTTTATATGTGGAATGTAATTCATGTTTTATGATCTAATTCTCTAAAACTCTAATCCCGAAAAGATCCTCAATGTGTAATCTTGTAATAACTCAAGATTAAGTAAGGTTTAAGGCTGCGGCCTTATAGTTGGTACCAGAGGTCGGTTAGGTAACTTTAGGAGTTAGAATTCTATTAAATGATTTTCCAAAAATATTTTATTTATGGTCAAATTTAAGTGATGTAGCATTTGAATATTACCATGTTGCTTCATCTAAGACATGTTTGTTCAGAATGGTTTTCCGCAGAGGAAACAAGGAAACAGTGCTAGGAAGGCATGCAGAAGGAATTAACCTTTTGAATCAGCATCCAGAGATGGTCGGAATTGGAACTGAACAGTTTGTTGCAGTAATGGCGCAGTTGAATCAAGCGATAAATGGCGGTGGTATCCATACACGAGATCAGCCAGATCAACCGCAGAGAAACATGTCAGTGGTGGAACATTTCATGAGGCAACATCCCCCATCATTCATAGGATCATCTGACCCTGTGCTAACTGAATGGTGGATTAAAGCACTGGGGAAGATTTTCGATTTCATGGGGTGTTCAGACAATCAAAAGGTTAGTCTTGCTATTTACCGTTTGGAGGGTGAAGCAGATTAGTGGTGGTCGATGGTTAAAAATATCATGTACGTCGATGAGATTGATGCTCTTCACTGGGATGAATTCAAAGGTATGTTTCTTGAGAAGTATTTTCCTAAGGCTGTTCGACTTAGGATGGAAAAGAAATTCTTGGAATTGAGGCAGGAGGAAGACTCAGTGGCTACCTATGACGAAAGGTTCACTCGATTGGGAAGGTATGCTCCAAATTTCATTCGAGACCTTGATAGTAAAATCAGTCGTTTTTACTCAGGATTAATGCCAAAATATCGAAGGGCATTAGCTTCTCGTGAGTTTAAAAGTTATGAAAAGCTTTTTCGATGTGCTGAGATGGTGGAAATGGAGTTTGCTGATGATCAAGTGTTCTATAACAACCAGAAGAAGAAGTGACCAAGGTGGTAGGAGAAAGGGAAGAATTATTCAAAAAAGTCTAATGGTAAGAAATCTATGTTTCCAATTTGTGATTAATGTAGCAAAAGGCATGCTAGGGAATGTCTTCTGAATTCTAGAAAGTGCTACCGATGTGGTAAGATGGGACATAAGGCTCGTGATTGCACAAAAAAAGATCAAGGTGAAGGTAAGACCAAATTTGATTTACAGTAAGTGAAATGTTTTAAGTGCAATGAGATGGGTCACTATGCAAATGAGTGTCCGACAAAGAGCTTGAGTGATGGGAAGCAGTTAGACTACAAGCAGAAAGGGGTGGTGAAATCCTTTGCAACTACTTCAGTAGATGTCGTGCCATCAAATGAAGTTGTATCAGGTACTTTGTTTGTCTTTTCAGATTATGCCAGTGTGTTGTCTGATTCGGGGTCCACACATTATTTCATCTCTGAATACTTTTCTAGTAAAATGGGAATACCATATCAAGAAATGACTCCTGATATTTTGGTAAAATCACCTGGGGGAAATATTCAGGCAAAAAGAATTTATAAGAATCTTCCTATACTTATATGTGGAAAGAACCTACTTGCAAACCTTATTGTTCTAACTCTAGTAGAGTTTGATGTTATCCTAGGTATGGATTACCTCTCTATTTACCATGCTATTATTGACTGTAGAGCTAAAGAAGTTTCTTTTCAGAAAGTCTTTCAGTTTGTGTACAAGAATAAACCCTTACTGTTGATAACTTATCAAGAGGCCAAGAAACTTGTAAAAGATGGAAATGAATGTTACCTTACACACATCGTTGAAAATAAAGGAACTGTTCAGATTAATGATGTGCCAGTGGTAAATGAGTATCCTGATTTTTTTCCTGATGAGTTTTCTGGAATAACACCAGATCAGGAAGTTGAGTTTACTGTTGACTTAGTTCCTGATGCTAAGCCAAATTAAAAACCCCATTATAGAATGGCTCAAATTGAACTTTTAGTGTTGAAGGAGCAATTGCAAGATTTATTAGAGAAAGGTTTCATTCGACCTAGCACATCACCATGGTGTGCTCCTATTTTATTTGTTAAAAAGAAATATGGTTCAATGAGACTTTTCATTGATTATAGAGACTTGAATAACATCACTGTTAAGAACAAATATCCTTTTCCTCATATCGATGATTTGTTTGATCAACTCCAGGGATCTCAATATTTTTCAAAGATTGACTTGAGATCGGGGTACCATCAGCTGAAGTTAAATGAATAAGATGTTCCGAAGACCGCATTCCGTACAAGATATGGCCATTATGAATTTGTAGTAATGCCTTTTGGGCTAACCAATGCACCTGCTGTATTCATGGACTTAATGAATAGAATTTTCCATGAGTTCTTGGATAAGTTTTTGGTGGTTTTCATTGATGATATTTTAGAGTTTTCTAAAAGTAAAGAGGAGCATGAAATACATTTAAGGGTTATCATGCAAACCATAAAAGAAAAGAAACTGTATGGAAAATTCAGCAAGTGTGAGTTTTGGTTGCAACAAATTTCTTTCCTTGGTCATATTGTTTCTAAAGATGGGATAGTTGTTGATCCTGCAAAAAAAAAGTTGTGGAAGACTGGACAAGACCCACAAATGTAACTGAGATTTGTAGCTTCCTTGGTTTGGCATGCTATTACTGAAGGTTTGTTAGAAATTTTTCACGGTTATCTAGTTCAATGACTAAGCTAACTCGGAAGGGTGTTATGTTTATCTGGACAAAAGAATGTGATGATTGTTTTCAGGAATTAAAAAGAAGATTGATGAATTCTCCAGTTTTGGCACTACCTTCCAGGAATGGTGAGTTTGTTATATACAGTGATGCTTCATTGAAAGGACTTGGTTGCGTCCAAATATAGAATGATCAGGTAATTGCTTATGCTTCACGACAGTTGAAAACTCATGAGGTAAATTACCCTACACATGATTTGGAATTAGCTACTGTTGTTTTCACTTTAAAAATTTTGAGGCATCATTTGTATGGAGTAAAGTGTGAAATATATACTGATCACAAAAGTTTAAAGTATATATTCACTCAAAAAGAGTTAAACATGAGACAGAGGAGATGGATGGAATTAATCAAGGATTATGATTGTACAATTCATTACCATCAGGGAAAATCAAATAAAGTGGATGATACTTTGATTCGAAAAAGTAATGCTTCATTAGTAATGTTGTGTTTGGAACGTGATCCTTTGGTTAAGGATTTGATGAATTTTGGCATAGAAGTTGTTTGTGCAAGAAGCTATTCTGTTTTGTTTCAGGTATCAGTGAGATCATCTCTATCAGATAGAATCAAGCAAGCACAGAAGCAAGACAGTGAGTTGTAGAAAAAGGTAGAGCTGGTTCAGAAAGGTAAGGTGCATGAATTAAACATTGATAATGATTGTGTTTTGAGATTTGGGAAGAGATTGTGTGTGCCTTGTGATTCACAGTTGAAGAGAGAGTTGTTACGTGAAGCTCATAGTTCTCCGTTTTCAGTTCATCCTGGCAGTTCTAAGATGTACAGAGATCTGCGGGAGTATTACTGGTGGGATGGAATGAAAAGAGATATTTCTGATTTTACTGTGAAGTGTTTGACATGTCAACAGGTTAAATCAGAGCGACATTTACCGAAATGGATACTTCAGCCTTTACCAGTGCCAGAGTGGAAATGGGAGAATATATCCAAGGACTGTTTTCTGGGATTACCGAAGACATCTCGAGGTAATAATGTAATCTGGGTTATTGTTGATCGCTTGACTAAATCTGCTCATTTCCTTGCTATACGAGATACATTTTTCCCTAGATCAACTTTCCCGTTTTAATATTAAAGAGATAGTCAGGTTACATGGAGTTCCTCTCTCCATTGTATCTGACCGTTATCCCAGGTTCACATATAACTTTTGTAAAGGCCTTCAGAAGTCGTTGGGTACTGAATTAAATTTTAGTACAACATTTCATCCTCAATCAGATGGGCAGTCAGAACGAACAATTCAGACATTGGTGGATATGCTACGTTCTTGCTCTATGGATTATCAGGGAAGCTGGGACCAACATCTTTCTTTGGTTGAATTTTCATATAATAACAGTTTTCATTCCAGTATATAGATGGAACCATTTCAGGCATTATATGGGAAGCGGTGTCAAACTCCAGCTTTCTGTGATGAAGTGGGTAAAAGGAAGTTGATGGGACCAGAATTGGTAGAAGAGATGGCAGAAAAATTTCAGCTGATTCAGAAGCACATGAGAATATCTCAGAGCAAGCAGAAGAGTTATGCGGATAACCGGAGGAAGGATCTATCTTTCGAGGTAGGTGATCATGTTTCTCTCAAGGTTTCTCCTTGGAAAAGTGTGATGAGATTTGGTAAGAAAGGAAAGCTGAGTCCAAGGTTTATTGGTCCATATGAAATTCTGGAGAGAGTTGGATCAGTTGCATACCGGGTGGCTTTACCTCCGATTCTATCTCAGGTACACAATGTTTTTCATGTTTCAATGTTGAGAAAGTATACGCTAGATCCATCTCATGTTTTGAGTCCAGAGGTAGTTCAGCTAGAAGAGAACCTATCTTATGAGGAACAACCGGTCCAGATTCTTGACCACAGGGAGAAAGTGTTAATAAATAAGGTGATTAATCAGGTAAAGGTTTTCTGGACAAACCACATAATGGAAGAGGTAACATGGGAATCTAAAAATGCAATGAGGGATAAGTACCCCCATTTATTCGATAAGTAATTAAATTGCGGGGACACAATTTTCAAAAGGGGGGAAGGATGTAACATCCCAAGTAAGTAATGAGTAATATATATTTTTATCTATGTCTATTAATGAATTACATAGTGTTTTGGAGGCTTAAAATGAAAATAAATCCAATCTTAAGCATGGAATACACTAATATTTTTAAGAGATTGTTTTACTGCCTTTTGATGGAAAACCATTTTTAAATCCATATTTTGACAATTTTATAAGCTATGTTTGTGAAAATAAACTTATTCTTTATGATTTGGAAATCAAAATTTACTTTGTGTGAGTTTTTGGTATTTTTCAGACAATGTTCATTGTTTTAATGAATAGTGAAAACTACTGCATTTTACATCAAAACTGCTTTTTCATTTAATTTAATTATATGGGTAGATTATCCTTTTAATTGGTCTTAAAGTGTAATATGAATATATTTTTACCATTTAATCCAATGGTGGTCATTAGTATTAATTTCAATTTGGAATTGGTCATAAACTAATGCCAAACTTTTCATAGATATTGTTTCAAAAAAAACCCGCTATTTGTTTTGATAACGGGAATTATTTTTAAATCAACTAATGAAATTTCTGTGTTTGGAATTTGGTAAAATGGATTAAATATTTGGAATCAGAAGGTCCATATTATGTAATCAAGACTCTTTTGTTTTTGGACATTATGAGTAGTAACGATGGTAATTATCTTTAATTATCTTGATTAATGAGTAATCAGGTAGTTAAAGATAAAAAAATTATATCATAATAATAAAAAAAGACCACAACATGTGTTCTTAGGCTACTGGTTGTCTCATGGCCGACCATGGTATGCCTTCTGCCAAACTTGGGGGCCTCATGGAATCACTTTTGTGAGAAAGTGACTTTTTATCTTTTTATTTTTAAAGAATGTTAAATGTGACAAAGAATGTATCACCTAAGTAAAATATTTTTAATTTTGTCTAAAAATATGATCTTTTGGACTATAAATATTCATTAGAAATCTCAAATGATTTCCTACATCATAGTATTTTTTCATAATTTTTAGACTTTGAATAAATTAACTTATTTATGACATCATGATGATGCAACGATTACCTCATTATTAAAGGATTTAAATAAAATGAAATGATAATGTAAAATCTATGACCTAAAAATGTCCAAAACCTATTGTATGGGTGTATTTTAAACCCTTATAGCCTTACCCTTGAATTATATAAATGTGGGACCTTTTGAATCCGAAAATCATTTTCAAATAAAGTAACATTTCTTTACATTCCAAGAGTGCCCCTCCACTCCTCTTATAAAAGGCCCCCACCTCTACCTCCTTACCCACACTCCCAAAGCATTTGGCTCGGCCAAACCCTGCTCATTATGTCTCTACAAATCCCTCTCTTACTCCTTGAAGCCTCACTTTGGGCAGAAGTCTTCCCAATGAAGCCTTTGAACTCAAACCAAAGGGAGTTACCCGATTTTAAGGTAATGTTTTCACTTGAGTCCATTTGTTTTATTTTGCTTTTCCAACCCCCTAAATTCTTTTTATTCATTTATTTTGTAACAACTCCAGTATCTTCAATATACTAGGATGTTGTTATAAGAAGGATTAGAGCAACACATACACACACCTACATCTAATTGTTAAAGGACATACTGTTTCCGTGGATGGTGAATTTATGCATCCCGAAACGATGATTGTTCAACATTCTTTTAACACATTCAAAGGTGTCCATTAAGATGTCACTATATTTATATATGATATATCATATGTTTATGTTTTCCTTAAGATTATGTATTTTTCATTTTGGGCATACCTTTATGGTTTCCATTATGGGTAAACACGATATCTTCATTTAAGGAAGTGCGGACTACCGCCCCCTCAAAGCGATTTGATTCGTTTAATACCATATGTGGGACGTATAAAGGATGGAACTATGATATTATATATGATATTATACTGGAATTATAATATACCTTTATATCATTATGATTCCATTCTATAAAATACGAAATAGAAATGAAAGTAGTGTTCATGCGTACGTACGGCTTACCGTCTTCATGAACGGTGCATTTCATTTCATACCTCTAAATGATTATGTAATATTACAAATGCATGTATATACTGGATATATATGATATATACATAATGATTATAATTCTGTATATAATGGATACATGAACAACATGTAATTATAAAGGGTCTATTTTTGACTCAAGTACCATTGATCGTTAAAACGACCATTATTAACTTAAATAATTACATAGTGTTCATGACATGGCAATAAGTTATATAAAAGGATTAATGATCTTGAAAAAGGTTTTTAAACAAGTATAAATTAACTCAAGTTTATTATTCAGGAGATTAAAGAACGATCGAGTCAAGTCGGACCCGAGGTATGGGACTTCGTCTCAATCTCCTTTCATTGAGGCATATTGTGTTTTATACACAACCTTCTTTTATACAGTGTATAAACCCCTTTGACATTTACATTTAATAAAAAGAGAATCTTTTTTATATGAAGCATTTAGTAAACGAAAAAAGGGAATGTTTTTGTCGTACGTATGTGGCGACAACGACTTCTCCGCCGTTGTGACCATTATTTGAGTTTCTGCTTCCTCTACAAGCCATACCTCCTTTTTAAAAGAAAAATAAATACCATGTTTTACTTTTCTTTTATTTTGGTATTGAAAATGGTTTTCATAATGTTTTTATTATATCAATTTGTTTTAATGATATCTTGTGATTGAAATGTAGAAATGTTATGTTTCCTTTATGTATGTTTTATGTGATACGATTATGTTGAGGTTCTTCGGCATTATTATGAAGACGGGTGGTTCCGTGACAAACTAAGGGCGAGTGAGCCCGATATAGCTCTCCAATGCATTGGGTAACGCGAAGGAGTGAAACGTTAAGGTTTTCCGAAGATATTTTGGGAATACACTGTGATGGGTATTCCAAACGTAACCAAGAGGGTTACTCCATACGTAAGAATGTTATGAACTCAAGTTACCGTTATGTCTTATGATTTCTATGATTTATTCATGATTTGATGAGTTATGTTAAAGTGCTTATGTTTTATGGGTAAAGTATGATTTCATTCTTATGTATATATGTACCCATGTTTCCTTTCCATATTTTTATATCCCTTACTGAGATTTTTATGCTCATCCCAAGTTTTTTTGAAATTTTTTTCACAGGTCAAGGGAAAGGTAAATGATATGACGATAGTGTCAAGGGAGTGTCAAGAAAGAATCCATGTTTTATTTTAAATATGTTTCCATTGATGGGAAAGAAGAATACTATCTTTATGTAACCACTTTGTTTATATGTGGAATGTAATGAAAGTTTTATGATCTAATTATCTAAAACTCTAAACCTGAAAATATCCTCAATGTGTAATCTTGTAATAACTCCAGATTAAGTAAGGTTTAAGGCTGGGGCCTTATAAATTTTCTCACATGAGGACCCGAACATGAGAAAATGGTGATGGGTCGAGTTCCTCAAGGACTATGACTTTGAGATAGTCTATACTCTTGGGAAGGGGAACGTTGTGGCTGATTCTCTCAGCATGAGATTGGGCATTCAACTACTTGGAGAGGTGACAGAGCAGTTAGACGCATTACAGTTATCCTTCATGGATAAATATGGGGCAACCTTTCTATAGTCCCTCACAGTCACTCCTCCACTACATCAGAGGGTTAGAGAGGCACAACATGGGGACATTGACTGTGAGAAGCGATGTGCTCAGATTTCCACACGGCAGGCAGCTGATGGATTTTATGAAGGAGGAGGGCACGTCATCCTCTTCAGAGGGCGTAACATGGTACTAGTTGCACTGCAGGAGGAAGTGCTGAGAAATTTTCACACTTCCCCTCTATCGGTACATCCTGGAGTGGTGAAGATGTACCATGACCTTAGATGACATCACTCGTGGCCAGGTATGAAGGAGGTTGTAGTAGAGTTCGTTTCACGATGCCTCACTTTCCAGCAAGTGAAGGCAGAGCACCAGGTACCAGTAGGGTTGGTACATCCCTTAGAGGTTCCGAAGTGGAAGTGGGATGAGATATCCATGGATTTCGTGATAGGGATTCCACATACTTCCAGATGAAACGACTCCATCTGGGTGATTGTAGAACGAATCACCATGTCGGGCCACTTCCTTCCGATCAGAGAACAGGGCTCTGAAGAGAGCATGGGACACCTCTACGTTCAGGATATCATATGAATTCATGGTGTTCCATCGTCTATCATCTCTGATCGAGACACTCGCTTTACTTCCCGGTTTTGGAAGGGATTAGAGGAGGCATTTCGGATGCAGCTATGATTGAGAACTGCCTTTCATCCACAGACGGATGGCCAGATGGAGAGGAACATTCAGACTCTCAAGGACATGCTCCATGCATGTGTCTTTGAGTTTGGTCGTAGCCGGGAGGACCACCTACCTATTTTGAAGTTTGCGTAAAACAACATATACCACTCCACCATCAGGATGGAAAGTTACGAGGCACTATACGTCCGACCATGCAGATCACATCTGTGTTGGACTGACCCTAGGGAGTCAGCACATGTAGGACCAGAGATGGTTCAGGATACGACAGAGAAGGTGCATATCATCCAGGAGAGGATGAGGACTGCACAGAGCAGACATAAGTCTTATGCTGATAGGAGACAAAGACCACTGGAGTTCGAGGATTGTGACCACGTTTTCCAACGGGTCTCACCTCGATGTGGTCTACGGATATGTGGCTGGGGCTGCGAGTTATCTCAATGATTTATCGTACCTTTCCAGGTCCTCAGTTGAGTAGGCGATGTGGATTTCTGCCTAGCCCTTCCAACTCAATTGCACCGATTGCATGACGTCTTCAATGTATCTCAGCTGAGGAGATATGTGCATTACCCACACACATAATCGATCATGGGGATCTAGAAATCGAAGATGTGGTAACATTCATGGAGGTTTCGGTGGAGTTCAAGGATTGATAGGAGCAGGTCCTTCATGGATAGTCGATTCCTCTGGTGTTTGTTCGCTGGGAGCATGGGAACCTTCAGGAGAGCACATGAGAGCAGGAGGATCATATGCTTGCTCAGTAACCCTTTTTGTTTATCCATTTTATTTTGTAGCTTTACAGGGATGTAAATCCCTGAGGTGGGAGTAATGTAAAGACCGAGAAATTTCAAGGAATTTTTTTTCTTAAATACTTTGAAATTTTACGAGTCTGTGGCTTCTGACTGCACCTGATTCTGTTTCCTGGTGTGCTCGGAATCAATTTTTGATGTTTTGTTTGGGTATGTTCATTAAACATAAGAGCTAGTTTTTCTATCGTTTGAACCGGTGCTTGTAATTAAAATCCGAGGACACTGATAAAATCACAGCACCGCTTTTCTCTTAAGAGGAACCTTACCGTAGCTGCATTTTATGTGGGTTGAACATTTATTTTTGGGGATTGAGAATGAATTAAATAAAAATTATTGTACACAATTTTATTTTATTTTATATTATTTACAAGAGAAAGTTAAGGGTGGGCCCACAGGAACCCAAACCCTTCTGTACCCCTAAACGACCCATTAATACCCCTTATTTATTAAGGTGGAAACATCCCACCTCCCTCCTCCCATAAAATGTGACAAATCGTATAATTAATAATATCATTAATTTTATTGCCACCGCTTTTGAATTAATATGAATTGCATGGTAATTCAATTAATAGGTGAGCCTCCGTATTTCTATTGTGTTGGCAAATCACCTTTGGGGAAAAGGCTCTGGTGAATTAAAAAGGGCGGCGATCTTTCTTCAACGAAGAACACCATTCTTTAATGAATAACATCCCTAGTGAAGAACGTGGAGGAATTCTACCTCGGACACACCTCAACGTCAAGGAGCCTACATCGCATACGACAACGACACTTCCTCAATCGTTGATAGGACGACACCGATTTTTCGCGACGCCCGACTACTGTGATGCTCGTCATCCGCGGCTCGACGAAGAATGACATAAACTACAAGGTAGGGGATTTGTATATTTATTCTTTCTGATTTATACCCTCGAGCATGGTGTTTAATTGATGGGTGATGATTTGAACCACTAACATGGTGGGTACGGACTAACGAACAAGTCCGGACCCATCACCGTATCGTTCTGGATGTGCGTGATATTTGCGATGATGAAACGGGACCGCAACGTCGATTTGGATCCATAAAAGTGGACTTCAGATCCCAAGAATATCATAGGAATATGCGAAAGCAAAAACAGACCACTAGAATGACTCTGGTGGCCTGCGGAAGACCACGGCGGAGCGGGTCGTCGGCGCGGTGCCGTCGGTGACCGGAGGCAGTGGCCGGCAGCCTGGAGGCGGCGGCGCCCCAGGGTTGCGCCAGAATAATCCCGTCGCGAAACTGGAAGAGTCGGTGAGGAGGGGATCCCGCGGCCGTGCGGGATCTGGGAGACAAGTGGCTCCAGCCTGGCACCACGATCGCGGAACCAAGGGTCGCGCCCCCGCTTGGCGAGCTGGCCGAGCCAACACACTCCCACCCCCGGCCGGGTCGGGGCGGGTCACGTGGATCAGGCCTCACCCGGTGGGGTTGGTCCATGACCAGCTGGTCTAGGAAAGAACCAGACCTGGGTCGGTTGAACCCTATTTGGGCCAACCCAGGGTGGGTTTGGCCGGGTCAGACTGGGACCAGACCCCCTACTTCGGACAGTTTTTCAGTATTTTTCCTATAATTAGAGATACAGACCACTAATTGATGCACCTTTAGTTGAGTAGGAATCCTTGGATCGATATAGTCTTTTCATTTTATTACACTAGTGGTTTCGACACTGTTTGGGTTTGGACGGGTTGGTTTAAACCCGAAACCAACGAGTGCCGTGGAGCGGAAACACTTATAACATAAGGACCAGACGTCTGATTGATGTGCCATCAACTACGTTTGATTTCTTTTGATGAGAAGGTTATTTTTGCATACTCCACTTGAGGTTTGGACGCATCTGGAGAATGGTTGGCTTGGTTTTAGCTTAAAAACCAATCGGGCCGCTGGAACAGAAAAGTCAATAACTCTCAGACCGGGCGTCCGATTGACACACCATCTATCGCGTTGGGTATATATTGACGAGATGGAACATTGGGATACATCACTGATGGAATTTGTGACAGTTGATGTATTGACCCCCCTTTACTGAGGAGCGGACCCCCCCATAATTGAGCATGTTGTGTGCAGGAACCCTAGAGCTCCCTGCGACTGCATCGACTACTGTACTGGAATCTTCTGTGGGTTTGACAACGACGACTGCTGTACTGAAATCCTCTGTGGGTTCAATGACGATGACTACTATTCTTGTATCTTATGTGGGTCCGGGAGTATTGACCTCTGTACTTGTATCTTGTCTGGGTCCGGTAGAGTAGCTGGTCTTGTATCCTGTGTGGGTCTGACAGCTTAGCTGGACTTGTATCCTATGTGGGTATGATAGCTTAGATGAATCAGTGACTACATCAGATCATCTATATATCAATACAAATGATGTATACCTTTGTCAGCTGATTCTTGACATTCAATCTTTACTGATGGTGTGATTAACTTCTTTCCTGTGTGGACTAGGTTGTGATTAGGCTCAAGAGTAGGAACCAGACTAGGATTGATGACATAGGTATATGTATGGACATATACCTATGTAGAGTTGTTTGATACTTCGTGTTGTATAATTCCATTGTGGTTTATCCTTTGTGGATTCTGGGAGACCTTTAGGGGTCTCGGGGTTCCTATTGATTATCGTATACCCACCCCTGCACAGGCTATGCCTGCACTACGTTATGTAGGATGCAGACGACAGACAACACTGATCGTGGAGGAGTCTTGTGGATATTGATGGTACCTAGAGGTGGACCTTCTAGTGAAGAATACATGGGGTGGACGGACGGACCTGAGGTGCCTAGGAGACCATATGTACCCACCCTTGCGGTGGGATTCCCGGAGAACTACTCAGTTGTTGCCACTTTACTTTACTGCTTTTGTACTTTCATTTAGTTTTTCTGTACTATCAGTTGGGTTTGTATGCTTGTCCATTTACTTTTCAGCACATAATTTGTACTCAGTTTATTTATTGCTTACTTCATTTGTGTAACACCCCAAGCTTCCACGATACGTTTCCCTTTGAATAATGCAATGGCTTGCATTGCACACAACATCGAGATTCTAACACACCACAACCAATCAAACTAGTCATTATGAATAGTAATACATACTTTTCGAAATTTTATAAATTTTATCTCTCAAAATGGACTTCATTTTTGGATTTGGAATATCAAATTTATCCTAGGTTAAAATTTTGGTACTTTTCGGATTACTTTTTTATTTTGATGATGAGTGAAAATTACTAAATTTTAACTAAAACATCTTTTTTAATCAAAATAATTAATACTGATAAATTAAGAATTTGAGTGGATTTAAATTATATTTATAAATTATTTTTACCATTTAATACAATGTTGGTTATTGGACATAATTTCACAATTATACCATACATAAACAAGTATCAATCTTTTGATAGTTATTATATCATAAAAACACGCATTTTGTTGTGACAGTGGGAATTATTTTTAAATTAATTTATGCAACATCTGTATTTTGAATTTGAAAAAATGGATTCCATATTTGGAGTCAGGATGTAAAAATTTTGTAAATAGGTTACTTTTATTTTTATACATTTTGAATAATTACTTCTGTAAATATTTTATTTACCGTGGTTAATGGGTAAATCCGATAAATAAGGGAAAAATAATATAATAATAACAATAAATTACACTAAAACGTGTTCTAACCCTATTGGTTGATAAATTTCCGACCATGTGAATCTTTGGGTCGATTTTGGGACCCCATTTATCCACTTGTTAGTGATAATGACACTTTATATTAATTAAGTTAAAATAAATACAAAAATGACACAAGCATATATCTTTTAGAAAAGAAATTTTTACATAGGGTTATATATGTTGGATTTTCGACTATAAATATTAATTGGAAATATAAAAAGATATCCTACATAATGGTATTTTATTTATAATTTTTAAACATTTAAAAATTAATATTATTTATGACACAATAATGATGCAGTATTTTCCTTATTAATGAAAGAATCAAATAATTTGTATTATAAATGTTAAAATTAATATAATATGAATGTTTTGATGAAATACATTAATTTCATTGCCTGATATGACATTATAGAATTGCTTAAATTAATTTGGTGTGAATTAATAATTTTGTTAATTCTTTAACAAAAATCAATTATTGAATAGTGTTAAAATTGACAAAAAAGAGTTTTTAAAGAAAATATTATATTATTAATTGATATTAAATTCCTAAAAATATAAGGTTCATCCAAGAGACTTTTATCGTGATATGTGTATCATTAATGGATCACTTGGGGGTCTCTTGGTTGTATATAGTAAGTTAATTAACTATATAATATAAAAATACAAAGTGACATGGTAAATGTTAAACTAATTTACTAAGAGTTAAAACTAAAAGATAAGGTTAATATAGTTCCTCAAACCTGTCTAAAACCTATTGGTTGAGTGGTTTTCGACCTATCCCCACCTTAAACATTAAATAATCCACTTTTTAGCCATTATAAACAGAATATGAATTTATTATAAAATAATATTTCTAGCTTTTCCAAAAGTGCCCCTCGCCCCTCTTATAAAAGGGCACTCCGCATTCACTCAAATTCCTACCTTTAAGGCCTTTTTATTCAGCCAAACTCTTCCCAAATACCCTCTCAATAGTCCTATCTTTATCCTAGAGGAATTACTTTAGTCATAAAACCATCTTATGGAGCCCTTTTGATCAAATCAAAAGGAAAAACCCTAAGAAGATGTAATGTTTTCACCACCCACTTTCAAGTTCCTTTGTTCTTCCACTTCTTTAATTGTTATTTACATTCTAAAATAATAACTCCAGTATCTTCTATAAACTGTGGTGTTATTATAAATATAGTAAAACCATATTCATTATTCTATCCATCCTTTGAATGACATGTCACCATACACCCGTATGTACGACTTACCATCTCCACATCGTGGTGTAATTGTTATTGAATAACTTATTATTTGGATGGGTATAATAATGATGTGTAATTCATGTAAATAATAAATATAACATGATGATTATTCTGTATATATTATATACCATCGAATTATATATTATTTTATTATCAAAAGAGTGATATTGTCGCTCGTGCGTACGTACGGATTACCATCTCCACGAATGCGATGAGAATCATTCTCCATCGTATCCATTCAATACTAAATATAATTTGATGATTAAAAATAATGTTTAGAGACATGATATAATTCTGTAAATGAATAATATACACCCCATCCATTACAAATATGGCTTACATAACAAAGAATATAAAATAAAATGAATCCGTTAACACCTGAAACGATGGTAATACTAAGATATTATTAACAAATCAACGTTAAAAGATCATATATGATATAATATTAATGTATATAATTTTTGAGTAATTCAATGAAAATTATTTCACCATTATACAGGAGGTTAAACAACCCTCAACCAATGAAAATGTACAATATAAGGGGTTTCTTATCTTACTTTTAATTTTGTGAGATTTCCCTTGTTCACCACTTATTTATTTCATGTGGTGTGTGTACTGCACAAGATTATATTCATTGTGTTATATAATTTAATTTATGGATATTTATATCATAATTGTATTATCCTTATTTCATGTGTGTATGTTTCTTAAGTTACCAAATCGATAAGGGTATTTGAAATTTCAATTTCCACTCATTTGGCTTTACGAATACATAATTGATTATTTTACTCCAAGATTATGTGTGGAATCACTACTCATTTGTTTAGGTCATAATTTTCACTCCCCTTTCTATGGATATAATTTTGAATACACATAATCAATCAATTTATAATTTCTTATGTCATCCATATGAACTTGATAAGAGTAAATTTTAACTCAATCTACATTTGTTGAGTTAAGCATCAAATTCATTGGTGTTGTTTTTACAAGAATATGTGTGAATGTCCTCGGATTTATTTACACTAAATATCCAATATTATTGAGTGTATTTATATTTTTCACACATAATTATGTTGTTGATTTATCCTTAACCTAAGGATATGGTCATTATAAGAGAATTCATCTCAATTTACAATCCATTGAGACATCTTTGTTGTTATACACCAAATCACTTTTATGTGGTGTATATAATGTACATTGACATAGTATATCATGAATCCCTTTATTCTCATGATATTTTTATGTATTAATTACCTCAATTATTTGTATTCAAGTTTCTCTATTTTTGTTGGGAACTCTAAGTAAAATATCATTTTAACAGTTTTGAAGATTTATTATTCTAAATCTTTTTCATTAATGTCCTTGTTTTAAAAATGGTTGTAAGGATGTATTTATATGAACATTAAATATTTAAATTCAAAATTCCTTTTAAATGTTTAAAAGTGGTATGGTACACTTTGATTTAAAAATCTTTTTTAACTGGCTTCTTGACAAATAGTGTGACTTTTAAATGTTTTCAAGAAAAAGGGGGATATTTCTCTCAATAGTTTGATGATTATTCTAATCTATGTCAATATCCTTCATTATTCTCAATTGAGGTAAAACTTATACAATACAATCTTCCATATTGTATTGAATGAGTTATGTTTGACTGTGGATGTGATATTTTTATACCATTCATGGTTTTTAGTAAAAGTATTGACATTTTGTATGCTAGTTTTAATACAAATGTTTATGTTATGTTTCAATATTTTCATATGAGGAATGTATTGGACATAGTAAGTTACGGGTGGAGCCCTCTATAGATCCTCGATTTTTCAGTAGGTCTCATGAGACAAACTAGTGTCTTGGCACGACGCGTTGACAAAATCTTATTTGTAGTCTTGGCATGAGGCCTTGGCTATGTGGTTATGATAGTCTGTCATTATGAATTCCCTCATCATGAAAGTCATTATTGATATTGCATGTGATTATTCGACTAGTAGAATATCCATGTGAATAACTAAATGGAATTATTTCATTTTATATCTTCTATATTATACTAAAGTTCAAGTTTAAATGGATTTTGTTTTAGTTATACATTGCCTTAAGTGTTTGTGCTTATCTATGAAAGCTTATGCTATATTGTTATCCTTACTGAGCATCTAAGCTCACCCCTTTAAATGTTTTATTTCTCCTAGGATGTGAAGAAGTAATTTGTGAATGACCAGCAGGGATAGTATGATGGGATATGAAGACAAGATTTTGTTGTAGTTTTTTTACCTTATGATGTAATGTAAAACTTATGAATGTATCTAGTACATACAAGGCTACTAAACTAATCGATCTTTCGAGACATGATACTTTATGATCATGCCAATGTTATGTAATAATGCACCAACTCTGGGTAACTGGGGTCAGGGCATTACAACATGCGTACTCTATTGTGTTTGTCACTATCATAAAGGCAATTACTTCCCTTTTAATCAGGATTTGCGCCTTTTGTGCTAGTCGCCATCCCCTGGCCTATGGAATGTGGGCTTGGGGTAATCACGACACTGGCCCTAAGGACTGGTCGTGACAATAATATCCCCAAATTCAAACATAACTTCTTCAAACTTGTTTTTTCGCCACAAAACATTGATAAGGTGAGTGGTTTTACATCAAATAGCATTCCCAATACGATCCAGAATCATCAACAGTTGTTCCTCATATGAAATATCATGCTCCACCAGTATGATATATGAGTTTAGTAAATGTGAAGGGTTAGATATATACTTCCTTAGAATATATACATAGAACACATCATGAACATGAGATAGGTTTTATGGAAGAACCAATATAATTACTACTATCCTAATATGATTAAGAATTTAAAATGGATCGATATATATTGGGATTAGTTTTTCTTTCTTACCAAATATCGTAACTCTCTTTCATGGATAAATTAATAGAAAAAAGTTGCCACAAACATTAAATTTTCGACCACACTAGTGATTATCATCATAACATTATGGATAAATCTGATTTTCATAGATTTGTTTCAAAATTGATCTTACCTTATATTCCATTTCTTCATCTATATTAGGTCCCAATATCATTCTTCATAAAAATTTTTCATAGTATGAATTAGATCCATATTTCATTCCATAGAGGTATTATAATGATCCATATGAATGATGGAATGGAATGAATTATTGTATGAAAACTCAATGAGAAGAAAGTGTTGATCCAAACCACTATTGAAATATAATGAAAAATATTTCAACATGTCCTCTTGGGTTTGAATTGTTCTTTTACAAAGACTATCCAACATCGGACGATACGTAGTGCTGAAAGATAACTCTATAAAAAGATATTTCTTAAATACTTCTCTAGAATTTTGAGGTAAACCCCAGGTTCCAATTTGACACAATTGAATTTGGTACTCCGTCCTCCCTTACCACTTCGTTAAATTATTTCTTGAATATATGATCCATAGATATGTTTTCTCTCATTGTATTAATTTCTTAAGACATAGTAAAGTAATAACTACAACTCATATATCATTATTACCTTAAGATATTTTTGGGGAGTCCAAAAAATTCATGATGATTTTTTCCCATTTCAATTATAGTATGGGTAATTGATGTAAAATCTCCTTAAAATTTTTTCATTCTACCTTAACTTTCTGAAAATCCAAGCGTTAATTGACAAACATGTTGATATATCTCTTTATTCCATACCACTAGTGATAATATTTCAAATCTATATACATCATCCTACTTCCTAAATGAATAGAGAATTAATAAGTTTGAGCTTCCTCTAACAACTCATTATTAAAGTCTGATATAGATGGAACACATACACGGTTCCGAAAACATTCCATTCCATCATGATCAAGGTTAATCGTGGGTACATTTTTAAACTTATTTTTCAGCTCTATATCCTTTTTTAATGCCTCTTAAATATTCACTTGGATAGATTATTGAACATTAAACTGTGTAAGATAAGATTTCCCCCGTCCTTCATGATTTCTAGATCCGCCCATTGAAAATCTAGAAATATTGGATCTTTTGTAATCCTCATTATGGATATGCTAGTATGATCAATTCAACTCAATTAATCATCCATCTTATTGACTCTCCCATTGTGGTAATGTTTTGATATGTGATAATATTTAATTATCTCTAACCATATTAGTTGTCACATATTTAACTCCTTTTAGGTGGATATATACATTATACTTTAATGATCAGTATATATATCACAAATTATTCAATAAAGATAATTCTTATATATAATTAATTATAAAAATAGAGCATCTAGATGCAAATCCCGAGTTGAATAAATTTCTCATGAATCATAAATTTTCATGTTGTATAGGATATAAATATTTCATTTTTCATAAGAAAGCATCTCAATAACTTCTTGGATGACTCACTATAGATTATAAACCCTTATACACTATAGGGTAATGTAAGCACATTTGAGATAAATAGTCTTCTCTTTAGTTCCATGAAATTTTCCTCACATTCAATTTTCCAAAGGAACCCAGCTCCCTAGTCACGAGAAAATATATACAAACAATCTATAATATCATAGTATTATGAGATAAATATGTATCTCAGTCACTATTGTTGGTCTAGTACATCATTCAATTGCTTCGGTCATTGATAGAACTATTGATATTCCCTCTCTTGAGATTATATGACCCAAAAAGAAATATTGTTTCTACCAAAATTCACACTTTGTAAATTTTTCATAATGTTTATCCTTATTTGTGGTATTTAGTATAATTATAAAGGTATTTTCATATTCTTACTTACTCTTTCAATATATAATATTACTATCTGTAAAGACTGCCATGAACTTATCTATGTAATTTATAAATATTCAATACCTTAAATACATAAAGATATATGGGGAATTAGTTAGACTAAATGCCATATTTTTTATTTATATTGTCCATACATTATACAGAATGTTTTATTGTCTATATCATCCTTCTTGACAGTCAATTGATGATATCCAGAATGAATTCCAATCATGGAAAAGTATTGATCTCTGTGATGTTGATCCAACATGTCTTAAATACGGGGAAGATGATACTTGTTTTTAATTGTGATATTTTTCTATTCGTGATATGTAGAGTCTCTTTGATCCAAATATCTTTTTATAAAAATGAACTGTAAAACCCCAAGATGAAACATTTGGATGAATGTGTCCCTTATCAGGGTCTTCCTAGAGTAGCTTCTTCAATTCCTGATACTCAATCGAGGCCATTTTATAGTGAGTGTCTGAAATTAGTATGGCACCATGTATGATTTATATTTCGAAATAAACTTAATTATATGGTGGAATTATATGAACCCTTTCAAGAATACATGAATAAATTTCATCACAATAGAAATATCATCAATGTAAAGTTTCTCCTCAACCATTTCAGATAAACACACCTTCTGAATGGGAATTAATACCCATACAATGGTTGTGATCGCTATATAATGTTCATACTTATCATCACATGTATAGACTATCATATGTTGGTTATGAATATAAAATGTGACTTAACATCCTAGAAATTTCATGTGGGATTTATGTAGATAAAACCAATACATACCCAAGATTACATCATATTCAACGAGAGGAAGAATGAAATATTTATAGGAATAACATTCCCACCAATGTAAAATGGATAAGAATCATAGAAATGAGATGAAATCATTGTACCATTAAATGTATCACTCTTAATTATTCAAATAATTGTTTGGTTGGAATTTTTATTATCTTATAAAATTATTCACATATGAAATAATGGGTAGATCTAGATTCAAATATGATATTATTTGTTCTAGAGTGTATGGAATGTGTTTATTTAACCACATCATTATTTCTCCCCTCAATAAAAATACTGATTTCATGAAATTTCCATTTATATATTGGGTTATGTAATTTTTTATGTCGATCATCATCATTAACCTTTGAATTTATGAATTTTTTAGCATAATGATCATAATACTTACATTTAAAACAGTAGAGTGTTGGTGGTGTATTTTGTGAAAATTTCACTTTATTATCATCATTAGTTATCTTATTCACATCATGCCAGAAATAAATTTCCTGATAACCTTCCCATCCACACATAAAAAAATTACTATCCCCCTTACGATAATTTCTTCTAGGATTCATCCCATAATATGAGAATAAAGGAAATCCCATATTATTTTCTCCATGGGGCTTAGATTTGACATTGAATTCCATTTTTTTCTTATTATCAAACCCATGAGCTTCATATGTAAATAAAAACACCATTTCCCCCTTGATATCACAAATAAAAATCACTTAATTGATATATATGTATATTATGGATAATACCCTTCAGATACTTGTTTTAATGAACTAAATAATTGATCTACCTATATTTTTTTTAGATGATAATACCTTAATAATACATGTAATGTCATGTAAAATTTAACTCATAGATATTTTTCATTTATTTTCTTTTGTTATAGAACCTAATTCTTTTTATTTGTATGAATAATACAAAAAATTACTTATTGAAAAATTATTTTGTAAAATATTCTCAATCCATGAAGTCGTGTACATTTTTTTCCTCATATTCTTGATAACATTACACCACTGATCCACTACACCTTTGAAATAATAGATATCCAAAATTAATTTTTCATTTTCCAAACACTGGAGAATAGAAAATTTCATTTCACTAATGTTGATCCATTTTTTATAAACTAGTGTCTCAGATGACCCAATAAAAGTATATTAACATTGACTTATAAGGTAACCAATAGAATATTGTTCACACCTTTGTTATTTTGAAAATACAACATGATTCATGGATTAAGAAAGTTGCACGATCATTGTAATACAATTTTTAACTCTATCTCCAATAACACATAGATCATCAGGAGGAAAACCATTTCATTTTCTATCATAATTATAATTAATATAATTAATTTTGGTTTAATCAATCGACTAAAACCAAAAATCATAGTGTAAGAAAAAATAATCCTCAGGGGAAACCACATAATCCGTAAAACCCACTTATATGATTCCTAAATTATGGAAAATTATTCTTAATCTATGACACCTTAAATTTAACCTAGTACATTCATAATGATCATCTATTTAAATATTTTATTATGGTTTGTAAATATTTTTTTAATTTTCATAGAATATCCCCTAGGAGTGTTGAACTAGGTGTGCAGTATGGACTATTGTCTTGCACTAGGTAATGGTTGAGTCTAGCTCAATATTCTGTTTTAGAATTTGTTACCTCTAGGTACTTATATTATAGTGTAACATCAAGTTATAATATTCATACAGGAATGTAATTTTGTTGAAACCACTGACTCTATCCTTTACCAAAATTCTAATATATCTTCTTATTCTTTACCTCATCCTTAGACTTATCCTTTAACATTTTTTAGTGGTCTCACTAAGGATTTATCATTTCTGTTTCAAAATGATAACTAAACCTATCATTTTATACCAACTATATCAACCCATTTTTAACATAAATATGTAATAGATAATTTTTATAAATATAAATTACATTATAGAACCAAGCTATTAATGATCGTAAATGTTTAGTGTTTTTGGATGTTTGGAAACAAAAAAAATTAGTCCATATATAAACTACATAATCTGCCACTATATCCTTTATAGATAGAACAATTCATAGACTTATCATGCAAAATAAATTTCATCATAATATAAAAAAATGAAACATATATAAGTGTGACCTCAGATTCCTAGAAAGGGTAAAAAAGTGAGATATATAAGAATAACATGAATATAAGGGATTGATTACATGGTCCTATCATTTCAAAACCATACCCTGTATATCAAATATCATAATATTGAGTCATGGAATAAAGACTAAAATTTCAAAATACATGATTCCAAATTGAAACAATGAACACGATCCATGGGAGAATATAATCTTATAATAAGTATATTTTTGGCACACAATTAAGCATAAAAATCATATTTCAAGGCTTCCCACCACGACATTCATAATATGTTTGGCATGGGATAACCATCTTTGTTCCTACATTGGGATTGGGATGACCTCCCATGTACCCTATTTTGGGTTTGGGTTAACCACTATTGTACCCTCCATTTCAATCATGGTCTAACCAGACATGTACCATTTTAGCTCAAATATTATATATCATTACCCAATACATTGGAGGGAGATATAGGTCTTATCGATCACATGATGAAAATAATACATATGTGTGCAACAAAAATATAAATCATTATTCACATCAGAGACTTTGAAAATAATTAGACATTATATTCATTAATCAATTCCTTAAACCATAAATTGTGGAAAAAGAAATGGATTTATAATCATTTTATCATGGTATAGCTAGTGGAAAAGAAATGAGTTTCATAAACATATTTATATCATAAACATAAACCACCCATAGACGGAGTAAGAGTGGTGTCCTTGGTTCATATCCTCAGTAACTCCCAGGTCACATCAATAGTTTTAATCATATATAGAAAATGATTTCAAAAAATCATTTAAAATTGTTTTTAAATAAAATGTCTATTCTGATTTGAAAATTAATTTTTAAAATATAAAAAAAATTCAAAATCTTTCTCATATTAAAAAAAATTATTTCAAAAATAAATATTTCCCAAATATTATAGAAAAAATTTTCATTGAAAACATATATAAAAACATGTAAATTAATCTTGAAATCATTGATTAGGCATGATAGGGGGAAATACTCTTTAATCCATGAAAGTTACAGACAGTTATTCATTTTATGTTTTTGGAAAAATCCAAATTAGAATTGTATGCAAAACAACATGAATATTCCTTTAAAAAATATAACAAATCAAGAATGGTTAGAAACAATTTGTAAATTATTTTTAAAAAGTTAAAAAAATTTATTAAAAATACTTTTATGAATAACGATTTAGGATGTAAAATGTGTTTTCAACTGAAAATATAATTTTTATTAAAAACTTTATTTCTGAACTCTTTAGTTCATGAAGAAAGAAAAATGAAGGGGAAAATTATTCTCATGAAATAACCATATAAGAATATAATTCATTTGTTTCTTGAGAAATTGGTCATAATATTTTATCATAGGAAACATAGTCATAAATAATCTAAATAAATAATGATATTGCAACATAAAATATTTTCCACATTAGTAACATTGAAAACTAATCCATATTAATGAATATATTAAAATAAAATTAAAATGTAATTATAATATAATTATAATAGATAAATTCATGGTAATACACTTCAATTTTGATGTACATACACCACATAGAATAAAAAAATTGTGAATTTTCATATGTCTCCCCGAAATAATAGAGAGTCATGAAATCCATTACCTTATGTCTTGATTACTGTCATACAGATTGAAACCTCATGTATAACAAATATAATATTGTTATACATATATTATAGAAAAATAATTTAATATATCTTACCATATATTATTTTTTTTTACTTTTTATTGACGATTTTTTAACAATTCCAAGATAAAGTTATGTTTTGGGTAATAACTACTTTCCTTTTCATATACGTTTTGATTTTTTAATTTATTTGTCATATTAATTTGATGATTATTTAATAATATCCATAATTTTAATTATTATTTAAATATAATATATATATATTATATATGTATATATATTAATCCATAAAATTTAGTTATATAAAATGAAATACAGTGTTCATGGAAACGGTAGGTCATACAAATGAATGAACTTCGTTTCCATTTTCTTTTAGAATTGAATAAATAATGTTAGCTGATATATTATCATCCATTAATAATTTATATTTCACATATATCACATATTTTCATTAAAACCATCATTATTACCTTCCGTGTAATGTCTAAATGAATCACATCGCTTCACGAGGTGGTAGTTCGTTATACAGAAAAGTGACATTATCATATTCTCAAAAAATGGAGAGTATGAAGTTATGTATGATATAATTAATCCATAAGTAAAATAATATCATATATATCCTATATAAATTATAATTCCATCATTATTTCTATCCTTGAATGGTGGTAATGGAAAAAGTGAATTAGATTGGTTCACGAGGTGGTAGTACGGCATACACATGAATACTGATTTTTTAACCCACTTGATGAATGTGGATATGGTTATAGGTAATTAAATTTTCATAAAAACAAATAATAAATTTTACTAAGATTATTTATTTATATATGTATTCCATAATATACATTTGAGGTGGTTTTTTAATAAATAAAAAATACAAGTTGACGAATGATTCTTCTTCTTCGGGTATCCTCCTTATGTTTTCACCAAAATACATACTAGGTTAGATTTATGTACAAAATAAGTTTTATAGGATAATTTTTCATAATTTTGAATTTTACTTGGGATGTTATTTTATAAAATAATTCTTTTTATGTGTTAATAAGAGAGGATAGCGGTGACCATTTATAAGTGAGGTGAGTGGTATGCTTGTAATTTATTGAAAGAAAAATAGTGTACCTAAATTTTTGAAAATTTTAAAAGGTTAAAAATTGCTCAAATAATAACCATAGACATGATAATCTCTATATATGTTCAAAAAATATATTTTATAAAATGGAATAGGTAATTTTAACCCTTATCTTTTTATTTTAACCCCCCAGTAAATCCATTTTTACCTTAACAATGGTAAATAATTTTTTTCATTTTTATTATTAATGATGGTCAAATTTTAATTAGAGATTATTATATAATAAAAATTATTTTGATCCCAAATATGGAATCTAGTTTTTAATATTCCAATATCATAAGTGGAAAAATTTAATAAAAAATTAATCATGTGTACATGACAAGAAAACTGGTTTTTTAAAAGACAATTTTCAAATGTTTACAATGTTTTTAAACCAAAATTAAATAATAAATTGAATAAAATGACCTAAATTTTATTAATGTATGTATTGTTGATGTAATTTTATTTTAAAATCAACATGAAATATAATGTATCTTTATAAATAGATTAAACAAAAAGGTTGTTTTAAATTAAATTTTAGTATTTTTCATTATTCATCAAAATATGAAACATTTCCGGAAAAATATAAAAAATACATCCTAATATTATTTTGAAATTATGTTTTAAAAAATTAAGATTATTTTCTTAATTTAATTTTAATTTTTTATAATCATCATTATTAATGTTGAAAAAAATAAATAAGAAATTTCTTTTTAGGAAAATTGGATTTTCAAAACATATAAAGATTTTACAAAAAAAAATAAGTAAATTTTTTTTCAATATGTGTACATTATTTAAAACCATTAAATTAATATTTAGAATTTATTAATTAATATTCATGCTACTAATTTTAATGTAAAGGCTAATTCGGCCTCATTTAAATAACTATATTAATAACAGATCTTGGTTATGTTAACCTTAAATGTCATGTGTCACGCAATATAACCCATTATTGCAATTAGAGAATGAATAAATTGATTTTTCCTATAATGAAATCTATAAATGAAATTTAATAAATTAGGAAAAAAAATTATTCATAAAAACATAGGGTGTTATAATGTTTATTCTATGTGTAACCCTGAGGGTTAACCCATGTGTAAGAGTGATATTAATTTTTTTTCCAAGTTTCCCATATATTTTAGGTATGATTTATATGAGTTCTAAAAGTACCATTCAAGAAAATGTTTTGTTTTCATGTGTAAATTATTTATTTATTATGATCAAATAATAATGTGATAAAGGTAATTATTTATCGGTTTTAAGATATTTTCCTAGACTAATAGATTTCATTTTTTATGTCCCTTACTAATATTTTTGTACTCATATCACATTATAAGACGTTTTTCACCGGATTTAATGATGTTTAAGGGAAAAGAATAAGTCAATATGAAAGTGATGTTGATTTTTCAAGAAAATAAAACATGTTTATTATTATATTTTTTGTTTCCTGGGAAAATGGAAACAGAATATAAGTGACCACTTAGTAATATATGGGTTCATTATATTAGAGTAATGACCTAACTATCAAATACTCTAAGCTTAAAAGATATTTTGGATTGAAAGAGATGAATTCTAGTATAAAGACACTAGATAATGTAATATTTAAGGATGTTTCCTTACACATTATCCTCATGGTATTCAATTAATAACACAATACTAATCAAAACTGTAGAACAAAGGCTAAGAATTATAACTATTATTGATATGATGATAAATATGTATCAATTTTAAGGATTTATATGAGATTATACATTAAGGTAATATGGTCGTTGGGGTTATATAGTTATTGGGATTATATATATTTTTAGACTCATATGGTCATTGGGAATATATATTTATTGGATTTATAATACCATTATGATTATATTGTAATTGGGTATAATACCATTATAATTTATATAAAAAGAAATGATATGATATAATTAAAATTACATTTTCAAAAGAATTATTTTAAGGTAATGTTAATTTTATAATAATAAATTAATCAATTTAAAAATATCATTATGAAAATATGTTATATTTTAGAATATGAAATAATATATTTACAATCCCCTATTGGTAGTAACTAGATAATAAAATACTATAAATTAATTTTATGATTGAAAAATTAATTATTATTTATATATTATTTTTATTTGATTTTTTACATAAATATTATTATTAATTTATTCTACATTCAAAAAACATATTATCAAAAAGGTAAATAATTTTTGAAAAATTAAATTCATTATAATCTTAATATGATTTTTTAGTATTTTTTCTGAAAATTGATTTATGAGTAAAAATTGAAAAATGGAGATTTTATAAGAACTGTTTTTTTTAAATTATTTTATATTGAATGTACTATAATATTTTGGAATTTTTTAATGTATGATAATATATATTTTATTCACATATTCAAAATAACTCTATATGAAGAAAAATTATATTTTATTTAGGTATACTTTTATTTTAATGCTTAAATACATGATTTTCTTAAAAAATACTCTTTTTTATTTCTTTTTATAGAATTATATTTACATAAATTTAGTATAATTATATAAATTGATTCATTAAAAATATATTATATATTTTTAATTTTGTGTTTAATATTTTGAGTTAAATTAAATATTTGGTCATTAAGAATAGTAAAAATGCTAAAAATGTATCAACGTAATAATGTATAAATAGGGATAATTAAATTAGAATTTAAGTGATAAGACCAAAATATTATTTTAATTATTATTTAATGTTTTATCTTTGTCCCTTATCACGTTAGTATTGATATATGATTGTTTGGGATCCAATTTCTCATGATTAAAACTATAACATTAAGAAGATTAGAAAAATTACAAGTGTGACACTCCCCTCACTAAAAAATGGGCACCTCATTTCCATACTTACATAAACCTTTTGTGTACTCTATTCCATCCAATACCTACCCTATCCTCTCCTCAACATCCATTCCCATGTCCAAGATTTATTTGTCTTCTCAAAAGACCAACCATGTAAATTATAAGGTGTAATCCAAAGTAGATTTATGAGGTGAAACTATCTGTCTAAACCAAACAATTTCTAGTGAATTTTTACTATAACACATTAAAATATATTTTAACAACTATAAGTTAATTTTATCAGTATAATATTTAGACTAAAATTTTATTATATTTATATAAAAACCATTCTATCTATTTTCAATCATATGAAAAATGAAAAATCACTCTTACGTACAGGTGGACTACCACATCCATAAGGCAATGTGTTTAACTTTCTATCACTACCTCACACTAATGGTTATGAAGATGGAATTATTAAATATATAATATTTTCAGAAATTTTTTATGATTCTATAAAGTTAATATATTACTAACCATATTATCATTTCTGTTAGTTGGAAAATTGATAATTTCGCTAGTGCGTATGTGTAGAATACCACATCTATGAAGAAATGTGGTTTATTTTTCATTTTTACCTTTTAAGGATAGTAATAATGATTGAAATTGTGAATAAATATGACACTAATAAAATATTTATGATTCCAAAAAAATAAATTATTATCTACATCATTAATTTTTATACCATTATAAAAATGAAAATATATTTCATGAGCACATACTGATTACGATTTCCATCAAACAATGTGGTTAGTTATACATAACTACCTTACATGTTTTGTTTTAAATGTGAATGTAGTGAATAAATATTATTATTATAAATTTTTTATAATTTTTATGTTAATGCAACAATTAAACCTTTTACCACTGTCAATGCACCGATGTTATTTTATGGTTATGTATCAAATATCCTCAAAATAACTAATATAACCTTAACATAAAACTTAACTAAATAAAAATATCCCTAAATTACATAAAAAGATAATTATAGTTTAATTAACATGAAAATGGTTCTTAATCGATTAAATAATTGATATAATTTTATTATTCAGGATAAAAGAACATTTCATTCTAGAAGGTATTTAATGAAAATAATCTTTCGTTAAAACAATGTTTTAAAGTATTCCTTTCAAAACTTTCTCATCTATGTCATGATATTTTATATATTTTCAATAAATTTCTTGTTTATGATTAAATTATTTATAATGTTCACTCACAACATGAATTTATTTAGCATGTTTTAAAAATTAATCGTTCTAATGTTTTCTATATGGGTCATTTTTAACTTTTTACAAAAGTATAAAAAAAATGTTTATCTTAACATATATTGTTTTATAGCCTCTTTCCACTATAATAGACATTATTAATTAACACGACTCCACTACAATAAAAAAATAGTATGAAAATAATAAATTATTTCTTATATTCTAGGAATTTTACATTATTTAGTATTTTTTATGGAAAAAATTTTATATCCTCCTACGAGTATTCAAAAATGAAACGTGTTTTTTCAAATGAGTATTACAATGTTTTTATGATCAAAATGTAAATTATTGCTAATTTTACATTCCTAATAAATTACATAATCATTATAAATTATGAATGAAGATCCCAATATTAGTGATGATGTAGTGTGATCCCAACAAATATCTATAATGAATTTTATAATGAATAGTCTTTGAAGGTGAAGATTAGGGAGATAAACTAGATGGTTACTCTTGGATATTTAAATAGGATTTAGTTATATTAACACTAGTTAAACAAGATTGAACTAGAGTTATGAATATTATGTTGTAGGATAAATAATTTATTCCTATAAACTATTTTTTTTAAAATATTTTCATATCATGAGGGAAAAAAAGTTATGGAATTTTAATACTGAATGATTTGTTTTTATTAGGTCTCAGATCCCTCATATTTTTTATTTTTTTCTATCAAAATAATGGGTTATAAATATTTTCATTGATTAATGTTTGATATTTTTATATGTATATGTTTTATTTATGTACAGAATGTTTAATTATTAAAAATGAATATGTTTCCAAATTTTTTTATATTTTTCATTACATTAATTGGAATCCTTTACTTTTATATACCATGCTGATATTTTTTTCTCATCCCATTTTTTCAAAAAAAATTATAGGCTATAATGATGGGTAAGAACTATTATGAATTATATTTCTGAATAAAGAAAATTATCATTGAATAAAGAAATTCTATTATATATGAAATAGGAGTGTAAACATAAGAATCCTGGTTTTATAAAAAATGGAAATTTTATAATAGTATTCCATTTATAATGTAATGTTTTTTCCTAATTAAATAATCCTTTGATCATAAATGATAATAGAAATATAATAGTGTAAATAATTTTTTATAAATCATGTAATTAGGGGGTTTATTATGTTATGGGTCATTATAAAAGATGTCCAACACATATGGATTTGAATAGTATGGTCAATGGGTTCATAAAAAGGGAGAAAGATCATATCTTTATTAGATCAATTTTCAATAATCGGTTCATGTGAATATTAAAAAGAAATAATAGAAATATGGGGGATATATAAAATTTATGGATTCTTATAAGGTTAATTCTTGACCATGGATGAATGATTAGGCTTAATAATAGACTGTGTATCCCATCAATTCCAGAATATGAGGTTTTAAAAGAAGATCACAATTTATCATTCTCTATTATAAATGTTACTATGATAATTTATAGATATATGAATGATAAATTATGGTGGGAAAACATATATAGAAATATTTTAGAGCATCTATCTCGATTCTTCGTATTCCAATAAGTTAAGGTTAATTGAAAAATTTTATGTAGAATTTTTTGCCAATGTCCATACTCGAATGAAAATGGGAAACCATCATGATGAATTTTATTATGTAAATATCCATGAAATCTAATGGTTACAATTTTTTTGGGGTTTACTCAATTGAAATATAAAATAAGAACATTTTATTTCAATTAGATAGGATTATGTTGGGTCACAATAATTCCCTAGATACTTATTTTTTATAAGACAATACACATATTCAAAACCATTATTATATTTATAATACTTATTATCCATGATATATTTAATTTATTTTATAACATTTTCAAATTCTATTTTTTGATGTTTCTTAGGTATTCTTTCCATTTTTCAATACCCTATCTAGATTAATGAAAGGATAACATAATAATTATTACTAGAAAGATATTCTAAGTAAATATTTATAATTTTACTTTGTAAAAATATTCTATAAAAAATATATAATACATTCATTGTTATTTTATTTTTCATAATTTTTGAAAACTATATATTTTTGTATGTGTTAATTTTTTATATAATGAGCAGTGTAGTATTGCTGGAAAAACGTTATATGAAAAATATGTAAAGTGTATATCCAATTGAATGATAGTTAATGTTTCTAATAAATTTACCACTAAACTTCAGAAACATGGAATCTGACCATTGGAGCTTTTATAATTTTTTTGTATAAATATAAACAATAGCTCAAGTGGAATAATTATTGAGTGATAAGTTATCTAAAGATACAGATATTTTCAATATTTGAAACAACTAATTGTTGATAATTTTTTTGTATTTCCTTTAGAGATATTTTCTGAAAGTAAAAGTGTGTGCGGATTTGATTGAAAATATTCAGTATATTTACATTTAATTATTTTTTTATGATTATATTTATTATGGTAATATAGGGCAATGAGTATAGAGAGTTTTTCATATCAGGTTGGTTGAGGGACTTCCAAAGAAAGATAAAGTTAATTATAATCAGGTTGATTAGGGAATTATACGGTTTTGGATGATAAACATGCAAATAGGATTAAAATCAAGGATACCAAAATTTGTCTTTACAAACATCATTATAAATTTGGGTTAAAGTTTATGCCCCACTTATTAGAGGAATTTTAATTTTTATTCTAACACATTTTATAAAAAGTGAGTAATATTTTGTTATATTTATTATTACATTAAAATTTATCATTATACAGTTTTTATTTTTATACTATGAATAAATTTCATAAGTTTCAATTTATAAATATTTTATTAAGTTAAAATATTTTTGTTAAATTTTTTTATTTAATCTAATTTTACTTATTATAAGTGGTCATTATGAATGTATACAATATTGTGATTCTATTTTTACATATAAAAGAGTGTGAATTTTTTAATAGTTTACAAAACTAAAATTCACTCAGTACCCCCTATTACAGTATTTTTATTATATATTCCAATGAAAAAATTTGGTATTATAGTTGGACAATACATATATTTACTTAAACTAACCATGTTTTTAGAGATTAGTATTGTTTTATATGGAGGTTTTGCCTATTGAAACTTTTGAAATCTTGAATGTTATTAGACCCCCAGTCTTTGAAGGTTCGTATTATAAATATTTGAGAGATCATATGAATACTTTTATTATTAACACAAGTTTTGATAATTTTGTTATGATGTTTGTTAAATAGAATATACCTGATAATTTAGTGAAAAAATTTAATAGAGGAGATCATATGGGATTCCAATTATGTTACAAGGTTTTATGAATATTGTTGTGTTCAATGGAAATAAATATATATAGTTGGATAATTCTTTTGAAAAAAACCAAAAATATCTAGATTAATATTGATGTTACTCATTTTAAAAATTCTAATGATTTAGAAACTAAAGGATAAATGCTTTGTGCTTATTATCAGGATTTTTATTTCCTACAAGGTGAGTCAGTTACTAAGATGAATCAAAGGATTATGACTATTGTAAATATATTATATTATATTAGGTAGAAAGTGTTTTAAGATGAAAAACTTATTAAAAATACAATTTATAATAAACCGAAAGATTGGGAATCTATGGAGAATTCTATATGTGACATAAACATTTAACAAATATTATTTTAGTTGACCTCATTGGATCTTTTACTCAATATGAGAGTCGGTTCAAAATAGATGAAGACAAATAATAGAATAACAATAGAGTAACATTTTTTCTACTTCTGGAATAGTGGTAGATAAATAGGCTAATCCTAGTGAAAATGCCTCAAAATCCTAAAAGTATAATAAGAAATTTAATGTTGGATCAGATATTAGTTATTCATATGAATGTTAATGTGAAATTTCATAGCTGGAAAAGGGAACGAATAAGATAGTTTATAAGAAATATTTTCGTTATATGAATAAAAATAATCATAAAGATATAATTGAAAATAAAGATACTTTTGAGGTAGTTTGATTTGAGTGTATAAAACTAGGAAAGATTATACCTAATTTTCCAAGGATGAACATAAATGTTAAAAGTTAAAATAAATATCATAAGGGGAAAGGTAATAAAATCATGAAGGTTCTAGACACATAGAGTTCTAGTGGAGGAGACACATCTTCATAACGTTATTCAGATTGAAGTAGTGATAAATAGAAGGTTTTTAGATTTATGTTGGAATTCCAAAGACTAATCAATTTTTAATGGGTATGGGTTTCATTGAATCTGTAAGAACTATACCATTAAATGTATATTTCACTGATTCTATTAATGAAGAATTCATTTCATCTTATTTGAAAGAAGAAAAATATGCTACATTAGAATATGAGGATAGCATACCATATTTTGAACAAATGATTAGATATATAATTTTAATTCAAGAAAATAAGTCAAAAGTTATGGGTTAAAATTATTATGGTAAATAATATCATTCTAAATCCAATAATATAATTTCAAAACATAATTTCAAATTTTATATACTTACATTTGAGTAAGATTCAAAATCTATTTCTAGCTCAACTATTGATGATAAAAATTTAGTAACAAAACATAATCTTAAAATACATAGTCCCAAAAAAATTTATACAATTTTACATTCGAGAAAGACTATTTTGATAATCAATACAGATATTTTAAACCACATAATAAAATTTATAAATAAATTTATACCTTATGAAAATTTCATTTTTAGTTGAGTTATTTATTTCCAAAAAAATCTATTTTTATACAAAATTTAAATTAAGGGGATATTGGGAAACAAATTCATTAAATCATGTCCAATTTTTAGTTCTTATAAAGGAAATATTTTTAAATAATTATTACTTGAAAAACATAAAAACATGTGCGTATATGTATTTCCATAGTTTAATTTTCTAAAATTTCTAAACCAAAGTAATTATTATTTACCAAAAATTAGTTATCTTAATTTAAATGGAAAGTCATGGTATAACTATAAAAAATATATGGTATATGGATAGTGGATAGTAAAGGAATATAACTGGAAACAAAAATAACTTCCAGATAATCCATATGATAATAGGTAGAAACGTAAATATTGCTTAAAATTCTCAAGGATAACTATTTATAATTGGTGATGTTTAATTTTTTTGGTAAATAATTAATAAATTATTTTTTTTATTTTGTAGTACTTAAGCATAATATCATCAGCATAATCAAATTATGTGATGATAGTTTCCTTGTAAACATAAAAAAAGATAAATGCATTTTTCAATATTTAGAAGGGATGTTCATTATTTCTACAGATATGGATGAAATGTTTTTCACTACAAACATAGATGACCATAGAAACTAAGATATACCTTATTTAAATTCAATAGTAGAAAAATATTGGTTGTGGAAATTAATTTTATGAAATTCTAATGTTTTAAAAATAGTAGATCTTTCTAATAAATTACTTGGGCGGGATTTCAAGGATCGTGGATTTAATTCTGCAAAATTATATAAACCTGATCAATATGGTAAGAAAAATAAATTAGTATTTAAATCTATTGTTTAAATTTCATCAACAAAATAATTAAAATTATTGTACATGGATTTATTTTATCTAACTAAAATTGTAATAATTGGAGGAAAACATTATACTTATGTCATGAAGGATGATTATACTAGATACACTTGGTTCTATTTTCTATAATTTTATTTATAATATCTTTTATTAAAAAATATCTTTGTTTAAAAATGATAAAAAAATAAATTTGGTTACTATTATAAGTGATCATGCTGGTCTGTTTAAAAATATTTATTTTGATACTTTTATTAGAAAAAAAGGTATTACACACAAATTATATGTTCCTATAACACCATAAGAAAATATTTTAGTTTAATTGATAAATATAATTTGTTGATAAATTATTATAAACATGTGGAGTGGAAACCCTGTTACATATCATTTTTTTGGATAAAACTATTAGTACTTATTTTTATACTATAAATCAAGTTTTACGTTGACATTTTTTTAATAAAACTCTTTATGAGTTATGGATTGGAAAAATCAAAAAAAAATTTAATTTATAGTTTTTTATATAATGTGTTCATCATAAATACTAAACACAATCTATATAAATTTGAGTGAAAATCGAATGAGGATTATTTCACGACTATTCTACAATTAGTAAGGCATATCATGTTTTTATCAAAATAAAAAATACTATTATATAGATTATTCATGTTATGTTTAATGAAATTGAACCTTTTATTTTAAAATATTTGGAAGGTTTGACATCATATAGTGTTTTTGTAACGCCCCGACCCCAGCTACCCAGAGTCGGTGCATTACTTCTTAACAGTGGCATGATCACAAAAGATCAAGTCTCGAAAGACCGATTAGTTTAGTAGCCTTGGAAACACTAGATACATTCGTAAACGTTACATTACATCATAAAGTGAAGAACTAAAATAACAAAGTCTCCATAGTCCACACTCATATCCTCTTCTGACTATCCCTGCAGGTCATTCATAAAATATATCTTCACATCCTAGAAAATATTAAAACATTGAAAGGGGTGAGCTCAAATGCTCAGTAAGGATAACAATAATGCGGAAGCTTTCATAAATAAACATTAACATTTAAGGCAATGTATAACTAAAACAAAAGCCTTTTAAACATGAACTTCAACATAATATGGAAAAAGTAAAATGAGATAATTCCATTCACTTCTTCACATGGATATTCTACTAGACGAATAATCACATGAAAGATCAATAACCACTTTAATAATGAGGGAATGTATAATGCCAGACATTCTGAAACATTTTGTCAAGGCCTCGGCCAAGACGTCTAAAATGATTAAGGCCTCGGCCAAAACCATAAATCAAATTGGGAAAGGGCCTCGGCCAATTCCACGACTAGTTGTCTCATGAGACCTACCGATGCATCGAGGAGCTATAGGGGGCTCCACCCGTCACTTATTAAGTCCAATACATTCCTCATATGAATAGGTTTAAACATATCATAAACCATAACATAATCGTATCACATAAAACATGGATAAAGGAAACATAACATTTCCACATTTCAATCACATGATTTCAATACAACACATTGATATAATAAAAACGCTTTCAAAACCATTTTCAATACCAAAATAAAAGAAAAGTAATAATGGTATTTATTTTTCTTTTAAAAAGAAGGTATGGCTTGTAGAGGAAGCCGAAACTCAAATAATGGTCATGGCGGTGGAGAAGTCGTTGTCGCCGCTTACGTACGGAAAGAAAAACATTCCCTTTTTTCGTTTCGCAAAACGCTTCATATAAAAAAGATTCCTTTTGAATATATGTAAAAGTCAAACGGTTTTATACACCATATAAAAGAAATTTGTGTATAAAACCAAATATGCCTCAATGAAAGGAGATTGAGACGAAGTCTTTAAAAATATCATTTTTGAAATAAAATAGATCTATTATATGTATCCACTATAGGTACACATAAAGAAAGTAAAAATACAAAATAATACATAATAATATCATGACATAATTTGAAAGTAGGAGATTAACCCAAAGAATGGAAGTTGGGTTAAGAAGTTCCCTTACCTTGTGTCCGACTTGACTCAACCGTTATTTAACCTCCTGAATAATAAACTAGAGTTAATATCTACCTTATTAAGAACCATTTTCAATTTCATTATCCTTTTTATATCACTTATTTCAATGTTATGAACATTATGTAATTATTTAAGTTAATAACGGTCGTTTTGTCGATCTTTGGTACCTGAGTCAACAATAAACTTCTTATAATTATAAGTTGTTCATGTGGTGGAATATCCATTATATACAGAATTATATTCATGATTTAGATGTCATATATATCATATATATACAGTATATACATTCATTCATAATGTCACGTAACATTTAGAGGCAGGAAATGAAATGCACCGTTCATGGAGACGGTAAGCCGTACGTACGCATGAACGCTACTTTCATTTCTATTTCGTATTTAATGGAATGAAATCATAATGATATAAATTTATAATATAATTACAGTATAATATAGTTTATAATACCATTTACTCCATCCTTTATACATCCCACATATGGCATTAACGATTCAAATTACTTTGAGGGGGCGGTAGTCCGCACTTCCTAAAATGAAATTATCGCGTTTCACCCATAATGGAAATCATAAAGTATTTCATAAATGAGAAATACAGAAGCATAAGTAAAACATAAACATATTATATATCATATATAAAAATAGTGACATCTTAATGGCCACCTTTGGAAGTGTTATATGAGTGTTGAACAATCATCGTTTCGTGAGGCAGAAATTCGCCATCCATAGAAACCGTATGTTCTTTAACCATTAGATGTAGGTGTGTGTAAGTGTAGCTCGAATACTTCTTATAACAACATCCTAGTATATTGAGGATACTGGTTTTGTTACAAAATAAATGAATAAAAAGAGTTTAGGGGGTTGTAGAAGAAAAATAAAACAAAACAACATTAGAAAAGACATTACCTCAAAATCGGGTAACTCTTTTTTATTTGAGCCAAAGGCTTCCTTGGGAAGAGTTCTGACCAACTTAAGGATTCTAGGAGTAAGAGGTGGAAGTTGGGAGAGTATTTGGGCAGAGGTTGGCCGAGCCAAATGGCTTGAAAGTGTAAATGAGGTGGGAGAGGTTGGGGCCTTTTATAAGTGGAGAGGAGGGGCTCTTTTGGAAAGATTGAAATGTTACATTATTACACAATGCTTTTCGGATTCTAAAGGTCCCACACTTATATAATTCGTGGCTAAGGTGATAAGGGTTTGAAATATACCCATCCAATAGTCTTTGGACATGTCTAAGCCTTGGAGTTTACATTATCGTTTCATTTTATTAAAATCGATAAATAATGAGGTCATCGCTCCATCATAATGATGTCATAAATAATTTAATTTATTTAATGTCTAAAAATTGTAAAAAAAATACTATGATGTAGGAACGCTTTTTATCTTTCTAATGAATATTTATAGTCAAAATTTGGACTTGTGTAACCCCACTTAAAAACTGTTTTAGTAAAACAACTCATGTTTGTGTCAATTTAATTTTAACATTAAATAAATATATATTAATGTCATTTTCCAACCAATGTTGCTCCATGGGGTCCCCATGTTGACCCATGGGTTGTCTTGGTCGGCCATGACTCATCCAATAGGAGTAGGACAAGTGTCATTCTCATCTCAAATTATTAAACCATTATTTGTACCTTAAACTACACTAATTACCTCTAATCGCGATTAAGAACTTAAAAGTTACTATTCACCAAAAATTTATTTTAATCTCATTGAACCACATTTTACTTCTTAATGACAACCATGTATGTTGTATTTTTGAAAATCAAATCACAGAAGTGGTAATATTTCATTTAAACGAAAAAACAGTTATTTAACTACCACTTAGTGGTTTCACTATTCATCAAAAATTGAAGTTTTTCAAAACAAGGCCAAAATTTAACCCTAAGCTATAATTGATTTTCTGAATTCAAAAATGATGTCTATTTTACAAAATTCCTTAATTCCCGCTGTTACGACAAATAGCGTGTTTTTAAGAAACAATTTATATCAAAAGATTGGCAATTGTTTATGTCCAATTTCAATGTTAAATTAATTCTAATGACCACCATTGGATAAAATGGTAAAAATATATTCTAATTATACTTTAAAACCACTAAATAGTATAATTTTTCACTATAAATTATTTTTATTTAAAAAGTTGTTTTTAAGTATTTTTCACTATTCATAAAAAATTAGAAGTTCTCAGAAAAATACCAAAAATTCAACATAGTCTAATTTCGATATTTCGAATCCAAAAATGAAGTCCATTTTGAAATATAAAATTTCTATAATTTTAAAAAGTGGTTATTACTATTCATAACGGCTACTTTGATTAGTCGTGGTGTTTTAGAACTTGAAGTTGCGTACAATGCAAGCTATTGCATTATTGAATGAGAAGCGTATCGTGGAAGCTTGGGGTGTTACATTCTCCCCTCCTTCAATAAATTGCGTCCTCACAATTTGAAATTTTTCTTTGAAAATAAAAGGTTGAAAAGAGAAAATACCTTTGAGGAAAACCCACATCGGAAATAAGATTAACAAAATTTAGCCTTAATAAGAGGGAAAGGGAAATGAAAAAGTCACCACCCAATTATGATCTTTATTAGAAGAACATTGGTGGCAATTAAAGACATATAATTGGAGGAAAAACGTAAATATTTATAGGGAGTGATTGAGGTCATCATTCACAATCAACTGTCAAATTTAGGGCCTCAAAGCCTTCAATCTATGTTGATTTAAAATATCATCAGTTCAACAAGACATAAGGTATTAGGATAACACATTTTTTTGATTTAATATCCCTTTACTAAAGTTTAAGAATTAATTTATTCATTGAATAAGAGATAGGTATATATATTTATGCTTGAAAATTAGAGTTTCAACCTTCAACTCATCTTTCACTCAAAAAGATAATAGAAATCAAAAATATTATAATTATCCTAATTGTATAAGGTTCCAAATTTTAACACATACCATTTAGATTAGAAAAACTATTCTGTAAAAACTAGGGACTTCACGTAGTCCAGTGGTAGGCGATTAATCCCAATCACACTATGGTTGTGGGTTCGATTCCCACAACATTGTCTGACACGATTGGTTGTCACTCGGTCTGCGTGTCGTCCTTTTTATAAATATCCAAAAATAACCTTAAAAATAGTATCCAATGTAAAATATAATCCATTCCAACCTTTATAGTTATCCAAAAAACTTTTGTCCAACTCACAGTCCAGATTTTATGAGGAAGGTAAACATAATGAAGCTCCTTTTTTTTCTGCGTAACAACATGTGAACACCTTCATCATGTATTCTTTTAAAACACTACAACATACTGTATTACCATAAATCCTTATTGATTACATTCATGATCCCTTATTCCTTATAGAAAACTAGATATACTCCTTCTATGCAAAAATGTATACAAATCATTAATTATTTTCAAGGATGTTAAGAATATCCAACATAATTTATCCAAATCAATCATGTCTTATTCCAAAATCACTATCTTGGTATCAAGACCATATTATGGTTTATCTTTCTCTCAACCATATATTTTCCAAAAATTTAACCTACTGTGGAGTCACTTTTCTTGGTTCCACACAATCTCAAGTCCTAGATGAAATAGTACTGCAGTACAATCCTTATATACTCCATAATTATTATAACAAGTACATCATTGATACAACACTCAAATTACAAAATTCTTTAATAACAACATAAGAACTCTAATCATTTCTCCTCATCTGTGGTAGTATCATAACTTGATTATTATCCAATAACATCATTTGGGGCATACTCTGATGATTTGAACATTGGTTTGCGTAGTGTCCCCACTCCTTGCAGATGAAGCATTGTACATTTGAAACCTTTTTCTTACCCTTGTAGTCACGCACTTGGTTTCCTTTTTCTCCACACTTATAACAAACTCCCATTCCCTTCAGGAAAATTCCAAGGTGTTTCTTCCCACAGTTATCACATATTGGAAAATTCTTCTTTTCCCTCGTCCCTTTATCCATCATTCTCTCTTCCATCCTTTTCTTCTCTTTCATCCCTTCAAATCCATAAGACTCAGAGAATTCTCTACTTATCTTATTAACACATGATACTATTTCTTCATATGTTGATAACACATGGGAGAATATTTCCCTTCTAAATGTTGGCTTAATTCCATGAAAGATATGATCTTTCTTACTCTTTGGATCATACGTATTGATGGAGTTCACATTCCTTCTACTGGGCGCCATTTCTATACAATTCCATAAACTAGATTAGTTTATGAATCAAAAATACATAATTCCATACTTGTAAAACACTTTACATAAATTGAACTATTTATGGATATAATCCATAATCATAAAAATGTTTTCTTTGAGGAAGTATATAATCATAAACCCTTCATAATGATTTGTAAAGAAAATGAGAGTTATCCTAAGCATATCCCCCGGGAGTGTCGTAACCAAGAGTGCAGCAAGTCCCGTTGTCGTGCACCAGTTCCTGTTCGACTCTAGCTCAAAGCGGTGGTTTCAGGTTTTACCCCTAGGTACATCTGTGCCAGAGCCGCCTCTACCTGCTCGTATCCAAACAGGGATATATTGCTTGGAAAACTCACAAAATCTCTACAATACCAAAACATTCAGGAAGTTCTTCTATACTAATCCTCAAATTTCATCTTAGGTCTACGTGCTCTAATCAGAGTTTGTCTAAATCTATCTTCCAAGGTTAGTACTAAACTGCCTCTGAAACCAACTGTAACGCCCCGACCCCAGCTACCCAGAGTCGGTGCATTACTTCGTAACATTGGCATGATCACAAAAGTTCAAGTCTCGAAAGACCGATTAGTTTAGTAGCCTTGGAAACACTAGATACATTCGTAAACGTTACATTACATCATAAAGTGAAGAACTACAATAACAAAGTCTCCATAGTCCACACTCATATCCTCTTCTGACTATCCCTGTAGGTCATTCATAAAATACTTCTTCACATCCTGGAAAATATTAAAACATTGAAAGGGGTGAGATCAGATGCTCAGTAAGGATAAAAATAATGTGGAAGCTTTCATAAATAAACATTAACATTTAAGGCAATGTATAACTAAAACAAAAGCCTTTTAAACATGAACTTCAACATAATATGGCAAAAGTAAAATGAGATAATGCCATTCACTTCTTCACATGGATATTCTACTAGACGAATAATCACATGAAAGATCAATAACCACTTGCATAATGAGGGAATGTATAATGCCAGACATTCTGAAACATTTTGTCAAGGCCTCGGCCAAGACGTCTAAAATAATTAAGGCCTTGGCCAAAACCATAAATCAAATTGGGAAAGGGCCTCGGCCAATTCCACGACTAGTTGTCTCATGAGACCTACCGATGCATCGAGGAGCTATAGCGGGCTCCACCCGTCGCTTATTAAGTCCAATACATTCCTCATATGAATAGGTTTAAACATATCATAAACCATAACATAATCGTATCACATAAAACATGGATAAAGGAAACATAAAATTTCCACATTTCAATCACAAGATATCAATACAACACATTGATATAATAAAAACGCTTTCAAAACCATTTTCAATACCAAAATAAAAGAAAAGTAAAACATGGTATTTATTTTTCTTTTAAAAAGAAGGTATGGCTTGTAGAGGAAGCCAAAACTCAAATAATGGTCACGGCGTTGGAGAAGTCATTGTCGCCGCATAAGTACGGAAAGAAAAACATTCCCTTTTGTCATTTAGCAAAACGCTTCATATAAAAAAGATTCCTTTTGAATATATGTAAAAGTCAAAGGGGTTTATACACCATATAAAAGAAATTTGTGTATAAAACCAAATATGCCTCAATGAAAGGAGATTGAGACGAAGTCCTTAAAAAGATCATTTTTAAAATAAAATAGATCTATTATGTGTATTCACTATAGGTACACATAAAGAAAGTAAAAATACAAAATAATAAATAATAATATCATGACATAATTTGAAAGTAGGAGATTAACCCAAAGAATGGAAGTTGGGTTAAGAAGTTCCCTTACCTTGTGTCCGACTTGACTCAACCGTTCTTTAACCTCCTGAATAATAAACTAGAGTTAATATCTACCTTATTAAGAAACATTTTCAATTTCATTATCCTTTTTATATCAATTATTACAATGTTATGAACATTATGTAATTATTTAAGTTAATAACGGTCGTTTTGTCAATCTTTGGTACTTGAGTCAACAATAAACTTCTTATAATTATAAGTTGTTCATGTGGTAGAATATCCATTATATCCAGAATTATATTCATGATTTAGATGTCATATATATCATATATATACAGTATATACATTCATTCATAATGTCACGTAACATTTAGAGGTAAGAAATGAAATGCACTGTTCATGGAGACGGTAAGCCGTACGTACGCATGAACGTTACTTTCATTTCTATTTCGTATTTAATGGAATGAAATCATAATGATATAAATTTATAATATAATTACAGTATAATATAGTGTATAATACGATTTACTCCATCCTTTATACATCCCACATATGGCATTAACGATTCAAATCACTTTGAGGGGGCGGTAGTCCGTACTTCCTAAAATGAAATTATCGCGTTTCACCCATAATGGAAATCATAAAGTATGCCATAAATGAGAAATACAGAAGCATAAGTATAACATAAACATATTATATATCATATATAAAAATAGTGACATCTTAATGGCCACCTTTTAAGGAGTTATATGAGTGTTAAACAATCATCGTTTTGTGAGGCAGAAATTCGCCATCCACAGAAACCGTATGTTCTTTAACCATTAGATGTAGGTGTGTGTAAGTGTAGCTATAATACTTCTTATAAAAACATCCTAGTATATTGAGTATACTGGTGTTGTTACAAAATAAATGAATAAAAAGAGTTTATGTGGTTGTAGAAGAAAAATAAAACAAAACAACATTAGAAAAGACATTACCTCAAAATCGGGTAACTCTTTTTGATTTGAGCCAAAGGCTTCCTTGGGAAGAGTTCTGCCCAAAGTAAGGCTTCTAGGAGTAAGAGGGGGAAGTTGGGAGAGTATTTGGCAGATGTTGGCCGAGTCAAATGGCTAGAAAGTTTAAATGAGGTGGGAGAGTTGGGGTCCTTTTATAAGTGGAGAGGAGGGGCTTTTCTGGAAAGATTGAAATGTTACATTATTACACAATGCTTTTCGGATTCTAAAGGTCCCACACTTATATAATTCGTGGATAAGGTTATAAGGGTTCGAAATATACCCATCCAATAGTCTTTGGACAAGTTTAAGCCTTGGAGTTTACATTATCTTTTCATTTTATTAAAATCTTTAAATAATGTGGTCATCGCTGCATCATAATGATGTCATTAATAATTTAATTTATTTAATGTCTAAAAATTATAAAAAAATACTATGATGTAGGAACTCTTTTTATATTTCTAATGAATATTTATAGTCAAAATTTGGACTTGTGTAACCCCACTTAAAAACTGTTTTAGTAAAACAACTCATGTTTGTGTCAATTTAATTTTAACATTAAATAAATATATATTAATGTCATTTTCCAACCAACGTAGCTCCATGGGGTCCCCATGTTGACCCATGGGTTTTCTTGGTCGGCCATGACTCATCCAATAGGATTAGGGAAAGTGTCATTATCATCTCATATTATTAAAACATTATTTGTACCTTAAACTACAATAATTACCTCTAATCGCGATTAAGAACTTTAAAGTTACTATTCACCAAAAATTTATTTTAATCTCATTGAACCACATTTCACTTCTTAATGACAACCATGTATGTCGGATTTTTGAAAATCAAATCACAGAAGTGGTAATATTTCATTTAAATGAAAAAACAGTTATTTAACTACCACTTAGTGGTATCACTATTCATAAAAAATTGGAGTTTTTCAGAACAAGGCCAAAATTTCATCCTAAGCTATAATTGATTTTCCGAATTCAAAAATGATATCTATTTTACAAAATTACAAACATATAAGTAGCATTAATTAATTTTATAATTAATTCCCGCTGTTACGACAAATAGCGTGTTTTTAAGAAACAATTTATATCAAAAAATTGGCAATTGTTTATGTCAAATTTCAATGATAAATTAATTATAATGACCACCATTGGATAAAATGGAAAAAATATATTCTAATTATACTTTAAAACAACTAAATATAATAATTTTTCACTATAAATTATTTTTATTTTAAAAGTTGTTTTTCAGTATTTTTCACTATTCATAAAAAATTAGAAGTTCTCAGAAAAATACCAAAAATTCAACATAGGCTAATTTCGATATTTCGAATCCAAAAATGAAGTCCATTTTGAAATATAAAATTTCTATAATTTTAAAAAGTGGTTATTACTATTCATAACGGCTACTTTGATTAGTCGTGGTGTTTTAGAACTCGAAGTTGTGTACAATGCAAGCTATTGCATTATTGAATGAGAAGCGTATCGTGGAAGCTTGGGGTGTTACAGTTTTTGAAATTAATTTTAACTTATATTGGATAATTCTTCACACAGAAAGTCAAAAAAATAATAATTTCATAATTCATTCTTTTTTATGATGATTAACCAATTATTGAAGAAAATATTTTTAATATCGATGAAATCAATTAATCTTATGGAATCATACCCGTGATAATATCATTATTGATATAGTTTATCTAGTTAATGTTCATGGTTACTTAATAAATTAATCGAAAAATTGTTCATTATTAACTTATTTTGAACCTAAAAACCCAAATGATGTTTTAGGTGATAAATATTTAATAAGGTAAATATCATACGATCTCAATGAATTTGAAAAGATCGAAGTCTGGATTTTGGTAGAGTGGCATAAATATCCTCTTATAATTTGAGTCAAATGGTTTTTTCTAGAATTAATATTATGAAAATAGAATATTTTCTTATAAATAAAGAAATGATTATTAATATGGTTTATAATAAACAATAAAGCATATGTTATATTGAAACTTTTTCACCAGTATCAAGACATTAATCAATATATATACTTCTATCCTTTTTAAATATATAAATTTTAATCATTTTAAAATTGGGGTGAAGTGTGATTTTTTAAAAATATTCCCATAGGAGAATGTTTTTTTGTAGAAAAACCACCTAATTTTGAAAATAAAAAATTTCATGAACATGTATATTAAATTTATAAGGAGATTTATGGAATTAAACAAGCTCCAAGAGCCTTTTATAATATACTAATATAATTATTACTTTAAAATAATTGTGTTAATGAAGTAGTAAATCCAAATCTTTTTAAAATGAAAAATTTTAAAATATTCCATATTTATTCAAATTTTTATCAATAAAGCTATCTTTGGTTTAATATGTAAATATATTATTGATTATTTTTAAAAAAAAATTTAAATATTTGTTAGAAATGAGAATTAAGGGTGAAAATTAATTTTATTTCATGGTATTCAAATTTTCCAAAAACTAGAGGTAAAATTATTATCTCAATGAATGTATAAAAAAATTACATAAGTAGTTCTATTTTATATATTATAATAGTATCAACACTACCATCATAACTTCTAAAACACTTGATCATTTTGAAATTAGGAAACCAATTGATCAAAAAAATTAGTTTGATGAATAGAAATTAAAATACCTTAAATCTAGTCAACTAAATTAAAAATTTTATGTTTTTTGTTGGTGATATTTTAATAAAATAAAAAATACTCTCATATTGAATATATTAAATTAATTTTTCAATATTTTAGAGGAAAATCAGATATTAGAATATTTTATTATTCATAAAGTATTTTTAAACTTAATTTTTATATGTGATTACTTTGGAGAATATAAAATGGATAGAAAAAAATGCATCTATAACATTTCAGTTCATATGAAAAGATGTAGTGTCTTGATCAAGTAAGAAATACCACTCATTATAACTTTATACTAATAAAGATAAATATGTAGCAACATGAATATTTCAAGACCAAGTCTGGTGGATAAAACTCACACTCACTAGTTTGGGAATGTTTTTTTCTAAAACTCCAATTTTTTGAGATAATGTATGTTACATTGAGTTGTATAAGAACCCATAACATAACCCACGAGAAGAAAACATTGATATAATATATCAGTTTTTACAGGATCACATGAAAAATAGGATATTAATATTTAATTCAACATAACATTATAACAAAATTATGATATTTTTACAAATCATCTTCTATATAATATATTATAATATATTAAATAGAATCTTTCTATAATGAATATAAATTCATCATCAATCCACTTCATTTTTAATTAACTCTTTGCTGTAAAAAGACTTCCGAAATGGGGAGAAATTTTTGGTAATATATAATTTTTTTTATTCTTTTAAAATTATGTTATGTAATGTAACATTATGAAATTTATATGGAATGTCTATAAAATATCATCATCATATGATTTTTCATAACAAAAATAATGGCTATTTTACAAAATGTATGCTTAAAAATAATTTTAGAATGAATTTCTCAAAATATATTTGGTTTAAGAATGTTATATATAAACAAATGCTTTAAAAACTAAATTTTATTAAAAATACTAAAATATATTTTTGACATCATGATTAATTTGAGTATTTTAATCTTAATTGTTACTAATTCAAGGAATATAAGCCATCTTTTCCAAATATTATTTAATGGACTCAGGGTAAGAACTTTCATTATACAAACTGAATTTTTGACTCAAGCGAATCTCCCAACATCCAATCCATCGTAACATACATCTGATTATTCTATTATGCTAAATTTTCATTTATTTTTTATATATTATCTATAACCTATTGCGGTGCTAGTTTTAAAATCAAATTTATCTAAGAAATGATGACCTCAATATATTTGTTTGATAAATATAAATATTTGATGAATTAATTATATTTTTCTATGTCTAGGAATAATTTAATCTAAAAAATAAGATTATGATTTATATTATCCAAATCATACTAATTATTTCTATGACTTTTATTTTTTTGTGATATTTGATTGGATATTTGATATTTTCCCTGATAGTCAATACAAATTATAGTTCATTCCAAAATAGATTATACATGCTCAGTAGGAAAAATTTCATTAACAACTAATTAATTCTTTTGTTTAAATGAAATATGGTTTTATAGCACTTAAATAAAAATATTCACTATAAGTTAAAAGGTTGAAAAGTGTTATAATGTGGGTATGTTAGTCTGATAGAGACTATATATTTTTAACAACAAGGAATATTCTTAGAAAAGTCTAATAATTATTTTCTCAAGATAATGAATGGTTCAAGAAAAGAGGTTGCTATATTTTCAATATTTATTGATGATTTAAAAGTGATTTTAATATAAGAAGATGATCATATTAGAGAACTGAAGTCCAAAGAAAATAATCCAAAGTAAAAATAAAAATTTGGAAAAATAATTGGTGAATATCAAGAAGGTTGTAAATAATTATTCTAAAAATGGATTATTTCTTTGGTCTTTTAAAATATATAAATATTTATATCTATGTATCAATCAAATAAATTTTTTCTAGGAATGATTTATATTCGGGGTTATTTTCTTGATTATTATATTAAAACCCCTCTAAAATTATTTCTAAAGTGTTATTATTTATATTTACTCCAATTTTATTTTTGAAGAACAAAAAAGGGACAAAGTTCCAACAAATAAAATGCAATGAACAAAATATTTTTATGAACGAGGGGATTTTTTTTTAAAAAACTTTTATTTATAAAGTATATAATTATATTTTTTAATTTGTACTTGTGTATTATGATATTCAGAAAGGGTTAGATTGTTGGGTCGAATGATTTTTGTCTATACTAATTTTGAAAAACACAATGCACATTTTAACATATTTATTATATTTATTATATTTAATAACATTAATTTATATGAAAACAATATCCATGTTAATTTTTTGTGGTTTCATTTATATTCATTCCATTTTACAATACCTTCATTTACATGATGGAAGGATAGTGTATGTATGTTTACCATAAGGATATTATAAGTAATTCATTATAAGTTTTTTTATTTTCATAAATATTATGAAAGGATAATTTATGGAATTATTTATTATTTATATAATTATATAATTATTATGTAATTATTTTTTCTTATTCTTATTAGAATTTTCAAGGACCACTGTATAAATGCTGAAAAAAATTTATCACTAAAAAAGTACAATTGTATACTCATCATAAGTATATCTGATTCTATCAATACAGTTAAAAATGAACCACAGAGACATGAAATCTATCCATTGGAGCCATAAGAAATGTTTTTATAAATAAAACCATGAAATTTAGGTGATGAATTAAATAGTGTTATGTGATCTTAATATGTTGATGTTTAGAAGATTTTTTGTGGGTTGTTGTATAGAGTGCTTGTGTTTATATTATCTTTAATGATAATTTCTCAAAGTATATGTGTGCCTACAATAGATTTACAATAATCTTATTTTCAACTTTGAAATTATTATTTTTCTGATTATATTGATTGAGAAAACCCAGGGCTAGGGGGTAGAGTGTTATTCCAATCAGCTTGATCCAAGGCTTCTACAAGGAAGACAAAGCTTATTCTAATCATGATTATCAAGGGATTCTATGGTTTTGTAATAAAAACCCACCAATAGGAATATAATTTTAGATACCTAAAATCAATTTTATAAACTTTTTATCACTTTTTGTAAAAGTAAAAACCTCGCTTAGTTGATTATTTGTACTTTTTATTTTACCAGTATTATAAAAAATTAGTTGTATATATTTTTTTTATTTAGATTTCAATATGACTTTGTACAAGTATTATATTTATTCTATATGTATGTTTCATATGTTTTTTATTATAAATAGTTTCTTAAGATATACAATTATTATATATATTTTATTTTAGCAACTCTAATTTTACTTATTGCAGGGAATAATTACAAAAGACTATAGCTCTTTGATTTGTTTATTTAAATATATAAGAGAGTGAATTTTTTTAATAGTTTTTAAAACTATAACTCACCCAAAACTCTACCCCCACCTTATTATACAACTTCTCCCATACATAACTAGGTAATAGATTTCTCTCTAGATTGGATCTCTGGATTATAAATTAAGTATGTGGTAAAAATTCATAGAGTACCACTCTAAATCATATCTGATTGAGATATGATGTTTACATATAATATATAGTTAAATCTTAATAATATTTGAATAAAGAATTTAACATTATCATTTCATATCATCCTATGAAGGATGTTCAGTCTATGAGGACTATTCAAACACCACATGAAATGTTGACATCTTTATCTGTGGATATAAAAGATAGTTGGGATCAATACCTTCCACTTGTCATATTTTCTTATAATAATAACATTTAGTGGATCATTTATATGTGTCCTTGTAAATCCCTCCATGAAAACAATTTCACGACTCTAAAATGTTGGAATACATTTGTAAAATTAATGATATTGGTACCTGAGTTATCTAAGGAAATTATAGAGAAATTTTTTATAATTCGGATATATATCAAGGAAACAAGGATTTTATAGAAAATATATGTTAACAGTCATCAAAAGTATATATATTTCAATGTTAGTGAAAATGTATTCCTTCTAATTTCTCCTTGGAATAATGTTATGATATATTTAATGAAAGGGTAGTTAATCCAAGATATATCGACGTTGATGAAATTCTTGATCGTATCAAGGTGACAATTTATCACTTTGAGATTTCTTAAAACCTCTAAAAATTTTATGATTTGTTAAATATAACATTTTTTGGAAAATTAGAAACTATATACTTCTCATACACTAAAATTACAGGTCATAACACCATAACATGATCATTATTATGAATAATAATCATTTGAATTCATGGATCATAGAGATAAAGTACGCTAGAATAAAACTAATCACCTTGTTAATTTTGTATAAAGCAATAAAAAATTTGAGGAAGCTACCTGTGAACGTGAGAATGTAATTAGGCAATGGTATCCTCTATTTTTGTATCATATTGATAGAATTTTGAGGATTAATTTTCTATAAGGTAGTACAATTTAACACTATTGGATTTTAGAAAAAAATTTCACTTTAATAAATTAATTTTTTTAGATTGATTTTGAAGAACATATCTATAAACATAAGTGAATAATTATTTTACATTATAAAATGAATCAGGTTACGTGATATTTAAATAGAATAAAATTTTTTAAAATAATTTCTAATTTATTTTGGAAATTCTATTGATCCTAAAGAATTATTTACATGTATTTTATTATTAGAGTTATTTGGTCATATATATTATATAAATGCTAATTCAAAATATTTAACATATAAAAAAGTATTTTTTAATCATTAATAAATTGAATTCAACTTTTATTAATTGGTTAGGAATGGAAATAGAATATTTTTTATGTAAAAAGGTATGTTATCATGAAAACATTCTTTTATGATTATAATGAATGTTTATATGAAAAAATTAAATTATTAAATAATGATGGATTAATATAATTATGATTTATGATAATATATTCAATAAAATAATTTGACATTAATTTAATGGGGTTTATAATGTAGGAAATTGGATTAAATTCAGTTTTGTTACTAAATATGCATTTTCTTAAAAATATATATTTTTTTCATTTAGTGCACTTATATTATAATGTCTTTCTGCCACTAATTTTTAAATAATTTGAAAAACATACATATTTGGAATCAGAATATCCAAATTTATCAATGAGGGAAGGTTCTAGGAGTATCATAAGTGTTATATGGGGCACACCGTACATCAGTTTTTTCATGACTAATGGTTAATCCGATATTTATTCTATAATAAATTTCAGGATTAATAGAATTTAATTAAAGAATATTTAAAGTTGGTAAAAACAAAACCAATGTTTAGAATCATCACATATTATTTATAACTTATTTAATTATTTAATGAATATCCTTGTGTGAAATTATTTCTTTGTTGATGGATCTAACAAAATCTCTAAATCATACAATCATTACATTGTAGGAATCATGAATAGATTCAATCCATCTGTGATATTGATATGATCCATGAACATATGAATATTCTTGAATGAATCCTTGGGTCCTAGCATGGACGATCATAAAACTTCCATTGTTTTCCTTTGATCACCATGATCACCACTTCGAGGATGGATTTTCTTTGATCTCTATTAACTTGAGTGAAGGGTTAGAAAATGATCGCTCCCAATTATTGAGAGAGATATTTGAGAGGGATACATCTATGGATTGAGAGGATTCTCTCTAGATCTCACTGTATATTATAAAAAAATATTTCTCTCTCCTAAGAAAATAACATAGTAGGGATTATATGGTGTTAGGGTTAGAAAAAATAATTTCACATGAGCCCGTAAATATTTTTATAATCCCTAAGAAACCCCATATATATAATAATATTATTATTTTTATTTCATGACATGTATAAACTTGTGAATTGAATTAAATATTATTTATTCAAATAATATTCAATATATATTATTTTCTATCAGACCATTCAACATGGTTTTCCATTCTTCTACAATTGTTTTCAGGCATTAAAAAATTAATATTTATTTAATAAATAAATATCACACTATTATCCACCAATAAATAAATAAATATTATATTCAGTAATTAAAAATTTATTTTTAAGATATTATTAACACATAATATTTTGTCAAATATTTGTTGATGAAATATATGGGATCAAGAAAAAATGAATAATTATTAAATAAAATAAGAGAATAATATTTATTCAACCTAATAAATAATTACTAATAATCATAAATATTATTTAATTAATATGATAGATACACATAGTGTGTGACCCTCTAGGCCTCTTACTTAGTGGGATTAGGTGAAACAACCTAAATTCTAATGATAGCATCTAGAAACACTCCAAGGGACCCATAGTGAAAGAAGATATTTCAACAATAACATAATACCTCATATTAATGTTTAATATGTAGTATTATCTCGTTATCATGATATCTAAAATTAAGAAGGTTTCATGTTGATGTTATCATCCTGTGTGCTCGATGTATCATTCTTGGAGTTTCCAAAAATCAAACATCCCAGTATAACACCATTTCCATGGTTTAATTTGGCCATATCATTTCTAGCAACGGGTTTAAGTTATCAACTTTTGTTAAAGAACAGAAGGGACAAATCATTTCTTGCATTATTCATTACTCAAATATTACTTAGAAACACCTAATATATCCTACCTACCCACAAACATATATCGTTGTTGTTTTCATCAATACAACAATGTAAGTGACTAATGACACTCATTAATAATAATCTTAATGTTTATGGATCAATATAGACATTATTATATAGGAACATCCAATAAAACATATAAATGTGGATTTCATACTAGTGGTTATAATTATCATAAAATCATATAACAGAAATTTCTTAGGAAATTCACAATAAGATGGTTCTTGAAATTCATACAAGTCAACATACTTGATGTCTTGTATCATTTTTGTCCCTCAAATGATTTCATCTTACTATAAAACATATATTTATAAATGCTGGCATGACGCTTCTATGTTCTCATCATAAAAGGAATATTCTATGACATTTTAGCATGATATCTACATTTATGAGATTATAATATACTAAGTTTTATAGATAAAAATAATAATGAGATAATGAATTTATTTATATTCAATAAAATTAATAAATGTAATCAAAATGTACACTAAAGTTGGTTTTATGGAACCAACTCCAACAGAATCCAAAATTTACTAGAACCAATAGCTAAAAACAATTAGTATACTAGATCTCACATGAAATTCATGGTTCTACTAATATATTCCATTAGTCAATGGGTTAATCATTTTTTGTTCTCTGGGATATCTCTATATTGTAACTTTACCCCACTAAGAAAAATAATTCCATAAGAGATAATTCTAGAGAATTGTTTTTGTCTGTTTGTGTGACTTTGGCTCTTTCGCAAGATCTATTGCAGTAGTATTATTACAACACAACATAATAGGTTCCTCAAAATTAGGTACCACATTAATCTCCAAGAAAAAAATTTTCTATCCAACTTGATTTTTTGGATCTATGAGATGCTACTATATACTTAGTCTCCACTATAGAATTAACAAAAATTAATTGATTTTAACTCTTACAAATTAGATATCCCCTATTATGATATAAATCATATCCTAAATATGACATCAGATCATTATATTTAGATCTCTATATGGTAACATTACCCCACTACATATCATGTAATTTCATGGTGTGTGCTATCAACTGAATGGCCACACAAAACTCGTGATATTTATATAACACGTTATGCATCAATGCGTATAGATTAATAAATGTAATACAACATATACATGATATATATATCCAAACCAAAAATATAAATTAACTATAAATTAATATATATAAAATGGTTACATGGAATGTACTATCAAATTAATGACCACAAGGAACACATGTTGTATGGTTTACATTGTTTAATAAATTAATGTTTAATTATATATAACATGGTCAGTTTTAACGGAGTGTAAATTAGTGCTAAAAGGCATATATTCTTCTCACTATAAATAAATGACACACACACCGAGGGACTTAGCATGTAACCATGCCATTACAAATTTTATATTACATGTTGTGCGTATATGGGTTAGAGAGTGTATGGTCTCTATATTACATGAAAAATGGTCCTTTAGGCCTAATAAGAAGATATGATGTTCATCTATGACTAAAGGACTACACACCATGTATAAAAGTTTCATGGTGTGTACTCTGGATGATCGTGCTCCATCTAACCCAGATCAACACACGATGTAGAATTAAATTCACCACATTTAACAAATTCACTATAATTAAATTATTTATGAATTAATTATTGGAGGATTAAACACTAGAACAATGTGAGTACCTCTAAGTTACATAATCTATACTCTTGTGTTATCTGGGAATACTCCTTGGCACCTCATGATGTGATATTTGAATTTATTTATTTTAGTAAATTAATTTATTTGATTAAATTTTATAGAAACAAATATAACGAAATTTGATCTCACAATCCATATTAATGAATGATTTATCTTGAATTGAAAATGAATTAAAAATGCATAAATAAATCAGTGATATTTAATAAATATAAACTATTTTGAGACCCATATGATACCAATTCACGTTTTTTGGAATAGTGGAAGCATTGGATAAGGAATTCATAACATAGATTTTAGTCTTGGCCAATGATTATTCCCAATTTACATGATGATACATTTTGTGATCAATGGAATTAAATCAAAGAATAGAAATATGTATAAAAATTCAAAATAAATGACAAGATCATTATATATTATTTATAATTAATTTATGAAATTAATGTATTACTTTTCATGAATTTAGTTTATCATTTATGGATCTAACAAAGTATTAAGGTTATAAAATCATTTTTTTGTATTAATTGAGAATAGATTCCATCAAAAGGTGATCTGCATGTGTTCAATTATCCTCTAAATGTCAACGTATTAATTTATTGGAGATATAATGGAAGATACTAATGCTTTTATTGTTCTATTTTGTTCTCCATGATAACTTCTTTGAGGAAGGGTTCATTTTGATATCTCTGGAATTAAGACAAATGGTGTCGGAGGATATCTCTCTGTTCTCAAGAACATACTTGGAGATATATCTCTATAGGAATTGATAGGACACTCTCCAACTATCATTATGAAAAAACACAAAAAATAATTAGATATCATATGAAAGTAATATAATTTGGATAAGGTACTTATAGTGTTAGAAAATAATAATTGCATATGTATCCTTTATTATTTCCCTAATCCCTCTGGTACACCATTTCTATAAAAATAATATTATTATTATTTCTTGATGTGCTCTCAACTCATGAATTAAATTAAATATTATGTATTCTTATAATATTCAATGTTTGTTATTTCTCAAAAAACCATTAAACTTGATCCACTAATCCACCCCAATATTTATCAGTTCTCGAATAATGAATATTTATTTAATAAATAAATATCAATTCTATTTTCACCAATAAATAAATATATATTATATTCACTGATTAGAAAATAAATTTTAATTTAATATTCTTGTCACATAATATAATGGTGAGTTACTCCTAATGAAGTACACGCATTCAAGAAACCATGAATAATTATCCAAACACATGTGGGAATGATATTTATTCCACATTTTAATTAATAAATAAGGGAATATATATTATTTAACTACCATTATGGGTGAACATTGTGTGTGGCCCTCAATGACACTTTCTAAGGGGCATTAGGAGAAGTATCCTAAATTCTATGGCTAGCCTCTAGAAATATTCCATGACACCCGTATAGAATGTAGTTAATTCCACAATGAAAAAATACTTCATATAGATTCTTACTATGTAATATAATCTCTTTATCATGATATATCTAATCAATAAGTTTGAATAATGATGACATCAAGCTATGTTCTCAGTGTCTCTTACTTTGAATTTCATTAAATAAATCACTCCTATGAGAATATAGAGTCCATGGTTTTAATTGGGCAATAGAATTCTCATAAAAGGAACTAAGATATCATATTTTGTTAAAGAACAAATGGTATAAATCCTATCTCATATTATTAATTAATGAAATATTACTCATGATACATCCAACTAATCTTATCTCATAGAAAACATATGTCATTTCGGTTTTCATCAATACATCAAAATTATTTACTTATAAATATCATTAATAATAATTTTAAATTCTAATGATCAATAAATACATCCATAGATAGGAACATCCAATGAGTCATAAAATTTGGATTTCTTATTATAGGGTCGTGTTCTCGTAATATCATATTCTAGATATCTCTATGGTAATCCACCATGAAAGGGTATCTCAATGTCCTCTGAGTCTCCACCTAATAAAATGAATCAATTGTGTCCCTAAAATAATATCAGCCAACTATATAACATATATTTTAGAATAATAACATAAAACTATAGTGTTCTCATTATAGTGGGGAATGGCTTAGACCTTTCAGTGTTACAACTATGCATAAGACATTATCATATACTATGTTACGTTGATGAATAATCATGATGTGATAAAGAGTTTATTATTATTCAAAAAAATTAATAAAATTTATCATAAAGTAAAAAATGGTTGGTTCTAGGGAACCATATCCATCATTGAGGCAACATTCTTATTTTGTTCTTAGTGAAAATTAACTGTAGTAAGAAAATGGATACATCGATTAAGGTTAAAAGGGGTTAATAAGTGGGTTAAACTAAAAAGGTAAGGTTTAAAATATCATATAAAATTATATAGGTTTTATTAGTTGAATTTATTATGACCTTATCTTATCTTATCTTTAAACCTTTTTATATTTTTTCCACTATCACTTGAATATATATTTATTATATTTTACTATATTATGTAATTACAAATTTTTCACTCACCTAACTTATAGAATGAGGTCATTTTCCAATCACTAATTCACAAATTTCGAGTAATATAGATCATGAAATCCCTACCCAATACCGTCATAAATTCATTCCTTATATTCTATAGCTTCATTTCTTCCCAATAATCTTACCTTTGAAGGCTGAACCTGTTTGCCAAATGAGTTTTCCTAAATAAGGGGTATTTGTCTTTACTAATCTATTTCGAGTTTCAGTGTTCCTTAACAGCCTCCAAATATTCAATAACCATCTTACCATTATTTAATTATTATCATTAAAATACTTATATGTTATTATGTTAATGGTATAACAACTTTTTAGTTCGTTTTTATCCTATGATAAATGATAATGTTGTTCGTGTGTATGTGTGGACTACCACCTCCAAATTTTGATGTGATTCAGTTTTCACGTCATGTATACTTGGATCATTATATAGATGGATTTAATATATATATATATATATATATATGATATTTATGATATTATTATGATTATATAATGATATGTTACTATATTTTATTTCATTCTTTCCATTCATTAGAAAATGGAAGCATTACTCTTGTGTACTCATGTACTACCATATCTATGAAGTGGTGTAATTTACATTTCATAACCACCTTTTATGAATGGTTATAAATGTTTAAATAATGAATATATATAATAATTATAATATTATTAATATTATTGAGATAATTAAATCATGAACAATGTGTAAATATTAGAAATGACAAACCACAACATGCATGGAAAACATATCTTTTTCCACATAAATATTGATTTTAATAGATAATTTTTCATAAATTGTTATTTCAAAATTATACGTAGATGTTATATTATAATAAAACAATGAATATGTTTCTGATATATATGTATAATAAATAAAATTTTATTATATCGGAATATAAGAATTGTTACAAATAAAGGTGGTATCTAAGGTAACAGTTTATTTAGCAATCTCATTTTAAATCTGTATTGTTTATGCTTGAATCACCATTGAGGGAACTATTTGTTTTTATCACTAGAATGTAAATTTTGTTTTCCTAATCTAGTTATTTTTTATTTTTTCATATCTCCCTTACATCATCCCCCCTTTTATTCATACAATGATCAATATTTTTTTTAAGAAACTTCAACCTTATTTCCACTATGGTTAATTTTATTCTTAAATATTCATTTTATTTAAAGTGTTTGGAGGAATTTTCTATTATATGATAAAATAATTAATTAAAATAAATTTTTAATAATTTTTAATTTTTTATATATGTCTATAAAAAATATTCTATTTGTTTTTTAAATGATGTATATTTGGACTTCTTCCAAAAATTTTGAACGGAATAATTGTTTTAATGTTTAGCGCATGAATAGATTTTCTTGTCATCATGGCCTTTCGTTTGATTAAAAATTTATTTAAAAGTTTCCATATTTATTTTCACAAAAAAATATTTTTTTTACTATTATGGAAATTTATATATAAAAATGTTACCATAAGAAAAATATATTTTTCTTAGTTTATTGAAGAAATATTTGAATGTTCTTTTAAATGTTTTTTCACCTTTATTAACATAATTAGATTTTTCATATGATTCACTGGGAATGTTATAAAATTATACCATCCATGTTCTTTCTTTGGATGAAATATGATTATGTGATGACAAAAAAATCAATGACAATAATTTCTTTTCCATGGGATATGCTATAATGAATTAATAAATTTTTGTTCCGATCATATGGTACACATATGTATGATTTTAATTATGTGATTGTTTGGTCTGTTAAATACTTCAAATAAATTGGGTAATTATGGATGTCTTATGAGATAATATAAACTAGAATAGTGAGTGAACTCAGTTTAATAAGGGAATAAATTCACTATTGTAGTCTTGGGAGTGAACATTGACTAAGGAAATAATTGAATGGGGAGTGAACCCAATCCACTATGGTAATTTTTCTACCATGATAGTCTCTGAAATAAAACATGACTAATTAAATGACTTTTTATTCATATTATTGTTAAATAATTTCAATAAGATATTCATATATGCATTTTATGAATTCAAAGATCATGATTGATTTATGATGATTCCTTAATCTTTTAACGGATATTTTTGAAATGATATGGGTTTATATCATGACTCGTGATTTATGATCTTTGACTAATTTTTTATGAAAATTTTAAGGTATGATAATGATATCATACTCGTATGATTATATTATTCTTGTAAATAATCATCGATTTATTTATCTCCTATATAACGTTACTGAGCATCTGAGTTCACCATTTATTATGTTTCTATTATTCCTTCGGTTATAATGATTTTTTAAGTAGTATATATCTAGGAATGGTATTATGTGAGAAGAAATTTGTGTGATATTTTGAATATATTTCCTAAAATAAGTATATTATTTATTGAGTCTAAAAATACACTAAACATGTATCGTTTTTGGGTGTGTATTGTTGTGAAATTTATAAAATATTCCATCTAAAATGATGCAATGTTTACATAATTTATTCCTAGTTAACCTTACCAAGACTAATACCACTAGCATATAACAAACTATATTCCCATCAAAATATCATTCTATGTTATGAATAATATTTTTTGTTTAATAAATTACAATTATTTATTAAAGTGGGAATATTAATAAATACATTACTATATTCATATCATATATGATCTTTTTTTGTTTAGAGAAAAATTTTAAAATGAATATTTTATTCATTAAAATATTTTTTTTATGTGGTGGGAACTCTTTCTCTTATATTTTAATGAATATCAGGGATAATCTCTTTTATATTTTATAAAGTTCATTTTATCCTTGTCTTATTTTTATATCATGATATAGAATCTGATGACTCTTAAACCATGCATATAAAATTATTTATCTTATATTTGTTATAAAAAATTATATGTAACAAAAAAAATCCATAATATTATAAATAATGAGTTGGAAATATTTATCCATAACTTATATTCAACTAATTTTGAAAGATTATTTTGCATTCAATTTATTATTCAACTACTCGTTACTTCATAATTCAAATTTAAACATTTATATTAATTATTAATTTCATTACTTCAACTCTTGTAAATAAAAAAACATTTTTATTGTATTCCATCATATACCATTATGAATAAATGAATTTATTTCTATAATATTAATACCATAAAATGAATGTATATAGAGTATCTTAAATCCCTTTAGTTATCTTTAATAGTTCCCTCATATGTAATAATAACTCTTCTTAATTAAAAACATCTATAAGATTCAATTACCATGTATAAATATCATATATATGTAATCATTTTTATTTCTAGATGAAAATTTATCCTTTTTAATTTTCAATAAAACAAAATAGTCCAAATAACAAAAATCCTTCTTTTCTATTCACAACACTAGAAAAATGTGATATTTTTTAAATTAATTCACCTTTTAAAAACAATACCATATGAATAAATTTAAAATCCATTACAATCCTTAATGTTTTTCATAAATATCAAAAAGTCATTAATATACACAATTACATTAATTATTTGAGTAGAAATTAAATTTCATATACTTATCATGCATCTAATGAATTTTAAACCTCAAGTGTATTATATATTATTTTTTCTAAGCATGAATATTCCCTTGTTGAAAAAATTCTACATTTATTTACATAATAAGGTGTTATACTAGATAATATAATGTTATTTCGTTCATAATAATGAAAATTTATAATTTTATGCATCTAATAAGTTTTATTACTTTAATCTTATCCTTTCTATTGGATTGATCTCAAAATTATGTATATTTATAATTATTCTATTGTCAAGAACAGAATATTTTATCATATGAGTGTCATGATTTAAATTCATTTAATATTGAATTTTAATAAATGGTATCTCATAAAAATTATTACCCATTTTAATTTACATCAACCCCTTCAGTGGATTATGATCTCTATTTTCCTATGTACAAAAATTTATTTTCTGTTCTTGTCACTGCATATCTATTTAGTTTGGCTAAAATTTCAATCATATCTTATATGAATATTAGATATTTTTTCAATACATCATATATATAAACTCAAATTCATTACTATGTTATCCATATTATGAGTTTTCCAGCTAATTGATACCCAAATAAAACACTACAAAAGTACATGGTCCTATTATGGTCATCCATTACTCTATTTTATTACCCAAGATAATTTAGGGGTACCCTATTTTTTTAAAAGAAACCAAATTATATGATCAAGGTCAAGATAATAGTTTTATTTAGAATGAATATAAAAGATAGTATTTTTAAAAGGGGATTTACTATCTCAATATGTATGCTTCTAATGATTTAGTTTGAAATCATATTCCTTTCACCAAATTAATATGTTCAATAAATATATTATTTTAACTCTTTACATAGATCATAGTTTGTGTTAAAAACTCAATATAAATTATGTCAATATTTATAAATGTTCAAATACATTCCACGTTTAAGGTAAGTTAAATGTTTTCAATTAGAATCATAGAGTAATATAAAATCAACAATTCATACTATAGTAAGTCTAGTAAAATAGGTAGTTAACCCTTAATTATATAGAAAAAAAATTATATTATAGTCTAGTTATGATTTTGATCCCAATTCCCTCTATTTAGGGATACGTTAATCTATTCAAATTTATATTCTATTACAATTCATTCTCAAAATATGTATAAATTATACTCATCTACTTAATCAATGTTCAAAACCTTATAGCAAGCTAAATTCAAGCTAAAAGAACACTAATTAATTTATTATAACAATAATTTCACTCCTTAGATAAATGTATTGTAATTTAAAATCATATTAACAATTTAAACTAAATAATAAAACACACTTCATATTATGGCACTTTATATCTTTGAATAAATTTCATAATAAATGGATTATCCTTGAAAAAGGTTACTGGGGATATGAAAATTTATTGGAATATTTTTAGAACCCTATATCGACTGACATAGACATAAACATTGATGACCATCCTATGTAATTATGATTGGATTCAAAAATAATGTAAAACTTTTTAGAGTGGTAGATTATTGATTTTTATTCTCTTTGTTATTTTGTATAATTTTCTCTTATATATTGTTTAATCTTAATGTAGTGTGGTTTTCTCTACAACAAGTTAGTGTTCTATTTTAATTTACATATTAAAAATGAACTATCTACTTATTTAAAAAATGGAAAAAAATTTATGGATATTTTATAAATAAATTATGATCACTTTATAATTTGATCATGTATACACATGAATAATTCATTTATATTAAATTTGAACATTTTTTGTTATCAACAATAAATAATTCGTATAAACTCCTACATATTCAATAATGTGATATATTTTATGAATTTATTATGGAATAATAACTATTTTATTTTTTATTTAATACATTTACATAAATTAATTATCATATATTTGATTTTATATAACTCATTGATCATATAATTATCCAAAAATCCTTTTGATATTGTTCAAATAAATTTTACAAATAATTCCATAATATAATTTTTTTTCATTAATTTATTATTCAAAACTGAATTATAATAATTCATATTTTCTCCATTTTAAATTAATGAACACTTTTTAAATTACTCACCATGAAAAATCACATTATACCTTTATAAAATGTACCAAAATGTTTTTGGTATGGTTTAAAGACCCACCATAGATTTAGGGTGGGACCAAATCTCCCACATTAATCAATGAATTTTAAAATTTTAACAAAAATAATTTTTATTCAAATTCTAGGAAAAACAAATTACAAAAAAGAATAGTGACTTCCATTTTGGTCCTCAAGAAATTTCATGTTCTATGATAATTTTGGTTTACTTTTTAGGTTATCCCTTATCCATTTTATTTTTATGTCATTTTGGCGTGTGTTGTTTTGGGAAATATTATAGTGGCCAGGTTATTTCTTTCATCTCCATTATAGGGATCCTTTTGTTTCTTGAAGGTCATCATAAGACCAAAATAGCTTGAGTTTTTTCATGGAAAGTTCGTTTTTTGAAGGGAAACAAGGAAAAAATATTGGTTCACAATAGTATAGAGAATCATCCTATGATTCTATTTTTTCATATTGTTTGTTAAGAAACCAAAAACAATAATTTTTCATCCTCTATGGAATTTTATTATACCATTTATAAGAAAGATCATATTTTTAATTACTTTTATTTCATATTTCATTAATTTGATGAATAAAAATGATCATTTAACATTGGATACGTGATGGAGACTAGTAAACGTATCTTCCAGAATTCCCCATTTATCCATAAATCCAAACCAAACATTTATATATCTACTTTTATTCAAAAAATTGTTTTCTAAGGTATTTAAAACATCCAAAATGTCATGTAAGAGAAACTCTAAACACCGTTAGTCCGAAAAATCTATCTATATGTTTATAATGATAATAAAAGAATAAAATTAATGGCATACCATATAGTATTTATCCAGAATTTTAAGAATTATTACATGATTATCAACAGGATCATAGAAAAAAAATCAAAAATACTACTTCCTTTTAATGTATACATGGATCATGGAAATCATCTAATTATAGGGCAGTATAATTTAATACCTTATTTTATTGGGTTCAGGCTAGTGCAATAAAATGCAACATGTGTTCCTCCCATAAAATATTGGTTGTTGATTAGTGGATAGATCCTATGTCATGAAATGGGGATACTATTCCCTTGATATCAAATGACCATCGATAATAAACATAGCTAAAATAATAATAAATATATATTCTGAAAATGGAATCATTGAAAAATCCAACTGATAATAACATTACATGAAATTTACAAAAGAGATATAAAATATCACATGTCAAAATCATATGGATTCCAAAATATGATATATCAAAAAATATAAAAAGAAAAAAAAGAAAAAAATAACTTGGTCCTAGTATAAAAAATCATGAAGTATGTCAAAACCCTTCATTAATTCCCTAAATAGCATCCTAAGCTCTATGTCCCATCATAAGGCCCTTTCCCTATGATGGATCCTTGAAATCTAAATATGCACATGCACCAAGGTTCCCATTAATGTTTTTAGAAATAAATATATTTTTTAAAACACCAAAATATCATTAAATAAAATTCAGTAGATATATAATGATGTATGTGGTGATATAAAAAAATATAATAAAATATAACTCAATCATATCATTATGCGCTAACTACACCGTAATGAAAAATAATAATACTAGCTTCGACTCCATAATATAAGGAAGATTAATCTCCAACCATAAATACATCTCAAAACATAAAAAATACCAATTCTTATCCCATATAAATCACTGAACCACACCCTTTTCTCTCAAGGGAGGTCACCTATTGATACCTTATGATGTTCTATACCTCCCCTTCTCACTCACAATTTATTACTCATCATCACCTCGACCACACATTATCAATAATGGTTGGTAACATGTCACGACCTGTTCCATGGTCTTAACCACACCTTCTCACTAATTGTAGGTCTCACATCATTATCCTAACCACACCTTCCCAATATAGGTTCACCATATATAACCATATCATAGTCCAACCTTTCTAAAAAACAATTTCTAACATCAATATATCTTAGCTAAAACTTCTCAATAATGGTTGTCCCACACATCCACAATCATACCCACTATAAAATAAACTCACCAACATCTGACTTGGGATGTGTTCATAACCAACAATCTCCACATGTCACACTGTATTTAGTAAAAACAATTAATATTGTAGTATAAACCACCAACCCAATCCTTATCAAAGCCTAAAAAAGCTCATTCTAGGTCCAAATCACTCAAAAGTACATCCCTACCACTAACCACATGATGAGTATATGATTAATTAATTCGAATCTATTTTATTCATACTCTCCCTTAAATGGGTCAACCATAATAATACTGATCCACCTATTTACCTTGATTCAAAAAATAGAACTCAATAGATCTAACTCATGAACCCACAAGCATTTAAATTCTTAAATCTATATATGAAACTCATAACCTTATAAAGACATCATACTTCATGCTTAATGGGTAATAATTGTCATTTTATGATCTCTAATTTAATTCTAATCCTATAAAACACTAATATAATCCCAAAATCCAATTAATTATGGTTTTGATATGGGAAATAAGAAAATAGGAGAAGGAGGGGAATTTAAAGCATAAATGCAATAAAAATTATGAAATTAGAGCCTCCAAGATGAATGGGACTTGAAATAGATAAGAGAAAGGAGAAAATGGGGCTTAATAAGAAATGGAAGAACTCCGGAAATGACAAATAACAAATATGGGTTGAAGGAGAAGGAGAGGAGAGGTTAAAGGAGTCCAACATAAATTTATAAACCTACTTCTTCAAAAAAAATACTAGAAATGAAACCACCACCTCTCAAGGGTGCATGGTAGCATGTCCTCAAGATCATGACGCAATATCCCTCCAAATGTAAGAGGAGTCATAACAACGTGTTATGATGTCATGATGTGACAATGATGGTCATTTCCAAATGGACCCTCGCATATGGGTCTCATGGTTCTACCCATTAAACTGAGATTCATGAGATTTCCCAACTTCCAGTTCATCATGAAATTACCATACATTAGAGTAAAACCGTACATATAGATCCTACATGTGTGAGACTTTTCCATTTTCCACATTAAATAGTCACATCATGGGGCCCCTCTATCACACCCTGACATCTAGTCCTTATTTATCCTTCACATCGTGGATCCCATGAGCCATAGAATTGTCCAAGATTAGCCACCTTGTCTAGACATAACTCCCCTGCATCATGCTATGATGACCTACCTGCTATAATGTTTCAACTCCAAACCAAGTTCGACTCCCCATATAATGATTTCAGGCCACTAATACGACCTATAATAATGAAAACTCTTAAAAATATAAATAAATAAATAAAACTCAATTTTAAATTTTATGGTTTTTATAAATTTCCCCTCTAAGTTATTGTTGTCCCTTAGAAGCATCACTTGGGGTCCTCATTAGGGAGATCCAACCACCACACATGTTTACAAAAAACCTACTCCCAAGACTCCAACTAGATAAAAATGTGTTTCCATAATTTTGATATAAGAGGCACCATCTTCTCTCATAGTGCGTTCATGTTCTGATCGTTTATATGCATTAGGATCTCCTAAAATGACACATCTTCCTCAGGCTCAGCATTTTCACTATCAACCAAATACATGAGACTCATCTCATACTTTTGGAGATCAAACATTTTAAACTCATTGTGAATGTCGAGATGTTTTGCATGAATATACAATTGAAAATTCAATACTCCAATATATTCTATAATCACAAACAGACCAACAAACCACAGTGTAATATTTCTATGAATCCTCATACTACAATTCCACATCCATTCTATAGTGAACTACATGGATTTTTACTTCTAGCCAATATGTGATGGTTTCCAACTCTCATATGAAAACAATTAATTTTTATAATTTACACTTGATAAATGGTCTCTTAAACCTATATCATCTCAATCACTACTAACTCACCCACACCTAACTAGAACAATAGAATGTGGGATGAACATCCAAAATAATAATTAAATTGTTCTATATAGAAATAAGATTAAAATATACTATTATTATTATCCCATGATCTAATAAAAACAAGAATGCATTCCCTATGGATACCCTCTAGGATCTCAGTCATCTTCTCAGACTCCCTAGTAGTTTATATGTGATTCATTTTACTAAACATTAGCTAATAACCCCATGTAATTATATATGACCATACCAAATCTCTATGTTAAATGTTTATATTTATCTGATACTATTCTCATATATACCTCGTGTTTCCACACTATCTCATTCACATATAACATTCCTAACTCGTCCATGGACTGAGTCTACCAAATATTTAAGAAGTTTTCAACTTCAGATATCATTCAACCATTATAAATACTATATATTGACCCCTTAGGGTCCTATGTAGTCCCATGAATATTTCTATGGTCACCTCATCTCACTTCCATATAGGTACTATAAGGGGTTGAACTAACCCTCCTAATCACTAGTGTTCTTACTTTATCCTCATATAGGTATGGTAGTAAGAGAAAAACTCTATGATATCCTTCCTCATACTCATCCATAAGACATAATGACTTATCTCATGATATATATTTGTAAATCCTAGAAATAATTACCACCATTAAGCATGGATTCCCCTCATCATATCATCATTAATAATGTATTGATCACCACCCTACTGTTGATGTAAATCACATCATCCCTATCCTAATAACACCTTAGGACTATATCATCTTCCATAAACTATTCTCATATATTAAAACATAATGAATTATGCTCGAAGATAAACATCACTTGTTCCACAATAATGACTATAGGAGAATAGGTCACTCGATCATCGCTACCTAACACATAAATCTACCAGTCTATGAGGAAGATAATTAGCCTCCACTCCTCATCATACATTTAAAATATATATTCCTAATTCATTCTACTATGATCATCTGAGATGACATTCCCATTCCCAAGGAATATTATATTTTAAATATAAAGGTCTATAGATACTCGAACCTAAGCCCTTGATACTAGGATAATATATATCGCATGATCAAATGGTTCATATAGAATATACATATCACATTGAAGAGATAATAATGATAAGAATTTTTGTCATTGGCCATGATATCTAGCTTCAAATCATGGATATTGTAGTTCCACTCATTAGATCATAGATAACAAGACCCATAAGAAACCAATAGATCCCTCTACATCATATCATTTCCCAGAATAACCTTTAATGAAGCCAAATTGATTGTTTAACTTTTACCAATATTAAGAAGAATCATAATTGACGTAGAGGGATCTAGTGGTTGCTTTGAAGGCCTCATCATACAAACTAGTCAACATGAACTTTAGTCCCTTCTTGTTCAGACCTATTATGGGTGCTACCAACATAGATAATTCTATGATGAATCACTTATAATACTCATCTAACCCATGAAAACATAACTTTTTAATCACATTCCAAGGTCACACCCAAGGCATCATTGCCACCACCTTCTTTGGATCAATTGAGTTCCTAGCCTATGAGATCACATGTCCAAAAAATAGAACTACTAAATATTAAAAATTACACTTTTCTATTTTCTATAAAATATATTTACATGGAGAATACTCAATACAATCATAAGGTTCTCAATATTCACTTCATGGGTCTGTAAATATAAAAATATAGAATCTCATAACACATTAAAAATGAGTTTGAGTATGGATGAAAGATATGGATCATGAGATTCACGAACACCATTAGCACATTTGTCAAATATAATGACATCACAAGGTGATCATATAACCCATACCTACTCATAAACACTATAATAGGTACATTCTCCACCCTAAACCATAACTGCGGTTATCCAAATCATTGGATAATCATTGCGAACCATTAGGATCCCCTAAACTATTATTTAATGTCATTTATCCTCAGTAAGGGATACAGATTTTTTATTATACATTGATTCAACTTTATTTAATCCATGAACAATGTATGTATACCTAATGAATTATAGTAAATTAAAACTGATGTGCCCCAATGAGAGGTAAATATATGAATATAACATTTTGACTCAAGTCTCCCGAGTTGTACATTAAACAATCCTTACATGTTTAGTGTCATATATTAAAAAAGAATTGATATGGGATCCGCATCCATCATGATATAAATAATAAGCTCATTCTACCTTATAGGAGGTATTGGTGAGAATTCATCAGAAAAAACATCTTCTAAATTTTCTACTGTTGGAGGAAAGGTTGCTAGAACAATCATGTGATCCACAATAAGAACAATGCCTCCCATAAACAATATAATAGAAATCATAATATATAATTTAGCTCTAACTCTTCCTATAAACATATCCTACTCTCCTCTATGAACATACTCCTTTCCCTTAAGGATTATAAAATCACCCACCTCTAGTAGAAATTGATGTGATCCTTAAAGAGTGTCTATTAATCCATCCTGAAAATGGAATCCGACTCGTCATATCTAAAAAATGATATCTCAAAAAAAATTGAATCCCCTAACTATTATGAAACAATTTGGGGACTACTAAACATGATCTAACCTTCTTCAAAGAAGTGTAGAAAAATCCCAAATCCAAGGGTAAAACAACCTAGATAACCAAAAAACAGACGCGAACTATGTAGAAATAAAATAATTATATACTTATATATCAAATAAATCTACAAAAATCCTAGAATAAACTGGATCATACCTATGGTAGTAAAATTTCCATCTACACCATCAATGAGAGCTTGATCCACAATGTACACCCTGCTTGAAATAGTTCCATGGACCTGATCCTATGATACATGAAACACTTAAGGAAAAATCCCTTGAGGTGTTTGTGGTTTTTTATTCCCCTAAGACCCATATATATCTCTACAACCTGACCTCATAGATGAGTCTATACTTTCATCCTGATGTCCCCCTAAACATGTCCCATAAACCTACATCTACCCTAAACAACTTCTTGAACTTGACTAAGACATACTCATACAAGACAGCTAGAGATGTAATATCCTACTGCATGTGTAGAAATTTTTTGGAATACTCGTACATGATATATAATAATGCTTGATATATCCTCATTGATAAATTGTTCGTGGGGCTCCTCTCATGGGAGGGAGTGATAAACCCCTATCCTACGAAGACTTCACCACACCACCCTAGTTTATCTCATCAGATATGATATTCCTACCATAGTAATAGGTAAGCTAGGAAGAAAACCCTTTGAATTATACTCTACCAAACCCATATCAAGAGTTAGTGCCTTAAACCCCACATTTAAGTATGGTGTTTGGTTGAACAATATAACCTGGTTCCTCACATATGATTGAAGAATGATCTCAAATATACAGACCGTCTAAGACTAATTACCGACCATCAATAATGAATAATGAAAATAAATCAATATAATGATTCATATACTTATACATGGAAACCATCCCTTGCTAAATGTCAATGAAATCCTTCATTTAGTTCAGCTTTATTGACATGGGAATGAACCCCTTGAAGAAGAGTTCCTTGAAGGCCTCCCAAGATAGGCCCTCAAGACTCCATGACAAAACCATCACACCCCACCCAAATTCATATAGGCCCTTGATGCATATAAGCTGAAAACTTCACCCATAGATCATCGGGTATCAAAACTAGCTCCAAGAACCCATAAATTGTTATAATTCTATCATTAACATCGTAATAAACTTTTGTGACCAATAAATATAGAGGTTGAATCAAATGAAAACATGAGGTGATGTATTCCATAATAGATGCACCCTAATGAGGATCCTCACCTACCACTAGTACTAGATGAAAATCCCCACATAATGTTGATCTACTACAGTAACTATTGGGATATACTCAAGAGCATACTCATCCTCACCCTGTTAAATATATGGAGGTATAATAGAAGTATTCCCTACCATGGAAATATTTTCCAGCTTTCCCCTAGGGGGAATCATGGGATGTGGTTCAAATTTAATTTTATGAAAAGGTAAAAACAATAACATAGAAACATTTATAATAAGTTAAATATAAAAAAATTAAATAATTAACAGGTGCATAGACATGAAAACCCATTAGTAAATACACCCTTAGTGTCTACGCACAACCACTATACAAAACCACCCAATACTACCCCAATACTTTATCTTAAACAACTTCAACTTTCACATTAGTCATTGTCCTTATAAATATAATTATAACATTATTAGGTTGAATAAATTATATGTGAAAAATATTGTATTTCTGAAAACACCAGATATATAATTAGTAAAATATAATTAATTTAACCCTATATAAACCATAATAAATAAATAATATGGCTTATGATCTTACATACCTATCCATGATGCATGAAGTCAGTTACTCTCACCTAATAGTTAGAGATAAAATATATCATGAACAAAAAATAGATAGTAATACATGAAGAAAAATATAAAATATAATAGCACAAATACTAATATAAAATGACACTACCCTAGAAAATTTGAGATTCACTATATTTGTGTTGTTCAAGAAAAAACATAGCTTCCCACATGAATTCCAGCCATCCAATATCTATTCTACCATGTCCTAAATAATAATAATTTATTAAATGGGTTTGAAAACATTTTTAAATACCCTTCCCTAGTTAATTAGGAGTGAGATGTTTTGTTACAATGCATCAAGTATGCCACTTTATACATAAGAGGTTACAGACTAGCAGTAATGGCCTATGTCCTGAAATGGGGAGACTATGTCCTCGGTACCAGTTAACCATTGATAATAAATATATAAAAATAATTAATAAATAAGTAGTTAGAATAATGAAACATAAAAAAATTCCAAATGATAATAACATCACATGTAGTATCAAAATGAGTTATGACAGATAACATTTAATATTTTAAATGATCCACTCAAACAACGTATCAATAAATGTAAAATGTATAAAATAATAGAGGAATAATATAATATACAAGGAAAGAAACCATAGATATCATAGTATATATTGGTGTAACCTAAAATCCTTGACTATCTGTACATGATCAATAGTTCTTCATAAGGCCATTACCCTTGGAAAGATCAATAACAAAACAATATTCAGGTTCATCAAGGTGACCGTGTAGGTTGTGAGTAATAAAACACTGTAAGACACAACCAATGAATCCTTATAATAAATATAGTAGAAATATGAAGGTGTGTGTGCTGATAAAAATATATATAACAAACATAAAAATCTATCAACTCATCATTCACTAACCAATCCTCCATGAACCTTATACATACCTATTTGAAAACAATTCTAGAAAAAGGAGCCACCTCAAAATACAAATACATCCCAAAACTCAATCAATACCAAATAACACCACATGTAAATAATTATACCATGCCAATATCACTCATGGTAGGTCACCCACTGATCCCATACCATGTTCTTAACCACACCTTCTCACTCAAGGTTAATCACTCATCGTCATATCATCCAAACATTCTCACTCAGGTTTGGGCATCCATCACAACCCATTCCAAATTATTATCCACACCATGAAACTCATGGTTTATCACACATAATCTTCTCCACAATGCATTATCAATCCAGATTGGCCCATAATCTATATATTGGAGCCCAACATTCTAACACAATGTTATCCCAAATTTAAACTCCCCACCGCCCCGTGACCACTAGACATTGTGGTACTAGCATTATTCCACGTGACATTAGGAGAACCTCACCATACCCTAAAGGTTTTTACTAGCATTTAGGGAATATGGAGTGCTATCTGGGTGAATATAATCCCAAATTATGGATAAAAATCACAAATAAAATATTGGACGTGATTCCATAACACTAAAAAATAATCTATATTAATCATACTGTCACATTAATGAATATTTAAAATTCCATTATTGTCATAAAATAAGAACAAGGTATCCCATGGGATAATCAAATATATGTTCATCTACCTAGAAAACCAAAATAACCATCAATCTAGCATTGAGAAACATCCGAACCCAATGGAAAAAACATGCCAACTAGACCATACACCATATACACATCACATTCTACTACGAAAATAGCTGGCCACCAAAAAAACATGTCCTTGTATAAAATCTATACATATACGAGTGTAAGAAGAAATTGGAAAAACCTGTCATCAATAATTAATTAAAATACTTACTCTAGAAGTGATCATTGAAAAATGAGATTCGTTACCTACATTGGACAGTTCATGAGTGGGATGATATATCCACAATCAATCGCATTAAAAGATCCCTATGACTTCTGATCCGACTCATTTCACTGAGGGTATACATCCTATATTGCAAAACCATACATCAAAGGTCAAATATGATACCCCAAGGGAACATTCTCATTTACATCCATAATATTTTCCCAATATATATCTCAATTTAGAGAGCAACACACTATTATATAATGGTCCCTCTCACCACTAACTATGGCCACTAATATGTGCACAATCCTCATACTGATAGTCATCACCATCCCCCCATGATGCCTAATCTATAGAGGCCACAACCCATATGAGAGAACCAAACCACCTCAATGACTATTTTTTATTTGTGCATGACCCCAATGGCCCTATCAACCAACCACGTTGACTAGAAATCACTAACATCCTTAGCCACACTGTCAAAAAATCTATGTATTGACCCACAAAAAATACTCAACACCATATTCACTACACTGAAAAACCTCAAGAATCTCACAACCCTCAAATAAAAAATCTTTTACAAAATTCCTCAGACTCATCAAAATATAAAACAACATAGACAATCCATTCTCAACAAAATCCATCATTTTCCACATGATATTATCCATTGTTATCTTCTTCGAATAATGTATAACCCAATATATTTCATTCCAATTCTCACATCCATGACCTTAAACACACATATTTATTACCTGGCTCATAACACATGTATAAATTTTAATTACCTAGTGACCACTTACTTGGAGTTATTTTGAATCCACCTTTTAATAATATTTAGGTAGATTTTCCATAATTAAAATAATATTATAAATAAAAAAATCCCTTAAAATTAGGGTTTTTTATGAGGGTTATGAAATAGTGGAAATACAAATAGTAGGTATGCAATTGGTAAGACTTACCAGCAGCTCCGTATTAAATAACCTTAAATTATCACTAGAAGACCTAAAACAATGATTATATAAAATTATCACATGATATTGGGATAACTCCCATTACTCATTCCTTGGCCTATACTATGACTTCCAACACCTCTATGGGGTCCAAAGTCACATAGTTGATCCAATATCAGACCTAAATAACTATTAAAAATACCTACTACCTTAAAATCACCCCATCATAAGTTATATCATCGCTAAGATATCCATACTACTTACAATGCTAGTCTTTTCTTGTACATGATCCTCCCACTTTTCTCATTATCACAATACTAAGATTGTAATGAATGCCCTTACATTATTCCCAAATATTTTGAATACCCTAGTTACCCTAATAAACATATCAATTAATTTTATTTGAAATTACCTTCACAACAATTACCTACAGAGTTTCACAACATCTAATTAACTTATAATCCTTCTAATCTATGCACACCAGATAACCATGTAATGACACAAATCAGTATCCATCACATTTTTCATCATTCTAATGCCCAATTTTATCTCTCATAATACCCAATAACATCTTCATAATTGATGTTAATGCATCATATATATATATTATATATCTATATTATACATCTATACATGTCACAAAAAAAACCAACATCATCATTATCATAGAAAACATATATCATTTTATGGATCTCCAGTATCCTCTATAAAGTTAGGTTTAACCATATAAAATTGGCTTGAAGCTTGAATACTCTATATTTATCCTCCCTATATATTCATACTCATTTTTTTCTACTACCCCACTAATATGGGTGTCTCTGAGTATTTTGTCTCACATGTGTGGTTATATCCCTAATTCTAACATAAAATACCACTCTTTTTCCCACCTCAAATGCCAAAGTAGACCATAATATATGACTTATGACTATCTATGAATTCCTTATATGGAACCTATCTATATTCCCCATCTCTCAAAATTATATACACTCTTTCAATGTTTGGTCTCATTGATATAAAATATGTCCAACAAAGAGACATCAGAATCTTGTCACAAATGAAGGAATTTGTGGTTAAATCCTTACACTTATATTTTTACTACCCCGTTGGTTCTTATCACATCCCCACCTCTAGTTACCTAGATCTCCACTACCTATCATGATTAATACCATTATCAAGATTCTTTCACCCTCCATTACTAGGTCCCGTGTAGTTATTAGTTATTTGTTTACCACCTATGATAATATAGTCAATCTGATGATATTTTCCAACATCTTGATAGTATGTCATAAACAACTTCAAACCATCATACCACAACTATTTCATCTCCCACCAAAGTATATTCAAATAATAAAAACCTAAAACCTTTATAAAACTCCATAATTGAGGTCTCCCCATGCAAAAAATCGATAAACTCACATCCTTGATCCATCCTTAGTGTCTTAGGAAATAAATTCTTGAAAAGCATAACCTCAAATTTCTTCTACATAATTCATGTATGATTGTATGTATGTATATATAAATATTACTAGTTTTTTAAGTCCTATAAGTATATATAGATCCAACTTCACTATCATGACCCAACCCAAGCTGAGGCCCAAGCTGCAACAACTCCAATCCTACATGCATAGTCCAAGGGGTAGCGAATAGGGTTGAAATGTATGTAATAAATTGGTTGCCTCTTCTTATGTACATATACACACACACTAAACTATATCATTGTATAAGTGTAGTGGACTAATAATAAAAAGAATAAACACATATAATTAAACCATGAATTCTCTAGGGTGTAAAAGAGTAGAAATGTGAAAAATAAAGAGTAATGGGAAAAAATACATACCCAACCAGAAAAATGCCTAAACCTAATAAAACTAGAAATGTAAACTAGTGAGAGATACCATCTCCTAATCTCTATGCTGCGACCACTGAAAATTGACCAATGTACCAAGTATCCCTTAGATCCTCTGAAGTCACCATCGAATTTTCTGTTGTCTATATAAGACATGACACATGTGGGATAATCCCATATCAGGGTGCGTATATAGATACATCGTAGGATGATATGAAAGCTGAAGGGAGAGAAGTAAGAGATATAATATGAAAGAAATTACGTTTATAGTACATAGGATACATGATATAGTAAAAGAAAACATATCATCCAAAACAAATAGAGAGTACCCTCATCCAAGCATAAGGGGTCAATTTAGTGAGTAGATAAACTACACGTCGAGTTTTCTCCACCCCTAGTAGGAGAGTAGACTCATTCAACCATGAGAAGCTAAACATATAAATAATGTGTCATTCTCTATATGTCTTCATATCTCAAGGAAAAAGAGTAATCAAATCAGAAGGTATTGATAATTAAGATTATGTTTGTGTGTGTGTGTGTGTGTCTATGTGATAAGTCAAAAGTACCCCACATGAGATAGTAAGGGGATCTCCATCTCATTGCTCAGTATAGGAAGAATAGTATCCAATACTTCCAAAATTATATTAATAACACCCAACATATTATGTTTCTGTAACACCCCGAGATTTTATGAAGAATATTCTTTTGATTTACTTGATGTATTGTGTTGTACGCTACACTAAAATTAGCTTGTTCTATACGCGACACCATATTAGCATGCAGTATATGCAACACTATTCTTAGCTCCTGTTACAAACAATTTCAAGTTTGTTTTGTAGAAATTATTCTACACACCATTAAGTATAGATTTTGTTTAATGTATAAATTAAACAAGTTTTGAATTATTTTATATGCAACACCAAAAGAATATTTCACTACACCCAACCCTGACTTGGCTTTCATTACACGCAATCGTGACCTTCCTCGATAGCGTGTCTTATACACAATATCGGGTTTCACTAAACAACGATATATGATTATAATATTATCACGAACTAGCCGTTATTAATAGTATTAACTACATTTTGAATTTTATAACATTATTATTCATATTACTCATTTTCCAGAACATGGTATTAGAATAAAATAAATGTTTCGGGTAAAATAAGTATTTTTCAAAAAATGCAGTTTTGCCACATTTTGATGCAACACCCACATTAAATCTAGTTTTTGACATGATTATAAGTTCAATTTTAGAAAATAAAATTATTCTTTGGAATCAGGATATAAAATTTTATCTTGGATAAATTTTTCATATTATTCGGATAACTTTCATAATTTAATGAATAGTAAAAGCACGTTATATTTTAATTAAAAACATATTTCTTCATCGTAATAATTTATGTTGTTAAATTATAATATTGAATGGTTTTAAAGTATAAATAGAATATATTTTTACCATTTAATATAATTTCTGTCATTATTATTGATTTTATATTGAATTCATTGGTTAAATCAATTCAATCTTTTGCGATGTTTTAAACAAAAACCGGATTTCTTTCGACAACTGGATTAACATTAATTTAATTTATGAAACTTCTATGTATTTAATTTGTGAAAATGGATTCCATATTTTAAATCAGTGGGTCCAAATTATATTAATAGACTAATTTTTATTTTTGGGCATTATGAATTGTAACTACGGTAAATTTTATTTACCATAGTAAAAGGTAAATCAGGTAATTAAGGGTAAATATAATATTATAAAATTATCCTAACACTTGACTTAATAAAGTTGAATGAATATATTTCTTCCTAATTCATATTTGGGTCGAAATGGAATCCATTAGAACCCACATGGAGGTGATTAAGACAATTAGTTTATTTTATTTAATGGAAAGTGAAATATTTCTCACTCAAACATTAATAATTAACGTATTTTTAATAAAAGGTTATACATAATATAAATTTGGATATAAATACTCATTTGAAAGATAAAATGTTTTTGTTTATCATGATAATTTATTTGTAATTTTTACGAGTTATTTAATTACGTTATTATCTTATACATTAATGATGCAAAAAATATTTATTTAGTAAAATAATAAATAACATTGTTTTTATTGAAATAGTAATACTTATTAAAGGGATCACAAACCAGACCAAAACTTATTTTTAGTGTATATATACACCATTAGAATCCAATTACTGAATATATAACTGTTTGGAGTCTTATAAAAGTGATTATTACAATTATATTATTTTATATGATGTCAATGTTGTGACCTTCATAATTTAATAAATAAAACATTTTAAAATTTGGGTGTTTTAGAAGATAAATCCGACTAAATGTATTATTATGAAAGAAATAAAATTTATCTTCATCCTAGTTTTTTATTTTTTATTTTTATGCAACAAATAAGTATATTTAATAATTATACAAAAATGTGGTTGTAATTATGTTATTAAGAGAAATATCAAATAAATGGTTTTACAAATAGTAAAATAAATAATATATGAACTATTTAATGTGATCAAATAATTTTATAGATTACTATGAAATATTAGGAACCTATTAAATATTTTATTTCGAATATATCCACTTTGTGTATTTTATTTAAAATCAAATAAATGAATAGTGTCAAAATTGACACTATTGTTATTTTATAAAAATAACATATTATTAAATTGTTCAAAAATCACAAAAATATTTAAATTTTATAAATTTAAATTTATAAAGTCTAAAATGTCATAAATTATCTAATTATGGATAATTCATAGCACATATGTAATTATTTATAAAAATTTAAAATCTAGAATCTTATTACCACAAATAAATATTAATAGATTAAATAAGGATAAATCAAGTTGATAATGTTTAAAATAAATTTCCTACATTTCTAAATTTTATTGGTTTATGAGATTACAACCCTATATCATTTAATATTCCAATTTGATTCATTTTTTGGATGTTTTGAAGTAGAATTATATTTATTATAAATTAATATTTTTACGATTTCAAAAGGTGCCCCTCTCCTCCCTTATAAAAAGGGAACCGCTTCCCACTTCTCTTCACACCCTTTTGAGACTTGAATCTCGTCCAAAACCTGCCAATTATTTTTCAAAAACCTATCTAGTTATATCATATATGTTTTGGTCTTCTCAAAAGACCAACCCTAGTGCCCTAAGAAGATGTTTAAATGAGGTGCGTCGAAGAAGAGGTAATCTCTTCTACCGATTCATTCAAGATTCTTTCTTCTTCAACTTATTCTTCTTTAGTTGTTTCATTATAAAGTAATAACATCAGTATTAATAATATCCTTATATGTTATTATAAATATGAAACAACCCCATTTCACCTTCTATCCATCCTACGGAAAACGAAATCACTGCGCGTGCGTATGTACGGAATACCGTCTCGACACCGTGGTGTATTCTGTTTTTCCAATACCACATTACATGGATAGATATAATGGTGTAAATAATAACTATACATAGTTATTATAACATCATACTGATTTTGATATATTGAGTAATCCACTCTAATTCAATTCAATAATTATGGGAATGATATCATCGCTTGTGCGTACGTACGGACTACCGTCTTCACGATGTGATGAGATTCATTCTCCATGTTAACAATTCAAGAATGATTATAAAGTATATATAAGAAATAATAATGAAATGTATTACATTATAAAGCTATTGGATTTATATATATATATATTTCATCTACTTACTTCCATTCAAGTCAATAAGGAAAGGAAAATAGCGTTCATGCGTACGTACGGTCTACCGTCTCCATGAACGGTGTGTTTCATTTCATTTATCTATCTATTATATATATATATATATACTGAATATATATGACATATAAAAAATGTTTTGAATTTTGGAAGTAAGTAAATCATGATATATGTAATAATAATTTCATGAACAACAAGTCCAAATATGTACGATAAATGAAACTATTTTACCCAAAACGATGCTTTAACATGGATTTACAAATTAATGGGTAATATAAAGACATAAGTGAACCATATAGGATATCATAACAATGAATATGATTCTGTAATAAGTCAATGAAATTATTTAAATCATTATACATGAGGTTCAGATACGTACGAAGCATATCAGACCTAAGGTAAGGGGTAATTTTTCAAATTTCATTTTTATCCGAGATTGCTTATTTGTAAGTATTTACTGCGGTTATTGTTATCATCCATGTCCATGTTTTATAAAAGAGTTTTCATGTATGTTTAATGTCATTTTTTACCCATTTTTACTTTTACCCATGGTATGGAAGGAATCTTTCTTTTGTTTACCCTAAGATATACTTTTTGACTTTTCTGGCAACAGTACGAGGAGAATGTTTTTTTAACTTATATGGAATGAATAGATTTTTAGGGTTTCATAATGCCTTATTTTCATGATTCTTACTCTACAAAATTTAATGAAAATTTTCAAAAAATTCCTTTTCTCTTAAAATTGAATTTCATTTTTTGAAAATAAATTGATTTTGAAGGAGAAAGAATATTTTCCTCAAGAATTCATTTCAAGTGTTTTATCAAAACCATTTTCCATATAAGATGGAATTATTTCATATGTGTATGCTTCAAGTATAATTTCTCTATGATTTACATGTTTTAACTTTTCTTATGATGAAATGATATCCATTTTTTTGTATGGATTATGTGATGATGGGATGATGTTTATAAAACCCATTTTATACTTTGTGTAATGATGAATGATTTATGTTCATGTTGTGGAACAAGTAAGAATTAATTCATTATGATATGGGTGGGAACTATTTATCCCTCAAATTCATTGGGTAAATATTTATATCTCATGAGATAGACATGGCTGGAATGGTATGTTAATCTGGTTCAGCGATAAAGGACTAGAACGAGGAGTGAACTCGATTCTGAAAGGGACTTTGTCCACTAAGATGGTCTTGGAAGCAATGCCTTGGGTACTATGTAAATCATAACATGTGCTTAATGGTTTCCACAATTACTTGTTTTATTCCCATGATATTTTATCATTATTGGTGTTCCCTAATGAAATATGCCTTTCTTAATTCCATGATTCATGTCTTTTCTCATGATTTTGATGTTTAGAATTTATGTTCATGTTTTTGCATTCAAATGTTTATGTATTGTTTTATGTTCTCTATGATTACCCTTAATGAGCATTTGAGCTCACCCTTTATATGTTTTCTTTTCACCAGGATTTAATGAAAGGTTTTAGGTAAGAAAACAAAAGGAGAAGATCTTTATGGGAGATATTGAAGATCTTTCAACATGTTTAGAAGATTATTTTCCGAGACACTAAACTATTACGGTCCTTGTTTGTCAGTTTTTGTTATGTATTAAGTATTCCACAAAAGTAATGTAATTTCCATGTATGTCAAGCATTGGGTATCTACAGTTGGTATCAGAGGAAAGGTTTAGTTAACCTTTGGAAACTAGGATGTGAAAACATTAGTGATATCCATAGAGATATTTCAACGGTATGTCTATGGATGTCCCTAAGGTTAAGTATATGTATAGGTTATAGTCCTAGAATTACGGTAATGATATTAGAATTAAACCTAGATGTTTGATATTGAAGGTACTTGTAGAGACCCGAAGCCTGTCTTACATGGACTTTACATTACTTTTGCGGAATACATAGTACATAACAAAAACACACACACAAGGATCGTAATAGTTTAGTGTCTTTGGAAACTCGGAATAAAATCTTCTAATCGTGGTGAAAGATCTTGAACATCTCCCATAAAGATCTTCCTTTTTTATTACCTAAAACCTTTCTTTATATCCTGGGGAGAGGAAAACATAAAAGGGTGAGCTCAAATGCTCAGTAAGGTTAAACAAAAGAAATATCAATCACATCGTATTCATAAGAACATAACATTTTGGAAATCATAACCTGCAAAAGAGAGCATAATTTCATAACATGGTATAAATCATGGTAGTGAAATATAATCACAATAATCATAACTTAAAACATGAAAATTTGTGGCATTCACACATAATCATAGAGAATCATTTCTTGTTAGTCAAGACTCATTTCCAAGACTATCTTAGTGGACAAAGTCCCTTTCTGAATCGAGTAACCCTCGTTTTAGTCCTGTTTCACTGAACCGGTATAACCTACCATTCCAGCCATGTATATCTCATGAGATATAAAATCTTTACCCAATGCATTGGAGGGATATATAGGTCCCACCCATCTTATAATGAATCCTTTCTTATGTGTTCCACATAATCATAAATCATAAATCATCACATAACACATGTAACAAAAATGGGATTCTTGAAACATCATGACATCAGAAATCAATTCATATAAGATAAAAGAATTCATAAAAATAATTCCATCACATCATGATCAAATCAATGTAATAATAGGGATAAAAACAGAACCCTTTATTATCTTAGAAGGAAAATAATTTTGATAAAACACTTGAAATGAATTCTTGAGGAAAATATCCTTTCTTCTTCAAAAACCTTTTTTTTTCTTTCTTATCATGTCATACAACTTTAAACTAAAAGAAGTTGATTAAAAATAAACTTTAAAACTTGTAAAGGAAGCTTCTTGGAAATAATGTTTTAAAAATCCATTTATGCCGTATAAGTTAAAAAAAACATTCTTCGTACTTTTGTCGGAAAGTCAAAAAGTACCTCGTTCGAAAAACGACTAAAGATTCCTTTCATATCTTTTAATAAAAACTCACCGAAGGGTAAAATTGGATTTAAACTATTGTAAGTGGATGAAAAAAATATTAAATATTGAGGGAACATGGATGTGGATGATAAAATACACCCCAGTAAATACTTACGAATAAACAATCTCGGATAAAAATGAGATTGTGATATTTACATTACCTTAGGTCGGATTTGCTTTGTACGTGTCTGAAGATCCTGTATAATGGTTTAAATAATGTCATTGACTTATTACAGAATCATATTAATTGTTATGATATCATATATGGTTCACTTATGACATTATATTACCCGTTCTTTTGTAAATTCCATGTTAAAGAAGCGTTTTGGGTAAAATCGTTTCATTTATCATAGGTGTTTTGACTTGTTGTTCTTATATCATGATTTACTTACTTCCAGAATATAAAATATGATTTATATATCATATATATTCAGTATATATATATATAATAGATAGATAAATGAAATGAAAAACACTGTTCATGGATACGGTAGTCCGTACGTACGCATGAACGCTGTTTTACTTTCCTTATTGTCTTGAATGGAAGTAAGTAAATGACATACATATATATATATATACATAAATCCAGTAGCTTTATAATGTCATATATTTCATTATTATTTCTTATATATACTTTATAATCATTCTAAAATGGTTAACATGGAGAATGAATCTCATCACGTCGTGGAGACGGTAGTCCGTACGTACGCACGAGCGATGATATCATTTCCATATTGAATTGAATTGGAGTGGATTATACAATATATCAGAATCAATATGATGTTGTAATAACTATGTATAGTTATTCTTTACACCATTATACCCATCCATGTAAGGTGGTGGTGGAAAATAGATTACACCACGGCGTGGAGACGGTAATCCGTACGTACGCACGCGCGGTGATTTCTTTTTCCGTAGGATGGATAGATGGTGAAATAGGGTTGTTTCATACTTATAATAACATATCCGTATATGATTTATACTGATGTTATTACTTCATAATGAAACAACCTAAGAAGAAGAAGTGGAAGAAGAAATAAAGATGAAAGAATTGGTAACGGTAATTACCTCTTCTTTGAAGCACCTTTTCGAGACCTCCACTTAGGGAACTAAAATTGATCTTTGAGGAAGACCAGAACCTCTAAGATGTTTCTAGGGAAGTGGAGAAGAGATTTTGGCAGGGGTTGGCCGATCTTGAGTGCTCAAATTGGTGTGAGGAGGAGGGGGAGGAGGTGTCCTTTTATAAGGGAGGAGAGGGGCACCTTAGGAATACCTCAAAATATTATTTTATATTAATGTCAAAATCGGTTTATAATGGTTCCAAAGGGTCTTATTTCGAAGCTAAAGTGGGGATGGGTCTAAATCCTTTCAACCAATAGGATTTAGACAAGTTTAGGGTATTATTTTAACCTTATCAATTATATTTAACTCTAAGTTAAATAATTTAACTTTTACCGTGTCTTTTTGTTTTCTTTCACTATATGGTTAATACACTTACTATAACATGCCAAACGAACCCCAAATTGTTTATTATTAATATATATATCCTTATCTAAGTCATTTTGCCGATCCTTAGATTTTTAGGAATAAAATAACAATTAATAATATAATATTTTATTTAAAAACTATTTTGTGTCAATTTTGACACTATTTGATATATGATTTTTGTGAAAGTCATAACAGAATTATATGTTCAAACCAAGTTGATTAAATCAACATTAATATATCATAGTAACCTATAAAATTAGTGGAATTCATAAAAAGTCTCAAATTACATTCATTTGAGCATTTATAACATAAATTATGTTAATATTTCCTTAAAAGGGTAATTACTGCATCATCGTTGTGTCATAAATAAATTAATTAATTTAATGTCTAAAAATTATAAATAAAATATCATTATGTAGGAAATCTTTTTATCTTTCTAATTAATATTTACAATCGAATTTATCATATGTATGACCCTATATTAAAAATGTTTTAGTAAATAAACTTTGATTTTAACTCTTTTAACTCTTCTTTGAATTAAATAATAATAAATGTCCTAATCTAATCCAAGTGGGCCTAAATGATAATATTTTACACCTAAGGTTGTTTTTGGTCGAGATAAACTTGTCCAATAGAATTAGTACATGTGTTAGGGTAATATTAATATCATTCTTACCCTTAATTACCTTATTTAATTTTAACCGTGGTAAATAAAAGTAAAAAGTTACTATTCACCAAAAATTATTTTCATCTCATTGAACCACATTTTACTTACTGACATCAACCGTGTCTCTCGGATTTTTGAAATTCCATTCACAGAAGCGGTAAAATTAAGTTTTATGAAAAATTCAGTTTTTAACCTACCACTTAGTGGTTTCACTATTCATCAAAAATTGAAAGTTTTCAGAAAAATACCAAAATTTCACCCTAGGCAAATTTCGGTATTCCGAATCCAAAAATGAAGTCCATTTTGAAAAATAAAATTTATAAAATTTCAAAAAGTGGTTATTATTACTCATAACGACTAGTTTTAATAATATTTTAATAGCATATCGTTGTTTAGTGAAACTCGGTATTGCGTACTACACACGCTATCGAGGAAGGTTGCGATTGCATGTAATGCAAGGCAAGTCAAGGATGCGTGTTGTGCAAGCTCCTTTTGGTTTAGCGTACAACACAAGACATTAAAGAATATTTTTCATAAAATCTCGGGCTGTTACAGTACTCCCCCTTGATTATGATTTTTCTTCTCACACAATTCTTTTTGGGTTTTAGAAAGTGGATGGAAACAAGATGATTCACGACAATGGAGGATATGATGGAAAATTGAATGATATTCTTCATAAGCAACCAAATGAAACGGGATTTGGATGTCAAAACATAATTATTATGCCTAATCAGCAATCTCACAATATGATCAATGATCTCATCTTTTGTATGTATCATGACTCATCTAATAAGAGAAAGAGGGAGTTTCATGATGATCATAGAGGGAAGAATGTTCAATTTCCCTCATGTAAATCATGCGGGAAGAGGCATCAAAGAGAATGTTTCAAAGGAACTGGTAGATGATTTGGGTGTGGAAATGAAGGACAAAAATCTAGTAAGTGCAAAGGAAAATGGTTCAGTTAACACCATGGACAAGGATAATGGTATTGCTACGACATCATCAATGATTAAATGTTTTAAATGTGGAATTTATGGTCATTATGCTAATCAATTCCCTAAGGAAAATTCTCATGAAGAGAATCAGCATGGTCGTATGGGTAGTATTTATATTGGTGATGATGAAGAAACTACAAATGATTTGTGAGATGAAAGAATTGTTCAAGATTGGTCAATGGATTAAGAAGGTAGTGGAATGATTACATGTTTATCAAGAGTAATGTTGTATAAGTAATCTCATGGTACTATGGAATAAAGAGACATTTAAGGATTGTTACACTATTGTTTTTCATATACTATTTGAAATTATATGATGAATGGTACTAGTAACCATGAAAGGTTATTCATATATTTTTGGAAATCACATTATATGTGCATAATGAATGGATAAGGAGAAAAGAATATGTTTGATAGTATTCATGTGCCCATGACTGATATAAGGACAAATTGATGCCATGGTTTGAGTATATCAAAATTTTGGGATTTTGGTATGTGAAAAGAGTTAACTTTTGCCCGCATTAATGTTTTCAGTAAGTTTCAAGGCGTATTCATTTTTATTGAGAATACAATATTAAGGTATTCACATGCGATCAAAAATATATATCCTATGATATATGAGGGATAAATGATGGTATTCACGTGCTTGTTATATGACCTTTTTAGTAATCATTCTCTTTATACTATAGGATTAGACAGAAGTATTTTTGAAAATCTTAAAGGATGGAATGGATTAAGTTGGACATCAGATCGTATTTTTTAAGGATAGTGCTTTTTGATATTATGATAGTATAGTTTTAGAAAAAAGGACAACCTGCAGGACGGGCGACAACCCATCGTGTCAGACAAGGTTGCGAGAATCGAACCCACAACCGAAGTGCGACAGGCTTTCATCACCTACCAATGGCCTATAAGAAGTCCCTGGTTTGTAGAAATTAGTTTTATTTTATTATGAAGTATGATAGATGAAATATAAGTCCATTTTTGGAACCATGTACGATTAACATCACCATAGATGGACTTATGTATATTTAATATCTTATACTCTCCTTTTGTTATGATAGAGACAGATGGAATGACCTATCATTATATCACGTGATCTTATAATACTTCAAGAATGTCAAATTCAACTTCATATCTTTAAATAAGAGATGAAGCAGAAATTGTTCATGGAATTACCAATGATGATTTAACACTGAAATCAAGTAAGTATTTATCCTTATACAAAAAATCATCAACATTAGGGAAATGATCTTGAAAGCCAAAAATGTTGTCCCAGTACTCTCATATCTGATGAATCTGATGGTACCTTCGATCATAATAAATTTATGGCTTTGTGATTGTTGGATTTTTCATAGCCATGTTTCCTACCACTCTTCATTAGAACATGATGGTTATATTTTTTTTCCATATCCATATTTTTCACCTATGTTCTGCAATGTGGAAACCTAGTGATTAGTTAATTTGGGTAAACATTACATTTCATAATTTAGTTTTTAATGTTATGTTTTGGTATTTCTTTTTTACGATGTTGGTTTCTATTAAAGAAACTTTTAAGTAGTAGACCATTTATAACCCCGACAAATTTCGAGGGAAAAATTCATTTTAAGGGGGGTGGAATGTAACACCCCAGGTTTTATGAATAATATTATTTGATTTTCATTGATGTCTTGTTTTGTACAGAACACCAAAATTATCTTGTGCTATACGCGACAACGTATTAGCTTGCAGTATATGCAACACTATTCTTGGCTCGTGTTACACACAATTTCAAGTTCGTTTTGTAGAAATTATTCTACGCAATATTTAATATATATTTTTTAATTTATAAATGAAATAAGTGTTGAATTATATTATACGCAACACCAAAGTGATATTTCACTACACGCAACCCTGACCTGGCTTGCATTACATGCAATCGCAACCTTCCTCGATAGCGTGTGTTGTACGCAATACCGGGTTTCATTAAACAACGATATATGGTTATAATATTATCACGAACTAGCCATTATGAATATTATTAACTCTATTTTGAATTTTATAAAATTATAACTCATCTTACTCATTTTCTAGAATATGGTATGAGAATAAAATAATTTTTTCGGGTAAAATTAGTATTTTTAAAAAAATGCAGTTTTGCCGCCTTTTGATGGCAAACCCACATTAAATATATTTTTTGAAATGTTAATAAGTTCAATTTTACAAAATAATATTATTCTTTGGAATCAGGATATAAAATTTTACCTTGGATAAATATTTTATATTATTCTGATAACTTTCATATATTAAGACATAGTAAAAACACACAATATTTTAATTAAAAACAACTTTTGTCATCGTAATAATTTATGTGGTTAAATTATAATATTTAATGGTTTTAAAATATAAATAGAATATATTTTTAACATTTAATATAATTTATGTCATTATTATTTATTTTACATTGAATTCGTAGGATAAATAAATTCAATCTTTTACAATGTTTTAAACAAAAACCCGATTTCTTTTGACAATGGGATTAATTTTAATTTAATTTCTGAAACTTATCTGTATTGAATTTTTAAAAATGGATTCCATATTTGGAATCAGTGGGTCCAAATTATTTTAATAGACTACTTTTTATTTTTGGGCATTATGAATAGTAACTACGGTAAATTTTATTTACCATAGTAAAAGGTAAATCTGGTAATTAAGTGTAAATATAATATTATAAAACTACCCTTACACTTGTATTAATACAATTGGATGATTATATTTTGTCCTAATTAATATTTGGGTCGAAATGAAATCCATTAGAACCTACTTGTAGGTGATTATGACCTTTAGTTCATTGTATTCAATGGAAAGTGAAATATGACTCACTCAAACATTAATAAATAAAGTATTTTTAATATAATGTTATAAAGAATATAAATTAGTTTATAAATACTCATTGGAATGATAATATGTTTTTCTTTATCATTGTAATTTATTTGTAATTTTTAAGAGTTATTTAATTACCTTATTATCTTATACATTAATGATGCATAAATTATTTATTTAGTAAAAAAATAAATAATATTGTTTTTACTGAAATAGTAATACATATTAAAGGGCTCACAAACCTAACCAAAACTTATTGTTAGTTTATATATACACCATGATCATCCAATGACCAAATATATTACCGTTTGGAATCTTATAAATGTATTTATGACACTTATATTATTTTATATGATGACAAAGTTGTCACCATCATAATTAATAAATATAACATTTTAAAATTTGGTCTTTTTAGAAGATAAATCCAACTAAATGTATTCTTATGAAAGATATAAGATTTATATTCATCCTAGTATTTTGTTTTTAATTTTCATGAAAAAAATAAGTATATTTAATAATTATAGAAAAATTTTGTAGTAATTATTTTATTAAGAGAAATATCAAATAAATGGGTTTTCAAATTGTAAAATAAATATTATGTGAACTATTTAATTTGCTCCACTAATTTTATAGATTTCTATGTAATGTTATGAAACATTTAAATATTTTATTTCGAATATATCCTCTGTGTTGATTTTATTTAAATTAAAATAAATGAATAGTGTCAAAATTGATAATATTGTTATTTTATAAAAATAACATATTATTAAATTGTTTAAAAATCAGAAAAATATTTAAAAATTATAATTTCAAATTTATATAGTCTAAAATGTCAGAAATTATCTAATTATGGATAATTGACAGCACAAAAGTAATTATTTATAACAATTTAAATTTATAATCTTATTACCGCAAATAAAATTTAATAGATTAAATAAGGATAAATCAGTTGATAATGTTTAAAATAAATTCCCTACATGTCTAAATTTTATTGGTTGATGAGATTAAAACCCTATATCATCTAATCACAAAATATGTGTCATTTTTGGTGGGTTTTAAGTGGGGTTAGATTTATTATAAATTAATATTTTTATGATTTTCAAAGGTGCCCTTCTCCTCCCTTATAAAAAGGGAACCCCTTCCCACTTCAATTCACACCCTTTTGAGGCTTGAATCTTGACCAAACCCTACCAATTACTCTTCTCAACCTATCTAGTTGTATTATATAGGTTCTGTTCTTCTCAAAAGTCCAACCCTAGTGCCCTAAGAAGAAGTTTAAAGGAGGTGCGTCGAAAAAGATGTAATCTCTTCTACCGATTCTTTCAAGCTTTTTTCATCATCAACTTCTTCTCATTTAGTTGTTTCACTATAAAGTAATAACATCAGTATTACTAATATATTTATTTTTTATTCTAAATATGAAATAAACCCATTTCACCTTCTATCCATCCTACGGAAAATGAAATCACCACGCGTGTGTACGTACGGAAGACCGTCTCCACGCCGTGGTGTAATCTGTTTTTCGAACACCACCTTACTTGGATGGGTATTATGGTGTAAGGAATAACTATACATTTTTATTATAACATCATAATGATTCTGATATATTGTATCATCCACTCCAATTCAAATCAATAATTATGGAAACGATATCATCGCTCGTGCATACGTAGGGACTACCATCTCCATGACGCGATGAGATTCATTCTTCATGTTAACCATTCAAGAATGATTATAAAGTATATATAAGAAATAATAATGAAATATATGACATTATAAAGCTAATTTTTTATGTATATATATATATATGTCATATATTACTTCCATTCAAGTCAATAATGAAAGGAAAACAGTGTTCATGCGTACGTACGGCCTACCGTCTCTATGAATGGTGTGTTTCATTTCATTTATATATCAATTATATATATATATACTGAATATATATGATATATAAATCATGTTTTTTATTTTGGAAGTAAGTAAATCATGATATAAGTATTAATAATATCAAGAAAAGCAAGTCCAAACATGTACAATAAATGAAACGATTTTACCCAAAACGCTGCTTTAACATAGATTTAAAAAAGAACGGGTAATATAAAGACATAAGTGAACCATATATGATATCAGAACAATGAATATGATTCATTAATAAGTCATTGACATTATTAAATCATTATACAGGAGGTTCGGATACGTATGAAGCATATCGGACATAAGGTAAGGGATAATTTTGCAAGTCTCATTTTTTTCTGAGATTGCTTATTCGTAAGTATTTACTGAGGTTATTGTTATCATCCATGTCCATGTTTTATAAAATTGTTTTCATGTATTATTAAAGTTCTTTTTTTACCCATTTTGAGTTTTACCCCGAGGTATGGAAGGAATCTTTCTTTCATTTACCCTACGATGTACTTTTTGACTTTTCCAGAAAAAGTACGAGTAAAATGTTTTTTAAACTTATACAACATGAACAGATTTTTACGGTTTCATAACGCCTTATTTTCATGAAGTTTACTATACAAAATTTAATGAATATTTTCATCAAAATCCTTTTCTCCTAAAATTGAATGGAATTTTTTGAAAAGAAAATGATTTTGAAGGATAAAGGATATTTTCCTCAAGAATTCATTTCAAGTGTTTTATCATAACCATTTTCCATATAAGATGGAATTATATGATATGTGTATGTTTCAAGTATAATTTCCCTATGATTTACATGGTTTCACTTTTCTTATGATGAAATGATATCCATTTTTCTGTATGTATTATGTTATGATGGGATGATGTTTATAAAACCCAATTTATAGTTTGGGTAATGGTGAATGATTTATGTTCATGTTGTGGCACAAGTAAGAATGATTTCATTATGAGATGGTTGGGACGTATATCTACCTCCAATGCATTGGGTAAAGATTTATATCTCATGATATAGACATGGCTGGAAAGGTAAGTTAATCTGGTTTAGTGATACGGGAACTGGAATGAGGAGTGAACATGATTTAGAAAGGGACTTTGTCCACTAAGATGGTCTTGGTAGCAATGCCTTGGCTACCCTGAAAATCATAACATGTGCTTAATGGTTGACACAATTACTTGTTTTATTCCCATGCTATTTTATCATGATTGATGTTCCCTTATGATATATTCCTTACATACTTCTAAGATTCATGTCTTTTCTCAAAATTTTGATGTTGAGATTTTATGTTCATGTTTTTTGCATTCAAATGATTATGGATTTTTTTATGTTCTCTATGCTTACCCTTACTGATCATTTGATCTCACCCTTTATATGTTTTCTTTTCCCCAAGATTTAAAGAAAGTTTTTAGGTAACAAAACAAAAGGGGAAGATCATTATGGGAGATAATGAAGATCTTTCATCACGAATAAGAGATTATTTTCTGTGTTTCCAAAGACATTAAACTATTACAGTCCTTGTGAGTCTGTTTTTGTTATGTATTAAGTATTCCACAAAAGTAATGTAATGTCCATGTATGTCAAGCTTTGGTTATCTACAGTTTCTTCCCATAAGAAACCATCCAAGTGAATCCATGTCTCATCACTGTACCACACAGTGGAGGGGGATTAAAATCAAAATAAAGGAACCATGTATCAGTACAACAGGGGTGTTCCACTATGATAGTCAATGGTGGACCCATGGCTTGCCCCACAGAAGGGTTCCACTATATAATCTATTGAGGGTCTATTAATTTTCTAAACAAGAGGGTACCACTCAGAAGTTGTTGAGGACCCACCACCAAAATCTATTAGAGGGTTCCACTCAAAAGTTATCAAGGACCCACTATCGATCTCTACTGGAGGTTTCCTATCAGATGTCACTGAGGAACCACAACCTAGATCTACTAAATTGTTCCACTAAAAATATATCAAAGACCCACCACTTATCTCTATTGGAGGGTACCTCACAGAAGTAACTATAGAGTACTCGTGCCCAAACTGATGGGGGTTACACTCTAGAAGCCTCATCTAATACTCCCTAATCACTAATGTCATCAGGAATCACCTCAATTAAGCATTGTTCTTGTAAAATTCCACATATTATATAAAAATATATAACAAACGTCACTATCATGTTCTATAAGGAAACCACTAATGATAGGATACTCAAAGGACACAATCAAAGTTTAAACGAAGGAGATACACAATCATGAAGTTTCCAAAAATAGAACTATGTGGTATATGGTGTGTGAAGGGTCCCATATATTGTGTGGTTTCAATACACTTCATGGTCAGGTCCCTAGATAGCACATTGATCATAATCCATATAGGATTCCATGGTGTAGAGGTGAACAACATGAATTTTCCAAGATATTTTAGACTAGTCCATGTCCTTCCAATCATGTCCGTGTTCTTGAACCTGTGTCTGTGTACATTGCTATACGGTCTTGTTTTTGGTTATGTACTCCGACGTGGACTATTTCCTGTGGGTTCTATCACAATACTCATCCACCTAGGAATGAGTTACAGTGAATAAGAGGGATAAACATCATTCCATCTTATAATCATTTGAAACCCTGGTCAACTCATCCAAGGGGATACACACATTGTGTACATCCATGTAAAAAGCATGTAGTTACGTTTTCTAGTGATTTTTAGATCCACAATATACACCTCCAATATAGCCTTTCTGCTTTGAATCTGGCCCTATCTCTACCCAGTAATAATGGATTTTTTTCAGTTGGTGTATTACGACTATCGGATGGCTGGAAACATGAATTTTGATCCCATCACGTGCATCCCCACACCGTGAACACCCAATATCCTTACATGTTTTATGATTAGACCATATATTGTTGAATATATAACCAAAAACTCACAAATTTCCAAAATCTATGATCTATTCATCAATATGTCCCTCTCTTGTGTATCTTTTGTTTTATTCCAAGGGTCCAATCAGGCTTCGTATACCTAGAAATATCGAATTGGGGTCACAGGGTCTAACTAGTGATGAACATAAATAAATTAAGGGGAAACATGGAAAAAATTATTTAAATTATAATTTACAATAATTCTTGGCAAAAGATCAGGTATGGGGCATCCAATGTTAAAAAATGTATAATCAAATTAATATTTTAATACATTGGTGCATGCTCAATCAAAAATTGTTGAAGAACTAAGAAAGGAATCGATCATCTTAATTAATTTAATAAAAATGGGTGTAGTCTATAAATTGATGAGCCATATGTGGTAATTGTATTGTTTTTGTCGAATAATTCACTCTCCACCAACACAAGGATGTCGTGGCATTTGTTGCATCCAAATCATCTCTAATCATATTTTTTTTTCATCACCCAACCTGATCCGCCTAATAGAAAGAGATGAGGAGTTTCCATGGTGTTTCTAGAATTATGAGGCTAGCCCCACGAAATTTACTATAGTGATTTATTTATAGAAAAATGGGTTATGTAAAATGAATAAATAAATAAATTTAATAAATTATTTAATCCACTGAATTTACCACCAATGTTCAGAATGTATGAATGCCACATGCCGAATACTTTTTGGTCGCACCTATGGTAAAAACTTCATTACAAACTCAATCGTTGTCTCAAATTTATGATCCATGATTTGCATACGATTTATAAAATATTTTTTTAAGAACCTTGCATGAATAATATTAATTATATCTAATATTTTTAGAAAATTACATTCAGGAACACCGAGCCTCTGAATCATATGTCATCTTAATGTCTAAATCTAGAAGTATATATATAAATATCTCAATCTCTTAAAATGAAATGAGAGGGACTCTAAATTATTCCCACTTTCAATATATCCATCGTTGAAAATTAAAACTAAAAAAATAACCATGGATTCTGAGCCCAGATCTGGCTCTCCTACTCTAAGGAACTCCCCTACACATTCTTATACAACTACAACATGCAAACCCAGGGGATGGTCCTTCCATATTGGGTTCCCTCCTTTCAATCCTCAATCGTCATCGGGTTCTCCATAATGGTGGATCTATCTCCGATGTCTATCTCACCCTAGTCAATGATATACAAAGGTTCAGGCACGTATCTTCTCATTAATGACACTATGAAGACTTTGTGCACCCACCCCGACTGTGGGGGTAGGGAGAGTTAGTAAACAATATTTCCAACCCTATACATGATATCAAACAACCCGACAAACCTAATATATTGTTTTCCAACTTGTTTAAACACCCACAATTATCTTCATTGGGAGACTCTCAATAAAAAGTGGTCTCCTTGCCCAAAATTCAAGGGCCTACGTTGTCTATCTGCAAAAGATTAATGCATTATATGAGTCATCCTCCTCCATTAAGGGAGGACCTGGATCTTCTCATTAGACAAATGCACCATCTCTAGGCCCACAATAGATGTCTTGCCAGTCTGTCTCTAGTAAAAGTGTGACCTACATTGTCTCCCATTAAGGGACTCAAAAGGATCTATGTCGATGGTTGAGTGGTGGGTGTTGTTTTATGAAAACTATATTAGGGGAAAGTGATCTTACTAGCTCTGGATGATGTCTAACAAGAAATCCCTCAATATATCCTCAAACACATGTATATTATTCTTAGTATTCCCATCATTATAGTGGTGAAAGGGTGTGATCATCCTTTTTTGGGTACCAAATGACTCTTATAGGCCCTTACACTATCATGACATAAACTGTATGACACTATCAAATACAATTCTTGACGGTACCCCATAAAGGTGAAGGATCTCTCGTATATACAACTATCCCAAACTACCCACAAAATATTAGTCATTGATAGCAAGGAAGAGTGTTTAATTCATGAGTTGGTTAACTATCACCCATATGTCATCATGGAAATTCAATGTTCATAGAAACACTATCACAAATTTGAGGGATATGTCATCCTACATGAACTCTGAGATCTGAAGTCGCAGCAACAAACTAGCATGAACATAGTGATCACCCTTAACCTACTAATAGGTGATGAATCAAGAGATATAATAAACCATTCTCCATCTCATGTTGGACAACAAAAACTACTCCGGAATGTATATGTACATATTCCCCACACTAGGTTGTGTTGCTGGGGGAGAAGTGTGGATCTCTCACATCACCTCCTCATGAATCGTGACTCGAACCACTGTCCATACATGGAAAAGGATGATATGATTTCCTCTTTAAAAATATCCATATGGTTAATCCCTCATGGATATATAGTCACGTAATACCTCACAGTCAATGTATCCTAGATGGGACATTGTCACATCTTTTAGAATTGAAGGAGTTAACACCATCAACTGTTGAAATGTTTTACCCTCCTGGTTTACCAGAGTCAGCTGTAGGGAGGCAACCGCTCAAAATACTCTTGCACCAAGAGATATTTGGACATCCTAATAAGGTAATATTCTATGATGTTTCAATTAATTAGAGTATAGACTACCTGCAAGTCATATTCATATCGGAACTCCAACCTGCATCATTGTCTTATTTTTAAGTCTCTTTATGTGTATATTTAACTGAGAACTTGATGGTCTTAGTAAACCACAAAGCTCACTCCCAAAAGGTAGTGACTTCATATCCTCAGGAATAATACTACTACTAAAATTTATAGATCATGTTTCATGTAGTTCTACTCATGGGGTCTCAACTAGCTCAACACGCACACGATAACTGCCCCACCACAACATCAACACGCAATCGAGACAAACTCTTGAGGCATCTTAATACACTATACACTCAACACCATTATATGGTATTCTTGACAAACGATCACTCTTAAAAATTATCATCAACTACTAAAAGGATCTCTGGAACTACATAGAATAGGTAAATTGTTTCCCTTCCCACATCAGGTTGGTCATAGAGGATGTAATTATCGAGAATTATTAAACAACCCTCTTATAGTACCACACAAAGCCAACAAGTTTTCTTACCTCTGACTCACTCTTAGTTGGACCCTACTCAAGAACTTCATCAATATTTGCTGGGACCATGGATAAACCATGTTCTTGAATGAAATTCCATAAAAATTGAACATCGTGACATTAGATCTGGCACATCAAGAGCTTCCCATAAAGATGGTGATCTGTAAGAATATCTTGGACTATCTACAAGTTCTCTAAAATATCTCCCTATGATGTAGAGTGTGTGAGTTTTTCATTAATGAGGACAACCAAAAACTAGTCTAATTACAAATGGAAGACCTTGTCCGGGTGAGGATAATCCACACAAATATGGAGGTTCTAACCCCACATTTTCAAGAACAACACTATAGTTTTCTATAAAGACATTGGGTTTGATTAAACCCTTCTCTTAATGTTTTACAAACAGCAACCGTAGCTCCTGGATCTCAGAAGGGGCCATACGATATGTTGTAAAAGATATAAGAGTATACCGGGATTCAATAAAATGAAAAACACCATCTCTCACCATGAAGGTAGTCCAAAAATTTTCTCTGGGAGGATGTTTATAAAATCCTCCATGATAGATTCTATATTCTAGAAGACCCTTCTAAACCAAGGTCGGACTAAACCAACTAATTAGTGAAGGGTTGCATCCTTCTTCTCACAAAACCCACCATCCCTTCTATGAGATTGATCTCACTAGAAAAATAGAATCTAATACCATCAATGCATAGGCATATGACTTTTCTATAGTGATATTCAATATGGTCTCAAACCATGGACATCCGTTCCATACCCAAGATTACTTCATAGGGATCCATTGTAAAAACCAAAATTTCCCACACAAATCTCTCTATACAAAGAGATAGTAGTCACTACTAGCAAATAAAATATATAGAAGAATCATTCATTTCATAAACTTCATGATGAAGCTATTAGGGAAACACCTCCAATGGAAGATCTAGATCTTGCACCAAAATTATAAAGATTAAGGATTGACTGGAACCTATGTCTATAAGTACTAAAGAAATATTATAAAAAAACATATCAGAACTCTAATCATCTCATGCACTATGGGATAAAAATATTCTAGGGCCTGCAACAATCTAGAAAATCGACTACAAGATCCCTGATCCTAATGTTGGCCGCATGGCAGTGGTGTTGGAAGTGGAATGATATCATAGCATCATCCACCACCCATATCTCTTCTTACTCCTATTCAAAATCTACCTCCCTTGGGGCCACCATGACCTCTCCTTGGAGATCCTTGATCATAGTGGTGCCCCTATAATGGAATTATATAAGCTGCATATATGCGCTCCTCAACACGTCTGGTCGTGAAGTCATGTTCTATGTGACCTCGCCCATTATAATAATATCACATACCCTCTTCAAGATTCCCTAATATTATACACTATCCCTAGACCGTACTACTACATTCTTAATTATAATTACAAAAGGCCATCTAATGCAGTGATCCTACTGAATAGTGCATGCTAACTACTAAAAAAGACTTGGCATTAGGATGGCCACTTCCAGCTCCAACTATCTGGCATCCCTTAGACAAATATCACTTTTTCACTAGTACCAGCTCTAGTTCCCCAACATAGTTGGTGATGAATAAGGGTACCATGATTGAACTGATCTCTCTGTGGATTCCCTTATCAAACTTATGTGCTCATATGTATCCATCACATATCATGTCAAGTGAATATTGAGTATGGTATGTGAACCTCTTTGCATATTCTTCCATCATCATACCTCCTTGCTGCAACTCCTGTAGATCCTAAATTCGAGCTATGTTCAAGAAGAATGGGATGTGATCCTCATGGAATAGCTACTTGAAGTGAGGCCATGACAGTGTCGACTCATCATGAATCTATGTAACAAAGCTCCACCATTTTCCCAATGCTCTATGGAAAAGTTTAACTACCATTTCAACCACCTAATTCGTTGGGTCTTGAATAAGCCGAAAGGTATAGACCACCAACTATATCAAATCCTCTAGGGCCTAAGGATCTAGCTCTCCATGGAACCTCAGTGGTATCTGGTGTTATAACTCATAGAGAACGCTAATACTATTCACATTTTCAGCCATCTCTACTAGAATGATCTTCTACTCTATGGGTGGAGGTGCTTTTATATTCCATCCTAGAGGAAGAATCTTTTGAAAACGACCATGAACTGAGGAATATTTAGTCATTAGATAATCATCATGATTTGGAGGTCTTATCAAATATGTATAACATCATAGAGGCATCCTAATATTTATCATGATGTACCACTGTAAAATGAGAATATATATATATATAGATATATATATATATATATATATCAATAATGGGGATATTGATCAAAAAGGAAGTCAAAGACTCAATCCTATGTCATGCATATCCCATTTATACATGACCAATGACTCGGTATGATTTGTCAAAAATAATGTTGTCAAGGTCCTAGTTAATTGATACACTAGCTGGCCACACCATCACTAGAATCCCTAGACTGAGAGCTGCAATCAAGACACTTTGAAAATTTTACACTAATACCAACAATGTAATATTATGGGGACTACTCTGACCAATTTTCCAAGGAATGAACTTCCCTAATACCAATCATTCGTGGCTCGACCTAAGCTGTGGGTCATGAAATAACTACCCCAATAATCCCTTCATAGGATATGGGTGAATACAACTTCTAAAATGACAATCCTTAATTGTAATGATTTTACTATCTACTTTTACACACACATCTAACTATATCAACGTACAAGTGTTTATGAATAATAATAAAAAACAAAGAACAGCTAGAAAGTAATCCATGAATGAAAAACCTCTATGATGAAAAAAAGAAAAAGAGTTAAAACAATAAAATAAAGGGGAAAATACATAACCAACTAGAAATATTTCCAAGCCTGAAAAAATTGAAAAAGTTAACTCCTATGAGAACCCAACTCCTGATCTTTATGATATGACCACCAAATGCAGTCCAAAGTACCATGTATCCCTAAACACCACTGATGTCACAATTGACATGTCCATAATCTTCATAAGACAAGAAACGTACAAGAAAATACCATATAGGGGTGATTTTATACATACCCTAGAGGATTCCCCAAAAGCTGAAGTGGTAGAATAAAGAGATACAATGGGAAAAAATAGTATGTATTACACATGATACAAGATGCAGAGAAGGAGAATAGATCAACCCAAACCAAGTGAGAGTAACCTCATATAATTATTGGGGGCTTGACATGGTGAGTATATAAACTACACATAAATTCCTCACCACCCCTGGTTGGTGAGTATCCTCATCAAACCTTGAGAAGAGAAACACATAAAGCACATGGGATACCCCAAATGTCGTCACATCTCATGGAAAGAGAGTATCCAAATCCAAAGGTATGGACACACACACCCAAAAAAACACACAGACACATATATATATATGCATTCTTAGTAAAAATAATCCCAAATGAGAGAGTAATGGGATATCCATCTCACCAATCAGCCTAAGAAGAAGTGTGTCCAACAATTCCATTAGTCCAACAATAAGGCCCAACATATCAAACATCTACCCAGAAGTAACAATCCATGTCAAACCATGACTCGTAATGATGTTTCGTAATCAAGTGGGAAAAAATCAATGTACATGACTCATGTATAGGTACAAAATATTTGTTCCACTCTAACAGTTGATGGAGAATCCATTCCCTAACTAGTAAGAGTGTTTCAAAATAGAACTTGTTGACAGCCCACTACCCAACTCTACTATAAGATTCCACATAGAAGTCATTGAGGACTCACTACCCATCTATACTGGAGGGTTCCACTTGGATGTCTTTATGGACCAACTAACCATATTAACTAGAGGGTTTCACTCATAATTCAATGAGAAACCAATGCCTGGATCTAAAAGAGGGTTCAACCTGAAATTTTTTGAGGACCCACTGTCCATCTCAATTAGAGGGTTCCACAAGGAAGTCTTTAAGGACACAGATCACATCTCTACTATAGGTTACCACTCAAAAGTAATTGTAGAGGACCCATTACCATGTTTATATGGGGTTCATCTCTAGAATCCTCTATTAATACATGATGGTTATTTCTATCATTGATAATTACCTCAAATAATCATTATGCCTATAAAATTTCACATTTTGTCCCCATATCCATAACCATGTTCACCATCTCATTCTATATGAAAAAAATTTAGGATAGGCTACATTTTGTACAGAATATTATTTTAAACAAAAGAGATACAGAACCATAATATTTCTTAAAAAGAAACCAATGGGTAAATGAAGTATGAGGGGACCCACATAACATGTGGTCCTGCTACCCCACCTATACATGTCCCTAGCTAGAACACAGATCCCAATCAATGTAGGAGTACATACGATGATGGTGGATTACATGAAGTGTCAAAGATATTAGGTATTGGGTTGTGTCCTTCTACATATGTCCATGTACCTGACGCCATGTCTGCGTACTTTGATACATGACTACGAACCTGGATGGGTACTGCCACATGGAGTCTCTCTTCTGTGATCTATCACATGGTTCATCCACACTAATACAATGTACACAATGTGTAGGAGGGTTACAAATTGTTTCGACATTATAAACATATAAAAGACTAATAATCGTAGTCAAGGGGCTACACATCGTGTGTTCAAACTTGTACATGGTGTGTAGTTATGTTTTCCATAGATTTTAATATTCATAATTGAAACCTGTAATATGGACTCCGTGCTTTGAATCAGTCCCATTATCTTCCCTAGAATTTTGGGTCTATTGTCTATCGATGGATTTCAGCACACTAATAATCAAGAACTCAAATTATGAAGCCCTGCACACATCTCCTCATGTCACACACACCCATGATACTTCCATCATCATTTATTTGACAAATACTTAATGATATAATCACACAAAAGTCACAAAAAACCTAGATCTATGACAGATTCATCTATTTTTTCCTCTCTCAGAAATCTTTTGTGATTTTAGTGTTTTGATCGGGCGTGGTACCACCCAACAATGATAATCCATGACTATGGGGTCCAACCGAAGGCAAATAAAATGAAATTATGGTTGAAAATAACAAGATTTTTTAAATTATCATTTCCAAAAATTCATTGACAACATTAAATAATGTAGAATATAGGGATAGAATATAGTTAATAATAAAATTAATATTCCAATACACCATAAAATATTCAATTCAAAATTGAGGCAGATCTTTTAAATAAATCAATAAACTCAATCATTTTAATTAAAATGGGAGTAATACATAATTTTATGAGTCCTATTTGGAGATTGAATTGTTCATTATTAAAGAATACACTCTCTAAAGATTGAATGAAGTCATTGTGTTCACTATATCTTGATCTGCTCTGATACAGAGTTTCATCGTCATCCAATGTGATCCACTCACGGAATGAGATGAAGAGAAACATTGCTGATTCCAAAATAATGAGGCTAACCCTAAGTAGTTCTCCATGATGAAATATTTATAGAAATAATTTTAGTTCTAATGAATTAATTGATTAAATTAAAAAATTAATTAATCAACTAAATATATCACCAACGATTGATATGTCTAAACGACCCCAACCGACCTATTTTAGGTTATTCCTATGGTAAAAACTGTGTTCCAAACTGAACAGTGGTCTGGTATTTCAAATCTGAGCATAAATTTATGACTAATTTAATTTTTATTTAAGAACCAATGGTGTGTAATGTAAAATATTTTTCACATTTTTATAAAAGTAATTATGTTCACCTCGGGCCACATAATCACAAGTCGTGTTAGCACGAAGATCTAAAAATATATATAGAAACATTTCAATGTATTAAAATGAAAAAACTGGCTGTATATATTTACCCTCTTTTATAGGGTTGTCACTATCTGGTGGAAAATCATATGTATAGACTCTATACTTTAATCTATCACCCCTATTCCACCCTCTACATAAAATAAAGAAGTATTTTTGGACTAGAACACTCATGTAATATATTCCATAGATAGCTCATCTCTATACACTCCACAATAACATCACTACATGACTTGAACAACGATCATCCTAAGTTCCTCATCCTAAATTTCCATAACTCACTAATCCCATGTGGTTATCCCCCATGTCATGGATCCTCATACTATAGCTTATTATATTCATTAGGTCTATGGAACCACCTCTAGTGCACTCCTAGGTAGTACCATGTCCCCTCCCTTATTAGGATTCAAAATTTGTATCCTATGTAAAATTTATATATGAAATTTCATACTAAACTCAATATATATATATAATAGTATGGATATTACAAATAAAAAAATATGTAACAAGTGGTGCAACTTACTACCAGTACACCTCCCTACCGCACTAAAACGCATCTCATTCACCCATTGGACAATTTTTTATACATAAATAACAGTTCGGTACCACACATTATATGTACATAGGATCCCATAACTGAGTAAAATTATACCAATAATTTATATGGTAAAAAATTATATAGGTTTTTATTAATACTTTAAATAGACAACACCATTTTAATTTATAAAATCACTACAGTTTTAGTGATAGTTGAGTAGAATTATCATATGATATTATGTAAGAAAACATTGTTTAGCATATTGTTGAAAAATTAAGTAGTTAAAACCCTTCCTTTTATTATAGATTCCAAAAAATTTCCATGAAACACATATATGTCATGTGATCCAATAATGCCAAAAATGTTTCATGAGTACTATCTCTTACCTTTAATGGAATAAATTTTGAAACAAAAACAAATAACATCAAATACCAACTTATCAAAAAAATAACTCATCAATAATTATGAAAATAAAATAAAAATACCATTTCCTAAGTAACTTGAACTTCAACTCATACAGGTTTTTTCAAGGTATATAAAATGACATCTATCCCAATTTCCAAAAACATTCCTAGACACATAGTCTTCCACACCCTAAATAATAATTTAATTTTTAATAACTCTAATTTAATATCTCCTAGAAATAACCAAATACTTTTACCATTTTATAATCAAACTGATCTATTGCACCTTAAAATACTCCAGATATGGTAATAATTTGCCATTCTATGCTTCCCCATGGCTACTTGATAGTGCCCAAATCATTATTCTGCCACATGACCTTAGGTGTGAATCCCTATACAATAATGTTTTTTGACTGAAAATGAGGGTCTATGGGGTGATTATGGGGATAATATAACCACTATTGATAAATAATAATAATAACATATATTCATTATAATTAATTAAATAACACTAAAAAGTAATTCAAAATAACCATATGGGTTTTTAATAAATATTTAACATGCCATGGGAGTCATTATTGTGTAATAAGATCTTCCATGGGCCGACCACATATATGTATTTTTCTAAAGTAACCTAAAAGAAATTAAATAATAACTAATTTCGGCATTAATATTAAATGTAACATACAAGGTGTGAGTATGAACTTATTAGGTCACCATGTAACACCCAAAATTCTTAGTAAGAAAGGTTTTCTATCAAAGAAAACAATTTCATAATGGGCATAAATTCATTCAAAAATGTAATTAAAACCTAAATTAAGAAATTTTATAAATTTAACATGATTAAATTAATTATTTTTTAATTCATCATGTCAATATTATAGTAAGATGTTTATTTAGAATTTTCCCAAAATAGTTTTTTTGGTGTATAGTAAAGAATACCAATTTTACAAATGATACACTTTTTATGAAATTATAATGATATGAAAATAAATTGAATGTTTAAGAAAATATTTTTATTTAAAAAAAATATATTAAATAACAAATATAATTTAAATAAAAAGATAATTTTGATCTTATAAAAATATTCATCATATTTTGGAAATCTATTTAATGTTTTTGTTAAAAAAAAATATAAGATCTATTATTTTAATCAAGTATTTACAGTGTGTATTTCTATTTTTCTTTGGGTTTAAAGAAACATAATTACTATTTTTTAAAAATAATACAATTATTTCCATTTTCATGAATATTATACTATATCTGTTTACAAAATATTTTTTATATGTAATCCAATCATTTTTCAAAAGACTATTTTTTTTGTGAACATATATTTAATGTAATTTATAGAAGTTATAGTGTCTGAAACATATAAAATGAATTATATATTTGGAATTATTATATTTAATATTATGAAATTGGATAAACTAAATTTTTTTCATGATGAATAGTAACCATGTAAAATATTTATCACCCTCGTTATGGGTAAATTGGGTAAATTGGGATAGAAATAAATGGATAAGCCTTCATGATAACAAAAAACACATGATTGAACCCCATTTTAGTGTTTTATATTTACAAAAAACTTATAATATTTTAATTAATTATAATTTTTAGGCTCTTTCAAAAGAAATATAATTTATATTATAAAAATATTTTAAGTAATTTTTTGGTGCCCCTCCCCTCACTTATAAAAGGGCACCATTCTTTTCCCTTATTATATAATATTGAGAAATATAAATCCATAAATACCTACCAAAAAACCATCTTATATTCCTTCCCTAATTTCATGATATAGTTTTGTTTCCCTAAGACAATCCTAATATGGCTTAAATTATATTCTAATAGAGGTCTCTCAAAGAAGAGGTAATCATCTTAACTGAATCATTCAAAGTTTATTTATTATTATAATTACCCTAAATCTATTTTATAAATTATAAAATAATTAATGAATTTTAAAAAATATTAAAAGGTAATTTTTTACTATTTTTCATCTATTCTCAATATCATTTCATCTTATGAAAAATAGAATCATAGCCTGGTCATACGAATGCCATACCGTCTCTACGTAGCAGCGTAATTAATTTTTCATCACCCTTTATTTTTTATGGGTATAAAGATGATATTAATGAAATTTATATTTTATTTATAACATTATTATTATTACAATCAATTTTTTAACTCTTCCATCTGTTGGAAAATGTTAATATTTCTAAGGCATACATGTGGACTACCACCTCTATGAAAAGATGAGATTTATTCATCTATTGAAACTATGAATGTATGATTATAAAAATGTATATAATGATTCAAAATTAGATTTATAAAATTTTAAACATTATATATATGATGGAACCATTTCATGACACCTTTAACCATAGACAATATAGTGATGTAATATTGGAGAAACTGACTGAACAAGACTAAAGTGGTCGATGTATGAAATAATTATTCAATGAATGGATTTAAAATGATTTTAAACAGAGCTTAACTAATTTAATAATTATTAAAAAATGTATTTATTAAGTATTTAATAAATTAAAATTCATTATATAGTCATACAAAGCATGTATGACTAAGAAGAGCCCTAATGTATTGTACTTCAATTACAATCTCATTTTATTTCATGACTGTTTATGTTTAGATTTCCACTTGGAAAATTATAAGATCCTAATATTTTACACCCCGTATGGTTTCATATAATCAGGTAATATTTAGTTTTATGTGTTTATTTTCTATTTATTCTCTTATTGATATTGAATAAAAATGTATGATACTTGTAAGTGAATTTTTTAAAAATTTTGTTTTAATGTTTTCCCTCTAACTCTTTTTATTCCTTGTCCATATTTTCAATTAAATAATTTCAATAATTATTTTTTTATTATATAATGATTTATTATAGTCATTTTTATTAATTTTTTAACTTTTTTATAATTTTTTTTAAAATAAATCTTTTTGTCATATTCCAGAAGAGGTACTTTTTACCAATGGTGTGAATGGGATCATTGTTTAATCATACACCACATGAATAGATTTTACCACCATAATGAATACTGTTTTCAGTAAATATTAAATTAAAATTTTATTTGGTTATTTTAAATTAATATAATTTTCTCAATATTTTGTGTATTTTTATTTGAAATTAAGTCAAAATAAAAGGGTATTTTTTTCATAATGGAATGAAAAGAATTTTAAAAAGTGATTTCTAACATCATTCTTATAAAAAGTTACATGGAAGTTATTTTTAATGTATTGATTATATTTTCTTTTATAATTGATTATTTTTACTTTAAATCCTTCATTTATATGAAAAAATCTCCATTCTTTGCTGATAATTGATTACACCTTATTTTGATATCATTCACTTTGGTGTCAACATGTTCTCTATCACTCACGATTATTAATTGGACATTATTTTTCTCCTTCATGTATATATTCTTAATATAATGGATGATTTTAGAATCATTTATATTAATCTGATGATTTTTTATTGAATACAATTTCTATATATGGTATTAATTGAAGGAAGTATATTAAGTAAGTTATTTTATTTAATATGGAATTATTGATATTCTGTATTATTTATTCAATATTGATAATTGTTAATTATAAGGACGTTTGAGAATGAATTATATTGATCATTAAAAATATAATGAATGCATTGGACAAGAATTTGATAGTCAGGGCCTAGTTATGGATATCCCATTGATGTATTGACTAGTCTCATGTGAAAAAATAAAATCCATGCCATATTAGATGGGTATCGGGTATATACATACATATTTATTCCAAATTTTGTTTTGGTTCAGAGGCCTTGATGGTAAGATTTACGATATCTTGGTTGAGATTACATGAACATTAATGTCCCGAATTATTAATTTCCTTTATTAAGATTTCACTTTCCTTTATCCATGTTATTATAATGTTGATATTAGCAATGGATTTTCAATGAACTCAAGTGGGTGATTTAATTGAAAATATTTTGATTATTCACATTCCCATACTGATTATAATTTATTTAATCATCATATATTCCACTATATATAACCCTTAATATGTATTTTATCTCATCCTTTAATTCCTTTTCTTTCCCCAGGATATAAAGAAAGATGTTATTAATGATTTCAAGGTTACAATAATGTTTTTTCTATATTTTTATAATTCCAAATTAATAAGGGAATCATGTATGCATCTAATTTTTAAATACTGATAAATGGATCTACTCTATTTAGTAAGATCTCTTGTATCATTTACCATTGTAATAAAGGAAGCATCGACTCAGGTTTCTAGATTCGTGGTGTTACAGTTGGTATCATAGAAACTCATGTAGGAAACTTGGAAAGTGGAATTTTAATAAACAAGATTAAATGGGAATTTTGATAATAATTTACGGTATTTTAGAACATTTACCTGTATTGCAGTTTTTATTTTATGGATAAATATTCATAATTAATATGAGCTAACTCAGTGTGTGACATTGTTTGGATATTGTTCCTATTATAAGAAATAGACTCAGACATTATAGTTAATATAGGGATTTTCCTTATGAGAAACTCAATAGAGTTGATATTTTAACTGAGTGGATCATGACCGTATTATGGTAGCTGAATTATGATAAGAAAAATAATTTTTCTTTTATGGATAAAACTGTTATTTTTTAACATAATTAATTTTTGTTAGATTTCATCATGTGATAGATTCCTTGATATTTTAATGAATCCACTAATTCATTAGTATTTGAATAATTGTTTAAGTCCCTTGAAATATATTTTTTTCATTGAGAAGTAACTGAATGGAATATATTATATAGGTAGGTTATTTTTTGTAAGTGAGACGATGATCAATGGTGGAAATTAATTGGAAACACTAAAGAGTTTGATGAAATAAAAAGAATTTAATGGATAAAAATTAATGTAATATTATATGAGAAATACATTCCATGATAATAGTGAGTTGAAATAGAAAGAAGGTTACATGCATTCAATCGGTAGTAAGAATAAAATTTATTCATGTACGATGATAACTTTACAATATTAGCTATGAATATTATATACTAAAAACATAATTAAGAAATTAAGATTGACAATTTATTTTACAATCTGAAGTCTAGTCATTATAAGTAAGTCATTTCTTAAATATTTTCTCCATATAATGATATAGAATAATGTGAAATAAATATAGAGAAATAATATTCTATGTATTATATATTCATGGTAAATCATGAAAATAGTAGTTTGTTTGAGCACCAAGGAAAAAATGATTCAATGAAGATGAAAGGGAGGATGAGATCTCAAACATGTGATAATTGAATAAAAAACACCAAGGTACATTCATAATGGTAATAAGATGTTTTTTCATGTATGAAGGAAGGGGTCATATGGCTCTTGAATTTCTGAAAAGGAAAGAAACCACTGTTATCTAGTTCTTTAGCTATAAAAAGATGTGGAATTATTTAAGCTAATCTCTCAATCATCATGGTAACCTTCTACAAAATATTAAAAGTTTATAATTAAATGATTATGTTATTACTACATACGTGGTTAAAGTTCACAAAGATGTGGTAATGGGTACATTAATAGTAACCAAAATTTTAGTGAATACTTTATTTGATTCTAGATCGTCAGACACTTATATTATCTATGATTTCCTAGAAAAATTAGATATATCCCAAGAACATTAAGAAGGTAGATATTAATCCACACTCCTAGTATAAATATTACTTCCACAAGGATGTATCAATAAATTTCAAATATGAAACAAAGAAATACCATATATTAAAATAAGATTATTATTTCTACGGTTGAATTTGAAATAATTTTATGTATAGATTGGATTTTAAATTATAATGAAAAAAATTAAATTCCAAGAAAAATAGATTATAATTAACACTGGAGATGTAGAATTCATTGTATTTATAGTGGATAATACATTACTGGAATCATGTCTACATCCACATTCAGTTACTATCCTTAATATAATTATTGGGGATGAAAAGTTGATACAGATTATAAATGGGAAATATATCCCAAGAACAGAGGATTTACTTATTGTGTAGGAATACATTAATGTGTTTAATTATGAATTACCTGGAAATCTACATGATCATAAAGTTAAGTTTCCTATTGATCTCATCCCTGATAAAAAACCTATATCTAGGACTCCATACAAGATTCCAATAATATAATTATAGAAAATGAATAAATAACTATATGAGTTCTGTGATAATGGATTTATATGCCCTTGTGTTTCACCATGGGGACACTATATTCATTTTAATAAGAATAAATATTAGTCTATTAGGTTGTACATAATTTAATGAAAAATAAATTTCATTGCTAAAAAAACATGTATCCTCAATGCCACATTGATGTATTATTCTATCAACTACATGGATATCAATATTTTAAATGATTATTCATCATTTAGTATAGTATAACCTATTAGTGAAGATGGAGTATATTCTAAAAATATAATTTTGAATGAGATATTCACAATAAAAATTATTATTAATTCACTTTTGATTGGAAAATGAACCCTTCTTTTTTTATGGATCTGATAACCACAACAGTAAATTAATATCTTGATAATTTCATTTTGAAATTTTTGATGATTTATAGATTTAATATAAATTATATTTTGAGTATAAGAGTAATGTTCAATTCATTATTAATACTCTTAGAGAAAAATAGTTTTATTAAAAATTTAACAAATGTAAATTCTCGATTCATAAAGTTTATTTTCTTAGCTATATTGTTTTTAAGGAAGCAATATCAGTTGATCCGTCAATGAAAAATGCATTGATGGATTATTCAATGTTAATGAATATAATTGGGGTATGTATTTTACATATATTAGTAAGTTATTTTTAATGATTTGTTCAAAAACATTCTCCCTAACCGACTCATAAACAAAATTAACACATAATGGGTTATTTTAACATATTAAGAAGAATTTATAGAAGGTTTTAAAAAATTAAAGAGGATACTATTAAATTCACTAGTATTTACATTACCATTAATAAAGGATGGATTTGTGATATATAGTGATATATCAATGAATATACATGGTTGTGTCCTTATATTAATTTATAGGGTTTTTTTCCTATTAATCAAGGTAGTTAAATATTTACAAACCGAATTATCTAACATAATCTATAGAGTTAAAAGTTGTAATATTTTTAAAAAATAAATATATGCATTACCTTTATAGTGAACGATGTGAGATATATACTAATAAAAAAATTGAAATAAATTTTTTCATAGAAATATCTTATCATTAGGAATGGTTGATGGCTGAAATTATTCAAGGATTATGATTTCTTAATACACTACCACCCTAGGAGGTAAAATGAATTGACTTGTGTAATGATTAGTATAGATGATAGGGTTTTGACTAAAATAATGATTGTAAAATATACTATATTAATAGAATTATAATAGATGAATATGGGAATAATTAAAAAGTCTAAAGATCACAAATATTACAAATGATTTTCAAACCATCCTTATTAGAGAAAATAATTATTTCCACGATTTATAATAATAATTTTTTAAATAAAATCAATGTCATGAACTCATGGATGTTGTCAGACTTCATCTATGTATATGGAATATTGAAATTATGAAATATTATATGTGATACATCTATGCTTGAGATAAAAAATGAAATATTAGGTAATGCCCATTTGTTAAATTTCACTCTACACCACAGTAGAACAAAATTCTATTAGGATTTAAAGGACCATTTTTTCTGGGATAACATGAAATTGGAAATTTCGGACTGTGTATCAGTATTGTTGGGTTTTTAATAGGTAATGTTTGAGATATAACATCTTAAAGGTGTCATAAAACATATAACTATTTTTTTAGTAAATTGGTTAATATCACTATGGACATTGTTCATATATTGCCTAATTGTCTAAGATATAATGATACTATATGGGATATTTTTTATCACCAAACCAAGTTCACAAAATTTTTCCCTATAAGGGAAGATCTACCTCTTTATAACAATTTGAGAATATATATTAATGATGTTAGGAGGCTTAATGGTGAATCTATTTATGTTATCTCTGATCATGACCCACAATTTACATAAAAATCCTTTAAAATCCATTATAAGACTCTTGAATCTGAGCTACATTTGAGCACTAGTCATAATGCTTTGACATATATATATTCTACAAGGAAAATTCATACAATAGAACACATTTAGAGTCTATCTCACTTGAAATACATGGTATGTGGGATAAGAATTTAGCTTTGGTTTAATTATAGTATAATAATATAATCCATTTGAGATTTAAAATTGAACTATATAAATCATTGAATGGAAAATATGTTGTACAACAAATTATTGGGATGAATTTGGTGAAAGTATTTTATAAGTACTATAACTTGTTAATGAGACAATGATAAAAGTGGGAAATATTCAAATCCATATCAAGGAAGCTCAGAGAGTGGAAAATATCTATGTGGATAAAAAAGGAAATATTTAGAATTTCATGTGGATGTTCAGGTATTCTTTATTTTTTCTTCATATAATTATTTTATGAAGTTAAAAAAGGAAACCTAAGTCCATATACATCATAAATTTGGAAATTATATAATTAATTAGAGATAATATTTACCCTTAAAAAATGACACTTATCCTCTATAAATTTAAAGATGTATTACATATCTATTTATTTAGGAAATAAATTCTAGACCCAATTCATGTTCTCAACATCATGGTAATTGAATTTGAACCCGATTTAACTTTCTATGAAGAGACTATAGATATTCTTGACAAAGGATGTGATTAAAAATAGAATGAATTTATTAGTGAAGGTATACTAGAGAAATCATAAAATGGAAGAGGAAATTTGAGATGCAGAAGAATTTATAAAGAAAAAATACCCACAAATATTCGTGATGTGACTTTTTAGAAATTTTTAGAAATAAATTTTAAAAGAATAGATGAATGTAACATCTGGGATTCAATTATATTATGTAAACTATTTTTTCTAAATAAACTATAGCATAATAAACCCAGATTTATTAAAGAATGTGATTAGAAAATAAATTCCAATATTTTTTAAATTAAATTAATATAAATAGATTTAATATATGAATTTATATTATCATAATTTTCATTGTACTAATTTTATATATTTTTCAAAATTGGTTGATTTTTAGGTAAATAGTGAAAAATTATGATTTTACAAAACTATCAATTTAATAACACTATAATTATATAATATAAACTTAAATTTATATAAAACCTATTATGTATAAAAAAAATATATTAAATATGTAATATAATTCATATAAAAATATAATTTTTAACATAGAAATATATTCTTTACATTTTAGAAATCTAACTAATTTTTTGATTAAATAAAATCTATTTTTAGTTGTTTTATTTATATTCAAACCATTACCTAGGATATCTTAAATATGTATGATAGTGATATTTTACATCTCATCAAACAATCTTATTATTATTACTTTGGTGCTTTCAAGGATTAAGCTTCCAGTAACATCTCGGTTAAGGCCTACAAAAAATCTCTCTTTAATTCCCATGTCTAGGATACCTGGGGAAAACTCCCAGGTGCTACTAAATTAACATAAAATATTAATTTCATCATATTCTGTATACCGATCCATAAAATATTTTTTAATGAGGTGGAGAAATGGAATTGTATTTTTATTGTTTCAAAATTTGTTTTTTCATGTATCCTAGAGAATAGTTGACAACCTGGTTATTATTTGAGGGTGAATGTGACAACACGATGCAGAATTATATGGGTGAGTTAATAGGCTTGTATTTCGTAGTTCCTTAAGGAAAAAAATTCTTCCACAGGTGGTTCCAATGGGTGGTAAGAAAACATGAATAGGATAAGGGGAGTTTCATTATTTTTTTCATTCACATGTTGGTGTATATGAGAGTCTAGAAACACAGCTTGGTTTGAGGGGCTCTGACGATCGATGAAGGATCTTGTTTCTGGTAATGGGTGGTTGGTTTCTAAACCAAGAGTTCTTATAATAAAATTGGAATATGTACCCTCACTCTGATACATGATGGTGTACAAGAACACTCCTCTTTATAAACAAAGGATGATTTCCCCAGGATGGTGAATTCATTAGAAACCACAAAATTAAGGGTTAAAGCATAATACTAATGGGTCACGAATCATGTGTGAAATTTGGGGCGGGGGGGGGGGGGGTTCATCCAAATCCATAGGGTAAATTTGGTCACTAACTTCAATGAAAACATTGGGGGAGTAGACTACCTTCAGGCTGTGGCTTGGGCATTTCTCAATAATATATTGTACTACATTTCATTGAATATTGAAATAAGGGAGGTTAAAACTGATTCCATTATTATCTATAATTATCTTGAATATATCACCACAACCAATTATTTCAAATCATATCATATCTGGAGATGAAATTCTCTCATCAAAAATTGTATTAGGTTACATCATACAAGGTGATAGGGCAGCTAGGTGGCTTATTTTCTGAAGTCAATGTACAGACATGATGTATAGTTATTTTCCCTTTCCAATTTTAGTTTAATTCTCCCAGTGGGTGTTAAAATTGTTATAGGTGTCTTTCTAGGGATTCCATACTAAAAAACCGCTAATTTATTTCTCATTTTCATGTCTGTTATGCTACGCATTTCCAATATATATTCTTCAATTTTTATTAAATATATAAATGTTATAAAGTGTGTTATTATTTAATAAAGTATTTACATGGTATATATTATATTTATTTTTATTTTGATGAAAAATAAGTATCATTTTATTTAACACAGTCAAATTATGTCCATTGGAATCAATACAATACTTTTTTTAATCATTTTTATGCTTAAAAAACATATTTTAAAAATTGGGTTTTGTTGTGTTTTGTAAACAAATATTAAAATTAAATTATGTCACTTCTAGAAGTTTAATTACATAAAAATTATTACAATTTTTTGGAATCATTATAGTTAATATTTGGTAATAATTTTATCATATTTTTCATAATTAATTGTAACCAAGGTAAATATTTATCACCTCAATTAAGGGTAAAATGGGATAAAAAAGTTAATAATAGTGGGATAAGGCTTCAATATGAACCACATCACATTATTAAACCAATATTTTTGGGTTTTTCATAGAATGAACATTATAATAAATGAATATATATTATTTAGAGCCTTTATACAAATAAAATAGTTTTTTATTATTAAAATATTTTCAGTAATTTCATCAGTGTCCCTCCCCTCAATTATAAATGGGCACCTCTTCTCATCCATTATTCAAAAAAAATTGGGTACTATATCATAGATAACACTTTTTTAAATAACATCCTATATTACGTACCAAAATTATTTATCTTTTGGTATTACCCAAAAACAATCCCAATAAGGCTTATGGTGTGATCCCAAGGTGGTATCTTTAAGAAAAGTTAATCACCTTACATAACTCTTTCAATTTTATCTATTATTATACATACTCTTAATATATTTAATTCATTTTAAACTAATGAATACAGCTTCATAAATATATTTATAAATTATTATTATTCTGTTAAATACATTTTTACCTCATTTCCACCCAATGGAAAATGAAAACATCGCTTCTGGATACCAACGACCTACTATCACCACATAACAATGTAATTAATTTTTCATTACAATTTCAATTGAATGACTATAAATATTGAATGAATAAAATTTATATTTTATTTATGAAATAATTATGATTATTTAATGAGAATATATTTTCTAATTTCTTACCCTTCCATTCATTGGAAAATATTAATGTTTCTTGTGCATACGTGTGAGCTTCCACCAGAATGAAGTAATGTGATTCATTATTCTATTACAACCATTAATGGATGTTTATAAAATAATTTATAATGAATAATAATTATATTCATGAAATTATTAATATTATATAGATTAGGTAAATATTTCATAACTTCTTTAACAGTGGGCAATATACTGAAGTAATTTTTGGGAAATTGACTAAAGAATATTAATGTGGTCGATGTTAGTAAGAACTATTCAATGAATTTATTTAAAATGATTATCAAATGGCATAAAAATTGAATATATATGATAAACGTTCTTAAGAAAGTATCTAAAAGAAATTCTTTATATATGAGGATCAAACATGTACATTGAGGAAGATATCCATGGTAAGAGATTTCTAAAACAATATATTTTTTATTTCATGATTTTTTATATTCTGATTTATTTTGGAAAAATTATAAGATACTATTATGTTTAACCCCATATATTTTCTTTTACGATAGTAATATGGGTATTTACATGATTATTATATATTTATTCTCTTTTACGATCAAGAAGAAACAAGTAAGTTACTTGTAAGGGACTTTCTTTTAAAAATCATGTTTTAAAGTTTTATTTGAGACACGTTTTCTTCTATATCCATATTTTATATAAAATATTTTCAATAATGTTTTAAATATTATTAAAATATTTATTAAATCAGTTTTTACCCATTTTAAATTTCTATATAATATTTTAAAAGGAATCTATTAATCTTCTTCCAAATGTTGTACTTTTTAATGAAGGTGTGAATGAAATCTCCATTTTAACACACACTGAATGAAAGGATTTTCTCACCATCCCTACTATTATTTTATTTTAAGATTCCATTACTATTTTACATAATTATTTTCAAGAAAAAAATACCCTTAAAATTTAGGAAATTTTTATTTAAAATTATGTCTAAAGGAAATAGTCTAATTTTCATAAAGGAATGAAAATAATTTTGAATGTGATTTAAAAACCTATTCGTACATGATGTTTTAATGATGATATTGTCACTATGTTGATTATATATTATTATATAAAGGATTATTTTTACTTTAAGACCCTAATTTCTGATGAATTGATTGTATTCCTTTACTAATAATGGATTATACATTAATTTTTTATCATTAGATTTCATGTTATCATGTTTTATATCACTGTCCAATATTCATTGGTCAAATGTTTTTCACTTAATGTCCATATTTTTTAAATAATGGATGAAATCAAAAAAATTTATATTACATTGATGATTTTTTAAATAAATACCATTTTCACATATAGTATGAGTTAGAGGAAATTATTATGAAAGATATTTCATTTCATGGGGAAATATTGATATTTTTTATTTTATTTTAATACAGATAATTATTGAAGTATAATAAATTGAAAAATGATTTGTTTTAATCATTAAAAATATGTGGAATTAATAATATGTTCTTATTATGGTTGAGGTCCATTTATAGATAGTATATTGATAAAATAATTGGTCTCATGAGAAAAATAGCTGGAATGTCATATTATATTGGAATTTCGTTTACACATACCCATTTATTAGGAATGTTGTATTGGTTGAGCATGCATAACAATAAGATTTATGATTTATTAGTTGAGAGGTATTAATTATATAAATCCATAATTATGCATTTCCATTTTTTAAGAACCCAGTTTCCATTATCCAAGTGTTTTCTATGTTGATATTAGCCATGGATGCTCATTAAACTAATGTTTTTGATTGAATGAAACATATTTCTATTATTCACTCTATCAAATTAATTATGAATTATTTACATATGATATATTCCACATTATATAACACTTATATTTCATCTGATCTCATCTTTTATTTCTTTTCATTTCCCTAGTGTATGAAGCAGGATATTATGAAGGATTTTAAGGATTCCAGAATGGTTTTAAGCTATGTTTTTATATTTCAAATATAATATATAAATCATGTATGAATCTAGTCTTCCAATACTACTTAACTAATCAATCATATATGGTGATATCCCATTTATCATTTACCTATTTAATAAATTAAACACCGTATTTGGGTTTCTGGAGTTAGGGTCTTACCCACCCATAAGTAATCCCTAATCTAATATCCATACATATACCACTAAATGAAAAAAAATCCATAAAAATTCATCAACAATTAATTACATCACCTGCTCAAACCATGATCATCAATCCATGGTATGTATTTTCTTGGTTCAATAAGTTCTAGAGTGGGAAGTTACATCCATGGTATGTTATATTGAAAGACCCCAAGGCCTTTCAATAAAACCAATTTCAGTAAAGATATTCATCATATGTAACTAATTTTTTTATCAATATTCCACCACAATCACCCTTTCTAATTTCAAAATTCATTACATAAGATCATCATGATATATATCTCAACACAAAAAGTAACATGATCCCATCTGATGATCTCTATCACCACCAATCATGGCCTCTATGGTGTTCACCTTATCTATACAGATGGTCACACCATCCCTCTATTAGACAAAATATATATAGGTCTCTACCATCAACGAGTTCACTAAACCACCTCATCATAAATTTTTTATGTTCACACAACCCCAATGACCACATTAGCCAGTCACACTGAGTATGAATCACCAATATCCTCGGACACATCATCAAAAAACCTTTTTCACAATGAATGACAATGGTTATCACTGCCCACACCATACCAGCAAACCTCAACAACTTCACATCTCAAAAATAATCAGTCCTTAACATACAACCATTCTCCCATAATAATATTAAACCACAATTCCAATACATACATAAAAAACCCGTACATTTCTAATATAAGAATACCCCATGGTACCTCTTAGGAACATGTAAAACCAAATATGTTCTATTCTCGATCTCACAACCATGGCCTAACCCACATAAAATTATTACATGATTCCTAATGCATTTATAAATAGAAAATATAATGTTACCACATACCAATACTTTATAGGACTCAACACATTATGAATCCCCAATTAGTTTGGAATTAATCAAAAAATTCAGCTAAATCTAAAAAATAACAGAAATTAGGGTTTTTTTGTAAATAGTTGAATAAATATTGAGAATTATAAACATTAGTTGTATATATATATTTATCCTTGCCTATAAATCCTTATTCATTTATATGAAAAGTAATTTCAATAAGAAATAAAGGATATCTTACTAAAAGAAGAATATAGAAATCTGGGAACCATGATTAGAGGATTTTATATTTTTAGGGTGTCAAATGGCCTTAATTTTCATTAAAATTATGATTTTAGTAATTTATTTAATAAGTTGGAATATTCTAACAACAATGTCAATATGATCATTTTTTTGATAAATTCATTCAAAATTATTACTTTCATAGTGATAATTCTCATTTATTACTTTCCATATATATTACTATTCTTAGTAAGGCTCATGAAGTCTTAATTTCATTGTAAAACTCATGAAGTATTACATTCATAGTAAAACTTCATGAGAAGTCATACTATGAACAGGGATTCTAGAAATATGTCCTACTAAAAAAATTCATACATAATGAATTACTATAAAATCCATTAATGTTTTAATAAATTCAATTATGTCTTACTATATAGACTTATCCAATTTTATAAAAAATTAATACATGTCCCAAAACCCCAAAAAACTATAAAATATCTTTTTAGTCCTTAAAACTTCATAAATCACCTAAATAAACAAAAAATAACATTAAAACACCTCTATATAATTAATAAAACTTAATCCCATGATCACTAGTTAACACCCAATGTCAATAAACAACACCGGTTTCCCTGGTCCCGAGCTCCTAAATCGTTTTGTGATTTGGACTCATGTGCATTTTAACTCTCTATGGGATAAAAAATAATGTTTTGTAATCATGGAAACACATTGGGAATGGGTTTTTATAATAACCAACCATTATATCCCAGTTGAGAACCTACAATAATTATGACATATATTGGAAATTCTAACAAATAAATAAGTAATAATAATAAAAAACACATTAAATGGGTAAAAAATAAATAAAAATAAATGGGTTGGATAATAGAATCATAACAACATCTAACTGAAATAAATATGTATAACTAAATATCCCAATAAAGTGAATGAGGTGGAAATATTAGAAGCTGATTTGAAAAAAATTAAATTACTTCCCATCTCTATGGGTCATGAGGGATCTCCCCACCATGACACATCCACTAATATAGAAAAATCAAACAAGAGTACCGACCACCTCTTAGAAGAACCTTTCCCCTTCCTATATCAGATAAAACATGTTATTCATTCACCCATTAGTAAATGTAGGGTGTTATAATCATAATCACAATGGGATCCCACTATGTGTTCGATATAAATCTTTTTTTAAAGAATCAAAAGAATTCTAGTTTTCATTAAATACAAGAAATTAGTATTTTAAAATATTATGCAACAAGGTCCATTATACATTATTTTTATCAAATAAAAACTAATGTAAGAAACATAATTTGTTCTCCTTTTAACATAAAACATTTAATTGTACCCTGTGGATAATAAAGCAGGATCACCTTCCCAAATAGATATGATATGAATTCACTAATTAATGGGGGAATAGCCTAAATTACTTCACTAGTTTGGGAGATACATGTAACTAGTTGAATGGAAATCATCCTAGTATACGTTAACCTACCCAGACACTCAGATTCAATGGAGATATAAAGAATAAAAGTAAATCATCATTAATCATGTAATTGTATCAAACAATTAAAAATCAATTTTCACATTATCAAATAAAATATTCTTTAATGTTATATCCTTCATCTAAATCAAAATTCTAATAGAAACCATTCATATTCCATATACATTGGTCTATTAAACTAGATAAAAACCCCATTTAATGGACATTAGTATATAATTTATAAAATGAAAGCATTTAGAGTTCAATCAATAAGAGATATAAAACAACAAACCTTTTACAAATAAAATTAATCATGGTGAATCCCAAAATGGGAATAATAAATGACTAAAAAATGGAAGGAATGTTACCTAACATAAAAAATACCCACCATAATAATCTATTATAGGGAAATATATTTCACCATTTCCGTAGGGATAATGGAAAACCAAGAATAAATGGAGATTTTTTAATGAATATTATAGGAATTACTTGATTATTTTTTGGTTATTTTGGCTAAAACCCCCCAAAAAATAAAGTTGATGAAGGGGAGAGAGGCTGTGACATTTCAGAGACCTATAGTTCTCAAGAATAAGAGAATGTTAAGGGGGGATGAGACTGTTTAGTTTACCAATTTTAAATTTTAAAATAGTTTGGAATTTTTCATAGTATAATGAAATTTATGGAATGGAATAATGTACTACCTTCCAGGTTTGGTACACATCTGATGAATGGTTTCAATGTGATTGTTTTGTAGAAAAAATTCAAACATTAAAAAGGATGGTTTACATCATGATCATCCTTGGTTATATTATTATGGATATATAGGTCAAATTTCAAACTACTTAATCTACCCAAACTCAGAAATCTAAAAAAAATCGATGTAATGTATAAAATAAAGACCTAAAATTGTAACAACCCTGAATCTAGTAAACTAAAATTAGTGTTCACATTATTACATTAGAATTGATACAAGGGATTACAACACCAATGATTGATTTTTTTAGTGGTATTGGATAAGTACATATATAAGTGATTCCCATTTTACATTTGGAAAATAATAAAAAATATAATACTGAAAAACATTAATCATGATTGAACTCATTCAAATAATTATTCTTCATATCCTATGAAAAGTAAAAAAAATAATGATGAGGTCAAATAATCTGTAAGGCTAACATATATTTGAAGTTATCCTAATTAAATAGGTAACAATCAAAATGGAAACTTAGATAACTAAACAATAATTCTATTTCATCAATAACATGTGTAATATTATTAGATGATTTATAGTTATTATAGCATGCTGAATAATTTAACACACATTTCATATAATCAATAACATGAAAAACTTTCAACCATGGATAATATCAATGAAGCAATATCAAGAGTAATAATAATTGAATTCAAAATTAAGTAAATGATTAACAGTGGATGTTATTATCTCAGATATAATGATATCTACACTGTTAAGACTTTGAACCAAGATAGTTTAAAACTATAGGTAAAACAACATTTAATTTGGAAAAATAATTTTTTCCCATGAGACCTATTAATGCATTGAGGGACAATATAATTCATGGTCCCGCACATCACTACATTTCCAAACCATTCCCAAAATATTGAGTGATCAAATTAATTCATAAACAGTATTTATTATTAATAAATATATGTATTGTGAAAAGAATTTGGATTTAATAATATTTCTCCAGTCAATCAAATAACTGGTAATGTAAAAATATATATTTTTAAATGATATAAATTTACATAAATATTAATATCCATGGTAAATAATATGGATATATAAAGGAAATTTGATGTCCAATTATCACATTAAAGTAAATATATCATGTAAAAGTTAACAATGACAAAATCAATGAGGGATAATATAGATTTTGAGGAAAATTCTTGTCTTTTTAAAGAATAAATAGAATATAAGTGAAATATTAAATTATTATTTCATAAAAAAATCTTATAAAACCATTGAAATCATGTAGTAGAAGATAACGTTTTTAAAAAATTTATAATGTCGGGGAGATCTATTATCATAATATATGTTAAAAAATCATTCCTTTTGACTTTATATAAATAATTTTGAAAACATACCATTCAAAAAAAATATAAATATTACTTTTAAACATTTATTAAAAGTCATATATAACTTATAATTTTCCTAATAAATCATTTTAGTATATAAAATGAAAATTTTAAAACAATTTTGAAAATCATGGACCATGAAGAAAAATATATTCAATTAAAAAAGAACTAAAATTGTTTTTTCTTTTAAATATTTATAATCCTGAAATAAATACAAAGTATATGAAAAATTGGAATAAAATATGGAATATCCTTAAATATCTAATAAATAATATAATTATCGATACATATGAAAGGTAAATTATAAGATTCTTACTTTGAAAATATAAGTAATCCCAAAAGTATGTGAGGTTGTAAAATAAATACTTACCAACTTGGATAATATTAAATTGTAACCCATTGAAATAATTGACTTGAATTTAAACATTAGACATCATGAATAAATACTTAATCATGTTTTTTCCTCCACTATTTTTAATTATCCCAAATCCTACTTAATTATTATTCAGTAAGTTATATTATTTTTATTCGTCTTTAATTATAATCCTAATATTCTAGTGTAAGTGTTTATATCATAAAATATGTTTGTAGATTTTGGCTATGTATAAGTCTCTGATAATTGTCCTAAGGAAAGTAGATTCTTTTATACATAACTCATTGATACACAAGTTACCAATGTAAGTCCACTATATGCACAACATGAGCTACAGATAGAGTTACTGACTGACAGAATGAATTGGATTTTTGCTATGTACGAGCTACCGATATGTGGGTCATGGATATTTGATTTTTCGACACATCACATGTCGACTTCTCATGTGAAAATTGTTGAGTTATAATGGAAGATTGATCCGCATATAGAATGATCTACTGATAGACCATCTTATCGGTATCTTGAGACAACAAAAACAATTAGTCACAGACATCATGAGTCACTGACGGCATAAGAGACCAATATTATGAGACACCGTCAATCTAAGATACCAATAGTCTGAGATGCTGAGATATTGAGACATCGATAATCTATCTCTAAAATTCAAACATATTAATAATGATAATATTTTTGTTATTTGATGAAACTAATTTTATTAATGAATTTTTTATATAATACATTAATGACATTATAAGTAAACAATATGAGGTTTCTAGTACCATAAAATGATCGAGAACATTATCCTTGTAGTATGACAAGTATAAAGTTCATACATGACTAATATGTTTCACCTACACATATATGAGATGTGAGGAGAATTATCATACACTATAGAGAAAAACACAAGAGTTAACTCCTATGAATACATGAAGACATTACTAAAAACAAAATCTCCATGAATATTTTTAGAAATAAACATAATTGATAAGAACATGTGTCTAGGTCATTTTATATTATTAAAACATTATTTTTACCTTAAATTACATTAATTACCTCTAATCGCGATTAAAAACATAAAAGTTACTATTCACCAAAAAATTATTTTAATCACATTGAACCACATTTTACTTATTAATGAAAACCATGTATGTAGTATTTTTGAATTTCAAGACACAGAGGTGGTAAAATTTCATTTAAAAAGAAAATCAGTTTTTATAACTACTACTCAGTGGTTTCACTATTCATCAAAAATTGAAGTCTTTCAGAAAAATACAAAATCATCACCCTAACATATATTTAATATTCTGGATTCAAAAATTAGGTCTATTTTAAAAATTTCAAAAAATATAAGTTACACTAAATAATTTAATAATTAATTCCCGATGTCAGAGCAAATAGCGTGTTTTTATGAAATAATAAGTATCAAAAGATTGAGAGTAGTTTAAGTCCAATTTCAAAGTGAAATTAATTCCAACGACCACTATTGGATTAAATGGTAAAAATATATTCTAATTTAACTTTAAAACCAATTAAAAAGATAATCTAATCATATAAATAAATTAGATTAAAAAGAGTTTTTGAATTAAAATACAACATTTTTCACTATTCATTATAAAAATGAACTTTATCAGAAAAATACCAAAAAATTACCCAAATTATATTTCAATGTCCCAATTATAATAAATAAGTTTATTTCGACAAATAGAGCGTATAAAATTGTCAAATGTTTGATTTAAAAATGGTTTTCCCTCAAAAGGCAGTAAAACAATCTTTTAAAAATATTAGTGTATTCCATGCTTAAGATTGGATTTATTCTCATTTTATGCCTCTAAAACACTATCTAATTCATTAATAGACATAGATAAAAATATCTATTATTCATTACATACTTGGGATTATACAATTACAACAAGGGAGAGTGGAAATAGGACTAGAAGAGAAGTGATAAAACAACTAAAATAGTCTACTATGTGTATAATAGGAGAGGAAAAGTGAAATATCATTTTCTTAAGTTAATGTTCAAAATGAAAATTGCGGGAAAAGATAAAAAGTACAAGAATACAATGAAGGTCACCTGTAGTGCCTCTATATATAGATCTAGTGAATCTAAATCTTTAAATGATGAGTATTCTGACTAAGAAAATATGTGATTCAGAACAAAAACATTTGAGGTTACTCTAGATTATCTTATATAGAATTCATTTTATTCTGGAGATGCATCTAAGGAAAAATTTAGGAAAATGAATAAATTCATAAATATTGTAAAATTCTATAGGATACATACAATTAACTGATGGATAAATATAAATCTCTCAATAAATAACATTCTCTTACTATTTCTATTAAATTTGATGTTATTACTAAAAATGAGAAGAATTATCAACAGTTCAATGAGGATAATGGACTCAAACAATCAAATGAGAATTTAAAGAAGGATTTTGATAAATTTACAAATTCTAAACACCCCATGGTTTAAATTCTTAGAAAAAAATTCTCTCCCAAATTTACTAATGGTATTGGTTATCAAACTGGAAAATGAAATTTGGTTAAAACCAATTTTGTATCAAAATATGGAATATCTAGTTTTATGAAAAAATCTAATGAATATGTGGCATGTTACAACACTGGAAAAACTATTAATACAACTACTTTTTATAGACAAAATAGAGTTTATTTTTCAAATACATTACAGTTTTATTATAGGAAACACATAATAAAAATGTGGGTTACCAAATCCTTAATTCCTATTATTACATGACCCAGGAAAGTATGGGTATCAGAATATTTTCTGGACTGATGTATTTTTTAGGAAATCAATTTGAATAGTTCATGTAAGAGCATATGGTAAAAGTACAAGGGGTGCCTAAGAAATGTGATAGGTGACTATTCAAGTTTTATGAACCTTATCAATATTGATGGGTAGTATGTCAACATTACTGAAAATGCAAAAAGGAAAAATAATTTCCCATGGCCAAATCTATAACACTATTTCAATTATAATTTATAATGTTATTTTTATTGATGGTGTTATGTATAATCTACATATCATCTCATAGTTAGGTGATGATGGATTTCATGTTAAAATAAAAAATTATGATTTTAATTTTTTTATTTTTAATAATTATTTTTTATTCACTCCTTTCATAAATTAAAATATTTACACTATAAATATAGATTATTAAGTTTCTCAAAATGTTTCCTTCATGAGATACACTTACAATGAGTCATGGATATTGAATAGGATATTAGGCCACTATAATAATCCCTCCCTTATAAATATAACTAGAAAAGGACTAGTATAGGATCTACCTCAACATGAGTTTCTAAATGATAAATTTTATAATCCTTATAAAAAGAGAAAATAACATAAAATATATTTCAATCCAATGAAAAAAGATTAAACTTCATAACATATTGAGTTGTTTCAGATGGATTTATTTGGACCTTCTATAGTTTATAGTATAAATGGGAAGTACTATGTCGATGGTCTAGTAGATGACTTTTCTAAGTATACATGGACATTATTTTTACCCCAAAAAAGTAAATCATGTTCTTATATTCCCATGTATTATAGGTTAGTATAAAAATTATGTTGACTTGGATCAATATTTTGAATCTTTTTGCTCACAAAATAGCTACATTCTTAAATAATCAGCTCCTAGGAAACCCCATCCAAATGACGTTTTAGAAAAAATAAATAGAAAATTATAATAAATTGACCAAGATATTCTTAGTGAATATGATTTACCTATTTATTTTTGCACAGAATCTATGAATACAACTTGTTAGATAATCAATACAGTTTCAAATAGCGATATCTTTAAGGAAACCCCCTATGATTTTTGGAACAATATTAATCCTATTGTTTGTTACATTAATGTTTTTTGTTTCAATGTATTTATCCTCAATAAAATAGATAATATTATCATTTCTCCACCAAAAGTGAATAAGGAATTTTCATAGGCTATTCTACCTAAAGAAATCCCGTAGAATCATTAATAATTCAACCAAATGAATTGAAGAATATGTACATGTCAAATTTGATGAAACAGAACCACATCAACCAATGACCTCCATAGAAATATTGTGTATGATTTGTCAAATCATGACTTGCATTCTAAACCTTATGAAAATGCTGTTATGCAAGCCAAAATACTATCCAATTCAGGAATGTTTCCAAATTCTGATCACAGTGAACCTAAACCTACAAAAGAACCTCAAATAACTATCCATTATTTTTCAAAATCTACTATAATCCTTAAGAACTAACCCTCAGATTATTTAGTTGGAGACTTAGACAAAGAGACACATACTTGAGATTCTCGAAGAAAATAGGATGAACATCAATCTTTTTTGTCATATCTTGAACCTAAAAATATCAATGATTTTATCTATAATGAATTTCGGCCTATTTCTAAGAAATAATAATTGAACTAGTTAGAATGAATATTTTTCGGAAACATGTGGATAGACCTAAGGAATCCATGACAATTAGTACTATGTGGGTGTTTAGAAATAATGTAGATTATGTTGTCACTACTGTAAGGAATAATTATAGATTATTGTATCAAAGTTATAGTCAAAAAGATGGAATAAACTATGAAAAAAACTTTTCACTTGTTTCTAGAATTGAAGCCATTATAATATTGATAGATTATACAGCATATCTGAATTACAAACTCTATCAGAGGTATGTTAAAACTGCCTTCTTAAATGGGTATATAGTTGAAGATATTTTTTTTGTTGAATGACCCCCTAGTTTTAAAAATTATCATTTTCCAAATCATATTTTTAAATTAAAAAAACCATTGAATGGTTTAAAACAGGCTCAAAGTGGTTGGTAAGTTAGGATAAAAACTTTTCATATTTCTAATGGTTTCAGAACGTTATTTTTGATCCTACTAAATTAATAAAAATAATTTATAAAGAATTGTTAGTTTTTTAAATATATTTTGTAGATATTATCTCTAGATCTTCTAAAAATTCATTATGTATTGATTTTTAAAAATTGATGCAAAATGAATTTTAAATGAGTTTAACGGGTGAACTCAAATTAATTCTTTGATTCCAAAATAATTAAAATAATGAAGGTATTATTTTAAATTAGAGTAAGTACATGAAATATAATTTGAAATGTTTTGTATTTGATAGTGAAAAAATTAGTGATATTTTAATGATTACTACCAGTAAATTAGATCATGATGAAAATAGAAAATCAATTGATCAAACCAATTATTGATGTATGATTGGATGCCTTATTTACGTGACTCCTAGCTTACCTAATATTGTGTTTATTATGTATATGTGTCCTCATTTTCAATAAAATCATAAAAATTCATATATTCTTATTGTTAAAATAATTTTCAAATACCTCTAATATACTACCATCTATGGATAGTTCTATCCTTGAGAAAAATTATTTGACTTAGATAGTTGTATTGATACTGATTTAGGTTGTTGTATGTTAGATATAAAAATCACATCTATAACCTTTTAGTTTTTGATAAAGTCTCCAGTATCATTGTGAAGTAAAAAATTATTATTTTTTCAATATCTACTTCTAAATTTTAATACGTATCTATTGGTAGTTTTTGTGTTTAGATTTTTTGGATGAAACACACAGTACTAAATTATGTATATCAGTTTGGGAATGTCTCTATACAATGTGGCAATTCATGTTATATTAACATTTCAAATAATTTATTTTCTCACTCAAGAATAAATCATATTAATATGAGATTTCACATTTTCATAGATCATTATCGAAAAGGTGATATAACCATTGAAATAATTAGAACAAAACATGAGCTGAATGTCATTTTTACTAAGCCTTTAAATTATTATAGGATGAGTTGCATCATACATGAGTTGGGGATGATCAATATTTTGTGTACCTACTATTAATGACTCATTAATAGGACCTAAAACTGATGAATCGCTGATAGAACCAATCGACGGTGACTCACAAACAATTCTCACTTATGTGTCTCATTGACTGATAATTAATTATTTCTCGTTATTGGGCTTTAAATGGTGTTTCTTTATTTATTTTTTTAATTTGAACCTTATTTCATTTTTTATGTTTTCAAATCCCTAAATGATAAAATAATGGTCGATCAAATACATTGTTTACCCACACTCTCTTACTCTCAGACTCTATCCCTCGAACCCTCCATTCTTGAGCATCTACCTTTCAATAGCAAACAAATCCATTGATCCAATATCAATGCATTGTTTCCGGAACATCCTACAAGGATTTGAGGATGAGTCTCATCCATAAAAGAAGCGAAGAAGTGAAGCGATCCATCCTAAACCCATGCATGTTCGTCCAAAACGAGCGAACAGAAATGTTACGCTCGAGAAGGAAGTGCAGCCAATGAGCCCGTACCCGAGTGGTAAGGGCTCCTGCTTGGCATCCAAGAGACCCGGGTTCAAAACTAGGTGGAGGAGAATTTCTAGGTTACTGTAGCAGTAATATAATAGTAACTATAGCAGTATTGTAGCGGTTACTGTTCGGTATTGTAGCAGATGGAACTATTCATTCGATTTGCGCCTTTGGGCCACCGGTTTGGGCCTACGGGTCTCCAGGGACTTCGGGTCATCAAAGGCCTTCGGGCCATAGTGAATTTGGGTCATGTAGACCTTGGAGTACCTAGTTCACATAGAACATTCCCCATAAGAGGATTAGTGCAGCGGGAGTAGTAGCCATCTGATGCAGCGCTAACCGGATTGGAAAAATGAGAGGGTATGGAAGCCGCCATAAGGACCGGGCACCGTGCAACTTTGTACGGGGAAATGCTAGCCCATCAGCAATGCAAGGTGAGGAGCTAAGGTGATCAATGATGCAAGACGCTAAGGAGGGGTAGTTCTAGTTGGCTGGGCCTATGGGTCATGTATATCATTGTATGCCTATAGGCCTTCGGGTCATGTATTGCGGGTCATGTCAGGCCTTGTTCTTTGGGTCTACGGGTCATGTATGGGTTCCCCTTCAACCCATAAAATAGAGATTATCTATAATAAAATAAAAATAAGTCCTTCGGGGCATTTGTAGAAGGAAGTGCACTCTGAATTGATGTTATCAAGTAAGTCTCTCCTACCAAACTTGTTTCTAGCACAAGTATGTTTATAGTGTTCCTCCAATAATAAAACACCATACTATCCTGAGTATAGTTTTTGAGTTCTACCTGTATGCTATGTTTTCCCATGAAGGATCAGAAATGATTTGGATAAAGTAGAAGATAGATGTAAAAATAATATCTTTTTCATCCAAACATTGGGACGAATGCTTCGATGTACCCCAGGAGGGTGTGTGTGAGGATCATCATGGAAGTTCACCTTCAACCAATTACATTTTCATTTTTGAGGAATCATAGGATATTATTAATAGAAATGGAATTCATAGAAGATGTATTTCAACAGATATTGATGGTGACTGCATGCTCTTATTGAAATTCATCTAGAATTAATTATATACCAGGAAAGAGGATTTTTCCTCACTCAAGTAACATGATGTTTATTTGTTATATATGTTTAAGATAGGTCATTAGATCAATTTGTGTAGATATTTGATGTTTTGTATCAGTGAGATGATCAAACCATACTATAATATAAAATCATTGTTTTATCAAATGATTATCTCTACTATGTTGAAGGAAAAGGTGTTGGTGAATGAATATAAGGAGACAATTTCCGCTTATGATGGTTTCTGTATAAACAAGGATATCATCAATAGGATATAAATTAATTGGAACCCCTAGAAAAATATGTGGGTTGAAGATAATGATAAGTTTTAGGTAGATTTCGATATTGTTAACCTTCCCTCGAGGCCAAGGGAAATGGTAGACCCTAGTCTAGGACTATATGAAGTGAATTTATTTTTAGATGAAGATATGGATGATGTAGTTCAAGGAATTGAAACCCCAATAAATGACAAGAGTGATATTTACATTTCTAAATGTCTAGAGAGGATAACTTATGGTTCAGTAATTTTACCTAGACCACTACCTTATAAATAACCACATCAATTTGAGGGTGATAGTGATGATAATAAACTATCAAAGAATTTAGAGTACTAAGAATATCTAGTAGTGATGAGGAATCAAATGGTTATGATTGAAAAAATGGCAGTGAAGAAAAATAGGATGATATTGACAGTGATTGGGACGAGGAAGAAAATGATTAAGATGATGATGAATGTGAAAGGGGTTATATTGGAAGTGATGGATTTGAAAATGAATCTAATCAGCCTAATGATGATCAACATCCAAATGCTAAACCTTTTAATATTACATTAGAGTCTGCTAATAATGAAAGTCCCACTGATGCTCCTATAGTGGAATAGGAACTACAACTAGTTGAGAAATCCCATAATGATACAGAATCATCTAGAGTTGAGGAAAGGGATCTTGGTGTTCATGTTCATGTTGATGCTCCGACTGCAAGGGAAGTCTCTATGACTCTAGTGAGATTGTTAGTTTATTATAGAATGATTAAATTAGCTGAGGGGTAGAGACATGTTAGGAAATAAAAGGTGTATGTACATGCTCTGTTAGATGGCATTGTGGTGCCAGTATGGATGAGATATTTAGGATATGTGTTTTTTGGTTTGTAATATCCGGATTTAGAGGATAGAACAACTACTCCTACTCCTACTTTCATTCCAATTGTTTCTTTAGTATCTATTGAATATGTCACCAAAGACGATGATGACGCTTTCATGGAAGAATCACTGGATATATTTTGATTTTCCTCTTCCCATCCACCTTCTTCAGATCCAAGACATAGTGAAAGAGATACAGTTTTCATCATGGAATTATTTTTTACTTCGGTTGAGCCTCTATTGGTCTTAGTGTTGGAATCTATTGTCCTTGATAAAAAGAAAATGAGGAATGATCTGAATTTTGTGGTTTCATCTATTTACAATCTCAATATTTATTATATGACATCCTTGTATTATGTTGTGAAAACTCTTGAGGATGAAACTTATTGGAGTTCTGATACGTAGACTCATCGTCTTACTCTTGATGTGAACAAATTATGATTATATATTAGAGTTATAGTTCATGTTGCCACCACTTCACCTGCACATGTTTTTCATTCCCCATAGATTTAGATGATTAGATCTATGATTCGAGAATAAATTTAGACATCGATGGGTGGAACTGATCAAAAGATACTTAGTATGATCAGGAAGAATAGTGAACATGTGAATGACATGGCGATATTATACTCAAAAGATGAAACTGATGATTAGGGGGAAATAACCAAGAAGGTGGACTTCTATATTAAGAGGTTTCATACCAAGAATTAGCTAACACACCATTTCATGTTTTAGGTGGAAAATTTGAGACTTCTTCCATCCACTCAATCCATTAAGGATCATGTAAATATTCTTAATGAAATCACTCCCACCCTTGAAAAGATTATGGATAAAAAGGATTATTTTTAAAATGCGATGGATTATGGTGTATAGATCATCAAAGACATCATCAATATGTTAAATCCCTACATGTATCAATAAAACACTTCTATGGTTTCTCCAACATCTACCCCTATTAGTCCAGTCCAAAAACCATCTACTTATTCACCTTCCCCATTGACTGTGACCCCTTTTTACGCTCTTAGAAATTTTTTACCTTCCCTCCATCATGAAATTTTAAGTCATCTTTCTTTTTCTAGCCCATGCCGTGCTCTAATTTTTCAAGGAGTTCATCTTCCATATTTCGTTACCTTTATGGTTCCTTCCACCACTACTACCCCTATACCTCTTACTCCTACCTCCTTTGCTTCAACTATTGGAATGGATGTAATGGACTATGATGTGACCAATAATTTGTTGGATCACTCTTTAATACAATTCTATTTTGATATTTTGTACTCTTATGTACTATTTGACTAAAGAAACATCTTCAATCAGCTTTCATCTCATTCTATGTTCATTCCTTTTTCCCATTTTGATAATCATAGAATTGGGATAATGTGTATGGAATACATATCAATGGGATCTAAAATGAAACATAAAATTAAAAGAGAACATTATCTTTAAAAAGAAATCTTAATAAGTGATCTGTAAATCGATTTAGATTTGTCTTTAAAATTCCATCTCTTATGATCGTTTCCCTTATATGAAAATGTGTAATACAATAAGTAGAAATTATATTCATAATCATAAATTAACTATTTTGGAATATAATTCCATTACTTGTGATCATCAATAATAGGGAATATTATCGTCCTCCTCTAATTTTAGTGCTCAAAAATCCTGATTAATTATGATTTAGTTTGTGACATTGTGTTTAATATTGTTTACAAATAATCCTAAACCTCTTGTGCTTGAATTCATATCATATGATATGTTAACATATTTTGGATAATTATAACTCACTGAAACTAGTCCTATCGATAGTTGAGTCACTAATACCTAACTCATCGATATATAAGTTACCAAAATATGTCTAAGCTGCCGACATCTTGATCTATTAATAGTGTGACTTCATGATTAAACGACTCATATTTTTACTAAGTATGAGCTACTGATACGTGAGCCACTGATAAATAAGTTACCAACGTATCACCTACTGACAGCTCAACCAACCGATCCTGAGTTACTGATGAAATTTTGATCCACCGATAGAATAATATACCGACAGACCAACTTACTGACTACTTGATACACTGACATAATGAGTCACCGACAACATGATTCATCGTTAGCATGAGACACCAACAGTATGAGACCCCGACAGTCTAAGATACCAATAGTGTGAGATGCCTACAGACTAAGACTCTGATGATCATTCTCTTAAATTCAATATTATTACATACTATCATATTTGTTTTATTTAATAATTTATTGTGGGAGTTAATTATGGAGGAATTGATATGGTATATGTTGGACAAGTTCATGAAAAATAAATATGATTCTGAAAAGGCAATGTAATATGGTGGAGAAATTATTACAGATTTCTTCAATCTTGTGAAGCCTTACCTTCATGTCTAGAGAACGGCTATAGTTGCTCAAGATTCTGCTCCTCTCAGACCTAGACTACCTGCATTTGCCTTAACATCCATGTTAGTTAGCCAAGATCTTACTTTGATCAGGCTAGTGATTCTTGATCAGCCACAGACTAGATCTTCTATAGCTCCCACTTTGGCTACCTCAGTATTCGAAGGTCTACCTTTACCTTATTTCTCTACCACCTCTATGTCTTATTCTACATCAGCAACTACCCCTATGGCTTCCTCTTCTGCTTCTGATAAATGCAAAGAAAATTCCACATCCTAAAGAAGCCCAGTAACTACTTTCTTTTTGATGCAGATGTCTTTGATTTTTGTATTTCTACTGAATGTTGTATTCTGGACATTTTTATTAAATCTCATATGCACTATTTTCCCTCTATTCTTTCTACTTTATGATAATCCCAAAAGGGGGAGAAAAAGTTATGTGTTATTTTTTTTAATATGCTATAGTTGCATCTTTTTTATACTTTACCCATACATTATTTGTGATCAACAAAAAGGAGGAGATTGTTGGACTCTGCAAGATCACTAAGCGATGACCTCCGTATGAACTATCTCCAACCTCCGCCACACTATCAGCCACTGGATTCCTCGCACCCGGTGTGCTTGAGTTCAGTAGAATATGCCCTCGAGATATAGGTTGTACCTCAACAGCCACTAAACTTCACAAAAAAGTAATCTGAAAGACCATTATGTCATAAGGGTTCCAACGCGATAGGCGGTGCGTCAAACGGACACCCATTCTATGAATTATTGGAATTTTCGTCCCAATGTCCCTAATGGTTTTTGGTTTCAAACCAACATGGACGTAGTCCAAATTTTTCCATACCTCATTTGGGGTATTCCAATAGAACCATCTCACTCTAAGATTTTTGTCACCGCAAATGGTTCGTTGATCGAAAACTCGTAGCCCAAGATATGGAAAAAAGGTTTAAACTATCCATAGCGGGTTCAGGTCCGGTTTGACCCCGTCGGAGCGACCCGGCCCGACCCAGTCTAGACCGCGGTCTAACACATTCCACGGGTCCGACCCGATCAAAGGAAGTGGCCTTGACAAAGGGGGAATCCTTGCATGAAGTGTCCGACCCGAAGTGAGACCCGACCGAAGACGGCTCAGCTGAGGGCGGCCTGGCCGAAGGCGGCTTGGCCGAGGGCGGCTCTGCTGATGGCGGCCTGTTGAGCGGGCATCCCACGTGGCAGGCGGACTGGCCAGTAGGCAGGCGGCCTGGGAGGCCAGATGGCCAGAAATCCAAGGGGGCCGGCTGGCTGGCTGGCAATGCGACCCGGCGGGCCAGACGTGGGGGGGGGGGCGTTACACACCCATTTCCTACAACATAGAACTGGCGCTAGGCACCGGTTCAGGTGACCCACAAGACCTCAGGGGTCCCTCTTTGTCCGACTGGCTGAGTGGAAAATCGGATCCACCCACCAGTGTTGCGCGACGGCGCCGAGCCCCTCTGCCACGACATTCCCTTTCTGCGGTTGTGGACCCCCGGCACGGCGCGATGGTGCCGCGCCCCTTCGCCGCAGCCTTCCCTGGTTGTGGTTCTGCACCACCGGCGCAGTGTGATGTTGATGTACACCTCCACTACTAGCCGCCCTGGCCGCGGCTCCCTTCTCCTCTGTGCGGCACAATAGTGCGATGCCCTTCCAGCAATCTGGCGGCCTTCCCCGCTGGTTTCCATCACGGTCGGCCGGAAGCAGGTCGCCTCTACTCCGCTCCGCGATCATCAATCAAACGATATAGAACAAAGGGGAAGTGTCGGGCTGTGACCATACAGTCCGATACCTCCTTGTTATGGAGGTATCAATCAGTATATCTCAGTCCATACATTGAACGACATAGAATAGAAACAATAAATCTACTCAAAACCCCATGCCTCGCTTGACGACGATCGGTGATGAAGTCGCTGGAAGGTGGGGTCATTTTTTCGACGTCAAAAGAGGAAGTGTTTGGAGAAGATGAGTCGATGATGTCATTGTCGGTGTTCTTTGTGGGTGGCGGTGCTTCCACTTCTTGCCCCGGTTGAAGAGGGAGAGATTTTCATCGATATTTGTTGGCGGAAGAGACGTTCTTCGTTGGGAGAATTTGTTCCTCCATGTTCTTTCTAGTTCTTCCTCCTCTCCCAGAGGTTCCACCAAAAATATACCACGTCAAAAATAATAGAGGAAGTTCTCTATTATTTTTATGGAACAACAACACAATTACTTGTGTTTAATTAAATGATATAACTCATTTAATTTATATAATGGATTGGTTCAAATTCAAAATTAGAGGAGGCTAGGAGTTCTAATTAATTAATGGGGATTTTAAAAAGTTAAAAAGATCGGGTGGGCCCCACTAAATAATATCCTCCTAATGATGGTTATGTGTTGGGGGGCCCAACCACCATAACCTCTCGTGGGAGGTTATGGTGTGGTGGCCCCCACCACTAACCTCTTTTTGGAGGTTTTAACCTCCCAAAAAAATAATGTTAACACATTATTTTTATTCAATTTAATTAAAAACCCCAAAAACTAACTTCCATTCTTGTCTGAACACAACTGTGGTGATGGTCTAACTAAGGAATGACTGACACTGTGAGTTTCACGGTACCATCAAATTTCAATTTTGAGTACTAGTTCAAAATATATAAAATCCCCCTCGTACGTTTACTCTACGTACCTGAACAAAGCTTTAGAATTTGATTCTTGGCACACCAAGCCTCAGAATCAAGTGTCATCGGACACTACGTACTCGTAAAAATCCCATGAATTTAAGAAAAACATTTCCACAGAATATCGGGGTCGTTACAAATATGATATAGAAGATGGATTTTTATGTGGAAGACATTGTTCTTCATTATACTTCAAGACTAAATATGATTCATTGTAATTTTCATTCTATATGGTTTGTTCCTTATGTTGTATCAAATTGTTTCTCATATGGTGTAGTAAATAACATAAAATATAAAGCATGGTGGATCATTATTGTTAATGGGCAGTGGTGGAATCAACGAATTATTATACTTCCCACACATGAAGTTGATTTAATGGCATTTTATGACCCCATTATCACTTGATAATATTATATCAACCATAATCCTTTCATATTTATATTATTTTTCTTATATAAAATTATAAATTATATGTGCATGTATTATCTCATAGGTTTCATTGATGAAAATGTAGTATGTTAAGTATGGGTTATGGGACAACTATTTGGTGTTTATTATTTAATATTTTATTTTTTGTGATTTTATTTCTGTTATAGTTTATTTTTTTAGAATAAAAAACAAAAAGGATCTTTTAATATGGATTTAATTTTAATGGTTTTAGCATGAGCTTCCAAAAATAATGTGAATTTTTTTCATAGTTTTAGTAATGTCGATGACATTTGTTTTATCTAAGGATGAAGAACATAAAATAAAAGATTATAGTTACTTTGAACATTAAAAAAGTAAATACCATGACCCTACTAGCCCAAAGACGGTGTTTTGTTATATTGAAATTAAATACAAGAAATTACTTCCCAGATCACGGAATAGTTTTTTAGGTTTGGTAAACCACATCTATACAATAATTTCACATTTACATTCGATAACGTAAAATATTAAATTATATTTTCTTTGAGAATATAATTTTACAATTTAGCATATCCCACTATATTAATAAACAATAATAATATTCCGGGGAAAATAAATATATGAATGAGATGAGTTATGAAGCCTAGTAAGTGTATTTTCACAACAGAAGATAAATAAGGCATGAATAATATGGAATAAAATAAATTATAATCAAATAATTCCATATAAATAATCACATGAGCTAAAAACAATCTAGATATATGGAAACTATTCAAATAATCACATGTAAATAAATAAATATATTCTTAATGATGGATTGCCTAATGTCTGACATATTAAAATTTCCATCAAGGCCTTATTCATAGACATCTAAAAATATTGTCAATTACTTGTTCTATTAAATCTACATAAACATGTTATACCATAGCTAACAACACAAATTAGCTAGTTCTATGAGACCAACAGATGCATATAGGGGAAAAAGCATGCCCTACCCATCACAAAGTAAGTTTAATTAATTCATATTAATATATTTTGGAAAATTTATCAATATAAAAAATGTGTATTTAAACTAGAATAAAAAATGTTAATAATTACACCAATCAGTAAACTTATTCATAAACAATCATAATTATTTTGTATAATGGTTTCAAAATACTATATACATAGAAAAATAGATCATAAACCATATAGTAAAATATGTAAGAAAGTATAATAATATAATAACATCATTAATGTATAATATTCAACAAATAATTTTTATTTAGGTTAAAATAATTTAAAAATATTAATGAAAAATAATGATTCCAATTTCAAATAACATATTTTATAAAAACAATGAAATTATAAAAGAAAAAATATAGTATGAAAATAACTAGTTAAAAATTAAAATGAAAATTAAAATAAGAAATTATTCATGATGGTTTTAATGTATGTTCATTTTTTATAACATAGAAATATTCATTTCACATTATTATAAAATGTTATAAAGTACCACGATCAAAAAATAAAAAAAATAAGATTCATTTCAAACCAGTTTATAAAAATTTAAACATTGGGAAAATTGAATTAATAAATCATTGGAATGTTATATAAATATTCATTAAAATATTTTATGGAAAACTTTGATATAGGAAAAAAATCCCCCAGTGGGTACATAAACATAAATAATCATAAAAATTGATGCAATTGTGAAATAATCCATTAAAACATTGTATATTTTGAATCATAATCCCCATGAAATAAATAAATTAAACCTAAACTTATAAATAACATGATTATAAATATATTCTTGATATAATATATCAAACGTTCATTATATACACCCTAGAAATGAAAAAAGTAGTGAAAATGGCAGATGTCTCATGGATGTAAAAATTAATCGAGAAACCTGACCTCAAGTCTAACTGCTTTCATATTTGTTCAAACCTAATTTATAATAAATGTAGATTTATAAAACATTTATTATAGAACCATAATCATATATATCATACAATATATTAATACATATAACCATTTATAACCCATTTTTTTATTATTATTCATTAAAATCACCATTCTGGGTGATAACTACTTTGATGTTCTTGTATGTTTCGGTTCAGTAATTTTGGTCCTTATACAATTATAATTGGCCAAATAATCAATTTAAATATAATAATGATATAAATATCATTTAATTAAATATATAAATATTTATAATCACCTATAAAATTTATAGATAGAAAAAAATTCATTACACCATCCAAGGTGACGGTATATCATATGTTAGCGTAAACAATGGTTTCATTTATCAATGAACATATAAATATGAAATGAAAATATTAAATATAATTCACATATTAATTATTATATCTTATAAATCATATATATTCATAAAATATATCTTAATTACCAGCCAATAAAAAATAAATGAAAAACAGATCACATCGCTTCGTGGAAGTGATAGTCCACACGTACACACGAGTGGCATTATCATTTTCCAATAATTGGAAGGTAATATTTTAATTATTATATAATCATTATAGAAGTATAATTATATTATAAATATAATATATAAAAAATTAGTCCCATCATAATTTCCAACCATATACAATGTTATTGGAAAAAAGAAATGTATCAGTATGTGGAGATGGTACGACGTACGTATGCACGAGATAAAATTTCACTACCCATTTGACAAGAAAGAGGGTGGGTAATATTGTTTAAATAATTATAAAAACAATTAATAATATTTAGGATATTTAAATTTAAAATTTATGATAAATTATTGGAATTTATAATAAATAGAAGAATAAAAAATTTGAATGTGAATGGGTATGACAATTACCTCTTCTTCTAAAGACCATCATAGATCCTTTCTTAAGGAACATAAAGATAGTATTTTAGGGATATAAAAACATCAAAAACATGTATAATTATGTTGGGAATAGAAGTAGTAAGGAAAATTTTTGTATATGTTTATCAAATTGTTGCAAATAAATGATGGAATGCGTATCCTTTTATAATTGAGGTGAGGGGCACTTTTGAAATTTCATAAAACAATAAAATATAATAATGATATTATAGTGAAATGTTCTCGCTAATGATCAAGAATTTAAGTAAAATGTTTCTATTAATTAAATAAAATCATATAATTAAACTTAAAAACGTTTTGATATCATTTTAATACTTATCATTTTTATTAAATCATTGGTTAATCATGTTTTCTATAAACGTGATATCAACTATTTTAATAAAAAATGGATAGTAATGATATTACAAATAGAAAACAGGTATGTAAATGGAACAAGAATGATTTTTTAAAAAATGTTGAAATATCATGGTTGAATTTAATTTATATAAAAAAATTTCAAATAATCTAAAAACATTTATTTCATAAAATATCACTATTTCTAATTTGGACATTATTCATTTAATTTTACTTTAATAACATCAAAACAAAAATTTAAATAACAAATAAATATTTTATTACAAAAATAAAATATAATATTTATCTATAAAATAATTTTTTTCATTTAATTATCTTAAATTATATTAATTTTAATATTTTAATATAATTTTTTTATTTTTAAATTAATTTAATAATCTCTACGTTATCATTGTGCAATAATTAAACGTAATTTTTTATTCACTGGATATTAAAACTATATTGTAATTTTGTACATAAATAACCTATCATTAAAATTAATATTTATTTTTGAAATTATAAAATATTTATCCCCTTTTAAAAATTATAATATTTACAAAAAAAGAGTGTGACGTTATTAACATTTCATCATACAAAATAGTAGAAAGGTCTTTATGACATTCAAATGGTAAAAAATAAATTTATTTGACATTTGGATGACTATGGAAGAGATATAATCACCCAAAAAAATTATAACTTAGGGATATTTTTTAATAATTATCATTTTATTTTTAACATTATTTAAATTATATAATAATTATTGTGGTAATAATATTACTAAAATTACTATTCAAATTAGCCAATAAAACCATAGTATAGTTTACCAAATGAGAAATAATTAATTCAAAATATGGATTAAATTTTACCAAATTCAATAATTTTTATTAGAAGAAATAAATTTTAAAATAAGTGTGAAGAACTCGATGAAACCCGCATTTTATAAGAAATTCATTTTTCATAAATCTACCATTTTTTATAAAAAAAATTTATACAAAAATAAATTATAAAATTGATTCCAATGAAACTTATTGTATTTTTATTAATAAAATAGAAGAAAATTTCCTTTCAAACCATTTTTAAATATTATTGAACTTTTAAAAACTTTGGAACAAAAAGATATTTCTAAAAAATCTGTATTTTTCACTATTCACAAGTAAATCAATATATTCCAAACAATATGAAAATTTAACCCCATGATAATATTCATATTCTAATTTAAAAAAATAAATCTCATTTTATGAAATAAATTTATATATGTTGTGAAAACTAATTATTTTAATTTTTCAAAATAAGTAATAATAACCATTTTTGAAGAAAACGAATTTATGAGGAATAAAATGACTTTACAAAAGAAATGCATGATTATTTATTGAATATTAATCAAAAAAAATTATTGATACAATGATTTATAAATATATCATAATTTAGTTTATATTATCCATAACCACTAATTTAATGGCATGATTCTAATAGTTATATTTAAATAATAATATTTTGTGGATTGATTAAGATTGATATTGTTTATTGTATACTCTATCTAACATAGTGTTATTTTGAAATCGTAGTTCTTCTTTTTCACCACCATAAAATTTTAATTTATGATAATTAATAAATGATTTTTAATTTTAAAAATTTATGGATGTAAAAGCCACATCATAATAATGGTTAATAACCATTCCTCTTCAAAAGGGGATGAGAAATATAACTGTCATTTGGAATAGGGCATATATAGGGTTCCAAATAGGACAAAATTAGTGGGACATGAAAATATTGACATGGAAGATAAATCTAAATCCTAAGTACTAATATATAGTGATATGTAACTTGTTCACGAGAAATATAACCACCATGACACCATAAATACGTGATGGGTTAAAAGTAAAATGATTTATTAGTAATAACAGTAAAAGGATAATGTTTTAATTTGCCAGTATTTTTTTCGAAAGTCGAGGTATTATTTTATTATGTAGATAAATCACTCTATAAAATAAATATACATGATTTATTTTCACGACTTCAATATAATATCGTCCTTTGGTTGTGCTTCAATCAACTTCCACTTCATCTCTTTTGCTAGGAAATTGAAATTCGAGATGATTTTTTTATTTACACCAAATGAAATAAAATAATATTTTAGAAAATACTAAGATACATAAGTCATTATTTTAAAATATGAACATTTAAATAAACCAAAATAGCCATCATAGTTTATCGAATATGAAAATTAATTCTTTATCATTAAATAGTAATATTCAAAGTAAAATTCAATCCATTCTATTAGAAATTTACCGTAATGATCCTCTATTATATGTCCGACCAAATTCAAAGATCCAAGAATTTAGGAATTTGTTTACTATATATTCAAAATCAATATATCTTTAATCCCGTATAATTTTACTCTTAGTGAATTTTGTAAATAACATTATCACATATTCTCCAAAAACATTGAAATAATGAGAGTCAGTATTAAAACATAATAAAAACATGAATTCCCTTGATAAATAACTATCTTATTATTTTCATAAATAAAATCCCATATTATTAAATTTAAATAAAAAAATGTTGTAAACCCGTCATGAATTACTTTATCAGAAAATTACTAAAAATTTCTAATGTCATCAATATTATCCCATTTTCTTCTTCAATTCAAAAATTCCCTTTATCCCAACTAAACTCGACATCATGTATACAATAACTATTATATTTTGGTTTTTTATATATTCCCCAAAAATATCACCTTGCCACTAATCACTTTTCCTGGTTATTAGAACAATTTAAAAAATGATTTCAAAGCCTTATGAAATAATAAATTATTATAATCGTTTCAGGTTTTAGGATTCTTAAGAAAACCTTTTTAAAAAATTATTATAAAACATAATTCTTGAATCCCGAAACACAAGAACAATAATATATATAAATTAGCCAGAGTAAAATCCAATGATTAATCTTGTACCCTACTCATATTTTGATCTATATACCATTCATTCTTGGGGGATTTGTTTTTTTATTACCCCGCATCCTTGTAGTTGATGCATTGTACATTTAATGAATCATTCTTTCCCTTGAAATCATGAGCATGGTGGTCATTCACTTAGTTTGGGATTTTCTGTTTCAAAAATTATAAAAAATTTATAATGATTTTAATTCTCATAAATACCCTTTTTTTTCTAATTTAGTTTTAATGATTGAGATGTTAGGTATATATATCCCAGATAAATTAATTTAACATTAACATAATTTTCTCTAGAAATACAATATCAGAGCCTATGTTCGGAAAAAGAGATTATGTTTTTCAACCCTACATTACACTGGAAAATAGAAATTCATGCCTATGGTATCTACACTAATTTATAGTAAATAGTTTGTGTTTGTATTTTAATCCTTACATTCATTGTTTTGAAAAATGTATGGATCAATAACCCTTCATAAGTGGTTGGTTTTACTCTTTATCAATGATACTTTTGGTAATTTGATTGTATGGTAAATCAATACAACTTTCGAGATCTTATGCTAAAACAATTATTGTATAGATTATAAAACCTATTCAATTTTCTTCCAACATTGTGTTATGATGAATTTAGGTAGAAACCATACATTATCTAGAACAATGCGCTATGGGATGGAACCCTATGAAATACAGTTCAACCCAATATTGTGTTTCCAATGGTAATGTTTTTAACCAAAATTTTCAATCTGAGATTGCTACAAAAATTGATCCAAAATTAAATATTGATTGATGGATCATGATTATCGTATTAAAGAAAAAAATTTCATTGGTTAAAATAAATCATGTTCTTATGGGATGTTAGGACTCTACTGGTCAATTGGAATTCGAGTTCACATGATCAATCAGGCTATTATTTTGGATCTGCAATACCAAAGTAGGGTATCTATTCTATATATTTCATTCTAGTATCTCATCAAAAATATATTTGTGATAGGAGATTCACATATGAAATTGTATTATTGAAATTATATTTTATTGTTATATTTTAATGATTTATTGATTCTAAATGAAGTTACTCTTTGGAGATGTAAATGTAAAATATTTCACTTCTCTATGATTACTATTGTTATTTAGTTTCTACCTTATTGAAGATCAATTTTCTACAGTGATCACATTAGAATGTTTCATTCATGAAGATACTCTTTTATGAAGTAGATGATTCATCTTCAGGATGTTTTTGTTCTTGCAACTATGCATAATGACCTAAATCAATAAATCATACTCTTTTAATTTATAGGAGTTTTCAACTACTTGTACAGAGTTGTAATGGAGTATTAGATTCTTGATCTAAGATGTGGATAATCAGTTCTCTATTATAGAACTATAATGATTTTTTATTAGTATTAATTTGAAGGTATCAACCTCATATAGTCAGATTTGAATTTATTATCTTGTGTTAAGAGGACCATTCTACTGAAATTTTCCAAGCTCATTGTGAGATTGATTTGTACGGTGGACTAGAGGATCGTTGTTCACTGATCCACTATAAAAATATGTGTTTTTTATTTTTGTTTATGTGATACATAATCTTTTTATAGTATTAAACACTACAAATCTATATAAATCAGAGTGAGTGTCAAAATCCAGAATTGTGGAAGATTTTAGAAAATACACAGATTGTCACTTTCTTGTTTTACATATTATATTCTAAGATAATAATTGGTATTAAAGTAGAGAGTTTTTTAATAAATCTATAGAATGAAAATTGTATAAGGATTATGAAATGATAGAAATGGATGATTATAGAGAAGGAATGTAAATGGTAAATGATCCATATTTTAATGGTGAAATTTATAGATGCTGGAAATCTCAAATGATTACCCTTTTAAAAAATCATGGATTCAAAGTGTACATAATAATATTTACGCCATATGAGATTCCAAACAATCTAGAAATATGGAATATTAAAATAGAATCCATGTATGATATCAATTCTTATGAAATGAATGTAATTATTTTTTTCATAGACCAGAGGATTTTAATCATGAATCAGAATGTCCAAATATGTTTGAGATGTGGAAAACAATTGAAACTTCTTATCTAATAATTGACAATGTTAAACAGATGAGTTATGAAACAGCTAAGTTAAAATTTGAAAAATTTATAATACTTCATGGTGAAATCATAACACATATGAATGAATGTTTTACATATATTTTCAACACCATTACACTCTTAGTTATACCCATCCATAAATCTGAACAATCTTTGAATTTACAAAGATTACTACCCTTTAAATGGAATGTAATATCTAATGAAATTCAGAAATCAACACATATCATGGATATGAAAATTAAATAAATGATTGGGACACTAATTATATATGAAGTAGAAATTCATGTTGAAGCTAAAGATCATAAAATTTTAGAAAAGATGGAAAATACTCCTATGAAGGTGACATCTCAAAAGCATAACCGAATAACAAATCAAGAAGCAAATGATAAAAAACAATTTTGATTCCTTGGATTCTAAAATGGTACTCGCTTAGCTAGCATGAATGTTCTTTATATTTTACAAGAAGGAGATAGGATTCCAAAACCTCCTTTGGAAGGATGTAAAATTACCAAGAGATGATTGATTCTATAAATTCCATAAATTGGGTCATATCAGACCTAATTTTCCTCAACTGATAGATTAAATATAAAATGCCGGAAAAGAAATATCAAAAAATGCAGATTATTATCAAAAAGTGGAAAAATGAATTGAATGTTACATGGAGGGTATATAAAGACTACATAATCCCTTCAATTATGATTCATAAAAATATAAATCAAATCTAGAAGCTAATGTGAACATTATTGCAGAAGAGGAGAAGGTACAAATAAATTACTCATCTATTTCTGATTCTGGTAGTTTCACAAATTAGTAATTAGATGCATATTGATATTTGATAGAAGAAAAATTTTATTCCTTATTAAATAAAAATAAGTAATTTAAAAACATTCACAATTCTATTTTAGGTTAAAGATGTAAAATGGTAAAATAACATCAAGACTTTATGGAAAAATTCAACTCATCTACCTCAAACTATATTGATAATGAAAAAGGTTTAAAGAATTACAGGATGAATTTGAATCCTATAAGAGTAATTATATTGTTTTTTAAAAGGATAAAATATCATCAAAGTGATTCTTAGAAATAATTTCAAATAAATTGATATATTTGGGATAGGATGTAAGGATTCGAAGTCAAAAAAATATAAAAATTACAGTGTCCGCAACTCAAAAAAGGAAACCAGTTGTTATTTTGGAGTAAAAGGATATTTCAATAATAATTTTTATTTAAAAAATAATAAAATTAGTGGGTTTATAAGAGTCTATATTTATAAATTTTTATTTGAAACAAGTGATATAAATTATAGGATAATATTGTACATCTTGATACCCTGATCATTACTTGTTAACATTGTTGGAACGAAGAAGTTAATTTTCCCAAAGGGAAAATTTGTTTGACTAATTTTTCAAGAAATAGGCAATAGAAAACAAAAATCCATATGTTATATTAATATTATATATTCTAGGAATATGAGTGGGGACTCAACAAACATTCATACACTACATCAAATGAATAGAGGACTAGTAACTATTGGTAACAATGCTAACGAAAAAATTTTTGGTGTTAGAACTGTTACAGATCCAAATACTATCTCAATCAACAGTTTAGTTTATGTGATTGGGTTAAAGAAAAACCTGATAAGTATCTCTAAACACTGTGATGATGTATTTTCTTTTTTTTTCTAACAATTCATCCTCATTGTTTAAAGATTAGTTGCTTAAATTTAAATCACATAGAACTAACAGTTTCTATTCATTGGATTGAAATTCAATACCTTAACTAAAATTGAATTCTTTAACTACTAAGAAAATTTTTAATGGATTTGGAATAGAATACATGGAAACTGTTATATATATGAATTACATAAATTATCTTAGAAACAATTACTTTCATATTTTCAATGTTTTATGTTTGACAATGACATATTCTGTGATGGATGCCAATTTGGAAACCAACAAAAATCTTCTTTCTAATCTATTAACAAAATTGCTATATATAAACCATTATAACATATCCATATGGATTTTTTGGAGCATCCAAATTAGAAATTATGGCTAGTAAATTATATTTTTATGTTTTAGTAGATTATTGTTCTATATTTACTTGGGTTTAATTTCTAAAACTCTAAAGATTAGTATTCTCTATTTTAGGACGTTATTGTGAAATTTTTCCACATGTAAAAGGTTTTAATATAATTTCATTAAGAAGTTATCATATTGAAGAATTTGAGAATGAATAATTAATTTATTTTTTCTCAAATCATTGTATTAAACACACCTTCTCTATAATAAAAACAACATAAAAAAATTGAATTTTTAAAAGGATAAATTGAACTATTAATTAAATCATAATGACTTTGCTGAATAAATATAGTCTTACTACTTATATTTGGGAAGAAGCTGTATGAATAGACTTATACATCATGAATAATGTTTTAAGGATTGCTATTTTCAAAAAGACTCCCAATGAACTTTGGAATAATAGAAAACCTAATGTAAATTACTTATATGTTTTCAGATGCAAATTTAATATCTAATAATATGGAGAAACTTGGTAATATCAATCTAAAATTTGATGAATGAATGTTTTTGGGATATTTTTCTACCTCTAATGAGTATATATTGATTAATATAATGTCAATGATTGTGGAATAATCAATTCACGTGAGGTTTGATAAAATTGTCACTTTTATTAAAACGAATGATTATACTGATGAAGTCACTGAATCTTTTGAAAAAATCATACTTGAAAGACCAAAAAATGATTTTGAAATTAATATTTATAACATTCAGTACATTTTATAAGAACATGATTCTAAATATCCTAAAAGTGTCTTTCTTAGACAGTCTAAAACATTAAAAAACACCATCTTGAACCTGTTATAGGATACCTAGATATAGGAATTTTAACTTGAAGAAGTGTTGGAATCCTAGACAAATTTTATTCCTATATATATCAGTTAAAACCTAAGACACTGGAATAATACGTAGAATATAGGATTTGGATGTTAGAAATGTAGTAAGAGATAATCCAATCAAAATGAATGATGTATGAGAACTAGTATAATGAACATCAAATTCTAAAATTATTAGAACTAGTTGGGTATTTATAAAACAACAAGATGATCAAGGGATCAAAACAAGAAATAAAACTATATAAGTATATGATGGATATAATGAAGGAGAATTTATAGATTATGATGAGACCTTTTCCATTGTAGTTATACCAGAATAAATGAAAATATTTTTAGTCTATACATCATATATTTATGTTAAATTATATCAGATTGATGTTAAATATACCTTTATAAATGGATATTTAATAGAGGAATTTTATGTTGAAACCCCCTTGGTTTTAAAATACTCAAATACCAAACATTGTTTATAAACATACTAAAGCTATCTATGGCCTTATACAAGTACATTGATCTTATTGTGAAATATTGTGTTATTTTCATTAGAAAAATGGATTTACTATAGGATTGGAAGATGTAGCCCTTTTTAAAAAAACCATATGTTCTAATATTTTATTAGATCAAATTTATGATGATGATGTTATTTTTGGTTCATATAAAAAAATTGTATTAATTTTTCAAAATTAATGCAAAAATTATTTCAAATGAGTATGATTGTAGAACTATCATTTATTTCAGATTTATCAGAATTGTATGGAAATGTTTTAAATAATAGAAAATATATTATTGATTTAATGAAAAATTTTGGACCTGAAAATAAAAATAAATATTCAACTCTCATGTGTAACAATATAAAACATGATTTGAATGAAGCTAGAAAACCAGTTGAAAAAATGTTTTATAGAGGTATGACTGGATGTTTATTATATATTACTCCTAGAAAACAAGTTATTATGTTTTCTATATGTCATTTTGATATATCTCAATCAAATCCAAAAGAATCCAATCTTATTTCGATTAAAATAATTTTCATATATTTAAAAGGAACTATTTTTTATTCACTTAATTTCCCAAAAACTTTTTATTTTAATTTAATTTCATATTTATATTTTTATTTTGGAGGTTTTAAATTAGATAGAAATGGTACCATAGGAACCTATCACTATTTATGAAAATAATTTATACCATGGCCTAGTAATAAACAACACATATTATCTTTATTAACCGCAAAAATAGAATACGTGTTTTTTGGAAGTTGTTGGGAATAAGTTATGTGGATAAAAAACACCCTACTAGACATTGGAGTAAATTATAATAGTATACATATTTTATGTGATAATACTAGTGCAATAAATATTTCATGGCAGCATCCAGCCGCGTCCTGTCGCCCCCCATCGGCCCCGCGCGGTCGCAGGACCACGTTCCGCCGCCGCAGCTAAAGCTGCGGCGAATTCTTCCTGCGGTGCTCTGGGCACTGCCGCCCCGACCGCCGGCGCCGCCGCGGCTGCGGGGGCTTCCACGGACCATCGGACACACTCCGGTGGTCCGATTCACCTTCGGTCTTCGCCAGTGATCATCCCGGGACCCGAACTTCGCTGAAAATATCCCACAACCCCCATGCGGCTTCGTTTGTCGTTTTCTGGCACGACACGATGGCGTCGTGTCTTGTTCAACATTATCGGCGCGGCGCGACGGCTCCTCGCTTCTTAGCCCTTCCTCATAATTTCCGTGCTGTGCAACGACACCGCGCCGCCTTTCGCGTGCTGCAACAAATTCAACAACAGGGGGGTCGACTGTGTTCGTGCAGTCCGACCACCTCCCGTTATAATGATAGCAAGCGGCCATCTATTAGAAGTCGGCGTACGACAAGAAATAATTCACGGACAAAAACAAAAATCCTCTACATCAATCTGCATGAACGAACGATCCGCGAATCAACCTGGAATTGGTTGGTCCGCCCTCGTCGTTCTTTTCTCCAAAAATAAGAGAACACCAAATAAATTCCCCTACCTCAAGCGTTCTTCGTTGATGATATCACAAAAAGGCGGACGTCGGTTCGTTGACGTCGTCGTAAGGGAGGAGATGAAGGTGTCGACAATCGTTGGCATTCATCACTACCGTAAAGTGCCTTTGTTCCCGGCTCAAGCTTCATTCGTTGATGATTCGTCGGAAAGAGAACCTTTCTTCGTGGAAGGAGTGAGCTCTTCTATTTCTCCAGAGGTTCCCCCACAAATAATATTTGTTATCCAAATATCAAAATAGATTACTCCCACTTTAATTAAAATCCAACCAATTCAAACTAATTCAAAAAGAAGAGTTGTGTCACTTAATTAATAGGGATATTAATTAATTGAGTTGGAAAAATTAATGAGAGGGAGGATATTAATGGGGAGTTTAAGGGGGGTTGTAGAGTTATACAATTAAACACAAGGGGTGTTAAATGGGGGGAAGTTCGTGGGGGTTAAGAGGAAGGTGAAGGGTCGGGGTTTCATGCGGACCCCACTACCCTTGGTCATACCCTCTCATGGGAAGTTAGGTGGGGTGTGGCCCCACCTCCAACTTCTCTATGAAGAAATTAACTTCCACATAAAATAAATTGTAACACTTCAATTTATTTAAGACATATCGAATCCCCAAAAATTAACCACCTCATGCGACAAAACGCAACTGCGCTTAAGGTCCCCTTATGTAATTATCGGCGCTGCGAGTTCATCGGTGCCCTCAGATTTAAATTCCGAGCACCAGTTCAAACGATAGAAAAACCCGCTTGTCCGTTTACTGAATGTACCAGAGCCAAACATCGGAAAATGATTCTGGGCACACCGGTCCTCGGAATCAGGTGCCGTCAGAAACTGCGTTCTTGTAAAATCCCAAAGAAAATTTAGAAAACATTTCCCTTGAAATTTCCGGGTCTTTACATTACTCCCACCTCAGGGATTTATGTCCTCGTAAAGAATTAACACAAACTAGAGTCACAAAATCTATACAGATCACGCATTTGAGCCTCCCACTCTCATATGCCCACCTGGAGGTTCCCGTACTACCAGTGTAAGCGCACCCGAGTAATAGACCATTCTCGTAGGATCCACCCCTGCCGATCCTCGATCCCCACTGGAACCTCTGTGAATGTCACCCCATCGCCATCGTCCAGCTCCCCATGGTCCATGATATGCGAAGGGTCGAGCATGTATCTCCTCTGTTGAGATATGTGGAAGTCGTCGTGTACCTCGTGCAACTGAGGTGGATGTGTCAAGCGGTAAACCACATTGCCTACCCAGCTAAGGACCTAGAAAGGTCCATTGATACTCAGACATAACTTGCTGCCTTGGACACATCTCCGTAAACCTCATCGAGGTGAGACCCGTATAAGGACGTGATCACCATCCTCGAACTCCAGAGGTCTCCAATTCCTGTTAGAACTGGAACTCAAACGGCTGCTTCCACGAGGGTATGGTTGACCGACTCAAGATTGATCGGTCGCACCCTCCTGTGCAAGAGTTTATCATGTGCTACCTGGGGATTTCTTCTCGACGAACAAGGAAACCCCATTCCGAAGTCGTAGTTAAACCACAACCTTTTTGCCTAATACCATCATTTTGTGTGTGAACTGTGATTACCCAGTCCATACTCAAACCAACTTCGTAAGGCCTCAACACTGCCACTAAGAGATTCCAACCGAAACTCTCGCCTCGAGGGTCTGACCACACTGTCGGCATAAGTGTTATTATCGAGACTCCTCCCAAGGTATCTCCAGGCGTGAGGGTCAAGTCCACGGCTTACCATAATCTCTAGGTCTCGGACAAGATTTTTGAAAGCAAGGAATGATTCATATCGACGTCTATTACTACAACAGCTAGTAGTGGAGACAGACTGTCCCTTGAATCATTTTTTTTAGAGCCATTGGGTAACTCTCCCTGACCGCATGCAGCCGCACTCTTTCTCTGCCCTCCAACTCCCTTAGCCTGGCGGGGATAACTAAGGCGGGTGGTTGTTGCATGCTAAGATGTACACCACCTCATGCTGCTCTCCTAGGTCTGCCTCCACGTCTTCTGCTTCGCAGACTCCTCTCTCCTTAAATCTTCCTCTTCTTGAAACATTTAACACGCTCGAGTCTCTAAGACCGGCACAGGTTTCCTATTTCTTACTACAATGTGCAGTCTTCATCCACTCCTGGATGATCTGCACCTTCTTTGCCTATGATCTGAAAGAGATGCTAAAATTTATCCTTTGTCGAAAAGAGAAACTCAGTATTATCCCCTGGAAGAACCACACCCATTGCCTAATACAGTCAATCCTGACATGAATGACGCATTCATGTCATGGATGACGTCGTAAGGCCTCGACGTAACTGCTAAGAGATCCAACTGTCACTCTCGCCTCCAAGGTTCGAGTCACACTATCGGCATCAGTGTGAGGTCACTGGGTCTCCTCCAGTAGAAATCTCGAAAGTGAGGGTCAAGTCAACAGTTTTAACCGGGACCACTCAGTATCAACCAAACAAAAAGGACAAGAAAGAAAACTTCACAAAGATAAGTGTCTTTTTATTATTGCATCTCATAGTACAAGGACACAAAGCAACTACAAACAAATATCATCAAACTAGAAGAAACATGATCAAAAGCCTCCAGGTCTGGAGCTAGTCCCACTCCTGTCCATCCGCTTCCAGATCTCCATGACCATAGGCCTCAGCTGCCTGAAGTTGAGCTCCCCCATGTCCTCCTGTCCCCTGCGGTCAGGGTGGGCCTCTTGGTGGTGGTGTTGGCAACACCCCGAAGCGTCGCCCACCTCCAGCTGCACGACCAACTCCTCTTTCATAGCTGCCTTCTCCTTGCAGTCTGCAGTGATCGAACCTCTGCCTCTGGCTGGGAGGTTCTTCATTTAACTGCTGGTCATCTGCATGGCGGGTCAGACAGTCACGTGCCATGTGGCCAATCCCACCGTAGGAGTAAGACTGTCCACTCTCGGAACGACTAGCTCAGAATCCACCCCGGTTCCACCGCACAACTGAACCTGAGTCGTGCAGTCGGCCACTGGTAGGTCTGGTCCTCTTGGACCTCTGCATCATCTATCTACTACCTGTTGTAGAAGAATCTGCCGCAAGCCAGCTAGTGGTGGGTCGTGCTGCTGGAGACTGCTCAGCAATGAAATTCTCCACTAAGAGGGCTCTCTCTAACACCACTGTCTGGGTCGGAATTCTGGGAGAAACAATAGAAGCTCTAATATCCCGCCTGAGCCCCTTCTTGAAGTTTCGGGCCTTGAAGAACGGGTCCCGTAACATATATGTGGAGTAGCACGAGAGGTCTGTGAACCTCGCTGAATACTATTCCACTGTCATGCTGCCCTTCCGCAGCTGAAGTAGCTCCTGTATACGCACCACTCGAAGGGTGGATGGTACAAATTCTTCCCGGAACAAGATCTCGATTTCTGCCCATAGAAGTGTCGCCTCATCATGCATCTGAAGCATTAGACTCCACCATCTTCCTGTTTCTTCCTGAAGAAGGCTGGAAGCAAATATCACCATGAAATCTGTCGGCATCCCCACTAGCATGAAGTCTCTCACCACAGCCTCCATCCAATCCTCAGCCGCATGTGGGTCCGTCTCTCCCGGGAACCTAGGTGGCCTCTTGTGCTGGAACTCGTGCAGTGCGCTCAATCGACATGCAACCTCTACTGCTGGGGCTGGTGGCATTAGTGGCCCAATGGGTAGTAGTACTAATGGTGCCCCCGCTGGTGCCTCAACTGGGATAAGGCCATGTACTGAGGCCACGTTGCTTGGCGGGTTGTCTGTACGAACAACTCTATGGGCTCTAGCTGGACGTCTGCAGGGAGGCATCCTGAAAGAAACAAACATGACACGGTCAAAAGATTTATACCTGGTGAGATGACCTAGTTTGAACTGATATTTAAAAAACTTTTGGAAACACACACGCAATCAGTGTTTTTGTGCACAAAGTCGGAAATCGTTTGTCAGGGTCCCGGTGTATGGATACGTCGGCCACCCGCACCAACACTGGACTACCTGAACTTAAAACCACACTCGGTACTCTTAACATTATTGCTTCACAGAAAGAAAATATTAGAGTTATAAGTTATGCGGTAGAACCGACTACTTTGATACCAATTTGTCACGACCCGTCCTCAGGGCCCGTGCCGTGACTACCCCAAGCCCGCCTTCCATAGGCCAGGGGCTGGCGACTAGCACCAAAGGCGTAAATCCTGATAACTGGGAAGGTATTGCCTTATAAAAGTAAACAAAACACCACAGAGTACAATCTGAAGTAAAACACTAAGTACAAATGGAAGTACTGAAAGGTAAATGGGCCAGAATACAAACCCAAATGAAAGTAGAACTACAACTAAACAATGTACAATAGGAAAAGACAATAACCGGAAGAACGGAAGCGGCTCCTGGGTCATCCTATTCAGAACCTACCCAAAGGGTAGGTACAGATGGCACAACTCCTGGGTTGTCCACCACGGATCCTACCTGAAGGGTAGGTAGAGATAGCCTCCACAATGCTCTCGCTCGCCAACCTCCTCAGAGTGTCGTCTCTCCATGAATTCCACCTCCAGATACTGACTCGTCGTGTAGTCCACCTCCGGGTACCGTCCAGTCCTCGGACACTCGGCCTCCTTCAGCACTGCCCATCATCTGCAACCAACACAACGAGGTGCGGGCATACCCGTGTAGGGGTGAGTATAACGATACTCAGTAGGGACCTCGAGACCCTCATGGTCTCACTAAAAAAACAAGGATAACAAAAAAGAATATCTCAACAGATAACCACTACTTAGGTATATGTCCATACATATACCAAAGTTATCAAGTAACCCATCTCAATCATGAGGAAACACAAGGATCATATACTCACCTCAAACCAGGATTTTCATTATCGAAACTGTAACTGCTGAAGAGCCCCGTCTCTGGAGTGTACAGTGGTCCTGTCACGACGCCAAGATACTGCTCACTAATCCATGTCTTTGAGGTACTCCACCTGTCGAGTACCGCAGGTCTGCTGCCAGATACTGGGTGCTCCGTCCGCTGTGGGTCTGCCGCCAAATACCGGGCGCTCCCCCTAATAGCCTACAAAGGTACTCCTCCGATCGAGTACCGCAGGTCTACTGCCAACTACCAGGCGCTCCATCCGTCATCGGTCTGCTGCCAAATACCGAGTGCTTCATCCACTGGGCTAGTCGACTCACTCCAAGTCGAGTCGGTCAAGCAGTCGTCAGGTCTCAATCGGCTACACAGTCTCCGTACTCTGCACGCTCGTGTCTGGGATGGTCCACTCCACGAGTTACAGGTCGATACTCCAAGTATCTCAATGTCCCATGAAGAAGTATCTCAAGGGACCTCCTTGTCATAAGGGTCTCAATGCAACAGACGACGCGTCAATTGGACGCCCGGTGTGGGAGTTATTAGCATTTTCGTCCCAGGGGCTTGGTTGGTTTCTAGTGCGAACCAACCCGGCCGTATCTCAACTCTACCACAAACTCTCATAGGGTATACTCAAAGGGACCGTTTCTCCACATGATCACCAACGCCGCTGACGGTTTGTCAAACAGACGCCCAGTCTGAAAGATAACAGCCTTTTCGTTCCAAGGGCCCGGTTGGATTTCAGGTACAATCCAACCTGGCCACTATCCAATAGCAACCAAAACTCGGGCGAAGTATTCCAAAAGTTCCGTCTCATCAAGGGGAATTCAATGAGACAGACGACGCGTCAATCGAACGCCCGGTCTGTGAGTTATTGACATTTTCTTTCCTGGGGCCCGGTTGGTTTCGTGAGCGAACCAACCCGACCGCACTCCGATGGTATCCAAATCTCGAGCAGATTAAGCCAAAAGATCCGCCTCACTTAGAGGAATCCATCAAAGTCGACGACACGTCAATCGGACGTCCGGAGTTCAAGTTATGAGCGTTTCCGCTCCGAGGGCCCGGTTGGTTCCATGCACGAACCAACCCGGCCGAATCCAAAGTATTCTGAAGGCTTAAGTGTAATATGTCAAAACGACCGCCTCGGTACAAGGATCGCATTGCCGCTGACGGTGCGTCGATCGGAGGTCCGTAACCCAAAATATGGGCATTTGACGAAAGTGATCTGAAAACGGGGGGTCTGGGCCCGGACCGACCCGGCCCACCCCCCTGGGTCGGCCCGAACCGGGTCGCCCGGACCCGAGTCCGGGTCCGACCCGGTTGGCACGACCCGGCTCAGCCGGGGTGGCCCGGCTTGGCCTGGGCGCGACCTGGCCCTGCCGGTGGGTCGGCTCAGCCGGTTACGGCCGAGCGGAGTGGAGCAGGGCGCTGCCCCCACTTGAATAACTGAGGCCCCGCGTGGGGCCGCCCGTTCCAGCAGATGTGGTAGCTAGCCGCGTCCCGCCACCCCCCTCCAGTCCCGCGCGGTCGCGGGACCACGCTCTGCCACCGCGGCTTCAGCCGTGGCAGATTCTTCCGGCGGCGCTCAGGGCACCGCCACCCAGACCGTCGGCGCCGCCGCGCCGTCAGGGGCTTCCGCGGTCCACTGGACACGCTTCGGTGGTCCGATTCACCTGCGGTCTTTGTCAGTGATCATCCTGGGACCCGACCGTCGCTTCAAAGATCCCACAACGCCCGTGTGGCTTCGTTTGTCGTTTTCCGTCACGACGTGATGACGCCGTTGCTTGTTCAACTTCATCGGCGCGGCGCGACGACGCTGGGCTTCTTAGCCCTTCCTCATAATTTCCGCGCAGTGCAACGGCACCACGCCGCCTTTCACGTGCCGCAACAAATTCAACAACAAGGGGGGGGGGGGGGAGGGTCGGCCGTGTTCGTGCGGTCCAACCACCTCTCGTTATAATGATAACAAGAGGCCATCTATTAGAACTCGACGTACGACAAGAAATAATTCACGGACAAAAACAAAAATCCTCAACATCAATCCGCATGAACGAACGATCCGTGGATCAACCTGGAATTGGTTGTTCTGCGCTCGTCGTTCTTTTCTCAAAAGATAAGAGAGCACCAAATAAATTCCCCTACCTCAAGAGTTTTTCGTTGATGATATTGCGAAAAGGCGGACGTCGGTTCATTGACGTCATCGTAAGGGAGGAGATGAAGGTGTCGACAATCGTTGGCGTTCGTCACTCCCGTAAAGTGCCTTCGTTCCCGGCTCAATCTTCGTTCGTCGAAGATTCGTCAGAAAGAGAACCATTCTTCGTGGAAGGAGGGAGCTCTTCTATTTCTCCAGAGGTTCCCCCACAAATAATATTTGTTATCCAAATATCAAAATAGATTACTCCCACTTTAAAGAAAAGCCAACCAATTCAAACTAATTCAAAAAGAAGAGTTGTGTCATTTTATTAATAGGGATATTAATTAATTGAATTGGAAAACTTAATGAGATGGAGGAGATTAATGGGGAGTTTAATGGGGGTTGTAGAGTTATACAATTAAACACAAGGGGTGTTAAATGGGGGTAAGTTCGTGGGGGTTAAAATGAAGGTGAAGGGTTGGGGTTTCGTGCGGACCCCACCACCCTTGGTCATACCCTCTCATGGGAAGTAAGGTGGGGTGTGGCCCCACCTCCAACTTCTCTTTGAAGAAATTAACTTCCACATAAAATAAAGTGTAACACTACAATGTATTTAAGACTTATCGAATCCCCAAAAATTAACCACCTCGTGCGACAAAATGCAACTGCGCTTAAGGTCCCCTTAAGCAATTATCAGCTCTACGAGTTCATCGGTGCCCTCAGATTTCAATTCCGAGCAAAGGTTCAAAAGATAGAAATACCCGCTCATCCGTTCACTGAACGTACCTGAGCCAAACTTTGGAAAATGATTCCGGGAACACCGGGCCTCGGAATCAGGTGCCGTCAAAAACTGCATTCTTGTAAAATCCCAATGAAAATTTAGATAAAATTTCCCTTGAAATTTTCGATTCTTTACAATTCCTCTCTTTGATTCACCTTCTACCTCCAACTATTCTAATCAGAGTCCATCATTTTAAAGGATAATTTTTGTTGGCTGTTTATTGTCCTAAATTTGTAGGACAATTGAATTCATTTTAAATTAAATTTCATTTATTATAATTTTGGTAAATTCCCTTTTTTATGCTCAATAATTAACTAAAAATCGTATATTTTTATTTCTCTTATCATTTTTATACATAATAATTTATAGTTTAGTGCTACCTTAATTGTGGTTTATATCATTTATTCTAGAAAACTGACTTTTTGATGTCACAAAAAGGGGGATAAATTTTATGGAAGGTGAGAATATCTATATAGGAAAATATTTTAATATTATAACATTTCATTAGAGAAAATATTTAGTTCACAAGTTTCTATTTTTCTTAATCAACATAATATTATGATATCTAAATATCATAATATATTCTATATCATTTTTTTGTATATTTACAAATACTACATTTTTATTGAATTTTATTTTTCATTATGTTATGTGTTTTGTTATCATCAAAAATTGAGATATGGTTTGGATTTTATTCTATAAACAATACTATATAATTTATGATTATTTTGATGCTCACAAATAACCTTTTTTTAAATTATGTTTTCTTGAGTGAGTTTTCAGGAATTCATATCTGGGATAAATCAATTTAATTTTACCTTAACTACTATAGAAACATTGTTTCAAACTATACATGAAAAAAATAAGAGTTTGGTTTATCAAACCGTAGTTACGAGAGAAATGTGAAATTCATGCATACCATATCAACTATATGTTACACTAAATTTTTTGTGTTTCGATTCATATCTTTATGTTTGGATTTAAAAAAAAACATATGGATCAACAAACCTACATTGGAAGTTGGTTATATTATTCATCAACCTTATATTCAAAAATATGAATGAATGTTAAATAAATGAAATGTTTGGGATCTCTTTCTAAAATGGTGATTATATTGGGTTTCATCCTTGTGAAAATTATATTCCCTAAGTTACATAAAAAAGAAAGTATGCGGGAACCATATGTTGGTTAAAACCCTAAGCTACATGAAGGAACATTACGCAAAGTGGTGTAACCCTGTGCTATTTGAAGTAACCCTATGCTGCGTAGTTCAACCGTACGTTGTTTTTATAGTTGAGTAGTTTATAAGATACATTTTAAATCTGAGATTTTTTCCAAATTTGGGTCAGAATTGAAAAATGATTCAAGTATCATTATTATTGTTCCAAATAACCATCTTCATTTATAAAAATTAATAATTCTCCTAAGCGATGTCACAAATACTGTGGTGAAATAGAGTTTAAATTTATATAATCAATCAAGCTATTATTTTGGATCTGGAATACTGAAGAAAGATTTATGTTTTATATATTTCATAAGAGTATATCATATAAAATATTGGTGCGATAATTGATTAACATTTGAAAATGTATTTTGAAATTTATTTTACAGTGTTACTGCAATAAATGATCTATTCTAAAAAAAGATACACTATAGAAATATACATACTAAATCATTTAATAATATAATATTACTACTAATATTTAGTTTCCACATTATTTTATATCATTTATTAACAAGGATCGCTTCAGATTTTTTCATTCTTGAAGATATTCTTTTTCAAATAAGAAGATTCATCATTGGTCAGTTGCTTCTACTAAAACTATGAAGAACAACATGAATCAGCCAATAAAAATCTTTTGATTTATTGGAGTTTTAAACTCCTTGTGTATAGTTGTGGTGGAGTTTCATATTCTCAATCTATGTTGTGGATAATTGGTTTTATGTTATATAACAAGAAGTCTTTTGTATTAGACTTATTGTAAAGGTTCCAACTATATATAATCAGTTGTGAATTCATGGTAATTTATTAAGAGTACCATTCTAGTGAAATTTACTAATCTTGTAGAAAGAGGGATTGGTAGAGTATACTAGGTGATCTTTGTTCCCCTAACCACTATAGAAATTTATGTTATTTATTTTTTAATCCGCTGCATATTTTTTTTTATAAAAGTAAACACATAATATTCGTATAAATTATAGTGGGTATGAAAATCCATAACTGTGGATGACTTTTTCAAAGGACACAATTCACCATACCCCAATCATATGTTACAATGTATGTTCTAACCTAAAACTCTCCAAAATGAATAAAAAAATTCTTTCAAGAAAATACGATGGTGTTTTTTCCATAACAATCACATGTTAAATAATATTTCTATTCCTACATTATATTATCTATTTTTACACTTCCTTATTTTATACCCATTCATTTCATATAAAAAATAAAACTTAGAAAATATAATCTCTTTCTAGATATAACAAGATATTATATCTTCATATGGTGAGGAATTTTGGTAGACTAGTTCTTATCGAAATATTGGATTTATCCCATTAAATAAATGGTAATTATTACTCTTCGGTTTTGGGAAATAGTCTTCAGAATAACTGGATAACCTTATAATGTCAGCTTCATTCACAGTAACATTATCCTCTTTTTCCTTAAATTTGGGAATTTACTCTTTTTATCTTCTCATTGTTCATGAATAATATTTTTTCTATGTAGACTACCTTAAAACAATTCTAATCTTTTTTTATTTATTCTTTACCCACTCTGTTTTGAATCAATGACCATCATTGATATGTATATATAATTATTTGATAAAATATCATGTAAAACTTCCCCATTATTTAAATTCCAAAATAAAGAAATAAGTTCTCTATAGAACATATCAATTTTTCAGGTAGCAATGGATTTTTAGATCCATTGAATAATAAAGGTAGATAATTCAAGAAACCATTCTATGTTATTACACCACATTGTGGAATAGTATATTGATCCATAAGGGAATGGTTATTTATCATAAGAGTATTTAGATGGCTCAAAATAGTTATAATTTTTTTAGCTTCTACTTTTGCTCTAGATCCAACTTCACTATCTTTTCTAGGATGTCAATCCCTATATGGATCATGTGCTTTGATATAGTTTTCATTACATCAATTATTACCTACTTCTAACCTATTGAAAATAGTATATTATATATTAAAATTATGAAAATTAATGTATATTCACAAAAATAGTTAAAAAGTTAATATAAATTTATAATTTATTTATAAATAATATTTAAATCATAATCTTGGTTACTTTGGGAATATTTTAGAATACTATTATATGGTTTTGTTCTAAAATATATGTTTTCCTAAATCTATTTCCCATGGGTTCTACTAATATTTCCCTGATGCAAACTATAAAGTCCCTGAGCCTAGTATCCTAGAGCTAGTAGATACTTTATTATATTGGAATTATATAGATGAAACCCCATACCAAATGATTGATGAGTTTTTTAGTTTTGGTAATGTATATACATAATTGGATTCAAAAATAAAATTTCAAAGCATAAAATATGACATAATATTTCCATATAGAACATTACATCCCCCTTTATCACATCCCTATGTATTAGACATATAAAACTTCCATGTATCTTTGGTAAATTAAAAATATTAAACTGGTGGGCTCATATTCTCTATAATTATATTTGTGTAATTAAATAAAAATAAGTCATGAAATTTATAGTATGAAATAAAAGATAATCAAATAATTCCACATAAATAATCACATGAGTAAAAAATTACCCATTGATATAAAAACAATTCAAATAATCCAATGGACATCAATAAATATATTCATAATGGTAGAATTCATAATGCAGGACATAGAAAACTTATCATCAAGGCCTTATTCCAAGAAATATAAAAATATTTCCCTGGCCTTATGCCAATATATCTACAAAAATTGATAAGGCCTCAATTAAAAACCCAAAGAAGTTTTTCTCATGAGACATATTGATGCATCGAGGGGAAATATTTGGCTATTCTCGTTAATTACTAAGTCCAATAAATTCCTTACATAAAAGGAGTGAAACCTAATAAACATTAATAATCATATTCAAACTATAATAGGATATATTAATAACTATCCCATCCAATAAAAATAATACAAATCCATCCAATGTAATATTAAGAATTTTATTAATATAGTACGTCCCTAAAAAATGATCATAAAAAATAAAATAAAATATGGAAGATTGTGTCATAAGATAATAATATTAGTAAATAATATGACTTGAAAATTTATTTTTACATAATGGAATATAATTCAAAAATATAATAAAAAACCCTTTAAGAAAATACATTTTTCACATTGAAATCACTTATTTTTTTAAAAAAAACATAGCTATTATATTGGAAAATAGTTTTTATTAACATTAATATATAATCTAGTAATAGAAGGTTCAAATAAAAAAATTCATGAAGGTGGTAAAAAATGTTCATTGTATTTAGTTAAAAAACATTCCCTTCACATTATTTTAATTTTTTTAAAAGAACCCCCCTTCAGAAAATGACATAAATATTTCTTTAAACCCATTTATAAAAAATAAAAACATGTTTAAAAAGTAAATTAATAAATAATTTCCGAGTAATAGTTGTTTTATTTAAATAAAAAAGTAAATAATTGATATGGGAAAAAATATTCATCCAATGGGGACACGAACAAAACAATCGTGAATAATGGTACAATTATGATATAAAACCACTTTGGTAAATTTTATATCGTAAGCCCCATGAAATAAGTAACGTAAAATGAAGCTAATAAATACCACAAAGATGAATAGATTCATGACATAAAATATCAAATTTATAATATATACACCACACATAATAAAAAAATGGTGAATATGTAATATTTCCCATGTAAGTAAAAGTGAGAGGAGAAACCATTATCTCAAGTCAAACTTTCTTCATATATGTTCAAGGATCTAGTTTAAAAAATATATATATAATTTAAATACTTTATATTGAAAGATACATATATATCATACAACATATGACTTATGTATAACCTTTCATAACCCATTTTTAATAACTCCTTAATCAAATAACTCATTTCGGTGATAACAAACATCATCATTTATGTATGTTTTGGTTTATTACGGCTGGTCACATTACTTTGGTCGGGGCTCCGTCATATTCATAATATTTATATAAATATAAGAATCACATATATTCTTTATAAACATATTTAGGCTCATCCTAACTATTATAGATATAAAAATGAATTAAACCATTCATGGAAATAGTAGGTTGAATGTACGCATGAACAATGTTTTCATTCCTTGAGGGGTGGAATAATGAAAGGTAAATAATAATTTTCATTTAAAAATTTAAATTATATCATATAAATCATATATATTCATCAAATATATTATTATTTTCAACCATGTATAATGTAAATGAAAATTTTGTTTCATCGCATTATAGATGTGGTTGTTTACACATATGCATAAGTGAGGTTTCTAATTTTCCAATGGATTAAAATTTTTCTTGGTAGAAAAAATATTATTATTATAGAAGTATAATTATTTTATAAGTATCATATATAAACATTAAAACCATCATAATTCCCACGCATAAATGATGGTAATTAAAAATTAATTGTATCTCTATGGGTAGATGGTAAGGTGAACATACATATGATTGATATATTCAATTCCAATTTGAAGGTAAAGAGGGCAAGAAATGGTGGATTCATGATTATAAAAACATTTAACTATATTTACTATATATAATTTATTATTTTATTAAAAATTTAATATATTTTGAATATTTATAAGAATAAATTAATAGAAATAGGTCGGGTAATATAATTACATCTTCTTAAGGAGACCATTTCAGTTCCTTTCTTGAAGAACTTAAGGTTACTCTTTTCAATCACGAACTTTATTTTCCCTTTCCTAGACATCAATTTCATTCCTAATTTCGCAATCCTCATGGTGGATGACCTTATCTATCAATATCTCTTTTATAATTCAACGAAGATTCTTTTTTCTTACTACCGATCATATTAGATTTCTTTAAGAATCATCATACTTCGATCGATGACTTTGATAGGTTTAATTCCCCTACATGTGAATTTCATGAAAGAGTGGTTGTGCAGATTCTTGACAAGAAAAACAAAATGATTTTTTTGGGGGATGTCTGGATTCGAGTGTGTTCCATAGATCCTTATGTTTGAAATGGAAATCGCTTCTACCATTCTTATTGATCCTATTAATTCTACGTGAATCATGACACTCCATCAACAACTATTTTCATTAGTTTTCATACACTCCATATTCCCTAAAAAAATTTTGTGATTGTCCATATGCTTGTAAATATGGATGGATTCTCTTTGTGTTCGGATTGTATAACCCAGTTGGTTTTTCATCCCATAAAATCGTGCAACTTTACTGATTTACATGTTTCTAAACTTCACATTGACTCTATTTGGATCTTGGTTGGGGAGGAATTTCAGTTTAAAACCGACGATTTAAAAATATTGCACAAACTTATGCTCTGCATATCATCATTTCAGTCACTTATCCAATATTTGTAGTTGTGGCCTTTTCTTCTCTCAGGAAAAATTAATTGATCTCTCCAAAATGGGTATATATCTCTTACGTCTCTCTCTATTGATACAATGGATGTTAAAGACACAGAGATGGATTTCCATCCCTTGAAAGAAAATAATCTTGTTGATATGAATGTCACTAAAATTTTTGATATATTGAAGGGTTACTTGGGTGTCAACCAACAACAAGGACATGTTCTGGAAGAGAATATTCTGATTAATCAACTAGTTTCTCCTTCATATACTAAGACTATAATATCTATAAACATGCATAATGTTATGGTTCTCTCTTTATGTTTCAGTTTCAATGGAGTTGTTGATGGTTCTTATGTGTCTAGTCCCTCATTTTTTGTGTCAACAAACCATAATGATTCGAAATCTTGGTAGAGATGATTATTTGGATAGAAGGACCGTCTAGCTCACCGTGGTTATGTCTCTGATCATGCAACAGTGGAATAGGAAGAAAGTAAGGGGGTAATTTAGGCTATAAGAAGACACATGATACTAGAAATGAGGTGAATGAAATGACTTTGTTCAAGACAAAATATGATATGGTAACCGTCACCCTCGAAATCCATTTCGATGGCTTCGTGGAGGATGGTCTATCCCATTAGTATAAAAAATGCCAGTCATCTATTGGAGGTATGGAGGATACTTTCTAGGGTCAGGACATGGGGGATACCCCATATGGGAAATTTCAATTAATAGGGGGCATCCACAGGGTTAATAGGTTCTCTTGTTGGGAGAATATGGAACTATGTTTTACATTTAATAATATATTAATAGTGATGAGGTAAGAGATTATTAGTGGTCTTCATTGCCCAAGGATAGAAGAATGGTCGAAAGCGGAAATGTGATGGTTTTACTGCATTATGAAACATGGTAAAGGATATAATGGGAGGAAATACAACTCCAATATCCCTATGACAATGAAAAAAATTATTAACTAGTAAGGTTAAGGAAATAATATGTGAACCATGGACTCAATTTCTAGAAGGAATTTTGTTTTCTTGTTTAGAGGTGGAAAAAATAATGAAAAATGAGTAGACATTAAGAATAATGGGAAGGGTGCTGTGTTAGGAAACAAATAAGGATAGAAAAATAAATACCTTGACTTATTTATTGATTCTAGGGAATATATGCTTGAAAAGGAATTCAAGATTAACACTGTAAAGAAGGAAGTGTACATAATAATAGAAAGAGGGGTATTAATGTATATCATAATGTATCAAAGGGACCGAATCAACAAGAATGATATGATATTTGAATGTGGTTTCAATGCAAGGAAGATCAACATGGAAGAGTTAATATATTATTGTGATAACCTAGATACAAAATATGTTGACTTAATCCGGTAAGACTCAAGCATTAATACAGAAACACTCTAATGGGGCCTATATAGGGTATGTAATTTTAAGTATCTTGTCATTATTTTGAATGAAATTCTGATTCCATTTTGTGTTAACTAGCCATAAACATTCATTGTACTTTTATGGTCTCTCAATTTTTCAAAAAAAGTGTATTATAATAAAAATTAAATTTTCACTGAGGTTCACGTTAGGAATTTCATAAAAATTAAAAATACAATAAGAAAATTATAGATCCAAAATCTTGCAAATAGTTTTAAATTTAAATAAAATTTGGGGAGGGTTTAAATAAAATCAAAAAAAATAAATTTGGTCAATTTATTATATCATTTTAATAAATATATATTTTACTTACCCCTTGGATAATCCTTTTTTACCTAAAATGTGGAAACCACTATTTTAATAACAAGGGTTAATGATGTTACTATAATTATACGATTGAATCATAAATGGACCATGGATAATGTGATAAATAATGTTACATTAACATCGATTATGTTAATATTAACATGAACATAAAAAATTTTAATAAAATTTTATTTTGATAAAATATCATTATTATCAATTCTGAGAATATTCATTTAATTTAACTTATATAATGAATAATATAATTGAAATTTGAATATAATATTTCAATAAAACCGCAATGATTTATTTTCATATATAAAATTATTGGATCAAATTAATTAATGCAAAATATATTAATTAAATTTTTTTAATATAATTTATTTTACATTACCAATAATTGAATTATTACTCCATGAACATTTTGTAATTATTTAAAGTGAATATTTATTAACTAAAAACTAAAAATAAATTTTAATTTTTAATATAAATAATTTATATTTTGAATAAATTTTTATAACTGAACATACCCTTTTATTTCCCCATGTTAAAAATATTATTATTACTAAAAATAGGAGTTTTTTATTTTTAACTTTTCATTATCAGAAATATTATGAAAGTCATAATAAAATCCAAAAAGAATCAAATTACATATATTTGAAATTTTGGTAATTATGTATGAGATATAATCATCCAATAAAATTTTGGAAAGTGTTATGGTCATTTTTTTGTCCATATCATTTTAATTTTATCTTTAATTACCACATTTACACATCATTGTGGTAACAACATTACATAAGTTACTCTTCATATTGAATAAAAATAAAAGATGAATTTTTAAAAAATTTGACCTTCATAATTAAATATATGGAATCTATTTTATCAAATTCAATTTATATTAATGGGAGAAATTAATGATAAAATAATTGTGAAAACTGTGAATAAAATCACTTTTTAGAAAAGAAAACTTTTTCTTAAAAATGACTTTCTTTTATTAAAAAATTATTTTATACCAAATTCAATTATAAATATGATTAAAATAATCCAAATTAGATTATTCATAATAAAATAAATGTAATTTTAGTTTTTTATAATTTTAAAATAAAATTGAACTTTTGAAATGGATGAAATAAAACTACAATTTTTAATAAAAACAGTATTTTCACTATTCACTATAAAATCAATCTTTTCAGAAGAAATCCTAACCATTGAATATAATATAATTTCAATATAATGTTTTAAAAAATTAATTACATTTGATCAAGTAATTTATTTAAAAGTGGAAAAAATAATTGTATTATTTTTCTCATTAAAATAAATAAAAATATTCTTTGAAGAGAGTGTATTTTTTAAGAAAAAATAACATTAAAAATATGGAATTTTTATTGATTAAAAATTAGTCAACACTTTTTATTGAGTATATCAGTGATATATATTTCTATAGAGATATTTTTCATTTATCTATTACCAATAAATTATTCTTACATATGAATGCACCATAGTGTCACACCCTAGGGTCGATCTCTTGTTGAGGCCACTTAAACACACTAATTTTTCTACTGTCACTATTTATAAACTAACTAATATACTATAATAAAAATATAAAAATATTATGGGGGTTTAAATACATGAACTTAATATATATATATATATATATATATATATATATTCAAGAAACACAAAAATAATAAAAAACACAATGTAGAATATAAGTCACAAAGAAGTTAGTTAAAAATACATGTCTTTCATTAGTGATAGTAGAAATCAAATCATTTTTCTTTACATATATTTATTCCCTAGTATTTGAATCATTTTTTAGATCAACCCTATCACTCATAAACTTCTTGTGAAATGTTATTATCTCACACCAACCCTCTATATGAAATATATTACTCACTCACATCATCACCATATTGCTTCTCCACCATATATAAAACATTATGATAATATAGGATAAAAGAAGATTAATGTGGGAAGAAGAACTCAATAGTAGTGAAAGTAGGGTAAACCCTATACCAACCCAATTCAGCACTATTACATTATTATAATAAATTAAATGGAAACATTTATGCATAATGAACTCAAGAACCACCACTACCCCCAAAAGAAATAATGAGAGTTAGTTCCCCACTTGATTGGAGATCAGAAAGATCACGATGTGGGAAAACGAAATCAAAAATGAAATAGAAGAGAAATTCACATAAGAAGAGAAATAAATATGTTAAAATATAATTAAAATATAAAAAACTACAACATATACAAAAATAAACCATTCCCCCTTGAAATATATATCTTTGTAAAAGGTAGAATAGATTAAAATTTATAGAGAAAAATGGTGAGAAAATTTGGCCTTAATTATGTCTTTTAGATTGACCCATGATTTAAACACCATTAATGACTGAATTCCGATATAGTTTCTTCAATAAATTTTTTCATCTTCATTCACCTCTTTAAACATCATAATTACAACTCGATTGGGATTCAGATGTTTGGGTTATGGAAGATTTACACTAAGAATTTATTTATTTCTAGGTGACCCATTGTATTCAAATTTATAATGTTCACATGAATCTATGTCTTTGAATTCACCTGAATAATATGTGTATTACTTCATAAAAGTAGATCAATTATTCCATCCAAATCTACATGTTAATTTTATGCTCTTTTGGGTTGGGCCAATTTGAGATATAATCTCATCTTTAAACATTTCCAAATCTATACATTGTTTTAAAGGCATGTTTGTAATCAGAATTTGGGCCTCCAAATTGATGATTAAGCATTAAATTCAGAAGATTAAAAGAGGATCACTATATATGGAAACCTAAAAAATTAATTTTCCAATATCATTTAGTCTAAAATAATATAGGTCCAAAATACAGATTAAAAATAAATCATTTAAAATCAAATTATGATATTTTTCCAATTAAGCTCAAAATACCACAAATATAAAAAAAAATTACATTTTACCATAAGATTATATTATGGTGGGAATAAATGAAATTTAATTACAGAATATAATATGTGAAAATGGAAGCTTTATCACTCCCCCACACTTATTCATTTTACTCTTATAAAATCATCATATATTTAAATCATAATCCCCAAAACCTTCAATAATTATAAAACATCAATTATCATTTCTAATGTAGGATTATATCATGTATAATATTGGAAAAAAATTCCCTAATATTTTCATTCCTCACATTTAAATTTTTCTAACCTCATAAATCCATTAATTTCCCAATCACAACCCCCCTCACAATTAATTATTTGGTCACTTTTTATTCAAAAGAAATTGAATATGGAGTAATGCTCATATGTTGAAATTACATTCATCACCATTATTTTAAGAATATTCTCATTTCCCCAAATCATGATTCATGAAAATATTTTCAGTCATGATGAATTTTACTAGATTAATTCTATGTCTTATGGTGGGTAGGAAAATTATTGAAGAAGTTTCAAGGCCTAAGAGGGGAGGTTTTGACTCTTAAGTACATTGCATGAATAATCAAGTGAAAAAAATAAATTTTCTCCCTCAAATCCACTTTAAATTTGTGAAACAAAACCCCAAACCCTTTCGACATGGGATATGAATAATGAAATGATTATAATGAATAATTTCATCCATGTTACCCATTTTTTATTTTTTATACACAAGAATGGAACAACATAATTTTCTTTTAAATTTGTTATTTTTTTCAAGAAGAATAAGCTAGAAATTTAATACAATGAATGAATTAAAATAATTACACTAATTTAAAATTGGGAAAATATTCATAAAAGTAATTATAATTAAATATTTATTCCCATCTCTATTTTTCAATTTTTCAGAAGGATAACCAGATGAAAAAACTAATGGATAATGAAATGATGACGCCAACAAAATTATCTCATTATACACGAACCAAAATGATGAAACACACCTCACATTAACAAAAAATGAAAGACATCTCATAAAACTCAAAAAAATTATTGTCTCCGACACTGAAACATGAAATATTCATGAAAAAGATTCCAAGGGTGTGGGTAGGAAAAAAATAGGCTTTAATGTGTCTTAAACCTATATATAAATTCATGAAATCTAAGGGATAATGAAGGATATATGTAAGGGTGGTTATCAATATAGAATGTGAATCTATAATGGGATACCTCAACCAAATCAAAAACATTCCATGAAATTCAATCCTTCAAAAGAAAGAAATCACAAATTCTGCTTCTCACAAATAATCAAAGATTCCCTCAAGAATTTTTTTGTATTAGAAATAATATTTTAAAATGAATCAGAATACCTCATAGGGATCGAAAATTAATTTGAGTTAGTGTTTCAAGGGAATAGATTTCCAAAAAATTTTGAACACATAAAAATGATTGAAAATAAAAAACATGGAAGAATTATTCACATAATTTTTTTTTAAAACCAATTAATTTAAAATTTATTTAAATAATATCAATTTTAATTGATGTGTGAATAATGTTAAGAATTTTCATTGACATTCAATAATTATATAAAAAATAAAAACAAAACGTAAAAAGCAATCATGAACACATAATATGGTCGAATCCCCCCATACATAGATTTAACTACCCCACATTTCGACATAATAAAAGTAAATATAATTTCAGAAAAAAAGGTAAAGAATGATACAACCTTACATTATTTTCCTGTGGAATCTTTTAGATAAGCTCCTACATGCTAAAACTTCATCCTAAAATATAATCAAATTAATGAATAATAAAACTAATTAAAAATAAAGATTAAGGAAAAATAGGATTTAAAATGGATTGTATCCCATTATGGGTGATATGTATTTTACTACCCCATGTCAGGTAGTTGCAGTGGTTTGACCCGAATTAGATTATGGGTGTAGTTTCTTTAATATGAACCAACACATGTGACTTTACCAAATGTACATGAGTAGACACTAATATTGGAGAACCCCGAATAATATAAAAAATTCCCATCCCATATAAATAATTAATAAAGAATTTGGGGACTTTAGTTGGAGAGAAAATAAAATAGGGGTACTCCTAGTTTGATTTCATAGTTTCCTCCATATAATATAAACATTTCGGTAGAGGAGGTAGTTGAACAACCCGATTATTTATATTTTATTCTTCTTTAACAGCCACATGGGTGGTAACATTCATAACAACTATGGTCTAATCCATTTTGGTTACGTTATAAATTTTTGGAAATGAGAAATCAAAAAACATTTCAGCTTGAATAAGATTAAAACATGGTTAATTGAAGAAGAAATTTTCCCTTTCTAGTAAATTAACATAAAAATTTACCTCTTCGGGAAATACTATTGACAAATAAATCCCATAAAGTACATCATAATTTTCATCCAAATAAAAGAGAGTTAGAGAGTGTATGATTTACTATTTGCAAATATGGGAGAATAACATACCTTTTCATCTTCTACAAAATCTTCCCAATATTCAACCAATTCACCTTTATCTCCCACATGTGCATCAACTATAAATTATTCTTTTTAAACCTCGTAGAAAAATTTAATTGATAGGTCAAGGCTAGTTCATTCATAATCTCTTTCTCACATGGCTCTTAAATTGAAATTTTGTTAAAAATATGCTTTGATTCCCCTTTTTCTTGAACCTCCTTCTATGCTACTAATTCCATTAAATTAGAGGAATCATAAGACATTTTATTCCTCAACTCTTCTATCATTTTTTCATTCTTCTCCAACTAATTATTTATAGATTCTTGTTTAGCATATTCTTAAATACTGTTAACATGCCAATAATTTGAAAACAAACATTAAAATTCCATTATTGAACAAAAAAAATAAAAAAATCAATGATGTTAATTTTTTTTACATTTGAACATTTGTGGTTTTTATAAAAAACACAGTGCATTAGCACTTGGCCTCCCTAGAAATAGTGTCATATTTATTTGTGAAATTTTTAATGAATCGATAACCAATAAATTAATATTAACTAAGAATGCACTATAGTGGCACACTGTATGGTTGATCTCTCATGGAGGGCTCTTACACACACCAATTTTCTATTGTCAATATTTAGAATCCAACTAATATACTTCTAAACTAATATAAAAAGAGGGGGTGTGAAATAAATGAACATAATATGTGTGTTTGTGTGTGTGTATCTACATTCATTAAAAACATAATGAATAAAATAAAAAACAATGGAGAATAAAATACTCAAATAAGTTAGTGAGGAATCATTGTCAGTCTTGGGAGATTGTGGTAATAAAATCAAAAATCATTAAAATTATTTATTCTCCATATTTTACTAATTGTAGAGATCAACCCTATCTCTAAAAAACAGACCATGAAATTTTATTTTCCCACACTAAACATCCTCATGAATGAAAATACTCACTCACATCATCAACATAGCGCTCTTCTACCATGGATGCAACATTGTGACAATGACGGAGAGTAAAATATTTAAACAAGAAGATGAACTCAATAGTAGTGAATGTTGGGTGAAACCTATACCAAACCTTGTAACAACTAATTAAATTCCTAGAATAAAATAATTATAATAATTTAATAACAATTAACTCAAGGCCCCCTCCCCCAATGAACAACAATAGTAGTTTGTTATCCACTTACATATAGATTAGAAGGACCGTGGGGGAACACAAAATAAAAAATGAATGAGAATATAAATGAACAGAAGATTGAAAAAAATTGAAAATATAATTGAAAATATAAAAAACATTAACATATAAATATCACCACCAATTTACCATGAAATTCCTATCCATTAATGAGATAAAAGTGAAAAAAAATTATAGAGAAAATTGGTGAGAAAATTGGGCTCCAATTTTTTCTCTGAGATTAATCCACTCTTTAAACACCTTTAATGAATGAATTAGTATATAGTATCTACTAAAATATTGTTGCTATGATTTTACCTAAGACACCATATAAAATTATACTATATTGGGCTCCATTTGGAGTGGTTATGGTAGATTTAATCCGAGATTATAATTCTCTCCAGGCGACCCTTCGTATTCGAATGCAAAAAAGTTCACATGAATTTATTTCATTGAATTAGGATAAATCAGATGGGTACTCTATAATAAAATAGGTTTAATAATTCCGTATACAACTGGTTGTATATTTTGAACTCTTTTTGTCTAGTCCAGTTCTAGATATAATCTCATCATTAAAATCATTACACAGTTTATGAGGCCCGGTTTGTGAGCTGAAGTCGGGCCTCCAAAGGAATGATTTAGATTTGAATTCAGAAGGATGAAATGAGTCCCAAGATATATGTGATCATAAAAAAGTTATTTCATAATTTCATTTATTTTATAAAAATTTAGGGTAGAAATTTTGAATAAAAATAAAACATTTAAAACCCCAATTAATCAATTTTTCCAACTGGGCTCAAAATACAACAAAAACCCAAAAAATGTGTTTATTGACCATAAAATTATATTATTGTCAGATTAATAAAATTTAATTACATAATAAAATATGTGAAAAATGTTATCTTCATCACTCCACCACACTAGTCCATTGCACGCCCATGTAATCATCATATATTTTAATCATAATCCACAAAACAATCAATAATGAAAAAAATATCAACGATCATTTCCATATTATAATTTTATCATGTATCTTATATTAAAAAAAATTACAATTAATTTTCATTCCCCACAATTAAATTTTCACAACCTCATAAATACAACCACATCTGAATCACAATCCACCTCAGAATGAATTTTTATTCGCTCGTCACTCTAGATAAATTGAATATGGAGTTATGCTAACACATGAAAATTGTATGCATCACTATAGGTTTATGAAAATTATAATTACTCCAAATAAAAAGTCTTGAAAAATATTTTCCATCATGAGGTATTTTTCTAGATTATTTCTATGTATTAGGGTTGGTGGAAAATATGTTGAAAATTTTCAGGGCCTAAATGAGAAGGTTTTGACTCTAATGTGCAATATATGAATAATCAAGTGGCAAAAACTAATTTATTAACAAAAATACACTTGAAAATTATGAAACACAACACCAAATACTTTTGAAATGGGAAATGGGTAAATAAATTATTACAATTAATAATTTCATCCAATTTCTACCTTTTTATCTCCAGAAGGTCACACCTTTTTTTCTTTTATTTTTTATTTGTATTCATGTATAATGAGAAGAAAATTGAAAAAAGTGAATTAATTTTAATAATTACTTTTATTTAAAAGAGTAAAATGTGTCACTAAAGGAATTAAAATGAAATATTGATGCTCGTATTTATTTTTCATATTTTTTTATTTTTTAGAAGTAGAATCGTATGAAACAGATAATGCATAATAAAATGATGAATCCTGTAAAATGTTCTCATTATTCACTACCCAAAATGTATACACACACCTCAAAATAACCCTAAATAAAACACATCCCAAATAATTCACCTTAACGGCCCTCCCCACACTTAATCAATAAATATGCATTCAAAAATACCAAGAGTGCAGGTGGGTTAGGAAAAATCGTCTTATAATGTAGCTTAAACCAATAATGCAATTCATGGAATCAAAGGGCTGGTGATAGATATTTTTAAAGGTGGGTTTCAATATTGAATGGGGCTTTCCATATATATTCATCAATAATATCAAAAACATTCCATGAAATCCAATTCATTGAAAGTGGAAAATAAAAAGAATTTGTTCTCACATATAAGTAAATTTTCCCTCATGAATGTGTGGGTATTAGAAAGAGTATTTTAAAAATGTTTAGAATACATAACTAGACTAAAAAATTATTTTATTCAGTGTTTTATGGGAATTTATTTCAGAAAAAACCCAAAATTGTCAAGATTAATATAAATAAAAAACAAGTAATATGTCTTCACATTAATAATCATTTAAAATCTATTTATTCAAAAATAATTTCAATAATCTAAAATTCAATTGATGTGTAAGATATGGTCATAATATTCATTGGAGCTCAATAATCATAAAAATATTATAATAAAATGAAAATAACATATGAAAAACTAATATAGTTGATCATATCCCTACTCATATATTAAACTACCCCTCATTTTAGTAGAAATAAAAAAAAATTATTGTAGAAAAACAGAGGTTATGAAAGATACCACCTAACATTATTTTCCAGTGGAAGCTTTTAGATAAGCACCTAGATACTAACACATATTCTAAAAAAGGAATAAATATTGAAATTAATAAAAAAAATTAAACAAAAATAAAGGGGGAGGTTAAATTGGATAAAACATTTTTTGTACAATCATATGGGTTCTAGGATATTATTACACCTAGTCAGGTAGTAGCAATAGTTTAACCCCAATCAGATGGTGGGTATGGTTTCATTGAGATGAAACATCGCATGTGACTTTTCCTGATGTTCACATATAGACACCAATATTATTGAAAAAAAGAAGATAAGAAAATTATAAACTCACAAGAAATAATAATGAAATAATTTGAGGCATATAGTTGGAGGGAAAACAAAATAGGGGTACTCCCTGTTGACTTCCATGGTGTCCTCCTCAATATATCAAGCAATTTTCTATAGAGGAGGTAGTTTCCCCATAAGATTATCTATCAATTATTATTTTTTAACCACCACATGGTTGTTTCTATCTTTAACATCCAATTTCAACTCCATTTGGGAAGTGTTAGAAATTTTAGAAAAGGAGAAGTCAGAAAACCCTTCATATTGAATATGTGTTAAAAATTATGAATTAATAGAGAAATATTATCTCTTATATATGTCAAACAAGAAATTGAAAACTTTGAGAAAGACTGTTGAAAACTCCATCTCCACATATAAATCATTATATTCATAAAAATAATGATAGAGTTTGAGTGGTTCTGATTTTTCTTTATCAAATATGGTAGAATCACATACCTTTTCATCTTCCACATAATCATCCCAATATTCATCCAATTCACATTGATATTACACATCTGAATCGAATATAATGTCTTATTCTTAAACCTATATAAAAATTCTTTGCATAAGTTAAAGGATAGTTCTTTCATAATTTTTTCCTCGCATGCCTCTTCAATTGAAAATGTTGTAAAAATAATATTTGATTCCACATTTTTTAAGACTCTTTTGAGCTTCCAATTCGTTCTTAGAAGAATAAATAAATTCCATTTGATTGCTCCAATCTTCTATCATTTTATCTTTCTCAACCAACTAATTATTCAATGATACATTTTCAAAACGTTCATCATTATTATTAACATGGAAATAATATAAAAAATTACATTGAAATTCCATCATGGAACCAATAAAATATAGAAATTAAACGATGTTTATTGTTTTATGGTTTTTGAAATTTATGTTTCTTTAGGAAAAATGGTGTTTGTAAGCCATTAGCCTCCCTAAAAATAGTACCAAATTGCTAAGATTGTTTTTTCACAAATACCTCAATAATAAATTATTATTACTTAAGAATTCACTATAGTGGCACACCCTATGGTTGATCTCTCATGGAGACTGCTTCAACACACAAAATTCTTTGTTTTCAATATTTATAAATTAACTAATTATAACACCTTGTGATTTTGTGGGATATATTCCAATTAATTTTTTATATATCTTTTTTCATACCCTGCAAAATGATTATCTTGTGTTATATGAAACACCATATGAGCTTGTAGTATACAAAAAAATATTCTTGTATTGTGGTACACACAATTTATAGTTCTTTGGATAAAATTAATTTCATGAAAAACCGATTGTATGTGATAATTAAATATTATAACTTAGTGATTATAAATATGGGTATGAATAGTATTAAATTCCATCTAATAAACTATTAAAATGAATATATGTCAGTGTAAAAAAAAATAAAATCACTCCTTTTAAATTTTAATAGGGATATATATATGTAACATATTCAATGTAATTTTTTAAATTTGACTTATTTTTTTCCAAGATATGATATAAGAAGAAATTCAATTTTTCTGGTAATATTATTATTTTTCAAATAAAATATAGTTTTACTGATTTTTAATGGTTAATACCTTTTAAATGTAGTTTTTGATAATTTTATAATTTAGATTTGAAATAATAAACTTCTTATTCTGAAGAGGGACATCAAAATTTAACCTTCTTGAAATTTTGGTATTTTCTAAAAAAATTCATATTTTAATGAATAATGAAAATACTACATTTTAATTTAATACTATCTTTTTGTCCCATTTATTTATATTGATAGATTAACTTTTTAATTGTTTTTAAAAGAGTAATTAGGTTATTTTTTTAAACACTTAATCCAATTTTTGTCCTTGGAATTAATTTCTTTTTTAAATTGGACAGAAACACATGTCAATCTTTTGATAGTTTTTACTTCATAAAAATCTGCATTCAGGTTTGGAAAATGAAAATTTATTTTAGATTTATTAATTATTTATGGATTTTTAATTTCAAAAAATGGATTCTATATTTGGAATCATTGGGATCAAATTATGATTATAGATTACTTTTATTTTTTAGATATTCTGAATAGTAACTATGTTAATTTTTATTTACCATTATTAAAGGTAAGTCAGGTAAATTTGGGTAATATACAATATGATAAAGATAATAAAATTACACTAACACTTTCCAAAATCTTATTGGATTAATTAAATTTGACCAATATCAACTATGGATCATAACGGAATCATTTAAGAGACTTTTTTTGAAAGTGATGTAATTATAATTTACACAAAATGAAGTGAAAACACATCAGTCTCTTATCTCTTATAAGTATAATAATTTTAATGTAGCGATAAAATTGAAAATACATAAAAAATAAATAGACACCATAACTCTAATGAAATTATCAACATCATGTGAATTTATTTGTAATTTATAGAGTGTAAATAATTAAAATTAATGTTGACATAATAGTGATTTACAAAAATTTTGTTAATATAAATACGAAATAATTTTTTAAAAATATTTAAGAAAATAAAATATTAACTAATTAATGTTCTCTACAAATTTTTATGATTAATATGACATGTTATGAGTATATTAAAATTTTTTGTTAGAATTTAACTGTTTTGTGGAATTTATTTAATGTCAACTAAATGAGTAGTGTCAAAATTTACACTATTAATATTTTATAAAAATAATATATTATTAAATTATTTAAAAATCAAAAAAAGATTTAAAAATTAAAAATTAAAAATTATAAGGTTGAAAATTTTATAAATTATACAATTATAGGGAATTTACAGTACATAAGAAAATATTTATAACAATTTAATTTTTAGAATATTATTACCATAATTAAAATTTAATTCATTAAATCTGGATAAATCAATATGATATGGTTGAAAATAAAATCAAAACATTTCTAAATTTTATATGTTGAAAATATTTTAACCCATGATCAATGTATCTTTGAAATAATCCACATTAAAGGAATTTCAATTTAAAAATTTATTTATATTAATTTAATAGTGTTGGTACTTTCAAAGGTGCCTCTCCCCTCTCTTATAAAAGGAATCTTGTCCTTAACATTTATTAAAACCCTTAAATCCATTCTTCTCAGCCAAAACTAGACCATTTCCTCTCTAAAATTCCCTCACATCATCCTAGAGGTCACACTTTTTGAATAAAATGATCTTTATAGGTCCATTTGTCCAAATAAAAAAGATATACTCGAAAAAGAGATTATTGTTTTATCACCTCTTTCAAAATTATTTTATTCTTCTACTTCGTCTGTTGTGTTGTTTCCAAACAAAAGTAATATATAATGTATCTTACACTTACTAAGATGTTATTATAATTGTGTAGCAACCTTATATCTACTTTTATCCACCATATGAATAACAATATCACCATGTGTGTGTACCTACAGGTTACCATCTCTCCGCCGTGGTGTAATGTTTTATTCAACAATAATTAATATTTAAGGGTATAAAGATGATTATAATGGATTTATATATTTAATATAACATGATAATTATTATTTTTAATTAATATACCTTCCCATTATATACCTTTTAACCATAATGTGAATGATATCATTACTTGTGTGTATGTACGGCCTACCGTCTCCATGATGTGATGTGATTCATTCTACATTATCATAATTAAATAATGATTATGTAGATGAATGTAATGAATAAATATGATATATGTTATACTGATATCATTATTTAAACAACTTAACTATAACCAAATAAGTGGAATATGAACTTATTCGACATAGCATGCATAAGATCATAAAGAAGTTAATATCAGAATAACGGGTTACAGTGAAATGTTTGTGACAAATGAATGATAATATTATCATATATGATATAATAAAAATTACTACAATTATGGAATAAGTAAATAATATTATTTAAATAATTTTATAGTAGGTTCAGATACATAAAAATCAAATCATAACTAAGGTAAATGATAATTTTACAATTTCATTATTTTTTGAGATTGTTTATACTTAAGTATTTACTCTGGTATATTTTTTATCCATATCAATGTTTCCAAAATATGTAATATTATTTTTATTCCACCAAAATTGTTTAATGTTAATTTCAACCATTATAAAAATTATATTAAATTGTATGAAAGGAATCTTTTGTCGTTTCTTAATACAATGTACTTTATGAATTTTTCTTGTAAAGGTACAAGGAGAATGTGTTTTTAACAAACATGAAATAATCATATTTTTAACATATTCATAATGAAATATTTCCACGAATCATTCTATAAAATATTTTATTTTTATTTTTAACGTAATTATTTTATTTTGTAAATTTGTTGAATTTTGAGGAAAGATTTTTTTTTGAAGAATAAAGGATATTTTCCTCAATAATTAAGTTCAAGTGTTATATCAAAAAAAATTTCCATCATATATGATTCTCTTTAAATAAAGTTATGTTTCTATCCATATTATTAATATTATTTGATTTTTTTTAATGATGGAATAATAATTTAAATGGATTATTTTATGATGGAATGATTTTTAAGAAACCCATTTTATTTCTTGGGTTATGTTATGAGGAATGATTTATGTTTTTGTGGAACATGTGAGAATGATTTTATTATGACAATGGGTGGGGCAAATATATCCCTCAAATGTATTGGGTAAAGATTTAAATTTCATGAGATAGAAATTTATGGAAGGAAATTAATCATAGTTTAGTGATACATGGCTACAATTACATGTTAACCAAATTTAGTATTACATGGCTGGAACGGCAAGTAATATCGTTTCAGTAATAGAATTTATTGACTATGATGGTCTTTGTAGAAGTGCATTGGATACTATGGAAATCATGTTATGTGCTTATTTATATTCCATAATTCCGTGTTTTCTACCTACTCTATTTTCTCATGGTTTATGATTCCATTATGATTTATGCATTATGAACTACCAATATTTATTTCATGACTCAAAATTTTGGTACATGTTAAATTTGGTATCTTTTTTTTAGTTATGTTGATTTTTTTACATTCTTATTTATTTTTGAAAGATATTTTCTATGCACACCCTAATTGATATTTTTATGTCACCATTTTCAATTTTTCCAATGTATTTGAAGAATGGTATAAAGTAATATGTGTTAAAAAGGGGTTCTTGTTATGAATGATAAAGAAAGAGATGATGTAGATGTTTTAAAAACTAGTTTTTTATGTTTTCCCAGTTTCCAAAGGCACTAATCTAATATAGTATTTCGAAAATTATTTGTGTTATGTATTATGTATTCCTAAAGAGTAATGTGATTTATATGTATGGTAATCTTGGGTGTTTACTGTTGGTATCAGATAACAAGTTTAGATAACATTTTGAAACAATGATGCAAAAACTTTAGTCAGATCACTAGAGTTGTTTCTAAGGTATATCAAGGGATGTCCCTAAGGGTATGTTTGACAATAGTTTACAGTCATAGAATTATATTAACTATCTTGGATAAAATATGATTAAACTTATGATTTTGGATATTGAATATACTCCCCCTTTATTTTTTTGTCTTCCTAGTTTTATTTTTCTATCTCACACTATACTATTTGGGTTTTTGATAGTAGCTAGAAACCAAAAAATCAATGTTAAAGGTAATTAAAAAAATAAATGCAATTATTTTCTTTCTAAATATCCATTTTTTATGGGAAGTGGAATGAAAAATTTTATTTTATTACTTACATATGCTATAAATCATTATATACATCCAAATGAGTGGAGAAAGGAATAACATTTTATTGAGTCCATTGTGAGGCAACGTCCACCATATTATAGTGTGTCTTATAATCTATTACTTTCTAAATTATGGATTGGTACCATTGAAAAAATTTTTTCCACCTTTTACTATTTTGAAATTAAAAAATTCATTTTGTTTGTTTATTATTTAGAAGGAGAAGGAGACTAGTGGTGGAATCTAATCCAGAATATAATGCAATAAGATGAAATTGAATCACATGAATGGAATGACATTAAGATCATATATTCTAGTAATAAGATTCATCACATTATTATATCCAAGATAAAAATTATGTTCATTGAGAACAAGAAAAAGGATGATTAATCTATAGGTACATACGAGTAAAATTTTACAATGCAAGAAAAGTAATCTTCTAGATTTTTTATCCAACATGAAAGTAATTTTGATTGATTCTTCTGGGGATTAAAACCAATCCATATTATGGAATTATCAATAGGAGGATTTATTAGCTATTAAGATATTACGATTTATTCTATTAAGGAAGAAATAGATGTTGGCTTTACATATAAATCTCAATGTTTTTAAAAGAAATGAGCGATAGATTTCAAGGGAAAATCATAATGTTATGGTGAAATGAACATGAGTGTTTCCTAATGCTCAAAGTGTGAAAAAAAGCACGGTGTAGATTGTATTAAAAGGATGATAAATTTTTTTAATTGTTGAAAATAATTTCATAGATCTTTTGTGTTCCAAATTAATGGAAAAAATGTTTTTAATGATGCGAATGGAGTAAAGACTACAGAGAACACAACACCGACACTTTAATGCTACAAGTGAAAGTAAATGGGTCATTTTGATAACTAATATCCAAATATAATGGTTTTGGATGATTATTGATGTCAACAACCCCTTAAGGCCAATGAAAATGTAAAATCACTTGCGATACTCCTTGGTAATATTTAGTATGAAATAAAATGGTGGAATGGTTAAGTATTTTTGTAATGGGGTTCCAAAATAATATTGTAGAATCTATTTTATTTTACTATGAAATATTGGAATATCTATGTAGTGGACCATTTATTTTTTTCATAACTATATGGAATTGGTAACCATGAAAAGTGATTGCAATATTTTTTGGAAAGCACGTGATATGAGCTTAATAAAGGGATTAGGACATAACGATATTTTGTATAAAATTAATGTCCTCATGACTAATATAAAGAAAAATTGATATCATGGTTTGTGTATATATAATTTTTTGTACTTTTGGGTGTGTGGAAATAATTAATTTTGATATAATTCATGTTTTAACAAAGGTTCTAGATTAATTCATGTTATTATCATGTTTTAACAGAATAAATGATTAAGGTATTCATATGTTCAGTTTGCGATAACCAAGAACTGCCTTATGATATATGGGAGATAAATTTTAAGTTGATTTAGTTCACCTCTTTCTAAAATATTATATTTTCATTTTTTATGTGTTGAAACGTTATTTATTTATGGATATTATAAGTTATATTCTGGTCATATTTTGTTAGATTAATGTATTATATCACTATACATGGACTTATAAATATTTGATAACATATGAAAACCTTTTTGTTGAGATAGATGGAATGACTTATCATTCTATCCCATGATCTGCTAACACTTCAAGAATCAAAAAATCAATTTCATTTTCTTAAATAAGAGATGATGTTTAAATTTATCAAGGAATTAACAACGGTGATATTGTACCAATATCAAGTAAGAATTTATTCTTTTTAAAAATTACTCAACTTTATAGAATGGGTCTTGAAATACAAAAATGTTATCTTATTACCTTATTATTTGATGAATTTGATAGTCCCATAAATCATTGTGGAATTATCGCTTTCTAGTTATTAACTTTATCCAAACCTGGTTCCCTATAACTATCCATCAGAACTTGTTGGTTATATTTATCTTTAATATCTATGTTTTCACTTACCACCAATATTTTCTTATGTGGAAACCTAATGATGAGTTATATGGGGTAAATTTTATGTTTCTAGCTTTTATTTTTAAAATAAATCTTTAGTATTCCATTATAAATTATGGGATTCTATGAAATAAAATATCTAGTAAACCATTTATAATCCCAAAGAATTTCAAGGGAAAAATGCATTTTAAGGGGGAGAATTTTACACCTCATGTTTTTGTGAGATGTATTCTTTTTAATTTTTTTGATTTATTGTGTTATACAGTCCAACATTATTAGCTTGCGCTATATGCAATGTCGTATTATCTTGGAGTATACACAACACTATTCTAGGATTTTTTTAGCCACAAATTTTAAATTGTTTTGATCTAATTAATTTCACACAAGACCTAGTATATGGGATAACTAAATATTATAATGTATTCATTAGATCGGCGGGTATGAACATTATTATCATCCTTTTAAAAAACTATTTAAATTAAAAGAAGTGAGAATATAAAATAATAAAATCACACTTTATGAATTTTATTAAGGAAATATATATTTAATATATTAAAATTATATGTTTAAATTCATCTTATATGTTTTCTAGATATGATATTATAAAAAATTTAATTTTTCTGATAAAATAATTATTTTTCAAAAAATGTACTGTTTTACAGCCTTTTAATAGAAAATCCTTTTTAAATATTGTTTTTTAAAATTTTATAGGTTCTCCACGAAATAATAAACTTTCTCAATGGAATATGTAGATTAAAATTTACCTTGGTTGATATTTTGGTATTTTTATGATGAAATTCATATTTTATTGAGTAGCGAATAATACTGTATTTTAATTCAAAACTGTCTTTCTATCTAATTTATTTATATAGTTATATTATCACATTAATTAGTTTTACAGTGTAATTCAATTATGTTTTTATCATTTTATAAAATTATTTTCATTAGAAGTAATTTTTCATTAAAATTGGACATAAAAACATGTCAATATTTTGATAGTTTTTACCTTTTAAAAACCAGCTTTCTGGTCTTGACAATGGAAATTAATTTTAATTTAATTAATAAAACTTATGTGTTATGAATTTGTAAATATTAATTCTATATTTCAACTGAGTGGGTCCAGATTATGTTAATAGGTTAATTTTATTTTTTTTTGGATATTATGAATATTAACTAAGGCAATTTTTGTTTACAATAGTTATCGGTAAATCTGGTGAATTAGGGTAACAATCAATATGATAAAGATAATAAAATTACCCTAAATCATACTAAAATTCTTTTATATGATTCAAAGATGACCAATATAACCTATGGGTCATAATTTATTCATTAAATTGATTCTTTTCCTTGAATGATATGCAATTAAAATTAAAACAAAAGAAAGTTACAATATGTCACTGTCTTATCTCCTATAAGTATAATAATTTTACTGTAGTGATAGAATTGATAAAATGTAAAAACATAATTGTATACATAAATATAATAAAATTTCCTACAAAATTTGAATTTATTTATAAATTTCATAGAATAAATAATTACCAAAAATGATGACGCAATAGTGATGTAGAAATTATTTTATTAATAGAAGTATATAATAAAAGGTTTTAAAAATAGTAAATGAAATTTAATTTTGTATAATTAATGTTCTCCATGAATTTTCTAGATTACTATGACATGTTAGAAGTGTATTAATTTATATTTAATTTATCTTCTATGTGGATTTTATTTAATGTCAAATAAATGAATAGTGTTAAAATTGACACTATTGATATTTTATAAAAATATCATATTATTATTTTTATTAAATCAGATAAATATTAAAAAATTATAATGGCAAAATTATAAGGTTTAAAATGACAAAAATTATATGATTTTTTACAATTTGCAACACATAAATATAAATTTATAACTATTAAATATCAAGAATATTATTTCAACAATTAAAATAAAATAGATTAAATAAAGATAAATCAAAATGATAAGGTTTAAACTAAAATCAAAACATGTCAAAATTTTATTGAATTAGATGATTGAGGCCTATCCTTATATTTTTTCTGAAATAATTCACTTTGATGGTATTTGAATTTAAATATTAATTTATATTAATTTAATAGTTTTGGTATTCCCAAAGGTGCCCCTCCCCACTCTTACATTATGTCACAACTTCTTCTATTTAATAAAACATATAAATCCATTTTTCTTTGCCAACCCCAATCAATTTCCTCTCCCAACATCACTCAATTCTTCTTAGAGGGTACAAATTTGGCATAAATCCATCCTAAAGATAACTTTTGTAAAAATCAATAATAGATACTCAAAAAATAAGTAATTGTTTTACCTCCTCTTTCAAAATTATTTCCCATTTCTACATCCTATTATTATTTTGTTTCCATAATAAAGTAATAAATCAAGTACCTTATACATGTTAATATGTATTTATTATTATAGGACAATATTATTCCTCATTTTATCCATCATATGAATAACAATATCACTATAGGTGCGTATGTACGTCTTACAATATCCACGTTTTGGTGTAAGTTGTTATTCAAAAATACATAATTTAAATTGGTATAATGATGAATATAATGGATTTAAATAATTAATATAACATGATAATTATTATTTATAATTAATATATTATACAATTAAATTATTTTATCCATTAAGTGAATGATGTCATTGCTTGTGTGGACGTAAGACCAACTGTCTCGATGATATGATTTGATTCATTCTACATGAACTTCATTAAATCAAGATTATATACATGAATGTAATGAAAAAATGATATATATTATAATAATATCATTCCTTAAATGAAATGATTATAACAAAATAATTTGAACATGAACATATCTAACAAAACATGCATAAGAACATAAGGTAGTTAATATCTGAATAATAGGTGACAATTAAATGATACTAAAAAAGGAAAATAATTTGATAATATATGATATCATAAAAATGTCTATTATTGTGGAATAAGTCAATAACAGTATTTAAATCATTTTACATGATGTTTAGATACATATGAAGCATATCATACCTATGGTAAGGGATAATTTCACAATCTCATCATTTTTTGAGATTATTTATAAATTTGTATTCACTGGGGTATATTTATCATTCAAATACATGTTATCTAAATATTTAACAATATTTTTATTATTTTAAAATTTTTAAAATTCCATTTTACCAATAGGAATAATTTTATTAAATTCTATGAAATGAATCTATTGGCGTTTTTCGATACGAGGTATTTTTTGACATTTACAGCAAAAGTACATGGATAATGTTTTTTTAACATACATGGAATATATAGATTTTTAGGTATACTAAACTCATTATTTCAGTGAAGATTACTTTACATGATTAAAATTGTATTTTCAACTATATTAATTTCTATTAAAATTGCATGGAATTTTGAGAGATGAAAATGTTTTTGAAGAAGAAAGGATATTTCTCTCAAGACTTAAGTTTGAATGTTTTAACAAAATTATTTTCTTTTTAAGATGACTCTCTTTACAAAGGTTTGTGTTAATATTCCAATTATTTATATGATTTTATTATGATAATGATGGAGTAAATTTTATATGGATTATTTTATTATTGAATGATGTTTTTAGAAACTCAATTTTATTTCATGGGGTTTTCTATGATGAATGATTTATGTTTTTGTGGCCTATGTAACAACTATTTATTTTTGATATGGGTGGGACCTATATCTCCCACAAATGCATTGTGTAAATATTTATGTCACATGACATCGATATTTCTAGAATTTCATGTAAACATGATTCAGTAATACAGGGATGGAACAGAATGTAAACCCAGTTCAGTAATACATGGGTGGAATGGAAAGTGAACTAAGTACTGTAATAAAATTTTTCCACTATAATGGTCATGGTAGAAATGACTTGGATATTGTGGAAATAATATTATTTGATTATTTATTTTCCACAATTACATGTTTTATTCCAATTATTATTCCTCATGTTTCATGATTCCATTATGATTTATGACTTAAAAACTACTAAGATTTATTTCATGAATCGTGATTTTTTTATTTGTTAAATGTGATATGTTTTTTTCAAATGTTATTTTCATGTTTTTACATTCTTATTTTTATGTTTTGTAAGATATTTTAGATGCTTCCACTTACTGAGAATTTGAGCGCACCCCTTTTCATGTTTCATTTCCCCCTAGGATTTGAAGAAGTGTTTTAAATAAGATGTTTCGAATGGGGTTATTGTTATGAAGGATAATAAAAGAGACGATGTAGCAGTTTTATGAGTCAGTTGTTTATGTTTTCCCATATCCAAAGTCACTAAACTAATAATTACTTTGGGTGTTTTTTTAGGTATTAAGTATTCCATAACAGTAATGTAATTTCCACGTACATCAATATTGGGTATTTACACTAATATACTACTAAACTAAAATAAAAAGATAGTGGTTTGAAATTCATTAACTTAATATATATATATATATATATTCAATAGAAAAACAAATAATAAAACAGAAAACAACGAAGAATATAATACACTAAGAAGTTATAGAGGAATCATTGTCATTCTTGGGAGATTGTGGTCATAAAATCATTTTTCATTTTAAATATTTAGTCTCAATATTATACTAAATGATGAGATCAACCCTATTACTCATCACCTTCTCATGAAATTTTATTATCACACATAGACCCTCCTCATTCTAGATAATACTCACTTGCATCATCATTTCAATGCTAATCCACCCGGGATGCAACATTATGATGATGAATGAGATAAAAAATTTAAAATGGGAGGAAGAACTCAATATGAGTGAAAGTGGGATGAACCCTACTCCAAACCCTTTCAACATTATTTATGTTCATATAATAAAATAAATGGAAACAATTAAGCACAAAGATCTCAATAACAAAAACTCCCCCACCATCAAAATGCAATGAGATTTATTTCTCAACTTTGATGGATATTAGAAGGATCATGGTGTGGGAACACAAAATCAAAAATGAATGAGGAGAGAAATGCATAGTAGTAGAAAAACATCTAAGATAAAATATTGTTAAAATATAAAAAACTATTACATAAACCAAAACCTACCATTCACCTTGAAAGGGATATCCATGTCAGAGGTATAAGATATGAAAATTTAAAGAGAAAATTGGTGATAAAATTTGGCTCCAATTCTATCTTCTAAATTGATATGTGCTTTAGACACCTTTAATTAACAAATTCGTATATCGTTTCTTCTAAAAAGTTGTTTATTTGTGTTCACCTTATGGAACAGTATAGGTTAATCTTATTTTGTGTACCATATGTATTGTTATGATATATTTACTCTGAGAATTTAATTCTATTTAGGTGACTATTCGTTTTCCAATGTAGAAACTTCCTAGGAATTTATGACTTTGAATTCATCCGAATAAGATGGGTAATTCTTCATAAAAGTGGATTAAAATTTCCATCAAAATGTACTTATAAATATTTTGATCTTTTGGGCTTCTAAAATTCTTGATATAATCTCATTTTTAAACATTTATAGATCAGTATAGAATTTTCATGGCCAGGTTTTTGAGATTAATTTGGTCCTTCATATGAATTATTTTTCTTTGACATCAGAAGGTTTAAATGGGGACCAAGATATATAGAAACCCAAAATAAATTAATCTCATAATTTTATTTAGTGTAGAAAAATTTAGGGCCTAAATACAAAATAAAAACAAAAAATTCATAATCTAAATTATGTCATTTTTGCAATTAAGCTCAAAGTACCCCAAAAAACAGAAAATGGGACAATTTACCATAAAATAATATTACGGTGGGATATATAAAATTTAATTACTGAATAAAATAATTTAATGATTTTAACTTCATCAATATTTCATTATTCATTTAAAACTATTAACAATAACCAATTCAATGGTCAGATTATAATAGTTATATTTAAATAATAATAATCTTTAGTTTTTATAATATCATTATTACATATTGTATACACTATAAAACATTTTTTTATTTTAAAATATTGGGTTTTGAAAAGAAATAAACTCAATACTAAAAATAATGATGGGCTTGGCCAAGGTTTATAACATAAAAAGATATATGAATGATGTAGTTTTTTATTTTATTGATAAAATATTTTTAATTGAATATTTTATTGATCAAAATTGAATAATTTCATCACATTATGTTAAATATGTTAATTAAATGAATATTTTGGATTAGATAATTTAATTTAAAATTTAATGAAATTTTTTTATTTTTCACTTTAATGTACACTATTTTTTTTTGTTGTAAATATTTTTATATGGCTTATTTGATCATAAATTTATGTAAAATAATTCTTTATTTAATAGATTATTACATAAAATTAGATAAATTTAAATGGATAAAAAATATATTATATTGAATGGTATATAAATTCATATTTGGATATAAATCGTCATATTAGACACCAATTCACCATTTTATCTGTATATTCTTCATTCAGGCTAGGACTGGACTCAAATTTTGATATTATATAGTATAACCAATTCCAAAAAAAATTAATCGTATATATGGATAAAAATGATACAATAATAATAATACATAATATTGAATGGAATCTTCCCCATGGGGTGTGAATGATTGGTTATTTGGTGATTCTTTGAATCTTCAATGTTGGGGTAGTCTTATTGCGTAAGGTGGTGGGAAATTCATGTGTGATTTTGTATTATTCAAGCATATTGGATTAATTCCAATAATACCGAAAAATTATATTTTTTTCTATCATAATTTAATTAGGTAAATTATGTAATTATTTATTGGGTCTAAAGTGGTTTTATTTTCTGATCCTGTGATACTAATGTACCTCTAAAAGAATTTAGCTGAAAATACCAGACATATCCATTGGATGATCCTTGGTCAAGATTTTTATATTAGGATAAAGTGAAAGAATAATTTATAATAATATGTGGAAGACCACATGAATTCTATCATTCACTAGAGGATGATACCTTGGACTATGTAACACATAATGGCACATTTCTTAATGATCATCTTTAAGAACTATTAGGCACACAACCATGGTATGATTATTTAGATAAATATATTATTTCCAATTAAATACATAAAAATATAAATAAACAAGAATTAAAAAAATTAAAAACGTGATCCTATGTAATATTCTAAGTATTACCCCTAACTCTGGTGTATATGTAGTGACCATGTTATTATAAGGTGTCTTCATAATCTTGATTTGGAGACTATTCTGCAATTCTCCTATAAAATTTCATGTGGTGGATATATTATAACCTAAGGGATATCTAGGAAAATATAGAATTTGGATTATATTGGAATATCTTATTCCATGGTGCTCATGTGATTTTTATTTCATCCTCATACTACCCATACACTAGAAATATATCTACGATACATGAGATGCCTCAACAACCCATGTCATTCTGTGATATTTTGAAACATGGAGCATTGATTTTAAGGTTACATTTCCTAGATCGTTTAATTTATATATCATTGTTGATATTAATTATGTTACAAATTAGGTGGAGGTGAAGGCCCCCTGGACAAATGATTCTCATGTAATAGTGTATTTACTAGGGAATAGATTTTTTGAATATTTGGAATTATTATAGTTATCATCAGTGTCCAAAGGTTACACTTTTTCAATGAAAATTTATATTCCTTACTTTATAATTATGTGTTGAAACAAAAAAATATACTCCAAAGCACCCCTAAAAAATGGTTACACATAAGTTTAAAATAATGTATTGAAGATTAAATTCAAAAAAATGTGTAAATAAATATAATGGATAGTAGTATGAAATTGGAAGATACTCTTTATGATTATAGGATGACATAGAAAACTACCATTAATATGTCCCTATTCCAGTTTTTTATAAAATATTTTCATCACCACATAGAAATAGATTATTACTATTTTTTTGTGATAAAGAAATGAAACATGGATTTAGCACATAAAAAATAACATAAGATATTTAATCTTTAAGGGATTGAATATATATTATTATCATCATTTGAGAACTAAAGGATATTATTTTACATATTTAAAATTCAACATTTCTTGTGAATATATCATATCACAAGAGAATATTGAGTAAAATATAATATTTTATGTGTGGGGGAGGGAAAAATATTTTTTGGTGTATTCATAAGGATTATAATTGTTTTGTTTTATGTAAATGTTTTGTATTACTTTTTATAAAAAAAATAAAAATAAACATCATGTAACAAGTTTATTTACATTTATAACATATGAAAAATAGCAGATTTAAATATCAAAATTCATTAGTATCATGATAAAAATATAAAAATATAATTTTCTAAGAATAATTTTTATAAAAATGGTATTCTTCGATGCTATATTTTTTTTCATTATATATTTTTTGTTCGAAACCATTATATTTTCTATTTTTTGATGGTAAACTTTTTCATTGATTTATCCACATAACATTACAAGAAAACATGAATTGTGAAAATTTTCATACTCACATGAATTTATATTCAAGTTTTATATATTTTTTAATCATACATTAATGATTTATCCATACATTCCATTCAGTTCAAGTCAAATTCCTTATATTTTTGAATTGACCTATGTGTGAAAAACTAATATTCGACTACAATATACCATAAAAATAAAAGAACAACATATTATGTCAAAAAATTTGGGAGTTCTAAAATTTAAAACATGTGGGGAAATATAATTAATAGATTAAGGATTTAATTTCTATAATTCATAAGTAACTTGGTCTTGAAATTTAATTACAATAAAATATAGAATAGGATTGGGGGAATTAAACCGTGTAATAATTAAGGTTTTAATTTACCTAAATATATTTAATAAATGGTGGAGATATGAGTATGAAATTTTTGGTACACTCACATGGGGAATTAATTGTATATTTGAACAATAACATATTTTACTATGATTAGTGTCTTTAATCTCAATGAATTTTGATTTTATGATATAATGACATTAAAATTAATAGATATTGACTTCTTGATGTGATTATTACTTTTCCTATATTTTCACTATAGATTGGGAAACATAATTATTAATATCTTATCATAATTATCTATAATACATGAAATGTGAATTAGACCAGTAGTGTCAAATGGTAAGTGTGGGGATTTAATAAAACTAAATTTTATTAAATATTTGATTGATAATAAATATTATAATTTTCTCACATTAGGTTAAATATATTTTTTATTGAATATTTTAAATTAGATCGTTCAATTTAAAATTTGATGAAAATTTCAATTTTCACCATTTTAGGTACACTATATTAATTTACTTATAAACATTTCTCTATTAATTATTTTAAATTACATTTTCTTACCAATATTATTTATTTAATGGAATATACATTTCAATTAAATCATTTGAGATTGATCTTGCATCTATTTGGAGTAGATGGCTCACATATTGAAATATTGATTAGACTCATTATATTAGACATGAATTTAATATTTGGTCCATATATTTAATATAATGAATTGTATTTAAAACATCATTAGATATTAAAAAAATAACAATATTTTTGATAGAGTTTTTGACACCTACACTAAACTCAAATAACCGAAAAAATATGCGGTCATTATAACCTAGCCACTAAATTTAAGAGTATAAATAAGATTATCTATATTATGATATATATATATATATTTATTTAAATTTACAACTCAATATATATTTATTGATATATTTATAGTTAATAATCCATAAACTTTTAGTAATGTAATTTTATTCATCTAAAAAGTGTTTTTTTCAAAAATGATTTTTGATTAATTTTGTGAAAAAATATTAAAAATAATTTATATAGATTAATGAAATTTTATTTGATAAAATGTATTTTAATTTTGAAATCATCCTATTAAAATCATCTATTGTTAAATTTTTGGATTTTTCATAAAGGATTTTTTCATGAATAGTAAAAAATACTAATTTTTATAAAACTGTCATTTTGTCTATAAATTAAGTAATTTAAAATTTCGTATATTAATTAAAAATTATTCAAAATAAAATAAATATTATTTATTTTAATTTTACCAAATTATTTAAATTTAAATAACTTATATATTATATTTTTTTATATGTTTATTTTTTGGTTTCAAAACACATTTGTTCGAAAACTATTTCAATGGGAAAAATATATGTATGTACTAATTAATTAAAAAACTCTAATGATGTATTTTATAATTTAAATATATATATTAAATATTGATAAATATGACTTGAAATATTTATAATTATTTTAACTAATCATAGATTTAATATAAAATAATTGTATGCATATAAATAGGTTTCTTGAAAATATTTTTTTCATCACATTAGAGGATATTATTTTATATAAAAATCTTCCAATTATGAAAATTTAATGTATAAAAATGGATTAATTTTTTTAATTATAAAAATTTATACAATAAAACAAATTTATCTTAGGTTTTAGCGTAATTAATAATGAAAACAGTAAAAATACTTTATGATAGTTAAGGTGAAAATGAGATTACGAGGGGTTAGACTAAATAGATAAGGGTTAAAATGACCTAAAAACATATGAAAAACTATTTATAGAAATATTATGTATTTGAAATGTCTATATATTCATAATTATCTATTTTGGATCTTTTTTCAAGATAAAAAACATGGTTACCACTATATATTTTCAAAAATTAAATGTTTGTCCCTCACCTCACTTATAAAATGCCACCCCCTCTCTACTCTTATTGACACATTCAATCACATATTGTCTCTAAAAAAATACTAAAATACATTCTATAAATATATTAACACATACTAGATTCATTTTTTATAATAAATCATTCCTAATTAGTCTTTAGGTGTTAACCAAAGGAGGTTTTCGAAAGAAGAGGTGTCATGAACGACTGAGTCTTTGTATTTTATTTCTTCTTCAACAACCTTTAGATATTATTCAATTATTATTATATAAAAAAATAGTATCTAACATATAATTAAATTTATTATTTTATTTTAATTACCAACATCCACCTCCTCTTACATAAAATGGGAAACAAATCCACCATTCACATGGAAAGCGATCTAACGGCTCACGGACTGATGTAATTCTTTTTACATCATCACCTCTCACGGTTGTTTATAATGGTGGGTTAAAAGTGTATATATAATAAGTGTAATATATTTATACTTCTATAATTTTTCTATATCATATATACCTTCAGATATTCCATTATGTGGGGGATGCAATAACATTTCTCATGTATACAGATGACTACCAACTCTCGAAGAATTGTGATTCTTTTTTCCCGAAAACTTTTAATGGAAGGTAAAAAAGGATGAATTTAATTAATATATGTAATATATATGACATAATTATACTTTTAATAATAAATACCTTTTTAAAAAAAATATGATATATGGTTTTCTTTATTACCTTTCCACTCATTGTAAAATGAGATTATCGATAGTTCATATGTGTGGACTACCACATCCACGAAGAGATGTGATTAATTTTTCATAACCACACCAAATGGATGATATATATAAGTAAATTTAAAGAAATAATTTTTTTTTATTGTCATCATAATTTAAAGATAAAATAAAACTTATCTTTGTTCCATAATGATCAATTAAAAATAGAAATGTTATTTTTGTGTACGTATGACTAACCATCTACTTGATTATAACATAGTACTTTTTTTCAAAACAATTATTAATGGTTGGTTTTGAAAATAATAATAATGTATAAAATTAGAATTATTTAGTTATTATTATATTAAATAATATCTATCAATGACCACTTTGAACACTGTTAATACAACAAATTGGTATTGATACAATGAACAAAACATCATAAAACACACAATGTGGAGTTAATAGGTTAATTATTTTAATATTACATTAAAATTAATAAAAATAAATTATATAATTATTAGTTATTGATCCTATAAAATATTATTTGGAAATAAAATAATTGATATATTTTTTTATGTTGGAGTTAAAGTCTATACATGAAACATCTGGACTGATGGTAAGTGTCCTCATTTCAGTTTTCTTTAATTTATAAATATTTTAATGTTATAAACCTAATATATTTTATATGGTGCATATAATACCACCTTTACATGTAAAATCATAAATACATCACACATCATGCTATTTTTTTTGTTTTAATTTGAATTATTTAATCCATGGGGGTTTTAATATATAGTTTCCTAGTGTGATAAAATTTGATAACTCGATTTATTTTCATTAGGTTATATTATATCCTAATTTTCATTGATATTCATTGATTATGTATAAAATTAATTTTTATTATATATTGTTGCATCTACACATTTCTTATTTTTTTTAATATTTTTACCCATAATAAATTCATTTATAAATTACATGTTCTAAAATATGATCATTTTAAGGGGTTGTCATCTCAGATTATCTTATTTGAGATATATGTTATGTTATTTTCTTATCTTATTTTATGAGGTTTATCAACTACCCCATTAATATGTTTTATCATGAATATAATAATTTTCATGATATTTAATGTTCACCTAATGTTATTATTTCATGGAGAGTGTCCAAACTGGTATATGCTTTATGAAACAATCTACTTTATTTTTGGGATTATTTATATTTAAGGTTAATTGTGAGGAAGTAATAAGATATTATTTTCATAAACTATATCTATTTTTATCAAAACTAGTTATTCATGAACTTTTAAATTAATATTAAAATTTTAATTATTATATAATTAAAATTAAAAAGAAGTATTTTTAATAACGTTCAACTTTATTTCCCTCTTCGGTCGAAAATCCTTTTTCTTCCAAATCCATGTTTTGAAAAACTGTTTTCAATAAATATTTACTCTAATTTTATAAATTCATTTTTATCCATAATTGGATTATTAAAAATAATTAAAAGTAATCTTCCTATGAATTTTTTAATGAGGCACTTTTTATCTTTTATAGAAAAATGTGAGAAAAATAATTTTTAACATACTTGTCATTAATGGAATTGTTCAATGTCATGAAAACTCATTATTTAAATGAATTAGTTTTTATATATATTGAATATTTTAAATGTAAATGTTTTATTTATTGTTTTATACTGTTTTTATTTTAAATATATGTATTCTTATTAGAAATTATGTTTTCCTCATGAAATTTTCCATTTTATCTTTCAAAATAATTTTCCATCTATGATGACATAAATTAGTGTTACTCAAAGGGAAAAGGTATTTTTATTCAAGATTGTTTTTATTTATATTTAATGGTATTTCTATTCCTCAATTCCAAAAAAAATTATCTTAATTATATTTTAATAGGGATATATTTTATTGATTTCATTTCTATTCATTATTTGGGTTGATTTTGAGATTATTATGGAACATTTTTCTTGTCAATAAATTAAATGAACTATAAAATAACATTTTTTATTGTAATGATTAAAAACAAAGGTAATATAAATTTTTTATTAATGAATGTTACTCTTACAAAATTAATGATGAATGGTTGATCCTGATATAGATTATACAAAGGTTTAACCCCAATAATATCTCAAGGGTGAGCCTCACAGATCATTTATGATTGGTGAACCAAAATAGAAGCAGGTTATGATGATATAGATATATTATGGGTGATCTTATATAGCATCGAGTGATCCCAATACAGCTTATATTATTTCTGTTCCTATATAGCACTCTAATTTTTTGAGTAATGTTCCTTATATTTAAATAGAAGAAGAAGATAGTTTTTAGACAATACCCATTATGGATATAACTAGGATATATTAATTTATTAAACCAATTTAAAATGGTGTATTAATATTATTTTCTAAGATACCAATACATTTTATTTATATTTATATGGGTTTTAAAATTTTATATTTATCACGATTGACATCACACGGCTCAGGTTACTATTTCTTATTACTATTTACATATTTTAGTCTTTATTAAATGCCACATTCTTATTGATTTATTATTATGGGTATCAATTCATATATTTAATGTTGATGCACTTTGAATATGTAATTATACCCTTATGATGTTTTTATTGTCTGTGATGACATTTTATTGTTAATTCTTATGTTTAACTTTACTAGGAATTTATTATAACCCTTCATATACTTCCATTTTCTCGGGTTATCAAGAATATTGTTAAATAAATTATACCTAAACGTGTTTCATATGGATGATTATTATGACCTAATTTATAATATGAAAATATTTTTATAGTGGGAGAAAAACTCTCTTGAATTAATGATTTATATATATTAGAGTTTTTACAAATTCTCTAAAACTGGATACCTAAATTTTCATTATGTTTGTAAGTGGTTGATTATTTACATTTTATATATTATTTTTTGAAAAAAAAATTGGTTCATGATTATTAGTATCAATGTCATAAATGTAACGATAATTATTCTAGGACTGAATCTTAGAGTGAGGGCTAGTGGCTGTTATAGTTTCTACCATTGTTGGGTTTATATAACATTAGAGATTAGAAATCTTCATGAGATGTTGTCTTAATATTTATGGATAATATAATTAGATTGTGATATTAAGGTTGATTGTAAGTTTGAAGTATTTGATATACATTTTTAGGTTTAATGAAATGAGACCTTAATGATTAATAAAATTGTAGGTGTCATTTTATTAGGTTTAATATATGTGAATCTTTTGTCTATCTTGAAGTATTATGTTGATTATTTTGAAAAATTATTTTATGGAATTGAATAACATTACATTTTATATAGTCATGGATATTGAGATAATTATGGAAACATGTGTTTTATGAAATAGATAACCAATATATTGAAAATTGATTTAGGGATTAAGTGATTAATGTTATTTCAAGTGAATAACACTATAAATTTGGTCATATAAGATGTATGGTATGAGATAACTGGTGAGGTTAAAATAGATTTTAATTTTGTGGTTATTTAGGTTATTTGGGATGTAGGGTTATTTATTTATTAAATGATTTAGTTTTATCTTTAGGTATTACTACGGAATTTTTTAGATTACTGTATTATTTCATCAAATAAAGGATTACTCATTTTGGGAATTATCATACCTTATACTGATCATCTTGGATTTTGGTCCGTGTCTAAATACTAGTTAAATTTATTTTTTATCACTTTTAGGGTTATGTTTTCAATTATATTTTTATTTTTGTACATCATGCATGTAAATGTCACCTTTAATACTCATCATTACAGTAAAAGATGAAATTTTGGTCTAAATTGATTAAAAGATTAAATTCAACCTATCATGTAAGTATATATACTTATTTTCTAAGTCTACATGGTTTTTAATTTCTCAACTATAATAATGTGATCTTTAAAATTGAAATTTTATCTTATTATGTTCATTTATAATTAAATGATGTTCTTTCTCACCCCACTCCAGTTTATGGTTTTTTGGTAGTTGACATTATTATGATTATTCACATCCTTTTAATCAATGGTCCCTTTTACTCTATATAATTATTTTAACATTATATTTTTCTTTCACATAACCATCATCATCTCCCACTAATAGTTTCCTATATAGAAAACCTTATTATGCATTTTTTCATATGACATGATTACTTCCCTCTCTGTCTCTCTTCATGTGGATGTTTTATTAACCAATTTTTTAGGGGTTTCCATCATTAATATTTTCAAATTTTGAACAATTAATTATCGATATCAAGTTAAAATTATAAGTAAAATTTTTATATGTCGGTGGTATATGATTTAAACCCATTGTATTTTAAAATAGGATTATAATATTTGATAAGTTATTTGACATACAACACCGAGCATAAATGACCCATGAAATATATGATTAATATAACCCATACATTAAAATGGATAATATGAATAATATTATATAATTTATGATATATATATATATATCCCCCCTAATATTAATTTATTGCCAAATTATTGGTAAATAATCAATCAATTTTTAGTAATGTAATATTATTCATAAAAAATTTGTTTTCATCCAAAATAGGTTTTAATTGATTCTTGTGAGAAACATTTACTTTAAATTCATTAATCATTTAGAAATTTTATTTCATAAATTGAAATTAATATTTGAGTTCATCATATAAAAATTAACTTATATTCAAATTTTGGTTTTTTCATAAAATACTGATTTTTTAGGGAATAGTGATGAATATTGTTTTTTGTAAAATTGTCATTTTTCACTAAATTATGTAATTTAATAGTCCCATTAGGATTGAAATTTTATTTCAATGAACATATTTAGTGTTAATATTTTTTAATTCCATTATCTAAATTTAAATATTAATTATTCTGAATTTTATTATATGTTAATTTTTGGGTTTAAATACACATTTCTCATTAAATTTATTTAAATATACAATGTTTCTACATTTAAATTAATTAAAAAACACTTAATGAGTAATGTTTTAACCTTATTTTATTTATTATTTATCTATAAATATGAATTTAAATTCATATATTTGTGGTTTATAGTCATAGGGTTCATATAAAATAATCTTATCCTTAAAATATAAGGTTTTTGATAAACAGGTTTTTCGTCACGTTTGTGGATTTTATATAAAATTATATTATTCAAAATTTTTTAATAGTATTTAGTAATATGTATTAAATATTATAATTGAATATAGTTTATATTATCTAATAAATTAGGCATATATTTTTTGGTGATAATGAATAGGGAAAATATTATAAATCATTAATCACGGTTAAGGCGAAAAGTCATTTACATGGGAGTTGAACTGAAAAAATGGGGTTAAAATGACCTAAAACATGTTTAGATTCATGTTTTTTATCAGTATTTATACATTATGTATCCTAATTATTTATATTGGTCATTTTTTTATATTTTTTGAATGAAACAAATTTAGGAATATCTTTTTATTTTGGAAAATTATAAGTGTGCCCCTCACCTACCATATAAAAGGGCCCACCCCTCATCTTGTATTTAATTAATAGAAACATTTTTTTGGACCAATTCCTACCAAAAATACTTTATTTAATTTCCTCCCCACATCCTAGAATAATTTTATTCTCATAAATCCATCTAAGATTTTTGTTCTAACCTGTGGAATTTTTATAAAGGAAATGTATCATGATTAACCGAGCATTTTTATTTTATTTCTTATTCCACATATGCTAAACATTATACAAATATTATGATATAATAACAATATTATATAACATATAACTAAATTTTATAATTTTAATATAATAAACCACATACACCTCATCCTATATCAAATGGGATATGAAATCATCATTTGTGGGTAATACGTACTACCGTATCACGAGATGATGTACTTCAATTTCCATCATTACTTCTCATGAATATTAATAATTATGTAGTTAAGGTATATATATATATATATTATATTGTAGAAATAATTATTATTTAGTAATTATTGTATCAAAAATTCTATATCACGTTCTATTCTATGGTGAATATGATAACATCGCTCATATGTACAGTGTACTACTGCCTCGTAAAAAAATGTGACACGTTTTAAAAAAAATTATATAGGGTAAATGGATACATTTAAGGAATGTATGGTATATATATTGTGTAATTATAATTATAATAAAATATTTATATATCGGAAAAGTTAATATATCATTTTCATTCTTATCATTCCACTCACTGAAAATTGATTATGTTCTTCATGCGTATGTGTTGACTTCTACCTCCTTGAATTGATGTTATTATTTTTTAATCAACACATTAAATAGATGATATAAATATATATTGGTATATTTAAAAAAGTATAGTGATTTTTCTTTATGATGATCATTGTGGAAATATAAAATATTAACTTCTTTCTTTCGATAATGATTGTTGAAAAATGGAAGCATTCATCATGTGTCTGTATGGCCTACCATCTCCCTGATTATAAAATATTTCATTTTCTATAACCATATTTCATGAATGGTTTTAAAATTATAAATAATTTATGAAAAATATAACTCATTAATTAGTATAATTATATAGATGACGAAACAACGACCTCTTTGATCATGGATAACACATCAAATTTTGTTCTAAATAATGAACCAAACGTCCTCAAAATGATTGTTGTAAAATTAACTGATTAAGTATATAAATATATCATTAAAAATATATAACTTAAATTATATAATTATATGGTATTAATATTAGAAAATTTTCTTTATAAATAATTAAATATATATATATATATGTTTTTATATATGAGTTAATAGACAAACATTGAAAATATAGACTCCGGGTAAAGGACGTTATCTCAATTTTCCTTTATTATGGAATAATATAATATAATAAACATAATTTTTTAAATATTGATAATATATATATCCCATTTAAATATAATATAATGAGTAAATCATATATAATTTTATTTTATGTTTCGATTTAATTTATTTCATCTAAGGGGATTTGACGTTAAAGTTGCCATGTGGTAAAGAATTTCATGAATCAATTTATTTTATTTAGGTTATATTACATAATCATTTTATTTGATATTATAATATTTTGTGTGTGATTAATTATTCTGATATTATGTTCTATATTTAAAAGTTATATGTGTAATTAGACTTGATACACCTAATCAATTCTTTCATTTATTATCACTTAAAATTTGTGATCGTTGAAATAGTTTATCATTTCATATTGCATTATTTGGGACATATGTTATTTTATAAACCAATATTATTTTCTGATCTATATCATTTTCAAATTTTATATTTTATATATTTATTCTACATATTTTCAAAAAATCTGAAGATTATATGATTTTATTGTTACATAAGTCCTAAAACTGGGGTCTTACCAAAATGTAAAAGTATTAATGATATAATCCCCATTCGTTTTAGGGCTATTGAAATTGACGGTTCTCTAACAATAAATAATATTATCTTATTTTACTTAACTATATATCCTTTATTATCCCCTGGATATTAATGAAATTTTCATTTAATAATATTATTATCCTCTAGTTTTTACTTAAAAAAATTGATAATTAGTTTTTTTAAAATATGACTTCATTTCTCTCTTATATCAAAAATAATATTCCTTCCAAATTCATTTTTTCTAAAATTATTTTCAAAAATATTATACTATGATTATTTAAATTCCTTTTACCCAAAACATTATTATTAAAAAATAATAATAAATGGAATATTTATAATATTTCTCTAATGAGGTAGTTTTTCACTTTTAAGAAAAATGTAAAAGGAGTATTTGTTTTAACTTACTTGATATGAATTTAATTTTCCAAATTCATGACTAGATAATTATTTAAGGATATTTTTTATCTTTATAAACTTATTTTTAAATAAAATTTATTATTTAATGTTTAATAATATATCATATTTTGAATAATGTTTTTCAAAATGAAAATGCCATTTCCCACATGAAATGTACCATGTAATATTTCAAAATCGTTTTCCATCTATGTTAACATCGTTTGATGTTACACAAAGTGAAATTGTAATATTCATTAAGAAGGTTTTTTATAATAATTATTTTATTTAAATTAATTAATGTTGAAAACCCTTTATGTAATAAAAAATCAACTAGGAATATGATGTATTGATACCATTCTTATACTTTATTTGGATGGATTATGAGATTTTTGGGGAACCTATTTCCTTTCTATGGGTTAATTGAGCAGTTAAAATACAATGATTTTTGTTAGGATTTAAAAGTTAATCGCTTTAATTTTTTTATTAATGAATGGGGCTACAAAATTATTTATGATGAATGAGTGAGACCGGTATAACATATATAAAGTGTTTAGAGTTATTATTTCTCATGGGTGAGCCTGATATAAAATATATGATGGGAAAATACAAATATAATTGCGTAAACCAAATATATATTATATGATGGGTGAAAATAGATTGAGTATGGTGAGCCAGATATAGATTATATAATGGTTATTCTTAAATTGTTATACAATGCATTGGGTAATTCTCCTTATCTTTAAAGTTAGGAAAGATGGGTTTACCATAGGGTTTCTCATTTGGATTAACTTTGCTTTAGTTTTTTCTCAAACATGTTTAAAATGTGTTATGCAGATGATGTTCCATTATTCCAATAAATTTTATTTATTATTTATATGTTTTTTAAATGTTTACTTTCCTCAATGTTGACATCATATGGCTTATTATTATTGATTATCATGAATCATTCCTTCTTTAGAATTTATTACATGAAAAATTCTTATTGATCAAGGCTGAGGTGTATGGTTTCTCTTTTGTTATGTTGATTCACTTTTATTATTTCATCATACCCTTGACTTCATCTTAGGATCAATGATGATATTTAATTCTCAATTATAATTTTTACCCTTACTGGTAATTTTACCTCATGCTTATTATGTTTCGTTTTCCCTATGTTATCAAGAATGATGTTAAAACAATTATGTCTATATGGGACTAATATGGATGATTATGACAACCAAATAAGGAATATGAAACACTATATATATTATAAAATATAATCTCTTTATGTCATGGGAAATTTTATTTATATTTTCTACTAATTATCCAAAACTATAAATATAATTGGGATTTGGGTTTGTATATGATCCAACTTTTACTTTTTATTTTGTAAGGATTGATGGAAAAAATTAGGTCACTGTTATTAGTATCAAATCTAGAAATGTAATGTTTATTAAATTAGAACTGGATTAGGGAGTGAGGATTTGAAGACATTATAGGGTCATGTTGAAATTTTTTACATTAGGTATAAGACTCAATTGAATAAAAATATCCCTTCTATAAGGATAGTTTGTTCACATTTTTTAATGTCAACTAGTTAGTGAAAATTATATTAAACTAATTTTCATAACTTCCCATTATAAAGTTTAATGCCTTGGAGTCCTTAACTTCCACCCATTATATACAATTTTTTTTCACATTTTGAGTGGTGGGATATAAATTAGGTGATTTTGGGAAGAGGGGACATGGTTTCACTCAATTTATCTAATAATTTTGGGTTAAATATCTCTTGAATCGATCATTCATTCATTGAAGCCTTATCCTTCATTATGTTTTAATTTTTGTGTTTTTATAATAAAAATTATAGTTTCTATTATATTTCATCTATATTATATGATTTTATTCTTATATAATTTATTTATTTGGAATGAAAATCAAAAATATAATTGATATTTTAATATACACTTTTTATAACTTTTCACATGAAAATCATTTCTACATTGACTATACCACCCATTGAGGAGTAGTTTCTCAATGTAATAAATATTATTCTCACCTTCCTCAAAATGTTTCATCAATGGGATATAAAAATTTAAATATGAGTTATGAGTTATTTTTTTAGTTAAAATCAAATAATAAAAAATTATATAATTAACACAAAACATTTGAGGTCGAGTAATGTGTAAATTCATGGAGCATGATCTTAAACCTTAAAATAAAACATCACAAGATCAATTTGTTGAGATCATATACGATATAAAATAGAATTAATACCCATTTCTAGATTGGATATTTTTACTAATTTACCACTGACCATATGATTTCTTCAAAAAAATAATCAATGTATGGTACTATGACTACACCTTCCAATGATAAAATATGGTATATTCCATTTTCTCATTGAGGTTAGGTTTTATATCATAGTTTTTTGGGTTAAAATGTTTGGAACCATAATTAAGTAGAGATTAATTTCAATGAAAATTGTTAATATACAAGTAAATAGGTAGAGTTTTATCGATTATTCCATCTAAATATATATTCAAAAAAATCATCTCATAGTGTTTTATCAGTAATTTTTTGTCAAAATATATAATAATATTCTAACAAGTATAATCTTATGTTATAAAACTTGAACCCCCCCCCAATTATTTTTATTACTAAGATAATTAAATTTTATTTTCAAAATACCTTTAATAAGTTGCCTTATGTACATATTCCATATATAATAACCTTGTTCATAAACCCTACTATACTTATGTTCTAAAAAAACTACACTTAATTTGAGATCTCCCATGAAAATACCTTTCATCTAGTCACCTAATTAATATTCTCTAGAGGAATATAAAATTTTAAGAAGCTACATGGGAACCTAAAAATGTGATGAAACAATGATATACCCATTTTATTATATCAGAACGACATAATTTTTGGGAAAATTAATTTTAATGGGGGTATAATATATCACCACAAGATATTATGATATAGTTCTCTATAATCGTTTTTTGGTGATATCATTTTTACACAGAACACAATGTTTAAACGAAACAAGATATATTTTTAAAGTATTATTATTTTATTCAGTTTTTATCATTGAGATGATGGATTTGAGTGTTTTAATAGTAATTTAAAAATATAAAAAAACCTTTTGTTTACATATGTGTAAAATTAATTCATTGGATATAAATTAATTATAAATTAAAATAAGAAAACATTTCAAAATAAATGAGTTTTTTTTTCTGAAAAAATATTTATAATATTAAAATTTGTTTTTTTCTTAATTAATAAAATTAATCAATGTTTTTTAATAATTTAAAAGAAATTTATATAATTTATATTTAATCGATGGTTTAACATCCATTTAATGTTTTTTCTAAGCATAATATCTGAATACATGTAGTTTTATACTTATATAGTTATGTTTTTAAAAATTATTCATCGTATTTTAATAACATTTTTTAAATGAATATATTCAAATTATAAAAATTCAGTTTTGAAAAATTATTCCATCATTGGAATTATCATATTTACATTTTGTGAGAATGGCCATTTTATTTTTATGCATTATAAATAGAAAACATGATTATATTTATCTCTTCAGTAAAGGGAATATTGGGTTGACCTTAGTTAAAACTAAATTTCAAGTTCAATATTTTTTTTCTAAATTATTATTATATGATATTTCATTTACGATTATCACACTAGGATCAAATTAAATTTATTCAGGGACACATATACATGAAATTAACCTATGTAATATTTAAAGAAAATAAACATAATAAATTCTATTTAATTACTTTTAAATATCTATTATGTTTTCTCATAGGGAAAAATAAATTTTTGAATGAATATTAATAATTATTTTTGTTATTAATTAAATTATTTTTATGATGTTAACTTATTTCTACATTTTATCAATTTAACTATTAAATTAAATTCTTACGCAACATTGAAAAATTATTTCTTCAATTAATAAAAAAATTTGAACGATTTTATAGATGTTAAATGTAATATAATTTGAATGATTTAAAGTATTCATAGAATTTTTTAAATAAATATACCATATTAGTATTGTGTTAAATGACTATAATCAAAATACATCTTTTTTTAACTATAGTGTAAATTAAAATAATAATTTACAAAATCACATAAAAAATTTATTTTGAAAATATTATTTTATTAAATTATATAAATAGCTTACGATTACTGAAATATGAAAAGGCGGATAATATATGGTCTAAAAGGAAACAACATGGATATTTCTAAGCTAATATTCAAATTATAATTAAAATAATAACCCTTTATTATTAAAAAAATATGTCATTTTTGTTATGGTTAAAATAGGTTAACTAAAAGGATGAACAAAAAGATAATGTGTAAACCACCACATAAACCTATACAAAATTTCCCATTGAATTTAAATAAATTTAATAATGCAATATATTTGAATCTCTATATATTTTGTGTCATATTTATAGAGAATTAATTTATTATATTTCAATATTTTAAAAAATTACAGGAGTTGCCATTCCCACACTTATAAATGGGTATCCTCTTTTCACTTATTTACTACACATTTAGCCTTATAAATCAGTAAAAACATAGAAAATTATCTTATAAAAATACTTATTGAACTTATATAGGTCATTATTTCCCAAAAAGACCATCCCTAGGATCCTTAAAGAGATATCTAAATAATTAATTTCAAATAAGAGGTAATTTCCTTACCCGATCACTTTATTTTTTACTAATTATTTTAACCACTCTAAATCTATAAAATTTAAGATAAAATAATAAATTTAGTAGCTTAAAAATACATAAATATTATTATAATTATTAAACTTCCATTATCCTTACTGTTTTCCTTCAAATTGGAAGCAAAAGTATAACTCATGCATACATATGATTTGTCATATCTACATAGTGATAGAATTCATTTTTAACCACCATATTTTAATGGATGTCTATTATGATGGGATTAATTTTTACATAGGATATTTATGTAATAATTAATATTATTAAATAAAAATATCATATCTACCATATTACCTTTCAATATAATAGAAAAAAATAATGTCACTCATTCATACCTACGCACAACCACCTCTACAAAGTGATGTGCTTCATTATTAATTTCCAATTACATGGAAGGTAATAAGATTTTATTTTATTAATATATATGAGGTACATGATATAATAATTATTATTTTATTGAGAATTATTATTTTCATTTCATTCGTTCCATCTATTGAATAGAGAAAAGGTCATTCAGATGTATGTATGGTCTACTATCTCCATGAAAATTGTAATTAATTTTTCTATATATAATTTTATTGGTTCTGAAAAATATTTATATAAAGAATATATATAATATTTAAATCAACATTAAATCTATAGATATTATTTAATGATGATCAAAGTATAAGGTATGCGACTACCGAACTAAAATTCACATTAAAATCAAAAAGTTAATAAAAAGAAATGAATATTATAATAAAGAGTTAGAAATAAATAGGTGATAAAGTATTATAATAGAATAATATGTTATATTATAATTATATAAATCATTATAGTGTACAATTATAATAAATTTAAATTTATTATACTATAGTTTTGAGTGATTATCAATAAATTAGAACTCCAGGTATGTGTTTTATGTTACAATATCACTATTAATTGAGATTGTTTATGACTATGTTTTCAATAAATAAATAATATGATATACCCATAAAAAATATTAATTTTATTTTAATCATTTAATTTCATTAGAGTTCAATTTTTTAATTTCATTTGCTACATATTAAGTTATCGGGATACTAAAAAGATATTTTTATGAAAAACTAACCTTATATCACTCTTTAGTTTGAAAAAACATTCTTTAAAACCATTTTTTTCTAAATTTTTTTTTGGAAAATGATTGTAATATTCCACAAGAATTTTTTGATGTAGTTTTTACCCATAACTAAATTTTAATAAAATATTTTAAAATTTCTATTCATGTTTTTCCCAAATGAGTTTTTTTTTCAATATTTTTAAAAATTATGAAATTAATGTTTTCTTATGAATTAATAGGAATTCAAAAATTTAAAAAATTAGGACTACTCAATGATTTGAATATAACATTATAATTTTTCAATTATATTTTTAGAAAAAAAATGTTCATATTTATTAAATTTATTTATTTTTAATAATTTATTTCATAGAGTTATGGATATATTACTCGTTAAATATTGTAAGTGATCTTTTAAATTTATTTTTCATCTAAGATAGAATCATTTTATTTTATATTAATTTTACTGGGGATATTTTCAAGCAATATTATATTAATTCTTTATCTATATTTTTTATTATTATGATAAAAAGGTGTTTAAGAAGATCATTCCTTTTCCAAGAGTTATTCTATAATGAATTGATAAAATGTTTATATAATCAATTTCCTTTACATGGGTTATTCCATGATAAAATATTTATGAAACATTAATCTTTTCATATATTGTGATTTGATCTAGGTTTTTGATCTTGGGTCACATGTAGATATAATTTTCCTTATGTGGATAGTAAAACCAAAATTATATATTCCTCCAATACATTGGTTAAATAAAGATATCTCAATAGATAAAAAATAGTTGAATGGGGAGTGAATTTTGTTCAGTAAGAGACTATATTTACTATGATAGTATTAGGTGTAAACCTTGACTACTATAATGAAATAAGAAGTTAACCCAATCCACTATTATAGTCATGGAAGTGAGCCTTTAGTACTAAAGAGATTAATTTTTAAGCTAATGTTTATGTAATAAATCTATGTCTTCTTACATTATTATTCTCCCATGGATCATGTTTATTGATTAATTTAAGAATAAAGTCTTATGAATTACTAAGATTTATTCCATGACTAGATATTATGATCTTTGATATAAAGGGTATGGTTTTCAAATGTTAAGATCATATTCTCATACGCTTATGCTAATGTATATTTATGTGATCAATTATGTCTCTTTTGTTTACCATTACTGATCATATAAGCTCAACCTTTCTTATAATTTCTTTCCACGTGTTATAAACAAAACTTTGTGTTATGATATGTCTAATAAGTGTGATAGTTATGCAGAACTATTTGGTAGATGATGTTTATATCTTAGGAAAAAATTAATTTTGTGTTAATGTTTATAGAGACCCTTTACCTATTGGATTATAGCGTGGATCAAAATGTATTGTAATGAATATTTATCTAAAAATATGTAATATGTTTGTCTGAAAAGATTTTGTTTAAATGATGATCTAGTTAGATATCTTTTAGATTACCTAAGTGATCATTTTATTAGTATATTAGGATATACTAATAAGGATGTTACCCTAACTTATGTAAATAATTATGGTCTCTCTTTTTGGGCGTCAATCCGGGGAAACAATTTCATTATAAACATTTATACACTTAATATATTAATTGTTATAACATTAATATATATTTATTTTTAATTGGGAATACTAATAAGAGATTAATAATGTTTGAATGTGTTTATTTCTATTATTTATTTAACTGTATTAAATTAAATCACCATAGGCATGAAATAAGAAATGAGTTCATGATAATCATGAAACATCTGGAGGTATGAAGGTTTGGGGGTGATGGTTGTGAACAATTATTAACTGAAATATTGTATATTATATTAACATAATGATACATATTTTTAAATTTTTAATATAATGTAGAAATGTTATAAAATTATTTTATATTATTATGTTTGGAAATTAATTTTATTATTATATTATATCGGCTAGATATTTGGTTGAGTATCTAATTATTTCTTATGGTTGGAGTGTATTAGGGTATCCACATGGAATTTTATTGTATTATATATAATATTTAGTAATAGTATTGAGATCTACTATGTATGAAATTGAATTTATATATCAGGGGTCTTGTAACACACAATATATTATGTCATAGTCACTAAATAATTGATGTTGGTTAAAATAATAACTATATAAAGTACGTTGGGGATCACGTTAGTGGTGGTTATGTAAATCAACACTATGTGTGTAACTGAAACAAAAAAAAGTATCAGCTATTAAAACTATCACTAAAAAATTTCACAGAGAACAAATTTATTGGTGGTATTAAAATTACCCATAAATAATGTGGTAGTTTTAAAAATAAATTATAAAAAATATTAACTATTATGAATTAATTATTTGTGATGTTTGTTAAAAATAATCATGAAATTATTTTCAATGTATAACTTTGTGGTGGGTGTTCATCACTATCATGACATAAATTATATATAGTTTTAGTCATGACTAATTGGGGAAACAAATAACCTCTAGTAATGTATTTGCATGTGATTTTATATTTATAATAGTAAAAATAATAATAATAATTGTTGGAATTTCATAAATATAGGAAAAAATTTAATTTACACAATAAAACATTAACATTATACACCCGAGATTCTAATAAGGTCCATGAACAGCTGGTATGTGACCACACCAAAAATAATAATTATAATAACTTTTTTACTATATTTAAAGAGGTAATTGGTGAAATATAAATCCCCCACATTCATACAGAAATGTGATCAACAGATCTCAACACCAAGAACTCCCATAAAAGAGAATTTAAAACCCAAAATATATACACAAAGTTAACCAAATGGGTTAAGCCAGATCTCTCCCCATAATAATTGGAATTAAATCCCAATGACCATTAATATTTAAAGGAAAAAAGGCCATGGGGCCAAAAATCCATTTTTATTGACTAAAGGCCCAAATTATTTCCAAAAGGACACTTTTGTGAATGGTGTCTCTATAACACTCATGCTACTGAAGAAAAATATATTTATATTAATAAAAATATACATTAATAATAAAAAAATTTGAATATATAATATTATTATAATTTATATAAGAATTTATATATAAAATAATTTTAACTAAATTTGAACTTCTAATTATTAATTATATTTTTCAAATTATTTTTAAAAAAATTATTTTTATTAATATAAATAAATATTATTTATTATTAAATGTTTAAAAATTTATATCTATGTTTAATTTGTAATTAAATTTTAAAAAAATTATTTAATGTTCTTTTAAATTCTCTTAGAAATATATACAGACATATGAGTGTGTGAGTGTCACATTGTGTTAAAATTATATATGTATATATGTATATAATTCTTATTTTAATAAAAAAAATTCATATATAATGATGAAATATAATTACATTTAATGATTTATGTTATTAATTAATTCTGAATATACTCATTAAAACATTTTTTATAAATTTAATAGGATCAAATGTCACCTTATGTGATATATTAATATGTTATCTTAAACACACACACTCACTCACTTACCCAAATACTATTGAATCTGATTTTTGTCACCTTGTCTGATATAAGAATATCACATCTCTTTGTAAAATTAACTCAATAGCACTATTAAACATTTAAAATTTATATAAATAGGTATTTCCATTAAAACCTCGTTTAAATATGTCAAAATATCAAAAAAATATTGGAAATTATTTACCACACTTCCTCTTTGAATAATCAAGGTGAATGGTTTACCAATCCACATTAAATTTCAAACAACTACATAATTGAGAATTATGGCTACATGATTATATCCAGGAATTCATTACCTTTGATATATATTTGATCATAGAGTAATGTTATTTTTCATCTATTTCAAATCTTTTGAAAATATAATATTTCCACCTCTAGTCTGAATCATTATACCATATCCCACTAATCCAGAGGTAAACCTCTAAAACATCAAACATGGAACAATGTCTAGAACGTAAAAAATGGAATGACTTGTGGTGTGAATGTATCAATAATTGAAATGATATTTCAATATACCCATAAATATTATGGCATCTGAGATCCAAACAAGATCATCCTAAGCACAATGAACGAGAAGAATAAAAACTAAAAAATGAAAGGAGACTCGAAAATTACATGTTTTATGACATTCTCTACTATATGAGAAAAACACTATAACTTTTGAATATAATGAAGTAGACATACAAATATACCCTTGATGAGGTCCTATCACCCATTCCATAGAAGTGGAAACTAAAAATAGAAAAAGAAACATTACATATTTTCATGAAAAAGATTCCCCATGCGTCTATTTGTAGATTATATCCATAGAAGATAGATTTTACCATAGGTTTATTCACTATTTTATCTTTATATAAGTCCTTCACTTGATTAATGAAGTTTTTAGAAACCTACTAATAAACCACCATTACGTTAATCTTTTAGTAATCAATTCATCCTCCCAAAACTCATCCTTTATTCCCTTAAACAATATTGGGTGGTTGATTGTAACACTTATATAAACATATAAATATTGGTTTAATTTCCAGAAAATAACTAATTCTATATAATAATTTTGGAAATTACATATTCTATATGTTTCTAAAACATATCATATGAATAATTTTAATATCCAATGTTACAATCTCTTACTTAAATACTATTTTAGATGACTCAACCAATCATCTGGTCACTTCAACATTTCATTGTTTTTCTAAATTTAATCGTGTATCCATGGCCCTTAAATAAGGATTCTGATCATCCAATCACCACTATAAAACAACACCCTAGATAAATTTCTCTAACTATGATCTCGATCAACATGTGAATAGGATTATGAAATCTTTCAACCTTCCATCACTTCAGTACTTTATCCCCTAATAACTATCTGATAATGATATATTTTAGCAAAGTATTATTTTTTTAGAGTGAATCATTAGATAAATTATAAGATGGAGCATTATCTTACTATCATAGAACAACATTCTATTCCCAATGATTTTTAGGTTCCTATAATATCACCTTAATCGTGATCAAATGTTTTATTAGCATTCACGATTTCCACATACTCTACATCATGTGTAAATAGTGAAACTACAGATTTAAGTTAGGACATTAAACTCACAGTTTATCCTAACAAAGTGAATAGGTAATTTTTTTTACATATCTCCATTTATCAATATATTATATATTATAAAGTCTCAAACCCCTATAATGGTCATCCATTTAAAAATAAGGGCACATGCTGGTCAAAATATTGAGATACCAGAATATCCACCTCATTTTTTCTTAGTGACCCATTCTTAGAATCAATATAATCCTTATAAAAACTACACTATATATTCCATGTATGATCTGATAAAAAATAAGGAATTATTTAATCATTTTACCATCAATTCATAAAAATCCTCTCCATTTATTTGTCCTCGTCAATAATTCCTGGATATTTATTCCATAAATTAATGTTTTTGGATATGACGGTCAACATAGGCTTTGATTCACTCATTCCATATCTTTTAAGGCCTTCTTGGTATACTCCAACAAAGATATATATATACACCCATTTCCTTATAATATAAATCCAAAGCATTCACTTTGAAACCCCAATATAATTTATCTAGAAATTTATAAACAAAATAAATTTTAGCTACCAAATCTGATCTCTCTTTCGATTATAAAATATTATTTCATCACATAATAAGAAATGTAAAATTAAAAGATTATCATCAAATTCCAGTCAGTTACCATAATGAATAGTATTTGTGTAGATGAATTCATTCTTCAACATGAAGGCATCAAAATTATGATTCAATTTTATGGGCGTCTCTTTCATCCCCATAAAAATCTATTTGAGCTGACACACAAATCCTTCCATTAAATTTTATCTTAAAATATTTTTTTATCCAGGTATATTTACCCTTCTAAAAAACTATAGTGGAATGGAATATTTTTATCTAATTGAATTTTTTTTTGACTCCCTATATACACCATTTAATTCACTATCTGAATTATGAAATTTTTTACAATTGGATAAAAAATTTCTAAAATAAATAAATAATTTCAATTCAAATCATTTCACAATAGAACATTAATTATACCATTTATTACCACCCATTTTTTATTTAAATCTATAGTATGAAATTTTCTATAGTTCTCCTTTCATAGTAGGAAGGTCTCTTATGATCTAGAATCCAATAACATGCATGAAGTCTTCAAATTTCATCCCTAACACATAATATCTCAAGTCACTAAGAATTTATACATCCTTTTGGCACTTAGGTCCTCTACTATCCAAAATAATAAATAAGTTCATATCACATTCATTCATATTCACTAGGTATCTATGCTTTGTGCACCAAATAATTTAAACCCATAAAAATTATCATTTACGAAACAATACATTTAAAACATAACCTTTTAGTAATTTTATACAATATTATATAGTCCATGATAATTTTGTTATGCCAATCCTTGATAAAACATATATAACATGATAACTATCCAAAAATTCACCTTCCAAGTAGTTTGGTATCTGGGGACCTGGCATATTCATTGAACATACTATAACTTCAAGAATTCCAACAATACAAAATTTATCATGTGACATTTGTTTCATCAATAACAACACCATTTATGTTATAATACTTAAATACAATCTCATAATGGGAAAAAAACTCTTTTAAAAACAATTTCCATGAAATTTTAACATATTCAACATCCAATGTATTAATTAATATATCATATAAAGAAGCACACTAAGTAAATTTCGTCTTGAATTTCCCCTTCTTAAGTATCGATATTGAGATAATTGACACATCTAAAATCCTTCATGTGGGTGATATCAAAATTATTTCAATATTTTTGTTCTTATATAAGATAAGGTACCAATTAAGTGAAAAGAGTTCAATTCACTAGAAAAGTCACATGGTTAACTACCTCTTCCCCAAACACCATAGTAAAACCTGCACGCAACCTTACACTCTAATACCTCTCATTCAGTATCTAATTAATCTATTTCATAAAAAATTATGATGTAGTTTCTTCTTTATTTTCTTCTAATGTATTATTTCATCCCACTAAAAAACTGTAGGAAATTTATATTTTATAACTCTTCACTTTTTTCAGACCATAATAGTGGTAGTTTAGTCCTGATCTCCTTCTCCAACATGGATTTCTATATGAAGAAAGCTTTTCAAAATTCTTACCAGTGTTGGAGAAATAATCGAAATAATTTTTGGTTCACATAAGAAATGTAGTTATTATGTTATGATGATCCCTAATAAAAATTCATGATGGTTACCCCATACATTCCCATTAAAAAAATCTAAAATTTTATTCATCGGTGTATTTTCATACTTATTGAATGAAGAATTCTCTCACTTTCTTATAATACACTCCTATATTTTTTATACTACCGAAATATTATTCTTCATATACCAATCATAAAAGATACATTAATCCACATCTCACTCATATGGCAGAGATGCTCATGAAAGAAAACTAGAAATATAGAAATTCATTATCTAGTGTGTAGTTCTCCTTTTGAATTCTTGATCAAAAAAAATATATTATCAATTACACATTTTCTATAACTATATAATCATATTTAATATTAAACATTCCATTGAAAATATTTTAATTGGAACCCTTGTTTTTAAACTATCAAACATAGATCAGCTTCTTCTATTACCTCTAATTGTGTTGTAAACCATGATACTATTTTAAGAATATATTCTAAGTCTTTATATATATAAAAAAATTTCCAATAATATTGACACATTAATAACAAAAATTTGATCCCAATTGAATCTTCTAGACAAAATGTTTTCCATGCATCCTCTCTTCGACGCGATGTTAAAAGAATCCCTAGATTCAATAATACTTCACTCAAGTAGATGGTCAAAAGAAAAAATAAAATACTATTATATTGAAAACTGTATTTTAGGATGAACTATAAACAGAATAAATTCCATAAATTATCCTTTATTGCCTATATCCCTTATCCTCATTCCCATTCCACATGTAATTCTAACAGTGATACATGTGCCCAACTGAATCACCACGGCTGACTTCTCTTCATTACATCCCCTTCTTCTAACATTTCTATGTATAGGATTGTACATTACCTTCCAAAAAACTGTATTTATAGTACCTCCATGTACCATATACCAAAAAATATATCAGTTTAGAATAATATAATAGACATCCTCAAACACAAAGTCAATATTACAACTAGAATTACTAACTATGGTATCTATGGAATCATGTGATTCCTTATGTGATGAGATGATGATAAATCCCCATAATGTCCCTATGAACATTAAATTTACTTCTAATAAATAATCCCAACACATTTAATAGTCATTAATATAACATGCCACTGAATTTTTTTCTGTAATATATATACTAATAAGCTCTACAGTAACAAGTTGGTTCCATATATTTCACCTCTATTTGATCTTTTAGATGTCCATTGATTGATCAACTTAACAACATGCATCCCACAGATGCGGTAGAATCCATAACATTCTATAAATAATTTAGTCTTCCAAATTTCATATAAAAACCCCTAACACTCTTCTCAAAAGTAATTTTTGCTTTAATATTGGATATACTACCCTTCCTCTAGTACTTCCACATAATAATTACCAATATCATTTAAATAAAAAATTTACACCTATCCAAAAAAATCACATCAATGACTGACAATAATGACTTATAAAAATATCATAAAATCACTTCCTATGGTATACAACTATTATTGATCTCATTATACAAATATTTTTAATTATGTTTTGATAATTACATGATTATGAATTGATGTTGGAGAAAAATAAATCATAATTTTGGTTGGTATAATATAAGTTTTATTATATTATTATTATCGTCTTGAAATATTGATATATATAGAATATGACAATGAGTGAGGTAACATTGTGTGAAGTGACCATGAGTGAAATTAAATATAGTGAAGTGAACCTGAGTGAGTTGACCTTGACTGAAGTGACCATGAGTGAGTGAACATTATTGAGAGACCTTGAGTGGAGTATTCATGAGTTTTGTGAGATTGAGTGAAATTTGGAAGAAGTATACAAATAACATCCTAAAGAAAAATAATGTGACTACATAAAGAAAAATAATTTAATCATATAATGTAATGTGAAGTGGAAGAATTAAGAAAAATGATGTTTCCAAATGAAAAAAATGATGTGAATATTTGGAAAAAAATGAAGTGGTAATATAAAGAAAAATTATATAACCAAAATAAAATATAAACTTACTACCAAGGGTAGAACCTGTCATATAATTTCTTTTTTAGGAATATTGTGGAAACAATATTATGATCTATGGTCACTTAATTATTATGTTATATGTAAAATCAAAACATGCACTGTATAATTTATTCTTTTTTTTTTCAAATTACTACATGATTTTTTCAAATGTTTATCTTGATTTAATCATTACATTAATACTTATTAATTATTTAAATGATAATGAATTTTATTATGATGAATTATATACTAGATTAAATTCGCATCATGTGGGTTAAATAATTATGCTTTTTTATTGGGGAAATGTATGTTTTAAATTTACTTTTTTCTAGAATTTGAATATTGTATCAATCATTCATTATGGGAGTGTACCAAGGGACTTTAAAATTTGTTATTATTATATATTGTAACTCTATAAATTATTATTAAATGTTATCATTGTAATTTTTTTAATATTATAGATTAAAAACATACCCACAAGGGTATGTTTTTCATGAGAATCCAATGAATAAATCATATGTTTTATTGGGAATAATAAAATAAAAAATAGTCATTATTTGAATATTTTACACATAATTTATCTCGATATATAGATTTAGAAATATCTAGATCAAGAAACATAAGGTTGATATTATTATTGATCATTATTGTGTTATAAACCTTGGTAATCAAATACATGTTTATGCTAAACATCAATGATTTTATCAATCACTACTAGCGTGAAACATGATACCATGACAATTAGATCCACTCTTATTCATATTGTTTCTATAGTATATGGTTATTTATATTACTATCTAAAAAATAATTTTGGGTCATAATTCAAATTAAATGGATGAATATTGGGTTGTGTCTCCCAAAAAAAATCCGGAATTTGGTTCATACATAATTGAAAAAAAAGATGGGGATTTCATTTTTCCATGTACTTGTAAAAATACATGTATTTATTTCTACCACCATATCGAAAGTTATCTTTTCGGTTGTTTCTCTTTGTGTGAATAATATTGGATGATCAGGTTAATCCACCTAATTTTAAAAAAAATTATTCAATTTGGTTATCCCTTCATATGTTAAAAAGGATGTTTTAAAACGTCTTATATATCCCATAAAATGTAATATATTCCATTATAATTTGTTCTATATATCTTAGTATGGATGATGTTTCAAGAGTAGAATATGAAAATTTAGATCTAAACTACTATAAATATAATTTTTTTCATTACTAATTGTTTTTACATTACATTACCATATTATTTAAAAGTGGTTAAAATTGTTTTTAAAGTTCAACACCTACCCCTATCTATTCAATCATTCCCATTTTGACATAACAATTAGTATCAAATCTGGTTTCATTCCATTAGAAAAAATTTCTATTATATTTTTATATTAAACCTTAAGATAAATTTTCAAGGGGAAAAGATACTTGTTAGATGGTAACAATTAATTAGAATGATGGATGGACACACCAATGACCTATAATCTATGATGGAATTGATTATGGATACTGAATGTTTATTTGGAGTATTTTCATAAATATTAAAGCATTTAATGTTGGATAATCATGGTAAAGAATTACATGTTTCCTAATATTGATCCTAAAACATTAGTTATAAATGATGTCGTAAAGTGTGGCTAAATAACAAGTTAGTGAAGGTTCTATATTGAATAATTAATAGTCATGTGTATAGAAATATTTATATATGAACAATTCACATAAAATTTGGAAAATAATATAAGTTAATCAACTAGATTATGATATGATTATAAGAACTAAACATGAAATATTAAGAGCTACCAAACAAGAATTCAAAATGGTAGAAGAATATATAGTTAACTAAAAGTTCCATAGATTTATAGGTATTGTAAATGAAATGATTTGATTGGGAGAAATCTTATATAGTTTTATTTATTTTAATTTGTTATAAGAGTTTTTCCAGAAAATGGAATTATAAAAATTTAGTAATTAAATAGAGTAAAAATTTCATATAATATACTATAGATAAGTATATTGGATGTTACCCAAAAAAATGAATTATAATTGAAAAATATTTCTCTATAGGAAAATATAAAAATGATGGGTTTTTAAATTTAATAAAAATATTGTGTCACTACTCAATGATCTTATTTATAATATGAAGAAATAAAATAAACCAAGTTCTATAAGATTCCCATGGAAAAATAAATAAATAAAACATAATAAATAAAAAATATAATCAGCCCAAAACTAAATAAAACAAAAAGGGTAATGCTGGTGATAAAGTTAATTGTTAAAAATGAAGATAAAGTGGTTACATCAAGGATAACTATATAATACTTAATAATGTTTTAATAACCATAGAATAAAAATAAATTAAACAAATATAATGGAAATTCATTGGATAAAAAAATCATAATAGTTTCTACTAATAAATATGGTACTTAAAATGCGACAATAAATCATTTTGATTGATTCTATAAAGTAGGTAAGTGAATCAGATTTATCTAACTCCACTAAATCAATATTTTCAATATATATTTTTTATTATGAAACTTATATAATCAATGATAAACTTAATAATACTATCATATTGATAAAAATAAAAATAAAAAATATAGGTATGTTCCTACAAAAATGAAAAATTCAAAAAAGTTCCAATGAGATAAAATGTAAAATTTTATATAGTTATAGAATGTAATCAACTTCAAAATATAAAATTTAATGATTTTAATGATGTATGTGAAGAGGCATAAATAATTAATTTTGAAACCATTTTAGAAGAAAATGATAGGAATGGAAATTAATTAGAATGGTTAAAATAGATCTAAAAATATTTGTATGTGGAAGGGAAAAAACTAAAAATATGGGTAGTATAAAAAAATTGAATAGATAAAATATTTTTTTTTGTTATGAAAATAAATTTACCAAAATTTATAAGAAAATATTTTAAAAAGGTTTATGTGTAATTTTTTTAGGTTTTACATGATTTAGAGGTCACATGAAGGGCCCTTTAAAAGTGAATGTTACCGAAGATTTTTTTCTCTCTATATGTCACTAGGATAATTTTATCAAAAAATCATTATCTTATAAATTTTTTTATAAACACAACTTTGAAATCATTTTGGGTTCCCTATAATTGTTTTTCAAATACAATTTGATCCAAATTTTTATGGGTATCAAATTTTTGATTAATCATTTTAAGTTAGAAAATATCATTTGATGCATTAAAATGGATATGTTCTATATAGATAGTGTATGTTAATTAAATATGATTGATGATATTTCAAAAAAATTATCCATTAATAAGTGTTAAGGTTTTAATTTGACATTCGATGATAATTTGACAAAAAATATAAATGGTTTTTGAGAAATTGTATTTTAAAATTAAATTTTCTTTAAATGGTTTATTGTTGATGCAGTAAATAATAATATAAAATGTATCTCACACCTCTGTTATTATATTATAAATATTAAATTAAAATTTTTTTTTCAAAGGTTAATTTTTTTAAAAAAATAGAAAAGAAAATATTTATTTAATTAATTTTACTATGTTGACGTAACAAAATCTCAAATGATTAAATGTTTTGTAATAAGATTGTTATTTGTGTCATATAAGTTTGGGCCATAAAATTTTATTTTTAATAAATAATCTATCCAAAATTTAAAATGTGTTGGATATTCACAATTTGAAGTGATACAAGACATAAGTATGGGATTTGTGCTCAAAAGGTTGCTAGTGTAAATAGTCATTCATTTATATCAAAATGGTACGAGATTATATAATTCTTCAATGATTATTATTGTATTTATTTAACCAAATGTAAATTGTTATTAATTTATTTAAGTTTCATTCATTTACAATTTTTTGTAACTATCATATGTTTAAATGTACTTATTTTTCATACACATATATCATACACCATTCTTCAATTTATTTCCTAACAAAAATTGGTCCTTGATTAAAAAGGGGATCTAAATTTATCAATTTAATTTGGTAGGGGAGGTGAGTTTTTTAATATTGTATTTAATATGTTCTTTGAATAAAATGTACATATTTATAATTTTTCCACCAATTGGACCCCATAATAAAATGGTGCGGTAGTTTGGAAAAAAATAATATTTTTTATGAAATAGTTAGAAGGATGTTAAATGATTAATCATTACAAAAAAAATATAGGAACAAGACGTAAACATATATTCTAATGTTTTATATCTAATTAATATTGTTACCTTTTTTAATGTAGAATCCTTATGAAAATTGAAATGGAAGGAAGCCATGAATTTTCTATTTTAGAGTATTTGGATGCAATGTTCACATTATTAATATCAATGAATCACTTGGCAAATTTCATTCAAAATTGATCAAGGTATTTTCTCATGTATTCTAATTTATATAATTTATATATAATTTATAGAAAAAAACAATATTATTTGAATAATATATTTTTTCATGTTTGGAAAAAAACATTTAATGAAATGGAAATATGATTTAGAATTGGGTGAGGAATATTTTAAAATTTTCAAATCTGGTGATCCAAAAAAATTAGAGTTGGATGGACATATTTTGGGGGAGATTATTTTCCAAAAAAATTTTAAAATTCCATATAATTAGCATATTTAATAAATAATTAGATAACATTTGTATTTAAACAATAAATTATTCAATATTTTTTTTCTTATAAATATTTTATTCATGATTTTTTGCACAAAAACTTAAGAAATCCTTATCTGATTCAAACTATAATATTTAAATGAATGAAATATTAAATCTATTTGATAGTAACAAATTTGAGACCTTATTTCAACAACCTATGTATCAAAATATTATTACAATTAAATGGATCATATGAAAATAATTTAGATGTGTCTGATCAAATAATTAAAAATAAGGCCATATTAGTGGCTCAAGGTTATAATAAAGAAGAATGATTTTATTTTGAATAATATTTTCTCCTAGTTTCATGATTATAATCTATAAAAATAATCTTTTATTATTCATCTCATTTTGTAATTAAAATATTTCAAATGGATTTCAGAAATAAAGTTTCCAATTTATTTATATATAATAATATTTATGTAAAGAAGAAACCTATTTTCAAAAAGGAATCTAAATTTAACTATGTTTTCATACTCACTAGATATATATATAGTCTAAATTAATATTCATAAAACATGGTATGAGAGGTTATTTTATTTTTCTAAATAATGGTTTTGAAAATGATAATATTGATTCAATATTATTCATAAAAATTTATTAAAATGATATTTTGATTACCCAAATATATGTTGATGATATTATATATATTTTTAAGGGGAAAATTTTATTTTTAATTTTTAATGTAAATTTATTAATAATTTTACATGAGCCTTTTGGGTGAACATTAGTTTTTTTAGATTTGAAAATATCATATTGAAAAGATGGTATTTTTCATCATTAATAAAAATAAAACAACAGATTGGTAATGTGTTTTGGTATTGATAATATTATAAACTCAAATATTTCAATTTATTTTTATTTTATAATTTATTATGATGAATATGGAAAATATATTGATGATGAGATTCTTATTTCTATACTTGATAGCTTTCATTATTGGATTTTATATAGATTTTATTTGATTTTTTCTGTATATACATGTGATAGATTCCAATATAATATTTTATAATATAAGTTAAATGTATTTAAACAAGTTATTAATTATGTTAATGTATCTATCAATCTTGGATTATTTTATCATTCTAAAACATTATTTGAGATGACTAATTTTTTGGATATTAATTTTGGCGGTTAAAAAATATAAAGAAATTTTCACAATATGTATGTGTCTCTTTTTTGTAGTTTTTCAGTTTTTTAGAGATATAAGATAAACATTTTCATATTTACCAACTATTAAATGGGAGTATGCTGATCTAGCTTCTTGTTTTTCGTAGTCTATATAGGTTTAGAAGGAATATTCTATATTTTGTTTTAATTTTAAAAATATATAGATTTATTATAATAATAGTACATTAATTTCTTTCTCTAAAATTAATTTATATCATTCTAGTACTAAACACAATAATGTGAAGTATCACTTTCTCAAAGATCATGTTCAAAAATAAATTTATTTTAGAATTTGTTTCTATAAAAAATATATATAATTAAATTTTTACTAAACCCCTAGATTTATCTACTTTTTGATAAAATTGACATTGAACGTAGAATTAATGAAATTTAACCATAGAAAATTTATTTTGGGGGAGTTGGACTCGTTTATTATCTAGCACTTTAAATTAATTCCATTTGTCCAAAGTTCGTTTATTTAATTTTATGGCCCATTGATATGTGATTATTTAGTTGGATATTATTTAATTAATTGAAAATCATTAAATGATTCTTTAAAAATATTGAAATGTTATCAAGGATACATAAGTCTTCTAATAGATATTTATAAAATAATTTAGTTTATTATACACAAGTACCACTTTGATGAAAACACACTGTATAAAAATGAATGAAGTTAGGGGAAGTCGAAATATGTGTTCGATGTAACATTTATTGTTAGGTTCTTTTCAATTAATTATTGAATGGTATATTTTCATGTTAAATGTTTATATTATAAGAGTTAGTTTTTTTTCAAAATTTATTTATTTGGAGGTATGCATGTTCAATCTCAAACATCTGGTTTATTACAATTAATTACTATTTTACTTCAGAGTAAATCTTTTGTTAAATTTAAGGATACATCTACGAAATCTTTTTGATCGATTTCAAAATGTTGGAAAAATATTTATTATTATATATTTTTAATTATCAAAGAGGGGAATAATGTTGAGTGATTCCTTTGTCTACATTATTAATGTTTTCATAATTACAATATTATTATTTAATGATGGAGAAAAATAAATCATAACATCGGTTGGTATTTTATATGATGTTAGTATATTATTAGTCTGTTTGTGAAAATTTGAAGATGTTTAGAAGTGAACTTGAGTGATGATACCATTAGTTATATGACCATTACTAAGGTGATCCTATGGGATGTTACCTTGAGAGAAGGGAGCTTGAGTTAAATCTTGATAATGTCTAGAAGTGACCTTAAGTAAAACTTTGATACAGTTAGGAATTTATTGCATCAACAAAAATATATTAACCACGTAAAGAAAAATAATGTGGACATATGATGAAATTTTTATTTACAGAATGAATAAAAGTCAAGTGACCACATTATGAAAAATGATTTGACCACATGATGAATAATGAAGTAACGATATGAAGAAAAATAAATAAATAAGGTAATGATAAATTAAATGACTATATAAAGAAAAACAATATTAATGCTATAAAAAAATAAACCAATAAAAATTATTGAACCTACCTTGTAAATTTAAAATTCAGAAAATTATTTAACCTACTTTATTACCTATGGTCACTTGATTATATTACCATATTTTATCTCAACACATGGATTCTTTTATTTATACATTAATATATTTAAATACTATATATTTAGTTCACATATTTATCTTCATTAATTTTTTTATTATATACATATTAATTATTTTAATACTATGTAATTTTATTTGGAATAATTCAATATTGGTTTAAATTCCTATAACACATGATACTGACTCAATAATGGTTTTTTAAGAAAACATGACCCTCAAATATAGAGTGGTTGAAAATTGACCAGTTTTCCCAAATATATTATGAGTGTTGTCCATGGGACATTACTGTTTATTATTATTATATTTTTGTACTGTATTTATTATCATAAACTATTCTAATATAAAAATGTGTTATTAGTATAAAATATTATTGAATTGAACCATGTGGATTTTTTTTTGCACATTAACTAAAGAAATCATATGTTTGTTTGGGAATGTTAAAATTAAATGATAATCATTACTGGAATATATAATTTATATAAGAACTCTATATAAAAAGTATGAATGTTCCCAATTAATGAATTCTAGTCTAAGGATATTCTTGAACTATATTATGTGATACACATATGTGGTTGAATACTCTTTTCAATTTTACATCAAAGTCTTTATACATTAATAGTAAAAACAACCATTAATTCATGAAACTGAAGTCCATTATTGTTAATATTGTTATAATTGTACTTTACTATTTATATTATTATTTTTACAGAATCATGTAAGGTTATACTGATAATAAAAATGTAGGATAGTGAGTTGTAACTCCCAAAAAAAGTAATAATTGAGTACGTACGAAATAAAACAGCATCCATTGACTTGGTTATTAATTGAACCAGTTAAAAGGTAGGCCTTGTTTTTACCTCCACTTTAAAAGGTATCTATTGTTTGTTCCACTATGTTTGAAAAATACAATGTAATTAGCTTAATCAACTAGATGACCAATGTTTTTTTGTGTTTGGCCTCTAGGGTTTGAAAAGGAAATTTTAAAAGGGTTGTGATCTCAATTTAATTAATTAGAGAGTCTCATTTAGTGGTTGTTATATCAATTAGTACAAGAGATGGATGAAGAGTAGAGTGTGATAATTTAGACTTGTACTACTTTAAAAAAAATTAGTTTATTTTCATCTGTTTTTTATCAATGTAAATTTTGATTTAAAACTGCTTAAAATTACTTTAAAAGGTCAATACACACCCTCCTAACCATTAATATATTCTCATTTGGTCATAACCACCACTTTTATATAGAATCGAATATCTTTTTTTTATTATATATTATAATTATTTTGAAATTACTTATTTATTTTTTGGATTAATAAATATTATCTTCAAATATTCTTAGATTACATCAATATTTTTGAATATTAAAATTGAGGGTCTTCACTTAGAAATAGTAATGTCATGATAAGATACTAGAGTGGAATTTAGTAAAACTTAATATCCTTGGATATCAATAAAATAAATATATATATATATAAATACATCACAGAGGACAAAATAAGGGAATTTTTGTAAATTTAAATATTTTACTCAATATATATTCATGTATTATAGGATAAAAAGTTGTTATGAATTATTATTTTTTTACTTTTTGGATGAAATTTACAAATGAAAAAATAAATTTAATAATCAAGGAAAAATACTTGAATTTTGAGTGAACATCAACAAGATTCATGATTAATTTTTATTGAATGGTTATTTAAAAGGAAAAAGTAATTTATTATGTAATAAAAATAATAAATTTGAATGGTAACTGGGGGTTTTAGTGAAATATAAGTATCCATTATTTTGATATACATTTTCATGTCGTTAGGATAATCTATATTATTATCCCAAAAATATTTTCATCAATATGTATTGTATGGATTCAATAAATAGGTGTCACAATAGCACATTTAGTTAATTGATTGGAAAGGAAAATATGTGCTAAAAAAATATTAGACTAGATATTCCTAACAAATGAAAAAACTTATGTTTGTCAGATCTATGTATAGATAACAAAATAAAAAAAACTGACATAAAATTTTTAATGAAAATTTATTAAAAAATTATATTTAAATAATGATAATATATTTTTTTAAAATAATTTCTAGTATGATAAATCTAGTATTATTCATGTATATGTTTTTAAAATATTAATTATTCGATCAAATTGAAAGGAAATTAATATAACTTATATTATATTATTTATAAACACTAATATGAAAGAATTAAGGGAATATATATTATTTCACATGGGTTATAATTACATTGTTTTAATGATATCTATAATTTTTAACTACAATGGGAACATAAAAACCATCATCTAGGCTTAGTGGTTTGAAAATATATAAGAATATATAAGGGACATAAATGTATTATAACACTTATCCAATAACATTATTTTATATAGTTGATGATGCCTACCTACAAACAACAAATCAGTTTGTACATCAAAGGTTATTGTATATCTATGAAATATCAAATTATATTTGAAGGAACATCATTATATTCCAAAGATATAGTATTATTCATTCATAGTTAATGAAAAGAGAATGGAGAAGAATGATTTTGAAATACTAGTGTTGTATCTCAGAAATGAAGTATTAAAACCCCTTTTATAATTCTCCATTATTAAGGAAAGACCCTATTTGATTTAAATAATCTCATAAAAGATATATCAAATTTTGGTATATTTACGTCATACATTACACACGTGCATCATTTACCACAGGTAACAATTAAACACTTAAATGATTATATCTCTATAAATACAGAGTAACATGATATATAAGATAAAGAGACTAATAGTTTTCAGGGAAGCATGTATAGGGAATATATACAATAACACAAAAAAATTATATTACCTTTTGTGATATCCTATATCACAAGAAAATATGGAGACCATACTAACAAATGGGGGTTTATGTACATAACACATTAAATCACATATTTTAATTAATGTTTCAAAGACTTTATGTGCATTTCCTAACAAATTAAAATAACATATCTAATAAATTTTAGAGTGATTTATATAAAAAACTATCGATAAAAACATGTCCACTAGATTTATACTCATACAACACATTGATACTCATATTACCATTTTTTCAAAGACTTTGATTTGAACCATTAGACATAAAACATGTATACCTTCTATATGTTAACTGATACTCTAATTATATTCCTAAAATTGGTTGACCAATTCAAAGGAATAAATAAAAACGGATTCATCTAAGAAAAAAACTATCACATATTACTCACTATAGTATATCTATGAATTTTTCAAACAAATTAAATAATAGAAAATCCAATCATATATTTTATATTGGATAGAAAATAGTATAATGGTTAAGAAAACAAACCACATTATCAGAAAAATACCCAACCACCCTATATTACAACATCCTCGATAATGTAATAACAATGATTTAAATGTATGAATATTCATATTAAGGATATATTTTTAAAATCATGTAATATGGATTGATATAAAAATATATAACCCTATGAATATAAGAGGATCATTGTAAAATATTCCATATTATATACAATAATATGTATATATAGAAACCATGTTTTAATTTTTTTTCATGAGATAAATTTTTATTTCAATATTTTCAACAAATCAGATGAATATTAAATTTTTTAAAACCCTCTGATTTTCGATAAAAAAAACTCGATTAGGTATAACATAAAGTCTTTCCTAAATGAGTTACATATCATTCCTCTATAAGGTAATAAAATCATTCCACATGAATAAATAATAAGCTATCTATTTTCAGTAATAATAAAACTGTGAATTATTTTATATCCCATTTTTTACATCGCATAAACTAGACTTGAGATTAAAAAACCCAAATACATTAGATATAATTACCATTTTATCAATTTTCCATTTATTTTACATGGATATCATGTTTTCATCATGTTAGAAATATAATTAATAAATATTACACTAAATTATACTCAAAAACACTCAATAAATATTTACACCATATTTCACAATGAGTTCTCAAATGATTTTTTTTATTTTCAAAGGAAATTTAGTCCTTTGTAAATATTTTTTTCTTATATCCATCCTAAAAAATATTTTTTTATCACAAATCATCTTTATAAGTCTTGATAAACAAATAACATATTTCAGTTTTTCTAAAATATTTATAATCCATATAACACCCTTAATAAAATTTACTAAAATGATGTACCTTTATTGATATTTTTATTCTTAAAATTTTATGTTTATTTTTTTTATAAAAATGTGGAATTATATTTTTTATAGAAAACAAAGGTGAGCCTTAGTTAATTTTTCAGATTTATTGTGGTTACAGGTATTATTTGGTTAAATATCCATAGTTTTCAAATGTTTAATCATTTTGTGATATTAATAGATAATATTTTTTTATCAGTCGATATTTCATATGAATACTTCAATTAAAATTATGTTAGGTGAATCAAACCCTCTTATTATGATTTTACTTATAAAATAGTGTCATTATCATCTTCTAATGAGAGGAAAATTGATGTCACCAATAGTTTAATCCAACATACACAAAATTAATAGAAAAATTAATAATATATTAAATAGTAAATTTTATTATATTTCACATTTGAAAAATTAATTTATAAGATATTTTATCAATTATATATAATTAATAATCAAATAATAATGAGAAAAACTATATGTTTACTTATATGTAATTTTATTTTTATCTTTCTAATTAAGCATAATAAACAATTACATTATACCATGATAATTATTTTTGAACATAAAAATAAATAATTTGACATGATTGTAAATTTTGTAATGATTATGTGCTTATTTATAAATTATCTAATGATTTATATGTATATAAATTGATTAAATGATATTTCCATGCTTTCATATAATACAATTTAATTAATATTTATATATATTATGTGTTTTTATTTTATATCTAATATGAAAAACTGGATTTTTTATTTATTTTAATATTGATATAAATAAAGAATTAATTTAGGATATATCATTTTTTAGATAGATAATAAATCGATTAGTTATTTTTTATAATAAATGAAATTATTGAATTAATTTTCATTTCTTAGATTCTATGAAAATGATTAAATTAATATTTTTCATTTTTATGGAGTAAAATAATAGATTATCATTGGGAATTTTCATAAGGAATATAACATGATTTTTTTTGAATTACTCAAAGTTATTTATTCTTAATTTTTTCAAGTATTTAGGTATTATGATGGTGGTTATTGTTTCTTTTATCGATATTCGTCCTCTATTTTCTCCATTATTTTTTGGGATATTACCTTACCACTATTTGCTTGTTTCATTCATTAGTCTCCTTAACTATTTTGTTAAATCTTTTAGTAGTGGACTAGCTCAGTCCATGTTTCCCATTTTGAATTTATTTATACCTTATACTATAATAAGTTATTTCTACCTTTACCCTCACTGTTAGATGATCTTATTCATATTTTAGCATTTAAAGTCTTGGACACTCCAGGTGTTCAATTTTTTGTCACTAGTTATGAGTGAGTGGGGAGGCTACATGCCAGTCGACTAAAGTTTACAGTGAAAGGTGATGGCCTAGTTAGTTGGTTCAGTGAATTTGGTTATTTATTAATGAGTTTTCATTCATCAGGATTAGTTTTTATTTAGTTATATATTTTTTAGTTTCATTATCTCAAATAACTTTTCCTCCCCTTATGATTCAGTTGTTCATACTTCTTAGATGATGCTCATTTTTAAAAAATGTTTCAACATTATCTTTCATCCTTGTTTTCTTGAGGTGTTGTATCTCTAGTTTATGGATCCTAGTATCTATTATATTTATAATAAATTACTATTGAGGATTTTTTATCCATGGTGGGTAATTTAATTGTTAAGGAAGAGAGTGAATTCTTATCAATGTAGGTTGGTGTTGGTGATTCATTGGATGATGGTATGTGACAAAAAGCTTCTAAATGAGATATAGAATTAATGGTTATTATAAAATGGCGTTTTCTTCTCCCTTATGTGCTATATCAATTATTTTGGACATTATTTATTACATAATTTTTATTTTTATTTAAAATATTTTTCTATGTGTATATTTTCTGGATTCAAAACACTATTGTGGTGCTAATGGTTTTAATATTCATTGTATATTCACACAAAATAGTGGTATCTTCCTGTTGGGATGACCTCATGCATCATCATACTTAGTAGATTCTATAATAGTGGATCATCCTAATTGTTGGCACTATATTCTAATTATTCCCTTACTGGTCTTACTCAATGGTGTCTGCAACTAATAGTACTTAGAATTAATTCTGTGCTTAGTGGTGGTGACTCTAGTTTGAATGATGGTGACCACCAATGGTCTGATTTTCATTATGTTAAAATTCATGATAATCTAGAACTCACTTGTTGAGACATCTCATGAGGCTTAATGTGAAGCTAGTCTTAATTTTATGATGATCAAATCACAATTGGAATAAGGGTTTCGATGGAATAGTGACTGGGGGATTTTTTATTTTATATTGCACTAGGTTATGGATTTTGCGGTGTTTGATTTATTTTGTTGTATATTTCAATTAGACTTTTGTCTATGATTGAAATAATAATAACTCTATGAATTAGTCTATTTATTTCGGAATCTTCATCTTATACAGGACACAATCTGTTATTTTAAATATAAAAAATATTTTAGAGAGACTCTGCATTAATTAATAGTGACCATCCACATAGTAATTTTATTCTCATCCATAGAAGTGATGGTTACTGTGTATTTATACTATTCCCCATGTCGAATTTTTTTGATAAGTAATTTTTTGTATATATAATGAGTAAATAATTTTGTTGATATGTAATTGAGATAATGAAATATGTTAATTTCAAAATGTATTCAATGGTGGATCATGAAAATAAATTAAAATTTAATGAATTGAAAAATTTATTTTATTTCAAGTTTATTAGTTATTTTCTTAACGAAAATAATGTTCTTTAAATTTTTATGATGTTTTTGATTTTGAACTTGGTGGAGTTGTATTGGTTTTTTAGTATGATATTGATTCTCCATGAATTTTATTTTATCAAAATGTTTAAATAATATTAGTGTATATTATTATCTTGATAAATACATTGAAAATAAGAAATAGTAACATAAAAAAGTCTTATATAATTTTTTTACTTCAAATGATATTAATGATGAATTATTTAAAATGATTACATATATTTTTCATAGTGTGAAATTATTTCATATGATGCCGGGGGAAAAACTAGTTATTGTTTTTATTTTTGATATTTTATGATTAGATTTCTATATTTAATTCATGTGACATGATATGACTTATTGTATCATGATTAGTGTATTTATTTTAACTTTTGGTGGGTTAGCCTCATAAAATGATATATGGTTAAATGTAACATGAAGTACATATTGTTGTGAAATACTATTATTGGGTTGAGTCCCTTAACCAATATGATATCGTTTAGCAGACATACTTCTCTAAGTTCATTGGAACAAGGGACTAGATACTGATTACAGTAAATCGAGAATCACCTATTCATATTTGAGGATGTTACGTATCAATTTTACCTCTTATTACAAACTAGTATAATGTTAGTTTAGTTTCTAAAAGGAACCATATTCCCTCTATGTGAGACTAAAAAATATTTCCCACATGTCTTTCTCTCTCACATGACACTTTAGGATGTTTTTATATGTCAAATTAATTACTTTTCCTAAAGATATGAACAAAGAAATTTTCACCATATCTAGAGGTTTTTTATATTATATTTTTATAGAATATTAAAATGTATAAGGTCTTTAATTATTCCTCAAGTAACCTTTTAGTAAGGATACTCCCATTGACATGATACCCTCTAAGTTAGTATTGAAGTATTCATGATACTGTTGGTAGTGTAGAGGACATTATTTAGTGATTTGATTTGTTTCATGTTTCCAAAATGATATCTAGGTGTGGTATAATATTTACATTTAAAAGTGTTTATTTATAAATTTATACAGCACTAATAATTTTTTATGTTATTTTATTATAATAGATTTTTGGTGTTAGGTAGTTAATTATTATCATGTGTTTTCTACAAAAAACACTGCATGTTAATATTGGAAAACATTTAGATGTTATTATCATGCTGATTAAATAGAATTATTATCATGTGTTTCTAATGAATTGATTTAAGTTTAGAAAATACTAAGTATAGATTCAAGAACAACATTCAATTTATAATTTTTCTTATGATCCATCAATATAATAATAATTTAGAGTCATTTGGATAATATTATATTTATATTCAATTTTTAATTTTATGTTTTATATGAAAAACATAACATTTTTTTCCTTGTGTTTCCTTTCAATTACTAATGGATTGGTTTCTCATAAAATTAACTATTATAATGTTAATGCACACCCTAAAAATTATTGGAAAATTGTGACTTTATATCTAACTAGTTTTATGGTTTTTCAGAAACATGGAAGCCTCATGATAAATTTTAAAAAGAATTAGATAATGTGGAAGTGAGTTTTTTTTAAGTAAAAGTATCTCCCAAATGTTAAAAATATCCCTTAGTAATAGTCTCCAGACATTAGTAATTTGGGGATGCATTTAAAGCTTTTTTGTATTCTACATTGGGAATTAATTGAAAAAACATTAAAAATTATAAAAAATTGAATGAGATCTTAAATATTTGAATTTTATAAAAAAAATTATGTAAGGAAAATTCCCGGTTAAGACACATGACTAATCTATAAAACTTTATGTGCAAATTTATAAAAGGACTCATGTAACCAAAGATAATTTTATTGTGTGAGATTTCAAATTACACATGATGGTTAATTTCTTTTATATTTCACTAACTGATGTCTTGGAAATTTATATCTATGAAAAGAATTATTGCCATTATGTATTATTCAACATGTAAGAAATGAAAGAATTTTAAAATACATGTACACACATTTGATTACTTTTATAATGACACAAAATTTATTTTAACCAAAATTTGAAAAGTGGGAAACATTCCAAATAATTATATTTCACCAATAAATATTAAAAAAATTCAACAAAAATTACAAAATAATAATATAATTAAATAATTTTTTTTTATTATATATTAATATATTTTCATGATTTCTAATCAATTTATGGTGTTGGATTTGTTATAGTGAAACAAATTCAAATCTCAATTTTTTCAAAGGTTTGTGGTTGGTTATTAAGAAAATCAATATTATAAAATTCTTATAAAGTTTTTCAAAAACAAATTAATTCAATCCAATTTTTGAAATGAGTATTAGTTTTAATTTTTTTCTCTAAAAACAGGTTTAGTGAATCAGATCCACATGTTATAAATTATCCCTATAAGATATTATCAATGTAGGTCAAACCAATTTTGGGTGAAGGTGGAAAAAGAGTGAACCCAACACTCATGGAATTAATAAATATTAAAAATGATGATATTATAAAACTTCATTGAATTAAAAACCATTTAATATAATATCTAAGAAATAAATTAAAAAATCTATAAAACCAATACAAATAAAATATACAGAATAAACACATGAGACATATGTTGATATCAATAATATAATTCTTAAACATTGTTCCATCATATACTTCACAATAACCCCAATGTGTAAGTATGGATTTATAATGATGAAGAAAAATGTATTCCCTTTAACTATATTATTTCCAATTAGGTATACATGTCCACCAAAATTTACAAATATCGGGTGCATATAAAATTAGTAAAATTTTCACAAAAAACAAATACACTTTAATGAATTAGAAATTTTAATAATAACTGCTCATCAATAATGATTAATAAAAAATAGTCTTAATAATATAAATTTATCAAATGCATTCAATAAATTCAATGTATTCTAAACAAAAAATTCCATATTTTTATTGAATAAAAAAACATACCCAATACTAATTAATCAACAACCTAATCTTTTCCCCCAAAATATCAATTTCCATAAACACTAATTTTTATAACATAAAAGAGAACATCAAATTTTGAAAGACTAATTGAAAATTAAAACTCTAAAATCTAAAGGAGATTCTATATTTTCTTACACACTAAATATTCATTCAAAAAAATTATTTTAAAAACCATTAAACCATAATCCAAAATATCAAATCAATTTTCACAAAAAAACATACTTTTTGGGAAGTATCACAATACTTCCAACTTTTCTGAAATACTTTTTAAAACTTGTTTTCCCCCTAGAAACACCCTTTAAAAAAAATTACATTTTCTAAAAACACTTGAATCTATTCAGTTCGAGATAATAAAAAGGAAATCATGGATTTCTTAAAAGAACAAGAAAATATAAGTTTTAAAAAAATCTATTTAATTGGGTGAGGGAATTATCGGGAATAGAAAAATAATTCTACACTATGTATTCATTCGATATCATCCATATTTCCATCATTAGCATAGAGTCATTACTCAAATGATAACATGCGGGAACCATGTCATCGCCCATTTAAATAACCCTAAAGCATCCTTTTAATAATAACAAAGGCACGAGTGTTACATTTTAACCTAATGATCCCAATTGTCACTCCCCATATTTCATGGTCTCTAAGTCATAATTTTACAAAGGATGAATCATGGTGATTTTAAAACATTGTCTCACCAAAATAAATATTGCACACACACCCACACCATAATATAATTTTGAAAATAAATTTCACTGAAAACTATACATATGTAATTTTCAATTTCATTATATGAAAATAAATTCCCAAAAAAAAAAGAAAATAATAAATAAAATATTACATAGAATATCTATTTCATTTTTCAAATAAAAGAGAACATAATTTCCAAAAAAAATCATTCACTAAATTATTTTATTTTGAAATCAAAACTCTTTTTCCTATTAAAGTATTCTTAATGAAAACCCTAATTCCCATTTCAAAAAAAATCTAGCATTCCTTCTGTAAATATTTTCATTCAAATACATTTTACAATAATACCATTAAATTTAAAATATTTATTTTAAATTTTAAAATTATAATGTTTTTTAAAACATAAATTCCATGAAATAAATTTTTATACTAATAAATTATAATTATTTTCCTAAAAAATAGATGTAAATAATTCATGAAATTTAGACCTTGATTAAACACAATTAATCAAAATATATTGTAAGAAATATTAAATTTACAGAGATAATTAAATATACCAACCAATTTTCCCCTATAATAATTTCCTATATTCTTGGTCACAAAATTTGGATAAAAAGTTATATTTAAAAATCCGATGAAATATAAAATCAACATAATGATCCACAATCTGGAATTAATGAATATATATTATAAGACTTATAAAAAATACTATATTTAATATAGAATAATACCTTAATATTTAGGAAGAAAATTATTTGTTTGATTGGATTTTTAGGTGTCTAGATATGGAAATCAATTACATTTTTCTATCGGTGTTGTCATTGTACAGAGTCCAAATAAGTTTATAGGTGACCATGAAGACCCTTGTAGTCTAATTTTAAAAAATTCTTTTCTTTCAACAATATTTTATGATCCCCATCAAGTGACCATATAAGAACTAAAATATTTCCAACCAATATGTTATGATTGTATTTCATGGCTTTTGTGATAGTGTTGAAAACTATATATCTTGGTACATACCATCCTAATTCCTCCAAAAACCATGATTCCTTTTGAATCCTAGACCCCATGGTGAATTTGTAATTTTCAATCTGATAGAAAAATCAAAACATGTTTTTGGGATCATATATGAATATATTTTTAAAAATTCAATATGAAAAATCTATTAAATTCTCTCCAAATAACAATATTATATTTCAAATTTATATAATAGTAAATTACAAACACATCCAAAAAAATAGTGTTGCAATTATCCCAAATATTTGGACTTCAATTCCATTAAATGTCACTATGTACCCATGTCAACAAAACATTATTCTGACTCCTATCTCCTCTAAGTCTCCTTATCCCCAATCTCTTCTTGGATCACCCCAAGAATTCAAAAAACTAAAAAATAAATGTATCTACATTCTTGAATGGATCTTACCTCTTTAATCCCCACACAATACAATATATCTATATTACTAAGAGGTCCTTGAAAATATATTTATTTTATTTTTTATATTCATAAAATGTTATTTTTATTACATCATACATGAGTAGTGAAATGTTTTTAAAACTTTCAATATTTTAAATGAAAAGATTAATGTTAAATATTTATATTTTATATATTAATTACTTTTTCCTTGATTTTTTATTATACATTTATTATTAGCATATCTTTGTTTTATATTCTATATTTATAATTATACTTTTATATAATTTCGTTTAATTTATATATGAACAATACTTCTTATATATTGAAAAAAAATCTCACAAAATTAAATTTATCTATATATAACTTCTTACATTTCTGGTAATCTTATGATTTACTAATCTTCTAACATATTAAATTTACCATTAAATTTAAATTTAATTATTTATATATTCCTCAAAAAAATTCAACATTATTATATGATTTATATTTTAAAGATATCATGGATGTTGATTTTTTGATAAATGGTTGAACCTTTCATTTTGTAACCTTATATAATTTATTAACAAAGGATTGAACATTATCATATTAATCGTAAAATCATTAACCTTATAATAATAATACTTATAATGATGAACCATAAAATAATAAATATTATTATCATCAATATTATAATTTGAAACCTAATAGAAACATTATCCAATACTGTTACGTTAACATACATTTTTTTGAATCTTATGAATATATTATTTTATAAAATCCCTCAATCCTATAAAATTTTATACAGTAAGATGTTATATATTTGAATAATGTAATTTATAAAAATCCATGTCTACTAATATTTTTTTTTATTTTTTTTATTTTTTATTATTATCTCATCTATATATATAATTATCAAGGATGATTCCATTAGCAATTTTTCAATTTTTTAAATATATAATTAGTATATTCAATGTTTTTTTTTAAAAAAAATAATGCATAGTTTATATTATTTTGAATATATGTGACTATTTTTGATATTATATTAGAATATCATTTTATTGAAGGAAACTAAATTGTAAGATTTATGAAATATTTTGAGTGAGTATTTTTTTATTTTAATATGGAGTATATTTAATTAAAGTTATACTATGTTCATAAAAATCATGTTCACATATGAAATTGTTATTTATTTTGAGATAATTTTTTTAGAAGTTAATTTTATTATTAATATAAATGTTAATGAGGGTGGATATTCTATGAATTTATATTATATTTTTTAATAGTTCTATCAGTTAAATGAATTCTTAATATCTATTTATATTCAATTTAATGTGACCAAATGTATATGGAGAATACCATGTATTGAAACTAACTCACATAGATTCACTAAAAAATGTTAAAATTGAATGAAAATTACAATCATTATGAAAAGAATTTCCAAATTTCTTAATAAAAATCGAGGAATAACCCAAAATTCAATATCTCTACTTCTATATATTGGTAATTTTTCCATTTCATATAGATTGGTTATTATACTAAAACTATTTAACATTATTTTTCTCAACTATTTTTTTGATTATTTTTTCTAAATAATTTCTAAATAATATCTACACTCTCACTATATTGTTTTTTAATTTTTAATTACAAAATATATTATCTTTTTTATTAGTTCATACCTCAATAAGAGAAACATGTTTTAATCATGTTATAAATCCCCTTTAAATTTTGAAGGTTGTATTGAGTTTTCATTTCTAATAGCAAAGGTAATTTATTTTTGGGTTTTTAATTCCCTTCGAAATTTAGTTAATTTTATAGAAAACTATTTCTCACATTGAGTAGAGGTAATTGAAGTGTTCACATAGGACCACTATTATCCAAGATATAAAAAAATTAATAGTGTTATTTATTTAGTTTTTTCATTTCTTATGTTTGTGAATGTTTATTTTAATTTAAAATTTTTAAAATGTTAATCTAAACAATTCTCTTTTCCTCTAGAAAGTTATCCATAATTTTGATGTCAAATATTTAGAATAAGAGTTTATACCTTAAATATCTATGTAACTATTTTCATCCTGGTTCCATAATTGTCATAGAGCATTGCATGTGGTTGATGTATTTTTAATACAATCATTTTCAAAGAGAGAACCATATATGGTAAATATATTTAATATGGCAGTAGGTTTTTATATTATGGATGGATTCCATTGAAACCTCCTTAATATGATGGTTCATATTATGGCTATTGGTGGACTACAATGAAATAATATTTAAAGAAATTTGATATTGACCATTGGACTACTGTGGTAAAACCACAGAAAATGTTTTATTCTAGGCTTTATTTAATTATACTATGTGAGAAAACTAAAAATGTATCAAATTATAATTTTCTTTGAATTTTTTTTATTTTGTATGTAATATTGTTTCTAGATATGTTTCTATATGTTTTTCTTCTAATGAAATTTGAAGAAGTAAGAAAGTTACAAACCTTAAATTACATAAGTTGATAGAGATAAATCATGGAATGATTTAGGATAAATATAAATATTATATTATGGGAAATTATGAAATAGTTAACTAAATTTTATATAGGATTACTAGCATTGTAAATGGAATGAATGATCTTATAGATGCACCAGAACATGTCATGCATGTTTAAATAGTTTTAAGGAATTATTTGATTATGTTTTATGAAAATAAGGTTTCCAGTGGTGAGATAAATATCTTAAAAGATTACACTCTTGATCATATTATTGGTACCTAAATTTAATATGAGTTGGATTTAAAAAAATATAAAGATAATTCTTAAAAAAGGTGTTACTCTCAAATATATTATTGTTGGTTCATCATAATTTTATAATTCTAAATATAAATTAAGTTAAAAAGAAAAAAATTATATTATTTCATTTGTTTTTACAAAATAATGAAAATAAAATATCTCAAAAATTGATCCATATAGAACTTGAATAATTATAATCATAACAGATAAAAGAAATATAATACTATCATTAAAGACAATAAATCTGATGTTACTAATTTTAAATACATACAAAATAGTGAATCATGATATACATTCGAATATCGAATAATTAAATAAACATAATAATATAAAAAAAGGATAATTTTTTAATACAAGATAGAGTTTTACAGAAAAATATGATTCTAGTGAATATTCTAGAAATGAAAAAAAACCAGATAACATGTGTTTTTGTAAATCTTTAAATGAAGTTATTTATTATATTTTTATTCTCAATATTTTGACAATTATTCTTATTTTGATAGTCTGAGTGATGATGGATTGAATATATAACATGGATGACTAAGAAAATATATCTTTAGAATTATTTAATTATTTGATTTACTCAAAATAAAAAATAAAGAATCTCTTTTAGATGTCAAGAATATATTATAAAAAAATATACTTTATGAAATACTAAATTCACCTATAATTAAAAGGTCTATGAAGATTTATATATTTTTTAAAAAATTAATAAAAACATGAAATAAGATATTTAAATATTGAGTAAAAATATATCATTACTTTTTTAGAAATAAATTGTTATTAAAAATGATGTATGTAGATAAGATTAATAGAAATAAAAATGGTATTGAATATGATACTAAATTACCATATATGTATCAAAAAAATTTTTTTAAAAAATAAAATGTTTTTTGTTCTAAATGTTCATTATTTTAGAAGAATAAAAAAGGTAAATTATGTTAATGGATGTTCAATAATATTTCCAAAAACATTAGGGTATACTATTACATATATTTATAAATATTAATCTCTAATGGTCAATTTATATACTTTTTTGAAATATTTATCCGTACCTAAAAATTGTTTCGCAACTCCATTAAGACCCAATGTAGCTTGGTTACCAAAATTATCTACTAATTAAATTTTCTAAAAAAATCCGTCTAAGTATAAAGAAACATGTTTGGTACATGGTTAATGGATTCTATAGTAATATTAAAAAATATTAATCAAAACATATTTTATACAAAAGATGTGATAGATACATTATTCCATTTAGAGATCATTTAAATGGTAATAAAATTATTTTTTATGATATTTTAATTTCTAACATTATTATTATTTAAGAAGGTTTTTTGTAGATGGATTAAAAAATAATTTATTTATAATATATTATATATGTGTTGATAGTATGAATATTAAATTTCAAATTGATAAATTTTTAGTTTATAATGATAATCATTTGTTATTTTATGAAAACCATATGAAATTTATTTATTTTATTAACTTTTATGAGATAAAAATTCGGCATGTTTTGTGTTTAAATTTTTTACCGGCTGATAGCATATATTATCACCAAAGTCTTGTTCATCCTAAATTTATATTGTTATATAAAATTTATAAGAACAAAAATGTAATGAAATATTTAGAGTGTAAGAAAGAAAAGATTCATACTCTTAATTCTCGAATGAAGGGAAAATATCATAATGAATCTTTTAAAATGGTTAACGAATTATACTCTAACTTCACACAAATGTTATTTTATCATGAAATTTTCATTTCTATGAGGATTAGTACTCATGGTGCAAATAAATACACATTAGTTATCCTAGATGATTATAGTATATTTTCATGGTATACTTTCTCTATCATATAAGTTTATATTTATATAGATTTATTGCTTTTTATAATTTTGGTCATAATGAGGAATGTTTTATGTTTTTTATATCCATAGTTGTTTTAGTGGAAAATTTCATAACATAGTATTTGAATTATTTTGTTAAACAGATGGTTATACAGAAAAAAGTTTACCACAAAGGACTGTAAATAAAAATGTAGTCTCCAAAATAATGAAATAAACCATAATTTAAATGGATAAAAATTTGTTCAGTTAATATTTTTTAGCTGATTATTTTTAGGATAAAATTATTATTACTACATTTTATTTTTAATATATTGTTTTTATTTGATATAGTTTAAACAAAACTAATTATGAGTTAGGGAATGTAATAATACCTTGACTTTATTATTTTATATTTTTTAGATGTGATTTTTTAATCATACTTAATAAAGATAATTTAGATAAATGTGATGGTATGTAAGACAATGTAATATTTTGATGTTTTCTAAAATTAATAATGATTATAATGTTTACAATAAAATAATTATAGTTTCATAGGAATTATTTCAAGTCTAATTTGAAGGAACTGGCATTCAAAATTATATATTTAGATCTAAAAAACTATAATATAGTTATTCCATTTATAAATAAGATAGACCTCAAAAATAATGTGTCTGATAAGGGGGACAATATTGATTCTCAATCTGCCCATTGATCTTGGAAAACTAATAAATATCATGCTTTTGGTTAAACTATTGGTAATATTTAATAGATTATTAAAATGGTCAAATTATCATCCCCCATAATGTACCCCTCCTAGATTAACAATGAGGGAAGGATGCAATGATTCCTGAATCCCACCTCCAATCGGATACAAGTATACATCAAGCGCTAGGGGTGTATCATACATACCAATGTGAGGAATTACCCTCTAAAAGAACATTATGAATGAGAGAAAAGATGAGAACACTAATAAAAATCCATTTCAATATAAAATTAAAATAAATCCCTTGTTTGTGTATATATTTTAATATAAAATATAAATACAAAAAAGTGGACTGTAAGTACTAAAAGATAAATTTGGAAATTCCCACTAATACAAAATAACTCCGAAACAACTCTTGATCTAGAAGTATTCAACCCCATCTCTAATAAGTTCCTGATAACCTAAAATAGAGATTATGAAATCCTAGGGTGATCATAACATGTTAAATTACTATGATCATACTTAGAGCATCTTCACAAAAAGATAAAGAAATAATGTTAAATCCAAATGAACAAAAGGTGAAACTAACTCATCACCTGAACTAGTATACTATTGTCCTTTCCTCAACAAGGCAATCACTCACCAAACAATAAATAAAAGGGATTATATAAAAATACTACAAAAAATATACCCTAATACAAAATCCATCAACTTTACATCTCTAACCAAATTTTTTACATCATGTTCCATCTCTCTCTAATGAAGACATACTGAATACACATTGGATAAATTATCATAATATGAATCTATCTAATCACATCATATCTCATCACATTCCACATAACCATATAGAAACCAGGTGTTTTTTGGGATCCACTATGGCCCAGATGTCTTGTACTGTACATAATGTATTGAACCACAATCCATCACAACTCATAGGTCATGTGATGTACTGAAACCCACAACAACCCATACACATCATACATATAATAATCCTTAGCATATTATATTTGTGGATGCATGGGTGTCAAATTCCAATAATCCATTACAGCTCTCCATACAAATACATTGGGACGGATACCTAATATCAATACCAGTAAATAATACTAAAATGATAACAAAATAGGGATTGAGAAGGTTTTTATATATCCATTCCTATCCCACCAATATATTGTGGAAGACTTCCTTTCAGAGTCCACTGGGTGTTAGTTTACCTTCCAATATGTAAAAGCTAATGTTTGAAATAAAAAAAATATAAGTTATAATATAGATCACAACCACACGGTGGATATTATCCAATTATTTGGATAAACAGTGACTGTTATATTTTATACATCCAGATACCACTTCTAAAAACATTTTATCCTATGAGAACGTAGTCATTTAAAAATACTAACATTAATTAATTATTTTTCATTGTACATTTCACTCTAGATAAATTGATTTATTAGTAGTTAATTTATATTACTCTATTTATATTTTTTTATACTCAATTGGAAGTGTATTACATTAATGAATAATCCAAATAAGTCCATGGTTTCTCAATATCAACATCTTTTAGAATTACAACGGACACCAACACAAAAAATTAAAAAATTTATTAAACATTAGTATTCCATATTTTCATAGACACTAATAAATAAACTGAGATACCATATAAATGATTTGTAAATAAGAAGAACAAGATGCCTAAAGTAGTGGGGAATGGATTTCAAGAACATATAAAACTCATCCTTCTAACCATAATGGTGAATAATAACAAGTATCCTAGATTTATGGAAAAATTTGGTAATCCTAATATAAAATTGTTCCATCATTTCAAGTTATATCCTAGGAACTATCATATGTATCATATTGAATCTCATCCTCATAGGCATCAACTGGTTCTATGAACTTTGGTTCTCCCCAACCATATCTCATCAACTAACAACAACCATAGTCTCATATCATGTCACATAGTAAGGTTCATGTCCAATGAAATCAAAGTAAAAAAAAATAAAACAAACTGACAAGTTAATCCTTCTAGAACCTAAAAAATTATGTTATCAATCCATTATATTTAAATGGTTGTTCTCAGCCTAAAAAAATTCCCTTATCAGAATATCATTTTTTATTCATTATGCTTAACCAATTCATTAGTTATAGGTTAAATTTACAAATAATTTAAATAATAAGATAATAATTGTCTTCAAATATTTTATAACACTTCCTTGCATAAACATCATTTAAAAAACATTTATATTGTACAAAATCAATTTAATATTCCACATAAAGTTTTTTATCCAACCAAAATTTCAAAAATATAAGTTCTCTAAAAAATTCCATCAAATTAAGTTACTAATCTAAGTAATTAAAAACATTCGAACAAAAATTAAATTACAAAGAACATTATCTAGTAAAAATTAGAGGAAACCCAATATCATTGTAGGATAACATAAGATTGCAATGACCACAGACCATTTATTTCATTAAGATAGTTCATTCTTAATTAGATTTAATCCTAATATCATATAGAGATATAAAAAATGATCACTTTACAATTACACATAAAATTAAAGAGGATGCAACAATTCTCATACGTCAAGGATTTTGTTGTTCTTCAATTAATGACACAGATCCTGATCAATACTCCCACAAGATGACTTTATCCCTCAAAGATCACCCTTCCAAAACCATGAAAAACATCAAAATAAATCCATATGAATAGTGGAGATATATATTTATATAATGTAAAAACAATTAAAGGGATGAAACAATACTGATATGTGAATATTACATTATAATATAAGGTATATCTCACATCAGAACACAATAAACTGAACACAGCTATATGGGGATGAATACCAAATTAATGGGATTAAAAAGAATGATATAGTACCTCTAGATACCTAGGATTCTAAGGAAAAGGTTTTTTAAAGATAAGTTCATAGGTGTTTGTTGAATTTATAGGCTTGTTGGATATTAGAGGCCACAACGTAGCTCTCAAAACCATGGTGTAGATATGATGACATTGAAAAAAACTACGATATAAGCAAGAGACTATACCACAACATTCCTATTCAAACATACATCTGATAAACATGGTGTAGTTCGTACAAATGATCCTTTATTTTAAATAGAAGACCATAGTGAAAGCTAAACTATAACACCATATTCATCATTTTCCAAAAATAAGCCTATGTCACAAATTAGCTCCTAGTTTTGGTATCTAAAATATGTAAAAACCTATAAAATAAATCTCCCAAGACTCTACTTCATATCCTAACCCCATGTTGTAGGTGTACCAAAATTAGTAGAATCACTATAACTCCCTTCTCAAACTTCTATGTCATTTCTCTTAACCCATGATGTAGCCTTATGGATTCCATGGTGTAGTAAAATACCTCACACAATAGTCCTACTATGCATCTGAAACTTCATATTAACTCCATTTGTTTTCTCTTCCGACCCTCCCCTTGGCACCTCAAAAACCCAAATTCGCAATGGAAAGGATTATAAGGTTTTGGTCCCTTACATTAGATTCCTATCAATAAATTCTTGTCCTAATGAATTTAAAACAATACCCTATGAGTTACCTCTTATGTGTCTCAATAACACAATACCTCAAGTACCTGACAAAGAGTAACAAAATTCAAGACTACAAAAAACCATCAAATAGCTCTTAAGAACTCTCAGGGTAAAAATACCTCACAACTAAGATCAAGGTTAAAAACAAAATATCATGGATGAGTAAATCATCACATTATCTAAAAAAGTTTAATAATTAAAAAAATAATAGAAGAGATGAACATAAATATATCTTAGTATACTAATGGAGAATATACAACTCATGTTCCTAAGTGACCTCCTTCATTCCACTTTTCCTCCAAATAACACTAAAAATGGAATAACATTTATGCACCACACATTAACCTGGTGGTCTTGGTTCTCCAAAAGATTCTCCTCAAAGGTTGTGTCTTAATTCAATTAAATATCTCCCTAGTCAATGACATGTATGTCATCTTGAAAGTAACTGTGGAGCTATGAATTATGGATGACATCATGTATCTGGATCATCTATGGGGATAATTTATATCTATTATGCTTGACTCCATCATGATCCAACACGTCAAAGGGCCTAAAAATTTAAAGATAAATCTTACTTCTATGAACAAATATTCCCTAACCATAATGATTAATCACCTTCTATATCATGTGATATCTATCATTGAACTATAAAGGTTTCAACCTAAAATCGGCATAATAATTCTTATAATTTTTCATGACCTTAAATAATTTTCAATCATCTGAACCATCTCTATCAGGTTATGCACTAGTTCAAACCCAAGAATTAAATAATCTAAAACCCTATTCGTGTAGAATTAACAATGGCATGGTCGGCTAAAAAAATAATCAAACGGTGCCATCACATCATTAGAGTGAAGAATATTATTTTAATAGAACTCACCTAAATGAATTTTCATCATTTAAAAATCCCTAAAATCTAGATCACAATCATGAAACATCTCCTTGAGATTTTGGATAGTCCACTACGTATGATCGTATTTATGTCAATGTTAAGTAGTGATACAGAAAAACTAAGAGTAAAAATTATGTTGGAGACCTTTCTATACCTTAGTGGAAAAATAAGGACTGTGATCATAGATTATCATCCATTGGACTCCATAGTGCCTTACCACCTCATCCATCTACATCCGGGATAAAATATCCCCTAATATCAACTATTTATTCTATATGAAGTAGATGGTTTCATTAAAAGTTACTAGATACCCAATATATCATCAAATCCCCCATGATATCAAGGTGAACATTTTATGAATTCTATTGTTATTTCATCCCACTTTTACTGAGGAACATCTAATGGTTAGGGAAATCCATTGGGAATTCAGTGTTCAACCTTCACCTTATGGTACACCAAACATTGAGACACCAAATTTTCAATCAAATGATTCAAACAAGGAAACCAAAACTACCCTCTCAGAGTTTGGTACAACTTTTTCATGTCAATGTTAACCACTAAGGGTGAGGTATATTTCTCCAAATAACCATCTCACACATTTACGAAGGGAAAAACAACTATTTGAACAATTCCTAGCACTATTTATCCTTACAATAACTATCAAGGGAATAGCGAAATAACTATTTATCTCTCTGGACCTCTACCATAGATCACCCCCCAGCTAGGACTCATCCACTTGTGAAACTATGGAATAATTCATTTTCGTCTCAAAAAATATCCTCCTCCACCTACCACTCCCATATCAAGATGCTTCCCTGAGAGACCTCCCATATTCATACTAGAATCTCTATATTCACGCATGGAATCACTATGTGACTTCTTACTCATCACATCAACTAAAAAATTCCCTTTTCCAAATGTATATGAAATAATGATTTTTTAATCCTACATGAATTTCATCCACCAGTGTTTATAACATACTAGGAGAATACATACCAAAATCTCTTATGATTGTTAAAAACCATAAAAGGATCACAGTTGTGGTCATGTCACCACATCCTCAAGGAAAACATAGCTTATTCTTGCTTGATATCATTTGTGAAAAAGTTATGATCATGGGAATGTAACATCCAAGACTAATAAAATAGGAAATCTCATTTTCATTATAAACACAACCCAGCCGAATATATGAAGCATCCTAGAAAACATCGAACTAATCTTCGTCTTCTAGAACATGAATAATTGGAGCACTTACCAACTTCAAATCAATGTACTTGAATGTTTCCAAACACTAATAATTAAACAATAATTTTTATGAATTTAGGGTCAAGAAAAATATAGGAGTATCACCCAATAGAATCAGTTATGGACCTCTAATAATACCTTGATGTACCATGGAAACTCTACATAGTTATAACAATATTCGGGGTACCCATTAAATAAATACCTAGGGCATTGATGGAACCATATCATATCCTTGATGGGATATTACATATTCCAAGAACAAACCAAATGAGCCTATAACCTATACTTTGAAATCTTATCAAATAGTTATTGATGACATAGAACATCCCAAATGAAAAGAATATAAGTTTCTTTCTCCACCTTTGATGTGAATTACACACGGATTTAATTGATTAAAACAACCATGAACTGATCCAATAACTCTCCTAACACTATGTTCATCAAACCCATGAACATGGCTATAGAATTTTTCAAACTAAAAAGCATCACAACATACTTATAATTCCTATATAAGAATTGTAATTTGGTATTTTTAATATTCTCATCTTTCATTCACATATGATGATATCTTGACTGTAGATATAACCTCAGTAACTCAGTAGCCTTTTTGTGCTGATTTAATAAATCATAAATCAGTGGAAGAGGATAAAGGTTATTTATTTTTACCCGATTGATGTTATGATAATCGATAAAGGTGAATAAATATACATTGACCTTCATCGTGAAAAAAATTGTTGCAACATAAGGTGACACTCAACTGAAAAATTCCATGTTGTAACAGATCATCATTCAATACAAAAAGTTCTCACAAATCATAATGCGCCATCCTATACAAAGACATCGAGATCATATAAATTCATTACTTTATCCTCATCCCAAACTCAATTTCCCATCTAGGGGGGTTTTCACAACCTACATAGAAATATATTAGAGTACTATTATACATCCTTAGGAAATACTTCTTATTGAACCTTCAATAAAATCATTATTATCTTTTCCATTAAGACATATATGGACAAAACCCTCCTATGACTCAACCGAGGATCTTGATAACTAAACCACATGGATGAATCTTCACTAATTTCATAAACCACAATCAATATCATAAATTATTTTATAATATCCATAACCAAATACATCCAGTATATGTAAAGGTTTATTTTGTAGGACAGTATCAGAAAACAAATGTAGTCTCTCTAAGATCAATACACCCACAACACTATCTCAAAACATGTATATACATCATATAGTTAATATTGATCTCATATTGGAATTTTCAATGATATGGGTACTAGAATCCTCTCTGCCTCAAGTATCATAGAAATAACTCGGAATGGTGATATAATGGGTCATGTAGATCTTGGATTAAATAATGATTTACCCCACGTAAAAAAAGAAAAGGGAACCTCAAACGATGTCTAGATTTCCCGAATCAGGCAACACCAAAGGATGTAGTTGTACAATACCTCTTTCATGCCCACTTTAAACATGATAAAGACCACATCCAGGCCCACACCCTACACTCTATAGAAAAGGCTCATATTTATGGTGCCATCTACCTACCGCGCCTCATGTCCTCTAATCCCAAGCTAGGGTATCCTACTAACAATTCTATGGATAAAAATTCCTCAATGAAGGAAACTGAAGTACAACACCTCGTTTACTCTACCAGATCATAAAAGTTTGGAACTCTCATTGCTAATGACCTCGGACTCTACATGATAAAAATGAGTATGTTCCATTGAAAAAAGTCTTTAGTGCCACCACCATTTGAAAATTGATATGAGGAGTGTTCATACCGAGCCCATTAATCTATAATCTCTTCATTCTTAGAAACTGTGAAACCCAAACCAGAATATTTCTTTATGGAGAGTCCTAATGACTTCCCTCTCTTGAAAATCTAGTTCTTGACAACAACTTATCAGTAACCTCTACTCTCTCCAGTACCCTAAGACAAATTGAAAATATAAATATGGTGACCTGGAGCTGGATTGATGGATGGAAATCCCCCTCAAAATGACTCTCCTTAGAGTTCGCATCTTACTAAAGGCCTAATGCATAAGAGAGAAGGGGGTGGAAATAAATCATGAACTCTCATACACTATAGCTCCCCTATCTAAGGGAAATAATATTCTAGATACTATCTACCTTCATGGATAAAAAAAGAAGCACTACTCACAACTATACTTTGAACTATTCATTTGAGGCTATAAACTTCTTTTAATCCCCATGAAACAACATCCACCATTACCTTTTTGTTCCACACAACATTGTTAATACCACTGAAGCAATATGTTGTGTATGAGCATAGATAGAAATGAAATCTATCTCCAACTCCTCTAATTAGACGTATCTCACTATGTCTAAAAAATATCCCACATTATTCTATAAACTATTTTCCTAAAAATCTCAAAGTTCCATCCTCTAAGTGTCTTCATCATCGACCACTACCCTATGATGTCCTTCTAGAACATCCTTCATAACACCCTCAAGACAGATCTGATGGGTTCACTAACATGGATCCATACCTAGATAAGAGTTTTTTTAAGAATTCATAAACATGTGATATGGAATATTTAAGATTAATTAATTATTTTATTCAAGTTTTAACATATTCCTGATGACAAAACATTTCCAACACATGTGCAAAAAATAATGATGCATGATCCTTTCTTAAATATCCACCCCTCGACTAGTATAACTTCACTAAGTAGGCTTAGTAAACATAATGTTTAGTGTATCAGATCATTGGGGTCCTAAATACATGTTTCACAACTTGTTCCCCTTATTTACATTACCTACTAAACTTATTCCACATGGTTTCCCTACAAACCCATAAAATCTCAAATATTCTTAACTCAAAACTTCATCCTATCACACAACTTGCAACTGTATACCACTGTTTCACTACACTATCCTTAAAATGGTATGGATCCTAGTCTCAAAATGAGATAATGGAGATAATGATTCTTGAATCCCACCTATAATAGGCCATTGGTTAGTGACAAGAACTAATGGTATATAATTGCTACAAGTAAGAGGGACTACGGTCCAAGATATCATTAAGAATGAGAGATATGACGAAAACACCAATAAAACTCATACTCTATAAAAAACAAGAAATAACAACCAATTATGTTCACGTAACATCATATAATATAATACAACTAAAAATATAATTATGCTCTAAAATATAAACATAGCACTATCCCTGAATCACAAACAACACAAAAAATACTCTCAAGCTAGTAATATTCATCCCAATATCCAAACAACTCATGCTAACATAGAAAAACATTTTATATGAATATCTGGTTAACTTGAAATTTATACTTTGTAGGATACACAATGATTCCTATTGTGCAAAAGATAAATATTTTCTGCCAAATCCTAGTGAACTGTATGTTAAATTAACTCTTCACTTTAGCAGGTATACTATGTTGACTGACTCACACAGGCTATTAGTCACCACGAAAACAAAAATAAAAGATCATATATAAACGTCAAAAAATGGTTACACAAATTCCACTTACCTAGAGGTTGTTTACCTTCCCTATCTTCATACATCCCGATCCATATCTCTATAAATAATAAAGGCTGGGTACACTTGATCTAAATATCATTACATGCATCTCATTAAACACATTAGCTCATTACCCCGTGTAACATCTCCAAAAAGTTTCCAAGTAGTTTATAGGAACCACTATAACCCATATTTTATGTATTACACATAGATTATTGTACATTAATCTATAAGATCCCATACATTAAGTAATGTACCCCAATCCACCACAACCCATACACATCATTAATGTAATAATACTTATGATACTATATCCAAGGATACATGTGTATGTAATTTCTAAAATCCATTATTGACATAGGCATACACATACATATAGAAATATAATCACTATGTATTCTAGCACAAAATACTAATATGAGAAGATAATATACTAGATGGGCTGTTCAACCATTTTTTCCTCTCTAACTTTGATATTGTGAAAAATAACTTCCTAGTGACTACTAGGTGTCATTTTCCCTACCTAAAGGGGTGGGATAGCATATGAAATCATAAAAAATATAGGATATAATATATCTCACAACCACATAATGTGAGTTAACCTAGTCTTAATCACAACTATATTCATCATCCATCGTACACCTAGATTCCACTAGTAAGAACTATATATCATATAAGAACACATGAATTTAAGAATGCATGCATTAAATAATTTCATTATATTAAAAATTTAACATTACATTTATTAATTTATCATTCATTAATTAAAATTTTATATTTTTAATTTCATTAAACTGAAATTTAATCTGTGCCCTCTAGAAATAATCAAACCATGTATGTGGTTTTTAAAGATTAAAAAACAATTAATATTCTAAAAAACCACCGCAAAGGGTTAAATTATTTATTAAAAATTATTATTCCATAATTCCAGGAAATCTATGAAACATCTTAAGCTACCATAAATGTGATTTGTAACCAAGAACAACCATATACCTCAAGAAGTGGGGGAAGGAATGAAAGTGAACAAGAAACTTATCTAGCCATGACTTAAGTGGAACATTAACATGAAATTGTACAATATTTTATAGCAATGATAAGAAATACCAAAATCAAACCATTACATCAATCCCAATTCCATACATGAAACCATCATCCATAAAACCATGCATATTATCATCATATTAGTCAACTGCTATAATAAACTCCATGCCTCCAAAACCATATCCCATTAACTAACAACGATACTAGGCTCATGTCAGGTTATATAAAAATTCACACATCATAAGAAATCATATAATGTTTTAAATAAAAAATAGAGATAAATGGGAATTTATTCTCTAAAAAACAAGGCATTTATCCTTCACATGAAGAGAGGTATGAGATTAGTCCCAAATATTTATCTTTTCCAAATTACTAGCTTTAATCCCTATTGGTTAATTATTTCATTTAATATAGGTTAAATCTATAGGAAACATGATCCATCAACTATTATAACCTATAAATTATTTAAACACACTTCTTAATATAAACACTACTTTTATCAAAACATTAAGAAAAAAAAATCTATTAAACATGAAAAATTTTATTCTTTATCCAAAAAATTTTCCAAGATTTTTATTCCCTAACAAATTTCTTAAAATTTAAAGGATAAATAAAATAATAATAATAATTATAAAAAATCTTAAACTTAAATAGAACACTATTTAGTAAAAACACGATGGAAATCATTATCATAGTAGACAAACCTACAATCCCAACCACCCAAACTGTTTCATTCATTAAAATGGTTTATTGTTCGTTAAGGTTAATATAACCACAACCCAATGATATAAGCATTATTACATTAATAATGAACATAATGTAAAATTGGAAGTAATGAATCCCCTACCACATAGATTTTGGCATTCGTTAATCGATGATAATGTATATCCTAACCACCTCTCCTGTAAGATTACTTTATCTCTCCATTATTTATTTCACCACAAAAAAACCAAAAACATCAATATAAATTCCTTGTTATAATATATATCTACTTCTATATCATTTAAATAAATAATAGGTGGAAACATGACCTATCAAGGAGAAAACAAGAGGAACATGGGGTAGAAATCACATCACATCACCATAGATAAAACACAAGAAGTGAGCGATAAAACCTATTCAAAATGGATTCAATAAACCTTTAATTAGTACCTCTATATTCCAATGTTTGGTGATAAAATTTTTCAAAAAAGCCAAAGTGGAAGGTGATTCTAAAATTTATTGTTAAGTTGGATATTAGGAGACCATGATGCAACTTCATATACCAAGACATAAAAAAGATATAACAGGAAAAAAATATTGAGTAATGAAATAGGGATTGAAGGAAAATTTTTAGTCAATGTTTTATCTGAGAAACATGTCACATTCGACATTTTTATCCTATAATTTATGATGAAGACCATAGTGTAAGCTAAAATGTAACACAAGAAGATTTTAAAATTGGAAAATCATGTTGATAGAATATATGAAATACAACACCAATATTAGAAGATAATTTGAAAACCCAAGAATTTATAATATATTTATTTATAAAAATTTATATCTTTTTAATATATTATGATTGAAAAAACACTAAATTTATTCAAAATGAAATACCCAATTAATAAATTTTTATTTAAACATTAATATTATAGACTAGATGTTATATTGGTTGGTATATATAGTAATAATTAATTTACGTTATTTAAAATGTTTCACATTTAGAAAATATACTAAATTTTTCAAAATTTATTAGAAGTGAAATATGAATCGTTTTAATAAAAAATAATTATTTTCTGAAAAACTATATTTTTATAAAAGGAATTTTAGTTTTGATTTTTAAACATAATTTAAAATTAATATTCACCAATTTTTAAAAAATTATTTGAAAAAAAATGTATTTTGAAAATACATTTCAAAATAATATTTTGGTGAATTTATGAGTATTTTTTAAAAATATTAATTGCTGATGAATAAAGAAAAATATGAATTTTTATTGAAAACTCTCATATAAATTAAATTATTTATAGGGTTAAATAATATTTTAAATTAATTTTAAACTAAAATTAGATATATAATATTAAAATTTAACTAAATGTTGTCATTAGAAACATTTCCATATTAAATTGTTTTATAAAATCATTATAGACTTTTTAACAGTTTCTTTTTCGAAAACTACTTTCCCATTGTCGTTGCATGTTTAATTTGAAATTAAAATTTTCCATTTATATCATTTCAATTTGAAAAAAGTAACTCCCAATTTTGAATTAAAATAATTTATATTATCTATCAATATGAAATTTATTTATAACCATAACTAATAGTAAATACAGTCAATGTTATTAATCGCAGTTAAGAAAAAATGGGGTTATAGGGGTGTTAAACTAAAAGGATAAGGGTTAAAATAACTAAAACATGTAAAAACCCAATATATATCCATATTTAAAAATAATAATATCTAAGGATCTATAATGGTCTATGTTAGAGTCTTTTGTCATGTGGAAAATGTGTTTAATCATTTATCATTTAAAAACAAACAAGTGTACCACTAATCTCACATAAAAAAGGCCACCACTCTTCTATTCTATTTACACACAAAAAAACCATTTGTTTTATCCAATACCAAACCAAATAACATAATTAATTCTTTAATATCATCCTAAAATCCTTTTTCATAAATCTATCCAATAAATAATTTTGGTGCAAACTAAAATAAATTTTATGAAGAATAGCTAATATCCCTAACCGAGCATTCCATTTTATTTCTTCCACCACCCCTATAAATTATAATTAAACAATGATGATATAATAATATTATTATATTAAATATTATGATATGTTCATTTAAAACCATCTCCTCTTCCATGGAATAATATATGAAATCATTATTCATGTGTATGGTGGGCTACCGTCTCACAAACAGATGTTATTCATTTTCCATCAACATCACTGACATATGGATATAATGATTGATTTAATGTTAATATATTATATTTGTGATATTATTATACCTATAAAATTATAATATCACATGTACATTCTTACATAAAAATCTTTTGGAAAATAATAATCTCACTCATGTGTAAAGCGAACTACCGCCTTGCAAACTGATATGATGTGTTTTTTATTTCTGTTTTACATTATTGGTAATGGGGATATATTAAAGAAATCTATATGTTATTTGTAATATATTTATACTTATATGTTTATAATATCACATATAAAAAATTAATTTTTATTCTATTGAAATATGATAACATTATTTTGGTGTACGGAGGAGTACCAACTGACAAATTGTTGTGATTCATTTTTCACTAACGCTTTTCATCGAATGGAATAAATGTAAATTTAATAAAAATATGTTCTATATATGAAATAAAATTTATTATATTAATTTAATATATTTCATATCTTTCATTCATTTCATCCATCGATAAAATAGAAACGATTTTCATGCATACATATTAAGTGTCGTTGCTTGGAAAAGTGTATTTGATATTTTGTCTCAAAATTTTATAGATTACTTGAAATTAAAATATAATTCATCTATATATTTTATTAACAGCATTTTTAAAATATTATATTTGATGGTACCGTAATTAATGTAATAAGAAAAAATCCAAAATATCTATAAAATGAAAAGATGTTATTAAACGGAACATGATTTTAACATTGAATTTCTAATAAACATATAATAAAAGGTCAAGTAAAACATAAATGATATGATATATATATATATAGTTCTTTAATTGATTAAAAATAATCATTTATTTATTATAACTAAGTTTTTATTGTTTAACAAGTAATTTTAACTTAAGGTAAGGGTTTCTAGTCTCAATTTAACTTCTATAATACATACCACTTTTTCATAGCTTATTCCTTTTATGGTTTATACAGTACCCATTTTTATTTTTTATATATTGAATATATTTATCTCCATTGTATTTAAATATTCATTTGATAGTTATTTCATTTATAGTGGTTATTATTCGGAAGATACCAAAGTTGAAAGGGTTTATTCAAAAGTATCATCATTATTTGGGGTTTTTTGTTTTAGTCTCCCTTGGGGGAAGTATTTGATATTTTTATCTTAAACTATATATTGTTTTTTATCCTATATTTATTCAATAAATTTTCATGTAATAGTATAATTTTACTACTATTTTATACCAATAATTATTGAGATATATTTTTTATTAAAATTTTATTTTCTTTCTCTCTTCGATCAAAAAACCATTTTTTCCAAAACCATGTTTTCAGAAATAAAATTAATTTTTTTAACATTATTAAAAATTGTTGAAGAAATATTCACCCATTTTTTTATTTTACAAAAAAAACTTATCACTATCTTTAAGTCATTTTTGAATCAATTGTTGTAAGGATTTTACAAAAAATTGGAATGGGGTCTTTGTTTTTATGTGTATCAAATGAATAGAAGTGTATAATATAATGAAGACTAAATGTATTAAAGATTATTTTTAATGTTTTCATAGTTTATTTTTAGATATAATATTTTTAAAATAAAATTAAAAAAATTAAAATGTTATTTTTCTCAAGAATGTTTTTAATGACATTTTTAGGGAATTCCGATTCAAAAAATGATATTAACACTTTATTAAAAAAAGATACACTGGATGTGTTATGTTTTGATATCTTCTTTTACATCCATATATGGTTTATTGTAACATTGGCCGAGGATGTACAATATTATTTCAATTCGCCACATTTCTCTATATGGTTTATGGTTATGTGTATTGATTAGGGAAAGTATTTACACTTAATATTCAAGTTTTAAATTTATATTTTCATTTGGATTGTGTTTTCCACTTTAATATAAGAAATTATATATACATAGAAAGTTTCAAAATGATCTCTCAATGACCCCTCAATGAATCATTAGGACTCATGAAACAAACACGATTAGATTTTGGTCTAGGAATGACCCATTTGTGTACATGTCCTGCCCTAAGGCCTAAATGGTATATTACAGATGTCTGCCATTATGTTTTCCTTCATTATTAATTTAGTTATTTATATTTAGTTTGATTTTTCAATTATATTGGATATACATGGTCAATTTGTAAGATTATGTGATTATTTATATGACATTATTTAACCATAATTTAACCCCTCTATGGAATACTCAAGTTACAGATTAAATTTAATATGTTTTAGTTATTTAACCATCCATATTAATTAAAAATTATTTGTTCATATCATATATTCTACTCATCCCCTTAATAAATACATGATATTAATCCTTTCTTACATTTTATTTTCCCCTAGATTCTATGAATTGTTTTTGGGATGATATGTAGGGGATTTGCTAAGAGAAATAATGGAATTATAAAGTATAACTCTGTCTGTATTTTTTTGATTTGATATCTAATATAAATATTAATTATGAATATAGTTTACCAAGACTAATATACTATTTTGTACTATTGAATGAAATATACTTTATCTAGTTCCAATTTAATTAAGTAAGCACCAAATCTAGGCTACTAGGGTTGGGATAATTAAAATTGGAATCAAATAAATATTTATAGAAACCTTTAGAAATATATTTAAGAAACATATATTATAAAAAAACAATACATATAATAAACATTTAGGATAAGTATAAGATTACATTGTAATTTTTTGGTAATGAAGTTATTTTGGGGTTTATAAGGAAACAAATCACTTTATGGACATTACTATTCGATGTTAATCTAGAATTGATCTACGTAGGGGTAGTAACTCTGAAAAAAGGTATGTTGGTATTTACTATAGTGTTACCTAGTACATGATATAGGGCCTTACTACACACCAATTTTATCACTCCTAAGTGATATTATTTGGTTAATTAACATTTTATTTACAAAACATTATCATGTATTTGAAAATATTTTGATGATTTGTGAACATTCACAATGAAGCTATGTTTCTTATTATATGATGTTCAATGCATAATTTTTTTAGTTTATTTTAATTATTTTACTATTTTCGGAGATGTACATTATTTTCCATAATTATTTGATATAATATAGTGTATTTAATTTATTAGAAATGGTGCCAATTTGAAATAATAAGAACCATTTCAATGCATGTACCTATGTAAGGTTTTCTCAAGGTAAATATAATGAACTTGTAGCAAAAGATGCATCTGGAACTAATCAAATTTTAACCATGTTGATGAAATTGGCATGGTTAATGAGTAATAGCATATCCTACTTGTAGATGTTTTATGATCCACCATGTGGTGTAACAATTTTATAACACATCATACATCAATAACACCTATCACTCAATTTTTCCAAAATAATTTTGTTTATAAGAAATGGATAATTCAATTAGGGAAGATATTTATCAAACATTTATGTTTTGAAAGAGAGAAGTTTTTCAGGGAAATTATTGTATTAGGGGATGTGGATAAATAATGGTCATTAAATAAAAATGCCATGTATGGGGTGGAAATAAAAATAATGTAGTAAATTGATTTTTAGGTACACATCATGGAAAAACATTTTCCATAAAAATAAACAAAAGTAAATATAGATAAAATTTCTAAGTCTATGATAAAAGGAATATGAAATGGTTTTTAAGTATATGACTAACATTACAAGGTTAGAAATAAAAGTTGTGGACTATATTCATAGTCTAAAGGGTAATATTGACATTTCATTACATGGGATTATGTAATTCACCGAAGGGACTAATCTACCAAAATTTATAATCATATGAGGATATAGTATCATATTATATGAAGTCAAGGAAATAATTTTGAAGGTTTTATGGATTCTAAGAGAATTAATATAAGATTAATATGAAAGAGAAAAAAATGGATAAGGGGAAGAAGGGAAATAAGGACTTTACAACATTTGATAGTGGTGGAAGAAAACACCGTGTTAAATTATTAAAAGGAAAAAGATATCTCTTCAAGTATATAGAAAAAAATATTAATTATCATGAATAGAAGGGTAAGGAAGAATCCTAAAATTTGAAATGATTCTACTATAGAGATATGGGGAATAATGAAAATTAATTTACCAACCTTCAAGGAAATATACATCAAATGAAGCTAAGGGATCATGTCAATCTTTTGTTATTACTACAACAAAATTGGATTGATTAATGTAATTGTTCATGGTTTAATGAATTATGTTGTAGTAGTACTTTAGTCAATCATACTATTTTTAAATGAACTATGAAATATATATAATATTTTCCTATAGTACTATTGCATTAAGGACTTATAATAATATGTCGAATTTAATTGATGACCAATAAAATTGATTTTTTGGAAAGACCAAATTCTTGGAAAATACATGATTAAGGGAGGATAAGCCTAAATATGTGAATGATGTTGAGATAATAATGATAAAGATGTTATTATGATGGTATTGGTAACCATTATGGTTTATCTCATCTTTTATTTTGAGGAAATTATGGGATATTACAATTTGGAAACATTATAAGAATTATATTAATTTTTTTTTTAGAAAAATGAAAAATCATATATTGTGTCATAACCCATCACATCCAGCATGTATGTTGGGATTGAAACCATAATTGAAGGGTTTTCATGAACCAGTATGTTAACCATTGTAACTTAATAATTGAGCCAGACCTAACATGGCTCAAATGGAAATTTCAATCCCCTGAGGTTGGTGACTATCACATAGAATCATAAAATATTGATGTGGGAATTAATTTTCCTCAAACACAATAGAAGGAAGATAAAAATGACTATATTCAGACCAAAAAAACACCACTGGGATAAATGTAATAGAATTCAAAAAGGTATAAAAAATAAAAGTAGTACAACCATATACCAGAATAATTGGATGAAATACCAAGTCCTAATGGAAGAAACTATCCTTGATTATTGATCAACAGCTTGAACCATCTTTATGTGGTGATTTACCATTTCTCAAACAAAGTAAGAGATAATCTACAAACAGATAAATTCATTGGTAGGATGTGATATAAAATCCTAGTAAGGACTCACTAAGGATTCCATATACGATTATGACATTTATATAACTATATAAAGATCATTAAATTTGAAAATAAACAGGTTTTTAATTTCTAAAGAATATTTAAAAAAATCATGATTTACATTTTAAGATATAGAATACAATTCAAATGATGGATATATAATGAATTTTTTGTTAAATAAACAATAATATATAAAATATTTTATATCAATTTTATGGAATGTAAAACAGTTTATAACAATTGAATATATTCATTTGAAATACAAATAGTAGAGTAATATAGTCATATTAATAAAATGGTATAACATTTATAGAATTTAGGGACTCTACAGTCAAGGTGAAACAAAAATATATACATATGTCCTACTAATCACAATCACATGATGACTTATCACCATAACCTAATGTATTTAAAGTGATTCATTTTTTTTTTGGAATGTTGTAAGCATAATGTGTCATCCAAATAACTCACTAACTTCAAAAGGCCTTCATATACTCAACTAAAAAATAAATGTGGTCAAATTTAAATTAAGAAACCTTAAATTAAAATTCTTCCCACTCTTCATTTCAAATATAAAAATTATCCATTTAAAACCCATAATGCGGTTTTAATCAAAACATGCCATTTGCCAAGATAAAACAAAAATATTTCTATAAAACCATTTTAAGCTGTTTTTATCAAATAAAATTTTAAATATATTTCATAAAATTAATTTCAAAAATTTTCCATCAATCCAGATTCCAAAATTAAATTTCACCAATTTCCATTAATTTCTCAAACACATCCTAGTTCTCAAGAAATGTGGGTTTTTTTCAGGATTTTATGCCAAAACAAAATTTCCCAAACCAAATCCCACAACTAAATGGAATTGGATTCTTAATAAACCAATTTATATAAGTTTTAGAAAATGTATTTTAATCAAACATTTGAAGTTTAAATAAATCAAATCATGATAAATTTTATTTGTTCATCGTAACAAAACCTCAAATCTTTCATGGAAACTCAAAAAATGCAGTGTAAAATACCAACATGAAAAAAATATGTAGATGATCTAGGATCCCAAAAGAGGATAAATATTCAACAACATGAGGATTGGATCCATCAACCCCAATATGATCTTTTAAATTACACAAAGAAAAGATAAATAGAAAAATAGATTGGGAGAACACTAGCATAGAAATTCACACAGAACCTGAAACAACGAACAATTACTAATAATAAAATATTAAGAGTTTTGGATATATAAAAATATATGGGGAATGTTCTTGGGTTGAGATAAGTTAATGTATAAAGTAGAAATAGATATTTCAGCAGATAATCCCATTTAAAAACAATAGTATGGAAATTACATGACATGTATCAGAATTACACATTGTGTAATAGAAAATTCCCAAAATCACCAAAAAAACATATAACCTTTTAGTAAAAATCAGATTTATTTACAATTGAAATAACATGTCATGTAACCCTATTGCATGGGTTGTAAATACCTATCATACTACAGAATGATCATGTTTTTTTGTTGAGAATCCAACTAATCTCTTACTTCACTAGTATATGTTTCATCTAAATTCCATCTCTACCCTACACTAACAAAAAAAAGTAAAACCATGAATTTTTTTGAAATGTACATTTTATAAGAGTAATGGAATGTTACATGGGTGATAACGGTGACATTACTACCACTATCCTATGTGATATTTTAGTAAATAAAACAAATTATACTTAAATGATTTGATGGATAAATACTTATAAAATGGATTACGTTAAATTTTGGGTTTCACTTTTTCAAAATTGTTATTAATGTATATAGAATGAATTCTCACTCTTTTATAGATCTAATAATATATTAAAATCTGATTTTAGTACTCTAGGAATAAAAAATCATCTTCTATATTAATTTCTTGTATAAAATAAATAAAGTGGAAAAATATGGCTAAGCAACCAAAAGATGTAATTGTTCTTGTAAAATATTTAGATATAAATTATGGTTATTTCCTTATGTATTTCTTCTGGATTGCAGAAGAATACCTTAACAATGGGTAAATTATTTTGAAATGAATATTCTATTATATTACTTTTATTTATGACATATATTTTGGGCTTTCTAGTTATTAACATTATTTTGATCATTCACTTTCTTATGATCAATGATCTCTATCAATGTTTATTAATCCTTGGGTATTAGTATTTTCTTCCATGGTAATATCTTCACATTATACTAATATTCTCATTTTTTTAAACCTATTTTATTTTATTCTAGATGACCTACATATTTATCCTCCTCCCCTTTTGATGAGATGTCTAATTTACCATGTTTATGATGTTGCGTCTCAATAAAGTAATTTTCAAATATGAAACCATTGATTATCAAAATCAAGATTTAATATTTGGGATGAAATTTATTTATAGAGGGGAAAATTTAACACCCAAATATTTTAAAAGAGGAACATCATGTTTCATAGCATATATGAAACATAACACATAGATTTTAAGATAATGTAACAGGCCAAGACATAAAAATATATATCATTTTAAATAATTTCATTCTCTTTAGTATCTAGTGATGTATGAAACACCATATTTTAGTAAAACATGATACTCTATTAAAACAATTTATTTATACATAACCACTATAAACTAGTTGTCATGTTGGCAAATATGAATAGTAATAACTAAATTATGTAAACTATATGGTTTACATATATACCTAAAAACATCATTCATTAAGAAATGATAGGCTCCTCTCTCGCCTAGTCTCTCACAGTGATGCCCTAACCTGATGGTAGTGGCTCTGGAACCCTCTTCCTCATTGGATGGCAGGGAAGCCGTTCCCACACCATCCCTTAAGAGTAATGTATTCCCCTTCACCAAATTCTCAATCATGAATTTTCTATCATCATTTAAATAGATTTTTCTTTGTATAATGGTCCTATATCTTATTAATGATTCATCGAGAAACATGATTCTAACCTCATAATTCACTAATGCCTCAAGTTGTCTAGATCTGAATGTGGTCACTCGATTTAGGTCTCCCTGGCCTTTATTTGATTTATTTGATAGGTTTTTATTTGGATCCTAGGGGTTTCATGAATTATCCCTTTTTTATTCCAGATAAACAACATATTACGATACATTTCTATTTAATGGGGGACTTTATTATTTCTTGGACCCAAGCTCCCTGCAACTACAATGGTAATTATTTATCTCTATTTTATTGGTCTTATGAATTTCTTATGATGAGGAGTTTTTCTACTACAACTGTGGGGATATGTTTACCTGAACATCCATTGTCATTACATAATCCTTCAATTATCCATTTCTTGTTAAACATAGTCAGTTTTTATTTTTTCAGATAGTATAATTCATTTGATGTGACACCTAATTTCCCCCAATATATTTATAGAATGGGATATCTCCATTTCTCTAGTGGAATCGATCTAGATATCTATTAGGGGATATTTCTTATGCCAATTGGACATTTTTTCGAATATTAGATGGGATATTATATGTTGTTCAATAGTTTGGGTATCCCTTCTTCATGTTGTCCTTGAGGCTGTATAGAGAAACATGGATATTTTAATTTGAGGCTTCAAAAATTGAATGGAGTCGATAAGGACATTTGAGGTTCAATTTTAGTCAACCCCATGCATGAGTAGGTGATCTATATGTATATTGATCTAAAGGTTACTGATATTTTTAAACAACTAAGGAATGATCTTGTTTAACACCAATAAATTCCAGATCCTTTGTGATAGTGAGAAGTGAGGGAGTGGGTGCATTAATGGAACCTAATACCAATTGAAACTCTATATCACATATTACGGTAGTGTGCTCAGGTAGTGTTCATAAGAATTAAACGGTTCTTCATGTGATAATTGAGGGATGTTTTTTTTGAACTGTGAGGTTTGAGAGTTCTCAATGTAAGATTCAGAGGGTTGGGAGAAAATAGTATAGGGGCTTAGTCCGAGAAGGATGGTGCAATTGAAACATCTTGGTAACTGGTTTGCAGCTCTCAGAATAAAAGATTCGACCCTGGATGAACCTGAACTAGCAATGATATTTAAGGATGGAGTGAAATTCCATTGGATAACGCATGATATAAGTAATTTATTGTAGATTCAAGGGACAGTGTGGTGGGATATTTCACTAGAGGGATTTATAGCTCCATGATGAGAAAAATGTAGGAAGGGTTCTTGGGACTCGGGAAGCTTCATCTTTTCCAAGAAGAAAATGGGTAATGGTTGGAAGGATTATTTATAAATTCATTAACAAATGGATAAGAGATCAGGCTCACAGTTGGGGTCTATAAAGATGATTTATCCCTTCTATTCTCTGAAAATGAATCCAATGGTAGGTATCCAAATTGAAAAGTTATGAAATTAGATAAAAATTCATATATTAACCTAGAGTTGGGATACTCTGTGATAGAGAATGACAATAATAGTGATGTAAGATCTAAATGGGATGATAATGTTGTAAAAGAGATCAATATGCAGAGTATGAATGATCCAAAATAAAATTATAGGCTTATTGGGGAACAAAGTGATTGAATCATGAATTAATAATTATTGGGGGTCTCAGGTTTGTAGGGAAATCATCCCAATTCCTAAGCCTTCAACAAATTTTGTTTCTTCAAAGGGTGTTGAAGAGGTGGTTTCTAAAGAAGCGGTGATTTAAGAGATTATCCATAATTATAATAAATAGATTCTTTGAAAATATTAAAATATTAAAATATTATAGGAGGATACTCATCAAATGTTTGAAATTCTTTTATAGGTCGATTTGAATGAAGAACATATTTCTGGGATTGATAAATCAAATCAAATCTTGGTACGTGGCTTCAACGTAGGGATGAATATCCTAGAATAATATGTATAGGAATGTTAATATATGGCCTTAAAATTTTATGAGTGTATCAAGGTCAATTAATAAATTTATTTAACATATATCCAATGTATATAATATATAGTTAGTACATCCAACTCTTTTAATATAATTTCGAATGACTAGGCTTACCCATTTGAGGATTAATGATTCATTGGTTTTGAGTACCTAGTTTCCAACATTTGATTAAAAGAGATATATTGAAATAAAGAAAAATTATTTTTTATTATAATTTTTACATATATATAAATAAAATCTAAAAATTACTTTTATTATTATAAATAAAATAAGAATCATTGGAAAAAATAAATGTTTTCTGGAAAATTATGTTTTATGAAAGACTATTTAGTTTCACTTTTCCCACATAATATAAAATTAATTTTTACTAATTTCAGGATATTTAATTTCAAAAATAAACATATTTTTTTAAATATAAATTTCCAATTTATCATTGTGTTAATTTTTTAGTATTTTCATAAAATATTAATTTTTGAGTAATAGAAAAAATACTAATTTTTATTGAAAACTACCTTCTTTAAAATTATATAAAAATGTAATTATATTATAAATTTTGTTTAAAGTAAAATAAGATAAATTATATTTAAATTTATCTAATTTAGTTCATTGTAATCAATTTCATAATTAAATCATATATAATTTTTTTAAACATTTAAACATTTTTTGTCGGAAACCCACTTTCTCATCATTCTTGTGAGTTTTATTTTAAATTAAAATTTTATAATTATGATATTTTAATATTATAAAATAGATATAATTTATTAAAAATATAAATTCATAACATCAATTATGTTTAACTTATTTTTTCCATAATTAATAGTAAAAATAGTAAAATATCTATTTACTTTGGATAATGTAAAAATTGGTTTATCAGGATTTAAACTAAAAATATAAGGGTTATAAGTGACCTGAAACTCTTAGAACACCCATTTTATAGACATATTTATGTCTAATAATTTATAATTCCCAATAGTGGTACATATCATTTTTTTTAATCTGGATAACATGGGAACGCATTTTTCTTTTCAAAAATTACAAGTGTGACACTCACCTCACATATAAAAGGCCACCCCCTCTTTTCTCCACTTCACACTTCCAAAAACATTTAGTTTGGCAAATAAATTCCCAAGTAACTTTCTTAATTCCCTAATATTAACCTATATCCCTTATTTTATTCAGAAATCCATCCAAGGGATGTTTTTACTATAACCCAAAATAATTTTTCTAATGAACAGATAACACCCCCAATTTCTTCCACCACAATAAATTATCATTAAACCATGATGATATAATAGAATAATTATATTTAATATAATTATATGTTTTTATATTAAGTTCATGAACTAAAACCATCTCTTATTACTTAAATTGAGATAAAAATCCAAATTATTGTATATAGAAGACTATAGCCTCATGGACCAATGTTTTTTATTTTCCATCACCAACTTTCATGACTAGATATAATGATTTATTTAATTTTTATATATTATAGTTATGATATTATTATAAATATTTAATTATAATAGTAAATATAATTTCATTCCTCTAAACCAATTATAAAATAATAATGGTGCTCGTGTGTATGGGGGAATACCACCATGTGAACTGATGTGATTTGTGTTATATTTATATTTTACTAGGATAATAATAAGGATATATAAACTGAATATATATGATATTTTTAACACATATATAATTATATAATTTTTATATCACATAGAATCATTTTTCTTCCATTCTCTGGGAATATGATAATGTCATTTATGTGTATAGAGGACTACCGCCTCACGAAGTGATGTGATTCGTTTTTCGCTAACACATTTCATGTAAAGTAAAAAATTTAATCATAATAAATTTATATGTTACATATGATATAAAAATATTATGTGAATTTAATATGTTATTTACCTTTCATTCAAATCCTTATTCATGAAAATGGAAATAGCATCCATACATACGTATGACCTATAATCTGCATAAATAGTGTATTTAATTTTATATAAATAACTTTTTTGGATTACTCTAAATGAATATATACTGAATATATAGGATATCTAAACAAAATTGAAATTATAGATATTATGGAATTATTAAAAAAGTAATATTATTGAACATAAAATATCAAAACATATATGAAAAACAAATTAGTTATTTCCGGGAATGTTATTTTAGAAAGTAATTTCTATTCAAATGGTAATTAAAGGTCTTACGTAAAGTATATCAGGTATTATATATATAATTGTGGTTATATAGTTGGTTAATAATAAAAATATATTAATTAAATATTATATTATAATGTGTATAATGAAAGTAAATCCAAAGGTAAGGGTTTCCCATCTCACTTTTACTTCCATAATACATACACCATTATCACAACTTATTATTTTATCTACTATATATACTATCACTTTTGATATTTTATATCATTAATCTCTTTATATCTATGGTATTAAAATTTTTATTTATTTTTATTCCTTATTTTGGTTTTATTACATTGATGTTAATAAAATGGTTAGGGTTTATTTCACAATGTCATCATTATTCAAGATTGTTTTTATTTAAGTATAACTATGGGAAGTATTTTTTATTTCTATATTAAATTGAATCAATTATATTATCCTTTAATATTTGTAAAATTTATTATAACTATATCATTTTTATACTATCTAGTACTTTATATTATTGAGAAAATGTTTTTATGAAAATCTAATTTTAATTTATCTCTTCGATCAAAAATACTTTTTCATCCAAAACCATGTTTTTTAAAAATGATTGAAAACTAAAATTATAATTATAAACATGATTTATCAATTATATTTTTACACTTTTTATTTTTTTTTCAAAAAATTGGAATGGAATCTCTCTTTCCGATTCCAGACAATGCTCATTTTTATATTACTAAAAAAGTGAAAGATATTTATTTTAACTTTTATGGAATGAACTAAATTTCCCACCATCATGACCAATAATAGTATTAATGATTGTATTAATGATTTTAAATTTTATTTCCAATGAAAATTATTTTCAATATATGTTTTTAAATATTAATTTAAAAAAAATTTAAAAATGAAAATGGTACAATCCTCAATAATATTTTTAACTACATCTTTTATGGAAATTTAATTCATCAACAACATACACCATTCATTTTACTTATAATCAACTATAAATTTTTCATTAATATAATTTATATAATTATTTGGATGTTTTATTTTTTTAAAAATATGTTGTACAATATTAATAACATTCATTATATTACTCTACATGGATTATGATTTTCATTATTAAATGGGGAATTTATTAAAAGTGTGTGTATTAGATTTAAAAACATAAATATTATGATGATTGTGATTCAACCCTTTCATATGAGGAATGTATTAAACCTATTTTGTAATGGGAGGTTCCTTATATATCCCCAGATTCACATTTTGGTTTCATCAGACAAACTGGTTAGGATTGGGCCAAGGCCTTGCCCATTTATTTAGATGTCTTGGCACAAGTTTTTGACGGTATGCTTCAAATGTCAATAATTATGAATTTTATCATTATAAATTCATTTATTTATATTATAGAACATTATTATAGTTTTTAAAAATATATATGGTTATGTTCCAATCTCAATTGGTTATTTATATGACATTACTTCATCATCATTTATTCCCTATATAATATTCTCAATTTATTGATTAAATGGAAAATGTTTTATTTATTATCCATCTTAAAAATATTATGCCTTATTTATTCAAATATTTTACTATATTCGTACCTTTAATGACCATATGTACCGACCACTTTCTTATGTTTTATTTTTCCCTAGATACTAGTATGTTTTTATTTATAATATGAAGTGGTATTGTAAGAGAAAATAATAGATTTATAAAAGTGATTTTTTTTATTTTATGTTTCCAAATGTAATTTTAATTTCTAGTATGTATCTAGTTTAACAATTCTACTAAACTATCATGTCCATTAGGATCTTATTTATGGTTTCTAGTTACTATGTAATAATGTGACTATCAAATATAGTTGACTGTGGTAGGGTTCTTTAAAATTGGTATCATATAAAATAAAAAATAAACCATGGGAAATAGATTTAGGAAATATAGATTAGGGAACACAACCTAATTATTTACATTAAAGATAAGTATAGGACACCATCATATTGTTTTTCTATGGTATAGATTATGTTGATTGCCTAGTAATACAAACAAATCTGGATATTATAAGTGGATGTAGTTCTGGGGAAGATGTACCATGGGGTAATAACATTGAAAATGTCATATCAAGCTTTATATGTGTATTATCAACTATATAAAAATAGTCATTACTACAAACATGGTTTGACACTACCGGGGGATAAGCATGGATTAGTTAAAACTTTCATTATAAACCATTAGGATTCACTAAAACATATTTTGATTATTTAAAATCATTACCAAAGAATCTATATTTTTTATTATAAGAACATATTTTCATAAAATTATCAATTTATGTTAATAATTTCACTATTTTGGGAATTATACCTTTTTTTCATAATTATATGATCTAATATTTCATATTAAATTATTTATAAATAGAGCCTAGTGGATGTAATGAGAAATGTATAAATTTACAAACCACATATAGGGATTTACCCATTGGAAATATAATACAGATGTAATTAAAACTATAGCTAAAAGATTTGATATTATAATCATATTAGGGTTACTAACTCAGGATATGAGTAATAAAATTTCTTTTTTTGATCAGAAATATCAAAAAATATCTAGTATAACTATTTTTAACACTTCATGTGTCAAAAAATCTTTAATTAATTAGGAACAGAAATCTATTTTTAGCTATGAAATAGATAGGTTGCATAGATAATGTGTTTTTCCCTATGGGATGTGATGAAAGGGAGAAGGTTTTCATGGAAATTTACCATCACATAGGGAATGGTGATCAATTATTGTAATTAATTCTAAAAAACAATGATAGTGTGTAAATTGAAACCATGGAGTTGAAGGATATTAAGGTAGTCTTCATAGAAAAATATTTTCTTCATGAGAAATGAGTAGATTTGGAGATAAAATTTGTAATTATAAGAAAAAATGATGATGAATGTGTTACTAATAGGGAATAAAATTTTAAATGGTTATTAAGACATGATGTGAACTATTTAATTAACCCAATGTGAAATATTTACTATTTCATTTATAGGATTATTTCAATTATTCAAAGGAACCTAGTCTCTCAGACATTCTAATCATACAAGGATATAGTATCATGTGTTCCCAAGAAAAATTAAGAATTATCCATGTCTTTTGGCTTCAAAGAGAATAAGGATAATAAGAGTATAAAAGAGTAGAAAACTGATAAGTAGAAGAAGGTGAAGTGTGATTTTCCAACATGTGATACATGTGAAAGGAAATGTCATGGTATATGGTTAAAAGGGTAAGTGATTAGATTCAAGTGTAATGAAAAAGGATACCATGATCATGATTTCAAGGACAAGAAAGAATATGTAATTGTAAAATGCTTCCATTTTATGGATATGTGGAATTATGAATATTAACTCCCTAAGAATCAAGGGAATATAAATCAAATGAATCTTAGGGGTAAAAGTAATGCTTATGTTGTTACTACAGACAAAGTTGAATGATTAATATTATTGTGTATAGAATAAATAATTGTTTCATATGTGTATTTTAATCAATAATATTCTTTTTATACGAATTATTTAATTTAGAATAGTTATATCACAATATTGTTTTATTAAGTAATTGATAGAATATGTAGAAAGGTACTAATGACTAGGAAAAGTGATCTAGTGGAAAGTCGATCCTCTTTTGGAACACCTAATTGAGGGTGGATAACCCTTAATATATGTCTTTTGTTTAATTAGTAAGTATAAAGTGATTTTTATAATGGTTTCAGAAGCCATTAATGTTTATATAATCTTTATTTTTAAAATAATTATTGAATATTAAAATATGGAAACATTTTTAGAATTTTATTACTGGGGTTTTAGAATAATGACAGCCCACATGTCGGGTGAAAATTAATGACATATGTAAAGGTCATAGGGATTGAACCCAAAATTGATGTTTTATATGGTTGAAGATCCTACAACTACCTTATTTTTTTTAATAATAAATTATTTTTACTTAAATTATTTTATGGATAAATACTTATGTAATTTATTAAATTAAACATTTGTTTTTACTACTACAGTTTAAATATTAATGTATATGAAAGGGAATGTAACTCTTTTGATACATTAAAACAAATTTATATTTCCTTGAGAATAAAAAATTCATCTTGTATATTCATTTCATGTTGTAATATATAAATTGGAAAATGATAAAATGTGTATAATTTTACTAATGCAAATAAATATTGATGAATGTTTTGGAAATAAAATTAGATAAGGATGTTGGCCAAGGTATGTTACTGATATAAATATTAATTTCCATATGTTGTGAGTGTATGAAGTGTTAAAAATTTATTTTTGACCAAGAGATTTATTTCTAAAGGAATTCCAATAGTGAATTTCTTGGATTTTTTTGTTCCCAAGTGCAGTATGACCAAGCTATAGAGGAAAACCCCATATTGGATGGAATTTGGATTTGAAGGTGGTCAAAATAGGAATGACCACCCCAATGATCAAGGGATTGATAAGGATTTATAATATTATACTTGTGGTAACCCCATGATGGAAATGTGTTTTAGAGTTTTGAAGCCCAAAATGTGAGACTAGTATATGGACTAGAACTTGTTGGTTCCTATGGTGGACTAATAGTGAATCATTGTGAAACAGATAAGGCATTTTGATAGTGCCCATTTTAAAGGTTCCCAAGGTTAACTGATGGATGTGTAGAAAAATTAAATAAGTACTAAACCTATGGAAAGATAATGCATTGGGTGTAGAAAATTGAGTAGTCCCAAACGACCTGCCATTCTATGGTCGATATCATGGTTTCTGAAATTTTAAAGACAAAATAGACAATTTTTGTCCAACATACAGTAGTGTGAAAGTTATGTTTGTGGTCATATTTTACATTTATGACATATAGTGATATTTAGTTTTAAAAGGTATTATATGTGACTATAGTGAAATATTTCTTGGTCGATAGTTGGATATGTAATCCAAAATGTTATTTAACAGGGAACCACACCCATGTTGGTTATTTATTGGCAGAAAAATTGGACTATGTTCTAATATATTGTCTTGGTTCTGGGATTGTTAAGCTTAAGAGTTTTAAATTTAGATTATTACACCAATGAAATTCTTTTGTGGATATTAATTGTTTCACATATCATTTTTTATTTAAGAAAATTGTTTTATCCTAGTTCTAATGGGTTTTCCGAATTTATATTAATGAATTTTTTTTCAATAAATTCATACTTTAAGATGAGTGTTTCATAGCTTCCATGGGTATTTATTTCAAAATTTGAATATAGATAATAATGGGATTGTATAGTAGATTTAGGGTTCATTTTAATGGCCTATAATGGAAAAATATGTGGCAAATTTATTTTCTCGCCATCTTCTTGTTAAATGGGGAGGTTGGTAGGGAGAAGAGAAAGATGAACATTGTGAACAAAGACATATCCATTATTCATAGTTGGAATGGATTTCTCCTCGGTGACTGTATGGATGTATTGAATATTTTTAATCCATTTAGGACTCTTCCAAAGTACAAGAATGAGTTTGTTGTCCAACAATAATGGTTAAGTGAATCATGATGATTTATCGACATATTGTGATGGTGCAGTTCAACATATAATATAATTATCATTGAGTATTCATTTCATGTTATTATAGATATACAAGGGACCTAAATGTCTATAAACAATGTGTGGATCCTACCCATATTAGATATTAAATGAGGATTAAGAATTGGTTGTGATCCATGGGATATAGTGATTCAACTCTAAACATTGTAAGGAAATGATCTATGGGAAGGAGTGACATCGACCAAAACCTATGTAACGAGAGTCACCCCTGAGATTAGTGTGATCTATAATGGATTTCTCATGATGAAACATTTCTAATATATACCTCTTAGACGTATTCTAGTGAGGGTGAACCATGTATATAATCATGTCAATATATACATTATATATGCAAGCTAAATAAGATCAATAAACCGTATGTATGTCATCTTAAATGGAATAAAAAGTGACCATCAAGGTAAATGGGTCAAAATACATCAAGGAAAAGTGAACCATTTATGGTTTAGGAGTTTTTATTTTCAAATACATTGTATACATGATTCACCCCCTCCCATCATTAGGGTAATATCACACTCACACCTTTATAAATGCTAACAAAAGATGATTTATTTTCTATTTTCTACAAGTTTGGGGTAGTCATCCAATCAAAAATGTTAAGACTCGTAAATAATTAAAATATACCTCAACTTTTGTCTAAACCAACACTTTAACTATTATTTATCTTCACTGACTTAATTGAAGTCTTAGTCCGGATTAATGTTCGATTTAGATATTTTTTTTATTATAAGGAAATATGTATGATTAATAATTTATGGATTTTATATAATTAAATAACCTTTTTTCTAAAATAAATTTATTCATAATACAATTTGTTTTAATTTCATCTTCCATAATAGATAATTTGTATAATTTGTGTAATCATGATAAAGAATCCAGAAATAGTTAATCATTCACCATGATAGAAATAAAATAAATAATTTAGCATGATCATGATTTTTTTAATGGTTGGTTTATCAAGTAGATGATAATAGAACACATAACACTTGGTGAGCAATTATTATAACTATGGTTGGTTCTAGTTGAATCCTTCCCTCTGTTATCCTATGTATCTACTTGGATGGTTTCATCTCAACACTAAATTTGAACCACCAAAACCCTCACAGGAGTTCCATCCATTATGTATTCTTATAATCCTACAAGAGCGAAGGGAACCATCAAAATTTAAAGGGTGTTTATATCAAACAAACCTTAGTCAAACATATCCTTCATAATATATATTGGAATATTAGAAATTATCTATCATTTTAATTTAATAAAATAACAATTATTATAATATATGATATTTTATTTAAATTAAAATAAACTAAATGAAACCATTGTTATATCATTCCCTTGATCATCCACGGATGAAACAAATATGAATGTGTATAATATCTATTATTAAATTCAATTCATTTTTTATTATTAGGAAAAAAATACCTAAATAAGTTAATTAATTATATTAATAATCTAAAATATTTATTTATCATAATTTTTTATTTGGGTATTCCTACATGTATCTATCAACTATAATTTTAATCAAATTAAAGTAATTATTTACATGATGTTTTCATGGATAAAACATGGTTTATACCCATATTAAACCACACAACACCCTACAAGTTATGTATTTTGTTTTCATATGATATGTGTCATACATGGTCTGTCACATATTATATTGAATTTAACTTTTCAAAAGGATTAAATTTTCAATACTTAAGACATATCTCACAATTTAATACATGAGATATGTTCCACATTAAATTAATGTGTTATTGGAAAGGCATTTATGACTTCTACACAGTGTGTATTTTTAAATTTATTTTTTATTATAATTAATTTAATCATTAATGGTCTTTAAAAACATTCCAAAGGACATATACACCTATATATTTAATTTATTTTGGTTTAATATGATAATTATGTTTCATTCTATAAAAATAATTTATTCATATACTTTCAAGATTTCTTTGTACACCATGTAAATGAGATTAAATTACATTAGGTGTATATGTGGATACATGGAGTGTAATATATTTTACCCGTGTCTATAGAACAAAAGTATGGAATCAATGTGTCATCATCCGTGTAGTTTTATGAAATAAATGACATGTAAACTAGTTATACACCATGTGATGTTTTTATTTCTTGGATATTAGTCACATGTATCATGTAAAAAAATGACACTTATTTAACTATAAGGATTCCTTGGATTTCTCAAAGAATTCATGTGATAGTCTAACAAGTCATTCAATAGTTTGGAAGTCCGACATGTAGAATGTAATTAAATTCCATGTGTTATTTTTTAATTGTAAATTCATGTATCCTATATATCATTCAGATTTGGTGAAGCTATACACACTGTTTGTAATTTTAAGTAACATGTTAGGTAACTGTGTTATCCAACCAAAATCACTAAAATCTCCGAATAATATCTCTATTCATTCATCATTAGTTCTTAACCATTCTAATATTACATGAAACATAATTATTGAATTACAAAAAATTTATTTTAATTAACTAATACACTAAAATTGATTATAATAATAAATGAAAAATCTATCAATATTTAATATATAATTTTAAATTCTGATATGTCATCTCTAATACCACTTGAATGTTCATAGTGTAGTAGATGTTTTTAAAACCAATGAACCCTGATGTTTTTTCATAGAATATAATAAATAAATAATAGGACCATGATTGATAATGAAATTTCACATTATTATATCTTAGTAATCATAAACAAAAATAACTAATAACCTAATAAAGGATTATTAAAATTAAATGTATAGTTAATTAAAAAAAAGGTTCACCTCATTCATGAGAATATGTATTAAAAAAGGTGTTGATCATATGAAAATCCATTTGGATTTACAATATTTATGACGGGATGATCTAAATAATAATCTCTCTAGTTATGGTCTACACATGGTTCTAAGATCTCAAATTATTATCAATGGTACTCTGGGTGAATGAATAGTGGTATCGATCATCTTATATCTCTCCATTTGATCACCTCACCATCCATGATAATATAAATATTGTTCCTTATATATCATTTTTGAAAGTAGGAGGAAGGTGTAACTGATTTAGTGAACATTCCATATTAGAGATTTCTCTAGAGAGGGGAATTTTTTCTATAAAAACGATTCTCACAAATTTTAGGAAATTATATAGTCCATTATATATAGAGCTGGGTTTATAATGTTGATAATTTCATGACTTCCCATACCTAATATATAAATACATATTTAATCTAACATATAATAATAATAATAAATTATTATTTCCTTGAAATGTGCATGTCTCTCAAAAAATATAAATTTCGATAAATAAATTAACATTTATTTCAATAATATTTGTATATAATTTCTATTACTATGTTCAAAACCCAATATCATCCATATTTATGGATATTTAACAAACCATGAATAAAAAATCACTTTCATTAAATATATGCATACATATATATAACATTCATAGTCTTGTGAATAATTATTTATATAACATTACACTCATATAAAATAGTGAATGGATATATGTGATCAATTATTCTCATTATTTTGTTAAAAGAAAAATATTCATTATAATAATTAAATTCAAGATGAGTTTAATTAATATTAACAAAAAAACTAACTTGGTGACTCTCTATGATTACTCCTTTGAGACATTGGGTGAGTTTTCCTTACGTCCAATATTAGTGTCTAGCAACACATAAAAACATATAATAGGAAGAAGTTGATCTTTAATGAAGATAGTCACATACTAATGCTCACTATGTAATATAATCCATTTTTCTAGATATCTTATCAAGAAGGTTGTAAAATCATGTCTTAAACCCATATGGTTGATACATATTTTTTTCAACCTTAAATTAACCAATCCAAACAACATGGCCATGGAGTATTTTATAAAGGTTATATTACAAACATAAATATAAGATATCAACTTCTATAAATAAAGAATGGATGAATCCTTCTTTAACATATTCATTAGTACCATATCAATCATGATGTACCCAATATACCCATCTTCTCAATAGATATAAGGCATCATGGTTTATAATAATACATATAAGTGTTATATTCATGGTATTCATTAATTATAATCACAATGTGTAAGGACCAATACACATACTCGAAAATATGTATAACCAATTATAGGTAATACTATTGAATTTTTATAGGTGGTTAAATCCATATAATCTCCCATCCTATATATTATCAAGTTTGAACAACATGAGATGATTTCTCATCCTATTATGAGTATCTATCACTATATAGTATTCATGATATTGTCCCATCATATTATGACACAAAAAAATGGGAAATACATTTTAATAATATTTCCATATTATTAAAAGGATTTCATCATAGCAGGGAACTGTATATGATCATTTAATGTGAGAGACACTCTATGAAATTATTACATTAAATTCATTTAGAAAAAATATGTATATGATAAGATATTTATTAATATTCACATATATTAATATATAGATATATGTAAACTAATGTATAACGTAGTTGGGTCTAGGGTGTCAACTCCCATAATTTTAACCTTCTATTTCTGCTGATACAAAAAAAAAATAATGCTGCTTTTTTTTTGAAGTAGAAAGGAAGCCTAGGCAAAGAAACATTTTAAATTATTTACATCCAATCATTTATTTTCATTCATAGAATGTATTTATTATTTATGATTGAGTAGTCTTGAGTAAATTTAACTCATTGTAGTGATTTTGGAGAGGGTTTTTTCTATGATATGGTACATTGATGTTTATAGAGTCCTACTGGATCCATTTTTTATAGTGTGGTTATGATGACTGACCTTTTACTATACAATGTTTTTTGTGTTATTATAAAATACAGGTATCAATGGTTAGGTTTCTTATTTTTATCTTGGTATATCTCTCAAAAACATCCCAAGTAACAATATTTCTTTCTAATATTCATTTAGATTTGAGTGAATGTTACTATCCTATTATGTATGGAGTCAAAAGATAAAATTTTTTCTATTGATTGATCTGATAATCTTGATTTTATATTTTGGAATATTTAGTTGGAAGACAACATTTTTCAAAACGCATTGGAATATTTTTTTGAAAGGATTTAAGATGGAATCTATTGAAAAAAGAGAGTGGTAAAGGCTAGATAGAAATGAATTAATCTTGGTGAGGGTGTAGTTTGAATATAATGTAGCCTGTATTATTCATGAGATTAAGAATACAATATAGTTGATGGTAGTTTGAGAAAATAAATATGACAATCCTATAAGACTCCATAAGTTATGTTTGATGTGATAGTGGTTTATTGTAAATAAATACTAAGGAAGGTATTCAAAATATCATTCGAATTATTTTAATAGTACCATGATCTAGATAAATTCTTTGAAGGTGACATTCAGGGATCATGTTGGGTTATACTATTATTATAAGTCCCCAGCCTTAAACCTTACTTAATATTGAATTAAATGAATAATTCACATTGAGGATCTTTTCTGGTTTAGAGTTTTAGAGAATTAGAACATAACTATTACATCTTAAAAGATTACAAAGTAGACACTTCTACTAAGTCTCCATAAAATAAAAACTCTTAAAAAGAAAGATGTCTAGATTCCATGTTTTAGATAGCATGAAATTCCCTTGATCCCATCCTTGACCTTATTCCACTTTAAGTTCTGTGAAAAAACATTTCGAAAAACTTGGGGTGAGCATAAAAAGCTCAGTAAGGGATACAAAAAGAATGAAAACTGTTAGTTTTTCAAACATCAAGTAAACCATGTATACTATATCAATGTAATACCTTCACCTTCGTGAAGTAGTAAAAAAAATCTTCACTAAATAAAGTATTTTTACATGCCTTTTTGTAACCAAAGGATTACCATAAAACCCATATAAAGAACACATAACATATATAAAGGTAACTTGGGACATAAACATACTTAAGTGGAATAACCATACGGTTGACTTCCACACATATCACTTAATGGAATAGCCATACGGCCACTTTCCATACATACTTAATGGAATAGCCATACGGCCGACTTCCATACCCAATGCATTGGAGGTTATAACGTAACCACCCGTCCTGGTATTCACGGCACCACCCGTCATATGGTTTATAACGTAACCACCCGTTAAAATGTCCAAGTACCAATATAAAATCATAAAACATAAAACCAATATAAAGGAATGATAACATTTCCACAATTCAATCACAATATATCATAAATTTATTGACATAATAGTATCATTTATCAAAACCATTTTCAATACCAAAATACATAAAAGAGTATATGGTATTTATTTTATTTTAAAAACATTACGGCTTGTTGAGGAAGCCAAAGATCAAATAATACTCGTGGCGGCGGAAAAAGGTCATTGTCACCGCGTACGTTAAAAAACATTCCTTTTTGTCGTTTTGTAAAATGCTTCGTAGAAAAAGATTCCTTTTGTATAAAAGTAAAAGTCAAAGTGGTTTATACACCGTATAAAAGAAAGTTTTGTATAAAACGAAATATGCCTCAATGAAAGGAGATTGAGACGAAGTCCCTTACCTTGGGTCCGACTTGACTCAATCGTTCTTTAACATCCTGAATAATAAACTTGAGTTAATTTATACTTGATTAAGAACCTTTTTAAAGTTCATTATTCCTTTTATATCAATTATTTCCATGTTATAAACATTATGTAACCATTTAAGTTAATAATGTTTGTTTTGTCAATATTTGGTTCTTAAGTCGAATGTTGCCTTCTTACAATTACATGTTGTTCATGTGGTCAAAAGTTCTTTATATCCAGAATGAAATTCCTGATTTGGATATCATATATATCATATATATCCAGCATATACATGTATTTATAATATTATATAATCATTTAGAGGTAAGAAATGAAATGCACCGTTCATGGAGACGGTAAGCCGTACGTACGCATGAACGCTACTTTCATTTCTTTGTCATATTAGTGGAATTAAAACTAAATGAGAGGTATGTATATTTTAATTCCATAATTATATTCATCATTTAGATATATCATTAATTATATATATACATTATATACATGTAATTTTAATAGTACATTACATTTGGGGATAAGAAATGAAATGCACCGTTCATGGAGATGGTAAGTCGTACGTACGCATGAACGCTACTTTCATTTCTATCTCATACTTTAATGGAAAGAAATAATAATGATATAGAGTTATATTATAATTCCAGTATAACATCATATATAATAACTTTATATCCATCCTTTACACGTCCCACATATGGTATTAACGAATCACATCACTTTGAGGGGGCGGTAGTCCGCACTTCCTTAAATGAAGATATCGCGTTTACCCATAATGGAAACCATAAAGGTATGCCAAAAATGAAAAATACAGAAGCTTAAAGAAAACATAAACATATTATATATCATATATAAAAATATTGACATCATAATGGACACCCTTGAAGGTGTTAAATGGGTATTGAACAATCATCGTTTCGGGAGGCAGAATTTCTCCATCCACGGAAACCGTATGTTCTTTAACCATTTGATGTAATTGTGTTAGAGTGTAGCTCAAATAAATATTATAAAAACATCCTAGAATATTTAATATACTGGTGTTGTTACAAAATAAGTAAATAAAAAGAGTTTAGATGGTTGGAGAAGCAAAATAAAACAAATGAACAAGAGAGAATGAATTACCTTTAAAAGTGTAACTCCCTTTTGATTTGAGCCTAAAGGCTTCCTTTGAAAGGATTATTCCCAAAGGTAATCCTATAGGATGAGGAGAGGGATGTGGAGAGAGTAAATGGGCAGGGTTTGGCCGAGCCAAAGGCTTTAGGAGTGTGTTAAATGAGGTAGAGGTGGGGGCCTTTTATAAGAGGAGAGGAGGGGCACTTTTGGAAAGTAAAGAAATATTACTTTATTTGAAAATTTGTTTCGGTTTTAAAAGGTCCCACATTGATATTATTAGTGGATAAGGTGATAAGGGTTCGAAATACACTCATCCAATTGGTTTTGGCCGTGTGTAGGTTTTAGATTTTTCATTATCTTTCCATTTTATTTAAATCGTCAAATAATGATGTCATCGCTGCATCATTATTATGTCATATATAATTTAATTTATTTAATGTCTAAAAATTATAAAAAAAACTACTATGATGTAGGAAATCTTTTTATCTTTCCAATTACTATTTATAATAAAAATTTGGAATTGTATAACCCCACTGAAAAATTATTTTAGTAAACCAATTTATGTTAGTGTCATTTTCACTTTAACATTAAATAAAAATATATTAATGTCATTTTCCAACTAAAGTGGCTCCATGGGGTCCCCAAGTTGGCCCATTGATTGTCTTGGTCTGCCATGACTCACCCAATAGGTGTAGGACAAGTGTCATGGTGTTTTCACACTCTTATAATACCATTTGTACCTTAAACTACACAAATTACCTCAAATCGCGATTAAGAACTTAATAAGTTACTATTCACCAAAAAATTATTATAATCACATTGAACCACATTTTACTTCTTAATGACAACCATGTATGTCGGATTTTAAAAATTCAATACACATTAGTGGTAAACTTTCATTTAACTGAAAAATCAGTTTGCTTGATTACCACTTAGTGGTTTCACTATTCATCAAAAATTGAAGTTTTTCAGAAAATTACCAAAAATTCACCCTAAGCTATATTTGATATTCTGAATTCAAAAATGAAGTCCATTTTACAAAATTCAAAACATATAAGTCAAATTAATTAATTTAATAATTAATTCCCGCTGTCATGAAAAATAGCGTGTTTTTGTGAAACAATAAGTATCAAAAGATTGACTCCAGTTTAAGTCCAATTTCAAAGTGAAATTGATTCCAATGACCACCATTGGATTAACTGGTAAAAATATTTTCTAATTTCACTTTAAAACCAATTAAAATAATAATCTAATCATATAAATAATTTAGATTAAAAAGAGGTTTTGAATTGAAATACAACATTTTACACTATTAATAAAAAAATGAACTTTATCAGAAAGGTACCAAAAATTTACACAAAGTAAATTTTGATGTCCCGATTCTAAAGAAGAGTTATATTTGGTCCAAAATAAAGTATAAGAGTGATCAAAACTATATTTAATGATGGTTCACCATTAAAAGGTGATAAGTGAACCTTTAGTGAAAATTAGAGTATATATGCCCTAAAATTGAACTCTTTCCGTATTTTAAGCCTTTATCTTTTATTGGGTAAATGTAAAAACATTTAAAAACATATATAATCATATTATAGTTATTTCTATCCATTCCCACCAGTACAATAGCTACTCGTTAACTATCATTTAAAATAATATTATTTTATTACTAGTGTGCTACGTAAGTTTCAAAGAAACTCATCGTTGCGTATCGGGTACGCTATCGAACATAGCAACCCCTTTAAAATAAAATTAATATTTAATTTGTAAATATTAATAAATATGAAAATTCTTTATTCTTTATTTACCTGGGATGTTACATCCTTCCACACTTTTGGGAATTGCATCCTCACAATTTTATTCACTTATCAAAATAAGTGGGGGTATTTATCCCTCATAGCATTTTCAGATTCCCATGTTGCCTCTTAAATCACATGGGTTTTCCTCAAAACCTTTACTTGATGAATCACCTTATTCCGTAACACTTTCTCCCTGTGGTCAAGAATCTGGACCGGTTGTTCCTCATATGATAGGTTCTCTTCCATCTGAACTACCTCTGGGCTCAAAACATGAGATGGATCTGGCATATACTTTCTCAACATCAAAACGTGAAAAACATTGTGTACCTGAGATAAACTCGGAGGTAAAGCCACTCGGTATGCAACTGATCCAACTCTTTCCTGAATTTCATATGGTCCAATAAACCTTGGACTCGACATTCCTTCCTTACCAAATCGTAGCACACTTTTCCATGGTGATACTTTGAGAAAAACATGATCACCTACCTCGAAAGATAAATCCTTCCTCCGGTTATCTGCATAACTCTTCTGCCTGCTCTGAGCTGTTCTCATGTGTTTCTGAATCAGCTGAACTTTTTCTGCCATCTCTTCTACCAATTCTAGTCCCATCAAATTCCTTTCACCCACTTCATCCCAAAATGCTGGAGTTCGACACTGCTTCCCATATAATGCCTCAAATGGTGCCATCTGTATACTGGAATGAAAACTGTTATTATAAGAAAACTCAACCAAAGAAAGATGTTGGTCCCATCTTCCCTGATAATCCATAGAACATGCTCGTAGCATATCCTCCAATGTCTGAATTATTCGTTCTGACTGCCCATCTAATTGAGGATGAAAAGCTGTACTAAAATTTAATTCAGTACCCAAAGACTTCTGAAGGCCTTTCCAAAATTTAAAAGTAAACCTGAGATCACGATCCGATACAATGGAAAGAGGAACTCCATGTAACCTGACTATCTCTTTAAGATACAGACGGGAAAGTTGATCAAGAGAGAAAGTATCACGTATAGAAAGGAAATGAGCAGATTTGGTCAAGCGATCAACAATAACCCAGATTGCATTATTACCTCGAGATGGCCTCGGTAATCCCACAACAAAGTCCATGGATATGTTTTCCCATTTCCACTCTGGAACTGGTAAAGGCTGAAGCATCCCTTTCAGTAACTGTCGCTCTGCTTTAACCTGTTGACATGTCAAACACTTCACAGTAAAATCAGCAATATCTCTTTTCATTCCATCCCACCAGTAATACTCTCGCAGATCTCTGTACATATTAGTACTGCCAGGATGAAAAAACAACTCATTCTTCAACTGTGAATCACAAGGCACACATAACCTCTTCACAAACCTCAAAACACAAACACAAACTTATCCAAGAACTCATGGAAAATTTTATTCATAAGGTCCATGAATACAGTAGGTGCATTGGTTAACCAAAAAGGCATAACTACAAATTCATAATGGACATATCTAGTACGGAACACAGTCTTCGGAACGTCTACTTCTTTTACTTTCAACTGATGGTACCCCGACCTCAAGTCAATCTTCGAAAAATACTGAGCTCCGTGGAGCTGATACCACTTCATTCGATGGCCCAACTTCTGCTGAAGTTGATGCAAATGATTTTACCACCCCTTTATGCTTATAGTCTAGCTGCATTCCCCCAGTTGAGTTCTTCGTTGGACACTCGTTAGCATAATGACCCATTTCATTACACTTAAAACATTTTACCGTTGGCTTTTCATTTCCTACTTGATCATCTTCCTTACAGTTACGAGCAATATGACCAGACTTACCACACCGAAAGCACTTAGCAGACTTGGATAAACATTCTCCAGGATGCATTTTACCACACTTCTCACAGGATGGATATTTGGTTTTCTTACCTCCTTGCTTCTTTGATGAATTCTTCCCCTTTTCCTGCCAACTAGACCTCTTATTCTGTTGTTTGTCATAGAACACCTGATCATCGGAAAACTCCATTTCCACCTTCTCCGCACATTGAACAAGTTTTTCATAACTTTTGAACTCACGAGAAGATAAAGCCCTTCGATACTTTGGATTTAACCCTGAGTAAAAACGGTGTATTTTACTATCAAGATCTCGTATGAAGTTTGGAGCATACCTTGCCAATCGAGTGAACTTTTCTTCATATGCAGCCACTGAATCATCCTCCTGCCTCAATTCTAGGAACTGTTTTTCCATCCTAAGACGAACCACCTTAGGAAAACATTTCTCAAGAAACATACCATTGAATTCGTCCTAGTGAAGATCCTCAGTCTCATCACTATCCCTTATATTTTTCACCATCGACCAACACTGATCAGCTTCACCTTCAAAACGGTAAACAACAAGACTAATCATTTGATGTTCTGAACACCCCATGACATCAAAAATCTTATCCAGTGCTTTAATCCACCCTTCATCTTTCACAGGGTCAGATGATCCTATGAATGATGGGGGATGTTGCCTCATGAAGTGTTCCACCACTGACATGTTCCTCTGTGGTTGATATGGCTGATCTCGTGCATGTATACCACCACCGTTTGTAGCCTGATTCAACTGTTCCATCACTGCAACAAACTGTTCAGTTCCGATTCCGACCATCTCAGGTTACTGATTTGGAAGGTTATCTTCCTCCTGATGTCGTCCCAACATAGCTTCTTTGTTTCCTCTGCGGAAAACCATTCTGAACACAGAAATATCTTAGGCGAAGCAACATGGTAATCCGTAAATGCTATATCATTTCAATCATATTATAATTTAACACTTTCTTATCTCCTAAAGTTGTCTAAACCGACCTTTGATACCAACTATAAGGCCCCAGCCTTAAACCTTACTTAATATTGAATTAAATGAATAATTCACATTGTGGATCTTTTCAGGCTTAGAGTTTTAGAGAATTAGAACATAACTATTACATCTTAAAAGATTACAAAGTAGACACTTCTACTAAGTCTCCATAAAATAAAAACTCTTAAAAAGAAAGATGTCTAGATTCCATGTTTTAGATAGCATGAATTTCCCTTGATCCCATCCTTGACCTTATTCCACTTTAAGTCCTATGAAAAAACATTTAGAAAAACTTGGGGTGAGCATAAAAAGCTCAGTAAGGGATACAAAAAGAATGAAAACTGTTAGTTTTTCAAACATCAACTAAACCATGTATACTATATCAAAGTAATACCTTCACCTTCGTGAAGTAGTAAAAAAAAAATCTTCACTGAATAAAGTATTATTACTTACCTTTTTGTAACCAAAGGATTACCATAAAACCCATATAAATAACAAATAACATATATAAAGGTAACTTGGGACATAAACATACTTAAGTGGAATAACCATACGGTTGACTTCCACACATATCACTTAATGGAATAGCCATACGGCCAATTTCCATACATACTTAATGGAATAGCCATATGGCCGACTTCCATACCCAATGCATTGGAGGTTATAACGTAACCACCCGTCCTGGTATTCAAGGCACCACCCGTCATATGGATTATAACGTAACCACCCGTTAAAATGTCCAAGTACCAATATAAAATCATAAAACATAAAACCAATATAAAGGAATGATAACATTTCCACAATTCAATCACAATATATCATAAATATATTGACATAATAGAATCATTTATCATAACCATTTTCAATACGAAAATACATAAAAGAGTATATGGTATTTATTTTATTTTAAAAACATTACGGCTTGTTGAGGAAGCCAAAGATCAAATAATACTCGCGGCGGTGGAAAAAGGTCGTTGTCACCGCGTACGTTAAAAAAACATTCCTTTTTGTCGTTTTGTAAAATGCTTCGTAGAAAAAGATTCCTTTTGTATAAAAGTAAAAGTCAAAGTGGTTTATACACCGTATAAAAGAAAGTTTTGTATAAAACGAAATATGCCTCAATGAAAGGAGATTGAGACGAAGTCCCTTACCTTGGGTCCGACTTGACTTGATCGTTCTTTAAAATCCTGAATAATAAACTTGAGTTAATTTATACTTGATTAAGAACCTTTTTAAAGTTCATTATTCCTTTTATATCACTTATTTCCATTTTATAAACATTATGTAACCATTTAAGTTAATAATGTTTGTTTTTTCAATATTTGGTTCTTAAGTCGAATGTTGCCTTCTTACAATTACATGTTGTTCATGTGGTCAAAAGTTCTTTATATCCAGAATGAAATTCCTGATTTGGATATCATATATATAATATATATCCAGAATATACATGTATTTATAATATTACATAATCATTTAGAGGTAATAAATGAAATGCACCGTTCATGGAGACGGTAAGCCGTACGTACGCATGAACGCTACTTTCATTTCTTTTTCATATTAGTGGAATTAAAACTAAATGAGAGGTATGTATATTTTAATTTCAGAATTATATTCATCATTTAGATATATCATTAATTATATATATACATTATATACATGTAATTTTAATAGTACATTACATTTGGGGATAAGAAATGAAATGCACCGTTCATGGAGACGGTAAGCCGTACGTACGTATGAACGCTACTTTCATTTCTATCTCATACTATAATGGAAAGAAATAATAATGATATAGAGGTATATTATAATTCCAGTATAAAATCATATATAATAACTTTATATCCATCCTTTACACGTCCCACATATGGTATTAACGAATCACATCACTTTGAGGGGGCGGTAGTCCGCAATTCCTTAAATGAAGATATCGCGTTTACCAATAATGGAAACCATAAAGGTATGCCAAAAATGAAAAATACAGAAGCTTAAAAAAACATAAACATATTATATATCATATATAAAAATAGTGACATCATAATGGCCACCCTTGAATGTGTTAAATGAGTATTGAACAATCATCGTTTCGGGAGGCAGAATTTCGCCATCCACGGAAACCGTATGTTCTTTAACCATTTGATGTAGTTTTGTGAGAGTGTAGCTCAAATAAATATTATAACAACATCCTATTATATTGAAGATACTGGTGTTGTTACAAAAGAAGTAAATAAAAAGACTTTAGAGGGTTGGAGAAGCAAAATAAAACAAATGAACACGAGAGAATGAATTACCTTTAAAAGTGTAACTCCCTTTTGATTTGAGCCTAAAGGCTTCCTTTGAAAGGATTCTACCCAAAGGGAATCCTCTAGGATGAGGAGAGGGATGTGGAGAGAGTAAATGGGTAGGTTTTGGCCGAGCCAAATGCTTGAGGAGTGTGTGAAATGAGGTAGAGGTGGGGGCCTTTTATAAGAGGAGAGGAGGGGCACTTTTGGAAAGTAAAGAAACATTACTTTATTTGAAAATGTGTTTCGGTTTTAAAAGGTCCCACATTGATATTATTAGTGGATAAGGTGATAAGAGTTCGAAATCCACTCATCCGATTAATTTTGGCCATGTGTAGGTTTTATATTTTTCATTTTCTTTCCATTTTATTTAAATCATCAAATAATGATGTCATCGCTGCATCATTATTATGTCATATATAATTTAATTTATTTAATGTCTAAAAATTATAAAAAAAATACTATGATGTAGGAAATATTTTTATCTTTCCAATTACTATTTATAAAAAAAATTGGGACTTGTATAACCCCACTGAAAAATTATTTTAGTAAAACAATTTATGTTAGTGTCATTTTCACTTTAACATTAAATAAAAATATATTAATGTCATTTTCCAACTAAAGTGGCTCCATGGGGTCCCAAAGTTGGCCCATGGATTTTCTTGGTCGGCCATGACTCACCCAATAGGTTTAGGACAAGTGTCATGGTGTTTTCACATTCTTATAATCCTATTTTTACCTTAAACTACTCTAATTACCTCTAATCGCGATTAAGAAATTAATAAGTTACTATTCACCAAAAAATTATTATAATCTCATTGAACCACATTTTACTTCTTAATTACAACCATGTATGTCAGATTTTTAAAATTCAATACACATTAGTGGTAAACATTCATTTAACTGAAAAATCAGTTTGCTTGATTACCACTTAGTGGTTTCACTATTCATCAAAAATTGAAGTTTTTCAGAAAATTACCAAAAATTCACCCTAAGCTATATTTGATATTCCGAATTCAAAAATGAATTCCATTTTAAAAAATTCAAAACATATAAGTAAAATTAATTAATTTAATAATTAATTCCCTTTGTCATGACAAATAGCGTGTTTTTGTGAAACAATAAAGATCAAAAGATTGACACCAGTTTAAGTCCAATTTCAAAGTGAAATTGATTCCAATGAACACCATTGGATTAACTGGTAAAAATATTTTCTAATTTCACTTTAAAACCAATTAAAATAATAATTTATCATATAAATAATTTAGATTAAAAAGAGGTTTTGAATTAAAATACAACATTTTTCACTATTCATAAAAAATGAACTTTATCAGAAAGGTACCAAAAATTTACACAAAGTAAATTTTGATGTCCCGATTATAAAGAAGAGTTATATTTGGTCCAAAATAAATTATAAGAGTGTTCAAAACATTATTTAATTAAGGTTCACCATTAAAAGGTGATAAGTGAACCTTTAGTGAAAATTAGAGTATATATGCCCTAAAATTGAACTCTTTCCGTATTTTAAGCCTTTATCTTTTATTGGGTAAATGTAAAAACATTTAAAAACATATATAATCATATTTTAGTTATTTATATCCATTCCCGCCAGTACAACGGCTACTCGTTAACTAACATTTAAAATAATATTATTTTATTACTGGTGTGCTACGTAAGTTTCAAAGAAACTCATCGTTGCGTATCGGGTACGCTATCAAACATAGAAACCCCTTTAAAATAAAATTAATATTTAATTTGTAAATAATAATAAATATTAAAATTCTTTATTCTTTATTTACCTGGGATGTTACAATTATTATCCACCTTTATATAATATTTAGATAAAAATGTTATATAGTTTTGAAAAATGAGTGGAAAACATGGTATGATATTCATGGATGTCTAAATATTGATTTTACTGATGATCTATAATGGATAGATATTTATGAACATTCTAGTGATTCATTGAATGAATATGGAATAAATTTCCCACCTCATTAATGAATTCAAAGGAAATTGGAAGAAATCATTATAGAGAGAAGTAGAGGTAACTCTACCAGACCTATGCCATCATTTTGGATCTATGGAAAGAGGTTTCATCTCAAGAAGGTTTTTCATAAGCAAAAAAGGAATTTTTTGAAGATCTACTTTACAAGGATTTAATTCTATATACCATATAGATGATAATTGTTCTAATCTACTCCAGTATGTATAAATTTTAGTGGAATTCTAGGGTATAAATTCTAGTGTATATTTCTCCTATACCACTGAAATGGGATACATATTGAATTTTATGTTCAGAATATTTAGAATATTTCATCTGGTTGATAATTAATATTTATAAATTTTATGTAAGATCGATGTAAAAATCTTATTGAAGGATGGTAGTGTCCTTGATATGAAAGGCGTCAAACATATTCCATGTCTCCAGAAAAATGTTTTTTTAGTAGTAATGTTAGATAAATTTATTTATGGATTGAAATTTACAAATAGAGTGTTGAAAATGACATAAATTTACTTAGTGATTGATATAGGTCTAAAAATTGGTGCACATAGGGAGTGGTTTCTCCCTCTCACCTCTCTCGAGTTAGGGTTTCCCCATCGGAGCTTAGGCGGGGGAGGCCTGAGCTTTTTGGACTCATCTCCCACCTTTCCTCTCTTCACCCATATCCTTCCCCACCATCTCCATGATGTTTTACTTTTTTTTCTTGTTTTCCCCTCTCATCAACTCTCTTTCATTTCCCTCGGTTTAGTTCTCGATGATGTCTCTCAATGATATTCTATTAATCACGACGACTGTGGTCTTATGTTGAAGTCCCTGGTCGCTTTAACCCAGCTCTAACCTCGCATTCCACCACGCCTACCTATGTCGGACCCAGAGTGATAGTTTCATTGTGGTTTTGGGATTTGCAATTCGGCAGTCGGTGGTTTTTTAGGTACTCTTGATTCGGTTCTCTCTTGTCTCTAGTTTCACCCAATTGGGTTTTCGTCATCGTAAGCCATCGACCATTCGTGTCTCTGCCTTGACCTCAAGTCTATCTACCACTCTCCTTGTCGTATCTGGAGCGGCGATTTCTAGATGTTTTGGTATGTGGGGTTTGGCGGCCGACGGTCCTTATCGCGCGGCCTGATTCAGCGTCCTTATTTAATGGAATTCTGGTTTCTCTTCCTTTGATGCTACATCAACTTCAATAGTGGTTTGGTTTCAGATTTTCGGCATTCTTCATCTTTTTTTGACGAAAGTGTGTTCAGCTCTTCTACTAGTTGTTCTGGTTCCGTTTTTCATTTCTAGTATATTTTGGTTCTTGTTTGCTCCGGCCGTCAGTTTGTTCACGACTGTGATGTGTCACAGCTACAACTGATTTCAATGGAATCTGGCACTCTTGTGTTGTGTTTTAGACGAAAACATTGATGGAGGACGAAAAAGTTCTTGTTTGGTGTTTTGGACGTCGATGGCATCGATGGCAGTGGTGATGACAATAATATGAATGTGGTGTTGTGTGATGGTAGTGGTATTGTGTGATAGTTGTGGTGATGGACGGTGATGATAATGGTTGATGGCCATCAATCTTTTTTGGTTTGGCACTGGTTCATTGGGGAATGAAGAGGAGGTGGTGAGATGGTTTTCGGGGGCTTCAATAGGCTCCGATGTTCTCCGATGGTGTGGTGGTGAATGACGACGTTGATAGCAGCGATGGATGGTGACGATGACAGGGGTACTCATGATTTGGGTGGCAGGTGACTTGACTTCGGCAGATGTAGGTGAATCTATTCATGATCTTCTCTATTGTAGTGAAATGTTTTGAAATTTGAACCTTTTTTCCAGTTCCTGGTCACCCATAATGCTATTTTGGAAAATCAAATAAAAATAGATTTTGTGGTGCGGAAATTTCGGTGCAAATAATCTGATTAAAAGTGTAGTGGATGCTACACTATATAATTTCAACCTTTGGATCCATATTTTTCTTAGTACATCCTTTGTAATCTCAGAGAGATAATTATAAATAATCATGGGTAAAAAATAATTTAGAGTATAGATAATTCAAACCTAAATATTTGTGAGAGTTATATACTTGTAAATAAGAGGTAGGTTAGATTTTACATGAGCATAAGAAAATCAAAATTCAAGACTCGATAGCTTGTGTATATGGATATCTAGGGAACTAAACAAGCTAAATATCACAGAGTTTCACAATATTTTATGACATTTAATGATGAATTATTTATGAAAGTATGGTTTATTTCAAAAAAACATTAGTCAAAATTGATTGGAGTATTATTTTAATAGAAATATTTGGCCAATAGGGAAACTAAGAGAACATTGAAGAGTTTGACATCAGACAATAGTGGTGAGTTTATTGAATGAATTTTATGAAACTTCCTAAAAAACATAGGAATTAGATATGAAATATTTGAACCTATTATTCTAAAAAAATATTGTATCTTAAAGGATTAACTGATCATTTTTTAAAAGATCGTGACACATGAATCTACTCTCTGAAATACCAATTTTATTTTTAGTGAAACAAATAAACTCATATGCTTATATAATCAAAATAATCCCTTTATAACTCATATTATAAAGCTTAAATAAGAACTTTATACCATTAAAAAACTACATTTTTCTCAACTCAAAGCCTTAATGAATTTATTCTTTGAGCATGTTGATGGAAAATATTAATATAAGCTTTAATAAAAATATAATTCATGTTTCATTGTGTCTATGGGGATGAAATTTTTTTATTTACACATTGGGATAAAAAAATAATTAGACCCTCAACAGTATCAATGTTATCTTTAATGATAATTATTTTTTATGAAAATGAAAAATGTATAGAAATAAGTTTCTGAAAAAGTGAAAACATCTATCAATTTTGATCTGAATAACTAATCTGGATAATTTTAAATTCTAAATAATTTAGATAAATCTCAATCAATAAGAATTTTCCAAATTAAATAGGAATATTCAGAGACAAGTATTACTATTAGTTTAAGAATTATATCTATGGACAAAAAATATAAAATTTCACGAACCAATGAATCTTGGTTAAAATTTTTGGGTGATGAACTTTTAGATGTTGTAATTCTACAGAAATCAGAGCTGTAATCATAATTAAATATAATAATTAAGTGTCATAAATATGATACTGAGATTTTATATATTTTAGTTGATGTGGGAGAAGAATAAATCCTTGGAGATTTCGGTGACCTAAAATATTTAAACAAGTGGATGTTGGATATAAAGGTTTAATTTTATTCACTATATGAACAACACATTTGAGTTTCTGAGTTTACCACCCGGTAAAATGACACATGAATATAAGATGGTGTTTTGGTTAAAAGATGATTTTGATAGAAGGAAAAGGTATCATGAATGGTTGGTTTTCAAATGGTTTTATCAAAATAAAGGTATTGAATTCTGTAAAATATTTCTATGGTAGTAAGAAATACTACCATTTAAACCATGCTATGACTGGTTACATTTAGATGACTAAATCATGCATGAACAGATGTGAAAATTTCTTTTCTTCATAAGTATCTAATTGAATAAATATATAGTATGACACATGAAAGTTTTATAGATTAATGGAGTCATCACATGGTGTGAAACTCGAGATTATTATATGTGATTTAAAATAAGAAGTAAGGTATTAAAACTAGAAATTTGACTCGGTTATCAAAGTTAATGGTTTCAAGGGAAGTAACTCAAACCATTTTATATACTACAAGGAGAAAATTATAGTTATTTCATCAATTTTCTATAGTATGTTGATGACATGTTACTTGTGCATCTATAAATCAAAAGGATTTAGAGGATAAAGATGGAATATTTTTTAAAGACTGAAATGAAATAAAATAGATAAGAAAATATGATATTGGAAATGGGGATTGAATGAGATTTTAAGGCAAAAAGTGTAGTTCCATATCATATATTGTATATAGAGATCATATTTGGAATATTTGTGATGACTAGATGTAAACCTATCACAACTTCACTTTGTAGTCAATATAAACCATCATAAGATTATGTACTATGAATGTAAGTAGAGGAAAATCACATGGAGAGAGTAAAATGTGCATCAGTTATAGGTAATATCATATATTAAATGGTGTGAACTCTACCAAATACATCTCATTTATTATGGGCGGTTTTATGATACATTGAAATCAATGTAAGGATCATTAACAAGTCATGAATTGGACTATCAATTACTTAAATGAAATAAATAATGTTTCTCTTTTTTGCTGAAGATGATTTATTATAAATTTGCATTGATGTAGAATTTCATAGTGACTCAAACCCATGAATGATCACAACTTGATATGTTTTTATTTTATCTAGAGAAATGATCATCTAGATATTTAATTCACAGCCGGTGATTTTACACTTGATAATAGAATAATACTATATAGAGTTAATATAAGCAATCAATGAAATTCTACCATTGTGGTGAAAAGTTTAGGATCGTTAATATATCATAGAATGTGGACTAATATAGAATGATAGAAAAACTATAATACATCTAGATAAATAATTGTTCCATGTAATTATAAAACACATCAATCTAATATAGAATTTTATTTTAAAAAAATTGGAGGATAGATAGAGAGAGTTTCAAAAGGTAGATACAAGATAAAATTTGTTATTTGTGTTCACCTAGTTTTCAATCCATGAGTGTCTGAGGATACAGTCTACCTTATTTTATTTGGGTAAATAAAGGGAAATAAAGTATAATTACACATTACAAATGAAAAGGGTTATCTTTTGAAAAAGTATTTGAGGGTGTCGTGGAAGTCCAAGAAGTAGTATTCAAGTTGGAGATTATTAGAATTATGTGAATCACGATTAATTTCAAGTGTAATATTATAATATTTATAATATATGTTAGACCCTTTTATTATGTGAAGGCATTAAAAATATACTTTATGGGTTTGGTAATTTTTTTTATTGGAAGTTTTGTTTTTCGGATAGTTTACTGGAATAATAATCAATCAATTTAAAGTTAATGTGGATAAATCAAAGAAATTTTAGTAGGAGATAGATCACCAAAATAAGGGTTGTGTTTACATTATAATAAATCTCCAAATGGTTTTAATGACAATGTAGTGATTTATAATATATTTTTTCTTTTACTAGTTATTTGAATTTAGATTAAGGAAATCCATAGAGTGTCAAAATTTAAACAATGTGCCAAATGGATGCCTACATTTATAGGATGTTAGTGGAACCTATTGATTGAGCGAGATACTCTATAAAAAGCAGTGAGTCCACCTACTTATCTGTTCATTCATTCATTTTATTTACTTGAGTTAGTGATTTTTGTGGATTCCAAGTCACAATGATTGTAACATTATACTTAATATAAAATTAAATATGGTGATGCATCTCCCCATGGATATAAGATGAACATCCATACCACATAAATATTTTGTCATTTATTTTACATTATTTAATTTCATTTCATGTATTAAATGTGTGAATTATTATTGAGATAGTAGGAATGGGTAAAATTAGATTCATAAAGAGATTTGTGAGAGGTATTTTATCCATCTTCTAGTGTATTAATGTTCAATGAGTCATTTTGGCACTAGTTTCCACCAGTGTCGTTATGGTAACTAAACTCTCTATGTGAGATGTTTTTCATGAGATTCCCAATAGTCATTAAATTAAATATTTTCTGTCTAATGAAACCATAATAGAGTTAAAACATAAATTAATATTGATATTTTAAATTATCATTGTCATTATCAAAATTAGAATCAATGTAAATCTTTATAATATTCTCTTATTCTCCTTTAATGATAAATAATACATCTTTATTCATTTTAAATTTCAATAAAATCATTTTTCCAACACACAATGACTCATAGTGATTTGATTAATATCAAATGATTACACTCAAATAATTATATATAAAGTTTCAGCTACATTAGAAGACATACTTGATTATTCCTATTACCAAAGAATAATAAATCTCATTCATATAATTCATTACTGTATAAATATAAAAATATTGATAATTCATATAACATAAACTATAAAATAAAAGTAAAATCATCATTCTTAGAGTTCCCCATGCTAAACCACATTAACCCTTTATAAATATTTATATTTTGAGTTAAATCAAGAATCCTCTCAAATCTATCTCGATTGATCTTCATAATCACTATGTAATTTCTTTCATCCATTTAATTCATTAAAAATACTTTTCATAACCAATATATTAAATAATTTAATTAAAGTATTTAAATTTTTTATGGGTAGTATATCATTTTCATAAAACACCATAAATATGAAAATTCTCCCAAAACACCACTTATTTAAACAAGATTTATATCTATTTTTGATGAAATATAAATATTTTATTACATCATAAAAATATATATATCAACTCTAAGATGATTTTAGAAATCTACAAATCGACTTTTTATAGCTTATATAATAGTGTAACACCATTAAAATCTTTAAAACCTTTGGTTTTATCATATAAAATTCCATGAAAAGATTACAATTATTGAAATTAACTTTAATGTCCTTCATTATAATCTCATAATCATAATAATATTATATGATAAGTAAAATCTAAATTAAATTTATCAAAGATAATAGTTAAAACTATTCTCCAAATTCATCACCTTGAATTTTTTTATAACACTATTCTTTAAAGAGACCAATATATGTAGACACACTACCACCCAAGTCAGTTTTATTTTAGAAAACCCGCTTAAACTCTATGTGTTTTACCCATTTATATGGTTTAACCAATTTAAAACTCTAATTTATTTACACATAGTCCAATCTGAATCTCATCACCTCTATTCATTATTATAGTCTCAACTCTTGAATTGTACATAATTGGTGGTAGGTTTTTCTTATGTGAACTCAACCAAATGAACAATTTTTTATAATAATCCTACATCCCTCAGCCACTTGAGGAATCCAATCATACCGATGTTTGTTTTTTGGTATTTGAATCAGTTTATTTTCAAAAAAAACATATGAAAATAACTCATTTTCTGTCTAATTAACAATTTATATTTACTGGAATTAATAATTAATCAGTTCAGTACACCCCCCCACTCACTAATTCGTCAACTAATATATTCCTTCAAAAGAAATACTTATGTATGATCCAAAAAAAATTATTTAAATGGTATAATAGAGTTAATATCCTTTGATTTCTTTATAATACATTACAAATAAACAGATATTAGAATTTAATCCAAGTTTATATGAAATATTACAAATCATTTCACAGAAATATCAATAAATTAATGTTTTAATGTTTCTCAATCCGTAACTTTTCTAATTTCCATGAAAATATCATAGAAAGGATATAATTAATTATGAAGGTGGATATTTTAAGATAATTTACCTAGAAATATAGAAGAAAATCATATTGAATAATTTTATTTTGAAATATATCTAACAATGTGTAATTCATAATTTAAATACACTATACTATAGAGCTGTATCTAGAGGTGTGATTTGAAACATTTCCACAATATTTTATAAGTTCAGTACACCCTTGAATAGTTTATTCCCCACCTCAATCTGATCTATATATGTTAATAGTTTTACCAATTTTGAATATATACTTCAGTTTTTAATACATTGAACACTATAATGTTTTTTAATATGTTATTCATAACAAACATATAACCATACAAACTAAAATCATCAATAATTTTTAATTTTTATTAATAGTTACCATATGTTTTTGTATGCATTGGCCTACATACATCATTATATATTAAGTCCAACAGTCCACCAATCAATTCACAATTTTCACTAAATGCGAGTTAAAACTTTTTCCAAATAATCATGATCATCATGTGACTAATGATTTATAATAAAATTATTCTAGTAATTCATATTTATTTCTTACAAATAATATTTTTATTAACATGTATTAGATAAAAAATCCAAATTTAATTGTTATTTTAGTCAGTTACATTTATCTTGTACATTATAACTTTATAAAATAGATTATACATGCTTAAAATATATATCAACCATTAAACATGTTTCTTATGTTATGAAATGTATCATTCAATAATTCCCAATAACTTATATCATTAATACTAAAAGAAAATAATTACCTTTATAAATAAGAAACAATATTCAAATTTATATTTATAAAACAATATTTGTAATTATTATCAAAATATTAGATTAATTTACTATGTATATATATATAATATATAAATACCTCTAATGAAACTATTATATCTCTATTTACAAACATAGATGTAATTAAATTAAAATTAATTTTTTCATATTTTTTAGTTTATAAATATGATTGCATATGTGTGTCAACCAACTGGTATCAAGTTCCCTTGTGTTAGAATTGGAAAAAATATATTTTAATAATATTCAATTATTCAAAATAATTTTGAACATTTATATAGATGATAATACTTCTCATTTAATAATAGAAATTTATAAATAATTAGTAATTAAATTATTTTTTAAATTAAATTTTAATCTATAATAAAATTTATTTTTTAATAGATTGTCATAATTTAAAATTATTTAATAATGTCTTTTATTTTATATAAATTTAGAAAATTTATGACTCTGTGCATCATATTTATTAATTTTATAAGATAAATATTTCAATAAAATTATATATTAAAGTATAAAATCATATTTTTTATATCTTATATACTTCATGGATAGTTAAGAAAAGAACACCATTCCCAAATTCATCTAATGAATTAACTTGAATCCACTTTTCTGAGCATCGAGTCTTTATTGGATCACTCAATCAAGTGAAACCCAAATATCAAAATATAATATGGGAATATAATCTGATTTGGGTAAACCATTACCAGCATGCCTAACATGTGTTAATTAATGTCCTTCCAAATTTTATTTGGCCTACCATTTTGGAAGATTTATGTATTGAGTTGTTTATGATTTTTCAGGAATATAACACATTAGTATATTAATATATCTTAATGATATCACCATTTCATATAATCATATTATTCAATTTTTATGTATATTAATTATATTAATGATTAATCATATGTTCCTAAAGCATTCGAACAAATTAACATGTATCGTTCGCGTTAACATGTAACTCATAAATATTTAATGACTTATATTATATATACTTATCATTACAATATCATTTTTTATATGATACGTATCTATATCCATCCCATGAATGAGGTATTTGAAGCTATTTCATGTAATTTATTAAAACATTATAAACCGAATATTATTTTCAAAATCATTTGGGGTGATACAGGTAACCAACCCCTTCTTTCTTAATATAATCACAATCCATGGTCTAATATAAGTTTGACCCAAAGTCCCTTAATCCATAGATCCTTACATAATAAGTATATTATTTCTAATAATATCGTAAAAATATATATGTATAAATGATTATAATAAATATTAATTCTATAAATATAACATAAAAATTATTAGTTTTAATGAACCAATAATAAATATTATATTTTATCTAGCATGATACTATATAAATTGAAAACGTAATTAAACAATGGGATGAACCACATTTAAAAGAAAAAATACTCAAGGTTAAATTGTTGAGAATTATACCTCATACTATTAGAAGACCTACGTCTTTGGTAGGCATGATCTACTCAATTTATAAAATTTATTGATCTATACCTCCAAATATATTCAAATTCCATATTCATGATGTTCTTCCTAAAGTGTTGTGATATTTTTGGAATCACCGTAACTACCATAATTATAAGGGTGAGAACTATTCTAATCAGAACATATTAATATACCATGAGAAACCTCTTACATGGAAGTTCATACCCCCATTAGTTGGATTTAGTGGATTTATATAATAGTTACTAATATTTCCCATGTAGCCACAATTATAACACTCTTGATATTGTGTTGTATTTTCCATTTTCATGTGTTCCAATGAACTGAATCTCAAGAAACAAGGTTGTGTAAAATGATGTGGAGGGAAATAAAATGACCATGTGGATTGATTATATGGTTCCCATTTACCCATATCATAGTTATACCTTCTATGTTCTTCTTAATATTGTAGTTTCCATTTATTTTGAGGAGGGAATGGTGTTCCTTACACTGAAATTAAAAGTGTTTTCTTTCTCTTCCATTAGAGAAATATTTACCATGTTTATGTATTACAGAATGTTTAACATCACTAATTGAGAATGAATATCTGACTTCAAACCCCCTTTGAACATAAGAGACTTTATTTATTTACTAGATTTGACTTCTAGTGAAAATAAAAAGTATTGTAGATATGGATATATACTCTATAACAGATAGTTTTCATTACATTAGTTTTAATTTATATTTAACAGATAGATATAACCATTTCTATGACATAGACTCAATCATATACATAAATGGAATCAATTTTGTTTTATCCAAGGCCCTGAAGAAATAAAATTTTATTAATTTTCTTAATCTATTCTTATGTTTAATTAGGTATCGAATCACCCAAAAAGATAGGTGGGTGATTCCTTTGGAATTCTAGTGGGTGGTCCACATGACTTGGTCCCATAGGATGATTTTTTATTACCAAAACATGAAACATTTCAATAATTCTTCAGACTATATATTTATTCCTATGTGGTTTAGGGTGAACTACATTCTCAGCAGCATCTGTATGTTGGTTTTTGGGTCTCTAAACTGGTGGAATTTTCCTATTATCATGTAAAAATCACCTCTTCATCATAAAATTAAGAATCTTCAAAATACATTTTTCATTATAATATAACATAATATTAATAATCATAAAATATCACATGAATGGTATAATCCTACTTCGATTTATACAAATGCAATATGAAATAGACCAGGAAACCCAAGCAAGACACTAAGAAAAGAACATGTTTGCTAATATTTCATATAAAAAAAGAAAGATAAATAAAAAGTGGTTTCCCATTACATACATAAACCTAGGTAGTTAATATAATGAACATTATGAAGTTTTCCCATATCATTCATACACACACCATAGAAATTCGTAACAGATTCACCTTCCTCAAACATGTCCATTAAATAGTCTATACTAAGAAGCTGTATCCAACCCTCTACCCCAAGACAAATCTTGGAAGTATAATCCAATGATCCCTTACTTCATCACAATAATCCATGTTCTTAAAAAAATCCCCTTATATACACCATAAACTTATAAAACCATTTCACTCCAAGTTCTCATGCCTAAGAGAGTTCTTGAAAAAAATCCCTATTTTTTGAAATTAATAAACCAAATAATGGGTGATGGCCACAAAATTTTTTTTCAAATCCTTAACACATGGTTTTTTTAAACAAATTTTACAAAAAAATACAAATCACAAACTAAAATTTTAATTTTAGAAAAAAAAAAGTTCTTTAGATTTCTGGATGGATGACATTGGGAGAGAATCCAACTACCCCTAATTTGTTTGTCATGAATAATTGTTACACTACACATAAATTCTGGATCCCCTTTACATTCATTTGAATCCCTAGGTCCACTGGACATACATTCATCTAAATAATTCTCCAAAATTAATATTACCACCAAAATATCTTAGTTGGAGCCTGGTGTTTTATTTGTAATTAAGGATAATTATTAAGAATCAATGGGATCTATACATAAAAACATTGGCAAGAAATATAAAAATTAATCTCTTTTAATGAGAGTTCATTATATAAAAATTTGAGATAGCCACATATACTAAAATTTAGTATCAAAAAAATATATAACTTAAAACCCATATAGTCCATAAACCACATTTACTCCAAATAAATGTTTAATGCTTTGAACGTCCTTAAAATATTTCCATCAAATTTACCACTGGACAATTTTATCCTTAAATAGTTATTCACATTATAAACCAACTCTTATAACCATATTCTGACTCCCATTCAACTTCATACTCCTAACACTTCTTGAAATCTGACATAAAACCTCATTAAATTAAAAGAAACAATATAAAATGGTATTATATCCCAAACTGTGGATGTCACAAAATATCACGTGAAGTATTGACTAACTAAATTTTTATTGGATCAATCATGCTAATGTACCAGTGAGACTGTGAAAAAATCATGCGAGTCTAGCTCTTAAAAATTCATAAAATGATTTTATATACATAATCCTAGTAATTTCTTGGATTAATTGAAGAACTTGAAAATTTAAAAATATTTTATATAATGAAATTTGATAATAAATCGAGTTACATACCCAAGACAGTGTCAAATGAAATATTTATTTAGTTTTTATTCATTTATATTATCTAATGTTTCAAATTAAAATATATTTTAATCAATGAAAATTTTATTTTAGATTAATATAATTTTTTAAATAAAAAATTTATCTCTAAATATATTTTAAAAACGATGGTACTTGTAAAAAAACTAATATTAAAAAATTTATTATTATTTTTAAATATTATTTTAATTTTTTTTAATATAATACACATGTTTTTAGAATAAAGGAATAATTGTTATGAAAAAAAATGTTTGAAGTATTATAATGTTTAAAAATTGATTTTTGGCACATTTTTTAATATTAAAAAAATAATATGTGGTATCATCCATTAAGTTATGATTAATCACATTGTCTTTCAGGGTCTATATATATTTATTAGTATAAATGTGTGATGAAATTTAATGCTTTGACAAGGTAATTTATATTTTGCATGATATAATGTAGAATGAGATTATTTCATTTGTTAAAATGATCAGGATAAAGGTTGAATATTCATAATCATTTTGGGTATAAAAAAGAAAATAATTATTTATAATCTTAACCAGATTCAAAGTGATCATGTGTTAGATTATCCTATTGATGAACATTTATGATATTTAAATTTTAGTATAATCATAATTTTTAATCATTATATATAATATTGTTATGAAAAAAATAAATCCAAATTAATTTATCTCTCAAAAATAATCACACAACCTTATATAAAATGTTGAGAAAACATATTAAAATAAGAATTCCATGTAATAAACCACCTTGAAAATATACCTTCATTACTAATGAATAATGGAATAATTCCTTAGGAATATTCCTATTTTATAGGGTTTGGATATTATCTTTTATGTTTACACATGAAAATTGGGTTGATTTTAACTTTATTAAAACTAAGCTCCTCGTGTGTAAATTTAGTAAAAATTTTAACATGAGGAATCCATTATTTAATTATATCAAAACATTTTCAAGGAAAATACTTTTTGATAAAATAAATATTCATCTAATTATTATTAAAGGGAATATAATCATCATTATCTGAATTTTAAAGATAACCAAATCTAGTAGGAATTTAGGAAAACTAATAAATTATACTTCAAGAATATATACAAATTTTTCACAAATAAAACCTATATAAAAAATATTTACCATAATAATTTCATATAAACTAAAAAATAAAATAAAAGGTGTAATATTTCCTTCAATAGTCTCTATTATAAATACCATGATTTTTAATCCAAGACTCCAAATATTTAAGCAACCATTATGTAAATAATATCATTATATTCATTGTAGTGAATGTATAGGGTGTGACTGTGAAAAACAATGTAGGATACCAGAAGTTGTTCACGAACATATCACAATATCAAATATAAAATAATGTGAAATGAATATTATGTTATTGAAAAATCATATAATTTAATTAAAAAAACATTTAACAAATAATAATTAATTTAACCTAAAATTTTCTTATCAAACCACCACATAAACTGAAATTACCTCATTTGGGGCTCGATTGAAAGATAAATTTATAACTTGGGAAGTATCTTCATGATATTGACTCAAAGGGAAAATCCCATTATGATAGTTTTCAATGGTTGTACCCTAGTGTAAAATTATAGTTTTAGTGTCTTATAATATCCTCACGATTATATCATGTTGGAGAAACAAATATGATCAGCTTCTATTGCCATACTAAATGGTTTTGAGTGTCGTAAGAGAGTGTACAGTCTCATGAAGGGTCATTATATGAGGTAAAGGAACATTGACAACATCCTCCGTTGGATATGGGTGATCATGGAATAACTAAATTGGCCAAATCATTTCAACTCATGCATTACCTAGAGTAGTATCCATCTTGTAAACCACTAGAATGGTTAGGGTTGATGACAAATAAAAAGAATCATACCAAATATACATAGTAATTTTGTTACATTTAAAAATTACATTATGATACACCATTTGTATACATAACCAATTATCCATATTAATATATGTTTTATAATAGGAATGCATGAAAAATAACATAATAATATTAAATCATAACTTATTGTTAAAACTTAAACTCTGTATCTTATGTTCACATATCAAAATAGTTATTCAATATAGTAATGACAGTAATATAATATTATAAGAAACTCAATATAGAAATATTAGATCAAATAATCTTGAATTTATCACAAAAATATCAATTATCAAATATCTATAAAAAATAATAAATTGAGTATCACATTTTATAAGAAAATATCATTTAATTTATTACAAAATCATAATCCATGATCTTACTTTCAAAAAGTTATAGATAAAATTGGCATAGAATTCATAGATTATTATAATCAATTCCATGTGTTCTTTGAAACTAAAAAATTAAATCACAATATATCAATTTGAATTACATATGAGAAAAAACATTAACTAGTATCATTTATTTAATCTAGACAAATAATCAACTCACACATATCCATGTTCATTTTAAGTGATCACATCAATTAATATTTTATTTTATTTAACCCTATGTTCCAATTCCAAATATTGAATTTTAACATGTAGAAATATTGAGTAACTAAATTATTAGAAGATGAAATTTATCTTTAATTTAAGAAAAACATTTATTATTTTCATAATAAGGTACATGATTTTTTTAAAATTTTATAAACTAATTATATCTATTTATTTATTTCTTCTTAATAATGTCCTCCATACACACAATGATTGAATCTCTCTTTATGATGTACACAACATATTCTACCAGAAGAAATGATAGTGTTTCATTCATATTATTCAATGTGATTTTGTTTATAAAAATATGATCACAATTGATAATCACATAGATATTTTTTATAACAAATTTCCTAGTGTGATCAATTAGAAACAATCCCCTAAAACAATACATAATTTGTTCTGGATTTGGTAGAATAGAAATTTTCAATATATTATCCTATAAATTAATTTATAAAAATATTGACACCATGATACCCAATTAGATCACATTTCTAATAAGTTATCATACAGGATGAATAAGGTACAATCTCTTTAAGCAGTATAAAATTATTCAACCTTTAAAATAATATCTATCTTGGATATATTAGCCTATAATAATTTACTTTTAATAATAATGAAACTTTGAATACTTGTTTAATACCTCTTTATTAAATCTCTAATACCCCCACATACTTTTTTACAGGAAATATCCATAAAAGTATAAGATATGTTAGGATCAATATACCAAAAAAATAAATATTTCTCAATGATATCACTCCTTGAATCACATAGAAACTAAATCAATTGATTAGTCCTAAATATTTTCTAAAAAATAATGATTTTTTTTTCAAACCACCTTAAATAAAATGATAAAAAAATAAAATTATTGGACTTTACAACATCTCATAGATGTGGTTATACTTCCATATATGGAACTATAATTGAACAATGAATGGGGATTATTATGGAGAGAAGATCAAAGGAACATAATGATGAGAAAAAATACGGGTGAGAATGTTATAGAGTTATAGAGAGAGAGGGAAAGAAATTATTATTTCATTTTATAATTCTTGATTGTTTTTACCATCCCCCTATTCCCTTTCCACCTCAAATTATTTACATACATTTTTTAATAATCATTATACCCTTTCTTATTTTTATACAGGTATTATATCATTATTATTATTTTAAACCCCCAATGTGTTGGGAACACCCCACTCCATGTATAATTATACCAAATACAAGAAAAACAACAATAATAGTAAATATAATAACAATAATATCAACAATAATAATAATAATAATAATTATAAATAATAATCATAAAAATTCAATTTTCTTACATATTGACTCTTTATTTTTAAACTCGCATTATATTACCATAATCCAAATTCAAACATCAACTCTATAAAATTAATTATTTCAAAATTCTATTGAACATAGAAATTATAAACCATTAATATTAATTATTCTTAAAATATTAAATTATTTTTTATATACAAAGAATTTTATATCAGACATATCTACTGATTATTTATTAAACTATATTATTGTGAATATCATTATAACCTAATTTTCCATCCATAGATTCGTCATTCCAAACAAATCCAAATAAAATATTAAATTAAATATATGATTAAATTAAAATTATTTATTTTACAACGTTGATAAATTTTAAATATCAAATTATTTATTTAAAATGTTAATATATTTACTAAATCAATATTTTTCAAGTCTTAAAATTTTAATTTGTTATAATCCCCCAAAAATAAATTTCTATCTTCCATAAAAATAAATCAAGGTTTTTATTAAATTATTATTCAATGTAACTCTATATATTCAATTTATTTCATTTTAGAAACCAATTAAATTTACTTCAAATAGAATTCCCATAAATTTTTAAACATTCTCTTATATGATTAGTCTTCTTCAAAACTACCCAGGGGATACCCATAATATGAACATTATAATATCAAAATATTTATTTCAATTTAATTATTAATAAATCTATGATAACCTTAAAATCACTTATATAATTTTCCTTAAATCTCTTTAAGGGACCATATGATGAAACCAACAAGATATATATCATAAAATTAAATAATTATGCTTCTTTATGTTTATATTAGTTGAAAAAATTGATTGGAGATCAGACATATACTCAAATAGAAATTTGTATCTACACATACCCAACTAGTTGAATTAGTTTTATATTATTTAATATAAGATTCAATAAGAATAACAGTTTATTATATAGTTAAAATAAAATTATTCATATTTTAAATGATTAATATAATGTCTCACTTGTCAAATTTACGTATTTTAACCATAATATAATCATTAATGGAAAATAATACAATAATTTTGGCCCTAAATATTTAATGATACCAGATATTAATTATTCAAAAATGTTTTATATAACTTATTAAGGGATCCATTAAAAAATTTCCACTGTAATTTTAATTAATGATCTCATGGAATTTTAATTTTAATCAATTTATTTGTTTATACATTTGCATATTTTGAACCCCTTTTCCTCAATTTTTTCATTAAGCATTCCAAATCACCTATAACATCATTTAAATCCTATAACTAAGTGAAATAATATTATTTTAACATGAATTTTAAATTTATATAATAATTAAATTATAATTAAAAATGATACTTATGTTGGGAAATTAAAACATATAATAAATTTAGAACAAATTTATATGAGTATCAAAGGATAGTGAATCAAAATATGATCCCAAACCAACATCTAAAACACTGAACTCCCAAGATAAGTCACAATCCATTTACTCTAGAAAATGTTAAAAATATATTCATGATGATATATTCTAAACTATTTTTAAAAAAATTAAATTTAAATATATTCATGATAACAGTGTAAGAAACAAAATAATCACACTAGGAAGTTAATATCAATGATAATTGAAGAAAGTTTCTCATAAATAGTATCAAAGAAAATTAATGAGACTCATGATATACACTATGATGAAAAAAATATAAGTCAATCATTCCACTACATAAATAGGTCTATGTATGTGTCTATGATAATAATTTAATACTTTTCTTCTCTTTATTAAATATATAATGGTCCACTAAAAATTCTCAACATACCTTTTTCTTTTCAGATTTTGTTTCTATTATCATTCACAATATAATTTTTATAACACACTCAATTGAGAGTAACTGTAAGTTACAAGATAATATCTCAACCTAAATGTTTTTTTTGTTTATAACATTTTTTCATTATTTTATTAAATATACGTATTTATGTTTTTTATTTTTCAAAAAAAATCATACAACAGTTACTTTACCATTGGTCGATATAATATCACTGTGAAATTGATCGCTATAAGAAACGAATATATGGAAAATCCATTATTGAAATAAAAATAAATTTTAATTGATTTATATATACTCTAAATAAAACAAAAAATATTTTTCATTCCATGATATTGTAAAATTATGTTAACATACATCAATAACATATATTTCCTATAATAATATCATAAAATTTGTTTCAATATCTAAAATATTTTATAAATATATAATCAATCATATATTTTTCATATATCCAGAGTTATTAAAATAAAAACATTAATTCATGATCATACAGATATATTACCAATAATACAAATTTATTTTCAATGTTTGACCACTTTGGGTGGAGAAATTAAAAAATCATTTTCAATATGTTATTTGAGAAATAAACATATGAAACAAAATTTTCCAACATAAAATTTATAAAAAAATACACACAAAAAAAATTTAAATAGTTTTTTTAATGAATAAATTTATCATAAAAATCATAATTAACTAAATATAGTATACACCCACAACACATAAACACTGAAGTATCCTATCTATAACTGATATAAATTAAAATTTGAAATGATATGATAAAACCTGGGGTTTCAAAGGGAAATTAATTATTAAATGTGTAACTTATCATCTATAGAATCTCTTTGTGTTAAATGAATATAATTTAGATATTTATAATTTATGGTTAACATATTTTTTTATTTTATAGACCTAACCTAAAAAACCCTAAAATGATAAATATCAATAATAGTTTGTATTCCATAATAGTGAGAATGAAGCTTACAAGTGTTAAACATAAGCACTTCATTATACAAAAGTACCTTATCATTGATATAGAAAATGGGGTGAAATATCATATGATTAGGGGAGAATGTTTTTCTCTCTTTGTATATTTGAGATGTTTTTTATGTGTCTCACTAGATATCATTTATTTCATTAATTTTAAATTTAATTTGATAACATGTACTGAAAATAATATAATTAAATTTATTTGTAGCTTAATATTTTTGATGATCTACCTCAACAACTTAATGATAATTCTTCCTAAAAAATTTAATAATGTGAAATTGAGGGTTTTGAATACCTAAAGGATCATGTATTATTCTCTTTCCCTTATTATTTGTAAATAAAAATGTTCTCACTTATCATCAAAATTATTAGTATATGTTATGTATCATGTTCTATGCATATATATGGATGTCGAAAAAACTCTTCAATCCATATTTTTATTATCCCCAGTCATTAATATATAGAATTACTTGAATTAAACTTGTTGTTTTGTTGAATATTCTCTCAGGATGTGTTTTGAGATCATCACTAACCTGAATTCTATGTTTTCCCATTAATAACTCAATTCACAAGCATTCATATGAAAATGAATTTATATATATTAATCTTACCCATACATAAATCAAACTTCAAGATTAAGGAATATTTATGATAGTGTATTAAGTTGATATTAAAATATTATGGGGGATCCATGACTTCATAGTATACAAAAAGGATCAATAGTTCCTACTCTTGTTATTGTCATAATAAATTATGGATAAACCAATACATTGTGATCACTCTTGTAACTCATGTGGTTTCATAAGGATTTTTTTCAAGTAGAAAAAGCATCTCATATTTGATAAAATATATTCATATTTTCAGTCTCAATGGGATAGATTGATCCATTATAATTTTGTGGTGGATCATGTAATAGAACCATATATACTATAGCTCAAGATTTTGTGACTGATATTTCATATGAACTAAATGTAGTAGGTAGATGTTAGTTCATGTGGGGTGTACTGGCCTTCCCAACTCTACTTACCCTTAAATAAGTAACTGGTATTTTTTCTGACCTTTACACATCTTCATCATACCTTTATATAGTAACTGGGAATTATTTAATACCATTTCACTATTCCATAAAAACAGTGTAACCATTAAATGGGTATTAGATATCCTTATATAGATACTTATCTTCCTAAATACCCCTATATATCCATTACTTTCCGTTTATTGGAATATCATGTTTCGCATTACCTATATATATTTATTGGATCACCATTATATAAGAGTGTGTAATTTAAAGTATCCTTACATAGACTCAAAAAATTTTCTATACACTAATAGAGACTGTATATTTATTTGATTACCCATATGGAACATAGATAAATATTTAGTTAACTAAAATAATTTATCCAAATTACATTAAAATCAATCAGGTCCTTCTCAAGCACTACATTTATAATACCAAGGCCTTACAACATCAATCACATGATGTATACATGTTTCATTCACACACTAACACTTTCCATGTATTCCATTGATAATTAAAAAATCAATATATAGATATATAAGGATAATTTCTCAATTATGACATCCAATTCCATTTTATTCATCTATAAAAATACTATAAAAAATATATCCACATCTCTACTCACTAAAAACATAATTACTCATTAGAAAAAAAAATACTGACATGGGATCAATATATATGAATGAATTCAAAACCATATTTTCCATGTCACAATTTTGACTAGTATATTGAAAATACTTCAACCTACCAGTTTAATTCGAAAAAAGATCTTTTTGGACATTAAAACATGTAACATGAATCTATTTTCATCTAAAATATAAAGGAATATATACATAGAAATTTTTACTGAAATAAGAAAAAATTCTTATGAATGTTACAGTATATAAATGGATAATACAAAATTTTATCATAATGGAATAAACCTAAAAAATTATTCAAATATGAGATCTAGTGTTTCTATTTGAGTTTAAAATGAATATATTTCCAGGTAAATATTGTTCCAAGTGGTTAAAAACAATCATTGAAACTCATATTTTTCCTTTTGGTGGTTTCCAGATTAATGAACCTAATAAAGAGATATTATTTATAGGTAATGGAAACTAATAAATAATTTTCATAGAGAGTTTTAAATTACTTGTAGGGGATATCAATCATTTATATGAAGAATTCAATTATCCTCTAGGTTTTTTCCTTTCATTTTAAAATTTTTTCCTTTTAAATGATCTTTAAAAGTTTTTTTTCATATATAAACTGTTATCCTATTAGTAAATTTTATAAAATAAGTGTTTTTAGATGATCATATTTGGATGGTTAAATAAAGTATTTGTTTTTTTTAATTTCAATATTTATTCATATCTATTATGTTTTTTATAATTTTCTATTATTTATTTTTTCTATTTAATATTTTTTAAATAATTGTGAGATCAAATATAACACCCTTTAAATTTTCCAAACCTAGTCCAAAGAGTGAAAAAAATTTCATATATAACTAAAATTAAATAAATATTGAAATAATTGTGTTCCATATTCGACACTTTGGAAAAAATCTTGAAAAGAGCTTTGAAATTTTGAATCCCCTTCCTCAAACAACTATATAAATTTTAAATTAACATTCCTATGAAGCTTATGAAACATTTCATTATATTCTTCACATTCACCATTACTATTGAGATAACACACCAATGCTTGAATAACCATAAATTTAATTACATCTATTAAATCTGTAGTGTTTGAATCACTTATGATAATAATAAAGGAGTCAATTATTTTTTCATAAAAAAGCTCTATTTTAAAAAGAACCTTTTTATTCACGCCTAAAATTTACATTTTACCCGTATGAGTCCTTGTTAGTCGTGATTGGCCAGTTTAGTTAGCAACATTAGAAGCCGCCATTTTCTATTTAACATACTATTGAAAAAAAAATATGATATCCAGTTGAACTTAGTTGTTGATGAGTTTTCTTATAGTGACCTATATAAATTTGGGTAGATTTGAATGGATAATAAAAGGATTAATAGATTTTTTTGGATCCATTTTGAAGTATTATTTTTGAATTTACTATGAAAAAAATATTAGAAAACAAATATTGAAAAATAAAATTTGTTGAATTCAAGATGATGAAAAATAAAAGGAAAGCCCATTTTCAAAAACACAATAAAATTTTATTTAATTAACGATAATATTTGAGAAGTTCACTCTACATTATAATGCTTTAGGATACCTCTATCCAATTAGTTATCTCAATGTTTTGCTAAAATTAAGATATAATCATAAAAATTAGGCAGAACTATTATAAAGTAAGGGAAGAGGGAAGAAAATCATATTAATTCTGATATACTAATTGGATTAATCTATCCATTTATGTATTCATGATACTATAGATGAATTATTTTTGCTGCAATTAGGAGAGACCATACATGAGAAAAATTGATAATTTAAGTTCTCATTAAATAGTTCCAAATCTTATTTAATTTTCCTTATAATTTTTTCACATTTATAACCTACAAATAATACACCTATGAACAACATTGAAATATCCTTAGGATTAATATAAGACCTTGAATATTATTTGATAGATATGTATAAAAAATTCAAATAAATTTTCACTCATTAATTTTTTTCGGAAAATAAAAATATTATTGGGATTCTATATTTTTGTAAAGAAGTAAAATCCAAGTGGGGTAACTGATTTTTGTCTGTAAGAAGAAACATGAAGTGGAATTAAATTTAATAGAAAAATATATATTTTATAATATTTCTTATTTAGGAATAATTATAATTTTTAATTCATTGGGATTGAATTAGTGGATCTGATGGCTTTTTGTTTTAGAATTTTTTGATGGAATTCTTGATTCTTAATTTTTCAAGAGACTAAAATATATTTGTGGGGGAATTGATAGTGTTTGAATTTTTAACACATTTTTATGATAATTACACTAATTTGATCCCTATAATTTTTTTATTTTAAGATGATATACATAATTTTTAGCTTTTGGGTATGTTTTTTTTATAATTTTGAAAATATATTAAGTCGTCATTTTTAATACTATTAATATGTTTTCGAAATTATTTGGTGTAGAATAAATTTATTTTGGATTCTGATAATTCCTTAGTATTTATATTTTTTAACATGAAATGAAAAACATTTGGCCATGTCTAGAGTTTCATAAGAAAAATATTCTTATATCTTAAGAAAATAATTTATCTATTGTGTAAGATAACTCGCCCATCAAAATATAATTTTTTCCATTTATGAGAATCCATTTAGACCAATTATTTCTTCGTAAAATAAATTTTAGATTATTAATTTAATTTTGGAATTTTTTTCTTATTATATCTCCATAAAATAAAATTTTCCTCGTAATATAATTATAAATTTTTTAAAATAATTTTGAGTTGTATAAGAAAAATCAGAGTTGTATAAGAAATATTTATTTTTAAAATCACTTCATGAAATTTTAAGAAATTGGTATTCAAAATAACACCTAAGATGATCAAAATGGATTAATTTTCAATGTGATATGATGTTCTAAATCTCAAAAGATGTTCCAGAGGAGAAATTTTGTTTTGCTGTGAATGGGAATTAAATGACATCATCAAGTTCATCCTTGTTATGGAAAAACCATTTTAACTACCACATGGAGCCTATTATGATGATACTATTTCATTCACATGGTGGTTACTAAGGAGTGATCTGGAGACAGCAAATATTGTAAAAAATATTTTCCTTCCACTTCATGGAATAATAAGAAGATAAAAGAAGTTCATAGAATATGTACAGTTCCTGTGAGGAAAGATAGGGGTGTGGTTAATGGGTCCTATAGAAACATATAAATTTCATATATAAATATTACATCATTTTTTGTAAATATAAAATAAATTTCATAATAATACATTATTGAGGACAATAGAGGTTTAGTGTCTTTAAAAACATGAATATGTAAACAAATACTACAAAATATATCTACATATTTTTTAAAATTCTTTTAAACAAAGACTATTCTTAAACATACCATACATAAAACAATATTCATATTTGGGTAAAGGGAAACATAATAATTTGTTCTCAAAAAAACATAGTAATGGTAAATATAAGATATGTTAATAAATGATTATAAGAGATCACAAGATATATTTACGGATATGAGAATATTATAAAGACTTATTGTAATCATATAAAGTTAGTCTAATATATTTAGTCATTAAAAATCAAAAAAAACAAATGAAATAAGATACATGAGTTTTGAATCATTAGTAATCAATCAGGATCCATGATAACACATCATATGAATAAGACATAAATTATTGTCATGAACATAAGAAAAAAACATTTAATTAGAGAAGGTTCACTTCCAAGACTATAATTGTGTATTGGGATCACTCCATATTCCATCATATGATTTATCAATGTTCACTCGAAGTTCTATCTTATTAGGAATATTCTATTACTGAACTGGGTTGACTACCCATTCCATTAATTATTATCTCATAAGATATACTTTATACCCAATTAATTAGAGATATATAAATGTCCCAACTATGTCATAATAAAGATATTTTTATTCCACTTAAAAAATCATCATATCATAAAGTAACTCATATTAATAAAATGGGTTTTATGATATTTCCAAATAAAAATATATTGAACCCAAGGAAAAATAATGGGTCTCTTAAAGCATTCAAAAACATCACATATCAATAACATTAGGAATCATAAGATTGCATAAATTTTATTTTACAAAATTAATCATAACATGATAACACACATGGATACATACATACATAAAAACACACACACACACAGATATATATATATAGTGATCAAAAAAATCCCTTCATGAATGATATAACATTAAAGATGAATAGATTTGAAAATACAAAAGTTTTTACATGAAATTTTAAAATCATCATAGTAAAAATTACATTAGAAAATTTATTACTGTGAAGGGAAATATAAAAATTATAAAAGTATCAATATATATAGTTCCCAATAAAACATCCCTAAAAATAAATAATGGTTAATAGAAATTATAAGTGAAAATACCTTGAAAATTGTAACTTTTGAAAAGAATGTTAAATAATAGAAACAACAAATGGATATAATTATATTGAAAATATAAGTGAAATTACATTTTTAAAATATTAACTTTTTTTCAAAAAATCATTAATCATAGAACCTTAAAAATTAAAAAAAACAATAAAAATAAAATGTGGAAAATATGATTATTCATTTTGTTGTAAAATTTGGAAAACCCATTTAAATTTTAGGAAATAACATTGTTGAAAACACACATTGTTAAAAAAATAGTGAAACCTTTATAAAAATTTAATAATGGAAAATAAAAGGATCATTCTAGACAAAAAACTATTTTACCCTAGGTAAATTTGAATTTTGGTGGGAATTAAAAGCAAATACATGGAATAAAAATACATTAATATAAATGGAATTTATTCTTAACAAAAATAAATTTTAACGAAACAATGGAATGATTAATGATTTAAAATTTGGTGTGGATAATTATTTTTACTAAAAAATAAGATTAAAATAAATAATAATATCATCATAGGTTATAATAGGTAAGTATTAATATATTATATTTAAATAATTGTGATTATGACCCAAAGAAACTATTGGAGTTAAGAAAGACCATTTCTACCATTCAAACATTTCAATAAAAATTATATTAGAGGTATGACCTTAAAAAGAACAACAAATATCATTAAATACAATATAATAATGATAGAAAATTACAATGTGGTATTATTTACACTATTGAAAAGGATACATAGTGAATATATTAAACATGTCTCATTGGATTCAAAATTAAGAGAATAAAACCCTTATGTATACCATAATATTTTAAATAATGATCTTTTGTAAAGTAATTCATGGTAAAAAATTAGAATATTGAAAAATAAAATTGGAAATAAAATTTTATAGAATCATAGTATTAAATTATTCATATTAAAATAATGGTATTCAAGAATAACAATTAAAACTCAAAGAAAGGAAAATTAGTTATGAAAACCCCATACCTTATATCAGGCTTGATTCGTAAGCACTCTAAACTCTAGTATAATAAATATATTTTTATTATAATTATATTATAGGCTAATTTTTATGAATATAATATTACATATTATCTAATTTTATCATTTCAACAACCTTTTTTAACAATTCTCTATTAAATTCAGAATTTCATGTGTTAATTACTTCATTTTTCATATATGTTTTAGTTTAGTGGTTATGTTCCTGGAAGGTTGAACATGTTTAATTCACCAATATATTTTTATTCATGTATTAAATATGATATATAATCATTATATATATAACCATTTATATTAAGTGGTTCTAAAAAACTAATTACACCACCGCATGGTTATGATAATCTGTACAAACACGCAGGTGATGTTTCCACTTCTCAATGGATAGAAAAAAAATAAATGTAATGATAATTAAAAACTAAATAATAATTATGATATCATAAATATTATATATTTTCACTAAATATACCATTTTTTCATTAATGTAAATCATAAATGATAAACAAATCACATCGCTTCGTTGTGATGGTAGTCCACATATATGGAAAAGTGATGTTATCATTTACTAATGGATTTGAAAGTAATAATGTAGATAATATCTCATAAATACAGATTAATAATTATTTTATAAATATAATATATAAAAATTAAACCAATCATAATAACCATCCCTGAAATTTGGTGATTGAAATTTAATTGTATCACCACATAGAGGCGGTAGTCTACATGTATGCACGAATAATACATTCATCACCTATTTGACATACAAGAGGTGGTAAATTGTTGTTCCATCATCACAATAACATCTATGTATATTTATTATTCTATATTAAACATTTTATTAAAAATATAAAATTTATATATATTGTGTAAGAATGAATAAAAATTAAATAGAATGATTATGATATATACCTCTTCTTTGAGAGACCTCATTTAGCTAACACCTAAAGCCTTGAAAAATAGAACTTTTGAAGAAGAACAAAAGCTCTAGGTTGAATTTAAAGATTATATTAATTATTTAAAATTTGGTTTATTTGATATATAAGGTTCCATTTTTTTCAATAAGGGATGATAATAGGTGCCATTTTATAAGTTAAGGAAGGGGAACACAAGGAATTTCATAAAAGAATTAAATTCAATATGGTCACTTTCATGGGAATGTGGCACAATCTGGCTAGGTATGAGATGTTATGACAATATACATTTGAAATAAATTTTAATAATATGAACTATCTTGTAATTATTATTAATACAATCTGTATCTCTTGGTTTAACGTCCCTATAGACCCATTTTAACATTAATTGTGGTTAAAAAATTAAACTTATCACTATTCACTATGAGAAAAAATTAAGTTAGACCTATTATATTATTTAAATTATTATAATTCATAATTTATAATCCATATTTCAACATTCAATTTTTATAAGTGGAATACATTAATTTTAAATAAGTGCTCAACAAATAATGAAAACCTGTTTTTGATAAATACATCATCAAGAATTAAATAAAAATTACAACCATTCATTTTCTTTTTAAAAAACATGAACTTAATTTCATAATATATTAATTAATTTATAGTTGAAAAATTTCATTTGAAACATTAATCAATAAATATTGATTTAATTTATTATGATAAAAAAATATTTCATGCATATAAATTGTTTTTAGGGAAATGTGTTTTTATACCCAAAAATTAAATTATAATGGATAATGATTATAATTTTGTAATTAATTATATTACATATAATTAAATCACACTTTGAGACTTTAATATAAAATTAACAATATAATGATTCATTTAGTTGAAAATAATTTATAATTTTTTAAAAAGTCGATATTTTTCACTACTCACTGAAAAATAAAAACTTTTAGAAAAGTTGCAAAAATATGCCCTAAAATAATATTAACATGATGACTGAAAAATAATAGTTATTTTCTGAAAAAAAATTTAAAAAATTTAAAAAATTATTTATAATTTCCATGTTTTTAAATTGGAAATTTTTTTTAAAGAAAACAAATTTTTGTATCTTGAAATGATTTTATTGAAAATTGAGTAATTTTTTATTATGAATTAATAAATATATCTATTATGAAAATATATATTTTATAATATTATGGTGTTACATTCTACCCCATTTATATAAATTTAAAACTTTTAATTTTTATCTTGTAAATCAAAGGTTCAAAATTCTTAAATACCATTTTTAAAAACTCACCTTATATAGAGGGACAATAAAACATTCTTTTGAAAGAAGAGGTGGGAAACATAATGGATACAAATATAACACATTATTGGGTAATCAAATAAGAATAACATTAGAGGTAATTGAATATATAAATATGGAGGAGAAAGATAATATCTAAATAATAACATAGAGTGATAGAGAACGTGGTTTTGAGAAAGTGAATGACCACAAAACCATATGCCAGTGAGTCGTAAAAATGACCATCAACACCTCATATATCGATTTAAAAAATAAAACATTATCATTTTCCAGATTTTTTTCCTAGATTTGATTAATTGATTTACCATGGAGTACAAATATATATATGTATATAAATTTGATCTATTTCCATTTCAAAAGAAAAATTTTATCCTTTGGTTGTGCTTTGATAAATTCTCACCACTATATCATCTAATAATCTAAGATATGAATATTAAAAATAATTTTTTCCCTTTATTTATAACCTAAAATTACATTTTAATGGATCATAATTTCTATAAAAGAATGAAAATAATTTATTTAATCTCTAAATATTTTCCAGAAAAAAAATGTTTAGAACATGATATCCAATATGCGTAAATATTTATATGATGAGATAAAAACATATTATCTAACACCATATAAATAACAACCATTGTCCTATATAAACTATTCTATAAATATTTTAAATTATGACTACTCCAAAATATGTCTGACCAAATTTGGACCCCGAAAATTTACAAAAAAAGTCACAAAAGTTCCGAAATAGAGATTACTTTAATCCTAGAACAATATAAAGTATCTCTTAATGTCCCATACCAATCATGTCAATAATGTTATCAAATATTCTAATAAAACATGTTAACAACATGAATCACCATAAACGATCAAAAAAACATATATGCTACTAAAAAACCAAACTCTATCCTTATTACTTAAATAAAATCACATATTATCCAATATATTCAATAAATAAAGAAATTAATAAACATCATCAAGGATATAATACATAAATTCTCAATTAAATAACTAATCAATTTGAACATAAAAAATACTATCCAACTTATATTTTCAAAATAAAGCATCTTTTAATGCTAAATAAAATTTGTGTCTAATCCTTAGGAATATATTAATGTTTATCTATCCCTTAATAATTTTTTTAATAATATCACCTTAACACTAAATCTCTTTTCTTTGTTATAAATACCATTCAACATATTCATTAAATCCCATAAAAATCTATTTTGTAATATTATTTAGTTGTTTTGTGATCATTTTAGCTTTAATATCATTAATAAAAAACTTCTATAGCATAATTATCAATTCCCAATACATAAAAACTTCAATTATTCCACTTCAATGTTTAGAATTGAATATTCAATTCCATGGTCTATGAGGTATCTGTCAGATTAGTGTATTGGATTGGATAATTCCCATGTTCACCAAACATAATAAATTGAACTACCAATCATAACATGGAATATAATTAATTTCCCACCATTTAACTATCAATTTTTTCCATGGTAATTAATTTCTCTATATCCTTCTTTTCCACACATGAAACATATTTTTGACCCTTTGATACATGTCTGTAAATAGTTCTTCCCACATTCTTAACATTTAAGAAGATAAATCCTCATTCCACTATGATCATCCTGAAACTCCATTTTTCTCTTATTTTGTTCATTTAAAAACTCTCATATGTTTATATAGTTAATTATACAATGAAATAGATGATTTTTCATAAGCATAAGGTTTTTCATTCGATATTCAACCACATTTAAAATATCATGAGGAAATTCTTTTCACTATTTTCCCCATTCAGCATTAATATGATTCAAACTTATTAAAACAATTAACTATATATAAATTAATTTTGTAATAAAGAGTAATGAGTAACAATCAATTAATGAAAATGTATTCATAACATGTGTGATCCATGAAACCTTCCTTCAAACTATTACACCTTAGTTTTAATATAGTCCATTATCTATCGACATAGTTTATAATGGTTCATAAATAAAATGTAAGGTAACTTATGCTTTTCCAATAAGATTGTTAGAAAATGTGCATAGTAACAGACCATTCACTAGCCACCAAAATGATTTTTCAGATATAATAGAAAAATATATTTTCAAGATATTACCCCTATGTATATCAATATGAAAACCACATACACATTTTGTATACAGAAAGGTATGTATTTTTAGAAAATCCCTATAATCATGATAGTATCAAAACATTATGATTTTATCCAATACATAATGTTATCAAAATGTATCTCACAAAAGCATCATCATAATTGTTTCTAAATTTTACTAAAAAATCATTTAATACTAACTATAGTGACTCCTAATTTTCATATAGAAATTGTACATAATTTTATATGAATATTCTAATCATTTCACAATAATACACAGCATATTATACTAGTTGTTTATTATCTTTAGAAACATGGATTTTTTTACAAATGGTAAATGAATGATATAAATCATTTCACATTACATTTTTCATAAATAGTACCCATTTTGGAGAAATCATACTATAAACCTTTCTTCATAGTGTATCACCCCTGGTTTCAAGAATGTAACCATTAATTTATGTTTTTTATTTATATAAATTTTATGTGTGATTTTTGGGAGAGTTTGGGGAACTTTTTTAGAATTCTTGTAAATTTTATGCATATTTATAGTTGCTCCACAGCTTTGGGAAATCGTGAAATAGCTACAAGAAACCATTAACAATGAGATAAGGGCTAATGGGAAGGTTTGTTAGGGGAACATGGTTTTTCCGAACCATGCGAATGCCTATGAAAAATTATGATACTTGAGATTAGGGATTTGGAATGAATGTAACATAGTTTTGAAACCATTTGAGCTAACCATGAAATTTTCCATCTTGGTAATAAATCTAGTTCATGGTTAGCACACAATTTTCTTAACAGTGTGACTAATTGTGTATGGGTTAAAAGTGAGATCCTAAATTTGTGGATCTCACACATTTTTAACTCTAAGGCCCTCATGATTCCTCTTATGTGACTCTAACATGGTGTTCTATCCTCCCTAAGGATAAGTCATATTCTCTCATCAATCAGTAGGTGATCGGAAGGCTTCTGCTAGGGACTTGAAGCCAGATTCTTGAAGTATGTAATCATTCTTGGTTGTTCATGGTGTTTTTCCTTAAATATTTATCTCTATCACTATTGTTTTATAATATCTACATATGTCTTTGGTAGATATAAAATTATGGGTTCCATATATGATTATATTTGGTATTTTGATGATATAGATAGTGGTTTGAGGTGGGTTTTTGGTGTTTCGTTCTGATTTCATTGGGGTTTTCCTGATGTTCTTTATTTACACCATAAATCCAATGGTATGTGGATTTACTATTGAATCATATATTTAGAATATGAAGGATTTATTTCAATTAGATTATTTTTTTGTGAACATAATGGTGAATTTTCAATAAAATGGTTTTTGAAGACCCTATTGAGTGATGGTTTGTGGAAACATTGAAATTGTGTTCTTTGTAGATAGTGATTTGGTTCTGGATATTAAAATATAGGTTTTAAAATGCAGATTTGATGAAATTATAGTAATTGTTTTCCAAAATGATTTCATTAAATGGATTGTTTTGTTGAAAAAAGTTGAATTTCTAATTTTAAGTGGTTTGTTGAATGGTTTTCAAAAAAATAACTATTCTATAAAAACAGTTTTTTGGAAATGGTTTTTGGCTTAATAGTTTTTGTGTGTTCATGTGAATTTTATGAAAATAAGTATAAGGATAATTCCCCATTATTAGTGGGATTGATATTTGTCAGGTCTCTCCCCCATCAAATGGTTCATTAAGTGACTTCTTAGTGTAAGGATGACTCACCCCTCGTGAGTATAGGGATGTCTAGGTAAAATTAATGGTTAAATATAAGGATATGTGTAGAGAATGGTATATTCCAAAATAGAATTTTTAAAATAGTTTTAGAATTTTATATTGTTTCTTTCCATAGAGCGTGATATGATTTTGTGAAAACTTCTTGGTAGTGGTACTTGTTTATATTCTAATATAAACTAATTATAGAAAAATATTATATAAACTATTTTATATTAATTTTTTAAAATGATCTATCATAATGGCGTGAATATTGAAGTCATTAGGCAAAATCAACTGAATTTCACTACACACCCTTACTTTGTAACTCTGGATCTTTTGTAGATATTTTTATCAACATCTGGGAAATGATAACGTATCACACATATTTAGAAGTAAATCATGATACTTGGGTTTTTTTTGGAGGTCAACAATGAAACATATCAGATATTTGGAGTCGTGATAGTCATTGAATTTTTTTGGTTTGTAGTCTGCTACTGTGTTTTTTGATATTGTATTCCTTAAACTATGGTACTTTTTTTATTTTGATTTTGATTAATGAATTATTGAGTTATATTTCAATTTTATCATACATCATATAGTGGTTTAATTTTTAATGGAATTTTTAGTCGGTCGTTTTATTTTCAAAGGAAAAAATCTCCCCCCATGTGTATTAAAGCCCTTCAGGATTTATTTCCATGCTTTGGTGTCATGGGGATATTTGTTAATGCCAATTAATGTTCATCCACCTTATCACACCAATGGTGATGGGAGAGGTGTTACAAGTGTTATCTATTTTATTAATTCCAAAATTTTGGTTGGGGCACTTGGAATCAGCTTTGTTCTTCCAATATTTTTTGAAAAAGTGGTAATAGTATTGTTTGGTCTTTGACTTGGTATGGTTTTTCAGTCTTAGAGTTTAATTTATTCTTTTTTATTCCTTGAATTTATACTATATAAAGGAATATGATTATCTATACTTAAAATTTATACCATAAAAATATGTAGCTAACATTTATAGGATGAACTTTATGTTTCCAGGGAATTGGGTACATACGTTTTTTGTAGAAATCTATTGATATCAAAATATAATTATCATGGGTTTATCTAATGAGATGAACATGAAGTGAATTATAAAAATTACTTCCCTATATGCATTCATATTTCAGTTTGATTAATGATATATGATTTAGTGTAATGTGTTGATTTTTGAAAAATGAAGAAATTATTTTGAAATGAATTTCTTTGAAAATAGAATGGTTGTGGTATTTTGAAAATGGTTTGATTTTTAAAAGAATTGTGGAATTTATCAACATTATTTTAATTTTAAATTGTAGAATTTTGGAAATAATTGTTTTGATAGTATGATTTTATAGAATTTAAAATTTTTGATCCTTCAGTTGATATAGAGAGAGAAACATATTTCATTTTTTGTATATATAGAAAATAGAACCTAATAGGCATCATACAAACCAACCGGATGAAGATACTAAGAATATGGTCTCACCTGATCCACAGGTGATCCAAAAAATCATTCAGAGTATTTTCCATCCATTTTAAGCAATGGATATTAGTAAAAGGATGGATGAGCCCAGGAAAGTGGTTCATTCAGTCTAATTATAGATGTAAAATCCACCCATATTTTGGGGTGATTTTGAACATGAAATGAAATAGGTGTGTATGAATATGTTGAATTGAATCTTTCATTTCATCATCACATTGGAAGAGTAAAAATTCAAGCATGAAACATTTATAATTGAAGATCATACATAATAGTGGTGGGATTCCGTTGTTCAGGATTAATTAGACTATAGACTTGTATTGGAATATTTTAAGAAGTTTTTTATCAAATATTTATACCAACATATGTTTAGAAATCAGTAAATGAAAATATTATTTATATTGATGTAGGAAAATCATTTTTTCATGGAGTATACAACTAAATTATGGAATTTAGTGTTCTTTTCACCTAAGGTTTCAACTATTGTGTCCTTGATGGTACGTAACAATGAATCGGGGCTGAGGTGGGAGAATCACTCAATGATAAATGTGATCTATATTACAGATTGTATAAAAATATGTAATCAATAAATGGTGGTTGAAAGGGACATATAATGAGCTACAGGAGGCTTAATTATGTTGCTTGCTATTGGAAATGGTGGGAACTCTTAGGCTGGAATCTTGTAGAAGAGGGACAACTATTTCTAAGGTGGGAGTATGTCTTAGAATTAAATAGCTAAGTTGGTGAATATTCCTCCAAAGCTGAGGATCCATCGTGGAAATTTTCAATGAGGCTTTTTCGACCACATGTGCCAAAGTTGTACAAAACATCCAAAAGCATTCTATAATTTCAACCGGATGGTGAATCTTTAGTGATATTGTTGCATTTCTATGTGGTCAGGTGTTTGTGACACATCTCTGGTATTGTAGGCATCATATTCTTCAATGAGGAGAGGATTTAAGAATTAGTCTTATCCACAGAATAATGTTATCCATAGTGGTTATAAGAATACAATGACTCAACGGGTAGTACAATCTCAATATGTAAATAGAGAACAAATTGGGGTGAGCATGCAATTATATGGAGTGGGGAATATTACTGTTTATGATCAATCTAGACTCTCTATGGTGCAGGGTATGATTTTTTTAAATTAAACCCTTGTTTAATATTTTACTTCAAGTGGGTTAATCTCTTTCCTTTATTGCCTCTCTTTTTTTATTGGTTGAGATTAACTGTTGAGATAATTACTTCTATGATAAAACATCAAACTCTTCTTGGTTAAAATGAATATTGATCCTTTGTGTCTAGAGCATGTTCTATAAATGTTGATGGATATAAGATGAAATTGTATTTCAATATGATTGATATAAATGTATTTTATATAGTCTTTGGTATGTATTGGTTGAAAATATTCAAGTTTCATAGAGACTATTTTACAAAAAAGTTAGTTTACATCTTATGATAGCATCGAGCATCTCTTTCAAGGAAACTATAGTGTAAAGGCTAGTGGAATAGCCTATTTGTCACTAAGTGGCTGAATGATCTCAAGCCATTTAGTAGCATTGTATTTTAAATCAATAGAGGACATTAAGAATAACAGTTTTATAGAAATGGTTGATGAGTCTCCAGATGTGTTTCCTGATAATTTCGATGGGGTTCCACATAGTAGAGAATTTTATTTTATGATTGATCTAATTCGGGGTACCAGACCTATTTCCCTTCCATTGTTTTAGATATAAAAAATATAATTAAGGAAATTTGATGTGTATTTGGAATATCTGGAATGTAAAGGGTTCATTCGGTCGAGCATCTCTTTGTGATAGCATCGTTCTTGTTTGTGAAAAAGGAATATGGAACTCATCAGTTGTGTATTGGTTATTTCAATAATAACCATATTAAGATAATGAATTTATATCCACTTCCATGCATTTATGATCTATTCGATCAATTGAGGGTATAATAGTTGTTATCTATGATTTACTTGGGCTTAGGATATCACCAATTGCGTGTTTAAAAGGTTTCTATCACAAAGACAGGTTTTAGAAGTAGGTATGTCCATTATAAATATGTGGTAATTCCTTTTGTTATTAAAAATTCAATAGTTCTATTTATGGAAATGATGTATCATATATTTTAGATGTAATTGGATTCTTTTGTGGTGGTGTTTGTGGATAAAATATTTGTGTATTCAAGGATAAAGACCTAGCATGAGAAACACATGGTGATAGTGTTGGGAATATTGAGAGATCATTGTTTGTATTATAAATTATCAAAGTGTGATTTTTGGATATAATAGGTACATTTACACGGCCGTGTGACTTATTAATGATGTTTCTTGTGGGTTCCAAAATTATAGAGGTTATTATCTCATGAAAACTACAAAAGAGTGTCTTCAAGATACAGAGTTTCCTTGGTATAGATGCATATTATTGACCCTTTTTTCATGAATTATCAGGACAAGATTCACCTAAATGGATTTAACAAATAATAATGTTCTATTTCAGTGGAATGAGAAATTCCCGAATTCTATTCATGAGATCAAACATTTCCATACATCATCAACTATTGATACTTCCAAAATCAGTACTAGGTTATGTGGTGTATTGGGATACTTTTGAGGTCTTTGTTAGGGTGTGTTTTCATGAAATTAGATAGTGTATTATCTTATAGATCATGTTATTTATTATTTCATGAGAATAATTATCCAACACAATATTTGGTGTCAGCTTTAGTAGTGCATGATTTGAAGAAATGGCATCATTATCTCTTTAGTGAGAAATTTATAGTTTTTACGGGTCATAAGAGCATCATACATATTTTTCCACAATAAGGTTTGAATATGAGATAAATAATGATATTTAATATCTCCAAAATTGTATCATTAACTTTATTTACACATTAGGTAACGATGATTTGATGACAGAGTCATTATATAGAAATTCATATGCTCATATGGAAAAATAAGCTTTAGATGAGTGTAAATTCATGTTTATCCCAGATGATATGAGCTTTTAATGTGAATACCCAAGTGAATTTGTGGCCTTTTTCAGTCTTTTTCATTCCAAATTTGGTGGATATTCTTAAAGAGGAAAAAACATATGATTCAAAATGGGTGATTATAAGGTAAAAACTCAATAGTGGGGAGACCTTTAGGGTCTGGATTCTATATGGGAGTTTAGTGTTTTGGTTCAAAAATTATATGGTCATACCTATGGATTTTTATGAGCAAATTCTGCAAGCCTACCATCATTTGAGGTTGACTATTCATCCTAGAAAATAAAATATATATAAGAAATTGATGTACAGTTATGGTGGGTTGGAATGAAGAACTAGGTTTCTAGGTTTGTTTCAAGATTCTTAACTTATCATTATGTTAAGGTAGAGAATTAGGGATAAGTAGGTATGTTGAAGTCTTTACCTATCCTTATTTGGAAATGAAATTAGATAGCTTTGGGTTCTATAACAGGTCTCCCAAGAATAGTTCAAAATAAAGATATCATATGGGTGATAGTGGATCGTCTTACCAAGTCAGCTCATTTAATTCCTATTTTTGAATATCATACGATGGAGGACGTTTCAAAAATCAATATCTGATAAGTGATCAAAAATCATGTAATAATAGTTTCAATAGTGTCATATAGAGACCTAAGGTTTATATATTGTTTCTAATAATCCTTATAGAAATCTATTTGGACTCAGTTTACCATGAGTAGGGTGTATCCTCTTCATATGGATAAGAATCCTAAAGAACAATATAAACAATATTGGATATGGTGTGGTCTTCTATAATGGATTTCAATGGCACATGGGAAGTGTGCATACTCTTAATGGAGTTCTCTTATAGCAATTTCTATCAGGCATTGATAAAAATGGCTCGGTTTGGGGAAATATTGGGTCTTCTATTTAACTCAACACTTTTTTGGGAGTAAACATGTGAGCCTTCACATGTTGGGAAAAACCTTATCCATGAAATAATAGAGAAGATTCAGTAGAATATTTAATAGATGGATATGGAATAGAGCTATCCAAAATCATAAGTGGATCATTAATTACGGTCGTTGTCATTCGCGATGAGAAATAATGTGTTCTTGTAGATCTCTCCATGGATTGGAAATAAACGTTTTAGGAAGCATAGATTGTTATATCCTAGATACATAGGCTCTTTTGAGATATTAGAATGGGTCACTATGGTGGAATATCAGTTAGAATTTACAACATGGTTTAGTTCATTGTATAATATGTTTCAAGTATCTCAATTGAAAAATTATCAACCTGATCCTAACCATGTAATTAGATGGAATCATGTTTACATAGAACCTGATTCTTCATTGGTTCACATGACACTAAAAATTGTGGATAGGAAAAAGAATATATTTCATGGAAAATGAATATTCCTAGTGTGGTTTTTGTGTAAAAATGCTCAGATTCGGGATGAAACATGGGAATGCAAGAATGAAATGAATGGGAATTGTCCATAACTCTTTCCATAAAATGATGGTTTTATAATTTAATGGGATGGGAAGTCTAATGTTTGGGAGAATATAGCACCACATATTTCATGTAATTAACCTTCTATTTATGATTTGGAAGAATGTAATGTTTTTGGGTGATGTTTTGGATATTTGGGATAACCTATTGAGTGTCTTGCAGGCTATTATACAGGTGCATTTTTGGATCATGGTTTTGGAGATACATGAAACACCTATAATAAATTATGCACTATGATACTAGGGATAAAGGGAAGGTTCATGAGTAGAACATGGTTTTTCTAAACCATATGGATTCCTTGTTGAAACCATGAAACTTGAGATAGTGGAATTTGGAATTTCTAGAAACTAGTTTGGAAACTATTCGACCCAACCAAGAGAGGTTCATTCTTGTGATAGAAGATGGTTCATGATTTGAAAATGGATTTATTAACCATGTGACTAACCATGAATGGGTTAAAAGTGAGATCCTAAAATTTTATATCTCACACATTTTTACCTAGAAGTCCTTTTTTCCTTCTTGTGTGGCCCTAACTCAAGATCATCACTTCCCTAAGGTGAAAGAAGCTTCTCCAATCGACACAGAGGTGATCCAAAGGAATATCATGGTGATTTGAATATATATTATCATAATAATTGATTGTTCATGTTTTTTATTAGTGTTTTTCTTTATATATAATTCTCTATCTCTATTAGATTCTTATAAATTCGTCGAATGGGGATATATATAAGATAGTGGATGAAAAATATGATTATATTTTGTGTTTTTTGATGATATAAGAATATATATAAGGTGGGTTTTTTTAATTCAACCTGGTTTCATTGATGTTTCTGTTTCCTTCGTCATTTCATCCATAAATCCAAAGGTACATGTATTCACTCTTGACTCCTCTTTTTATAATATGATGTCTTTATTTAAAATTGGTAGTTTTTTGTGAAATTTCCTAGGAATTTTCTTTTAAATGATTTTTAAAGAACCTCTTGATTGAAGGTTTATAGAAATATAGACATTGTGTGCTTTATAGAACATGATTTAGTTCGTGATTTTAAATTTTTTTTTTAAAATTTGGATTTTCTAGAATAGTGCTATATGTTTTAACCATAATGTCTTCAATAAATATCTGGATTTATTGAAAGGAATTTGAATGATTGATTTGAAATTGTTTTTTGAGTGGTTTTCAATAGAACAATTTTTTTATTGAAATGGTTGTTTGTAATTGATTTTTGTAATAATGGTTGTCTGTGTTAATATTCATTCAGGATTGATACGGGTAAGAAGTCTCCCCCATCATTAGAGGGTTGGATAATGGTCAGGGATCTCCCCCGTCAAATAGTTCATTAAGTGACTGGTTTGTGAAAGGATGACTCACCACTCATGTGTATAGGGAGGTCAATGTTATATGCATGGTTGGATGTGTGGATATGTGGAATGGAATGGGTTATGCTACAATGGAATTTTTTAAAATTGGTTTAAAAATTTTTTGGTATACTTTACTGGAACATGAGATTATTTTTTGAAAACCCATTGGCAATGTAATTTTTTTATATTATGATATAAACTATTTTCAGAAAGGTTTTTTTATAATCAGTTTCATATAAATGTGCTAACATGTTCTATCCAAGTTGTGTGTGTAGGTAATCCATTGAGGGGAAATATAATAAGTTTTATTACTCTGTCATGATTTGGATATTTGGTGCTTTTCAATATTTTTTTATCAAGAAATGGGAAAATATAATGTATCACACATCATCGGCAGTACACCATTATGCTTTGACTATTTTGTGCAGTTGGAGAATAGAGAAAGTTGGAGCTTTGGAGTTGTAATAGACTTTCAGTAATGTCGCCTTTTAGTCTTGCATTGTGGTACTTGGTTTTATTTTGATTTTGATAAATGAAATGTTGCGATGTGTCTTAACATTATCAATCATTAGATAGCAGTTTATTTGATAATGGTGGGTTTGGTTGGTTTTTTAATTTGTAAATAGAAAATCTTCCCCCATGTATATTAAATCCATTTGGCATTTATTGCAAACCTTTGGTGTCTTGGGGATGTTTCTTAATCCCTGCTATTTTTCCTTGATCTTCTCAAGCCAATGCGGAAGGTAGGGATGTTAAACATATTATGGGAAATGGGAACATAATAAAGGGTGGGCTTATATGTACAATAATGTTGAACATAAGAGATATTAATCAATGATCATCGACAAGAATAATATAATCATAATGATATGATAACAAGATGAAGACTTAAAATTATCAGACCCAATCAGTCAAATATATTTAATAATGAAAAATTGTGTCAGTTTTTTCAAAAAAATGCCAAAAAACATTAGTGTGGAATCATCATTAATCAATAATGATCCCTTAAAACATATCATTAGAATAATAAAAAAGTTTTTGTCTTACATGTAAGCATAGAAAATCATTTTATTAGTTAAAGATAACTTCAAAGACAATATTCGTGCATTGGGTTCACTCCTCATTCAATCATATCCATGATCATGTTTCACTCCCACGATTATCTTACTGGATAAAATCCCTTACATAATTGGGTTCACTCCCCATTCAGGTCCTTATTATCTCATGAGATATTTTTAATTACCAAATTAATTTTAGGGGGATATTGGTTCCACACGTGTCATGACCCATATATTTTTGTCTCACATAAAATAAATCATTATAACATAAAATAATCGATCGAATGAAAATATATTTATTTACATTTCCAAATAATTATATAAGGATTTCATGGGAAATAATGGGTTTATTAAATAATTCATGAACATCACATATCATGTATTTAAGATATAATAATATATAAAAACCCTCATTTTACAAAGAGAATCATATCATGATAAATTATATATATATAGTGATAAAATATTCACTTAACGAAATATAAAACAATAAAAGAAAATATATGTGGAAGTACATGTGTTTTTGAAAATTAATTTTAAAAACATCAAAGAACAAATTACATTAAAAAATAAATTTTTTTGAACAAAAATAGAAGGGTAATGAAAACATTAATATAAATTTATTAAAATAAAATAACATTTAAAAAACATATGGCTATTAAAAAGGATAATTTAATATAATATTAAAACTACAATATTTTGAAAAAACTATTTATTTATAGAAATTAGAAAATGAAATAAGTTTTTCAAAAATATAATTGAAGGATATAACAAACTATTTTTAAAAAAATAATATTTAGTAATGGAATGTTGAAAAGGACATTAATTTTTTTAAAATAAAATTTGAACTATATGATAAAACATATTACTTAAAATACTGAAAAACCCTTTTGACCATTTTGAAATAACCTTGTTGAAAAATCATATCATTAAAAAGAAGAGAATTTTTTTTTGAAAATCAATGAAGGGTAATAAAATGATTATTGAAGACAAAAAATAATAAATTTCCACTAATTAAAGGGTTACATTTTTGGAATATAAGAACATGGGTATGATAGAAAAATCCATTATATTAAATGGGAATTACTGTTAAAAAATAATTTTAACAAAGTAGTTTAATCATTCAGGAATAATACATTGTTTTGGGTCACAATTTACATATAATATAATGTTTAAATAAAACACCACATCATCATTGGTTATAATGGATAATTATTGAATGATTATAGTCAATGAAGAGTTATTTTGACCTAATAAAAATATTTGAGTCATGAAAACCACTTACTGCATTTATAACAATTGAATCAGAACCCCATAATCGGTCTAAACATAAAAATAAAATTTAAAATCAAGAAATATAATAGTATAATGATAAAAAAATGAAAATAGTAAATTATTCACACCATTTAGAAGGAAACATAGTTTATATATTAAATAAATCTTAAGGGAATCAATTTTGAGACAAAGAAACCCTTAAAAACTTCACATGCATTGAAGTAATGATCGTTTGGAATGGAATTCATCAGAATGTATTGTAAATATAGATAAATTTAAGTGGAAATAAAATTTTATACACTCATAATATAAAATAATTAACTTATAATAATGGATTAAATAACAATCATTATAACATAATGAAATTCAAATGAGTTAAAAACCCTTACATTATATCTGACATGATTCATAAGCACTATAAACTCTAATATTATATGTTTTAATTTATTATAATTAAATAAAATAACCATATTATTTCATATAATATCATATATATTCCACTTATATATTTTTAACACCCATTTATTCATAATTCACTATTAAATTTATCGTTTCATGTGTTAATTTATTTGTTTTTCTTGTGTGTTTTAGTTTTATAGTTATTATCCTTAAACATTGATTGTTGTTACTCAATATAGAAAATGTTGATTAGTATTTATCTATAATATATAATCATTAAATATATATTTTTAACCATTTATATTAATTGGTAATGAAAAATTAATTATGTCACTTCATTAAGATGGTAATTCTTACATATGCTAGAGTGATGGTTTCATTTATTAATGGATGGAACAAAAAGGTAAATGACAATTAAGATTTAAAAAATAATTATTATCTCATAAATATCCTAAATTTATATTAAATATATCATTCTTATTATCTAATTAAATAGGAGCTAATAAAAAAACCACGTCACTTCATATAGTTAGTAGTGAACACATCTTTCATGAGTGTTGTTATCCTTTATCAATGGATTGGAAGGTAACATGGTATATAAGATCATATAATTTCATAATAACAATAACAATTTTATAAATATAATATAAAAAAATTAAACCCATCATAGTAACCATCCATTAAATAAATGGATGGAAAGTGTATTTTATCCTATGTGGAGGTGGTAGTCCACACGTAGGCATGAGTGAAAATTTCATCTCTAATTTGATTGAGAAGAGGAGTTAAATGGTTATAAAATAATCATAAAATCATATATGAAATAAAACACTATTATATAAGTTATGATTTGAAATAAAATTGAATGATAATGGTTAATATTTATACCCTTTCTTAGAGAGACATCCATCATCTTACACATTAATCCTTGAAAGATTGGTAGTATGAGAAGTCCAAAATCTACACGATGGAGATATGGATTATAAGAAGGATTATTATCATAGGTTTTTTAATATTTAATTTTTTAATGGTTTGAATAATATATGAGTTTTGGTTCCATTTTATAAGTGAGGGGAGGAACACAAATGGAATTTCGAAAAACATTTCAATAATGTGAGGTCACTTTCATCGGAATGTGGCTCCAAATGGACTGGTATTTAAAGGTATGATAAGATAAGGTTTAAATTACAAAAAAAATATGAATTATATATATTTTTTGAAATTATAACCATATATATTGGATAAACCCCCTCCCCCTATAACCTAATTTTAAACTTAACCATCAAAAAAATATTAGAGTTTTCACAATTCATTGTGAAAAATAATTCAATTGAACCTATTAGATTATATTAATTATGATGAAAAAAATATTGAATGCTTTTTTATATGTATTATTTATATAATTTTAAAACATTCAATATTTCATAAGAATTTAACCAGCAATGAAAGCCCATTTTAGACAAATTATTCATTAATCCCTAAACATAGTTCTCATACATTCAATTACCAATAAAAATAAGAAAATGAATCTTAAAATATATGAATGAAAATATAATATATAAATTAAATTCAAAAAATTATTTTATAAATATTAATCTAATTTATTAATATATAAATACATTAGGCGCATAAAAACAGTTTTTAGAAAAATGTGTTCTTAAGTCCTAAAATACACACATAATGAAATCAAGTATAATGATTATTATTATTATTGAGTTAATTATATTATTTAGAAATAAATGATTATTGTGGTAATTTAATATAAAATTTAAAACATAATTAAACTTTTATTTGAAAATAAATGATAATTTTTATAAAAATCTATATGTTTGACTATTGATGAAAAATAAATCATTTTAGAAAAATATTAAAAATCAGCCATAAGATAATATTGACATAATTATTTAAAAAAACATATTAATTTCCTCAAATATTTTTTTTTCAAAATTGTATAAATTAATTATAATTTGTGAGTGCATAAAATGTAATAAAAACAATTTTTGAAGAAATGCATTTTTAAAGCATAAAAATATTTTATTTAAAATTGTGTACTTATTTATTATAAAAAAAATAAATAGATTTAAATAATGTAAATCATTTATAAGAAATCACATAGTTTTTATTACTATTCATACATGCTAATTTGATTTCTATTTTATAAAAGTTAGTTATATCGTAGTTCATGTAGAATAAGGGTGGTGTGTAAATAAATCTTCCAAACAATTAAATTTTATCAAAATAAAGTATATATTCTAAAATATTATAATGTTGTAGTTAGAGAAATATAGATTGTTAGTAATAACGAAAATGTGATTTGATTTTTCATTGCTTGGCTAATCTCCCCAATAATCCATTATTAGTAAAGATCTAAGGGAATCTTCTTCTAATTATTTTTTATTCTTTTTCAATCATATATATATTTATATAGAAAATTTTAATTATAATGAATTATTATCATAATAATTTTAAATTAAATTTATTCTAATTTTTTTAATGGTTTTTAAAATATATGGAGTAAAATAATTGACTCAATGATTTAAATTCATTAGGTGATGTATTTTATTTGAGTATAGTCTTTTAAATTATGTTCAATTTCATAGAGGTATTAAATTGATTGAATTACAAATATTTTAGTAAAAATTATATTGAGGTATAGGTATAATATTTAGGAAAATTTAAGTGTTCACCCATAGGTTTTTCTGGGCACATTGATTATTTAAATTCAAATTATATATTGAGAAAAGAAATAATATGGTGTATAATTAATCAATACTAGTCAACTAGTAATGTCTTCAGGATTCCATTTTTTATACTTATTTTTCATAAAATTATTATTTTCCAAATTTTAATCATTGAGTTCCTAACTTTTTTATTTTAGATTTTACTATTTTAAAATAAAAAAATTCCCCAATTTAGTTACTTTTTATTTTAAAATCTTAAAAAATTTAATAGTTTGAAACTAAAGTCTTGAAACCTTTCTAAGAGACAACCATAGTGACTATTGTAATATATTCATAATGGGATTAAATTTTGAAAGTGGTGACATGAATAAAACCATATCATTTTGTAACTTTTCATGATACACTAGTCAAGAAAATTATTTCAATAATATTAAACATCTCCACATTGTACTGGACAATGTTCACATATATAAGAGTCATGTAGTGATTTAATATGATATGTTTGGGGTCCATCAGTTAGTAAACATTCTATGTCGTCTAAATAGAATTATTCTGAAGAAGATTAAATCTAATAATGATATGGTATAATTTAAAGTTAAAATATCATAATGATTTGAATATACATTATTATATCCAAGGAGAAAGGAAGTGATAATTTAATAATAAGGATGAGTAGTATGGAGGGTTTTTGTATTGTGAAAAAGGGCACAATGGAAATAGTTTTAGTAATAAATAACATTAAAATATTTTTTTATGAATTATATGGAAGTTAAACCATGATTATTACATCACTCTACAGTGTGTAATTAATATAGAAACATGGGAGGCCTTAAAACAGTGATAATGATGATTCTGGTTGCCACATAAATGTCAGAATTTAATACTTATAGATTTTTTAAATAAAAATTAAATTGTAAGGATTTTAATAATCATGAGGGAAATGAAACATATAAGAGGAAAATATATTCATTAATTTTTTATAATAAAATATATATGGTTATGGAAAAGTTCATGTTTCCATAATTCAAGAGGAATTTAAATTTTTTAATATGGAAATATCAAACACTTCATAATGGGAATATAAAAAATATAAGAATAAAATTTGGTGGATGAGGATGAGGAATAAATTAATTAATAATCTAATACGTATTCATGGAGAGAATTTTTTGTATCAAACTAAGTGAAGATTATAATAATATTAATATAAAATCGTTTTCATTGAGAAAGAAGAAAAAAGAGTAACATCTATGAAATTTTATTATCATATACGAAAATTGGATGAAATAAGAAATGTTTCAAGGAGAAGGTCAAAATTTATAGTTTTTTAACATGCTGCATGAATAAGTGATAAGTGGGAACAATTTCATTACCTATGATTTAAATATATCATAATGATTAAAATTTATAATGAATTTGATGGGTATATATCCCTATAGATCAATTAGTGTTAGTAAAAGTCTTTTAAAATAGGGTTTGGGTGGAGATGTAGATACCAACATACAGATTGTTGTAACTATATATATCTTTGTTTTCAAATAATGTCTTTGAGGAGTAATATCAAATTATTTTACTTAGATATAACCAAAATTAGATTTGTGACCCGGTTTGGGAGTTAGTTGGGAGGACCCATGGTACACTAGTAGGTGGCAGTATAAAGAACTAGCCAAGAGACACTAAACTATAAGGGTTTAAGATAAATAACCTATTTAGAGATGGTAATTTAACTTTATGATATAGAATATTGTATTTAGTTTCATAATATATTTCATATTTTCTTCTAAGACATGACCCAAATTATATAAACAATAGATACTAGAATTGGGATAAAAAATATTAAAAATACAATATATTGTACATTATTTACTTTTTATCATGAATGTTGTGCAAATTTATTGATAAAATTCATTGATAGATCATTATATATGACCAAATATTACTTTTTTAATATCGATTGGTTTATTTAAAATGGAAAAACAATTTGATAGAAAGGTCCCAATAATCCCCCCTAGGTGACTACACAATCATAAGGGTTAATAAAATGTGGTATTATAGTTAATATAAGATAACTCTAAATGGATCTAATTCACATTCCTATATATATCTAATTCATATATATTAATTTTATGTTTAATGATAATTTTTTTCCTTAGATGGATAATTTGATTTTCACTCTAGTCTTGGAGATGTCAACCAATACCATAAAATGTAAGAAGAAGATAATAGAATATAATTGGAAGAATAATTAAAATATGTGAGGGAATCACCTTGAATTGAAGGTAATAAATTTAGTAATGTTTTTGAATTTTTTTTGATAATAATCATCAAGAAGTATAATTTTCACGTTTTGAATAGTATGAGTCTATTGAATCAGTTGAAGAGCTATACTTTGACTCTATGGATTATATGAAAAAGGTTCCTCGAATTTTTTTTAACTAATATAACTGATTCTAACATGGAATTATATATTATAATACACATATGGTTGTAATTTGAAATTTAATTAAAAAATCAGTAGAATCCCAATGCAAAAAAGTATAACACTATCATCAAATAAGTGAATGATAATGTTCATTCATTAATGGTTAGTGAACAAAAATTTCTAATGGATTAAGATTTATTGTAATATAACATTTAAGAGAAACCTATAGTGATTGGGGACTATGAAGAAATAATTCATACTTTATAATAAACACACAAAGCTACTATTAGAGTCAAGTATTCCCAATTAGAAATAAAATCCCAAAGAATTATATACATTGATAATTATTTGTATTAGATTAAAAATAACATGTGGGGAATTTTGAGATAATTTAAAATGAATGGGAAGGACTATTGTTATTAGATTATGTTGAGAGAAATACTCTCAAATTGATATGTATTAAATCAGAAGTCAAATTTAGAAACCTGAAAGGGAAAAAATATTATCCTTACCATGTTAGTGAAAGAATATGTGTTTCCATGAATTATAATTATATAAATTTAAAATGAAAATTTGTCATTTTTATGTCATAAAAGGATATTGAGATCCTATAAAGATAGATAAAAATAAATCTCAATAAAATTGGTAAACCATATACTATTAATAATTTGTTTCCACTAATACTATTTCACTTGATAATATATACTAAAACAAAAAATATAAACAAAATGGTTAGGTAAAAATGATAATAGGTATAACACTTCTTTATGGGGGATTTTTGAAATCTATTGATAATGGTCTCAATAAGAAAGTTATAATGGTTGGTTTTTATACCCAAAAAATATAAAGATTACTTGTTGGTTAGATTTTAACCAAAGGAAGTATAGTAAGATTTATTAAAAAATTTGGTGTTATTGGATGATTGGGAATAAATAATTTAAAAAAATTATAACATATAAATTAATTATGATTATAAAATTCCTGATTAAAGTGGTATATTATAATCTAAAAGAAATCCTTCTGATTTTAAGGAACATACAGAAAATTAGTGAAATTTGTTTACTAAAAATATATTTTAATGTTTTCAAAATTTATATAAGAATTGAAATAAAAATTTTTATTATGATAATTAATGTTGGTTAAATATAAAAAACAAGACTTCTATTATCATTAATAATTAATTCCATGAGATATTATTATAAATAAAAATAGAATAAAATGTGAGCCTTCCTTGAATTATAAAAAAATAATGAATAACTCATAATAAGATACACTCAAGAAGAAGTCTAACCAGAATTTTAATCCAAATAATATGTCTTTATAGTATGTTATAAAATAATACATAATATAAAATTTCTAATAGGAATGAATAGTAAATATTATGTAATAACATTTGAATAAATAAGATAATCAATCTAATGGAAATGGAAGGATTGGTTTGGTGGAATACATCAATGATGAAGAGACTGAAAAGTTTCCAAGAAGTTTTACCTCAAATTATATTGAAAAACCATGTGGAAAATAAGAGAAACATAAAATATTAAAAAATAAATTTTTTATTATTTTATAGCTCAAATATTGATTGAAATAATGATTGAAATAACACAAGGGAATGAATTATCTTTTGGAAAACAAGTAAATCCACCAGAAGAAATCAATTTTCATAACAGGTTTTTAAAAGGTGAAAACCCATATCCTCATGGGGATCTTGGTTAAATGTGAAAATAATTAGGTCACAATCTAATAAAATGTATTCCATATCTTTCAAAACTAGAGGATATGTTGAGAAGTAAATTCAATGAACCATTATAATCATGTCAAAAAATTATACATATAGTGAAGGATGTCTGTGTATTACTATACTCTATGAAAACGTAAATTCCACAAAAGGTGTAATATTAAGTTAATTAGATGTACATGTTGAAAAAGAAGTTTTGAGTTTTGAAGTCCAATGGAGGAGAAATCAAGAATAATTCTCACTAAACTTGGGCTAAAAAGATAAGAGTTTTTGGGTGAGAATAAATTATCAACCATATTTCTCTCACTAATGAGCTAATAGATAAATCACCACATTGTTAGTTATATATAATATTTTTAATTTCATTATAAGGTATTGATGGTGATGCATGAATTTGTAACTATATTTATATTATAATATTATAGTATGGTGATTCAACAATCATGGAGTGCTTCATGAATCCTTGTAACAATTAAAGTCATATCAAGTTGGCATTTCTAATTTTTATTTTTTATAAAACAATCCATGAAAAATATTATTAATGTAAATAAATTGAGATGAATATAATATAAATGAGTTTCCATAAGACATTATTTTAATTAAATTTGGAAATCAAGATACCATTAAAAAGATGTGTTTGAGTCTTAAATTTTTTTTTTCATATCTCTGTTTTGATTATATAAAAACTAATTATGAAATGTGATTTTATGTCTACCTGAAATATAGACTTTAAAGGGAAAAAATGTCCCTAAACATGAATATTTTTTAGTGTTTTTTAGTTTAAGGAAGATTATAAGTTTCATGAAAAAAAATCATCTTGAGTAGTCCTTAATAAGAGAAAACTGAGATGGTACCACAAGATAGATAATTTTATGGATATTTTTTATACCTTAGTTAATAAATATTTATTTCAAAAATCGTCTATATTAAGTAAAATTATATTTGACAAATTTATGGCTCATTTATTAGAGATATTCTATTTGACCCATCTCTCAGCTAGATCATGTTTTATATTGAAAATATGGAATTTTTTAAAATCATGTTATAATTAAAATACAACTTCTTTCCCGTGATTTTTTATACTTATTTTAATAGTGGGGGAGAAAATGAGAGATACTAAAGACTTTTGGATATAAATATATATGAATAAGTTAAGTTTATTGATAGTAAATCAAAACGGGGGATTAAAGATTCAAAATAATATATTTTTATGATTTTATTTATTATAATTTTTTGTCAAAGAAGAAGATGGATTCCAATATGTTTTGTGTTGGGTAAGGTTGGAATAACCCAATGAATGAAGATGTAAAAAATGATTAGGTATATTGTTATTCATATAGATAAATTATAGTAATATTTTTATCCATAGATAATGTTATGGATGTTTATACATAAGTTGGCCAAGGATTTTTAGGTGTTTCTTGGAAGGAAGTATCCTTAAAAATATAATTTTTATTGAAATAATGAAGTAATGAATCCACAGTAATTGATATAGTAGTTAGATAATTGTCTATAAATTTTTTTATGAATTAGAAAATATGGTTATAAAAAATATCAGGGATATGTGATGTTTAATATAAAATCTAGCAAGAAGTATGAAAATAATCCATGAGTTTTCTATCATGAAAGCCTCTCTCAAAACTGATTAATACCATTAGATAATGGATATAGAAGCCTATGTTTGCAGATAGTATTCATGAGATAGTGAATTCTCAACAAAATAATCAATGGTAAGTATTCATAAGTTATAAGGCTTTGGAAAAAAAGTTCAAGAACTCTAAAAACATTTTGATAATTTTTTATGTCATTTTAATTATATTGATGTTAATTAAAGTGAATAGAGTTTTCTTGAGAATGTATGAAGTCATTTTTTATTTATTTAAATAAGATTTTGAATTTTGATTTGGATAAGAAATTTTGAAAAATCATTCAATGTAAAATTATCTTTGTTTGTATAAAACAGTATCTTTGATTATACGGATGAAAATAGGAAAAATAATTCATAGAAAAAAATAACTTTGTTAATACATAAAAGTAACTCTAACCAAACAAAAAAAAATTTACAAAAATTTATTTATATGTAAAAGAAAAATTTTTAAAACATACGAGCAACTCATAGTTGATTGTAGATAATTAGAAAAGGAAAACACATCCCTGTATACATAAGAGTAAATATGAGTAGGAAGACTGGAAAATAGAAAATTCACAAAAATTTGAGTAAAATTTATAAATACAGAAATGTAACATAGAGGGAATTAAAATTTATAAATATCCTTAATAACTCATAAAATGATATATAAAGATAAAATTTATGATATATAATGGTAATTAATGATAAAATATAGAAAATTTATCAATTTCATGATATTCTTCGTGATGTGTAATGTTCATTCCATTGAAACTTAAAGGTAATTATCCAAGAAAACATCATTCATAAGATAATTAATATCCATTTTATTTTTACAATATCTGTATATATAAGTCCCTTATAGATATTTACAATGATATATAAGGACACATTAATTATCAAAAAATGTTTGATTTCCATAGTTAAGTATTATAAAGATGATATAATGTTATGATGTTGTACTAGACTTCCATGTTAAAATATCATGATTCTTTGAATGGACTTGATATAATATGAGGATAAATGAAGTGAAATGTTAAGAATAATGGTGAGTTCTGGTGAGGGTTTACACTCTGTTAAGAGGAAGATCATGTTGAGGAAATAGTTTGAGGAATAAATTCCACTTGAAGTAATTTTAGTGAATTATGATAATGCTACAAAGTTGGTAGAAGATCACATTAATACCTGTAATGAAGATACAGTCATTGGATACCTTCATATCATGATAATATATAAGATGTTATAATGTAGATGTATATATTGATTATATGGGTATCTTGTAAAGAAAATGAATTTATAAGGATTGTGATAAACATGAGAGAAATATAAAGTAAAAGATAAATGTCTGGTTTTTTTATTGATTAATAAAATGCACAAAGTTATAGAAATTATATTTATACCTAATTTAAAGGGTTATTTCTATATTTGAATATGGAAATGATCTTTACATTATTATGTTAATATAAAAATAAAAGAAGATCAAATAGATTTTAATTCATATTATTATACTAAATTACTTAAAACATCATGTTTCAAATTTAGATATTCCAATAATAATATACAGATAATATATTATGTGTTAAAGAAGAAAGAAGAAGGAGAATAACTACAATAACATTATATCATAGAAGATGGTTGATAATAAAAAAAGAAAATTATTATGAATAAGGTTGATAAAAATTTTGTTATGTCCTGGAACCTGAATAAATTGGAAGGAAGAACATATTCTTACCCTATGATATCATTATATTATAATGGGAATAAATGAGATAAAGGATGATTTTCATGTAGTAATAAAAACCATTCATAGTCAACTAAAGTCTGTAAAAATATAATTTGATTGGAGATATGTAGACCGATATGATTTTTGTTGTAATTGATTATGTCATGGATATTGAAGACAATCATTGAATTAGAAAATAAGATCATTTTATGTAGCGATATCATAATGTATAATAGTGATATTATTCAATAGTGAGCTGGGATGTCCCATTATAAATTGGTGGTATCTAGTATAAAAACCCATTTGGATTGTAAATTGGTCGATACTCGTATAAAGAACCCATTAGAAGATAGAAAATTCAATTCAAGGGATATCCATATATATTCACCTGTGTAATATAGAGAATATATACATCCCATAATCAACTTAAAATCATCAAAGACTATATATATTCATATTGGGATAGAACCTTGTAAAAATTATGTATACTTATCATTCTTTACTTTTTCTATGAAATTAGTGATAATGTATTGAATGAATTTGTAAAACATTAATAATTTATGAATTATTTTTTTTATTAAATTATATTCATTTTAAAACTATCATTTAACTAAATGACATGTTAATCTTGTGTTATACCCAATACTTGGTTAGTTTTCTTTATACCTGACACTAAGTTTTAACAAACAGTGATATATTAATTTATAATTATTTAAACATGTCTAATATAAAATATCTTTTGAAGATAGATATATAAATAGTAATAAAATAATTAATTATTAATTATGACGTTTTTATATAAAATAATCATATTTATGAAAAAACAACTTAATTTTAATTAAATTCCTATTATATTTCGAAAATATTTTATTCTCAAAAAAATGTTTTTTATTTATTTTTGGGAACATTAATAAAATTATTTTTTCACACTTTTTTGAAAATTAACTTCATTAAATAAAATTAATTTTTAAAATAATAATGAAAAAATTATTTTAGGGTTAATTTTTGGGATTTTTCAAAAATGGTTCTTTTTTTTAAATAGTGAAAGTAAAGAATTTTAATTAGAAATTATGTTTTTATTTAAAATATATATAAATTTAAATTATATTTTAAATTTATATTAATGTATAAATAGAGAAATTATATATATATAAATCCAATTTAATTAATTTTAATCATTTTCATATTTCATTTTTAAATAACAACGTTATAAAATTTTGAATAATTTCCCTTCAAAAACAATATTTTTCATCACATCTATGTGTTTAATTTTAAATTAAATAATGAAAATTATATGAATTTAAATTGTAAAAAATGATTCCATATTTGGAAAAATAATAATATATATTATCTAATACTTTCAATTTAACTTTTTACAAAAATTAATAGTGAAAATGTAATAATAATTTACTGTTGTTAATGTAAAAATATGTTTAATGGGGGTTAACTAAAAAATATGCATTTAAAATGACCCAAATCTTATCTAATCACCATTTTATGTTAATATTCAAAAATTATCCATTATATTTTTTATAATGGCTTATTTTTTACTATTTTCCATTATATAAATATGGGTATACCTTTTTCATTTCAAAAAATTACAATGGTGCACCTCACCTCACTTATAAAATGCCACCCTCTCTCCACCCATCTTAACAGCTTAATACCCTTTTGGATCAGAATATAACTTCCAAAATAACTAATCAAAATACATATTATCATACTAGAAGTTTTATTTTGGATTAAAATCCATCCTATAAAGTATTTTGGTGCAATCCTAAGGAGGATACCTTAAGAAGATGTAATGTGCATCAATGAATGTTTCGATTTTCATTCTTCCAACACATCATTAAATTATTAATATTTCAAGATGATAAAATAACTTCTGTATATTCTATATAAATATATTTTTTTATGTTAAGGTAATGACCTATAACAATCTCCACTTTTATCAAATGGGTTACGAAATCTTCATTCATTTGTACAACGGACTAAAGCCTCACAAACCGATGTTGTTCATTTTTTCGATTAAAACCACTCAAGGGTGAAAATAATGATGGATATATTATTTATATATGATATTATTATGCTTGTGGAATTATTATATCAAACAAAACTTTATGTTTTCTTTTTTTATGGAATACGATAATGTCGCTCGTGTGTTCGGCAGACTAACACCTCATTAAATGATCTGATTCATTAACGATTTATATGGGAGGTAATAAGGATGGGTTTAATGATAATATGTAATATATATGAAATAAAAATAACTATTTATTTATAATATATTAGTTAAATATCTTTATATCAATATGTTGAGAAAATGGAAGTAACATTCATATGTATTTTTTCCCTATAGTTTTCATGAATGGTGTATTTAATTTTTATCCCCATCCATTATAGATCAATATAATTACATATATACAGATTATATATTATATTTATATCATGGATAAAATTTTGGATATTATTTAACCATGAGAAAAATAATATGACAGAAAATTACTAATCAAAACATACATGGATAACATAGAATTTATTTCCCAGAACGCAAGTTTAAAAAGGAATTGTTAATACACATGTAATAAAGGGAATAAGTAAAAAATATATAGTGTATATATATTTATTTATTATTTTGTAATATATTTATCATAAACTTATATTTATTATACTATATTTTTTAATTTGTATGACAAAAGTCAAGACTTATGGTAAGGGAATTTTTCCTCACTTTTATTTTTCTGTGAGACACATACCATATTCAACACTTGTTTCTTTTGTGTGGTTTATACTATTCATGAATGAATTTTATCAATAATATACTTAAATTTATTTAAACTCGTGATATTTTATGTTTCATTTAATGATATTCCTTCATGGTTTCTACATTTCAAATTTACTAAAGTGGTAAATATTTTATGTTACAATCTCATCATTTATTGAGATTATATAAGATTCTATTTTTGATGACAACATATTATGATCAATATCTAAAAAACCAGTAAATTATTTTCTCCATTCTATATAAATGATATTTTCAAGTAATTTTACCTTTTTTCCACTCATTTTATGTTAAAAAAATTTATATATATTTTTTAAAAAATATAAATTTATTTCTATCTCAGGTTTGAAATTTGTTTTCTTTCAAAACATTATTTTTTAAAAATGTTTTAAAATATGATTTATTATTATCCTAGGATTTTTAAAAAATAATTTTTATTCATATTTTACTTTTTTCCATTTTTTTGAAATTAATCTTCAGTATATTTTCTAAACAATTCCCATTTTTTTACCTAAAATGTGAATGGAATTTTTTGATATGTAATACATGAATGAAACATCTCACTTTCCTGAAAATTATCTTATTTTTTTCTCCATTTATAATTTTTCATGGTTATTTTCTAATAAAATAATTTTCTAAAATTTTTTAAGTATTAAAATGTTTGTTTCTTAAGTGAAATTATATTTTCTTTGAGAAATGTATAAAATGGATTATCAAAATAATTTTCCATCTAATGTGACATCTATTTATGTTACCTATTCTGTGATAGAGATATAATAAAAGGATATCATTCTTATTATTCCTCTAAAAGGTTTATATTTATGATGATAGTTTGTTTATTAAACCCATTTAGATTCTATGGGTTGTACCATGATAGAATTATTATGACCCGTTATTATTTTTTTAGAGGTAATTATATGATAAAATGATGAAATAAATATTAAAGAGATAAATTTTTTATGGTTATGATATTATAAAGTGTTTATGAAATCCATTTAATTTCATGGGTTGTGATAAGATTAATTTTTTTGAGCTTTTGATACACATATATATGATTTTCATTATATGATGTGTTTAACATATATCTCCTTATAATGCATTGGTAAATGATAAATGTTATATGATATCATAGGGTACATAGGTGGTTAGCCCAAGCCCAGAAAGGAGGTACACATGTGTTTATCCAAAGCCTAAAATATGGTACAATTGGGGGCATACTGATCTTAAAATATGCTACATTGGTGGTTACCCCATTCCCAAATAAGGTAAATGGTTGGTTATCCCAAGACTAGCTATTTATGATTGTATTTCAAGGTTTCATTGACATAATATTTTTTATGATTATTTGTATTCAATAAATCTTTGTCATATGAAAATTTTATGCTCTCATGGATCATGTTCTAAAATTCCCATAGGATTAATTCTTTATTAATTACTAATATTTATTCCATTAATTCATATTATGATATTTTATATGCATGGATCAGTTCTCAAACATTGTGATCATGTACTGATGCCCTTAGGTTCATGTTCTGCTTAAGTATCTCCCTTATATGCCCTTAATGAGCATCTAATATCATTGTTTCTTATGTTTTCTTTACCGATGTTATGATGAAATGTATTATGTATGATATGACTAAGAAGTTTTATAGCTATGAAGGTCATGTTGGGAGATGGTTATGTTTTTTTATAAACTAGTGTTTTTGTTTCTATGTTCCCAATAAAAATAAACTAGTATGGTCCTGAAGTGTATTTTTGTGAAATGTATTGAACATTCAAGAAAAATGATTTGATGTCTATGTTTGAAAATCCTCGGTTACTATAGTTGGTATCATAGACTATATTTTTTTAACCTTTAGAAACTAGAATGAGATAACCTTTGTAATATCCCTATGTAAATGTATAAGGATTAGTCAACGTATAAGAAAATGTAGTTGAATATTTTTAGAGGATAAAGTGATGTTTTCTATGAAATTTCATGCCATTTTTGAATCTTCAAGTGGGTGTGGCTCTGTAACAGATGTACCTAGGGGTAATAACATAGAAAACAATGAATTGATCTAGACTTTATTGTAACTAGGTGCATCACAATAGGCCTCACTACAAACCTTTTTTAACACTCTGGATAGATATGCTTTGGAAATTCACAAACTATTTATGAACCATCATGATGGTTTTATATTTATATTTACTATAAAAAACCTAGTATAAATATATGGTATCATATATTAAAGATTATTTCTTAATTTGGACATTAAATAAGTGATTTCTCATTATTATGTGGTTCCTAGCTATGATTATTGTTTCTTATACTATTCTTTTTGGTTTTAGGCAATTCCTGTATCCCATAGGAAACATGTCCATGCTATGTTTGATGGAAAATGATATAGTTTCATTCAAGATAATCCGAACATTGTGGGATCCAAAATACAAAATCTCATTATTATACTCATGGAAATTTCATAATTCATCAATCAGGATGGACATTCAAATGATCAAAGGACGGAAACACATTTTGGTGAGTCCTCCATGAGGAAATATACACATTCTTTCAGTGTCTATTTTGATCCATTAGTTTCTGTATTATTTATTAAATCAAATGATAATATATTTTATTCTTTTCATTGTTTTGATCATGATAATATAATTTTGATTTCCTATGTTTGGGTTTAGAAGGAGAAGCAGATAAATGGTGTAATATTTTCAAGAATTCAATAAATAATAATGAAATTGAATCCATGGATTGGGATAAGTTCACAAACTTATTTTTGAATAATTAATTTCCTCATATTATTCATAAAAATAAAAATAAGTAGTTCATTGATCTAAAGAAATTGTATGATGAATCTATTGGTACCTATAAAAAAATTACAAGTCTTTTGAGATACGATTCTTGTATTTTTAGCCAACCTAATTGTGAGGGTTATCAATTCTTCAGTGACTTGAAACCAATTCTCTAATGGTTATTATCCATAAGATTATTTATTATTTATAGAGATATTGTTTTATGTGATATCTAGGTGTAAATAGAGGTTTATGTTTTTCATAAATCATATGGTTTTGATAAGAAGAGAAAATTTTAATTCAAAGGAAAATCTAAGAACCCCGGATGGTATAATATAAGATTAACTTTGTGCTCAACATCTTAGAAGAAACATGGAGGAAATTTTCATAAGTGCAATAGTAAATTTTTTGAGTATGAAAAGGAAAATTGTGAGGGTGAGAAAGAGAGTTTTCCAACATTGGTGTTTCTTAGAAGGTCATTGGTTGGTAAGAGATGGAATGAAGGCGGGATATGATGCACATTCACTCCATCAACCACTAATCTAATATTATGTATAACGATTCATATATCATTTATGAGAGGGATCATGATGTTTCTAATGGTATTTATGAGGATGGTTTTTTGGTGTAACTTCTATTTACATGCATCTTTCACTTGATTCTCATTCAAACAAAAAGTGATTTATGAAAATTTTAAAAGATTTTTTGTAAGTGTAAAAGGGATGGTAATCGGGATATTGATTGTTGAAGTAGTGGAAAGAAGTTATCTAATGATAAAAATAGATTGAAAGCTACATATAATGTACCACCCACACAACATTGTATCAAACTCAATGATATTAGGATTTATGCTAATAAGTTTCCAAATATAAGGTTTAATTTTGGTGATCAATTCCATCATCATCTTAAGTCGAGGGACAAAGGGAAATCATAGGTGATCACTATTTATAATGAGGTGTGCGATAATGAAATGGTGGAAGGTACACTTATAATCCACTCTAGAACTGATAATTTCATATTTGACACTATATCTACCCATTATTTCATATATATATATATATATATATTCTAAATGTATCAATGTACCACCCAAACAATTAGATGTAAAATTAGCAGTGAAATCCTATAATGTTATGAAGATCACATATCAAGTATATGATTATTCTCTGGTTGATGTTGTTGGGAATGTGGTTCCTTAAAATATTGTCATTCATCATATGGTACAATTTGAGGTCATATTAGGCATACATTGGAATTATATATATAAATACCACATACATTTTTTAGGAAGGTGTGATACATTTGATATTATAAACAAACCTATAATCATATGTCAATTTTATGATATGTAAAAACATCATATGGAGTGAAAATCAATTTAATGGGTCATAATTCAAATTTAGAAGGGGTAATTTTCTCAATTGGTTTGGTAGAAACTTGAATTCAGTGAAAAAACTATTTTTAGGGAATTTATTGATGTTTTTATGAAATATTTTCCTAACATTACACTAAAACAAGAAGTGTATTTTACAATAGACCTCATATCTCATTAAATATCAATTTTAAAGACTCCTTATAAATGTCCCTAGTTGAGTTATAGGAATTTAAGAAGAATCTCTTGGAAAATATTGGCAACTGATTCATGGGGAAAAGTGTGTCACCATGGGGTGTACCTATTCATCTAGTTGAAAATTAAGATAGATCAATCAGACTCTAAATTGATTTTATAGAGTGAAACATGATCACATTTAAGAATAGGGGTCATATTCCATGAATTGATGACTTGTTTGGGCAACATCGTGAAGAAAAATACATATCCATGATTGAACATCATTCTGTAAATCATTAATTTTTGGTAAAAAAAAGAAGATATACCAAATAAAACATTTCATACAAGGTATAGACAATATAAATATATAGTGATTCCATTCAATCTTAACCATTCCCCCCGCTTTCTTCATGTATTTAATTAATAGAGTCTTCAGATATTACATTGATCGGTTTGTGGTCTTCTTTATAGAATATATTATTATCTATTAAAAGAGAAAGTAATATCATGAAGATCACATAATAATTGTACTGAATAACCTTAGTAAGGAGAAAATATATGAAAATTTTAAAAACGTGTAATTTTTTGCTGCTATGGTTTGATTTTTGTGCATGTAATCTCAAGAGATGGTATATCAGTTGATCCCTCAAATAGGAGGCTATCAATTTTTCTCCTAAACCAACCATAATGATTGGGATCTATAGTTTTAATGATTTAGATATATATTATCAATGGATTGTGAATAATTTATCAAACTATATAATCCATCCAAAAAGTTAACTATGGAGGGACTCAATTTTCTCTAGATAGATGAATATGATGAAAGTTATAAAGAATTGCAGAGAAGGATAGTCAGTACACCTATTCTTAGATTACCCTATTGTGTATAAGTTATTGTAATATATAGTGATGTTTCCAATAATATATTTGGATATGTTCCTATAAATAATGACAATTTTATAGCTTATGTCTCATGAAAATTGATTATTCATGTTAAAAATTACCAGACATATGATTTAGTGTTGGATTCAGTAATTGTTTCATTAAAGATGTTAAGGAATTGTCATTATAGAGAAAGGTGAGATATATATAAAAATCATAAATGTTTAAATGTATATATTCCCATATATGGAGTTGAATATGAACTAAATAATATGGTTATAATTGATTAAATATTATGACTTCTTAAAAAAATACCACCCTGGGAAAATGTATAGGGTGGTTGAGTCAAAAAGATTATACTAGCTTATATATGGTGAGGATTAAAAATGATCCAATATTAATGAATTTTCAAAAGATGGATCTAGAAATTCTGATGGAATGGGGAAAACAATATCTCAACCAATTGAATGTTCAACCATCTATCCAAGTGATGATTTAAAAGGCATCAAATAAATATTTAAGGAATCTTAAGAAGGTTAGAAATATACCTGCGTTTAACCTTGATCATGATGGAATAATAATGTTCAAAAACATTGTATGAATTTTTCTATACCATATTTGAAGAATGAGGTATTATATTAAGCTCAAAGTTCTTGTTTATCTAGTTATTTTGGAAGTACGAAGATGTATAGAGATTTCAGAGAGTATTTTTGGGGTGTGGAATGAAGAAAGATATTGAAGAGCTTTTATATCAAAGCTTGGTGTATTAGAAAGTTAAGGGAGAAAGAAAAAACTATAAGGGGATATTACATCCATTAACAATACCATAATAAAAATGGTAAATAATATCATTTTATTTTGGTTTCGAAATCCCAAAATCATCTGAAGGGAATAATAAAATATGGGTTGTAGTCTAACACCTATATAAGTTAACACAATTCATCGATATCATAGAAGAATTCTCTCTAGATTAAATTTCAAGGATATGGATTAAAGAAGTTGTTGGTATTTATGGAGTACCATGTTCTAATATTTATAATCTGTATGTGATGCTTACCTTAATCTGAAGTCTTCACCAAGCTCTTGATGTGGAGTTGAGTACCACCATATTGTATCATCCTCAGATAGATGGACAGTCTGTGAAAATAATTCAAGCCCTATATGATATGTTGATATTTTTTTCTTCGGATTTCAAATGTGTTTAGGATGAAAACCTTAATCAAGTTGAGTTTGATTTAAAAAAAATCTCACTCTATCATTCATATCAGTCCTAATGAATCAATCTATGGAAAGAAATATTGACTTGAAAAATGTTGGAATAATGTTATAGAATTAAATCTATTATGACCTGAGAGAACTGAAAAAATGGTAGAGAAGATTATATCCATTAAAAAAACACCATTGTATCATAGAGATTGGATAAATGATATATTGATAATTTTTTATATGATATATAATTTGATGTTGGTGACAAGTTTTTTCTATGAATTTTTTCATCGATAATGTTTATGAGATCTGAGAAGAAACGGAAGTGGAGCTCTTGGTATTTTAGTACATTTTAAAATCCTGATTGTATTAGGAATATATCATATCAATGGTAACTTCTACCAAAACCCAATCTTGTTCACGATATGAAAAATGAATAACTTTTGAGGAAGTATATGTTTTTCCATTCACATGTACTAAACTCAGAGTACATGCCACTAGAGAAAGATAATTTATTGTGGAACAACTGGTGGTGATTCTCGATCATAGAGAGATTTTTCAATGAAATAAGAACACTTATATGGTCAGTGTTTTTTGGAAAAATATATTGTTTCATGAATCTATATGGGAACATTAATATATTTTATGGAAAATTTATACACATTTGTTTTAATCAAAGTGATTAATTTTGAGGGAGAAATTCATTTTATGGGGCGTAGAATGTAACACAATAAGTTTTAACGAATTGTAATTTTTGAATAAATTAAATTTCTTTGATAACTTTTTTTACATGAAATTCTATGTTAATCTTGTGCTGCATGCAAAACTGGTTATGCTTTCTTAATTCATGACATTTATTTTTCATGAACCATAAAATATTATTATTATAATTATCAAAACAAGAACTACATAACCAAGTCATTAAGAATAGTGATATGAATAGTAATAAATACATTTAAAATATTAGTTGTAATTTTTATATACAATGGAACATTATTGATAAAAGATTAATTTATTTTCTGATAATGTTTTTATATGGTTTGGAAATACTATTTTATTAAAAAATTATTTTTATTTCATTTTGTGAACATTAATAAAACTATTGTTTTACACTTTTATAAATTTAATATGATAAAATAATATTATTTTTTAAATCATAATATAAAATTATCTTAGGGTTAACTTTTTTGGATTTTTCCGAAAAGTTTCATTTTTTAATGAATAGTTAAATATACATAATTTTAATTGAAAACTGCCTTATCGTTTATATAATTTATAATGTAAACTTATATTTTAAAATGGAAATTTAGGTAACATTAAATAAATTATATATCTATTAACTCAATTTATTTTTTAGGAATATTTTTTAGATTTAATTTTAATTAAAAAACTTGGTAAACATTTAAACATTTTCTCTTTAAAAACGTGCATTTTTCATTGCACCTACGAGTATTATGTTAAAATAAATTTTACCACATATATGAATTTTAATTTTAAAAAATCATTAAATGTTTAGAAAAATAATAATTTATATTATATAATATGTTGAAATTAATTTTTGGCCAAAATTTATAGTGGAAATAGTACAAATTAATTGCATCTGTTAACTGTAAAATAGGTATATATGGGGGTTAAACAAAAAATAAAAGTGTTAAAATGACCCAAAACTTATACAAAACCTATTTTAAGGGACTATTTAGACCTTATATCTTCTAATTTATTTAATTGACCATTTTGGTTCCTTTTCTAGGATAAAAACATGGCTACGGCTTTTTCTTTTCCAAAAAAATATAACTGTACCCCTCACCTCACTTATAAAAGGCCACCACCTCCCCTCTTTTATTAACATCCTAAAAATCATTTTGTTAAGAAAATACCTAAAAAATAAATTACAATCATCCCTCATCTCCTATTATAATACTTATTAGCTACATAAATACAATCTAGTGTGGATTTTGGTGAAAACCTAAATATAATGCTTAAAGAATGCGTAATGCTCACCAACAAACATTTTTTTCTTTCTTCCGCCACATACTCCAATTATTATTATATAGTTATTATATAAAAAATATATAATCCATATAATAATATTTTTTATGTTAATTTCATGACCTACAACCATCTCCAATTCAATTAAATGTGTTATGAAATCATCATTTGTATGTATGGAAACCTACCTCCCCACGAACTGATGTCATTCGTTTTTCCATTACCACCTATCATGTTTTTAAATAATGATTGATTTATTCTTTATAAATTATATTTATGATATTATTATTATTATTTTATTATATCATCCATATTGTCATGATTTCCATTTTGTGGGAATACAATAATGTCGCTCATTTGTATGATAGACTATCACCTCACGAAGTGAGGTGATTCATTCATGCTTTCCATGGATGGTAATAAGGTTTGGATTAATAGAAAATGGGATATATATATGAAATAAAAATAATTCAGTGATTATAATATATCATTTACCCTTATTTATTTCAATACATAAAGAAAACGGAAACATCGTTCATGCGTACGTATGACCTACCATCGCCATGAATGCTGTTTTTCATTTTCCATATCCATTTTTAATAGATAAATTTGAATAAATATATACTGAATATATATTATATTTATATCATTTTTAACTTTTTCTTGATTATTTAACCATTATAAAATTAATATGACCGAAAAAAAAATTGAAACTTATATGAAACAAATCAGATATTTCCTAAAACATGACTTTAACATGGAATTGTTATCAACTGTGTAATAATAGGTCTCAATTAAATCATATATGGTATGACACATATATTTATATTTGGGTGTATGAGTCTGTGTGTCTATTTTTTGTGGGAGGTTTTGTAATAGTTTTATAATAAACTTATATTTATTATACTGGATTTTTCAGCATGTATGACAGAAGTCAAGACTTACTGTATGAGATTTTCATCTCACTTTTATGATTATATGAGACACATTCCAGTTTCACCATGTGATTATTTTTTTCTATAAATATTCCATTAATATATTTTATTCATCATGTCATTAAATTAATTTGTATTTACATACCAATATGAGTATGTCTCTTTTACAGGGTTTACAGCTCTAATGTTACAAAATTAGTAAGGGAATTGTGTCTCACCATTCCTTCATTGAATGATATGATAATTTTAAGCAACAATATAATTATAAAAGGTATATATACATCCAATTTAACATGTAATATAGTGAATTTATTTATCCTCGCGATCTTCTATGTATCCTTTAATTATATTCTTTCATGTGTAAAACATTTCAAAGTTACCAATATGGTAAGGATTTTATATTACATTCACATTTTTATTTGGATTATTTGGAATTATAGTTTTTATCATATAATATTATGATTAATATCTAAATAAACACATGAATTTTCTTATCCTCGAGTTATTCATGAAATTTTCTTATAATAGTACCATTTTTTCATTTTTTGGTATGAAAATAATTTAGAAAATGTTTTCACGATTATCCAAATTTATTTCATTCTTCGATCGTAAATCTATTTTCTTCTAAAACCATATTTTATAAATATTTTTTCAAATATATTTTATTTATTCTCATATTTTTTTAAAAGACATTTTTAACCATTATTTTATTTCTATAAATAAAATTGAATGTAAACATCATGTAGTTTTCCAAACAATTTTCATTTATTATTTTACTCAAAATCTGGAAGGAATATTTTTTAACATGTATTGTGTGAATGAAACATCCCCTAATCTGGACCATTTCTTTATTTTAATATTAATTTATATGATTTATCAGTAATTTTCAAATAAAAATATTTTTAAAATGTAATATCATTTAAAAACGTTTTTTCAAACCAGAATTGATATTTTCCTCATGAAATGGTATCAATGATTGATCAGAATAATTTTCACTGTAAGAGGAAAACCATTGATGTTACTTATGCATTTATAGGGATATGGTCCCTAGATACAATTCTTTTTCTTTATCTGAATGGTTTTTTCTTATAATGAAAATAGTTTTATGAAACTCATTTCTCTTCCATGGGTTATAAGATCATAGATTTCTTATGAAACCCACTTCTTCCACAGATTATGCTATGTAATTTTATTGAAATGAATATAAAAACAATCTCTTTTTCATTGGTTATGATATAAAGAAATATTTATGGATCTCATTTCCCTTTATTAGTTATGATAAGATGAAATTTTTTATGATCTTGTGGAACTCATATACATTATTTTCTTTATGTGATGGGTTGAACCTATATCTCCATCCAATGAATTGGGTAATGATAAATGTTCTATAAGCTTAGTAGACAGGTTGTTATCGCATGTTGGTAAATGAGGGTACATGGGTGGTTCTCCAAAAACTAAAATAGGATATATGTGAGGTCATATCAAACATGAAAGAGGGTACATAAGAGTTCATCCCAAGCTTAAAGTATGTACATGGGATGTTCTCTCAAGCCGAGAATGTTATGAATGACATGGTGGGTAGCCTTGACATAATATTTTATATGGTTATTTACATGCCAAAAATTTATTTCTTAATTAAATGTTATGATATCATGGATCATTTTATTTTATATCCATATGATTCAGGTCTTATGAACTACCATCCTTTATTCCATGACTCAAGATTAGGATATTTGACATGAAGGGTATGGTTTTCAAATTTTATACCCATGTTATTATACCCTTATTTTCAGTTTTTGATTATATTCCTCCATTATTTACACTTAATGAGCTTTTAAGCTGACCCTTCATTATGTTTCCATTCACCAGGTTATATTTAAATGTATTACATATAATATTTATAATATGTTGTCTTGAAATGAGGGTCATAGTGGCAGATGATGATGTTTACCTATGCCCTAGTGTTTGAGTTTCCATGTTTCCAAATACACTAAAATATTGTGGTCCTTAGGAGTGTGTTACTATAATGTAATGAATATTCATAAGAAATGATTTAATATCTGTGTATGATAATCATATGTTTCTATAGACTCATTATTTGATCCACATATATCTATACTATTAATATAAGTTCGAATATCACTACAGATATTTAAAATGTTTTATTAATAAGGTTAAAAAGTCAAAACAGATTCACCTTACTCTCATTGGACTAAAAAATCCTTCATGAGAATAAAGATTTTATGAAATATTATAAAAATTTTCGATTTTTTATTTCAAGATATGCATAGCTAGTCCATGTTATTTTAAAACATTCACAATATTAAAGTAATGTCTCACATTTGGGTTATTGTATTCCATATATTTTCATCTATATTCTTTAAATTCAAGAGGTTGGGAAATATTCCTCTAAAAATAGACTTTTAATATTTTATTCACAACTAATTAAAATATTTTCATTATAAAGAAATATTTCTATAGTATCATCTAAATAAAATGAGAAGGCCATTGTTATTTAAGTTACTCATCCACCCCAAAATTACAAAAATGTTTGACATGGTCACAAATGACTTCTACCTATGGGTCTCTCTTATAAGACTCCTCCTACAACAATATTGATGTATCCGTAATAATATGATAAAGGATACATCTTTTATAATATTACTCAATGTTAAAATGCATTGCGGTAAGCTCTTCCATCCCTTTCCAAGAATCATCAGGCTCCTGAACAAATATCCACTTATAACTTACTACCCAATTCATCAGCTAAAAAATTTATATTCCTTAGGGTGTAGGAGATCTAAAAAAATAATCATGAGGAAACACCATCCCCCTCCGATAATGAATATTTAAATCTCGCTAAGAGAAGATTTATATCATGATATTATGATCATATAAGACCACAAAATTTTCACGGATGAGGTAATTTCACCAAATATTTTGTAAAAAACAATACTACAAACTCTAGATCATGGGTGAGATAGATATTCTCATTGGTACATAGCTTACTATACCCATAAAAGACCCATCACTTTTATTCATCATGATTCATACCAATCCTATATGATATTCATTACAAATGTCCTCAAACATCACTACTTCCTCAGAAAACTAAATCAATTGAGAATTATTCAACCTCTCTATCGGGTAGTTGAAATCAGTCTAACACTGATCATTCAAGGTAAAATCCTACACCTTCTTGGTCAAGGTGGTAAATGTGGTTGAAATATAATATAATCTAGAGATTAACTTCTAGTAATAGGCTATAAGACCAATAAAGTTGTGAATTTATACCACATTCTTGGGTGCTTCCTAAAAAAACATCTTCTACCATTGATGGGTCCATGGACACACCCTGTTGGGACACCACATTCCCTAGGATATGTAAATCATGTATCTAAAATTTTCAATTAGACTGATTTTAATATAGCTGTTGGTGTTGAATAACCTGAAAGACAACTCTGAGATGGCTGGCATGAACCTCCTCTAATCTCTAACATATAAAGATATTTTTGATAACATGATCACAAACTATCATAACAACTCATGTAACATTGATTTCATGAGTTTCATTAACACTGATATTATTTTTGTGACATTGAACAACATGACCATGAACTTGATGTGTACATACCTACACCTGAATGAAATATTGGAGATATCCTGATCTTTTCCCTCATCAGATGTTCTCTTTTCCACAGTATGATCTTTAAAAAACTTTTGGACCCCATCATCTGATTGAATAGATCATATAACCATAGAATAGGTTACCGGTTCTTGGAAATTAACTGACTAAACCACTTATGGTTTTTTAGAACCTCAAAATACCATACACCTTCTTAGAGAACAACACTAAAACACCCAAGGAATACATTAGCTATAAATAATCCCTTATACAATATATCATCAACACAGAGCCTTAACTATTGTAACTCCATGGATTTATTCAATAAAGATCCATTGAGGTTAAATACACCCCTGACTATAAATATTTTCCAAAATTTACATCACATTGAGAGAGTAGGGTGATGACCTCATCATGTCAGACATCTAGAAACTCATTAATAACCATTGGAACATCCAATCAACCAAGCTTCTACTAACACCTCCACACAAAAAATAAAAAACCGGTTCTTGTAACACTAGAGATTTTATGAGAAATATTTTGTTTTTATGTATTATGTTATACGCAACACCAAAATAATCTATCACTACACATAACACTTTCTTGGCTTGCATTGCACGTAAGAGCAACCTCCTCGATTGCTTGCGTTATACGCAATACCGAGTTTCACTAGAAAAATGATATGTTATTAATATATTATTAAAACTAGGCGTTATGAATAGTAATATCCACTTTTTGAAATTTTATACATTTTATCTTTCAAAATGGACTTTATTTTTGGATTCGGAATATCAAAATTAGCCAACGGTGAATTTTTGGTATTTTTATGAAAACATTCAATTTTTTATGAATAGTGAAAAACACTATGTTATAGTTTAAAACCAAATTTTTATTTAAGTAATTATTTATTTTATTTAAATTTATTTTAGGTCAAAATAGATACATAATACTTATATAATTTTAATGTAATTCATTGGATTCATTTTATAATAATATAGATATATAAAAATTTTTATTAAACCTTTTTACCGTCTTTTACCCACCTCCTAGGAGCAATTGTAATTGTACATAAAACCTAATTTTTTCACTTTTGTGAGTTGAATTTCTAAAATATGAGACACATGGTTAATATCAAGGAGTAAAATGTGGTTCAATAAGATAAAAATAAATTTTGGTGAATAGTAACTATTTACTTTTATTTACCACAGTTAAAATTAAATTGGGTAATTAAGGGTAAAAATGATTTTATTATTACCCTAAAACATGTCTTCATTCTATTGGATAAGTTTAATTCGACCAAAAACAACCTTAGGTATAAAATATTACCTTTTAGGTCCACTTGGATTAGATTAGGACATTTATTATTATTTTATTTAAAGAATAGTTAAAAGAGTTAAAATCAAAGTTTAATAACTAAAACATTTTTACTATAGGGTTATACATAAGATAAATTCGACTATAAATATTTATTAGAATTAGAAAATTATTTCCTACATAATTCTATTTTATTTATAATTTTTAGATATTAAATAATTTAATTTATTTATGATACAATAATGATGCAGTAATTACCTTATTAATAAAATATTAACATAATTGATATTACAAATACCCAAATAAATTTAATTTGAGACTTTTTATGAATTACACTAATTTTATTGGTTAATATGACATGTTATTATTGATTTAATTAACTTCGTTCGATCTAACTACGCTTTTATAAGTTTTACCAAAATCAATTACCAAATAGCATCAAAGTTGACATAAAATAGTTTTTAAAACAAATATTATATTATTAATTGTTATTGTATTCTTAAAAATATAAGGCTCAGCAAAATGACTTAGATAATTACATATATATTAATAATGAACCACTTGGGGTTCGTTTGTCTTGTTATAGTATGTTTATGAACCATATAGTGTAAGATAACAAGAAGATACTGTAAAAGTTAAATTATTTAACTTAGAGTAAAATCAAAATGATAAGGTTATAATAGTAACCTAAACTTGTCTAGAACCCATTGGATTATCTTATTTCGACCCATTCTCACTTTATCTTCGAAATAAATCTATTTGGAGCTATTATAAACCGAATATGACTTTATTAGAAAATAATATTTTAAGTTTTTCCTAAGGTGCCCCTCTCCTCTATTATAAAACTACACCTCCTGCCTATCCTTTTTACACATCCTTGAGCCTTCATGATCGGAAAAAGCCTGCCCATTTTCCATATCAACTTCCCTAGAAACAAACTAGAGGTCCTGGTCTTCTTCAAAGACCAATTTTAGTGCCCTAAGAGGAGGTTTCAAAGAGGCGTGTCGAAGAAGAGGTAATATCTGCTACCGATTCTTTCAAATTTATTTCTTCTTCAACATCCTCTTCTTTATTTGTTTCATTATGAAGTAATAACATAATTATAACTAATATACTAATATGTTATTATAAATATGAAACAACCATATTCCACCTTCAATCCATCCTACGGAAAATGAAATCATCGCGCATGCGTACGTATAGAATACCGTCTCCACGCCGTGGTGTAATCTGTTTTCCACCACCACCTTACTTGAATGGGTATAATGGTGTAAAGAATAAATAAATATTACTATGGTAAATTTATATTGATTCTGAAATAGTATAGATACACTTCAATACAATTCCACGATCATGGGAAGGATATCATAACTCGTGCGTACATACGGCCTATCGTCTCCACGATTTGATGCGACTCGTTTTACATGATATTCATTGAATAATGATTATATAAATGGATTGAATGAATAAATATGATATATATTACACTAATACCTTTCAGTAAATGTGGTATCTATAACCTAAAAATAATAATAATATTTTATTCGACAAAACATGCATAAGAACATAAAGCAATGAACACCCGAATAACAAGTAGAAATTAAATATTACTAATAAAAAGATAAGAATATGACCATATATGATATCATAACAATGAATATGATTCTGTAATAAGTAAATTAAATTATATAAATCATTATACAAGAGTTTCGGATATATACGACACAAATCGGACCTAAGGTAAAGGAAAATCTCACAATCTCAATTTTTATCCGAGATTGTTTATACTTCAGAATTTAATGGGGAATATTTATCATCCACATCCATGTTTCCTCAATATTTAATATTATTTCTATCCTTTTACAGTTGGTTAAACCCAATTTTACCCATTGGTGAATTTTTAGTAAAAGATATGAAAGGAATCTTTTGTTGTTTTTAGTACGGGGTACTTTTTGACTTTTCCGGCCAAATTACGAGAAGAATGTTTTTTTAACTTATATGGAATGAATATATTTTTATGATATCATAGAAAATTATTTCCATGAAGCTTCATTTACAAGTTTTCATGTTTTTTTAATCAAATTATTTTAGTTTAAAATTGTATGACATGTTAAGAAAGGAAAAATGTTTTTGAAGTAGAAAGGATATTTTCTTCAAGAATGGAGTTCAAGAATTTTATCAAAATTAAATTCCATCTAAGATAATATAGGGTTATATTTATATCCCTATTTTTACATTGATTTGATTATGTTTTGATGGAATTATTTTTATGATTTCCTTTTATCTTATATGGATTATGTTATGATGGAATGATGTTTAAGAATACAATTTTTATTACAGGGGTTATGCTATGATTTATGATTTTGTGGCACACATAAGAATGGTTTCATTCTAAGATGGGTGGGACCTATATCTACCTCCAATGCAATGGGTAAAGATTTTTATCTCATTAGATAGACATGGATGGAATGGCATGTCAATCTAGTTTAGTAATATAGGACTGGAACGAGGAGTGAACTCGGTTCAGTAATAGACTTTGTCCGCTATGATGGTCTTAGAAATGAGCCTTGACTAATATGAAAAAAAAATTTATGATTATGTGTGTATGCCACAATGTTTCATGTTTTATGTTATGATTATTGTGATTACATCTCACTAAAATGATTTATCCCATGTTATGATATTATGATCTATTTTTCAGGTTAAGATTTTCAAAATGGTATGTTCTTATGAATATGATATGATTGATATTTCTTTTGTTTACCCTTACTGAGAATTTGAGCTCACCCTTTTTTATGTTTTCTTTTCCACAGGTTAGGAAGAAGGGTATTAAGTATGATATTCCAAAAGGGACTCTAGATATGATGAAATAAACAGGAGACAATGTAGATGATTTATGAACTAGTTATTTATATTTCCCAGTTTCTAAAGACACTATACCTATACGGTCCTATTATGGTTTTATTATATGTTATAATAAGTATGATTCAATTCTGATGTAATAACCATGTATGTATAGTATGGGTCATTATAGTTGGTATGAGAGGAACGATATAGTCAACCTTTGGAAACTGGGATGTGAAATCCTTAGTAAGAGCTCTAAGGATATGTCTAAACATAGAACACAACATTAGTGTTTTATAAATGTCCATGAAAAACCTATGATAAGACCTAAAGTGTGAAATTTTATTATTGATTATGGTGTTTTCCTGTTATAATTAGTGTTTCTCACAATATTCTTCTTGGTTTTAGTCAATGGTTGGAACTCGAAGGAACCATGTTAATGTGGAATGCGATGGGCAATGCAATGATTTTCCCCCTGAGCAACCAAACGGTATGGGAGCTAGTATGCAAAATCTTATAGTCGTGGTCACACAACTTTCTTAAACGTTGAATCAAGAAGGGCTTCCAAAAGAGAAAAGGATGGAGAAACATTCTGTTGAATCTTTCATGAGGCAACATCCACCCTCATTCAGTGGGTCTATTGATCCATTAGTGGCTGAATAGTTGATCAGTACCACTGAAAATATATTTTTAGTCCTACATTATTTTGATCATGATAAAGTCATCTTAGCAGTATATCGTTTGGATGGTGAAGCTGATCAATGGTGGTATCTTATTAAGAATACAATGAAAAGGGATGAAATTGAGTCTATGGAATGGGAAGAGTTCAAGAGCATATTTTTCAATAAGTACATCCCTCATTTTCTTCGAACATAGATGGCGAAGGAGTTTCTTGAACTGATGCAAAAGGATGATGAATCTGTTGGTACCTATGAAGAAAATTTTACAAGACTTGCAAGGTACACTTCTAGAATTATTATCCAACCTAAGAGTAAAATCGATCGATTCTTAGTGGCTTAAAACCAAGTCTTCTAAGGGTGTTATCCATAAGGGACATCAATATCAATGAGGAAATTGATCGATGTGCTCTCAAGGTTGAGATGGAGAATGGAGTGACCCATCAATCATAAGATTTTGATATGAAGAGGAAAATTGATTTCAAAGGAAAATCTAAAGAGAACATTGAAAAGAGGATGAGTTTTCCCTTATACTCAATGTGTGGAAAGAAACATGGAGGAAATTGTCTAAAAGGGACAAGTTAATGTTTAAAGTGTGGAAAAGAAGGTCATCGGGCTGTTGAGTGTCGAAATAATGTGAAGAATATGTATAATGATGCGAACAAAGAAAGGAATACACAGAATGAACATCCTACACTTCAATGTTTCAAGTGTATGGAAATGGGGAATTATTCCAATCAATGCCCTAATCCAAGGGTTGATGATGATGATCGACATAAACAAAATCTTAAGGCCAAAGACAAAGGAAAGTCACATGCAATTTCTATCAGCGATGCGGAGTATGATAATGAAGTGGTGAAAGGTACACATAATATCCACTCTAAAGTAGAAAATGTTTTATTTGATTCTAGATCCACCCACATATTATTTCCAAATAATTTTTTAAGGGTATCACCATATTACCTCAGCAGTTAGATAATGAGTTAGCTATGACAACCTCTAATGGAACAATAGTCGCATCAAATGTTTACAATTCTTCTCTAATTGATGTTTGTGGGAATGTGCCTCCTGCAAATTTTTTGATCATTCCTATAGTGGAATTTGATGTGATTCTAGGCATGGATTGGATTTCCTTATATGGAGCTCATATCAATTTCCAAATAAGAGAAGTCACATTTCATATTCTAGATCAATCTACGATCGTCTATCGATGAAAGGATGAACATAACCTTCCAGTGGAAATTTATTCCATCTTATGGTTCTTGATTCCAGGAAATGAAGGTCATTTATCTCAAATGGTTGGAGAGAAACTCACGATTAAGAATATTCCCATTGTATGGGAGTTTGATGATGTTTTTCCGGAGGAATTTCCTGGCCTTCCACCAAATTGTGAAGTTAATTTTTCAATATAACTTGTACCGAGTGCTTTACTTATTTCAAAGACACCATATAGAATGGCCACAATTGAGTTGTAGGAATTGAAGAAGAAATTCCAAGAGAATCTTGATAAGGGATTCATATGCCCTAGTGCATCACCTTCGGGAGAACCTGTTATGTTTATTAAGAAGATAGATGGATCAATTAGACTCTGCATTGATTATCGAGAACTTAATAGGATCACTATCAAGAAAAAATATCTTCTCCCATGAATTTATGATTTATTTGACCAACTATGTAGAGCTCAATACTTTTCCAAGATTGATCTTTGTTCATGTTGTCATCAAATAAGGGTCAAAAGGGAAGATATACCAAATACGGCTTTCCGTACATGGTATGGATAATATGAATTTATAGTGATGCTATTTGGTCTTACAAATTCCCCTCCTATCTCCATGGATCTAATGAATAGAGTCTTTAGAGACTATCTTGGTCAGTTTTTGGTGGTCTTTATAGACGATGTTCTTGTCTATTCAAAGAACAAGGAAGAACATGAAGATAACTTGAGAATTATATTGAAGACCCTGATAGAGGAGAAGCTTTATTCCAAATTCACCAAGTGTGAATTTTGTCATAAAAAGGTTTCATTTTATGGTCACATAATCTCAGAAGAGGGGATATCTATGGATCCAGCAAAAAAAGAGGTTATTGAAAGATGGTCGAGACAAAAAACAGTAACTGAGTTCCAATGTTTTCTTCGTTTATCTTGGTACTATCGACGTTTTCTAAATGATTTTTCTAGATTATCTAACCCACTAACCAAGTAGACTTGAAAAAGGAGTTATGTTTGTTTAGATAGAGGAATATGAAGAGAATTTCAAGGAGTTAAAAAGAATATTATCTAGTGCACTTATAATCACACTGCCTTGTAGTGGAGAAAGGTTTGTGATCTATAGTGATTCATACAAGAAGGGGTTGGGGTGTGTTCTCATGAAAAATGGTATAGTGATAGCTTATACATCATGAAATTTTAAAATCCATGAGAAAAATTACCAAACTCATGATTTGGAGTTAGCTGTGGTAATATTTTCACTAAAGATTTGGAGGAATTATCTTAATGGTGAAAGGTGTGATATTTATACTGATCATAAAAGTTTAAAGTATATTTTCACACAAAAGGAGCTGAATATGCGCCAACGAATATGGTTGGAGTTTATTAAGGACTATGACTGCTCAATTCGTTATCTCCCTGGGAAAGAAAACAAGGTGGCATATGCATTAAGTCGACAAGACCTTGCTAGTTTATCCAGGATGAGGATCACAAAAGATCCGATATTTATGGATTCACAAATGATGGCTCTTGGAGTTATAATGGAATGGGAAAAATCTTATCATTATAAAATGAATTTTCAACCATCTATACATGTGATGATTAAAAAGGCACAGAAAGAAGATGTAGAGTTACAAAAGAAGGAGATAAATGTTCCTGAATTCAACATTGATTGTGATGGGATAATAAGGATCAGGAATAGGGTTTGTGTTCCTACCATCCCATAATTAATGAAGGAGATACTGGATAAGGCTCATAGTTTCTCATTCTCTATTCATCCTAGAAGCACGACGATGTATAGGGATCTGAAAGAGAAATTCTGGTGTGATGGCATTCAATGAGATGTTGTTGAATATGTCTCTTTATGCATGGTTTGTCCGCATGTTAAATCTGAGAGACAGAAGTCTAAGGGGATGTTACAACGATTACCCATACCTGAATGGAAATGTGAAAACAACACTATGTACATTGTCACCGGACATCCTAAAACATCCAAAGGCAATAATTCTATCTGGGTCATAGTTGATCTTCTTATGAAGTCAGCACAGTTCATTTCTATTCGAGAGGATTCCTCTCTTGATCAGCTTTCCAGGATATATGTGAAGGAAGTGGTAAGATTTCATGGAGTACCACTTTCCATTATATCTGATCGGGATCTGAGGTTTACCTCGATGTTTTGGTGAAGTATTTAGCGTACTCTACATATGGAGTTGAGTTTCAGTACTCCTTATCATCCTCAAACAGACAACTAGTCTAAGAAGACAATTCAAACTCTTGAAGACATGTTGAGAGCTTGCTCTATGGATTTCAAAGGTGGTTGGGATCAACACCTAATTTTGGTGGAATTTTCATATAATAATATCTTTCACTCCATTATTCAGTTGGCTCCATATGAATCTCTCTATGAAAAGAAATACCGGACTCCAACTTGGTGGGATGATGTTTGGGAAATAAATCTATTAGGACATGATCTTGTAGATGAGATGGCAGAAAAGGTCATATCTATTCAAAAACAAATAAGAGTAGCTTAGAGTCGACAAGAAAGTTATGATAAAAATAAAATAAAAGACCTAGAGTTTAAGTGGGTGATAAAGTGTTCTACGAATATGTCCTTGGAAGAGAGTAATGAGATTTTGAAAAAAGGGAAAGCTGAGCCCTAGGTATATTGGTCCTTCTGAAATACTGGATCATGTTGGGAAGGTAGCTTACAGATTGGTGCTTCCACCGAGTCTCTCTCAAGTTCATGATGTGTTCCGTTTATCTCACCTGAGAAAGTACATACCTGATCCATAACATGTACTAATCTCATAATTTTTACCGGTAGAGCAAGATCATTCTTATGAAGAACAACCAAAAGAGATTTTGGATCGTAGTGAAAATGTCCTACAAAACAAGACCACTCGCTTGGTGAATGTTTTATGGAGGAACCACCAATTAGAAGCAGCTACATGGGAACTTGATTATTTGATGTGGGAGAGGTATCCTCATCTGTTTGTTACAAAGTGATGAATTTTTAGGGAGAAATTCATTTTAAGGGGGGTAGAATGTAACACCTGAGATTTGATGACAAATATTTTTTTTTCTGTATTATTTTATATGAAACACCAAAGGAATCTTTCACTACACACCACATTGTCTTGGCTTTCATTTCATGCAAGAGCAACCTTCCTCGATAGCTTTCATTGTATGCAAAAACGAGTTTCACTAAACAATGATATGTTATTAAAATAATATTAAAACTAGCTGTTATGAATTGAAATACTAACTTTTTGAAATTTTATAAGCTTTAACTTTCAAAATGGAATTCATTTTGGGATTCGTAATATTGAAATAATCCTAAGGTGATTTTGTGGTATTTTTATGAAAACATTCAATTTTTGATGAATAGTGAAAACCACAGAGTTATAGTTTAAATACGAATTTTTATTTAAATAATTTTTTATTTTATTTAAATTTATTTTAGTTCAAAATAGATACATAATACCTATATAAGTTCAATGTACTTTATTAGTGTCATTTTATAATAATATAGATATATAAATAAATTTATTGATCTTTTTTACTGTCTTTTACACACCTCCTAGAAGCATTTGTAATTATACATAAATCTTAATTTTACCACTTCTGTGAGTTAAATTTCGAAAATCTGAGAGAAATGGTTAATATCAAAGAGTTAAATGTGGTTAAATAAGATAAAAATAATTTTTGGCGAATATTGACTATTTACTTTTATTTACCACGGCTAAAAGTAAATAGGGTAATTAAGGGTAAAAATAATATTATTATTACCCTAACACATGTTCTAATTCTATTGGATAAGTGTAATTTGACCCAAAACAAACTTAGGGATAAAATATTACCCTTTAGGCCCACTTTAATAATATTAGTACATTTATTATTATTATTTAAAAAAAAGAGATAAAAGAGTTAAAATCAAAGTTTAATAACTGAAACATTTTTAATATAGGGTTTTACATAAGATAAATTAGACTATAAATATTCATTAGAAATCTAAAAATATTTCCTATATAATGGTATTTTATTTATAAATTTTAGACATTAAATAATATAATTTATTAATGACAGAATGATGATGAATTAATTACCCTATTAATGAAATATTAACATAATTGATATTATAAATACCCAAATACATGTAATTTGAGACTTTTTATGAATTACACTAATTTTATAGTTTAATATTACATGTTATTATTAATTTAATTAACATTGTTCAAACTAATAATGCTGTTATGATTTTCAAAAAAAAACAATTACCAAATATTGTCAAAGTTGACATAAAATAGTTTTTAAAACAAATATTATATTATTTATTGTTATTCTATTAATAAAAATCTATGGTTAGGAAAAATGACTTATATAAGGATATATATATTAATATTTAACCACTTGGGCTTCTTTTGGATTTTTATAGTAAGTTTATTAACCATGTAGTGTATGAAAACAAGAAGACATGGTAAAAGATAAATTATTTAACTTAGAGTTAAATCTAAATGATAAGGTTAAAATAGTAACCTAAACTTGTTTAAATCCCATTAGTTGAGAGGATTTAGACCCATCCCCACTTTATCTTATAAATAAATCAATTTGGAGCTATTATTATCCGAATATGACTTTATTATAAAATAATATTTTATGTTTTTTCTAAGGTTCCCCTCTCCTCCCTTATAAAAGGGCACCTCCACCCTCTCCTTTTTACACAACATTGAGCCATAATGATCGTCCAAACCCAGGCCATTTCCCTTATTAACTTCCCTAGAAACATATTATATGTTCTAGTCTTCACCAGAGACCAATTTTAGTGCCCTACGAGTATGTTTCAAAGAGGCGTGTCGAAGAAGAGGTAATATCTGTTAAAGATTCTTTCAAATTTATTTCTTCTTCAACTTCCTCTTCTTTAGTTGTTTCATTATGAAGTAATAAAATTAGTATCACTCATATACTTATATGTTATTATAAATATTAAAAATACATATTTCACCTTCTATTCATCCTACGTAAACTAAAATCACCACGCGTGCGTATGTACGGAATACCGTCTCCATGCCGTGGTGTAATCTGTTTTCCACCACCACCATACATGGATGGGTATAATGGTGTAATTAATAACTATATATGATTATTTTAAAGTAATATTGATTCTGAAATATAATACATACACTTCAATACAATTCTGCAATCATGGAAATGATATCATCACTCGTGCATACGTACGGCCTACCCTCTCTACGATGTGATGCGACTCGTTTTACATGATCTTCATTGAATAATGATTATATAAATGAATTTAATGAATAAATATGATATATATTACACTAATACAATTTTGGAAATGAGGTATCTATAACCTAAAAATAATAATAATAATTTATTCAAAAAAATATGCATAAGAACATAAATCAATGAACACCCGAATAACAAGTAGCAATGAAATATTACTAATAAGAAGATAAGAACATGACCATATATGATATCATAATAATGAATATGATTCTATAATAAGTAAATGACATTATTTATATAATTATACATGAGGATCGGATACGTAAGACGAAAATATAACCTATGGTAAGGGAAAATCTCACAATCTCCATTTTTATCCGAGATTGTTTATACTTCAGAATTTACTGGGGAATATTTATCATCCACATCCATGATTACTCAATATGTAATATAATTTCTATCCTCCTAAAATTGTTTAAATCCAATTTTACCCATTGGTGAGTTTTTAGTAAAAGATATGAAAGAAATCTTTTTTTGTTTTTAGAACGACGTACTTTTTGACTTTTCAGGCCAATGTAGGAGAAAATGTTTTTTAACTTATACAAAATCAATGGATTTTTATGATTTCATAGAAAATTATTTCCAGGAAGCTTCCTTTACAAGTTTTCAAGATAATTTTTAATCAACTTCTTTTAGTTTAAAATTTTATGAAAAGTTAAGAATGGAAAAATGTTTTTGAAGTAGAAATGATATTTTTCTCAGGAATGGAGTTCAAGCATTTTATAAAAAATATTTTCAATCTAAGATAATATAGGGTTCCATTTCTATCCCTAGTTTTACATTGATTTGATCATGTTATAATGGAATTAATTTTATGATGTCCTTTTATCTTATATGGATTATGTTATGATGCATGATGTTTACGAATCCCATTATTATTACATGGGTTATGCTATGATTTATGATTTTGTGGCACACATAAGAATGGTTTCATTTTGAGATGGGTGGGTCCTATATCTCTCTCAAATGCATTGGGTAAAGATTTATATCTCTTGAGATAGACATGGTAGGAAATGCAAGTTAATCTGGTTCAGTAATACTAGACTGGAACGAGGAGTGAACTCGGTTCAGTAATGGACTTTGTCCGCTATGATGGTCTTGGAAATGAGCATTGACTAATATGAAATGATTTTACATGATTATGTGTGTATGCCTCCAAATTTCATGTTTTATGTTATTATTATTGGGATTACATTTCAGTACAATGATTTATCCCATGTTATGATATTATGATATCTTTTGCAGGTTATGATTTTCAAAATGTTATGTTCTTATGAATATGATATGATTGATATATCTATTGTTTACCCTTACTGAGCATTTGAGATCACCCTTTTTTATGTTTTCTTTTCCCCAAGTAAAGAATAAGGGTATTAAGTAGGATATGCCAAAAGGGACTCTAGATATGTTGAAATAATCATGAGAAAATGTAGATGATTTATGAACCAGTTGTTTATTTTCCTAGTTTCTAAATATATTATACCTATATGGTCCTATTATGGTTTTGTTATATGTTGTAATAAGTATGATTCAATTCTGAAGTAATAACCATGTATGTAAAGTATAGTTCATGATAGTTCCACTCACCTACCTCCCATTCAATAGATTCATTTTCTAATAAACACCACTTTCTGACCTTCCACATTAGAAAATGCAATGCCCCTTTGAAATATATCAATATCTACATGCACAGAATACATCCAATCACTACAAAGGATATCATTTTATGGATGTATCTTGAATATTAAGAAGTATCTCACAATTTATTGTTTCCCCATAATACATTAAGAATACTGTAAAACATCAAACAAGAATTCCAGACCTCTAAATGGCATATATAACACTACGGATAATAGAATCCTCTCCAACTCTAGTCCCAACATGAAGATAAAAGGGGAAAAAGAGTTTGATTCTCTGTAATTAGAAAATTTAGAAAATAATTTAGATGAAAAACATATCCTACCATAAACAACTTCTAGATCCTATAGTTCTTGAACATTTATATAATGCATCTTATCAAGCCTAACTCATTTTCCATAGTGCAGACAACCTCCACAAGCATGCTTTGGTCATGTTCCAGGAGGATGAGGACCGTTCGTGAGATAACATCAACTAGCCTCATCCCCATTATACTGATCTAGCTTCTATGAAAAATCTAGTAGCCACTACATCTGATACTACCTCAAAGGAAATCGATATTTTCATTGTAAAGGATCCTGACCACATATACCATACTGACATCACTATGAACATAGGAACTGATAATAATGATAACCTTAACCCCCATATAAATAGTACAAAAATGGGAAGACTTTATTAAACACTTGGGGACCATTAGCCCTAAAAAATTGTGAATCGGGATTCTTAAATCAACTCCCTATTGATTTGAACCTTGGATAACATAATATTGTTGACCCTCTACCTAAGTGTCTACAACTAAAAATTCATTGTTCCCTTACTTTTTCGGAATATCATCCTTGATAATGAGTCTTCATGGTAACCTCCATTTTTTTGTGGTTCCATGTATATAAGAAGCATAAATTGAGTGACTATATCTATAATCACAAGGCACAATGCCTCCTCTAGATTCCATATTCTAGATTATTCATCTAGGAATCGATTGGAAGTGAAACACAAATGTTATTTAAACTTAATATTGGACTCATCCATGCTTATGATACCCTAATTAAGGGATACAAACTCCTGCTTCTTTACTTCCTTAATTATAAATGATAAAAAACTCCTAAAAAACACTTTTTATGTCATCCCAATAAATTTATGCCTCTTATTAATCACCATGATACAACATCCAAAACTAACACATTTCCCCTTCCATATGACTAACTAACAATGGAAACTATAACTCAACTCTATCTTGAATAAGACCAAAGGTGATCTCAACATCCTATAGCCAATTCTCCATCTCTATATTAAAGAATGTCCCCTCATAATTCACTATTATTTAACACTATAAACCATGAATGGATCGCAACCATGAATCTTCTTCCTCTATTTGATTTAACCTTTAAATATCCACAAGATTAGCCTACTGAACATTCACATCTTGGAATACACATGGATGATGAGCAAGATGAATTCATGAAAATTTAGGGGTAAACCTGAGCCCGATAGCCTAAAAATTTGATATTTTTTAAATTTTATTAATTTTGAAATAATAAAATGATATTATCCAATCATAATAACAAGAAATAATGATACACGTACCTCACCTAAGTCTCTACCTGACATGTTGCAACACATCACGTTTTTTCAGTAAGCTCATAGTACATGAGTCAGATCATGGGGGCCCTAAAATATCATGTCCAAACTATTATACCTAGTTTATATCATGCACAAAATACCATTGACACTATTTCCCTACCATCCCAGGTAGTCCTCACAAGTTTCTAATCATAGGTTCCATCCTATGTCTCAACCTAAACATTTTATACCAATCTTTCATCATCCATCTATATAAAGGTACCACTATTTGGATGAAAATAATAGAAGAGGGATAGTGACCTCTAAGTCCTACCTTCAAAAGTCTCTAGGTTTGAGACGATCAAAAAAGGATTAAATAAAGTCACATATATGGGAGGCATATCCCTCAATAGAAATATAGGATAAATATATAGGATATTAACCACCTAGAAACTACGTCACAATATAAAATATAAAAAAAATAACAAAATGCATGGGAAATTTCAAATGAATACAAATAAATGTGTCCATGCAAATACCCAAGAGAAAGTATTGTGGAAATAACTCAAAAACACCTCCAATACCCAAGATTTTGACATCCATAATCATCCCTGAATTTCTCACGGGGACCAAAATAGTTGTTTTTATATATATTAATTTTGAGAATAACATTTTCACTTGTAATGTTCATACACATGGCCTCTCATGAAAATTTTAAAATAACATATTAATTCATATATTAATAAACATAAGAACCCAAACCATTTAACATGTCAACTATCCATTCCAAACATCACCATGAAATTTTCTCCAAATAATACATCCATATATAATAATATATCATTGGAATATGATAAGTAAAGAACCATATAACTAATTCCTCGCTGATTTTCAACTCCAATTCCCCAATTTAAAATTCATTATGCCCCATACCTTCCATGTCATTGTATCACATACTCTTCGATCAATAATATGATTTGGGATGTATCCCTACCTACAAAACCCTCCCATGGGACCCAACATCCAATGATAGAATCAATAACTATCCAAAAATCCCAACCTCATTACATTATCACATATCATATCCATATTTTTAGTGTATCAATAATTTAAAGGACATCAACCTCACAACCCTTATCCTTCCACTCATAACTCCTATAACAAATTAGATCATCATTATCACTAGATGATATCTAACACCATCCCATTATGACATGCTGATCTCTCACACCATACCATCGTCATCACATCTTCTGAAAGAAGAGAAGGGAATAAGTTGTATCCATCCATTTAATTCACCGCCATCCTTGATGTTACGAATAATACTCAGAAACCAAAAAAATTGGGTATTGGTAAAGTTATTGAACTCGGGTGGGGTGCATATAGAACTAATATCAAACAAATAATAAATAGATAACACAATAGACCTAACTATTTGCAATTTCCCGACATAGTTCACTCGATAAATAGTAAGCATAATAGTTCTCTCAATTACTTCTAGTGCCCCTCCTCATATGTGAGAGATTTTCAACTAGAAGCATGGGTCTATATTGGAACTGTGAGACAACAATACCCCTATATTAGAGCATGCAATAAAAATATATATTAATAAGAATAAAATGGAATCGTAGTAAAAAATAAAAATAAATCAAATAATCATACTATAACATAATATAAAATGTAGTAAAGGCTTGAACTACCATTCTATACAAACAACAGACCACCCACTGGGCTGAGTACAAAAATATACCTAAATAAAATAAACCAAACCAAAGTGATAAACTACAACTCTCTGAATAAACACAAACATAATCCTAAAATCATCCAATATATCCTAAATAATCATGAAAATATCAACCAGTTCCTCTTCTAAAACATTTACATGTAATAAACAAGTGAAAGATGTCCGGGCACCCATATGTGATGAAAACCTCAGTAGGGTTTGAGTAAAAATCAACATGACACTACCAAATGTGATTAAACAACTATCCATTCTGATAATATTGTATACCAATATAATATTAAATAATAAAATGTATAATAATTAAGATTCATTTTAATATGACAATTTATTATATAAACTATTACCCCTCATACATTGAAGTGACACGTAGGCCAACTAATCCTGTTTCGGCCAATGTTAGTGATATGAGTCAGAATCCATGGTGGGCATTAATGCATCATGTAAGAAGGTTCTTCATTAAAAATATCTTACTTGTTATATATATTCTCCAGTACTGCGTGAATATATGGAGATAAATACTACATGTTTCTAGAACACTTTTTTGATAGGACAAACATGCATCAAAATTTTTTTTTGGAGATCCATGTATTATATCTAACGATACGTAAAAAATGTCACTAGACCATTAGTCTAGAATCTAATCATATTTAATACATAGTGGTTCCTTGAGTGATTGTCTAGAACCATCCCAAATATGATGAGAATCAGTCTAATATCTTATTCCATATGGTATACCATCATTTACTTGAGCATTTGTCTTGAATTCAACCCATAAAGTATACTGTCAATTCCCAAATCCTCAATATAATACCTAATTTATATTATATACATCAAATTCTCATATTTTTAGTCTATAACCTATACCATTACTATATTTTACAAGTATCAAATAGACCTTTAACATTATAAAATGTCATAGAACACTGATCCCTAACACATATCAAAACACCATTCCAAACACCCTTTTGAAAATGATGGATCTCACCCATATATTTCAAAACATATTAAATTCACTCTTAAATCATAGTTTATTCTCATTAATATCCAAAATAAGTTCAAATAGTTCATTTCCATCAAACCCTATAAGGATTCATAAAGATATTTTTGCTAAATGTGAAACTACACATCCATTTTAAATAGGAATTTTAAATTCATAGAGAACCCCTTTTAAAAGCATGGAGGTAAACACCTCATTTTATAATAATATCCACTTCAAAACAAGTTTTTCACCCATTAAAACCCAAAAATGGTTCAAAATATAACTCATAATTTTAAAATCATTTCTCAAGACTCATAGGAATTTCACAAAACTCAACACATAAAACATTCCATTTTCAAGAGTCGGCACACCCCATGGGTGGTTATAGGTCAAGTCATATAATCCCCAATATATTTTATAGGATTAGTAGAAATTATAAAGCCTAAAAATAATTTCTAAAACAATTTTCTCACCCAAGGGACAAAACACAATTTGTTTTGGAGTTATTAAACATACTGCATAAAAATAAAAATAAATCATCAAGACTGTGTGAAAACCTCTTAGACCATCTACCTCATTAGTAAATCATTAAAATACATTCTCAAGGCCTATTTTGTTTTACAAAGGCTATTCCATGCCTTTTTAATACTCCAAAACATCTTAACAAGCTCATATAAACCACCCAATCCATAAATTTAAACTAATAAATACTAAAAAATTAATTCTAAAATATATATTTAATTAAATATCCACTGGATATAATATTAAAAAACTAATCGGGTCATCTCTCCACCGTAGAATTGAATCCAAACGCTATACAAATCTCCACGACATAACCCTAACCAAATTCTGATCCAAATCTCTAAGAGTTGATATAATTGTAATGGCTAATTAGATACCAATTTGATGGAAACCCAAATAATTCACCACAGTCTGATGCCTTAATGAAATTTCAAGAAATTTAATACATATGTTGTCACGGGATGTCTACTATTGAAGACAAAAAAATCTTAATAAAAATGGGATATTCCACTATGATCTAACGAATATCCATTGAAACCCTAAAATGGTTAACTCTAAAATTAAAGAGGGGATGAAGAAGTGGAAATGAATCCATATGAGGATTTATCATACCTCAAAACATTGAATTAGCACACCTATTATTACCCAAATCAATAGGGGGAATGAAAGATAAAAGTGGAGGAGACCCTCCTGGGCCCATGAACATAAGGGAGGAAGAGGGGTGGAGGATCCAAATACCCAAGGGGTCATTTTTTGTACAACACCACTTATAATGAAGTTGCGAGTAGACTCATGGTTTTTTCACGTGATTTTGAAAATCATGAATCATATATGCGATTGAATCAATACAATACCAACACCACCTACATCATTTAGAAATATAATTTTCTAACTAAGTGCCAACCATGAAACAATACAATGCACCCCTCTACTATAAAGTGTATGGTTTTTCTACAACTATTCAGAGTCCATGTTCCATGTCCGGGACCCCAAATTCGTTCATGGTTACTCATTTATCTTATATGGTCTACCCTAAACATTTTTGTAACCATCCATCTAAATTGATCTCAATTCAAAATGAAGTGAAAAATATTTGTACGTTATGGATTCACATGGTTTCTTCTAAAACATGAACACAAGAATGTAAACCTATGTAAAAAATACCAAAACAAACTAATACTTAACTTGAATCCTCGGAATCACAATTTATCTTCCTTCCAAACCAAATTCCTAGTATAAAAATAACACTGTGACTCATTTCAACATTCAAATTGAAATTATGAGTCCTACTTCAAAATTTGATATGTTCATTTGATGGAAAATAAAATTACATCTGAAATTTTGAACTCATATAGACATGATATCTTACAAACTACCCACCATAATACATCCCATTCATATAAATCCCTAATGTTCATCAGTACAAATATTCGGACCTACAGCAGTCATGAATTCCCATTAAAATGGTTATGTTTCACTTTTTAAAGCCCAACACCCTTCTAAAGATCCAATTTAAAAAAATGTTTCTTAATCCAATGAAACTATACACAATTATCAAAATCACTATAATAAAAACAATACCCTTATAGTTATCCTCATTTTTTCCAAAACTCAATCAAGTCGTTTTCTAATTAATTATCATATCTATAGTTCTCCCTACCATAGGTTTTTCCCACCCCCAGAATATTCAAATGATTATAACCTCCTATATCATAAAATCCATATGGAAAACATGGACTCAAACATTTATTACATGCCTAATATTTTTTCTAACATAAAACAACCAAACTTCCCTAATATTTCTTATCAAACATCCGCACCTGACCTCATCATCAAAAACCATATGGAAATTATGCATACCCAATAGAAGTTTGTGTCATTGGACCGACTGTTTTTACTTTGATTACATGTATATTCAATAGTTTGAATATTTATTGTAGCTTATTACATATCGTTCATTATTATTCAATAATTTAATATAATAATGTCATATATTGTCTATCACATTCATAAAGTCATAGAAGATCCCCTCTTTTATGAGAACATTGAAATTCCATGGAAATATTTATAAATATAGTACTATGGTTATATGACATACTATTATGGGATAAAAAGTATGTAAAATTTTAGGTGTGATTTCTCATAATTGGATGAGTCCTTTTTCATGAAGTGCACACTAGTTAATCACCATGATAAGAGATTATGAGAACATACCCTCCAGTATGAATTCTACCAGTTTTGTTTTCATCAGATTCCTTTTTTGAGAGAATGTGTAATGGTCCTTATACATTAAGAGTATTATTATTCCATGTTATGACTCTTACACTTTGATTTTAGGGTGAAAAATGAGATGAAATACATTTATGGGGAGGTAGGGTACATTGGGTATTTCAAAATTGACATGTTATTAATGGATAAGTTGAGGAAGAATATTTACCTTCTATATTTATAGAAGCATATTTCTTGGAACTTTTATAGGAAGATAATGGTTCCATTAAATTCTATTATCATTTTGAAAGAATATTTTTATTTTATATTATCAATGAAATATGTATCGAGAACATAGTTTAATGACAAGTATATTCAAATTTCTTGATGACATTTTGATGAAAATGGATTATATTACTATGTGAGTGTTATTGTGTGGTTGTATTCATTTTGAAAGTATGTCCTTTATATTAAGATCTTTAACAAATTTCAATATAGTAATCATCGTCTTTAGAAAATTCGTCCTAATTTTAATGAGAAATAATCTTATAGGGTCACACAATACGTTTTTTGTTGTTGATATCAGTTAAATTAAATTTTAATTTAATTAATACAATAAATACGATTCAAAAGATCATTTATTTTGGTGGAATCTGAATGGACCCATTCATTGGATTCTTAATAGGCCAGGTGCAAAAATGTAGTATGGATACTTCTTTTTAAGGTGATACATGGTCTTCAGGATGTGGATCATCTCCACCTTCATGTTGAACATTCATACAGGGGGCCGATTATATATAGGATGTGCTATCTGAGAATGATATTGTGGATTCCTTCTTGATATGATATTTTTTATTCCAAGAGGTTGTTCACAAACGGTGGATTATAATGATTGGGGATAACTCAACACAATACTCTCTAAGCCCCCTTTATAGCTGTTGTAATTTATTTATTTGTTATTAAATTTTTATAGTCGGGTGATCCCACATCCTGAACCGTTATAGATTATTCTAAAGACAGAAATAATTTTATTTCTTTATTTAATGTTCATAATTTTTTATTTATTAATGGAACATTTAAATATAAACTTTTTATATGTATTCAACAAATTATGAGGATGTTGAGAAAATAAATAATAAATCTATTTATAAATATTGATCCACAAGCTAGTAAATATTATTATCCTTGTGCATATTGGAATGCGTCAAATTATAATAATAATATTATCATTATGTTGAATGAGATATATTAAGGATTAATATATTATTAAATGACCTAAATGTATTTAAATAATATTTCAACCTAAACCCTACACAAATAAATATATATATATATATCTCATTATGTCTATTTTGTGTGGGTGAGTTACATAGTAATAAATTGAGAGAATAGAGAATCATTACTCACAATGGACTTCTATCTCTCTCTAAAATTATTCCCTTGTTCCTCTCAATAATGAGAATAACGGCATTAATCTTAAATGTTCTTGGAGAGATCAAGATAAATAATGTAAGGAAATTGATTCATTGCGCTAGTTCCTAAAAATCAATTATCATTACACATAGATAAAATAAGCGTGTGTGGATCACTACCAGAATAAGTCTACACTTAAATCCTTATAGATCAATGATGTTAATCCTAAAGGGGTTTTAAAAGATAAAAATAATCAATGAAGAAATAATAAATCTTAATTATATTATTTCTTATAGATATAAATAAAATAGATATAAATTTAAGATGAAATATCCACTCATAGGTATTCATAAATTTTATTTTAAAAATATATATATCCCCCACCATAGGGGGATTTTTCAGGCCGAGAACCATAATAACCACCATTAATTTACAAACTAAGAAAAACCCATATTTTTTATAAATCTCTAATTTACTTCCAAAGTGCACCTTTGATTCCAAAGATGGCATTCTTTATATTATTTACAAATTTATTCACCCACATTATATGCTAACCCAAATCAGACTATCCTCGGTTAAATCCTCCAAAAAAATTTGTATCCAACTTTTGGAATGTATCCATCTCACCTAGTTATAATACATCTATGCCTTGTGGAATCCAAAAATCATCCAAACACACCCATAGAGGTCCCAAACCATCTCCTAGTAATATTATGTGCATATATACTAATCCTTATAAATCATCATTATTCCATACAACACACATCAACTCACTTCCAATATAATCACACTTGGATCACATTAATCTCTTACTGAGGTCGAAGCTGAAACAAATCCTCGATCCACCACCACAACTGATTTCCAGATTATATTCCAAAGGGGATCCAATAATGCACCTCAATGATTCCTCTCTAGTATCCCAACACCACCATGACTGATACATATCCAATTCCACACACTTGTGACCCATCGGGCATGATGGGTATAGCTATATGACTGATACATCACTCACATCCATTGGATTTTCAATTTCACCACCCCACTCATGAAATTCCAACCATCATGGATCACACTCTAATAACTATTGGACCTAAAAAATGGGCATGGATCTCTCAGTCTCACAATACAGAAAAAATGATGTTGAAGTAATCACTCCTTTCCATATTCATAGAATATTTCCCATGGAATTTTCAACATCTATTATATCACAAGGACTTCACTTATATATGTCATTTGGGGCACTTACCACCATACAACTTCACTTACACCACTCTATGATATGAACATACAATTAGGATCTTCATCCAACAAGAGATAACATTTATATATCATGGAATATTTATTATTCTCTATTATTATACTCATGATAATTTCAATATATTAGGAATGATCATCTATTGATTGTGATTTCATTAATATATCATTGTGAAATATCAACACCAACCCATCCATTCCAAGAACAACATTGTTATAACCATGGATCCTCAAACCGCCCCAACCATAATCTTATTATCATACCCACATTAGTTTTCATCCTACACATGGATTCCTACTAAATAAAATCATCACTTTCATATGCATCTATAGTTCACAATCCAAAAAACCAAATGACTTAAATTTTCACAATGATTTTGGGCCTCTAGGATCTCATTAACACATAAAAGTTTCATGATATTACATAATCTAAATACAAAACTTGTTTCTAACTCGATGTATCTTACCCAATGAAAACTAGGATCAAAGGCCCCTTCCAATATGTATTTATTTATAATATTCCCATCTCACCTAATGAAAATTACCCTTGGTAAATTCCAAAAATAAGGACAACTCATCAAAACAAAATCACAAACATTCACACCCAAGAACAAAATAACCTTCCAACCTATGATGACTTCATTTACACACTTGATACAATCTCGAGGAAACATTAAAAGAAGATTAGGTCAGGCACCTAATCGGTCCCACCTTTTGAAAACCACATGTCTTAATGAAACATCAGTACTCGGTGTTCTTTTAATCTCTAGGAAATGGTACATCTATATGAGCCTCATACCAAAAAACAACATTTTTTATGGTATCTTTATCTTCAAGAAGTGCATTTTCACTAAAAGAACACATTTGATCAAACTCACCTATTATGTCACTACCCAAAAAACCTCTCATGTCGAAAGCCACATTTTCTCAAGAACCTAATCTAGTACTGATCACACACGTAACCACCGGTTACATCCTTGATGCATATTAATTTCCCAAACTAGGAACCTAAATGATCTTGCCTCTCTTGAAACTAACCACAAGGATGAAAAAATAGCACACAAGTTCTACTTCTTGAAACAAAATGAATCAATAACACCAAAACCAAATACTTGGAAGACACATTCCTACATAAATAAAAAATATCATAATATATACTTAAACCTCATGCACCATAATTAATTCATATCTTGTTAAAACCCTCTTAAAGGTCACCATTGAAAATTATATGGAACCAAATCCCCAAATTGGATTCATGTAAAGAATATCATTTTTCCCTCTCACCTATTGGTATGAGTAAATGTTTGTAACATGTAACTAAGTACAACCACATATGTCTTAGATAACTCATAGAATTCTATAGATCACAAGGAATCAAACATTCTCCTATATAAACATTACATGACATTAGCATGTGAAAACATCCACCTGTAGGTCTCAAATACAATGGGGGTCATATTCCATAAAAATTTGCCACAAATTGGGAACTCTTACACTCTAATAATGTATAAATTAGATAGATTTATAAAGGAACATTCCACACAAAAACCCAAATATAAAACTGCACGGGTTCTGTTGTTAGAAACCTATTCCATGTTTCCTAACCAGGGTTACTGCACCTCTTGGGCATAAGAACTTGGTTGTAGTCCTCATTTATGGGAGTATCAATATTTTTACACATGTCCTTATATCAGAAGAAGATCTATATACAAGTTTGACCTGTTTATTTGAATTCCATCAAGTTTTTATATGAAAAAAAATTGATAAGTTTTTCAAACATTGACCAAGACATCCTTTATAATTAGTAAGATCATAAAATAATATTTATATAACATGTGGATCCTAAATTCCAATCATGATGCATGAGATGATTCTTACCTCTAATGGAAAAAAGTCAAAAACAAATCAATGTCCTATTCAAAACAAACAATGATCCATAAATACATCACAATAATAAAATAAAAACCACATATGCATTTTCCAAAGAGAAAATAATATTCTACTATAATATTACATACAAAGAACATGAATCTAATATCCTTGGTAACATAGAATTCGTATAGAAATAGGTGATCTCAATGTAGTATCCCAACATCAACCAGAGGCTTGGACTCATCAATAAATCTTAAGTCTTCTAGATACCAAAATAAATTCGAAAAAATAAAAAATCCACTAATACAAATTTTCATTTTCTTGACTCGGTTTAATCTATAATGGGAAAAAAACATGTAGACTATATTCCCTCATAAATTCATCCCCATATTATAGTGGTTTCTGACTACTATTTGGGGTCTAAGGTGATATTGTGAGGAGACTATGCCCCCAAATAATATTGCACAATAACAATATAAATTACCATCTATAATGTGAATTAGGGAACAGTGATATAATAAATAAACTAGTCATGGTGTAATATAAAATAAAATATTGTAAGGTACCTAACAGCTATGTTATATATATAACAAACCACCAACTAGGTTGGGTACATAAAAACACCAAAATCAAATAATACACACCCAAGGGCACCGTTGTTACTTTGAGTAGAACTGTAAGAACCAGGACTTTCGTTCAGGTATGTTTTTTCATTTTCTGGAGTTTTTAAGAAAAATGGTTTTTCTGGAAATTTTCAAAGTACACGCCATGTACTTTCTGAGTACACGCCATGTAATCTGTTTCGGATCGAAGCCGTGTCATGGCCGTGTCCTAGCCACACACACGGTGTGTAAGGCTGAGGTGGAGGCCGGTTATTTCAGAGTACGGAAAATTCGAAGTACACACTGTGTAATCTAAAATTACATGTCTTATACTTTATTTTTTTATTAAACGGACCGAGGTCGCGCCTAACCCCCAAATACATCTTCTTCTCTATTTTTTGATCGTCCGGGAGCGTCCGTACGGCCGGATCTTCGACGGAGTCCTTCCTCACCGTCTGTTCTCCGATTCAAGCATGGTTGATTGCGTTGGAATCACAGCAGTGAGTTCTTCCTTCTGCTTGAGCCTTGTTTCTTAATTCCTCCTTGTTTTCAAGTTATCATGGGTTGAACGTTTTGTGAGTTTTCTCAGATCTACGTCATTTTATGGGGAATCTGACGTTGAGGTTCACATATATCGATCTCCTAGGATCGAGGTAGGTGGTTTGTGCCTTTATGTAGAAAGTCTTTGAGTATTTTGTGCAAATTCCACCAATACCCTTGAACGGGGTATTTCGTGTTTCTTATTCTGCACTTTTTTCTTGTCTGCTTTGCTTGATTTCTCTAGTAGAGGTTATTTCTTGTGATTAGAGTAATTTTTTTGTGCTGAGATTTCTTTTCCATGCTTTTTCTGGCTGTTTGGCATTTTCCAGTTTCTGTGCCTAGTCATAGGATAGGGGAACTGTTGTTTTATTTTACTTTTGAGCCTTAGTTAATAGCCAAGTAGTTCTTGAGGTTTACTTGGACGATACACATGCACTGAGCATGTTTAGTTACTCAGGACAGTGAGAAACTAGAGTAGTAGACCAAAGGGATAATTGACGGAAGGGATTCTCCAAAGTGTCTTTTAATCACGATGCGAGACCAAGTGGAGAATTTCTAGAAGGGATTCTCTAGAGAGTCTTTTAGTTACGACGCGGGATATAGGGGGAATTGACATTGACTGCTTCCCCATAGATCCTTTAGCATGATATGAGACTATATGGGGAATTGACGGTGAGTGCTTCCCTAGAGATTCTTCTTAATTACATAGTTGAACCAGAGGGGTGAGACTGTGTGTGCCTCCCATAGGGTTGCTTGTACTTAGAGGTTGAACCATAGGGGATAGACTGTGAGAGCTACCTAGAGGGTTGCCTATTTTCTTCATGTTTTTTACTGCTATACTTGTTAGAACTGTTGATTGTAGCTGTTTTCGCTTTTCTGTTTACTGCTTCTTGTTTTATTACTGCAATGTATTCATTGACTGTTAGGCACAAATCTTCGGGTGATTGCCTACTGGGATTGTATCTCACACCCTGTTTGGGCCATGCTTTTGGGCCCAAGCAGACTATGTTGATGTAGGTATAGATAAGGGCAAGCGCCCTTCTACTTTAGGATCTTGATTGCACTAGGAGCTGGGGAGCATGGGACTGAGTCGTGGCTCGCGATGCTGAGGATCTTTCATTTTTTTTATTTTGCACTTGGTTTCAGTTGTATTCCAGCACGTTGTTTTGTTTGATGTTTTCCATAGATACTTGTTCCTGCTGCATTATTGTCATCATTGTTATATATCTACATTGCTTTCGTTGTTTGGTTTCTATTGTTATGCATGTTGTTTGCTGCTTCTGCTGTTTATTATTGTTTCTTACCTTGTATACCTTACCGAATGAGGGAATAGTTTCCCCACCGACTCACCAAGGCCATCGCTGCTAGTCAGTAGCCTCTGGCATTCAGGGAAACGTGCTTGAGGTCATGTGGTGAACCAGGTACGAGGCACTAGTGGAGGGGCTTCGGACTTGGGACGTTGCAAAGTGGTATCAGAGAGGTTCTTTTCTCTTGCTTTACTGATTGTAGACCTTAGCCTGGGATAGGATGGATTCGGTACATGGCATTAAGCTGTGCATGGGAGTAGCTAACTTGTGTACATGGAAAATCTATACTACCTCGTTAATTGCAGTTTTCTGGTTTTGACATTTTATGGTTGGTATGTTTTCACCTAGAGTGATTCGTATGACTTGTGAGGTTAGTGTTTTGATATTTTGGTTGTATTTCTGTCGCAACTTGATGATCTGAGGGTATTCCATGTCATGCATCATATAGGGACTTGTAGAAATCACATGTCATGCATTCTTTCCAAGCCATCTAGGGTGCATTAGCGATTGCATGCTGTTGTGATAGGCTCTGTGTAGATTATGCATGCTGTTGTGATAGATGATTGATAAACTCTCTGATGTTGTGTTAGAAAGCTGTTCGTTTTGTTCTTTGCTTAATGTGAATGCCGAATTTTTGTTCTTGGGGCATTATGGGCCCTCACGGATCAGAATTTGGCACCTCTTTCCTTTGGTTTTTAGTGTTTCTAGAATTCTGCCCAGTTTCTGAGCTACTGCCCAGAAAAACCCAGAATACACGGTGTGTACTTTTTAGATACACACCGTGTAGATTTCAGGACGTGTCACTAACTGTGTAAGCAGAACAAGGTGTCGTGGGAGTAACATCGGGAACACGCCATGTACCATTGGTACACGCCGTGTGAGTTCGTAGCTGTGTACCCGGCCGTGTCACTAACAACACGGGTCGGGGAAGCTCGGGTACAACGCGTCGTGTCCTTAGGGAACAAGCCATGTAGTCCTGTCCAGGTACTTGTCCGTGTCATGAACAACACAGGCCGGCGTGACCTTCTATTCCACACAACATGTTTGTTCGGAACACGCCATGTAGTCTTTCCAGATACACGACTATGTCACGAACAACACTGAACGGTGTCGCCTTCGCCTATGCACGTCGTGCTTTTTCGGAGCACTCCGTGTAAGGTCCAGCCATGTAGACGGCCCTGTATTTAACAACATGGACCGCCGAAGCCTCGTCTATTGTACGCTGTGTTTTATTCGAACGCACTGTGTGGTCTCAGGTTGAGTCGGATCGTGTGGGTTAGTCGTGTAAGCAGACTCGGGCAGGGGAATAGTTTTCAAGTACACGCCTTGTGTGGGGATCAACACGTCGTGTAGTTTGAAGTGTACATGACTCATAGGGCAGGATTACATGCCCATGTCAGTGGTTTATGTAGACACGCTGTGTAGTTTTATACACGTCGTGTAGTTGTGTTTTGCAATCTTGTGTGTTTTCCACATGTTCCTGTTTTGTAATCTTGTGTTCTCTATCCATGTTTTCCTGATCTAAGGTGTGCTTTTGATCTTTCATAGCTATGCCTCTGAGACGTCCTCCAGTCGTACGTCTGTCGTCAAGCAGTGATCAGATGCCAGACCGGACTGATCAGGGACTTCCTGTTGATCCTCCAGCCGAGCCAGCCTTGGCACCGGTTTTTGTACCAGTCGCAGGTGCTGATGCGCAGTTCTGGGAAGGTTTCATGAGGATTATGCAAGACTTCCAGAGAGCACCACCTCCTGCCTCGTCTATGGCAGACTTGACGTGGGTCTTTCAGTAGCAGCATCCTCCCACGTTCTTAGGGGAGATAGGACCTCAGGCTGCAGAGTCGTGAAGGGAAGCCATGCTGACTATATTTGATCATCTGGAGACGCCTCTAGAGAGGTGGGTCAAGCTTGCCAGCTACATGCTCCAAGACTCGGCCAAGAGGTGGTGGTACGTGATCTCGCAGGCGGGTCAGCAGCAGGCTATGACTTGGGAGGAGTTCCAGCGCGTTTTTGACGACTACTTCTACCCGAAGACTTTGAGGGCCGATCGAGCCTGGGAGTTCATGAGCATGGAGCAGGGTACTCTATCTGTCATGGAGTATTCATCTCGTTTCACTGAGATGTAGCATTTTACACCCCTTTGGGATGGGAGTGGGGTGTTCTTGGCGAGGAAGTTTGAGAATGGACTCAGGAGGGAGATTCTTTCACATGTGAACATCTTCCAGGTGACTTCCATTACTTCCATCATCAACCAGGCACTGATTGCGCAGCGCAATTTGAGAGACTTTGGAGCTGCGAGTTAGGGTGGTTCTGCTTCCAGATCTAGCTTTCCTTCCGATGAAAGCAAGAAGCGCCATAGAGAGCCTACGCGTGGTGATTAGAAGAAGCGAGACACATCATCATGCAGCCAGGTGACATGCTACTAGTGTGGCCGGACAGGGCACACGAGGCCGCAGTTCCAGAGAGACCCTGTGGAGTGCCGATCATGCAGCAAGATGGGTCACCTTCGGCATTTCTTCCAGGTTTTCTCACTAGCTGCTGGTGACCGGGGTTCTTCCATGACTCCTCGTTCAGGAGTAGCTCCACCAGTCTCTCACCAGTCGGGGAAATGGAGTTCTTCCGGCCGTTCGGGACGAGGTGGAGGTCAAGGCCATGGCAGTCAGCCACTAGTTCCTCAGCACCAGCAGGGAGGTTCAGCATAGAGTGGTTAGTCAGGGGCGCAGGGTCGCGGTGCAGGCCAGTCATTCGCCATGGAGTAGAATTATCATGATCAGGATCCCGACCCTTCTACTGTTCGAGGTCCGATTTTATTAGCCTTAGTTTTATCTTCAGACCTTTTTGATACTGGTACTACTCATAGTTTTATCTCTGTTTCTGTTGTGGAGAGCCTTGGAATCTGCATCTTTTCTTCTGCTGACTCTTTGACACTAGACACACCTTTGGGAATGAGGACATCTAGTGTACATTAGTTTATAGAGTGCCCTCTCGAGGTTTCATGTATCGCTTATTATGAGATCTCTATGTCCTAGAGATGACAGGCTATGATGTCATCCTTGGCATGGACTGATTGATTCCCTTCCCAGCAGTCGTCGACTGCTGTCGCTGTAGAGTCAGTTTCATCTCACCAGAAGGTGAATATTTCCTTCATAGAGGCGAATGGGACATTCGGGTGAGTCGGGAAGGACTCGAGAATCTTGGGCTAGGAGAGGTGACAACACAGATTTCTAGTCTTTATCTGAATGACCAAGGGACTCTACAGTTGGACTTTCCACCAGTGGTGGATCGCTTCAGGGATGTCTTTCCAGAGGACTTTTCAGGTTTGCCATTGGAGCGTGAGGTGGACTTTTCTATTGATCTCGTTCCAGGAGCGGCACCGGTGTCCATTCCTCCCTATTGGATGGCCACACCTGAGTTGTAGGAGCTCAAGAAGAAGTTGGAGGAGCAATAGGATAATGGTTACACTCTACCCTGTACTTCTCCTTGGGGTTCGCCTGTTCTATTTGCGAAAAAGGCAGATGGTACCCTTCGTCTTTGTGTGGATTATCGGAAGCTGAACCAGTTAGTGGTCAAGAACCAATATCCTTTGCCGCAGATTGATGACCTTTTTGATCAGCTTCGAGGAGCTCAGGTGTTCTCGAAGATCGACTTCAGTTCCAGTTATCATCAGTTGCGCATTAGACCATCAGATATACCTCTGACAGCCTTCAAGAGTAGGTACTGTCTTTACGAGTATACAGTCATGCCGTTCGGTCTCACGAATGCACCTGTAGTTTTCATGGCGCTGATGAACCGAGTGTTCCATCCTTACTTGGACTCGTTCGTCATGGTCTTCGTGGACGATATCTTGGTGTACTCTCACACTCGACACGACCATGCCACCCATCTTGAGATCGTTCTGAGTACACTGAGAGAGCATCGACTTTATGCTAAACTCTCGAGGTGCCACTTCTGGATGGATCAGATTCACTTCTTGGGTCACGTCATCTTAGAGATAGGAGTATCTGTGGACACAGAGAAAGTGAGAGCTGTAGTTTTTTGGGAGCAGCCGAAGAACGTTTTTGAGGTACAGAGCTTCCTAGGGCTGGCTGGATACTACAGACACTTCATTTGGGACTTTTCCCATTTAGAAGCACCTTTGACATATCTGAACAAGAAGGGGGAGAAGTTCTTATGGTCAGATTCTTGTGAGTCAGCCTTTCAGGAGCTGAAAGGGAGGTTGACATCAGCACCGATACTAGTCTTTCTTGAGCCAGGAAAGAGCTACACTGTTTACTTTGATGCTTCAGGTATTGGGCTGGGAGCTGTGCTTACGCTGGAAGATCGAGTCGTTGTGTATGGGTCTCGGCAGTTGAGGCCACCTGAGAGGAACTACCCTACACACAATTTGGAGTTGGCAGCTATTGTTCATGCTTTGTGCTATTGGATACACTATCTTCTGGGAGAGCACTTTGTGGTCCTCACTGACCACAAGAGTCTCAAGTATATCTTCACTCAGCATGATCTGAATCTGAGGCAGCGCAGGTGGGTTGAGTATCTATAGTCTTTTGACTTTGAACTTTCCTATACGCTAGGAAAGGGAAACGTCGTGTCAGATGCGTTGAGTAGGAGAACTCAGATTCAGGCAATTCAGGAGGCTAGTAGTGAGTGGAAGCTGATGGATCTATTCTCTGAGATGCATGTTGAGGTGCACGATAGACGGGGATAGACCTCTCTATCTTTTGTAGCTATTACCTCCACGCTACTTGATCGGGTACAGATGAGGAAGCTATCCGACTCGGAAGGCTTAGTCATGCGGGGGAGTGTGTCAGGAGAGGACACTCTTCCTGGATGGACAGTGGGCGAGGATGAGATATTGCATTTCCAAGGACACGTATGGGTGCCAGCAGACATACGCGAGGAGCTGATGCGGGGTTTCCATTACTCGGTTTGGGATGTTCATCCTGGCGTCACCATGATGTATCGAGATCTTCATCGCCAGTACTGGTGGCTAGGTATGAAGAAGGATGTTGTTGGTTTTGTCATGAGATTTTCTACTTGTCAGCATGTGAAAGCAGAGCATCATCAACCAGTAGGTCTCTTACAGCAGTTACTCATTCTGGAGTGGAAGTGGAATGATGTTGTGATGGACTTCGTGACTGGGTTTCCGAGATCACCTCGAGGGAACGATGTTGTTTGGTTTTTCATCGATAGGCTTATGAAGGATGCTCAATTCTTGCTGATCATGGAGACCTTTAGTGTCGATGATCTGGGACAACTTTACATCAGGGAGATTGTGCGTCTGCATGTAGTTTCACGCTCCATTGTTTCAGACAGAGATGCATGCTTTACCTCTCGATTCTGGCAGGTACTTCAGAAGGCATTGGGTACACAGGTACTTTTGAGTACAGCATACCATCCCCAGACTGATGGCCAGTCCGAGCGCACGATCCAGGTTCTTAAGGATTGCTCCGAGCTTCCATCCTTGACTTTCGCGATTCTTGGGAGAAGCATATTCCTCTGGTGGGGTTCACCTACAACAACAGTTTCCAAGAGACCATCCAGATGGAACCATACGAGGCTTTGTACGGTAGGTTATTCCAATCACCCTTATGTTGGCTGGAGGCAGGATAGGCAGCTTTGATGGGACCTCGTCTTGTTCAGGAGACTTCAGAGCAGATAGAGCTGATTCGGAAGAGGATGGCTATAGCGCAGTCTCGGCATAAGTCTTATGCGGATCAGCGGAGAAGACCTCTGGAGTTCGAGGTTAGTGATCGGGTTTTCCTACGTGTCGCACCTAGGTTGGGACATAAGGGGATTCGGGGACAGGGTATGCTTTCTCCACGGTACGTGGGGCCGTTTGAGATTTTGGAGACAGTGGGGTCAGTCGCCTATCGTTTGTAGCTACCTCAGAGGTATCGGGCCATGCACAATGTCTTCCAAGTCTCTCAGCTCCGATGTTACTTTTTAGACCAGTCTCATGTCTTTCAGCCTGAGGAAGTAGATCTTGAAGCATATTCATTGTTCGAGGAGCATCCTATCCGGATTGTCGATCGTATTACAAAGGTTCTCCATGGGTGTTCTGTTCCTCTAGTACGAGTGTTATGGCAGCACGAGCAATTATAGGACGAGAGCTAGGAGAGGGAGGCTGATGTATGATTGCAGTGGCTGGAGCTGTTCGGGGATCCTTCTTCTCGACCTCATTAGGGAAATTCAGGGATGAGTTTCTTTAATGGGGGAAGTTTTTAAGAACCTGGACCTTCGTTCAGATATGTTTTTCTGTTTTCTGGAGTTTTAAGAAAAATGGTTTTTATGGAAATTTTTAAAGTACACGCCGTGTAGTTTCTGAGTACACGCCGTGTACTCTGTTCCTACTCAAAGCCATGTGATGGCCGTGTGCGGGCCACACACAAGGTCTGTAAGGCTGAGGTGGAGGCCGGTTATTTCGGAATATGGAAAATTCGAAGTACACGCCGTGTACTCTAAAAGTACATTCCGTGTACATTCTTTTTTTCATTAAACGGACCGGGGTCACGCCTAACCGCCAAATACATCTTCCTACCCAGTTTTTGACCGTCCGGGAGCGTCCGTATGGCCGGATCTTCGACGGAGTCCTGCCTCGCCATCCGTTCTCCGATTTGAGCACGGTCGATTGCGTTGGAATCGCAGCGGTGAGTTCTTCCTTCTTCTTGAGCCTTGTTTCTTAATTCCTCCTTGTTTTCATGTTATCATGGGAAGAACGTTTTATGCATTTTCTCAGATCTACGTTGTTCTAAGGGGAATATGTCGTCGAGGTTCATGTATATCGATCTCCTATTGGTTTGTGAATTTCTGTAGAAAGTCTTTGAGTATTTTGTGAAAATTACACCAATGCCCTTGAACTGGGTATTGTGTGTTTCCTATTCATCCCTTGTTTCTTGCTAGCTTTGGTTGATTGCTCTAGTAGAGGTTATTGCTTGTGATTAGAGTAGTTTTTTTGTGCTCAAATTGCTTTTCCATGCTTGTTCTGCCTGTTTGGCGTTTGCCAGTTGCCCTACCTAGTCGTAGGATAGTGGAACTGTTGTATTATTTTACTGTAGAGCCTTAATTGATAGCCAAGTAGTTCTTGAGGTTTAATTGGACGATACACACATGCTGAGATTGTTTAGTTACTCAGGACTGTGAGAACCTAGAGTAGTAGACCAAAGGGAGAATTGACAGAAGGGCTTCTCCAGAGTGTCTATTAATCACGATTCGAGACGAAGTGGAGAATTGACGGAAGGGCTTCTCCAGAGAGTATTTTAATTACGACATGGGCTATAGGGGAAATGACGTTGAGTGCTTCCCCAGAGAGCCTTTAGCACGATACAAGACTATAGGGGGAATTAACGGTGAGTGCTTCCCCAAAGAGTCTGCTTAATTACATAGCTGAACCAGAGGGGTGAGACTGTGTGTGCCTCCCAGAGGGTTGATTTTACTTAGAGGTTGAACCATAGGGGCTAGACTATGAGAGCTACCCATAGGTTTACTTGTTTTCTTCTTGTTGTTGACTACTATACTTGTTAGAACTGTGGATTGTAGCTGTTTGCGCTTTTCCATTTACTCCTTCTTGTTTTATTACTGCCATGTATTCATTGAGTGTTAGGCACAAATATTTGGGTGATTGCCTACTGGGATTGTATCTCACACCCTGTTTATGCCATGCTTTTGGGCCCGAGAAGACTATGTTGTTGTAGGTATAGACAAGGGAAAGATCCCTTCTACTTTAGGATCATGACTGCACCAGGAGCTGGGGAGCATGGGGTCGAGCCGTGGCTCGCGATGCTGAGGAGCTTTCTTTGTTTTTCTTTTGCACTTGTTTTCAGTTGTATTCCAGCACGTTGTTTTGTTTGTTTTTTTCCATATATACTTGTACCTGCTGCATTATTTTCATCATTGTTATATATCTAATTGCTTCCGTTGTTTGGTTTCTGTTGTTATGCGTGTTGTTTACTACTTCTGCTGTTTATTGTTGTTTCTTACCTTGTATACCTTACCGAATGAGGGCATAGTTTCCCCACCGACTCACCAAGGCCCTCACTGCTAGTCTATAGCCTCTAGCATTCGGGGAAACGCGCTTGAGGTCATGTGGAGAACCGGGTACGGGGCACCAGTGGAGGGGCTCCGGACTCAGGACGTTACAAGAACCATATATAGTTTATAAATATCATCTCAACTATCCAAATAGATCATGAAAATTGTATCTCTATCCTCATCCCAAACCTATTAATTTAATAATAATGTGAGATCTTCTCAGGTACCCATGTGTGGTGGTATCCTTAAAAGAGTGTGAGTATAACTTAATATGACACCAAGAATGGTGTATAACAATTTATTTTCAATGATTCCAGTTTATAATGATATAATATTTAATAATAAACAATATAATAAAAATGAATCATTTTGAAAAACTATTTATAATTTTAAGTATTTGACATTAGGATCTGAAGTGACACATGGGATAACCAATCAGTCTTCATCCAATTCCAGTCATCTTGTCCAGAATCTATATGGGGGTACAAGCTTCTAGTAAAAAGGGTTTTCACTAGACATATCATACATTATACCTATATGAATTAGCCCCAGGAACTCATACACAATACTACTTGTTCCTATATAATCGGGATATCATTAAGGTCATGCATCAAAATAAGATTTACTTGGATCTCCATATCCAACATCTAATAATACATAAAAAAATTTAGGATTATCATTCTAGAATCTAATCATTTATAAGCCTCTATGGTTCCCAAATAATTATTCTATCACAATCCCATAGATGAGGATAATAATCCAACATCTTATTCAATATGGTATACCATCATTTCCTACAGCATCAATCAAGCACTCAACCTATAAAGTATATTATCAGTTCCTATAGCATTTTTCTAACACCCAATACATAGAATATACTACCTATTCCTAGACCTTCGGTCGAATTCCTAACCCAATACCTTGTTTACCAAGGTTTCAAAAGAACTTTAACACTATAACATGGCTCAGAATATTGATCACTTCAACATATCAAAACAACATTTCATACACTCTTAGGAAAATAAGCGATATCAACCATCCATTTCAAAATATTTCAAATATTCCCTTAAAATATGGGTAATTATCTTTAAAATACATAACCAAGTTAAATCCTTCCATTCTATAAAAACCCTTAAAGATACATAATATAATATTAAATATAGTGAAACCCACACATCCATTTCAAATCAACTTTTTAAATTCAACTAAAAATAACCTTTTAAAAACACTTTAAGGATAACACCTCGTTTCACAATATCCAATTAAAAACACAGTTTTCGCCAATTGAATCCCAAAATTATATAAAGATCTTACTTACACAATAAAAACCATTTTCAAAAGCAACATTTCCACATAACAAAAGTCACCACATAAAATATTCCCTTTTAAGGTTTGGCACACCCATGGGTGGTTGTATGTCAAATTTTATAATAACAAAAAAATTTGAAAAGATCTTTGGATGGTATACAACATCAATATAATGTACATAAAAAATTTATTAACCTAGGGATAAAACACATCATGAATTGGTGTTATTGCACATGCTACATACACATCAAAATAAATCCTCAAGACTTTTAGAAAATCTCTCAGACCACATACCTCACCAACAAAGATTTACCAAACATTCCCAAGGCCCAGTAGCTTTACTAAAGCTCATAAAATCCTTTTTTTTAACTCCTTGGCATCCCAGTGAGCTCATCTCAACCACAAAACATCTAACCTCTCACCGAGAAACAAAAATTAATTATTTATAAAAAATTTAATTAATTAATTAATTAAATTTAAAGTACATATAATTCTAGAAAACTTAATGGTTCATCATGATACATCTGAGAAAAATCCTAACAATCTATAAAGACCCATGAAATTACCCTATCCACATTTCATAAATCACATTGAGATGATAGCATTTTCACGGTTAATTAGAAACTAATTTTTTGTAAAACCTAATAAATATTCACCACTATATCATAACATAATTAAAACCAATAAATGAAATGTGGAAAAGATATCATGATCTCAAAAATGTAGGAAAACCAATAGAACCATTGGAAATGGGTGATTCCACAATTTTATGATGGATTTACTCTAAATAAACATAAATAGAGAAACTCTAAAAGTAGAGAGGAGGAAGAAGAATATGAAAGAAATCCACTTGAGGTTATATGTTACCTCAAACCAATAATTATTCCCCCATATAAATCATTAAATTTAATTGGGGGAGAAGGGTAAAATGGGAGGACACCCTCCAGGTTCATTTGGATTTAAGAGGGTTAGTAGAAATCAAATAGCCCAAAAGGGGTTTTGTAAAATACCACTTTTAATGATGTTTTATGAAGCTACGTAGTTTGGATGTGAAATTTGAAAAATCATAAACTAACCATATGGTTGGAAATGTCAAAAAAACACCATCTATATGGTTTAGTAGAATAGTTTTCTAATTATACACCAACTGTGAAACACTGCATTAGACCACTCTACATCAAGGCATATAGTTTTTCTACAACCATACACCAACCATGCATCATGTCTCATACACCCACAACCTCACATAGTTTCTTAAATGTCTCGTATGGTTTACATTAAACTATGTTTTAACAATTTAACATAACCATTAATTGTTCAAAATGAATTCAAAATACCGTGACCATCTTATTATGACATGGTTTCATCTAAATCATACACAAAAAAACTGTCCCCCTAGGTAAAATAGACGGAATGTTATAAAACCTAACATAAATCCTCTAAAGAAAACTTAAGCCCCTGATGTGCCTCTTCAACCACATTCCTCCTCTAAAAAAATACATTAAAGCATTACTACTCTCATTATATAATTTTATGTTCTGATTCAAAATTTAACCCATTCAGTTAATGAAAATTTTGTTTTCTTACTAAATTTATACATCATATGGACATGGTAACTTACATATGGGTTCATTACAAGAGCACCAACATGTCAAAAAACATCACCACAACATCTCATATCTTATAACATTATATTTTTCTACCACTAATGCATTACACCACACAACCACCACATGCAATACACACAATCCCACTTTTTAATTACATGTTCAAGTATTCGTGAATTTATTAGAATTCCATTAACTTTGAATTACTAATCCATTTAAAAAAATAGAATTTATTCCACACTTATTTTACTTTTATCCAATGGAATTTAAATTTATTTTTTCCATATAATTCCATCACTAATGAGAATCTAATCATCACAACTAATGAAAACTCATCCAACCGGCACTAATAATCATCACAAAATCCAATCATTCACCCCAACTTCATCATTACATTAAAATAACCACACCTCATAACCACCATACATTATTCCATATCACATACCAAGTTAACCAACCATATATTCATTTCCCAACACATTATTCATTTTAACACAATAACCACCGTCACTATAACTATTCTACAAGATCCCCAAACAACAAACAAGGAATAACATAATAAGAACTAAATCTAGTGGCATCAATTTTTGCTTCCATAGTCATTAAATTTTAAAATTAATAAAAAGGTATTTCATCGTATTACTTTATCACATTCAGAGATATTGTCACATAATTCAATCATTTCATGGGAAATAGGTTCATTAGACATATTTATATTATTTATCCTTCTATGAATGGTGAGATTAGGATATTGACATAGAAAGGGTTTCAAAAATAACATCAATCACAACAAAAACAATGTCATGACCCAGCCCATCGAAGCCCACCAGTCCTATGATAAGTCAATTGAAAGTACCCCAATACCACCTCCAATAGTATAGGGTCTAGTAATCATAATTTGGTAGCAATATCACACCCTTGGGAGGCTTTATCCAATGGTACCTTTATGGATGAAAATGCATCTATCTTCATGAAATAGTGATGTGATAATAGTGAATCTAATACAAAAATACAAGAATTAATTCATCCCACAATTATATTATAGCATGATTATTGAAATCATGAAAGGAAAAAATTCAATCCCATTAATAATTTGATAAAATAATTGAACCTATTAACTATAAGGGGAATGATGTCAAATGTAACCGTCTGTATATATCCCGATCTGTCATGATTAATATGCTCTACCTACTCTGTGACCTCCTAAGAATGCATCAAAAGGAATTATGGATGGATAAAAAATGACATGAATGGGTCTATTATCTCTAGGTAAGAATTAAAATACCATTAGGAATCCCAAAAATGCAAAAAAAAGGGATAAACATCAACACAATAGTCCACTCAACATATATCCAAATTGATAAGAAACCCATGCAAGATGGAACGGGAATATTCATCTCTTTAGATCATCTATACAAGAGTAGTGAGATAATCACCACATATAATGTCATTAATGAAATGATACATAATTAAAGGACTCCAATAAAAACCCTGATATACTCATCACAGACCCCTGGTCTCATCCTCCTAAACAGGTTGTCTACCGTAGTATTCTACTTGAGGCCCAATGGTATTACTCATTTGTGATCTCTCACTCCACGATCCCTCCCATCCCTAATAGAACTCATCTTAAAAGTCACCCTAATTAGGTAACACTAAGATTATGGCCCATACCTACCATCCATAATTAAATCCATCCTAGAGAACATGCTTGTCGATTCTGTCAATGAAGAAATTCATGATAAAACATAGTGCATCATGATACATAGATTGGGGATCCCACTCATGACTTATGGGGGACTAAATGAACCCTAATAGAACCCATAATATATCAATAAATTGATAGGTGACTCTACCAAGATAGATGGGAGACATCCCAAACCAAATCTTGAACTCTAGAGATCATTACACTCAGATTGGAAATCACACCATGGATTGTTCGGGGATGATTCAAACCCTATCTGGAAATACCCTCCATGTAAGAGATTGTACACACAATGATATCTTGAACCCTACTGGAACCAACCCTATATAGGGAATAAGCATTCCCATTTTTTGGGTCTTGTCGATACCAAAAACCCCACCAAGGTAAGATGAAGAGGTGATATAGGATCCCACCTCTATCTCATAAGGCGATACCAAAAACACTATCTAAACTAATCCCATATAAAGAAACATAATCATAAACTAAGGACATGATTCCATGTTGTACCCACAAGGGGAAAGACTAAGGGAATAAACTCAAATAATATTATACAAGCATCACATAAAGAATCACCCCACTATAATCACCTCACATCACATCTCTAATGAAAAAACCATGTCAACCATTTCATTCTATGTGAAAAACTACTTACGATAGGCTACTATTAAACCTTTATCTATGTCTTAAATATGGAGATGTGTAGGGGAGAATTCCCTAAGGGACATACAGGGTGTTTCATCTTATAGTACATAGTGTGTCTCTTATAGCTAACCCCAAGACATTTCCCCTCATGGTACTCACCTTGTAGCATAGTACATGAAACATACACGGGGTTACATGATGTGTACCCCCACCTAATCACTATAGAGATTCATCTCCAGCACATGTCCGTGAACACCATGTTTCTCTATATGAAGTTTATTATATGTCCCAAGCCTTAAACGTTAGAGAATCTTGAGTTAAGTCAAGAATTGACATTGAAGATATTTTCAGGTTTAGAGTTTTAGAGAATTAAGCCAAAAGTATTACATAACAGACACAGAAATTTAAATTTGGATAGTTACACTCAGTATCCACTTTTTTTAATAAAGGTAACCCTTTAAACAAAACATTAATTCTTTTTCAAGATAAATATATTGTTGACATCTTCTTTTCTCTTATCCATTATTATATCCTTTGGAAAACATTTCAAAACATCGGCTGAGCATTAAAATCTCAGTAATAGACATAAAATTATATAAAACTATTATTCTTGTTAAAATGTGGTATATCATCTAATGTTTTTTGAAATAATTAAACTAAACATTACACATGAATAAAACTCATACTTATTTCTCAAAAAAATTAAACCAATATAATAAAAATAAAACTCCTTTAGGTGACATAGAGCATCATATATATAAAACCCTTTCAAACATATTCCAATGAGAATGAAAATATTTTTGACTCCCAAATTTGAGATCTATAATGGGGAACACCCTTCATATTAGGTATGTCGGGCTCTCCTGTGAGATATAATGTGTCTCAACCCTTCTTAATATCTATGTTGGGCGCACCCATGAGCTATAAAGGGGTTCAACCCATTGTATAAGCTATATCGAGCTCACCTGTGAGCTATAATAGGGATCAAACCTTCATAAAAGCTTTATCCATCTCCCCCGTCTCCTATAATGCTCATGTACCATTTTAATAATAAAACACGTGCATCAAAAAACCCCTTTTTGAAATATTCATATAATCCCATAAAAAATCATCTAAAAATACCATTCTCATTTAAGAAGCCTTTTTAAAATACAAATATACCCAAATAAAGTAATATGGTATTTATTTTATTTTAAAATACATTAAGCCTTATAGAGGAAGAAAAATGTAAAATAATGGTTACGGTGGCAGAGAAGTCATTGATTCCGTATACGTTAAAAACATTTTTTTTTTGAAGTTTAGTAAAATTATTCATATAAAAATGATTCTCTTTGAATGAAATCAAAATTAAATGGTTTTTATTATAAATCATATAAATTAATGTCCTATATAAATAAAAATATTCCTCAATGAAAGGAGTTTGAGACGAAGTCCCTTACCAAGAGTCGGACTTGTCTCGTTCTTTCTTTAATTTCCAAAATAATAAACATTGGATAATTACTAATTACTTCAGAACAGTTTTTAAGTTTATTATTCATTTTATATACCTTATTAAATTTTTATAACAAATAGTTAATTATTTTAATTCATATCGGACATTTTGTCGATGTTTGATACTAGAGTAAAAAATGAACATGTTAGGATTACATATTGTACATATAGTCATAATTCCATCAACTCTAGAATTTTATTCATCATTTAAATATAATATATATCGAATATATATGAATTTATAATAGTCTAAAAAAGTTGAGATAATAAATTAAATGCACCATTCATGGAGACGGTAGGTCGTACGTATGGATGAATGCTACTTTCATTTCATTGTCATACTAAGGAAATTACAAATAAATTATACATATATATAGTATAATTCAATATAATATATATGTTATATATGTAACATATTTTCATCAATTCCATCTTTTATTTGTATCATTTATGTCGTGAAGAAGTCATATCACATTTAGGGTGTGGTAGTCCACACTTCGTCAAAAGAAATTATCCTATTTAGAAATTATGGAAATCCTAAAGGTTTTTTTGTAAATAAAAATTAAAGAAGCCTAGATAAAAAAATCAATATATATCATATATAAAAATATTTCCATCATAATGGCCACCACAGGAGGTGGTAGGGGAAAATTGAACAATCATCATTTTGTGAGCCAGTAGTTCACCGTACACAGAAACATTATGATAATATCCATTATATAGAGGTGTTTGCAAGATTATTTCAAATAATTCTCATAAAAACATCCTATTATATTCAGGATAATATTTTTGTTATGTAATCAAATAATAATAAGAGAATAGGGAGTATATATGGATAATAAAATAAAATAACATGAGAGAAGTTGTTATCTCTAATTCAGGCTACTTTTTTTTATTTCAGCCAAAAGGCTTTCTTGAATTGTCTTATTCCTAGTGTACGATTTCTAAGATTAAGTGAGGTATGTTAGGAGCCTAATTGGGTAGAATTTGGATGAGAATTTTGGCTTTATATGTGTGTTTTATTTGGGTAGAGGTGGTGGACTTCTATAGGAGGGAGGAGAGGCACATTATGAATGTCTAGAAATATTACTATACATTAAATTCAATTTTGTTTAAAAATGTCCCAAAACTAATTTAATTCATAAATAAGATGATTTGGGTTCTAATACCCATAATACATTAATTTTTAGACATGGTTTGAATATATTTTAAAACTTAACGTTTTGGTTATCCATTATTTACCCTTTTTAATCTTACGGTGATATCTTGTTATTTACACATTGTGGGTTAATGCAATTACCATATCAGGTCAAAAAACCCACAAAAAGTCATTTATGAAAAGTTTGGACGTTTCATAACTATTTGGAAGGTTCTTATATTTTTTATAATTTAATGTCATTTAATATACTATTTTTTTAAGTTATGAATTGGGGAAATTTTTTACACTATTCATTCTTAACTTTTTTGAGAATTCATAACAACTAATTCCATTGAACAAAAGGCATTAACACAAATATAATATGTCAATATCATCTAGAAAATTTGGGTATGTAATCAAGAAAATAAAATTAAATTAAATTAAATATTTATAATGTCATTTATTTGAATCATTTATTAATGAATAAATTATTGCATCATCATTGTGTCGTTATTAAATTTATATATTTAATGTATAAAAATTATAAATAAAAACCATGATTTAGAAAATATTTTTATAATTATAATTCTTAATTACATTCATAGATATCATTTATATAAATCCATGTTAAAATTTATTTAGTAAGAAATACATGTTTATGTTATATTTCTCTTTATGTTAAATTAATTCTTATAAAATGTCATTTTCACATCCATGTGGCTCCATGGGGTCCCAAAATTGAAAAAAGGATGCCCATGGTCATGCATATCTCATCTGATATGACTTGGACATGTGTTATGGTACTTTAATATTGTTATAATATTAATTTTTACCCTTATTTACCATATTTACTCTTTAACCATGGTAAATAAAATAATTACGAATGTTACTATTCATAATATCCAAAAAAGGATACATATTTACAAAATTTGGACCTTATGATTCCAAATATGGAATCAATTTTTCCCAACTGAAAACATATAATTTTTAATAATTAATTTAAAATTAATTCCTATTTTCTAAATCAAAATGTGGGTTTTTAAGAAGTAATAACTTTCTAATGATTAACATGTGTTTGTGTCCAATTTAAAGGTACAATTACTTCTAATGACCAAAATTGTATTAAGTGATAAAAATATATTCTATTTATTATTTAAAATAATTATATAATATGATTTAACCATATAAATTATCTCTCTTGAAAAAGTTATTTTCAATTAAAATTTAACATATTTTTTTTTTGTTCATCAAAACAAGATTTTTATCAAGAAAATGAAAAAAATTCATCCAATGTAATTTTTGATGTCCCAATTCTAAAAAAGAATTTTATTTTTCCAAATAGAATATAAATTGGTTTCGAAAAATAAATTTTAAAAGGTTTCTCCATCAAAGTCTTGTAAATGGGAATTTTTAGAAAAATACTCTATTTATCTGAAAAATTGAATTTTCTAGTTAATAATATCTAGAAAATATATAAGATGAATTAAAAAAATGGATTTATTATATAACATATATTTATAATTAAATAAAAATCCATAAAATGTGATATTATTTTATAAACACAGTAATTCGCTTTTTAGAAAATGACTTTTTATGAACACATCTTTTTTATTCAAATGGTTTTTATTTCCATTTCTAATAAATTTGGTAAGTAACGAAACATTATTTGAACATATGTAAACCATATTTTAAAATGAAGTTAATAGTATTTATTTCCACCATCCTAATGGATAGGCACTAACCACTATTTAAAATAATAATATTATCATAGTTGTATTGTCACGAACCTGGTCGGGTCGCCATCTGACCCAGTCCGGGACATGGCCCAAAGGGCATTCTTGATCCTCACGGGATGGCACAAGTTCCTGAGTATCAAATAGTATAAGGGAATGATTTACCTGAAATAAGATACATAAAAACAACTAACCACTTTAATGGAAAGAAAACTGATTATATACAACCAAATAGACCCTTAACAAATTTCATATTTAATGATTTACAACTGGAACCAACAACCCAAGAGAGATGAAAAAAAAGGAAAACTGACACTCTAAGAAGACTGTATTGAAAGAAAACTAACACATCTATCTGCACCATCATAAAAATTGATGATCCACCTTCTCATACCCCCATTTCCATACCATCATGGGATAACCATCGACAACCCGGACCACTGTCACTATGCATGATGCCTCAACTTGAAATACACAATAGACAAGATCTACATTAACCCAAAGGTTTATATAGGGTGTGATGAAAATGCCCAGATGGATACCTCCTGATAAAAAAGTTCCAAGCCACAACATCAAAAAGATAATTTAACATGCTTATTTAAAACCATACTTTTAAAACGCTTTTTAAGGAAAAAAACTGAAAACGAAAACTGAAAATAATAGTGTATTTAAAGAAAACCCATTTGATATATACTACTTTAAAATGGAAGGAAATTTTTATAAATAACATGAACATACCAAAGTGGTCCTCTATATTCCAATCGAAGCCACCACATCATGAATAGTAGATCACTATAGGTGAAACCCCTAAGGCAGCTAGTTTGTGTGGCGCGGTAGAGACATTGTACCTCTATGTAACGTGGAGTAAGAACCACAATAATCAACGCTCTCATGCACGAGCCACTAGTAGGGAAACACATCTATAACCTAGTGGTCTCCAATCACCACAAACGTTTAGTTAGTACAATAACATCAATCCTTCTAAAAGAAACTGGGATGAACCGTTCATGTGTCATCTAGCGTACTAGTCCTAATCTTCCCACCTCGGTACCCAAGGTTTTCCCTTGTTCTCAACCAAGTTCCACATTCACAAAGCACAAAGAAAACTATACATTACATCATAAGACATCACTTGCACAACCAAAATCCTCTATAAATATCAAATGCACACTATGACCATTTCATATATAATTTTCATCATTTTTTCAATGTAATATATATATCATTTTAAAAAACATAATAAAACTGTTCCATGATGTAACGCCCCGAACCTAGTTACCCAGAGTCGGTGCATTATTACATAACATTGGCATGATCACAAGAAAGATCAAATCTTGAAAGACCGATTGGTTTAGTAGCCTTGGAAACACTAGATATATTCATAAGTTTTACATTACATCATAAAATGAAAAACTACAACAACAACATAATGTATCCACAGTCCACACTATTATCCCCTCATAATATCTCTGCATGTCATTCATAACTTACTTCTTCACCTCCTGGGAAAAAAATAAAACATAGAAAAGGGGTGAGCTCAAATGCCCATTTAGGATAACAATATAGAAGAACATTCAAAAATAAGCATAAACATTTAAGGCAATGAATTACTAAAACAAAAGCCTTTTAAACTAGAACTTCTACATAGAATGGAAAAAGTAAAATGAAATAATTCCATTTACTTGTTCACATGGATGTTATACTAATGGAATAATCACATGTAATATCAATAACCACTTTCATAATGATGGAATGCATAATGCCAGACTATCATAACCACATAGCCAAGGCCTCGTGCCAAGACTATAAATAAGATTTTTCCAAGTCCTTGTGCCAAGACACTAGTTTTTCTCATGAGACCTACCGATGCATCGAGGAGCTATAGTGGGCTCCACCTGTCAAATATTAAGTCCAATGCATTCCCATATGAAAAGGTTTAAACATAACATAAACATTCGTATTAAAACTATCATACGAAATGTTAATAATTTCACCATAAACTATGAATGGTATAAAAATAGAACATCCGCAGTAAAAAATATCTCAAAACCTTCAATACAATATATATGTTTTGTATCATAATAAATCAACTTCAAATAAGCGTAAAATCCATCAAAGGATGTCGACATAGATGAAATAAAAACTCTATTTAGAGAAATATCACTTTATATTTTTTAAATCATTTAAGAGCCATCTAAAATAAAACATTTTCTTTGAAAATATTTTTATAAGCTTGTAAGGAAATCTTTAAAGATTTTATAATGGCAGAAAATAGTCGCACCTGCCGTATAAGTTAAAAAAACATTCTTACCTTAATTCTGTCGAAAAGGTTAAAAAGGACCTTGTTTTGAAAACGACGGAAAGATTCCTCTTATAAAAAGTCAAACAAGGGTATAAATGACTTTAACCCATATTCTTGTAAATAATAAAATTTTTTTGAAATACATTATTAAGAAAACATGGATGTGGATGATAAAGAGATCCCAGTAGATTATTACATATAAATAACCTCAGATAATGAAGAGATTGTGAAATAACCCTTACCTTGTACTTTTCCTTGGTTGGGGTAGGTTAACCTCTTGTATAATGGTGAAATAATTGTTATTAAATTATAAAAGAATCATATATATTAATATGATATCATATATGATCTTTTAACATTGATTTGCTAATAATATCTTTGAATTATCGTCATTTCGGGTGTTAACTTACTCGTTTTCTTTTATATGTTTTGTTACATAATCCATGTTTTTCATGGATAGGTTGTATATTTTTCATATATAGAATGATATCAAGTCCTTAAAAGTAAATTTTAAATCATAAAATGATCATTATACTTTAATGGATAAGATGGAAAATGAATCTCATCGCGTTCGTGGAGACGGTAGGCCGTACGTACGCACGAGCGACAATATCATTCTTTTGATATTAAAATAATATATAAATGGATGGTATATCATATATAAAGAATCATTAACATGTTATATTTATTATTTACATGAGTTACACATCATTATTATATCCATCCAAATAATAATATATTGAATAACAATTACACCACAACGTGGAGACGGTAAGCCGTACGTACGCACGTATGGTGACATGTTATTCAAAGGGTGGATAGAATACTGGATATGGTTGTACCATATTTATAATAACATCATAGTATATATAATATACTGGAGTTATTATTTTAGAATGGTAATAACAAAGAAAGAAGAAGTGGAAGAAGAAAGGAACTTGAAAAGGGGTGGTGAAAACATTACCTCTTCTTCAGGTTCTTCCTTTTGATTTGATCAAAAGGGCTCCTTAGGATGGCTTTATAATAAAAATAAGGCCTCTATGTTGTAGTGAGGGAAGTTCGGAGAGTATTTAGGCAGAGTTTGGCCGAACCAAAAGGCTTTGAAGGTGTGAAGAAATGAGAAGGAGGAGTTCCCTTTTATAAGAGGGGTGAGGGGCACCTTTGGAAAAGCTAGAAATATTAATTTATAATAAATTCATATTCGGTTTCTAATTGCTCCAAAGTTGATTATTTAAATGTTAAGGTGGGGATAGGTCAAAAACAACTCAACCAATAGAATTTATACAGTTTTGGGTACTTATATTAACCTTATCTTTAAGTATTAACTCTAATCTAATTAGTTTCACTTTTACAATGTCTCTTTGTATTTTTATATAATATGTTTAATAAACATACTATATACATCCAAGAGACCCCCAAGTGGTCCATTAATGATGAACCTATCATGATATAAGTCTCTTGGCCGAACCATAGATTTTTAGGAATTTAATATCAATTAATAATATAATATTTGTTTTAAGAACTCTTTTATGTAAATTTTGACACTATTCAATAGTTGATTTTTTTGAAACTCATAACAGAATGATTACTTCGAAAACATTTAATTAAATCAATACTAATATGTCATATTATCCTATTAAATTATTTTAATTCATTAAAAGTTTCAAATTATATTTATTTGGGTATTTATAATATCAATTATTTTAATTTATCAATATTATGGTAATTTCTGCATGATCATTGTGTCATAAATACATTAAATTATTTAATGTCGAAAAATTACAAATAAAATATCATTATTTAGGAAAGCTTTTTATCTTTCTAATTAATATTTATAATCTAAAATCCAACATATATAACCCTATGTAAGAATTGTTTTTCTAAAAGATATATGCTTGTGTCATTTTGTATTCATTTTAACTTAATTAAAAAAAAGTGTCCCTATCACCTACAAGTGGCACAATGGGGTCCCAAAATCAACCAAAAGATGCCTATGGTCGAACATGTATCAACCAATAAGGCTAGGACACGTTTTAGGGTAATTTAGTATTATTATAATATTATTGTTTAACCCTTATTTACCGGATTTACCCTTAAGCATGGAAAATAAAATATTTACCGCAGTAATTATTCAAAATGTCTAAAAATAAAAGTTACCTATTTGCACAATTTGAAAATCCTGATTCCAAATACGGAATCCATTTTTCTAAATTCAAAACACAGAAGTGGCTGAAATTAATTTAAAATTAATTCCCAATGTCAAAACAAAAAGCGTGTTTTTAAGAGATAATAACTATCAAAAGATCGACACATGTTTATTTTCGGTTTAATTGTAAAATAATGTCCAATGACCAACATTATATTAAATGGTAAAAATATATTCTAAATATACTTTGAAACCACTCAAATTCATAATTTATCACTATTAATTATTTTGATTAAAAAGGTTGTTTTAAATTAAAATTTAGTAATTTTCACTATTCATCAAAATATGAAAGTTATCCGAAAAGTAAAAAAATTTCACCTTAGGATAAATTCGATATTCCGAATCCAAAAATTAAGTCCATTTTAAAATATACAATATATATAGTTTCAAAAAGTAGGTATTACTATTCATAACTGCTATTTTGATTGGTTATGGGGTGTTAGAACTCGGTGTTGCGTACAACACACGCTATCACATTATTCAATGAGAAGCATACCGTAGAATCTTGGGGTGTTACATTCTCCCCTACTTCAAATAATTTCGTCCTCGAAACTTCTAGAATACTACCGAATGAAAAGACTAGGGTGGTTCTTCATCATAAGTTCCTCAGGTTCCCACGTTGCCTCTTCCATCTTATGGTTTCTCCACAAAACTTTTACCAGACGCGTCGTCCGGTTTCTCAGCACTTGTTCTCTCGTATCAAGAATCCTGACGGGCTCTTCGCAATAAGATAGATCGGGTTCCAGTTCTAATTCTCCATAGGTGAGTACACGCGTTGGGTCAGGCATGTATTTCCTCAACAGAGATACGTGGAACACATCATGAACTTTAGAGAGACTTGGCAGCATTGCCAATCGGTAAGCTACAACCCCAATTCGTTCTAGAATTTCGAAAGGTCCGATGTACCTGGGAATCAATTTACCTTTCTTACCAAAACGTATGACTCCCTTCCATGGAGATACCTTCAGGAAGACATGATCACCGACTTGAAATTCCAAATCCTTCCTTCGATTATCAGCATAGCTCTTCTGCCTACTTTGAGCTGCATTGATGTGATTTTGGATTACCTTCACCTTTTCCATCATTTTCTCCACCAGTTCCGGGCCTACAAGTTTTCTTTCACTGACTTCATCCCAAAAGGTTGGTGTACGACATCTCTTTCCGTATAACGCTTCATATGGTGCCATCTGAATACTCGAATGGAAGCTATTGTTATAGGAAAATTCTACCAGAGGTAAATATTGATCCCACATACCCTGAAAGTCAAGTGAGCAAGATCTCAACATGTCTTCTAGGGTTTGAATTGTCCGTTCTGATTGTCCATCTGTCTGAGGGTGGTAAGTAGTTCTCAAAAGAAGTTCGGTATCCAGGGATTTCTGAACACTTTTCCAAAATCTTGAAGTAAAACGAGGATCACAATCAGAAACAATCGATAGGGGTACTCCATGAAGTCTCACAAATTCATTAATATATAATCTTGCTAAACGTTCCAAGGGTAGATCTTCTCTTATAGCAAGAAAATGTGCCGACTTGGTAAGAAGATCAATAATAACCCATATTGCATCGTTCCTTCTAGGAGTCTTTGGTAGCCCCATGACAAAGTCCATCGTAATATTGTCTCATTTCCAGTCCGGTATGGGAAGAGGTTGCATGACTCCTCTAGGCTGTTGCCTTCCAGCTTTAACTTGCTGACAAACCATATATCATGACACAAAATCATCAATCTCCCTCTTCATATTGTCCCACCAAAAATGTTCCTTCAAATATCTATACATTTTGGTGCTCCCATAGTGTATAGAGAAATTGGAACTATGAGCATCATCCAGCAATTCCCTTTTTAGATCAGGTATATCGGGAACACAAAGTCTCTTCCCAAATTTCAAAATTCCATCTTCATACACAATTTCTCTCAATCTCCCATCATTCACAGCTTTAATCTTCTTTTGGAGTTCTTCATCATCGGTCTGAGAACTCTTAATCTTTTCTAGTAAAGATGGATTGGAAACCATTTGAAAAAGAATTGATGTTTCGCCTTCCTTGGTTATTCCCATGTCCATCTTCACTAGATCCATCAAAATTGGATCCCTTTCAATTCTCATCACGTTCAAAACTCCATGGTCTTTTCTTATCAAAGAATCTTCCACCTTGTTTGCCTTCCTCGGGTGGTAGTGTATCGTGCAATCATAATCCTTGAGTAATTCAAGCCATCTCCTTTGCCTCATGTTGAGTTCTTTTTGTGAGAAAATATACTTCAAACTCCTATGATCAGTATAAATCTCACATTTTTCACCATAGAGGTAGTGCCTCCATATCTTCAAAGAAAAGATCACAGCTGCTAACTCGAGATCATAAGTAGGATAGTTTTGTTCATGAATTTTCAACTGTCGTGATGCATAGGCAAAAACTCTATCATTCTATATAAGGACACAATCAAGTCCTTTCATTGATGCATCACTATAAATAACGATCCCATCATTCCCAGATGGTAGAGTCAATATAGGAGCATTGACTAATCTTCTCTTCAGTTCTTCGAAACATTCTTCACACTCTTTTGTCCAAACAAATTTAACCCCTTTACGTGTGAGCTTCGTTAATGGGTTAGCCAATCGGGCAAAATTCTGGATGAAACGTCGATAATAACCTGCCAAGCCAATAAAACTACGTACCTCAGTTATACTCGTAGGTGCTGGACATTCTTGGATTGCCTTGGTCTTAGAAGGATCAACAGAGATTCCATCTTTAGAGATAATATTACCAAGAAAAGAAATCTCATGAAGCCAGAATTCACAATTGCTAAACTTTCCATATAATTCATTCCTCCTCAGAGTCTTCAAGATAATGTGCAAGCGATTTTCATGATCTTCGTTGGTTTTGGAGTATACCAAGATATCATCAATAAATACCACCACAAATTCATCTATATACTCCATAAAAACTCTATTCATCAGATCCATGAATACAGAGGGTGCATTAGTCAATCCAAAAGGCATTACAGTAAACTCATAATGCCTATACCTGGTTCGAAATGCTGTCTTCGGAATGTCTTCCTTTTTCACACACAACTGATGGTATCCATATCGAAGGTCAATCTTTGAAAATTATTGATCTCCATGCAGTTGGTCAAATAAATCATCAATGTGAGGTAGGGGATACTTGTTCTTTATCGTTATAGCATTGATCTCCCTGTAGTTGATACATAACCTCATAGATCCATCTTTATTTTTAACAAAAAGAACAGGGGCTCCCCATGGAGAAACACTAGGGAGAATAAATCCTTTATTACTCAACTACTCTAGTTGTTTCTTTAGTTCGACAAACTCTACAGTGGCCATTCTATAAGGGGTCTTCGATATAGGCCTTGATCCAGGAATTAAATCAATGGAAAACTCAACTTCTCGTTCTGGAGGATGTCCAGGTAAATCTTCCGGAAATACTTCTACAAATTCTTTCGCAACAGGTACATCCTCTATTTGAACATTCCTTTCCTCACCCACAGTCATTTCATTCTCTTCCTCCCCAATAATTGAATTTAGTTGAGCTATTGAGGGTGGATCTAAATAAGAATTAGGTGGTGACGATTCTGCTCTAAAGATAAGGTGTTCCTTATCATTATCATCAAGAATCGTAACCTCTTTCTTCTTACAATAAATCGTCGCATCATAGTCCAAATTCATGTCCATACCGAGGATTATATCAAACTCAATCATAGGTATGACGATGAGATCAGCAGATAACGAACATTTATGTGCTCTAATGGGGACTGATTCGCAAAACATTGTTGCAATGATACTTCCCTTAGGAGTTTTAACTGACATCTCCCTTGTTAAATCAAATTGGAAATATCTAATTTTCTTAGCATACTGGAAAGATATGAAACAATGCGATGATCCAGAATCAAATAATGCATTTGCTAAACTTGAGGAAACCATTAAATTGCCTTCCACCACGTCTTTTGGAGCTTCTACCTTAGCAGTAGTGATAGCATAAGCCTTTCCTTGATCCCTTGGCCTTTTCTGAGGCAAGTTCTCCTGACGCTTAGGACATTCATTTGCATAATGTCCAATCTCCCTGAAATTGTAGCACTGAACGTTGGTAGCTTACTTCTTCCCTTTGCAATCACGAGCTTGGTGGCCTTTTTCACCACACTTGTAACAGACTCCCATTCCCTTCAAGCAAGTACCGGGGTGTTTCTTCCCACATTTACCATAGGATGGATATTCAAACATTCCTTTCTTCCCCTTATTTCCATTCCCAGATTGATCAGTAGGCCTCTTCTTCTCTTTCTTTGATTTAAAGTCATAAGACTTAGAGAATTCCTTTTCAGTCTTGATAGCACATGAGACAATGTCTTCGTACGACGAAAAGGATTGTCAGACTATTGCTCGACGAAGAAATGGTTTTAACCCATCAATGAAATGATCAATCATACTTCTTGGGTTATGTATATAATCTCCAGTATACCTTGATAACCTTGTAAAATTAGCCTCATACTTTGCGACATTCTCATACTCCTTCAATCTTTCTCTTTCTTTGCTTTAAAGTCATAAGACTTAGAGAATTCCTTTTCAGTCTTGATAGCACATGAGACAATGTCTTCGTACGACGAAAAGGATTGTCAGACTATTGCTCGACGAAGAAATGGTTTTAACCCATCAATGAAATGATCAATCATACTTCTTGGGTTATGTATATAATCTCCAGTATACCTTGCTAACCTTGTAAAATTAGCCTCATACTTTGCGACATTCTCATACTCCTTCAATCTCAGACTCAAAAATTTCCTTTCCATATCTTCTCAATGGTCGCGAGGAAAGTATTTTTCTAAAAATAGATCTTTGAACTCCCTCTATTCCATATTTGATACTTCATCATCTTCTGTCGTATTTTGAATCAATGACCACCATTGATCAGAATCTCCAGTGATGCGGTAAACTGCCATGATAACTTTTTCCCTTTCATTACTCCCGAAAGCCTGAAATATTTTCTCTAGGGAATTTTCCATTTCTCAGCTACTAAGGGATTTGTACTCCCATTGAACGTTGGTGGTTGTTGCCTCATGAATCGATCTAACATTGATCCTCCACGCTGTGGATCAGGGTGCTCCATACGGGTAAGGTTATTATTCATAACCTGAGTAAGTTGTACCAGTATGGTGATTAGCTGATCGACACTAGTTGCATCACCAACTCCAATATAATTATCTTGAGTAGGTGGGAAATCCCTACATGGAGTGTGTGCATTGATATGGTTTCCATTTCTTCCACTAGGAGCCATTTCTAAACAATGGCATAAACTAGATCAGTTTATGAATCAAAATACATAATCACATACTTATAAAACACTTAACATAAATTGAACTATTTATGGATATAATCCATAATCATAAAAATGTTTTCTTTGAGGAAGTATATACTCATAAACCCTTCATAACGATTTGTAAAGAAAATGAGAGTTATCCTAAGCATATCCCCCGGGAGTGTCGTAACAAAGAGTGCAGCAAGGCCCTTTGTCGTGCACCTGTTCCCGTTCGAGTCTAGCTCAAAGCGGTGTTTTCAGGTTTTACCCCTAGGTACATCTGTACCAGAGCCGCCTCTACCTGCTCGTATCCAGACAGGGATGTATTGATCGGAAAACTTACAAAATCACTACAATACCAAAATTCTTGGAAGTTCTTCTATACTAATCCTCAAAGTTCATCTTTGGTATATGTGCTCTAATCAGAGTTTGTCTAAATCTATCTTCCAAGGTTTGTACTAAACTTCCTCTGATACCAACTATAACGCCCCGACCCTAGTTACCTAGAGTCGGTGCATTATTACATGACATTGGCATGATCACAAGAAAGATCATATCTCGAAATACCTATTGGTTTAGTAGCCTTGGAAACACTAGATATGTTCATAAGTTTTACATTACATCATAAAATGAAAAACTACTACAACAACATAATGTATCCACAGTCCACACTATTATCCCCTCATAATATCCCTGCAGGTCATTCATAACTTACTTCTTCACCTCCTGGGAAAAAATAAAACATAGAAAAGTGGTGAGCTCAAATGCCCAGTAAGGATAACAATATAGAGGAACATTCAAAAATAAGCATAAACATTTAAGGCAATGAATTACTAATACAAAGCCTTTTAAACTTGAACTTCTACATAGTATGGAAAAAGTAAAATGAAATAATGCCATTTACTTGTTCACATGGATGTTCTACTAATTGAATAATCACATGCAATATCAATAACCACTTTCATAATGATGGAATGCATAATGCCAGACTATCATAACCACATAGCCAAGGCCTCGTGCCATGACTATAAATAAGATTTTGCCAAGGCCTTGTGCCAAGACACTAGTTTGTCTCATGAGACCTACCGATGCATCGAGGAGCTATAGCGGGCTCCACCCGTCACATATTAAGTCTAATGCATTCCCATATGAAAAGGTTTAAACATAACATAAATATTCGTATTAAAACTAGCATACGAAATGTTAATAATTTCACCATAAACTATGAATGGTATAAAAATAGCACATCCATAGTCAAATATATCACAAAACCTTCAATACAATATATAAGTTTTGTATCATAATAAATCCACTTTAAATAAGCGTAAAATCCATCAAAGGATGTTGACATAGATGAAATCAAAACTCTTTTTAGAGAAATATATCTTTCTATTTTTGAAATCATTTAAGAGCCATATAAAATAAAACATTTTCTTTAAAAATATTCTTATAAGCTTGTAAGGAAAGCTTTGAAGATTTTATAACGGGAGAAAAAAGCCGCACCCGCCGTATAAGTTAAAAAAACATTCTTACCTTAATTATGTCGAAAAGGTTAAAAAGGACCTTGTTTTGAAAACGACAGAAAGATTCCTCTTATAAAAAGTAAAACAAGGGTATAAATGACTTTAACCCATATTCTTGTAAATAATAAAAATGTTTTCAAATACATTATTAAGAAAACATGGATGTGGATGATAAAGAGATCCCAGTAGATTATTACATATAAACAACCTCAGATAATGAAGAGATTGTGAAATAACCCTTACCTTGTACTTTTCCTTGGTTGGGTTAGGTTAACCTCCTGTATAATGGTGAAATAATTGTTATTAAATTATACAAGAATAATATATATTAATATGATATCATATATGATCATTTAACATTTATTTGTTAATAATATCATTGAATTATCATCGTTTCGGGTGTTAACTTACGCGTTTTCTTTTATATGTTTTGTTACATAAGCCATGTTTTTCATGGATAGGTTGTATCTTTTTCATATATAGAATGATATCAAGTCCATAAACATCATTTTTAAATCATCAAATGATAATTATACTTTAATGGATACGATGGAGAATAAATCTCATCGCGTTCGTCGAAACGGTAGTCCGTACGTACGCACGAGCGATAATATCATTATTTTGATATTAAAATAATATATAAATGGATGGTATATCATATATAAAGAATCATTAACATGTTATATTTATTATTTACATGAGTTACACATCATTATTATACCCATCCAAATAATAATATATTGAATAACAATTACACCACGATGTGGAGACGGTAAGCCGTACGTACGCACGTATGGTGACATGTTATTCAAAGGGTGGATAGAATACTGAATATGGTTGTACCATATTTATAATAACATCACAGTATATATAAGATACTGGAGTTATTATTTTAGAATGGTAATAACAATGAAAGAAGAAGTGGAAGAAGAAATGAACTTGAAAAGGGGTGGTGAAAACATTACCTCTTCTTCGGGTTCTTCCTTTTTATTTGATCAAAAGGGCTCCTTAGGTTGTCTTTATGATCAAACTAAGGACTCTAGGTTGTAGTGAGGGAAGTTGAAAGAGTATGTGGGCAGAGTTTGGCCGAACCAAAAGGCTTTGAAGGTGTAAATAAATGAGAAGGAGGAGTGCCCTTTCATAAGAGGGGTGAGGGGAACCTTTGAAAAAGCTAGAAATATTAATTTATAATAAATTCATATTCGGTTTCTAATGGCTCCAAAGTTGATTATTTAAATTTTAAGGTGGGGATAGGTCGAAAACAACTCAACCAAAAGAATTTAGACAGGTTTGGGTACTTATATTCACCTTATCTTTATGTATTAACTCTAAGTTAATTAGTTTCACTTTTACAATGTCTCTTTGTATTTTTATATAATATGGTTAATAAACTTACTATATACTTCCAAGATACCCCCAAGTGGTCCATTAATGATGAACCAATCATGATATAAGTCTCTTGGCCGAGCATAGATTTTTAGGAATTTAATATCAGTTAATAATATAATATTTTTTTTAAGAACTCTTTTATGTAAATTTTGACACTATTCAATAGTTGATTTTTTTGAAACTTATAACAGAATGATTACTTCGAAAACATTTAATTAAATCAATCCTAATATGTCATATTATCCTAGAAAATTATTTTAATTCATTAAAAGTCTCAAATTATATTTATTTGGGTTTTATAATATCAATTATTTTAATTTATCAATATTATGGTAATTTTGTTATCATCATTGTGTCATAAATACATTAAATTATTTAATGTCTAAAAATTATAAATAATATATAATTATGTAGGAAATCTTTTTATCTTTCTAATTAGTATTTATAATCTAAAATCCAACATATATAACCCTATGTAAGAATTGTTTTTCTAAAAGATATATACTTGTGTCATTTATGTATTAATTCTAACTTAATTAAAACAAAGTGTCCCTATCACCTACAAGTGGCACCATGGGGTCCCAAAATCGACCCAAAGAAGGCTATGGTCGAACATGTATCAACCAATAAGTCTAGGACACGTTTTAGGGTAATTTAGTATTATTATAATATTATTTTTTAACCCTTATTTACCGGATTTACCCTTAACCATGGTAAATAAAATATTTACCGCAGTAATTATTCAAAATGTCTAAAAATAAAAGTTACCTATTTACACAATTTGAACATCCTAATTCAAAATATGGAATACATTTTTCTAAATTCAAAACACAGAAGTGGCTGAAATTAATTTAAAATTAATTCTCGCTGTCAAAACAAAAAGCGTGTTTTAAGAGATAATAACTATCAAAAGATTGACACTTGTTTATGTTCGGTTTAATTGTAAAATTATGTCTAATGACCAACATTATATTAAATGGTAAAAATATATTCTAAATATAATTTTAAACCACTCAAATTAATAATTTATCACTATTAATTATTTTGATTAAAAAAGTTGTTTTTGATTAAAATTTAGTAATTTTCACTATTCATCAAAATATGAAAGTTATCCGAAAAGTACCAAAATTTCACCTTAGGCTAAATTTGATATTCCGAATCCAAAAATGAAGTCCATTTTAAAATATAAAATATATATAATTTCAAAAAGTAGGTATTACTATTCATAACAGCTAGTTTGATTGGTTATGGTGTGTTAGAACTCGGTGTTGCGTACAACACACGCAATCACATTATTCAATAAGAAGCGTACCATAGAAGCTTGGGGTGTTACACATGAGATGCTGCAATTATTCACAAAAAAACATACTAAAATCCATTTTTATACCAAGTGCACACCAAAAACATTTTACAAAATAATTCGAATAACACACACAAATTAATAAACCATCTTAATAATTAAAAACACATTTCTAAAATGGACAGCAATGCCTTACCCTAAAAACATACTCAATTTCTCTCGATTAAACTAGAACGTGCCTCAAAACATTCATTTTCTCTTTCCAAACATGGTCCGCACCTCTTCTATAAATAAATACACCATTATAACAACTAAAAAACTTCAATAAACACCCAAGTGTTTTTAAACCAAAAGAGAAAAACTATTCCAACATGTCAAACAATCTGTTTCGAATGAAAAAATCCCATTAAAAGAGACACACTTCATCTTTCACGTCCATGACCAACCACTTTGAAGAAACCACCATTATTTACAAGACATCATTTTTTTCATTTCACACATGCTGAAGAAAACCAAGACAATGGCCAAGCCCCTTTACAATTTCATCCATACTTTAAAACCATTTCCAAAACAATATTTCCCCCCCTTTTTGCACAAAACAAAACCAAAACAACATGCCCAAATTGACTCGCTACACATTAAAAATCCACATTTGAAGATACACAACTCAATTATGTTTGAAAACTATGTTCTCACCAACCAAAAAATTCCTAGAACCCATATTGAAGACATTGCACCAAAAAAACTAAACTTTTTACATGAAAATACTATTTTAAAATTTATTGCATAGTCAAAAATTCTAAAACCTCATTCTCACCATATAGACAATTTATGAAACAGTTGTAGCATTTATTACAACAAGGTAAAAATGGAAAAACCATTATTATTTCTAAATATAGTGCCATTTTCTTCACACATGCATCTCAAAAAAAAATTTAAACGCATTTCACACATCCTACAAAGCACAACCTATCATTTACACAATAATACACATATAAACTAAAAGAATATACAATTTTGGAAATCCAATTTCATCAAACGAGCATGCCAAAACAATTCAGACTTAGATCACACTATGAAATTAAATCATATAACATATTAAATTAACTAAACAACCAAACTAAATCATCTAAAAGATGTCAAGTCATTGAACCACGTAACTTAAACCAAGAATATTCTGAAGAATTCTTTGAAATCACCATTGTACCTCAACCTTACCTCATGTAACCTAGAGTGAACCCAAAATTATGAATTCAAACAATGAAGATTAAGTTAGAACCCCAGAATCGGACCTCGTACCCACTGAAAAAACTAAAAATAAAAGAGGAAAAGGTAAGGGAATTAACCGGAGGGGGAGCGGCGTGCGTGGAAGGAGAGAGACGCACTGTAGGGGGATCTAGAGTTGTGACAGCAAGTGAGATAGGGCATGTAAAACCAGGTCGCGGCCAGAAGGGTGCAGTGGCGGATGGATGTCGGAGGGGAGGTTCCTTCACCGGAGGAACTATGCAGGCTTGAGGCACGATGACAATGTGTGGGGAAGAGGCGCAACGTGTGGTGGAAGTGATGGCTCGGAGGTCGAGGTGTAATACGGGATCAGATCAACAGGGGGTAAAGGTCTGCTCGATTTTAGATGTTTGGGAGGGAGAATCCAAAAAACAGTTCTTAGGGTTATGGGGTGTGCGCCATGACCCAAGGGGAAAAAGGTTGTAGCATAGTGAAACAAGAGAGCGGGGGAGGAAAATAGAGGAAAAAAACAAGAAAATATGGGGGGAAATGAAATAAATACCATAAAAAATTAATCAACTTAAATATAATAATAATACGAATTAGTAATAAAAATATAAAAATATTAATATTTCTAATAATAATAATAATTAACATATTATTAATATTATTAAAATAAATAATATTAATAATTGTAAAAATAATAATAATTACCATTTTTTATCATTAAAAAATAATTTTTTAAAAATTGTTTTATTATAATTATTTTAAAGAGTTGGGAAACCGCATGATCACCCCAAGGGGCCTATAAAAATTTTAAAGGGATAATGATGATAATATTAAACATAATTAAATTCTCATCCTTAATAACTCTTTTAATTTAATTACATTATTGATAATTTAACTTAATTAATTAATTCATCAGTCGTGCATAGGGAAAGCCATATGATGAACTGGGTGAGGTCGCACAACAACCCAGGCGAGCATGTGCAGCATCGACCGTGGTGCGATGGATGTAGTCAAGCCCAATAAAAAAACTTTTTAGATATGAACTGAAAATTTTAATATGGGATTCAACACGAACTACCCGTTTCCCAGAAATAATAATAATAATAATAATAAATAATTGAAAATAGGTGGGTGTGATAACTATTTTTTGTTATAACTCAATGTTTTTGCAATGTAAAATTTCAAAAAACCCCGTGGTTTCCTGTCAAGTAGGTTATCGGAAATAGTGCCCCATTTAATGTGAAATTAATATCTTATTATTAAATATTAATGGAAAAGAAGAAGATTTATTCTATATATCCATTGGTACTTATATCATTCTCCCCTTTTGGAAATTGTTTCCTCTCAATTTTAAAATTGGGCTCGGAAACATCATTGAAAATCCCACATCAGAAAAAAAGATAATAAAAACTCCACTTTAATGAAAATAAAGAGAATTATATAGGTCACCCAAGATAACACATACCAGGGTTACATGTAGGAAAACATGGATATATAAGAAAAACTACGTTTCACTATTTGATGAAGAGTGATAAAAAACATGGTTTGGAGAATGTTAACAACTAGAAAACCACTAATTTGTGATGAATTAAATGGTCATTTATTTCATGGTAAGAAAATAAAAAGTAAAACGTTTCTGTTTTAGGATCATTTTCATAAATTCGAGAAATTCTTATACTTTCTTAGAATAATAACATAAGGAAATATACTTACATGGAAAGTAGTGTTTCATCCTTCAATAAATTTATACCACACACAAATATTTTCACAATAGAATCACATAATCCCAAATAGAACAATAATTTAGAAAAGGAAATACTACTCTTGGTCTCTGAAATTCTGCAAAGGCCATTCAATAAAAATTTTATCCAGAAATTCTTAAAAATAACCCAAACTAAGACTGAAACCCAAAATTTAGAAAAAATTAATCACATAGACTTCCACGATAAATCTTAAAATTTAACTCCAAATAACATTGACTACTCTAAAATTCTCATACTAAAAAGTTTTTAACCAAATCCCATATTCTCTATGATAGTATATTCATTTCAATAAATACTCCAAATAGCTATTTCTATAAAAAAAACAAAAATTCATTCACCAAATCATTTTCCTATACTATTTAAATACATTAGATAAAAAATAAGTTCCCAAAAAAACATATTCTTGATAAATAGATTCATTTAACCTAAAATAATAAGTCATACTAACTAGGGACTTCGTGTATTCTAGTGGTAGGTGATAAATCACAATCACACATCGTTTGTGGGTTCAATGCCTCCACATTTGTCCGATACAATGGATAGTCACAGGGCCTGTGTGTTTTCCTTTTAAAAAATAATTATAATTATAATAACATTAAAAAATGAGATAAAATCCTCAAAAATAACAATAACATGTTTTAAAATCAAATTCTATTTCACACCTTATGATTTTCATCCCAAAAACATATAACCCATAATTTTTTCAAAGGTGAATGTCCCCAAAAAGACCATTAAATTCCATAAAATATCAGAAGCCTCAAATGGGGTTTCTATGTCATTGAACTTATAATATAACATTAATTTATAAACCCATGATTATATCCCTAACCCATCAGAAAACTTCATAATCTCCAATGTTTTCTAAACCATTCTACTCATACCAACTATAAGGCCCCTACATTAAACATTACATAATCATGTGTTAAGTAAAGAATTTACATTGAGGATATTTTTATGTTAAGAGTTTTAGAGAATTGGGCCATAAATATTACATATTGACATAGACATTAAATGTGGATAATTACACACAATATCCACTTTTTCAACATAGTAAACACTTTAAACAAAACATGATTTCTTTTTCTTGATAAAATTTTCATTGGCATCTTTTTTTATCTTATCCATCCTTATATCATGTGAAAACCATTTCAAAACATGGGATGATCATAAAAAAGAAGTAAGTTACATAAAAGGAAATAAACCCATTTTTCTAGTTAAAACATGGTAACTCATTTAATGTTCTTTGAAACAATTAAACAAAACATTTTCACAAAAATAACACTCATACTTGTTGGTCAAAAAATATTAAACTAATAGAATGAAAAGAAAACTCTTTTAGGTGACATAGGGAATACTATACATATAAACCTTTCAAATGTATTCCAATTAGAATGACCATATGGTTGACTTCCAAATTGGAGATCTATAACATGGATCACCCTTCTTATAAGCTATATTGGGCTCAACTATTAGCTATAATGGGTCTCAACCCTTCATATATGTTTTGATAGGCTCACCCATGAACTATAATGTTGATTAAACTTCTATGTAAGATATATTGGGCTCACTTGTTAGCTATAATGGGGCAAAAACATTCTTATAAGCTATATTGGGCTCACCTATCTCATATAACGCTCAAGTACCATTTTATGAATAAAACAAGTTCATAAAAAACACATTTTTGGGTGATTATTATAATCCCAAATAAAAAAATTACATATAAAAATACCATTTTCATTTAAGATCCCATTTTCAAATGCCAAGACACCCAAATAAAAGAATAAGGTATTTTTTTTTAATTTAAAATATATTAAGGCTTATAGAGGTAGAAAAATATCAAATAATGGTTACGGTGGCAGTGAAGTTATTGTTTCGGTATAAGTTAAAAACATTTTTTTGACATTTAGTAAAATTATTCATAGAAAAAAGAATCCCTTTGAATGAAATCAACATTAAATGGGGTTTATTATACATTGGATAAAATATGGTCATATAAATATCAAATTATTCCTCAATGAAAGGAGATTGAGATGAAGTCCCTTACATTGAGTCCAACTTCTCTCGTTCATTATTTAGTTTTAAAAATAATAAAATTAGGTAAATTTATAATTTTTTTAGAACCTTGTTAGTTTTTATTATTCATTTTAGATCACTTATTACATTGTAATACAAAATAGTTAATTATTTTAGTTCATATTGGATGTTTTTTCGATGTTTGATACTTGAGCAAAAAATGAACTTGTTATGATTACAAATTATCCATATTGTCATAATTCTATAATATCCATAATTATATTCATGATTTAAATATCATATATTTCTACTATATATATATATTTATAATAATATATAACATTTGAGGATAAGAAATGAAATTCATCTTTCATGGATACAGTACGTTGTACAAGCGCATGAACGATACTTTCATTTCTTTTTCATACTAAATAAATGAAAACTAAATGATACAAAGGTATATTATAATTTTACAATAATATATAAGTTATATATGTTACATAATTTCATTAATTTCATCCTTTATATGTTCCATATATGTCATTAATGAGTTGTATCACTTTGAGGGGGCGGTAGTCCATAGTTCCACAAATGAAATTATCGTATTTACACATTATGGAAAGCATAAAGGCTTTTTGTAAGTAAAATCCACCGAATAATAGATAAAAAATAATATATATCATATATAAATAAATTTACATCATAATGGCCACCATGAGAGGTTTTAGGGGAAAATTGAACAAACAGTGTTTCATGAGGTAGTAGGTCATCGTACATAGAAATAGAATGTTTATATCCACTAGATGGAGGTGTTTGTATGTTTAGTTAAAATAATTATCAAAAAAATTCCTAGTATATTTAGGATATTGTTTTTTTAATTTATTAAAAGAATAAGAAGAGAATATGGACTGGATAAGGAAAATAAAAGAAAAGAACTTGAGAGAAGAAGTTAACTCTAAATCGGGAAACATCTTTTGATTTGAGCAAAAGGATTTCTTTAATTTCCTTATTAAAAAGTTGAGGATTATAAAAGGAATTGTGGAATGTTGGGATCTTATTGTTTCAGAATTTGTATGAGCCAAGGTTATTTAGAGGTGTGAGTTATGTTGGAAGAAGTGGTGGCCTGTTATAAGATAGGGGAGGGTCATTTTTTAGAATATCAAGAAATATTAATTTATTATAAATTAAATTTAGATTTAAAATGGCCCAAAACTCCTTTAATTAGAAGATAATATTATTTCTGTTAGAGTACCCATCATCCAGTAATTTTTATAAAAATTTTGAATATTTTTTTATCCATGACATTTTTGTTTAACCCATATTTTACCCTTTTTAATCTTCACTGATATCATGTTATTTAGACATTATAGGTTAATGTAATTACCCTATCTTGTCAAATGACCCAAATAAAATTCATTTATAAAATATTTGGAATTTTCTTAATCATTTGACAGAATATTATATTTTTAAAATATTAATATCATTTAATAAACTATGTTATGTTTTAAGTAATGAATTATGTTAATTTTGGACACAATTCATACATGACTTTTTTACTAATTCATAACAACCTTATTACTTCAAAAATATTCATTAAATCAAAGATAATATTTCACTATAATCTATAAAATTAATCTATGGTATCAAAATAACACAATTAGAAATATTTTAATATTTATAATATCATTTATTTGAATCCTTTAATAATAAAAGAATCAATACATCATCATTGTGTCATAAATAAAATTATTTATTTAATGTCTAAAAATAATATATAAAATACCATGATATAGGATATATTTTTAAAATTGTAATTACTATTTATAGTTAGAGTTATCATTTATATAACCCCTTATTAAAATTATTTAATAAAATATGCATGTTAATGTTATATTTCTTTTTACATTATATTAGTTCGTATAAAATGTCATTTTCACATCTTTATTGCTCCATGGGGTCCTAAAATCAATCCAAGGTTTCCCATGGTCCTTCATGTATCATAAAATAGGATTATTAACTGTGATATGGTAGTTTAATATTATTTTAATGTTATTGTTTACCCTTATTTACATTATTTAACTTTTAACCATGGTAAATAAAATAATTACTAAAGTCACTATTCATAATGTCAAAAAATAAAAGGTAACTATATATAAAATTGGGACCTTCTGATTCCAAATATGGAATCAATTTTTACAAATTCCAAAAACATAAATTTTAGTAATTAATTTAAAATTAATTCATGTTTTCAAAACCAAATAGTGGGTTTTTTAAGAAGTGTTAACTATCAAAATATTGACATGTTGTTATGTCTAATTTCACAGTGAAATTACTTATAATGACCAAAATTTGATTAAATTATAAAAATATGTTCCATATATATATTAAAATAATTAAATAATATTATTTAACCATATAAATTAACTAAATGTAAAAGGCTTGTTTCTATTAAAATTTTGTTTATTTTTACTGTTAATCAAAACATGATAGTTATTAAAAATAATATTAAAACATCATCCAAAATGATTTTGATGTCCCGCTTCTAAATAAAAAGTTTATTTTAAAAAAATAGAACATATAATGGTGTCAAAAACTATATTTAAAAATGGTTCTCCATCAAAAGTCGATAAAATGGTATTTTTAGAAAAATACTTCTTTTATCCGAAAAAATTGAATTTGTTCTTATCTCATATCTAAGAAAACATATAATATGAATTTAAAACATTTTATTGAATATATAAAATTTAATTTTTGTTAAAAAAATTCCATAAAGAGTGGTATGAAATTATAAACACAATTATTCTCTTTTTGAATAGGTCTTCATAAAAACACATCCTTTATATTAAATTGTTTTTATTTCCATTTCTAATAAATTTGGTAACCAATGAATCATAATTTAAACATTTGTAACACATATTTATAAATTCATTTTATACTATTCCTTCTTGCCAAGCCAAAGGCTAGGCATTATCTACTATTTAAAATAATAATATCATAACTATAATATTTTTTGGTATAACTCGGTATTGTGTGCAATGGTAGATTTTAGGGAAACCCGTTGTTGCATATTGACTGTGCTATCGGAAAAAGCACCCCATTTAACTTAATATTAATATCTTATTCATAAATATTAATAAAAAATAGAAATTGTTATTCTATAAATACCTGGTCCATTACATGTATTCGTAGTAAATAGAATGTACCCCTTATCCTAGCCTAATCCCATGTCATTGGTCAAAACCATGTAAATAAGCATGTTATTATGTACTAAGGCATATTCCTGTGTCCCTAGCCATGTCCTCCAGCCCATGTACACTTGGGTTCTAGCCCTGAACATCCTCATGGACATTTTCCCTTACATAGTAGAACATCTAATGTCCTTGTTAATCCACCCAAGCCACACTACTTGGCGTGTACCCCTAGTATGCGGTATGTAGTTCTGAATGTTCATATTCTCCAAATAGGAAGAGCATTCATTTTTTCTTCTATGCTACTTGTATTGTGATCAATATTTAAGAACCAAAAATCACTATGATCCTCTCTAAGCCCAATATTTTCACAAAGTTCCCATATATTGATCCCTATAGGATCTCTAGTAGTCATAAAAGGGATCTACAACATTTATACTACACATAAATACATATTAAGACATAAAAATAATTAATTAACCTACCTCATGGGGTGAAACTGAAGCTTTGGGTATAATTCAATTATTGAAACTAGATGCACCTTGATCCCGTATTTATCTCCATCAAGAATATAGTTTGATGGAACCTCCTACCTCGCCCTTGGGATATCCATCACCATGGGTGATGTCCCCCCTCTCCTATGAAAATATTGGAAACCAAATATGGGTGAGGGAATATTAGGTTTATTAATTAATTTTCATTATGTTAATAAACCCCCATTATTTACTTCCCTACCAGCGGTCACCTCTGAATGTGTTCCCAACATCGACAAACATTATCTCACACCCTGGAGAAAACTCATTATCCAGACTCATCCATGGTATCATATATATGATCCAAGACACTATTTGAGAGATAATTCACATTTCTATAAAATCTAGGTGCGTTACATACACAATATTTAATATTTTTAATATTATTACATTGTGTCTCCCCAGGTCCCTAAATTCTACTCTGACTCATTATTTGTCTTTGGTAATATTCCTAGAAATATTTCAAGGTAAAACTGATGTCATTACACTCTCCTCACCTTCATGTGTTTTTATCCTAAAAATTGAGAACCCACTCACAAGGGGGGATACTGAGCTCTCAACTAGGTTTCCCACACTAATGAGCCATTTATAAGGGTTCTTGTGCTGTAAATAAACATGAACCCAGAAAAACCACTTACCCATAAAGGGTCTTCTCCAGAATATTTACTAATTCCATTGAGTACCTCAAAAAGGATAATCCATAACCAAATCCTAGCTCATCCAAGTAGCCTTCTCAAAACTGTTTATATACATGTCTCTTCAACTAAGACACATAGATAATGTCAAGAACCTTGTCTAAATATGATCACGGGGTCTATTTGTACACGACCTCATTAATCTAACATAGTAACTGTAAACAAGGTCTACAAACCCCAATTTATCCCTCTATACTAGATAACACTCCACTAATCTATTCTCTTATATGGTTAATAGGTGACCCAAACTAGTGAGCTAGTGTATGATCACTAAGATTATTCCAAGAACTCTCAATAATCATCGAAAATCCATCACAAAAAAACACAACCACCAACCCCTTTATCAATACCATTTGGGAACCTCAATATAAAACAACTAATAGGTGATGAAATGAGAGCTAAATTGGAAACAATACACCTTGTCATTGGATACCACAATCAATTCCAATGGATCATGGTAAAACAACACTTCTCTTGGGTTCACATCTAAAGAAAAACAACCCCCTCAACAACACATCATACAATGTTAATAGTGTCATCCTCATCACTCAAAAAGATAAAATATGCCCCAAAATTGTAAAATCCATCAAGAACATGAATTATGGATTTCCAGTCATAAAATACCTTGAACAAATATCTAATCTATTCCTCCCTGACCCATTATAAAACTGGAGGTGTGACAATAATAATTTAGATATATTTTAAACTAACCACTCCCACAAGGGCCTACTAAATATAGGTAAACTACCCCACTACCTCACTTAAAAAATTGGGAAAACCCTCTCAACGATAATAGAATGTTATAGACACACCCATGGGTGGATATGAAGATATCATGGCCTAAACCTATACTGGGTCCACTCAATCCCATGTTTGAGTAGACAAATCATAATAAATGGACCTACTAACTCCATAACTGACTCAATGAGATATACCCATGAATATGGTACTCTCAGAGTATTCCAAACCCCATCTTCAAGAGTCTCATGTGAGACTCTTATGCTGATAAAATGAGTGTACCAATAATTTTGAACACTACAAACCAATCGAAAAATGGTTGGACCCGATTCATATGTCTCTCTTATACCTCATAATAAAATAACACATGGCTTCCCAAGTGAACACAGTGGGTCTTACAAAGACCTCATGTTAACCTCAAATTGATCCACAACTAAAGAACCTCCATGGTATTTAAATGATATGCTAACACAAATAGTTGGGTATTCCAAAGTTTCTAGTCAGTAAGTCTAGATCTCAATGGGTTAGTATACCCATCACATCTTCAAGATGACTTCCTCAACACCACCACCACTATAGTTAACTAAAATATCATATAACCCACTACTATATGTTCTATACTAGACAATAAATAAAATTTCTTTGTTTCTTACCACACATGATCTCATTATACACTACCTAGTATCACATCCATCCAAAGTAGTGACTCCATCCCACCTGTCAAAAACACTACCACACCCTCTAGTGGAAACTGACTAAGCATTGATGGAAGGAAACCAATCCACACTGAGTAAAATATCATAAAATCTCTCTATATAACTATGGATAGGTCTACACAACACTCTATCTCTCCTACAGAGTTGGGTCGCACTATAGATTGGAGTGCATGTCATTAAATCCTCTCTATTAGAGCCTCTAAACTAATGGGTCAAACAAATAATGCTCCAATTTTGTTGCTAGTCGTCAAACATGGGCTAAGATCATAGAATGGTGTCTCATGACTCTTCACTAGACAAATATTGGGGAAGTGAATTCACATGTCATACATAAATCCAAACCCGAGCCTCTAAACCAGAATCCCTTCAACCAGAATCTCATCATTTCCATTGTCTAACTAGTCACCATAACCAGGGCCAACCCCCACACCTCAACTCATGAATCTTCCTCGAACACCAAATTCAAATGAACGCATACTCAATACATCAACACTATCCGATTTAGGATGTACTAAAACACCCACATAGTTTTGGACCACATCATAAGGACACATCTTATTGGTGAAAGAATCCCTCTTTCGTGCATGTTTGAAGACACATAGAACATTACTGTAACAAGGCTCCCTCATTTCCCCCACATCACCCAGTAAAATCACCAGAAAATATGTTGAAATAAATGAGAATCTCACACCTTTTTCTAAGAGTACAATTAAAAAATTAGAAATGTCATAGAGCATACATTTCATCATCCCTGCAATCTTTGTGTCCTAATGTTTAATAGACTACAGTTGTCCTTTCCCATTTCCTCCATCTTCCTAATACTGGTTAGACCACTAGGGGTGCTGGTGGAAATAGATCTGACTATTTCCTACCTCCATCATATCTCTCCTCCTGTATTCTACATTCATTATCAGGAATTACAACATTATTTTTTCATTATATCAACATGGGTGGTCCATCAATCATCTCCCTATCAACATCATGATGGGTCAGAAATTATTGTGATACATGTCCTCATCTCTCAGAAGTAAAAAAATTCCTCAATCAATGATGATTAGAACCTAAATGAGATACATGATACATACACCCGATATCCTAGGATCGTCTCTTGGAGAATATCTCATGCCAATATATGTGATCCTACCATCAGCTACCAACTACTGAGATCTCATCTCTTATGATCCAACTACAAGGAGTAACAGGCAATGTCTTCTCGGTCAGAAATCTATCCACCACAAAGGCCCATTAAAGCACTCCAATATATGTTAGAATGAAAAGAGATATCATTAAAGATCTAATATATTACTACAAGCCATGATTAAGGGTTTTTTCTTGGTAAAATTGACCTTGAACCATATCCATAGAGTATCTCGAGTGGTTGGTGAACCTTAGTGAATACTCTTCTATAGTCATGCAAAATTGTTGAATCTACTTAAGATTATGGATAAACATTGATCACACCATATTGGATAAAACTCTTTCTTGAAGATCCACTCAAAATCTGTGTAATTTATTATCATCTCATCATTATTCTATGTCACTAGAATTGACCACCACCCTATTGATCCCTAAAAAAGACACAAATATAGGACTACATTATGATCGTGAGACATACTCATAGAATGGAAACATGTGTGACTACCTCATGATAGTCATTAAGAAATTAGGGGGTCCGTATCTCTGCAAAACCTGGGAGGTCTATGCCTTTGAAACCCATGGAATGTGATCAACCTATTCATATCCTTGTTTAGAACTTATTATAAAACCTTCTGCTCAAGGGGTGGTGGCATGAATGGAAAATGACAATAAGGTATCATCTCTTGTGTAGACCCCTACACTAAAGCCTCATCACTGGGTGGATCATAATTCTGATCCTATCATGGAATCCAAGATATCTGTCATAATAGTGGAATGTAGATATAATCAATATGTAACATGGTCAAAAGTTATATCTGTGGATCTGAATCTAGAAGGACTTGTGAACCATAACATATTCTTATATGATGCATGTAAAAATGCTTTCCTATAACCAGTTTCAATATGATCTGAGTCATCTAGTATGTTGTTAGAGTCATAGTGAATGGATACATATACCACCACATAAGAATTGGAGTCCTTTAATTTTATAAATGAACTATGATGAAAATAACACTATTTTGGTAAATATCAAACCAAAACTCACAGGTAGACAACTCATAACTCTAGTCCTAAGGATATAAATTCTCTGATACCACTCTATGACAACCTGACCCAGCAGGGCCTGCATGGTCGGTGATAATCAGAGTATAACTACCCAAATCTCAACACCAATAGAACAGGGGATGGTAACCACCACCTAATTGGCATATCACACACATAAGAGGACTTAGCTAGTGGTGCCTATATGTATGGACATACATCCATAAATGTAAAATAGTGAATATATAATAATACAACTAACCCCAAAATTCATCCATGCATCTATCTCACAATTAGTGTTTAAAATAACTACTAAAATAGAGAAAGTGAAAAATAAAATTGCATTATAAAATGATAAAATACTCCATCCATCTTAGTTAGAGGTAATTTTTGTCAAATAAAACCACCAATATACACCTTGGTCAATGTAGAACACTATGCTCCACCTACTCTAGGTCATAATAAGACTCTGTCAAAAGGCTTGGGATCTGCATAAGACATGATGTGTATGGGAAGATCCGATATAGTTTTGAGTATAGTAATACCCATTAGGTTTAACAAATACCCAAAATAAAATGGGGAAACAATATGGAATCACTTATCTTGGGACATATCAAAAGGTTATAGAATCCCAAGAGAATGGGAACAGGAATCTCTATCTCCACATCTCAGCCATACATTTCTAGTCATCTATACTCCACATGGTATTTCAATCCAGAAATCCTAAATACCAAAAGGACTCCTATAAAAAACTAGATATACTCATCATAGAATGCTAGTATCGTGGTTACAACCATACTACCTACCACTATATTATATATTAGAGTCAAAGGTGTCACTTATCTATGATCACACACTTCACGAGCCATATCGTCCCGATTGAAATAATCTGGTAGGTCTCCCTCATAGGGTGTCACTAAGATGATGGAATATCCCATCGTCAATGATGGAATCCATCTGATAGAACATGATCATCTTCTCTAGAAAAGAATAATGTCACACTAGAATCTATCGACCCACAATACTCAGATAAGGGAACCTACCCATAACTCTTTTGTAACTCTACTGATACCCATAAAATTTCAACCCATTGATAGGGGATCACTCCTAAGATCTTTTGGGGAATGATAAAACAAATCTAGAATTCTTTATATTATAACACTCAGATATGGGATCACACACATGACTATTGGGGGACACCGCAAACCCTATATGGAACAACCATCCATGTAAGGGATAGTATACACAATGATACCATGAAACCTACTAGAACAACCCACTATGAAGGGGATCAGTTCATATACGTGTGCGTCATGTAGATACCATAAACCCCACCTAGGGAAGATAAAGAGCTGATAGAGGATCCCACCTTGTAATGATGATGGGATTCTACAAAATCTATCCAAACAAATTCCATATATAGGATCACAATGCTATGCTAATGACGTGATTCCACATTGCACCCTCAATTTCATGGACTAAAGGATCTCACCCACATGATATTATCCAAGTGTTTATAATAGAATTTACCTTCTATAATCACCTCACATAATATCTCTAATGTCAAAACTGTGGCCTCTATCATGCTCAACATGGAAAACTACTCAAGGTAGGTTATGTGAGGACCACAGTCATAGTTACAAAGATGAAGATTCGCAAGATAAAATTATCCTAGAAGTGTACAAGGTATTTCATCCAATTGTACATGGAGTATCTCTTGTGGATGAACCCTGGTTTTTTTACCTCATGAAACACACAATGTATCATCATACACGACATGAACATGGGGTTACATGATGTGTATCCCCACCAGATCATTGGGTTTTTCCTCAAACACATGTTTTATACCTTACCATGATTACCTATATGATGTTCACCCCTTGGCCTATCTTAGGACCATTTGGTTTGACATGATTTTTGAGAGGATTTAATGTCTACATAGATGATAATTTTTTCAGTCCCATGTACATCTGAGGTCTAGCTGTGTACTTCTAAACTGCCTTGTACCATTACATGGAATACTAGTACATGTCCTCCACCACCAGACTAAGACCCACTACATAGTTGGTAACCCTAGTAAATGTTGTTTATTTCCAAGAGTTCATAATACCTAAACAATAATAACACACATTGGGTGTTACTACACTACATGGCGTGTAATCAGTATTTTCTAACTGGAAATCAATATGAACCACATGAAACCCCTTATTTTCTACAATTTCAAACAGGTTGGACCCTAAGGGTTATATTTCTATCATAAAAGAGATATAACCCCTTAAATTATTAATAAATATGGATTGGTTTGTAAATATCACAAATCATCCTACTTAATGATGAAAATATGAAGCTTCATGTCTGATGTGATTCCCATAACCTGCTACACACCAATCCGATGTAGATTTTTTTCAATAATAGAGTTGGTGGTGTCTTTTATCTACCCCTTGGATCATATATTTAATTGGTACAATATCTACCTATCCTCTCTAAAATCTATAAAATAAAGGGTTGATGAGAAATTAGGTTTTTTAATTAAATTTCAATGAATTAATATTCCTCTATCATTTAATACCCCACCAATAGTCACCTCCCACCAGGTGCTCAATGTCGACCAAAATTATGTTGTTCCTTGGGTGAAAACCATGTTCCAAACTAAACATTGGTATAAGATGTCCAATATGACACTCCTTTTAAGAGTTAATTGAAATTTCAATAAAAATTGAACAATTGTGATATTCAATAATTAATATTTTTAATATCAACTCACTAAGGCTCCAGGGGCCCCATATTTCTATAACAACTCATCATATTACATTAAAAATATTCATAGATATCTTCAAAAGTATTAAAAGGAAAAAAATCATTACAAACATGTTTCACAACACATGTGATTATTAACAAGTAGACAATGAAGGATAGTCCCTTATGAAATTTCATAGAACAATAAAAATCATGTGAGAACGTCAACATAACGTAAATTTCAAATTAATAAAATTATTAATATAAATATATCAACATATTATATCCATCAAAATGAATAAAAAAATAATAAATTTATATATACTCACATAAAATAAAGATTGAAGAGACATCCCTACCTTGATTAGTGCTTTAAAGAGATCTATGCTCAAAATGGAAGAATCATGGGATCAAACATCCTATAACACGAATGTAAACCAATTGGAATCTACCCAAACTATGTCATAATTGGAAAAAAAATTAAATGAACAAATAGAGACTCCCACAACTTTGAACCTCAAAATTTGTAGAATTAATGAAATACGTGGATGGAAGAGAGGATATAATATCATGGTCTATAAGAATTACCTCCAAAGATTCAAGGGGTTATAATTATAAAATTAATTGCATAATAGGACTATATAGGCATAGAAGTTATATAGGGAATGAATGGAAAATAGAAAATTGAACCATTGTAGGGCTGACCTCCCCTTTATAGGTGAAATATGTTAGACTCTATCACTACATAGCAAACAACAAAAATACTCATTGTGTCTTTGGTCATAGAGAGATATAGAATCCAATCTCAAAACACCCCATAATTTCATGTTTTAAAATCTATTCTCACCATAAAACTAGAGTAGTTCATTGGGTGTTCTATTTCATGTTGGGTCCTCTAATGCATTCCATGACCAACCACTATAGTATAGTGAATAATGATGGGTTGCTTTCTCCTCGTCATGCCTAGGACAATGGCATGGTGAGATTCATCTCCCAATGTTATGAAGGTGGTTCCACAAAACACCATGACTAGTAACATTCCTTCTAATGGATATTTCCAAACTAACCTTGTTACAACATGAAACCAACCAAGAACCACACCCAAAAATACAACTAACCTTGATTAACCTAAAGAAAAAATAGCAAACACCACACCCACAATAATGGGGTGGTAACCCTGAAAGTAACCATAAATAAAACCAATCCTCTATAACAATTCATAAATCCTATAAATATCTCTATGTATTAGGAAAGTACAAGGGAAAATTAAATGGAAGGTTCAGGAAATTAAAAATTGACTTTTCATTGATCACAATTGGTTATCCCATTTTTAAATAAATAACTAGTCTCGAATAATATTTTTCTTAAGCAACCACTATCATCTTTGGATAATAATGTTTTTATCCATATAATAATACTATAATGATAATTTTTCAATAAAACATAGTTGGTGTAGAAATGGTTTTGTTAAATTTCATCTACTATTAATTTACATAATCAATTAACTAAATAATTGATTTGACATATCATGTATTAACATAGGTACTTGATTTAGAGCCTTCAAAATCCTCTCATTCATTATAATTTCATACCTTCAAAAAAAGATCTTGTGATTGAAATATTTTATCATGTCTAATTATTTTTTACTTTTCCTTCACATCATAATCAATCTTCTTTTATGAAATCCAAAGGTTTATCTGTCCTCTCACGGAATTCATCAAGAACAAATAAAATTCCATCTTCAATCTATCTATCATCAATCTAGTAATAAAATCAATCGTCCATGATTAAAACTCTTAGATGTGAAGTGATTTATCGTGTATTTTACTTCCTCCACTCACGATAAGGATCAGATCAGTCATGGTTCATACTTCTTCAGAGGAACTTGAGTAGACATCAAATACCTTTTGATTTATCATTCATAATGAATATATTCTGATGTCTAGTCTTTAACCCTGTTTCTTCTTACCCCAAGTATGATTCTTTACTCTTTTCATATATTTTTTTGGTTTCATTAATTAATAATAAAAAATTCCTTTCTTATATTTTACTTTATTCTGAATGAGATTCATCCACAACATCATCATGTTTTTAATGATCTTTTAAAGAGAGATCATCTACCATGGTTTTTTCAAGAACTCAATTTAGATTATTCTTCAATGTTTATCGAGTTGTTTCAATATCTTCAGTTCACCAAAATATCATTATTTATAAATTCATATTCCCATCTCCTTCAAATATATTATTAATTATTTGACTTGGTCTGCATCAATTATGATCAACCAAATCACAAAAAATCCTTCATAGTAGGCTGATATGTATCTAGGGTTGAATGACCAGGGTTGATCTCTTTATTCTCTTAAGGCTAGTCATCTCTGGGTGTGGTAGATTGGCTGGTCACAATGTTGATAGCATAGACACTCTTTATGCTATATTGTCCACATTGCCAATTTTCCATCAAAGAAGGTTTCTATATGATGTTAGGTAAACTTATAGTATCTTGTTTGTATATGTGCTAGCTCAAGTTGTTTCATGGTAGGTTGATGTGTTTCATACTTTCTCCTTGAAGTAATCATAGATAATTCTCATGAAATCTTCACAAAAAATCAAAAAATTACAATATTTATGAAATTTAATAGTTTGAGATACTAAAAAAAATTTCTAATCACAATGTACAGAAAATATATTCTATAATTTTAAAATAAAATGAACTCCATATAATAATTTATATTTTAAAATACAGAATATGAAAAATTAACAGTACAAAATAAAATATTATAGAAATTACATGAAAAACACATTATCAATGAAAAAAATATATTTTTCAATAAAAAAATTGAAAATAAAATATCCAAATATTTGATCACGTAACCTTGGAAAACATTCAAAGTTATCAAGAAATTAAATCAATCATCATATTCAGCCTCATACTAATCCATATCCATTAATTATTTTTTAAAATATAATTTTTGTGTTAAAAATCATTAAATTAATTGTAAGGATGTGGTAAAATTTATCTATATTGGGCCTCATGATATTACCCTTTCACTTAATCAATTTTACTCTTGAGAAATACAATGAGTTTAATTTATTTAAAAATTCTCCTAACAAAATTAATTATCTTTCACAAGTTAAAATTCACACCAAAAATATGATAATTCAAGTATTAATATGTTATTTGAATTTCCATTCTCTCTATATGAATTATTCATACTTCCTCTATAACAACTCAAACTCCTGAAACCTAGATCTAAATGTTATATTACATTATTGTTATAGAATACAAGAGTTAATACGGGATCCAATCTCTTAGTAAACATAAAAAACTAGACACATACCTATATTAAATTTCAAAACATATGATATATCATCAACACATTATGATAACATGATTATCTCTTCCATCGTATCCTTAAAAATGAACTGTATTTCTCCTCTAGGTTTTCTGATGGAAAGAAACAAATAAGGGTGATCTCAGATTCTCAGTAGGGAGTATCATAAAAAGGGTTTTATCCTAACATATATATGGAATAATTGATATGGAAATAATAAATACATAACATAAAGTTAAAATCGACTTAAATGAATGACATTATATACCCATGATAGTAAATAAAATCATGGATAACAATAATCACCAATCTCATATTAATGGAAAGCATAATGTAGGATATCAAAACATGTTATCAATTCTTTATGAACAGATACTATACTGATATGGGGAGAGGTATACACTAAAATCCAGTCTTTGTAATCTCATGATACCTATCAATGCATAGTGGTGTTATACAATTTTAGGCCCCTCCCATTGCCTGATTAAGTCTAATGCATTCATTATAAGAGTCAACATGACTTTTCATATCACTCCCTAACGAACCTCTTATTGAATAAAAACATGGATATCCATATAATGTGTAATATATAAATAAAATAATTTCCCATTCAATTAAATAATTTGGATGCTTTAGATAATATACCTAAATGAACATATATTTTGTGGTGTATTTATCAAAGTAATAGGAAGTATTCTTATTACAAAAATTTAGTTGATAGGCTGCTTCAATGTGTTGGGTTATTCATTGAGGATGGAAATTGGGTTCTATATTATGAATTAGTATGAGACCAAAGAAATATTAGAAATTACCATTCATTTATTAATAAATATAATATTAAATTTTCAAATCATATCCCCTGAGAGTATCTATCTAGGTGTGCAGTCTTAGGTCCACTCATCATGAATCAAAGTGATGATTGAGTAAATTCTCATCCAACTGTATTTTATGGGATTACCTCTATGTTAATATATTCTAAATATGCATACACTTTACAGTATCTAGTAATTTATGTGTTTTTTATAAATCCACATACACTTTTACTTTACCAAAACAAAGGATAGTTTTTTCACCATAGAAAATAATGAGTTTTACAATGATTTTGGAAACTCTTGAATATAATAAATATAAGAGAGGGAAATTAAAATAGACTTGTAGATCAATTAAATTAAATTGTTAATATGGTAAAACTATGTAGGGAAATTGTTTCACCACAAAGGAAATATCTAGTGAATAAAACATGAGTCTCAAAGATTCAAAATTGAGAAAAAACCCTCACTTAGAGTTTGGGTAACATTTCAATCAAAATCTATTGAAAATAATATCTTAAAATTGGTCTTGAAAACCTATAATAAATAAAATTTAAAATATAACATATCAAATAATATGTATATGTACCACATAATAGAAATTATGTTTATTATTCAAAACATGTCATGAATAGAGGAATTTGAGAAGGAAAACAGTTATCATTTGTCTTGAATTTTTTAAGTATACAATAAAATAATTTTTCACAAACAAAGAAATATTAATAAATATATTAAAAAATAATAATCATATCCATTTTAATTTACACTATTCTAAAATATTTATTATCTATTTGAATTCAACCTATTTTCCACATAGGGTGTTTATGGTTTTGATAATTTGTATTAGATTTATAATATTGGTTTTTTTATTCATTATTATTATCATTTTAATCATTATTAGGTAATTAATGAAAATTTTAGTGAATTTTTATAATTATTTATTTTGTTTTATATTGAATTGATGAGATTTTTAATCTTAATCTTTAAAGGTGAAATTAATAACAAGTGTGTTTCAGATATTGTTATCAATCAAAGGGTGTGTTTTTAATTAATGAATTAAATATTGATATAAAATATATAAAATCAAAAGAAAAATTATTTAAAACGTTATATTATATTATATAGGTAATTATTTTCCCATAGAAATTCAGGACCCAATTTCATATAATTCTTCAAGTAGGTGTTTAAACCGACCCAAATATAAACATATCCCACTTTAATGAATGAGTATGGGATTTTTTTGTAATATCACTATACCAATAAAATAATTATATGATATAGTGTTTATTAGTGTGATATATTACAATTATAAGGGAAATACAATAATATGTAATATATATGAATATATTGCATGATTTTAATAAAATATTTTCCTTTTAGCATGCTTATTTTAAATGATTAAATTAATGATGATCATGTATTGATAATATATTTAATATGTTATATGATTTTCCATTAAAAACACATAATGGTAAAAAAATCATATTTCCTCATAAAAATAATTTTAGGTTCCGTATATGATGGTTTGTGATGAAAATGAATTTCATTTTCCGCGGTGGCGGGGGACTGCACGTACGAAGAACAATAATTTAACTTTTCTTAAGGGGTGGGATAAATTTGTAGAAAATGATAATACCATTAGTATATAAATGTTTATGTATAAAAATTATATTTATATCATTATATTAGTGTATGTATAATAAATTTTAATGATTATAATTAATTGGAAAAGTTAAGTAGTTGATAATACTCATGTCAGAGACTTAAATTTTATTTGGATTTCTCCTTTTAAATAAAGGTCTTATGCTAACTAATGGTAACCACATGATTTTTAAAGTGGGATCAGTATCTAGGAGGATAAAATTAGAATATTTTCATTAATAAATTTTAATAAAACCTGAGTCTTGAAATGTGTTTGTTACACTTTTAAAAGATAGGATAATGGTGGTTTTGGGAATAACCCCCACATTTTTAATAATTAAAACTTATAGTTCAATGGTCAATGGACACAAAAAAAAGAATTGGAAATTGATTGTGGGTTTCAAATCACATAAAAAACTCATTTTTGAAACAAATTTTAGTTTTTTAGGGCCTTAAATGTTAACTTTATAGTTTTTTCTTGAACTTACTTTTGTCTTTTTAAATAGTTTTAAACATTTGATATTAATTTTATTGAAAAAATTAGTATTTCTACATTTACATAATTTTTTCTTTTGAATTTAAAATTTTCAAATAATTTTCTCAAATAAAATTTACAATGGATATAAATTTTAATATTTAAATAAACACACTTAATTGCGTAAAAACAATTTCAGAAAAATAATCACTTTTTAGAAATAAATTTATATATATATTATAAAAGTGTATTGGTTATGGATTTTAATGAAATAAATTTATTTATTATAAAAAATAGTATTATGACTTCAAGGAATGTTAAAATAAAATATCACCCTAAAATTACTTGAATCAAAAAAATAATGAAAATAGTTTTTATTAATGTAATATTTTAATTTTTGCTAAAAACGTTTTCCATCAGATTTATAAGATAAGGGAATAATTGATAATTTAAAATTATATTCCTTGAATAAATAATTTTTTCTAATGGTTTTACATGTTTTTAGTGTATACATACATTTGATCGATGTCATTGGAGTCACAGTTTTAACAAAAAAATTATTTTCTACATTCACCTAAAAATATTTCTTTTTTAAAAATCACAAATTTTCATAATAATTTAATATCATTATGATGAATCCCAAAATTAATTTATTTTTCTAAAAATATAAATATAATAATAAAAAATTTAGGCTTTCATATATACTAATGAATAATTTCTATTAAGAGTGTGATAGTCATGGTTATAGTATTTACCTGCTATAATAGGGTATTAGGTATTACATTCCCCCTATAAAATAATTTCTTAAACAAACTTAGGGAACATATCATCTATTAAACAAAGGTGGATATTCCTAAATTATATATTCTTTAAGATCCCAGGTTTCCTCTTCTAGATTTTGATTTCTCCAATGGAATTTGACAAGTCGAGTTATCTAATCCCGCAATACATAATCTCAAGTGTCATTAATCTGGAAAGGCTCCTAATTATAAATCAAGTCTTGATACAACTATATTCCATTATATAAGATCACATATTTTGGATTTTTTTGTATTTCATCAGTAATGAAACATGTAAGACATCATGTATTTTATAATTGTTATGCGGAATAGCCAATAAGTATGCTAAAACTCAAACTTTATCTATTATTTGAAAAGGAATAATATATCTATGGATTAAATTCCCCTTTTAACCAAATATTATAACTCTCATACTAGGTGAAAACTTCAATAATACATGTTCTCCACATGAAATTTCGAGTATTTCTTCTGATTTTTATCCTAGATCTTTTTTATGGAATGTGATTCTTTAATATGATCCTGAATAGTATTTACATTGAGATTAGTCCTGTCCACAATATAAACGACAATAATATTATTTATCCAAATTTATCACATTATGATTGAGTATGATGCCTCTTTTCATGAAATTCTCTATATAGTTTCATATATATTCATGAATGGAAGATATTGTCTTATAAAATTTCCATCAAAGGTAGATAGAAATCCCAAAAACATTGGAAGTCTTGTGAAAATGATCTCAATGTGTCTTTTTATTTCTGGATAGTCCATTCAAACGTACCACTATTTTTTGGATGATAGGCGGTGCATAAATATTTCTCAGTATCAAGATTACTTTGAAGGCTCTACGATAATTTTGTTGTGAACCAAGTTTTGTGATTTGGTTTGATTGATAAAATATCCCCATTTAGGATTATGATTTCATTTATATAGGGTTGAGAAAGGTTTACAAGGATTTGATCTTCTCTTATAACAAATAAATTATTATAATTATTAATATGATCAATGATAACTCATATAGAATTATTATTGATTTTACTTTTTGGGATTTTAATGACAAAGTCCATTGTGATATTGTCACACATCTATATTGGTAAATTAAGAGGTTTCATGAGTCCCTTTAGATGTTTTCTTTTATCCTATAACTATTGGAATACTAACCATTTAGAAACATAGTCTAAAATAATCATCTTCATAACATCCCACTATGGTGTATAGATAAAGTTTATCAATGTTGTTCATATAACAGTTCCCCATTCAATACTAGTATAGATTCGACAGAAAACCACCTTCCAAACATCTATAATTTTTCTCTATATATGATTTCTAGAAATTTCTCTTCACATACTTCTTTAATATTCTTTTTTAAGTCTTATTCATCTTGTTGATACTTCTCTATCGCTTCTAGTCATGATGGTTTAGTATTTTCTTGAAAAAAAAGATGTCTCCTATTTCCAGAAAATCAATATATCCATATTTACTTTATATTTATATATAGGATTCTTTTTGATCATCATCTTGTTCATAAATCTGTGGTACCTATAACTCAATGAATCAACCGCGTTTTTTCATTCATAGAGTGGTACTATATCGAGAAATCCTGGTCCTTTGGTACATCGATCTGTATTCATTGCCTCAAATTGATAACATTATATGGGAAGATATAATTTAAACTATTATATATCATATATATTTCTAATTTTTCACTATATATGTAATTTATTTATATTGTTGAAGAAAATATTATGACTATAAACTCAAGTTCCTTTATTAGATAGTTTTATTCAGGGGTTTTTTTAATTTCATTTATGTATACTAAATCACCCAATTATTCTACATAAGGACACAACCAAGACCTTTGTACAATTCATCACTATATATTGAAAATAATTCCTAACATGATGGTAGTGTTAATATCGATGATTTAATCAGTCTCCTATTTATCACTTGAAAATCCATCACATTTCTATGAACATGTAAATTTAACTCGTTTACATGTTGTCTTGGTTAATGGGTTGGTCAATTGAGAAAAATCTCGATCCAAATGAGTGTAGTAACCTTTTAAACATATTAATTTTCATATCTCATTTATGTTTATAAATGTCAGTAATTATTTAAATACCTTTTCCTTTATAGTTTCAATATATATTAATTCTTTATTGAAAACATAGAATGTAAAGGAATATTCATTGATCCAAATTTCACACTTTCTTTATTTCCAATAAAATTAGTTTTTTCAGAGGGTCTCCAGAATTATTTGTATATGAACCTTATTCTCTTCATATCTCTTAGTGTATATTAAAATATAATCAATTAATACCAGAAAAAATTTATAAATATAATCATGGACAACTCTATTTATTAGATCCATAATGAAATAATGTTTATTAATAAATCCAAAAGGTATTTCCATAAAATCATAAAGACAATTCCTAATTTGAAATTTAATATTTTATCTGTCATCCTTCTTCAACCTTAGCTAATGATAACCACTCTATGGACCAATCATTAAAAATTATTTAGGTCCATGAATTTGATCATATAATTCATCAATTTATGGAAATTAATACCTATTATTTATATTAATTTCATTGATCTTCCATTAATTTATGTGTAATCTCATATACTCATCCTTCTTTTTCACAAGTAAAATAACTACTCTCCATGATGAAACACTATGAAATAAAAATACATTATTGCAAAACTCTAGTAACTATTTCTTCAAATCCACCAACTCAAAATTATAATTATATAGATATTTTTAGATATATATCTTGAATCAAGAATTATTTTAATGGATAAACTAACTTCAGTATCTTGTGGGTGACCACATAAATTTTAGGGAAAAATTAATTAATTTTAATACCATGGGTAAATCATCTATTCTATATGTATCTTTACTATCAATAGATCTTGTTGGATCTTTCACTTCTCCCATAATTTCATTATGGTGAAATATTTGAGGTTGGTCTAAAAAATAATAAATAGTTTATCTTTATCTTTTCAAAATATAGACATCCATAAGGATTGTTTCCTTTTCAATATTTCCCAAAGAAAGAAAGATCTCCTTTAGAGACTTGATCCATTGTTCTATTGCTAAGGGATTTGTATTTCCACTTAATGGTAAAGGTTGTTTTCATATAAATTGGTTTAACAATTTCACTCAATGTTTTAAATCTGAAGGTAAATCTATGTATGAAACATTATTTTTAGTAACTAGGTCAAATTCCCTACAATGTTTATGATCTAATTAGCCACACCTCCATGTTCATTAACTTTCATTGGGGTAAATACCTATATTGAATACAAGTGTTGATACAGTTCTCATTCCCCCCATGAATCACCATATATTTACCATAGAATAAACATAATTGGATCATGATATTTAATTGTAAAATATAATTAATAATAATCTCTCTAATGTTTTTTTTAAGAAAAATTATGTTTTTTCATAGTACATGTTCCATTGAACTTTAATTCTCTATATCATGTCCCTAGTATTAAAATTAAACATTATTAGACACCATCTATAAAAACAAAGAATCTATAAACCCTATGTTTTTAGTTATATTACGTTATTGGTATAGAATAAAAGAGTTCCTATATGATACAATAGGTTAATAGACATCAAAAACTAGACACATTCATATATTAAATTATAAAAATAAGATAAATCAAGAACACGTAGGGGAACATAATTATCCCTTCCCTATTGTTTTTGAAAATTACCCTTATTTCTCTATAGGTTTTTCTATAGGGAGGAAAACAAATAAGGTTGATCTTGGATTCTCTATAAGAAGTAGCATATAAAGGAATCTATTATAACATAAATATGGAATAAATTATGGGGAAGGAATAAATAATTATCATGGATACATAATCAAATGTATATAGTTCATGATATCTTTATGATAATAAATTAAAATATGGATAACAATAATAATTGATATCATTCTGATGGAATGAATATTGTAAGAAGCATAAAAACATGATTTCAAGGCCTTATGAAAAGACACTATAAAAATATGGGTAGAGTTATACACCAAACCCAATATTGTTTTGTCTCATTAGAAACATTATGTGACAACACAACACCAAGGATTCTAGGGGCCAGTTCTTAAGAACATGTTGTGTGACACTCAAAAAAAACATGCACTGATAAACAACACATCATGTCCCATACAGAGGATCGAATTTAGATCAGGTTCTGGGAAACAAGACACTTTTATCATACTTCTTTATCCCATAATGATACCTGCAAATTTTCATTTAAAAACATAAGGTGAGCATATTAATTCCCAGTAAGGGGTTTTAAAATAACATAATAAACCAATATAACTTTTGAAAACATTTTTTAAAACATTCCATAAAACATTTATCTTAAAGAAATGTTGTAACACATGTAACATATCATAAGAGTGCTCAATTAAAAAAATGATAATAGAATTACAGGGAAACATGATTCAATTATAGGCATGAGCATTTGGACTAATAAATAAAATACATTATAAACAAGTATGACATATGAGTATGTAATAACAAATTAAACAACTAAGAGAAATGAATAATAAGAGCTGCGTGTAAAGGTAATAATTTCAATTTCATACATTGAATACTAATTCCCTGAGTGCATATGTCATGCAATAATCATTTACTTTTCTAATACTAATAAGTAATAGATCTTGACCATGTATATTCTACTAGTTGAATAATCACTTGGTTGGTCACATACTAACACATAATGAGAGAATGTATAATAATGGTCTTCAATTTCTGTGTCAAGGCCTTATGCCAAAACCTAGGGGCTCACTATGAACAAACCCCAACCTGGAGACACTCTGTAATCATACTCCATCTCGAAGATCCTCTCTAACCTTACTCCAACCTGGATGGTACGTTGTAACCATAACCCAACCCGGAGGGCTTAATTTTACCGGTCTCCAACCCGGAACATAATAGTCCAATACATTCCTCATATATCCAGTAATGTCTGATATTCTAGGTGTCCCAGACCACTATGAAAATTTATATTTTACATCATATTACTCAAAGTGTCATATACCTCCTTGAATAGTTAAATTTCACATATCAATTTATTCAATGGGTCTGATACCACCTTGAACAATTAAATACATAATTCCTGGAAAGGTATAAAATTTTGAATTACAATCATTCACATTTATAGGTTTATAGTGAATCTGCAACAACACTATGAACTATGTGTTCAAGTCATTATATGGTACGCTAGTTAATAGTACATGTGATGACAACAATTAAACAAAATACATACAAACATGATCACATATAATGACAAATCCTAAAACCATTTTAATGAATTACTTAATGAAATTTTCTTCTGGGTGCATAATAAATAAAGAGGTAATCTCAGCATTCCATGTGGGGTACTAATCTCATATTTCAAACATTTGTTTAAAATAATCTTTGGTTTAACACATTAAATGTTAAATCTTGAAAGTATGAAACTAAAATATAACCATTATCATTTAATATAAATAGTGGAGAGTAACTCATACATGTGATTATGTAGTTGCATGCCTCCATTATTTTTACTCATGAACTAAGAACATCAAAAGAAAAGTATTTGGAAAAACCACACTTAGGGTTTCAAGTTGTGTAAAATATTCATTAAACGGGTGTTCATAAGAAGTAGTGTTTAGTCAAAGTAAAGTATAATTGAAAGCACATGTTTTTTAATTTCTTCAAAACCCTTGGAAATTTGTAAATACAATTGAGGATTGAAGCCGGTATATATACACATGTACCCATATACCCAATTACACCTTATGAGTATACATAAGGATCTCAAACCCAGTTTATTTGACAAATGCATTTTTACCAAAATCCTGGATTATTCACTAAAGTAAAATGTTGAAATTCTTAAAACCATATTCATATAATATAAATATATCTTTAAGAACATACATAATCAGGTATATATGTTTTCTTACAGAATATGACTCCATGCATTTTATAGTTCTTCATGAACTATGAAGCACAATGTTTTTAGTAGAACATAATTCCAGACAAAATGGTTTATGAAAAAATATAGGGATGTGTATATTTATACTTATATGTATATAGGTATGAAACCAATTATTTATATAAGGTATGAAAATAAGTTTTCATGAGGTATCCATGCTTCAGGTCTACAAAGACTCTATTAAATCAAAAATATCAAAGAACTAATTTAGGTAAATATGGGTACAAACTCAAATTCATGATATATATATATACACGTGTACATGAATATACAACTTAAACTCAACAATAAATACAATATAACCCTTACCATTGGTTTATGAGAACGAGGGCTCAGAAGAACTTGATGAAGCTTGCTAGAAGTTGAGTGCAAAAAAAATGAGGAGATCCTTGGGGGTACCTTGGTTGTATTTTATAAAATATACCTATTAAATATATTTTAATGCATGTAGAATGGGATATGAGGTCCACAATGATTTATAAAAAGACTTGGGGGAAGGTCTCTATGGAAACTGTGTGAGAGGAGGGACTAGTGGCTGTAAAAGGTGATGAAAAATTGTGAAATATTTGGTGTAGGGTACTAGAGCAGTGCACACCGTAGGGAAAATGAAGATGATGATGGGGGAAGAAAATGGGAGAAAATAGGACGATCAGGATAGATTCTGACCTTCATCCAAGGGAAGGGGTGCCTCTGCGGTTTTTAAAAAAAATGAACAGATTTTATTTGATCGTAAAAGATCTAATGGTTCAGGGCGACGCAGTGTTTTAAAAAAACACACAGACATTTGCGGTTATATCTTTCATAATATGATGGTGTATAAAAACACATAGGTTTAACAGCGATTGGTGGAATTGAGGCCCCGACCGAGATGGATGACCTTGATCGCGCGAGACACGATCCAATGGACCAAATCGCGTTTCGCCCAGAGAAACGCAACCAGCATCGAAACGGTGAGATGTTTGTTCCACCTTAATAAGTTTGATCCTCCTATTGATAGCTCATAATAACACACAACACTCAAAGGGGAGCCTTACACATGGGATCCCGCACCACCGTTGGCCTCGACCTACCTATGCCTCAATGCGTCTTTGTGCCCACAGTGGCGCGCTCATGCGCTCCTGCTCCCGTGCGCCCTTCGGGGAACTTATGGCCACGCTCGGGCCGGCCTTGTCATGGGTTGAGGGTTAGGCTCATCCACCTTGCGTGAGCTTCTTCCCATGGCCCAGGCATAAAGGGATGTCCCTTTTAGGGCCAATTTTATTTATAAAGAATAACCTTAAAAAACTATGAATTCTTAAGTGTAAAATAAAACATTTATTAAAATTATCTAAAAATTATCCTTTTAAAATGAATTTTAATTAAACATTAGAAGGATAATAAATAAAAATCATTCATTTTTTTAGCTATAATTATTTACAAACACTAATCCTTCAATATAAAATGTTATGAATTGAATGATAATTCCAATATAAGTATTATAGAGGTCACAACATAGTTTAATCTAATACATAGTTTAATAATAAGAAATTATAGATAGTATACAACACTGTTTAAGAAGTGAATATATTTTAATTATAATTGAAATATTTTTAAAGTGTTTTGAATTCTTAATACATTTTAAAAACACATAATTTTAATGCAATGTGTTTCACCATAATCAGAAGTTATTATATAATTTCCAATTTGTAAATTTTGGAAAACTATGTTCTACTTAAATGTTTTCAGTTAAATCACCACAAGGACAATGACTATAATTATCTCAGTTATAGTTCCATGGTCACCCAAGATAATGGCCAAATTATTTTCTTATAAAACCGTTACGGTGTCCTGAAACTCAAGACAAATAAAGAGATGGTTCATGTCATACCATTGGTAGTCAGTGTGGCCGTAGTGGCTTTGGCCATTCTCATGTTCGTTATGGTAGATTCTAAGGAACCATATTGTCTTCTTGGGGTTCTCTTTGTTTTGAGTGGTCTCCAGGTAATTTTGATAGGGTTTTTAATAGATATATTTAGGTACAATTGTTTCTATTGATCTTGGTACATTATAAACACTTTGGGGTTCTTATTTAAATAAAGATCCTTGTGACCATTTCAGGGTTTTAGTAGGTTGAATTATAACTTAAATTGAAACCATATTAGTACTTTATCATGAGAAACAAGTTTTGTTCAGTTATTATAAAATTCAAAGAAAATTAAAACATAAACTTATTAATACATGAGGTTATAGTTTTAGGGTGCTACATTATTCCCCCTATGAAGAATTGTTTCCTTTCAATTCCATCTACATACGCTTAAAAGAAAGACTCCCTCGCATAATTTTACCATAACCTCCATTATAGAGGGTCCTCTGGTGATTATAAATGAATTCCAAAGTTGATGCTCAACTCTTCTTGTTCCTTGGCCTGGATACATTTTGATCAGAAAGGGTTGAACCTCTGCATAGTGCATTCGGCCTTCTAGAGAGAGGCTTGAATGGAGGAAAGTTAAAAGTTGTACAAATGGAAAAACTCTTGAATAATTCAATGGAATTATTCTCGATTGAGAAAAACTATTTTGTAATCATTATCATATAAGCTGAAACTAAGGAGTTGGTATATAAAATCTGCACAATGGTTTCCCTCGAAAGTGGTCTCTTGAAATCTTTCCCTAGATGTGAAGTTTTGTCCTAGAGTAAATCATGGAAAAAACCCTTTGAGGTATTTCCATCTTCACTTGTACTCATCCAATTGGACTATGGATTTTCTTTGTCATATATAGGCATTATCCTAATAGGAATGGATAATGTCTGGACTGTTGGACACTTCGTAAAGTTTCTTTCATTTTTTTCACAAATTTTTGTAAGGTAGGTACTCCTCTTCATAGGTTTTGACCAAGATGGTATCTAATATCATTGTAGGGAGTAATAAGATGTGATTAATCCCTTATATCTGAAAAAATTAAGAAAAAAACTCTTATTTAGTATTGTTTAAGTAAATATTTCTTTGTTTAAGTTCTGGTCTCTAGAATTTTCAAAACTGAATCCCTTGATACAAACTATTATAACCCGTCCCCAGAATTCTAGGGGCCGGTACCTGAGGACATGATGTGTGACTTTGAACAAAAACATGCACTGATAAACTACACATCATATCCCATAGAGAGGATCAAATTTGTTTCAGGTTCTGGGAAACCAACCACTCCTCTCATACTTCTTTAGCCCAAACTGATACCTGAAATTTTTCATTTAAAAAGTCAGGGTGAGCATACGGATGCCCAGTAAGGGGTTTTAAAATAACATAATAACCCACTATAAGTTTTGAAAAAATTCTTTAAAACTTTCCATAAACATTTATCTTAATGAAAATTTGAAACACATGTAACATATCATAAAAGTGATCATTTGAAAACATGAAAACATAATTTTAAGGATACATGATTCAATTATAGGCATGCACATTTGGATTAATAAATAAAATACATTCAAAACATGTATAAAATATGAATATGTAAGCAAAAATTAAATAGATAAGATTAATGAAAAATCAGAGATGCGCGTAAAGGTAATAACTTCAATTCCATACACTAAATACTAATTCACTGAGTGCATATTTCATGCCTTAAGAATTTACTATTCTGATACTCATAAGTACTAGATCTTAACCATGTATATTCTACTAGTCTAATAATCACTTGTTTGGTCACATACTAACACATAATGATAGAATTTATAATACCAAACTTCAATTTCTATGTCAAGGCCTCGTGCCAAGACAAAGGGGCTTACTATAACCGAACCCAAACCTAGAGGGACTCTATAACTAGACACTATCCCAGAGAGCCTCTGTAACTGGACTCTAACCCGGAGGGTCTACTGTAAGCAGACCCCAATTCGGAGGGCTTAATTTTACCAGTCCCCAACCTAGAACATACTAGTCCAATACATTCTTTATAGGTCCAGTAAAGTCTGATTTTCAAGGTGTCCCATACCACTATGAGTATTTAAATTTTACTTCATGTTACTCAATGTGTCATATATATCCTTGAATAGATTAATTTCACAATTAATTTTATTCAAGGTTTCTCATACCACCTTGAACAATTAAATCCATAATTCTCAAAAAGGGAATAAAAGATTGAATTACCATATTTCGCATTTAAACGTATATAGTGAATCTAGAACAAGTCGATGAACTATGTTTCCAAACCATTAAATGGTAGGCATGTAAAGAGTATTTGTGATAACAACTAATAAACAAAAGACATACAAACTTGACCACATATAATGACAAATCCTAAAATCATTTTAATCAATTACTTAAGGGAATTTTCTTCTCGGTTCATAATAAATAAAGAGGTAAACTCAGCATTCTATGTGGGGTACTAAACTCGCATTTCAAAAATTTATTATAAATATTATTTTTTACACATTAAATGTTAAAACTTGAATGTATGAAACTCAACTGTAACCATTATCATTTAATATAAATAATGAAGATTAACTCATACATGTTATTACATAGTTTCATGCCTCCAATATTAATACACAATTACTAAGAACATCAAAAGAAAAGCATTTGGAGTAACCACACATAGGGTTTCATGTTGTGTAAAACATTCATTCAATGAGTGTTCATAAGAAGTATTGTTTAGTGAAAGTACAATATAATTGAAAAAACATGTTTTGTAATTTCTTCGCAAACCATGAAAATTTGTAAATATAATTGGGGAACCAAGATGGTATATATACACATGTACCGACATACACTATTATACACTATGAGTATACGTAAGGATCTCATTCCTAGTTTATTTGATACTTGCACGATTATCAAAGGAAAGGTTTAATCACTAAAGTACAACGTTGAAATGTTTAAAACCCTATTCATATAAAATAAATATATATTTAAGAACATACATAATATGTTATAAATGTTTAGTTACAGAATATGACACAATGAATTTTATAGTTCTTTATGAACATTGAAGCTCAAAGTTTTTAGTAGAACTTATTTCCGGACATAAGGGTTAATGAAAAACCATAGGGCTATGTATATTTATACTTATATATTTATATATATGTTTGTATGCAACTAATTATGTATATAAGGTATGAATATAAGTTTTCATTGGGTATCCATGCTTCAGGTCCACTAAGACTCTATAAACTCGAAAATACTAAAGCTCTAATTCAGGTTAAGAGGGGTATAAACTCAATAAATATATATATATATATATACAAGTGTACATGAATATACAAATTAAACTCAACAAGAAAGGAAAAACAACCCTTACCTTATCCTTATGAGAAAGAGGGCTCAGAAGAACTCGTTAAATATCGTTGGATGTTGAGTGAAAAGACCCGAGGTGATTCTAGGCGGTACCTCGGATGTATTTAATAAAATATACCTATTTGATATATTTTAATGAAAATTTCATGGGATTCGAGGACCATAGTGGTTTATAAAAAGTCTAGGGGGATGGTCTCTGTGGAAATCGTGTGAGAGGAGGGACCAGTGGTAGTAAAAGGTGAAGAAAAATACAGCAATATTGGGTGTAGGGTACTGGCGCAATACACGCCGCGGGGATGAAGAAGACGATGTTGGGGGAAGAAGGTGGGAGAAAAATGGACAGTCATGATCGAATTTGACCTTGATCCAAGGGTCGGGGTGCATCCACAGTTTTTTTTAAAAAGAACATCTTTATTTTGATCGTAATAGATCCAACAGTTCATGGCAACACGGTGTTTTAAAAAAACACATGGGTGGTTGCAATTAGATCTTTCTTGATTGATAGAAATATAAAAACACGAATGTTTGATCACAGTTTCTGGGAGTCGACACCCGAACCGAGATAGACGGTCCTAATCGTGTGCAACACGATCCAATGTCCCTAATCATGTTTCACCCAAAAACATGCATTCCACATCAAAACAGTGAGATGCTTGTGCCTTATTTATAACCTTGAGCCTCCAATTGATATATCATAAAAACACACAGCACTCACAAGGGAGCCTTACACATGGGCTCCTGCCCCCCCCCCCCGTAGACCTTGGCCTACCCATGACTCACCGCGGCATTGCACCCGCGGTGGCCTTCTCATGCGCTCCTACTCTCGTGTGCCCTATAGGGATTCTATTACCATGCTTGGTACGGCCTTAGATTTTAATGAGGGATAGTCTTAGCCAGCTAGCGTGAGTTACATCCCTTGTCCCAGCCATAAAGGGATGGCCCTTATGAGCACAATTTTTTTATAAAGACTAACCTAATAAAATATGAAGTCTTAAGGGAAAAATAATACATTTGTTAAAATTATCTAAAAATTATCCTTTTAAACATGATTTTTTTTAGACATTAGAAGGCTAACAAATACAATTAATACTTTGTCTTAGTTAAATTTATTTTCAAAAACTAAACCTTCAACATTCAAAGTTATAAATTGAAGGATAATTCCTATACTGGTATTATAGAGTTCAAAACATAGTTTAATAAAAAAAATATTTTAATTATAAGAAATTACACATAGTCTACAACACTGTTTACGAAGTGAAAATCATTACAATATAATTGAAATATTTTTAATGTGTTTTGAATTAATAATACATTCTAAAATCACTTATGTGTAATTCAAAATGAATCACTATAATCAGAATTTATCTTATAATTTCTAATTCGTAAATTTTAGAAAACAACATTGTACTAAACTTTATTCAGTTAAATTACCACAAGGCCAACAAATATAATTATAGTCATTAGAGTTCCACGGTCACACAAGGCAATGGTCAAATTAGATTCACATAAAACCAATCCTTATGGTGTCCTAAAACTAATGAAAATAAAGGATATAGTTCACATTATACCATTGGTTCTCAGTGTGGCCATAGTGGCATTGACCATTCTCATGTTTGTTATGGAGAATTCTAAGGACCCATATTATCTTCTTGGAGTTAACCTAGTTTTGAGTGGTCTCCTATTAATTCTGATAGGGTTTTTAATAGGTATATTTTTGTAGAATTGTTTCTTGTGATCTGGGTACATTGTAAACACTTTGGTGTTATTATTTAAATAAAAATCACTATGTACATTTGTGTGTTTTACTCAATTGAATTCTAACATTGGGGGAAAACAACGACATTGACTATAAGTGTTAATATAGTTCTCATTCCACCCATGAATCACCATGTATTTAGCATAGAATACACATAATTGGATAATGAAATTTAATTGTAAAATATAATTACTAATAAGAGGTCTAAAGTGCTTTTAAATAAAATTGATGGGTTTTCATTGTACAAGTTCCACTGAACTTGGATTCTCTAAACCTTGTCCCTAATATTACTTTTAAACTTTTTTAGATACCATATTCAAAATCCAAGAATATATAAACTCTATGTTTGTAGTTATATTGCGTTATTGGTATAGAAATAACGAGTTCCCATATTATACAATAGGTTAGTAGTATTCAAAAACTTGACACATTCATATATTACCTAATAAAAAGAAGATATATCATGAACTCATTGTGGGAACATAATTCTCCCATACCTCTTATTTTTTAAAATTACACAAACTTCTCATTAGGGGTTTTTGTGGGGAAAAAACAAATATGTTTGATCTTGAATTCTCTATAATGAGTAGCATATAGAAGAAGCTATTATAACATAAATATGGAATAAATTATGTGGAAGGAATAAATAATTATCATGGATACATAATCAAATTCAGTATAGTTCATGATATATTTATGATAATAAATTAAAATTTAGATAACAATAATCATTGATCACATACTAATGCAATGAATATTGTAAGAATCATAAAAACATGATTTCAGTGCCTTATGAAAAGACACTATACAAATATGGGTAGAAAATTCATACTATGGTTATAATCTAATTAGCCACAACTCCAGGTTAATTAACTTTCATAGGGGGAAAATCCCAACATTGACAAAAAGTTTTGATACAATTATCATTCCCTCTATGAATCACCCTGTATTTTCTATAAAATACACATAATTGGATCTTGATATTTAAATGTAAAATATAATTACTAATATGTTTTATAAAGTTCTTTTTAGGATAATTTATGTTTTTTCATAATACGTGTTCCATTGAACTTGGATTCTCTAAATCTTGTCCCTAGTATTAATATTAAACAGTATTAGATACTAACAACAAATATCAAGAATCTATAAACCCTATGTTTTTAGAAATATTACGTTATTTGTATAGAATACAAAATTTCCCATAGGATATAATTTGTTAAGAGTCTTAAAAAACAAGACACATTCATATATTACATTATAAAAATAAGATAAATCATGAACACATTGTGGGAACATAATTATCCCCTCCCTCTTATTTTTGAAAATTACAAATATTTCTCTTTATGGTTTCTTATGGGGAGGAAAACAAATAAGGTTGATCTTGGATTATCTGTATGGAGTAGAATATAAAAAATATATTATAATATAAATATAGAATAAATTATGTCGAAGGAATAAATAATTATCATGAATACATAATAAAATGTAGTACAGTTAATGATATATTTATGATAATAAATCAAAATATGGATAAGAATAATAATTAATCTCATAATGATGGAATGAATATTTTCATAAATATAAAAACATGATTTCAAGGCCTTATGAAAGGACACTATAAAAATATGGGGAGAGTTATACACCAAAACCAATATTTTTATGTCTCATTAGATTCATTGGTACATTAAGTGATATATAATTACGGGCCGCACACTTCCCCTAATTAAGTCAAATTCATTCAACATAACAATAAAAAATTATTTTCATACAATTCTCTAAAAAACATCATACTAAATAAATACGTGGATATATGTATAATTAGAAATAAAAACAATAAATAATTACCCATTTAATATAATAATAGATATTTCTTGGAGAACATCCCTTAATTGAATTAAAAGTTGTTGTGTATTCATCAAAGTAAATGGATGTACCCTTGTCAAATAAATATAATGGAGAGGGTACATTAAATGTGTTTGGTTATTAATATAATATATTAAATGGATTTAATAGTATCAATTGGTAGGATAAAAATGAAATGGTATCAAAATAATTCATTGCAGATCATAAATAGTATGTGAATATCCCAAATTATATCCCCCAGGAGTGTCTAGTCAGATGTGTATTCTTAGGCCCACTCATAATGAATCAGGGTTATAATTAAATAGATGCTTAAACAACCAATTTTTATGTTATTTACCCTATTTACATATATTCTATAGCTGCATCAACATTCTAGTATCCATATAGGGATGTATTTTCAAGTAAAATATACACCCTATTACATTATCTAAACATAGGATTATTTGTCCATAATGTAAGTGATTGAGTTTTAAAATGGTCCTACTAGCTCATGAAGAAAAAGAATATGAGGAAGGGATAACAATATAGACTTTTAAATCCCTTGAATTTTTTTATTAATATGGTAAAATTATTCCTTGGGGATGTATTCACTACAAAAAATAGGTTTTGATTATAACATGAGTCCTAAATAATGAAAACTGAGATTAAAAACCCCCACTTATCGATTGGGTTTTATTTTAATAAAAACATATTGAAATAGGGGGATAAAAATATAATCTAAAATAAAATGAATAAATCCATTTTATGATTTAACATCACAACTATGTTTTATATACACCACATAATAGAAATTATGTGAATAATACTAAACATGACTCAAAGAGTATAATTTGAAATAGAAAACCCTTACCTCTTATATTAACATCCTTGAACATACATTAACATGTTATATCACAAGAATATATATCCTAATAACATAATTATAGACCATAGTCTTATAAATTATTATTTACAATCTTTATAAATAGTTATTCTCTATATCAATTCTACCTATTTCCCACATTGAGTGTTTATAGTTTGATTGTTTATTCTAGATTAATAATGGAAGTGTCTATATTAATTATTATTTCAAAGTTCACTACTAAATATTCATTAATGTAACAATTTTTTATTTTTATAACAATTTATGATATTTCAAGTTCTTTTCATGGGTATTTTAGTCTTTTTCTTTAAATATGAAACTGACAAAAAGAATGCTTCAGAGATTCTTGTCGATCAAAGGGTGTTTTCTTAAGTTATGAATTGAATATTAATATAACATCTCCAGATTAAAAAAAATATTATCTAAACATTTAAATTATATTATACTAATAATTATATTCTCGTATTCCTTCATGATACAAATTCAAAGTATCATTCAAGTAGGTGGTTAAACAGACCCAAACATGAACATACCCTAATTTAATATATGATCATGAGGTGGTTTTTTATATAATTATACAGTAATAAAAATTATATTTTTTAGTTTTTATTATTGTGGTATATAATAATTACAATTTATTTATATGAATAAGTATTAGACGTGAAAATATTACATAATTGGAATTCAATATTTTCTCTTTAGCATTCCTATTATAAACGATTGAATTAACAAAAAAAATTTATTGATCATATCATTAATAGGTTCTAAAATTTATTAAAAAACAATAATGAATTTATAATATTCATGTTTTAAAATTTAACCATTAATGGTGACATAAAAATTGGGTGGTTATGAAAAATAATATTCATTTTTATGGGAGGTGGGGGTATGAATATTCACACGGATGAGAATTTCTTTTTTCATAATGGGTGGAATAGATGAATAGATAATAATAATACCATTAATATAGTAACATTGAAGTATATAAATGATACTCATATAATTATATGTGTGTTTTTAGAATAAATTTTAATTATTATATTTAATGATATGATATATGTTGTTTATAACACTCATGTCGGGGACTTGAATTTTCCATGGAATTCTCCCTGGAAATGAAGGCTTTATGACAACTAATGTTGACCAGATGATTTTGAACATTTAAAATGGATCTAAGATGAGTAAATTTTATTTTTTAAATAATAAATTAAAATAAGAGGTGAGTATTTAATTATTTAGGATGTTACACATTTATAAGTGAGGCGGAGGGTAGTGTTGGGAGTAACCCTCTCAGTTTCAATAATTTAATGGTACTATTCAAGGGAAAATGGCCATAAAATGGAAAAAATTTCATTGAATGTAATTATAGGATAATACTCACCTAAACCACTCCATTTTTAGAAAAATTTAACAATTTAGGGGTTTTGATTTTATCTTTTTAAATATTTCCATAATTTACTGTTAATTTGGTAATTAATTTTTAACATTAGAAATTAATTTTAATGAAAAAATAAATATTGAACCTTTAACCAAATCTGATCCATATAATTTAAAATATGAATATAATTTCTTAAAAATTAAATTTCTAATGTTATGAAATGCCAATTTTAAAATAAACACAACTAATCACGTAAAAATGGTCTATTTAAATAATTTTTTTAAGCTTCTAATTTATATATATGATAAAATTATATTGAAAATTTATTTTAAGTGACTAAAAATAATTTATTATAAAAATAATAAATGGTATGACACTTTAAATAATATCAAAAACAGAATTCCACCTAAAAAATACTTGATTTAAAAAAAAGAATAAAAATTATTTTTATTAAACTCACATTTTAATTGGTTCTAAAAATTTTAGACAAAGGATTTATAAGTCGACATAGTATTTTAAAATTTATAATTTTACACATTAAACACATATTTTATGATTGAAATGTTTTTTTCATTATTTTATTATTACATTCTCATGATTTTAAAAGGGTCGTGGTTATATCAAAAATGATATTTATACTATTTACCTAAAAGTCATTTTTTGAAAAGAAACAAAATTTCATCTTAAGATAAAAAATTTATGATGATATATAAAATAAATTTTATTTTATTAAAATAAAATTCTAACATTTATAAATTACACTTATAAATAAACTTATGAAAAGAGTCTCTCTAGATTGTGATGATCTATGATACGGTGTTTACCTGCTACAGTATGGTCTCAGATATTAAAAAAACACTTCAATGTAAGTTAATGTTCTAGTTATAAGAATTTAGATATATTATATTTGTATATAATTAATGAATTAACAATAATCCCCTTCATTTATCACTTTCCCCTAGGTTCCTTGAGGAAAATATCAATTTTCCACTTCATTGATACACCTCAAATGAATTTTTTATAGTTTAATTTATAATATATACATTTAGCTTCAATATTCCACATTCGTGAGTGAATTAATTTTTGAAAGTTAGTATTTTTTTAAATTTTTCATAGATATGTTGGTTCATATCACTTATTTGATTAACATGTGTATTTTATTTCTTTTTTTTACTCACACACATAGTGCATAATTTCTTGAATATTTTCTATGGGTCGTAACTGAATTTTATTACTCATGTTTAAAAGGGATTATTTTAATATCTTTTAATATGGAATCCTAAGATTTAATAATTCAAAAAAAATCATGTTACAAAGGGTAATTTAAAATACCATATTCTTTCTACTTATAATTCTAATTTTAAATAAATTTTTTCAATAACCCTAACTCTTTTAGTTCTCAAATAGAATATCCATAAAAGAAGTGAATATATTCAATCATAAATCATTTAATTTTAGTAATCTCTGAACCGGTGTAATACATTAAATCTAAAATTTTGTTTTTCCCTTGGGAAGGAAAAAGTATATTTTTAATTTTTCCTAACCTAAAATCATACTAAAGAAAAAATTATTGACATGCTAATATTTACTAATGATTTGGGGGGTTATAATTTTTGTATCATTTTTGTATATTTATGAACATTGAAATACCTATATACCCCATGATTAAAACCCAACATTATCACTTATTTTGTTTCCAAAGGTATTAAAACATTTAATAATAGATTCAGTTGAAAATAGATTTGAAAATACAGTAGTTATAAGTAATGTTAAGGGTCATATAAAGGTTCGAAAAAATATTTTTATAAAAAAAACATTACATGAAATAATTTAAATAATTTAAAACAATAAATTAAAATAATCATTTAAAAATAGAAAAATTTGAGTAAGAACTCCCATATATGTTGAATTTTTATGTATTTGGGTAAACCCAAATGTATCCTCCCTTATATTCAATGATAAAGGTTACCATAGTTTGAATTTACTATTACTAAAAATGGGTGACAGATTAACATTACATTTTAGGAGTGATATTTAAATAGAATAGGAAAAAAGTGACAATTATTGTGGTTGGTCCGAAAAAATATTTTTGCTTCTATTATTCCTGAGTAATAGAAAAAAAAATATTATTATGGGTGGACATGATCGATTAGTTCATGTCCAATTATGGCCAATTAACATACTTCACGAACAATTAATACAAATAAACATTTTTTTCTCTAATGTGACTGATTTATCCCAAAATGTATTATCCATAATTTGTTGGTTTTTAGCACACTATATTCATTGTCTATTAATTTTACTTATTGAATAAATTATTGATCAATGATACTACACATACCACACAAAAACATCAACCACATCTTTAGTTGATATGGTAGTTTCAGAGCTACAATGTAACATATTTAAAGATATTTATTCAGAAAAAATGTTAAAAATTAAAATCCATTTGTTTCTTACCATGTGGATCTAAATTCAGATTCCTCATCTTAATCAAAAATTAAATACCAACTGTTTCCTACCATGAATTTTTAAACTTATAATCCATACCCCAACTTACTAACTAATTGTAACATATCCATGATCATTAACTAGATATTATTGATTACTTATTATAATTTTAGTGTTTTAAGTGATACACTTATCACCTTCATTCTAGATATCAAGAACTCTTGAATCTAGAAATGTGCTCCCAAATAACTCAAATATTTTAAGAGTTATATTTATTTTAGTAACTGTAGAATATTTATAAAGGGGGTAAATAATGAAGACAGTAATCTCGAATGACAAGTAGGAAAATCAAAAGTTGACTCACAATGTACTCCAATACATAAGGTTCTCATGGAGTCAGAAATAGATTTTGGAGGTCTGTAAACCTACTCAGAATATTCATAAAGAGTTTGAAAACTAGTTGAATCATAAGAATCCCATGTAATAAAATCAAATTCAACTCTCATAGTGTACCCTTCATCGTCCAAGCCTGACTCAAAAAAATGTAAATTTTAATAAATTTTTTTAAGATCACCAATATTAGTATTCATAATAGTACTCGACTAATTAGAATGAATTGGAAATTGTTCAATTTGAAAAAATTAATGCATCTATATAGGCTTCAACCCTAAACTCTCGTCATCTAGAAGGACTTCAAAACATTCAGTTTTCATCATAAATTTCCCAAAAAATGTTTCACAAAATTTATGATAAAGAGTTTATTAATCTTCTATAAGTTGACATCCCTGGAAAAACATCATCTTCAATTGGTGGCTTGGTTGATGTAACAAAATCATGAGTGATACTCTTAGTGAGATGGGAATGATCAATTTTGGTAAGTTCAAAAGAGAAAGAACCAAACTCAAACCTAACAAAAAATATGAAAAACAACTCCACAAGTGGTGAAACTATTGAAAATTATGTGAAACCCTCAAGGGAAGGGTGATGGAAGGTATAATTAAACTCATATCTAAACATTTATCCATGAAATAAATTTTTTAAAAACTATCCTAAACTTTGGGATTATCAAATACAATATTTTTTTCCACATCATCCCTAGTGTTGAGGATAATTTTTCCCTTGGAAATATATTTGGATGAACAAGTGGTATCTAATAAGGGTCTACTAAAGATAATTTTAACCTTCTCATCACATTAAATATTAATGAAGAAAATTTTAATAAGAAATAGACGCTTTCCTTATTTAAATATAAATTAATCATTCTTTCCTATGGGATGTGTAATTGACCTATGAGCTCAACAAAGAGAGAAAAAAACTGATTTTGAGTCCCTTAGAGATAGATTTTAAAATATGTAGTTTATTATCAAATTGAAACTAGAACAAAAATCACACATTTAATTTATCTCTCCACCTTCTCATATTCTACATCAAAAATACATCCTAGATATTTTATTTTTTGTATAATTTTATTTAAAAGTTCAACAGTACATTCCTTGATAAGATTAATGTTGTTCAATAACTTCTAATTTCTCATTTTATCCAAAAACATTTTGGTGAATTTTATACATGATGGAATCTTATGTAAGGCTTACAAAAATATAATGTTGATACTAAAGGTTATAATAATTTTTAAGAACATCAAGTAGCTAGGTTCATCATATTTATATAAATTTGGATGAAAAGGAATAGGATGGTCATAATGATTCAAAAAAAATTATATTTAGTACCTTCTCTACAAACCTTCCATTCTTTTTTTTATTGGATAATCCCATTTCATTTTCCTCATTTATTTGTCTATTTTAGGTGTGTGATTATAATTTTAATCTAGTTGTAAATTTCTTTATATATTACTATACTTGTCAAATTTAAATTTCAAAATCAAGTCAAATAATTTTTTTATTTTCATTAGGGTTCACCGAAACATTCTCTAGATTTTTCTGGCCACTTATTATGGTAAAATAAATGGAATTATCTTTCTAGATTACAATTATTGTGTTTCGATGTTTTTTATTATCTCTAAAATTTAAATCCCTATCCATTTGAACCATTTTAGTTTTTGGATGATAAATTCATGATTTTTGGGACTCTATCTTTTTGATAAGTTTCCTATCATAATATACAAAATAAAATTTTAATTCAATGGTCCAGCCGCATTTAGATACTAATTTATTTGTCGGTTAAAAACCTAAGAGCAGCTACAAGTTGTTTAATTATGCCTTTTCCACTCCAATATATATTGGGGTTGTTTTTATAGCTATAATTTTAATTATTTAAAAAATAATAATTTTTTTATGATTCCAAGATATGTAATCCACATATTGAGCGTTGTCCTTAGCCATAATAGGGAGATCTATGGTGACACATATGTTTTAAGTGGATCCAAACATCCCACAGTGATATAATTGTTCCATAAATTTATTTTTTAGGGAAAATATTGTATCTTAAAGGATTATTTCATTCTTATTAACTATTATTTTTCAACATCACTTGTGATAATAATTTTGAGTAATTTCATGGAATATTTGTTCTGGATCCCCATTAGTCAATTTAGAAAAGTCACATAAACAAGATTGATTACTAGTATTTTGATTGTAAAGTGTGATACTATTGTAAAAACATTCCATTATGAGATGGGGAGTGGATTGGTGGTTGCTAAACTTCCTGTGTAAGGATAAAAAACTATCTAATTTTTTCATGAAAAGTTTTGGCATTTATATTGAATAATTCCCCTAATAATTTTCCTAACATCAATGTTGGTGTTCCTAAAAATTGCTGTCAAATGAACTAAAAAGTTTGTATCATGTTTCAAACATGTCTTCTTAAAGAATAGAAATCGTCTCCTTGACCTTCACTTGAGATGAAATGGACACACCATTATCCTAAACTTCTCATCATTTATCTTAAGGAGAAGTTACAACAATATTCAACTGTAAAACTCCCCAATTGATTTAGGAGAATCATTATTGGGTTGAGAAATAAATAATGTTAGAATATATAGGTCAGAATGTTTAATTTCATTGTTATAATACCTAGGAGAGAGCCTTATTCAAGAAGGATTAAGAGACATGGTTAGTAATTAGAACAATATAATTCTATGAATGTAATGGAATTTATTTTTAGGATGTTTTGGATTCAAATATTGGTTCAAATTTGTTCTTTTAGAACATTGAATATTTCACCATTTTATATTTGGTTTTATTTTTAATGGTACAATAATATATCTCAATCTCAGTAATTAATAAATTTTATTTAAATTAAAATGATCTAATATACATGAAAGTTGACTAAACATGTTTAGATTTAGCACACAATACTGAATTGGAAGAAAAGTTTCATATTAAAAGAAACTAATTTTTTTTAAAAACTTATTAATATTTTTTAAAATATTTTTTGTTTCATTTCATTAATTGGATTGACATACCCGTCCTATAAATAATGCAATCAAATTGAAAATTTGATCATTTATGTACAAAAATTTAATTATTTTCAAAACATATAAAGAACTATCATTATAGTAAGTTGGTTAAAATCATAAGGAATTCTTGATTTGTTTTACCAAAATAAAAGTAGTGATAAATAAAAAACAATAACGAAATAAACAATCACATTTAAAGTGGATATTAATGTAGAAATAGTCAAATCATATAGGGGGTCCTAAAAATTGATTTAGTTAAAGGGAATAAATTAAATATAATCTATAGGGATGATTATAAATTTTTCATGGAATTAATCATAGAGATAATAAAATGATTCAAAAATAATTGTAATTCCGAAATATTATTAGATAAAATAGGATCATTTTATATCTCTCAAAATAACATTTATTTTTAATATAACTCTTGATGAATATGATTCATTATGGAGATGTGGAAACAATAGCCTTTTTCAAATTGTACATCAGTTATGGTTTCCAAGGGAAAACAAACTCCACATTTCTCCTAAGAATACATGGAGTAAAATGAAAAGATTATTTGGAGGAAAATATAATTAAATTAAAAAACAATATACATATATGATTATAACTAATAAAATAAAATGAAACAAAATATGTAATTCCATCATTTCCTATCTCGATAATCTACTTAGTAATATATGTTGGAAGTAGAAATAATAAAAATATTCACTATAAATAACTAAATATTGTATTAAATAGAGTAAATATAAATAGAATGGGAAGCTTTATTATTATGATTATCCTCTTCTTCCAACTTAATCTCATCTGATTTCCAACTTTGAATATGCTTTATTATATGGTCCAAAACTACTCTTTGATGTGTTTCTTGAAAATATTTCAAAGATTGAGGGATAGAATGTTCAAGAACTATGGACCCACAGAGATCTATATAATATTATCTTTTATCATAAACCAATTACTTTCCCACTGTTAGTATCAAGGTCATCAGGCTTGTCTCATGCCTCAATAGCCTCTAGGAGGAGCACCTATTATTTTACATCTTCATCCTCACACGACTCACATAAATCTAATTGGTACATTATACTCCCCACAAGTGGGATTACTCCCCATAAAATTATTGAATCCTACTTGAACTTCCACATAAATTAAATTCTCTCTTTCACTCTATAAATATCTTAGATATTCTTGATTGTTCTCACATCTTTTCTCAATCAAGATCACCATTTTACATTGAATTTTTAGATTAAAATTTTTAAATATTAATTTATTTTTAAATAATTATTAATATAATTTAGTATTACTTAATTAACAAACTCTAAATTGACATAACATTGGGTCTATAAAAAGTACCCTTTGTGGCCCATGTAGTGCTCCCCATATTTTATTTCCACTTACCCTTCAATATATCTGAATTCTCTTTGAAATAGCCCCTTTGGAAATAAATCTTCCATAAATGTTTATAAACTTAAGATAAAACAAAAAATATAGATATTCAAAATTAAATTTGGATTATCAATTTTAATTTTCATCCTATCCTCTATACACAGCCTATTTGATCCTTAGAAATTTATGACAATTGATGCTTTTAGGTTATCTTAACCTTTCTTCATTTGTGATCAGTCATCCCTTTTCTGAATAAATAGTCAATATCAAACAATATTTATAATGAACACCCAATTCCATCAAATATCACTCAATCTTAGATCCTATAAAACATGTTAAAATGATATCTTCACAATAAACCACAGTTGGTGTAGTCTCTAATTCACTCAACTTCAACATCAGAAATGTGATACAATCAGTTAGCCAAAAAGTTGGCATCCAATCATCAATATAAATGAAACTATATAATTAGAGTATTTTAATTCCACGTCTATATACCATAAATAAAAAATCGAATGATTTAAATCTTTTAGATTAATTCTTCAGTTTCAGCTTTTCCTCCACATCATAGTAATTCTTCTATCACGTAACCGGAAAATTCATTTCAGAAACACTTGGACTTCAAGATGACCAAATAAAATTCTATATTCAATCGATCTATCATAACCCCATCCTTATAAAGGTACCTCATCTAGGATAACAAATATTTAAGAGATATTATGATAGTTGAAGCCTACCTCTAATTTTTTATGGGTTGGAGAATAGCACCAACATCATGTAAATTATTCATATAGAAGTCATTACGCTCAATAAAGATGTTGGTAATAAGAGATAAGATATAAAAATCCACCAAAAATTTATTCTCATAACCAATAATGAATAAATCCTAATACAATACCTAATATCCCCTGTAAATGAAATTAATGAAATAAAGAATTCATATAACTAGAATAAAAAATATATGAAATGGAAGTGAACATGAACATCAACAACACCGAAAGCTATAAAAAAACAACCAAAAGCTGTCAATTTCTATACTGATCATGAACCAGCTCTTTAAGACCTGAAAATTATTTTATTGATACATAAGATGATCATAAATGGTAAACCTAAAAGTAACCTCATGGAAACTCCCTGTTCAATATGTTAAATAAGTGTAATAAATCCCATAGAATAAATAAGTAGAAAAAACTCATCGACTAGATAGGTAATATTAGTTTCTCGTCCACATAATGGATTACTCACTAATTAACTCATATAAGTGAATCATATTTTACATGAAAATTTATATAAATAGTATGTTGTCATGTTTATACTTCTCCACTAGTTTCCCACTCACATAACCTAATGTCATTCATCTTCATCTCATCCTTCGTATAAATAATTCACCCTTGATATGAGTTTAGCATCATGCTAACCTACCTTGGTCCCACATATGGCTGAATATCTCATGTTGGAATCATTCCAAAAATTTATATCATCATCATTGTTATAGCATCAATAACTAAATGTATTCCCAAAATCCATTACAACATGTATACTTACAGTATACCTCAAATCATTATATCCCATACACATACACCTAGGTAAAGCTGAAACCACCATTCCTAGATACAAGAATGTGTTATACATCAAACCATTACATCCCTAAAATAAATGTATAATAAAACTATGATACATTAAAGCCCTGAAATTAATTCATCCTATATCATATGCCATTATTATCCAAGATACACATACACATCCATTTATAGAGGGAGAGTGGGGCAGTGTAATAAGTCATTCATCCATTTTCTCAGCAATGTAGTTATTTGAGAAAACATTTCAAAAAAAAAATTGTACTATTGGATACACTACTGGAACTAGTGGGGAGGTCTATGAAATCAAAAAATATATAATATATTATGAAAAAACCACACTGAGGACAGCTATATAGATTTAGACTCATCTCCCTCTATCATCTTGTGGGATACCCGTATTCTAATACTAAGGTTTAGATATAAAATAAGAATACAAGAATCAAATTCATATTTATTAATTAGTTAATTAATTATCCATTAATTAATTATCTCAATCATCATTTCCATGATTTAAATTGTAATCCAGTAATCCAAGTGTTGAAAATACTATTAATCTCTTTATATATTCTCATGTAGTTTATAATTATAAATGAACACCATAAAATAACCCCATTCATTTATTACATCATTTATTATTTCAGTTTTCTTCGATGTACTATATTTCCCAGACCAAGCTTCCACATAATAGATGAACATATAGTGTATAGAATCAAACTACATTTAATTGCCATAAAATGGTCATATAAATAACATTCATCAATCTATCTATAAACCATGCATCAAGAAATAAAACGAATATTGAAAATAAATTCTCTCTCCAAAAACATATTGACCACTAGGATTCAATCACATAGTAAAAAGAATTATATCAACTTTTACTCCATCACTGGTATCATCTATCACAAAATCATTGGGCTCTTTGACTATAATATAATCAATCATATCATCACTATAACCTAGTAACATAGCCCATAAATTTCCAATCATTGTTTGTACAGACCATGATTCCAACCCATTTATCATCAAGGGTTACTAACAAAAACAAAAGTTATTAGTAATCCAAAATATGGATCTAAATACCTAGGGAAAACATATATTTCCAATTAATAACTCATAAAATAGAGAGAATAAACTAATTTCATAGCATTGATGAGTGTATTTACACCTCAAGTAAAATAAGATCATTCATCCCAAAAAAATTAAATTTATAAAAAAAAATTTATTTATATCTTGAACAAACTAGTTAATTTGAATAGGTTTTCTATCACAAGTAATTTAAAACAAAATATATTACTATTGAAACAAATAAATATAACATCTTTAAGGAATTATTTTTTGTTTTAAAAATTTTCGAGACTGTTGGAATTTATTCTTCTCATTCCATTTCTACATAATCAATTAATTTCAAGATATTTAAATTGTTATCAATTTCAATCATTTAAACAATAACAGAAAAAAACAACAAAAATAAAACCATGTAGCTAAAAACTATCTAATAAAAAAAGTAAGAGCATAAAAATCATAAAATTCATTATATCACAAAATCCCATACAATAATTTTATATATCCATCATGGAATATTATATATCCTTAAAGAGGGATAATTTTCTTTTCAAAATTACCTTCCCATAATTTTAAAGATAATTTTTATATTAATTTATTAATAAGACTATACATTTTCATGTGATTATAGGTTTCTACCTCATTAATAATTCATAGAGTCAAATAATCATAATTCTTTATGATAAAGAAATCAATATCCACATTCAGATTAATATTATTCATTCGCTTCATGTTCATATTCATAGTGAATAATAATATTTCCTTCTTGAAATTATTAAGAGAATTAATTATTTTTATGTTGAATGTGACATCCAAATTATCCAATTAATTTAAAAAACATATGGTAATGTTTTTATTATTGTTTGAAAATATCATTATGAATAATTTGTATGATTAATTTAAATTATTGGCATTATCATAAATAATTTTAAAAAATTCTATATCATGTGATTTTGAGGAAACTTAAGGTAATAATAAGTTATTATAGTTAGAAATATTATTTAAAATTAATCTATATGATTATAAATATTATATAAATAATAATTTACTTTATGTAATTTACAAAACATGAAAGAAACGGTTTTATTTAATTTCGTATAAAAATACTAATTAAATTATATCCATACAATTTCCATTTAATGATGTAAAATCACAACATGGTATTAATTCTAGAAAATAATTTAAACTGGATCATGTGATATAAATAGTTCTTCTTCTTCCGTTACCTATTCCTAGATTATATAATACACTTTATATGTTAGATTCTTTTACATGTTATTATCTGATTATATTTAATCAAACCCATTTAAATATAAGAAACTAAAACAGGATAATTCCACACTGAAACTATTTAAAAGAGAAGTTTCAGATCCATAGAATCATAGAATTATATTAAATTAACTTTTCTACACAAAAACTAGGTGATGAAAGGTGCATCTATAATCCTAGGAACACCATAGGAAAGAACATAGAACAATAGAAATATGTTTCACATTAATCAAAAGGATCATATCTAGAAACACCAATCTTGAGAAGAATAATTAGAAAAAACGAGGGAAAGGGAATCGCCATTTTAGAATTAAGATAAAAATTAATAGGTTTTATAAAAGTGAGGTCAAACATCTTTTATTACACATTAAATTATTAATAATTATATTCACATGGAAAGATTCTTTAAAGCCTCTGACATTGAGGAATTTAAAAGAATTTATATTTACTTGGAATCATAATTTAAACCCTTATTCTAATCATTAATATATCTTAATTACCTTAAAAATTCATATTTATAACATTCTTGATAATTTTTGGATTTTTTTGGAAAATGGAATTTTATTTAAGGGTCTAATATACCGCATTAAGGGAACTACCACATAGTGAGTGGAGCAACCACATGGAGAACCACTGTTACTAAAATAATGACCCAATGTATTTCATGAACAAATGAACTAACCACAAGGTCAAACCAACTAGATACATGAAAAAAACAATCAACTAAATGAAAAAACAAACCATTCGAATGAAAAAGCCAACCAGCTGCATAAATAGACCAACTGACAGTATGGGCCAAACAACTAACTTCATAGATAAAACAACTATCTGCATGAATAGAAAATATGAACACATTAAATATAATAATTGACCATATGAACCAAATACCAACCACATGAACAATCCAACTGAATTCATCATTATTTAAGTGACTACAAGAACAAAAAATATAAATTTAATAGTAGAAAGGCCTCCAAGATTCCTCAATAAACCAACAAACTTCAAGAAATAAAATGGGAACGGTTTTTAAATTCCAAAACATACACAATTAATCTTTGACTGAACTAAAAAGTTTAGCATACTTTATCAAAAATATCATATACAAAGTGGGTTACCATAATTTCACCTACCTCCCCTTTTGAAGAGGCTCATCTCGATTATGGTTTATCCTTCTTTATTGAAAATATAGTAGACCAAGACTCTCTTTTTATTTATCTTTATCTAATAATGTAATCAGGTGACTATTATTCTTCTCTCAATTATCTGAAAACATACAAAGTTATTTAATTGGTTCTAGATTGATTTTTTAGATCTTTCTTTATTAAGAAATCCAAGATCATCTTCAGTTTCTATCACATTGAGCTTCTTCCTCAGTATCATCATGTTCAAATCAATCCATATGAGAGAGATCATATATCATGGTTTTCTATTATACTTTGAATTTATTATTCATTAATATTTTTCAACTTGGGTTTATCTCTTCAGTTCATTGAAGTTACATCCAATCTTTTTTTCATATCCCCATCAAAAATCTTATATTTCATTCATTTTCTCAAATTCATTTATGTTTTATTGAATCATGAGATATCCTTTAAGTTATTTTGTTCTGCATAGTGAATTTATCATTGATATTAGATCCCTCACTACCGTTGTGGTTAGTCATTTCTAGGTGTGGTATATTGGGTGGTCTAAAAATTGACCGCTGAGACACAATTCATGGTTGGTCAGGCATTTCGTTAATTGTTCATAATATTAGGTTTCCATTGTATGTTGGGTAAATGTGTGGTAGTTATTTTTTACTTTTGGTATCTCGTGTTCCCACATAGTTGTTTTATGTGTTTCACAATCACTCATTCATGGGATTTTGGGGACTTCTCATTGTATCTTGTAAAAAAATATGAAAATTACAAACATTGTGAAAATTAATGATTTGAGATGAAAAATCACAATTTATAATCACAGTGCTAAACTGTTAAATTTCATAATCCAAAAATACAATGAATTCTATTTGATATTTTATATTTTATAAATATATAATATGAAATAATTAATTTTAAGTTATATAAAATTATTAAAATTGCATGAGAAACATGATTTTAATGAAAACTAACTTAAATATTATTCTAAAAATATCATTAAAATCAAAGCTCAAAATATAAGATCATTTAAACTCTATAAACACTCAAAATTATTATGAAATTCAATGAATCATAAAACATCACATCATATTAATCCAAATCTGAATATTCTCCAATTAAATCTAATTTTGGAATTAAAAACTCATAAAATCCTTAGTATTTATGTGGAAAATTTTATCCATATTGGTACATATCAAATATATACTATAATTGATTTGAATAACCTATGACCCCTATAACATGTGGTGTTCCTATTATCTGGTCATCCCACATGATATCCCATATTTATAATTTTTCAAGTGACCTTTTCTTAAGAAAAATTTCACAATGATTATGATCTACTAACACCAGATAGCCATACATAATATATGCCACATTATATTGATTTATCTAGATAGTAGAAATCATATCTAAGATTACGATAATTATTTATTCACATTCTCATTGTAGTGGGGAAAATCTTTAACCTTTCAACATAATAAATAATATAAGGAAATTATCATATATAGTAAATTTATATGTAATTATACTATAATGGTAAGAAAAATACATATATACCAAATGGTACACAAGACATTCTAATCAGAAATTATAATTTCATGTTGGATTTAGGACACCTACTTTATTAATATGATTGTCCAAGAAAACTCTTATGCACTATATAAGTCTTAAACTATATTTTTCAAATTCAAAATACTAATTTATAAATTAAATTTGATTATTAATTTAAAAAATCATAAAATTCTTATGAAACTCTGAATATTTATTTGCAAAATTTTCAATCACATTCATTTTGTGATGACATGTATTTTATCTAGTGTAATTTTTATAAATTAATTAGGAAAATCATGAGACCAGGTGCTAAGATGGAGTGAGATTATAAGTCCTGGAAATTATTGAATGATATGGTGAAAAATGTTATGTTTTTAATAAATATCATGGGTAGTTTCTTATTTAAAGATGAATAACTTCTAAACGGTTTCTTAGATCATATATTTGATTGAACTACTGCATTCCGAGCAGCGAATTTATGTTAAGTGGGACTTAACATCTACAAGCGTGGGTTGACTGTGAAAGTTATAAATTGGACATAAACTTCATTAATATATTTTAATGAAAATAATTTATTTGACAAAAAATAGTATTAGATTTTAGTGAATCATTTGTCAAGAATTAAGGGTAATCACCATAACCCTGCAATTCCTCTAAGTCATGGAAGTATGCTCTCTCAATGTCGAATGTAGGAGGATCAAGGATCGAAGATGACCCAGACCTCCATTCATCATCAATGATTAATACCACCATTTGGTAGGTAATTTATTCTCTTTGAGATTTTTCTTCCTCATTCATAGATTCAAATAACGAACGCAAACCAACCCATGAACAGGTTGATCCATGGATCGTCTATTATTGCAGGATGGATAAATTGTAGCAGGGTTTAAAAAGGGGATAGATCTTTGTGATTATCTATTATTTCCATTTGTTAAACCTTATAATAGTAATGGACAAAGGCCAAAATTAAATAGTATAAGATCTATTCTTTGGGATTTCTTTGTGCCTTTTATCTCCCCTCAACCTCTCATGATCTTCATGTGTTCTTAACCTTCTCGCTGTTCTTTTGAGACCCTATGTGAGAAATCTGAATCGAAGATAGATTCCACAATAGAACCATGGAGGTGTGATAAAAACACAAGGTGGATGCAGACATAGGTGGTGTCTCTGGTCAATTTATGAAAAGTCAAATAGGGAAAGGCCATCAGTGGAGCAGCTAGCGGTAGAGGCAATAGTGGGCCAGCTAATGAGGTTGAGTCTGGCAGAGCACATCAGGACACTCCATCAGTGGGGTGGCCAGCGGAAGTGGTGGGATATGGACTAGGTGGAACTGTGTCTAAGGGAGATTGTAGTGGCTGAGGTCATGGGAAGCGATTAGGTGTCACGGCAGGAGGTCTTATGGCGGTAATGGGATTTTGTTCGGAGGTATGTGGAGTAGAGGCGGCAAGCGATTGGGGGCCATAGGGTAGTGAGGTGTGACGCTACATCCTTGTAGTCAGGGTGGACCATGTGGACTAGGGGTGAAACCATGGTGGTCTTCATTCTGGGGAGTAAACCTATACACAACACGGTCCGAACTGGGTAATCTAGGCCGCTCCAGTGGCCCAGCAAGCTAATTCTAGCTAGACTAGCGGGCCCTGCCCAGCGGGCTTATCTGGTTTGGACCGAGTTGAATAGGGTTGGGTCGATTGTGTTGTTTGGACTAGGTCAGGCTAGATGATGGATCAGTCAGGTCGGGCGGGTCGAATCGGACTTGGGTCAGACCTTCTCTGAATAATATCTGTAAATTTTAATTTGTGTATCCGTTTGATGATCCATTTGTGGTGTTGGTACCCTTTCAATGATAAAATAGTTTTGAAATACTCTAAGTGGGTTTTTTAAGTTGGTTTATGAACTAATGTCTTGATGAGTAGGTTCTCCCAGAACAAGAACGCTACGAGCAGAATCGTGTGGTTGGTTATGAATATGTGATCATGGTGACTATGTGAATTTGGGGATGCATGACCCATTAACTCTCAGTGAATGATTTAATATCCATGCATCATTGATTCTCTGTGCCCCATCGATGCACCATGCTCAATCGGCACTCTATAGTTAATCAATGCTCTGTGAGCCATCGACACGCCATGCATAATCAATGCCTTGTGTTCCATCATCGCTCTAGGAACCATCGACGATACATGTATCATGGACACTCCATACACTGTCAATGCTCTTTGCACCATCAATTTCCTATGTTCCATCAATGTTTCCTATGTTTTTGACACTTCTACTATCATTGGGAATGATAGATCTATCGACTACAACTGAAAATACCTCTCTTTGTCATTTAGACTTATACTTCTGTGAGCATACCATATAGACTATACATATTGTGTTTCCTTTATGGTATACTTCTATTGTTTTTTATGTGGTATAAGTCCTTTATTTCTTTGTGTTATTACCTTTTTGGTTTTGGGGTGTCCTACTGAGTATTGTTTTACTCACCCACGTATGGGCTTTTCCTTCACATGTCTTGTCTTGTGTAGACGACCAATGCTTTGAAGGAGTCCTAGGTGGACTTGGACTATGTGGGTCATTGATGGATCATAAGGGAAAGGATTACTCCTATGTATTTAAAGAGTTGTCCAACACCTAAACTTCATGTAGGGTTTTCTACTAATGAATTTCAGGAACTTGTGCATTCACATTGTCAGACTCTTGGTTTTGGTGGGCTTGTATTTTTGACCTGTTTACATTCTAGTTTTCTATATTTAGTACTCTGTTGTTGGTATCATAGTTTATGGATTCATTCTTTTCTTATCGTTTTTACATTTCATCATTTTGGGCTTGGGGATGTGTGTGTGTGTACAGTTACATAGGTAAATACCTCACTTTTGGGGGATTGACCTACTCGGTGCTAGTCCCCATCCCCTGGCCTATTTGAGATAGGATTGGGGTAGTCACAACATGTTCCCCTCTAGGATGGGTCAAAATATAGTGGTAACCAAGGTGATCGGTTCTACCTAACAAAACAAGAGCTTATGTGACATGTTTGGGGAAAATGTGTTGAGGGTTTTGAATTAGGCTTTTAGACTAGGGACTCCAATGTTGGTGCGGTGGAAGATATATCCATACACCCAGACTCTGAATTCTGATTTTCAACTCAATACTTGAATAAAATGTTTCATGGAAAATAAATGGTACATGAATCGTATAGGATCTTGAGTGTGTTCTCACATTCTTCTTGAGTCGGATCACTTGTTTTACTATATTGTATGTGGTAAATCTTGATCTGTTTCATTATATCTCAATGAAAATAGCCATCCAAGATTCTGATGCATGATCACGAGGATAATCTGCATAGAGAGGAGGTGTATGTATAGGGACCAGTGCTAGAGATATCACATTCGGTTGGTTTACCAGTAATACCACCACCCATAGAGAAAAAGTTACTACAAGAACTATTGGTAGAGGATACATGCAAGCTGAGTGCATTTTCTGAGTTCCAAAAGTTCTGACCTCATAAATTTAGGGGTGATATAATCCCCCAAGTAACTGAGGATTGTATGGAGGTAGTAATATGTGTCTTCATCCTTATGAGAACACTATATGACCACATGGAAGTTCTAGTGGCGATCATTCTTCAGGGTTTATCAAGGAGATGGTAGAGCTTCATGATCCAGAAATATAACATTTGACTCTATTTTGGGAATATTTTTATCACCTCTTTAGGGAAGAGTTCATTTTTGTGAAATTACACTCAGTGTGCATATAAGATCTCCAGCATCTACAGTAGGGTAGTCAGATAGTAATGGAGTACTTAGTGAGATTTTCGAATCTTTCTCACTACTCCATGGATATGGTGTGGGACCCATTAATTATGTCCCAACCCATTGATCAGGGGATACACTAAGTGGCAGTTTAATCCATTATATCCCTTATAATTCCTATTTATTCTTTGGTACTAGAGTGATCCCTTCTAGTGGAGAGATATCTAGTAGAGAAGACTCTTGCAGTGGGAGCTACCAGTAGGAAATAGGTAGATGACTCATCAGTGGTGCGTAGCTGAATGTAGATGCAGGGACCCAAGAATCTCCTGAACTCCAATGGAATACCCCAAGATATGGGATCAATGATGTGGGGATCCTAGGGTGGAGTGAGTCAACTAACGGACATACTGTGTTACACATACGGTGGTCAGGGAAACATGGCTCGAGATTTCCCAACATGTCATGCATATGATCATTAGACGGTCAAGGGACCCTTTAGGGAGAGGATAAGGTAGGATAAAGGTGGTTTGTTGGGTATTTGGCATGGTAGAGAACCAGGTAGAGTTGTAGGTGGTGGAAGGATGTTCGACGTACTACCATCACTACCCCCAGTTGTCCACCACGGGCTTAGGGAGCTGGTTAATAGGCATGAGGCTAACTTCAAGCTATGGAGGATTATGACCCTAGTGCTCTAGATATGATTAGTGTTCCAATATATGTCATTTCCACCCTATATTTTTTTTGTTATAGGTTCCAGTCACTCTTTTCTCTTTACAACCCTTCTTTGAGACTCGGTGATTCCAGTGGAACCATTTACTCAATCCCTATTCTTAGAGACACCTATGGGGAATGATTCAAATATCACACACTTATTTCAACAGTGTGGCCTTACTCTAGGGGTGAGCATTTTTGTTGTGATCTCTTGGTGGCTGCATCGATCCATTGTGATGTGATTCTTGGTATGGACTAGTAATCTAATGTTCATGCCAAGATTGAAAATTTTAGGCTCAGAGTGTGGGGTTTCTATAGTGATGGGACAAGGTTTTCCTTTTATAGTGAAAAGGAAACATATGAAGCACATGACAGACATACGCATAGGTGGGTTCATCCAATTACACATTAGTTGGCAAGCCCGACCCTTATGACAGAAGATGAGATGATTCCTTGGTTTCCTATATTAGTGGTAGAGTATGGGGACATATTTACTAAGGAAGCCCTTATATTACCTCTTTGAAAGGGGTATACTTTTATATTAATATATACCATGTAATGTAATAGAAATCTACACCTTCATATTTAATGGATCACACAGTGCTTCGTGAGATGAGGGTACAGCTGGAGGGCTTGCAGAGTAATGGCTTTGTGAGACTTGGTGTTTCACCTTGGACGGCCCTGGTTTTTTTTCAAGAAGGAAGAAGTGATCTTGAGATTGTTTGTGAACTTCTGGTTCATGAACCAGGTGACTGTGAATAATAATTATCAACTATTTAGGAGTTATGACCTCTTCAATTAGAAGAAGGGAGAGAGGTGGTTCTCAATGATAGGACTTTGATCTAGATATCACCATCTTTGTGTACATGGAGAGTATGTATCAAAGACATCCATCATATGTCTATACAACCACTATGATTACATAGTGATGTTTTTTGGCATGAAGAACTTTTTGATAGTGTTTATGGGACTCAGGAACAAGATCTTCCATCCTTACATAGACCAGTTTTTCATGGTCTTCATTGATGACATCCTGATGTACTCGGTGTCTGAGGAGGAACATGTGATACACTTGAGGATGTTCCTAGACACACATCGAGAAAACCAACATTATGGTAAGATATCAATGTTTTAGTTCTATATTTGACAGTTCAAATTTATGGGATATGTCAGTTTAGAGGTTGGAGTTACAGTATATCTAGTGAATATTAAAGCAATACTTGCTTGGGATCTACCTAGGAGTGTTATCAAGGTGCGGAGTTTCCTAGGTTGGTCTTGGTACTATTGGATGATTGCAACCAACTTCTCTAGAGTATAATCACCTTTCATATCCTTGACATAGAAGGTCGATCCTTTTGTGTGGATATAGAAGTGACATCAATTCTTTCAGGAGCTAAGTCCGAGATTGACTACTTCCCCCGTTTGGAGATTACCAGAGGAAGGTGTTGAGTACATGGTTTTATATGATGAATCAGAGACCAATATTTATTTTGTCCTGAGGTTGGGAAAAGAAGTGACTTCTTATCAATCACTTCAGTTTAGGAAGCAAGAATAGAACTATGCAACCTGTGATCTTGATCTAGCAGTGGTATTCATTGCATTAAACTTGTGGCGACAATACCTGATTTGCAAGTGGTTTACCATCTACTATGACCATAAGAGTCTCAAGTATATCCTCTCTCATTAGGGTCTAAAAATAAGACAATGAAGATGGATAGAGATCTTCTAGGACTATGAATTTGAGATTTTTTATAATCTTGTTAAGGGGATCGTAGTGGTAGACACTCTCAGAATGAGATCTAGTTGGTAGTTTCTAAGTGATGCATCAGAGTACTTGGGATCATTACACATATACCTTTTGGATGGAGATGTATCATCTTAACTCAAGTAGATAATTGTCACCCCTCCACTCTTATAACGAGTTAGGGATGCACATCTTGGGGATATTGAGTGTCACACCCAACATGCCCATTTTTCCACAGGGTATGCCCCTATTGGATATTTAATAGGTGGGGAGCACATTGTTCTCTTTATAAGGTGAATTGTTGTACCAGTGACATTTCAGGAGGTGGTCATCAGGGTGCTGCACCCATCCCCTTTGGTGGTACATCTAAAAGTGGAAAATATGTATCAGGACCTCCGACATTAGTTCTGGGTGATGGGATTAAGAAGGAGGTGATATAGTTTGTTTATCGATTCCCCACTTTCCAACAACTGAAGGTTGAGAACCAAGTTCCAGCACACATGACCCAACCACTTAAGGTGTCAGAATGGAAGTTGGATAGGATATCGATGGAATTCATGATTGGTTTACCACACATATGTAATGCCCCGACCCCAGTTGCCCAGAGTCGGTGCATTACTTTGTAACATTGTCATGATCACAAAAGATCAAGTCTCGAAATACCGATTAGTTTAGTAGCCTTGGAAACACTAGATACATTCGTAAACGTTACATTACATCACAAAGTGAAAAACTACAATAACATAGTCTCCATTTTCCACACTCATATCCCCTTCAGACAATCCCTATAGGTCATTCCCATAATACTTCGTCACATCCTGGAAAAATTAAAACATTGAAAGGGGTGAGCTCAGATGCTCAGTAAGGATAACAATATAGCAGAAGCTTTCATAAATAAACATAAACATTTTAGGCAATGTATAACTAAAACAAAAGCCTTTTAAACATGAAGTTCAACATAATATGGAAGAAGTAAAATGAGATAATTCCATTTACTTATTCACATGGATATTCTACTGGTCGAATAATCACATGCAATATCAATAACCACTTTCATAATGATGGAATTCATAATGCCAGACTATCATAACCACGTAGCCAAGGCCTCGTGCCAAGACTACAAATAAGATTTTGTCAAGGCCTCATGCCAAGACACTAGTTTGTTTCATGAGACCTACCGATGCATCGAGGAGCTGTAGCGGGATCCACCCGTCACTTATTAAGTCCAATGCATTCCTCATATGAACAGGTTAAAACATATCATAAACCATAACATAATTGTATCACATAAAACATGCAAAAAGGAAACATAAAATTTCCACATTTCAATCACAAGATATCAATACAACACATTGATATAATAAAAACTCTTTCAAAACCATTTTCAATACCAAAATAGAGGAAAGTTAAAACTTTGTATTTATTTTTCATTAAAAAGGTGATGGCTTATAGAGGAATCCAAAACTAAAATAATGGTCACGGCGGCGGAGAATTTATTGTCACCGCATATGTACGGAAAGAAAAACATTCCCTTTTTGTCGTTTAGTAAAACACTTCATATAAAAAAGATTCCTTTTGAATAAACGTAAAAGTCAAAGGGGTTTATACACCGTATAAAAGAAAGTTGTGTATAAAACCAAATATGTATCAATGAAAGGAGATTGAGACGAAGTCCTTAAAAAGATCATTTTTAAAATAAAATATATCTATTATGTGTATTCACTATAAGTACACACATAAAAAAGTACAAATACAATATTGGACATAATAATATCATGACATAATTTGAAAGTAGGAGATTAACCCAAAGAATGGAAATTGGGTTAAGAAATTCCCTTACCTCGTGTCCGACTTGACTTGATCGTTCCTTAACCTCCTGAATAATAAACTAGAGTTAATTTCTATTTACTTAAGAACATTTCTCATGTTCATTATTCCTTTTATATCACTTATTACCATGTTATGAACATTATGTAATTGTTTAAGTTTATAACGGTCGTTTTGTCGATCTTTGGTACTTGAGTCGACAATAAACTTCTTATAATTACAAGTTGTTCATGTGGTGAAATATCCAATATATCCAGAATTATATTCATGATTTTGATATCATATATATCATATATATCCAGTATATACATTCATTCATAATATTACGTAACATTTAGAGGTAAGAAATGAAATGCACCGTTCATGGAGACGGTAAGTCCAACGTACGCATGAACGCCACTTTCATTTCTATTTCGTATTTAATGGAATGAAATCATAATGATATAAATGTATAATATAATTCCAGTATAATATAGTGTATAATACCATTTACTCCATCCTTTATACATCCCACATATGGTATTAACGATTCAAATCACTTTGAGGGGGCGGTAGTTCGCACTTCCTAAAATGAAAATATCGCATTTACCCATAATGGAAACCATAAAGGTATGCCATAAATGAAAAATACAAAATCATAAGGAAAACAAAAACATAATATATATCATATATAAAAATAGTTTCATCATAATGTCCACCATTAGAGGTGTTATATGAGTGTTAAACAATCATCGTTTCGTGAGGAAAAAATTCGCCATCCACAGAAACAGTATGTTCTTTAACCATTAGATGTAGGGGTGTGTAAGTGTATCTCGAATAAATTTTAGAAAAACATCCTAGTATATTTAGGATACTGGTGTTGTTACAAAAGAAATCAATAAAAAGAGTTTAGGGGGTTGGAGAAGCAAAATAAAACATTAGAACACAAGAGAAAAAACTACCTTTAAAACAGGTATCTCTTTTTGGATTTGAGCCAAAGGCTTCCTTGGGAAGAATTCTGCCCAAATTGAGGCTTCTAGGAGTAAGAGAGGGATGTTGGGAGAGTATTTGGGCAGTGTTTGTCCGAGCAAAATGTCTTGAAAGTGTGAGTAAGGTGGTAGTGGTGGGGGCCTTTTATTAGTGGAGAGGAGGGGAACTCTTTGAAAGTAAAGAAAAGTCACTTTATATTAAAATGGTATTCGGATTTAAGAGGTCCCACATTGATATAATTCAAGGATAAGGTGATAAGGGTTCTAAATCCACCCATCCAATATGTTTTGGACATGTGTAGGTCTTAGATATTACATTATCTTTCCATTTTATTTAAATCATTAAATAATGAGGTCATTGCTGCATCATCATGATGTCATAAATAATTTAATTTATTCAATGTCTAAAAATTATAAAAAAAATACTATGATGTAAGAAATCTTTTTATATTTCCAATGACTATTTATAGTAAAAAATATGACTTATATAACCCCATGTAAAAATTGTTTTAGTAAAACATTTCATGTTTGTGTCATTTTTTACTATAACATTAAATAAAAGGTATTTATGTCATTTTCCAACTAAAGTGGCTCCATGGGGTCCCCAAGTTGACCCATGGATTTTCTTGGTCGGCCATGGCACATACAATGAGGGTAGAACATGTTTCAAGCTCATCTCATATTATTAAAACATTATTTTTACCTTAAACTACACTAATTACCTCTCATCGCGATTAAGAACTTAAAAGTTACTATTAACAAAAAACTATTTTAATCTGATTGAACCACATTTTACTTCTTAATTACAACCATGTATGTCAGATTTTTGAAATTCAAAACACAGAATTGGTAAAATTTTATTTAAATGAAATATCAGTTTTTATAAGTACCACTTAGTGTTTTCACTATTCATCAAAAATTGAAGTTTTTCAGAAAAATCCCAAAAATTCACCCTAAGCTATATATGATATTCCGATTTCAGAAATGATGTATATTTTAAAAAATTCCAAACACATAAGTTTCATTAATTAATTTTATAATTAATTCCCATTGTCACAACAAATAGCGTGTTTTTAAGAAACAATTTATATCAAAAGATTGACAATTGTTCATGCCCAATTTCAATGTTAAATTAATTCTAATGACCACCAATGGATAAAATAGTAAAATTATATTCTAATTATACTTTAAAACCACTCAATAGTATAATTTATCAGTAAAAATTATTTTTATTAAAAAAATTTTGTTTAAGTATTTTTCACTATTCATAAAAAAATTGGAAGTTCTCAGAAAAATACCAAAAATTCAACATAGGCTAATTTCGATATTACAAATACAAAAATGAAGTACATTTTGAAATATAAAATTTCTATAATTTTAAAAAGTGGTTAATACTATTCATAACGTCTACTTTGATTAGTCGTAGTGTGTTAGAACTTGAAATTGCGTATAATGCAAGCTATTGCATTATTGAAAGAGAGGCGTATAGTGGAAGCTCAGGGTGTTACATTCTCCCCTCCTTCAATAAATTGCGTCCTCGCAATTTGAAAATGTTCTTCGAAAATAAAAGGTTGAAAATAGAAAATACCTTTGTGGAAACCCACATCGGAAATAAGGTTAATAAAAATATAACATTAAAAGAAAGAAAGAGAAGTACAAAGGTCACCCGAGATAGCCCATACTAGGATTCTATGAAAATATGGATATGGAGGAGAAATAAACCATCAAGGTCTGATGGAGAGTTTTAGAAAACAGGATTAGGAAAAATTTAACCATAAGAAAGTCACAAACTTGTGATTGGTTGAACGATCATTGAATCCCAAATTGGAAAAGTCAACCAGCAACATTTTTGTTTTAAGTTACCTTCTATAAAGTTGAGGAATTTATTTAGGAGATTTACTAAGAACTTATGTGAATATACATACTTGTCATTTAGACTTTCATTCTTTAATAAATTTTTACCACAAACCCATCATTCACTCTAAAAGGTAATAGAACTCAAAAATATTCTATTTATCCTAATTGTACAAAGTTAAATATATTAACACAGACCATTTAAATTAGGAAAAATATTTTTTAATAACCAGGGACTTCTTGTAGGCCAGTGCTAGGAAATAAAGGCTTGTCGCACTATGGTTGTGGGTTCGATTCCTGCAGCTTTGTCCGACACGACGGTTTATGCCCCACCCTGCAGGTTGTCCTTTTCCTAAAACTATAGTATTATAATATTGCAAAAATAATCTTCATTAATGTTTTAACCATAAACAATACTATCCAAAGATCAACTTAATCCATTACAACCTTTATAGTTATCCAAAATACCTCTGTCCAGACCTTCTCTAAAAGGTCTCATAAATTCCAAAAATCAATTGTATCATCAGATTCCTCAAACAAGGTAAAGTTTCTCTTATTGTCACATACAATAATATGATTACCTTCATCATATTAAAACCTTAATGAAATCAACATGTACTTCAGTACAATCCTTATATATATATCACATTATTCTAATAACCAGAATATAATCCTTGAGTCCAAAGGCACAAATACATTAATTATTCTGCTTAAACTGTAGTAACAACATAAGATTGTCCTTGATCCCTTGGCCTTTTCTGAGGTAAGTTTCCCTGACGCTTAGGACATTAATTTGCATAATGCCCCATTTCCCTACAATTGTAGCATTCAACATTGATAGCGTCTTTCTTTCCCTTGCAATCACGAGCCTGGTGACCTTTTTCTCCACATTTGTAACAAACTCTCATTCCTTTTAGACAAGTACCAGGGTGATTCTTCCCACAATTATCACATAATGGAAAATCCTTCTTTCCCTTTTTCCCTTTATCTGTCTCTTGTTCCACAGTTCTCTTCTTCTCTTGCTTTACTTTATTGTCATAAGATTTAGAGAATTCCTTTTTTGTCTTGATAGCACATGAGACAATGTCTTCATATGAAGAGAAGGTTTGTGACACTAATGCTCGACGAAGAAATGGTTTTAACCCATCAAAGAAACGATCAATATTACTTCTTGGGTTACATATATAATCTGCAGAATGTCTCGCTATCCTTGTAAAGTTAGCCTCAATCTTTGAGACATTCTCATCCTCCTTCTGCCTCAGACTCAGAAATTGCCTTTCCATATCTACTCGATGGTCATGTGGAAAGTATTTTTCTAAGAAAATTTCCTTAAACACCCTCCATTCCATACTTGATACTTCTTAATCTTCCATTGTGTTTTGAATCAGTGACCACCATTGATCGGCATCTCCAGTGAGGCGGTAAACTGCCATGATAACCTTCTCCCTTTCGCTACTCCCTAAGGCATGGAATATTTTCTCTAAGGAGTTTATCCATTGATTAGATACTAATGGATTTGTACCCCCATTTAATGTTGGCGGTTGTTGCCTCATGAAGCGGTCTAACATTGATCCTCCACGTTGCGGATCAGGGTGATCCATACGAGTAAGGTTATTATTCATAACCTGAGTGAGTTGTCCCAGTATGGTAATAAGTTGATCAGCACCAGTTGTATCTCTAGATCCACAATAATTATCTTGAGTAGGAGGGAAATCCATACAAGGAGTGCGTGCATTGATACGGCTTCCATTCCTTCCACTAGGCGCCATTTCTAAAAAATGGCATAAACTAGATTAGTTTATGAATCAAAATACATAATTCCATACTTGTAAAATACTTAACATAAATTGAACTATTTATGGACATAATCCATAATCATAAAAAAAATTTCTTTGAGGAATTATATACTCATAACCCTTCATAGTGTTTTATAATGAAAACGAGAATTATCATAAGCATATCCACTGGGAGTGTCGTAACCAAGAGTGCAGCAAGGCCCGTTGTCGTGCACCAGTTCCTGTTCGAGTCTCGCTCAAAGCGGTGTTTTTGGGATTAACCCCTAGGTACATATGTGCCAGAGCCACCTCTACCTGCTCGTATCCAGACAGGGATGTATTGCTCGGAAAACTCACAAAACTCTATAATACCAAATTTCTAGGAAGTTCTTCCATACTAATCCTCAAAGTCTATCTTCGGGCTATGTGCTCTAATCATAGTTTATCTAAATCTAGCTTTTAAGGTTATTACTAAACTGCCTCTGATACCAACTGTAACGCCCCGACCCCAGTTTCCCAGATTCGGTGCATTACATTGTAACATTGGCATGATCACAAAAGATCAAGTCTTTAAAGACCGATTAGTTTAGTAGCCTTGGAAACACTAGATACATTCGTAAACGTTACATTACATCACAAAGTGAAAAACTACAATAACATAGTCTCCATTTTCCTCACTCATATCCCCTTCAGACAATCCATGTAGGTCATTCGCATAATACTTCGTCACATCTTGGTAAAATTAAAACATTGAAAGGGGTGAGCTCAGATGCTCAGTAAGGATAACAATATAGCGGAAGATTTCATAAATAAACATAAACATTTAAGGCAATGTATAACTAAAACAAATGCCTTTTAAACATGAACTTCAACATAATATGGCAGAAGTAAAATGAGATAATTCCATTTACTTATTCACATGGATATTCTACGGGTCGAATAATCACATGCAATATCAATAACCACATTCATAATGATGGAATGAATAATGCCAGACTATCATAACCACGTAGCCAAGGCCTCGTGCCAATACTACAAATAAGATTTTGTCAAGGCATCTTTCCAAGACACTAGTTTGTATCATGAGACCTACCGATGCATCGAGGAGCTGTAGTGGGCTCCACCCATCACTTATTAAGTCCAATGCATTTCTCATATAAACAGGTTTAAACATATCATAAATCATAACATAATCGTATCACATAAAACATGCATAAAGGAAACATAACATTTCCACATTTCAATCACAAGATATCAATACAACACATTGATATAATAAAAACTCTTTCAAAACCATTTTCAATACCAAAATAGAAGAATGTTAAATCTTTGTATATATTTTTAATTAAAAAAATGTGATGGCTTGTAGAGGTAGCCGAAACTAAAATAATGGCCACGACGGCGGAGAAGTCATTATTGCTGCATATGTACGGAAAGAAAAACATTCCCTTTTTGTCATTTAGTAAAATGCTTCGTATAAAAAAGATTCCTTTTGAATAAACGTAAAAGTCAAAGGGGGATATACACCGTATAAAAGATAGTTGTTTGTAAAACCAATTATGCCTCAATGAAAGGAGATTGAGACGAAGTCCTTAAAAATATCATTTTTAAAATAAAATAGATCTATTATGTGTATTCACTATAAGTAGACTCATAAGAAAGTACAAATACAAGATTGGACATAATAATATCATGACATAATTTGAAAGTTGGAGATTAACCCAAAGAATGGAAATTGGGTTAAGAAATTCCCTTACCTCATGTCCGACTTGACTTGATCGTTCTTTAACCTCCTGAATAATAAAATACAGTTAATTTCTATTTACTTAAGAACATTTTTCATGTTAATTATTCCTTTTATATCGCTTATTACCATGTCATGAACATTATGTAATTATTTAAGTTTATAACGGTCGTTTTGTCGATCTTTGGTACTTGAGTAAACAATAAACTTCTTATAATTACAAGTTGTTCATGTGGTGAAATATCCATTATATCTAGAATTATATTCATTATTTAGATATCATATATATCATATATATCTAGTATATACATTCATTCATAATATTACGTAACATTTAGAGGTAAGAAATGAAATGCATTGTTCATGGAGACGGTAAGCCGTACGTACGCATGAACACCACTTTCATTTCTATTTCGTATTTAATGGAATGAAATCATAATGATATAAATGTATAATATAATTCCAGTATAATATAGTGTATAATACCATTTACTCCATCCTTTATACATCCCACATATGGTATTAACGATTCAAATCACTTTGAGGGTGCGGTAGTCCGCACTTCCTAAAATGAAAATATCGCGTTTACCAATAATGGAAACCATAAAGGTATTCCATAAATGAAAAATACAAAATAATAAGGAAAAAAAACATAATATATATCATATATAAAAATAGTTTCATCATAATGGCCACCATTAGAGGTGTTATATGAGTGTTGAACAATCATCGTTTCGTGAGACAAAAATTCACCATCCACAGAAACAATATGTTCTTTAACCATTAAATGAAGGTGTGTGTAAGTGTAGCTCGAATACTTCTTATAAAAACATACTAGTATATTAGGGATACTGGTTTTGTTACAAAAGAAATCAATAAAAAGATTTTAGGTGGTTGGAGAATCAAAATAAAACATAAAAACACAAGAGAAAACACTTTCTTTAAAACGAGTAACTCTTTTTTGATTTGAGCCAAAGGCTTCCTTGGGAAGAATTCTGCCCAAAGTGAGGCTTCTAGAAGTAAGAGAGGGAATTTGGGAGAGTATTTGGGAAGATTTTGTCCGATCCAAATGGCTTGAAAGTGTGATTAAGGTGGTAGTGGTGGGGGCCTTTTATAAGTGGAGAGGAGGGGCACTCTTGGAAAGTAAAGAAAAGTCCCTTTATTTTAAAATGGTATTCGGATTTATGAGGTCCCACATTGATCTAATTATAGGATAAGGTGATAAGGGTTCGAAATCCACCCATACAATAGGTTTTGGACATGTGTAGGTCTTAGCTATTACATTATCTTTCCATTTTATTTAATTCGTTAAATAATGAGGTCATCGCTGCATCATCATGATGTCATAAATAATTTAATTTATTTAATGTCTAAAAATTATAAAAAAGATACTATGATGTAGGAAATATTTTTAGTTTTCCAATGACTATTTATAGTCAAATATATGACTTGTATAACCCCATGTAAAAATTGTTTTAGTAAAATATTTAATGTTTGTGTCATTTTTTACTTTAACATTAAATAAAAGGTATTTATGTCATTTTCCAACTAAAGTGGCTCCATGGGGTCCCCAAGTTGACCCATGGATTGTCTTGGTCGGCCATGACACATCCAATGAGGGTAGTACATGTTTCAAGCTCATCTAATTTTATTAAAACATTATTTTTACCTTAAACTACACTAATTATCTCTAATCGCGATTAAGAACTTAAAAGTTACTATTCACAAAAAAATTATTTTAATCTACTTAAACCACATTTTACTTCTTAATGACAACCATGTACGTCGGATTTTTGAAATTCAAAACACAAAATTGGTAAAATTTCATTTAAACGAAAAATCAGTTTTTATAATTACCACTCAGTGGTTTCACTATTCATCAAAAATTGATGTTTTTCAGAAAAATCCCAAAAATTAACCCTAAGCTATATTTGATATTCCGATTTCAAAAATGATGTCTATTTTAAAAAATTCCAAACATATAAGTTGCGTTAATTAATTTTATAATTAATTCTCGTTGTCACAACAAATAGCGTGTTTTTAAGAAACAATTTATATCAAAAGATTGACAATTGTTCATGCCCAATTTCAATGTTAAATTAATTCTAATGACCACCACTGGATAAAATAGTAAAAATATATTTTAATTATACTTTAAAATCACTCAATATTATAATTTATCACTATAAATTATTTTGATTAAAAAAGTTGTTTTTAAGTATTTTTCACTATTCATAAAAATTTGGAAGTTCTCAGAAAAATATCAAAAATTCAACATAGGCTAATTTCGATATTACGAATACAAAAATGAAGTCCATTTTGAAATATAAATTTTCTATAATTTTAAAAGGTGGTTAATACTATTCATAACGGCTAATTTGATTAGTCGCGGTGTGTTAGAACTCGAACTTGTGTACAATGCAAGCTATTGCATTATTGAAAGAGAGGTGTATCGTGGACACTCGGGGTGTTACACATATCCAAGGGTCATGATACCTTCTGGGTGATCACTGACTGACACAAAATGTAGACCCACTTCCTTCCAATCAATGATCAGAGTTCAGTATAAAGATTGGGATGCATCAACAAGCAGGAGGTGGTTAGACTTCATATAGTTCCATCTACGATCATCTAAGATCATGATGTGTGTTTCACACCCCAGTTGTTTAATGGATTACATGTGGTTTTTGGGAATTAGTTGCACTTTGGAAAATCATTTCATTACCATATGGACTTCCAAATAAAGAGGACCATTTAGTTTCTTGAGAAAATGCTATGATATTTCATCCTAGATGTTGGACATACTTCGGTGGATCTCCTACCACTAGTGGAGTTTGCATACAACAATAACATTCACTCCACCATTGGAATGGAATAGTCCAAGGCCTTGTATGGGAGACCATTTAGTTCACCACTATTTTGTAATAACCCATGGGAGATAGTACCCATGGGTCCATAGTTGGTTCGGGCTACCACCGAGAAGGTACAGACAATCCAAGAGTGGATGAGGATGGCACAAAAATGACAGGAGTCATATGCTAATAAGAGATGGAGGCATCAGGAGTTTGAGGAGGGAGACCATGTGTTCCTTCAGGTCTCACCACAACGTGGATTTCATAGATTTGGATTGGGTGGTAATTTGTCACTGAGATACATCATCCCTTTGCAAATTCTAGGAAGAGATGGTGAGGTGGCATACCACCTAGATCTACTGCTATAGTTTTAAATGGTGCATGATTTCTTCCACATTTTGTAGTTGAGGAGGTATCTGCAAGATCCATTTCAATTCCTAAACTGGGGAATATTGTACCTTGATGAAGGGGATACATTTGGGGAGTACCTGGTAGAGATTGATGATCAATAGGAGTTTATCCTTCATGGGTAGTCGATTCCTCTTGTTTTTATTCTGTGGTAGCATGGAATTCTTCAATGAGAACTTGGGAGTGGCAGGCTCCGATTTTTGCTCAGTCGATATTCTTTTTGTCAAGTAACCCTTGTTTTGGATTACAGGGATGTAAATCCCAAAGTCAAATAGATTTTACTAAATTATAGTTTGTTTCTAGTTCTATTTTTATAAATTAATTATGAAACTTTCAAGACAAGGTGCTATGATGGCATGAGATTCTGAGACCCACTGTGCCCGAAATGATTCTGCGAAAATGATATGTTGTTAATAAATCATGTTTGTAGTTTCTTTTTTAAATGGTAATAAATTCTAAATGGGTGGGAATATCAAAAATCTAAGAGCACCATTATACTAAGATAAACAACTTTACCTTAGGCGGGGTCTAACATTGACTAGCGCGAGATGACTGTGAAAGTTATAAATTTGATGTAACCATAATTAAAATATTTTAATAAATATATTTTATTTGACAGATTGGACTTTTCCTTTTTAATGAATGCTTTTCTAGGAATTCATGGATATCCCCATAACCCTAGAATTCATCTATGTCATGGAAGAAAAATCTCTTGAAATGAACACTAGAGGATCAAGGATCGTCAAGGACACAAACATCATTTATTTTTCCACAACTGATCCAACCATGTGGTAGGGAATTTAATATCTTCATGATTTTTCTTCCACATTCACAGATTAAAATGAAAAACATAAACAAACCTAAAAATAGTTTGATCTTTGGTTCATCTATTATTTCAGGATGGATAAATTGATTTGGGGATTAAAATGGGAGATACAAATTTGTGATTATCTATTATTGTTCTTTTTTAAACCCATCAACATGAATAAATCAAGGCCGCCACAAAAAAGTCCAAGATCTATTCCACGTGCATTCTTTGTAACTTTTCTCTCACCTCAACCACTCACGTTCTTCATGAATTATTTTAATGTTCTTTGCCATCTCTCAGTTCCATTGAAAACATTTGTGAGCAATCCAAATTGAGGACTGATTCTGTTACAGCACAGCCAAGGTTAGATGACAGTGCAAGGTGGTAGTAGACGGAGGTGTCACCTCTTGTAGGTTCAGGTAGAGTGAAATAGGGTAACAATACTAATTGGGTGGCCGGTAGTGGAGGAAGCATCGAATCAACATGGGAGGTCTATCCAAGTGGAGCATGATAGGATGGGCCATCAGTGGGTTCCCAATGACAGTAGTGAGACCTGGTCCAAGAGGGACCATATTAGAGAGAGATCGTGGCAGCTGAGGTAGTGGGACGTGACTAGGGTCATGGTAGGAGGATGAAGCAGCGACAACGGGATGCGGCTCGAAGCCACATGGATCTGAGGCGGTGATTGAATGGTGGCCATTGGTATGTGGGGTGTGATGTGGTATCCACAAAGTCTGGGAAGACTGTATGGACTAGGGGGTGCAACCGGGGTAGGCCCTGTTTGGTGAAGTAAATTGGACCACAATGTGGGTCAAACCAGGTATGTCAGTCCACCCATGCAGCCCAATGATCAGGAACCAATGGCCATGCCAAATGGGCCCAACCTTTTGGTCCATCCAGACTAGCTCATTGGCCCAATGGGACGCACCAAACAGGCCAATGTAGAAGGATTAGCTAGTCCGGCCTGGATCGAACTGAGTCATGTTGAATGGGGTCAGGTATGTTTTCTACGATCTTGCCGAGACCGAAACCAGGATGGACCTTCTTAGAAACACTACTGAAACATTCAAACTGAGATCCTATTTTAATATTAGTTTTTGGTATTGGTGCCCTTGATATGTGATGGTAATTTTTATTATAGTAAGCTAGTTTTTTTGGAAGTTGGATTACTTCCTAATTAATTGAGACGTAGTTTATTCTTGATCAAGCATGCTAGGAGCTGAATCATGCAGCTTGTTGTGAATATGTGATCTTAGTGACTACCTGACTTGGTGATGTATGGCCCATCGATTCTCTATACTCCATCGATGCTCCATACACTATTGGCCCTTTTTGATCCATCAATTTCTGGGTGCCATCTTCGCATCGTGCACCATCGATTCTCTATGCCCCCATCAATGTTATGTTTTTCATGTATACTATGTACTCCATCGATGTTATATGTTTCATCGATGATCTGTGTTTCATCAACGCTATTTGTACCATCAATGCACCATGCACCATCGACGTTCGGTGTTCCATAGATGCTCCATGAACCATTGACACGCCATATGCCATCGACGCTCTGTGCGCCATTGATGCCCCCTGTCCATCTATCCTACATGTGCCATTGAATATCTATGCGCCATCAAAATTCCATGCACCATTGACACATTGTACTCCATCGACGCTTTGTGCACCATTGACGCACTACGCACTATTGACACTTCTTGTTTCATAGAGACTGAGAAATCTATGGACTACAACTAGGAATCCTTCTCTTCAAGATTTATACTTATACATATTTCAAATAACTATATATAGTATACTTCGTTTGTTTAATTTATGGTGTACTTGGTTCATTTCCATTGTGGAATAATTCACGTATTTATTAGTGGTATTAACATTGTGGTTTCGGGGTGTCCTACTGAGTATTGTTTTACACACCCATGAATGGGCTTTTACCGCATGTGTCGTGTCATGTGCAATCGATCAAATTTTTGAAGAAGTCCTAGATGAACCATGACTAGGTGGTGCTTAGAGTTATCAGATGAGAGAGGTGTGTTTATATGGCTTCAGGCAGCGTTCTTACACCTACCCATCATGTAGGGTTTTTTGCGTATGAGTTTCTAGAACTTGTGAATTCACATAGGTGGACTTTTTATTTTTGTAGTCTTGTATTCTTGCGATGTTAACTTTCTAATTTTTCTATTATTGTACACTATGGTTGGTATCCTGGTGTTTGTATGCATTATTTACTTATTGTTTTTACATTCAATAATTTTAGGCATATAAATGTGTGCATGTGTACTGGTACATAAGAAAATACATCCCATTTGATGGATATGCCGACATGGTGCTAGTTTCTATCCCATGGACTATGAAAGGCGATCTTGGAGTAGTCCTAGCACGGGCCCCTATCGGTTTGGTTGTGAAAAATTTATCCCTAAACCACTCCAAAAGCCCAAATATTTTCCCAATCACTCTTTTTGAAGTTGAAATTATGCTCACCTTTTTTAAAAAAATGAAAATAATATTTTTTTAAAATCCATTTTCAATTTTTCAAACATTATATAACATAAATCAATTTTACCATTTTATCTCAAAAATGTGAAAAATAATTATTATGTATCATGTGAAAATTTTCAATAAACTGCATCAAAATCAATGAAATTATTATGTGAACTTATATATTCTAATCATTTTAAAAAATTAATTCCTTTTAAAATACCATTTTAAAAAAATCCAAATTAATTAATATAGTATCAAAATTCATTAAAACATGTAATTCGACAAAATACAATCATTGTGGTATGATCTAACTCTATAAATAAATTATAATATTATCCATTAAAACATGGATTTTCAACATAAAAATATTCTAAATAAAAAAATTAAATAACCCATGATTCATAGTGTCTAATTTAATTAAATCCCCACTAATATATGTTAATGTAAATGTTAAATATATATTTTTGACATTAAATTAACTATAAACAAATGTTAAGTAACTATAATATCATTCTTGGTTTTTATTAAGTTGATTACATTACAATACTACATTTTTGATCCTTAATAAATCTATAAATAATCTATCTCAAACACATGAATAATATGTATTATCTACTTGATTCAATATGATGCATGATATTGTAAAAAATATAATGATATGACAAAATATAATAAAAATTAACCATGTAGGTCACACAAGTTCATATATCCCTTCTAAATTGACCTTACTATATGACTATTATATGAGGACATATTTATATATTGCTTCTCAATTCTTGACACACCTATATCTATTTTAATAATATCAAAAATAATATAAAATATTTAAAATAAAGTCTTTTATATCATTTTTTTAATAACCCACCTTGGTAATATACCTTGCTTACCAAGGAATAACTTTAATGTCCTTAATAATGACTCTTAATCGCCCGATATTGATGATTGGAACTGAGATTTTAATTATAACTGTTAGGGGTTGTTTTTACTCTATAAAAACTAAACTCCTTATGATTTGATTATACTAAAAAAACAACTATAGGTAACTGTGATCTAGACATACCAAAGCTTGTTTGAAAAAAAACAACATTGTATTAATTAATTTTAGTTAGTACTAAATCCTAAGTATAAAAAATATAATAGAAACATAATCCACTAGGAATTTAAAAACAATTTAACATTCTAAATGTAACGTATGTACTATAGTGCTTTTAATACTCAATATTTTAACAAATAAAATCCATAGAACAATGGTTTATAGTGGTAATGTGATAGTCATAAAAATAAAACAAAATAAAAGTAATAAAATATAGTCCAAAAGTATTCAATCAAATTCCACATATATTCATTCAATCCACACAAAATGTCCCTAAAAACTGTATATAAATAATAAATGTATATGTGGAAAATGATTACATATATTGTTAGTATAAATAACTCTGTAGGATAACTAAAAATTCCCATGAACAATCCCAAAAGAAAATATGAATTCATGGGAAAAAATTAATTTCAAAATAAAAAACAATACATTAAATTAAATGAAAATATAATTGATTGTTAGGTCATGTCTATTTTTATTAATAGGCAATAAAAAATACCAACCAAGTGTGATTTATGGCCTATAATGATTTTAATAACTTGTTGAGGGTAAAATCCCCATGAGTCAAACTCAAATAAAAACTAAAATGTTGTAAATCCTTAATTATCATATCCATAGGAAAAATAATGGCTTCTAACTTTGAAAAAATTCTCAGTATTATACCATGAAGGAAAATACTAATGGGAGAATCTTCCATAATCATACACTAAGAGAATAAGTGTCCCAATAATATAGATATCCTCATCATTAATTACTCAAGAAGGTAAAATAACACCATTATAATCATGCCATATAAATGGTAGTTAACCAAGTGACTGTAATGGTTAACAATCCACAATTCCTACAATCCCTAATATAGTGGAACTCTTGCAGACCACATCACTGGTTATGGGTCCTAACCCATTAAAAGGGTTATAATATAACAATATAGTGACCATGTTTCACTGAATAATTACCTTAATAATTAACTTTCATACCTACCACTAATTCTCTAAGTCAATATAATATTTTGTGTATGGAATGTGTAGGAAAATTGTCATAAAATTACATTATAAGAGCATCCCATATTGAATAAATTTTTTATCAAATGTTAATATATTAGGACAATTATATATGATTGTAATTATATCCAAAAAATATTATAATAAACTGAACATATTAAAATCTAATCAATTAACCAGTTATATATCATGAAAATATATATTTTCAAATATTTATATGAAATTAACAAGCCAAATACAAAATAAACCTTGTAATAACCACTTTCCTTTTTTAGAAATAAATTCCATATTCATTGATTCACTCATTGTAAACATTTATATAACATAGGCTAGTGATTACTTAATTTTTTAGAAATATTTTATATAATATATTTTTTTCACTTATACTTGATTTATTTTGGGCTGTTTTTTTATAAATTATGATCAATGATATTTTTAAAAAAATTATAAATTCACATTTTATCAACATAAAAGTTAGATTAATCAATTTATTAATTATTGAAATTAATTTTAATGACCACAAATTTATTTTAAATAACATTTATCAAATTCAAGATGATGGAACACTGGTCAATCCTAGAGATATTCGTAAATCATGTTAAAATACAGGGATTCATAGTTATTTAAGAGTAACTTTTTTTTAAAATTATTTACATGAAAATAATTCCTTAGAACATAATGTATTTATTTAGTTAAAACAATTATTTAATTAATTTTCATATCCATACAATTAAGAGTAAATAATTTCCATATGAGTTATAAAAGATTGAATAGTTTTCTAAAAAGTTTAAGTAATGGCCTTTTTACATAAGATTATATATCTTTTCTAGTACCCCATTTAAGATATTTTTCTTCATAGAACAATTTAGGTATTAATATATAAAAATATTAAATATTTTTGTAAGAGAATTAATTTTTTTATTAAAATATATAATATTGAAATGTTGATGGAAGGAAAAGGACTTTTGGTTTATATAAAACCATGTTAATATTTTTATAATATATTTTTTACCAAATTTATTATGTTTTAATAATGTATACGAATGTAAAAGATCCTTAGAGATAAGAATTTTCACACGTATTATGGGATTCGTATTTAAAATAAGATGAAATGAAGATCTAATAATCAAGAAGAAACAAGTATATATGCAATGGATTAGAAAATGGTGATACACATAGAGTCATCCTAGTGATAAAAGGATTTGGATTACAATAATAATTGTATAAAACTAAATGATAAAATGATATGAATGATTGTAACTATTTGGAAAGGATATAATCACTTTGGAATATATGGATTAGAAGTGGGAGGTCCTAAATTCCAAGATGAAAAATTCAATAATATCATTTAACCCATTTATTTTTTTATTTATCATTGGTTTTTATGTATTTATAGTGGGGGATGAAGGTGATGTAACTATATAGAGTTTTGAATTTTTTGGAACCAAGATTTTTTATTCAATATCTTGTGCATAAAACTCTAATTGTAATTGAAATAGTAATATAAACATAGCATAAAGGTGGATGCACAAAACCAGAAGACTAAGGCATGTACTAGAGTATCATACACTAACATGTAAGGGATGGAATTTCTAAGGATTTCGATGACATCATAATAATAGAACATTGATATTGATTACAAATTCTAAAGGAAAAAAGTAACCTTATAGGGACTATTAATTTTAGAAGTAATTCTAAGATGAATATGAGAGGGTGATTTTTAGAATAGATGATGTTGGTAAAAAAATTATTTTATAAACTCAACTTATATACTTTATATTGTTTAGTTACTACATACATCTTCCCACTCCATTATTATAAATCCAACTACAAATTCCTTTTTATATATTTTTTAATAGTATATCAATATAGATAATGATAAAATTACTAAAAATATTTACATTCCATCCATGATGCACAAATACAACCTATTAATTAATATTTTCATTCATTATACATAAGTGACTTAGCATAATAAACTTTTGTGAGTACCTAGGAGGATGACATGGTATCATTCTTGTTAATTTTCCACAATGAACCTGTATAATTTTATTGATTGTGTTGTTTACATTATACACATACATTATTCTTGTTTTGGGACTATTATCTAGGTTATGAATATTAAACCACTTATTTTTTTAATAAAAAAATTTAAATCCAAAATATAAAATAAATATTTTATATTGGAATTTATAGAATATAAATATTCATAAACTTTGATTTTTCATTATTGATATTGGAATTTCATATGTATTATATGTTTACTGTAATATCATTGAGTACTGATCTAATTAAATTTATCCCTGAAATAAAGAGATACATTGATTAATGTTTTGAAATAACCAAATAGATATGAATGAGATCATCTTATGAGAATACAAACAAAAAATGGAGTTCTCAAATTTCTCAATTTTTTCATATATAATGAACAAGGATCTATGAGGGTCAAATATATTCATGTTCTAAGAGTGTTTGGTAATTCATATTATATCATATTAATACCAAATTCTAGTAATTGTGAATTGAAATATCACTTTTATTCGTGTATTTCTGCATTAAATGGTAATTCAATAGAGGATACATTGAAGTTTATCATGTATTTCTTGATAACAGTTCAATATGTACCTTTTAATTGAGTTTTATAAGAATACTTGAGGTTGAGATGTTTTTTTACAAAATGAATGGAATATAAATAAATTATATCTTATAATAATAGAAGGATTAAATAGATCCTAGAAATATATTTATTATTCTTTTATCAAAAGTTTTTTTCTGAATCAATGAATTGTTGATCCAAGGGTAATATTATATTCTTTTAGGGAAAAGGGTAATAGACCATTTCAAGTGTCTTATGAGAGATTCAAAAGTTATTATTAGCATCATACCCACCTCTAATTTAAAACATATGTATTGATTTAATTTTTCTATAAAGGATTGAATGTTATGGGCTGAAATATAATAGATTATACTATAGGAGTAAAATATGAAAGAAGACTAATGAATTGAAAAAACACTATCAATATACTTACCATAAACACATATAAAACTTCATTAAGAGAGAGAACAGTTATAATGAATAAGATCATAATTGCAGATGATGTGACTTGACATATTGTTGATCTTCAAAGACAATTATAGAAATTGATTTCAAAAACTAACGGAAATAAGGATAAATGTAAATATTATGGGATATAAGGACACATTTCTATAAATTCTATGAATTTTGATATGTCATCAATATAACCATCATTACATGTGGAGGAGATAAATTACATTAGAAATTTTAGAAAGAAACCAATAATAAATAATCCATTTGTATACACCTATAACCCAATATTTAATAATTATCCTAATTTATTTTGGAAGGAATAAGGAAATTTCAAACATGTTGGACTTTTTAAATTTCAAGGATATCAACAAACTAGATATCAAGATAATATATAACAAAATAATTTTTGGAATCAGTTTTCTACATAAACCCAATTTGATAAGGCACTACAATAATTCTATATTTATAAAAAAATTAAAAAATATTAATTACTGATTAATTAGTTTTTTTAAGTAAAAAAATAAAGAAATATCAATTATATATTTATTAAATTATGGTAATCAAGTAATTGAACACAATTTATAATTAAATTATTGGTAGTTAGATAAGAAAAACATCGTGAGAGATGAGGGAATGTTTTAAATTACCAGAGAAATAATTACTGAAGAATGAACATTCGTAATCAAAGAAAATTAGTGGGAAATTGGTTTATAGAAATAAATTAAAATTCCTTTAGGAGGACTCAAGAATGAAGAGAAATACAACATTCACATAGAGAAAAAAAGTTTTTGAGAAAGAAATAGTGGAATAGAAATAGTCTAAGGGTAAAATATGGGAAAATGTGACATTCACTAATAAATAATAGGAATGGTTTGGGTCTCTTATTACATTTCCCCCACTAGACCCAAATACATATAAAAATTGTGATAGTAATTTTAAGAAAATCATATTGTTATTCTAAAGTATTAACAAGGTATGGCCAATGAGCCTACACTCGACGGGTAAATTCTTTTTTTTGATATCTGAAAACCCCCGGATGAAATCCTAGTAGGGTTTGATTTCTGAGCTAAAGTAGAAGTACTATAGAAGTTACTATAGCAGGAACTTTGTGGTACTATTGTAGCTAAAAATATTCAAATAATTTGGGACTTCAGGACACATCTTTGTTTATACAGGTCTCATGGCATTTATTCAACCAAAGTCCCTCATGTCATGGGGCATTTATGCCATCCTAGGCCTTCAGTCCATTGGGTTTTTAGGTCACAAAGAACCAAGAAGATTCTCAGGAAGATCACATAGAAGGGTGACCTTGATGAGTACTTAGATAAATTAGCATCTAATGAAAAAAGTTAAACATATTAGAATGACCAGTGGGTATGAAAATTATAATCAGTACCTGGAACCATATAGTTATTTATCGAGAAATACTTTATCCATGGGAGGTGGGGACCTTGACACCTTCAATGATACAGATGTTATAGAGTGACATTTCTTTTGTTGTCAGGTCTTGGGATTTTGGGTCATATGTTATCCATTTTTCCTTGGGTATTCTGATCATGTAATGACCCTAGTACCTCTAGGAATATGGATCATGTAAGGGTTCCCCATCAACCCATAAAAGGGTCATTATCCAAAAATAAATAAATAAACATGAATGCTGTATCACCCCAAGATTTCATAGTGTGTTATTTCTTCAAAATAATTCAATAACATGCACTACACGCAACACCGAGTTCAAGTGTACCATGACTTACTAAACAAGTCGTTCAAAAGAGTTTATGAATAGTATTAACTAAATTTTAAACTTTATATAATACTAATAATTTTAGAATCCATATTATGAGTTTCTTATACATAATGTAAGAACAAATTCATTTTCAGTATTTCACTTTTACAAACTTTTAATAGTTAACCCTTTTTAAATCCAATATTTCAAACTTTTATATATTCAATTTGACTAAATAAATTTACTTTTTAGAATGGGGACATCAAATATTTACAATGAAACATCCCAACCTTCCACGGTACGTTTCCCTTTGAATAATGCAATGGCGTGCATTGTACACAACTTCGAGATTCTAACACACCACAACCAATCAAAGTAGCCGTTATGAATAGTAATACCTACTTTTTGAAATTTTATAAATTTAATCGTTCGAAATGGACTTGATTTTTGGATTTATGATATCAAAATTATATTTGGGTGAAATTTTGGTACTTTTCGGATAACTTTCATAATTTGATGAATAGTGAAAATTACTAAATTTTAATTAAAAAAACATTTTTATTCGAAATAATTAATCATGATAAATTATTAATTTGAGTGGTTTTAAAGTGTATTTAGAATATATTTTTACCATTTAATACAATTATGGTCATTGGATTTAATTTCACATTTAAACCAGACATAAACAAGTGTCAATCTTTTGATAGTTATTATCTCTTAAAAAGACGCTATTTGTTTTTACGACGGGAATTAATTTTTAAATTAATTAATGCAACTGATGTGTTATGAATTTGGTAAAATATACATCACTTTTGAATTCATAATATCAAATATAGCTGAGGTCTAATTTTTGGAATTTTTCTAGAAACATTCATTTTTTGATGAATAGTGAAACCACTAAGTGGTAGTTAAAAAACCAGATTTTTCATAAAACTGAATTTTACCACTTCTGTGAGTGGAATTTCAAAAATACGAGAGACATGGTTAATATCAAGGAGTAAAATTTGGTTCAATGAGATGAAAATAATTTTTTGCGAATAGTAACTTTTTACTTTTATTTACCACGGTTAAAAGTAAATAGGGTAATTAAGGGTAAAAATGATATTAATATTACCCTAACACATGTCCTAATTCTATTGGACAAGTGTATCTCGACAAAAAACAATCTTAGGAGTAAAATATTATCATTTAGGTCCTCTTGTATTTGATTAGGGAATTAATTATTACTTAATTCAAAGAAGAGTTAAAAGAGTTAAAATCAATTTTTATTTACTAAAACATTTTTAATATAGGGTTATACATAAGATAAATTTGATTGTAAATATTAATTAGAACGATAAAACTATTTCCTACATAATTTTATTTTATTTATATTTTTTAGACATTAAAAATTTTATTTTATTTATGACACAATGGTGATGTAATAATTACATAATTAATGAGAATTTAGAATAATTGATATTATAAATACCCAAATAAATGTAATTTGAGACTTTTTATAAATACCAATAATTTTATATGTCAATATGACATGTTAGGATTTATTTAATTAACTTTTTTCGAAATAATCATTCTGTTATTAGTTTTACAGAAATCAATTATTGAATAGTGTCAAAATTGACATAAAAGAGTTTTTAAAACAAATATTATATTATTAATTGATATTAAATTCCAAAAAATATACAGTTCGGCCAAGAGACGTATATCATGATATGTGTATCATTAATGGATCACTTGGGGGTCTCTTGGATGTATATAGTATGTTTATTAACCATATAATATAAAAATACAAAGAGACATTTTAAAAGTGAAACCAATTAACTAAGAGTTAATACTTAAATATAATGTTAATATAATGACCCAAACATGTCTAAATTCTATTGGTTGAGTGGTTTTCGACCCATCCCTACCTTAAACTTTAAATAATACTCTTTGGATCCATTAGAAACGGAATATTAAATTATTATAAAATAATATTTTTAGCTTTTCCAAAGGTGCCCCTCACCCGTATTATAAAAGGGCACTACCCCTCCTCACTAATTAACACATTCAAAGCCCTTTGGCTCAGCCAGAACCTGCCCAAATACTCTCTCAACATCCATTAATACAACCTAGAGGCCTTAGTTTGATCATAAAGCCAACCTAATGAGCCATTTTGATCAAATCAAAAGGAACAACTCGAAGAAGATGTAATGTTTTCACCACCCTTTTTCAAATTCATTTCTTCTTCAGCTTATTCTTTCTCTATTATTACCATTCTAAAATAATGAATCCAGTATATCCTATATACTGTAATGTTATTATAAATATGGTACAACCATATTCAGTATTCTATCTATCCTTTGAATGACATGTCACCATACGTGCGTACGTACGGCTTACCGTCTCCACGTCGTGGTGTAATTGTTATTCAATATATTATTATTTGGATGGGTATTATAATGATTTGTAATTAATTTAAATAATAAATATAAAATGATAATAATTCTTTATATATGATATACCATCCAATTATATATTATTTTAATATCAAAAGAATGATATTGTCGCCCGTGCGTACGTACGGACTGCCATCTCCACAAACGCGATGAGATTCATTCTCCATCGTATCCATTCAGTCTAATTCTCATTTTATGATTAATAATAGTATATAAGGACTTGATATAATTCTGGATATGATTAAGATACAACCTATCCATGACAAACACGGCTTACATAAAAAACATATAAAAGAAAAAGAGTAAGTTAACACCCAAAACAACGATAATACTAAGATATTATTAACAAATAAATATGAAAAGATCATATATGATATCATACTATTAGATATGATTCTTGTATAATTTAATAACAATTATTTCACCATTATACAGGAGGTTAACCTACCCCCAGAGAAGGAAAAGTACAAGGTAAGGGTTTATTTTACAATCTCTACATTATCCGAGGTTGTTTATACGTAATAATATACTGGGATCTCTTTATCATCCACATCCAAGTTTCTTGAAAGTGTATTTCAAAACATTCTTAATATTTTACATAATATGGGTTAAAGTCATTTATACCCTTGTTTGAATTTTTATAAGATTTTTTTAATGTAATCTTTCCGTCATTTTCCAAACAAGGTCCTTTTTAACCTTTGCGACAGAATTAAGGTAAGAATGTTTTTTTAACCAATATGGTGGGTACGACTATTTTCCGCCATTATAAAATTTTCAAAGCATACATTACAATATTATAAGGATATTTTCAAAGTAAATGTTTTATTTTATAATTATGTGACTTGTAAATGATTTCAAAATGAATATTTTTAGAATTTTTGAAAGGTACTCTTTATCAAAATCAGAATGTTAAACGTTTTAAAGATTTATCTTTCTAAATCTTTTTAATTAATGTCCATGTTTTGAAAATGATTTTAAGGATTTACTTATGTGGACATGAATGTTTTGAAATGGTATTTCTTTTCAAATGTTTCGAAGTGGTATGGGACACTTTGATTCAAAAATCTCTTTTAAATTACTTTCATAATAAATGTGTGACTTTTAAATGATTTAAAAAAAAGAGATATTTCTCTCAAATAGTTTTGATTTCATCCATGTCAAAATCCTTCGATGGATTTTAAGTTTATTTGATTTTAATTTATTATGATACAAAACTTCCATATTGTTTTGAATTTTTTGTGATGTGTTTGACTGTGGATGTGTTATTCCTATACCATTCGTGGTTTATGGATGAAGTATTTACATTTCGTATGCTATTTTTAATAATAATTTTTATGTTATGTTTGAACCTTTTCATATAAGAATGCATTGGACTTAATATGTGATGGGTGGGACCCACTATAGCTCCTCGATGCATCGGTAGGTCTCATGAGACAAACTAGTGTCTTGGCACAAGGCCTTGGAAAAATCTTATTTGTAGTCTTGGCACGAGGCCTTGGATATGTGGTTTTGATTGCCTAGAATTATGAATTCCATTATTATGAAAGGGTTTATTGATATTGCATGTGATTATTCCATTAGTATAATATCCATGTGAATAAGTAAATGGCATTATTTCATCTTATTTTTTCCATACTATATTGATGTTCAAGTTTAAAAGGATTTTTTTTAGTTATAAATTGCCTTAAATGTTTATTCTTATTTATGAAAGTTTCTACTATATTGTTATCATTACTAGTCATTTGAGCTCACCCCTTTTTCTATGTTTTATTTTTCCCAGGATGTGAAGAAGTATTTTATGAATGACTTACAAGGATAGTATGAGGGGATATGAAGACAATATATTGTTGTAGTTTTTCACTTATTGATGTAATGTAAAATTTATGAATATATCTAGTGTTTCAAAGGCTTCTAAACTAATCGGTCTTTCGAGACTTGATCTTTCTTGTGATCATGCCAATGTTATGTAATAATGAACCGACTCTGGGTATCTAGGGTGGGGGCATTACAGTTGATATTAGAGGAAGTTTAGTACAAACCTTGGAAGCTAGATTTAGATAAACTATGATTAGAGCACGTAGACCTAAGATGAACTTTGAGGATTAGTATAGAAGAACTTCCTTGAATTTTGGTATTGTAGAGATTTTTTGAGTTTTCCGAGCAATACATCCCTATCTGGATACGAGTAGGTAGTGGCGGCTCTGGAACAGATGTACCTAGGGGTAAAACCTGAAAACACCGCTTTAAGCTGACTCGAACAGGAACTGGTGCACGACAACGGGCCTTGCTGCACAATTGGTTACGACTCTCCCGGGGGATATGCTTAGGATAATTCTCATTTTCATTACAAACCATTATGAAGGGTTTATGAGTATATACATCCTCAAAGGATACATTTTTATGATTATGGATTATATCTATAAACTATTTAATTTATGTTATGTGTTTTACAAGTTTGGGATTAGGTATTGTTGTTCATAAACTAATCTAGTGTATGCCATTGTTTAGAAATGGAGCCCAATAGAAGGAATGAGAACTCCAGCAATGCACATGATCCAAAGAGAAAGAAGGATCATATCTTTCATGGTATTAAGCCAGAATTTATAAGAGAAATAGTCTCCCATGTATTATCATCATATGAAGAAATAATATCATGTCTTGAAAAGATAATTAAAGAGTTTACTGATTCCTATGGCTTTGAAGGGAAGCAAGAGAAAAGGATGGAAGAGGGAATGTTGGATAAAGGGAAGAGGGAAAAGAAGAATTTTCCCATATGTGATAACTGAGGGAAGAAACACCCTGGAAGTTTCCTGAAAGGAAGGGGAGTTTGTTATAAGTGTGGAGGAAAAGGGCACAAAGTACGTGACTGCAAGGGTAAGAAAATGGTTTCAAATGTAAAATGCTTCATTTGCAAGGATTTTGGACACTACGCGAACCTATGTCCCAGTCATTAGACTATGCCGCAAATGATGCTATTGGATAATAATCACGTTATGATACTACCATAGATGAAGAAGAATGATTAGAGTTCTTATGTTGATTAAGTCATTTGAGTGTTGTATCAATAATGTACTTGTTATAATAATTATGGAGTTTATAAGGATTATACTGCAGTACTATCTCATTAAGGACGTGAGATTGTGTGGAACAAAGAAAAGTGACTCAATAGTAGGTTAAATTTTTGGAAAATATATGGTTGAGAGAAAGATAAACCATAATATGGTTCTGATACTGAGGTAGTGATTTTAGAATAATACATGATTGATTTGGATAAATTATATTGGATATTCTTGACTACCTAAAAATTGATTAATGATTTGTATATTCTATCATTGTTTGGGTTTACAACATTTTTGGATTGTAGGATTATATCTATTATTCATTAAGGAATAAGGGATCATGAATTCAATCAATAAGGTTTTATGGTAATTTAGGATGTTGCGGTGTTTTAAAAGAATACATGATAAAGGTGTTCACATGTTATTACGCGGAAAAAAGGATCTTCATTGTGTTTACCTTCCTTATAAATTTTTGACTGAAGTATTTTGGATAGTTCTAGTTTGGATTATTTTGGATTACCATAAAAGGACAACCAGGAGGTCGGGCGACAACCCTACACGTCCGGCAATGCCGTGAGACTTGAACCCACAACCGAAGGGCGGTAAGGGTGTATCAACTACCACTGACCCACGTGATGTCCTAGATTGAATAATGTTGTTTCTTTATTTGTCTGCTAGATGAAACATAAATTCATCTTTTTAACCCTATATGAATAGGATAAATAGAATATTCTTTTTAAGTTCTATTATCTTTTAGTGTGAAATTTGAGTTTGTGTTAGAACATAGTTAAAGGATGAGACTCTACTTGTCAAGTATATATTTTTCTCCTTATCTTATTCAATGAATAAATTAATTCTTATAATGTAGTGAAGGGATCTTAAAACAAAAAATGTGTTATCCTAATACCATAAGTTTTACTAAACCGATGGTATTTTAAATCATCACAGATTGATGAATTTAAGGCCCTCCATTTTACATTTGTTTGTGATTTATGACCTCAATCACTACCAATAAATATTTACGTTTTTCCTCCAATTATATGTCTCTAATCTCCACCAATGTTCTCCGAATAGAGATCATAATTTGGTGGTGACCCTTTCATTTCTTTTATTAAGACTAAATTTTATTAACCCAATTTCCGATGTGGATTTTCCCACAAAGATATTTTCTATATTCAACCTTTTATTTTCAAAGAACAATTTCAAATTGCGAGGAAAAAATTAATTGAAGAAGGGGATAATGTAACACCCCAAGATTTCATAGTGTGTTATTTCTTCAAACTAATTCAATAACTTGCACTACACACAACACCGAGTTCAAGCGCAGCATGACTTACTAAACAAGCCGTTAAAAAGAGGTTATGAATAGTATTAACTAAATTTTAAACTTTATATAATCCTTATAATTTTAGAATCCATATTATGAGTTTCTTAGACATAATGTAAGAACAAATTCATTTTCAGTATTGCACTTTTACAAACTTTTAATAGTGAACCCTTTTTAAATCCAATATTTTAAACATTTATATATTCAATTTGACTAAATAAATTTACTTTTTATAATGGGGATATCAAAAATTTACAATGAAACATCCCAAGAATCCACGGTACGTTTCCCTTTGAATAATGCAATGGCGTGCATTGTATGCAACTTCGAGATTCTAACACACCACAACTAATCAAACTAGCTGTTATGAATAGTAATACCTACTTTTTGAAAGTTTATAAATTTTATCTTTCAAAATGGACTTCATTTTTGGAATCATGATATCGAAAGAAGCTTAGGGTGAAATTTTGGTACTTTTCGACTAACTTTCATATTTTGATGAATAGTGAAAATTACAAAATTTTAATTAAAAAAAACTTTTTTAATCGAAATAATTAATCATGATAAATTATTAATTTGAGTGGTTTTAAATTGTATTTAGAATATCTTTTTTCCATTTAATACAATGTTTGTCATTGGATGTAATTTCACATTTAAACCAGACATAAACAAGTATCAATATTTTGATAGTTATTATCTCTTAAAACACACTATTTGTTTTGATGATGGGAATTAATTTTTAAATTAATTAATGCAACTGATGTTTTAGGAATTTGGTAAGATAGACATCATTTTTTAATTCATAATATCAAATATATCTTAGGCCTAATTTTTGGTATTTTTCTAAAAATTTCATTTTTTGATGAATAGTGAAACCACTAAGTGGTAGTTAAAAAAAAGAATTTTTCATAAAACAGAAATTTGCCGCTTCTGTGAGTGGAATTTCAAAATTCTGAGAGACATGGTTAATATTAAAGAGTAAAATTTGGTTCAATGAGATGAAAATAATTTTTGGTGAATAGTAGCCTTTTACTTTTATTTACCACGGCTAAAAGTAAATAGGGTAATTAAAGGTACAAATGATATTAATATTGCCCTAAAACGTGTCCTAATTCTATTGGAAAAGTGTATATCGACCAAAAACAGTCTTAGGAGTAAAATATAATCATTTGGGTCCACTTGTATACGATTAGGACATTAATTATTATTTAATTCAAAGAAGAGTCAAAAGAGTTAAAATCAAAGTTTATTTACAAAAAATAAATATATGGATATACATAAGCTAAATTCGATTGTTAATGTTAATTAGAACGATAAATAGATTTCATACATAATGGTTTTTTATTTATAATTTTTAGACATTAAAAAGTTTAATTTATTTATGACACATTGGTGATGCAGTAATTACCTAATTAATAAAAAATTAGAATAATTGATATTATAAATACCAAAATAAATGTAATTTGAGACTTTTTAAAAATAACAAAAAATTTATAGGTTAATATGACATGTTAGGATTGATTTAATTAACATTTTTCTAATTAATCATTCTGTTCTTATTTTTACAAAAATCAATTATGGAATAGTGTCAAAATTGACATAAAAGAGTTTTTAAAACAAATATTATATTATTAATTGATATTAAATTCCAAAAAATCTAAGGATTGGCCAAGAGACTTATATCATGGTATTTGTATCATTAATGTACCACTTGGGTGTCGCTTTGATGTATATAGTTTGTTTATTAACCATATAATATAAAAATAAAAAGAGACATTGTAAAAGTGAAACTAATTAACTAAGAGTTAATACTTAAAGATAAGATTAATATAATGACCCAAACCTGTCTAAATTCTATTGGTTGAGTGGTTTTCGACCCATACCCATCTTAACCTTTAAATATGACACTTTGGAGCCATTAGAAATCGAATATCAGTTTATTATAAAATAATATTTTTAGCTTTTCCAAAGGTTCCCCTCACCCCTCTTATAAAAGGGCACTACCCCTCCTCCCTAATTCACACATTCAAACCCATTTGGCTCGGCAAAACCCTGCCCAAATACTCTCTCAAAATCCCTTAATACAACCTAGAGGCCTTAGTTTGATCAGAAAGCCAACCTAAGGAGCCCTTTTGGTCAAATCAAAAGGAAGAACCCGAAGAAGAGGTAATGTTTTCACCAACCATTTTCAAATTCATTTCTTCTTAAACTTATTCTTTCTTTGTTATTCCCATTATAAAATAATGAATCCAGTATATACTATATACTGTAATATTATTATAAATATGGTTCAACCATATTCAGTATTCTATCCATCCTTTGAATGACATGTCACCATACGTGTGTACGTACGGCTTACCGTCTCCAGGTCGTGGTGTAATTGTTATTCAATATATTATTATTTGGATGGGTATAATAATAATTTTTAATTCATGTAAATAATAAATATAACATGATAATGATTCTGTATATATGATATACCATCCAATTATATATTATTTTAATATCAAAAGAATGATATTGTCGCTCGTGCGTACGTACGGATTACCATCTCCACGAACGTGATGAGATTCATTCTCTATCATATCCATTCAAGTATAATTCTCATTTTATGATTAATAATAGTATCTAAGGACTTGATATAATTATGGATATGATTATGATACAACCTATCCATGACAAACACGGCTTACGTAACAAAACATATAAAAGAAAACGAGTAAGTTAACACCCGAAACAACGACAATACTAAGATACTATTGACAAATAAATATGAAAAGATCATATATGGTATCATATTAATGTATATGATTCATGTATAATTTAATAACAATTATTTCACCATTATACAGGAGGTTAACCTACCTCCATCCAAGGAAAAGTATAATGTAAGGGTTTATTTCACAATCTCTTCATTATCCGAGGTTGTTTATACGTAATAGTCTACTGGGATCTCTTTATCATCCACATCCAAGTTTCCTGAAGGTGTATTTAAAAACATTCTTAATATTTTATAGAATATGGGTTAAAGTCATTTATACCCTTTTTTGAATTTTTATAATATGTTTATAAAGGAATATTTCCGTCGTTTTCCAAACAAGGTCCTTTTTATAATTTTCGACAGAATTAAGGTAAGAATGTTTTTCCAACTTATATGGCGCGTGCAGCAATTTTCCGCCGTTATAAAATTTTCAAAGCTTCCCTTAAAATCTTATAAGAATATTTTCAAAGTCAATGTTTTATTTTATAATTATGTGACTTTTAAATGATTTAAAAATGAATATTTTAAGAATTTATGAATGCTACTCTTTATCAAAATCAGAATTTTAAATGTTTTAATGATTTATCTTTCTAAAAAATTTTAATTAATGTCAATGTTTTCAAAATGATTTTAAGGGTTTATTTATGTGGACATGAATGTTTTGAAATGGTATTTATTTTAAAATGGTTCTAAGTGGTATGGGACACTTTGATTCAAAAATCTCTTTTAAATTACTTCCTTAATAAATGTGTGACTTTTAAATGATTTTCAAAAAAGAGATATTTCTCTCAAATAGTTTTTATTTCATCCATGTCAACATCCTTCGATGGATTTTATGTTTATTTGAAGTTAATTTATTATGATACAAAACTTCCATATTGTTTTGATGTTTTTTTTGATGTGTTTGACTATGGATGTGTTATTCTTATACCATTCGTGGTTTATGGATGAAGTATTTACATTTAGTTTGCTAGTTTTAATAAGAATGTTTATGTTATGTTTGAACCTTTTCGTATGGGAATGAATTGGACTTAATATGGGATGGGTGCAGCCCGTTATAGCTCCTCGATGCATCGGTAGGTCTCATGAGACAAACTAGTGTCTTGGCACAAGGCCTTTGAAAAATCTTTTTTGTAGTCTTGGAAAGAGGCCTTGACTATGTGGTTATGATAGTCTGGCATTATGCATTCCATTATTATGAAAGGGGTTATTGATATTTCATGTGATTATTCGATTAGTAGAATATCCATGTGAATAAGAAAATGGCATTATTTCACCTTATTTTTTCCATACTATGTTGAAGTTCAAGTCTAAAAGGATCTTGTTTTAGTTATACATTGCCTAAAATGATTATTCTTATTTATGAAAGTTTCCGCTATATTTTTATCATTACTGGGCATTTGAGCTCACCCCTTTTTCTATGTTTTATTTTTCCCAAGATGTGAAGATGTATTTTATGAATGACCTACAGGGATAGTATGAGGGGATATGAAGACAACATATTGTTGTAGTTTTTCACTTATTGATTTAATGTAAACTTTATGAATATATCTATTGTTTCCAAGGCTACTAAACTAATCGGTCTTTTGAGACTTGATCTTTCTTGTGATAATTCCAATGTTATGTAATAATGCACCGAATCTGGGTATCTTGGGTCGGGGCGTTACAGTTTGTATCAAAGGAAGTTTAGTACAAACCTTGGAAGCTAGATTTAGATAAACTCTGATTAGAGCACATAGACCTAAGATGAACTTTGAGGATTAGTATTGAAGAACTTCCTAGAATTTTGGTATTGTAGAGATTTTGTGAGTTTCCGAGGAATACATCCCTGTCTGGATACGAGCAGGTAGAGGCGGCTCTGTCACAGATGTACCTAGGGGTAAAACCCGAAAACACCACTTTGAGCTAGACTCGAACGGGAACTGGTACACGACAACGGGCCTTGCTGCACTCTTGGTTATGACACTCTCAGGGGATCTGCTTAGGATAATTCTCATTTTCTTTACAAACCATTATGTAGGGTTTATTAGTATATACTTCCTCAAAGGAGACATTTTTATGATTATGGATTATATCCATAAACTATTTTATTTATGTTATGTTTTTTACAAGTTTGGGATTAGGTATTGTTATTCACAAACTAATTTATTGTATGCCATTGTTTAGAAATGGCACCTAGTAGAAGGGATGAGAAATCCAAAAATGCACATGATCCAAAGAGAAAGAAGGAACATATCTTTCATGGTCTTAAGCCAGAATTTATAAGAGAAATAGTCTCCCATGTATTATCATCATATGAAGAAATAATATCATGTGTTGATAAGATAAGTAAAGAGTTTACTGAGTCCTATGTCTTTGAAGGGAAGAAAGAGAAGAAAAGAATGGAAGATGGAATGATGGATAAAGGGAAGATGGAAAAGAAGAATTTTCCCATATGTGATAACTGTGGGAAGAAACACCCTGGAACTTCCCTGAAAGGAATGGGAGTTTGTTATTACTGTGGCGGAAAAGGGCACAAAGTACGTGACTGCAAGGGTAAGAAAATGGTTTCAAATGTACAATGCTTCATTTTCAAGGAGTTTGGACACTACGCGAACCTATGTCCCAATCATCAGACTATGCCGCAAATGATGCTATTGGATAATAATCAAGTTATGATACTACCACAGATGAAGAGGAATGATTAGAGTACTTATGTTGATTATGTCATTTGAGTGTTGTATCAACAATGTACTTGTTATAATAATTATGGAGTATATAAGGATTGTACTACAGTACAATTTCATTAGTGACTTGAGATTGTGTGGAATAATGAAAAGTGACTCAATAGCAGGTTAAATTTATGGAAAATATATGGTTGAGAGAAAGATAAACCATATTATGTTTCTGATACTGAGGTAGTGATTTCAGAATAGTACATGATTGATTTGGATAAATTATATTGGATATTCTTGACTACCTCGAAACTGATTAATGATTTGTATATTCTATCATTGTTTGGGTTTACAACATTTTTGGATTGAAGGAGTATATCTATTATTCATTAAAGAATAAGGGATCATGAATGTAATCAATAAGGTTTTATGGTAATTCAAGATGTTGCAGTGTTTTAAAAGAATACATGATGAAGGTGTTCACATGTTATTACGCGGAAAAAAGGATCTTCAATGTGTTTACCTTCCTTATAAATTTTTGACTGAAGTATTTTGGATAGTTCTAGTTTGGATTATTTTGGATTTCCATAAAAGGATAACCCGGAGGTCGGCCGGCAACCCGTCGCGTCCGGCAAGGCCGCAAGACTTGAACCCACAACCGAAGGGTGATAAGGGTGTATCACCTACCACTGACCCACGTGATGTCTTGGATTGAATAATGTCATTTTTTACGGGTCTGCTAGATGAATCATGAATTCATTTTTTTAACCCTATACGAATATGATAAATAGAATATTAATTTAAATTCTATTATCTTTTAGAGTGAAAGATGAGTTTGTGGTAGAACTTAGCTAAAGGATGAGACTCTACTTGTCAAGTAAATATTTTTCTCCTTCTCTTATTCAATGAAAAAATTAATTCTTATACTATAGTGAAGGGATCTTAAAACAAAAAATGTGTTATCCTAATACCATATGTTTTGCTGAACCGATGGTATTTTAAATCATCAGAGATTGATAAATTTAAGGCCCTCAATTACTTTTTTGTGATTGATGACCTCATTCACTACCTATAAATATTTATGTTTTTCCTCTAATAATATGTCTCTAATTGCCACCAATGTTTTCTGAAAAGAGATCATAATTTGGTGGTGACCCTTTTATTTCTCTTATTAAGACTAAATTTTATTAACCCAATTTCTGATGTGGGTATTCCCACAAAGATATTTTCTATATTCAACCTTTTATTTTCGAAGAACAATTTCAAATTACGAGGACGGAATTTATTGAAGGAGGGGATAATGTAACACCCCTACGATTTCATAGTGTGTTATTTATTCAAAATAATTCAATTACTTGCACTACACACAACACCGAGTTCAAGCGCACCATGACTTACTAAACAAGCCGTTCAAAAGAGGTTATGAATATTATTAACTAAATTTTAAACTTTATATAATCCTTATAATTTTAGAATCCATATTATGAGTTTCTTAGACATAATGTAATAACAAATTCATTTTCAGTATTGCACTTTTACAAACTTTTAATAGTGAACCCATTTTAAATCCAAAATTTTAAACTTCTATATATTCAATTTGACTAAATAAATTTAATTTTTATAATGGGGACATCAAAAATTTCCAATGAAACATCCCAAGCTTCCACGGTACGTTTCCCTTGAAATAATGCAATGGTGTGCATTGTACGCAACTTCGAGATTCTAACACACCACAACCAATCAAACTAGCCGTTATGAATAGTAATACCTACTTTTTGAAATTTTATAAATTTTATCTTTCGAAATGGACTTCATTTTTGGATTCATGATATCGAAATTAGCTTAGGGTGAAATTTTGGTACTTTTTGGATAACTTTCATATTTTGATGAATAGTGAAAATTACTAAATTTTAATTAAAAACAAATTTTTTAATCGAAATAATTAATCGTGATAAATTATTAATTTGAGTGGTTTTAAAGTGTATTTAGAATATATTTTTACCATTTAATACAATGTTGGTCATTGGATGTAATTTCACATTTAAACCAGACATAAACAAGTGTCAATCTTTTGATAATTATTATCTCTTAAAAACACGCTATTTTGTTTTGACAACGGGAATTAATTTTTAAATTAATTAATGCAACTGATGTGTTATGAATTTGGTAAAATAGACATCATTTTTGGATTCATAATATCAAATATATCTTAGGCCTATTTTTTGGTATTTTTCTGGAAACTTTCATTTTTTGATGAATAGTGAAACCACTAGTGGTAGTTAAAAACCCGAATTTTTCATAAAACTGATTTTTACCACTTCTGTGAGTGGAATTTCAAAAATCCGAGACACACGGTTAATATCAGGGAGTAAAATGTGGTTCAATGAGATGAAAATAATTTTTGGTGAATAGTTACTTTTTACTTTTATTTACCACGGTTAAAAGTAAATAGGGTAATTAAAGGTTAAAATGATATTAATATTACCCTAACACATGTCCTAATTCTATTGGAAAAGTGTATATGGACCAAAAGCAATCTTAGGAGTAAAACATTATCATTTAGGTCCACTTGTATTAGATTAGGACATTAATTATTATTTAATTCCAAGAAGGGTTAAAAGAGTTAAAATCAATGTTTATTTACTAAAACATTGTTAATATAGAATTATACATAAGATAAATTCGATTGTAAATATTAATTAGAACTATAAAACTATTTTATACATAATGGTATTTTATTTATAATTTTTAGTCATTAAAAAATTTAATTTATATATGACACAATGGTGATGCAGTAATTACCTTATTAATGAAAAATTAGAATAATGGATTTTATAAATACCCAAATAAATGTAATTTGAGACTTTTTAAAAATAACAATAAATTTCTAGGTTAATATGACATGTTAGAAATGATTTACATATCTTTTTTCGAAGTAATCAATCTGTTATTTTTTTTAAAAAAATCAATTGTTGAATAGTGTCAAAATTGACATAAAAGAGTTTTTAAAACAAATATTATATTATTAATTGATATTAAATTCCAAAAAATCTAAGGTTCTGCCAAGAGACTTATATCATGATATTTTTATCATTAATGGCCCACTTGGGGGTCTCTTGGATGTATATAGTATGTTTATTAACCATATAATATAAAAATACAAAGAGACATTGTAAATGTGGAACTAATTAACTAAGAGTTAATACTTAAAGATATGGATAATATAATGACCCAAACCTGTCTAAATTCGATTGGATGAGTGGTTTTCGACCCATACCCACCTTAAATTTTAAATAATCCACTTTTGAGCCATTATAAAATGAATATTAATTTATTATAAAATAATATTTTTATCTTTTCCAAAGGTTCCCCTCACCCCTCTTATAAAAGGGAACTCCCCGTCCTCACTAATTCACACATTCAAAACCCTTTGACTCGGCCAAACCCTGCCCAAATAATCTCTCAACATCCCTTAATACAACCTAGAGGCCTTAGTTGTATCAGAAAGCCATCCTAAAGAGCCGTTTTGATCAAATAAAAATGAAGAACCCGAAGAAGAGGTAATGTTTTCACCACCCTTTTTCAAATTCACTTCTTCTTCACCTTCTTCTTTCTTTGTTATTATCATTCTAAAATAATCCATCCAGTATATCCTATATACTCTAATATAATTCTAAATATGGTACAACCAAATTCTATATTCTATCCATCCTTTGAATGACATGTCACCATATGTGCGTGCGTACGGCTTACCGTCTCCACATCGTGGTGTAATTGTTATTCAATATATTATTATTTGGATGGGTATAATAATGATTTTTAATTCATGAAAATAATAAATATAACATGATAATTATTCTGTATATATTATATACCATCCTATTATATATTATTTTAATATCAAAAGAATGATATTTTCGCTCGTGCATACGTACGGACTATCGTCTCCACGAACGCGATGAGATTAATTCTCCATCGTATCCATTCAAGTCTAATTCTCATTTGATGATTAATAATAGTATCTAAGGACTTGATATAATTATGGATATTATTAAGATAAAACCTATCCATGACAAACACGGCTTACGTTACAAAACATATAAAAGAAAATGAGTAAGTTAACACCCGAAACAACGATAATACTAAGATATTATTGACAAATAAATATGAAAAGATCATATATGATATCATATTAATGTATATGATTCATGTATAATTTAATAACAATTATTTCACCATTATATAGGAGGTTAACCTTCCCCCAGACAAATAAAAGTATAAGGTAAGGGTTTATTTCACAATCACTTCATTATCCGAGGTTGTTTATACGTAATAATCTACTGGGATCTCTTTATCATCCACATCCATGTTTCTTGAAAGTGTATTTCAAAACATTCTTAATATTTTACAGAATATGGGTTAAAGTCATTTATACCCTTGTTTGAATTTTTATAAGATGTTTATAAAGGAATCTTTCTGTCATTTTCCAAACAAGGTCCTTTTTAACCTTTTTGACAGAATTAAGGTAAGAATGTTTTTTTAACTTATACGGCGGGTGCGGAAATTGTCCTCCGTTATAAAATTTTCAAAGCCTCCCTTACAAACTTATAATGATATTTTCAAAGTAAATGTTTTATTTTATAATTATGTGACTTTTAAATGATTTAAAAATGAATATTTTAAGAATTTATGAAAGATACTCTTTATCAAAATCAGAATTTCAAATGTTTTCAAGATTTATATTTCTAAATCTATTTAATTAATTTCCATGTTTTCAAAATTATTTTAGGATTTATTTATATGGACATGAACGTTTTGAAATGGTATTTCTTTTCAAAAGTTTTGAAGTGGTATGGGACACTTTGATTCAAAAATCTCTTTTGAATTACTTCCTTAATAAATGTGTGACTTTTAAATGATTTCAAAAAAAGAGATATTTCTCTCAAATAGTTTTGATTTCATCCATGTCAACATCCTTCGATGGATTTTAAGTTTGTTTGAAGTTAATTTATTATGATACAAAACTTCCATATTGTATTTAATTTTTTGTGATGTGTTTGACTGTGGATGTGTTATTCTTATAACATTCGTGGTTTATGGATGAAGTATTTACATTTCGTATGCTAGTTTTAATATGAATGTTTATGTTATGTTTGATCCTTTTCATTTGGGAATGCATTGGACTTAATATGTGACAGGTGGATCCCTCTATAACTCCTCGATGCATCGGTAGGTCTCATGAGACAAACTAGTGTCTGGGCACAAGGCCTTGGAAAAATATTATTTGTAGTCTTGGCATGAGGCCTTGGCTATGTGATTATTATAGTCTAGCATTATGCATTCCATTATTCTGAAAGGGGTTATTGATATTGAATGTGATTATTCGATTCTTACAATATCCATGTGAATATGTAAATGGCATTATTTCATCTTATTTTTTCCATACTGTGTTGAAGTTCATGTTTAAAAGGCTTTTGTTTTAGTTATACATTGCCTTAAATTATTATTCTTATTTATGAAAGTTTCTTCTATATTGTTATCCTTATTGGGCATTTGAGCTCACCCCTTTTTCTATGTTTTATTTTTCCCATGATGTGAAAAAGTATTTTATGAATGACCTACAGGGATAGTATGAGGGGATATGAAGACAATATATTGTTGTGGTTTTTCACTTATTGATGTAATGTAAACATTATGAATATATCTAGTGTTTCCAAGGCTACTAAACTAATCGGTCTTTCGAGACTTGATCTTTCTTGTGATCATTCCAATGTTATGTAATAATGCACTGACTCTAGGTATCTAGGGTCGGGGCATTACAAATTCCTTTAGAGTAGTTTGACCACCTGTTCTAGATGATTAATATTGCCATATCATATAGAGAATATTTAGAAAGGGTACCTTCTTAAACTAAGTACTTGACGATCGTATTTTATAATAAGGAGTGTATTGAGGATCATGGTAAATTTTTTATTAATATATAATTTAGTACATCCATTAAAAGTTGGATACACTAGAAGTTGAAAGATCTTAGAAACCTTAAAACCATTTATGGCTTTAAAGGAAGGAATATACATGACCTAGTTGAACGTATAATGAATAAATAACTAGATATTTTAGAGTTTGTAATGCGCTTTGTAGTTACATGTAGCGTAAAAAAAATTAATTTATCCCATAGGATTTATTAAAACAATCATAGGATTAAAAAGACAATATTACATGAAATAGTCTATGTTATAGAAGTAGAAATATATTAGGAAGTTATAATAATTATTGGTTTTCTATTATTGGCCATCAGAGGAGATAAAATTGATATAACCAAGGGTATAATCACATTTAGATTAAGGAAAATGAATAATAGGTGAATGTTATTTATACCATTTAAAAAATAATTTTATAGAGGATAATTTTTTATTAATGGTTTAGAGAAATTATTGTTTGAAGGTAAGGATATAGTTGTGATTCAAATACCACATCAATAAATAATGAGTCAAAATAAGGTGGTATGGAGTAAAATGAAATTATAAGAGATTTAAGATAATATCTGACTTGATTTTTTTAGAATAAATATTGAATCATTATAATCAGTAAGGACACCTTTAAAACATTTTATTAGTAAAGAACAAAATTTTCAAATAAATAATAGTCCTTATAATTTGATATATTAATTTATAAGCAAATAAAATATTCAAAAATAATAATTTAATATAATTTGGATATAAAAAAATAAATTAATAATTTTTTGTAAATGTATAAAACACATAAGAAGACATTTTCTTGGTTTCTTATAGATATAAAGTGAATATATCAAATCGTATGTATGCATAGTATTATTCTGAAATCCAATGCTAAACCAACAGTTTTGGGCCAAAGATAATTATAACCTATCATAAAAGAATAAATAGTGGTTAATGTATTCTATTTGTTTGAAACTAAAATATTATATCACAATTTTGATAGATTTTGAGTTATCCTAATTCAATTGGTTCTAAATAAAAAAGGAATAGAGGTTCTTTCCAATGATAAGAATGGAATCATTCCGAAAAAAAATTATAAACAACTAGAGAGTTGGTCGAATATTATATGAAGTTATATGAAATTACCAAGAAAGGTCATTTCTTATGTTTCATTATTGATTAGATAGTATATATGATCATAGGACACGAATTCTATTATTTCGTGGATATTTTATCCGGAAATAATCAATTTTCCATAACTCCAAACAACCAAGTTAAACTATATTTACCATAACATATGATCTATTTTCATATAAAAGAATAACTTTTGGATTGTATTTAAACCTTGAATCTTTTTAGAGGTGTATGATATAAATACTCTAATTTTTGTCATAGGAAGGTATTGAAATACTCGTGGATGAATTTGTAAATTTTTGTAGGATTTTTAAAAGTTTTTACTAAAACATTCATTGGTATTGATGATATATGATTGAAAAAAAGTTCTAAACATAGAGAAATGTCATTTTATGGTTCAATAAGGGAATTTTATTATGAATAATATTTACAAAGTTGGAATTATAGTTTTTAAATCTAAATCTGAATTCATTAAAAAAAATTTACAATAAATATTTGTTCAAAACGCAAAGATTTTTTTTGGTCATGTTATAATTAATAGATTATTTATCTTATAAATATCTAGAATTTTTTAGAAAATGTTTTTTTCTGAAGAATGAACCTAATTTAATTTTTTCTAAATAATTCATATATTAATTATGGTTACAAAAATATTATTTATTTACTTCACCTTTTATAACATCACCATACTAGTGCTTGCCTTTTTAAGTTATATATGATGCTAGTTACTTTTTCAATAGTGTATATACTAGGTACATTAAATAAGGGAAGTGGAATATTATTCAAAACTCAAAAAAGATGTTGAATTGATATCAATTGAATTTATAGATTGTGAATAAGGAAATTCTTATAGTAGTCCATGATATGGAAAAAATTAGACCATAATTTATTGGTTCAAAAGTTATAATTTTCAATGGTGGCTCAGTTTTAAAATACGTTATTGAAATAATGTATGAAAATTCAAGATTTGTTATATTTTTTTGACTCATTTATATTTTTTGATAGAAATAAATGGAAAAAAATGGTGATGAAATCCTTATGGTGGATTATCTATCAAATATTTCGATCATTAGGGATGTCAATCATAAACCCAAGTGAACATAATTCCCTGAAGCACAATTATTTTTTATGAGGAAATACAAACAATCATAGATTCATGTTTTTTTAACTATATTGATGTATTAATAATATCACGGACCATACCATATAACCAGAAGAATATATAATTAGCAGATGAAATAAGTTATATATAGGAGGATAAATTTCATTCCAAAAGGGAAGGGGATTTAATTATCAGTAGGATTTTTCTTGAAGAATGGAATTATTTCATTATTATTTTATTCAATACATTTCTAGTTGGAGGAAATGATGCAATTGAAAATAAAATAAAAATATAATACATTTTGGATTTTATTATTCTACTTAATTCAAGGATGGATGATAATTTTTTATATCCTTAAATAATTTCAAAATTATTGAATCAATTGTGAGAAAACAAGTCATGCCACAATGTAGTGTATGGAATGTAAATGTGTTTAGCGTCTAGGGACTTGATTTCGGGGGGGGGGGGGTTCTAGTGTCTTAAGGAAATGAACATATCTTTATAGAAACTATCATGTTAGTATTCTACCCAAAATATTAATCAATTACTGAATCTACATTCACTTTTTTCCTTAATAAGACATCAATATCAAGAATCATTCTAAAATACCTCCTTAAATTTTATTTTTGAATATAAAAAATTTCTCATTAGTTTTTCACATTTTATTTCATTGTCTCAACTTGATTCAAATATTCTTCCCCAACCTTCTCTTGGCATAAAGGATGAACTTTTGGAACACTACACATTAAAAATTCACCCTTAAAATTATTTATGGCATTAAAAACACTCAGCATGACTCATATGTTTTTGTCATGTGATTTTAGGAATTGAATAATATAATTTCATTATTACATTTAAACATCAATATTATAAATGAAATCAGAATAAATGTGTTTTATTTTTCATCTAATCTAGTTGATATCAAGTTTGAACTATTTATTCATTGAAATAGGATCACTAATTTTTCAATCTACTTCAATTACATTTTAAATGTGATGTAATAATCACAAAGAGTGATATTTGGAATCCTCTCATCTAATTTATTTAGAAACATAAATTCTAAAAATCATGATATTTAATAAACTTCCTACGTGTATGATATTTCCATTAGAAACTTTCCTACCCACCCAAATATCATACATAAAATATAATATTTGTTTTCATATGTATTTTTCATTTGTCGAATCATCGAAACCTTGTGTGTAAATGAAATATCATAAGAGTGTCCCGAATCACCTATTCTATATGAATTTTCCTTTGGTGAAATATCAAAAATCATAGAATATCATACACTTTTCACAAAATAACATATTGGAAGACCACATAACTCATTTCACTTACATGGAGAATAATTTCATTTTTAATTTCTCAACTCACTAAAATCTCATATGTGATAAATCATGTTAATTAATTAACCTATATAAGGTAATCATGAAATTATTTAATTTTAAGTTATTTGTGCATAAAAAATTTACTATTTTGATACTCAAAATTCCTTAAATTCTTGTAATGCATAGCCAAATTACCTTATGTGGTATCACTGTTGGAAAATTCACTTTAACAAATCATACATTGAACTATTTTCCTTTACTTGATCTCAAATAATTTATGTGTTGGTTAATTATCCTATATAGTGGTCATATTATATTCTATGAGGAAAGTAAGATTTGTTTTATTTCCCCATATATTCAGAAACTATGACAGTGATTCCAAATTTTCATCAAACACTCACATTATCTATGGAAGTCATGACATATTATCTCAAATCTACTCAAAAACACATCAAATAAACCAAACACATCTCCCCAACATTGAATGACACCTTCAATATCTTTTGTCATGTTGAAAAATATCAAAAAATCAAAGAACTTTTTCAATAAATCCTGGGACACAACAATCACTCCCTTTAGGATTTGTTGGGAATGCCAATAAATAATCTAAAATAACATTATATCTATTTCGAACTCAAAAAATCTCATGATAATAATCTGATCACAATTTCGCTCAAAATTCAATGTGTCATGCACTACACTACCATATAAACTAATTTTTTAAGTGAATTACATCCCTTTGTGAATAGAATATGTGGTTAAGTATAATAGATGAACACAAACTCAATTCATATAACCATTATCACTTTCAAGTTTCTCCCCAATAAAAATTATGCATAGATTCATATGATAGTATCGCGATCACTCCGACTTTTTTGTAAAAACAAAATCATTATTTTTCCCCCATTTTAAAAACAATACAAATCATTGTGGGGGTATTTTCATTACACATTTAAGTGAATGGGGATGTATGAACATAATGTTCAGGAAATAACTCAAAAAAATATACTTTGGTAATTATTTTGTAAAAATATATACAATATGTTCCATGGTTCCAACAAACTCAATCTTTATAGAACCTTATAATATATTCTCATTGATAAAGTCATATCAAATATTAATGTGATTTTATTTGTAATATTGAACATTATTATTGGAAAGATCAATAAAACAGTCATTTTCTTAGGGAACGAATTGGGTAATCAAAACCTTAACTCTCAGGTCAGTTAACTGGACCAACATCCATATCATCTGATTGAATTTATGTATCACCATAATTTATTTTTCATTACCTATTCTGAATTACACTAAAACTTTATTTTCTTATTTCAAATGACAAATCTCCAACCATGATAGAATGTTCCACCAAAAGATTAATTCCAATCAAAATATTCCCTATCTCAATAAATGTATGTAAATACTTATAATGTAAAATATGAATTGGACCTATACAATAGTCCAAATTTAAGTGATTTCTTAAGATATCTTAGAATCATATTTCATGATATCTTGTGAAAATATTTGGGGTCACTTTTTAATTTAGAACAAATTGTCATAACAAAGAAAATATTCATCCAAGAAGTTATTACATAGAGAAGGTTACCAATTAAGTTTTTTTACTCAATTTGATTTACATAAGTTCAATCCTTATCTTTAGTTATATTTGTTCCAATATCCATAAGGTTGGAAGTACATATAATGTCATCAATGATAAACCTATTCATAAAATTTATAGTGTTCTTTTTTTCAGGATAAAATATATGATAATATATTTGAGAAGCATTACACCCCAAAAAATATAATATCTCACCAATATTTTAGATAATCAATTATCTCTTAATCTCCAAAAAAAATAAACAAAAATTATCTCTATCACCTCTAAAAATGATGTCGACCACAAAAACTATTAAAATTATATTCCTTGTCGGTATATCTTTTATATAGATATTACTACCACACTTTCCCATTTTAAAGTTCATACTCCTCAAGGATCCATTTAACATGGCATATCAGGCTCTAGAGGAAATATTCATCCCGTGTAGATCTTTCGTATGCCTTAATCATATACTCCAATCTGTATCAATGAAAAAACCCCATAATGTTTTCAATGAATGCTTCCTCTTTTAACTCATTATTAAGGAATCCATATTTCACATACATTCGGTAGAACATATACCATTTCAGTGATGCCAACACCAACAACATCCTGATATTCTAAATCCTTACTACTTGTGAAAATTTTTCTTCAACATCAACTCATTCTATTTGAGACTAAAATTTACACCCTAGAATTTAATTAATTATTATTTATTCAATTTTATCATTTAGAATGTTTCAAAAAACCATATTGGGTCCATTAATGTTCTTATATCTAGGTATTAGTAAAATATTCTATGTGAAGTTATTATATATTTGATCAAGATCTTGATTCATGGAATCAATCCACTCATTATGTTCTATAGCCTACATAACATTATGAGGATTGACTTGTGAAATTGGTGTAGTTTTATTTATTAATATTATAATTCTGGCGCTTTATACAGGTGTATCATTTTGGATTGTATTATTTTTTTCATCAATATATTTCTACAAAATTTGATGCCACCACCACTAATTCTCAATTTATTGTCAATCATATTCTATATATGAATAAATTTCTACTATAATTTTTATCATTTTCAGCTTTATCAAAATCCTATTTTTTTGAAATTTATTTGTTCTATATTCTGATATTTCATCCTCAGACTAAACAATAAAATTTTTTGTCTGTTTATTTTCAATTATCTTGACATATGAACATTCCACCTTCCAGTGTTAACTATTCATTTCTATAATTTGTAACCTATATCATTAAAAAATGTCCCAAAATGTTACCCTCTTTATTGTTTTCATAAAATCTACCCAGATTTCTTTTTTTAACATCATGTAACATGGGATATAGAACAATTTTATGTTTTTGGTTGTTGGAATTTTTTTATTCCACACATCATGTGGATTTTTATGGTTTGGGGTATTACAAAGAATGTATTATGAATGTTAACAATAATGAAAATAGTTTCTCTCCAAATAAATATTTCATGTATAATCTTATGATTTGAGAGGGCATATAAATTATTTATTTTGGATATTCATAGTAGTGAAAATGACTTCTCCACAAATGGATTCTCATTTCCACAGTAACATTACATTTCCTTGAAACCCTGCAATTTTTTTAAGGGGTTTATGGTGAGATATTCTAATGTTTAATCCCATGATTTTAAATATAGTTCTCCAAATAATTTCTTGGGTATTATTTTCCATTGTTTTTTCTCACCTTATTTATATAAACATCAAGCTTCGTATCCACCTATCTTCTAAAAACATTGTACATTTGATTTTCCTATGATTATGTGCTTCATAAATTTTAAATTCATCATTTAGGTGAATTTATAAATGAATATAATTAAATAGATATCAAATTTGGTTGACTTATTATCATAGGAATATATATATATAAACAAACAAATTATATTTTTCTTCTGTAATGTATTCCCATAATTTTTTGTGTCCTTAAATTCATCCTTGCCTTCTGGGATGTTTAAAAAATAACTAATCTTTATCTCTTGATCTTGGGAAGGATTATCATAGATTCATCTTTAGATATCTTTCATATATTTCCTTATACATGGTGGACAAGTATCTTGTACCATATTTCATATTTGTTATGTAACTTTATTTGGATGGATCACCAATGTAAATGAAGTTCCCACTTATTATTTCATCTATAATAACATATCTTCCATATTTGTATTTTCTAATAATGGGAAATATATTTTGTAAAATAAGTTCCTTTTCCTCATCACATGTTTTTCTAACACATAGAAATTTATGTTTCATTCCTTTAATAAATCAAAAATATTTACACTTCAGCCCTTAATTCTTAAAGTCAATCATACATATATCATTAACCTTAAAGTAAAAATAAATACCAAATATAAAGAATCATTCTTCATGTTTCTCATTGTATTTAAAAATTTTAGTTCATGTTAATATTTAAAGTGAACCCACTATCAATTAGTTATGTTTTGCCTTTCTTTCTTGACTTTAAATATACTAATATAAATAAAGAGTCCTTATATTGATTCTTTTTTTAAAATTTTTTCCATTTTCATAATAAGATAGCTTTATAGTTAAATTTATCATACAATCTTTATCACAATTTCCTAGTTTTTCACATCTAAAAAACATTCACTCAAACAATAAATTACATTATATGTAGGTAGTTTTGGAGTGACTTCATTCACTTTTTTATTCTTTGGAAGCTCACTTATTTTCATCTCATAACTGATCAAACATTTTTAATGAATCATTATAAGTAAGGACATATTGTGCTAGAATTTATAGGCCTTGTGACTATAAATAAAACACCCCTAACAATATCCATTGAATTGAATCTTATATTCTAACCATAATCATGTTCTAAAAACAATATTCTAGAATTCATATATTGTTATATAGATGTACCATCATGCACATATCTAGAAAATTTTATCATAAAGAACAAAATAATTTTTACAAGGTTTATCTCTTTCTTTTAATTCTTACTCATTATCGTGGGTTTTTAGTCTCCCCTGCCATTGATTATTTAACTGTATTAAAAAATTAATCCGCACATTAAAATATATGAATATCTTCACATAATGAAAATATTGTAAAAAACTAGACCTCATAGATTTTCCCTCTAGTAAAAGAATATAACATCATAATCAAAAAGTCATTTTATGAATTTTATTTCTTTAGTAAATAAAAATGTATATCCTCATTGATGAGACACCTATATATTCAAGAATAAAAACTCACTTCATATAGATCCTAATTTAGATTTATTTCTCATTCTCATATTTAGATAAAATTACTAAATTTTAAATATCAAATGGATTTAGATGATAGTTTTTTTCTTCGGGATCAAGACACTCTTCTTCAATATTCAACTCACTTAACTCACACATTATCATTATATTCTTTCATGTATTTGTTATAGTGACTCGAATTTTTTTTTTCATGCGTCTATAATTTTCCATACATAAATTTTCTTAAAATTATATAATTTTATATCACTATATTGGTTCTATTATTTTCATTATCTTCATGTAGAAATATGATGTATCCTCTTTGTCCATCCAGTAAAATGAATTATTATTATACAACCACATTGGGAAACCCCAATTTACCATAAATGTTTTCCAAAAATCGCTCCATTATAAATATTAATCCATATGAGTTACCAAAGAACCCTTATGCACATAATATTATGAATACATTATCTTGAAGCTTCATGAATGGAAAAACACATCAAACTACATGTCATGTGAAACAATTTTCTTACAACACATCCCATATCTAAAACTCAGCTTCAAATAACTCGATATTTCAAAAAAAAACTATAATAAATCATTTCTCTATCAAAGATTTATTATATTCCTGAATATATGAGTAAAGAATAATCATAAAAATACTCCATCATTATTATTGAAAAATAGATAACAGTATTTTGGTTCTCTCTCAATAGGTTTCTCTCAACATTATATTTTTTATTCATGATAAAAATATCATGAAATATTCATGATTCTAAATTCATAGCTGTTTTGAGATATTTTAAGAACCTAGGGAAAAAATTTGGAATAAACTAGTTTCATTTCATTAGAATATTCAAATTATGGAAACATATATTTTCACCCTGTGAACTTTAATAAAATTTATTTTAAGTACATAAGTCATAATATTTGTGAATTCAAATTATTAGGGAATCTATATGACGTATAATTAATATTAATATTAAATAATTTCAATCTCAAAAATTTATAAATTTCTCATTTTTTTCATTTTTATGTCTTTATAGTCATATAAAATCATAATTAGTATTCTAATTAGATCCTTCAAGTCAAACATACTACATATAATCCACAAACTTCATGGAAAATAAATGGGATCCAAAGACATAAATTTCATGAAACTAAAGTATTTCAATCTATTTGAGTCTCATTATTCTATAAAAATTATTAAAAATACTTATCATCAAGTATTATGATAGAATTATAGTAATATACTTAGTATAGAGATTCATACACTCATGCTTTTTCCATTTTCTTACCACTCCTAAAATTAATATGATGAATGGAGTCTTATAATGGATAATTTTAATTGGATCTAAATATATAAAAAATCATAGAAATTCATTCATCACATCAAACATTTACATAATTTCTTTGAAATCACTCCTTCATCCCCATTCATCTTTAAAACACATCAAAAAATCCAAATACATATTAGTAGCCCTAAAAAACAATTCCAAAATCATTTATCATATTGAAAACAAAGAAAACCTTCAAGAAATTTATCCATAACTCCATAGTCACTACGATATCCAAATTTTTTATTTATTACAAACATCCCTCAACTCTTATAAATTATTTCAGATCAATTCATAACATACTAAATCACGTGAGAGTCATAAAATCACAACTGGTATCTAATAAGATGTGTGTTGTACCACAATACAACTTAGGTTGATGTTTTTTAGAGAATATCATCTCTTTATGTAAATAAAATGTCGTAAAGTGGCTTAAATGAACAACCCATCAAATCATATCTCCATATATCATATTTATCATTCACTATAATATTCTCTATTATATGTTATGCATAGTTTTAGATGAAATGGTATTGTATATACCCCTTTAAAGATAAATTCTCACTCCCCTTTTGTCAAGAGTTCTGTCACTATTTCTCTCCCTTTTTTAATATAATCCAAAACCTAGTGGGGGTTTTTTATATATCATTAAGTGATCAAAGAATAATTCATATGTAATTACATAATTATATTAAAAAACATCTGTCTTCAAAAAAAATTGAATAAGTATTCATGTTTCTATGTATAAAATTAAAATCAAACCCCAAATAACCATTATCCACTTTCTTTTTTTTAAATGAAGCACGATGTCAATATATTTTTACTTATTATACTATATAAGATTCTATAATATATCAATACCACTTTGATTATTAAAAATTATCATCAATGTCCTCTTATTATCAACCCTAAAATATTCTAGTTTCACTTGCAACCATAAAACATTTGTAAAAGAATGTATAGCTAGTAAAAACACGGATATAGTGATTCTATATGTCACTATGTTTTGTTTCTTACTATAACATATTACACCACCACCACCCAGGAAGAAAACTCTACAATAAGTGGATCTTCTATCAGTATAATCTCTATCCCAATATGAATCAATAAATCTCAGTAAGTAAGAAATCTATAATACACCTATATATCATAACATATTACATTTTCCCTTCACATATTTTAGTATTATTTTTATTAATAGTATGTGTCAATTCCTTGTGTCAATTTAAAATCAATATAAAATTTCCACTGCATAGGTTATGTCATGTCTTGGAGCAATCATATACAATAAGCTTCCAATTAATATTCTAAAATAATTCTGTTCAATCATACTATCATTATCATCTTTACTCAACTTTCTTCCAACTAAAATGGGAGTTGAAACTTATATATATTATTTTACACAAAAATAATTTAGCCACTCTCTATCAAATTCTTCTTATGAAAAATATTTATAATCTAAAATTTGTCTAATTTGTAATCATTGAAAGTATGTTAGCTAATCCAATAAAGACATATCAAAATAGTTCTACATCTTCTCAGGAAGATCCCCAAAATGAATCAAATATTCACAATACAAAATTATATCATCAGTATAACCAATTACAATCAGTGAACCTATGGAATACTGCTTAACATATATTTTTTTCATCATTCACTTTTTTAAATAGTTTCCTCATGAAGACATAAATGTTTTAGTAAAAATATCTATGGTATATTTCCAAGCCATACAAGGACTTTTTGAGTATATATAAATTTATTCCATCAATATAAAGTAGAAAACCATCAGGTTGTTATATAATAACTTCATCTTCAAGATATCCATTAAAAGGGAAGATTTATTATTCATCACATATACTTTGAAAAGAAAAATTGTCGTAATTATTTGAAAAAACATTTGGATTCCAATACTAAAACTCGATAAAATTTTTCTTCAAATTCAAGGACTCAATTTTGAATATCCATTACAATATAATCTATTATTATTTGTTATTATCTTACTTCTCTCATTCATCTTACTTCTAAAAACCCAATTGGTTCTAATGACATTATTTTCCTTTGGACTTAAAATATGATCCAAAGTTGAAATTTTCCCAATCTAATCCAACTAATCATTCATAAATTATATCCATTCATTATACTCATTAGATTTTTATACTATTATTTTTCTAATACATGATATAAGAGCTATATAATTTTCCAATCAATTCTTTTCTTTTCCCAATAGAATCCTCTTTTTTCTCAATGATTTTTTCAGTTTCAATATGAATCTTAAGTCTCTTAAACTATTTCTTACTGAAACCACCGTAGTCTTATTTATCAGATTTTTTTTGAATCGATACCATCAATCTATTTACAACTTCTAGATTCCATTTAATCCTAGTAAAAAATAACCATGTTTTTTCTTCTAAAATCAAAAAATTCTTTTGGAAATACTAGAATGAGTTGTAATGTTTTCAAAAATATATGGATATCAGAATATTTAACATTGTTGTGAAAACATTATTTCTAACACCTATACCCACAACCGTCAAATAAGTTCCCAATAATGATCCCTTCATCTTTTTTCACTTCAAACATTACCAATTTAATTCCTTTGATATTTATTGTTCATGGAATTATAAACACTTTGAAATAAATAATTTTTTTTACTTTTTGAACTAAATTTCATAAAAATTGTGTTGTTTCTTAAGACTCATAAAAATTTTAGTTTACATTTATATATTATAACTTACAACATTTCTCCAAATTTATATTGGGATTTTAATTTCAGAAATCATTATCTTTACCATATCAACCACACTAATGTCCCTTCTTTCAATAACCCGGTTATATTGGGGAGTATATGGTGTATTTAATTAATACTTAATAACATGTTTAGAATGTTTATTTTGTAATTCCTCCCATGTAAACTATTTTCCATGATCATGCCTCAATTTCTTAATTTTAAAACCCACCTACTTTAGAACTTCTTTTATAAATTTTTTTACTCTATCTCCCACATATAAAATATAATTACAGGTCATAAAATTTTTCATCTAATTTAATTCATAATTGAATATGAGTAAATATAAATCAAATCGAGTTTACATTTTTCTAATGTATCAAATAAATTATGGTAAATTAGATCCAATTGTCAGGTCGAAATAATATCAACCTTCTTATATTATTTTTAAGTCATATTCCATTTTATCATATAGTACACACATCATCTCTCTATATGTTATTCTTAGTAAGATATATCATGACTCCTTGATTCAAAATTTTACACATACTCTTTTTTGAAATATAGGAAATCCTTTTCTTTTTTAGTATACCATAATTATTATCACCCATGATGAATGAATTTCATAGAATGCTTATCAAAAAAAGATTTCATTAGTCAATTTTTTTAGAAATGATCATTTCATCAAATATTCCATTAATAAAAAAACTATACTTATTAAAGATGGTATCATGAACATCATCATAAGGATAAATAGAATTCAAAATATTAGGTTTTATCCCTAAAGATTAAAAAATATTATTTAATTTCAAAAAATGTTGTTTAATGTCAGCCAATCTAAAACCTTTTATTTGGAAAGAAAAAACATTACAAAATTTGAGCTCCATGATCATGTTTTTCTATGTTCATTAGTATATTAATATCTCCTATCATGTGGTAAGAGTAATAGCTATCAAGAATCCATTATTTTCCTCATATACTTTCCTTCAATTCAACCTCATCTAAATATGTTGTTTTTTATTTACATTTATAAACTCACACTGCACTATTAGTATAGGGAATTTTTCATTGGAATATTATCGTACAATTTCATGAACTATAACCTTACTCATCATAAATTCCCCAATATTAATCAAGATCCTCAAATTTTTTCTCGATTTGAATTTTTGAATAATTTCCCTTCACATATTTCCTTCTCTAAGAATCTGGATTTAATTATTCTAAATCTATTCTTCATTCATCATGCCTTTTTCATGGTAGTAACATATTATAGAATCATGTATAGTTTTTGTCCCAAAAAATTAATTTTCATTAAAAATATTCATGGAATATGAATCTTTGAAGATCATAAAATTTATTCGTGAAATTTTGTCTAGAATGTTTCTCTTAATACAGAATTTAGGGCTATGTTTTATTTAATTTTTGATTTATTGAGGTTATATGGTTCCTCCTTTCATCTACTAATACGGGAAAAAATTTCTCACCATATTTATTGGTCTATATTTGAACACATAAAGTATTTTATCTTAAACTTTTAATGTAAATATATGTAATAAAAACTTTATTAGGTAAAGATTTAACATTATATTTTATGAATGTTTACTCACCTAACATAAAGGATCAATCTTTAAATTCAATAAATTTTTTAAAGACCTCTTTCAACTTATTCAACTCATTTTCAGCCATAATAGACTTAGAATGTTTTTTATAAAAGTATTCTTCTTTAAAATTAAATTTTTATTTGAGATATTCTATTATCTTCTCATGTTCATTAATTTTCAATTTAAATTTTTTTATCACATAAATAAGACTGGATTCTTTCTCAAAAAACTCATTCCTTTTCTCATTCTTCTTCTTGTGTTATTTTACCAACTGTATCTTTTCTTTCCTAGGGTTATTATTTTTATCATGATATGGATATAATTTATCTTTCAATATGTTTTCCATATCAATTAGTTTTTTACCATATCTATAATGTATGAAGTGTTAATCTATTTTTCAATATTATCTATGAAATTTCCAAATTAATCACCATATTCACTTTCAGAATAAATTCAAAAGGAGTTATTAGCTTCTTCTTTTCTAAAATATTACACATCCTCCCTTACTTATAAAATGTTTCGTCTCGATTACCCAATATTGGAATATTATTTTTATCTTTTACCCCACTTATTTCATTGATTTTTATCATGTTATTCATATTCGAAACATTCCTTATTATTATTTGGACAGTTTACTAAAAAGTTTCTAGTGATATTGAATTTTTACCATATAAGTTATGAATTTAATTTAATGTTATAATTTCTATTATTAAACCATTTTTAAAAAAGATAAAATCTTATTTGTCTGTATCTTTCATCATCTTAATTTCTAAATTCAATTTAAGTTGTATTATCACCATTGTTTTATATTTTTTACTTTATAACAGATTCAAAATAAATTTAATCTTTATCCTTCTTCTTGAAGGTTGGGTGTTTTCTCATATCATAAAATATTATATATTTTTATCAATTTATCAAGTTAAAGGTCTTTTGTATCTTCAATATCAGAGACTATAGGGCCAAACCTATCTTGAATGTTTCTCAAAAGTTTTCAACAGTGGTAGAATAATCATGTTCTTTCACTAAACCCTCAAATATTTATTAAAATATCATTGACCATTATAAAATAATAATAAATTTTTTATTATTTTTTTATATTGATATCTTCAAATTGACTTCTAATGATTTTTAATTTGGCCTCCTTAACATTCATATTTCCCTCATAGGTACTTTATATAATGTCCCAAATTTTATTTTTAGGTTGTAGTAAAATCTATTTTGTATAGAGCCTTTATGAAAAAACATTAATATAAAATTTTGTTTCTCAACATTAATTGATAAATTTATTTCTTTCTATTTGATTCATTGGTGCATACTTTAAAATTGGTGGAAAACCAACAACTAAAAATTCACTAACTTCCTATATAAAAGATACGTTGAATGGAAAAATTCAATATTTTCAATTATAGTAATCCATTCAGTAAAACATAGGTAAACCCCTGATAATAATAGAATTCATATTCTCCACCATAAACACTATCTTGATCAATTATATGAAACTATGTACTCTAGTAAAACATGAAATTCTTAGGATGGAGTTGTTCCATTGAGAAGGGGGTTTTAATAAGAGGGGAAATTTTTTTATTATTTCATTCAATCTAAAAATTATATGTTGTGACCAATTTTATTAATATCCACTTAAATATAAATTTTTAGCCTCACTCACATTTGATGAAAATTTTAACATAAGGAACACAAGAATTTTTACATGCTTTGGATCCTTCTCAGAATGCATACTCATAGTCATTTTTGGGTAGTTTCCCCAACCATGTATTTTTTTACTATAATCACAAGTCAATCAACAACATAAAGTGTATTCAAATCTTCACACCATGTAATTACATAGATTGAAAGGACTTCATATATTCACACTGTAGTATAATCATATAACACCATAATGTGAAATATCCTCTTTAGAGTTGATTTTTATTAGTGACTTCAGATATTGATACTCTTTAATGGCCCACATGGATATTAAAGAATCACTAGTCACTTGATGAATATCCTTATATAGAAAAACTTCTTAATCATATAATTAGATAAACTTACAAAATACACAATTAAAAATTGATAACAATAATGGCTTCTATTCTTTGTGCCCCAGACACTCTTCTTCTCTAATCAACTCACCTAAAATCACACTTTCTCAATATAACTCTAATATATTTTTCAATAGTAGATCATATTTCATTTTCAATACTTTTATATTTTTTTATGCATTGATTTTCCCAAAAATATATCTTTGAAGGGGATTAAATTTGTTCTATCCTTATTAATATCCTCATGTGAAAAAATGATGTCACCTCTATTTCCTACTAGATGAAGCAGTAATTATTAAATAAAACTTATGGAACCCCGAATTTACTGCCCAATTTTATTATAAATTTCACTATAATGTGTAACAAGATAAATTTGGTCAACATAACACATCACTCAATATAGCTTCCCACATGGCCTGCAGCATCTTCTCGATCACCATATAATTGTGAAAAGCACTAGAGCATCACAATTAACCATTTTGGATTAGTTTCTCCCTTTAAAATATAGTATGACCCATATATAAATTTGATTTCTATGAAAAAAAATATTAAGCATCAATAGATAGAAATATATAAATAGAGTATAATTGATAATAGACAAAGAAAGATATCATAAAAACCATAAATTTAGAATGTATAAACAAAGAAAACATATGATATACATTACTAACATGATAAAATATTAAAACTAGGATAAATACCAACATTCCAAAACATAACATCCTAATAAGAAAAATTAGAAAACTACTCCATAAGATCTAAAAATCATAAGACTATTTCTCTATCATACCAAAATCACCAAGGACATCATTAATTAATAATTGACACCAAACTGCATAGTTCCCTTAACATTAACTATGTATTGAAAAACTATCTTTGCATACAGTCTAATGGAATACATAGGGTGTGAGTTATAACCCCAATATAATACAAACATGAATTTAAATAATAGTTTTCTCTATGAAAATCAAACACTCAGTTTGAAAACCACAATTAAAACAGTTATACCTTCAAAAAAAATTCACTTGAAAGATTTTATATACAAAATATTCATTTGGATTTTATAAAAACATTCCATATTTGAAAAATATGAATAAACAATGCTCATGTAAAAAAGAGAAGTAAAACCAACTAGCATAAACATTCACAATTCACCCTAAACATGGAATAAAAATGGTAATATACATAAGATATTTCATATATCCAAAAAAATTAAAATTTGTATAATCATATGACATCTCAATCGAATAAGGAACTAGAGTAATTCATAATGTAATATAAACCAATAAAGGATATATTGTACACATTATAGGATATAACCATTAAGTTTTAGTTTGAACTTGTATAATACATGTTATTCTAACTGGTTAAGTGAGTAAAATAAGTTTAGAATATCTCATAGCATTCATTTTACTTGAAATTCCATCCATGAGAACTCTCAGTCCACAAGGAAACATGTGGACTCTCCCTCATCCTTCCTCTGATGGGATATTTCAGTCTCTTGGATTATACTCCCAGTCTATTCTATTACGTAACATATCACTATAATATTTTATGTATCTACATAATCACCAAAGTTTTCCCATGTTCTTAAAATTAACATGTTCCAATTTCATAAACCACACATTCACATAATAACATAAGCACTAAACACAATGCCTAACCTCTAAAAAACCCATTTAAAACTACAATTTGAAAGAATGAATCATCATTGCATAATTTATTCATAAAAAACATATGCATTTAAATCAATTACTTTTGAAAATTCAACTTTAAAAATGCTGGAATTCATATGAGCGTTTTATGGTCATTTTTAGTGGAATAATTCTTTAAAAACACAAGACAATCTATCTTTAAGTAATAACATGTAAATGATATTATAAAAATATGACCTACTATTCAAAGGTCATGTCGGCTTCCATCATTGGGAGGAGAACAATTTTTTATGGATATCATGAAGAGTATTGAACCTAAGCACCCTTCCTCAAAGGTGGTACACCGGAAAATAGATCCATGAAGGCTTCAGGTGGATACCTAATATTCTATGTGGTGCTATAAACTAAAAAAATGGATAATAGGAGATATGGAAGAATATAAATTAACAAAATCTGGAAAACCACCCAAACAAATTAGAATGATCACATCCTATTATATAGACAAAGCCTAAGGCTCCTCAAATACATAACATATCTCATGAGTAACTTACCATTGGGTATAATTCATTTAATAGTTTTAATGAATTAATCCAAATACATTAATCACTCATAACGAAATGTAACTGATGAAAAACCATTTGGGGGAAATATTAATAAATATAATATATATATATATATATATATATTATTATTATTAATCACATGAATAAAAAAATATATATCCTTTACATATATTATATTTAATGCATCACAAGTATGAAATAATTCATGCATCATATGAACATATTAAATGTACACTCATATATATAATATCATATATATATATATATATATATCATGCCTCTGTTATGAATGTGTCAATGCATCTCACGCATATACATTTTAGTGCATATACAATAATCACCAAATTGAAATAATGTCCCATAAGGACTTTTTGAAAAACATTATAGCTATCTTTGAATCCATTCAAACCCTTTTGGATATTATTTTTGATCAAATTCTCTTCATCTTGAACAAAAAAATTGTCCAAAATTTTATCCTTATGTAAGGTCCTATAGTGTGACACTATAAGCCTTAGTATATTTGAAAAAATATATATATAATTCTAATTTCATATATGAAATAAAATATAATTATATAGAAAAATATCAGTGTTAATCAATCTACCAAGGGGTTTGGTGTGATCTCCATCAAACATACTCATTTCACTATACAAACATGTCCACCACAAGATGTATTATATATATATATATATCATATTTATCTAATAAAAACATATTTCATTGACATTGAGGGATCACTAGAAGTAGAACTTGTCAATTTAATATTGTCCTCTTACCATTTATGGATTTGATAAAAAAGACTGACCACATGGATGAATACATCACATGTCAATTGTCTGTCTAATAATCATATCACATGTCCCTTATTAAAGTAGTTAAAAATATCATAATTGAAACAATTAATCATGGATATATATTTATTCAGTATAATTAAATCATGGTCTGAATGTGTTTTCTTATAATATATGTATTCAAATACCATCATGGATGTACTTCAACAGATGAAATGATCAGAAAAACACCCAAAAACCCCATAATTAGCTATGTTCATATATTAAATTGTGTGAGTAGGGTATAAAAGTAATAATGTTATCCTGATAGGTAACTCTATAACCTCGGGTAAGAAAGGATGATAATAAGCATACACCAAAAGTACATCAATGACTATATTACATCCTATGAGATATATTTTAGTGGATCAATCCATGTAATATGTTTTTAATTATTACCTTATGAATCTATTCTTTTTAACTCATATACAACTATTTTAAAAGAATATAATATTATATTCATGGTAACCTTAGTTATATCATTACTAACCATAATAATTTGTACTGATCATCTGTTTAGGAAAACTTAAATTCATACTTTGAGGGAATATTATCATTCAACTCTTCATGTAAAATATATTAAGACCAGGTTTATTTGGAAGCTGTTTTCTTTTAAATGTTTTCTTTTGTTGTCGAGGAATTTTTTTAAGAAAGGAAGTTGTGGGATCGATAGATACAATAGATACGTTACTTATTGTAGTATCAAACTATGATGAAGATAATCAATAGAAGAGGTGGGCGAATTGAATACTCAAAAAAATTCTTTTCCAACATTTTATGATGGTTATTTTTAACAAGGTTAAACAAGGTAATTCACAAAACCTCTAGATCTATAAACATGCTTGAATCGGGAAATATGATTATGAGAAAGCAATTCCAGAAAAATGATTCCGGAAATGAAACATAATGAAATTTTCAAAAAATAAAGATTCTACCTTAAAGGGTGTAGAATATTACTAAATCAGCATACCAGTATATGGATGTATAAGATAGTTATACTTTCCACAACAGTACAAATGCAGAGTAAAACTTGTAACAAAATAGGTAACAAGTAGAAAATCGTTTAACCCAAAGAGAAGGGTATCCAAAAACCCTGGATTAAGGTCCCTTGATTAATAATTTCAAGAATGTATGTCTTACCCACACCAGGGTAAGGCCTCAATACAAAGATTGGAGTCTGTCTTGCTATCCCTGCATGTCCTCAAATTCAAGGTAGTTGGAACCTCTGTCTTCCTCAGCATGGAAGCCCTCAACTTCAAGATAGTTAGCACCTCTGTCTTCCTATCCACGAAATCCCTCGAATGTACTCAACAACATTCAGAGCCGCACAAAGAAAATATGAATAAGAAGTTCAGCATGCACAAAGAAATGACCGTCTCTCTCTAGAAATCACTTCAACAGCTTGTAATCTCTAGAATCTTAGAACAATATTGAGCTCTTTCAAATGAGATCATATTTATAGGAACCACTTCAATGGTCGGCTCCCTCCTCCAATGGTCATATTTTCCCTTGAATTTGGGAGGGACCTGTACACTTGTAACTAAAACAACGGTTAGTGAGTAAGTGAAAGCATGACATCATTTTATAACAAAACAAGTACAAGCAAAAATATGGTGACATAACAAAAATCCAATATTCGGAGTGTAAGAAAAAATGAATGATTGAAGTCTAACCAACATTGAATTTAGAGTCAATAATACAATAATTTTCAGATTCTGTATTCTAGGAATTTTGAACCTGAATTCCATAGAATTATGGAGTCTGAATTTCAAAGAAATTCAGTGTCTGGATTTACAAGAATTTGGAACCAGAACATACAAAGTTCAGAGTTACAATTCATGAGAATTTGGAGTTAGAACTCATAAAATTTCGGAGTCTGTATTCAAAGAACTCAGAGTCAGAACTGAGAGAAGATCATAACCAGAATTCTTATTTGGAATTCCGAGTCAGAATGTAGAAGATTTTGTACTCAGAATTTGTAATTAGAATTCAGAGTCATAACTCAGAAGAGTTCGTACTCAGAATTCATAATCAGAATTCGGAGTCTAAACTCAGAAGAGTTTGTAACCAGAATTCTTAACAAGAATTCGGAGTCCGAAACATAATGCTTCGTATCTAAGTAATTATGGGATTCTGGGGTTTTGGTTTCAATCCAAATTTTACACATAGAGAAATTATGATATGAACAATGAAAAACATGATAAATATAAATTTCCTTGGGGAAGAAATTTTTCCTTAAAGAAGTAAAACAATGGGTTAAAAGGGATTTTCCTTAAGATAATGTGTTTGTGATTTTCAAAACAAGAGGAATGGTAAATTCATAAGGAGTCCTTAATGACTCAATCAATCTCCCCCATGTATGAAGGAATAGAAAATTCATAAGGAAAACCTTATTGACTCAACAATCTCCCCCTTTTTGGAAATCACAAACCTCTTTACGAAAATGAATATAAGGACATAGAGAAACATTTATAGACATTGTAAATAAATATTGTCTCCCATTATTCATGGTCAATGATGAATACGACTGACTCCCCCTTAGAATTTGGAATGCTAAGGATCATATTCTAGATTCTTGGAATGATAATTTTCATTATATTGAGAATGTAAATGTTCGTAATGGAAAACTCCCCCTTAGATTAACTCCCCCTTACTTAGGGATACATCCTCATTACTTAGAATTCTTTTTTATTCTCCCCCTTGGGGATTTTCAAAAAGAATTTGATAGAATGGAAAAAAAATATGGTTCTGGAAATATGAGTAGAAATATCTAAAAAAACCAGCAACCAAAATTTCATTATGTTTTGAAGAATTTGAACTGGAAAAAACAGATACAACAAAAGATTGGATTTGGATCATTTTTGCATCTTTTTCCTTGGGCATCAGCTTCTTCATGATGGTTTTCAGCTTCTTTAGCTCTTTGTGATCCTCCTCTACTAGCTTCTCTAAGGCTTTGATCATATCATCTTGATCCTTCAAAGCCTCTTCCTGGGCCTTCATCAAGTCATCCTGCTTCACTAGCTTTTCTTGAATCTCGATCCGGAGATCCCTTTATGATTTTCAACTTTGTACAACATAATTCAACTTCCCGTTCAGATCATTGACATCATGGATCCAAGAATTCTCCTCAAGATTTAGCTTTTCCTCAAAGCTATTTGTGAGATCCATGATTTTGTTGACTTGAGTCAAAAGTTTCCTTAACATCACCTTGAAAGTCATCATACTCTCTCAGATCTTTGATTATATTCTTTGACCAGCTCACCATTTTCTTGCAAGACATTCTGTGGGCTTCATAGTTGATAAGGAAATTCTTGTGTTCAGTGTAACAAACCGAGATTTTATGAGAATTATTCTTTTTAATTTCATTGATGTCTTGTGTTGTACGCCACACCAAAATTAGCTTGGACTATATGCAACACCGTATTATCTTGTAGTATACGCAACACTATTCTTGGATTGTGTTACACACAATTTCAAGTTCGTTTTGTGGAAATTATTTTACGCAACATTAAGTATAGATTTTTTTAAATGTATAAATGAAATATGTTTTGATTATATTGTACGCAACACCAAACAGAGCTTTCACTACACACATCCCTGACTTGGCTTACATTACACGCAATCAAGACCTTCCTCGATAGCGTGTGTAGTACGCAATACCGAGTTTCACTAAACGATATATTATTATAATATTAATATGAACTTGTCGTTATAAATAGTAATACCCACTTTTTAAAATTTTATAAATATTATCTTTCAAAATGGACTTTATTTTTTGATTCGGAATATCTAAATTATCCTACGGTGAATATTTGGTATTTTTATGAAAAACGTTTAATTTTTTATGAATAGTGAAAACATGGGGTTACTATTTAAAAACCGACTATTTATTTAAATAATTTTTTATTTTATTTAAATTTATTTTAGGTCAAAATTGATACATAATACCTATATAAGTTCAATGTATTTCATTCCAGTCATTTTATAATAATTTTAGACATATTAAAATTTTATTGAACTATTCATCGTCTTTTACCCACCTCGTAGGAGTGTTTGAAAATTTACATAAAACTTAATTTTACCGCTTCTGTGAGTGGAATTTCAAAAATCCAAGAGACATGGTTAATATCAACGAGTAAAATGTGGTTCAATAAGATAAAAATAATTTTTTGGTGAATAGTAACTTTTTACTTTTATTTACCATGGTTAAAAATAAAAAGGGTAATTAAGGGTAAAAATGATATTATTATTACCCAAACACATATCCTAATTCTATTAGATATTTTTAGTTCTTCCAAAAACAACCATAGGGATAAAATATTACCCTTTAGGTCCACTTGGATTAGATTATGATATTTATTATAATTTTATTTAATGAATAATTAAAATAGTTATGATCAATGTTTAATAACTAAAACATTTTTAATATAGGGTTATACATAAGATAAATTCGACTATAACTATTAATTCGAAAGATAAAAAGATTTCCTACATAATTTTATTCTATTTATAATTTTTAGACATTATATAATTTAATTTATTTATTACACAATGATGATGCAGTAATTACCTTATTAATGAAATATTAACATAATTGATGTAATAAAACCAAAATAAATGTAATTTTAGACTTTTAATGAATTACACTAATATAATAGGTTAATATGATATGTTATTATTGATTTAATTAAATTTGTTTGAACTAATAATTCTGTTATGATTTTCACAAAAATAAATTACCAAATTGTGTCAAAATTGACAGAAAATAGTTTTTAAAACAAATATTATATTATTAATTTCTATAATATTTAAAAAAATATAAAGTTTGGCCAAATGACATAGATAAGGTTATATATATTAATAATGAACTACTTGGGGTTCGGTTGGATTGTTTTAGTAAGTTTATTAACCATATAGTGTAAGAAAACAAGAAGACACGGTAAAAGTTATATTATTTATCTTAGAGTTAAATATTAAAGATAATGATAAAATAGTAGCCTAAACTTGTATAAAACCTATTGGTTGAAAGGATTTCGACCCATCCCAACTTTTGCTTCGAAATAAATCAATTTGGAGCTATTATAAACCGAAAATGACTTTATTATCAAATAATATTTCAAGTTTTTTCAAAGGTGACCCTCCCCTCCCTTAAAAGGTCACCCCTTACCTCTTCTATTCAAACCCTTTTGAGCCTTGAAGCTCAGCCAAACCCTGCCAATTACTCTTTTAAACCCCTCTATTTATATCATAGATGTTATGGTATTCTCAAAATACCAACTCTAGTTCTTTTAGAAGAAGTTTAAAGGAGGTGTGTCGAGGAAGAGGTAATCTCTTCTACCGACTCTTTCAAGTTTCTTTCTTCTTCTACTTATTCTCATTTAGTTGTTTCATTATAAAGTAATAACATCAGTATAACTTATATACTTATATGTTATTATAAATATGAAACAACCCTATTTCATCTTTTATCCATCCTATGGAAAACGAAATCACTGCGCGTGCGTATGTACGAAATATCATCTCCACGTCGTGGTGTAATCTGTTTTTCCACCACCACCTTAATTGGATGGGTATATTGGTGTAATGAATAACTATGTATTGTTATTATAACATCATACGGATTATGAGATATTATATCATCTAGTCAAATTCAATTCAATAACTATGGGAACGATATCATCGCTCGTGCGTACGTACGAATTACCGTTTCCACAATGCGATGAGATTCATTCTCCAAGTTAACCACTCAAGAATGATTATAAAGTATATATAATGAATAATAATGAAATATATGACATGATAAAGATGATTTATTTATTTATATGTATATGTTTATATATATTTCATCTACATACTTCCATTCAAGTCAATAAGGAAAAGAAAACATAGTTCATGCATACGTACGGCCTACTGTCTCTATTAACGGTGTATTTAATTTCAATTATCTATCTATTATATTTATATACTATTTATATATGATATATAAATCATGATTTACATTGTGGAATTAATTAAATCATGATATAAGTAATAATAATATCAAGAACAACAAGTCCAAACACATACGATAAATAAAACGATTTTACCCAAAACACTGCTTTAACATGGAATTTACAAAAGAACGACTATTATAAAATCATAAGTGAACCACATATGATATCATAACAATTAATATGATTATGTGACAATTCAATGACATTATTTAAATTATTATACAGAGGTTCAGATACATACGAAGCATATCAGACATAAGGTAAGGGGAAATCTCACAATCTCATTTTTATCCGAGATTGTTTATACTTTGGTATTTACTGGGGTGTATTTATCATCCACATCCTTGTTTCCTCAATATGTAATATTAATTTTATCCTTATAAAATTTTTTAAATGCAATTTTACCCATTGGTGAGTTTTTGGTAAAATATAATAAAAAAATCTTTTGTCGTTTTTAGTACGAGGTACTTTTTGACTATTCCGGCCAAAGTACAAGAAGAATGTTTTTTTAACTTATTCGGAATGAATGGATTTTTATGATTTCATAGAAAATTATTTCCCTGAAGCTTACTTTACAAGTTTTCAAGTTTATTTTTACTCAACTTATTTTAGTTTAAAATTGTATGACATGTTAATAAATGAAAAATGTTTCTGAAGTAGAAAGGATATTTTCCTCAAGTATGAAGTTCAAGTGTTTTAACAAAATTATTTTCAATTTAAGATAATACAGGGTTCTGTTTCTATCCCTAATTTTAAATTTATTTGATTAGTTTATGATGGAATTATTTTTATGATGTCATTTTATCTTATATGGATTATGTTATGATGGAATGATGTTTAATAATCCCATTTTAATTACATGGGTTATGCTATGATGTATGATTTATGATTTTGTGGCACACATAAGAATGGTTTCATTATGAGATGGGTGGGACCTATATCTCCCTCCAATGAATTGGGTAAATATTCATATCTCATGAGATAGACATTGATGGAACGACAAGTAAATCTGGTTCAGTAATACAGGGCTGGAACGACATGTAAACCCGGTTCAGTAAGGGACTTTTTCCACTAAGATGGTTTTGGAAGCAATGCCTTGGCTACTATGGAAATCATAACATGTGCTTAATGGTTTCCATAATTACATGTTTTATTCCCATGATATTTTATCATGATTGATTTTACATTATGATCTATGCCTTACGTACTGCCACGTTTTATGTAATTTCTCAAGATCTTGATGTTTAAACATTATGTTCATGTTTTTATGTTCATATATATATATGGTTTGTTGTTTATTTATCCATCCTTACCCTTACTGAGCATTCCAGATCACCCTTTTTATGTTTTCTTTTTCCCCAGGATTAAAAGAAAGGTTTTAGGTAAGGAAACAAAAAGGGGAAGATCGTTATGGGATATATTGAAGATCGTTCAACATGATTAGAAGTTTATATTCCAAGTTTCCAAAGACACTAAACTATTACGGTCCTTTGGTGTCTATTTTTGTTGTGTGTTATATATTCTGCAAGAGTAATGTAATGTCTATGTAAGTCATGATTTGGGTCTCTAAAGTTGGTATCAGAGGAAAGGTTTAGTTAACCTTGGGAAACTAGGATGAAAAAATCATTAGAGAAATCCCTAGAGATATTTCTACGGTATGTCTAGGGATGTACCTAAGGTTAAAGTCCTAGAATTATGTTGACGATCATGAATAACCTAGGGTGAACCTAAGGTGTCATGGATTAAAGAATTTTTGATAAGATAGACATCCCATAAGTGACTTTTATGATTATGTGGTTCCTCGTTATTTTAGTTGTTTCTTGCACTATGGTTCCTGGTCTTAGTCAATGGAGGTAATGAAAAGGAATTCAATTAACATTGATTTCAATGGAAAAATTGGTAACAATGATCAATGAAATTATGTAACGCCTGGAGAGAAAGATATTGTGATTTTGCTGAATCAGTCATCTTGATATATGATTAACAAGGTGAACTTTTGTTATATTCCTAAGTCATCAAATAAGAGGATGATGGAATTTTATGCATGTTCTCCTATTGAGGAGCATAGAAAAAAATATTGAGAATTTTAAATAAGGGAAGAATAACCTTGAGGAATACCACAAATGGAGGGTAAGATGTTATCTGTGTGGAGAAAAGGGTCATAGAGTGACAGGGTATTATGGATTCCAATGTCTTATCTGCAGAGAACATGGGCATTACCCAACTCAATGCCCTGACCTAAGAGGTTACTTCTAAATCAAGGAAAGACTTATTCCATGACAATAATTTAATAGGATGGTTTGAAGTGTTTATGTACTGGTATTCATGAATAATTCTGTTGAGGAGGTTACTTTTAAATCAAGGAAGGACTTATTCCATGACAATCATTGAAGAGGATGGTTTGAGGTGTTCATGTATTGGTATTCATGAATAATGTTGTTGAGGTACTTTTATGGTATATTGTAATACCTATATATTGGTCCATTGTGGTTTTCCATAAGAATATGGCATCAGTAACCATGAAAAGTGATTGAGATATTTTTGGAAAGATGATGATATGATCATAATGAAGGGATAAGGAGAAAATGAAATGTTTGACAGTATTCCTGAGCTCGTGACTAATATAAGGACAAAGTGATATCATGGTTTGAGTATAAAGAATTTTTGGGATTTTGGAATGTGGAAAGAGACAACTTTGGACAGCATTCATGTTTTTAACTGAGGTTCTATGGTAATTCATGTTGCAAGAGAATACATGATTAAGGTATTCATATGTTTGGAATGTGGCCAACAAGATATATCGTATGATATATGGGGGGATAAATGATGGTATTCACATGCTCGGTTGATGACATGTCCAGTAATTTTTTTCTTTATACTATGAGCTTGGAAAGAAGTATTTCAGATAATCCTAAAGATTAGAATGAATTATGTTAGAAATAAAATTGTATTTTTTAAGGCTAGGACTTTTTCTATTTTATTGCACGAATGTTATTATTGCAGGAATGTTAAGGCTAGGTCTTTTTTCTATTTTATTGTAGGAATTTTTTTGCAGGAATGTTATCATCATACCTCTTCATTCTTGTCTTATACTGAAGAAGACTTCCAAAGAGTTCATCAAGAGTAATCTGAGTAACCTTTTGGTTCTCATCAATAGCAGGCCTCTTGGATTCCCACTCATTGGGCATTATGTCTATGATCTTATCAACAAGAGCTTCATCATCTAATCCTTTCTCACCCATTGATTGTAAACTATTCACAATAGTCATGAACATTTGTTGCACCTTACATATGGGTTCTCCATAAGGAATGTAAAAACCACGATATTCAGCTCTATGAATAGATCTTCTTGTTTCTATTACTTTGGAAGTTCCAATGTGAGTAACTTCGAGTTTCTCCCATATAGAATTTGCAGCTTCACAAGATGAAATTTGGCTATATATATTTCTAGTCCTTGAGCAAAGAGAAGTATTTCCTACCTTATAATTCAGTTTGTATTCATGATTTTCTTGATTCGTAAAGGTACTAACTTCTTTGTTAGGGATTTTATATCCTCTAGTAAGCATAACAAAATTATCTACACAAGCATTCATAATGAATGTCTTCATACAATATCTCTAATAATCATAATCATTTCCATCAAAGATAGGTGGTCTAATTAGATTGAGATTGTATATGGAACCAACATTGATTCCTGCCATCTTAAAGAAAATTCTTTCCACAAAAGCTTGTTAATAAAAAAAGTTCATAAACATGGAGAATATTCCTAAGCAAGGAAAATATAGAACAAGAGTATCTCAAAGAAAAAATGAATCCGATCTATACGAATCTGAAAAATTGATTCTGAAAAATAAGAAGAAGAATAAGATGAATTCTCTTCTGAATCTAATAATGAGATTAATTCATATTGAACCAAAATTCTGATTCCAATTGTTAGATTGGTTCAGGATATAAGGAAATCTCCTTTAATACAAATTATTGGATTGATTGATACAATAGATATGATAGTTATTATAGTATCAAACTATGATGCAGATGCTCAAATACAAGATAAGGTTGAATTGTATACTTTTAAAAATTACATTGGAACATTTTAAGATGGTGATGTTAAACAAGGTTAAACAAGGTAACTCACAAAACCCCTAGATCTATAAACTTACTTGAATCGGGAAATATGATTCTGAGAAAGAAATTATGGAAAAATGATTACGGAAATGAAACTTAATGAAAGTTTACAACAATAAAGATTCTACCTTAAAGCATATAGAATCATACTAAATCAGAGTACAAGTATAAGGAAGTATAATATTTTTATACTTTCCTCAACAACACAAATACAGTGGAAAACTTGTTACAAATTAGGTAACAAGTAGTAAATATTTTAACCCAAAGAGAAGGGTATCCAACAACCTTGTATAAACTTACCTTGATTTATAATATCATTAAAGTATGTCTTACCCACACCATGGTAAGCCCTCGATACAAAAATGGGAGTCTATCTGATATCCCCGCAAGACATCAACTTCAAGGTAGTTTGCACCTCGGTCTTCCTCAGCAAGGAAACCCTCAACTTCAAGGTAGTCGGTACCTCTGTCTTCCTTTCCCTAGATGCCCCTGAATGTACTCAGTAACATTCGGAGTCACACAAAGAAAATCTGAACAAGAATTTCTATATACAAAAAGTAATGAGAGTGTCTCTCTAGAAATCACTTCAACAACATGTAATCACTAGAGTCTTAGAATAGTTTTGAGCTCTTTCAAATGAGCTCCTATTTATAGGCACAACTTCAACGGTCAGCTCCCTCCTCTAACAGTTATATTTTTCTATGAATTTCGTAGGGACCTGTACACGTGTCACTCAAACAATGGTTAGTCAGTAACTGAAAGCACGACATCGTTTTATTACAAAACAAGTGTAAGAAAAAAATCTGGTTACATAACTAAAATAAAATATTCAGAGTGTAAGAAAATATTAAAGTTTGGAGTCCAACTACAAATGAATTTGGAGTCTATAATACAAGGATATTCATATTCTGTTTTCTAGGAATTCGGAACATGGATTCTATAGAATTCTAGAGTCTGAATTTCAAGTAAATTAGGAGTCTGTATTTTCAAGAATTCAGAACCAGAACTTACAATGTTTGCAGTGAGAGTTCATGAGTATTTGGAGTGAGAACTCATAGGAGTTCATGGTCTGTATTCAGAGAACTTGGAGTCAGAACATTGAAAAGTTTGTAACCAGAATTCGTATTTTGAATTCGAAGTCCGAACTCAGAAGAGTTCATACTCAGAATTCATAATCAGAATTTGAAGTTAGAACTCAGAAGAGTTCGTACTCATAATTCGTAATCAGAATTCGGATTCAGAACTCAGAAGAGTTCATAACCAGAATTTTTAATTAGAATTCGAGGTCAGAAAAAGAATGCTTCATATCTAAGTAATTATTTTATTCTGATGTTTTGGTTTCAATTGTAATTTTACAATTAGAAAAATTATGATATAAAAAATGAAAAACATGATCAAGATAAATTTCCTTGGGGGTGAAAATTTCCCTTCAAGAAGTAAAACAAGGGGTAAAAAGGGATTTTCCTTGAGATAAGGTGTTTGTCATTTTCAAAACAAGTGGAATGGTAAAGTCATAAAGAAACCTAAATAAATCAATCAATCTCCTCCATGTATGAAGGAATGTAAAATTAATAAGGAAAACCTTATTGACTCAACAGAAATCACCACACTGTTTATTTGGTGACAAATTTTGATGGCCATTTTTTCCAAAGAATCAGACTTTCCTTTGGTCTGGAATTGGAGAAGATCATAATGAGTAATTTATTTTTATCTGGAATTAAATTATCTATCACATGGAGAAAGTATCTTGTTGGATGTAAATGGTCATCAGATTCACTGTGTATCTAGTATGAAAGAAGTGATTGTATTAGATTCTACGTTAATAAAACAAAATTAGGTGTGATGATGCTTTTTTTATTAATATTTCATATATAAAAACTTTATTGGACAACTTATGATGCATGATTGATGGATGAAAAGGTAAATTAGGTAATCCAAATCATACAAAAAATTATCCTATATTGCTGGAATATAAGAAATATATGTTTCCAATTGAGAATGATCATAATAAAAATGATTGTAATAAGAATGATCATATCTAGGATGATTATACATAAAATAATCATACCCAGAATGATCGTACCCAGAATGATCATTCTCAAAAAAATCATTATTATGATATGAAGGAAACAAAGAAGGTGGAATGAATGAAAAACTACGATACATTCCAACTGAAATATGAAAATGCAGAAGCTGGTCTCAAATAAAATTAGAGTCATTAAAAAAGACATTACATGCATAGGTTTTTTAAAGAATGAAATTTCTAAATTAATAGATAGATGAACACTGATATGTTTTAAAATTTCTTCATCAAGTGGTTTAATAGTTGAATTTCAATGTTTTTCTCTTCAAATTAATTTTTCAACTATGTAAAGAGAAAAGGTGAAGATGTGACGGAGATAATGTGTATTTTAGATGGGTCAAAATCCTTTTTATCATAATTAAAATTGTTTTATATTTACAACTAGGTAAAAAGTAGAGTAGAAGAAGAAGTATTGTACCCCAATTGGGCCGATAGAAAAGGGGAGGAAGTTCAAAGAGATGAGGTGAAGGTGTTTTCTGGTTGTGATATCAAGGGGTAGCTCAATATTTAAAATAATGATTTTATTCAGCATTCCAAACTGTTATCCATTTCATAATATAATAACTCAAATGATAAAAGGCATTGTATTGATGAAGTTGTATTCAGAAAAATAGACACATGAATTGAAATCAGACTATAAATTGAAATGAAGTTCTAAAGAATAAGAAGTAAAGATTGTAGAAGAATCGAAAAGCATATATAAGAATTTAAGAACTGAAAATACAATCTATATTTTAGGGGAAATTGAAATTAGGGTGAATTTGATTATGTAGGAAAAAAATTTGGATTCCCACAAAAACTCAATCGAGGGTCCCCTATAAAAGGATAACTGTATATTGTACCCTAATGTTGATCGATATACAATTCATAGTAGAATTTTGAGAAACTCTGTGTTTTTAGAGAGAATAATAAGTTTCTATATTCACTTGGGTGGAAGATGTTTTGAAATATAAGGGAATGAAAAGAGACAACATTTCAACATTGTATTCAGCTGGTCAATATACTCAGTGATTATCATACTCAGCTAATTACTATATCTGGATTATTAATCATATTTGACTAATCATCATAATTGGATGAATAATATAATTAAATATTTTCCATACTGATCATTACGTACTTATAATTTAAGTGGTGTTGATTCATCTCTACCACATTCTATCAAAATCATATTTTTCTTACTTGGGAGAATCTTACCAAGAAAAATCGTTTCATAAAAATAGTATAGAGAGGAATCAAACATTGAAAATCGGACTGAGAATCGATAACATTGTCAATGAAGTTCTTACAATATTATGGGTATGAAATTTCAAAATTTGATTCAATTGAATACATTTATGTAATTGAAAATAACCACAGGTAAATTGGGTCGTTACATAAATTTTGTATTATCCTATCTGTGATAAGAGGGTGCACACACACTACTGGATTTGTTTATATTGTGTCTTACATGTGAAAGAATATATCCTACTCATTGTAATCCAATGATTTTTTACTAGTAGATTGTTTGGCATTGGATCATTTCCACACCATAAAAAGGAGGTAGCTATTTTTATTTAATAGTGAACCTTGTAAATAACTATGTTTTTATATATGTGGTTTTGGATTGTTTTTAGTTGGGAATATAATCATTAACAGGAGCTGAATGTTGTATCAATTTAAAGGAAAAATAAAATAGAAAGTATCATTGATTCATCCCAACCAATCTCAGTGATACAATCTTCTTAACCGAGCACTTAAAAAATAAAATTGAAACACACGTGAATGAATTGATTATAATAACATAATATATTTACAACTATTACAAAAAGTATCACTTGTGTCTAACAATTAATGATTCTACATGACCCTCATATTATTGTGGTGATAATGGATTCATCAACAGATCTTCTAAATACTCTTTTGTATCCACCAAAATAATTTTTACATCACCGTTCTCAATGATCTCCCATATGAGATGGTATTTTCAAAATGTTTTTTAGTACTTTTAGGTGACAAGGGATTCTTATAATGAAAATAAACACCATTGTTGTCATAATATAGTTCGATTAATCCCTTAATTTTAACAATCCAAGTTTAAAAATGAATTTCTTTATCCTAACAGATTCCATTATATCATTTAATGTATCATTTTATTCTCTGTCTATGATTGATTCCACGATAGTGGATTTTTTGGAACTATTAAAACTAATTTCTCAACCATTTCTAAAAAACATGAATTCTTATTGATATTTTATATCATCAGATTGGAATCTATAATCTATATAACCCTTTAAATAGATCTCATCCTCTCCTATAAAGACTAGGAACATATCTTTAGTCCTCAAGTACATAAGTATATTCTTTATAGTGATTTAGTGAATCTCATGAGGATTAGATTGGTATCTACTTTTTATTATAAAAAAATATGATATATCCAGGCGATTATATTACATGGAATACATGGTAAATCCTATAAATTATTTTAATGGAATATTATATATCCTTTTTAACTCATTATAAATTTCATAAATCATCCTAATATTCACTCTATGAAAGAGTTATGAAGATCCCTTCTTGGAGTTCTCCATGATAAGCTTATTTATAATTAAATAATATATGTTTAATGACTCAGTCGACGTAACCTCTAAGATCTATCTCTATAGATCCTCATTCCAAGTATGTTAGCTTCTCAACCCTTGTCTTTTAGTGAGAAAAATATTCTCAACCACATATTCATAGTGAAAAGTGTATAAATATCATTTCTTATATGCAGTATGTCTTAAAAATATTGTATAATAAATAATAATATTCTCCCACTAAGAAATTTGTAAACACCAGAATCATATGTATTATTAATGAAACCATACAATTTTATTGCATCATTAAACCATATATTCCATCTTAGATAAGGTTTCATTATTTTTAAAATGTTCCATTGCATCTTTCAAACCATAACATTCAAATTTGGAACATTAAAACCCACATGATGTATTCTGTACACATACTTATCTAAATTACCATTATAGAATGTGGTTTTTACATCCATTTGAAATACCTAATAATTGAAATGATCTATTGTGTCTATAAAAATATAAAAGGATTGTATCATCGAAACTGGTGAAAAGGTCTCTTCGTAGTAAATACCATAAACTTTTTTGTCACCCTTCTCCACAAGTAATGATTTATTGATAGAAACCCAACCATCCATGTCAATTTTTATGTGGAAACCCAACATTATCCATTTGTGTATCACCCCTTCAGGTGCATCCACAATGTTCTAAACTAGTTAGTTTACTTAGATATTGTCTCAAATTCCATGTATTTTAACCATTTATCATAAACATAAATCTCAATTTTTTCTTAGTAGGAAGTAGGTTCATATTATTTTAATGTTAATTCATCATGATTATCCACACAAAAATCCATATATCATGGGTTATTTCTATATCCTACCTAGAATTCATGATTCTTGAGTAACATGACACAGTTCTTATTTCACAGTTGTTTGCAAAACTATCCCAACATCCATCATTGGAATACTTTTTATTTTTTATCAAAGTTATCCAATAACAATTCTTCCCCTACTTACTACTCAATCCATGAGTCTTATTCATATGAAAACAACATATCAATCCATAAACAATTTGTGTTTATTTGGATGGTAAAAATAACATTCTTTTGTTTCCTTAGTATAACCAAAAAATAAGTATTTTTATAACTTTTCTCCAAAATGATCATAAAAAAAATTGTAACAATTCCCAATAACCCCAAATTATCATAAAATACATATAAAGTCATTAATTATCCAATTTATCATATGGTTTTGATAAGGATTCTTTATATAGAATTTGGTTCAGTGAGAATACAACAGTCTCCATATCATAACACTAAAAAGATATAAGAAGGTCATATAAACTCATCATTGATCCAATCATTCTTAGAAAGGAATGATTCCTCATTTGATATACACTATTTCATTAGGTAATTCTAGGAGGAGTGAGTTTTGAAAAAATTCAATAATATCTTCTATAAGCTATGAGTTCCTGGGTAAAGTATTCACTACCCTAGTAAAATTATGTTTATGAGGGGAACATAATAATAGTTTTCCAGCTCTATGATCAATCCATTCTGGTGAAATTAGATCATAAGTGTTGACATCTAATATAGAAAATTTTACTCCATAACTAACATGAAGAACTACTTTAACATTAATCAATTATCTAATATCTTTGAATCTATATTTGTCGGCACTAATTTATAATGCATATAACACACCACGATTTTATGGTATGCCATTTTTTAATATAACTTCTTCAATAACTTATGTTACACAGAACACTATGCTCAGAAAAATGATTCAAGATTATTATTATGACACAGTTGTTAGAATGGTGTAAATAAAAGGGATTAATTAATTATGAAAATATTTTTTATAAGTGTTTATAAGATGAACTAATTGGTTACCAATTAATTATAAATCAAAATAAAAACCATTTGAAAATAAATGATGTGTTTTTATAAAAAAAAAAGTACGCCCACAATGTAATTATAAGTTAATAAATTAAATTATTAACTATTATTGTAAGATATTAATGAAATATATATATTAAATATACAATAAAATATATTTTTTAAATTGAATCAATAGATTTGATAGTCTTAAGATAACAAATAAGTCAAATTTTAAGCAAAAATAGTTAAATTTTTTTTTAAAAAAAATTTCCGTTTTTTAATGATGCAGATATTTAAAAACTAAATTTTGAAAATTTTATGAATTATATTAAAAAAATATACCTTATTTTATAAATCTGAATGTCTAAATAATAATGAGGTGAAAGTTTTTATTTTTTCTGAAAATATTTTTTTTCTAGTGAATATAAACCAATCATAATTTTTATAAAACCATCAATTTCATTATATTAATATTACTTTTATGATTTTAATTTTAACCTCACCATTTAAATTGTAAATAAAAAATTATTTATCTTATAAATGAAAATATGATATATTTATATCTTGGAATAAGTAAATAAATGTTTAAAAAATGATTAAATTAAGTCTTGGTATTTTCTAAACATAAATGTTTATTTAAAAATTTAACATTAAAATAATGATTTAAAATAATATTTATTTTCCTAAAATTTATTTATATGTTTCTACCTTATAATTATTGTATAATTTTATGGGTCCTTCATTAACTTTTCAAAGCGTTATAAAATCAGTAATAATTTTAAAATTGTTATTTTTCAAATAAATGATGATTTCAATTAACAATTAAATTTATCATGTTTATATAATTATTTTCATGAAATGGGTTCCATTTTTTAGTTATACACTATGAAAAATTGTTATAGTGGTTTTTTGGGATTTTTCTAAAATAGATAAATTTTTGCAAATAGTGAAATATGGTAATATATGGTATTTAATATTTTATCCAAATATGTGAATTATTGAGTCATGGATGACGTATGAATGTTGTAAGAACCAATTGCTTCAAACTCAAATGAATTAGATACTATATTTAGTCACAATAATTATCACTATTAATGGTCTTGGTCCAAAATAATAAACAAATGAATTTAATAATAAAAAAACCCTCTCCTCCACTATAAATAACACTACTTCTCCTCACACCTAAAATCCTTAAATCTCAATTATATTCTTCCCATTTACTCTCCAAAACCTATCCGCCACATTTCATTCTTACTGGAATCACCAGAATACCATTTCTAAGTCCCTTAAGGAGGTTCTCATGTTGACGACACTCAAGAGGTAAAACCTCTCTCTCTCTCTCTCTTTCAACTTCTTTTCATTTCTTATCCTATTCTAAAATATTCTATCCAAACATTAATGATAACTACATTATCCTATAGATAATTTTATTTTGTTATTTTAATTTAATATCAAACATAAATTCTCTTCTCTTCCTCGTTTTATTCTATAAATGAAAACATCGTCTATGAGGTGTTGATTTACTGTCATTGTGGACGATGAGTTTTTGTTTTTCAATTCCACCTTTAAGGCTGGTAAAAAACCATTTTTATTGTCAAAATAAAATTTAATAGAGGTAATAAAATTTATTCAATATTATATAACCAGAATACATACAAAATATTAATTAATATGACATGATTTGTTGTTGGTGATCAATAAATGATCCAATATTCTGAACTCTTTTCATTAACACTTTATCTAATGAATCTTCCTAGGATATGGAAATAAAATGATATATAAGTTGATTAAATATCATGAATTTTCATTAATAAGAAATAATTTAAATTATGGAAAACTAGTCCAATTTTACATGATCTTTCATACATGTATATAGGTGAATCAATCATGAAAACAAATGAAACAAACACTCCTAAACAACATAATGGAATATTATAACTCATCACAAAGAAAAATAATATACTTAATAAAATTTTAATAAATCAAATAAAATTTTAATAAGTTAGGAATTAAATTATTAATGAATGTAATTTCATTATCTACAACTTCAATTATAAGTACAGAACACATTCATACATGAGGTAAGGGTTTCTCCTTAAACCTCCGTTTTCATTCAGGTTACACATTATCTATCTTTTCCCAAATGTAATTATTAATTAATTTCCTAATTATTCTAAATTATATTAATATGTTTCAAAATCATTTATATATATCATTTCATATTTCATTTATGGGGAAATACGAGTTTTATATGGCTCCATTCTCAATTTGTAAAGATAAGCAAACCTGATTAAAGTCAACTTCTCAATTTTTTACCTATTTTCAAGTACCATATATAATATATTATAAGAAACCATTATTTTAATACAATTCAACAAGTAACCATGAAAGAAATCTCTATTAATTTCTGGTTTTATAAAAATTATTATTACATTTTCCATTTTAAGGACTCTTTAATATTTTCTCTTAAACTACATTGATGTGACCCATTTCTAAAGACTCTTAAATACTAATTTTACATTTTTTTCACTTAAGATGGAACTAATTTATTCATAAAACATAATTTAATTGTAATTACATTTTGTTTTGTGTTATATTCATTTTTACAATCATATTTTATGAATAATACAAAGTATTTTACAAAATAACTCTTCATTCCAATGTAAAAAGGTTATTTCTCTGAGGATTTCCTAAGTGATTTTATTACGGTATTTTCATATATTTCAACAAAACCTATTGAATATTATACTTAATTGGTATTAATATTTTAGGATATCATCTACCATAATTTATTAAATGGTTTATGATCTGTTTGATTGTGGATGTGCTATCTTGACACCATTAATAATATTACTCAGAATGGCTAATGGTTATGTTTACCAATTGGTGAAGGTTATTTACATTTCATATGTATATGTTTTTTTCTTCACACCATTCATTTGAATATTTAATTGTAATTAATAAGTGATTGTTGGGACCCACTATATCCCCTTGATTCATTAGTAGGTCTCATGACACAAAACTAATATGGGCTTAGTTGACGCCTTTACCATTTATTTTCATGTATGGATTTGGCTGAGGCCTTAACCATTTATTTTCAAATGTATTGGATGAGGCCTCAGCTATATATTATTTATTCCCATCATTATTAATTCCATAATTAATATATCAGTAATTTATATTCAATGTGATTATTGGACAAGTATAATATCCAAGGTTAATTTTCATTCTCATGTGATTATTTATATGGAATTATTTTTTCAAATTATATTATAGAGATATAATATTCAGGATAATGTTTTAATGGCATGTTTTTTATGTAATTCACATTGCCTTATTTTTTATTTTTTTGATAGCTTTTTTTGTATTGATTAACTTTACTGAGCATCTAGGATCACCCTTTTTTTATGTTTTATTTTTCTCTAGGAAGAGAAGATATATATTATGAATGAAAAGAAGGGAAAATATAAGAGTTCATGATTATTTACATTATATTTTATATGTTTTTTCATTTAAATGTTGTAATGTAACAATAAATTTTGTATCTGGTTTTCCAAAGCTTCTAAATAATTTAGTTCTTTGGGATATGAACACTTTTTCATAGTACCCATGTAATAATGTAAGACACTAACTCTGGGATACTAGGGTAATGGTCTTTAAAGTTTCTATCAAAGAAAGTTTAGAAGAAACCTTAAAAAATAGACTTAGAAAACATAGATTAGGGAACATAACCTTCAGATATAGTTTGTTGGTAATCATAGAAGAAAATACTAGAATTTTGGTAAGGTATATATTATGTAGGTATTATTAGAAATACCTAATTTCCTAGATACAATAAGTGGACATGGTTCTGGCAGAGATGTACTTAGGGGTAACAACTCCAATAAGGTGCATTTGGCGTGAATCAGTGTAACATAGTACATAAAATGGGTTTTATTGCACACCTACTTTGAAACTCCTGGGGATATTCTTAAGACAATTTTCATTTTAATAACATACCATTATGAAGGATTTATAAGTAAATATGTCCCTAAATATACCATATTTACTATTATGTGATTATCTATGAATAGATTTTTAAATTTTTGTTAAGTGTGACAAATTAGAACTTATGAATTCTAATTAATAATGTAATTTAGTGTGTGTCGTTTTTTTGGAATGGATCCTAGTTGACAGAATGGTAACTATATGAACACATGTATTCTATATAGGGATTTCCCTCAAAGTCAAAATAATTATATTAGAGTAAAAGATATAGCTAGAGCTGATAAATCTATAACATTACTGGGACATCTTGACTCGAAATATGAATAATACCCTTACCATTATGGATCATCCTAATCCACAACATAGAGGAACAATGTTAGACCACTTCATGATATAATATCCTTAATAATTCAATAGAAATACAAACCCATTTTTAGCAGAGAAATGGATAGGATCCTTAGAGAAGATATATATCAATTTCACAAGTAATGAATTGGAAAGATTTTTCATGGTAGTTTATCATATATATTGAGATGGGGATCAATGGTGTTAATTGATTCAAAACACTAAGGATTAAAAGGAAATAACAATAATTTAGTGGATGGGTTAAAGGATTGTTTTTAAAATAAATATTTCCATTCCAAACAGCTAGTGGATATGGATAGAAAAATTTTTTGTTTGTGGAAAAAGGAAAATAATAATGTTTCTTTGTATGAATCTAACTTTAAAAGTTAATAATTTCATGTTACATATTTACTACACATTCCAAATATAAATATGTATTGATACTTTGGTGGTTTAAGACCATTCCTCTGAAGGGAACTAGTTTCCAAAACATTATCATTCTTTCAGAATATAGTATCATGTTCTATTAAGATGTAGAAAAAAATACTCTAAGACTTATGAATTTAAGGGAAATCAAGATAATAACATAATGATAGATCAAGGGATGGATAAATGAAAAAATAGAAATGAGTATTTTTACAACATGTGATAATTGTTGGAAGAAACACTTTGGTACTTTCATAATGTGAATTATAGTTTTTTATAAGTGTGGAGAGAAAGTTCATAATGCCTATGAATGTAAGGGAAGGAAAGAATATATAAACGTGAAATGTTTCAGCTGTAGGGAGATAGTGCACTATGTAAATGAATTTCCCAATTATCATGGAAATATTTCTCAGTAAAAATCAGAGGGTTCAAGGTCAAGCCTATTCATTAATATAGTCGTAGTGGAATAATTAGTGTATTTGTTTTTTTATTCAATAATTATGTTATGATATTTTGTTTATAATCATCATGAGATATATAAAGATTGTATTTCATAACTTATTATCTATATATTTGGAAGCATGCATGTTTTCATTATGGTTGTAAATTTATCAATGTATTTATATATTTGTTTTGTGGGATTTAGAGCTACATTTTTTGGTGAATCTTATGTTATGTTTATTTTTGATATTTAGTGACCTTCCTTTTTTTTTCTTTGAATTTGAATAGGCATATTTTTAAGGATTTTTGATTTTAACTTATTATGGAATGGATTTAAGATATTATTAATTACGATTAAATTATGATTTATAATATTGGATTACCTATGATGACCATATTAGCTTAAGTAAACATTTTAAGACAGAAGGAATGACTTTTCAATATTCTGATTTAGAAAAGTGCTTTAGGTATAAAAATATTTCATGAATATACATCTACATATTTAATAAATTAATTGGAGATAGATCGAAGAACAACCAGAGGATGATATTTTGACATGGAAAGGAAACATGTAAGTTTATTTTTTTATGTAATCATTAATGATAGTAAAAGAAACCCTCAAATCTAATAAAAGGATTTGAGAACAAAAAAGAAAACATCTCTATAGGTTTTTTATGAGAAATTAATGTTATTTTATCTAATCAAAATTTTATGATTTTTTAATGGTAGAAATTCTAACAACTATGTTTTCAATCACTCTCCATTTGAACATGATATTTATATTTGTCTTCTATGTCCATATTTTCATGAATTTTATTTTATTTTGGAATCTAATTCTTTTGTGACCTTCTCATTTTTCATTACCTCTTTTTAAGAGGAAGTTTTATAATCCTTATTTACAATGTGGGGTTTCTATAAAATAATTTTCAAGAATCATCCACTAATTTATTAAAGTGGAATTCTAAATTAAGAAAACAAAATTTTTCAAAGTAGGGGAGAATGTAACAACCCAATATTTTATAATTTATCTTGTTTTAATTTAACATTTATTATAGCTTATGTTACACAAAACATGGAGCTTAAAAATGATTAAATATTATTATTAGGACCTAGGAGTTGGAATTGAAGGTATAAAAGGAATTAATTAAATTATAAAAATATAGTTTATAAAGGTCTATAAATTTAATTAATTGGTTACCAATGAACTAGAAATTAAAATAAAAACCAATTGTATAAAAAGGATATTTTTTTATAAAAAAAATATTTATAACCCAAATGACATTTTATCATAATAAATTAAATTAATCACTATTATTTAATGATATTAATGAAATTTATATATTAAATATGTAATAAAATATTTTTTAAAATTCAATCATTATGTTTTATAGGCTTAAGATAAGGATAAATCAAATTTTAAGAATAAATTTTATATTTTATAAAAGGCAATTTTACCACCTTTTAATGTTGCACATTTTTTAAAATAAATTTTGAAACTTTTTTAAATTCATTTAAATAAAAAAAACATTTTTTTTAAAGTAATGTAAAAGTTATCTTATGGTGAAATTTTGTTATTTTTCTGAAAATATTTTTCTCTAGTGAATAGTGACAAATCCGGATTTTTATAAAACATTCATTTTTATTATTTTTTATCTCTTTATATTTTAAATAGTAACCTTGCCTATTAAAGTGTAAATAAAAAATTTTATTACCCTATGAATGAAAATATGGTATATTTATGTCATGGAATAAGTAAATAAATTTTTTAAAAATGTTAAATTAAGTATTTCTATTTTTTAAACATAAAGGTTTATTTAAAATTTTATAATTAAATTTATAGTTTAAAATAATATTTATTTTCATAAAATACATTCGTATTTTGTTTTCTTATTAATATAAAACAATTTTATGAGATCTTAATTAAATTTTCAAAGTGTTATAAAATCAGTTATAATATTAAAATCAGTATTTTTTAAATTAATAATTATTTTAATTAAAAATTAATTTTATAAATCAAGTAACTTTTTTTTCTAACCTAGGTCGACCCTATACCGGTCACCTGAGCTAATCTGTGACAAGGCCTGAAGGGTGTTCCCAATTCCCATGGGATGGAAACTATTATGTGTTCTTAAAATAAGAAATTTAGGACTGATTTGTCCCATAAATAAAATATATATGATTAAATATAAACTAAACAAAATAAATAAACACTAAAAGTTGAAAAATTGAACCAATATACATAGTTAAACATGCCTCCAAGTGACCTCATGGGATACCACCAAACATAGAAATGCACTTGCTCCAAGAGTGATCCAAAAATAAAGGAACCTGAAACTAAATAATAGAGTAGGCATGATCACTGATATTCTAAGTGGGAAATCCATGGAATAACAATTTCCTATTCCCTAATCATTAAAAAGAAATAGAAATCATGCTAATTTGAAAATAAGACATAACAAAATAATGTTTTTCACTTAATTAAAATTTATGTAACAAATTTATATTTTCATGAAAATAATTCCTATTTTTCTATATTTTCATATTAGATTCCATGCATTCATTAACATTTCAAAATTCAGGTAAACCAATTTAGATTAAAATATGGTTTTCAAAAAATATAGAACAAGCAAGAAAAAACTAAAATGGAAATTACATCACAAGAACCATGGGTAGTCCCTAAGAAGCTAGTGTTAGTGGGGACCTAGGATCATCACACCTTAGTAAAACATGGTATGGAATCCAAAAATAATATCATTCTCATTCCTGAGCCACTAGGAGAGGAAACCACGTGGTTCTAGACGTCTCTAATCAGCACAAATGTTATGTTTGTGTTGTAGTGTCAATCTTGCTAAACGAAACTGGGAAAAACAACTTCTAAGTCATCTAGCATACTAGTCCTAGTTTTCCCACCTAGCTACCCAGGGTTACCCATGTTCTCTATTCCAAATGGTGGTGATATTTTATCAAGAAAAAATTTATGAACATATCTCATTCTTTATCCAAAGACCCATTCAAAATATCACCACTAATCTCATTCTCAAGCACATCCCCTTTTCTAAACCACATAATAAAGCATAAGTCTCTCCACATGGAACATATCACCAATAACACATTTAATATACATATCATATTTCTAAAATATATGGGAATTCCATGAGAAGGGTTCCCCATTAACACAAACCATTTTTAATGTTTCAAAGGGGCCTCATTATTTTAAAAGGGATACTTCCACATTATTATACACTTTTATTGGATGTCACTTAATTTTTAAACCATTTAGTTGCTCAAATTTGTCATTATAGTTTTTATAAGAAAAATGTTTTTGAAAGGAAAAAATATTTTCGAATTTTCAATTTACCCAATATAATTAATTTAGAATATAAATCAAGAGTTCATGAAGCATAACGTTAAAAAACAACAATGAGAATATATTTTTAATAAAAAGGAATAATAGTGTTACATAAAGAATGTAGTGAAAAACATGAAGTAAACCAATTGTGTTCAACATTATATTTTATAAAATTTAATAACATTATAATATAATTAAAACATCCAATTAAAATCACAACTAATTATAGATATCAATTTTATGGGTCATACATAGGGAGACCTGCCTCAAACATTCCATTTTGTTATGATGGCTACTTGAACTAACCCTTCACACTTACATGCACATGCATTTATACCCATATATATTAATATCCCTAGGTTCATTTCACATATTGACCACATAATGAGATAATATTTACAAATATGGCATATAAATATATATGCCTTACCCCATGCATGTACATGTAGTCAATCTCGACACCCACATCCTAAAACCACTATATTGAGGTATAGCACACACTATAATTATTACCAAGAACTCAAAAATCACAAAAAAAAATAAGATAAAATTATTCCAAAGAGAAATAATTGAAAACCCATACCAAATAATAATTTATTATAGACTAAAATGGTCTGAAATGCATGGCCTTCAGTGGATAATATCGAAACATGCCTGAAGGTGGCCTGAAAGACCCATAGAACAGCAATATGGGAAGAGAAACACCAAAAATATGCTCATTGAAAACCTTATAGTTCGTCATAGCACAACAGTGTGATAGGGAAAGGGAAATTGATGACTGATTGGAAGGTGAGGGGATAAAAGGTCCAACCTTTAGGTGAAGGAATAGAAACTATAGGTGATTTGGTAAAATTTTCAGAGAAAGGAGGTGTCAATAAGAGGGGGTGACTCACTACTTGTAGGGGGAGAGGGTTAGGTCGCATGATAGAGAGGGGAAATAGAGGGGTTTTAAAGGTAATTGGAGGAGGAAAGAATAATAAATAATAATAATAGTAATAATTAAAATAATCTTAATAATAATAATATTATTATTATTAATGATATTATCATTATTATTATTAAAACAATTTTTTAATTTTATTTCAATTTTCTTATTTTGTTTTATTCTTCATTTTATTTTATTTTATTTTTGAACATAGGTAGGCTGCATGGTTTGGTCCCATGGTCTATCAGAATTTACACCAATCAGGTATACCCTACTAGAGAGAAGGGGCACACGCATGGGCAAGTTGCACAATTACCAAACTATGTTCCAACTATACTGAGCGCCTTTGTCCCGTTTTAGAACTAAACTGCATGGTTTTATCCTTATTTCCTAATTTATGTGAAACTTGTGCAGCTCAACATTGTACACCGAACATAATCTTTATGATTACATTGGTTAATCCATATGATTACCTAGGAAAAGCTGCACAATTTACCCAAATAATGCCTTACGTGTGTGTCAAATGTAACCAAGCCCATAACATTTGTTTCTTGATAAAAACCCAAATATTCAACCCATGACTCAACCCAAATCTTGAAAACAATATCCAAATCCATAAAAAATAATATAAAATATTTTCAAGGTTTGGGGTGTGATAATTATCCCCACCACAAATACTTGCTGCCCCCAAAATGCGACCCAGCTAATCGGTAAACGAAGCTCAATCTGGAATTGAACAAATCCAAATAAAACTATGAACCACAGGGACACCATTAAGATAAAAATTTAAAAACCAACCCTATCTATAATGAACATCAGTAAGAGGAACAACAAGGAAAAAATGGAGGGTTATCCCCACTATGAGATCCTAACTAGCACAGCTCACATTTAGACTCTCAGTTCAAGACAACTCTAGAACTACCAACACAAACCAAAGCAGAAACCCCCAACACAAACCAAAATCCCCCATATAAAACAACACTAAAATAAATCACGAAAAGATTTATTTTTGGGTTTCCACAACATTTAAGAATCATGTATTATATTCTAGCTAATATAAACCGACATGGGAACTTCTAACCCATACTAGAAACCCCCAACACATGGGAAAATCATGATAAGGGATTAAAAAACAGCAAACTGAACCACAATTCATCATTCTCACAATACATGAGTATCTCCAATATGAAAATGATGTAAAACATGAATGGTACAAATATGTTCTTACCCCACAATAGAGAAAACTGTTTAGAGATTCACGTTTGAATAGGCACAACCACTAGAAATATAAAAAATGAGATCATTATGAATTATAAAAACCAAAGTGGGGTGTTCAATGAATAAGTTACAAAATGATTAAATGGTACCTCTACACCTCTTATAAAAAATAGAAACTTCAAATATGAGGAAGCTACAATAGAAGAATTTAAACAGAACATATTCCAAAACTAAAGACAAAATCCATAACAAGGTCCTCCACACCCAATGATTTCCTAACAGTGTGAAAATATTCAATCTGATACCTATAGATGGAGCTCTAATGTCTTGAATGATCTAATTCCCCATAGTCCGGAGCTTGAAATCTCAACTAAAACTTCTCTTTCAGTATTGTGACTCACATAACCCTTTCAAATAACCTATACAACCATGTCAAATAGTATATCCTTTCCTCTACAAATGATTCATTATTTTATTTTTTAGCAAATGGTGGTAGGTAACAAACCTAGAAGGTTTGGGTTTGTTCCAAGGATTGTGATGGCTCTGGCTTTACCACTCAATTTAGAGTTTGGGTAGAGTCATCAATGAGAATACTCTGAGAGACACTCATTCAGAATTTCCACAAAAACATTAACCACCTCATTTTTGACAAGTTGAACCCGATAAATGACGACACACTATTTCCCAAAACTAAACTTAACATAATAATTGAGGAAAAAATTTTATATTTCGGCCATTAATTCCTTACTATGGATTTTTTGGGGCATATTCATATACAAGAATCACAATCCTGAATCAAAATGATTCAGAAAACAAAATTCTACACTTCAATCTCCAACACAAATCCAAAATCAAATCACCATTTCAACTCCATTTTCATCATGTCAAAAAAAAAGATCCCATAAAAAAGGATTCTATACATGGAAATAAAATAATAAACAATTTCTTGTTCACTTTTCAAAACATTGAAATTTACGTTTTTGAAAACCATTTCTCCTCAAACAAAACAACTTAAAATATCCACCATTGGTATTCCATGAAGTCTCACACATATATATATATACATGTGCTAGCTCAATCTCCCAAACACACACCACCAATTATCCAATTTCTATATGCGTACATCCATATATGGGATCATTCATAGAAATACCATGGGTCAATTAAAAACACACCTAATTTCAAAAAAGTGATTCCAAAATTCCAAAACAATTTCAGCACCTTCTATTTTTTCCCATGGAACCAAACATTCAATTAAAAGAAAACAATTTCCATTTGAAAAATGATTTTTCCACTCCAATAACCATTTTCCATTTGGAAAAACCATTTTATATAAACCATTTTCATTTTTGAAATCATCTCAATCCAACCAAAACTAATTCAAAACATAACTCACATAAAACCTTCCAAAAATAAGGAACTAGTGGCTATTCCAACCTAGAAACATGGTTTATTAGATCATGCTATGATCTAACATTAACTATGGGAAGTATCTCGAACCATACACTCGAGATGTATTTTGGTCACTACTCCATGGAAGATCATCGCATAACACCATCTCACTTCCACTATTATCCCATATCCATATAGACCAAGAAATAGAAAAATTCAAATCCCACACTACCCTTGGAAACTTAAGGCTTAGGATGGGAAAGGGTTCATTACATCCTTTCCACACATACCAAGAAAGTTCTAACAGTCCTAATCTATAAGCTACTTGACACATCAAATAATAAGGGCTTCTGATGATACAATTTTTTCATGAACCATCCCAAGATGACACTAAACCAATCACCTGAGCTGATCCACGACAAGGAACGAAGGGAATTGCTGATCCATACAAGATGGAAACAAGTAATGGACATCAAAATAATGCAATTGAGAATGGTTTGTCACATTAATAAAAGCTAAATTAATAAATAGAAATTGATCAGAATAAATAAAAACTATCAAAAGAAAAATAGAACAATGTTCTATAGCTAAACATACATCAAAGTGACCTTGTGGGTCACCACTGAACACAGAACCATTCACGCTCCAAGAGGGATCCATAACATGAGTAATATGGAACTAAAAAATAGAGTAGGTGTGAGCACGAAGATGCTCAGTAGTAAACCCAAGGAATAAAAACACCCTATGACCTTACTATTAAAAAGAAACTCAAATCATGCTAGTTTGAAAATAAGACATAATAAAATAATTTTTTTCATTATTTTCAAATTCAAGAAATAAATTCATTCTCATAAAATCATTCATATACTGATACATTTTAAAATTAGATTCCAATCATGAATTAAAATTTCAAAATGAATGTAAAGAAATTTTGATTAATATATGGTTTTCCCAAAAGAGATAAAAAAACATGAAACAACTAAAATTTAAATCATATCACATGAACCATGGGAAATCCCTAAGTATCTAGTGTTTGTGGGGGCATAGAATCATCATACCTCAATGAAATGTGGTATTGAAACCAATATTAATAGTGTTCTCATGAGTGATCTACTAATAGAGGAAACCTTATGGTCCTAGTGGTCTCTAATCATCACAAATGTTTAGTTAGTGTCGTAGTGTCAATCCTTCTAGAAAATATCAAGATAACCCACTTCCGAGTCATTTAACATACTAGTCCTAGTTATTCAACCATGGTACCCAGGGTTACCCATGTGCTCTATTATAAATGGTGTTAATATTTAATCATGAAAACATATATGAACATATGATTTTATTTTTCCATAATCCCCTTCAACCTCTCACCATCGATCTTTTACTCAAGAGAATCCCCCTTTTTAAGCCACATAACAAATCATAAGCCTCTACACCGGGCACATATCACTAAACACACATTTAATATAAAATATTTTTTCTAAAACTATATGGTATGCCTTATGAAGGGTATTCCATTCTCACGAAACATTATTAAAGTTCCAAATGAGCCTTACTGTTTTAAAAGGTATAATTTCACTTTATAATACACTTTTTTAAAACACCTTTAAATTCCAAGACCAGTTAAAAACTCAATCATGTCATTATAATTTTTATAAAAAAATGGGTGAAAGGCCAAAAATCTTTGGAAATTTCCAATTCACCTAATAAAATTCATTCACAAAACCAGTCAATCATTCATGAATCTTAGTATTACAAAACCAACATAGAGAACATATTTTTAATAATAAGCACCCATAGTGGGACAGAAACAATGTGATGAAAAAAAATTTGTAAACCAATTGTGTTCAGTATTATATTTCTCTACAATTTAAAATTATTATAATATAAATAAAACACCCAATAAAAAATCTAGTAATTATAGTTTTCAACTTAATGGTTCAGACATGGGGAGACCTACCTCAAACATGCAACTTTTTCATGATGAATACTCAAACTGACCCATCATACTTAAAAAGACATTAATTTATACATATATAAATATATATAAATACTCCTAGATACATTTCCCATATTCCCCTCACCATGAGGGAATATATAAAAAAGAGGGAATATATATATTCCTTACCCTATGCATGTACATGCAGTGACTCTCAACACCCGCAACCCAAAACCACCACAGTGTGGTCCAACGCACTCTATAAACTTTTTTGACAACTCAAAAATCATAAAACCCTTAATTTAAAAGTATGAAATAGTGAAAGAATTAAAAACCCGTACCGAAAATAATGGATAGTGTTTTAAAATAGTCAAAATGTATCTCTTTCGGGGGTAGACATCGAAACACACCTAATGGAGGCCCGAAAGACCTATCATACATCCTATTAAAGAGAGAAACTCCAAAAATATGCTCTCCAAAAACCATAGGGTTTAGCTGAGCAGATAGGGTGATGGGTTAGGGGAAAACATTGAAAGTGTGGAACGTTAGGGGAGAAAAGGTCCTACTATGGAGCGACGACCAGGAAACTGGAGGATATGCAATGGAATCACTAAATGAAAGGGGTACCGAGAGGAGAGGGTGGTAGGTTATTGAGAGAGGGAGGAGTCAGGTTTTGTGAGGGAGAGGGGAAAGGTAGGGGGTCACATTGTAAGGGGATGAGATAAGAGAGTAAATAATAATAATAATAGATATAATAATAATAAGAATTTTATTAATAATATTATTATTATTATTATTATCATTATTATTATTATTATTAGAAAATTATTTTTATTTTATTTTATTTTTATTATTTTATTTTATTTTTGATTTGATATTATTTTATTTTATAATATAGGAAGGCCACATAGTTTGGTTGCATGGTCTTCCAGACCGTACACCAACCATGCTAAGCACCTTTATCTGGTTCTAGAATTGAACCTCATAGTTAAAGAATGGTTTCCCAAAATATAAACATCATGTGAGCCTCACCATTGGAAACCCAACATAATTAAAATGGTTATCCAGGAAAATCCACATGTTTACCTTGGAAAAGCTTCACAGTTTCCCCAAACTGTGCTTTTCCACTATGTCAGGTGTTGTCAATCCCAAAACATCTGTTTTGCAATAAAAACTAAAAAATTAAAACTGAGACTCAAGCCAAACCATGAAAAGATTATCCAAATACATGAAAATAATAGAATAAACTAATTTCAATGGTTTTGGTGTGACATATTCATATTTTACATGATCTTTTATACCTGTATACATGTGAAACAATCCTGAAAACAAACACTCCCGGATGACAAAATTAAATCTTATAACTCCTCAAAAAAGACATAAATGAATTTAATAAAATCATAATTAATCAAAAACATGTTTATTAGGTTCTTATTATAATTATTAATTAATCTGATTTCATTATCTAGGATGCTAAGTACAAGTGAAGAACACTTTTGGACATGGGTACTGCTTACTCCCCAAACCTCCATTTTCCATTCGGGTTACACTTTCTCTCTATTTTCCACAATTTATTTCTTATTTATTTTTATAATTCCTCAAATTTATGTTTGTATGTTAAAAACATAATTATCCAAATTAGATAGTTTTTTTATGGGAAGATGCATGTTTTATAAGGATCCCTTTTCAATTCCTCCTGATAAGCATGCCATATTAAAGGGAACATCAGAATTTCTTACCAATTTTCTTGTACCACCCAAAATCAGTTTTAAGATACCTTTATTATTATAAAATAAATATTTTTAAAATGAAAATAAAATTCCGTTTTAAATTCTTCATTAGTATAGACATATATTAATTTTTCCTTTTTAAATACCCTTTTATATTTTCTCTTAAACCACATAGAAGTGGCCCATTTCTAATGTTTCTTAAAAACTATTTTTACATTTTTTCTCTTTAGTTAGACATAATTTATGTTTAAAACATAATTTCATCATCTTTAAATTTTCTTTTCTGGGATATACTTGTTTATAATCTGATTTTATGACAAATACAAATGATTTCCTAAAAGAACTCTTTTATCCATAGTAAAAGGGTATTTTTTCCAATATTTCCTCTATGATTTCATAAGGGTATATTCACCTATTTTACTACCTTATGTTGAGTCAAATTAATAATTTTTATTGATCTTTTTTGATATCATCTATCATATTTTATTAAAAAATTATGATCATTTTGACCCTGTATGTGCTATCTTGATACAGTCCACCATATTACTCAGAATGGTTAGTGATTATGTTTACCGATTGGGGGATGTTATTTATAATTTGAATGTGTATGTTGTTTATGTGTCACCCCATTCAAATGAGTAATGAATTAAGCTTATTTAGTTATGAGTGGGATCTATTATATCCCCTCAATTAATTAGAAGGTCTTATGAGACAAAATAATTATGTACTTGGAGGAGGCCTTTCCCATTTATTTCTCAATATTCTTTTGGATAAGGCCTTAACCATTTATTTTCATATTTCTTTGTTGAGGCCTTGATGGTATGTTTCTGATGGTCATCAATATTCATTCTATCATTATTATATTATTAATTTGTAATCCATGAGATTTATTTACTAGTAAAATATGCACGGTTAAGTTTCATTCTCATTTGAATATTTATATGGAACTATTTATTCATCTTTTAATCCTTCCATTTTATGCTCAAAATTATGTTTTAATGTATGTCTTTTTAGTTATTCATGTTGAAATATTGATTAGGTTTATGAAAGATTCTATTGTATTGCTTACCATTACTGAGCATCTATGATCACCCTTTTCTTATGTTTTATTTTTCCCCATGATGAAAATATGTATATTATGAATGAAATTAATGGATAATCATGGAGTACATGAGTGTATCCATTAGAGTTTCTATATTTTTTTCATTTCCAATTTATAATTTAACAATTATGCTTGTATACGGTTTTTCAAATATACTAAACTATTTGATCCTATGGGATGAGAACACTTGTTCACAGTAATAATGTAATGAAGTAAGGCACCAACTCTGGGCCCTTGGGGTTGGGGTATTTACAATGCACATTCAACATCTAATGCCCATAATTAAATTTTAGGGAAATTAATTTCAATAACATTTCCATTTCAGTAATTTGAATATTTAACTTTGAGAACACTTCCACAGACTATATTCTATTCCATTACATCTTTATCGGTCATACCTTCTATGAATCTCAATATGATTAGTGGAAAAATGAAATAATCTACAATAAAGACATATCAAAAGGTCATTATCATGTTTTATATCTTTTCATTAAGTGATTTAAATTAAATTTCTCCCAATAAATATTATTAACCTATAAATTATGACCATTTAGTGTGATAAGATCTATATTTTTCAATGAAGTGGCCATAATTTAGAAACAAAACTCACTACTTTAGTCATTTAGGCATGGATTTATCCTAATCACAACATTGGTTATTCTTGAATAGTTTTATGAATATCTCTTTATACCAATCTAGAATATGGGTTCACTATACTTTATTCCTCTAGTATCACAATCCTTGGTGTTTCTTAAATAATTATATCCCAATGAAAATGTAAAAATGTAGACAACACAAGGAGATAGTGGGTAACACCTCCTTGGAATGAAACTAAATATTGAATAATCTTTAATCCCTCATTACAATCTTACCTTTGAAATGAAAATCCATGGTTACCCCCACTTAGGCATGAATCTACAATGATGGATAATCGAGGTATTTAAAAGTTCTTCATTTGATGGAATCTCAAACTTAGTATTTAAGCGTTTTTTTAGTCCCAAAAATTTAATATACATCTTATGCATATTAAATTCATAAATATTACATACTATGTAATAATTATATTTTCACATTTTATTTACTTCTACGCATGTATGATTCTAAAAATTCAGTTTTTTAAATCTATATTCCAACCACTAAATTAATATGTTCACACCACATTAAGGTGTAACCATTTACAAACCCTAAAAGTTTTTGTTAACCACCCAAAAAATAAGCCTAGTATATCCATACATAACTAAATTCATCATATGCATAAGTGACATGAACACTTCATGTAAAGGTATATAGTTTTATGATATTGTCAAACATTGCAAGAGTAATCATAGAGTGAAAAATCTTATGAAAACTCTAATATTTATTACAGTTTCATTAATGATTTATTTCATAATAATACACATAATACAACCCATAATACTGATAAGTCTAGTGTAATTGGGTAATTAGGTACATTACATAACAACATAAAACAAGTGGCATGTTAGCATTATATAAAAATTTCTTAATTTGAACATATTATTCCTTCATTATTAAAACTACATGGGATAACCTATGGGAATACATAATAAAGGGTTCAGATATAAAGCCTTGTAAGGGAATAAACAAGCCATAAAATATTTAAAGTTTTATATTTTATACAATATTCATTTAAATGGGACATAAAAAGTGTGATAATCATAAACATGAACAAAGAGGCATGATATAACATGATAAAATAAAAAGAAACATGTTAATGTGTATATAATATTAAACATGACATCATAAACAATTATTGATATTCATAAACAATTGTGGGGACCAAGAGGATACTGGTGGTGAGGAAGGTTTCAAGTGTTTTCTTTTGTTGTTAATGTTGGTTTGGAAGAAAAGAAATATCTTCACTTTATTTTGGAAATAATTGTATTGAGATTTTTTTATAAAAGGATTGATCGGTTTTGGGAAGAATCAATTTCATAGGAGAATTTATCTTATTGGAAGTGAGTTTTCATCAGTTTCACATTGGAACTGATGTAAAACTTGTGTTTTAATTATAACAATTCATTCCTGATTTGTATTTCTTATAAATCATGAGTTTTATTGAGAACTTGTTATGCAAGCTTGATAGAAAGAAAGGAGATTAAAAGAGATGCTATCAATCAGAAAGAATCATATTCATATGGTTTTTCAAAACAATTAGAAAAGAATTGTATTTAGATTTATTGCATTAGGATGGTAGAGAGAATAAAGTGGTACCGATTGTTTTCTAAAATAGTCGGAAAACAACCATATCAAGATTGAATATGAATTGTTGATTGGGTTTCAAAACATTCAAAGTGGTACCTAAAGAAAGGTGTTGTCAATGAAAGTGATACTAATGGAAAGGTTGTGTCGATGAATGTGGTTTTAAAGGGAAAGGAGGGTTCAATGAAAAGGGTGATGTCGATGGTAGAGGTTGTGTCGATGGAATGCGGTGTCGATAAAAGTGGTGCAGATAGAAGATGAGACACTAATTGTTTTTCAAAACAATTGTATTTGGGTAGAATTAATGGAAAGAGATAGTGTCTATTAAGAGTGTATCATATTCAGATTGTAATTTATAAGATATTGGTAAAAGAGAAGTGGTGATACCACTCAAAAGGAATCATATTCATAGTTTGTTGTATCGTGTATAGGTAGATCATTGTTTTCATATTTTATCTATCTGGGAAGATCATTGTTTTTAAATTTTATCATATCTGAGCATATATTTATTTTCAGATTATCTTGTATCTAGCCATATCATCGTTTTTAGATTTTATTTGATCGTACCCAACAATTGTTACCAGAATGATCAAACCTATCAATCCTAACTAGAAATGATCATTTCCATAATAATAATATTGAGGATGATAATATACAAACCATTTTTATTCAAAAAATATTATTCTTGTGTAGAGATGAAAAATAAATAAGCAAGAAGAAATGTAAAGTTAAAATACATTCCAATTGAATTAAACTGATGCAGAAGATGAACCTGAATTTTTTCAAAGTCATGAATGTATTCATGATACAAGAACTCATTTCTTAATGTGATGATATGTTTTCTCAAGTGGTCAAGATAAAAGAAAATAATGTGTATATTGATGAATCAATTGTCAATATGGAGACTTTCATTTAAAATATTGGTTATATCTCAAGTGGAGAAGTCAATTTATTCCAAAAAATTCAATTAATATGGTATCAAGCATTGATTTGTTGAAATCAACATGAAAGAATAGAATTAAGATGGTCGGAACCTTGTTTTTATTCTCAATTGTAATAGTATTGACATTTTAAATGTGGGTTTCCAAAAGAATAAATGATTATTGTATATGTTTCACGAAGGATCGATCATCATTGATGTAGTTAGAATTGTTCTGAGATTTGGGGAGAAATTCAAATTTGGGTGAATTTAACTGACCATGAAATTGTTTTATGAATCCCACCTAAACATGTTTTGGGTCACCTATAAAATGTGTGAAGTATATTATACTTGCGTGGCATTCACTATTCACTATAGATGAGAGAGAAGTTATGGGTTTCTAGATAGAATAAGAGATCAATTCTATTTATATTGACAATTGTTTTGGGTGGTTTTGATTCATTTGTATTCTATTTGGCATTAAAATTATATTCATGAATTAAAGTTGTTCTGATTCTACTCTATTGTTTTTTATTAGAAAATTGTACTTGTAGTTTTGTTTTATAAGAATCAGACTCAGAGGAACCAGACTCAGACAAATCTGACTCAATGTTCAATAACAAGGTCTTAGTGGTTCTGACCTTTCTTCAGGATAAGGAATTGATGAATTGTATTAAAATTTGAATACATTTGTTGAATTGAAAATAAGCACAGGTAACTTGAGTTGTTACAAAACAATTGCATTACCCTATTGTGAAAAGAGTATTCACATGCACAGGTTGTATTTTTTAATAGTGTTGAATGAGTGAAATGGTACATCCTATTCATAGTAATCCAAATATTTATTTCTAGTGGATTTTATGGTATATAATAATTCCAAAACCATACCAAGGACATAGATATTATTAATGAATAGTGAACCTTGTAAATCTTAGTGTTCCTTGGGATATGTTTTGATTTGTTTCTCATAAGGGAATTGAAATCCTTAACAGGAGGCTAAGGTTATTTAAATTGAAAGGAAATATAAAAAAATGGAATCACTAATTAACCCCCTCCCTCTCTCAGGGATACAATACTCTAACTAGGCACTTTCAATTGGTTTTAGAGGGATGATACGCATCCTTATTCATTGCTGATAGAAAATGTGAGCTATGTGAACAATACATGAATTCTAGTCTATGATGGAGTGAAAAATTATATCTAGAAATATAGAATGTTTCAATGTCTTATGTCTATCAGTTATGAAGTTCTTGATGTATCAAAACTTGGGTTTCCTCCAATTGATGATAGTGCTCCATTTAGACCTTTTGACAAGAAGATTCATGAGAATAATGTAAGGGCCCAGAATTCTATATTATCATCACATTATGAATGTTAATTCTTGAGATTAAAAGTTGTTACCACAGATAATGGTATATGGAATATATTGAAAAACATATATGAAGTAAACACAAAAATGAAGAAGGAAAATTTGCAAATATGGAGATTGAATTATGAAGATTTGAAGATGGGTGAGCATGAATCATTTGGGGAATTATTTACTTGGGTGAATGGAATTTTGAGTACCATAAGATGTCTTAGTGAAAATATAAATGATTCTAATGTTTTTAAAATGATCTTGGGAATCCTACATTAAAAATTTGTTGAAAAAGATTCTTTATTGGATGATAGAGATCCTAAAACATTATCTCTTGATGATTTTTATAGCACCCTTATCACTTATGAAATGATAATAGAGAATGATATGAAGATCAAAACAACGGTTGATAGAAAAAATTCTTTCAAGGATTTTAAGAAAGAAAAGTCAAAGAATATTGTTACTTAAGATGAATCTGGTTATTCAGACTTTGAAAATGACGTATGTAAAATTTTAATGAAATCTTATCTTTTTTTCTATCAATGTGAAAAGAGGTATATAGAAATTCAAAGGGAAATATCCCCTGAAGATCTTTGAATGTGGAGGTGTTGGTCACTTTATGGCTAATTTTCCTCGAAGAAAGAAAGAATATGATATTGATTTAGAAGAAATAAAGACAAGAAGACCGTGGAAGAAAAAGGGAGATAGAGGAAAATAAAATAAATTCATCAAATAAAAAAGATTAATTTTCTTGTCCAATGATGATGATGAAGAAGAGAGTGATGTTAAATCCAAAAAATCCATCGAGTATGGTAATTAAAATACATTCATTGAAATAATAAAGGATGAATAATTAGGAAGTTTTTGTTATGAATAAGAAGAAACTCTGCTTGAAATGAATTTTAAGTATGATTTGAAGGAATGTATATTAAATATTAGAAGGATTGAAAATACAAACAAAAATTTGGAAGATGAATGCTCAAGAAACTAAAAAAATACTTGTGAGAATGAAAACATAGTTAATTAGATTAATTTTTTGAATTATTCTTTTAAATATAAAAGGAATTTTAATGTGAATTTGGATATTAAGGTGAAGGAAAAAAGATGATGAGTTGGAACTTTTCCATGAAAAAATCTCTGATGTTGAAATGAAAATTCTAAGCTTCAAAAACACTATCACTGATGTTGTTGAATGTTCTAATAATTAGAAACATGAGAAGGTTCATCAAAAGAATCCTTCAAAGGGTGATAAGAAGAATGAAACTATTTCTAAAAAGAATAATAATGGTAAGGTTATGTATGTGGTAAAAGTAAATAATTAAAAATTTACAACACATCATGAGTCTAAAAAGATTTTAACTAAATCTGGAGCTGTTTCAAATTCTTCTGATCTAATCGAGTCTGAAAAGAATAATAATAATTGAATTAAAAGTAAAAAGAGTATGGTTGATTAATGTTTTCACAATTCTTATTAGTATGGAGTTTTTAGAGGTAAATACTCTTTCTATGGGTATTGTTGGTATTGGGGGGGAATTGGGAAAACAATAAGTATGTTTTGGTTGAATCAAAAACATTACTATTATCCAATAGGATTTGAAAGGAATAGATTTAGGGTGAGTCAATCTCCTAAAATAAAAAAATGAGATGTTTTTCTATATGAAATTTGAAAATAATGATACGAATATTGAAAATAGGTTCCAACCCTTAGAAAATAATTTTGAAAGATGTAAACAACCTGGACACCCTGAAAAAGTTGTCTTGATTTGTTATCATCTCAGCAAAAGATTCCAATAATCAAAATCTAAAGGCGAAGAATGAAAAGAATGTAGAAAATGTTCTTGTTGTTCCAACTGCATTAAGATCCATAAAAGTGGAAAAACCCTGGATACTTTATAGTGGGTGTTCTTCTCACATGGAAGAATACATGAAATTGTTGAAGGATGTGAAAGATTATAAAGAAGGCATAGTGACATTACACAATGAGGAATCATTTAAAATCAAATGTGTTGGGTCAGCCGTTATTGGAAAATAAAAGGTGAAATATAAGAAAACATTATATGGTGATGGGATGAAACACAACCTTATAAGAATATAACATTTTTGTGATGAGGGTAACAAGGATATATTCAATAAAAATGTATTTTTTAAAAGAGTGAAGAATATGGAAAGATGGTTACTAGAGGCCAATGTAAGAAAGGAAATTTGTTTCAGGTTGGTGATTCACAACACTCTTATTACATGAGTATGGTTGTAGAGAATAAGTTAGGGAATAATAGGATTGGACATATGTGTTAAAGAAACATGAGAAATTCATCTAAAAGTGACCGTGTTTGGGGAATTCCTGATTGTATATGAAGAAGATATTGTTGTTGCATTATCTTCTAAAAATGAAAAATTACAAATTTTGTGCATAAGAAAGTTGATATTTGTTCAAAACAACCCCTTAAATTAATCTGTTCTGATATATATGGTCCAATGAGAAAACAATCAACTCATGGAGATAAGTACTTCATTTATTTCATTGATGACTTTACATGCATTTTGTGTGTTATGTACATGAAACATAAATCATATTATATGAAAATGTTTAAAAGTATCAGAAGAAAAGCGAAGAAAGAATATGAGTATTCTATAATGAATTTGACAACTAATAAAGGTGGTGAATACAAAAGTGAAGAGTTTGAAGACTATCATGAGATTCATGGAATTTGAAATGAGTATAGATCTCCATACACTCCGAAACAAAATGGGGTTAATGAAAGAAAGAATATAATCTTGGTGGAAATGGGGAGAACCATGTTACGTGAGCATGGACATTCTTGTTACTTTTGGAGTCAATCTATTAGTAATTCTGTTTATATTCAGAACCATTTTTTCTACAGGACTAAATTAGGTATGACTTCATTTGAATTTTTTTATGGAAAAATCCATGTTAAAGAATTTTAGAGTTTTTGGGAGTCCTAGTGTTATAAATAAGAAAGGTGGAAAGTATGGTAAGTTTGAGAAGAAAGGTGAGGATGGAATCTTTCTTAGCTACACTCCGAATGGAAAAGGATACAAGTTATTCAATAAAGAAACATAAATAATTTTTGATACAATTTATTATGAAGTTATTGAAATATTATAAAAAGATAAACATGTCCATGAAGACAAAAAAGTTGAGCATGTTGAAGAAGATAAGTATGATAATGACACAAATGAATGTAATCATAATAAAGGTGAAGAATTAAACTTAGCTATTTCTAGTGATGAGGAAAAATTTAAAATCTTATTCAAGAAGAGGAAACATGTGGAAGCATATAATATAATTGGTGATCAATATTAGTTGATTCAAATAATAAGAACAACCATTTCCATTACACATAATTCATTATATTCAAAAGTTGAACCGATTGATGTGAAAGAATATTTTGAGCATCTGGAATGATTTTGAGCCATGAATGAAGAATTGTATCACAATGAAAATAATAATACAAGTTAAATCATAACCAAGATTGAAAAAAAAACATTATTGGCACAAAATGTTCTTTTCGAAACAAGATGAATTAAAACGGTGAAGTTATAAGAAACAAATAAAGATTGGTTTAAAAAGGGTATTCATAGATTGAGGGTATTTATTTTGATAAAACCTTTTCCCTACTTGAAATACTTGAATCAATCGTAATCTTTATTTCTACTTTTTAACAATAAGGCTATAAGATATCTCAAATGGATGTTAAATATGCATTCCTAAATGGTGATCTTGAAGAAGAGGTTTATATTATCAACCTTGTGGATTTGTTATTGGAGAAGATGAAGGCTACATGTGTAGATTGAAAAATTCATTTTATGGCCTAAATCAAGATCCAAGGGAATTGTGTTCCAAATTGAATACAAGATTAATAAAGATTAATTTTAACAAAGGAATAGTGTATATCATTCTTTAAATCAGTTAAAGTCAAGAATATTCCCGCATTATAATTTTTTATGTTGATGATATTAACATTGATGGGAATTATGAATGAAGTTGTGAATGATTTGATGCAGAAATGAAGAATGTATTTGAAATTTCCATGCTGGGAGAAATGAAATAATTTCTTGGGTTACAAATCCATCAAAAGAAAGAATACATTTTCCTCTACCAATAAATTTAGAAAAATATCATCTCAAGAGATTTTGAATGGAAAATTCCAAACCCATTTCCACAACCATTTCAATGGGAAAAAAGCTAATTAAATACGGATAAGGAAAATAATTTGATAAAAAAGAGTATCGAAAGCTAATTGTATGTCTATTGTATTTGAATGCCTTTGTACCCGACATTGTGTATGTTATTACCTTATATGAAAGATTTCAAATATCTCCAAAAGAATCGAATTTACTTGCTAGAAAAAAAAATTAGATACATAAATAGCACAACAAACATTAGAATCTTATTTGATACCTCAACTTGTATTGAATTGTTTGGGTATTCAGATAAATATTGGGCAAGAAATGTTGAAGATATAAGATCCACATATGGTGGTGTATTCTTTCTGGAAAAGAATTGTGTTAGTTGGACTTCAATGAAACAAAATTCATCAACTCTAAGTATGGATTAATCTGAGTAGGTTTTTGCTACTCAAGCTTCTACTCAACTTATGGGGATGAAAACACAATCGGATGATTTACGTGTATAAGTGAAGTTACCCTTTCTCTTGGCTGGTGACAATCAATGTACAGTATGTCTCACTAGGAATCCAATGAAACATTCTCATTCAAAAAATATTGATACCAAATAAAATTTTATCAAATAGCATGTAAAGAATAATGAATTGAAGCTGAAGTATGTTCCAACATCAGCACAGGCTGCTGATATTTTCACAAAACCATTATCGAAGGAATAATTATAAAAAATGAGGTCGAACATGGGCTTCCAACCTCTTTATCTTCATGGATGAGGTATGTGTATCTTTCCACACACTCATATTACCTTTGGATTGTTTTTAAGGGGGGAATTTTTTTTCATAAATCTATTGCACAAAAGAGAGACTCATAGGTAAGCTGTAAATTTTTCATTGTTTAGTGTGTAAAATATTATAACTATATTTTGGAGTAGTTGTAGGAAAATAAATTGAAATGATTTCTATGGAGAATGATGAAATGAAAGAAGAAATAAAGAGGTTTTCATGATCATTTTTTGGGATTGATTGTTTTTGAAATTAATTATTCTTGTTTCCTAGAAGGATTTATCTCACGTGGTCATAGAATTATTAATATGTAATCCATTTATTAAGGTTACAAAGTTAAATGAACTTTGAAACTTGGATGACAACAAAATCCAAAGGGGATATTGTTGGGACCAAGATAATGATGATGGCGATGAAGGATTCATGTATTTTCATTGTTTTCAAGGTTTTTTTTGAAGAAAATAAATCACATCACTTTGTTTTGGAAATAATTGTTTTGATATTTTGTTTTATAAAAGGATTGATCAGTTTTATGAAGAATCAGTTTCATTAGAGAATGTATCATATTAAATGTGAATTTTTATCAATTTCATAATTGAAACAATGTGAAACTTGTGTTTCAATTAGGACAATTATTTTATAATTTGTATTTTATGTAAATCACGAGTTGTATTGAGAACTTTTTATCCAAAATAGATAGAAGGAAAGGGAGTGAAATAAATTCTTCCAATTGAAAAATAAGTGTATTAATATTGTTTTTCAAAACAATTTGAAAATAATCATATTTAGATTTATTGCATCTAGATGGGATAGAGAAGGAAGTGATACCAATGGTTTTTCATAAAAATTGCAATAAAAACTATATCTGGATAGTAGAGGTGATGTCGATTGTGTTTTAAAACAATCAGAGAGGTACAAATGGAAAGTTGGGGCTGGTGAAAGTTGTATTTATGGAAAGGTGGTATCGCTGAATGTGGTTCCAAAGGAAAAGGAGGTTTTAATTAAAACGGTGATGCTGATGGGAAAGGTGATGTCGATGGAAGGTGGTGTCGATTGAAGTGGTGCCAATTAAATATGAGACATTGATTGTTTTTAGAAAAATTTAATTTGTGTAGAATAAATGGAAAGAGAAGGTGTTGATTGAGAATAAATCATATTCAGATTTTAATTGATCATATCTGGGTAAAAAAAAATTGGTGATACCATTCAAAAAGGAATTGTATTCATAATATATTATATCATATCTGGGTAGATCATTGATTTCAGATTGTATCTTATCTGTGTAGATCATTGTTTTCATATTGTATCGTATTTCGGAAGATAATTTTTTCAGATTATATCATATCAAGGTAGATAAACGTTTTTATATTGTATCTGATCATACCCATCAATTGTAACTATAATGATCATACCCAGCAATTGTAACTAGAATGATTGTAACTAGAATGATCATACCCATCAATCATTACCAGAAATGATTATATGATGAATGAATGTATTGAAGATGATTGTATCCATACCATTTTTATTCATAAAATATCACGGTTGGGATGAGATGAAAATTAAAGAAGAATAAATGAATGAAAAGTTTCAATACATTCCAATTGAATTTAGGGGATGCTAAAGGTGATCCTCAATGATTTCAAAGATGTGAAGGTAGTCCTAATACAGGAACTAGTTTTTTAATGTGACGATGTTTTTTCTCAAGGGGGTCAAGAGAAATTAAAAGAAAGTGTATATTGATATATGATTTTTCTTGGTAGATCATTTCATTTAAAATAGTAATTGTATCTTATATGGAGAAGATCACTTATTCAAACTCATTCAATTGTTATGGTATTAAGCATTGTTCTGAATAAATAAGCCTAAAATAAATAGATTCGGATGATTGGACCCATGTTTTTCTCATCAATTGTAATTTTATTACCATTTGAAATGGGATTCTACAAAAGAAGAAAAGAAAATTGTATATGTTTAAAGAAGGGTTGATAATCATTGATGAATTTGTAATTTCTCTATGATTTGTAGAGAAATTTAGATTTGGGTGAATTTAAGTGAGTGGGAATGTGTTTTAAGAATCCTGCATAAACATGTTTTGGGTCACCTGTAAAAGGAATGATGTGCATTATAATTGGGTGACATGCACTGTTCACTATAGAAGTGGGAGGAGATCTAGGTTTCTAAAGAGAAAAAGAAATAAGTTCCATTCAGATTGAAAAAATTTTGGGTGGTTCTGATTCATTCGTATTCTATTAAGCATGACAATTGTATTTTGGAATTGAAGTGGTTCCGGTTCTACTCTATTGTTTTTTATCAGAAATTTGGACTTGGTTTTTTGGTTTGTTATAATATAACTTGGAGGAATCAAACTCAGAAAATATTGGACTATGTGTTTCATAATAATGTCTAGGTTGTTTTCACCTTTCTTTAGGGTAATGAATTGATGTATTGTATTACAATTTGAATACATTTGATGAATTGAAAAGAATCACATGTAACATGAGTTGTTACAAAACAATTGTATTACCTTATTATTCTAATAGGATTCACATGAACGTGTTTTATTGTTATATATTGCTACACGACTGAAATTTTACAACCTACTCATTGTAATCTAATGATTGATTCTTAGTGGATTGTTTGTCATTGGGTCATTTACAAACCATACCAAGGATGTAGCTATTCTTTTTTCATAGTGAACCTTAAAAATATTTTTGTTCCTTAGGATGTGTGTTAATTTATTTCTTAGTAGGGAGTTGAAATCCTTAATACGAGACTATGTTTTTCTCAATTAAAAAGAAACATATAAGAAAGAGAGTTTCACGGTTTCAATCCCTCCACCTCTCAGTGAAATAATACTATGATTGGGAACTTTCAGTAATCATAGGTCAAGGATAACCTCCAAGACATCATAACATGGTTAAACATTTCCCATAATATATTAGGTTCACTATCTATTCTCATACATGATTTATTGTGAGACTAAAACATTGCCCAATGTATTGGAGTTCTATATAATTCTATATGTACCCATCACTTTGAAATCATTTATATGAAAAATTATGATATAAATATTATTAAACATATGAGCCTTATTCATCAAATTTAATATGATGAATAATGAATGTTGGTAAAATACATGAAATTCCTAAATAAAATAATTATAGGTAGAACCATGTGAATTCCCTTCATATAAAATGTATATTAGTATATACTTCACAAATATTTGGTATGGAAAATTGTAGTGAAATTTTATCAACATAACAATAGTACTTAAAGATTCATAAAATGGTTTAATGAGAGAACATAATGGATCACTTCACATGGAATTAAAAACAGAATGCATTATGAGTATGTAAGAAAATAGTCCAAAATTAACATTTGGTATTTAAATGTCATAATACAAGGGGAGTTATTGAATAAAAAATTCAAACAAGAAAATCACAGGATAATCTGAGTAGCATAATGGGGATATATAATGAATTGTGGGAAGTATTAATGAGATTGTAAGGGTTTAATAGTCACTTTTAAATCATAAGATAAGTAATATTTATTATTAAATCATATCCCATTAATAGAAATTGGATTAAAATGTTCATTACATATATAAGGTTTCTAAATATAAGAGAAAAGTAGGGTCCCTACTAAATTTCTTTATAGTAACATATTAGGTAATGGCTAAAATGAGATAGGATAAATGACACCTAATTGTTAAAACATAAATGGTAAAATATATGTATCTTTATAAATTCCTTAAAATGTAACCAATTTATATTAAAAGGTTAATTATAAAGAAGGTTCATGAATGGAAAAGAAGAGAGGGAAATCCATTGCTAAAATTCGGCATAGTAACGGCTTAGGTAAAGGTTATAATGAGAAAGAATAAATTATATATAATTATTCTAACATCAATTTTACAGTAAATTCACATTTATAAATGCATTAAATCATAACCAATTGAGATTCAAAAGGATAAAAACACATAAGTTATTTGAATGGAAAACAAGATAGAGTGGTCTCTTACTTTGAGAGGGGGATTCCATAAGATTCTGAGGAGTTTCTTGAGAGATTGGGGAAACATTGAGAGTAATGTAGAGAGTTTTTGGAAGAGTAAGGACATAATCCAAATTTTTATGTAATGAGATATTATGTGGGTTTCTATATGAAAATAAATGGGATTTCATTATTATATAACAAACTTTGTTTTTGGACTCTATATAAAAAAATAATCAAAACCAAAATACTTAAATTTGTTTTTGACAATGTTTTCATCCAATGAAGAGTAGATTTCATTAATTTATAAGTCAAAATGATGAAATCAATAAAATATTAGCTATAGATATGTGGTTGTGAGTCATGTTTAGAAACAATTGATTTTAAAAACATAAAATATAATATTGGTTTTTGAGGATTCATAATCTCTTTATAAAATTAATAAAATGAGATCAAAACATTATTTTAAAGGAAAAAAATATTTTTTCATGGATACACATTATAGAATTTATTACATTAGTTATGTGTCCCTATTCTATCAAAATACACATCATATATTTATACCATATTTAATTTTTACCCAAAAAATGAGTATCTTAAAAAACTATGAAAAATTCACCATTGGTTTGTTTAAAAATTCTAATTCAAATAAAAATATTTTTTTTATCAAAATATTTTTCAAAATATTTTTAATTTTCACTTTTTAGACCAGAATCAACATTAATTGAGAAATGCACGGTTTTCTCAATAATAGTTTTCAAACACATATAAAAATTAAATTTTACTTATAAAAATAAAATTATCATATATATTTAATTAAAAAATATTAAATAATAATATTTTTTAAAAATATTATTTAAATAAAATATTAATTATTTAATCAAAAAGAATTTCTTAATTGAAATTTCATATTACCCAAAATAAATTTTTTGTTTTATTGTATCATAATCAAAATAATTTATAGAGTAACGGTAATAAGAAGTAAAAATAACCATTATTATAGTGATAATACAATATAGATATTCATATTATTTTGGTCTTGATAAATATACTTTTATTTCACCAAAAACTATCTAAGGGTATGGTACACGATGCTAATATTTTCATGAGAAGTTTATTATACACGGTTGGGTTCATGATCTTGATGAGCTTTAACATCTCCCATAAACAGTTTTGACGGTAATGTTTTTTAGATACCCACTTGGGATTGGTCAACTAAAAATCCTAGTGATGTTTTCTCCCTCAAAATCTTTGATAAATGGGATACATAAGTTATGATTTGATTGTTTGAGACCATCACTTCCTTTTTCTGTATCAATTAAATTTATCAAAACCCTATATTTATACTAATCATAAGATCATTTTTCAAAAACTATATTAAAAATGGTTATAATTATTAATAGTCTTTTAAATCATCTATGATAATAATAAAAATTAGTTCACTTGTTTTATTTAAACATAATGCATAATAGTACATTTAATTAAATCATTTAGGGAATTTTATTTATAAAAGTTATTTTCATTACAAACTTCCCCCCTTCAAAAATTTCCCCCTAAAAATTTTCATTTCACAGACTAAAAATGATGAGTGTAATTCTAAATCATCGCCACCTTTGTTTCACACATTTCATCTTAAAAGTTTTGGTTTCTCTATAGCACTTTGATCAAGTGCATTGTTTCGTTTCTTATAACATTGTATATATGATCTAAGATCTTTACTGACTACTCTTCATATGAATGATAATTCTCTAATGGTACCACTTCAAAATTTAGAACATGTTAGTGTTATAATATATATTTCTTCAAGAGAAATACATGGAACATGTAATTTACTTGAGATAGGTTAGGTGGTAGTGTTATTTGATAGGCCACCACTCTTATATGATCGAGGATATCAAAGGAGTCGGTGTATCTTGGACTCTGATTTCCCTTCTTCCCAATTATCATGACATTATTCAATGTAGATATATGAAGAATACCTTATCTCCATCCCCAAAAAGTCAACCTCATTAATTATTATAAGTATAGTTATTATATTGACTCTCAGAATCCATGATTTTATATTGAATGGTTTTGAAATTTTCCATTATTTACTCATCCATTTCAGGACCTAGTGGTTTTAGTTCACCCTATTCATCACAACATGCAGGTGTTCTGCACCTCTTCACATAAAGGGATTCATGGGGATCCAATTGAATCCTTTAGCGGAAACTATTATCGTATGAAATTTTGATCAAATGAAGTTATTGATCTCATCATCCTTTTAAGTCCATCAAGAATGCTCACAACTTTTCCTCAAGTGTCTGGATATTCCACTAATATTATCCATTAGTTTTAGGGTGATAAGTTGTGTTGATGTACAAATCAGTATTTATAGCATGTTGGAGACTCTTATAGAACATTTAAGAATTTCATGGATCTCGATTAGATACAACTGATAGTGGTTTTCCAGGAATCCTTAGCACTAACCTAATGTATGTACTCGAATGTTTATTTAGTAAGAAGTCCTCTTGGGTTTCAATGAGTTGATCAGTATTTGTAAGATGAGCCACCACGACCAATATATAATTATTTCCTATTTATTTACTTAAAAAACTAATGACAAATTCCATGTCTTTGTTTTATAATTTCCATATAGGTATGAGTAATGGTTCCATCATCCCCATGGATTTTTTCCTTTCATCCTTCACTTTAAGACATATAAAATACCTTTATGTATATTTTGAGAAATCATTCTTTATATTGTCTCACCAATAGTGCTCTAAAATATATTGATATATCTTTGTTCACTCTAGATAGATAGAGAAGGTTTAGCTATGTGAATAATCTAATAGCAACTTCTATTACTTAGTATTTTATGGTATACCTATTTGGGACCTAAATCTTACATCTCCTTCTTCATTAATTTTAACTACGTGGATTTACCTTTTCTTATAACTTTCGACTTATTCTAAATTTCCACATCATCTCTTTGAGAATCTTTTATCTTCTCTATAAGAAATGGATTAACAATCATTTTTAAAATGATTAGTGATTCCAATTAATTTTTTATTTCCATGTTTATCCATTTCAAGTCTATGAATATTGGATCCTTCTCAATTATAATAAATGATACAATTATCAAATCATTAATACTTAGTGTGCCTACAACTTTATTTTCTTTCCCCATATGATGGTGGATAGAGAGGTTTTAGTCCTTAATTAGCTTTAACCATCTTTGTTATCATATATTTGTGTATTTTTTTTGAGAAATTGTTGAGTCAAAAGTCCTCTTTTGATTTTTATATCTTGTTTTGGAAATCACAAATGACTTTTATCATGTTTATCGTATCGTAATGAGCATATTGATCGTACTGACCATGCTGATCATACTGACCATGCTGATGGTACGGACCATGCTGATCGTACTGACCATGCTGATCGTACTGACCATACTAATCTTGCTGACCATACTGATCGTACTGACCATAATGATCGTACTGACCATGCTGATCGTACTGACCATGGTGATCGTACTGACCATGATGATCATACTGACCATGATGATCGTATTGACCATTCCAATCGTATAATGCTGATCGTACTGACTATGTTTTTTTCGTACTGACTTTGGAAATTGTTTTGATTCTGCTACTCATACTTTCATTACTTTCTTATTTTGATACTTAGTCAAAAACACATTTTTCAAATTAATCGTACTCATGGTTATCATCTTCATATGTCTTTTGTTTAACCAATACGATGCTGTTTAGTTAGTTACAAACTAATCAAAATGATGTCATGATTTCTGTTTCAATATAACCGTTATAATGCCAGGTGTCCAGGTCCCTCCGAGTTTTTCGGAGAAATATGACCATTTGAGGCAATATGACCTTTGGAACCTGAGGCCTATAAATAGGAGGTCATTTGAAGCTGAAAAAGATAGAATTTGGAACACCAATGATATTCTACTTCTATAAAGTTCTAGAGAGAGATGTTGTGACTATTCTCCTACTTTGTGTGTCTGATCATCGTATCAAGGGCTTCCAAGTGATTGAAAGATAGAAGTGCTGATTGCCTACAAAATCGAGAGCTACCAGGGATAGGTAGATAGACGTACTGATCAACGTATTGAGGGCTGCCGGGGATAGGCAGACAGACGTACCGATCATCGTATCGAGGGCTGTCGGGGATAGGCAGACAGATGTACCGATCATCGTATCGACGGCTTACCAAGTTATTGGTGAGACATACCTTTTATCCATGGTGAAATGATAACCCTTCTCTTTGGGTCAAAAGAATTTTAATTCTTTTACATTTCCGCTGCTTCTTGTATTTGAAAGGAATTTGTATTGTTTCCTTTATTCTTTACACATTCAATTGTAATTGTTTCAATTACAATTATACTATTAAATTTTGTATCGATTGATTCTATACGCTTTAAGGTAGAATCATTCACTATTGTTTTACTCTGATTATTTTATTCATCTTGAATACAATTACTTTACTTTTCTAATTGTATTACATTACTTCATACCTTTATACTCAATACATTTGTGGGTGTTTGTATTTGTATTAGTTTAAGATCATTTAAACAAAATTTTTATGTGTTTAAACACAAAGTTTAAACATAAAATTCACCCCCCCCTCTTGTATTGTTCCATCTAATATACATATATATATATACATTTTTGATCCAACAATTGGTATCAGAGGAGGTTTCCACTAATTTGTATTACTTGTTCTATTTCTTTCATATTACTATTTTAACTACTTACTACACTAACATGTGGAGTGGAATTTTTTTTTGTTTTATCAGATGGAAGGAATGAATATTGGGTCAATTGAAAATCTAAATCCTTCTCGACCACCTATCTTTGATGGGAATGATTATAGGTATTGGAGAGATCTAATGAAGACTTTCGCGATCAATACTAGTGTAGACAATTTTATTATGATTACTGGAGGTTACGAGATTCCTGAAAAAGAAGTCAGTACTTTCACTAACCAAGAGAAGCAAGAATATCAACTGAATTACAAGGTACGCAATAATTTGTTATACTCTATGACCAGGAATATATACAGTTAGATATCATCATGTGAAGCAACCAACTGTATTTGGATGAAATTATAAGTCATTCATTTAGTACATCCAAGGTTAAAAAAACAAGAAGAGTGATGCTTCGAGCAGAGTATCATGGATTTTTTTCCATATGGAGAGCCAGTATGTAAAGTACAACAAATATTTATGAAAATCGTCAACATCTTACAATCCATTGGAGAAAAAGGACTTGATGATGAAGCTATTGTAGATAATATTATTGATATAATTCCAAATGAATGGGAGTCAAAAAGGATAGCTATTGAGGAAAACAGAAAAGTTTCCCAGATTACTCTTGATGAACTCTTTGGAACTCTTTTACAGCATGAGACAAGAATGAAAATAGATGCTGATTTTAACAAGAAGAAAAACGGGAATGGAAGTGTATCCTTTACATCTAAAGATAAAACACCTGAAAGTATTACATGATCCAAATCCATGAAAATTGTTATATCAGAATCAAGTGATAGTGATCACTTGGATAATGAGTTATCCAATCTTGCTTGAAGGATGAACAAGATTGTGGGAAAGAATGACTTCCAATACAGATTAAAAAAGAATGATATGAAGGACAAGAAAGATTCAGAGGTATCTTGTTATGAATGTAAGAAAGTAGGTCATATAAGTCCTTATTGTCCTTTACTAAAGAGAAAAGACAGAAATAAAAAAAACTCTGAAAGAAACAATAAAAAGTATTACAAGACAAAGACAAAGAAATTCATGAAGGAAAATGATACTTGGAGTGATAGTAGTAATGATTCATCAAATAATTCTTCAGAATATGGGTCCTCAGGGCAAAGAAATATTGTACTTATATCCAGATTACCAATTGAAGATCATTGTCTCATGGAAAAGGTACACAATGCTGAAGCTATTACAAATGTCTCTTTAAATGAAAATTATACTGATAAATATTATGAATCTTCAAATTATGAATCTTCGTCATCAGAAGATGATACATTACCTTCTTTTCAAGAAGTATCTAGATTTTATAAATTACATGAAAATGAAAATTCCAAACTCAAGAAGAATCTTGAGAAAGAAAACTCTAGAATTTCAGTTTTAACTAAAGAAGTTTCGGATCATTCTAATGATCTTAATATGAAAACTTATGATTATGAAAGTATTCTAAAAACCCTGCAGAAATTAAAATCTGATAAGGATAAACTTTCTAAGGATCTAGAAAATGTGATTTAAAATAAAAATATTTTAGATCCTGACTCTAGTTTAAAATAAAATGTTTTGGAAGATAAAAACATAGTTCTAAAACTAAACTCATAAATTTTCTCTTTAAAGAAATGTATGTGAAACTTTACTCATGGCAAAGAAAATTTAGACAAAATGTATTCCCAAATCCGGCCATTGAGAAATCGTTCTGGACTTGGTTATACTCATTCCAAACCTGTTTTTAGTAATAACTATTTTGTTCCACAAAAAACCTCTTTTTGTTCTAAATGCCAATGTGGTGGACACTGTAAAAGAGAGTGTTCTCTCAATAAAACTCAATCTTTCGGATTTCATAAAGCTCATTTTTTAAAACAAATGTGGATTCCTAAAATTATGTTATCTAACAATTATGGATCCAAACAAGTTTTTATTCTGAAAACCTAATTGTTTGTTTTTTAGGAAAATGAGAAGTGTACCATCAAGAATATTTGGTACATGGATAGTGGTTGTTCTCGACACATGACCGGAAAAGGTGGAAAAGTTACCTTCAGAGATAATGCTCATGGAAAGATTGTTGGTATAGGTAATATTGTTTTTCTTCGAAAAGTTCTTATCTAAAATGTTTTTTTGTAAAAGGTCTTGAGCATAAACTCATTAGCATAAGTCAATTGTGTGATGAATGTTACCTTGTGAATTTTACGAATGATAAGTGCCTAGTTCACAATTCCAAGGATGAGTTCATTTTATCTGCTCATAGGCAAGAGAATGTATACACTATTAACATTGAAGACCTTAGGAGCCAAAAATTTTCCTGCTTAAGTGCAATAGAAGACCAATCATGGATATGGAATAGAATACTATGACACTACAATCTAAGAAACCTTTGTAAACTCTCAAAGAAAATATTTGTAAAGGGACTACCGGATCTTAGATGTGATTCTTCAAAAGTCTTTGATCCTTTTCAATATGGCAAGAAACATAAAACTAGCTTTAAATCAATTAACGAAGTTTTAACTTCTAAAGCATTATAGTTAGTGCATATGGATATTTTTGGGCATTCACAAACATGAAGCATTAGAGGCAAATACTTTGTATTTGTTTTAGTTGATGACTTTACTAGATTCACATGGGTTTATTTTCTAACAAGGAAATATGAATCCCTTTACTATTTCAAAACTTTTATATCTCAAGTTAAAAATGTGAAAAATCTACCATTGATAACTATCAATAGTGATCATGGTGGTGAATTTCAAAATTTTGAATTTGAAACTTTTTGTAGTAAGAAAGGTATTACTCACAATTTTTCAGCCCCAAGAACTCCTCAGCAAAATGGTGTTGTTCAAAGAAGAAATCGTATTCGTCAGGAAATGACTAGAACCATGTTGAGTGAATACTCGATTGCTAAGCACTTTTGGGCTAAAGCTATTCGTACTGCTTTCTATACTATAAATTGTGTTTTATCCAGACCATTTCTTAATAAAACACCTTATGAGTTATGGAATGGCCGAAAACCTAAAGTTTCATACTTCAATGTTTTTGGTTGCAATGTATTGATTCTGAATAAAAAAGATATTCTACACAAATTCGCACCAAAATATGATGAGGGAATCATTCTGGGCTACTCTACAACTTCTAAGGCTTATAGAGATTTCAATAAAAACACTTGTACTATTGAGGAAATAGTGCATGTAAAATATGATGAAAGTGATCCTTTTGTTTTCAACCAAAACAAAACTAAATCCTCGTATGTGTTTTCAAAAAAAATTATTAACCATTATTAGAAGATTCTTTTGACAAGGAAAATGTCCAAGAAGGTATTCCTGAAACATATACCCCAGATGATTTTCTACCATATCTTGATGAACAAATTTTACAAAACCCAAATCAATTGTTTCTTAAGAATCATCCCAGCGATAATATCATTAGTGATATAAATCAACCTGTAAGGACCAGAAATTCCTTAAGAAATGAAATATAACATCTTTATTTTCTTTCCCAATTTGAACCTAAAAGTCGAAGTTAGGCCTTAGGTGATGAAGATTTTATCAAATCAATGCAAGATGAATTAAATTAATTTGAGAGGAATCAAGTCTGGACTTTAGTTGAAAGACCTAAAGAAACAAATGTAATTGGTGTAAAATGGGTTTTTAGAAACAATTGTGATGAAAATAGAATCATTGTATGAAATAAAGAAAGACTTGTTGCTAAGGGCTATAATCAACTAGAGGGAATAGACTATGAAGAAACATATGCTCCTGTATCTAGACTTGAATCTATTCGTATTCTATTAGCCTTTGCAGCATACTTTAATTTAAAACTTTTTCAAATGGATGTAAAATGTGCTTTTCTAAATGGTTTTGTTCAAGAATGAGTTTTTTTCGAACAACCCCCCATTTTTCTAGACCCAAAACATCCTAATCATGTTTTTAAACTTACCAAGTCTCTATATGGCCTTAAACAAGCCCATAGATCATGGTATGATAGGCTTATAGGATTTATTTTACAAAACAATTATACAAAAGGTACTGCAAATCCAAACCTTTTTATAATAATGGAAAATAAAAAGTCTTGATTATTCAAATCTATATTGATGACATCATATTTGGATCAACTTAACAATCTTTAACTAATTATTTTGATAATTTAATGAATTATGAGTTTGAAATGAGTATGATGGGTGATTTAACATTCTATTTAGGTTTCCAAATTTCTCAAAAACCAGAAGAAACATATATATCCCAACATAAGTATATTAAAGATATAATTAAGAATTATGGATTTGACTAAGCTAAAATTATTAGCACTCCAATTGGTACCTCAAATACACTTGATCTTGATGAAACTGGGAAACCAATAGGTCAAAAAAAATTAGAGGTATGATAGGAAGTTTTCTATACTTGACAGTTAATCGACCAGACTTAATGTTTTCTGTATGCTTATGTGCAAGATATCAATCTAATCCAAAAGAGTCTCATTTAAATTCTGTAAAGAGAATCTTTTGCTATTTAAAAGGCACTATGGATTTAGGACTTTTTTACTCTTCTAGAAATGATTTTGTTTTAAATGGTTTTTTAGATGCTGACTTCGGCGGTTGTAGAATAGATAGAAAAAGTACATCTGGAATATGCCATTTCTTAGGAGAATCTCTGGTTTCTTGGTCCTGCAAGAAACAACACTCGGTAGCACTTTCCACTGCTGAAGCTAAATATGTAGCAGATGGAAGTTGTTGTGCTCAAGTTTTGTGGATGCAACAGACACTCACTGACTATGGATTGAGTTTTTCCAAAACTCACATTCTTTGTGATAATACTAGTGCCATAGCTCTTAGTAAGAACCTAGCACATCACTCACGTGAAAAACACATAGATGTTAGACATCACTTTCTTAGAGATCACACACAAAAAGGAGATATTGTTTTCCAGTTCATCAGAACGCAAGAATAACTTGCTGGCATTTTTACAAAACTGTTACCTTCTGATAGACTTGAATTTATAAAACAAAAGCTAGGAATGATTACAATAAAGTAATCATCCATATCAACTTCATGTTTTACATTTCTCCTAACATTAAGAAACATATCTTAGAAAGTGGGAGAACATTTCTTATTGTGTTTTCTTTTTATCTTATTGTATGTGTTTTTTTATCCTATCTATTCATCGTATTGACAGTTTTATCGTACTGACAGTTTTATCATATTGATAGTTTTATCGTATTGACAGTTTTATCCTATTGACAGTTTTATCATATTGACAGTTGTATCGTATTGACAGTTTTATCGTATTGACAGATTTATCGTATTGACAGTTTTATCATATTGACAGTTTTATTGTATTGACAGTTTTATCGTATTGACAGTTTTATCGTATTAATAGTTTTATCGTATTGACAGTTTTATCGTATTGATAGTTTTATCGTATTGACAGTTTTATCGTATTGACAGTTTTATCGTATTGACAGTTTTATCATAATATTCACCTATCTGTCTATCGGATCATCCGTTCATGGTAATGATTTTCTTTTCCATCGTACTGTCAGTTCATGGTAATAATTTTCTTTTCCATCTTACTGTCAGTTCATGGTGACAAATTTCTTTTCCATTGGCATGTCCATGGTAACAAGTTTGTTTTCCATCAGCTTGTCCGATCATGGTAATGAATTTCTTTTCCATCGGCATGTCCATGGTAACAAGTTTGTTTTCCATCAGATTGTCAGTTCATGGTAATGACTTTCGTTCCCATTGGCATGACGATTGATAATATTCTTTTTCTTTACGTACGATTGTGTTTTCTTTTGAACTCTACTAAAACCAACAATTACCTTACGTTCTCCGACATGTACTTTTTGTTTTGTTTTAAAAAAAATTTTCCTTTTAATCCTAACTGTCGATTTCCTCTCTTCTAATCTCAACCGTAGAAGATCAACGGTCACCTCTATATCACCTATAAAAACCTCCCCTCCCCAAACCCACATCATTTTTTTTTCAGGATCTACATTGGATCTCTACCTCAATTATTTTAATTCATCATACGATCCTTCATCGACATCATCTCTATGTCTCAGTCTTCTTCCAACACTCCTACTGATATTTCTTTAAAGGGATTCTTAGAAAAAGACCTTTTCAGGGAAATGTTAGTTTCCCGCGACTTCTATGATTCGTACGATTCTACAATCAAGAGGATTATTTTGTTTCAAGAATGGGAGAATTTGTGTGCTGAAAGACATATTTCTCACGATCTGGTTCTCTTTGATGAAGTCATTCATTTTTATAAAACTGAATCTTTTGACAAAACATGACTATCAATTTTGCTGTGTACGATAGAAAGTTGTCTATGTCTGTGAAACAATCGGCTCATTTTCTGAATGTCCCGGTAGAAAGTGATTCTTTCTTTCCATCTCATAAACTACCAGAGGATGTTGGTACATTTAATAGAGAATGTACTGAGAAGTATTTGTTTGTTGTAAATGAAGAGATGAGGAAAGTGGCACATCTTTCTCCAGACAATAGGTTTGTTGCTCTTTGGATGCAAGGTTTTCTTATCCCAAAGAAAGGGGATAGAGAAACTATGAAAGTTTCTGACATTTTCATACTTGAATATCTTGTCAACATGAGAAAAGTTAATCAGATGGGATACATTTTTGAAGTAATTAAGAATGTAAAGTCAGGGTAAATAAAATCTCATTTGATTATTTATCCATCTATTCTTACAAAGTTCATTCTCGAGAGCATGAATTTTTTCAACATTAATTTGAAAGGAAAGCTGATAGATCTGAAGCCATCCTGGATTAGTAAGAGTATGATGAAAAAGTTCAATATTTGTTTTGATCCGAACTCAAAACTATTTGTTAAGGATGTAGAAGCTGAATCGGCTCAGAATCAATCGACACCTATGCCAGTAAAAGACAATCAATCTGTTGGTATTACTCAAAAGTCTGATCCACAACCTATCTCAAATCCAAAGAAGAAGCCAAAGTATAGTAAAATGGTTATATCCAAATAGAGAATGGATATGGAATAGAGAAAGGAAGGTGATCCAAAGTTTGGACTTGATCCAGCCAAAGCGTTTGCTGAAAGAATAAGGGTAGAATAAACCCTTAAAGATGAAAATAAAAAGAAGTTCGTTTTAAAGAGAAAGGATCAAGACTTTTATATCTCTAAAGTCTTGAAAATGGTTGAGGATGCAAGTTCTCAACTAACAGATGAAGTGCATCAATATCCCATCGTACAGAGTCTTCTTGAGAAAGAAAAAGGAAAACAAATGTTGGAAGAGATACAAGAAGTTGAATAAGTGGAAGTAGATTTTCTTTTAGAAATCCTTTAGAGTTTGAATAAGAGTAGAGAGGAATCGGTTCAGAAACAAAATGAAGGTATTCAACAAACCCCTCATGCCGATCAAGCACCTATTCAAACATTTGAAATTCCAGATAAAATTTCTTCTCAAGTAAATCAAGGTGCTCAATCTTCTCAAACTGAAAAAGTTACTGTCATTAGTGAAAAAATAGAAGATGAAAGAACGGAGAATGAAATAGGTAAAGGAAAATAGCCTGTTGTAGACTCATGTTGATCAAATGAACTGGCTTCGTATGATGAGGGTTCTGATTCAGAAGACACAATCTCTCTCAAGAATAGTGATTACATTGTTCATGTTTTGAGAATAATTGAGAAGACTATTCCATACTTTCCTAGGCTAGAAGGGAAAATTTATTTCATTACTGAAAATCAAAAGAAGAAATTTTGTTCTGTAAAAGAATTGAGAAAGAAAGTTCTTTCAGTTGAAGCTGATTTGAATGTTCTTTCAGAATGTTCGGCTGCTCATAAGAAGGATTGCAACAAGATGACCAAGTGGTCGTACAAAACAGAGAGCTGAGTCAATGACAATGAGATAGAAATTGAAGATATTAGAAGGTTGTCAAATGAGCTTTCAAATGCTTTCAATAAACTTGATAAAGAAACTGTTGAAAGACTGAATCAGTTAACTCATGGAGCTGATATTTCTTCAGTAAAAGTGTTACAGGATAGAATGAATGCCTTTCAGTTTGAGTTTTCTAAGGTTTCATCTCTAAATGATAAAATAGTTCTATTAAAGAAAAAAACTCTGTGTTATCCAAAGAAAAGAATAATTTTCAAGATAGAATTGATACTCTTGAAGAAGTTATCAAAGTTCAAGAGGAGACAATCAGAAAATAGGATCAACTTTTTGTCGATCAACAAGACCTTCTCAGATCTCAGGGTGATGATATTTCTGAAGACAAAAACGAAATCAGAATGATGAAGGCGGTTCTTCATGAGTTGATTAAAAAAAATAAGGAAAGAGAAAAAAAGTTACTTGTATTTGTTTTCATGTTTGGATTTGTTTGTTATTGTAATGAAATTTCTATAACTATATCTATTGTCTTGTATTTCTTTTCTAACTCTTTCAGACAATTCAAGAATACCCCTATATTTTTGTAAATCACAAAGAGGGAGAATTTTTTACAAAGGGAGAGAATGTTTTACAAAGAGAGAATGTTTTGAACAAGCACTTTTAAATTAAGAAAAATATATGAATACAATCCTTAGGAAATTACATACCTAAGGGGGAGTTAGTTGTATTCAATTTCTTATTCATAAGAGTTTCCAAAAACTCAGGGGGAGATAAGTATTTCTTTTGGTTTTTATTTTGTGTTTTGTGATTTCCAAAAAGGGGGAGATGGTTGAGTCAAAAGTCCTCTTTTGACATTTATATCTCGTTTTGGAAATCACAAATGACCTTTATCATGTTTATCGTATCGTACAGACCATGTTGATCGTACTGACCATGCTGATCGTACTGACCATGCTAATCGTACTGACCATGTTGATCGTACTGAACGTACTGATCGTACTAACAATACTGATCGTACTGACCATGTTGATCGTACTGACCATGATGATCGTACTGACCATGCTGATCTTACTGACCATGCTGATCGTACTGACCATGCAAATCATACAATGCTGATCGTACTGACTATGTTTTTTTCGTAATCACTCTAGAAATTGTATTGATTATGCTACTCATACTTTCATTACATGCTTGTTTTGATACTTATTCAAAAACACATGTTTCAGATTAATCGTACTCATGGTTATCATCTTCATATGTCTTTTGTTTAACCAATATGATGTCATTGAGTTAGTAACAAACTAATCAAAATGATGTCATGCTTTCTGTTTCAATATGACCGTTATAATGCCAGGTTTCAAGGTCCCTCCGAGTTTTTCGGATAAATATGACCGTTGGAGGCAATATGACCATTGTAACCCAAGGCCTATAAATAGGAGGTGATTTGAAGCTGAAAAAGAGACTTTGAAACACCCGTGATATTCTACTTCTATAAAGTTCTAGAGAGAGACGATGTGACTTTTATCCTACTTTGTGCGTCCGATCATCGTATCAAGGGCTTTCAAGTGATTTATAGACAGAGGTGCGGATTGCCTACAAAATCAAGGGTTGTCGGGGATAGGCAAACAGACGTACCGATCATCGTATCAAGGGCTTCCGGGGATACACAGACAGACGAACTGATCATCGTATCGAGGGCTGCTGGGGATAGGCAGACAGACGTACCGATCATCGTATCGAGGGCATACTAAGGTGTTGGTGAGATAGACCTTTTATCCCTGGTGAATGGATAACCCTTCTCTTTGGGTCAAAAGAATTGTAATTCATTTACATTTCTGCTGGTGCTTGTATTAGAAAGGAATTTGTATTGTTTCCTTTCTTATTTACACTTTCAATTGTAATTATTTCAATTACAATTGTACTATTACATTTTGTATCGATTGATTCTATACGCTTTAAGGTATAATCATTCACTATTGTTTTACTCTAATTATTGTATTCATCTTGAATACAATTAATTTACTTTTCTAATTGTATTACATTACGTCATACCTTTATACTCAATACATTTGTGGGTGTTTGTATTTGTATTAGTTTAAGATCATTTAAACTAAATTCCTAAGTGTTTAAATAAAAAGTTTAAACATACAATTCACCCCCCCCCCTCTTGTATTGTTCCATCTAATATAAATATATATCTACATTTCCAATCCAACAGAATTTACACTTGAGGATGTTATGATCTGTAAATATGTCACTCTTCTTTCCAAAGAGATAATGTCGCTAAATTTTCCATGAAAAAATAACTAAATCCAACTCAAGATCATTTATTGGGTATTTTTGTTCATTAAAATTCAATTTCCATTAGGTGTAGGATATCACTTTTTTATTCTTCATTATTACATATTCCAATCCCTTCTTTTAATCAGTGATGTATACCATAAAAAGACTCCTACTTGTGGGTATCAAAAGTACAAGAGCAGTGATATGCCTCTTTTTCAACTCCCTAAAGTTATCTTCATATTCTATATTACAGAAAAACTTTACACCCTTATGAGTTATATTGGTTAGATGGTTTTAAAACCATGATAATTTTCTTAAAAATCATCGATAATATCTTTCATATAGTTTGGCCTTATATTCCCACATATTATCTCCATTGTTGTAGAATCCATAAATATCCCTTTTCTGGAGATGACATTACTTAGGAATTTTACTTCTTATTTTTATAAGATCTATTGTGAACTAAATGATTCATTTAGGAGGGAGAATAGTTAGTTCATCAGGAAACAAATTAGTGTATTCCATTATAATAGCCATGACTTCAAGGATGATTTTTCCTTAGTCTCAATCATTTGAGCTGGATATATAGGCTCATTACGAAATAATTTCAATTATTGATATGATTAAACTAAGGGAGATTCATCCACCTCATTACGGTTGTATCGTTTTAGAGGTTTATTTTTTATATTAATGGTTATTTCATTTTCCCATCAATTTATATTGGATTTTTAAAAGTAAAAACATTCCATATCTAGGATAACATAAAATTACAATAAAGGGATATTGATAAAATTTTCAAGGATAACCTTCCCTCAAACATTATCTTGTGATATAATAACAATAGAAGTTTTTTCCCAGTAATGTCAAATCATTTTGGTTGGTGACTATATGTTCTTACAGTATATTCTAATATATAATTAATTAAAATACAATATGACATTAAAAAACTATTGAGTTGAGGTTACATATACTTTAGTCAGCCTGATCCATCTCAGCATTAGAATTTCCTTATTCCCTTGGTCTGGTATATTATTGGTTCTCATCATTATAGTAATACCTTGGAATATAGTATTGACTTGGATAGTGCTGAAATTATTCACATTTATGACATATATTTTTATAAGGTACCTTTGATTGAATTTTTTCCCTCGATCACATTATTAATTTTTTCATCGAAATTGGTTATAATATTTCTTATTTTTCTCACTTAAAAGATATCCTAGTTCCTTTGTGGAATTTCCCTTGGTGCCTTTATCCATATTTTTTGTAGAAAGAAAATTGGTTCTTCATTCCCTTATCACCTTTATCAAATGAACTACCTTGATTTTTTTCTCCTCCTTTTTTAACATGCTTAGCTATTCAATAATGTGGAAATTATTAATCATGATTTTTGATAGCTTGTTTGGAAGAATCACAAGATTTCTTACTTGATATCCCATCATGTTAGGCCTATCATTTGGGTGGTGATTTTATTTCCCATCGACATTGATGTTAACTCAGTTCCTCCTATTTTCTTCCATTGTCTTGAATAAATGGAAAATTAGGGATATATAATTTGAAACTATTAAATACACAAATTAAAATCCAATAATATTAAAGGAATTACTTATAAATGACATGTATATAATTAAATTATGATTATTTAGGATCATTATATGTTATCTATAATCTATTTCATAACATTAAATCATGTGGTATTTTTATTCCCTTAATAATGGTTTATAAATATCTTTTGAATTTGCAAAGGAAAACCCCCAAGGATTGTTAAACCCGATGTGCAGCAAGGCCTGTTGTCATGCACCAAGTGACAATTGAGTATAGCTAAATATTCAATTTTCATGATTATAACCACTAGGTTCCACTATTCTAGAGCCACATCCATTTATGTTATCTAAATAAGGATTTATTTTCTTATAAACTGCTTACTCTATACTTTAACAAAATTTAAGGATTTTTTCTTATATTTAGTCTTACCTCTAAGGATTTCTCCATTTTTTCATTATATTTATAACAAAAATAACATTACCTTCCTCTGATACAACTATGAAAACACTTGTATTTATTACACATTATTTCATTATTTATTATATAATAATTCACATAATATAACCTAAATGATCGAGAAGGATAGTGCCTTTGGATAATTAGGTATATTTTATAAAAACATAAAACAAGTTGTTTATTGCAATTATTGAAAACATCCCTACCATGCTCATAACATTTCATATTTCGTTAAACTACATGGGATAACCTAGGGATATATATAATAAAGGTTTGAGCTATAAATCCCATTAAGGTAATAAACTGAGAATAAAAAGATAAAGGTATTACAAGTTAGACAATTGGAATTTCAATGGGACTTAAAAATGGATATAATCATAGACATGAACAAATAGGTATGACATAGAATTATAACAAAAATCCAACATGGTAATGTGGAAACAAAATTAAAAATGACATCATAAACATAGTTCATGTCTAACCACCAAGACATCACAACATGGTCGAAAAATTACCATAATGGATTAGGTTCAATCCCCCATCCCATTCATGACGTCTCATGAGACTAACATATTACTCATTTCATTGGAGTGCTGTATAATTTTGGGCACAAATGTAATTCTCATATCATGTAAATGAATAGGCTTTACCCATATATTACTAAACATAATATCATTTTTCATCAAATTTAATCCCATGATTATGGAATTAGTGATAAATATCTAGAATTCCCCAATCAATGAAGTATAGGTATAACTAAGTGAATACCCTAGAGTGAAAATCGGTATGGGTATACACTTTATAAATGTTTGGCATGTAAAATTAGAGTGAAACATTAAAACATAATGGAATAACATAAAGATTAATAAAATTGTTTAATGAGGGAAAAGGGGGTATCTCATCACTTAATAGTAAAAAAGGGTAGTTTGGGGGGGCATGTATGAAAATAATCCTAAATGAACATTTTGGATTTAAAAAGAATTTGACAAGGAGGTATTAATGAGAGTGAAATGGGTCACCCATCACTTGGACATCATATGGGAAGTAAGATGGATGTTGAAAAAAATATCCCATAAATAGTAATTAGAATAAAAGGGTAATTATGATAAGTCTATCTCATGAAAACATTTTTTAGTATTTTAATGTTCTGGTTTGTGTACTTAATTTATTAATCTTCATATTTTTTAATTCATTTACTTTTTTATGTTTTGTTGAAGGAAATAGCAAATTTGTGAAGAATGACTGAAAATGGGAGGAAATATGAGCCGAATGACACATAGAGCCGTGAGCATTGCTTGTGGTCTAACACCGGATTTTGGAGATGATGAAGAGATGAAAAACTGGAGAAAAATCAACTACATGTCCTGTACCAAAAGTATGCATCATATATTTTTCAAGTGAAATATATCCATGCTTAATAATTCATGGCATGCATAAACATTGTGAACTTCATGTACATGGTGTGTACCACAAGTACACAACATTATGGTAGCCAAACCAGCATAAGAAGTTTCCATGGATTTAATGAAAATGAGTGAAAATCATATCAATGGTACATGTTGTGTACCACAATTAAACATTGTGACCACGATGACACGTAGAGAAAAATCAGACAACGTGGGTTGTGGGTTTGGATGGGGATTTTCCTATAAATAAGACCGCCAACCTCAATTCTGAAGCACTCTGGGGTAGAAGAAGCCACGAAACGTCAATGGATGTCTTTCAGACCATATGTGAATATTTTGAGCTATTATTCACCACCATTCTTCCTCAGGTACCCATGCTGCTCACCTCCATCTTGAGTGTGTAATCCCTTAATGTCGGGTGATTTAATTGTATGGTATATGTGAATATGGATAATCTTCCATTTTATTACTCATATTTTGGATTTTTTCAAACCATTTATTTAATTCAAAATTTATTTATTTGTGTATTGTAGGACCATTATTGTGTTCTAAAACAGAAATTTCTTTTTCATCAATTGATCATCTTAGTTTTTGTATGACCATTATGAAAACTAGGCCAGTTATGTTTAAACAAGGTCTTGGTTCACCTATCCTTGTGATTGAATCTCGTATATGTTCATTCCAATGGTTCTATCATAGGAATTGGTAGGGATGATAAGACCGAGCATCTCTAATAACCCAAATCCAACACCAAAACATAATAAACACAATTTCATGTAAATCCCTAGCAAAAAAACCAAAAAATCCTTGAACCTGGCATGCCCCTCATATTTATTTCATCCTTAGTCCCTTATATATTGTTTCTCTTTCTCTAATAAACTAAACCATTTAAATTATAGTTTTCTTAATTAATTTAAAACATATAATTTTCCTTTATGGGTTCAACACCCAAACATTCCATATACAACATTTTATTTAACTGAGTTGAATAGTTTAGGTTTTATAAACATTGTTTTTTTTATAGAACCATAGAGAACTACTGACCCCACGTGGGGCTATCACATTACATAAACAAGGATCTTGAATAAAGAGGACAAATAGAATCCCCCTTACAAAATTTAAACATAGTAACAAATTTGGTAAATGCTATAATGAGAGGTGATAAATGATATTTCAATATTATTAAATAAACTGGAATGTATAGGTATATTTATAAATTCCTAGAATCATAACCAATTGAGATTCAAAAGACTAATTACAAAGAAGGAGCTTGAATGGAAAAGATTGTAGAAAAATCCCTTACCGAATTTTGGCATTGTAACAACTTAGGTAAAGGTTATAGCAAGAGAATATAAATGAAATATAATTATAAGAACATCAATTTTAAATTTAAGTGACATTTATAATGGAATGAAAACATAGATAATTGATATTTGTAATGTTAAATACACAGAAGGTGATTTAATGTAAAATAAGTTTGAGAGAGGATTGTTACCCTGAGAGGGTGATTCCAAAAGCTTATGAGGAGCTTCTTGAGACATTGGGGGGGGGGGGGGGGTCTTGGGAGAATCTAGAGAGGTTATGGAAGATTAAGGATGTGTTCTATGTTTTTTAGTGAATAATAATGTGATATTGGGTGGGTTTATATAGTAAAAGATATGGGAGTTCTTTAATATTTTCCAAACATAGTTTTTGGACACTATATAATAATATAATTAAAACCACAAACCTTCCCAGGGTTTAATCCACGTTTTCTTCTAAAGATTAGTGGTTTTATTTATTTTATAAGGAAAAATTCTATACATAGTCAAATATTATCCTTGGTGACGTGGAGGTGAGTCATGTTTATAATGAATTGATTTTATAACCAAAAAATATAATACAGGTTTTAGATGACTCATAAAGGCTTAATAAAAATAATCAAATAACCTCAAAAACACATTATTTTAAAGTTGGAACATATATTTTGTTATGGATACTCTTAATATCAATTATTACACCTTTTTGGGTCATTATGATGTTATAATACACACTGTATATTTATATCATGTCGAGTTAATACCCAAAAATTTGACTATCATAGAAAACTATGAAATAATAACCGTTGTATAATTATAAAATGATGATTCAAAAAATATATTTTACCAAAATAATATTATAAATATGTTAATTTTAATTTCAAAACGAGAATTGATATTTATTGATAAGTGGTGGGGTTTTTTTGATTATAACAGTTTTTAAACCCTTATAAAAATTACATTTAACATTAAAAAAATTATATTATTATTTATATTTAATAAAAATTATTTATTAATAACAGTTTATTAAAAAAATAATTTATTTAAAAAATTCATCTATTTAAAAAAATGAATGTCTTAATTAATGTTATATATTACCCAAAAATACAATTTAGGTTTTATTGTATCCAAATAAAAATCATTTATTAAGTAACTACAATAATAAGTGAATATAAAAATTATTCTATTAATAATAAAAGATATATATTCAAGTTATTATGGTCTTGATACATATCCCTTTATTAGAGTAGAAACTCTATAAGGTTAAGGTGCATGATGGTATGATTTTCCTGGGGTGGTTCTATGCACCTGGATCGGGTCATGATCTCAATGAGCTTGAAATTATATCAAAAATGGGTTCTCTTGTACTCTAGTTGTTGGATATTGTCAAGGGATTGGTAAAGATAAAATTTCATTGTTTATTTCTCCATCAAAATCTCTGATAAATTTCGTTTATAGGGTCTTATCCTACTAGCCTTGGCCATCACTTCCTTCTAAGGTGTTAATTAGATTTATCAAAACCCAATATTTATATTAATCATATGAGCATTGTTCAACAGAAATTTGATCAATAGTTATAGCTCATAATGATATTTTAAATTTTATAGGATAATAAAACAAAATAAGTGAATGTGTTTTCAATAACCATAATACATAATAGGGAAGTTAATTTAATCACAATGTGAATTTTAGTTATAAAATTCCATATCCATATAGATAGACAACCCACATTCACTTTCAAACCAAAGGATAGCCTCCCAGAAAGTAGACAACTTGATCCCAAGGCCCTCTACGGGGGAAGACTTTACTCCAAAGAAAATTAAATTCATGAAACTCTAACACCTAATATGCACAAACTAGTCCCAATAACATTTTTCTAGATCATAATAATAAATAAAAACTAAGATAAGGATAAATTAAAACTAAATTTTATGACATAAAACATAACATGATATGCAAGGATTTATCCTAGAAGTGATTTCTCATATAAATGGGCATACATATTATTCATATATCATAAATAATTTACTTAACATTAATATTAAGGAAATTTTAAAAAATAAATAAATTATTTAGTCATTTTCTAAAACATGAGATAATTATAAACTATTCATAATAAATTATAATTATAAAAATATTAGAATTGTTATGGAATAAAAAAACTACATTTATTTCAATGCAAACCCCTTAATATTTTATATAAAATAGCCTTTATATGAAATTACATGAATTGTAAAAATTTAATAATTGAATATATATTATATAAACGTTTTTTAAAATCTAAATATCATATATATTTTAATTTATATACACTATAAATCACATTTTATGATATTTTAGTAGACCATTTATTTCTATATCATAAGTTATACCATTTATTTTGTAAAAAAATTAAAATATTAACCTTTAATATTTGGAAACAAAGTTTCAAAAATATTTTTTTAATTAATTATAAACAATTTAAAATTAGCCGATTAATTTATAAATTCCATATAAATTAAATATTCCCTAAATAACCTATAACATGGTTTTTAAACAATTTATAAACTATATATACCATTTAATTTATTAAAACAATTTTTTAACAGTATTATAGTTACCCATACACAACACCCCTATTCTTCATAATGTAATTACCTTATTACCCTTCCAAAAATACCTTGCATAAGGGCGCTAGTGTTTTTAGCCATTGTATAAAGGTAATATGTAGAATACCTTTACATAACAGTCTCACATAAGGGAATTACCCTTACATAACTTCTTTACATAAATGTACTATATATGATTCATATGGTACCTAGAAGTAAGCATATAGGACCTTTACACAATTGATCTCATAATATTATGCGTAAGGTTAAAATGTCAAAGACCCTTACATAAAGACTTCTATGTAAGGGTATTACCTATATGTATGACCCTTTTTATAGGGTTTTACCTTTAAATAATCCACCACCCTAACATAAACCACTTTTCACAACGGTCTTACCTTTATATAACCCCTTTACATAAAGGTAACAATGAGGTGACCCTTACATAAACCACTTTTGTAATGGTACTACCTTTATGCAACACACTTTTTTCAATTTAATCAGTAGGGTTACCCTTATGCAGACCTTCTGTGTAAGGGTATCACGTAAGGGAAAAGACAAAAATACCTTTACACATCACACCACACTACCGTGTGAGTGCAATACCTTTACACAACTAATTCGTATAAAGGTACCAAAAAGGTTAACCTTAATTAGACCATTTTTATAAGGGTATGATCTTTTTATATTAGCCATGTGTAAGGTTAAATCAAATATACCTTTATGCAAATCATGTAAGGGTATCCAACTCATTTCCTATTTTATAAAAAATATATATTCTATTTTTAAAAAAAAAGAGTGCATCAAACACATTATAATATTAAAGAAATAGACTATGATAAACCTAATGGGATTCTAAAAATCTTATCATGATCTTTTTAAGTGGAATAAAACCCAAAATAAATAGGTATATATTTCTTTAAGTAATAATAAATAAATAATACTGTAATCACTATACCTAGTATTCGAAGGTTTAGGCTGCTTCTATCTTCCATTGACATAGAGTGTTTGAGGAAGATCAAGAAGGGCAGTGAACTTATGAACCCTTCCTCCAAAAAAGTACACTGACAAATGGATCCATCAATTCTTCCTAAGAATGCCTGATATCTAAAGGGGTTATAGAACCTTCTCAAAGTAGATAAATAGTTCTTTAAAAAATATATTAACAGAGGATTGCAAAACACGCACACCCTATACGAGGATCACATCCTCTTATATAGATGGAACCTAAAGATCCTAAAATACGTAACACATCTCATGATTTATTTCATATTGGGTATAATTAATTTCTTTGTTTCATTGAGTTAACTTAAAGAAATTAATAACCCATAAAGAACTATATCTGATTAAAACCCATTTCAAGGAAATAATAATAAATGTGTATCACATCTTAATATATTTATTATTTCTATCCATAACATGCATAATTATATATATATATATATCATATATATATATATTTATTTATTTCATGAATCTTATGCATAAAATAATATATCCATCATATTTTCATATTAAATGTACACTCATATATATTATATCATATTATATATACATATATATTTGTGTTTCTCATCAATCATTCATGTATGTGTATATGCATCATATACATGTATATTTTTGTGCACATCCAACAAAAACATTAAATTTCCAATACACACCATGAATCACGCCGATCAGGGATAAATCATCATTTATATCAAAATTTAAATGAAATTTGATAAATAAAAACAAATGTTAATTAATAACTAATGTTTATCCCTAGAAAATTTCCCTTTGATAGAGAGATCTACTATTAAAAAGAAGAATATTCATCACCTCCAAAAAATACCCCTTCAATCGAAAGAGATGGGTCCTCACCTATCTAAAAAATAATGAAATACCACAAATACAAAATCAACAACCCTATTTTTGTCTATATAGCATTCCAGGGTTTCCATATTCTGTTGAAATGGATTGATAAGGATGAAAAATGGTAAGCAGAACAAATCAAGGAGAACTAAGCATTAATAAATCTAAATAACCAAGAATATTATTAGAATTCATCAAATTCATAAGATGAGACACTTCACGCCAAATTGATGAGGATTTCGGTGAATGTGGAGAAAAATGAGAGGATTTGTGTTAAATATTTTCAGGGGAGCATTTATAAGATGATAAAAATTTAATAACATGAATAAACCACATAGTTTTTTACACAGTTTGGAAAACTATGTGAAAACCATTCAGGAGCCACAATCACCCAAAAAAACATAAGAGTTTCTATATTCCACTACACCAATAAAAAACCATTTTCAAATGATGAAAAAATGTATTTTCTACCAAAATTCTGCTCCAAATGGTTAGCTACATGGTTATTACTTATCATGTACTAACAATAGGACAGGGAATGCTCTTCCATGAAATTCTATATTTGTTCCCCAACTATTAAAAACATAAATACCAAATAAATGAAGATAAAAACTCAAATAAAAGATATAATGGTGACTCAGTTGCTATAATAATTCTCCAAAACATGCCACTTTCTACCTCCAAAATTCATCAAGGATATAAATCATAAAACATATGAGGCCACTACTCCCTCACCAAATCCTTATACACCCATGTATAATGGTTATCATTAACATGCTTCCAAAGTATATAGGGTAATGAGATTTATTTACCCTAAAGCGCCTTGTATGGATAATCTAGGATAATCTGCTACACAATGGTAGCATCAGATTCCATTTCCAAATATTCCATCTCAATCACATGAGATGGTTCTGAATGGCAGTTCTTTAACATGGATGCATGAAATATGTCATTGATCAAGTTCATCCATGGTGGAAAGTCAAAATTACAGGCTACCTTCACAATATTCTCCACAATCTGAAATAGACTGATAAAATTCTATTCCAATTTCTTCTATATTCCCAACTGATAATGCCTTAGTCAAACAGATACTCAAAGAAACACCCAATAATGAACTTCACACGCTAATGGTTGATGATTAGGAACAACATATGATTTCTAGAAACGTTTAGTCATCATTAACACTAATGTAAATAAAATAATTTTTCATGGGTCTTTTTTGACGGGGTCCCATCGCAAATGACCCATTGTAGAAAACAGCATGGCAAATACTTTTTTTGCGATAGACTATTGCAAATAAAAGTATTTGCACTGGGAGAGTCTCCCATCACAGATACTTTTTTTTTATTTTTTTTAAGAACTCTTGCAATGGGATTAACACCTTATCATAAAAAGCATAAAAAATAAAAAATATATTATTATTACTAAAATTAAATAAAATAATAATAATATTACTAATAACAATAACATAATAAAATAAAAAAAATAATAATATCTAATAAAATTGATGAAAATATAATTTAAATAATAAATAAAATAATAAAGACTAAAAAATTAATAAAATTAATAAAAAACACAATATTACCAACAATATAATAATAATAATAAATAATAATAAATAATAAAAAAATAACTAATGATAAAATAAAAATTAAAAAAATAATAATTCAAATAATAAATAAAATAATAAATAATAAATAATAAGAAAATAATAAATATTAAAAAACACAAAATTCACATCAATATAAAAAACATGGTAGATAGAAATGTATATATAAGGATTAATAAAGAAAATTACTAAAAAATTACAGTCAAATGTTTCTCATAAAAAGAATATAAACCAGTGATGGGGTGGGTCATCTAAAGGAGTTGGAGGAGATGGTGGAGGGAACTCCATCCCTAAACCATGAGTCAAACATTGCATTTACTCCATTATATTTTCATTATGATACTGCTTCCATCAACGTATCTCATCCTACTATTGTTGTTGTCAATAGAGCTCTTGTTTCTCCTTATGCATGATCTCTATAAGCTCTCCCATATCTCACAACCACACCTCATACTGTATAGCAGATGATGATGACACTCAATGAGCTCCTCCTGAGATATACGATGACATTTTAGTGGTTCCATAATTACTCCCAAGCGTTAATTGAGATTCGATAACTACAACATAGTATTTTTCAAAGTCATAATGAGTCATCTACTTCCATGTTGCATCATCAAATCCTACTGCACTTGAGGTCTGATACTCAATATCATCTTGAATCTCAACCTATATCTGAGATGTCACGGCCTCATATGACTCATTCAATTGCAATTTAAAATTTAAATATGTAATATATTATATGCTATTTTTTAAATGGCAAAACGAAATTATATTGACCCCAATATGACATGGGAGATCAACTCTAATCACTTCAGTAACAAAATCATTTTACATCCTCCTATAGATGTCAAATTCCATAATAGTAGGTTTTTTTACTACCTATATGACTACAAAATAAATAGTTTACATTTAATGTTATATAAATTATTAAAACAATTACATACCAAATGTTTCCAATGTGTACTAAATGTATGAATACCAGCCTAATGTGTCACCGCTTGTCACTCCTAGTTCTTTTGACATAATGATACTCTCCTATGAAAATAGATCCCATCCAATATGAAAAAAATCATCCCAAATATCACATGATTTGTAATCTGTTTGGTGTGCACAACAGGACTAATCAAATTATGTGACTCCCATATTCCGCATTATTGTCCTCCTTAGATCATGCAAAAATTTATGGCAATGCTCATGTATACATCCCTACCATGCCTCCCAGATAAAATCCTTCATCCTATCATCGACGACAGACTATAAAAACTATAAGTAATTAGTAATATCATGTTATTAATTAAATAAATTTCAAAATAACTTTTAGTTATTTACATATCATAAAATGATCAAAAATATGGTGTTGAAAATAAATGGGAATATGATCCCATATAACCCATGTTTCAAAAAAATAATTCCAAAAAATAGCACTTTATAGTCCAACTACAATATGTGAAAAACTCTGAAAAAAGAGAACAAATAATTATACAATTAATATAAAAATAAATTAATGGAAATTAATGAAAACTAACTAAAATGCACAACTGAACATCACTCCACATGTGTGAATATAAATGAAGATGTGGACATAGCTTAGAGATAGGGTTACGAATCATCAATCTCTCAATACCATGACCCCTCGGAGATGTCTATGGACTTCTAGTAGTCTGAGGTTTAGATGATACAATATCGTGCATGTAACCAGGTAGATCAGCCTCCTCTAACCCATGAAACAGATTTGACTCCTTATGAAACACAAAATGGTTTTTATCAAATAGTTGAAAATAATTATTATCTATACATATATTATATGTTTATTACTAGTTTTTAATAGTTTCAATATTCATCTTCATCTTCTTCTTCGTATATGACTGTGTCAATATCTTCATATTCCACCTCAACATCATTAATATCTATTGGAGTTTGAATTCCATCATATATTTCCATTTCAATATCATTTGTTACATCAATAACATCTTCATCACCATCAACCCTCAGTCGAGAGATGCCTTCATCAATATTCATGTCTCTACATATGAAATTCGGATTTGAATAGTCTCTTGAAAATTTTCAATTCCCTTCACTTCATTAGAATCACATTCATTTTGAATAAACTAATTTTCCCTAGATTTAATTTTTATTATGATCCACTAATCACATAACTCTCTTGAAGTAGAACAATAATTTTCATTATAAATTTTATTTGCCCAATGAGCTAATAAAAATTGTTCATTTACTGCAAGAAGACTTTTATATTCAATATAAATGATTCCATGGAACAAATGAACATGCAAACCTATCTTAGTATCCGACCACTGATATTTTAACATTGTTACAAAAATTCTATCCCAAATAATACAGTTCAGTTATTTCTTCCGGCATGCCATAAAAATCAGCTTCGCTTTCTCTATGATGATATCCTCTCAACAAAACACAACTATTCATATTTTTATTCCTTATACTGAAGTGTGTGAAATTGGAAACCATTCACCAAAAATTCATTATAATATTTAACCATTTTTAGATGGTGGGTTACTCAATACACACAATTGATTGTCAATTTTACCATCATGTTGAGATACCTGAACATTTGTAAAATAATTATCAAAATATTAGGTAATAAAATTATTCTATATGTTAAACCATAAATAAATTATTTTAATATTTTCTGAATCTAATAGGAAAAATTATTTTGTCAAAATTCATCAAGAGTAGCTGCTGTAATTTTTGGAAACTATTTCTTGATATTATTATCATAAAATATAAAAATAAAATTATATTAATTTATTGTAACAAATATTATAGATAAAGTTCTAGGATCATTCACAATACAAATGGTGTCATTTATTTTTAGTTGAGAATGATATATGTATGATCCAAGTTATGTTCGTCATCTGAAATCCATCATTCATTAAATCTACCAAAGTTTAGTTTTAGTTGATTAAAAACTGATAATTGACCATTCATTTTGTCATGAACATTTCCCTCATTACAAACCATGTGGTAATGTTTTTAGGGATATTCGGATTGAAAATAATGAGAGTTGAAAAAAATTCCTCTTGCAAATAATCTTCTGCAATTGATCCTTCAATGGATGCTTTGTTATATATTTTTTCTTTAATTTTTGCATGCATCTCTCAAATGGGTAAATCCATCAAAACTGTATCAGTCCTATGTATTTTTATTCATGTGGAAAATATAATATCTAATATTACATTGAATCAAACAAATTCAGCGATGTTAGAGCCCACTCCCCAAAAAGTTTACCCCTCCTTGGACTACAATGGGAGAAGAGATATTGTGACCCTTGCGTCCTGCCTCCAGTAGGCCTCGGGTTGGTGACTAGCACTGAGGGTATAATAAAAATTAACATGCGAGGAATTACCCTCTAATAGAAACACATGAATAAGAGAGAGAAAATATATGCACCAAACAACCCCTTCTATGACTAAAATATAAAAGAAACCCAATTACTAAAATGTAATTCCATGGAAGAACTACAACATCTGAAAGTAAAAACAAAAAGTAACAATAGAAACGTTAATATGGTGGCGACCAAATATCCCAAACTGCTCCTACAACCCACAGTCTAGTAGTAGCCAGATTGATTTCCAACCTTCTCTAACTGACCTAGAAAATAGTATATATGTACATAGGTTGAGTATAATAGTATACTCAGTAGGATCATCCCTAGAGTCTCCCGTACAAAAGTAAAAAAATGTGCTAAAGCATAGTGAACACCAAATTGAAACTAACTCATCACATAAATATGTATAATAAGTTCCCATACTCACTATGGATACTATCATGAAGTATCAAATACAATAGCATATAATATAATAAGGAATATCAAGGTACCCTACTACAGCTTCCCCACTGATTTGCTACTTTTCCCCAATGTCACATGTCCTGATCATCTATCTTCAAAAAGGCAATCCCATAGAAACTTGGGTGAAGCCCCAAAATACTAACCTCATGCGTCAACATGCATCTCATGCATCACACCACCATGTTCACACAACCAAAGTATCAAGGTTGTTTCTAGGAGCAACCACATCCCACATAACATGTATCATAAATCGGGTATTATACCTCAAACCATTACATCTCATACACCGAGTAAGGATCCTCAAGCAATCATAGCCCATACATGTTATAATTATAGTATCCTTTAGGAAAATATATCATGAATATATGTTTTTGAATAACTACATCCCTCTACACACATATATTTGGAAAACTAACTGTCATGAATACAAGAAAAAGTAACTACTATGATAAGCGAGTGGGGCCAAATGGGGTAGTCATCCATCCAACCTCACACCGGGATATGGGAGACCCCCCCAGGTCTCAGAATCTATGGGGTTTCCGATTACCTATCCAAAAGGGTAAATTATCTTATAGATAATAATGGTAAAATATACCTCACAACCACACTATCAGCATAACCTAGTTTTGTACTCCACTATATCTAATGTCTATTGAACTCCCAACTACCACTTCTAAGACTAGACATCCAATAAGCACACAACCATTTAAATAGATACATTAAGTTAATTTATACCTTTTATAAGTTTCACTTTATGTTGAATAATTATTTAACCATAATTAACCATTATAATTTTTGCGTTTCATTTCATTAGAATCTCAACAAATATCCATTCCCTACAGGAAAAAACAAACTGAGTCCATGATTTTTTTGAATTACAACCTCGGCATTGCATCACAGCAAGCTTCAACCCCATGGGTTAAACAATCAATAATTTATTCAATAATAATTACAACTTTCCATACTTTCATGTTTTCTGATAAAACATTCTATGATACCAAATAAAAGGGTATCGACACAGTGACAAGATGATGTACATGTCAAGTATTTTCCACCTATAGAAATAGCATAGACCCATCCAAACAAGAGAATCTAAGCATATAAATCACATGGCATACCCCACATGTCTTTGCCTCTCTTGGAAATAGGGTAAACAAAACAATCTACCTCAAGTAATGGGTAAAGTAAAGTTGATAAACAAAAAAAAAGATTCAACAATAATCCAACTATTATATAAATGGGTAATCCTAACATCAATTGGTTCCACCATCTCCAGTTTCCTCCCCAACATGCATGCATAAGTCGATGAATCTCACTACTCCATGGGTCAACTACTGCCACAACAACTATGTCTCCCTGCCCCACATACCCCAACAGCCCTCTAGGCTCATCCATACTAGGCTCATGTCCAATCCAGGCCTCCTTGACCCCACAACCACAATATCATTCAAGGATCATCTATTCTAGGCTCACGCCCCATCTCATTTAGTAGGAAACAAAAAAGAAACTAGGATCTTGTCCCTAAAACAATGTATTCATCCTTAACACACAACAAGATCTCACAACTCCAAATCCTAAGGCACTTGGCTGTTACAACAAAGCAAGAAACTCAGGCCCTACAAAATCGTTATCTTTATCTCACAACCAGTTCATATTCCATCTTGAATTAACTGATTCATTATTCATAGTTTATAACAATGGGAAATCTAAACAACAAGTTATCACAAAATATCACAAATTAATTAAACAATTAATTTAATATTCCTTTAATTATATTATCAACAGAATCACCATTCTTTAGGTTCAACAAAAAATTCACTTTAACATGCATACTTTTATCAATTTGATTAACAAAATATTGTAACAACCACAACCATATTTATTAAACCTGGCTTTTTAACCAATTGTCCATTTAGTTATCCATTAATTCAGGAAATAAATTATTTACCAATTTTTATCAAGAACATTATGATTAACCAATAAAATAATAAATATCATACTATATATCAAATCAAGAGGAAATCAGTTATCATGATATAAAGAAACAATATTGATATTTGATCAATACAAATTATTTAATTCATTCCAAGTATTTAATTAGGTTAATTTCATTGCAATCCAAGGGGTTATATCATGAAAACTCTATGAGTTCTTTTAAATAAATAGATAATACATGAATCCCCTACCACAAATGGTCTATGATGTTATTTCTATGGGAATGCATTAATGAAATGGATCTCGATCACCTCTCCCACAACAAATTCATCCCCCTAAGGATGTCGCTGCACAACCACACCAACCAAAAACCATGGAAAACTCCATTAAAACCATGATGATCATGATACATCACATAAAAATGAGAAATATGAGGAAACTTATTGAAGATAATATAGGAATATAAGTAGGTCATACCTTGTATCGAATACTGATCGAATGAGGGATGCATGGAATCAATCTGGGGTGAAGGAATCCTCAAACATTGAAGGTGGGGGACGTTGGGTCACCTGGAGTTGAGATAGAGGAGATTTGTTTCCATAGGTTTGGACTACCTAACCATTTGAAATGTTTTAAAATATACAATATCAGGGTATTACATGATGTGAAATCCCCTGTCACACCGTGTAATTCTTCGAGTTGGTTTTCACTGAAAAACTCGTCACCTTTTGATTATATTTTATTTTTCAAACCCCAAAATATTACACAGTTTGAATCCCTCTTTCAAATAATAAAATATTTCTACACGATGTGATACCCACTTTCACGCCGTGAAATCCTCTTGATTTGAGTCCCAACACCCAAACACCTCCAGAATTTCTATCACCGTCTTCTGAGCATCACAAGCCTCAGAAAGACACAAAGGGTTAATCCACATAGATTTGGTCCCCTAAACTAGATAACTCTCAATACATTCTCTTCCTTGAGAATCCAAAACCAACCCATATAGAAACCAGAAAGGATTTATCTGAACAACAACCCCTTGAGATACCTATCAAATTTTTCTCTACTACATGAGCTCATGACATCTCTAAAGGAACAAGTGAAAAATCATGAAACAACCACAACCATCTCCCAAACACTCTCCCAAGGATGATACCTCTCAAAATAGATAAATCCACCCAAAAAAAGAAGATAAATTCATCTCATAAATAGAAACGTTCTACCACCACCCAACAAACAACATTACAAGAGAATACATAAAAATAAAAAAAAACTTTTGGTACTGAGTGCGTATCGGTAAATCACATTCCCAGGTACTCTCCCCTGCACTAATGTGTGGCCACAAGACAAGAACCAAGGGGATAACACACCCATGAAACACATTCTCCAGGTGGTGATGGATTTCTATAGGCTACTCCTCAAAAGGTCGCACCATCATCAAAATTGATCTCTCCCAAATCGATGAAGTGAGAGTCATCAGGAAGATAATAATAGAGCCCTAACAAATGAAAAAGATCATGTATTGATATCATATGTGGAGGAAGTTATACACAATACTCCACTACTCCAACATGAAAAAAATCCTCGAAAGGCTCAAAACATTTGGGAGAAATCATACTCCCTTGAACAAACCATTTCTTCCCTCTATGGGTAGTCACAATCAGAAACATGTGATCCCCAATTCCAAAATTTAGTGGTCTCCTCCTGGGATTGGCAAATGATTTCTGATGATCCTTCCCTACCTTCATCATCTCTCAAATCACCTGAACCATCTATTTCATATACTATACAAGTTTCAGCTCAAGAATTTCTCACTCTCTAACCCCAGTCAGACACATGGATGAATTTAAAGGTTATACATACAAGGATTTAGTTGATGTCATACTAATGGTGGAGTGAAAAAAATTGTTTTAAGTTAACTCTACAATGGGAACGTGCCTCATCCTTGAACCTCCAAAGTCTAAGACACAAGAATGCAACATTTCTTCATGAGTCTAGATGGTCCCCTTCATCTAACTATTCGTATATGGATGAAAATATGTTTTATGGAATTGTTGATAACCAAAATCATGTTGGAGACCTATTCACTATCTAAAGATAAAATGAGGATATCGATCGCAAATGATCATCCTCGAAATTCCAGGGAGACTCGCCACCTCTTCCCGATACTTCCAAGATAAAATCTCTAATGAGTTAGACTCCTTGATCACTATAAAGTGGGATGATTTCGCCATAATATCCACTACCACCCATATATAATCATATCTACCCTGATCTCAAGGAAAATTGTAAAAAAAATCATCAATATGATCTCTCACTTCTATTGAAAAAAATCTAACAGCTATAGAAAACAACTGTGATCACGGTGCTTAGACTTCAACTTCTGAAAGACCAAACAACGAGACATGAAATCTTCAACTACATGCTTCAAACATGGCCACCAACACTAACCCCTAAAGGCTCAGTACATATTTTTTTTGTAAGGATGTACTGCTAAGGGTGAAATATGGAACACTTTAAAAATCATCTCATTCATCACAAAAGGAAAGAAAATTCTTCCCTAAAAAACACTTAGGGTTGTTTATCATCAGACCAACTATGAGGTGGCTCACCACAAACAACTTGTTCTCTCGAAACCTCCACCACAATATCCACAACTAGGATTCCTCCACCTACTATAGAAATGATGACTTCATCATCATCTAGAAAAGACAACCTCTACCCCCAAATTATACCATATCCAGATATATTGCTTAAATTTCTTCTACTACCCTCAAGGAATCCCCGGATTCATGCACTAAATCAGGACATGAGTTTCTCCTCAATGCATATACCACAAAATTCTCTTTTTTAGGTGTATACGAAATCTTGAATTCATGGTCCTATAATAACTACTCCCACCAAAATTGTGACAAGTTCAATTATCAATGGGAGAAATCTTACCTTAGGCTCTTATTATTGGTGATAACCAGAAAATGCCCACAGAGGAGGTAATGTCTCCACAGATTTAGAGAAAACACCACAACCATGAACTTGATACTGTGGGTGGCACAATTAAAGTCATGGGGATGTAACTGTTGAATCCCATAATAAATGACTAGTCCCTAGTTCATCATAACACAACCCAATCCATGATGCAAAGCATCACAGAAAAAATCAAATTGAACTCCTTCTACAGGAAATAAAGGAACAAGAGCACGGACCAACTTCTCCATTAGATACTAAAAATCTAAATGACACTGATCAGTCCAAATTAACTCTTGATATTTTCTGGTCAATATTGTTAGAGGAGTCTCAGGCTGAGAAATATAGTCTACAAAGCTCTTATAATATACTACAAGACCAAGGAAACTACATAATTCATCCACTATCTTGGGGGATTCCCAAGACACAACTACTTCTACCTTCGATTGATCTACAACTACTACCTACTGGGATACGACATGGCCCAAGAAACAGACTTCTGGATCCCAAAACTCACACTTCTACAACTTCCCAAATATCTTCTCATGGATAAGAACTCCCAAAATGGAATGCAGATGCTCTATATTCTCTTCCTCATATGTTGGCTACACAAGGTTTTCATTAATGAAAACCACCACAAAACTACACAATAACTCAAAGAACATAGATTTCATTAACCCCATGAACAAAGCTGGAGCATTCATTACACCTAATGGAATCACAATGAACTCATATTGCCCATGACGACAATAGAAAATAGTATTTGAGATTTACTCATCATTTACAAACATCTAATGATATCATGATCACAAATCAATATTCTAGAACCAAATTTAAAGCTTCAATTGATCGAATAAATCATCAGTATATGAAATATGATAGCATTTCATCACTATCACTTTGTTCCGTTGATGATAATCAATACACAATCACATACTTTGATCATCCTTCTTCATGAAAAAAACTAGTGCACCCCATGGTGAAACACATGTCCAAAAAATTAAACTGCAACAAGCCGTAAAGATGTATAAATATCTCTCGTAACTCATATGTTTCCATACTATACAAAGACATCAAGATATGAGACATGCTTTGTTATAGCTTGATCCTAAACATGATCTCTCATTGAGGGGTTAACACTACAAACTCCCCTAGGAAGACATCATGGTACTCTAACAAGACCCTAGGAGATACCAATTGATGAACACCTGATGAACTTAGCATCAAATCATACAACAAGGATGAAAAGGATAGAACATTCCTCTAACCCATCTATGGGTCTCGCTCACCAACAAACACTGGTGGATCTCTATCTGTATCGAAGAACACAACCTTCCTATTGAAGCATTCCATGATAGACTACACCAAATACAACCAATCCATGTTGAGGATGAAATCATATGGTGGTATCTATAAACATGGGAAATCTCCATAAGAGCGGTGCTACCCTTGAAATATCTCATAGTCTCTACATACTTCAAGGAAGTTATCTCGAACTACAAATGGAATAGTCAACACCAAGGGAACTAGAATTATTTCTACTTAAATTCATAATTCTTATACAAGGGTAGGTGATATGATGGAGTGTGTATCTCTTGAATCAAACAAGGTATGAAACCAATCGGAAAATAAGAAAGTGATACCTCGAACAATATATGGCTCGCCCGGTGATGGAAATGTTAAAGCATGAAACTGGCCATAACCACCTCCAAAGCATCTCTGTCCTTGTTGAGACCACCACCATGGCCATGTTTTGATCTCTAAGTATGGGGAGAGTCCAAATGATTTCCTCTTCCTTCCCCATATTCTATCTACTGATCCAAAACTATTGTAACCTTATAATTTTTCCTCCGCTAGAACTTCCTCAATGAAGGAACCTTGAGCGGAACACCTAAAGTACACTAATTTCTCAGAATGTTTGGGAACTCATGATGTTGATGACCTTATCTTCAATAAAAAAACATGGTCTTGATCCCTTGGCATAGGCCATAGAGTCAATGACCCTATAGAAACAAGACTTCGAGGGATGGGACCTACCCCCAGCTGATCGAAATCTCTTTTATCTTGAAAACTAGGAACCCTGGACCACAACTCTACATTTCGAGGAATCCTGAAGACTCCACCCTCGTGATAGTGGTTTTGGATAATGTTCTCTTGATTAACTCTACATTCACCAACACCTCAAGATATGTCCTCAGCATAAAAATGGTGACATGGTTCTAGATTTGTGGATACAAATCCTATTCAAAATGCCTCTCCCTGACCTCCTCATCTAACAATAGGTCTGAATCATATATCCAAAGGTTTATGAAATGGATCCCGAAATATCACACACTAGAGATCCCCTTCCGAAGGGTATGAATCTTCTAGAAATTGGTACCCTTCATGGTCAAAGATAGAAAATAATCTCTGAACTGGTCTTTGAACTCCTCCCATGAGACTTACAACTCCTCACAATATCCAAGGAACAAGAACCAACATTGCCTCACTACCCCACATATCATCGTCATAGCCAACGATACCCAATGCTCCTTCTAAACACAGATCGAACTAAAGGCTATCTCAACATCCACCAACCTATCTTCTTTGATAGTATCTAAAATGGATCTCTCATACCACTGTCGACTCTAGCACTGAAACTCTCATAGTGTCCTCCTCCAAGTGTCTTCATCGTCAACCTCTACTCGGTGATGATCTGTTAGTGTAACCTACTGAACATGTTATGTGAGAAGACGATGAGGACATTGACCTAGAGACATACCTAAAAAATAATAAGTAGTTAGAGATACTAAACTTGGAATATGAAAGACATTTACATAAACAAATTTTTTCCTTTTAATCATTTTATGTTAATCGATCCAAATGTCAACCCATTCAAACACAAGCACAAAGAATGGCGATGCATTATCCTTTCCTAGGGATCTACCCTAAAACCAATATCACCTAGCTTAGTAGTCACTGTATGCTCAAATGTCCTAGGGAGGCATAAATACTTTTACCTCGTCTGGTCACCCATGTTTACAGTGATTTCTAAACATAGATGACATCATTGACCTACCAACCCAAGTAACCACACCTATTCTAAACTACAAACTCCATCTTATCCCTCAAGAAGACCTTTGATACCACTATATCACAACACCATCTCCACAAAGTGTACCCCTCCTACACCAGAAATGAGAGATGGGATATATTGACCCATGAGTCATTCCTCTAATAGGCCCTGGGTTGGAGACTAACATTAATGTTATAATAAACATGCAGATGGTAGTAATTTCCCTTTAAGAGAAACACACACAGAATAGTGAGATAAGATAGACACCAATCAACCCCTAATTAGACTAAAATATAAAATAAAACCAGGAACAAAAATGTAATGTCATACTAGAACTACTACAATTGAATGTAAAACAATAAGTACCAAAAGAAAAGTATATATTGCATCGACCATGAAGTCGAAATAGATCATGCAACCCACAAGCTAGTATTAACCAGCCTTATCTCCAATCTTCTCCAACATACCTAAGAATAGTTTATATATATAGGGTGAGTATAAAAGTATACTTAGTAGGATCCTCCCTAGATCCTCTCGGTCAAATGTAGTGAAAGCATGCTAAAGCACAGTGAACAAAAAGTAAAAATAATTTTTCACCTAAACAAGCATACTATGTTCACAGGCTCACCATGGCTACTCTCACCAAGTATCCCATACAAGAGAATATAATATAACAATGAATATCTAGGTTACATTTCGACGACTTCGTCACTAGTTTTCTTATTTTCCCCAATGTCGCACGTCCTAAGAATCTCTCCCCAAAAACGATAGCTTGTAGATACCTTAGCGAAGAACCACAACATTCACCTCATGCATCAACATGAATCACATGCATCACACCACCACATCCACATTACCAAAGTAACCAGGTAGATTTTGGGATCCACTATAGCTAGAATAACATGTATCATACCATAGGTAAAAAACCTCAAGCCATTATAGCCCATACACCAGGTAAGGATCCTCAAACCATCATAGCCCACACACGTTAAACAAATAGTATCCTTTAGAAAACAATATATAGAATATATGTGTGTGTGAATAACCATAATACATTACATCCCTATACACACATATATGTTGAAAACTAACTTTTTTGAATACTAGTAAAAGTAACTACCAAGAGAAGAGAGCAGGGCCAAAGGGGGTAGTCAACCATCCATCCTCCCACTATGATGTTGGGGAACACACCCCCCCCCCCCCCCCCCAGGGCTCAGAATCTTAGGGTGTCAGTTTCCCTAACTGATAGGGGGAGTACCATATACAAACACAAAAATTATAGCATATAATATATCTCACAACCACACTCTGGGCATAACCTAGTATTAGACTCATCTGCAACTAGCATCTCTCAGACTCTAAACTACCCCTAATAAGACCAAATATCATATAAGAACCCAACCATTTAAATAGATAAATTATGTTAATTTATTCCTTTTTATCAGTTTCACTTTAAATTAATTATTTCTTTTACCATTAATTAACCATTATCATTTCTATAGTTTATTTCATTAGCATCTCAACAATGATCCATGCCCTCCAGGCATAAACAAACTGAGTCCACAATTTATCATAATTACAACCTTAGCATTACATCCCATCAAGCACCAACCCCATGTGTTAAAAAATTCATTCACATATTCAAAAAGAATTACCACTTTATATATTTCCATGTATTATAGTAAAAAAATTTAAGCTACCAAATAGAAGGGGCTCAACATGGTGGCTTGATGAACTACATGTCAAGTCTTTTCTCCTATATTAGAAGCATAGACCCATCCAACCATGAGAAGATAAACATAGAAACAATGTGGTATACCTAAATCATCTTCTCCCCTCTTAAAATGAGGGTAAAAAAACATAAACCTCACGAAGGTGGAAAGTAAAGTAGATAAACAAAAAAAAAGTTCAACAATAATCTAAATTTCATATCAATGGGTATTCATAGCTTCAACCCATTCCATAATATCTGATATCCCCCCTAACACTCATGCATAACCTGATGCATCTCATCACTCTAGGCGTTATTTTCTTCCTCAAAAACTAGGTCTCACTGCCCCACGTACCACAACATCCCTCCAGGCTCATCCATTCTAGTCTCACGTCACATCCGAGCCTCCCTACACCCACAACCACAACATCCCTATAAGGTCATCCATCCCAGGATCATGTCACATCTCAACTAGCATAAACTAACATGAAACTAGGTTCCTGGCACAAAAACAAGGCATTAAACCTTCACACACAATGATCTATCATGACTCCAAAGCATAAGGCACTTGGATTTTACAATCAACTGGTAAACTCAGGCCCTAAAATGAAATTATATTTATCACACAACCAATTATTATTTCATATTTAATTTACCTATTCATTATTCATTAGTTCCAATTATGGGCAACCTAAACAACAAGATATCAAAAATTAATTAAAAAATTAATGTAATATGTCCTTAATTTTTTTTATCAACAAGCTTCATCATACATCATGTTCAACAACCAATTCAAAAAAACATGCATACTTGCATCATTTGATCAACATCAAATTATATCAACAATAACTAGATTTATTAAACATGCCTCTTTAACCAATAAGACAATTAATTATTAATTAATTTTGGTTTTACGTTTTTAGTAATTTCTATCAATAGAATCATACTAAACCAAAAAAGGTATAGATGTCACACTATCTATAAAATCAAGAGGTGAATTGTTATCATGGTATGAAGAAACAACATCTCTATGAAATCTATACCAATTCTTTAATCTGGTTCAGTATTTAATTAAGCCAATTTCATTGCAATCCAAGGGGATAAATTATGCTAGCCCTATGATTTCACATAAATAAGCAGACAATCAATGAATCCCCTACCTCAAAAACTCTTATAAATTCTTCTCAAGATAATGGATCAATGAAAATGTTCTTGATCACCTATCCCACAACCCCTACATCAAACTGAGGATGTCACAGAACAACCGCACCAACCAAAAACTAAGGAAAACTCCATTAGAACCATAGAGATACCGTTACATCACATAGAAAAGATAAAATTCAGGAAATGGATCAAGGAAATCATAAAAATATTGGTAAATCAAACCTTTTATCGAATACATATAGAAGGAGGGAAGTGGGGAATTGATCTGGGATGATGGAATCCTCTAACATTGAAGAGGGAGCCACCAGGTCACCTAGAGTTTAGAGAGGGGGGAGTTGTAGCTAGAAGTTTTCACAACCTAAGTAGATGAAATGTTTTAAAACATACAACATCGTGGGGTTACAGAGCATGAAATCCCTGTTCAAATCATGTAATAACTTGGGATATGTTTCACTGAGAAACCAATCCCCTTTTTATTTTATTTTATTTTTTGAACCCTAAAATATAACATTATGTGAAACCCACTTTCACAGTGTGAAATATTTCTACATGGTCTTAAACCCTTGTCCATGACGTGAAATCTCCCTAATTTGAGATCTCAGCACCCAAACACCTCTATATATCCTCTGAGTGTCTTTAAAGCTTCACAAGCCTCAGAAACACATTGTGTTTTGATCCATATGGATACAGGCCCTTATTGGTTGGAAGATTTTTTCCAGTTTACATAAAATTAAAACAACATCTTATTATAGTATACATAGTGAATCTTAGTCTATTATCACCACAAAAATGTCTCAGAAAAAATAAGATATTTCTGTTAGCACATCCCAAATCATAGAATTTAAAAAACCTCTAAATAAAATTGGTAGAATTCATTCCATTATGACATGAAATTCATGAATTTTTAATCCAGTAATTTTATAATTTCCAAAATATCTTAAAAATTGGAAACGTAATCATCTGAAAGCCCCAAATATTGAATCCATTGAAAAAATCAATGAGTGTCTATGGAAACTGTATTAGTCTCTTTTTGATTTATTAACTTATATGATATGCCATTTTCAAATTGTTCATGTTTTGGTCACTTGTAAATTTGGGAAAGATCTAATCATTAATTTACATTATCTTTGGTCTTACCTAGTGTGTCAAATACTATATTAAACTAATCATCAAAATAGTTATTCTAAATATGCATGACATCCAACATGTGAAGAAACAAAAAATCAGACCAATATGGAAGATCTCAAAAAAATCACTATTTTTTCCAAGTGTATTCCTTACCAAAGCCATCAATTTTATGTTGGTTTATAGTTGGTCCAAATGTAATTAAGGGTAATGAATATATAAAATATTTTAACACAATACCTAAGATCATTTTTCGAGGTCCATCTCTTTCAATTGTGTCTTTTAAGAAATGATATATGTTCATCTGAAAAAGAATGATCATTTGGAAGAAATATTTTATGACATATGAAGAAAAAAATGTTTTATTATATTGATGATCATAAAAGAATTGATGTCTCTCATACAGTAAGGAAATGATTTTGAACCATGTGTACTCCAAAAAAATAACATTCCATATACTGGAAAGTCACTAATTTCCCACAATAATTCATCTTTTAGTATGAAATTCTATTTCAAAACGACATCATACATACTATGACCATTACACCACAATAAACAGAACTCATCAATTAATGGTTTCAGATGAACATCGAGATTATTTTTCAAATATCCCATAATTAATAAGGTCAAAAATTAATATGCCTCATTCATCATAATCCAAGGAGGTAAATTGTATAGAGTTATAAAGATAGTCCCATAAGAATATTGACTACCATAAGAACCAAATGGACAGAAACTATTAGTAGAATGACCCAATCATACATTTTTATCATCTAAAGAAAAATATAGATGTAATTGGTCAAATATTTTCCATGAATTTCCTTCTACAGGATGGTTTAATCCTTTACCATTTGAGATATTGGTTATTTTTCATGACATCAATGATTTTCTATTCGAAGACATAAATAAATGCTACAATTTGGGTGTAATTGGGAAATAACTCAAATTTTTAAAAGGAATAAATTAAAAATTCTCATGTTAACCCTCTTTGTACCTCGATTTTCCACATGTAGTAAAACTAATGAATGACTCATTTTTAGAAAAATATAAGATGCAGTCATTTGAACATGCATGAGCCTTATGATAACCAAGACCCAAATTACAAAAAAATCATGTTGCTCTCATAGAAATTTGTTGGAAACACATTTCCTTTGGGTAAATTTTTTTTATCAAAATAGAATATATGATCAAAAAATCTATTTGATATTAGGTTATCTGATTTAATAGCCATAAATTTTTAATCTGCTTCAAATTTTCTTATCCGGTAACAATAATATCAGTCTTTCTTATAATACATCAACAAATCATAAAATTATGACAGTTCCAACTCTATAGTTGAATTAGTATCAACTCGAGTTCCAATTTATTGAAATGATAGACCATCCACATCATGTATTCAATTTTGATACTTGGATGGATATAGAATCAATTTATTGGTACCTTATAGGAGGGATATCCCTTTGGGTTTATGGTATATTGGTGTCCGTGTTTGGGGTAGGCAAGTGTTGTGAGATGAGTCACGCATGTGAGGGCATCCTACTTACACAATATTACTATAACCACCATCGGTTCCTAGGAGTATTTTAGATTATAGGGTGATGGTTAATCACCAGCTCTGATTAGACGGGTTGGTTCCCCTGGTAGATAGAGAGGCCAGATGGGATTTGCTGCTGATTTTTGTCCTAAGGGCGATTAGGAGGTTCTAGACTATGGGGTTCACCATACTCTAGTAGGTGGTTCTGAACCGAGGGAATCCAGTGGTTTTTTAGGGATGTTTAGGATCACCCATGATTACAACTTTTATTGCATGTTTATTCTTCTACTACACTGATTTATTTTTAGCTTGTATTGTTTACCAGTCTCCCTTTTTCACATCCATGTTATTTTTTGTTTAGTTTTGTTTATAAAATCGTAAACTGATATTTAACTAATATATGGTGTGAGTTGGTTCTTATATTGGGAAAGATGTGTTATTTTGTTTAAATGGGAACAACATTATTTTTATAATTGTATTTACAAATATGTTTCATCATAAAACTTTGGTTAAGGAAACACTTGGATTAAGTGGTTTACTTTTGGTAGCCCTACTGAGCATTTTTGGGCTCACGTCTATCCATTACCATTCCAGTTGCAGGTTTAGCTATTGTTCAGGCTTTTCCTTAGTGGATGATCAGGTGGGAGTAGTTTTTGGCTAGTGGTTGAAGGTGACTAAGGGGTCACACAGAGATCATTGTAGTGGGGTCTTGTTTCTAGTTTTGTTCTTTTTAGTGGTACTTTGTCTCTCAATAGGTTCTTTGTTTATTTAAGATTTAGTTGTGATTTTTTTTCATTCTCTATTTGTTCTATTTATTTATTTGGTCCTGGTTGTTTCTCTTGGGCTTAAATGTTTCCCTCATGTAAACTTAGATACCCGAAATTGGTTTCCAGCCTGTGGGGATTAGGAACCACCTTTGAGCCTTGCCACAGACTAGCTCGGGTGACTTGGTCAGGGTTTATCAGGTTGGTTCGTGACAAAATGGTATTAGAGGAGGCACTTGTTATTTGCGGTGTTCAGTAGATGGAGATTAGGACCGATGGGACTCAAGTGGTAGGTGCGGGAAGGGCACCATTAACCCTTTCTCGTTCCGAACCTTGATTTTCTAGGGTTAGATTGGGATTTGAGTCTTCTGTCATTGTTTCGGATTGAGGGATGAAAATGAAGGAAATCTTGTTAAACATTGTGACATTACATTGATTAGTGACATATTTGGATTCTAAGTGCATGGTTTAATTTCTCCATGTTGTTGAAGCTTACATGGGGTGTGGATCACTGTCATGTCGTTAGGTTATGTGTAACTGCTAGTTCCTTATTCTAGTGCCCCAGTATCTCAGGCATCCTTGTAGTGGGTTTCCGTTTAAGTCTCAGTAGTCATATTCAACTCATGTGGAGAAATTGGTAAGCTTGGTTGGGAGTTTCCAAGTACACCCTACCCCCAGGTGGTCTGTTTGAGTTATAAATTCTTGGGTTAGGGTAATTATTTAGGTTGGTTAAACCCTATCATGTTCTCCCCTTGTTATTTGATGTGGTTTTTCTTTTATTCGGTCAGGTGTAACATGTAGAGTGAATAGTCGGCTCGAGGCTCATATTTTTTTCCAACAATCTTTGTTGATCATTGACTTGCTTTTTGGTTGCCTTTCATATGGGTGAATTTCTAGGGGCATATAGTTTTTTGGTGGTGATAATTTTTACACCCTAACGTTTTAAATTATTTTCTTTTATAATTTTTTGGCTTCATTTAGTCTCGTCAAGGTTCAGGTTGACTGCTTGTTTAAATATTTTGATATTTGATGTTTTTTGTGGGTTATAGACCGATGCATGGGCACTGCATGGTTGGCAGTAACCGTACGGTCGGTCTAGATTTCCCCTATGGTTATACACAACTTAAAATAATAAAACATCATGGGAATGAGTTAAATTAAATATTTAATATATAACAATAATAACATTTTTTGTATATAAAGATTTTTTAAATTAAAATTGTTAATGATCTTATTATCATTCAATTGTTATAAATATAATAATTATTATGTTACTATTAATTTTGTCATTATTTAAAATAAAATGAATAAAATTATTATTATTATTATTATTATTATTATCCATATTATTATTAAATTCTTTTTTTATTTGTTATTGTTATTAATTTTATTAGTTTAAAGGTTTTAATCATCTCCCTTTTTATAAATCTCACTCACCCCTCTTTTATTTATTTTGCACGCTCCTACCTCTCTACACACACCTCTCTCTCCCAAATTATTCATCACACATCCCCCCTTATCTCCCTTTTGATCCTTTTATTATTTTTTTATACCACTCTCCACTCACACCTCTCTCCAATCATGATCTACTTTTCATTTTTCCAATCATGCCTCCTTTTTTATTATCCCTCATGCGTTCTCCCCTCCCCCCAATTACCCATTGTGCACACCACCCTTCTCCCATTTTACCTCACGCATCCATCTTCCCCAAACCTTCTCAATAATTCCTCCTCTCTTATGACACTCTTTCCATCAGTCGCTCCTCCCTCCACTAGTTCATTCTAGCGTGTTCTCTTCCCCTATTATCATATCCTCACTCAATTTATAGGGTTTTCATATGGGTTTTCTTTTTTCTCAAACCCTAAATGTGAGGCTTAATGTGTATCTTGGGTTTCAATTGGATTTAGGGTGTGCTATTTTTTCACGGTTCGTCGGTCTTCCTCTCGTTGAAGATTCATTCTCATCGCACGATGTTTCTGTAGGCGTTTCCATGTTTTCCATTCCTAATTATTTCCTTTGATGCTTAGAATTATAAATAAATTTATCAATTTGATTCAATCCTCTGTAACACCCTTGTTTAAATTATTATATAATATTGAAATTTATTTTATTTGTTTAAAATAGATTTTAGATGAGTTTTAGTGTATATTAACAAGTTTTATGATATATAGGAAACTATTTTAAATTAACCTTGTTTAATTACAGGGGAATTGGGCCTTAATGAAATGTACCTCAATAAATATGTAGCAATTAAATTGTTTATCAATGAACATGGCTTGATTATTTTGCTTAACCGTTTTTTTAAGATTTTAATGGATTTAAGGTTTTTTATTGGCGTTCCCTTAAAATAATGTGGGGAAGTGGTGATTTTAGTTGCAATGATTTAAAATATTTTCTTGGTGTGAATTTTATTTTAAAAGAGGATTTTTGGTGTATATTATTTTATATTGGTATATCATACTAAATGTATTACATTTCTTTGGAAGTGTTTTATGATTTTAGGGAAATTGTTTTTGGTTTTTATGTAATGAGTTATGATTTCTAAATAATGTGTGTGTGGTTGGATTTGATTTGAAGGAAATGGGAAATTTTATAAATTGTTTCAAATCTATTTTTATACTTTTTGTTCCATTAGATGTTGGTAAACCCATGGGTACATGAGGTTCACACATGGATTTTCCCCAAGTGAAGATGGTGCTTCGAAATGATGCTTTCTTAAAATGTTTTTCTATGGGTTTAGTTTCCAAAAAATATAGTTTTATTGTAATATTTTGAAACAAAATTTTAGATGAATTTTTTAGAGTATTGCTTCATACATTTTCAAAAGCTTAGTTCTTAAAGGTGATCCTCAATGTTGGTCTGTTTGGCATCAAAATGTAAAACTGGTGTTTTCCTAATAGTTTGATAGTGTTTTTGGACATGTGGTCTTATAGTCGTGCTTCTGAAATTCAATTCAAAAGTGATGTTTCTATGGGATTTTTGGAATAATTTTAGCTTTAAAAGAGAGTGTTCCCGGTTGGAAACCTGAGATTTTTTATGAAATATTTGAATGGTTATAAGGTATAGTGGCCCAATTGGAACCTTATTTTATGATATGATTATGTGTATAAATGTGGGGCACCTTTATAGGATGGATAACCCTTAGGGGTTGTTGAATATTGGTGTTCATGTTTGGGATAGGAAAGTGTGGTGGAATGAGTCACGCGTGTGAGGTCCTCCTACTTAAAGAGTATTACTATAACCATCATGGGTTCCTATGCGTCTTATATATTATTGAGTGATGGTTACTCACCAGCCTTGATTAGATGGGTTAGTTCCCCCTGGTAGATGGAGAGGACAGGTGGAATTTTCCAATGATTTTTTTGGAGGGAGATCATTGGGTTATAGACTATGGGGTATAACCATATGTTAGAAGGTGTTTCAGAACCAAGTGCGTCCAAGGGTTATCTAGGGATGTTCAAGATCACCCTTGGTTATAGCTTGTGTTAATTGTTTATTTTTCTACTACACTAATTTATTTTCATCTTATATTGTTTATTTGTATCCCTTTTTCACATCCCTATTATTATTTTTTTGGTTTTGATTATAAAATGGTAAACTGTTTTTGAAATAATATATGGTGTGAGTTGGTTCTCATAGTTGGAAAGAGGTGTTATTTTGTTTAAATGGTAAAAACCTTATTTTTATAATTTTATTTCCAAACATGTGTTGATGGACAACTTTGGGTAAGGAAACACTTGGATTCAGTGTTTTACTTCTGGCATCCCTACTGAGCATTTTTTTATCTCACGCATATCCTTTACCATTCCAGTTGTAGTTTCTATTGTGGTTTAGGTTTTTTCTTAGTGGTTTCTCTTGTGGGATTAGTTTTGGGATTGTGCTTTGAGGTGGAAAAGGGGTCACATGAAGATCATTGTAGTGGTTTCTTGTTTTCCATTTTGTTATTTTTAGTGGCACTTTGTATCACGATAGTTTATTTGTTTGTTTGATATTCAGTTGTCATTTTGTTTCTTACTCTGTTTTGTTTATATATCTGGTCCTAGTTTTATCTCATGGGATTAAATTTTTCCCTCATGTATACATTGATGCTTGATACTGGTTATCAGCCTATGGGGATTAGGAATTCCCTTCAAGTATTTTCGCGGACCATCTTGGGTGATTGGTTTAAGGTTGACCCATGTTGGATCGTGATAGGATGTATTCCTCTACATTGATTCCTTTCATTGATGTTGTGAGCTATTATATAGTATTGTTTATTGATCCAAGTCGTTTGAACTTTATTAACATTAATACGAAGTTCCCTATCTAAGGTGTTATCTTTATCCTTCTCTAAATCCTTGATCTCATTGGTATTAACTCACATTTATTCAATTGTGTGAAGAATAAGCTCTAAATGTTTTTATGGTTGTTCAAAAGTTACGTGTTCAACCTGTTGCTTTTCCGTTTGAGTGGACACACAATTTTCCCATGTATTTGGGTTCAATCACGTCACTCTTTTCCATGCTTGAAGAAATTATTATGATTGTTTTAGGCGTATTCGAGTATTCCTTTAAGGGTCTTGACTCCCCCCCTTGGATTGGGAAATATTCGACGAGAGTGTTTCCTTGATTCCCATTTCTTGAGCGAGGTCCAACTAAAGTGTGGCCATGAGATTTCTCAATATTCATTATTTTTTTGAGAATCAACCTCACTATCACTTGATTCTAGAAATAGACACCAACCCTTCTTTCTTTTCCATCTTGGGATGATGGTTTTCCATCCTTATGAATCCACATTCTCTTTTACAACTCCATCCAAAGTAGAAAAACAATTTTGTGACTTAAATGACTTGGATGCTTTACATTTTATAGTGACTCATCGACCTAGAGACACTATCAAATTCAGATCAGGGGAGTTAACCTTATCTATAACCACTCTTACATCAGAGTTAACACTTTCATTTTTATGAGAATCCACTTACTTATCAACTTGACCATTAACCTGCTCACCTAACTTCACTAACACATCAAAGGAGGGAGCTGTCTAGGAGAAAAGAACATCTGTGACTAGAATTATTGAGTCGTAAGTCCCCGAATCATGATACAACCATGAAGTTATTGCCATAAATCTTGGATCTTGAGACACTACCACCAACTTAAAGGTTGAAATGGGAATTTTTTCTCAAATGCGATGCCTACACCCCCATGCTTGTGTAGCCAAAAGAACATCCTCATACACTGGTTTGCACACCCCCACCAGGTTGAGGTATAGATTTTCATTAATATATAAGTATTTTGGGTCAAGAGAGACCACTTGATTCTGAGTGGGGTATCCTTAACAAGACCACATGATTTTTTAGGACCACTAGTGTGTCTAAAGAGAAGCTTTGTCCCAACCAACTCCCCACCTATATGAGTTTACATTATTTCATCAATGCTCCTCGAACCCATCCCCAAATTTATATAAAAGGCTGGCCACTTACACCTACAAACTACCACCAAATTCCCCAAAACCGAGCTTCTATGAAAATATAGATAAAGTTGGTAGTCACATTTGAAACATCAACTTCGACACAGATTCTCAGAGAAATTAGGTGGAAAATAAATCTATTCCTACAATCAAAGCATAGATAGTGACCCATGAGACTTTTCAACATTCATAGGATAACAAGATTTGGAAATGGAAGAGGGAAAGCTTGGAATATTACCCAAATAGTCGTAGTTGGTGAATCGTGTTTCATATTGAAGTCATAAGACCATGGAAGAATAAGAATCTAGAACCATCACATATGCATGGAGCACTAGAATAGGCCAAAATCAGGTCTTCCTTAGATTCAAACCTTACCATGATGTGCTTGTAATTGAAATTCTTACCGAATATTCGTCCTACAAACACCAGGATCTAGAAATATGATAGTCTAAAGTGTCCAACACTGGTGTTCAGTGCATGAACTGAGCATTCAGTGTCAAATCCAATAGGGAATATGTAGTTGCTCACTCTATGGAAGATATCAGAAGTTATGAGAATCCATTGAACATCTCTAAGACCCTAGGGAAGACAAAAATCATGGGTAAGGGAGGAAGAAGTTTTGGGTTAGAGAAGGGGGAGAATATATGCGGTCTTTCACCCACAAGGGACATCGAAGGTCACAAATACAACATCTTCCTATAGTGTAACCTCTTTTAAATTAGTTTCAATTTCTTTACCATCTCTTGGATGAGACTTGGCACCAAGAGGGAATAATCACACAGCTTAGCCCAACATGTTGAGGACCAACATGGTCACCCATACAATGATTCAAAAGGATACATTTTGATTTTTTCTAGGTAACTGTTGTTGTTTGTAATATCAACCAACGATAGATATCTCTCCCATGAACCCAAAAAGTAAAGAACAAATTCTAGAGACATTTCATTGACGATCTAGTTAGACCACTCACTCTAACCATCCAACTATGGGTGATAAGTTGTGAATAACTTCAACTGGGTTCCTATGGATTCATAGAGACCCTCCAAAAAATGAAAAGTAAATAGGGTATCCTTTTTTAAAACTATCCTTGATGACCTTATATGAATCTTATTAATCTCTTAGATATACAAGTTCCCAACCTATTAAACCTTTGCTAACTCCATAATGGGAATAAAATGGGCTTACATGGTAAACCAATATATAATCACCAAAATAGAATCTTTCCCACTAATATGACGAGGTAAAATGATAAAAAACCTTATAGAGATCTCATCTCACTTACACACATGAATGGGAATATGATAAATCCACTCATTTAGTCTCTAGTACTCATCTTTGATACTATGTCAGGTAAAGCATGTCAATACTAAAACAACAACCATTCATCTCATTATGCACAACCAATACCTACTTCTCATGGTAAAAAAATATTGGTATCTCATGGGGGAATAAACCAAATAGAATTATTTCCCCCAACATCACCTCCTATCTCAAGTTCAATGAAGCTAATACCCAATTAATAAAGAATAATGAACTATTACGAGACTATGACTAATCACATAAAATCTCCCAACTATTAAAAACATTGATAATATATGGGAATTGAGGTTCATTAAATCCAAATAAACTATAAACCACTCCCCAAATAGGTAATAATTCAAAGTCCTCAACACATGAATTATGGATTCCAACTCTAGTTCATGAGTGGGGAAATTCCGCTTATGTGGGCATAACAGATGATCACCATAGGTCACCACATGATCATCCTAAATCTTTACACACCTCAGGCTCACACCTGAGGCATCACAATACTCTACATTTCCCTCTCTAAGATTAGAAAGAATCAAAACTAGAGTTGATTTAAACAGGACCTACAACCCCTAAAAATAATAATTAAACTTCTTAATCCACTCAAAATATACCCCTTTTCAAGTCAATAATTTCAACAGGTATATTTTCCTTGATAATTCCTGAAAAAATTCTTTCAGAGCCTGGCCAAGTCCAAAACTCTCCTGTTCTCAAACACATTTTTTGGATACTCAAATTATATTACCACTTTAATCTTATTTGGTCCCACTGAAACCCCTTTATCCTAAATATCATGCCCTAAATGTTTTACCCCATATATCTAGATTTGTAATTTATAAATATTATCATATAGGTGATTCTCCTTCAAGGATCAAAAAACACTTAAATAGTCTTCATGGTCCCCCTCTATCTTAGAATACAATAAGATATCATCAAAAAACACAGGCATTAAGGGGTCAAAATATTGATGAAATATCTGGTTCACCGAATCCATAAAGACTATAAAATAACTAGTAAGTCCAAACGGAATAACTAGATACTCAAAATTACCTTATTCAATCCTGAATATGGTCTTAAAAATATCCAATGTCCATACCCCTAACTACTGGTAAACCAATTTTGGGTCAATTTTAGAAAATTGATTGACTCCCGTGAGTTGGTCAAAAATATCATCGATTCAAGGAAATGTGTATTTTTTATTAATGATCACCCAGTTTATCTTAATATAGTCTATGAAATGTTGTAAAATCTCTCCTAACATCTTTTAAAATAGAAAAGGTGATTCCTATAGTGACATTAATAGATAAATAAATCCCTTTCACTTAATTTTCTAAAACTAAACTTTTAACTCTTTGAAATTATCCAATTCCATTTGGTATGACTATAGATATATGGGGCTCACCTTAGGGAGTAGATCAACAGTGACTGTTTCCTATCTATAAAATGAAAAACTAGAAACATCATCCAAAAAACTATTAGGATACCAATCCACAATTATTGGAATATGGACACCTGAACCCCTCTCAATAGAATCAAAGAATAACCTGGACAGCTATTGAAATATCGATCTCACATCCAAAATAATGGATATTTCCTCCCTAACATCAGGTCCTATATGAGTGTTCCTATCAAGAGATTAAAACTAGACCCTTTGATGATAATAGTCAATTTGATATTTAAAACTGATTATCCAATCCATGATAGTGATGACATTGAAAACATCATATTCCAACACTAGTCACACACCAAATTTAGGTCAATGATTAAAACATCACACTCTAGGAACATAAAATATTTCTCTTTTTTCCTTATCAATGAGGTGAAAAGATCCATCACAAATGGAATCAAATCTTATAGCATACACAATGTATCAAGAAACTTTAATGATAAAAATTAATGGTGAAACAAATTATCATACAAGGATAAATCCAAAAAATAATTGATAGAAAGCATACCTCTCATAGTATATACCCTAGATTTGGAGTCCTAGGGTGCCATTTTGGCCACCTAAGGGAATCCAAAGTCAAGAATTTCCTAAGACTTCTTATCCACATTAAAGAGAGATCCTACATAATTGGAAGCAGCATACCTCACCTATGAAACCTTTTAAAGGGAAGAATAAACTCCACTACACCATAGGTCAGTCCTATAGAAAATTTGAAGATGACCTGAATGCCTATGCCAAGGGAACATCCTTAGAGCCACTAGGCTGTCAAATTCGGTATAGAAAAATGTGCCACACAAATAAAAAAGTCACAATATTACTACATAAAGAAGCTAATATCACTTATCTTGGTGATTTTTGAACACCTCTACCATAAATTTGATGAGGTTCATCCCCCTATTTTGGATAAAGGAAGAGCACTAGATACTTCACAATGTTGAAGAAACCCCATTAACACCCATCTTCATGATTTATTATTTCTCATCTATAACTTCTTTATCCACCACCACAGCATAAGTTGATTGGAAAATATGAATAATCATCGACCTGGTCTCAACCAAGATATATATTTCAATTCATTTATAATTAAAATCATTGGCCTTCACCACCATCAGCACCTCAAGATAAAACTAATGATTGAAATCCTTTTTGAAAGTAATCTTGGTGAGGTCCATGTGAATACTTTCTAGAATTATGGATATCCACCACTTTATACCTAGTAAATTTAACATGTATGTGGTAAATCCAAATTTATATGTCTCATGTGTCTCTAAGAAAATAAATATATCTTAATCCTTTCATACCATTCTTCATGATCATTGGTTAATTTTTTCAATGGAAGAAAGATGTGTTCTACTTAGTGCACTCTTGATAATGGTCCACCATTCTTTCCCAGCCTCAATCACCCTCTTGGATAACATATTGATTCATATAGATCATTGATTCTAATAAAACAGGATCGACTATGGGGTTCTATTGTGGGACATTATCTACAACTAACACCCTCTATCTAGAATAGGAATTTATGGGAGGAATTTTTTTGAATAACAAAAGACACGAACTCATTCAATACCCAATTGAATCTCAAAAAAATAAAATACAAAATGATTACCCTTATAATGGGTTTCCAATACAAATAATTAATATTAATAACACTTTCAAGAGAATATGGGGTTAAAACATTAAAAAAATTATATATTTTTCCATGAACATGGTTTGAAAAACCATTAACCTCTTCTTTTCTCTACCATTTCACCCCAAAACTCAAAATTTCTCAAGAACCACTCATGGTTTCTTTCCGAAACCCATAACAATGATTAATAAAATCATGAAAAAATCCACTAATTGGTTTAAAATTCAAAATATAACTCTTAACCACCCATGGAAAATAAAGGTTTGACATGTTGAATATTTATCTAGACACTCATCCACTACTACCTCTCATGATCTGATGGTTATAATCTTTATGTACCACTACCCCCCCCCCCCCCCACCCCGCAATGATATGATACTATTTTGTAAAGAACTAGCCTGATTTAACCTGGAATGTAACCTGAATTTTCCTTCCACACCACCCAAACTGAATTCCCAATCACCACGGGATGGAAACAACCATCGTTGAATCACACATAAACATTTAGTAAGGGTTTCTACCTTAAAATCCAACATGACCCATCTATGAATTGGATGTGTGTGATAATGAATAAAAAGTGTCAATAGATAAAATAATCTAAATAGATTATACCTAAAAATGAACAAATATATATATCATAAACACCATCACATCAAAATGTATAAAAAATTCATATATTTGATATCCATATTCAATATTATCAAAAGTTCAAAACAAGGATAAAGTCTGAAAGGATAAAACATATCATCCCAACAAAAACATCCTAAAACTAACACATTATAAATAAACTCTATTAGCCACATCTCCACCATCCCAAAACCTCCAAACACATCATTAATCAAGTGTATCCATCAAACTACATGGTTCCCTTACCCTTACTTATGTTCTAAAAATCCAAGTTTGTGTGTAGCTAAAAGAATATGCAGTGTGTGAGGAAAATTCTTAGTAAGATACTACCATGAATATAAATAGGTCCTTTCTGTATAAAAACCGAAAACTTTTGTTTGAAACCCCCATTTAGAAATATTTCAATTTGAAAACAATTTCACATTATCTAATTTATTTCAAATTATTCCATTAATTTTTTCACAAAAACATTCAATATATTAAAAATATTAATAATCAAGGATTGAGTTAAAAGGATGTTAATATACCTAGGATAAACATGATCAATACTTCCTAATCATGGAATAAACATGGTAAAATTTATAAACACAAATATATATCCAAATAAATTAAAATGGTCATAAGAATAAGATATCTCAATCAAATAAAGAACATACATAGTGTATAAAGGAAAATAAACCAACGATGCATAATTAGTACATATCATGGGACCTAACCATTAGGGTATAATGTATCTTTTTCTATCATATGTTATGACAAATAACTAATAATGTTTAATAAGTTTTGAATCATTATGAATCTTCCTCAGGAAAAAATTTACATCCATGGGAACTATCAGACCACAAGGAAACACGTGGAATCGCCCACAGTCTTCCTCTCATGGGATCTCTTAGTCTCATAAATATTACTCCCAACATATTCCATGAAATAGTCTAAAGGATTAATTGTTTAAGTCACCACACACACACCCATGGTCTCCCATGTTCCACACATTTAAAAACACATAAAACATTAACAAGTTACAACTTCATATATCACACATATTCATAATAATTCAACCATTAATCCCAATGAAAGACCTATTTTAACCCACTTTCAATAACCCATTATAAATAAAAAATTATTCTTGAGGTATTTTTTCAAACACAACATATTTATTTAAATCATCAGTTATATTGGAAAATCCACCTTTAAAACATAAAATTCCCAAAACACACAATGAATCACATAAATCTTGGATAAAAAACAATTAATAAAATAATTTAACAGTAATTTTATAAAAAAAATTAATAAAGAACCAATGGTTATATAAGGAAAATAATCCTTAATTAGTGACCCCTATTAAAAGTTAAATGTGAAAATTCCATCTTTAGAATAAATAAATAAATAAGACTCTAAATAATACTTAATAGTGACCTGGTGGGTTTCAAATTAGGGAAACTATATCCACATGAGTTACCAAATTAATTTTCTATATTTCATTTCATTAAACATTAGATTCAAACTTTATAAACATAATAACTAAATAAACTTCTTGAAATGTGAAAAAGTGTATTTTTGAGAATTACATCTAAAAAATATAGCTCAATAAAACATTGAATTCAAAATAAATCCATCTTGAATAACTAAAATATTTTCAAGTGATTATACAAATAAATATAAATAAATCATTATTCTAAAAATACACATTCATTTCTTGAAAATAGATAATGTTATTCTTATTACCTCTCTATAGGTTTCTGTTGAATTTGTATTACATTTAAATGATATGTATATCATGGAATCATTTATTTCTTGAATCATAATAGGTTTATGATATTTTAATTGTTGGAAAAATTCTAAAATTTTTATGTTTTATTTCATCAAAATATTCAAATCATGGAAACTCAAATTTTCATATTGTGAACAGCACTGAAATTTCTCAAACCACTAGCTTCATGGAATTATTGAAGTTTTGTTCTTTTAAAAGTTATAGTATACCTAATTAAATTGAATTTTTAATTATTATGGTCACATTAAGTCATATGGTTTTCATCGTTAAATTTCTTATGAATTTTATGTCATTGATGCCACACATCATACACTCAGTAGATCCTCAAATACATATGTTCCACATCAAAGTAATAAAATACATGGAGAATTCATATGATCCAAAGTCATATGTTTCTTTCCAGTAAATTCATACAATCTATTCATTTTTTATGATTCTAATCGAATTATGAAAAATATTTATGATCAATTATTATGATAACCTTAGAGTTGGATGCTCAGAACAGAAAGTCTTGTGGTCATGCCATTATTTCTTTCCTACAACAGTTTGAAGTCTTTAGAACCATGAAGTCTTATGATGAAGACTTATTCATGTATATAAAGTCATATTCTCATCCCAAAAATTCCAGATCACTTCAAAAAATTAAGAAACTTCTTAGAAATCACTATATCCATCTGCAATCATCTCTAAAACACCTCAAATAAATCCAAATACATATCAACATACTTAAACAACTCTTTCAAACTCTTCTATTATTGAGACAACAATTGAAACCCATCAAAAAATCATTAATAAATCCTAGATAACATAACTATGGTTTAATGTTGTACATCTTGGAACATTAAAATTTATTACTATTCAGGGAGGAAGTATATATTATGGAGTTAGTATTGGGCCCAAGAAAGGGGATTCCTATGTATACCTAAGAATTTAATCAGAACATATATAGTTTATTTCTATTTAATGAGTCACTATGGGACTTCTAATGTTGTGTGATAAGGAAAATTGTGGTTTCTTTAAAGGCCATATAATTATAACTAATTATTTTACTTTTTAGTTCACGCATCTAGGACTGATGGTGTCACGTAATTTACACTCATGCAACTAGGATCTATTCTGATTAGTTTTAAGTCATATAAAATACACTACTAGGAAGAAGTTCCTAGAAAACATAATATGGGAATTACATGTGAGAGGATCTTTCTAGTTTTACTAGATATATAAGTTAGGTGATGGTACGTTGAGGATTAAACTAGGTTAGATATCTATTTGGATTAATCTCTTATCTATTGGTAACTCGGAAGATTTTTAAAAGATGATAAGAATCATGGGTGGTGTGAATTGGTGAAAAGATGGTTGGGAATATATCATATCAATGCCCCATTATATCCCTGGATCATTGATTGGATGTAATAAGGATAAGAAAATGATTAATAATAATTGAGATTGGTTTAGATTATTCGTGATGAGAAATATGATTCAACATAGGTTTGACTAGTTTCAAAGGTTTTGGAGGATAATATCATGATCATAGTAGTGGAAGAATCCAACAAAATCAACTGACCTATCACAAATAAAGAAGCATGTAGTATCAAAAACATAAAATATAAATAGGTATATATAATATTTAGTGTTTCTATATGTGGTATGAGTCTTCTAAATTTTAATTTAATTCCTTGGTTTTGACCTAATGTAAATTTATGGTGAGGATATAGAGGAAATGGGGGTGTTCGGGGCTTGTTTGGAGCCCAGAACCCTGACCAGTGGAAAAAAACACTAAGTTGCATGGTTGTTAAAAACCTTACAACCCTACCCACATAGTTACTCCTTACCATATGAGAAATTTTAGTGAGAAGAATAGGGTTCATATTTTTACCTAACCATGTTCCCAGAGCTTTAGGCCTGTGTCGAACATCAACAATTTTTAGCAGAGGAGAAACCCATGGTTTGGTTATGGTTTCTCAAACCATGGAAATAAATCATGTGACACCCCTTTATGGATAGTGTGAAAAGCATGGTTCTCACATAGTTTGGCCAGCCTTTCAACCCATTAATTAGAAGAGAGATTATAGGTTTCCCTTAAATTATTTTATAACCTAGAATTATTTTTCTTTTTACTCTAGTGGATAGATCTATTACAATTTGAGATTTTTCAATCCTTTGAGGTTGGTTTTGGTTTCTTTTTTTCATGTAGACTATGATTTGAGGGTCCTTCATTTCGTTGGATCTGTACTATTGTGTTATCTATTCATATTATTCTTTTTTTATTTTGTCTTCAATTCTATGGAGGTATTTTGGAGAAAAAAAAATATTCTATATTTCCATGTTGTACATCTGTTTCTCTATTTTCTTCCGATTTGGGAGGAGTTAAGAATTCATTGTGGATAATTATTCTACCACGGGTGTATGGTATGTGTTATATAACTTTTCCCATGAAGTATAGTTGTTTTATAGCTTGTTTATAGTGCCCCTCATGTCATACCTTCTGTGAGTTTCTCATAATTTAATTACATTCCTTGATTAAATCATTATAACATTGATAGGTTTCCCATATAGTACCTTGATATGGTTGGAGGTTTTCAAACTCAACCTAGACCACTTGTAATGTATTTTAGGGTATTTTCTTCGTGTTATACAACCATGTTAGGTGTGTGTGTGTGTCAGCTATCCATATTAGTGGGATCCTTTTTGAACTAATTGAGATTTTAGAAGAGTCATTAAGCCTCTTTACCATGTGATTACATGTTGTTAAATGAATAAATGAATTGAATGGAAAATTTAGAATGGGTTGGTTGAAATCATGGATTGTGAATTATATTGAAATGAGGTATGAATTGATTAATGAAATGGTTATGATCATATTTTATTCCATGAAAATGTATACTCCATGGATCTAGACTGCTTTGGATTCCTGGGAAATTTCTACTTATAGGATCTGGCTTTCTCGGACTGCTATGGACATGCTTCGTGGACATGCTCGTTAGGATCCTCCCAAGTCATTAGCACGTTGATATAGTGATGATCCACAGACTCCATGAGTATGTCTTGATCATTTATACCTTGGATCTATCCCATGTAGGCCTGACATGATGAGGATTCCCTTTTCATTTATAAATTGGGACCATCATATTTGTTCTGACATTGTATTACCTGAGATAGTTCATTGGGGTTTCATTATTCATTAATACCATAGATCCAACCTATTTTTTCGAGAACTGGATAACTCATCATAGGTCGTAGTGGATGTTTTATAATTATTAACAATTAGATCATGTTTATGGTTTCAAGATTACAATGAGCCTTGGAAGGATGGACATTATCACTTTTCATGTATCACACATACTTGATCATTTATATTACTATTATATATTTCAAACTACTTAAAATTATATACACATATATGAAATGTTATAGACACCATTGTTAATTTCCTACTGAGTGTTATCTCACACCCTATTCAGGTTGTTTTTGGGTAAAAAGATAGACTTCATGGATGCAAGTAGGGACTAGAGAAAGTGCAAGCTTTATGATATTTGATTTATTATGCTTAAGATCATCGGAGAACATGATCGAGTTATGATCATGATTTTAAATGGAGATATTTATTTAGTTGTTTTTGTATTATTGATAAATGTATTGTATTGTATGCCTGTTTCCATGTATTTCCTTCCATTTTGTATAGAGGCATGACATGAATAATTTGTTTGTGATAATTCCTTGGATATATGTATTAATATTTTAATCATTATGGTTTATCTTCTTATTTTAATTTATTTTATACTCCTTTTCTTATTTATTCACTACTAATACCATTGTTTTACTTTGTTCGTGAGGTTATAGTCTGCCCATCATACCATTATAGACCCTCACTGCTATTTGGCATCCCCTGTCATATGGGGATGCATTCTTGAGGCCATGTGGCCCACTGACTCAAGGCATGGTGGTAGCAGAGGTTTTTCATTTCTTTTCGTTTCAACCATACTGTTTGATATTGAAAAAATGAAAAATAAAAATGTGTTAGAATTTGGTAATGAAATTTCCCTAGGATTAGCTAAACCACAAAAAATAAAATTTCAAATTTCCTAGCATGGGATATGAGGATCTATTTTTTATATTATAGTGGATTTAATTCCACATTTGGGTGATGAACAAGATATGTGATATTATTATTACTATTATTGATGAATTTAATTTTATCCTTGGCCTAATTTGGAATTGAAAAATGCATCATGATTCATTTTAGGCATCTTATAGGATTCGCATTCCAGGCATATTCTAGGCTATTTAGGATTCATTTATTTAATTCATGAAATTTATTATGCATTCCACGTGTGATATAATTTTTATTTGAATTAATATTCTTGTAGGATAATGAGAAACATGATTGGTAATTAAAGTTCATGTCATAACCTAAATAGAATTTTCTTACATAGGATATAGTAAACACCTTAAGCAGTCAATTATGACACATTTATTCATGGGCCATTGGTCACACATGTTGGAACATGTTATGTTTGGGATTAAATAATCTTAATATTTAATTTTATAAGGTGTGTGTGACCTTATAAATTAGAAGTGGTTAACTATATAATTAAACCATGTAAGATAACTGTTTAATAAATGAGAATGAACTTAAATAAAATTTAAATCTGGAATGTAAAAGGAACATTAAATGGATTTTATTATTTCACTTGACAGTCCATATTTTGAGACCCATGTCGTGAAAATGAGATCATGACCTAGACCCAACTTTAGTAGTGGGGAGTAGGTGGTGTCTCTAGTGTTCATTATGGTCATTATTACTACCCAATCCTAGATTTAGGATCAATCAGAGGGGTGTGGCCTCTTTTATAAAAAGGATTGTACCGATCCTATGTTCATATCTTTGATTTTGTTGTTTGTGAATCATTTTTTATTCGTGTTTTTATAATTTATATAGATATTCCACTATAATGACATCCATTCATGTTCCACAAGGGTGGTGATGACCATGATCCAAAGGTGGTAGACCCTGAACCCTTAATAGAACCTTTAGTAGTTCCACTTGTGGTAGTGTCTTTTGTTCTTAATATGGGTATTTGTAATGCCCTGAGCCCAGTTACCCAGAGTCGGTGCATTACTGCGTAAAATTGGCATGATCACAAAAGATCACGTCTCTGAAGACCGATTAGTTTAGTAGCCTTGGAAACACTAGATACATTTATAAATGTTACATTACATCATAAAGTGAAAAACTACAATAACATAGTCTCCATTTTCCACACTCATATCCCCTTCTGACTATCCCTGCGGGTCATTCATAAAATACTTCTTCACATCCTGGAAAATATTAAAACATTGAAAGGGGTGAGCTCAGATGCTCAGTAAGGATAACAATATAGCGGAAGATTTCATAAATAAAAATAAACATTTAAGGAAATGTGTAACTAAAAAAAATCCTTTTAAACATGAACTTCAACATAATATGGAAAACGTAAAATGAAATAATGCCATTTACTTATTCACATGGATATTCTACTGGTCGAATAATCACATGCAATATCAATAACCACTTTCATAATGATGGAATGCATAATTCCAGACTATCATAACCACGTAGCCAAGGCCTCGTGCCAAGACTAAAAATAAGATTTAGTCAAGGCCTCATGCCAAGACACAATTTTGTCTCATGAGACTTGCCGATGCATTGAGGAGCTATAGCGGGCTCCACCCGTCACTTATTAAGTCCAATGCATTCCTCATATGAACAGGTTTAAACATATCATAAACCATAACATAATCTTATCACATAAAACATGCATAAAGGAAACATAACATTTCTACATTTCAATCACAAGATATAAATACAACACATTGATATAAAAAAACACTTTCAAAACCATTTTCAATACCAAAATAAAAGAAAATTAAAACATTGTAATTATTTTTCATTTAAAAAAGTTTTGTCTTGTAGAGGAATCCAAAACTCAAATAATGTTCACGGTGGCAGAGAAGTCGTTGTTGCCGCATACGTATGACAAGAAAAACATTCCTTTTTTTCATTTAGTAATATGCTTCGTATAAAAATATTCCTTTTGAATAAATGTAAAATTCAAAGGGGTTTATACACCGTATAAAAGAAATTTTTGTATAAAAAAATATGCTTCAATGAAAGGACATTGAGATGAAGTCCTTACAAAGATCATTTTTTAAATAAAATCGATCTATTATGTGTATTCACTATAAGTACACATAAAGAAATTCAAAATACTAGATAGGAAATAATAATATCATGAAATAATTTGAAAGTAAGAGATTAACCCAAAGAATGGAAATTTGGTTAAGATGTTCCCTTACCTCGTGTCCGACTTGACTCGATCATTCTTTAATCTCCTGAATAATAAACTAGAGTTAATTTATATTTTCTTAAGAACCTTTTTCTTGTTCCTTAATCCTTTTATGTCACTTATTACCATTTTATGAACATTATGTAATTATTTATGTTAATAACGGTCATTTTGTTGATCTTTGGTACTTGAGTCAAAAATAAACTTCTTAAAATTACAAGTTGTTCATGTGGTAAAATATCCATTATATCCATAATTATAATCATGATGTAGATATCATATACATCATATATATCCAGTATATACATTCGTTTATAATATTACATAACATTTAGAGGTAAGAAATGAAATGCACCGTTCATGGAGACGGTAAGCCATACGTACGTATGAATGCTACTTTCATTTATATTTCACATTTAATGGAATGAAATTATAATTATATAAAGGCATACTATAATTCCAGTATAATATAATGTATAATAACATTTACTCCATCCTCTATACATCCCACATATGGCATTAACGATTCAAATCACTTTGATGGGGCGGTAGTCCGCAATTCTTAAATGAAATTATCACGTTTACCCATAATGGAAATCATAAAGGTATACCATAAATGAAAAATACAGAATCATAAGGAAAACAAAAATATCACATATATCATATATAAAAATATTGTCATCATAATGGCCACCTTTGAAGGTGTTATATGAGTGTTGAACAATCATCGTTTCGTGAGGTAGAAATTCGCCATCCATAGAAACAGTATGTTCTTTAACAATTAGATGTAGGTGTGTGTATGTGTAGTTCGAATACTTCTTATAAAAAAATACTAGTATATTTATTATACTGGTGTTGTTACAAAATAAATGAATAGAAAGAGTTTAGGGGGTTGTAAAATCAAAATAAAACATAAGAACACAAGAGAAAACAGTACCTTTAAAACGGGTAACTCTTTTTTATTTGAGCTCAAAGGCTTCCTTGGGAAGACTTCTGCCCAAATTGAGTCTTCTAGGAGTAAGAGAGGGAAGTTGAGAGAGTATTTTGGAAGAGGTTTCCCGAGACAAATGGATTGGAAGGTTTAAATAAGGTGGTAGTGGTGGGGGCCTTTTATAAGAGAAGAGGAGGGGAACTCTTGGAAAGTAATGAAATGTTACTTTATTATATAATGAGTTTCGAATTTTAAATGTCCCAAACTTATATATTTTCAGGATAAGGTGATCAGGGTTATAAATCTACTCATCCAATAGACTTTGGAAAAGTGTAATTCTTAGATTTTACATTATCCTTCCATTTTATTAAAATTGATAATTAATGAGGTAATCGCTGCATCATCATGGTGTCATAAATAATTTAATTTATATAATGTCTAAAAATTATAAAAAAAATATCATGATGTAGGAAATCTTTGTATCCTTATAATTAATATTTTTAGTCAAAAATATTACTTGTATAACCACATTTAAAAAAAATTAGTAAAACAACTCATGTTTGTGATATTTTTATTTTAACATTAAATAATAAGTTTTTAATGTCATTTTCCCACCAAAGTGGCTCCATGGTGTCCCCATGTTGACCCATGTATTTTCTCTGTTGTCCATGACTCATAAAATAGGGGTAGGACAAGTTTAGAGGTCATTTCATATTATTATAACATTATCTTTACCTTAACTTACACTAATTATCTTTAATCACGATTAATTAAAATTAAAAGTTACTATTCACAAAACATTATTTTAATCCCATTGAACCACATTCTACTTCCTAATGAAAACCATGTATGTCAGATTTTAGAAAATAAAATCACAGAAGTGGCAATGTTTCATTTAAATGAAAAATCAGTTTTTTAACTACCACTTAGTGGTTTCACTATTCATCAAACATTGAAGTTTTTCAGAACAATCCCAAAATTTCACCCTAAGCTATAATTGATATTCAGAATTCAAAAATGATGTCTATTTTACAAAATTACAAACATATAAGTCGCATTAATTAATTTTATAATTAATTCCCGCTGTCACAACAAATAGCGTGTTTTTGAGAAACAATATATATCAAAAGATTGACAATTTTTTATGTCCAATTTCAAAGTGAAATTGATTCTAATTACCACCATTGGATAAAATGGTAATAATATATTCTAATTACACTTTAAAACCACTCAATAGTATAATTTATCACTATAAATTATTTTGATTAAAAATTTTGTTTTTAAGTATTTTCACTATTCATAAAAAATTGGAAGTTCTCAGAAAAATACCAAAAATTCAACATAGGCTAATTTCGATATTCTGAATCCAAAAATGAAGTCCATTTTGAAATATAAAATATATATAATTTCAAAAAGTGGGTATTACTATTCATAATGGCCATTTTTATTGGTCTTGGTGTGTTAGAATCTCGAACTTGCGTACAATGCAAGCTATTGCATTATTGAAAGAGAAGAGTATTGTGGAAGCTCGAGGTGTTACATTCTCCCCTCCATTAATAAATTGTGTACTGGCAATTTGAAATTATTCATTGAAAATAAAAGGTTTAAGATAGGAAATACCTTTGTGGAAAACCCACATCGGAAATAAGGCTAATAAAAATATAACTTTAAAAGATAGAAAGATATGTACAGATGTCACCCAGGATAGCCTATACTATGATTCAATGAAAATATGGATATGGAAAAAAACAAACCATCAAGGTCTGATGGAGAGTGGTATAAAATAAGATTAGGAGAAGGTTAACCACAAGAAAATCACAAACATGTGATTAGTTAAACGGTCATTGAATCCCTAGCTGGAAAAGTTAACTGGCAACGTTTTTATTTTAAGTTACCTTTTATAATGTTGAGGAATTTATTTAGATGATTTACTAATAACGTAAGGAAATATATATACTTGTCATGTAGACTTTCATTCATTGATAAATCTTTACCACAAACCCATCTTTCACTCTAAAAGATAATAGAACTCAAAAATATTCTATTTATCCAAATTGTATAAGGTTCCAAATATTAACACATACCATTTAGATTAGGAAAACTATATTGTAATTACCAGGGACTTCCTGTAGGCTAGTGGTAGGTAATAAAGGCCTATCGCACTATGGTTGTGGGTTCGATTCCTACATCTTTGTCCGACGCGACGGGTTATCCCCCAACCTACAGGTTGTCCTTTTTAAAAAATATAGTATTATAATATTCCAAAAATATTATTCAGAAATGTTTTAACCTTAAACAATACTATCCAAGGTTCAACTTAATCCATTCCAACCTTTATAGTTATCCAAAATACTTTTGTCCAACTCACAGTCGAAATTTTATAAGGAAGGTAAACATAATGAAGATCCTTTTTTACGCGTAACAACATGTGAACACCTTCAACATGTATTCTTTTAAAACACTGAAACATCCTGAATTACCATAAATCCTTATTGATTACATTGATGATCCCTTATTCCTTATAGAATACTAGATATACTCCTTCTATCCAAAAAATGCATACAAATCATTAATCATTTTCAAGGAAGTTAAGAATATCCAATACAATTTATCCAAAACAATCATGTATTATTCTAAAATCACTATCTCGGTATCAGAACAATATTATGGTTTATCTTTCCCTCAAACATATATTTTTCAAAAATTTAACCTCCTGTGGAGTCACTTTTCTTGGTTCCACACAATCTCAAGTCCTTGATGAAATAGTACTGCAGTACAATCCTTATATACTCCATAATTATTATAACTAGTACATCACTGATCCAACACTCAAATGACAAAATTCATTAATAACAATATAAGAACTATAATCATTCCTCCTCATCTGTGGTAGTATCATAACTTGATTATTATCCAATAACATCATTTGGGTAATACTCTGATGATTTGGACATTGGTTTGTGTAGTTTCCCCACTCCTTGCAGATGAAGCATTGTACATTTGAAAACTTTTTCTTACCCTTGCAGTCACGGACTTGGTGTCCTTTTTCTCCACAATTATAACAAACTCTCATTCCCTTCAGGAAACTCCCATGGTGTTTCTTCCCACAGTTATCACATATTGGAAAAATCTTCTTTTCCCTCTTCCCTTTATCCATCCTCCTTTTCTTCTCTTTCTTCCCTTCAAATCCATAGGACTCATAGAATTCTTTACTTATCTTATTAACACGTGATACTATTTCTTCATATGTTGAGAATACATGGGAGACTATTTCCCTTATAAATGTTGGCTTAATACCATGAATGATATGATCCTTCTTACTCTTTGGATCATACGTATTGCTGGAGGTCAAAATCCTTCTACTGGGCGCGATTTCTATACCATGGAATAAACTAGGTCAGTTTACGAATTAAAATACATAATTCCATACTTGTAAAAAACATAACATAAATTGAACTATTTATAGATATAATATATAATCATAAAAATTTTTTCTTTGAAAAGGTATATACTCATAACTCTTTATAGTCGTTTTTAAATAAAATGAGAATTATCCTAAGCATATCCCCCGGGAGTGTCATAACCAAGAGTGCTGCAAGGCCTGTTGTCATGCACCAGTTCCCGTTCGAGTCTACCTCAAAGCGGTGTTTTCAGGTTTTACCCCTAGATACATCTGTGCCAGAGCCGCCTCTACCTACTCGTATCTAGACAGAGATGTATTACTCGGAAAACTCACAAAATCTCTATAATACCAAAATTCTAGGAAGTTCTTATATTCTAATCCTCAACGTTTATCTTTAGGCTATATGCTCTAATCAGAGTTTATCTAAATCTAGCTTCCTAGGTTAGTACTAAACTGCCTCTGATGCCAACTATAACACCCCGACCCCAGTTACCCAGAGTCGGTGCATTACTGTGAAACATTGGCATGATCACAAAAGATCAAGTCTCTAAAGACCAATTAGTTTAGTAGCCCTGGAAACACTAGATACATTCATAAATGTTACATTACATCATAAAGTGAAAAACTACAATAACATAGTTTCCATTTTCCACACTCATATCCCCTTCTAACTATCCCTGTGGGTCATTCATAAAATACTTCTTCACATCCTGGAAAATATTAAAACATTTAAAGGGGTGAGCTCAGATTCTCAGTAAGGATAAAAATATAGTGGATGCTTTCATAAATAAACATAAAAATTTAAGGCAATGTATAACTAATCAAAATCCTTTTAAACATGAACTTCAACATAATATGGAAAACGTAAAATGAAATAATGCCATTTACTTATTCACGTGGATATTCTACTAGTATAATAATCACTTGAAATATCAATCACCACTTTCATAATGATGGAATGCATAATGCCAGACTATTATAACCATGTAGAAGAGGTCTCGTTCCAAGACTGCAAATAAGATTCTGTCAAGGCCTCGTGACAAGACACTAGTTTTTCTCATGAGATCTTCCGATGCATCAAGGAGCTACAGCGGGCTCCACTCGTCACTTATTAATTCCAATGCATTCCTCATATGAACAGGTTTAAACATACCATAAACCATAACATAATCATATCACATAAAACATGCATAAAGGAAACATAACATTTCCACATTTAAATCACAAGATATAAATACTACACATTGATACAAAAAAACACTTTCAAAACCATTTTCAATACCAAAATAAAAGAAAATTAAAACATTGTAATTATTTTTCATTTAAAAAAGTTATGGCTTGTAGAGGAAGCCGAAACTCAAATAATGTTCACGGTGGTGGAGAAGTCGTTTTCGCCGCATACGTACGATAAGAAAAACATTCCTTTTTTTCATTTAGTAAAACGCTACATATAAAAATATTCCTTTTTAATAAACGTAAAAGTCAAAGGGATTTATACACCATATAAAAGAAAGTTGTGTATAAAACAAAATATGCCTCAATGAAAGGAGATTGAGAAGAAGTCCTTACAAAGATCATTTTTTAAATAAAATAGATCTATAATGTGTATTCACTATAAGTACACATAAATAAATTCAAAATACAAGATATGACATAATAATATCATGACATAAGTTTAAGGTAGGAGATTAACCCAAAGAATGGAAATTGGGTTAAGAAGTTCACTTACCTCGTGTCCGACTTGACTCGATCATTCTTTAATCTCCTAAATATTAAACTATAGTTAATTTATATTTTCTTGAGAACCTTTTTCATGTTCATTAATCCTTTTATATCACTTATTACCATGTTATGAACATTATGTAATTATTTATGTTAATAACAGTCGTTTTGTCGATCTTTGGTACTTGAGTCAAAAATAAACTTCTTAAAATTACAAGTTGTTCATGTGGTAAAATATACATTGTATCCATAATTATATTCATGATGTAGATATCATATACATCATATATATCTAGTATATACATTCATTTATAATATTACATAACATTTAGACGTAAGAAATGAAATGCACCGTTCATGGAGACGGTATGTCGTGCGTATGCATGAACGCTACTTTCATTTCTATTTCGTATTTAATGGAATGAAATTATAATTATATAATGGTATAATATAATTCAATTATAATATAATGTATAATACCATTTACTCAATCCTTTATAAATCCCACATATGGCATTAACGATTCAAATCACTTTGGGGGACGGTAGTCCGCATTTCCTAAAATGAAATTATCGCGTTTACCCATAATGGAAATCATAAATGTATGACATAAATGAAAAATATAGAATCATAAGGAAAACAAAAACATAATATATATCATATATAAAAATAGTGTCATCATAATGGCCACCTTTGAAGGTGTTATATGAGTGTTGAACAATCATCGTTTCGTGAGGCAGAAATTCGCCATCCACAGAAACAGTAAGTTCATTAACCATTAGATGTAGGTGTGTGTAAGTGTAGCTCTAATAAATCTTATAACAACATCCTATTATATTGATTATACTAGTGTTTTCACAAAAGAAATTAATAAAAAGAGTTTAGGGGTTTGGAGAAGCAAAATAAAACATAAGAACACAAGAGAAAACACTACATTTAAAACGGTTAACTCTTTTTGATTTGAGCTCAAAGGCTTACTTGGAAGAATTCTGCCCAAATTGAGGATTCTAGGAGTAATATAGGGAAGTTGAGAGAGTATTTGAGTAGAGGTTGGCCGAGAAAAATGGCTTGGAAGGTGTAAATAAGGTGGTAGTGGTGGGGGCCTTTTATAAGAGGATAGGAGGGGCACTCTTGGAAAGTAATGAAATGTTACTTTATTATATAATGAGTTTAGGATTTTAAAGGTCTCACACTAATATATTTCTAGGATAAGGTGATGAGGGTTATAAATCTACTCATAAAATAGGCTTTGGACAAGTGTAATTCTTATATTTTACATTATCCTTCCATTTTATTAAAATTGTTAATTAATGAGGTAATCGCTGCATCATCATGGTGTCATAAATAATTTAATTTATTTAATGTCTAAAAATTATAAAAAAATATCATGATGTAGTAAATCTTTTTATATTTTTAATTAAAATTTATAGTCAAAAATATGTCTTGTATTAATCCATTTAAATGCTGTTTTCGTAAAACAACTCATGTTTGTGACATTTTTATTTTAACATTGAGTAAAAGGTTTTTAATGTCATTTTCCCACCAAAGTGGCTCCATGGGGTCCCCAAGTTGAACCAGGGATTTTATTGGTTGGACATGACTCATAAAATAGGGGTAGGACATGTTTAAAGGTCATTTCATATTATTATAACATTATCTTTACCTTAAATTACACTAATTACCTTTAATCGCGATTAATTAAACTTAAAAGTTACTATTCACCAAAAATTATTTTAATCTCATTGAACAAAATTTTACTTCCTAATGACAACCATGTGTGTCGGATTTTTTAAAATAAAATCACAGAAGTGGCAATGTTTCATTTAAACGAAAAACCAGTTTTTTAACTACCACTTAGTGGTTTCACTATTCATCAAAAATTGATGTTTTTCAGAACAATCCCAAAATTTCACCCTAAGATATAATATATATTCAGAATTCAAAAATGATTTCTATTTTAAAAAATTCCAAAAATATAATTTTCATTAATTAATTTTATAATTAATTCCCGCTGTCACAACAAATAGCGTGTTTTTAAGAAACAATATATATCAAAAGATTGACAATTGTTTATTTCCAATTTCAATGTGAAATTAATTCTAATGACCACCATTGGATAAAATGGTAATAATATATTCTAATTACACATTAAAACCACTCAATAGTATAATTTATCACTATAAATTATTTTGATTAAAAAAGTTGCTTTTAAGTATTTTTCACCATTCCTAAAAAATTTGAAGTTCTCAAAAAAATGCCAAAAAATCAACATAGGATAATTTCGATATTCCGAATCCAAAATTGAATTCAATTTTGAAATATAAAATATATATAATTTCAAAAAGTGGGTATTACTATTCATAATGGCCATTTTGATTGGTAGCGGTGTGTTAGAATCTCGAACTTGCGTACAACGCAAGCTATTGCATTATTGATAGAGAAGCGTATCGTGGAAGATCGGGGTGTTACAGTATTGATTCCCAATTACAATACGGTTTCCTAAACTTCATAAAGACCATTCAGGGAATCCTGTAGCCTGGATTAACTATGGTTGAGATAGATCATGTGTTATAGAAGCATAATCCACCCATGTTGTCCAAGAATTGTGGTCTGTGGAATGTTGATATGTGTCTTGAGACTATCTTTTTGATTTTTCATCATCTCCCCTCAACTCTTGAGAGGAGTGTGAAGATAGAGGAACATATGATTTAGGGATATTTCAAGTGTTTCTAGGATGTTATAAACCTATATGATAAGCTTTAGTATATTCTTTTAGGTATTTATAATCTATATTTTAAGACTACTTCTTTCCTATGAATTTTAGGGCTAGACAGACAAATAATTTTATGTGTTTGGAACAAGGTGTGATGATCGTTAAAGAGTGTTCGGCCCACTTTATAGAGATTCATCACTTTTTGTTGTGTATCTTTTTTATTAGACATCTAGGGAGAGATGCTTTAAGGAAGGTCTCAAGCATGTTATTCGATCGTATGATAACATGTTTTGGTTGACTACTATAACAGAGAGTGTGAATTAGGAACTAATTTCTAAATGTAATCTGATGGAAGAGTGGGCCCAGAGTAGGGTGGTATTTTTTCTCAACTCAGTGGTTCTGGTACAGTTCCTGGGAAGTGTCATTTTGAGACATATCATGAGGGGAACACCAGCTAGGGTGTGAGGTCTGGTGGTTCTGTCTTCTATCATCAATGTGGAGGTTGATCACATATGAGGAACAAATGTGATACCGACCTTGTATACTGCTATGTATGTTGTAGGATGGGCCATATAAAGTGGTTCTTTATGACCTTTCCTTCAATGGTCAATGGGAGGGGTAAACACTAAATCTAGATGTAGTATTAGGATTCACAGCTCTATGTCATGTTGGGAGCCAGAGTACTACCAGTCATTCTAGATGAGGAGGTGTTCATGGCTAGGTGAGCTAGATATCATTATCACCTTTAATGTAAAGTTTTACTTCTTATAGTAGTCAATTTGTCTCATCGGACCATAATTTTGAACAAATATATTTAGTACATCTTATACTATAGCTGCAAAACCTTGGTCCATATATAGTGAGAGGTGATATCTTAGTAGATTCTGCTCTAGTGTATTCCCTTTTTGAAATAGGGGATTCAAAATGTTTCATATCTATATGTATTTTCGAGATCCCAGGATCGATTTTTTGTTTTATGAATGTGTTATGACAATAAATACAATGTTGGTGATTAGATTGATGGGGGTTGACCAGTGCTGAGAGTTCCCCCATGATGTAGGAACGTATCGTTTTGTATAGGATCTCTTCATCCATGAGATGAAAAGGTTTAAAGTCAAACTCAAAATGAACCAGATAGTTTATTATCATTCCCATATTGATTTGTATCATTGGAGGGTGAAGTTAAAAACACCAGAGCGTGGTGATTTTATTAAAAAGGGTGAATGGGATGGTTTGGTTGGTAGTTATGGACTGAAGAATCGTGGGATGGACGAGATGATAACCTAGATCACTAGTTTATATCTGAATGATTAGGGAATGTGATAGTATGAATTCCATTCTATTTTAGATCAATTTATGGATGTATTCATGGATGAATTTTTGGTTTTATCTACAGTGGGAGATGTGGATTTATCTATTGATATCATTCCAGGAGCTAGACCATTATCCATTAATCTATATAGGATAGCTCATATTGATCTTCAAGAGCTCAAGATAAATTTAGATTATGTAGATGCAAAGTGGTTTATTTGACCCAGTACATTTCAATGGGGTTGTCCAGTTCTTTTTTCTAAAAAAGTGTTTGGAAACCTCAACCTATATGTGAATTATCGGAAATCGAACCAGTTGATGGTTAAGAACTAGTATCCCATTCCTTGGATAGACGACCTACTCAATAAAATCCAAGTAGTTTAGGTTTTCTCAAAAAAAATTGAGTTTGGGTTATCACTAGTTATGTGTCAAGACAATAGATATACCTCATAAAACATTTCCTATCAGTTATGGAAATTATTAGTATTAGTTTATGTTATTCGGTCTCACAAACATGCCAAATATTTTCATGGATTTGATGAATCGTGTTTTCACTAGGATTTGGACTCGTTTGTGGTGGTTTTTGTGGATGACATCTTGGTGTATTATAATAGATGAAAATATAATTATAAAAACCTTTAAATCACCCTAAATACATAGAGAGAGAATAGGTTGTATTCTAGGATCCAAAAATTTCAATTATGGGTGAAGAAAATTCTCTTATTAGGTCACATAATCTTAGATATAGTAGTGTTAGTGGACACAGAGAAGGTGACTGTTGTGGTTTCTTATGAACATCCCAAGAATGTATTTGATTTTCCAATATTCTTAGGATTGGATAGTTGTTATGAGTTTTTTTATAGGACTTCTCACACTTAGAAGCACCTCTTATGGGCTGGAAAAAGAAATGTATGAAATTTATTTGGTCAGATGCTAATGAGATAGCCTTTAAAGAGATAAAAGGGCGACTGACTTTATCATTAATATTGATTCTTCTAGATCCAAGAAGAAGATATGTAGTTTATTTTGATGCATCAATAATTGGGATAGGGGAACTCCTGATGTAAGGGATATATTCATGGTGTACAGGTCTCAGCAATTGAGGCCACATGAGGGGAATTTCTAATGCATGATCTTGAGTTGGAATTCATGGTTCATGCAATGTGTTTCTGGAGTCAATATCTAATTGGAGAATGTTTTATAGTGTACATAGACCAGAAAAGTCTTAATTACATATTTACATATCATGAATTGAATCTTTTATAGAGAAGGTTGGTTGAGTATGTCCAGTCATTCAATTTTGAGATAGGCTATATCCCTAGTAAAGTCAATACAATAACCAATTGTCAATGTCATACAATTCAGAACCATATAGTCCATGAGGCTAGTAGAAAAAAAAGACTTATGGTCATATTTTTAGAGATTCACTTAAAGTTTCATGATAGTTGAAGGTATTTTTTATATCATTCATGGTAGTGAATTACACTCTTCTAGATAGGTTGAGTATGATACAATTGTAAAATTATTAGGTCCTAGTCTTATGGGAGAGCGTGACAGATGAGGAACCACCTCCTGGTTGGACTCTAGGAAAGGATGAAATTCTATGTGTACATGGTCATTTTTGGGTTCCAGCTGATAAATGTAAGAAAATTATGTAAGAGTTTTATGCTTCGGTTTGGGAAGTACATCCTCGAATGAAAAAAAAAATTATCAGGATTTATTCCCCCTCCATTGGTGGCCCGGTATGAAATAAGAGGTAGTGGTTTTTTCATGAGGTGTTCCACCATTCACTTGTTGAAGGGAGGGTACTTGCGATCATCTAGAATCATACAAAAATTACACATTCCTAAGTTGAAATGGGATGATGTTGTGATGGATTTCATTATAAAATTATAGAGTTCACCTCAAGTTAGTGTTTTCGTATGGTCAATGTGGAAAAGTTGATGATGGTTTCCCACTTTCTGTCAATTAGGAAGTCTTTTTCAGTGTATGATCTTGGAAGACTCTATTTCCATGAGATTTTACACCTTTTTGAGGTTCCTTAAAACATTTTAATGGATATGTATTCCTATTTTACATCTTGGTTTTGGAAAATATTATTGATTTAATTGGGTATACATGTGATTTTTATCATGACCTACAACCCTTATATTGATGGCATTTCAAAGCACATAATTTAGGTTCTAGTGGAAATGCTTAGAGCATGTTTCTTCAACATTAGAGGTTATAGGGAGTGGAATATACCCATGGTTGACTTTTCCTATTATATTATCTATCAAGATACTATATATAAAAAACCTTATAAAGTTTTATACATAAGTTCTTGACAATCATGTCACGACCCATCCCAGTGGGGCCCGCGACGCAACTCTCCAAGCCCGCCTCTAATAGGCCAAGGGCTGGTGGCTAGCACTAAGTAGGCATGCTACTAACATGGGAGGCATTGCCTATATACCTGTACACATGCACACACATCTCCAATCCCACAAAGCTAAAAAGTAAAAACTACTAAAAATGGAAGTGCATGCTACACTAAAAACCCAACGAACAGAGTACGACAGGAAAGTAAAGAATAGAAAGTGTAAAACCCTAGGCCAAAAGTACAAGCCCACCAAAAAGAAAGTCTGTAACAAAGTCCAACCTCTATGAAAGGTGCTGGTACTATAGTCTATAGTTGTAGGAACACACCTCGGCCTGTCTGATCTCACTGAGTACCGTCCAGTCCTAGTCTGCCTAGAATCCTGTCAAAGGCTCACTCGTCTACAAAAGACACGACACGTGCGAGCAAAGATCGTGCAGGGGTGAGTATAACAATACCCAGTAGGACACCCCAAAACCACAAAGGAAATACAACAAAGGAAAATTCCAAAAAGAAAAGATATAGTCAGCTCCACACAGTATATGTCTAAAGAACATACCACAAGAATATCCTGATATACTCAGGCACAATCGACTATCACGAATACCACCACTAGGATCCATCTCGAAGATTCCACTAAACATGAAACTAGGTGAACACACTCCTAGGTTTGAAGAGAGAGGTACGAAGTACTCGTTCTGGGAGAACACACTCCACAAGTACCTTGAGAACATGATGCTCATATGAGGATCACAACCAAGTCATGGGGTGATTCCGACAACTCAGTCTGAGCTAATCCGCTAAGAATAGGATCGGTGCCTAGGTAAAGTTGGTCACGTCGATACCAAGAACTCTACCTAGGGTCCCAGGAACGAATAGAGGATCTGGCTCTAACTCTCACAGAGGGGATTCCAACAACTCTATTCAGGGAGTTCTGCTGAAGGGGTCGTACTATTGTGTAAATGAAATGATTCCGGAACCTTCAGGGAAATGACCAAGGGTATGAACCCTAAGAGAACTAGTCCAATTCATAGAAGACAAGTGCCTCAAGTCAACCATAAAAGGTTATATGGCATGTAGTTTGGTTACACGCCGTGTTCCTTGACCCTGGGTACTTCCCGTGTTAACGGCCTGTGTCATTCATTCAAGACGTGTAAAACCAAACTACAGGGCGTGTAGAAAAGGTATACGTTGTGTTCCTTGACCCTGGGTATTGCCCGTGTAACCAGCCCATGTCATTCAGCTTTTTGGATAGAAAGAAACTACATGGTGTGTAGAAGAATCACACACGGTGTCCGAGCACCTAGGCTCGCTCGGTGTACACTGGCCATGTGCCCATACATGGCCTCTGTCCGTGTCCGTGTTGCCTGCATGTGTACTAGTACAGGGGGTATCCCGTGTATCTGGTTGGGTCTGGCCGGGGAGGGGTATACATGGTGTGTCCTTGGCCTTGTACCCTGACTGTGTCTGTGTACTCTTGGAGTGCACGCCATGCAATCCCACCGATGAACACACACCATGTAGCCCATACTACACGCCGTGTAGTCAGGAAATTTTCAGAAGCGTTGTCTTCCTCCACGCACCTCGGCTGTTGCTCCGGATCTTGATCCAACCATCCGATCATCACGAAACTCCGGATTTGGTGTCATACCACCCCTACGAAAACGATTCCATCAGTTTTTGGCTTTTGATCGGTCTTGAAAAACCATCCCAATCCATCCGCACGAAACACTCGAAGAACGGGAACTTCCGAACCGCATCGATTCACCTGCCGCCATCGCCATTGCACCTCCGCTAGGTTGCCTTGATGTTGGATATTTGTTCTCAAATCGTTGCATCAAAAAAAGAATGTTCAACAATCGATTTCCTCAAAGAACGTGTAGAACACAACCAAGAACGCGAGGGGGGAAAAACAAGAATCAACAAGAGGGGAGAACCTCGATCGTTGTTCGTGACGATCCAGGTTTGCCGTCGTTAGATTGAAAACCAAAACAATCTCAGGAATCAAAGCCTCAAATCCCCGCATGATCCTTTCCCACAAGAATGATCGACCCGTGGGTTAATCTTTTCATGGATTAGTCTCCGTTCATTTTGGATATCAAAAACAGGGAAGGAAAAATCAAGACAAACATCCTAAATGGATTTGGCGGCGTTCGTCGTCAACGATCTGGTCATTGCATCATCATCCCCGCGTAGGGAGGTTTTCTCTAAAGCCTCCAGAGCCGCCAAGGGTTTTAGGGTTATGGAAATTGTGTCCCTGATCCCCTGTGAAAACTCTATTTTAAAAGATAAGGGATTTCGCTGTAACAAAGATTTAAATAAAATATTTTAATTAAATATTTTATTACGGTTGCATCCAAAAACCAGATTTTACTACCGACCTGCGACAGCCAATGTTAGGTCTTTCCTAAGGTAAAAATGATGTTCTGAACGCAATGGTTTCCTCGTATTTCTAATATGATCACCCTTTTAAGTGTTATTCCACTTTTCCAGGATAACTGCATGTGTGCGTTATTTAATTATTAAATTAAATTCAAAAATTTGTTCGGGGCTCACCGGGCCTCAGAACTACACGCCGCCTTAAAACCTGGTCTCGAATTAATTCCCATATAATATTAAATTAATACATGGAAAAATACGGGTCATTACATCACACCCACCTTAGGGATTTTGAATCCCCAAAAATCCAAAACAAATGCTACTCAAAGAGATGTGGGTACTGCACGTGAATCTGAGTCTCTCGCTCCCACATGCTCTCCTGGAGATTCTCGTGCTGCCATCAGACACGCACTAAGGTAAAAGCTCACCCACGAAGGATATTCTCTTATCGATCCTCAATCTCCACTGGGTACTCAGAAAAGGTCGCTCCATCATCGATGTCCAGCTCACCCCAGACGATAACGTGTGATGGATCATGCATGTACCTCTGTAGCTGTGACACATGGAAGATGTTGTGTACCCGGTCCATCTGAGGAGGTAGATCCAAGCGATACGCAACCTCGCCAACTCTACTCAGAATCTGAAAGGGGCCAACGAACCACGGAGATAGCTTGTCGCCTCGGCAAATCTCTACAGTCCCTATCGAGGTGAGACCCGAAGGAACACATGGTCTCCCTCCTCGAACTCCAAGGGCCTCTTCCGCCTATCGGCATATGACTTCTGCCGACTCTGTGCAGTCTTCGTCCTCTCCTAGATGACTTGGACCTTCTTTGTTGTAGCTCTCACCATCTCTGGGCCCATGAGTGCTGACTCTCCTGGGTCAGTCCAGCAAAGTGGCGACCTGTAGGGTCGCCCGTATAGAGCCTCGAATGGTGCCATACTAATAGTGGAATGATAACTGTTGTTATAAGAAAATTACAAAAGTGGTAGGTGATCCTCCCAGCTATGACCGAAGTCAAGTATGCAAGCTCGAAGCATATCTTCAAGGACCTGAATGGTCTGCTCCATATTACCATCAGTCTGAGGATGAAACACTGTGCTCAAGTGTAACTGAGTCCCAAAAGCTTCCTGTAATCCCTTCCACAACCGAGATGTGAAGCAATAATCATGATCTAAAATGATCGTGGATGGAACTCCATGAAGTCAGACTATCTCCTGTATGTAGAGGTGTAACAAGATCTCCACTGAACTCTGATCCCGCATGGCTAGGAACTGGGCCGACTTGGTGAGTCGATCAACTATCACCCAGATGGCATCGTGTCCCCTGGACGTACGTGGTAAACCCATCACGAAGTCCATTGATATGTCGTACCACATCCACTCTGGCACCTCAAGGGGCTAAGTCAAACCCACTGGCACCTAGTGATCGTCCTTTACTTTCTAACAACTAAGGCACCGAGAAACAAACTCCGCCACACACTTCTTCATTCCTGGCCACTAGAACTGACATCGTAGGTCCTAATACATCATTTTCATGCATGGATGATCTACCAAAGGAGATGTATGGAACTCCATTATAACCTCCTCCTGAAATGTCACTGGTACTAATGTTCACCCTCTGAAAAGAAAAACATGCTCCCCACCTTCTGGAAATCCATCAGCCGCACCACCGATGGATATCTGAGCACGTAGAATCTCATAGCTAGCATCCTTGTGTTGTGCTTCCCTGACTCACTGTAAGAGTGGAGGGGTAACAACCATCGACTGAAGGTAAGCCACTTTATCTCCATCCATGAAGGATAACTGTAAGGAGGCCAACTGCCTCATCGCCTCATCCAGCAACAGCGGATTGGATTTCCTACTGAGAGCATCTTCCACCATGTTCCCCTTCCCAGGAGTATAAATGATCTCAAATTCGTAATCCTGGAGGAACTCAAGCCATAGACTCTATCTCAAATTCAGATCCTTATGAGATAAGATATATCTGAGACTCTTGTGATTAGAGTATATGGTAAATCGTTCACCCATCTGGTAGTGCCGCCACATCTTCAATGTGAAGACTACCACTGCCAACTCAAGATCATGTGTCGTGTAGTTCTGCTCATGTGGCCTCAACTGACATGAACCATAGTCAATCACTGGTTTCCTCTGCATCCGGACACAACCAAGCCTGGTTCCTGACGCATCGCAGAACACTACGTACTTGACACCCTCCTCCGGTAATCTCAAGATCGGGGCGCTCGTCAAACTCTGTCTCAACTGCTGGAAAGCCTGCTGGCATCTATCGGTCCACACGAAATGCTGCCCCTTTCGGGTCAAAGATATCATGGGTGCTGCAATCCTGGAGAAATCAAGAATGAATCTCTGATAGTAGCCTTCCAACCAAAGGAATCTCTGCACCTCCGTCATGCTCTGGGGTGGCTCCCATGCTAGCACGACCTCCACCTCCGCTGGGTCGACTGCTACACCATCTGCCGTGATAATGTGTCCCAGAAAGTGGACCTATTGTAACCAGAACTGACACTTCGAGAGTTTCCCATCAAAATGGTGCTCTCAGAGTGTGTCTAGAACCATCCTTAGGTGTCTCGCGTGCTCCTCCTCAGACGCAAAGTACACAAGGATATCATCGATGAAGAGAACTACAAACTGGTCTAGATAGGGCTGAAAGATCCCGTTCATGAGCCCCATGAACATCGTCGGGGAATTCGTCACACCGAAGGGCATCACTAAGAACTCATTGTGATAGTAGCGACATCTGCAAGCCATCTTTAGTATATCCTCCTCTCATACTCACATCTGGTGATAGCCTGATTCCAGATCAACCTTTGAGAACCATCATGCCCCTCTCAAATGGTCGAAGAGGTCATCGATCCTCAGTAGGGGATACTGATTCTTTACGATCACCTGATTCAAGCGCCAGTAATCCACATATAGCCTCAAGCTCCCATATTTATTCTTAGAAAAAAGCACTGGGGCCGCCCATGGTGAAACGTTGGGTCTCATAAATCCCTTCTTCTGCAAGTCATCCAGCTACACCCTTAGCTCAAGAAGCTCTATAGGAGCCATCCGATACACTGATACTGATATCGGTGTCATCCCTAGTTGCAACTCAATGCAAAAATCTATCTTCCGACAGGGAGGTAGCCCAGGGAAATCCTCCGGGAAGACGTCCTCATACTCAGCCACTACTACTGGAAACTGGAAACTCATAACATTTGATTCACCAAGGGCTAGGCTAGCCAACTTATGTGAAATCGGTTGTGACCTCCTATGCCCGAGTCTAACCTGCACTGCCTGGGTCTCTCTTTCACCGACAAATGAGAACCTTGTTCCATCATTGCGGACACACCGCACCCTTTGCCTAAAATAGTCAATCTAGGCATGAACTGTGGATATCCATTCCATACCAAGAATGACATCATAAGGCCTCGATGAAACCACCAAGGGGTTGCAACAGAAAATCTCTCCTCCAAGTGTCAGGTCACACTGTCTACAGAGGTGTGTGATCTCTGAATCTTCTCCAGTTGGTGTTTCTAAGCGTAAGGGTCTAGTCAACGGCTCAACTGGAATCTCAAGGTCTCGAACAAGATAAGCATCCAGAAAGGAATGACTAGCACCTGTGTCTATCAATACGATAACCAAAGTCGAAAAGACACAGATAGTACCTCTAATCAATCTAGGAGTACCTAGGTCATAAGCCTCGGTCGTCTACATCTATCCCTGCCTCTGTCCACCAGCTCCCTGAGCCTAGGGTGGATATCCTGGGGGTGGTGGTGGAAAAGGGTCAAAATGCCGACCACCTCCAGCTGCTCTCCCTGCTCCTCTACCACGTCTGCCACCCCGCGGATCTTCCTGCTCCACACATTGCCTCTTCCTCGGTGGTCCATCCACTGCTCCCGTGTCAGCAGTACGGTGGGTCAGACAATCCCGAGTGAGATGTCCCCTGCCATCACATGATTGGCATCGCCTCTCTCGAGGCTGGATGGATGCACCCTGAGAACCATGTACAGCAGATCCCCTGTCTTGGGATCTCCTCTGAAAACGTCTCCCACGCCTGGGTCCCTGATGTCGGCTCCCAGCTGCCGAGGTGTCTGCTCCAGCTCACCCACTACTGACATATGCGGCTGTCTCTCCTCTACCAAGAAGTTATCGACCACCAGAGCCCGCTCGAGCACCCCAGCATAAGTAGGAATGCTCATAGGGATGGTTCTAGCTCGGATATCTTTGCGCAAGCCCCGCTCGAATTTACGAGCTCTAAAGTACTGATCTCTGACCATATCCGTCAAGTACCGTGAGAGGTCGGTAAACCTCGACAAATAGTCAGCCACTGTCATGGTTCCCTGCTGAAGCTGAAGAAGCTCCTGTATGCGTACTGCTCTCAGGGTAACCGGTGAAAACTCCTCTCTGAAGAGACTCTCAAACTCTGACCAAGCGAGTGTCGCCTTGTCGTGAGTATGGACAACCAAACTCTACCATCATCCTGCCGAGCCCTGCAGAAGGCTCGCTGCAAGGATCACCATCTGGTCTGCTAGTGTCCTGACCAAATGGAAGACTCTGGCCACCGCCTCAGGACAGTCCTCTGTTGCTTGAGGGTCAGGCTCGCCTCAAAACATGAGGGTTCTCTATCTCTGAAACTCATGGAGTTCGCTCAGCCTGCACTCCTCCTCCACTGGTATAGCAGCCACTAAACACTGCTCCACAGGTGGCGGGATAACTGGCACACCACCATGTTGTAAAACTGGGGGTTCTTGTCCATGTATCGAAGCTTAATCACTGAGTGGGTCATCCTCGTGATCGAGCCACTGGATCCTAGTGGGTACACGTCACAGAGGCATCCTGTAATGAAACAAGATGTATCTCAGTCAGTGAGTATATTTGGAGAGCTAACTCAAAAAGGACATGGAAACCATAACCCATTCCTATATGATTCATGTACCATTATTATCCCTCCAACTAGTGTTCTCATGTTCTGAGTTTCAAAGAATGTTATCATAGTCCTGGTGTATGGATATGTCGGCCGCCTGCACCAACACTGGGGTCCCTGGCCTGAAAGTAGAACTCAAAACACTTAACACTATTGCCCCAAACCAACTCACAGACTCTCAGGCCAAAGGTAGAACCGACCACCTCTGATACCACTCTTTCACGACCCGTTCTAGTGGGGCTGGAGCTACAACTCCCCAAGCCCTCCTCCAATAGGACAGGGGCTGTTGACTAGCACCGAGTAGTCATGCTACTAACGTGGGAGGCATTGCCTATAAACCGGTACACACGCACACACATCTCCTAGCCCACAAAGCTGAAAAGTAAAAACTACTAAAAATGGAAGTGCATGCATACACTATAAACCCAACCAATAGAGTACGACAGGAAAGTAAAGTACAACATGTGTAAAACCCTGGGCCAAAAGTACAATCCCACCAAAAAGAAAGTATGTAACAAAGTCCAACCTGTATGAAAGGTGCTGGTAATGTAGTTTGTAGCCGTAGTAACACACCTAGACCTGTCTGATCTCACTAAGTACCATCCGGTCTTGGTCTTCCTAGAATCCTATCAATGGTTCGCTCGTCTGCACAAGACACGACACGTGTGGGCAAAGCCCGTGCTGGGGTGAGTATAACAATACCCAGTAGGACTCCCCGAAACCACAAATGAAATACAACAAGGTAAAATACCACAATGGAAAGATACAGTCAGCTCCACACAGTATATGTCTAAAGAACATACCGTAAGAATATCCACATATACTCATGCATAATCGACTATCACGAATACCACCACTAGGATCCAGCTCGAAGATTCCACTAAGCATGCAACCGGGAGAACACACACCTAGGTCAGAAGAGAGAGGTATGAAGTACTCATTCTGGGAGAACACACTCCACAAGTACCTTGAGAACATGATGCTCAGATGAGGACCACAACCAAGACATGGGTTGATTCCAACAACTCAGTCTGAGCTAATATGCTAAGCAGAGGAGCGACGCCCGGGTAAATTTGGTCACGTCGATACCAAGAACTCTACCTTGGGTTGCAGAAACGAATAGAGGATCCATATCTAAGCCTCACAGAGGGGATTCCAACAACTCTATTCAAGGAGTTCTTATGAAGGGATCATACTCCTATGTAAAGGAAATGATACCGGAACCTTTAGGGAAACGACCAAGGGTACGAACCCTAAGATAACTAGTCCAAGTCATAGAAGGAAAGTGGCTCAAGTAAACTAGAAAAGGTTACAAGGTGTGTATTATGGTTACACGCTGTGTTCCTTGACCCTAGGTACTGCCTGTGAAAATGGACCATGTCATTCGTTCAAGCAATATAAAACCAAACTACACAGCGTGTAGATCAAGTACACACTGTGTTCCTTGACCCCGGGTACTGCCCGTGTTACCGGCCCGTGTCATTCAGCTTGTCAGATAGAAAGCAACTACATAGCGTGTAAAAGAATCAGACACCGTGTTCGGTCACCTGGGCTCGCTCTGTATACGCTGGCCATGTGCTCGTACACGGCCTTTGTCCATGTCCGTGTCGCCTTCCCGTGTACCAGTACAGGGGGTATTCCGTGTATCTGGCCAGGTCTGGCTGGGGAGAGGTATAAACGGCGTGTCCTTGGCTGTGTACCATGCCCGTGTCTGTGTACTCTTGGAGTGCATGCCATGCAATCCCACCGACAAACACACGCATTATAGCCCATACTACACACCGTGTAGTGGTGAAATTTACAGAATCGTCGTCTTCCTCCGCGTGCCTCGGTTGTTGCTCCAGATCTTGATCCAACCATCCGATCATCATGAAACTCCATATTTCGGGTCTTCCCGACCCTACGAAACCGATTGTGTTAATTTCAGGCTTCTGATCGGTCATGAAAATGCATCCTAATTTGTTTGCACGAAACGCTCGAAGAATGGGAACTTCTGAAACGCATCGATTCATCCGCTGTTGTCACCGTCACACCTCCTCTAGGTCGCCTTGATGTTTGATCTTTGATATCGGATCATTGTGTCATCAAAAGAATGTGTAATAATCGATTTCCTCCAAGAACCCCTAGAACGAAACGAAGAACGTGAGGGGGGAAAACAAGAATCAACAAGAGGGGCGAACCTCGATTTTTGTTCATGACGATCCGGGTTTGCCGCCGTTAGATTGAAAATCAAAACAGTCTCAAGAATCAAAGCCTCAAATCCCCGCACGAACCCGTCCTGCCAGAACGATCGACCTGCGGACTAATCTATTCGTGGATTAGTCCATGTTCGTCATGGAAATTAAAAACAAGGACGCAAAAATCAAGACAAACATCCTACCTGGATTTCACGGTGTTCGTCGGCGATGATCTGGTCATTGCGTCGTTGTCGCCGCATTGGGAGGTTTCCTCCAGAGCCTCCAGAGCCGCCAAGGGTTTCAGGGTTATGGAAATTGTAACCCTGGTCCCCTATGAAAACTACATTTATAAAGATAAGGTATTTTGATGTAACAATGATTTAAATAAAATATTTTAATAAAATATTTTATTACGGTTGCATCCAAAAACTAGATTTTACTACCGACCTGCGTCGGTAGATGTTAAGTCTTGCCTAAGTTAAAAATGTTGTTCTAAATGCAATGGTGCCCTTGGATTTCAGATCCGAGCACCCGTTTAGGAGTTATTCCACTTTTTCAGGATAACCGCACACACGCGTTATTTAATTATTAAATTAAATTCAAACATTTGTTCTGGGCTCACCGAGCCTCGGAACTGCAAACTGCCTTAGAGCCTGGTCTCGAATTAATTCCCATATAATATTAAAATAATACATGAAAACATCCAGGACATTACAATCACCTCTTTAACGCTTAGACGCAGTATAGGAAATGATGCTCGCACCGCAGTCATACAAGAGAATTGAGATTAGGTCCAACTTATTAAAAATTGTAGGGATACTGCAAAATATACATATAAATCGGTTATTGATTGATTTAGATGGACTATAGAGTTCATGGTTGGGGATAAGGTATTTTTACCTTTCTCTCTAAGGATGGGGCATGGATGGATTTAGAGATAGGGTAAGCTTTTATATTGATATGTTAGGCCATTCAAGATTCTGGATAGATTTAGGATGGTCGCCTATTTAGTGTAGTTAACTTATAGTTAATGATCCATAAATTATTTCTTCCATGTATATAATGTATATCGTTATCAATCAAACCCATCACTTAATCTTCATCCAGATGAGGTTGAGTTATAGGTAAATGAGTCCTTTGAGGATAATCCTACTTTTATCATTGATCAGATCACAAAATCTCTTTGAGGAATGTTAGTTCCTTTAGCTTAGGTTCTATAGAAGGATTAATGTATACCGGAAAATACCTAGGAGTGAGATCAAGATATATGTGCTCAATATATGAAACTATTTTAATATTTTCTACCAACCACATAAGAGAAACTCAAAGACATGTTGTATTAAGACGAGGAAATTGTAAGATCATATGTTTTCCTATGAGGTGAAGATCTTTAGAATTTTAGTTTAATTCCATGGTTTTTACCTAATGTAAATTCATGGTGAGGATATGGAGAAATGATGGTTTATAAGACTTGTTCAGAGCCTGAAATCCCATTTGGTGGAAGAAACCACTAGCAATCACGGTTAGTAGAAACTATACCACCCAAACCACATTGTTCCCCCTAACCATGTAGGGAATTTTAGTAAATAGAATAGGGTGAACAATTTCACTAACCATTAACCCAAGTTTTCACAACTAAGTTAAACATATTTAATTTTTAGCAGAGGTGAAAAGCATGGTTTTTATATAGTTTCTGAAACCATGTGCATGAACCATGTCACACCCCTATACGGAAAGTTGAAAAAACGGATTGCACATGGTTTGTCTAGCTAGAAGGCCAAATCGTGTGACCCAATAATTATAAGTTAAATTACAGTTTTCAAATTAAATTATATTATAAACTAAAAAAATATTTTCCTTTTCATTCAGGGGATAGATCATTCACCATTTGAACTTCTTCATTTCTTTAAGGTGTGATTTTTTTAGTTTCATCTTACGGACTCTAATTCAATTGATTTTCCTCTCATTGGATCCACTTTGGTGTTTTCTCAACTCAACTTTTTCCTTTCGTCTTTTTTCATTATATTTATGGTGTTATTTTTTGTGAAATATAATATTTTATATTTCAAGGATATTCCTTTGTTTCTCAGAATTATTCTCATCCAAGTCGAGTTAAGAGATGATATTATACGAGTACTCTACCACAGGTAAATGGTAGGTGGTGTATACCTTTTCCCACAAATTATATTTTTTATAGATAGATTTCATTATGCCTTACATTTAACCTTCCGGGAATTTATCCTAAATTTATTAAATTACTTGATTACCTTTTTGGACCTTTATAGGTTTCCAACATAATACCTTGATACGGTTGGAGGTTTTCATTCTCAGCCCAGACCACTCGTGAGGTGTTTTGATGTATCTTCCCCTTTTTATACCACCTAGTTGGGTGTGTTTGTGAGCTCACATTCTTAATGGGATCCTTTTAGAACTAACTGAGATTTTAGGAGTGGTATTATGCATCCTTACTAAGATATTACATGATGTTAAATGGTAAAATGATTTGAATTGAAAATGTGGAATGGGTTGGATGAAATATTGGTTTTTAAATGATTATTAAATGAGATTTTAATTGATTAATTAAATGATTATGATCATATTGGGATCTATATACATTTATAATCTAATGATCTGGAATACTTTGGTTGCCTAGAACATTTCTACTCCCATGATCCAGCTTGCTTGGATCTCTATGGACATGCTCCATTGACATGCCCTTTTGGATCTACCTAAGTTATATCTGAAATTATTTTGATATTCTACAAATACTCTATGAGGATTCCTTGGTCATTTATACCTTTTATCTGATGCATATAGGAATGAAACATTTTGGATGCCTTGGTCATTTATACCTTGGATATGGCCTATTGGGTTTGGCACTAATTTACAGGGCATAGTTCTTTGGGGATGCCTTGGTCATTTATACCTTGGATTCAGCCCATTGGTTGTGACACTGGACTTCTCAAAAAAGGCTCTTGTTGATGTTTTATCGTACTTTAAAATTTTCCCATGTTTACGATTGCAGGTTTATAGTGAGACTTGGTAGTATATACATTATCACTTTTACATGTACAACACATTTTTATCAATTATTACTGTAATATATTGAATAGATTTTCATAATATATACACAAACTGGAATTATTATAGACAGATTTTGTGGTGTCCTACAAAGCATTATCTCACACTCTATTCGGTCCACCATTGGTTAATAGGATATACTTCACAGATGTAGGTAAGGATTAGGGAAAGTGACTACATTATGATGTTTTATTGATTATAATTTTGATCATGGGAGAACAATACCAAGTTATGCTCATGATTCTATCAATAGATAAATATTTTCTTCTTTTTTTATTATTGATAGATGTATTATATGGATGCATGTTTCCATTTATTTCCTTCCATTTTATATAGACATGCCCTAAATATTTTTTTATATGATGCTACCAAGGATATGTTTATTACTATATCTATATGGATGGTTTATATTATGTTATTCATTAATTTGGTATGATTCCATTTATTTATACACTAGTGATATTGATGTGTTTCTTTGATCATGAGAGTATAGTCTCCCCACCATACCATTATAGAACCTCCCTAGTAGTCAGTAGTCTTTAGCATATAGGGAGGAACACTTGAGGACATGTGACCCACTATCTCGGGGCATGATTTAGTAGCTCTTATGTCAGGATGTCATAGTTTACCTCATATAAATTGTGGTCTGTCTATTCCATGATTTATGGAGTATTCTTGATGGAGATCACTGAGTGACAACCAAAGGACTCTCACCTCTACATGTAAAACATTGACCACAAGAATCTTCATTCATAATAGCAGGACCCCCAAACTCTAAAGGTCATATTGAACCACTACCTTGTTGATAAATATATAATGTGGATAAAGGGGTCTTTATATATATATTTTTAGAATCACACATAACCAATATAAAGGTCACAACCCTTTGTATAGTTACCCTTCATTAAATGAATGGAGTCAAACATGGGTTTTCATCACATGGTATCGAACTTATGTAATGATAATATATTTATTTTAGGTTTTAATAATAATTAACCATTTAATTGATTATATCATGTATTTATATCCATAAATAAATAAACCCATTGATTCATAATTAAAGGTAAACCATGTGTAAAATTTGGTAGTGGGCATGCACTTGATATCTCATTTTTCTTACCTATCATACACTGCAATAGATTCCAATTGTATGATTAGATATATGAATTTTTAAATTATATAACTTTCTTTGATTCATGTAATATTATACAATATGATATACCCATTTATTTAATTTTTTATAATCTCCCACTTTCACTAATGTCTCATAAGGATTTTATAAAAACAATATAAATCTTTCTAAAACCATCCAAACACTTTTGTATGTGGTCTATTAAACTCTCATCATTTCAGAAAAAAAATTGTCTGAAATTTTATCCTTGTTCTAAGGCATAACTATGTTACCGTACCTTCCATTATATCATTAATAAAAATATAAAATCATGATTTCATAAATATAATCAATGACTAGCCTCTATAAAAACATCAGTTCTACTAAATATATAAATGTTTCTAGGGTGATCTCAATCAAACGTACTCATGTATCTTTATGAACATTTCAACCATATGATGTGTCACATATATTGTATATATACTAATATAATCTATTTTTACTTGAAATTTAGTAACCATTATACATGTAACATGTAAATCTATTATAGAATATACAATACATTCACGATTCTTCATAAAAAAACAATACACTTTTATGAATACGTCACATTTCATTCATCTATATGATGACCACATCACAACTAAAAATGGACATACCTTTCCTTAGTATAATTCAATAAAGGGGCCATATTTATTTTACCATAATAAAAGTGGGAAAATACTATCTTGGTTGAGCTCCAACCAATTACATGATCGACAACATACCTAACCACCCCAAATATACTGAGTATCTAGGATTACATAAGAATTGTATGGATGTATGAAGATTCCCGAGATACGTATCTCACCATCACCAACCTTAGGTAATTTGGATTCATAATAAGTATATGACCTTAAGTAAATCAATGATAATATTACATTCAATGTGATATAATTGTTAGGGTAATTACATATAATACGTCACACCTTATACCTCATGAGTCTATTCATTATATATCTTATAAAACTCTTTGAATCAATTAAAAGATTATACTCATGTGAATATTAACATTTTATCACAATCAATAATACATCATAATGGATATCAAATAGTGACAACTCAAAGTCATACATTGAGGGTAAAAGTATAATTATACTTCTTGAAAAATATGAACCAAACCTGAAATAATGATAAAAAGGGATACTTCAATTTTTTAACAAGATATATTTTATATTCATAAACTCATTTAAGAATACATAAAAACCATGAAAAAGTTCCTTCCATACATATAATATATTTCAGAATTCCAAAATAATCTTATTTTTATTACACATTCATTAGTTTTCTAAACTTATTACATCCCTGTATAATTCCTATCACATCGCTATGTGACCACCAGATAAAAAACACTTCCAATAAACTATTTAGTGAGTAAAATCTATGAATAAATATAGTTTGAATAATTATGATATTTAGAAATCATATTCCAGAATTTCAAATCCTTGAACATATTCAATTTCGTTAACTCTACAACATCAAATTTTATAATCTTAATAAAATATTTTGTCTATATTAATCTATTTTTAAGTTCATTATCATCATTTTTGGTACACATTATATAAAAATTTCTGGGAAATATTTTAATAGCTAATATAGCTATTTCAATTATTCTTATACCAGCATAACCAATGACTTTTAGCATATAAAGTGACATTAAAATTTTATTTTCACTAGAATAATATTTATTTTTTTAACCTTGAACTTATCTTAGTCCAAACATACTCCCACTATCCTCTTATATACTATATCCTCTTAAAGATATCTTACTAATATAAAAAACATTTTTGTGTTAATAAATAACACATATTTCATTTTAGTTTCAATATTTAACAAATAAACTATTCTTTATTTATCATATATAATATTATATGTGTTTGGAGCATTTTCTTCTGAAAAAAGACTTTATTCTACGAAATAATCCACAAATGGGTCATAAGGATACCTTTCCTCATATTTTCAAAAGAATATGGATAATAAATTTTATCTTAGATAAAAAATGTTTATCCTTATCTCCTTTTCAAAAATATTAAATAATTTTATGAATCATAATCCATTTTTATTTAATATAGTATTTCATATTTATCATAAAAACACATTGTTAGAAAACAACTTCTCTTACCATATAAGAGAAATGAAATGAATATAGAAAACCATTCCATAGAACCATCTAAGATTGATATATTAATTTACATTAATATATTTGATATAGAAACTCATTTCATAGTATCTTATTGTAAACATAAATCATTATAAATTCTTAGCATTCTTTTTTAACTCTTATATTTCCAAAATTTATAACATATACATTAAATATCACATACCCTTTAAAACAAAACTATTAATAAATATATCATTGATACATGGTATCAAATATTCTTGAAGTTTTACAAACCCCTTTAGGTGTCTAGAAAATGAAATCATATGGAATCATTTGTCCTATATCCTGGTGATGACTCTAGGTTTCATTGTCCTTTACTGGAAACTAAAAGTAAAAAAAATTACTTTTTAACTGACTTTTATTCTTTTAGTTTGATGTTTTACCTTATTTTACTATCGAAACAACACCAAAATCTTGAAAACATATTTTCTAGTTCAGAATAACCCAATAATTTTTTGAAAATTGGATAAACATTTCCTGAAATCATTCACCCTATTAAAATATTTATATTGATTATGAAATAAATCATTACTTGACTAGAATAATCCTTAAAGTATACCTTAAATATCACTAGGTCATTTCCATACAAAATAAAATTAAGTATATAATTAGAGACTAAATTACCTTAGTTCACTATGTATCTAATCACATTGAAACCTATGTAAATCATTCAATTATTCTCAAAATCATCAAGTCTCCAAGTGCTGAATAATTTAAATATTTTAATTAGTCAGGAAGTTGTATAATTCAATACATAGAATTTCCATTAAGAAATTTTCTTAATTTATTTGTATCATGAGTTAAATTAAGATTATCCTTTTCAAGGGTTAATATAAATGTCAATTTTAATTAATAATTATTATATTTTTATAAAACAGGGTATTTTATCAAATTATTATCATTTTTAACATATTTACTATGAATAAATTGATGATCCCATATATCATTACATTTAAAACTCCATGACTCATATTTTATCATAAAATACATAGAGTTGAGTGTTTAAATAATCCATTATTATATTTGGTAGATAACTATTTTCAATAATATCATATATGATTCGTGGATAGGTGGGTGTATAACACATTATCCAAATCCATCATGTGGATTCAATCAAATATATTCCCCTTGTATCCTAATGTTAAGGGTTTCTCAGCTAATTGAATCCTAATTAAAATTCCATGAGTAAATAATTTAAACAATTAGGACACCCTATTACTTAAGTCCCTTGCACAAGATAATCTATAGGAACCTTACTATTATGGCCAACCATAATGAATGATAGAGGTCTTGACAAGTGTTTCATTGGAATTAATCTATGAATTGTTATTTTATTAATGGTATTTAACCACTCCATATCATATCTTGTTATTACCTTCAAAAATACGGATGATTCTAGTGAATTAGTTTATAATATTATTCCTTCAACCAAACAAATATGATAAAATTGCATTGATGTATAACTCTTTATATAACTCAAAGATTGTGTTTGTCTCCCAAAATAAAAGGTAAATTTTTTTACACGTATCTATACACATTCTATGCATAAGGTATAAGAATTGTTCTTGTTTGGATTTAGAATTATAAGAAATTATAAATCCCCAAATGAGTAAGACAAGAGTCGTAAATAGCTAACCTCATCTTTCTAGAATATTTCGTAAGTCTCTAGGAAAGTGGCAAGTCTATCCCAAAGTCTCTCTACCTAGAGATAATTTACCCAATAGTGATTCCAATTTCATCATAACACTAAAACCTAACATGTATAAACTATATTAAATAACTAAATTCAATATAATAACATTACTTATAAACTAAAATAAAGTTGTAAGAAAACTAAATCTATAATCATATCTAGAATTTAACATCTTAGATGAATATATGATAACGTAAAAGAAATTTAACAATTTTAAGTTAAATTGAAAAAAAATCATAATATAAAAATAATATAAATGAATGAAGAAAGGAATAAGTTTTAGATAAATTATTATTTCACATATTTAAACATGTGATAAAAATTTGTAAACAATTCATAAATAATGATGAAATAAATCTTTACAATATAACTAAGAATATAGAAATTCCATAATTTAGAATATAAAAACTTTATATTTATTTACTAATATGAAATATTTAATATGATTCAATACATGAAGTTTACTTAAAATATAATATATTATATGAAATATAAAAATTTTTATTTCAAATTATATTATAAAAACTATTTATATAATCCAAATATCACATATGAAATATTATTTAATATATTATCAAATCAATCACAAAACTCATTTTGATGTGGTTCAAATAATATCCTCAAACAAGTCCTTTAATTTGAAAATTCATTTTAATAATTATCAACAATATATAATTTCAAAAATAAACCCATCTTATATTTCACATTTTTTCAAATTATAAAAATCTAATAAATCACACTTATAATTTCAGAATAAAAACATTATACGTAAAATAAATGTCGCGCTATATAAGTTTCCCTAGTTTAATATACATCATATTTATATTAAATCAATAACTATTGTATCCCATGAAATATTTAATGTCATGTGTTTTCTTCCTCTATACATGACTTACAATATATAAGTAATAACATATCTATTAAATTAATCCATAGATAATATTAAAATTATTTTCACAATTTATATATTTATGTAAATATTTAAAAGGAATAAAAATTAGTAAACCTTTAATTTATTTTCCCGATATAAATTATAAATATTCACACATAATATTTAATATAGGCATGAAAATATTCTATTTTTAATTCCTAACACTTACCTTTTCTAAAAAAAAATATATAAACTATGAGCATTTTTTGACAAAATATTCAATTTAAAGATTTTTTGCTTGAATTGTTTCTTGCAGCCGATAGGGAAATTATCTATCATAATATTCATCTAGAATAATTGAATATCATTATATATCATAAAGTACCCTTTCTAGAAAATGATTGTGTAAAGGTTACTTTATATGTAAAGGATACTTAATCATGCAATGGGGATTAATTTTTATAAAAAAAATACAATGAGACCTACATATGGAGTAACCCATATATAAGAGATTATATTTCACAAAAATATTCCATTACATACTAATAAATAGACATATATAACAATATAATAGAATTTTATATACATAGAAATGTCTAAATTATAATAAAATATCTTACATATGATCATATCTCAATCGATGGTTTATGTTATATCAATGTTACATTTCTATAATATATTTTCACACAACCGATGTTTTAGTTTTAGACTATGATATCAAATACAATATATTATGGAATAGAAAAAAAAACTTGATATTTTATGTATCATATCATATAATATAAACCTATCCTTTAATAAAATTACAAAAAATCTTATATCATAAATCTAAGAGAGGATGGATAACATTTGACCACACTATATCATATGCTATAGAAAGGAACTAGAATATTACAAAATGTATGTTCTTTACAAAACAGGAATGGAACATGTTGATATGTTGATGAACATGGTTCTAATACCATAGATGGGTTTTGGGTGATCATTTAATGATTATAATAGTGAATGAGACCCATAAAAGTTCATAATCATTCATCATTAATAAAAATATAGTATGAAGAACATGAAATATAATGTGGTGTGCCTCATATGAATTGTTCATCATATTTTCTACGCTTAGTGGAATATTATTTATAAAGATATCTGATTGATTTTGAATTGAATATCACTTATTGGTAATTCACTAGCCACTAGAATCCTCTTTTTTAATGTGAGGGCCCAAAAAAATATTATAATGCTAGAAAATTCACCTTAATTAAAAATTCTGAACTCTGCTAAAAAGATTTATGGTCTTGGATTATTATAATCACACACACCCAATAAGAGGGTATACATAATTTGTATCAGCTCTCAAAATTTAATAAAGGAGGTCAAACATTGGATTCCATCATATGTCAGCCAACATGTATTATGATAAAATATACCTGTTGAGGTTTAATAATAGTGGAATGTTTTAATGATTATATCGTGTATGTATAACCATAAATGAATCAACCTATTTATTCATAATCAACGATAAAACATGTGAAAGATGTGTTGGTGGGAAAGCACTTGATATCCTATATCACTAATATATTGTACACTACGATAGATATCAACTATGAGATAAGATAGAATCATCTTCATTTCATATCTATAGTTATTTCCTAAGTAATATTATAAAATATAATATATCCATTTTAGTTGATTTCCAATAAAAGGATCTTATTTATCGAAGGAATACATAATTTATTATACTTTAAAGAGCCTAGATTTTTTTGAGGAAAGCTTGGGAGATTATTTTTATCATGGGAATAAATTATTGAAATATAGTACGTATGTGTGAGTATTGACCAAGTCGGGTATATCACGTGGCCACAAATAAGGCCTGGGTGAAATAGGCTTTTAAGGGTTTTCAACTAGGTGATAGAGTACCAATAATGTATCTTGGTCCATTAGGATTAAAGCATCGAATTTATCACATATAGGTGTTCATGGCAAAAGTACTATTTGGGTGAGGTAGTAAAGGATGCTAACGATCCAATTTTGAAGAAGTTCAAGTGCCTTTGTCAATAATCATAGAAAGGGTTATTCATAAAGAGGTTCACCATATGTCAAATATTATGTGAAGATAGACTATTGGAATGAGATAAAGATATACTTTATTATAACCCTATTTCACAAAAGATTTTAATTTATGTGAGAATAAAGGCATTACAAGGGGTATGGAGGATTTAGACTATCCATCATGAAAGATATATATGGTTAGTTGGATGACCATTTTATGAAGGAGTCACATGGTTCAGAACGAAAATGGATTTTAGGTGGTAGGAAATGAAGTATTTATATGATTTAAACCCTAAATGATCTTATGAAAATGGGATTTCAAAGGAATTACATGTTGGTAACATCAATATAAAGATCTTATAATAATGGTATTTTTTTCATTAAGACTTTGACATTGAATTTACCAATGAGAATTCATCTTTAAATAGTATCAGAATAATTTTACATAAAAATTAATTGATTATTCAAACTTCATGATTTTAAAAATTTCTAGTCCCCAGAAATTCATCTCATGGGTTCAATTTATATGAAAAATTAGCAGTTCATGATACTATGAAGATCAAATTATTCAGTCCACAAAAAAAATGTCATTATAGCATGATATCACCCCCTTACCACCACAAATAATGAGAATCCACCTTGAATCAATGTATTTGGGCTAGCAATAATGGATTAACACATCAAGTCTCATGGTTTTGTGAAACCTCTCCCACCGATCAGCAAATGAAATCTAGCTATGTAAGTTCCTCATGACAACCAAGAAGGGTTGAGTAATTATTATATTTCCCCACACATTTTATCTTTTAGATCATCTTGACTTATGATAAATTATATATTTTCACCTCTTTGTATGTCAACATTATTCACTATGTTTTTATTTATTTTTCAAGGGCCCAAAAATACCTCCCATCAGAATTAAATTGATTTGGAACAAAAAATTCAAATTATGAAGAAACAAATACATTCTATATAAGTTTTTGATGATATATATAAAGGTGAAATTAAAAGGCCCTTAATAACCCAAAAAATATATTGGCAAGAACTACCACAAGAATCCCCCAAATCATTTTAAAATTTCAATTTTTTCATATAATGTGAATTCTTATGAACCAACTCCACCACATGAAACTCCACTAAAAATATTCTTGAGGTTAATACTGTGAATAGGTAACCACATAAAAATCATGTGAACCATATTCTACTTTAATGTTTTTTAATATCACATCTCTAATTTAATATAACTTATATTATGTTCCTTCTATATAATTTTTATATAAAAAATATTTCTTTGGAAAATTTATTTTATAGACTATTTCATTCAACTATCTTTTTCAAGATAAAATATTGTAATAATTTACATAAAAAATGGATTCAGTACATAATTCTCATTTATCTACTATAATATGAATCAAAATGGATAATAGTATCAACTTTTTATAAATCCATCTTGTGCACCCAAACTGAAAAACAACTCTCAGAGCTAATGGGATAATGTTTGATACGATACCTGACATTGAAGAGATTTCCAAATTATAGATTAAGGTTGTTAAGAGATATACCCATCCCTTGGAAATTGGTAGATCATAATCATCCAATGCAATAGATCATCCAGCATTCTAATATTACCCAAGATAATGTTTTGTCGACTATGAATTTTATTAAATATGTTAACACTAGTGAAGAGTATGTCCTTTGGTATACAAAACTATCTATATATGAGGGTCCTATAAGAACCTGATATTTTTTTAATTGTTGTTTTTTCAAATTAATTTATCCTTTTTCATATTTTTGATTTTATGTAACACTAAACTTAGTTTATTTTATATTAAATTTATATGTTTGGATAGTGTTATATGCAACACCAAGGTAATCGTTCATTAAAAAAAACATAAAATTTAGCTTCCTTTTCATAGAACAAAGTGGTTATCTTTCAACATGGCATATGCAACACACAACACTGACATGGAATATGTTACATGCAACATTGAGTTTCTACAAAACTTCTTCTTATTGTTATAATTATTTAAATGATATAATTGTAATCTTGTTGTTAAAAAAAGTAAGATGAATAGTGATAACTAATTTTCAACTATTTTTTATAATGTTTTTATATAAATAAAACATATTTATGATGAAAATTTTAATTTTTGGTAAATTCCTTATATGTTTAAAAATACTATTTTCTCAAATGAACTAATTTTAATGTGATTTTGTGAAAGAAAAAAATAATATTAATTTTAGAAACATTTAGAAACTGAATTTGATAAAATAAACCACATTTTTTAATTCATAATTTTGAAATTATCTTATGGAAAATTTTCATGACTTTTATGAGAAACTTCATTTCATGATGAACAGTGAAAAATACAAGGTTGTAGTTCAAAAAAAATTTGATCTAATTTATTTATAAGGATAAATTATATTTTAAATTGGTTTAAAAGTTTAATTAGATAATATTTTTATCAATTAATACAATTTAGGTAATTGAGAACAATTTCACACTAAAATTAGATATTAAAAGTTTATCAAACATTTGATCATTTTTACTTTAAAAACTCGCATTGTCGACCCAACTACAGGATTAATATTAAATTAATTTATTCCACTTCTATGATTATAATTTGGTAAAATGGATTAAATAATTTTAATAATAATAATTTATAATGTATAATTAATCCACCTTAGTTTTGACCAAAAATCATAGTAAATGTGATTAAAATTCATTATATCGATTAAGGTTAAATTAAGCTTAACAAGGGAATAAACCAAACTCTTAAGGCCCAAAATTACTTATAAACTTACCCAAAATTCCTTTTATGGCCATATTTATACCGTATAATCCCTTTTCTATAATTTAGATCATTATTGTATCCAATTTAAACAAGAAAAACATGGGTGAAATTATCTCTTAAAATATTTACAAGAGTGTCATCCTCCTTCCCTATAAAAGGACACCACCTCTACCTCCTCTTAACACCTCTCAAATCACTTAGTTTCGGTCAATATCAACACAATAAAATTCAAAAACCACCCCCCTAAATCTTTTATACTTTATTTATCCATAAATACTTCCAAGGAATCTTTTTAATATGAACCAGAAGGAGTTACCTGATTAAGAGGTAATTCCTTCTTTCAAGTTCCTTTATTATATTTTTATTCTCCACCCTCTCCACTCTCATTATCCCATTATTTAAAAAAATAGTATCTTAAATATACTAGGGTGTCTTTATATAATTCATTTCACCTACACATACATACACCTCTATCTAATGGGTAATGAACATACTGTTTAGGTGTACGATGAAGTACTGCCTCATGAAATGATGATTGTTCATTTTTTCCTTTACCACCTCTCATGGTGGATGTGACACCCTAAGATTTCATAGTGTGTTATTTCTTCAAAATAATTCTATAACTTGCACTACACGCAACACCGAGTTCAATCGCACCATGACTTACCAAACAAGACATTCAAAAGAGGTTATGAATAGTATTAACTAAATTTTAAACTAATATATCCTTATAATTTTAGAATCCATATTATGAGTTTCTTATACATAATGCAAGAACAAATTCATTTTTAGTATTGCACTTTTATCAACTTTTAATAGTGAACCCTTTTTAAATAAAATATTTTAAACATTTTGACTAAATGGGGACATCAAAAAATTAAAATGAAACATCCCAATCTTCCACGGTATGCTTTCCTTTGAATAATACAGTAGCATGTGTTGTACGCAACTTCGAGTTTTAACACACACCACAACCGATCAAACTAGCCGTTATGAATAGTAATACATAATTTTTGAATTTTTATCTCTCAAAATGGACTTCATTTTTGGATTCGTAATATATAATTTAGCCTAAGGTGAAATTTTGGTACTTTTCGGATAACTTTAATATTTTGATGAATAGTGAAAATTACTAAATTTCAATTAAAAACAACATTTTTAATCAAAATAATTAATAGTGATAAATTATGAATTTGAGAGGTTTTAAAGTATATTTAGAATATATTTTTACCATTTAATATAATGTTGGTCATTGGACATAATTTTACAATTAAACCGGACATAAACAAGTGCCAATCTTTTGATAGTTATTACCTCATAAAAACACGCTTTTTGTTTTAACAACGGGAATAAATTTAAAATTAATTTCTGCCACTTCTGTGTTTTGAATTTTGAAAAATGGATTCCATATTTGTAATCAGGATGTTAAAATTGTGTAAATAGGTAACTTTTATTTTTAGACATTTTGAATAATTACTTCGGTAAATATTTTATTTACCATGGTTAAGGGTAAATCCGGTAAATAAGGGTTAAAAAATAATATTATAATAATACAAAATTACCCTAAAACGTGTCCTAACCTTATTGGTTGATACATGTTAGACCATAGGAATCTTTTGGTCGATTTTGGGACCCCATGGTGCCACTTGTAGGTGATAGGGTCACTTAATTTTAATTAAGTTAAAATGAATACAAAAAATGACACAAGCATATATCTTTCAAAAAAACAATTTTTACATAGGGTTATATATGTTGGATTTTCGATTTTAAATATTCATTATAATGATAAAAATATTTCCTACATAATGATATTTTATTTATAATTTTTAGAGACAAAATAATATAATTTATTTATGACACAATGATGATGCAATAATTACCATAATAGTGAAAATTTAAACTAATTGATATTATAAATACCCAAATAAATATAATTTTAGACTTTTAATGAATTGGAAGAATTTTATAGGATAATATGAAATATTAGGATTTATTTGATTAACTTTTATCGAAGTAATAATTCTGTAATGAGTTTCACAAAAATCAACTATTGAATAGTGTCAAAATTGACATAAAAGAGTTTTTAAAACAAATATTATATTATTAATTGATATTAAATTCCTAAAAATATAAGGTTCGGTCAAGAGACTTATATCATGATAGTTGTATCATTAATGGACCACTTGGGGGTCGTTTGGATGTATATAGTTAGTTTATTAACCATATTATATAAAAATACAAAGAGACATTTTAGAAGTGAAACTAATTAGCTTAGAGTTAATACTTAAAGATAAGGTTAATATAAGTACCCAAACCAGTCTAAATTCCATTGGTTGAGTTGTTTCCGACCCATCCCCACCTTAACATTTAAATAATAAACTTTTGATCCATTAGAAACCTAATATGAATTTATGATAAATTAATATTTCTAGCTTTTCCAAAGGTGCCCCTCACCCCTCTTATAAAAGGGCACTCCTCCTTCTCATTTCTTCACACCTTCAAAGCCTTTTGGTTCGGCAAAACTCTGCCCAAATAATCTCCCAACTTCCCTCAATACATCCTAGAGGCCTTAGTTTGATCAGAAAGCCATCCTAAGGATCCATTTTGATCAAATCAAAAGGAATAACCTGAAGAAGAGGTAATGATTTCACCACCCTTTTCCAAGTTCCTTTCTTCTTCCACTTCTTCATCCTTTGTTATTACAATTATAAAATAATAACTCCTATATCATATATATACTGTGATGTTTTTATAAATATGGTACAACCATAATCAGTATTCTATCCACCCTTTGAATGACATGTCACCATACGTGCGTACGTACGGCTTACCGTCTCCACGTCGTGGTGTAATTGTTATTCAATATATTATTATTTGGATGGGTATAATAATGATGTGTAACTAAAGTAAATAATAAATATAACATGTTAATGATTCTGTATATATGATATAACATCCATTTATATTTTATTTTAATATCAAAAGAATGATATTGTCGCTCGTGCGTACGTACGGACTACCGTCTCCATGAACGCGATGAGTTTCATTCTCCATCGTATCCATTCAAGTATAAGTCTCATTTGATGGTTAATAATAGTTTCTAAGGACTTTATATCATTATATATATGATTAAGATAAAACCTATCCATTACAAACATGGATTATGTAACAAAACATATAAAATAAAACAAGTAAGTTAACACCCGAAACAACGATAATACTAAGATATTATTAACAAAGCAAAGTTAAAAGATCATATATGATATCATATGAATGTATATGATTCTTGTATAATTTAATAACAATTATTTCACTATTAAACAGGAGGTTAACCTACCCCATCCATGGAAAAGTACAAGGTAAGGGTTATTTCACAATCTCTTCATTATCCGAGGTTGTTTATACGTAATAATATACTGGGATCTCTTTATCATCCACATCCATATTTCTTAAAAATGATTTCCAAAACATTTTTACTATTTACTAAAATATGGGTTAATGTCATTTATACCCTTTTTGACTTTTTATAAGAGGTTTATAAAGAAATATTTCCGTCATTTTCCAAACAAGGTTCTTTTTAACCTTTTCGACAAAATTAAGGTAAGAATGTTTTTTTAACTTATACGGCGGGTGCGGTTATTTACTGTCGTTATAAAATTTTCAAAGCTTCCCTTTCAAGATTACAAGGATATTTTCAATGTAAATGTTTTATTTTATAATTATGTGACTTTTAAATGATTTCAAAATGGATATTTTAAGAATTTATGAAAGGTACTCTTTATCAAGATCATAATTTTAAATGTTTTAAAGATTTATATTTCTAAATAATTTTAATTAATGTCCATGTTTTCAAAAAAGATTTTAAGGATTTATTTATATGTACATGAAGGTTTTGAAATGATATTTCTTTTCAAAAGTTTCAAATTGGTATGGGACACTTTGATTCAAAAATCTCTTTTAATTACTTCCTTTATAAATGTGTGACTTTTAAATGATTCCAAAAAAAAGGAGATATTTCTCTCAAATTGTTTTGATTTCATCTATTTCAACATCCTTTGATGGATTTTATGATTATATGAAGTTGATTTATTATGATACAAAAGTTCCATAATATATTGAAGGTTTTGTGATATGTTTGACTGTGGATGTGTTATTTTTATTCCATTCATGGTTTATGGAGAAAGTATTGACATTTCATATGCTAGTTTTAATACGAATGTTTATGTTCTGTTTATACCTTTTCATATGGGAATGCATTGGACTTAATATGTGATGGGTGGAGCCCGTTGCAGCTCCTCGATGTGTCGGTAGGTCTCATGAGACAAACTAGTGTCTTGGAACAAGGCCTTGGGAAAATCTTATTTGTAGTCTTGGCACGAGGCCTTGGATATGTGGTTATGATAGTCTGGCATTATGCATTCCATCATTATGAAAGTGGTTATTGATATTTCATGTTATTATTCTATTAGTAGAATATCCATGTGAATAAGTAAATGGAATTGTTTCATTTTATCTCTTCCATACTATGTTGAATTTCATGTTTAAAAGAATTTTTTTTGGTTATACATTGCCTTAAATGTTTATGATTATTTATGAAAGTTTCCGCTATATTGTTATCCTTACTGGGCATTTGAGCTCACCCCTTTTCTATGTTTTATTTTTCCCAGGATATGAAGAAGTAAATTATGAATGACCTGCAGGGATAGTATGAGGGGATAAGAGTGTGGTCCATGGAGACTATATTGTTGTAGTTTTCATTTTTATGATGTAAAACATTATGCATATATCTAGTGTTTCCAGGGCTACTAAACCAATCGGTCTTTAGAGATTTGATCTTTCTTGTGATCATGCCAATGTTATTTAATAATACACCGACTCTTGGTAACTGGGGTCGGGGCGTTACAGTTGGTATCAGAGGAAGTTTAGTACAAACCTTGGAAGCTAGATTTAGATAAACACTGATTAGAGCACGTAGACCTAAGATGAACATTGAGGATTAGTATAGAAGAACTTCCTAGAATTTTGGTATTGTAGAGATTTTGTGAGTTTTCCGAGCAATACATCCCTGTCTGGATATGAGCAGGTAGAGGCGGCTCTGGCACAGATGTACCTAGGGGTAAAACCTGAAAACACCGCTTTGAGCTAGACTCGAACGGGAACTGGTGCACGACAACGGGCCTTGCTGCACTCTTGGTTACGACACTCCCGGGGGATATGCTTAGGATAATTCTCATTTTCATTACAAACCATTATAAAGGGTTTATGAGTATATACTTCCCCAAAGGAGAGATTTTTATGATTATGGATTATATCCATAAACTATTTAATTTATGTTATGTGCTTTACATGTTTGGGATTAAGTATTGTTATTCATAAACAAATCTAGTGTATTCCATTGTTTAGAAATGGCGCCCGGTAGAAGGAATGAGAACTCAAGCAATGCACATGATCCAAAGAGAAGAAAGGATCATATATTTTATGGTCTTAAGAGAGAATTTATAAGATAAATAGTCTCCCATGTATTATCATCTTATGAATAAATAATATCATGTGTTGATAAGATAAGTACAGATTTTACTGAGTCCTATGGATTTGAATGGAAGCAAGAGAAGAAAAGGATGGAATAGGGAAAGATGGATAAAGGGAAGAGGGAAAAGAAGAATTTTCCCATATGTGATAACTGTGGGAAGAAACACCTTGTAACTTGCCTGAAAGTAATGTGAGTTTGTTATAAGTGTGGAGGAAAAGGGGACAATGTACGTGACTGCAAGGGTAAGAAAATGGTTTCAAATGTACAATGCTTCATTTGCAAGGATTGTGGACACTATGCGAACCTATATCCCAGCCATCAGACTATGCCACAAATGATGCTATTGGATAATAATCAAGTTATGATACTACCACATATGAAGATGAATGATTAGAGTCCTTATGTGGATTATGTCATTTGAGTGTTGTATCAACAATTTACTTGTTATAATAATTGTGGAGTATATAATGAGTGTACTGCAGTACTATTTAATTAAGGACTTGATATTGTGTAGAACAAAGAAAAGTGACTCAATAGCAGGTTAAATTTTTGGAAAATATATGGTTGAGAGAAAGATAAACTATAATATGGTTCTGATACTGAGGTAGTGATTTTAGAATAATACATGATTGATTTGGATAAATTATATTGGATATTCTTGACTACCTTGAAGCTGATTAATGATTTTTATATTCCATCATCGTTGGGGTTTAAAACATTTTTGGATTGATGAAGTATATCCAGCATTCTATATGGAATAAGGGAGCATGAATGTAATCAATAAGAATTATGGTAATTCAGGATGTTTCAGTGTTTTAAAAGAATACATGATGAAGGTATTAACATGCTATTACGGGGTAAAAAGGATCTACATTATGTTTAACTTCCTTATAAATTTTTGACTGAAGTATTTTGGATAGTTCTAGTTTGGATTATTTTGGATTTCCATAAAAGGACAACCCGGAGGTCAGGCGGCAACCTGTCGCGACCGGAAAGGCCGCAAGACTTGAACCCACAACCGAAGGGCGACAAGGGTGTATCACCTACCACTGGCCCACGAGATATCCTGGATTAAATAATGTAGTTTTTATTAAAAGATCTGGTAGATAAATTATAAATTCGTTTATTTTGGAACCCTGTACAAATAGTATAAATAGAATTTTTTTACGTTCTATTATATTTTAGAGTGAAATATGAGTTTGTGGTAGAAATTTATTAATGGATAAAACTCTAATTACAAAGTAAGTATATATCCTTACGATCTTAGCCAATCTCATAAATAAATTCCTCAACATTAAGAAAAGAAACTTAGAACCAAAATGTTGTCCTAGATGGTACCTTAAATCATCACTAATTTATGGCTTTGGGATATTTGGCCTTTTCATAGGCATGTTCTCTACCACTCTCCATCAGATAATTGATGGTTAGATTTCTCTTCCATATCCATATTTTCCTACATGGAACCCTAGTATGTGTTATTTTCGGTAATTTTCATACTTTCCACTCTTTATTTTAAATAGAGGCCTCATTAATTCATTTTTCGAGGTGAGATTTCAACTAAGATATTTTGAAACGTCAAAAATGTGATATTCTAATACCCTATGTTTTTTTGAACCGATGGTATTTCAAATCATCATAGATTGATGAATTTAAGGACCTCAATTTTATACTTGTTTGTGATTGATGACCTCAATCACTACCTATAAATATTTACGTTTTTCCTCCAATTATATGTCTCTAATTGCCACCAATGTTCTTCTAATAGAGATCATAATTTGGTGGTGACCCTTTCATTTCTATTTTCTTCATATTAAGACTAAATTTTAGTAACCTGATTTCTGATGTGGGTTTTCCCAGAAAGATATTTTCTATTTTCAACCTTTTATTTTCGAAGAACAATTTCAAATTGCGAGGACGCAATTTATTGAAGGAGGGGAGAATGTAACACCCCAAGATTTCATAGTGTGTTATTTCTTCAAAATAATTCTATAACTTTCACTACACGCAACACCGAGTTCAATCACACCATGAATTACCAAACAAGACATTCAAAAGAGGTTATGAATAGTATTAACAAAATTTTAAACTAATATATCCTTATAATTTTAGAATCCATATTATGAGTTTCTTAGACATAATACAAGAAAAAATTCATTTTTAATATTGCACTTTTATCAACTTTTAATAGTGAACCCTTTTTAAATACAATATTTTAAACTTTTTGACTAAATGGGGACATCAAAAAATTAAAATGAAACGTCTCAATCTTCCATGGTATGCTTTGCTTTGAATAATACAGTATCGTGTGTTGTACGCAACTTCGAGTTTTAACACACACCACAACCGATCAAACTAGCCATTATGAATAGTAATACCTACTTGTTGAAATTTTATCTCTCAAAATGGACTTAATTTTTGGATTCATAATATCGAATTTAGCCTAAGGAGAAATTTTGGTACTTTTTGGATAACTTTAATATTTTGATGAATATGGAAAATTACTAAATTTTAATTAAAAACAAATTTTTTAATCAAAATAATCAATAGTGATAAATTATGAATTTGAGAGGTTTTAAAGTATATTTAGAATATATTGTTACCATTTAATATAATGTTGGTCATTGGACATAATTTTACAATTAAACTGGACATAAACAAGTGCCAATCTTTTGATAGTTATTACCTCTTAAAAACACGCTCTTTGTTTTAACAACGCGAATAAATTTTAAATTAATTTCTGCCACTACTATGTTTTGAATTTTGAAAAATGGATTCCATATTTGGAATCAGGATGTTAAAATTGTGTAAATAGGTAACTTTTATTTTTAGACATTTTGAATAATTACTTCGGTAAATATTTTATTTACCATGGTTAAGGGTAAATCCGGTAAATAAGGGTTAAAAAATAATATTATAATAATACAAAATTACACTAAAACGTGTCCTAACATTATTGGTTGATACATGTTCGACTATAGGCATCTTTTGGTCGATTGTGGGACCCCATGGGGAAACTTTTAGGTGATAGGGACACTTAATTTTAATTAAGTTAAAATGAATACAAAAAATGACACAAGCATATACCTTTTAGAAAAACAATTTTTACATAGGGTTATATATGTTGGATTTTCGATTGTAAATATTATTTAGAATTATAAAAAGATTTCCTACATAATTATATTTTATTAAATAATTTTTAGAGACAAAATAATTTAATTTATTTATGACACAATGATGATGCAGTAATTACCATAATAGTGAAACTTTAAACTAATTGATATTATAAATACCCAAATAAATATAATTTGAGACTTTTAATGAATTACAATAATTTTATAGGATACTATTACATATTAATATTGATTTAATTACCTTTTATCGAAGTAATAATTCTGTTATGAGTTTCACAAAAATCAACTATTGAATAGTGTCAAAATTGACATAGAAGAGTTTTTAAAACAAATATTATATTATTAATTGATATTGAATTCCTAAAAATCTAATGTTCGGACAAGAGACTTATATCATTATTGGTTTATCATTAATGGACCACTTGGGGGTAGCTTGGATGTATATAGTAAGTTTATTAACCATATTATATAAAAATACAAAGAGACATTGTAAAAGTGAAACTAATTAACTTAGAGTTAATACTTAAAGATAAGGTTAATATAAATACACAAACTTGTCTAAATTCTATTGGTTGAGTTGTTTTCCACCCATCCCCACCTTAAAATTTAAATAATAAACATTGGAGCCATTAGAAACCGAATATTAATTTATGATAAATTAATATTTCTAGCTTTTCCAAAGGTCCCCTCACCCCTCTTATAAAAGGGCACTCCTCCTTCTCATTTCTTTACACCTTCAAATCCTTTTGGATAGGCCAAACTCTGACCAAATACTCTCCCAACTTCCCTCACTACAACCTAGAGGCCTTAGTTTGATCATAAATCCAACCTAAGGAGCCCTTTTGATCAAATCAAAAGGAAGAACCCGAAGAAGAGGTAATTATTTCACCACCCTTTTCCAAGTTCCTTTCTTCTTCCACTTATTCTTCCTTTGTTATTACAATTATAAAATAATAACTCTAGTATCATATATATACTGTGATGTTATTATAAATATGGTACAACCATAATCAGGATTATATACACCCTTTGAATAACATGTCACCATACGTGCGTACGTACGACTTACCGTCTCCATGTCGTGGTGTAATTGTTATTCAGTATATTATTATTTGGATGGGTATAATAATGATGTGTAACTCATGTAAATAATAAATATAACATGTTAATGATTCTTTATATATGATATAACATCCATATATATATTATTTTAATATCAAAAGAATGATATTATCGCTTGTACGTACGTACGGACTACCGTCTCCACAAACGCGATGAGATTCATTCTCCATCGTATCCATTCAAGTATAAGTCTCATTTGATGGTTAATAATAGTATCTAAGGACTTGATATCATTCTATATATGATTGAGATACAACCTATACATTACAAACATGGCTTACGTAACAAAACATATCAAAGAAAACAAGTAAGTTAACACCCGAAACAACGATAATACTAAGATATTATTAACAAAGAAATGTTAAAAGATCATATATGATATCATATGAATGTATATGATTATTGTATAATTCAATAACAATTATTTCACTATTATACAATAGTTTAACCTACCCCAACCAAGGAAAAGTACAAGGTAAGGGTTATTTCACAATCTCTTCATTATCTGAGGTTGTTTATACGTAATAATATACTGGGATCTCTTTATCATCCACATCTATGTTTCTTAAAAATGAATTCCAAAACATTTTTACTATTTACTAAGATATGGGTTAAAGTCATTTATACCATTGTATGACTTTTTATAAGTGGTTTATAAAGGAATTTTTCTGTCGTTTTCCAAAAAAGGTGCTTTTTATCCTTTTCTACAAAATTAAGGTAAGAATGTTTTTTTAACTTATACGGCGGGTGCGGCTATTTACTGCCGTTATAAAATTTTCAAAGATTCCCTTACAATATTAAAAGGATATTTTCAAACTAAATGTTTTATTTTATAATTATGTGACTTTTAAATGATTTCAAAATGGATATTTTAAGAATTTGTGAAAGTTACTCTTTATCAAGATCATAATTTTTTATGTTTTAAAGATTTATCTTTCTAAATATTTTCAATTAATGCCATGTTTTCAAAAATGATTTTAAGGATTTATTTATATGGACATGAAGGTTTTGAAATGATATTTATTTTCACAAGTTTCAAAGTGGTATGGGACACTTTGATTCAAAAATCTCTTTTAATTACTTCCTTTATAAATGTGTGACTTTTAAATGATTTCAAAGAAAAGGAGATATTTCTCTCAAATAGTTTTGATTTCATCTATTTCAACATCCTTTGATGTATTTTATGATTATAAGAAGTTGATTTATTATGATACAAAAGTTCCATAATGTATTGAATTTTTTGTGATATGTTTGACTGTGGATGTGTTATTTTTATACCATTCATGGTTTATGGAGAAAGTATTGACATTTCGTATGCTAGTTTTAATACGAATGTTTATGTTCAGTTTATACCTTTTCATATGGGAATGAATTGGACTTAATATGTGACGGGTGGAGCCCGCTATAGCGCCTCGATGCATCGGTAGGTCTCATGAGACAAACTAGTGTCTTGGCACAAGGCCTTGGCAAAATCTTATTTGTAGTCTTGGCACGAGGCCTTGGCTATGTGGTTATGATAGTATGGTATTATGCATTCCATCATTATGAAAGTGGTTATTGATATTGCATGTGATTATTCGATTAGTATAATATCCATGTGAATAAGTAAATGGCATTGTTTCATTTTATCTTTGCCATACTATGTTGAAGTCCAAGTTTAAAAGGCTTTTGTTTTGGTTATACATTGCCTTAAATGTTTATGCTTATTTATGAAAGTTTCTGCTATATTGTTATATTTACTGGGCATTTGATCTCACCCATTTTCAATGTTTTATTTTTCTCAGGATATGAAGAAGTAAATTATTAATGACCTGCAGGGATAGTATGAGGGGATAAGAGTGTGGTCCCTGGAGACTATATTGTTGTAGTTTTCATTTTTTTGATGTAAAAATTTATGAATATATCTAATGTTTCCAAGGCTACTAAACCAATCGGTCTTTCGAGATTTGATCTTTCTTGTGATCATGCCAATGTTATGTAATAATGCACAGACTCTGGGTAACTGGGGTCGGGGCATTACAGTGGAAACTATTATGGAAAACCAATTTATATTTGTTATATATTATATTAATTATTTCTTGAATCATATATAATATGTTTACGACAAATTTTTTTATACTTTCCATTTAGTTTTAATATGTAAATTCGGTTTGAGAAAGTGTGGACTACCACCCCTTCAAAGCGATTTGATTCGTTAATACACTACATAGAATGTATTAAGAATAATTTTAGTTAATCTATATGATATATATATATATTATAATAAATATTAGTTAATAATTATATATATACAAATATACAAATATACATATATTTATTTTACTTTCCTTCTTTCAAAATGACAACTAAACGAAAATATTGTTCATGAGTACGTTGGAATTACCACCTCCATGAATGGTGTATTCTGTTTCAAAATTATATATCATATGGATTATTATAGTAATAAAATACTGATTATAATTTATATTTATATCCTTGTTTACATTCCTGAAATTATTTAATAATTATAAGTATCAAATATATAATAAATTACAACACATGTGAAAAACAAAGCGGATATTACCCGAAGTGAATCCTTAACATAGAATTGTTAACAAGTGAGTAATATAAATCGATAATCAAACTGTATATGGTATTATAAATAAGAATATGGTTATTTGGTAGATTTTTAATAAATTTATATTTATTATAATATATTTTTTAAAGAGTATGATGTAGTTCAAGACACAAAGTAAGGGGATTTTATCTCACTTTTTAGTATCATGAGATACAAGCTTTATTCACCACCAAAAACTTTTTTGTGGTGTCTATACTACCCATGGTTGAATTGAAGTATTTTTTTATTTAAATTTATCTGTATTTACATATCCATTTTATTACATTTACATTATGGGTGTTATGTTTCAAAAGATACCAAATAGGTAAAATAGTTTTGTCTCAATTCTCTTTCTTTGAAACTCATGTTTTGTTATGTTCCAAAATTAATTTTGAGTTGTATATACTTCATTTTTACATGATATATCATGAATCTATACATTTTCATGATATTATAAGATTAATTTAATTTCTTTTTCTTTCATTGAGATAATGATCCCATGTTAATAGGTGATAAGAGTTTATTTAATTAATCTCATATATTTTCATGATTTTTAATATTAACACTTCCATTGAGGAAATATTATAAACCATATCTTAAGAAAATTCATGAATTTTCTTATCCTATTATTATTCATGATATATTCATGTATTGTAACTATTTCTCTCCTCTTTGGTACAGAACATAGTTAAGAATATTTTTAAGAAATCATGATTTCACCCTCTCTATGATTGGAAATCTATGTTTCATCAAAACAATGTTTTTTAAAAAGGTTTTTCAAGAATATTGTACCATTCTCCAAAAATATTTAAAACAAATTTATAAAAAAAATATTTTACCAATCTCTTAAAAGGAATATTCATGTCACCATCCAAATAATCCATTTTTTAAACTTTTTATTGTGAAAAAGAAATTTTATTTTTACCTCATATGGTATGTAAAGATTTTCCCACTATCATATCTTTGAAGATTACTTTTAATTTTTAAAAGGTAAATTTTTAATAAAATGTTTTTTTAAATAATTTTCAAATAAAGTTGATTTTTAAATTTTTTGAAGTTTTATTTATACATTATAAATTTTCATTCAAGGTATTTTCTAAGAAAATTATTTTCAAATGCGTTTTTGTATTAAAAAGTGTTTTTCAAAGAGGAATGTATATTTTCCTCCAGAAATGTTTTATAAATATATTTCTAAATTATTTTCCATCTAAGATGACATCCATTGATGTTACTCTTTCATTTCTAGGAAATGATCTAATGGTTCAATTCATATTATTTCAATTAATGGGTTATGATTAATGTCATGGTCTTTATGAATTCTGTTTCTCTTTCAGGGGTTATATGATTTTGAAGCCCACATTTTTCATGGGTCATGATTATGATGAAATTATTATGAAACCTATATTTTTTCATAGGTTATGTTATGATTAAACATTTATAATACCCATTTAATTTCTTGGGTTATGATATGGTTATGTATGATCATGTTGAACATCTATGTATGATTTCATTATGAGTATTTGTGACCTATATCTCTCCATAATTCATTGGGTAAAGATTTATATCTAATGAGATATACATGGATTGAATGAGAAATATTTTTTTTCAGTATTACATGATGGAATCAGAAATTAACTCTATTAAATAATAAATGGTAGGAATGAGGAGTGAACTTGGTTCAGTAATACAGGGCTCGAATGAGGAGTGAACTTAGTGAAGTAATATAGGGTTAGAACGTGGTGTAAACATGGTTCAATAAAGCACTTTGTTCACAAATATTATCTTAGTAACAACCCCTCTACTACTATGTAAATCATTATATAAACATATGTGTCTAACATAATTCCATGTTTTATTCCTATTTTATGGTTTATTTAATTATGTTATTTACTTCCTTATAATTTATATCTTATTAACTACCAAGATTTATGCCATGATTCATGTATATGATCTTTGATATGTACGGTATTATATCTTATTGACATGATCATGTTATCATACCTTTTTCCCCATGATTATTCTTACATATCTCCCTTGTTTACAATTATTGAGAATCTGATCTCACCCATTTTTATGATTACTCTCCCCTAGGTTATGATGATATGTATTATGTCTAATGTTTCTAAGAATGGTATGTGTCAGGAAGATCCTAGTGAGATATGTTATAGCACATTTATGTACAAATTTTTATGTTTTCATGATTTTAATGGCACAATACTAATATGGTATTTCAAAATCTACTTTTGTAATGTTTTAAGTATTCTAAAAAAATTATATAGTTTTTATCTATGAAAACAGTGGGTCACTATAGTTGGTATTAGAGAAAATATGTATTTAGCATTTTCAAGTTTAGATGAGAAAACCTTAGTAAGAACCCTAAGGAAATATCTATGGATAAGTATAAGGATAAGTAAAAGTTTAGGAAAATGTTATGGAATTTTGGTAAAGGGTAGAGTGAGTGGTTTCATAGCCATACATCCATGTCTGAATACTATTAGTTGATGTAGATTTGAAAAAAATGTACCTAGGGGTAACAATTTCGCTAAGATGTTTCGGTCCCGACTCAGGGTAATACGCTACACAATAATGGGCCTTCTAGAACACCTGGATTGAAACTCCCATGGGATATGATTTAGATATTCACAAACTCTTCATGAACCATTATGAAGTATTTAAATATATATTGGATATGAATAACCTAGGATGAACCTAGGTTGTCATAGATTAAAAAAGGTTTCATTATTTAGAGATCCTATAATTAAATATTTTAATGACCATGTGATTTTCTACTATGATAAGTAATTATCACATCGTGCTTCTATTTTTCATCAATGGAGGGAATCAAAAGGAATTATATTAACATTGAATGTGATGGATGATTTTAGAATGAGCATTCATGTGGGATGATAAATAGAGTTAATGATGTTATGATCACTCATAATCAATTTTCATTGAATATGATTGACAATATATACCTTCACCAACTCACAGACTCACCGAGGAAGAATAAGAAGTAGTTTATTGAGAGTTTTTGTAATAGAGACCATAGAGGAAAAAATCTTTGGTTTTTTTATGTAAATAATTTGGAAATAATCACTTAAGTGAATGTATTAGAGGAACAAGAAGAGTTTGGACAATGGAAAAAAAAGGACATCGAGCAAGTGACTGAAAGTGAAAAATAATGAGATCAGTTAACAAAATTGATTAGAATATAGGCCTCATTAAGTAACCATCAAAGATTAAGTGTTTTAAGTGTAGATAAAATGGTCATTATACAACTCAATTCCCTAAGAGTAAATCCCATAAATAGAATCATCAAGGTGGTGTGAGTAATGGTTACATTATAGATGATGATGAGACTACATATTAAATATTAAATGAAAGAGGTATTGTGTGATTGGATTATGTATAATTGATAAGGGAATAAGGATGAATTAAATTAATAAAATATTTTATGTATTTGGATTTAATAATTATGTTATATGCATGGTGAAATTTATAAGGATTGTTCAGTTTATGTTTTCTGATAATAGTTTACAAGAATACATTAAGTGTATCTGATGAAATAGAAAAGTGATTTAGTGGAAATTTGATGTCCATATAAAACACATGATTAAGGGAAACATAACCCTTAATATTTTCCTAATGTTAAGATATTGTTGTTTGGATAAAGATAAGTGGGATATGAATAAGTAAATTGGATTGTATTGATTACCTTGGAACTAATTAAGGACATATTGACCGGTAGTACATGCTATCATGGATAATGTTTAAAACTTCCTAGATTTATGGAATATATGTAGAAATATATGTAATAAGGAAGAATGCATGTTTTCCAGAGGTATTTCTTGTAACTAAGGTACTTAAAATGTTCTAAAAAGAATTTTCCATGTGGGTATTCACATGTTTTTAGTGTTACAACCATGAGATACTTTGTGATATATAGGGGATCGATGTTAAGATAATTTCATGAATTTATTTATAAATTTTTGGATTTTAATCTTTCAAAGGGGTTATAAGGTTAAAAATTCATGAAACTTTTATGTTAAACATCAGAAAAAGTATTTTTGTATTGATATTGTATTAAAAAACCTTGGTTAAAAGGATATTTAATGATAAACCTTATTTCAAGGATGTCCATCGTATATTTTTTTTAATTTATATTAGAATTGTTTTAGAAAATGACACTATGTATTTTGAGTGACAACCAATAAAATCCACCAATTCAATGAGTCTTGAACCCATGTCCGATGGACGATAAGGGTTTCACACATCCCACTGGCCTAAGCATTGTCCTAATTAATGTATAATTATTTTTTTGAAAATTTATTTATGATGAAATAGTAGTGTTACATTTTATTCGTAGAGATTTATGTATTAACCATATTTATTTTTAAGAATACTTGTAGATAAATATTTATACTTTTCCTTGTTTTATGGGACTTAAGATCTTATAAAGTGTATTTTATCACTTCAGACAGCAAAGTTAATTTTTGGATGTCTATTATATGAAGTAATGGATAACTTAGAATTTGATTAATGTATAAATAAAGAATGTACTTTTTTTATATAAATATATATGGTTTGTATATTTACTTATATTCTTGGTCAATAAAATAATTAGTCAAAATTAGGATAATGATCAAAATAAAATGGGTTTTTTAAATACCTTATTTTTTTTTGAACTGCTGACCTTTTAAATCATCAATGATTTATGAATTTGAGGCCCTCAACTTTATTTTGATCATTAACTTGTTTATAATTAATGACCTAAATAAGTCCCAATAAATTTTTACACTGTTCCTCCAAGTCCAACATTAACTCCCAACCATTGTTCTCTTATAAGCATACCTAGTTATATGTTACTTTTGGTAACCGATATTGTTCTAACTTTCCCTTTTGAGGAGAAGTTTTAGTATCCATTTTTATGATGTGGGTTTCTATGATTGAAAATTTCAATTATTAATGGTTTAATAACCCTTATAATTTTTTTGGGAAATATTAATTTTAAGGAGGGTGGAATGTAACACCATGAGATTTTGTGAATTATTTTTTAGGAATTAATTTAACCTTTGGGATATTTTTCATTTCATGTTACACTAAAAATAGTTTATTTTATATTAAAGTGATATGTTTTTTTTTATATTCAACAAAAGATTAATCATCACCCATACACAACATAAATTTTATATTTCTCTACATGAAAATCCGAGGTTAGCTTATGAGTTGGCCTACAGAATAGGAAACACCGACTAAGCGTACGTTTCATGCAACACTGATTTTTTACAAAATGTATTTTTATTGTTATAATTATTAAAATGATATAATTATAATCTTGGAATTAAAATTAGTAATATAATTTGTGATAAAATTATTTAAAATATTTTTAAGAATGGTGTTTCATAAGTAAAACATATTTATTATGAATGATATATGTTTTGGTAAAGTCCTTATATTTTGAAAATATTATTTTCTCAAATGAACTTCTTTTAATGTAATTGTGTGAAAAATAATAAAAATATGTTTATAAAAATTTATAAATTTAATTTTATAAAATAAAATTCATTTTTAAATTTTAATATTGAAATTATCTTACTTAAAAAATTTGGGATTTTTCTCAGAAACTTCATTTCTGGATAAATAGTGTAAAATATCAGCCTTTAAATTAAAACTACTTTTTGATATTATTTATTTATAATTTAAATTATATTTTAAATTGTTTTAAAAGATTAATTAGAAAATATTTTTATCCATTAATATAATTTAAAAAATTTACATCAATTACACATTCAAATTGGATATAAAAACATACCAAACATTTAATCATTTTTACATTAAAAATCTGCATTGTGGACCCGACGACAGTTTGAAATGAATTTCTTCTACTTCTATGGTTGAAATTAGGAAAAATTGATTCAATATTTTTTATAATGATAATTTCTAATTTCTAATTAGTTGAACATAGTTTTTTAACAAAAATATTAGTGAAAGTGTTTATAATTAATTACATCAATTTAGGTAAAATTAAGCATAATAAAAGGGACTAAACCATAAACTTAAGGCCCAAAACAACCTACACCCTTGTCCAAAATCAATCTTATGGCCATATTTAGACCTTATACTACATTTTATTTACATCTAATAATTATTGAATCCAATTTCAACCTGCAAATGTGGGTGGAATTCTCTCTTCAAATATTTAAAGAGTGCCACTCATCCTTTACTATAAAAGGCCACCACGTCTCCATCTTCTTCACACCTCTAAAACCACATAGTTTATACCAATATCTAAACTATAAACGTCCAAAAATACCTCCATTCCTTCTTAAAGCCTCCCATTGGGTATAAAGTCTTCCAATTAATCCTTTTGGAACAAACCAAAAGGAGTTACCCGATTAAGAGTTTACACCTTTTCTCAAACTCCTTTGTTTTATTTTCCTTCTCCAACCTACACTATAAATTAAATAATTGTATAAAAACAAAAGTATCTTAAATATACTACGATTTTGTTATGATAATTTTTTGAACTAAACTTATACATACCTCTATCAAATTGGTAACAAACATGTCATTTACGTGAATGGTAAACTACTGCCTCACGAAACGATAATTGTTCGTTTTTTCCTTTACAACCTATCGTCATGTAAATTATTATGGAAAATATACTTATATATCTTAAATATTGTATTTATTATTTATTTAATCTTATGTAATTATTTTACAACACACAGCTTTATAATTTTCATTTTGTTTAATATGATAATTTCATTTGAGGAACTGTGGCCTACTTCCCCCACAAAGTGTTGTGATTAGTTTTATACACTACATGGTATATATTATGGATGGATTTATTTAATATATATGATATATATATATATATATTATATTATAAATATAAAATAATAATGATATATATACTTATATTTATTTTACTTTCTTTCTTTTAACACAATAATTAAATAGAAATAGTGTTCATGCATACGTACAACTTACCGTCTCCATGAATAGTGTATTTTGTTTCAAACTTATATATTCTATAGATTATTATAATACATATATACTGAGTTTAAATTATATTTAAATCATGGTTTATATTTTTAAAATCATGATATATGTATTAGTACCAAATATATAAAAAATTAAGACACAGGTGAAAAATAAAGTGGATATTACCCGACGTGAAACCTTAATATATAATTGTTAAAAATCGGGTAATATAAAGTAATAATAAAAATATATATGGAATTATAAGTAATAATATGGTTCTTTTATATATCTATAATAAATTTATATTTATTATACATGAGTTTTGAATGACTACGACGAAATTCAAGACACAAGGTAAGATGATTTCATCTCACTTTTTATTTCTGTGAGATATATGATTTATACACCGCCCATTACTTTTATGTGGTGTGTATACCTCCCATGGATGTATTCAATAATTATTAAATATAATTTTATAGATATTTAAATATCCATTTCATGACCTTTATTTCAAGGTTTTTATGTTTCAAATATTACCAAATCGGTAAAATAGTTTTGTCTCAATTTTCCTTCTTTGAGACAAATGTTTTGTTATATGCCTAAATTCGTTTTGAGGAGTATATAATTCCATTTTACATGATATATCATGAATATACATCATTACATGATATTATAAGCTTCATTTAATTTCCTTTTGTTTCATAGAGAGTGTGATCCCATGTTACCAAGTGATAAGTGTTTATTCAAATAATCTCACTACATTTCAGGTTTTTTTATGTTTATGATCCCTTCGATAAAATATTATAACTCTTATCTCAAGAAAATTCATGAATTTTTTTATCATAATTTTATTCATGATATATTCATTCATTGGTACCATTTTACTACTCTTTATTATAAAATATAGTTAAGAATGTTTTTTTAGGAAATCCCAAATTTACTTTCTCTTCAGTCGAAAATATTTGTTCCTTCAAAACAATATTTTTTAAATTGGGTTTAAAATAATATTGTACCATTCTCTAATAATCCTTAAAATAAATTTTTAACCTTTTTTATCAATCTCATAAAAGTAATCATCTTTTCTCTTTCCAAACAATTCATTTTTATAAACTTTTTACCATGCAAAGTGAATGTTCTTTTTACCAAATATTCCATGTACTAATTTACCTAATGTTATTTATTTGAAGATTTATTTTCATTTTAAAAGGTTAATTTTTTTAAAAATGTTTTTAAAAGTAATTTTAAAGGATTTTTTTTCAAAAAATTTAGAATACTTATTTATAAGTTTCAAATTATTTTCAAAGTAATGTTTCAAAATATTTTCACGCTTCTTTAATGTGTTTTCAAGTAAAAAGTTTCTCAAAACATTTTCAAGACTTATTTATATGTTTTCAAACTATTTTCAAAGAAAAAGGTTTTTATAAATTTTTTAATCTTAAATTATATGTTTTAATATAAAATGGTTTTTAAAATTATTTCACATATTCTTTATATTTTTTCAAGGTATTTTATAATAAAATGATTTTTAAATGGTTTTTTTATTAAAAATACTTTTTCAGAGAATAAATTTTATTTTACATAAGAAACATTTTTTAAGGACATTTTAAAATTATTTTCCATCTAAGATGAAATACATTGATGTTACTCATTCCCATCTAGGAAATGATCTAAATTCTCCATTCATATTCTTTCTGTGAATGGGTTATGCTTAATGTCATGGTCTTTATGAAATCCATTTCTCTTTCGCATGTTATATGATTTTAAAACCTGAATCTTTTTAGGAGTTATTTTTATGATCAAATGATTATGAATCCAATAATTTTGAACAGGTTATGATATGATTACACATTCATAATACCCAGTTAATTTGATGGGTTATGATATGATTATTTAAGATATTTTGAAACATGTAAGTGTGATTTCATTATGAGATTAGTGGGACCTATATATCCCTCCAATACATTGGGTAAAGATTTATATATCATGATATAGACAAGGCTAGAATGATAAATGAACTTGGTTTAGTATTACAGGACTGGAATTAGAAATGATCCTGGTTTAGTAATATAGGACTGGAACGAGGAGTGAACTTTGTTCAATAATACATGGATGGAATTAGGAGTGAACTTAGATACGAGGAATAGACAAGTTGTGAACCTGATTCAGTAAAGGATATTGTCCACTAAAGATCACAGAAGAAATGACATGACTACTATGAAAATCATTATATATTCTTATGTGTTCGCCACAATTCCATGTTTTATTCCTATGTTATGATTCAATGGATTATGCTCTTTATTTATTTATAATTCATGTCTTATGAACTTCCATGATTTATTACATGATTTATGTATATGATCTTTAATATGAAGGGTTTGATATTCTACTTTAATGATCATGTTCTCATACCCTTATATTCATGATTATGCTTATATATCTCCCTTGTTTACCATTTTTTAGTATCTAAGCTCACCCCTTTTTATTTTTCCTCCCCCTAGTTATGAAGATATGTATTATGTATAATCTCTCTAATAAGGGTTGTAGTCAAGAATAACCTACTGGGATATGTTATAGATCATTTATATACCATATCTTATGTTTCCTCATTTCCAAAGGCAATAGACTAATACGGTATTTTGACATATATTTTTTTAATTTTTTAAGTATTCTGAAAAATTTATGAAATTTTAATGCACGAAAAGTGAGTTTCTCTATAGGACCTCTTGTTTTGGAGTCAAAAATCCAACATATGAATCCATCATATGTAAATTTTTCACAAATCAATAATATTGGTAGAACTCAAACTGGGATATTTACCCTAAGGGTGTCTTCATGATCAATCGGTGGTGTGTAACACTTAATTATAGAGGTGTTTAATTATTTTTTATATATTTTTAATTTATTAAGATATTATAGTGGATTTTGAACAGTACATAAGAATTTTTTGAGGTTTTAGAGGGGTTTTTATAGTCACATGGTTGGTGCTCGATTAGGAGAAATTATGTATGATTCTCAAGTAACCATCCAATATGAAATATAGGTCTATGGTAAGGTGAATATTGTGTGTATGACTTGGTTAAACCTTTCAGACCATAAAGTTTCTTGGTTGTTGGGTTTCAAGTAGACAATGCATGGTTTAAACAATCATGTTGGAAAACTATGATGTCTGGGGATATATACAGTACCACCCACATGGTTGGAATAATGTTTGTTAAATCATGAAAATAAGTAATGCATGATTTTAAAGTGGCCTAAAAATTATATTTCAACACAAAATTTCCCCATAAAACCCCCAATATTCCCTCCTTTCTATTTTCCTCTTACCTCAGGTGTACCATTTTAGATTTTAGTGATCCTTTTCACTCAATATCTCCCTTTCTTAGATTTTTGGGGTGTTTTCCACTAGATTAAAGGCTTTAATATTTTCTCTCCTTCTCCTTTCTCAACCTCTCATTTTATTTTGAGGAGAAACCATAGTATAATGATTCCTTGCACATATATTTTTGTTAGTGTGTGTTTTAATTATTTTTTTATTATAAACCATCATATCATGGTTTCATGATCTAGGATATATGATAGTTTGTATTCATTTCTTCCATGAAATCTTATGTGAGGTGGGTTTCTTCTCTCTCACCCTTTTTTTAATAACTCAGACGATTTTAGTTTTAAAAATTAAATTATTTTTTCTATACATATATAATAATGGTTTAATTATCTTTGGACTATTATCTCATTTATATTGGTTTTTTAAAATAAATTTTGTTTGTGACACAAATAATATGTCTACTAAAATTCCTTAATAGAGATTTGGGTTTAAAAAGTGAATTTTGGTGTCTATAAACATGGAACTTGAATAGATTATTATTTCTCCAAGAACCATATCACGAGGACCTTATTGATTCGGATTTGGCTACTAGTTACAAAATTTGGGTCATGTGAATTATACCACCAAGTGATGACTTGGGTAACGGGGGATGGGTTTATACTAGTGATTTTGAGGTATTCAGAGGACACATTAAATAGGAGATGCATTTTTTGGATTACATGGATCATAAAGAGGAGGGGTTGATGACGTCAATAGATGTGTGAGTTCATGGTGTAAGTGTGTGAGTTTCACATAATTGTTGTATTTTTATATTTTATTTCTTTCAAACTTAGTACTTATTTTATATAAAACACGTGCTAACTTGTTTTTTCATTATTAATGTTAGTGGGAAGTCTTTGAGGGATCTTAAATAGGTTTTATATAATAACCCCATACATATCATTCATGTTGAGTGTATGATAGTCCCAAATAGTTGGATTATTGATTATTTAAGAATGTATGAATTGACTAGTTTATAAAATTTTAATGATTATATTAGAGTTAATAGTACTTAAGAAGAGGAAAAATAAAATATGAGCCAAATGAATTTTTATTGTTGTTCTAATCAAAGTGATCCTGCATATACAATTCACTTCACCCTCTCCCAAAAACAAATGAGACACCCTAAGATCCAGAACTTTTATAGGGAGACACAACCTGATTAAAACTTTCTTTTCTAGTGGAATCACAACCAACATTGTCAATTTATTATGGGGATTCACAACCCATTAAAATTTACTTTTTATACATGGGGTCATGGCCCAAATTATACATTTTATACACATGGAGGCACAAAAAAATTTAACTTTTAATTGGTAGTATAACCAAAATGGCCTACTTTTTATTGAAAATTCATAAAAAAATTTAATGCCCATAGAAAAGATGAGAAGAATATGGAATTATAAAAACTAGACATAAACTCTAAGAGTTAAGGATGTCAGGGAAACCTTTTATCACATATATAATAAAGTTCTATACATAAAAGGTCAGTAAGTAGTAGTCTAGTTGTATCATGTATCAATTTTTTATTTGCACAACATCTATTTTCATGATACATTTTTTTTGTGAATCTATCCATGTTTTTATATATGAGAATCATTTACATAGTAAAACATTATTTATAGAGTTCCTTCATGAACAACAACATTAAATATGATATCTCATGTATATTATCATCTAAAATATTATCTATTTAAACATTTTTTCCAAAAAATATCCCCAATATTTTTTCTCATAGATAAAGAACTACTTTATAGTTGGAATTAACTTAGATAATATATTAAACATAAACAACACATAAGTAAAATCGTTAGAATAATAAATAATCAAACAAGTAATAAATATCCCCTTTGAATATATAATAATCCATTTTATCCACCTTAAATACTTTTTATAGTTCCTAGATAATAAATCATAATGTCTTGCTAAAAATACAACTAAAATTTGAAATTTGAATTTAGTGTAGTAAGTATGAAAAAAAATTGAACATGGTTCTTCCATCATGGTATTAATTTTATTCTATTTACAAAATATCCATTATATTTTTCATAATATATAAATAATTAATTAGTAATTATGGAACAAATAAATAAATAAAAACTAGTAATAAAAATATATAATGAATAGAAATACAAAAATAAGAAAAAAGGAGCATATTTTGGTGTTTTTGAAAAACCAAGTGTTAAAACGTAAAATTTCTAAATAATGAAAAAATGTTGTAAAACCCCAAAAATATAAGATATAAATTTTTACACGATAGTTATTTCATAAGATTAAAAATAAATCTCATAAGATATAATTTTTATAAGATATAGAAAACATGTAAGAAATAAATCTCATAAGATAGAAAAAATTGATAAGATAGGATTTTTCTAAGACATAAAATAGATATCCTAAGATATAGTTCTCATAATATGCCTATGAATTAAATATTATAATATATAAATTTTTTCATAAGGTTTCACTTTTATAATGTATTTAAAATCACATAAGATACATCAAATCATTCTAAATGATGAATAAAATTTATAAGATATGTAACATAGGGACTTCCTTCATAATATATTGATAGGAATACATATTATGTTTGAAAAAATCTAAAATAATATATAATAATATTAACTTTGAAAATTTAAAATAATTTCATACATTAGAAGATAAGACATAATGGATGAATTTTAGTTTATACTTAATATGTTTATCCAATAAGTAGGAGTTTTAAACATAGAAACAATTTGAAACATATAATATTAAAGAACATGAGTCCATGTGAAAAAATTTGTCCATTACATAAGAATAATCTAAAACATAAAAAAAATATTTTAACTACATAAGTATATGAGTCATAATTCAACTCATACAAATATGAATTTCTCTAATATTTGTTCATAAGAAACATAAAATACATGAAGCCTTCATGAAAATATTATTATTAAAACATTTATAATATAATAATAGTAGGGAATAAAATATTTGACCATTAGAGTTGAAATGTTTTATTTCTTCCTCATGTTGAGAAAGATTAAAAAATATTTTGAAATCTCATGTTAAATGGAATGAAACAATGATTTTAAATTATAGAAACTAAAACTAATTAATTGAAAAGGATACACTTGAGAATATCCCCCTTTTTGTTAATTAAAAAATCCATTATCTCATGTAAATCCCCCCTCCCCATGAAATAATCAATATGGTTAAATTAATTATCCCCTTATTTGAAATCAGAAGAGTTTATTAAAAAACAAATTAATCATATCTTCCAAAACACATATATAATAGTTAAATAGTTTATTACTACAAAATAGTTAACCCTATCAATGTAAAAAAATAAACCTAGAGTAAATGTAGAATGTTTAAATAATTAAAAACCTATGTAAAATATTATATCATAAAATGAAAATTCTATGAAAATAACAATTTTAACTACTAAAATATTTAATAAAATTAGCTCCCCTAAATTTATGCATCCTAAAAAATATATACCAACTAATGAATTACAAAATATAAAGAAAAAAATAGAAAATGTAGATAATAAACATTTTAATTTTAATTTATTTTCCTTTTTTAGCAGTTAGAAAATTTATAATAGTATATATAAACTTCAAAACTATGGTATGCATATTAAAATATCAGTATCGAATAGTAAAAACTACTCATGAAAATGATATCAAAAGATACAATGATCCTTAAAAACATATTAAGATATTCCAAAAATTATTAAAATATTTTAATTGAACTAAATATTTATTTTCCATGTTAGTATATTAGATATTAATGGAAAATTACTTTCTAATTTCCTATAAATTGATTCATAAAGTTTCATTTCAAAAATCCATTTAAATATTCCATCATACCAAGTTCATAATGGATTTTATAAAACTAATTTGAATTCCAATATTTAGTAAAATATTATCCATTTCATAATCATTAGTGGAATTATCCATATATATTTCACCTTTTTTATATAATATATAATAAAATGATATCTAACTTTAATATTTTTTATTCTTGAATGATGTAAAGGTTTCTTAGAAATACAATAGTAAATGAATTATTACACAATATTGGAAAATTATCAAGATAAACATCAAAATCAGATTAAATATTATCAATCTATAAATATTGAGAACAAAAAATAGAAGAAAAAATATATTCAACTTAATCTATAAATAATTAAATAGAATTTTGTTTCTTTGAACTCAAAAAAACTAATCTTTTCTTTAAAAAGTAATATATACCACTAGTACTCTTTCTATCAATTTTACATCCTACAATATTTGAATTAAAATATATTTTTAATTCGAATTAAGTTCTAATGGGATAAAATAATCTAGTTTTAAGAGAACCTTAAACATAGTGAACAATTATTTTGACAACATTAAAATGGTTTAGGTTAATCTTGATGTTTATCACACATACATACACCATGAATCAAATTAGGTCTAGAGTAAATTAAATAAATTAAACTACTGATCATTCAATTAACACCCAGGTTTTGAGTTATTTCATTATTTTATGGATTATTTAAATATATGGATTGATTTGGTAATTTCTTAGATTGTTTTTTGATGATTTTTTAAGGTTTTTGGTTTCTTTTCGGAGGTGCACGGTGTTGCATCCCATGATTTTAATAGATATCCTATTTTGAATTAATTTAAATAATTTGATATCTTATTTTACACGTAATTCATACTTTAGTATGTGTTTTATGATATACCATTTTTATCTTAGGTTTCATGCAGCATCATGTTCCACTGATTACTTGTGTTGCACGCATGGTCGAGTCTTACCAAACAATAATATATTCTTGATATTATAATTTAATATGGAAGTTATCGCCTTCCCATTATATTGGTTTGTGTGAATAAGAATAACTATATTATATATGTTTAAAAAATGTTTCTACATTCATCCAATAGGTTTTATAAGATTTATATAAAAATGAATCCAATTTTAAGTATAAAAAGTTGTATATTTTTAAGGGTAGTTTTACTGCCTTTTAATGAAAAAAACTATATTAAATATATTTTTTAAAGATTTTATAATTTTTATATGAAAAAATAAACTTCATTTACGAAATAATAATACCAAAATTTAAATTGGATGAATTTTTGGTATTTTTCTAATAAGTTTAATTTTTTAATGAATAGTGAAATCTACCTTTTCATTTAAATAATTAATAATGTTAAATTATATTTGAAATTAGTTTTAAAGTAAAAAATATGTCAATTTTACTTCTATTAATCCAATTTAATTCATTGGAATTATTTTTATATTTAATTTCGATATAAAATCTTAATAAACTTCTGAACATTTTCACTTTAAAAACTCGCTTTCTGACCACTTCTGTGGTATTAGTTTTAAATTTAATTTTTCAGGTTATGTGAATTGAATTTAAAAAATGGAATGAAAAAGTTTTTAATTAGTATAATATTTAAACTACAGTAATATCAACTTGGATTTTGACCAACATATTATTGAAATTATGTAAAATTAATTACAGTGATTGAAGTAAAATTAAGCTTAACGAGGGAATAAACAATATATTTAAGGGAAAAATGACATAGACACTTTTCCAAAAGATACTTAATGTCAATATTTAGACCATATCCCCTATGGGTTATAATTTTATGAGTTATTGGGATATCATTCCATGAAATTGACCCATATAATAAGTTATGTAAGGAAAAAGACAAAAATGGAACCTTCCTTACCTTTAATATTTATAAAGCTTTAGAGTATTGAAGAAGATACACAGTTTCAATTATAAATTTTTTTTGAAAGATAAATTATTTTTTATCATGTTAATTACACATTAATTTTTAGATATTATATAATTACATTAAACTATTAAAAACATTAATGCATGGATTATTTAGTTATTAATTAATTAAAACAAATAATTCGAAAAACATTAAAAGTTAAGTAAATTTAACAAAATATTGTGTTTCATCATTTTTTTATATGAATATATCATGTTATTCATACTTTAAATTAATATTTTTTCATTACAATAATGTTTTTATATTTTTAAATAAAAATTAATTAAAAAACTTCAAAATATTTATTAGTGCTATTTTACAATAAATGATATTTTATTAAAAAGATTAAAATTAATAAAAAATACTATATTATAAAAATTAATTTTTAAATTTTAATAAATATAAAATATGTTCCGAAAATTAACCAATTTATCTTTTATAAGTAACATATCAACCCATAGATAGTAAAAACAGTGTTTGATGGTTCGGGTTAAAGTAGTGTTTTTGCGCAATACATGTTCTTGTTTTAAAATTGATTTCCAACTCAAATGGTTTTGTTATTTTGTAGATTATATATAATATTTATAATTTAGTGGGTATATATTTTATAAAAAATCACAGTTAAATTTAATATTAATTTATGAATTACATAGGTTAGAAAACTAGTTGCCTAAATGAAAAACCAAATTGTAATATATAAGGAAACTTAAACAATAATGAACAAAATTATAAAAAATGAAATTATTTTTGTGGGTTGGAGGTTTTTATTGACCAAAATGCATCTATAATCCATTATTTTTCCATTTTGTAAGCACAATGTAACAAACCGAGATTTTATAAGATATATTATTTTTAATATTCTATTATACGCTACACCAAGATTATCTTGAAATATACGCAACACCATATTAGCTTGCAGTATACGCAACACTAATCTTGGATTGTGTTCCACACAATTTCAATTTGTTTGATAGTAGTTATTCTATGCAACATTGAGTATATATATATATATATTCAATGTATAAATAAAATATGGTTTGATATTTTTATACGCAACAACAAAAGAGTCTTGTACTACATGCAACCTTGACTAGGCTTGCATTACAGGCAATCACGACCTTCCTCGACAGCGTGTGTTGTACGCAATACCGGGTTTTACTAAACAACGATATATTATTATAAGATTATAATAAACTATCCATTATGAATAGTATAAAATAAATTTCAAATTTTATAACATTATTTTTCATCTTACACATTTTCTATAATATGGTACAAGAACAAAATAAATTTTTCGGGTAAAATATGTATTTTTCAAAAAATGCAGTTTTGCCGCCTTTTGATGGCGCACCCACTTTAAATCTAGTTTTTGACATTTTTATAAGTTCAATTTGACAAAATAGAATTATTATTTGGAATCAGGAAATAAAAATTTACTATGGATAAATTTTTTATATTATTCTGATAACTTTCATATTTTAATGAATAGTAAAAACACGCTATATTTTTATTAAAAACAACTTTTTTCATCATAATAATTTATATGGTTAAATTATAATATTGAATGGTTTTAAAATATAAATAGAATATATTTTTACCATTTAATATATGTCATGTCATTAGCATTGATTTTACATTGAATTCATAGGTAAAGTCATTTCAATCTTTTGTAGTGTTTTAACTTTTAAAACTTGTTTTCTTAACAATGGGATTAATATTAAATTAATTTATGAAACACCTGTGATTTGAATTATGAAAAATGGATGCCATATTCGGAATCAGTAGGTATAAGTTATATTAAGAAGCTACTTCTTATTTTTAGGAATTATGAATAGTAACTACGGTAAATTTTATTTACCTTATTTAAAGGTAAATCGGGTAATTAAGGATAAATATAATATTATAAAATTACCCTCACACATGTCTTAATATACTTGTATGATTATATTTTTCCCTAAATCATACTTGGGTCGAAATTTAATCTAATGGAACCCACTTGTATTTGATTATGACCTTTAGTTTATTTTTTTAAAGGAAAGTGAAATATGTCTCACTAAAACTTTAATTATTAATGTATTTTTACTATAAGTTTATAAAAAATATAAAATTGGTTATAAATAATCATTTGAAATATAAAATGTTTTTATTTATCATGGGAATTTATTTGTAATTTTTAAGAGTTATTTAATTACTTTATTATCTTATACATTAATCATGCAGAAATTATTTATTTAGTGAAAAATCAATAATATAGTTTTTATTGAAATAGTAATACATATCAAAAGGCAAAAAAATCTGAAACAAAACTTATTGGTAGTGTATATGTAAACCCTAATGATCCTCTGGACAAACTTTTTACCATTTGGGTCCTTATTAAGGCGATTATGACACCTATATAATTTTATTTAAAATGATTCCAAAGTTGTCACCTTCATAATTTAATAAAGATAACAATTTAAATGTTGTTATTTTAAGATTATAAATTCTAGTAAAAATATTATTATAAAATATTTTAGATGTATCTTCATCATATGATTTTATTTTTAATTTTTATGCAACATATATGTATATTAAATAATTATACAAAAATGTTGTACTAATTATTTTATTAAGAGATATACCAAAAGAAATGGTTTTAAAAATATTAAAATAAATATTATATGAACAATTTAATGTTATTCACATAATTTCTAGACAATTTTGACATGTTAGGAATCTATTAAATATTTTTGTTAGAATATATCCTCTGTGTGGATTTTATTTAAATTAAAATAAATAAATAATGTCAAAATTGACACTATTGTTATTTTATAAAAATAACATATTATAAAATTGATTAAAAATCACGAAAATATTGAAAAATTATAAATTGAAATTTATATGATCTAAAATTTCATAAATTATCCAATTATAGATAATTCACAACACATATGTAATTATTTATAACAATTTAAAATTTAGAATCTTATAACCACAAATAAAATTAAGTAGATTAAATAAGGATAAATCAAGTTGATAATGTTTAAAATAAATTACCAACATGTATAAATTTTATTAGTTGATGATATTACAACAATATCTCATCTATGTTCGGATTTGGGTCATTTTTGAAGTTTTTAAGTGGGATTTTAATTTATTATAAATTAATATTTTTGATGTTTCCAAAAGTGCCCCTCTCCTCCCTTATAAAATGGGCACCCATTCCCTATCCTATTCACACCATTTTGAGAAATGAAACTCGGCCAACCCCAGCCAATTACTCTTCTAAATCTATCTATTTAAATCATAGTGGTTTTATAATTCTCAAAAGACCAAATCTAGTGCCCTAAGAAGAAGCTTAAAGGAGGTCCGTTGAGGAAGAGGTAATCTCTTCTACAGACTCTTTCATGTTTCTTTCTTCTTATAATTCCTCTTATTTAGTTGTTTCATTATAAAGTAATAAAATCAGTATTACATATATACTGATATGTTATTATAAATATTAATAAACCCTATTTCACCATCTTTCCATCCTACAGAAAATGATATCACCGTGTGTGCGTACGTACAGAATACCGTCTCCACGTCGTGGTGTAATCAGTTTTTCCACCACCACCTTACTTGGATGGGTATAATGGTGTAAAGAATAACTATATATTATTATTATAACATCATAATGATTATAATATATTATATCATCCAATCCAATTCCATTTAATAAATATGGGAACGATATCATCGCTCGTGCATACGTACGGATTACCGTCTCCACGACGCAATGAGATTCATTTTCCTTGTTTACAATTCAAGAATGATTATAAAGTATATATAATAAAAAATATTGAAATATATGACATAATATTTATACTATATATATATATATATATTTCATCTACTTAATTCCATTCAATTCAATAAGGAAACGAAAACAATGTTCATGCGTACATACGGCCTACCGTCTCCATGAACGGTGTATTTCATTCCATTTATTGATCTATTATATATATGTATATTCTGAATATATATTATATATAAGTCAAGTTCTATATTCTGGAATTAAATAATCATGATCTAAGTATTCATAGTAATAATTTCAAGTCAAAACATGGACGATAAATGAAACGATTTTACCCAAAACGCTGCTTTAACATGGAATTGACAAATGAACGGATAATATAAAGTGATAAGTGAGTCATATATGATATCATAAATATTATTATGGTTATGTTAAAATATAATAATATGTTTATACCCACTATATAGGATTCTCATACACATACTGAAGAAATTGGACATAAGTTAAGGGATAATTTTGCAATCTCATTTTTATCTGAGATTGCTTATACGTAAGTATTTACTGAGGTTATATTTTTCATCCATGTCAAAAAAAATGTTTTTAATAAAGTGTTTAATATTATTCCATGTATTTTAAATTTCATTTTTACCCCTCTTGGTCTTTTACATTGTGTTATGGAAGGAATCTTTCTTTTTTTACCATACGAGGAACTTTTTGACTTTTCCGAAAAAAGTACAAGGAGATGTTTTTTAAGATATACGACATGAATGGGTTTTTACGGTTTTATAACTCCTTATTTTCATGAAGCTTACTCTACAAGATTTCATGATTATTTTCAACAAAAAGCTTTTCTTTTAAAATGGAATGGCATTTTTTGAAAAGAAAATGATTTTGAAGAAGAAATGATATTTTCCTCCAGAATTTATTTCAAGTGTTTTATCAAAACCATTTTCCATCTGAGATGAAATTATTCCACATGTGTATGTTTCAAGTATAATGTCTCTATGATTTACATGGTTTCAATTTTCTTATGATGAAATTATATCAATGTATTTTATCTGTATTATGTTATGATGGGATGATGTTTATGAAACCCATTTAATTCTTTGGGTTATGATTAATGATTTATTTTTATGTTGTGGCACATGTAAGAATGATTTCATTATGAGAAGGGTGGGACCTATATCTCCCTCTAATGCATTGGGTAAATATTTATATCTCATGAGATAGACATGGATGGAATGGAAAGTTAATCCGGTTCTGTGATACATGACTGGAACAAAGAGTGAACTCGGTTAAGTAAGGGACTTTGTCCACCAAGATGTTCTTGGCAGCAACGCCTTGGCAACTATGGAAATCATAGCATGTGCTTAATGTTTTTCCATAATTACAAGATTTATTCCCATGCTATTTTATCAGGATTAATGTTCTTTTATGATCTATGCCTTAGGTATTTCCATGTTTTAAGTCATTTCTCATGATTTTGATGTTTAGATTTCATGCTCATGTTTTTACATTCTAATTTTTATGGATTGTTTTATGTTCTCCATGTCTACCCTTACTGAGAATTTGATCTCACCCTTTTTATGTTGTCTTTTCCCCAGGATATAAATAAGAGTTTTAGGTAAAACAAAAAGGGGATGAACTTTATGGGAGATGTTGAAGATCATTCACCATTATTAAAAGATCTTGTTTCGAGTTTCCAAAGACACTAAAATAATTTGGTCTTTGGGCGTCTATTTTTTTTGTATTATATATTCCACGTATGTATTGTAATGTATATGTACATCAGCTATGGGTATTTACAGTTGGTATCAGAGTGAAGGTTTAGTTACCCTTTGGAAACTAGGATGTGAAAACTTTAGTGAGATCCCTAGAGATATTTCTAAGGTATGTCTAGGGATGTCCCTAAGGATAAGTGTAAGTATAGGTTATAGTCCTGGAATTATGGTAAAAATCATAGAATTAAACCTAAGATTTTATATTTTGAAGGTACTCCCACTTTATTATGTTATTTTTCAAGCATGATTTTTCCCTCTCACACTATTCTTTTTGGGTTTTAGAAAATGGCTGGAAATAGGAAGATTCATGATAATAGAGGATATGATGGACAATGGAATGATATTATTCATGACCAACCAAATGAAATGGGATTTGGAAGTCCAAAATCGTTATTATGCCTAATTAGAAATCTCATAATATGATCAAAATATCAACTTTGGTAAGTTTCATGACTCGACTAATTAGAGAAAGATGGAGTTTCATGATCATCATAGAGGAAAGAAAGTTCAATTTCCCTCATGTAAATTATGTGGGAAGAGGCATTAAGGAAAATGTTTCAAAGGAACTGGAAGATGCTTTTGGTGTGGAAAAAAAGGACACAAATCCAGTAAGTGTAAAAGAAAAGGTTTAGTTAACACCATGGAGAAGGATAATGGAATTGAAACAACATCATCATCGATTAAATGTTTTAAATGTGGAATGTATGGGAATTATGAAAACCAATACCCTAAGGAAAAGTATCATAAAGAAAATCAGCATGGTCTTATGGGTAGTATTTATGTTGATGATGATGAAGAGGCTACAAATGATATGTGAGGTGAAATAATTGTTCAAGCTCAGTCAATGGTTTCAGAAGGTAGTGGAATGATTTTTTCTTTATTAAGAGTAATGTTGTATAGGAAATTTAATTGTACTATGGAATGAAGAATCATCTATGGATTGTGACACTATTGTCTTTCCTTGTGTTTTTGAAAGTATTTGATGAATGGTACCGGTAACCAGGAAAGGTTATTCAAATATTTTTGGAAGGTAGATGATATGTGCATAATGAAAGGATAAGGAGATAATGAGATGTTTGATAGTATTAATGAGCTCATGACTGGTATATGTACGATGTGATATCATGATTTGAGTATATAGAAATTTTGGGATTTTGGTATGTGGAAAGAGTTATCTTTTGTCAGCATTCATGTTTTCACTAAGGTTCAATGGGTTTTCATTTTTAAAGAGAATACATGATTACGGTATTCACATGTTTGAAATTTGACCAAAAAGATATAATGTATGATATATGGGGGATAAATGATGGTATTCACATTATTGGTTAATGACATTTCCAGTAATTGTTTTCTTTATACTATGAGCTTGGACAAGCGTATTTTGGATAAACCTAATGATTGGTATGGATTAGGTTGGACATAAGTCGGTATTGTTTAAGGATAGAACTTTTTTTAATATTATTTATGGAATGTTATAATAATGTAGTTTTATAAAAAGAACAACCTATAGGACCAGCCACAACCCATTGCATCAGACAAGGTTATGGGAATCGAACCCACAACTGAAGTGAGACATGCCTTTATCGCATACCATTGGTCTACAGGAAGTTCTTGGTTAGTATAAATTAGTTTTATTTTATTAATCGGTATAATAGATGAAGTATAAGTCCATTTTTGGAATCATATACGATTAACCTCACCATAGATGGACTTATGTATATTTGAAAACTTTTTCTAACCTTTTGATTGAGACATATGGAATGACACATCATTCTATCACATGATCTCCTAACACTCCATGAATAACAAATTCAACTTCATTTCTTAAAGAGATGAAGTGGAAATTGTTCAAGGCACAAAAAACAGTGATATTGCACCAAAATCTTGTATTTATTTTAATTCATAAACTTAATGGAAATGATCTTGAAAATCAAAAATGTTGTTCTAGTGCTCTTATATCTGATGAATTAGATGGTACCTTAGATCATCACAAATTTATGTCTTTGTGATTGTTGGATTTTTCATAGCCATGTTCTCTACCACTCTCCATCATAATTTGATGGTAAGATTTCTCTTCCATATCCATATTTTTACCTATGTTCTCTTATATGGAAACCCAGTTATTAGTTAATTTGGGTAACCGTTACATTTCATACTTTAGTTTTTAAAGATAAGTTTTGGTATTCCTTTTTACGATGTGGGTTTCTATGAATGAAACTCTCCTGTAATAAACCATTTATAACCCCGATGAATTTCGAGGGAAAAGATTATTTTAAGGGGGTAGAGAGTAACAAACCAAGATTTTATAAGATATATTCTTTTTAATCTTCTATTGTATGCTACACCAAAATTATCTTGAACTATATGCAACACTGTATTAGCTTAGATTATACGCAACACTAATCTTGCATCGTGTTACACACAATTTCAAATTTGTTTGATAGTAGTTATTCTATGAAACATTTAGTGTATATATATATATATATTCAATGTACAAATGAAATATGGTTGGATTTTATTATACGCAACAACAAAGGAGTTTTTCACTACATACAACCCTGACTTGGCTTACATTACATGCAATCGCGACCTTCCTCGATAACGTGTGTTGTACGCAATACCGGGTTTCACTAAACAAGGATATATTATTATAATATTATTATGAACTAGACGTTATGAATAGTATAAACTAAATTTTGAATTTTATAACATTGTTATTAATCTTTCATATTTTCTAGAATATGGTATAAGAACAAAATAATTTTTTTGGGTAAAATAAGTATTTTTCAAAAAATGCAGTTTTGCCTCCTTTTGATGGCGCACCCACATTAAATCTAGTTTTTGACAAGTTTATAAGTTCAATTTGAAAAAATAAAATTCTTATTTGGAATCTGGATATAAAAATTTCCTTTGGATAAAATTTTCATATTATTCTGATAACTTTCATATTTTAATGAATAGTAAAAACATGGTATATTTTAATTAAAAACAACTTTTTTCATCAAAATAATTTCTATGGTTAAATTATAATATTGAATTGTTTTAACGTATAAATATAATAAATTTTTACCATTTAATATAAAATATTTCATTAGCATTGATTTTACATTGAATTCATAGGTAAAATCATTTCAATCTTTTGTAATGTTTTAACTTTTAAAACTTGTTTTCTTAACAACGAGATTAATTTTAAATTAATTTCTGAAAATTTTGTGATTTGAATTAGGAAAAATGGATTCCATATTTGGAACCAGTAGGTCCAAATTATGTTAATAAGCTACTTTTTAATTTTAGGCATTATGAATAGTTACTACGGTAAATTTTATTTACCATAGTTAAAGGTAAATCGGGTAATTAATGGTAAATATAATATTATAAAATTACCCTAACACTTGTCTTAATATAATTGGATGATTATATTTTGACATAAATTATATTTGGGCCGAAATTGAATCTCATGTAACCCACTTGTATTTGATTATGACCATTAGTTTATTTTATTTAAAGGAAAGTGAAATATGTCTCACTCAAACTTTAATAATTAATGTATTTTTAATATAAGGTTATACAAGATATGAATTCGCTTATAAATACTCATTTGAAATATAAAATGTTTTTCTTTATCATGGTAATTTATTTGTAATTTTTATGAGTTATTTAATTACCTTATTATCTTATACATTAATGATGCAGAAATTATTTATTTAGTGAAAAATCAACAATATAGTTTTTATTGAAATAGTAAGATATATAAAAAAGCCCAAAATTTGAAACAAAAACTTATTGGTAGTCTATATATAAACCCTAATCATCCACTGGCCGAATGTTTGACCATTTGGATCCTTATTAAGGCGATTATGACACTTATATTATTTTATTTTAAACGATTCCAAAGGTGTCACCTTCATAATTTAATAAAGAAAACAATTTACATGTTGTTATTTTAATATGATAAATTACATAAAAATTATTATTATAAAATATTTGAGATATATCTTCATCATAAGTTTTTATTTTTACTTTCTATTCAAAAACTAAGTATATTAAATAATTATATAAGAATGTTGTACTAATTATTTTATTAAGAGATATACCAAATAAATGGTTTTAAAAATATTAAAATAAATATTATATGAACTATTAAATGTTCTCCACGAATTTTATAGAAACCATTGACTTGTTAGTAATCTATTAAATATTTTTTTAGAATATATCCTCTCTTTGGATTTTATTTATATTAAAATAAATCAATAATGTCAAAATTGACACTATTGTTATTTTATAAAAATAACATATTATAAAATTGATTAAAAACCACAAAAATACTTAAAAATTATAAATTGAAATTTAAATGGTCTAAAATGTCATAAATTATACAATTATGGATAATTAACAACACATAAGTAATTATTTATAATAATTTAGAATTTAGAATCTTATAACCACAAATAAAATTAAATAGATTAAATAAGGATAAATCAAGTTGGTATTGTATAAAAAAAATTACCAACATGTATAAATTTTATTTTTTGATTATATTACAACCCTATCTCATATGATTTCGGATTTGGGTCATTTTGGAAGTTTTTAATTGGGGTTTGAATTTATTATAAATTAATATTTTTGAGGTTTCCAAAAGTTCCCCTCTCCTCCCTTATAAAAAGGGCACCCCTTCCCTCTCCTCTTCACACTAGTTTGAGCCTTGAATCTTAGCCAAAACCGGACAATGACTCTTATCAACCTCTCTAGTTATATTATAGTTGTTTTCTAATTCTAAAAATACCAACTCTAGTTCCCTAAGAAGAATAAGTTTAAAGGAGGTCCGTCAAGGAAGAGGTTATCTCTTCTACCGACTCTTTCAAGTTTCATTCTTCTTCTACTTCCTCTTATTTAGTTGTTTCATTATAAAGTAATAACATCAGTATTAATTATATACTGATATGTTATTATAAATATGAAACAAACTTATCTCACCATCTATGCATCCTATGGAAAATGAAATCACCGCGCGTGCGTACGTAAGGAATACCATCTCCGCGTCTTGGTGTAATTAGTTTTTCCACCACTACCTTACTTGGATGGGTATAATGGTGTAAAGAATTACTATATATGATTATTATAAAATCATAATTATTCTAATATATTATATCATCCACTCCAATTTCATTCAATAAATATGGGAACGATATCATCGCTCGTGCATATGTACGGATTACCGTCTCCACGACGCGATGAGATTCATTTTCCATGTTAACAATTCAAGAATGATTATAATGTATATATAATAAGTAATCATGAAATATAAGACATAATATTTCTACTAGATTTATGTATATATATAAATATGTATGTCATCTACTTAATTCCATTCAATTCAATAGGGAAACGAAAACAACGTTCATGCGTACATACGGCCTATCGTCCCCATGAACGGTGTATTTCTTTCCATTTATCGATCTATTATATATATGTATATTCTGAATATATAATATAGATAAATGATGTTTTATATTCTGGAATTATGTAATCATGATCTATGTAATCCTATTAATAATTTCAAGTGAAAAGACGAACGATAAATGAAACGATTTTACCCAACACGCTGGTTTAACATGGAATTGACAAATGAACGGATATTATAAAGTCGTAAGTGAGTCATATATGATATCATAAATATTATTATGGTTCTGTTAAATGTTAATAATATGTTTAAACCCACTGTATAGGAGTCTTAGACACATTGGGAAGAAATTGGACATAAGGTAAGGATAATTTTGCAATCTCTTTTTTATCCGAGATTGCTTATACGTAAGTATTTACTGGGGTTATATTTTTCGTCCATGTCAATAAAAATGTTTTTAATAAAATTTTTAATATTCTTCCATGTATTTTTAATTTCATGTATACCCCTATTTGACTTTTACTTTGTGATATAGAAGGAATCATTCTTCTGTTTACCATATGAGGATCTTTTGGACTTTTCCGACAAAAGTACGAGGAGAATGTTTTTTTAACTTATACGGCATGACTGGATTTTTTTGGTTTTATAAAATTTTTTTCATGAAGCTTAATCTAAAATATTTCATGATTATTTTCAACAAATAGCATTTATTTTAAAATTTAATGGAATTTTGTGAAAAGAAAATGATTTTGAAGAAGAAAGAATATTTTCCTCAAAAATTTGTTTCAAGTGTTTTATCAAAACCATTTTCCATATAAGATGACAATATTTCATATGTGTATGTTTAAAGTATAATTTCTCTATGATTTACATGGTTTCACTTTTCTTATGATGAATTGATATCCATTTATTTTATATGGATTATGTTATGATGGGATGATATTTATGAAACCCATTTTATTCTTTGGGTTATGATGAATGATTTATGTTTATGTTGTGGCACACGTAAGAATGATTTAATTATGAGATGGTTGGGACCTATATATCCCTCCAATGCATCGGGTAATGATTTATATCTCATGAGATAGACATGGCTGGAATGGTATGTTAATCCGGTTCAGTGATACAGGACTGGAACAAGGAGTGAACTCGGTTCAGTAAGGGACTTTGTCCACTAAGATAGTCTTGGCAGCAATGCATTAGCTACTATGGAAATCATAGCATGTGTTTAATGTTTTTCTACAATTAGAAGTTTTATTCCCATGCAATTTTATCATTATTAATGTTCTTTTATGATCTATGCCTTATGTACTTCCATGTTTTATGTCATTGCTCATGATTTTGATGTTTAGATTTCATGCTCATCTTTTTACATTCTAATGTTAATGGATTGTTTTATGTTCTCCATGTTTAACCTTAATGAGAATTTGAGCTCAAAATTTTTATGTTTTCATTTACCCGTGATATATGTAAGAGTTTTAGGTAAAACAAAAAAGGGGAATAACTTTATGGGAGATGTTGAAGATCTTTCACCATGATTAAAAGATTTTGTTCCGAGTTTCAAAAGACACTAAACTAATACGATCTTTGGACGTCTATTTTTGTTATGTATTATGTATTCCGCATAAGTATTGTAATTTCTATGTACGTCATCTATGGGTCTTTACACACAAGAGGTAAGATAGACCTCCCAATAGTGTTTACCTTTTTCAATTTACAAGAATGCCACTTCTCATCGACTATAAAAAGGCATTCACTCATACCCTTCCTCAAACCACTCAAGACACATTAGATCATAAAATATATTAAAAAATAATATACCAACACCTCTTCCATCAACATATAATCCTAAATTTTATAATAAATAAATCTAATTAAGACCTTTTTTGAAAACCAAAAAGAGTTACTTGAAAATGAAGTAACATTCTTAAATGATTACTTTTGTGTAATTTCTCTCTAAAGACATTAAATTATTCTTACTACGTGATTATATAATAAAATAAGTATACTAAATATAATAAGGTTTTTTTATTTTATGGTTTATAACCAAACCTACACACAATTATATTAAATGTGTAATGAATTTGAAATTTTTGTGTATGGAAGACTACCACCTCATGAAATGATGTCGTTCATTTTTCATTTACTGCCTCTCACTGTTGGTAGTTATGATGTAAAAACTATTTTATATGATATTTATTTTATTTATGTTTTATTATTACTTAAATAATTGTTATATAACACATACCTTTCTACGTTCCATTTGGTGTAAATACAATAACATCGTTTGTGGACGTGTGGAATACTGCTTCCTCAAAGAGATGTGATACATCCACAAATTACATGGAATGTATTAAATATGTATTTAATTAAACATATGTGAAATATATTAACTATATATGATATTAATTACATAATTATTTTTCTTTAAATATAATTAATCATATTATTTTTTACCCTTTCAAATCACTATAATTGTTATAACGTCATTCATGGACATATGGACTACAGATTCCTCGTCGTGATGTGACTCGTTTTACATTACAAGAATTATATATATAAGTATAAATAATTAAATAACATTGTATTTATGATATAATTATTATTATGTAAAAATAAAATGTTACCTTTTTCCATGACGATCATTGAAAAATGGGAACTTTACTCATTCATACGTAAGGCCTACCTTCTCCATGATTCTAAAATTAGTTCACTTTTTATAACCCTATATCATGAACAGTTTTAAAATCGTAATTTATGTATAAATATTTTAGTTATGAAAATATTATTATTATTTATATGATTATATAGATACCCTTTTGACCATATTTCATATATGAACATTTTTTTGACACATGAACTGAATTTGGTAAAAACACATAATGTAAAATTAATTATTTAAGTAGTTTCATGAAACATTTTAATAAAATAAATATAAGAAATAAAAAATTGAAAAATGTTATGCAGAAATTAAATAATTAATATATTTTTATTATTCCAGAATATAAATACACACATGAAAAGTCAGACTCAAGGTTAGGTATTCTTGTCTCACTTTTACTTTGGTGAGGCATACATCGTAATTACCACTTATTTATTTTTTGTGGTGTATCTAATACACATATTATATTATCTCATGTATTATTTTATATTCATGGTATTTAAATGTTTCATTTTATGATTATTTCTATTATGGTTTTGATTCAGATGTTACTTGAGTTTTAAGGGGATTTCTAGTTTTACTTTCATTTATGCGATACATATACCATATTCACCACTTGTTTTTTTGGGGTATATAATACCCAGGAATTTATTTGTTGATTTCTATCCTTGAATTTATTGATCTTTACATATCCTATTTAGTGACTCTATTTAATGGGGTTCACATTTTCAGTGTTACTAAATCGGTAATGGACTTTTGTCACAATTTTGCTTCTTTGATATGTTTGTTATGTTATACACCAATCTTATTTTATAATATGGGTATTATAAGTCCCTAGGATTAAACATTACATAATATTGAGTTAACGTAACAATTTGGCATAGAATTTCTTTTCTGGTTTATATAATTATAGAATTAGTCTATAACTCTTACATTAAATCTCAAAAATTAAAAGGTAGACAATTCTACTCTATACAATTTTTTTAACAATAATAAAACTCCTAAAATAAAATAGTAATTATTTTCTTGATATAAATCTCTATGAATTTATCCTTTGTCTTACCCTTCATTATAACCTATGAAAAAAAATTCAAAAACATGGGATGATCATAAAAATATCAGTATGGGTTATAAAATACAGAAATAAAACATTAGTCCATCAATACATACAAGTCAATGAAATCATACTTTTCCCTCAAAAAACCAAATATCTTTAACATACCTCATGAAATCATTAGATTTATGAATAACACATAGAGATCATAAATAATAATGGTAACTTGTGGCATCCATAACATACTTACATTCTAGATTTCACAGATACATGAGGAGTTATGTTTGGAATACCCATCACATTATATTCCCTATATATATAATGGGAAACAATAATGAGTACCTATGTCATGTTACCCAATGAATTAGAGAGCTATCTCATGCTCACCCGCCCTCAGTTTATCATGGAACCACCCATATACATAAAAAATTCCCAACAACCATAACTTATTCATAACACATAAAAACATTACGGTTTGTTAAGGAATCCAAATATCAAATAATTTTGCAGTGGAAGAATATTCATTGTCACCACTTACGTTAAAAAGAAACATTCCCTGTGAAATTTAGTAAAATAATTTGTCAAACAAAATATTCCATTTGAAAACCTTTTAATGAAATTAAAATAAAAAGTGTATAATTATACACTGTATAAAAGAAGGTCATGTATAAACCAAAATATTCCTCAATAAAAGGATATTGAGAAGAAGTCTCATACCTTGAGTCTGAATTGTAATGTATGTTCCTTGTCCTTCCTCTTAAAACATGCGACTCCCTTTAATTTGATCCAAAAGGATTTCTCTTGAATTTCCTTCTGCCCAATTTAAGGCTTCTAAGAGGAAGATAGGGATATTGGGAGCTTATATGGGTAGAGGATGTACGAGCCAAGAGGGCATATGAGGTGTGAGAAAATGGGTAGAGGAGATGCCCTTTTATAAGAGGGTGGAGGGGAACTTTAGAAAGGTATTGAAATATTATTTTATTATAAAATTATTTTTTGTTTCAAATGGTCACAAAGTAATTTATTTCAAAGATAAGATGTTTTTAGGTCGAAAACCTATCAAACAATAGGTTTTAGACAAGTCTAGGTCCCAAATTTAACCATATATTTTATCTTTAACCCTTAGTTAACTAATTATCTCTTACCATGTATTTTTGTATTTTCATGCTATGTGGTTAATATATTTACAATAAAATTCCAATTGAACCTCAAGTGGTTTATTTAAATCATTCGGTAATAAGGTAATCACTACATCATCATTTTGTCATAAATATATTTATTTATTTGATAAATAATAATTATAAATAAAATAATATACTGTAGAAAATATTTTTAGCTTTAAAATGACTATTTATGATCCAAGATATCACTTATATTACCCTATATAAATAAAATTTAGTAAAATATACATATTTAAGTAACATTTTTCATTACTTTTAGTTCATTCTTAAAAAATGTCATTATCACTCCCAAGTGGATCTATGGGATCCCAAGATTGAACCATGGATGCCCATGGACGGGAATATCTAATAAAATAGGATTAGAACATGTGTTAGTGTTGTTTAATATTATTATACTATTAATTTTTTACCTGTATTTAGCCGATTTACCCTTTAACCATGGTAAATAAAATAATTACTAAAGTTACTATTCATAATGTCTAAAACTAAAAAGGTTCCTATTCACATAATTTTGACCTTATGATTCCAAATATGGAATCCATTTTTCTAAATTCAAAACACAGTATATTCTGGAATTAATTTAAAATTAATTCTTGTTGTCGAAACCAAAAAGTGGGTTTTTAAGAAGTAATAACTATCAAAAAAATTTACATGTATTTATGTCCAATTTAAAAGTGAAATTTGTTCCAATGACCAAAATTTTATTAAATAGTAATAATATAATCTAATTATACTTTAAAACAAATTAAAAGTACAAAACTATTTAAATAAATTATATAAAAAGGCAATTTTGACTTAAAATGTGGTATTTTTCACTATTCCTTAAAAAATGAACTGTATCATAAAATTATCGAAAAATTTATCCAAAGTAAATTTTGATGTCTCGATTCTATAGAAGAAGTTTATTTTTTAAAATTGAACATAAAAAAGTGACAACAAATAAATTTAAAAAAGGTTATCCATCAAAAGGTGGTAAAATTAGCATTTAAAAATATTAGAGTATTTCCTGATTAAAATCTGATTCATTCTTATATTTCACCGCTAAAATTTATCCGATAAATGTAAAGACAATTAATAAAAATGTATAATAATTTTATAGTTAGCCTTTTTCATTCTCACCAACACAACAGTTAGGATCTAACTTCCTTTTAAAATAATATTATTATTATATTATTTTTCAGTAAAACTCAATGTTTTGTAACACCCCAAGATTTTATGGTACGTTATTTCTTCAAAGTAATTCAATAACATGCACTACACACAACACCGAGTTTTAGCGCACCATGAATTACCAAACTAGTCGTTCAAAAGTAGTTATCAATAGTATTAACTGAATTTTGAACTTTATATAATCCTTATAATTTTAGAATAAATATTACGAGTTTCCTAGACATAAAGTAAGAACAAATAAATTTTTTTCAGATAAAAGAAGTATTTTTCAAAAAATACAATGTTAACACCTTTTAATGGAAAATCCTTTTTAAATCCAATATTTAAACTTTTAGATATTCAATTTTACAAAATAAACTTCTTCTTTAGAATCGGGACATAAGAATTTAGTTTCAATAAATTTTTGGTGTTTTTTTGATAACATTCGTATTTTGGTGAATAGTGAAAAAATACTATATTTTAACTAAAAAACATTTTTAATAAAAATATTTTATAGTGTTAAATTATAAATTTTAATGGTTTTTAAGTATAAATAGATTATATTTTTACCATTTAATCCAATTCTGGTCATTGTATGTAATTTCAATTTTAAATTAGACATAAACAAGTGTCAAACTTTTGATAGTTATTATTTCTTAAAAATACACCTTTTGGTTTTGACAGTGGGAATTAATTTTAAATTAATAAATTAAACTCATCTGTTTTTTATTTGGTAAAATATACTTCATTTTTGAATTTGTAAAATCAAAATTAGCTTTGGTTGAATTTTCGTTATTTTTCTGAAAACTTTCATTTTTTGTTGAATAGTGAAAAACACTAAGTTATAGATTAAACCTGAATTTTTATTTAAATAATTATTTATTTTATTAAAATATATTTTAGGTCAAAATAAATACATAATACCTATATATGTTCTGTGTAATTAATTGGAGTCATTTTATATAAATATTAGATATATAAAAAAATTTATTGAAATTTTCACCGTATTTTACTCATCTCCTAGGAGAATTTTCAAATTCATATAAAACATAATTTTACTACTTCTGTGAGTGGAAATTAGAAAATAAGAGAGTCACAGTTAATATCATGTAGTGAAATTCAGTTCAAAAAGATGGAAATAATTTTTGGTGAACAATACATTTTTACTTTTAATTGCCACGGTTAAAAGTAAATTGGGTAATTAAGGGTAAAAATGATGTCATTATTACCCTAACACATGTCTTAATTCTATTGGATAAGTTTAATTCTACCAAAAACAACCTTATAATAATAAATTAACTTCTTTGGTCCACTTGAATTAGATTAGGACATTTATTATTATTTAATTCAAAGACGAGTTAAAAGTGTTAAATTCATTGTTTAATAACTAAAACATTTTTAATATAGGGATAAACATAATATAAATTATACTATAAATATTCATTATAAAGATAAAAATATTTCCTACATAATTGTTTTTTATTTATAATTTTTATAGATTAAATAATTAAATTTATTAATGATACAATGATGATGCAGTAATTACCTTATTAATGAAAGAATCAAATTAATGGTATTATAAATATTAAAATAAAAATAATTTAACAGTTTTTATGACATCCACGAGTTGTATAGTTGAATAGTAAATGTTATGGGTGATTCAATGTATCTTGTTCTAAGTAATCAAGTTGTGATGACTTTCAAAAAAACAAAATACCAAATAGTGTCAAAATTGACATAAATTAATATTTAAAACAAATACTATATTATTGGTTGATATAATATTCCTAAAAATGTAAGGTTCTGCCAAAGATCTTTAATAATATTATATATACCATTAATGATCTACTTAAGGTTCTCTTGGAAGTATATATTATGTTTATTAACCATATAGAGTAAGAATACAAGAAGACACGGTAAAAGTTAAACTATTTAACTAAGAGTCAAAACTAAAAGATAAGGTTAAAATGGTAACATAACTTGTCTAAAATCTATTGGTTGAGAATATTTCGACCCATAACCACCTAAGTCTCGAAATAAATTCATTTGGAGCCATTATAAATAGAATATAAATTTTCTATAAAATAAGAATTTAAGTTTTTCCTAAAGATCCCCTCCTCCCCCTTATAAAATGACATCACTTCTAACCAATTATTTATACCTTAAAATCCTTTTGGTTCGGCAAAACCCTACCCAAATATCCTCCCAAATTCTCTCACTTCAACCTAGAGGACTTACTTTGATCTGAAATCCAACCTATGGATCCCTTTTGATCAAATCAAAAGGAAGAACCCGAAGAAGAGGTAATGATTTCACCACCCTCTTTCAAGTTCCTTTCTTCTTCCACTTCCTTTTTCTTTGTAGTTTCCATTATAAAATAATAAATCCAGTATATTCTATATACATTGATGTTTTTATAATTATGGTACAACTAAATTCATTATTCTATCTATAACGACCCATACATTACATATATTGTTATTACTTTAGAATTGAAGCATACTTATTACAACATATAACAAAACCATGGTAGAACCGTATAGGTATAGTGTCTTTAGAAACTGGGAAACATAAATAACTGGTTCAAAAATCATCTACATTGTCTCCCATTTATTTCATCATATCTAGAGTCCCATTTGGAATATCCTACTTAATAACCATCTTCCTGACCTGGGGAAAGAAAACATACAAAAGGGTGAGCTCGAATTCTCAGTAACGGTAAAAACAATAAATATCAATCATATTCATAATATCATAACATTTGGGAAATATTAAACTAAAAAAGAGATCATAATTTCATAACATGGGATAAATCAATAATCATCACATAAAACATGAAAATTTGTGGAATACACACATAATCATAGAGAATAATTTCTTATTAGTCAAGACTCATTGCCAAGACTATCTTAGCGGACAAAGTCCATTTCTAAACCGAGTTCACTCCTTGTTCCAATCCTGTATCACAGAAACGGTTTAACTTTCCATTCCAGCCATGTCTATCTCATGAGATATAAATCTTTAACCAATGAATTGGAGGGAGATATATGTCTCACCCATCTCATAATGAAACCATTCTTATGTGTTCCATAAAATCATAAATCATACATCATAACATAACCCATGTAATAAAAATGGTATTTTTAAACCTCATGCCAATATAACATAATCCATATAAGATAAAACGAATTCATAAAAATAATTCCATCATAACATAAACAAATATATGTAAAAAATAGGGATAGAAACATAACGCTATATTATCTTATATGGAAAATAATTTTAATAAAACGTTTGAACTCCATTCTTGAGGAAAATATTCTTTTTACTTCAAAAACATTTTTCCTTTCTTAACATGTCATAAAAGTTTAAACTAAAACAAGTTAATTAAAAATAAAATTGGAAAATTGTAAAGTAATTTTCATGGAAATAATGTTCTAAAACCCCATTAATGCCGTATAAGTTAAAAAAACATTCTTCTCGTACTTCGGCCCGAAAAGTCAAAAAGTACCTCGTATGAAAAATGAAAAAAGATTCCTTTCATATCTTTTACTAAAAACTCACCGAAGGGTAAAATTAGATTTAAAAAATTGTAGGAGGATAGAAATAATATTACATATTAACAAAACATGGATGTGGATGATAAATATGCCCCAGTAAATTCTGAAGTATAAACAATCTCGGATAAAAATGAGATTGCGAGATTTTCCCTTAACTTAGGTCTGATTTTCTTCGTAAATGTCCGAACCTTTTGTATAATGATTTAAATAATTTCATTGACTTATTCCAGAATCATAATTACTGTTATGATATCATATATGGTCATATTCTTAGCTTCTTATTAGTAATATTTCATTGCTACTTGTTATTCAGGTGTTTATTACTTTTTGTTCTTATGCATGTTTTGTCGAATAAATTCATATTCTTGTTTTTAGGTTATAGATACCTCATTTCCAGAATTGTATTAGTGTAATATATATCATATTTATTCATTCAATTCATTTATATAATCATTATGCAATGAAGATCATGTAGAACGAGTCACATCACATCATTGATACGGTATTCCGTACGTACGCACGAGCGATGATATCGTTCCCATAATCGTGGAATTTTATTGGAGTGTATTTATACAATTTAATAATCAATATCACTTTAAAATAATCATATACAGTTATTCTCTACACCATTATACCCATACAAGTAAGGTGGTGGTATAAAACAGATTACACCACGGCGTGGAGACGGTATTCTGTATGTACGCACGCGCGGTGATTTTGTTTTCCATAGGATGGATGGTGAAATAAGGTTGTTTCATATTTATAATAACATATCATTATATGAGTGATACTGATGTTATTACTTCATAATGAAATAACTAATGAAGAAGAAGTAGAAGAAGTAGAAGAAGAAATAAAGTTGAAAGAATCTTTAACGGACATTACCTCTTCTTTGAAGCGCCTCTTCTTAACCTACTCTTTGGGCACTAAAGATGGTCTTTGAAGAAGACCAGAACCTCTAAGATTTTTCTATAGATGTGGAGAGGATAAATTTGTAGGGTTTGGAGGAGCATGAAATCTCAAAGTGGTGTGAGGAAGAGAGGTAGGAGGTGCCCTTTTATAAGGGAGGAGAGGGGAAACTTTGGAAAAACTAAAAATATAATTTTATTATAAAGTCATATTAGGTTTTTAATAGATCCAAATTGATTTATTTTGAAGCTAAGGTGGGTATGGGTTTAAATACTCTCATACAATAGAATTTAGAAAAGTTTAGGTTTCTATTTTAACCTTATCATTTAGATTTAACTTTCAGATAGATAATTTAACTTCTACTGTATCTTCTTGCTTTCTTACACTATAAGGTTAATAAACTTACTATAACAAGCCAAAAGAACCCCAAGTTGTTTATTATTAATATATATAACCTTATCTAAGTCATGTGGACGAACCATAGATTTTTAGGAATAAAATAACAATTAATAATATAATATTTGTTTTGATAACTATTTTATGTCAATTTTGACACTATTTGGTAATTTATTTTTTTGAAAATCATATCAAAAAAATTAGTTCGAAAACAGTTAATTAAATAAATAATAACATGTCATATTAACCTATAAAATTATTGTAATTCATAAAAACTCTCAAATTACATTTATTTTAGTATTTTGAACATCAATTATGTTAATATTTCATTAATAATATAATTACTGCATCATCATTATGTCATAAATAAATTAAATTATTTAATGTATAAAAATTATAAATATACTAAAATTTTTTATTAAATCTTCTTATCTTCCTAATGAATATTTATAGTCGAATTTAATTTATGTATAACCCTATATTAAAAAAAATTAGATATTAAACTTTGATTTTAACTATTTTAACTATTCTTTAAGTGAAATAATATTAAATGTCCTAATATAACCCAAGTGGGTCTAAATGGTCATATTTTATTCCTAAGGATCTCTTTTGTAGAATTACACTTATCCAATAGATTTAGGACTTGTGTTAGGGTAATAATAATATCATTTTTACCCTTAATTACCCTATTTACTTTTAACCGTGGTAAAAAAAAGTAAAAAGCTACTATTCACCAAAAATTAGTTTCATCTCATTGAACCACATTTTAGTCCTTGATATTAACTGTGTTTCTAGTATTTTCGAAATTACACTCACAGAAGCGGTAAAATTATGTTTTATGTGAATTTTCAAATTCTCCTAAGAGGTGGGTAAAAGACGGTGAAATGTTCAATAAAATTTTTATATATCTAAAATTATTATAAAATGACTCCAATGAATTAATTTGAACTTATATAGGTATTATGTATCAATTTTCACATAAAATAAATTTAAATAAAATAAATAATTATTTAAATAAAAAGTCCGTTTTTGAATAGTGACCTAGTGTTTTCACTATTCATCAAAAATTGAATGTTTTCAGAAAAATACCAAAATTTCACCGTAGGCTAATTTCGATTTTCCGAATCCAAAAATGAAGTGAATTTTGAAAGATGAAATTTAAAAAAATTCAAAAAGTGGTTAATATTATTCATAACGGCTAGTTTTAATAATATTTTAATAGCATATCGTTGTTTAGTAAAACTCAGTATTGCGTACGACGCAAGCTATTGAGGATGGTCGCGATTGCGTGTAAAGAAATACAAGATAGTGTTGTGTGTAGTAAAAGATTATTTTGGTGATTATATAACATAAAAAAACATTTCTCATAAAAATCTCGGGTGTTACACTATCCACCCTCTGAATGACATGTCACCATACGTGCGTACGTACGACTTACCCTCTCCACGTTGTGGTGTAATTGTTATTCAATAAATTATTATTTGGATGGGTATAATAATGATGTTTATTTGATGTAAATAATAAATATAAAAAGATATGTATTCTGTATTTATGATATAACATCCAATTATACAATATTTTAATATCAAAAGAATGATATTTTCGCTTGTGCGTGTGTACGGATTACCGTCTCCACGACGCGATGAGATTCATTTACAAGTTCACCATTCATCAACGATTATAAAAATATATATTACTATTAATTATATAATATATGACATAATAATGCTACTGGAGATATATGTATTTATATATAAAATCATTTATGTACTTACATTTATCTTATTCACTTACTTCCGTTCAATACTGTATGAAAATGGAAACAACGTTTATGCGTACGTACGGACTACCGTCTCCATAAACGGTGTTTTAGATTTCATATATATTTCTATTATACACATTTAAATTCTAAATATATATGATATATAGATCATGTTTTATATTATAAAATTATTTAAATCAAGATCTAAGTGATACAATCAAGAGTAACAAGTTAAAACACGTGCGATAAAGAAAGCGATTATTACCCGAAATATTAATATAACATGGAAATTATTTTTAAATGGGTAGTATAAAATCATAAATGAATAATGTATGATATTATAAATATTAATATGGTTCTGTTATAATTTAATAACATACTATAGTCTTCATATTGGAGGTTAAATGTATCCTCGACTAAAGGAAAGTGCAAGGTAAGGGGTTTTTATCTCAATCCTTATTCCAGTGAGATTCGTGCCATATTGCCACTATTACCTTTTGTGTGGTGTATGTACTGCCCATAATTGTATTATTTGCATAATACAATTTAATTTTTTGTGTATTTACATATTCATTCTATGATACCTCTTTCATGGGATGTATGTTTCGTAGGTTACCAAATTGGTAAGCGTTAATTTCACAATCTCTTTATTATCCGAGGTTGTTTTTACGTAAGTATCTAATGGGACATATTTATTTTCCATGTCCATGTTTCATGAAAGAGTTTTCAAAGGGATTGTTTTAAGTAACTTTTTTTTACAAAAACATCATTTCAAATGTTTTAAATATTTATTCTTCTAAATCTTTCTCATTAATGTCCATGTCTTCGAAATGGGTTTTAAGGATTTATTTATATGGACATTAATTTTTTTAAAATGTTAACTCCGTTCAAAAGTTTCAATGTGGTATGGGAAACTTTGATTCAAAAATGTCTTTAAATGTATTCCTTTCTAAATTGTGTGACTTTTAAATGTTTTCATTAAAAAGGGATATTTCTCTCAGAGAGTTTTACAAATCATTTCCATTTATGTCAACATCCTTTGATGGATTTTAAACTTGTTTGGAGATGATTTATTATGATACAAATCTTCCATATTGTATTGAATGTTTTGTGATATATTTGAGTATGGATGTGTTATTTTTATACCATTCATGGTTTAGGGATAAATTATTGACATTTTGTATGATAGTTTTAATACGAATGTTTATGTTATGTTTAAACCTTTTAATATGAGGAATGCATTGGACAAAGTAAGTGACGGGTGGAGCCCGCTATATCTCCTCGATGCATCGGTAGGTCTCATGAGAAAAACTAGTGTCTTGGCAAGAGCTCTTGAAAAAATATTATTTGTAGTCTTGGAAGAAGGCCTTGACTATGTGGTTATGATAGTCTGGAATTATACATTCCATCATTATGAAAGTGGTTAGTGATATTGCATGTGATTATTCGACCAGTATAATATCTATGTGAATAAGTAAATGGAATTATTTCATTTTATTTTTTTCTATATTATGTTAAAGTTCAAGTTTAAAAAGATTTTGTTTTAGTTATACATAGCCTTAAATGTTTATACTTATTTATTAATGTTCATGTTGTATTGTTATTCTTTTTGAGCATATGATCTCACCAATTTCAATGTTTTATTTTTCCCAGGATTCCAAGAAGTGTATTGTGATTGATATGCAGTGTTATGCCAATGGAATAATGACGTTCATAAAATATTATTTATGTTGTTTTGTATGTTATAAAGTGTAATTTAACATTCTTGTATGTAATCTATTTTCCAAGACTGCTAAACTGATCGGTCCTCTGGGACATGATTTCTTGTAATCATGCCAATGTATTAAAATAATGCACTGACTATGGGTAACTGGGGTCAGGGCATTATAGTTGGTATCAGATGATGTTTAGAAATAACCTTGATAATTATATTTATATAAAATTTGATTAGATCACATTATGGTAAGATAGAGTTTGAAGATTAGTATAGAAGAACATCATAGATTTTTTGTAATGTAAATATTTTGTGAGTTTTCCAAGAAAATACATCCCTATCTGGATATGACCAGGTAGAGATGGCTCTGGCACAGATGTACCTAGGGGTAAAACTCGAAAACACTGGTTTTATCTAGACTCAAACGGGAACTGGTGCACGACAACGGTCCTTTCTACACTCTTAGTTACGACACTCTCGTGGGATATACTTAGAAAAAATTCTCATTTTCTTTACAAACCACTATGAATCGTTTATGAGTATATACCTCCTTAAAGAAAACATTTTTGTGATTATGGATTATATCCATAAACTATTCAATTTACTTAAGGTATTTTAAATGCTTCGAATTATGAATTGTGATTCATAAACCAACCTAGTGTATGCCATTGTATAGAAATGGCACCCAGTAGAAGGAATGTGAACTCCAGTAATACGTATGATCCAAAGAGTAAGAAAGATCATATCTTTCACAATATTAAGCTAACATTTAAAAAAGAAATAGTCTCCCATGTATTCTCATCATATTAATAAATAGTATCATGTATTAATAAGATCAGTAAATAATTCTCTGAATCCTATGGCTTTAAAGGGAAGCCAGAGAAGAAAAGGATGGTAGAAAGAAAGATGGACAAAGGGAACAAGGGAATGATGGATTTTCCAATATGTGATAAATGTGGAATGAATCACCTTGGTAAATTATTGAAGTGAATGGGAGTTTTTTATAAGTGTGGAGAAAAAGGAGACCATGTACATGATTTCAAGGGTAAGAAAAAGTTTTCAAATGTAAAATGCTTCATCTGTAAGGCATTGAGACACTACGCAAATCAATGTCCTAGCCATCCGAGTATAACGCAAATGATGCTATTGGATAATAATAAAGTTATGATACTACCAAATATGAGGAGGAATGATTAGAGTTATTATGTTTTCATTAGATAATTAGGTCATTTGAGTGTTGTATCAACAATGTACTAGTTATAATAATTATGGAGTTTATAAGGATTGTACTACAGTACTATTTCATTTAGGACTTGAGATTGTGTGGAACCAAGAAAAGTGACTCAATAGCAGGTTAAATTTTTGGAAAATATATGGTTAAGAGAAAGATAAACCATAATATGGTTCTGATATCGAGGTAGTGATTTTGGAATAATACATGATTGATTTGGATAAATTATATTGGATATTCTTGACTACCTTGAAACTGATTAATGATGTGTATATTCCATCATTGTTGGAGTTTGCAAAATTTCTGGATAGAAGGAGTCTATCTAGTATTCTATAAGTAATAAGGGATCATGAATGTAATCAATAAGGTTTTATGGTAATTCAGGATGTTACCATGTTTTAAAGGAATACATGTTGAAGGTGTTCACATGTTATTATGTGGCAAAAATGATATCCGTTGTGTTTAAATTCCTTGTAAATTTTGGACTATGAGTTTGGATGGAAGTATTTTGGATAATTCTAATTGTTTTAATGGATTATGGATACAATTGTTAAGGTAATTTTTAGATTTTCATAAAAAGGGAAACCCATATGTCAGGCGACAACCAATCGCGTCCGGCAAGGCCGTGAGACTTGAACCCGCAATTGAAGGGAGGCAAGGGTGTATCACCAATCATTGAACCACGTGATATCCTGAAATGAATAATGTAGATTTTTTAAAGGGTCTGATATGTGAATTATAAATTCATTATTTTTGAAACCCTAGACTATTAGGATAAATAGAATATAAAAATATATATATGAAATCTTTTAAAGTGAAAGATGAGTTTCTGGTAGGATGAAACTCTACTTGTCATTTATATATATACACACACAAAAATATATATATATATATATATATATTTCCCTCTTATTTAATGGATAAATAAATTCTTAAACTTTATGGTAGGGATCTTAAAACCAAATTTTTTTATCCTAATACCTTACGTTTGGTTGAACTGATGTTATTTTAAATCATTATAGAGTGGTGGATTTGAGGCCCACAATTCTACAATTTTTTGTGATTGATGACCTCAATCACTCCCTATAAATATTTACTTTTTTCCTCTAATTATGTGTCTCTAATTTCCACCAATGTTATCCTAATAGAGATCTCATTTTGGTGGTGACTTTTTCATTCCTCCTTTCCTCTTATTAAGACTAAATTTTATTAACCCAATTTTCGATGTGGGTTTTCCCACAAAGGTATTTTCTATTTTCACCCTTTTATTTTCGAAGAACAATTACAAATTGTGAGGACTCAACTTATTGAAATAGGGAAGAATGTAACACCCCAATATTTCATAGTACGTTATTTCTTTAAAGTAATTCAATAACATGTACTACATGAAAAACCGAGTTTTAGCACACCATGACTTACCAAACTAGTCGTTCAAAAGTGGTTATCAATAATATTCATGGAAATTTGGACTTTTTACAACCCTAATAATTTTATAATCAATATTACGAGTTTCTTAGACATAATGTATGAACAAATACATTTTTTCTGATAAAAGAAGTATTTTCCAAAAAAAATGCAATTTTACCACCTTTTAATAGAGAATCCTTTTTTAATCTAGTATATGAAACTTTTATATATTCAATTTTACAAAATAAACTTCTTCTTTAGAATCGGGACATAAGAATATAGTTTCAATAAAATTTTGGTGTTTTTCTGATAATTTCATATTTGGTTGAATAGTGAAAAAAACTATATTTTAACTAAAAACAACTTTTTTAATAAAAATATTTTATAGTGTTAAATTATACATTTTAATGGTTTTGAAGTATAAATACATTATATTTTTACCATTTAATCCAATGCGAGTCATTGTATGTAATTTCAATTTGAAATTGGACATAAACAAGTGTCAAACTTTTGATAGTTATTATTTTTTTAAAATACGCCTTTTGGTTTTGACAGTGGGAATTAATTTTAAATTAATAAATGAAACTTATATGTTTTGAATTTGGTAAAATAGAATTCATTTTTGAATTCGGAGTATTTAAATTATCTTAGGGTGATTTTTCGGTATTTTTTTGAAAACTTTCAATTTTTGATGAATTAAGAAAAACACTGAGTTATAGATTGAAACCGAATTTTTATTTAAATAATTATTTATTTTTTAAAATATATTTTTGGTAAAAATAGATACCTAAAACATATATAAGTTCAATTTAATTCATTGGAGTCATTTTGTATTTATTTTAGATATATAAAAATTTTATTGAACTTTTCACCGTCTTTTACCCACTCCTAGAAGAATTTTCAAATTCATATAAAACTTAATTTTACCGCTTCTGTGAGTGGAATTTAGAAAATTCGAGAGACACGGTTAATATCAAGGAGTAAAATTTGTTTCAATAAGATGAAAATAATCTTTGGTGAATAGTAACTTTTTACTTTTATTTACCATAGTTAAAATTAAATAGGTTAATTAAAGGTAAAAATGATGTCATTATTACCCTAACACATGTCTTAATTCTATTGGTTAAGTTTAATTCGACCAAAAACAACCTTATAATAAAATATGGACCTCTTTGGTACCCTTTAATTATATTAGGATATTTATTATTATTTAATTCAAAGAAGAGTTAAAAGTGTTAAATTCAACCTTTAATAACTAAAACATTTTTAAAATAGGGATAAACATAATATAAATTCAACTATAAATATTAATTATAAAGATAAAAATATTTTCACAAAAATGGTATTTTATTTGTAATTTTTAGAGATTAAATAATTGAATTTATTAATGATACAATGATGATGCAGAAATTACCTTATTAATGAAAGAATCAAGTAAATAGTATTCTAAATATTAAAATAAATATAAATATAAATTTTTTATGACATCCAAGAATTTTATATGTGAATAGGAAATGTTAGGGATGATTATATGTATCTTGTTTTATGTAATCAAGGTGTGATGACTTTCAAAAAAACAAAATAAGAAATAGTGTCAAAATTGACATAAATTAATATTGAGAACAAATACTATATTATTGGTTGATATAATATTCCTAAAAATGTAAGGTTCGACCAAAGAGCTTAAATAATATTATATATGTCATTAATGTTCCACTAGAGGTTATCTTGGAAGTTTATATTATGTTTATCAACCATATAGATTAAGAATACAAGAAAACACGGTAAAAGTTAAACTATTTAACTAGGAGTTAAATCTAAAAGATAAAGTTAAAATGGAAACCTAAACTTGCCTAAAATATATTGGTTGAGAATATTTCAACCCATAACCACCTAAGTCTCGAAATAAATTCATTTGGAGCCTTAATAAACCGAATATAAATTTGTTATAAAATAATAGTATAAGTTTTTTCTAAAGAACCCCTCCTCCTTCTTATAGAAGTACATCACTTATAACCAATTATTCATACCTTAAAAGTCTTTTGATTCGGAAAACCTCTGGAAAAATATCCTCCCAACTTCCCTCACTTCAATCTAGATGCCTTAGTTTGATCATAAATCCAGCCTTAGAAGCCCTTTTGATCAAATCAAAAGGAAGAACTCGAAGAAGAGGTAATGATTTCACCACCCTCTTTCAAGTTTCTTTTTTCTTCCACTTCCTTTTTCTTTGTTGTTTCTATTCTAAAATAATAAATACGATATAATATGTATACTGTGATGTTATTATAAAAATGGTACAACCAAATTCATTATTCTATCCACCCTTTGAATGACGTGTCACCATACATGCGTACGTACGGCTTACCGTCTCCACGTTGTGGTGTAATTGTTGTTCAATACATTATTATTTGGATGTGATCATAATGATGTGTATTTGATATAAACAATAAATATAACATGATAATGATTCTGTATTTATTATATAAAATCCAATTATATATTATTTTAATATCAAAAGAAAGATATTTTCGCTCGTGCGTACATACAGATTACCGTCTCCATGACGCGATGATATTCATTTCCAAGTTCAACATTCATCAACGATTATAAAAATATATATTACTATTAATTATGTAATATATGACATAATAATGCTACTGGAGATATATGTATTTATATATATAAGAATTTATGTACTTACATATATCTTATTCACTTACTTCCATTCAACACTGTATGAAAACAGAAACAACGTTTATGCCTACGTACTAACTACCATCTTCATAAACGGTGTTTTACATTTCATATATATGTCTATTATACATATTTATATTCTAAATATATATGATATATAGATCATGTTTTATATTTTGTATGTATTTAAATCATGATCTAAGTGATACAATCAAGAGTAACAAGTTAAAACACAAACGATAATGAAATCGATTATTACCCGAAATATTAATATAACATGAAAATTATTATTAAATGGGTAGTATAAAGTCATAAATGAATAATGTATGATATTACAAATATTAATATGGTTCTGGTATAATTTAATAACATACTATAGTCTTTATATATGAGGTTAAAGGTATCCTCGAAAAAGGTAAAGTGCAAGGTAAGGGGTTTTCTTCCCAATCATTATTCCCATGAGATTCGTTCCATATTGCCACTATTACCTTTTGTGTGGTGTATGTACTTCCCATAGTTGTATTATTTGTGTAATACACTTTAATATATGTGTATTTACATATTTATTGTATGATACCTCTTTCATGGGATGTATGTTTTGTAGGTTACCAAATTGATAAGGGTTAATTTCACAATATCTTTATTATCCGAGGTTGTTTTTACGTAAGTATCTAATGGGACATATTTATTATCCATGTCCATGTTTCATGAAAGTGTTTTGAAAGGGATTATTTTAAGGAACTTTTTTTACAAAAACATCATTTCAAATGTTTTAAATATTTATTCTTCTAAATCTTTCTCATTAATGTCCATGTCTTCAAAATGGGTTTTAAGGATTTATTTATATGGACATGAATGTTTTTAAAATGTTAATTCCTTTAAAAAGTTTAAAAGTGGTATGGGACACTTTGATTCAAAAATTTCATTAAATGTATTCCTTTCTAAATTGTGTGACTTTTAAATGTTTTCATTAAAAAGGGATATTTCTCTCAAAGTGTTTTACAAATCATTTTCATCTATGCCAACATCCTTTGATGGATTTTAAACTTGTTTGAAGAATATTTATTATGATAAAAATATTCCATATTTTATTGAAGGTTATGTGATATATTTGACTACAGATGTGTTATTTTTATACCATTCATGGTTTAGGGATAAATTATTGGCATTTTTTATGCTAGTTTTAATACGGATGCTTATGTTATGTTTAAACCTTTTAATATGAGGAATGCATTGAACATAGTAAGTGACTGGTAGAGCCCGCTATAGCTCCTTGATGCATAGGTAGGTATCATGAGAAAAACTACTGTCTTGGAATGAGGTCATGACAAAACCTTATTTTTAGTCTTGGAACGAGGCCTTGACTATGTGGTTATGATAGTCTAGCATTATGCATTCCATCATTGTGAAAGTGGTTAGTGATATTGCATGTGATTATTTGACTAGTAGAATATCCATGTGAATAAGTAAATGGGATTACTTCAATTTATTTTTTTCCATATTATGTTGAAATCAATTTTAAAAGGCTTTTGTTTTAGTTATACATTGCCTTAAATGTTTATGCTTATTTATGAATGTTTCCGTTGTATTGTTATCCTTACTAAGCATCTGAGCACACCCCTTTCTATGTTTTATTTTTCATAGGATTCCAGGAATTGTGTTGTGATTGATATGGAGAGTTAAGCCAAGGGAATAATGGCGTTCATAAAGGATTATATTTGTTTTTTTGTATGTTATAAAGTGTAATGTAACATTCTTGTATGTAATCTATTTTCCATGTATGCTAAACCGATCGGTCCTTTCAGACTTGATTTCTGGTAATCATTCCAATGTATTAAAATAATGCACCAACTCTAGGTTACTGGGGTCGGGGCGTTATATGTTTTGTGCAACATAAGATTTCAAAGAAACCATTTGTTGTGTGTTCTGTGTGATATCGAACAAATCATCATATTTAATGTAAAAATAACATCTTATTCAAATATATAAATATGAATTAAATGGTATTATTCTATGAATACTAGGGTTGTTACATGTATAATTATCCGTTGACATGATATACCACTAATATCCTTATTCTCAGGATATTATATGTTTGTTTATTGTTATTCCATCATGGGGATTATGATTCAAATGTTTCAAAGTGGTATGGGATGTTTTCGAATGTTTAAATATTATTTTCATAATGAGTGGTTTTAAAGAACATTTAATGGTATTTACATTCATCAATGTCAAAAAACCTTATTGTTACTTATCCTCCACTAGGGATATTTTTTTATTGATACCATCCTCATTATTTCATTAGATGAACTATTATTGTTTCAAAGAGATTTTTATGAAACCCATTTTCTTTCCATGAGTTATTTAGGTTTCAAATATATTTTTATTGAACTATTTTATTTTCTATGGGTTAATCAAGTTATGAAAGGGGTTATTAGCCTCTCTAATGATTTTATGAAAGATTTTAAGTGTGATTATTTTGAAATGGTAATTGGAAATTTTATGGGTGGTTAAATGATAAAACCATATTGGTTGGTAATGTGATAGACCAAGGATGGGTGGGTCTATAATATCCCTACAATGCATCGGGTTTGGAAGTTAGATGTATGGCTATTTAATTTATATTAGTGACATGAATGGAATTTGATTCTATGGTTTCTACAATCATAATTGTGAAATGAAAATAATTTCCCAAGTATATACTTATTTTATTTAAGCTTTCTATAGGTTTATAATGTTTCTAATGATAGAGATTAATATCACATGGATCATGATAATTGATTCTGATGACTCATTAATTTTCCATGTCTTCTTATTTTATGATACATGTATTGATGGGTAAGAGTACTTTTATGATTCTCTCATGAACATTGATAATTTCATCATACCCTTATGCACTTTTATAATTATTTATGAAATTTAATTTTTAAAATTTATTATTACCCTTACTCATGGTTTTAGCTCATTGTTATTATTTTTCTGTTTCCCCAGGTTATAAATAATGAATTTTAATGATTTATGACTATAAATAATTTCACAAGGATGAAATTGATGACCTGTTGTGAAATATGAAAAATTGGTTAAATTGGATAAATGTTCTTTTGACAACTTATGAGTCCGAGTTTATATGAGTTGTTTATGTATCATTTTGTCCTAATTATCTAAAACTATAAAACTAAATGGTCCTCTTGTATATAAGTGATCAAAGTTTTCCTTTTTACGTTGTAAAGATTTGATACAAGAATTTGGGTCAGAATTATCAGCATCGTAGCTGAAAATGTAATGTTATGGATTTTGACATATGATTTGAGCGTGAATGTATTGGGATGTTATAGTTGGTGTTAAATGTCAGTTTAGATAACTTTCAATATTATGGTGTTTTTATTGGAGGATATCTTAAGTGTTATTTATATCATCATAGTTCTAAAATTTTGAGGATGATCATAAGTCCAAATTATTAGACACCCAATTGAGTTTTAAGCAATGAGATCTTAAAGTTATTATTGTAGATGCTTTTCGGGATGAGTTGTTTTTAAACCATATGATCAAAATGAGATGTTTTATTGATAAATTAGTTTTCATGTTTAAATAAGAAATCAAAAACCCATATTATTGGTGACAAATTGTAGCATTTGATAAGGTAGTGGGGCTTGAACCCATGATTGAAGGTCGATAAGGGTTTTTCACACTACCACTAGCCTATATGAATATATAGTATTTTATTTAAGGAACAGTGGTGGATTTATCTTGGAATAATAAATGATCAAATCCTTCTAATCTTTAGGTTTCAAACTTAGTCAGGAAATGATTGATGAATTTTAATGATAGTTATTTATGGAATAATTTAGATAGAAATTTGTGTATTATTTTTTAATTTTGAAGATTAGTGAATCATTTGAAGGATTACACATTTTTGGAATTATCTTATCATATTATAACCCTTTTTTTAGGTTCATGAATAATGATAGGTGTAATAGCTTGAATATATCTTTTTTTGTTGTTTAGTCTTTAAAATTTGAGTTTGGTTCTTAGTGATTGAAAAATACATCTATAATACTCTTCATTTGAAGAAGAGATGATATTTTTTGGAAATTTACTAAAGGATTAATCTCTACTCATCATTTTTTTATATTTCCTTGTTATCTTATTATGGATGGTGAAGGAATCCTTCAACTCTTGGAAAAGAAAATTGAAATAATATTTCATGATATTACCAACTTTTTTAGTGATATCAATGACTTATTCCCCACAAATTAGGCTTATGTTTTTTTCATTATTAAATTCATCTTGACCATGTTCTCAATCACTCTCTATTAGTCCTTGGGAATTGGTTTTTTCTTCCAAATTAATCTACTAATTTCCCGAAAATGTTCTCCCAATGTTGAATACTAGTTATGCTTGACATTCAGTGATTTTATGTTTCCCACATTCCCTTTTTAAGAGGATATTTTATTAACCCTTTGTACTATGTGGTATAAAATAAATTAATTCTATAAATGTGTATCATTTAATAATCAAGACTAATTTCAACGGAAAATTCATTTGAAGGGTGGTGGGATGTAACACCCAGAGAATTTAACAGATATCTACTTTTAAATTAATTTAAATTATTTGATAGCTTGTGTTACATGAAATGAATATTTTATATTTCATTTTATGAAACACCATGTTTATATTTTATTTCATGAAACATAGATTTCCTTTTATGACTTGTATTACACACAAATTCAAGTCTTACCAAACAATAATATACAGTTGATATTATAATTTAATATAGAATTTATCACCTACCCATTATATTTGTGGGTGCGAATAAAAATAAATATATTACACAAGTTTGTAATTTTTTTACTATCATCCAGTATGTCTAATAGGATTTATATAAGAAAAAAAATAAAATTTTAATCCTTAATAGTTGTATATTTTTTAATATTAGGTTCACCGCCTTTAAATAGAGACCCTATTTTAAATATAATTTTGGAATCATATATTTTTTATATGAAAAACTAAATATAATATTTTAAATCCGAGTATAAAATTTTACATTGGGTGAATTTTTGGAATTTTTTAGAAAATATTAATTTTTTATGAATAGTGAAAACTAATGCATTTTAGTTGAAAACTGCAATTTTATTTAAATAATAATTAATATTAAATTATATTTTAATTTTTTTAAGTCATAATAGATAAATTATACATAAATTAATACAATTTAGGTCATTGGGATAATTTTTATATTGATATAAGATATAAAATCTTGATGAATTTTTTGAATATTTTCACTTTAAAATCCTACTTTCTCACCACATCTACAGGATTAGCATTAAATTTAATTTTTCCAATTATGTCAATTGAATTTGGATAAATAAAAATCAATATTTTTAATTAGAATAAAATTTATCTTATAATAATATAAACATTGTTTTTGACCAAAAAAATAAGTGAATGTAATGAAAATTAATCATAGGGGTTAATGTAAAATTAAGCATAACAAGGGACTAAACCTAAAATTTAAGGGAAAATGTCCAAGAAACTTCTCCAAAATATATTTTATGCTAATATTTTGTTCATATCCCCTCATGGTTTGAATTTTATGAGTTATTGGAATATTATTCCTCTAAATTGACCTCTATAGTAGGATAAAAAAACAAAATAGAGAAAAAGGGGACCTTCCATACCTTTAACATTTATAAAGATTTAGACTATAAAAGAAGATACATAGTTTCAGTTATAAATATTATATTTAATTATAATTTTTTAAACATGGTATTTTTACATTAATTTTTTAAGATGATATAATTAAATTAAATGCTTAACAAACACTAACACATGGACTATTTAGTTAAAAATTAAATAAAATATATGATGGTAAAAACGTTAAAAGGAAACTAAATTTAATGAACTATTGTGATCCATAATTTTTTTAGATGAATATATTATGTTACACAAATTTTAACTTAATATATTTGAATTAGAGTAATTTTTTGATATTTTTAAATTAAATTCAATAATAATATTATATTTTTCTAATTTATTTTTTAATGTTTATAAATATCCAATATTTTCTAATCATGGACCAATTTATCTATTATAATTAAAATATTTTCCCATAGATAGTAAAAACATTGTTAGCACAGTTTGGGTATGAGAAGTGTTTTTGTAGGCTACATGCGCTTGTTTTAAAATTAATTTACAAAAAACATTGGATTCTAAGTGGTTCTATATTTTCTGATAAATCTCTATTTAATTTATTCCTAATGGATTAATTACACATGTGGGAAAACAACGTACCTAAATGGAAAATATAAAGAGCATTAAAGACTAAGCAAATTTTTTATAAAAATGCACCTATTTTTCTATGGTGGAGGTTTTTAGTGACCATAATTCATCTTTAATACATTATTTGTCTAATTTATAAGAAAGTTATGTAAGTTATACCTCCCAATAGAGTTTACCTTTAGTTATTTATTAATAATGTCACTTCTCCTCTACTATAAAAATTAATTCACTCCTCCCCTTACTCACACCTCTCAAGACAAATTATGTTGTCCAAACTCAACCCAAAAAATATCCCAAAATCCTTAATATCATCCTATAATCCAAAATTTGGGTAGAAATCAATCTAATTAATTCCTTTGGTTAAATCTCAAAAGAGTTACTCGAAAATAGGTAACATTCTTCAATGATTACTTCGGTGTTATTTCATTATCAAAAAAATTAAATTATTCTTATTAAATTATTATATAATAAAATAATTATACTAAATATACTGAGATGTTTTTATTTTAATAGTTATAACTACACCTACACACACTTCCATCAAATGGGTAATAATTTACCATTTTTGTGTATGGTGAACTACCGCCATGCAAAATGATGTTGTTTGTTTTTCCTTTACCACCTCTCATGTTTGGCCCTTATGATGAACACCATATTTTTATATGATATTTATGATATGTATGTTTTCTTCATAATAATGTAATATTTATATAACACAAACCATTATGTGTTCTATTTGGTTTAAATATGATAACATCATTTTTGGATGTGTGAACTTCCGCCTCTACAAAGTGAAGTGATACGTTCACACATTACATGGAATGTATTAAATATTGGTTTAATTAAAAATATGTGATATAAATTAATTCTATATGATATTAATTACATAATTACTTTACATGAAATATAATATATCAATTTATTTATTACCATTTCCACACACTAAAAAAGCAATAACATCGTTCATAGATGTGTGGACTATTTCCTCCTCGGTGTGATGGGAAACAATTTACAATGACAATAAATATATATATAAGTATTTATTATTAAATTAAATTATATTTATTATATAATTATCATTCTATAAATATAAAATGTCACTTACCTTATTTTCATAATGATCATTGAAAAATGGAATGTTACTCATGTGTACATATGGCCTACCATTTCGATGATGGTAACGTTGGTTCATTTTTCATAACTGTATTCCATAAATGGTTTTAAAATCATAATTGATTTATAAATATGATAATAATTTTTTGTTTATAATTCTGTATTTGTTTTTATAAGGACCCCTTTGACCATAGTCTACATTCCAAATTCATTTTTAACAGAAGCACCGAATTTGTTTAAAACAACCTATGTAAACCTAATTGTTTAAATAGTTTTATAAAAAATTGTAATTAGTGAAAAAAATAAACATGAAAAACATACTAAAAAATTAAATAATAAACATAATATTATTATTCAGGAATATAAAGACACACATGGCAAGTCTAACTCAAGGTAAGGGATTCTTTTCTCACTTTTACTTTTGTGAGGCGTACATTATAATCACCACTTATTTATTTTTCATAGTGTATAGAATTCACAATTTTATATATTATATAATTATTATTTTATCTTCCTGGACTTTATATGTTTCATTTTAAGATTTTCACATTTGGGTTTTTTAGTTCATAATTACCCTTATTGAAAGAGGATTTCTAGTCTCACTTTTATTTCTAGAAGGCTTATGCCTTATTCATAAAATATATTTTTTGTGGTGTACATACCACACAAAAATTTATTTTGTTATTATTAACCTTAAATTTAGGGGACATTACATATCCATTTGAGTATCTCTCTTTCATGGGTTTATAATTTCAAAGTTACCGACACGGTAATGGACTTCTTTCCCAATTTGTCTTTGAGATATTTGTTATGTTACAAACCTAACTTGTTTAAGGTGTGTATACTTATAGTTTGGAATGATATATCATGAATATTCTTATTATCATGATATTCTATGTTTATTTTAATTTTATTCCATCATGGGGATTTTGAATGAAATATTTCAAAGTGGTATGAGACACATTAGAATGTTTAAATATTATTTTCTTTATGAGTTTTTTAATGAAATTTTAACGGTATTTCCATTCATAAAAATCAAAAAACAATGTTGTTAATTATCATACACAATGGATATTTTTTCTTTATACCATCCTCATTATTTCATTGGATTTATTATTATTGTTTCAAAGAGATTGTTATGGAACCCATTTCATTTATATGTGTTTTCATGTTTCAAATTGATTATTTTAAAACCCTTTTCATTTCCATGAGTTAACAAAGTTAAGAAAGGGGTTATTGGTTTCTCCTATGAGTTTATACAAGATTTTATGTGTCATTATTTTGAAATTGTACTTGGACATTTGACTGGTGGTTACATGATAATCCAATGATGGGTGGTTTCATGATAGACCAAGGACTGGTGGGTTCGTGATATCCCTCCAATGCATTGGTTATAGAGGTCGGTTATGTGGTTATTCCATTGGTAAGAGTGACATGTATGAAAGTTGGTTGTATGGTCAATCCATTTGTAACAGTTAAATGAAAATGATTTCCCAAGTACAAACTTGTTTTCATTATGTTTTCTATATGTTTATAATGTTTCTAATAATCAATATTGATATCACATGGCTCATGATTATAGATCCTAATGAGTCTTTCATTTTCCATGTTTTAATTTTTGAGGGTCTAGGTATTGATGTGTATGTGTTATTTTATGATTCTATCATGTACATTGATTATTTCATCATACCATTATGTATTCATATTCTAGTTGATGAAATTTAATTGTTCATGATTATGCTTACCCATACTAAGTGTTTGATCTCACCCTTCCTATGTTTCCTTTTCCCTATGTTTTAAATAATGATGTTGAACGATTTATGTCTATAAAGAATTTTACCAAGATTATTTTTATAAACTATTGTGAAATAAAGAAAATCTAGGTTAAATGGGATAAATGTTCTTTTCATGACATATGAGTCCAAGTTGATATGTTTTGTTTATGTATGATTTTTTCCTAAACCGTTAAAAATATGAACAAAAAATTTCCTCCATTATGTAAGTGATCCATGTTTTCCTTTTTATGTTTTATGTTTTTATATAAGTATTTGGGTCAACATTATTGGTATCATATTCATAAATGTAGCGTTATGAATTTCATCTTAGGAATTAGGTGTACAGTTATTGGAATGTTATACATAGTTTAAGAATGGTTGGTAAAAACAATGATAAAATCTCTAGAAAACTATGTGAGTGATTTTGGAGTCTTTCAACAAGTGCATGATTGATTAATGACTTTGAAAAATCATGATGCAAACCATGTGACATGGAGAATTTCTAGATATATCTGATTTTCATGGTTAGTGAACAATTTATCAAATCACGAGGCTTAACCAATTTATGAGAATTAAATTTTATGTAAACTAAATTTTTAACTCCAAAAACACCCAAAAAATATCATTCATACTCTTATAAAATAGGATCTTGATTTTTAGATTTCCTTTAGGGGATTTTTGATGATCATTGACATCTGTACTCTAATTTCAATGAATCTAAGAGGGTTCAAGCATGGAAATAAAAGTTTGGGACCTCATTATTCTTTATCATATTTGATCTCCTTGGTTCTTCATAAATGAAGCAACAAATCGCTGTTTTTTTTCCGGGATCTATAGGATAAGATAAGTTTTGATCAGTTTTTCTTGGTATTTGATTAAACAAATAACAAGAAGATATCAGATCTATAGAACCATTTATGATCCATCTTTCCATAAAAACGAGAATTATTTTTTTATCTCTTTTTATTTTAATTGAAACATGAATTCCCTTATGTATCTTTTAAGGTTTTTTATACATTTTAAGGGTCTTAACCTGTTAAAACTCTGCTAATGATTCTCTCATCATTTGTATTTTGAAACTGGGTTTTGGGTGTTTTCCAGAACCGATATAAAAAAAATTAAAAAAGGGTTCTATTAAAGTAAATATGGTTTTAAGAAATTTTCATTGAATAATTTGGTTGTGGGTGCCAACTAGATTATCATGGGGTTGATTTTTGTTCATGATTTGTATTGTACAAGGCATTCATGAAATAGACATGGCTCTCAGTGCTATCTAGAAAAGAATAAAGAAGAATTTGGACCAAGTGATATCTTGTTGGAGGATATTTCATCACTCATGAGTATAGAGATGTCACATTATATGCATGGTTTTGATCACTTGTGAAAACATGGATGCTATACCAAATTAAAACAAACAAATTTTTTCTTCTACTTAAACGAGAAAAAATATAATTTGTTATATTGCCTCTGGAAAACCTATTCATCTTCATTATTGAATATTGTAAAAAAAATTATTTTCTTCAGATATTATTTAAAATTATTTTATATTCTAGTTAGAAAAAATTATTTCAGTCTACGTGTAATTTGGGAAAATATTTGGGAGTTACCTACTAGGTTTTTTACTCATTCCCATATATAGATCGCATTAAATATGTAGAAATTATATTTCATTATATAGAAAAGGTTTGTGTTTCATACTTTACTAGTGAAGAACCTTAATAGTCTCTATTGTAGTTGGTAGAGATAGGGATTGGAGTAGTTTGTGTCTTAATCTATATTAGGGCCACTTTTGTTCTAGATTCATTTACTTATTTAGAGTTTTAGTTTTTATTTTACATTGTTCAGTTTTTACTTGAATGTTGGTCTTTAATTTATTTGTTATTTTTTGTATTACTCTAGTATTTAGTTTCATGTATCTTTTATACATATTTTTTGGTTTAATTATTTCTCTTTATTTTTCCATGTTTGTGTGTGTAGGATAAATCGTCCCAACCATGTAACTTTGTGATTACACACATTTTATTTATTTCCAAACATTGGTGTCTAGGGAATGTACCCTAAGGTTATTAGTACCTTTGACTCATTCCCAGATAATGGGTTGGGAGAGGATGTCAGAAATTTTATAAATTTGTTTGGTTCTTGAGTTGGGATGGTCTAATGTAGATAATACATGTCATGTCATAAAATTCATAGCATAAAAAATGTATATAAACTTTTTAAATTAATCATTATGTTTTCAGAGTGGTCTGGATACCAAAATATTTATTAAGAACATATAAGGTACCTTTTTACTCATCATTATGGGTTTTGTCAAAAAAATTATGTATCATGAATTAGTAAAAAGACTTCCCACTCAAACTGTATTTTCACATGGTTATTTAATTTTGATATTGTTAAATTTTGATTATTGTGTTGATATAAGAAATATATCCATAAAAATTTTCATAATAAATGTGATAAATTTTTTTACTTAATAAATGGTTTGTAGAACAAAAAGGCTACTAATAAAGAGAATAATAAACTACTAAGAGGGAGAAACTAAGAAGGTGGTTACCCTTGAACCATAGGTGAACCAAAATTTTGTCTATTATATTATGAAATCCTTTCAGGTTGTTGAAATGGTGCCTAGGATTGAAGAACCTATTCAAGAAAACCATTGAGGATTATTTCTTAATAATAAACCACTCACATTCTACAGTTATTCTGGACCTGAAAAATTTGAGGTATGATCATGTAGAATAACTAGGATTTTTGAATACTTGGAGGCTCCAGATGAAATTAATTTCAAGATAGAAATTAATATAGTTGAGGATATAGGTATAGAATGATTTAACATAGCATTTCAAGATATATTGGATTGATATCCTAATTTAAAAGGATTTTTGGAAGTTTTCAATAAAAAATCCTCACAAAAACCTCCCAAAGAGAAAATATAGAATAATAATTTCAACATGAATTATGAAATATTTCATTGAGTGAATATGCTGTTAAATTCACTCACATTACTTTATTTACAGTAATTGTAGATGTCAGAGAAAGTCTAAAATATCATATCTTTTAGGTGGGTATTTTACCTAAGATTCACTTAATGGTAGTAATATTATGTATCACTAACTATATAGAAATAGTGTAAAAGGAACTTGTTGGATAGAGATATCTTGTAGGAAATTCTATTGTAGGGGACATCTTTTTCCATTCGAGTGTTGGAGGAATTTTAGTTCAGGGAATAAATGAAATAGGAAGATTTACACCTAGTGTGTTAAAGAAATAGAAAATCCATCCAGAAAATTAGTATCTTATTCACCAAGTTAAAAAATTGAACCAAGATGTTTCTACTGTGGTGCACTTAATCATTGGAATATGAAATGTGTATAATTGGTAAGAAATTTACACCACTATGGAAAGAAGTGGAATCTCATAAAATATTGTCATATACATATAAAATCTATAGGTGGAACTATATCAACTCTATATCAGTGTTTGTATGCTCAAATGGAATAATCTCATCATACTAGTTCCCATCCCTGTACTTAGGTGAACAATGATACCTCTAAGAATAATTTTATTTTCTAGTCAACACATCCAAAAAGGAATAAATATTTATCCTTTGATAACTGATCAATAGTTATGTAGAGCATAGAAGGATACTTTGACTAAGAAAATAGGTTCATCCATGGTGTGTGGTATTATCCTTCTAAACTTGACTCTTATACATGTATTGTTTGATAAAGGTGAATCACATTATTTACTTTATTGTTGTGTGGTTAAACAAATAGAATTACATGTGTAAATGATCTCTCAAACTATGAGTATCAAGAAACCCCTCAGATAGTATGATTGGATAGTATTCAAGTGACTATCATGTTCAATTACAATAGACAAGGTACAATTTTTATTAGCGTTTGGGGTCTTAGAGATGGATATTTTGGTTCTAATATTTGGAATAGACTATATGGTGGAATTTAAAGACTATATTTGTTATTATGCTAAACTTGTTTCATTCACACAACTAGATATAAATCCTAATGTATTGAAGGGGTATTGGGGTATAAATTCATGTAGAGTGATACATTTAGTATTAATGGAAGGAACCATCTCTATTTAATTAGTGGAAAAGGCCCTAGACACTATAGATGAAACTAGAAATAGGACTCTTCCGTCCATTGGGGATTGATATCTAAATGTATTTCTGAATGATTTATCTAGGTTATCACCCGAATGGGAAATCATATTTTCTATCAATCTAATCTTTAGAAAAAGATCTGTTTTTCTGTCATCGTATAGAATAGATCCGAAAATGATATGGAAATTAATGGTTTCGCTCAAGTAATTGGAGAGTAAAGGATTTATCAAACCTTTAACATCACCTTGGGATACACTAGTTTTATACATAAATTAAATAGAATATTTCTTTCATTTATGTATTGATTATCATAAATAAACATATTATAAAAAACTAGCACCATATTCTTCAAATTGGTGATCTTTCTGCCTAAATGGCCTGAAGACCTTCACTTTTTTATTTTTGATAATTCCCCTATCAGTGGTGAGGGGGAACCCTAACAAGTCCTGAAGGCTAAGGGAAATTACATGAACCATAGGTCTTAAATGAAATCATCCAGACATGAGAACTTGAAATTTCCCCTCCCTAGCAAATGTCATGATATTAACACTCCACCATCACCAGGCTATTCGACTAACTATCCTATGTAGAGCAGCATAGTCATGGTAACAATGGAAATGACATACCCTATCAATCTTAAAATTATACTTATCTCTGTTCTGGTGAATGTTTCTACTCTATGTCCTCATCTAGAGCCTTGTCCCTTGTAATTGTACTAGTTTCATCTTCGTTATTAAAGTGAATCGAAGGACTTAGGGCGTTCAGAAGGCCTTGAGGTGGCCCTAAGGCCATAAGAGACAACTGGCTCGAAGGTTTTAAGTAGCCTAAAGGCCTTATAGGACCTGAGGACCAAACTAGTGGCCTGAAGGCCTAGGTGGATGAATAGTTCTGACTACTATAGTACTGAACATTAAATACTACAGTGCCAACTATAATACTACTATAGTAACTTAGAAATATATCTCCATTCATATTTGATCTTAGGTCTCTTATATGCACTTGTCGAGTACTCACCAACTGAATTGAGGCTCATGTGCATCAAATTGGAGATCTATTAGATTAATTTAGTGGATCCAAGTAGTTTTATAAGATTTTTATCTGATCAAAATATCAATATCTTTGAGTCAGAAAAGATGATATTTTGAAGACAACATTATTAATTTTCTATAAACATTATGAATATATCACCATTTCCTTTGATTTTATGAATGCATGTGCAGTTTCCATGTCCTCTATGAACTATATCTTCTATTGGTACCAATATTAATTTTTTATTGTATCTATTTTATGATATATTGGTCTATTATCAAAGAAAAAATGACCATGAGAATCCCTTGGAAATTCTTTTGAGTATATTTCAAGGCCATCGATGGTATGAAAATTTTTCTAAGTTTGAATTCTAGATAAAAGAATTTTGATTCCTTAGAAACTCAATTTCTAAAGATGGAATATCAGTTGACTATCGAATATTAAAGTATACATCTATTGGAAACCACCAAATAATGCCTTCAAGATATGTTGATTTTTTTGGATTAGTTGGATATTGTCATTGCTTTGTTCGGGATTTATCAAGGCCTTATTCTTCCATGAATTCTCTAATGATAAATAGAATTCCATTCACATTGAATGATGACTGTTAGAAATGATATCTAGACTACAAATTTCATATCACCTCAGCACCCATCCGAAACCTAATAAAACAAAGTCAGAGCTACGTGTTATATTCTAATGCATATGGACCTAGTCCAGGTTGTTTCCTCATGAAAGTAGATCATAGTGTGCCCTATGGTTCAACAAATATGTGAAATAATGAGAATAATTACTCAACAAATGACTTGGAATTAGCTATGGTTTTACATGCTTTGAAAAATGGTTTCACTACCTCTTCTAAGAAATGTTCAAATTCATCACTGATCATAAGAGTTTTAAATAAATATTCTTTTAGTGATTCTTTACATTGAGGAAATGAATATAGATATACTTTCTCTAGATGTCTTATTTTCACATGGTATACACACCTGGTAATGGATATTTTTTGGAAGATGCATTGAGTCATAAATCATAAAGAAAAGTGGTCAGGGAAGCTCATGATCAATGGTAGTTGTAGAGCATTATTATATAAATGCATCTTGATTTTTCCAACCAGAACAATAATGAATTTTTTTTTGAGTTAATCTTGTTCCTATGCTAATGGATCTTGTAAAAGTGGATCAAATATGAAATTTTAATTATATCATCATTAGGTCAAACCTAAATGGTGTAAGGACTTTTGACTGCTTGATAGAGCATAAGAACTCATTATTTTGATTTTGGAAACAAATTTAAGTTCGATAACCTTTACAATAATATGTGATTTTAGTATATTACTATTTCAAATGGGTTATTCATTAATGTTTTTGAAAATTTATAGGGTGATGAAATATCTTTTCTGTTTTTTATGAATGAGATGCAAGATTTCCAATTATGTTATGAATTCTATAATTGTCGAAAAGTAAAGTCTCAACATCAAAAAATAGATTATATTCGATAATCTATTCCTATACATGTGTGGAAGTGGGAGTATGATTCCACATACTTTTTCTAAAGTCTATTGAGGATGCTTCATAAGCAAGATATTATTTGGGTGAAAGTGGATCTACTCACTAGAACGACATTCATTCTCCCAATCAGAAAGTCTAACATGGTATAAGATTTAAAGAATACATATATTTGATAAGTGTTCACGTTTCATGGATTTCCAATTTTGATTTTATATAACAGGTCTCCTCAATTTACTTATTTATTTTGGTGATAATTTCAAAATTCACTTGGAAATAAAATAACCATGATCATGGTGAATCATCCTTAAATGGATGGGTAGTTAAAACAAAAAATTAAAAAGTTTGAATATATTCTTAGAGATTATGTCATGTACTTTGGTGGATCATAAGAAGATCATATTCCTTTGGGGGAGTTATCTTATAATAACATCTACTAGGAATCAATATGTATGGACACGTTGAAGGTACTATATGGTCAAAATTGTCATCATCTACTATATTGGGTGGAAATGGGGGAAATAATTAATTGGAATGACTCTTTTTCATGAGACTGCAGAGAAGATCTAAATTATCTGATATAAAATGGTTAAAACTTTGTGATAATATAAATATTATTCAAATAACAATTATCTACCATTATCTTTTAATTTGAGTAGCCACATCTTTTTGAAACTGTCACTAAGACTTGGTTAGCAATGCTTGGGGAAGTAATATAAGTTAGTTCCATGGTATTTTGGAATGTTTTATATTGTTGAATGTATTGTGAATTTTTTGTTTCAGTTAGCCTTACCATTGAGATTCGTCTTTCATTTCTCTCAGATGAAGAAGTACTAATGGGATCCAAATCATGTGATTCGTGGGGACCATGTTACTCTTAAGACAAATTCAATATTTATACATGTCCTAGGCATAGATTTTGTATATACAAGAGAAAATCCTAGTCGGTAAATCATACTATTAGTGTTTATATTGTGGTATCATGGTAAATTAAAGAGGAAACATGGGAATGAGAAATGTTCATATGGGAGCAGTGGCTGAATCTATTCCATATTTTTGAGAAAAAATGACCAATGTTGGGGAGAATGCAACATCAAAAGATTTATTTGTTTTCCAAGTTTTTGGATTATTTAAAGATATGGATTTTTCCGGTGAAATCTTGGGAATATTATGGATGTTTTTAGAAGGTTTTGGATACCTTCTTGGAGGTACACAGTTTTATAATGTTAAGTAGAAACCATACTCAAGTATCTAGAAAAATATGTGAGTTGTGTAGGATTATCTATGAATGGGCATGGTTAGCATGTCGTGTATAAAAACCATAAATAAAACCATGTGACTTAAGAAATTTCTTCATAGATTCCATTCACATTGTTAATGAAATATTTTTCAATCTGTGTGGCGTAACCATGCAATAAGAATTAAATTATATGTAAATTTGATTTTTAACCTATAACACACATGAAATAACTCATTCTTCCACTGATAGTCTAGTATCTCAACTTCCATGGTTCCCTCAAGTTATTTTTGGTGATCATCAACATTTATACATTGATTCCAACAAACATTAGATCATTTGATCATGGAAATCAATGGTTGGGACCTTATTCTTCATTCTCATTTTATATCTCCCCATTTTTTTCACGCACATGACTATAAATAAGTGATGTTATACCATTTTATATGGGATCTTATGAGGTTTTATAGGATTTTATTGGGATTATATTTAATAACATAAAGAATATTTCAAATAAATAATGTCATCTATGATTTAGTGTGCCAAACAAACCCGAGGTAGGTGGTTTTTACATATTCCCACATTTATTAGAATTCGATTTCTCTTACATTTAATTAAAAGAATTTTCATCTTCAATTTAAATGGTTTTATCCTAATAAAACTTTCTTGATGATTCTTTTATAGGTTGTATTTTTATACCAGGTTGTGGGTGTTTGCCACAATGTGTTTGATAAATTGAAAACGGGTTTTCTTAAAAGAAATATGGTTTAACACTTGTTCATTGTATAAATGGGTTTTGGGTACCAACTGTAAATTTACATGGATGGTGTGTATTCATTATTTTCATTTTATAAGACCGTTTTGAAAGAAAACATGGTTCTTAATACTATCTAGAAAGGCAAAATGAAAAATTTCCACTAAGAAACATCTTGGTGGAGGGCGTATCATCATTCATAATCATATGAATATCACTTTGTATGAATGGGTGTGTATGAAAAAATATGGAATGAATGAAAAATTAAAATTATACAATTTTTTTATACATATTAAATGTGAAAACCCATCATTGGTTATAGTGATTTTGGAAAAATGTTTATATTCTTTAGTGGATATTGTGTAAACTATTTTATCTTATTTTGATATTCAACCTATATGTTTTATATTACATGGAGATAAATTAATTATATTCTTATTCCCATATGGGAAATGTATTTGGGAGTTACCTACTAGATTAATATACTAAACTATGTTTATGTACCTTGGTGCATATGTAGATGGTGTTTCCCATGAAACATGGAAGGGGTAGGTTTCATACTTTGGCAATGGAACACCATAATAATCACTATCATAGTTGGCCAATATGGATCTTGGAGTATTTCATGTTTTGTTATAGAGTGGTTCCACCTTAGTTCTAGAGTCTTCTACTACTTTGGAGTTTTAGTTTCTATTTTACAATATTCTGATGCTACTCTGATGTTTGTCTTTGATTCATTGGTTATTGATGTTTTTTTCATTTTTATTACTTTTGGTTTTGGTTTCATGAATCATTTATATAAATATTTTTTTTATATTTATATGTATTTTTTTGTGAATATATCATGTAAATTTTCCCTCCCTTGTAACTTTATTTTTAAACCCTTGGAATTTATTATCAACCTTTAGTGTTTGGGGAATCTCACATATGGTTAGTAGCACCTCTAACCCAGTCCAAACCAATGGGTCAGGTGGGGATGTTACAATTCCTTTAAAAACATTATTATACAATGATTTCATAGCTTTATGAAATTCTAATTTATGAAAATTACTGATATTTCTTTTTAATCTTTAACAATTATAAATTTCAAATATTTTAACAAAATATTTTTTATATTTATATTGATTAAGAAAAAATCATCATTCCTTTGAAATATTTTATTTTCTAAAAATAATTTCAATTATCCCATATGACTCATGTAAAATCCACTTATCATTAAATTTGATAATTAATTAAAATCAATTCATTTTAATTTCCAAAAAAACATCATCAACATATATTTGAATAATCAAAATGTCTTTAGATTTCTTCTTTATAAATAAATTAAGTTCTACTTTTAATTTTATAAAACCTTTATTTAAAATAAATTGAGAATATATTCCACACCAAACTATAGGGGCTTGTTTGATTCTATAAAGATATTTAGAACATTTTAAAATATTTTTATATTTCTTTTCATGATCAAAACCTAGAAGTGGTTTTACATATATTTATTTATAAATAAAACAATTATGAAAAGAAATTTTAACATCCATCTGATATAGTTTAACAACTTGAAAAGATGTATAAGATAATAAAATTCTAATAAATTATAATATAAAAAATAGATAAAAGAAATAATAATAATATATACCCTCTTCTTAACAATAATTTGGACATACTAATCCAGTTTAATTTCAAATAATTTTTCTATATTTGTTACTTTTTTTATGAATATTCATTTAACAAAAATAATGCATTGGTCTTTAAGTAGCTCAACTGAATTCCAAAAATTATCTCCAGAAAACATAAATATTTCTTCTTTCATCGCTAACAAATATTTAATATCATTCAAATATTTTAAATATTATTTGGAATAAAATCATAAATAAAATAATTATGGGCACAAAATTAACTTAAAATAATAATAGTTAATACTATATAATTAAAATCTCCAGTAACTCTATATATATAATGAACTTTATTTGTTTTATAAGATATTTAATAAGGTTAATTCCCCCCTCAATATGTGAATTTACTTTTGGATTTATACCTTGCCTAAAATTTAATTCTATAATATCCTTTTTAATGTAGTTTTCATTGGATAATTTGATCTCTTAAATCCTTTTCATAAAACTTAATAGGAATATATTCAACAACAACTATAGTTATTTTATTATATAATATATAATATTTTCCAATAGTTTAATACCTAAAAAATATCTGTTATTCATAGTTTACTTAAAATTTATCTAAATTATCTGAAATATTAAGAATAAAAATTGCATGACCATGACCACTAAAATAACGGACATTAGGTTTTCTCCCTTTCCAAAGATCAAAATGATTTTCCTTATAATATGTATTAAAATTATTATGTTAGATATGTGAAATTATATATTTAAAACATATTTATATAAATATTTAATTTCTTAAAATTAATTTAACATGCTTCAATCCATTTAATTAATAGTATTAATTTTCCTTTCAAACAAACAATTTTTTAGGGTGTTCTAGGGGTTGAAAACATATGAAAAGATGCATTTTATTCATAAAAATTTTAAAATTCTAGATTTATAAACTCTTTTTATCCATAATTTATAATTGTTAAAATTAGATATGATCTATCATTTTGAGCTAAATTACAATAATAATTGAACATTGATAAAGATTTATTTTAATGTGTTTGAGAATAAAAACAAGTAAATCTACTATATTCACCTACAATAAAAAAAATATCTCATAAAACCAATATATGTTGTTTTTATAGGTACGATTAAGTCCAGATGAATAATTGCAAGTGGTATTATTATTCTAAATTCTTTAACTGGTTTTAAACTTTCAATATATTTTTTAGTCATCATGCATGATTGAGAAACGTGATTACTGCCTGATTTTAAATTTGGAAGTTGCAGAATTTTTTGGTGCTTTTATAACTTTTGTGGAATCTTTAAATTTATATAAATGATTATTATATTCCATATAATATTATATGATTATAAAGCATTCAAATAATTGGCATTGTGATCTGTTAATTTAGTAAAATAAATGGATTTTTTCATTTTTATTATCATAAAACAATACATATTTATATTTAAATACAACAAAATTATCATTTTGAAATTTAAGAAGAACATAATAACCAAAAAACATTGAAATAATAATCATTTATGATTCAATATTTAAAACTATAAACCTTTATAATTGATAATATATTTAGAAATACTTATATCCCCAAAAAAAATTAGCTTTATTTTTGAGTTGTCTCCAAATGAAACATTTCCTCCATCACATTTATTTAATGATAAAAAAATTGATGCATCTCCATTCACAATATGGGATCATAAATGATCCATACACTAAATCTAATTCTTGATAATTTCAACTTATATTTCCTATAAATTTTGTTTTAAGATTGTTTTGTTGAAATACTAATTTGGTTCCAATAGAATTAGGAAAATGATTTTTAAGAACCTAAATAGATTTTAAACAAGTATTTATAGGTTATTTTAAAGTAAATTATTCATATTTTTAAACATTAGTGTATTCGATATCTTTTGGAAATAATGATTAACATTAACATTCATAATGACCATTCATTCTATATCTAAAATAAGTAATTATTCAAACACTTCCATCCCACCTTTTTATGAAGATTGACTTTTCAATTTTAGGTAACATATTTTCATATACAATTACATTTTCATTTTTATTTTCTATTTTTTTCATGTAAATAATATTATCATTATTTTCACTACCTTGAACAAAAGTAACCATATTCTACATTAAACATTGAATTTTCTTTTTAACCCTTTTTTCCACTTTAGAGATGATTAATGCATGATATAATTCTTTAACATTTATTTCACCAAATTCAATATTTTTCAGTATTATATTTTTTACATATCAATCACTTATTTATTTTTCTTATTTTCATGAGAAAAAATACGGTTTCCTTTACTGTTATTTTTAATTATTTTCATTAACTTACTTGTATATATATCTGAAATTTTAATAAATTACCTTAAATATCAACATATAACTCATAAATAATATGTTTTTAGGAATCATATTCACTGTAATTCCAATTATATTGACTAAACTAATATATTAAATCCATGAGACATAAGTAAGATGATTCTTTTTTAGTTTCTAATTCATTCCTGGAATCTTAATCCTTTGTACCACTCTAACTAGCTATTTGGGCTCTATTATCTTTCTTATTTAGCCTTTTTTTTATTTATTTCAAACATTATCTTATGGCATAAAGGATGGATATGTACTTTTCTTCTAAATTAAAAATAAGTGACATCTGGGGCATCGTTAAAAAAAATATTACCTTTCCTAGTTCCCTTGAAATTGTTAATAGGATAATCCCTTCTATTAATTCTAGAATATCCTTTCTTTTTTGTGCTCCTTTTGAAACATAAGACACTTTACCACTTTTATTTACCTAAAACTAAAAATATAATAAGTAGATTTTATTATTTATATTTTATATAATAGAAAAACCTTTTCTATTTTCAACTAATCTATAAAAAAAATTTGAGTTCCAATTCATATTTCAACATAGAACTATTAAGATCATTAAGTGTATATTATTTAAAATTATTTCATTCATTAAAAGAAACCCTTTTAAGATTCCAATTCATTGGTAAATATATAAGTACTCTTTCATCAAGAATACTACCATACATGGATAATTATATATCATTTATCTGATTTAGAGTACTAATGAATCGATGAAACATTCGGTTTACCTTTTCTTCTTAAAAAAATTTAAATCTTGATATTTTACATTAAGTACAACTATATTTTATCTCTTTAATTTATTTGTATCATGGTGAGTGTCTTGAAATATTTTCAAAATGTTAGGAGATTTTTTTCATCATGGTATCTTGATAAATACATTTCTTGCTATAACACAATATAATATATTGATCACCATATAATTTATGTTATAAATACTAGCAGCATTACTAGTAAAGGCACCTATATCATTTTCAAGTGATATTTAATTTTTACCATTATAATCCAATGATAAATTATTATCTATTTTCAGAGATCTCACATCTTATCTTACCAATACACATAGCCAGTGCCATTAAACAATGGATATCACTCGGTAATCCAACATTCATTAGAACTTGAACCTGACATATCAAAATGATTTTTTCTAATATGGTTAAGTCTAGGATATGGTTTGCAACAATAAAATTACAAATAAAATTTATGGTAATAATATTTTCAAGGATTTGATTTGATACTAATTTTTTGGGATAAATTAAAGTAGTAAAAACTGTACTTACAAGGTATAATAAGTGATACCAATTGTTATTCCCAGATAGTGAGATGGTTGAATGGTCAAGATGGGTATTAATTGTACAGTTTATAAAATTTTCAAGACTATATCACAGATAATATTTTTATCAAGTGGAAAAAATATGATAATAATTAATTTTTATAGTTTTGTGGATAAAATTGATTATATGTCTAATATAAATTCCTCTCTATCGTTGAGAGAAGTGGAACCCACTAGAATTGTCACTATTGTTGGAGAGATACAACACAATTACAACTTGACTGTCTATTGGAGGTCCAATCAATAAAAAATTACATGTAATGGGGATTTAAAACCCATTATCAATGACTTTCTTAATAGGTAATCAAAATAATTTTTTTGTCTTTTATACACCTTAAATAAATAACCATACATTCCATTTTATGGGTAGTATAACCCATATGGTACTTCTTTTGAATGAAAAGTCTTAAAACAAAATAATCACATAGAATATATGATAATAATACAGAACCACATAAACAATAGATATATAATGGGATTTTATGAAGTTGAAAAGAAATTTGATCACTTATACAATGATGTTATATAAATAAGAGATCATAAGGAAGTATTCTAGTAGTGTCATGTTTGACTTTTTTATATCACAAACCTCATATTTTCAATCTATGGAGTTTGTGTGAATCATTCACAGTTCCTCTGTACTAGCAGGTCTACATTGGTTTTATGAAACTCTATTTATATAGTTTATTCAAGAACAAATACATCAAATATGGTGTCTATATTCACATCATCTTCAAAATTATTAGTCATTGTAGTTTTTATTTTCCCAAACAGTAGCCTTATATTTCTCACATTATGGTAGTGAACTATTTTAGAGTTGTAAGTAACATTGATAATCTATAAAACAAAAAAATATATATAAATAAAATCATTATAATAAAAAATATTCAAACAATTAAAAAATAATACCTATAAATATAGCATAATAAATTTTATCAACCTTAAAAATATAATACTACTAAGATAATCTATTACAATAATTTTCTATAAATACTAAGTAAATTTGAATTTTTAATTCAGTACTTTAAATATGAAGTGTAAATATTGAATCGGCTTCTTCCCTCATGTACTTTATTTAATTACACATAAAAAATATCCAATATTTTGTTATAATATCAAAATAATTAATATAAAATTTTTTAATAAATAAATCAATTAAAATTAGTAGAAAATATATGTATTGAATCAAAGTAAAAAAATATGAAAAATATAGTATATTTTTAGTTTTTGACAAAACAAACTCTCGATTCATATGATTCACATAAGATACATAATTCTCATAAGAAAAAAAAATATAAGATATAAATTATCATAACATAGTATTTCTATAAGATACAAAATAGATTTTTTTTGTTATAGTTCTCACAATATATTGTTAATGTGTAATAAAGAAATATCATAAGATAGAAAAAAAATTGAAAGATTGGATACTTTTAAAATAAAAAATGAATTTTATATGATATAGTTCTCATAATATTCATAATAAATTTCATAAGATAGACAAAATCTATAAGATATATTTAGTGTGAGGTATTTTAAAATTGAATAATAAGTGTCAAATATTTAAAAGATATAAAAAACACTTAAGATATAAAAACCCATGTAAGATGTATAATATATGGTCTTGTTATATAATATGTTGTCAAGAATATGTAGGAAGTTTGAAAAACTCTAAATGAATACATAAGAAGATTAATGTTGAATATTTTAATAAATTTCATATAAAAGAAGATAAGATGTTACGTAAGTATTTTAGCACATATGTAAGATGTTTATCTAGTACGTAAGAATTCTATACATAGAAGAAAATTTAAATACTAAATACCTAATAAGATGAGTTCATATGTAATATGTTTATCCAGTATATAAGAAACATTTAACACATAAAAAAATTATTTAATTACATTAGAATATAGTTCACAACCCAAAACATACTACTATGGAATTTTATCAAATATAAATATATAAAAGACATAATAAACGTGAAAAATGTGTGGAAATATGATGATAACTTGAATATATACAATAATAGAAAAATTAATAAAATATTTAACAATCAGAATCAAAATCATTCATTTCTTCTACAAATATTGTAAGCTTGAAAATTTAGTTTTTTGATAACTCATATTTGAGGGATTAAAATGAGAAATTTTTAATCGTCAAAAATAAAAAAAATAAACTAAAAATAATCCACTCAATAGTAGGTAGTCATTATTTTCTAGGATGTAGGTAAGGAGAATACCTCTTAAATCTATAATAGAGTACCTTGATGTTGTAGTCATGGACAATAGAGGTGGGAGCTTAGAGGTATATTTGGGGAGGAACTTTATATAGTTCCATGTTTGGAACCCTATATTCTCTTTTGAGTCATTGTGTCTTGTAGACTTATTTTATGATATTACTAGTTAATGTCAATTTGATTATTATTATGTTATTTTGTTGGAATTAATTCTAGATTTTATCATTCATTATATCTTTATTACTCTATTTGAGTTCTTCTATTCCATGTTGTGTTGTATACAAGGGTAATCCACCACTAGTGATATTTTAAAACCTTTATCATTTATTGTAAAACATTTTTGTATGGGGAATGCACCAAATGTTAGAAATATTTTTATCCTATACAAGGAGATGGATTAGGGTTGGGATGTTACAAATGATATCATTTTAGTACACTCTATCAGTTGGGATCGTAGGCATGGAGATATGATATGTTGGAACTTAAAATATGTGGCACAAAAAATGAAAATCTTGCCTCATTATATGTAACATCATGTTACCAACTTGTTCTAGTTATGAAAATTGTTTATAAACACTTATATGATTGTTTTCACCTCAACATAATGGGTTAATCTAATGACATTTTTGTATCATGAATTAGTAATTGGACTTACCATTAATACGTTAGTATTATTCTGATATTTCATAACCCTTGATTTTGATATATTAAAATTTGGATATTTAATGGTATATTATATAATTTTTAAAACCTATAATTAAACATTTAAATACTGACTAACTGATGATTTTTATAACATTTCATTGGTTTTATAAAAATTATACTATTTCGGAGACCAAGAAATTAGAGGGAGGGTACAGGTGAAAATATAATTCTACCTAAACCACAACCAAATCTATATCCAATAAGAATAATTACAAAAAAAATTCTTGGATGTGAAAAAAGAGAAATTGATCAATGAAAAATGTTACGTGGGATTCTCATTAGAATATCAAATGTGAAACCCATTGATTTTCATGGAGACTCAAGACCAGACATGTTGAAACATGACTTGGTAAGATTAATATGATCTTAAATTTTTTGTAACTTTAGCTAATATTAAATTTAATCTACAATTATACATACTTGAATAAATGGAATAAAAATAGTGGGATCTCTCTATCTAAGATAAGGTTGATCATGACTTACCTAGAAGGGGTTTGAGGAGTGTTTTAATAAATAAACTCCTCCTTTTCACCTTTCTATTATAAAGTATAATAGATTATTTGATCATAAGAAAAGATATCCCTTGATTATAGAATGTGTAACTAGATTTACATACATCTATTACATTAAACTGTAAGTGGTGGTTAATGAATATATAAAATTACGTATATTAGACTTGTTTATAGGACCTAACATTTTCTCAGAGGTGGCAATGTTTTCTACTAACAATTATATAGATTTTTGAACAAGGAAATGCTAGTGTAAAAGAAAATTATAGGGAATTTTATCAGAGTGAAGATCATTTCCCACTCAAAAAGGTGGAAACTATAGTGTTTTGAATCAGAATAGAAGTGAAAAATGAATCTCAGGGTAGCAAGGTATAAGATAAAATATCTGTAAGTTTATTTTCTTTTACCACACATCAAATTAACCAACCACATTACTTCCAAATTGGATCATTATAGCACTTAAAAATGGAATTGATGGTACCATCTTGATCATGTCACAATTATGTTTAAATGGGATGTATCAAATGTTATTGTGCATGTCATCTAAATTAAAATAGTGGTAATGGTTCCAATCAGTCTTAGTTCACTTACACTCGACAAGAAATATCTCATATAAGTAGTTCTCATCATTGGAATTTATATATTTATGTTGATTCCACCAAATCCCAAATATCGCAATAGTAACAATCATACCATGGGAGAAGAAATCATCTAGAAAGGGATAACTAATGATTTTTTTGGTGTTTATTAAGCTATCAAAAATAAAGAACCATGTCCTCAAATACTGTAAAATAAAAATCTTCTTGATTCAAGATTAATGCTTGTATTCTTTGATACCTATGGATCATACTATTTTATTGATTCTCTCGCAGTAAATAAAATGAGGTTTCATGTGGAAATTATGCCTCAAGTCATAGTCATTAAGATTACACTTAGAAAACAAGATTTATAGAGAATTAAGTGTTATACTTGTTCAATTATATAGTTCATATGGGATTTCACTATCTTGGAGATAGAAACATTTAATCAATTCTTATGAATGGATTTTTTAGATATCATTCATTTCCCATGTAATCCATTTCTCTCATTGAATTTCATTCAGATATCTAAATAAATTTATTTATCTTACATCAAAATCCCAAAGGACTTAGTTTTTTTGGATAATACCAATTTTAAGGGTTGAGGGGGAACAATTACACGACCTATAGTCCCAAGGCATGAGGACCATACCTGACCTAAAGGTCCAGAGGAACATGTCACTTTACATGAACTTGAAGGCCCAAGACATGAAAAAATTAAAACATCCCCTCCCCATTGTCTACATCTTGAAGGATTATATCTCCCCACCTCACATAGCTAATCAGCTAGAATTTTTCTCTACAGAGCTACATGATTATTTGTACCGGTGGAAGTTTCCATACACTCTCATTCATCTAAATTGGTTTGCTCTGCTATGGTGGTTGTTACTTTTATCTGAAACCTTTTTTTTGTCGTACTCATGTATGGTCAAAGCAGGCTACTTCATAGTATCTATAACATTAAATCTCTATGGAATAAATTCCATTGGTGTCCAGAAATCCATATGTCTTGAAGGCCCTTTGGTGGCATAAATTCCCTATGGCCTAAAGTCCTTTGGTTCCCCAAAGTCCCTTAAACTCGTAGTCCCAAGCTGGTGGTCCAAAGGCCCAAATTAGATTAATTGTTTTGGATTATATAATACCACACTATACCTACTGCATTAAATCCTATAATAACCCAGTAATTCACCCCCACAATGATTTGATCTTGGGTCTTTTGTATGACAAGTAGGATCCCCCACCACTCGTTTGAAAGGCTCATTGGAGAGCATTTTATCTTATTAAAAGGAGATAAGAAATAAATTTCAAAAGAGTGGTATCTCTAGTAAAAGTTATTAGAACCATACCTTGTTAGTTTTATAAAGTAACTTTAGGGGATATTGATGTGATCAAGAGTATATATCTTCTTATAATAGTATATCGATGCCCTGAAAACTTTTTAAACTACTTCTCTAGATTAACACCAAAAAGGCAGTTGTATTTTATATCGACCAACTCCTAGGAATGAGTCTTATTTAACTTCCATCATAAATTAGAGAATTGGTATAATTACATGAGATGAAACTCACATTATTTTAATTTCATAGAAAGGGTTTTATTAGACCATGTATATCACCTTAGGCCTCTTTGGTTTTAGTTGTAAAGAAGTTGGATGGTCCTCTCTGACTTTTTTTGATAATCATAATTAATTAGATAGAAATAATTAAGGTATATAAGAAAGTAATATTTACCATATTAGATATTATTTAATTAATTATTTCCATTTATAAATGTTAATTATATAAATTTTACATGAAATTCACATGCTCCTATTTGTTTCTAGACAACATGATACATGAACCTATAGAAATAGTAAATCATGGATAAAACCTATAATCTACAACATAGAATATAAAATATTTTCAGTTTTTAGTCACTTAGGATAACACCTAATCCATACATATGGTTCATATGCCACACCCCCTGATATCTCTTCAACCATAGGATTCTACTAGATCCATGTTGTCGAGACATGCACTTGGTGCACTGCCTAAGTTCTGAAAGTTCTATCTTATATCAAAACCTTGAAATCCTAAATCCAAAATAACAACAAAAAATCACTTTGATACCATTTTGAAATAACAATGAACTATATTCTTATATATTACCATTTCGTACCACCATAAGACCTCAAGTTCACCTCCCAGTCACCAAATTATTTTTTAAATTTTAGGGGTTATATATAACTCATGTGGGAGGAAGTTATCAACCTTAGAAATAAAAAATGAATATGATAAGTGATATTCTAAAAAAATTATTATAACCCATGGTTTTGACAGACATACAGCCCAAAATACCACAATGAGAAATTTTCATACCTATTATTCTTGTCAGGAGATCAATACATAATTAACTACCTATATAAAATGATCATACATGTAAAACTAGTAAATAACTCATAATAAGTCCAAACAATATGTGAAATAACAAATAACTCAAAATGCACATAAAGGGTAAAAAAATTATATAAAGGACCAAAAAGGGTGTCTTTTGGGTGAAAACCTTGAACAAAAATAGCTAAATTCAATCCATATGAAACTACTCATCAATCTCATAAAAAATACAATGAAAAACATTATCCCAACACTAGACTTTTGAAAGGTTGTTACTCCTACATCACAAATTCCAAATGAACCATGAACAACCCATATTATATAAGTTATGTGAAATATATAAAGTGGAGTTACATGTCCACCAAGGTGTCCATGTAATGTGTGATCTCATACATTATCATTAGGTCACCACCAATGTGCCTCAACACAGAAATTAAAAACCTAGTGTACAAATGATCATGTCTACTCAGTTTCATAAGAATAAAAAAATTAAATTTAGTAAAAAACAATTAATATAGATTAAATAAAATAAATGAATAAAAATGATCCAAATACTATATTAAATAAATCACTATGTCAAGAAGATTCTTACCTAAACTCACTAGCTTTGGGAAGGCCTCGTATTTATGTTAGACTAGAAGTACGTAAATATTATAAACCATACCATCCAAGATAGTGGGAACAAAATATTTCAACACATCCTATCTAGGTATAGTTAAACAAGAGTCATAGCAAAATCCCATACTATGGAAAGGGTATGGTGTATACAAGAGACTGGGTCAAAGCCCATTCCATAGAATAAGGGAAGGTGTATACTTATTTCGGGCCCAAAAACAGATCCATTGAAATGTAACTATATATAAATGTTTCAAAGACCTACTTAATAGTTTATATAATAATAAAAGATAAACACATGCCCCTCCTAGCATGACCAAAAGAATATTAATTAACAATAATGTTATATATTTAAGTTAAATATAAAAACCATCATGTTTTTCAACAAGAAAATTAAACATGAATCTCTATGTGGTACTAGTGGTGATATCAACATTCATTTTCAAGTAACAAATTCATGTGACATAAATCATATGGATTTCAATAATTTCCTATCATAAATTCCAAAAAATTGAAAAATCCACATTTCATGTACTTAATAAGGCATAAAATGTAATAAGAGTGATATAAATATAATAAAATAACTATTATTTAATAAAAATAATACTTTAAATTAACTCTTTTACAAACAAGGAACTAGTTATAAAAATAAATTTATAATAATACACTGGTAATACACCAATTAAGTGATCATCTAAAGCATTGGTCATAACACATGCTTCTTCAGGTCAAACCAAATAGTGGCCAGTATAATGTGTATAAATTGACTTTAAAATACTTATTTAAAAGTAAAATACATTCCTAAATATTTTTCCCATATTTAAATTCCATTTCAATGAGGTATGTTATTTACAAGTGATGCATCATTTTTATGTTGAAGTTTTAAAACATATCCTTTACCACATAAAAAATATAAATTCTTTATAAAAATTTCATTGAAATTGATAAAAACATTAACCATAAATTTTATTAAAACAAATTACCAACCCTTGAATATCATTGGAAATAGAAATATTTTATTTAAAAGAGGGATATTTTGGGTTTATAAAGAAATGGGATAATTTTTTAAAACAACTCACTAGTTACTGAATTTAATTAAACTAGAATAAATATAATCACTTTAATGAGAAAATACATTTATTTATTATTGAAATTTTTTAATTTTTTACTAGAAATTTTATTTAGGGAATACAAGATTTGTATAAAATTCATTCACTTACTTCCATCTTTCTACCCTATATATCATCTCTCTAATGATGTAACTCTTAATAAAAGATAATTTTGGATGGGTGACTTATAACTCATTAAATATAAGGTAAAACAAAGTATAAATACTATAAATACCTGAAAAATGCGCATTGGGAGTGACATAAATAGAATAATGGTTGATCTAGACAAGATTTAATATCAACTAAAAAAATTTCACCACTAGGTTTCAATAATAGTATATCATGGTCAACATCCATTATGTGATACTACCTAATTTAACCTTATAATTTATCATATTAGGGAGAATTTTGAAGGAGAGGATAACAAGGATAGAAAAATTCAAGGAAATATTCAGTGTGCATGACACATTAACAATAAAAAAATGAAGAATGATTAAAAAAATAGTAATGAGTTCAAGTGTAGAACAAAATGTAAACAAATAAGGGTTTCATAATTAAAATCTAAATAAAACTAACTTATTTACAAAACCCAAAGTAATAGGATTAAGGAGTAATTTATAATTAACTATATAACACTTCATGAAAATATAGTAATAATAATCCACTTGATATAGTAAAATACCTTGATAAAATATCAATTAATTATTGAAAAATAATTTTTAGGATTTATTAATAACTTTGGAAAATAAAAACTAGTAGTATTCAGGTCCAAGATTGTCCAGGAGATTAACTCATTGAGTTAAGACTTTCTTACCTTAATCAATAGATATATATAAAAATCCAAAATTCCCCAAGTGATGATACAAGGTACGGTGAAAATTCTATATAACAATTAAATTGAAATTTCATAACCATCCACATTATTAAACCATGAATCTAAAACTAAAAATTTAAAACAAAACTAAAAATAGGCTAAAACCTAGTTATAATACCATCATTATTCTTCTCCCCAATAATAAAAATAAATACCTCATTAAAAATAACCCAATAAGACATAAATTGAATTTCCAAACAAAGAAAACCCAATATAAATCACTATGAAATGTCAATTTATCAAAACAGGGAAAAAATGAGAAAAAATCACAAGAACCTCTTAAAGTAACAAAAAAATAAATACCTGGTATTTTTGGGTAATTTCATTATTACTTAGTGAAATAAAATTATAAAAACCCTAAAAGATGAAAAATAAAATTGAGAAAAGATAAATATGGTAGAATAGAAGGTTTACCTAGCCATAGTCTTTACAGAATCTAGTTGAATCCCTACTTGGTCATGGGAGATAATGAAGAGAGAAATAGGAAATAAAGTGAATATATACCAAGAGGAACTTAGATATGAAATTTTATGTATATGATTATTAGTGGTTAAATGTTAAAAGGGTAAAAATAAATAATTATGGAAATTAATTTAATGACTATTTTTAATAAAATATTAATTGATACCACTATATTTTTGTATCACCGTGGTGGATAGATTTCAACTAGTTAAACACTAGACATCTAATTGACCTCCAAAAAAACTATGATGATGCAAAGACCATAATTACCCCTTTTATTTTCTCTCCTAAAAATTCACGAATCTCAACACAGGATCATTCACCTATTACAAGACCTCATCCCTTACCTAAAAACACTAAAAAAGTCCACTTTAAATTAAAATTTAATGATCAAATTCTAATATAAAAAATATAAACTCCTTAAAAACACTAAAATTAAAAAATACCCCACTTTTTAGTCACCAATTTTACTAAAACAATTCATATACTTACTATTTAATCTAATCTATGAAAAAATATTACATTATATTTATCTTTCAAATCATAGGGAGGTAATATAATATTTTCCATTACTTGCATTATTTTTTTCTAAGAAAGGTGGGAACCAAGTGATAACTTTTTGGTTTCCACATAGAGGATTATGGGATTCTCCTTAATAAGTGACATCAAAACCAAAAGGTGTATAATATATTTTTTTGAAATTAATAAAATCCATTTTAGGGTCCTTATCCTAGTTATTTTTTTCTTTTTTCTTCATCAATTTTATAATGGGGGGTCATTTTTTAGTAAGGTTTTCAAATGAAATTTATTATATAGTGAATGTGACCATTAATTAACCTAAACTCTTTAAGGCTTGGATGTGGGGTCATATCAAGTATTCATTTATTTTTAATGAGGTCAGTTTCAATATGGTGATAATGAACTATGAAACCTTGAAATTATCTTGATGTCACCTAAAATACACAATTTAGTGCATTCATTTTTTATTTATATTTCTACAGTTTGGTGAAATTTTTTGTATAAGGAATGTTGCCTTTAAGTCCCCTAAACTCTTAAAGGATTTTATGTGGGATCATATCAAGTATTTATCTAGTTTTCTAGGTCATATTAAATGTGGTGATAATGGACTATGAAATATTTATATGATCTTGATGTCACATGAAGTACACATTTTAGTGCGTTCATTTTTTTTATATATTTGTATAGTTTGTGAATAATTCTTAAAGGATACCATAAAGATCAAAATGATGGTGGGAATTAATTAATAGATCATCTATATAGAATCCCAATTTTATTCCAATAAAGAATATAACATTGTGGTATATAAAATTGTGGTATGGACCCCCAAAATTATTCAAGAATAATGGCATCACTAAATTCTAATATTCCCCTTGATGTTCCCTAAAAGATACATATTCTGTATCCTATGGTGTATTTTGAATTATATTGTTGCAAAAATTTCCATCCATGAATGATAGGTATTGAACACTAGAAATTTCATCAATCAAGAGGTCTATGATTTGGACTAGAAAGTCAGCTTTTTACCATAATATTTCAAATCTCTAAAATAAATGTAGACCCTAATTTTTAAATTAATATTTTTAACAAGGAAAATGTTAGTAAGCCATTTGGGATATTTAACCTCACATATAAAATGTTCCTCAATCATTTTATTAGCCATAGCTTCTACTATATCACTATGAGTTAGATTTGTTCTTATCCCCACTTATTTATAACTAATATGGTAAACTAGTAAGATTAAGTAGGAAATAGATATGTGGAAAATCATACCCTGTAATTTTGATGTAATTCAATATGAACACATCCCATTACTTTTTGATGAATGAAATTTATTCCCCCTTCTCATCAAAAATCACGGTTGCACTAATATTTTCAGGTCATGTATTTTCCATGAAACCCAAATTCACCTAACTTTGCTAATTATTAAGGGTCAAAAAACCTTTCATAAAATCTAGTAGTGTGTATCTAAGATCTTCTTCTCTAAATTCATCATGGGTGGAAGATAGAAACATTTCTTGAGATTATAGAGATTATGGAGAGGTATCATCATCCTTGTTAAGATCACATTCATCTAACAATGTTAGGGTTCAACAATCCCAACCAAAACCATGTGAATGGAGGTAAAGGTACCTAATATCCATATTCCTTTCTAATAGTTTATATCTAGATAATAAAAAATTATGGGATTCCTTAAATTAATATCAATCAACATTATTTCAGGTAAATATACTTGGAGAATATATTAATATACATGGATTTAATGGGATTCCTTATAGAGATGAGTGTGGGATATTTGGAGGGATCTACTTCTACATGATATATTTTAGCAGTTCACAATTTAGCCTAAAACTATTAAAGAATTGAAATAAATTTGATAAATGAATATCAATATTCATTTTAAATATAGAATGAAATAAAAAATACAAATTTTTATTTGGAAAATAAATAAATATTTCAATACAACATACTTATGACCTAGAGGTTTCTTCCTTTTGAAATATAGTTGATACCTATCTTGGGGAATGGTATACTAAATATAATATGGTGATGATATCCTCCCCAATTTATAATTCAAGTTTATTTTTTGTATGGGTTAGGTTGAGTACACCTTCACATATCCCACATTTGTATAGGTGGTTTTTACTTTTCCAATTGATCCACTAACTTGATTGTATTGGAATGAGTCCCAAAGGATTCAATATCATGTTGATTCTTTTATTGGTATTTTTGAAGTGTATACCTTTTAAATTCATCTATAAGTATGATTTTAGTTGTAATAACACTTGAAATACAAATTCTACCTTGGGTATTTCTTCCTCTACCACTTTGGAATCCTCTACTTATACAGGTGATAAAGCTTACTTCATTAGTGTCTTATTCGTCATCTAGAACGTCTTCTATGTCAATAACATTGATATTACCACATTATGACTCCACATCAAAATAAAACCCTTTTTGGTGGGGTGGGGTACATCCTACCATTGATGGGGGAGTAAATATATAAGCTTATGAACTTGATTATGTACTTTTGGGGATTCCTCTTCTAGAACCTTATTTCATTGATGGTGATTGCACTAATTTTTAAAATAATGGATAGAATATGACGTTCCTTAAAAATTTATAGGGAAAATAAGGGTCATTAATAGATGATTTATTCATTCCTTGATAATTTAAAATGCACAGTTGGGTGAATTTTAATCTACCCAGTCACTAATACTTTATAGATTATAGTATAGCACTTACATTCATTCTTTTACTTATTCAAGAATACTAAAAAACACAAAATTTATATGTTTTATAGGAATATATAGGGTTTCTTTATTTTTGTGAATCATTATCTATATTAGTCATTAAAGTAAAATCAATTATGGATATTTTACCCCCAGTATTTGATGGTAGAAGTAATAACTATTATGATTATTTAACCTTCCCTTATCAGGATTTCCAATGTCTTTGAGTGTAAAAAAAAGTTCTTCTCCATAACAGCAACAAAATATTATAAGTACTTCACAGTATGATAGGGGTATACATCATTCATATAATTTTCATATTTGATGGTTCATATATATTTTTTCAACCTTTATATTTGTATTATTTCAATGTTTCTATTGATGTTTTCTGAGAGGAGTCACTGCATTATATTTTACAAGTTCAGGGGAAGGAGTCGGCACTGGTTCTAGTTTCAGTGTGGTAGTCTAGGTTTTGAATTTTCTAATCATAAATTCATATATTGATAATAGTGGATGAGATTTGTATTTAGAGATCCAATGATAATATTATAACCATTTTAAATAATAGATAACTCTCAAAATCCAACATGATAATACAAAGGAGTGATAATTGTTTATAGTATATCTTAAGTGTTCTCCATAATGCTATCTATAAATTTATTAAATGGTTGTTTCATAAACAAGGAATATAATATACCATTTTATTAGTAAATGATGGTTGTGAGCCTCTAATTTTTATGCTACATTCATTTTGAGAGGTCAAAAATTATTTTCATTCTTGAAAGTGAGCCAAATTAATATAGAAACTATTTTCAAAAATACTTCCAATTGGTAATGAATCTATCACTAGATTTTTATACTAGATAAATGTGGATCCCTGTAAATTATATAAAAAAACATCTATGATTTTTCACTTATTTATTACCGATAATTACCAAAATTATGAAACATGGAGACACAAATTCTATAAGGTTCTTCTCTGAATCTCCCATTCCATTAAAGTTGAGAAGTTTGGATTTATAAAGCTGTGTGGAGGAGTGATTAAATCCACTCATTCATATAGCTTATATTCATGTAGTAAGGGACTCAGGGATCTCTTTTAGTACTACAACTTGACCTGATGATTGAGTGGGGACATTCATCGAAGCTTGATATTATTAACTTGAATATACACATGGCAATAAACTAGAAATGGTTAACATATAATTACCCCACTATATTGGTGGTTATTGTTTCCATGGTGAAGGTAAATATTTATAATAAAATGATTATAGTTATTGATTTATAGTTTGAATTGGTATTTGGGGTACCAGATGTCTAAATTCTAGTCACATTGGAATATCAATATCCTCTTATTAAAGAGGGTTAACTAGAGGAGGAATGAATGCATCATATTTGAAATTTTACATAATGGGTATATTTCTTCTAAGTAGCATGACATTAGTTTGTTTCGAATTTTCTATTTTGACTTTATACTATGTAATTTTATCTATAGAAGAAATAACATTAACATATTTGGATGATGGTTGGGTTTGTGATGTAGCCACACATTTTCCCTTTTTTTGATAGTTTTAATTGAGTGGTAAGAAAATGTATGTTAAAATGATCTCATATAATATCATAATTCTTTTAGTGTGGGGTATAGACACCATTTTCATGAACATTAGTGTTGAGGACATTCTAATTATAGATATATTTATTTTTACGCTTCTCTACATCACTTTCATTCTTTGAAATATCTATGGGGTTTTTATAAATAAAATTTATTAATAAAAATCACATGGAAGGAACCAAATACTCATCTAAATTAGAGTAATATATAGAGTCATCAGCATTATAATATCTTTTAAAGTATATATCATAATTATCCTATAATTTTACCTTTCTAGAGGACCATTTTTATATACATCTTCTATTAGGCTTTGATCTATCCTTTTGGTTCTCCAATTGAGATAGAGTGGAAATTTGTTTATATAAATTTTGATTTTGAGTAAATATCATCAAACTTCCACTAAATATGATCCAGATGGGGGAGGAGGATCATGAATTTCCAATAGAGTAGACAGTGAGGGGAACTTCTTATGGTATTTTTCCCAATTTGGAGGACACTAACCTCCTCAGTGAAGGTGGTAAAAATTAATCCATCCATTCAAGAAGGGGTTTCAATTTTTTTGTTGCGATAATAGTAATATCATTTTGTATAATAATTATTCCAAGGGTGGAACTGGGGTAAAAATTCATGCACCCTATTGGTTGGGGTTACTATTGTATTATTGATATAACTATTTCCATATCCGTTTTATACGTTATATCTCTTATTCTATCAGGATGTGGATAAATTGAATTTTATTGTTTTTCTATATCAGATATATTATCCTTTGAGAGTGGATCTACTTTTTTAGATTTGTCTCTTCATAAATTTGTTTCCATATTCAATTTTATAGTGAATTTGTTCAAGATATTATTTATTAATTTCTCCCATATATAATACCAATTCATTTATCTCATAATAGGCATGTTTTACTAGATCATCTAACTAAGATACCCAAATCTTTTATTTTTGGAACAATTTGAGGTGATGATAATATATGTTTCCTTATAGGGATGAACCTATTGATTGCTAGATATGGAGAAATGAAACATTGAAATTATAACCAACCTCCAAAGCGTGCTTAGGGAGATGTCTCCCATATGATTTTGTATAGTGTTTTGAGGTCTTTAAAATAAGATTTCTAGAGGCCCTTATATTTTTTATCGAAATTAGGGTTCCATTCCACTAATAGAGAATCAAAATTATTATGGAAGCATTGGTCCAACAATATCTTAAGATAGTCAGCATACCCTTTAGAGGATATGAATCTAGATTTGAGATGATGTAATGTCACCATAAAATTGAAATGAATATGGGTTATGTATTCCAATTTGAGGATCTTATGACTCATATATTTTGAGGAATCCATCATTCAAAACATTATTAATACCTTATCATCATCCAGTTCCTTCAACATAACATTATAACCCTCCCCATCATCAATAAATTCTTTTTTTTACTTTTTCTAACCAAAAATTTTATTTTACCATTTACTTATTGAGAAATATATACTCATTATGAATATTTTCTACCATCTATGGGAATGAACAATATTGAATAATAATAAATTATTATCATTAATTCTTCTCACTCATTAACCTAGATGGGTCGATGCTAGTAAATGGAAAAGTTATTTATATGGTTGATCTTTCTTTTTTAAGTGACTCTCAATTAGTGGGATGATTTGAAAATACATTAGAATAGGGAAAATGTTTTCCAAACTAGGTTAAATAACATAATAGGAAGGTTGAATCAATGTTTGATGGATTAAAAAAACTACAACATTGGATCATATATCATCATTAAAAATCACTATTCTCTCCTATTCTCATACCAATGTATGAGAAAAAATGAAAGCATGCATGAGACAGAAAAAAATTACTTGTTCACCCACATTGGTTTATGTACAAGTATAATAAAATTAAATTGTCCCTATATAACAAAACCACTAAAGAGAACTACTATTAGAATGTTCATAATGGACTCACTATCCATCCTAGTTTACAACCAATCACAATTTGAAAGCTCATTTCTCTCTCATATAAAGTGAGTTAACTGCTCCTTCAGAAGATTATTTTTTTGATTACTTGAATCATTATTGTTTACTATTTATTTGTTCCACTATTAAGACCCACTTTGAAAAACCTAATGAATACCACTTTACCATATAATTTTTGGAAAAATACTTCTATTTCTCATAAGATCCACTTTCATAAAACCATATCTCATCATTCATGAAACTAACTAATTATTCATGAAACTTTTCAAAACATCACAAAACATTTCCTTTCCTGAAACTCACAACTATTCATGAAACTTTCTATGATTTATTGAAATATCCTTCCTTCATGAAACTTGTGTTTTTATAAATCCTTCATGCAATGAAATCATTCACAAAATTTCATGCAGAATTCATAGCCTTTGGATTTTCATTAATGCTTCCTCTATCTCCAATGAGAGGGGTAGCCACCTATTTATAGGGTTTTCCACCTTTTTGAAAATTTCATTCTCTCCATCACCTTTTCATGAAATGATTTATTAATTTTTATGAATCTTTCTTTATTCACAAAATAGTGGGGATACTTTTTATTCACAAAACTTATCATAATCATGTAACTTATCATCTTTCCTTCATGACATAGCCATATTTCAAAAAATATTACTTCATGAATCTACAAAACTTTATGACACCAAATTTTCACAAATTCTATGACTTCGATGTAATTTCATGTGGCAGTCCTAAAAAATCCATCATTCATGAAACTTGGTCCTTTATAAAAATTTTGGACATCGTAAATTTGATAAACACTAGGTAAAAACACCCCCTTGTACACACACTTTTTCATACCAAATAAAGAGATTCTATACAACTATATTGACTATTTTTCAACATACCTAGTGAAAAATCACACTAAAGACGCACAAATAACCTTGGAAATATACTTTTTAAATAAAAAATGTCACCCTAAAAAACATTTCAATGTTGAAATTAGGGATATTTTCCAATAATATCCCCCTTTGGGATTGTTAAAAACATTTACCCCTTTGATATCGCTTTAAAGATTATAGTTATAATGTGTGGAAAACACATTGTTCTATTCTATCTTCTATCAAAATTCACTTCTTGTGATTCTAGATATCAATCATAAATTTAATTAAAAAATAATATAAACACACATGACCCGTGATCGGAATTAGAAATAATAGTAGCGTGAAAATTTCATTGATGAATCTCTTAATTCTTAGAATAAGAAACTAATTTCATCATGAACCCCATTTGTGATGATGTTTAAATATTTACTGAATATTTTCAGTAATGACAGATTTAAAACTTCCAAGATTTTCCTACTCCCACTATCAGCTTCTCCCCTATCTTGATCATGAAATTTTCTCCCCCTATGTAAATGAACCCATAGGTCATTCCCTTGTGACTACAACTTGGTAAAGAAAACAAATTAGTACATAGGAAAAAACACACCATACCTAAGGGATAGGGAGATCCACTTCCACACTTTTTCAAGTGTGTGAAGTTGGTTAAAATCTAATTGCCAATAAAAACTGATCATATTTCTCTTTGGGTAATGCCTTCATAAAAATTTCTACAACCTATAGCTCTATAGGCACACGATCCAACTTTATAGACTCATAATCCTCCTCATTGATAAAATGATACTTTATTTCAATTTTATTTATTCAGGAGTGTTAAAACAGATTTTTTATAATATTTATAGAAACTAAATTATCACAATGTATTATTATTAGAAACTTTACTTCAACTCCCACATCTCCATGTTTCTAATTCATCTACAATATGTGTGTGAAATATTTATTATCCTTAATATATTCTTGTTTTTAGATTATCCACAAAATGAAATATTTTTTCTTCATTATCCAATAAATACACAATATAAAAAGATATAATGAACCACCTAAAATTTATTTTATATCATCTACAAACCATCCCAATCTATATATCTATAATCCAATAACTCATTCGAAATTTTTTCATTGTATAGAAAACAAAAATCAATTATTCCTTTAATATACTAATGTATTATTTTAAATCAATGTAATATAATTTCATTGGGATTTATTTTATATTTTATAACTTAGAATGTGTCAAAAAAAATATCAAGTTGTGTCATTGTTAAATATAATGGATTACCAATTATTTTCCTGTATTTTATGGCATTAACTGCTTGTCCTTTATCATCTTGTGATAGTTTCATCCATGCAGCCACTAGAGTAGTAATTTACATGGAATTATCCATCCCAAATTTTCATAGAAACTTCTTTTAATGTTTATATTGAGAAATTAATGTTCTATTTCTTCCTTGAATCACATATAAACCATGTAAAAATGTTTTTTCACCAATCACTGACATTTAAAACTCGCTTTTCAAGAATTATAAAAACTATTTACTCATTTGATTATCTGATCCACAAAATATTATATCATTGACATACATAAAAACCATAATCCTTTGATTACATTCATTTTTTGCATAATTATTTTATTCAACTCCACCACATGGAAAACTAATCTTATTAAAAAAATAGATCATGTTTTGAATACCATGATATTGGTGCTTACATCAACCCATAAAGTGCTTTCCATAGATGAAAAACTTTATTCTTGTCATTGTGAATGAGAAAACTAATTGGTTGCTCAATATATAATTGTTATTCTAGAAACCCATTAGGAAAACTAACCTTATGACCATATAAAAAACCTTTACCTTTCATTTCACTATTATATCTAAGAATAGTCGAATGATCTCAATCCTTTAAATTGGTTCAAATTTATCATCAATATCAAGTCCCTTAATTTGTTATTATCCCTTACACTCTATATATTTTTTTAATTACCATTCCTTCATTATTTAGTTTGTTCTAGAAGACCCATTTGGTCTTGATGTCATTCTTATTTGACCATCTCGAAAAAATATCACATATTGGATTATTCCCTATTTGGTCAAGTTCTGCATTCATATCCTGAACCTAATTCTCATCTCTAGATGCATCTATAAAACATTTAGGCTATACTGGATAAAGAATGTATTCCCACTATAAATATTTCATTCTCTATGTTTTAACTGGTATAGCCTAATCATCGATAATGTTTTTCTAATCAATTTTAGTTTGAATCCTTTTCATTCAGGAAAATGTTGATTTGAATTCATAAAACTCATCATCAATATATTATTTTTAATCATCATTTCTTACTTCTAATCTTCCTAAGTTTATTACACACTAGTCAATAACATAACAGAATGATTCATTGTGTTGCTGGATATTCTTTTCATTCTTTACTATAGTTACATCATTCTTTTGAACTATTTTTCCATACCTCTTATTGAATAATTTATATGATATTATTTTTCCTTCGTATCCAACGAATATACCCTCATATCCATGATACTAAAACTTTCTATGTCTCTCTTTATTGAGAATAAAACACTTACAAATAATTGAATGTATTTCAATGTTGGATTCTTTTTGTATGATAACTTGTACAAAGAATATTCGTATTTCAGATGGAAAAAATACCTATTGAATATACAGACTAATGTCAATAATGATTCCATCCAAAATTTCTCTTTTCAATAAGCATTTTTCTAAACACACTACTACGGATTGAGATTTTAACATCACTAGTAAAAGAGATTTACATTGTAGAATCACTGATAATGCAAGTGATGTTAAAGGGTTGACTTTAACTGTTCTTATAAAAATAATTGATAAAGGACCCCTTTATCAAATTTTTTAGCACTTCCAAAGGACCCCTTTATTAGCACTTTTTTAGCACTAATTAAGGGGAATTATGTGTTTTGTTAGAACCTCTTCCCACCCCACCTTTTATCAGAGCATCCCAACCCCTTTATTTGTACTCGTACCCACTAGATTGAGTTCTCCCCACCCAACTTTATAAGTTATTTAAATAATTCTAGTCTCCTATGCATTCCCCTGCATCCAGTGAGTATTGTAACTAAGACCTCCCCATCATATTCCTGATCCTTTTTTACTACATTATAATTTTTTAATTATATATTTTATGATATATCAATATATTTTTATATATTTCATTACATTTTATATCCATATATATATATATATATATATTTAAATATATATGTAAAATATGTTTTTGTGTGTGTATGTATGTTTATATGTGTATTAATAAATACATACATACATTCATGAATATACATATTTATATATATGTCTACATATATCAATATAATTATATTTATTATATTTATTTACATAATATATATATATATTCACATAAATATATTAGAATATTAAGACAAATATATATCTGTTTTTTAAAATTATAACACAAATAATATATACAATAATTATATTGGTATATGTATTCATAAATTTTTATTTTAAATAAAATGGTTATTATTTTTTATTTAAGTAATTTTTATATATTTAGAAATATATTTTATATGTAAATATGTTTACATATTTATTTATAAAACTAAATTTTTATGTGTGAATATATACAAAATATGTATAGATTTTTATATATTTTATTATAAATAACAGTACAATATTAAAAAAACATCAAAACCATAATATCAATATAAATGTAAGACCTTGGATTAAATTCAGTGCCTGTAAAAAAAATACTATAAGACTCCCTTAAATGACGCGGAAATTGCATGGAATGTTAAAAAATTGAGATACCCCGACTAAAGACTCGGATTTGGAGACCTTCTTGGCATTTTGGTGTCGAAAAATGTGATGGATGTTCCCCCTGATTCACAAATGCATAGATATCATCATAAGAATTGATCTGATATGTGTTACATCTCAAACAGGCCCCCTGATCAAAAGTTATGTTCATTTAAAGTTTGAGTCCCATTTTTAACTTATTTTAGAGCATTCATTATTTTTTTGATTTTTTATTTATTAAAATTTTTATTAAATAAATATTAATCAATAATAAATATAAAATTATAAATTAATAATATTTTATAAATTATTCTATAATTATGTTTTCACAAAATATCTTATATATTATGTTTAAATTCATATTTATCCTTATATAAATCATATTTAGTAAAATATATTATGTATAAATAAATATAAATATATTTTTATGTTAATATATTTTTCAAGGATATATATGTTTTTATGAAATTTACCCTTTATCTATTCTAATAAAAAAGTGCTAATAAAGACCCCCCCCCCCCTTATCATTGTTTTTTATTAGTGCTGATAAAGCCCCCCCCCCTTATCATTGTTTTTTATTAGTGCTGATAAAGCCCCCCCCCCCTATCATCTCTTCTTTGATAGTGCTAATAAAGGGGGGATATTTATCATCACTTGTTTACTAGTACTGATAAAGTCACACCCATTATTAGTTCATTTTTTCTAGTTATAATAATGGTTCCACCTTTATTATATCTTTTTTATTAGCTTTGATAAAGGGATCCCTTTCTCAATGCTTTTATTAACACCGATAAAGATCCCACTTTATCAGTTCTTTTTTAGCATTGAAGATGGGGGCCTCTATTTGAGTTTTTTCTTGTGGTGATAATGGCTTTCATTATGAGTGCTTTTAGCTAGTGATGATATAGCAAAGCACTTTAAGAATATAGTTTTATATTAGTACCATATTTTTTATGATTTTATTTTTCCATTCAAACACTCTATTTTATATATGAGTTCTTTCATCTAAAACATGGTTCCATATCATATGTTTATTGAGATAATCCTCCACTTTTATGTATGTAAATTCCAAGACATTATCATTCCAAAACATTAAACTATTTTTTCGATGCATCCTTTCAACTTCCCTACAGTATTTTTTTTATGCATCTAAAAACATTCGACTTGTGGAAAATGAAAAATATACATACCATCCTGCTAAAATCATCAATGAAAAGAAAATTTTACCTCTTCTTATTAATAGGTCATGGTGAGATATGTCCACAGACATATGTATGAACCAATTCATGAACCCTAGTTGAATTTTTTCTATTTAATTATACAATTTTTGAATAATATTATCATATTAACAAGAATCACATGGTCTAATAAAATCATGCGATAATCCAGGCAGATCTCAAGTTTCCTCACATTTGACTTGATCTTATAGGGATTGTTAGCATAGATGGCCAGTCCATTTATTCCAAAAACTATTTTCATCCTATTTATATATAAATCACATACCCTCTTATCTAATCACAATATACATATTATCCTTCATATAAATTAAATAGAAAACAATTTTATTATCTTTTCCCTTGATGCTATAAAACATGTTTGTAAAGCTTATATCATGAACTAAGTCCCACAATTGACTAGCACTTCGAAATTTGTGACTGAGACATTCAATTACCAAGAAATCAGTACATATCATATATTTTCCCCCAAATTTCTTTTCTTTTGAGCCAATAATATTCAAGCCTTTATCATTTTCAAAATTTTACAAAATCTTCCTTGTTATATTTGATGCATTTATCAAGATCTTTATTTCCCATCATATGGGATGTTCATCCACTATCAGGGATCCATACACCATCATGATCTAATACTTTAAGGGAAATCATTGCAACCACTTTCTACTTAGATCTCTTCTTTTAGATTCACATCATTGAATTTATACCTTTTGTGTATAGAAAATCTTGATCTTCCACAAATAATGATGGAAAAAATTCATCTTGTAGAGTTGAAAATCAATTTTTAATTTTCAACTCATTTGATGATTCTTTGAGATTCTGTTTACTAAAACATTGGGTTTTCTTCAACACGTTCTTATTCATTGTTTATGAGCAATATATGTCCATGTGTGTGAATCAACTACACTAGAAATAGTGACCATAAAATCCATTCTTGGAATATTTAAATCTATGTGGCCACCTTTGATACTCTTTTTCACTTTAGTACCTTTTGAATATGGAACATGAATTTTGGTAACGTACCATATTTCTATAGAAATAACATCTGATACAAAGTGAATTCAAATGATTCATTCCTACAATACCAATTGTTCCTTGGCTTCTTTAAACACTTTGATTCTGATTTATACCTAAATCGATTTTTATCCTCAGATATGGAGCGTATGTTCCAAACTAAATTTTCACTAATTTCTATTTTTGATCATTCCATATCACATCCTTGTCATTTGGATATTATTGTTGCTTATATTCTCTTGGACCTCTATTCTATGCATCTATCTTTTTTTCACCTAAGGGGTCTGCTTTCCCGATGTCACATTGGGATTCAAGAGTCTCTCCTGATCTTTTAATTTTTCTTCACATGTTGAGAACTTCCTATTCAAGTTCTTTGATATGTTTGATTTTATCTTTTGATGTTTTAGTCAACCCATTTATAACTCTGGTCTATTATTGAAGTTCGATTTTTTACTCAATAACTTTCTCTGAGTTCACTCACTTTTCAGATCTGAACTCTTCAATTTCATCCTTTAACTTAGACTTATCTTCTTATTACTAATATATATAGACTTTTTCATCATGAAAAACAAAATTATATTTATTTATTTTTACTCTCCAAATATATATCTCTTCAATAGATGATTTTAATTTAACATGGAGGTCAAAAATTCCCTTAACTTATGCATTATCAGTTTTTCTTTCTTACCATGTTTTTGGTTTCATAAAACATCCATTATAGCATTTTCTCCATGATATTTGAAATCATACATCTCTTAAACCTTAGAATCTTATGAATTTTCATTTTATTTTGAAAGAAGATTCATCTTCTTGAATAAATTTATCATAATATTTTTCTTATGTTTCACATAATATATATACTTCTTCATTGTAGTTTCAACTTTATCCTCGTCCTCTTATTGATAATTCTTGGGGCACTGTGCTTCTATATATCCAACCTTTCTACATAAAAATCATGTGAATGGAAGTTTCCCTTTAAACGTTCTTTTTACTTTTCATAGATTTGATGAAAGGAAAGACATTACCTAATCCACCTATTTTTCTTCTTATTCATCCTCTATATTGAGTTTTTTTATGTCCCTGAATTCTAACTCTGTATATTTCACTTTTCCCACAGACTCATTATCAATATTTCTCACCTAGTTTGTGACAAGATTACTTTGTATTCTATCCAATTTCATCTCTTTGGGATCTTTATCTACTAGTATAGAGACTTTTGTATTAAACTGATATGGTAGTCTTCTCAAGAAGCACTTAACTGTATTTACATGTTAAATAATTTCTATGATACCATGTATGTATTCTACGATAAAATTCACTAGGTCAAATAATGCATCTACATACTCATTTAGGTTTATTCTTAATTATATTAACTTGTTTTAGAGAACCTTTAATTTTTATTCTATGAATTTTTAATCATCTTCATAGATATTTAAATTATTTTCCCACATTTAATTTGTTGACTTCTATGACTTCATCTTCATATAGATTGTGTTATATAAATATTCTCTTAATGCATTAATTCCATTGGCATAAATATCTACTTTTTTAAAGTTTCCTTCCGATAAAACTATTTTTCCCACACTAGAATAAATATCATGCATGGTGTTTATAAATAAATCCATACCTAATGATAATATGTTATGATTCATCAGATTCTTCCAAATATGAAAATTATTTCCATCAAATATAATAATACCTTTTATGATCAATATCCTCCATTTAAACAAGTGAGAGAGAAATGCTGATTGTAACACTTCTCTATAATACCAATTATTAGATAATCTCGCTTAAATATCCTAAGAGGGGGATAATAAAGGTATGGCCTATTAAAAAACTTCCCCTTTAAATCTTGTATTTTCATTAAAAAAAGACTCTTCTAACCCTTTCCTATAGAAATGTATGAGTAGAAATGAAAGCATGTATAAGACATAGAAATTTTACTATATTCACAAACTAAAGTGCTCGGATCAGTGTGATCACTGAGAGGGGGAGGGGGTGAATCAGTGATCCTTTTAAACTTTTTACTAATTGATTCTTTATCAATTAAACCTCTATGGCTTGTGAAGTCCTCGATCCACTCTTCTTGTAGCTCTCATCCTTTCCTCAAGTGATGTAGTAAATGTAAAGGCATAGTACACAAGGATTTACAAGGTTCAGCACCAAAGGCCTACATATTTTCCATGTTGGTTAAACACCCCAACATGGTTTCTCCACTATAATTCAGTTAGTAATTGCAATGGTCGATACATAGTCACATTTTATCTCTCTTGAGTCCCACAGGAGGTTCATTATACTGCATCCCACAGTGTTACTAGAGTCCCACTGGCCTGCTTCAGCTTCCACCAAAGACTTCTCCATCCTGAGTCTCACAGGGGGTCTTCTCCTGGTTCCTTGAGTCACACGAGTAGCTCTTCTTCTTTAAACTCTTCAAGAGTCTTCAACAACCTTGAGAAGGTTTGTTGGCCTTGCTCACTTCTTCTGATCACTTGTGGTGATGAGGACTCCTCTCCTTTTCTCGGGCTTTATCTCCTTCTTCTAAGAATGACCCAGACTCTGTCTTCAGAAATCTTGATGGGGAAATATGTTCTTGCACTGAGTATTCCCACTCAATATTCTTAGTCTTCTCAACTACTGAAAACTCAGATGGATGTTGTCTTTAACTTCAGTCTAGCTTCAGTCTCTCTTCAATTCATCTTTATGAACTGAGTGCATGGCATCTCTAAAAATTCATGCATTGATTGCATGGCTTCTAAATTATCTTCATGAACCTTTGTTCTTGGACTTCTCAAATGCACACACGGTGGAAATTTTTTTTTTATTAAGAAACACACTTTTGTGGGGGAAGTGAGAAACCGAAAAGTTCAACAAGAACCAAACAGCCCCAAGCAGAAAACAATAAATAGTCCCAACCAAGAAAAGGCAACAACCACCAACTCCAATGCAGGACCACTGGGCGATCTCAGGCAATCATGGTCCCCCCTGAAAACAAAGCCCTCCCTCAAAGTCAACCACGTCCCAAATGACATGCAGTGGAGAAAGTAGCGTTCTCTAGCCCATCTGAGCCGATCTGGCCCTCAAACATTTCCACACACATCAAGGGAGAAAGCAGAATCATTGTAAACCAATTGAATTCTGAAAAAGTCCATATCCCTAAACAACTTCCAGGATAAAGTGGATACCTGAGAGTGTGGATCCTCCCTTATCAGGTCTTCAAATGAAGAAGTCAGCTTATTCCAGATCTGAATGTACTCCTCTAGCTTGATCATCCCCTTGTTGAAGCCCCCAACCAGTGGCATGTCCTATTTTTCAACCCAGATATATTGCTCCTCATTAAGATCCGCGTTAATAGTCCGACCCATAATCTTGGCTTCATCCTCTTCCGAGGCATTGAGAAATAAAACCTGCTATTTCACCTCATCATCTGAGGAAAAAATCAAGTCCAAGGATAGATCAGACTTACCAGTTGGTATTAGCTGACAGCCAACCCCACTGTCCAACTTCACATCCACTATCCTATTTGCTGAACGAGTCCTCATAGGAGGCGGCAGGGAGGAGTAGTCCTTCCTACCCCTCCTCCTCCTATCACACCTATTGCTCTTCAAACCAGATTCTTATTTAGAGTAGACCTTACTAACCTCTAAGAGTTCTTCAGATGATTCCTCTTTGTAATCTACCTCAGCAAGACTATCAAACCTGTTGCTCAAGATGACTGGGGTCCAGGTTGAAGAATCTGCTCCCCCTACCTGATTTCCAGGGCTTGAACCCCCTGCTTCCCTGAGACTGGTCTGGAAAGGTACCTCCAAGATAGTCCCTTGCATAACATCATCTTCTTATCCCCCTGTCCCCTCCTGAGAGACTTATTCTGCACTGCCTCCAGTTACTTCTGTTTGAACCAGACCTTCCTCTATTCCCTTGTCCATAAGCTCCATATGAACAGAAGCTGCCTCTCTGACCACATCTATCACCGGGGAGATCTGCTTCCCAGCCTCCACACAATCCTCCATGGATCAGCTGGCCACCTATCCTTCTCCACTATCCACACCCTTCACCTAATTGTTTTAAGAGTTCTGAACTGGGATCACAGGCTCACTAGAGTTGGGCTGTATCTCGAGTCCCCTACCCATAAACTAGAAAGTAGCATCAAGACTCATCACTTTAGAGTGACCAGTCTCTCTTTTGTACGGCTCAAGAAACATCTGAAGGAATAGCCACAGCATCTTCAGACATAGGTACCTTCCTCCTAACCTCATCCAATCCTACCTCCCCTGAAGGCACCCCCGACACCAGGGAGATATTGACATCACATGGGTTAGAAGGATCCTGATACTCATGAGACAGGCATGCATATGTTGTATGGTCACTACTTTTCCCAGCATTAGGGATGGCCACACCACCCCTAAAATATACATCATTGGGCACAGTTGTGATCTCAGAGGGTCGAACACTCCCAGACCTTCTTCGACAACCATGTTCAACATGACCCTGTTTGTGACACTATGAACAGAAGTCAGTCCAGGATTCATAGACAATCGGTTGTGCATACATGTACTCCTCCTCAACAACAATCCATACTATCTATGGTGAAATTATTGAGAGATCCATTTCAACACATATTCTTTCCGACATGGGATGCGAGAGAGATATTGTTCTCTGATCATTGCACACAAATCGTCTTATATAGTTTCCAATTGATCTCAGCAACCCAAGATTCTAAAATGGGAGAGGAAGGCCAGGAATTTGAATCCAAATCTCCATATACGGAGAATCATGGTTCATGTGAGTATCAAAAGACCAACGGAGTAAATGGAATGGGAGACCAGAGAAAGATTTCCTCTTTCTAGACCAAGGCCTCCCCGGATCTTCTTCATCAGCAAAAATAATAATGAATTGATACGGAACCAGAATACCTACCTGTGCTCGATGTTCCAAGCCCCAATACTCATTTAAGGCCTTGTAAAAGTGTTCCACAAGAGTTCGTCATCGCGCAAATCTCACAATCAGAGCCAAAGAAAAAAACTATGACGCTTCAGAGAACACCTTAACCGAAACTGGAACAATAGGCTGACCTGAAATGCAACTAGGGACTTTCGAAGCAACCTGGATTTCAGGGATGAAGAAACCCGCATCCAACGAGGATAGAAAGAAGTCAAGGTATCTCAATTTTGTATCCCCGGGATTGTGAGTATGAGGTAGAGACCCCCCTCCCCCCCCCCATTGAAGGAGGGGCCGCGGCGGGCATCATCGTCGTAGGGTTAGCGGAGAGCCATCACCCCTTTGTTCTTTTCAGGTGGCGCGGAAACTCCTTCTACAGTGCAGGTGCAGCAGCTCTCTCCTACCACGTAGGTGGCGCGGTGGCTTCCTCCTGTCGTACGAGTTCGTGGGCACAGAGGGCGCGCAAGTACAGCCAACTTGCTACCGCGCAAGTGTTGCGGGCAGTGGGTGCGCAAAGCCCGGCTTCTTCCCTGTCGTGCAGGGGAGAACGCAAGGTGGACTCCTCCTTACATATTTCTCACAGGGGTAGCGCGAAAGGCTCTCTCGAAGCCTCAGGTGGCTCTGGGCTGCTCTACCACGCAGGTTGTGCGTGGAGCTTCGAACTTCATGAGGGTAGGAGCTTCGCGGGACCTCTGGTTTTTCCAGCAACCTCCTCCAAGGCATCGACTCCTCTTGTTATAGGTGAGGAACACAAATAGAACTGCGGAGTTTAAATATTGAATGCCCATTATCTTTGCAGATGAGATATCCAAAACATCCTAGTCCTTTACTTTTTCTTTTTCAACCACGGGATCCTTCATTCTTGGTGTGTGCATCACGTGCATGAATTTACAAACGCATGTGAAGCCTTTCCATGTACGTCGAACGGGCAGTGCACCCTCGGCAACTTCGTTTTCCTCAGGCTCCCTTGAATTTCTTCACCTTGTTGCATGCATGCAACTTTTAATGAATTCATGTATTCGGTTTGTCAAAATGATCATCATGCACTTGATTTGAGCTTCAAGAGTGGTTAGGAAGTCGATCACGGTGGATCGGCAGTGGTGACAGCAACTGGTTCACGTCGGGTGGAGCTCGGGTGTCCGGAGGTTGATGACAACCTCGGGTTGTCACCTCGGTCATTGGATCAACGTTTAATGATCTCGGATGGTCAGGATTATAACATGGGCTGCGGCGAGATTAGATGAGCGGCTGTGATTACACACGGATCAGATGGACGGTGCAGATCAGCTCAGCATCTTTAAAAAGTCATCCCACATCGAATCGAGCCGTGTCTTTCTCATGGTTTAACAAACAGCGCCTCCCAACATTGGCTCAGAAATCTCCTCTCCCTCCTTCGTTGCTGCCCCGCACCGGTTCTCCTGCGGGAGCGCTCTAGCGCCCACTATGCTCTTTCACGGGCATGCCCTTGGCGCCCACGCTGCACGGGCTTGACCTCCGCGTTTCTCGGGATTACACACAGCCCGGACGCTATTGGTCTGGCCCCTACGGTTTCCCCAAGGGCGTGGTGACCTATTCCCACATGTTCCTTGGGTTGAGGCCCTAAGGCTGGCCCAACAGTTGGCATATTTTTTTCATAAGCTCCACCTTGTATACTTGGTTAAATAACCAAGTTGTAACAAGTCTTCTTCATTCCATTCTCCACTTCTTCATTAGAATTCCATACTCCTCTCAACCAATATTCTTCACTTAAAAATGGAATTCTTGAAGGTCTTCTTCAACCATTACTCTTGAATCAAATGTTTCTCCATTGTTCTTCGATGATCCAATCAGAGATGAGGTTAGATCATCTTCAAATCCTCATTCACTGAGAGATAGTGAATGGCCTTCTACAAACCAATTCATCCACTTAGTAGCTGTGGATGGTAAATTTCCACTTCATCCACTTAGAGATTGTGGATGGTTCACCTTTATCTCCTCATGAATTGTGCAGACAATGTATGGACTTCTAAAATGTTGTGACATTATATCTGCTTGATACAAGTTCTTTGAACATAATATCAACTCTACAATCATATGATTTAGTATTGATAATTTTTCAACCTTTACCTCCTATGTCACTTAGTGATTCTCCTAAGTGACATGATTTTTAGTACCATGGTCATTCTCCAGTCATCACCATCACCATCACATCCTTTGTCATTCACATATTGACACTCCTTGTCATCCATTAAATCCTTGACACCTTATTGACAATATCACCATCACCATCACTTCCCTTGTCACTCACATATTGACACTCCTTGTCTTCCATTCAATCCTTGACACCTTATTTACAACAAATACAACATAGTGAACAACAATCTTTCCCTTTGTATTTGTTTTCAATATCACTAGAGAACAAATGAATGGGTCAATATGTGTGCCAAGCTTTTCTCCCCATTATTGGCAACCAAATGCAAAGGTGTGCTATGGTTATCTTCAAAATATTTATTCCTACTTTTGAATAGAATCTTCTTGAAAATCACTAGAATAGGGATGATGTCACATGTTTACTTTAGAAAATAGCCTTTAGTAAATCATCTCTAAGCCTACTTGGGCTAACCCGGTGTAGAAAACAAGAGTGATGTAACCAAGGAATTAAATTTTGTCCACAGTTCACTATACATGTGACATCATGCTTAGGATTCAAGGGGTTGAAATTTTTTAGATATATCAATAAATTGCTAAATCCTACACATACTTCACCAAACTCATTAGAAAGTTCTAGTGCAAAGATAAATCTCCCCCTTTCATCCATTTTTCTTCAATCAATTAATCCCCCTTAATTGACATGTTTAATACAATTATGAAACAAGGGATTAATCTGTGATTGGAATAACCTCATGAATCTCAAAATATCATCTTCTACAGATTGGATCCCCCTAAAGTGGTGCACTCCATTCTGTCCATACCAGTCTCAATTTGAGAGTGATCATCATCTTAAATTCCCTGAAATGTAAGCACATGTATATACCAGTGATTAGGGAATAAGATGGAACCTCATTGGTTCATCAGTTTGAAAAACAAGGTTGAGAAGATTCTCTCAACTGAGATGTTCCACTTTCTCCATTCTTCACACTTGCACATTTGATCTTCAATGATGTTTGTGCAGGTGCGGATCTTAACACCTATTCAACTTCTTTGTGTGTGACTCTTCTCTTTCTAACTGCCTTATGAGCACTAGAATCTCCTGGTGCAATCTTCATTCTCTTGAAAAATTCTTCTTGAGCTGGAATGAGTGTCATGCATTTATTACTAATATGACCAGCTTTATTGCACCTCACACACAGAACATCATCTTTATGTGAAATCTTTTGTTTTCCTTTTGCACTAGCTCTGGCATGTTCATTTTATTTCGTTATCATTCTTTTCAAATCCTCTGGACAGATGATTAATATTTAATTTGGAAGTGAGGCATCAGATTTGGATGTTCCACATGGTTCCTTCGATGCTTTTAAGTTACCTTTCTTAGGCAGCTTATTTTCAATCAATCCCTTCTTCTTCTTCTAGATTGATTGTCCTATTGAGTGCGATTTTCTTATATTTAGTTCCATGGCTTGTTTACAAAGATCCATGGTATGTCCTTTCTTTCCACAGTAGAATCATTTTTTCTTGGTAGTCTTTCTGGATGCATCACCCTTATTGGATTTGGAATCCAGGGACTTCTCTTTCTTTTGCAAAATCTTCTCAGAAGAATTTTCAACTTTCTTCTGTTTGCTTCCCAAGGATACTTCTTCTTTCTTAGCTAGGTTCTGTGATCTTCACTTCTTTTCAGATTTAGATGCATTTGGAGATTTGTATGTATCATTCTTGTGACCACTTTTGCATTCATCCCGAATGTTATCAAACATTCCAAATCTGTTTGCCGTAAACAGATCTTTCTGGACCTGTGGATGTTTCTACTTCTTCTCTGGCTTGCTCCCCTTTGGCATGGTCTTCCTTTGTGCTTTAACATTTGGAGGATTGTACCAACAGTCCATTTCACAATTCCCCTACCTGTTGCAGCACCAACATTGACCTACATATCTTGTCTTCTTGACTTCTTCTGATTGTTCGATCTTTCTCTTGAATTGTTGTGTCTTTTCAAGAGATCTCTCTTTCTTCATCTTCTTCATCCATACTTGTTCAGAGTTTCTCTTCCATCCCGCATGTTTTGTGGAAACACATTTAGAAGCATGAGAACAAGATGGGATGGATGGTACCTCCTTCTTAGAAGATGTTGCACTTTCATTAGAGGATTTCCTTCTTTTGGAATCATCCTTCTCAATGCACACTTGAGTGCAAACATTTCTTCTTCCAGCTGACTGGGAGGTTTCGGCTTTGGGTGATTAGTGATTTTTCAATATCACCTCTAGTTCTAAGCATTTCATGTTGAGAGATTTCTTCTCATCCACAACAAGTATTAGATTTCCTTCCAAATTACCTATTAGTTGTTTCATCTGTTCTTCATGCACCTTCTTCATTTCTTGCAATGAATTTTCAAGCTCCTTTACCCATTTTACTTTGTCTTCTAATTGAGAATCTTTGACAACCATTGACACTATGTGCCACTTTTCTAGTGCATGGAAAAAATCTTTGAACACTATCTTAAATAATTCTTTCTCACAAATTCTTCTTTGAAATTCTTCACTAACATATTCAATTCTTTCATTGAAAAGGGAAATTGTTTCATCCCTGGCCTTCACCAGCTTTGTGAGAGTGTTGGTTATGCCAACCCTTCTTGCCAATTTATCTTCCATAGAATTGGCTTCTACTTCTTGCTGTAATTTTTCTTCATGAAGATCATGGATTCTTGTAGCAATACACATTTCCACTTCCCTGGGGATAGCCTTTTGAAGATATTTTAGTGCAATTATAAGATCATTGATTTCTCCATCATCATTATAGCTAGAGCAGGCTTCATCAGAAGAAGGAATTTTCATCTATTGTGACATTCACATTACCTTCAATAGAAGGTGCTTCTCTATTAGTAGCAACCTTCATCTTCATCTTCTTGGCCTGTTTCTTCATTATATTTTTCTGAGTCTTGGAAGATATCTCCATATGAGGGTGTTCGCTCATTTCCTCAAATCTACACTTCATAATGACTCCCTTGGATTTTTTAGAGGCAACCTCCCTCTGATACCAATTGAAGTGCCCGAATCAGTGTGATCACTGAGAGGGGGAGGGGGTGAATCAGTGATCCTTTTAATCTTTTTACTAATTGATTATTTATCAATTAAACATCTATGGCTTGTTAAGGCCTCGATCCACTCTTCTTGTATCTCTCTGCCTTTCCTAGAGTGATGTAGTAAATGTAAAGGCATAAGACACAAGTATTTACAAGTTTCGGCTCCAAAGGCCTACGTCCTTGATATGTTGGTTAAACACCCCAACATTGTTTCTCCACTATAATTCGATTTGTAATTACAATGGTTGATACAGAGTCACATTGTATCTCTCATGAGTCCCACAGGAGGTTCTTTATACTGCATACCACAGTTTTACCAGAGTACCACTGGCCTACTTCAGCTTCCACCGAAGACTTCTCCACCCTGAGTCTCACCGGGGGTCTTCTCCTGGCTCCTTGAGTCACATGAGTAGCTCCTCTTCTTTAAGCTCTTCAAGAGTCTTCAACAGCCTTAAGTGAGGTTTCTTGGCCTTGCTCACTTCTTCTGATCACTTGTGGTGATCAAGACTCCTCTCCTTTTCTCGGGATTTATCTTCTTCTTCTAAGAATGACCCGACCTCTGTCTTTAAGAATCATGATGGGGAAATATGTTCTTGCACTGAGTATGCCCACTCAATCTTCTTGGTCTTCTCAACTTCTGAAAACTCATATGAATGATGTCTTTAACATTAGTCTGGATTCAGTCTCTCTTCAATTCAACTTCATGCACTGAGTGTGAGGCATCTCTGAATCATCATGCACTGATTGCATGGCTTCTCAATTATCTTCATAAACCTTTGTTCTTGGAATTCTCAAATGCACACACACTGATTTAAAATTTGTTTACATGTGCATGTTCATGCATTTAAAAAATGATCTCCCCTTTTCTTCTTGGTGTGATAAACCCTCAAAGGGTGTAATATCTTTTTGTGCACACACATTCTTCTTTTACTTTATTCTTTTCTTATTCTTCATAGTGTGCACACTCCACTTGTCCACACACTAAGGTAATGGCCTCTTCACTTGTTTAGCACACACCACCCATAGGGGATTGGGCATGCACCCTTCTCTCACAAGTGTGCTCCTTTGGGCCACCTTTTCTTTTATTCACACACATCCTTCCTTCTTTAACCCGTGCACACACACACACAAAGATAGTGTGGCCTTACTCCTCTTTCACACACACAACCAAGGTGTGTTGTGGCCTTCCTCTCCACTTTTAACACACACACAAACCCAAGTATGTGTTGTGGCCTTTCTCCTCTTCAGCACCGCTTCAAAGGAGGGAACGCAAGGATGTGGCCAATTCTTGTCTTCAACCACGCAGGGTGCGGAAGCTTCTACCACGCAGGTGGCGCGACAACTCCTTCTGCCGCGCAGGTGTGGCAGTTCTCTCCTACCGCGCAGGTGGTGCGGTGGCTTCCTCCTTCCATGCGAGTTCGCGGGCACAGAGGGCGCGTAAGTGCGGCCAACTTGATACCGTGCAAGTGTTGCGGGCAGCAGACGTGCAAGGCCCAAATTTTTCTCTATCGCGTAGGGGAGCACACAGGGTGGCCTCCTCCTTACTTCTTTCGCATAGGGGTAGCGCGAAAGGATCTCTCAGAACCTCGGGTGGCTCCGGGCTACTCTTCCGCACAGGTTGTGCACGGAGCTTTGAACTTCGCGAGGCTAGGGGCTTCGCGTGACCTCTAGTTTTTTCAGAAACCTCCTCCAAGGCATCGGCTCCTCTTTTTATAGGTGAGGAATGCAAACAGAACCGCGAAGTTTAAATCTTGAATGCCCATTATCTTCGGGGAGGTGATATCCCGAAAATCTCAGTCATTTCCTTTTTCTATTTCAACCACGGGATCCTTCATTCGTGGTGTGTGCATCACGTGCATGTGTTTACAAATGCATGCGAAGCCTTTCCTTGTATGTCGAACGGGCAGTGCACCCTCAACAACTTTGTTTGCCTCGGGCTCCCTCGAATTTCTTCATCTCATTTCATCCATGCAACTTTTAATGCATGCATGTATTCGGTTCATCAAAATGATCATCATGCACTTGATTTCAGCTTCATCAATGGTCAGGAAGTCGATCATGGTGGATCGGTAGTGGCGACGACGACTAGTTCATGTCGGATGGAGCTCGTGTGTCCGAAGGTTGAATACAACCTCGGTTTGTCACCTCGACCATTGGATCGTCTTTTAATGATCTCAGATGGTAAGGATTATAAAGTGGGTCGCGTCGAGATTAGATGAGTGGCTGTGTTTACATGCGGATCCGATGGACAGTGCAGATCGGCTCTGCATCTTTAAAATTCCATCCCACATCGAATCGAGTCGTGACTTTCTCGCGGTTTAACAAATAGTGCCTCCCAACATTGGCTCAGAAATCTCCTCTCCCTCCTCTGGTTCCACCCCACACCGGTTCTCCTACGGGCGCACTCTAGCGCCCACTATGCTCCTCTGGGCGCGCTCTAGCACCCACTATGATCATTCACGGGCGTGCCCTTGGCACCCACGCTACGCGGGATTGAGCTCCGCATTTCTCGGGCTTACACATGGCCTGGCCGCTATTGGGCTGGCCCCTACAGTTTCCCCATGGGTGTGGTGTCCTTGTCCCACATGTGCCTTGGGTTGAGTCCCTAAGGTTGGCCCAACAGTTGGCATATTTTTTGCATAAGCTCCACCTTGTATACTTGGTTAAATTACCAAGTAGGAACAAGTATTCTTCATTTCATTCTCCTCTTCTTCATTATAATTCCATACTCCTCTCAACCTGTATTCTTCACTTAAAAAGGGAATTCCCGAACTCTCTTCTTCAACCATTACTCATGAATCAAATGTTTCTCCACTGTTCTTCGATGATCCAATCGGAGATGAGGATGGATCATATTCAAATCCTCATGCACTAAGAGATAGTGAATGGCCTTCTTCAAACCACTTCATCCACTTAGTAGTTGTGGATGGTTCATTTTCACTTCATCCACTTAGAGATTGTGGATGGTTCACCTTTATCTCCTCATGCATTGTGAAGACAATGCATGGACTTCTAACAATGTTGTGCAATTGTATCTGCTTGATACAAGTTCTTTGAACATAAGATCAGCTCTACAATCGTCTGATTTAGTATGTAGAATGTTTCAACCATTACCTCCTATGTCACATAGTGATTTTCCTAAGTGACATGCTTATTAGTACCATGGTCAATGTCCAATCATCATCATCACCATCACTTCCTTTGTCATTCACATATTGACACTACTTGTAATCTATTCAATCCTTGACACCTTATTGATAACATCACCATCACCATCACTTCCTTTCTCATTCACATATTGACGCTCCTTTTCATCCATTCAATCCTTGACACCTTATTGAAAAAAAAATGCAACACAGTTCACAACACAAACAATGGGATACGTTCAAGGAAAATACAATGGAAATGTGATAATATAAATAATACAATAAATTTCACAAATGTGATAAATTTTTTAATAGACTCACTATCCCTCATCATTTACAACCAATAACAATTTGAAATCTCCCTAATCTATCAACTGAAGTAAGCTCACTACACCTCCAAAAGATTATTCCATTAATTACTTAAATTAATATTTTTTACACCTCATTTTTTATCATTAAGGTCCAATTTCATCATATTTATGAATAACACATTATCATATAATTTCTATGAAAAAAATATTGTTTTTCATAAGATCCACTTTTGTGAAACCACATCAAAAGATTTATGAAACTACCCAATTATTTGGGGATCTTTACAAACCTTCAAAAAACTATTCCTTTCAAGAAACTCACAACCATTCATAAAAATTTATAAGCTTTTTCAAAACATCATTACTTTGAAAAACTGATGTCTTTATGAATCCATTGTGCAAGGAAATATTTCACGAAATTCCTCCATGAATTCAGGGCCTATATATTTTTAGTAAGGATTTATCTCTATTAATTGATAAGGGTGACAATTTATTTATAAATTTTTCCTCCCATTAATAAATATTTCAAGCTAACTACATCATTTTCATGAAACACTTCATTTATGTTCGTGAAACTCCCTTTATTTATGAAACTTTTGGGAAATTTTATGTTCCTAAATATTCTCTTAATCATGTAACAAACTATATTTCCTTCATGCATCATCCATCTTTCATGAAAAATTATTTCAAGAATCTCAAAATATTAATGAAACTAAGAATACATGAATTCCATGAATTTGCCTTTTTTTCATGAATTCCAAGAAATCTATCTTTTCATAAACATAGTAATTCAACTAAATTTTGGACCCCAAAATTTCTTCAAACATTTCAAAATGAATCCACCTTGTAAAATAATTTTTTTTACAAATTCTAAACCATCCATAGATCTATATTGAATATTTTTCAACATACATGGTCAAAAATTACATTATAAATCAATAAATAAATATGTCAACCTGCTTTTTCAACAAACACAATCAATCTAAAAACATTAAAAAATTTCCTTAATGTAATTTTTCCAAAAAATATCCTCCATTGGGTTTATTTAAAACTCTATAGATTTTGATAACAATTTAAATATTCTATTTATAATGAATTTACAACATGTTTTTATCTACCATATTTTACAAAAATGATCTTCTTTTGATTCCCGATAGCGATCAAAAAATTTATTCAACACACGCTCTAAGCCCACTAGATTCATGTTCGGTTTAAGAAACAATACTGACATAAATAGTTCATAAATGATTATTTTAATTCCCAAAATAAGAAATTAATTCATCAAAAATCCCTTTTTTGTTATATATATATATACTTGGATTAAACTTTTTCATCAATGTTGGATTTAAAACACCCCCTATTTTTCTGCTCCTCCTATCATCTTCTCTCTCTGTCTTTTTCTGGATATGTTCTAATCCTTTACTATTGATCCCAACGGTCTCTCCTTTGTGGATATAGCATGGTAAATAAAACATATTATCACATAGTAAAAAACACAAAATACCTTGGATAGAGGGGGTTCGACTTCCACACATGTTCAATTGTGGGAAGTCAGTTGAACTCAAAGAGTTAGTTGATGCCTCTCAAATTCCTCTTCGGGTAAGGAATTTATTAGAATTTATGAAACATGAAGTTCTGATAACATATAATCCAACTTTACATTCCCATAATCCACCTTATCCTTGATAAAAATATGACTTATTTCAATGTGAATCATCCTTTTGTGATAGACTAATTTTTTGCTAAAATTTTTGGCACTTTAATTATAGCGATTGATTCTAATCATAAACATCACAAAAATTCCCACATATTTAAGATACTTCTCCATCCACAATAACTATGTGAATGATTGATTATCCAAAATATATTCAACATCAGTGGTACTCAATGAAATTAAATCTTGTTTCGTAGCCAAGAAATACAAAAATCTTCTAAGATAGAATACACCACCTGATTTAGATTTTCTATCATTGGTTGAACTAACCAAATCTTCATCTATATAACCCAATGACACTTGTTGAGATTTTTTTTGTATAGAAAACAAAAATAAACTATTACCTTGATATACCAATTTTTTATTTTCACTATATGTTTTTGGATTTCTTACAATTACTTTAATACTATGCCACAGAGAATTTGGAAAAAAACAATACTAGGTCATTCCACAATTATGTATAGTAAAATACCAATAATTTTCCAACATTATATTACATTTACCATTTCCCTTCACCATCTCATGAAGATTTTAATTGAGTATCCACCAGAGTTTTTGTTTACTTGGAATTATCTATTCCAAATTTTCTCAAAACATTGTTGGAATATTTGGATTCAAAAATAAATAGGTCATGTCTTCCTTACATCACCTATAAACAAATTAAAAACATTATTTCCCCAATCATTTACATTTCAAAAACACTGATTATGAATTATAAAAAAAGTGAAATTTTCTTTGTATGATCAACCAAATATTATGTCATCCACATACACCAACATCATTATCATTTTATTAAATTTATTGTTTACATAGGGATTATAATAAAATCTAAAATACTGACAATAAAACTTCTTAGAAAACCAATAAAATATTGAATACCATGCTCTTGGTACTTGATTCAACCCATATAGTGCCTTCCTCATCTGAAAAACTATGTTCTAATCGCCATGAATGATAAAACCATTTGGATACCAAATATACACTTCTTATTATAGAGCCCCAAAAATAAATTCTGACTTAATTCCCATCTAGAAAATTTCTAACATTCACTGTACTTATATTTATTTGAATATGATAATAATATCAAGTCTTAGAATAAGTGAAAATATCCCATCAATATCGACTTCCTCCATCTAGGAGTATCATTTTCTCACAATTAGTGTTTTGTTTCCAATTTCCATTCCATATTAATTTTATTTGTTTTGGGAGACCCATTTTGTCCCAATGAAATTCCTATCTATCATTCTTGAAACAATATCCCATTTCATATTCCTCTCAATATGTTCAAGTTCTTCATTTATATCATAAACCCAATTCTCATCACCATGTGATTCTTCAAAACTTTTAGGCTCTACCTAAGATAGGAAGGATTAATTCTATAAATACTTCATTCTTTATGTTTGAATTGTAACTTCATGATCACTGATGATGTTTTTCAAGCAAATTTCAGATCGAATATTTTGTTTTTTTGCAGATACATATTTGACTTCTTCTAACTCATCATCAGTATATTCTTATGAATCATCATTTTACACTTCTACACTAATTTATTTTCTTACCTCATCATCATTATCATAAGAGAACCATTCATTGTGTTGTTGTAGATTATATTCATTCTATAATAGAGTAACATTATTACATTCAACTAATTTTCCCATCCTTTTGTTGAATATTTTATATGCCTTTATTTTTCCTTAGTAAACAAGGAATATACATTCATCTCCATGAGACTGAAACTTTCTATGTTTTTATTTATTGATAATAAAACACTTACAAAAAATATAAAATATTTCAATGTTGGATTAGTTCTATATCACAGCTCATATAGAGACTTTGATTCTTTAATATACAATTAATATCTATTGGATATATATACCAATGTCAATACAACTTATTTATAAAATTTCTCTGCTAGGTCCTTTTCAATTATAATTTTTATATTCATGTTGTTTAGCATCTGATTTCTCCTCTCAAACACAATATTATTTTCAGTATTTTTCACTATCAAAACATGTTTCCTTATCCTATGTTTATTGAGATAATATTCTACTTCAATGTTTATGAATTATATACCATTAACAGATAAAAACATTAGAATATTATTTTCAAGCATTTTTTCAGCTTCCCTCCAATATTTTTTATTCAAATAAACACATCGGACTTATAAGAAATGAAAAATATCAATGTAATCCTATTGAAGTCATCAATGAAAACAAGAAAGTATAATTTCCCATCAATGGATCTGGGGGAGATAGGTCCACACACATCTGTACGCACCAATTTAAGAACACTTGTTGAGTTTTTTACTTTTTTACTTGTGCATATTTCGAATAATATTCCCTTGTTTACAAGAATCACCCATGTCAGTATGATCACCTGATTTCTTAGGAATATATTTAGTTACATCATATTTGACTAGATCATTCTATAATTGTTAGAATTGATGTAAAATCCATTTATTCTGCAACCTATTCTCTTACTCTTTTTATATAAATCAAATATCCTCTTCTCCACTCACAAGGTAAAGATTTCCCTTCATATGTTTTCCCTATAAAACAAATATACCATATTTTCCCTTGATGATACAAAACATCATGGTAAAGATAATAGCATGAAATGAGTCACACAACTGACAAACACTTAGAAAGTTGTGATTCAACCCTTTTAAAACCAAGACATCGACCCATCTTGTGTCTTTTACATCAAATTTGTTTCATCCTATGGGAATAATATTTTGGCCTTAGTCATTTAAAAATTTTACAACACCTTCATTTTCTTATTTTAAACCAATAACAAGATCCTCATATCTCATTATATGGAATATTAATCCACTATTTAGGATCTATACACCACCATAATCTAATTATTTGAGGGGAATATTTATAACCACTTCCTACTCAACTATTTTATTTTTTATCCACATCATTTATTTCATACATTTGAGTGATATTCTTTATCTTCCTTAGTGTATGATGGACTAACTTCATCATGTATATATAAATATTGATTTTTCATTTTCATCTCATTTAACAATTCTTTGAGTTTTTTACCACCACTATGGGTTTTCTATGGCACATCCCTCGACACTATTGATGAGAAATATCCATCCATGTTTTCAAATCATCCACACAAAAAATAGAGACCATCAAAATCATTATCATAATATTTAAATCAATGTGCCTTCCTTTTCTTCTCTTATTCCCTTCAGAACCTTTTGACAATGGAACATAAATTTTAGGAATTACCTATATTTTCATTGTAATAACACATGACACAATGTGAATTATATTGAGTGATTTCTATAGTAACAATTCTTCATTAGATTATATAAAACTTCTGATTCTGATGTGTACCCAAATCAATTTTTAAGCTAAAAGTTGGGGTTTATAATCTGATATCAATCATCACAACTTCTAATTTGTGAGAAAGATCCATACCACCCTTAAAATTTGGATAAAACGGTTTCTTCTATTACGTTGGCACACTAATCTATACTTCTATCTTTTTTTGTTACCTGGGTGATATTTTTTCTAGGTGTCATAACGGGAGTCAAGAGTCTCTCGTGATTTTTTAATATTATTTAAATCTCAAAAAATCCAACTTAAATGTCTTCTATACATTTTATTTAATATTTTAATGTGTTAGACAACCCATTGATTACTTTGTTTTTCCCTTCAACTTTTATCTTGTAATCATAATATTTCTCAATGTTCACTAACTTTTCGGATCTAATCTATTTAATTTCAACCTTTATCTCAAACATAAATTCTTTCAGCTATTTTATATTGTGTTTGGAACCATGAAAAACATTGTTGGATTTATTTTTTATTTTAGATCATAAAGAGTCTATCTCTTCAATAGTAGCTTCTAATTAATCTTAGAGATCAATTCTTCATTTTACATCTCCTTCATCATTGTCACTATCTTTCCTTGTCTATAAGTTATCTATAACTACCAAAATGTCATTTTCCCCATGTTATTTTTAGTTCTCCATCTATTAAACATTATATAATTCTAAATTCTCATATTCTTGTGAAAGAATATTCTTCTTCTTGAAGAATTTTCTCCTAAAATTTTGATTACCTTTCACATAGTCTGAAGACTTATCTATGGGAGTTTCAACTTCATCCTCCTCATCTTCTTAAAACATATTGGGGCACCTTGTTGCAATATGTCTAACCTTTCCACATGGAAATCATGCGAGTGGAATTTTCCATTTGAAATTTAATTTTCTACTTTATAGATTTAAGGAAATGAATGACATGGCCTCATTTGCCTATTCTTCTTCCAATCCAACATCTATATTTAGCTTTTTCAGGTCCATAAATGCCTCCTCATTAGATTTACCTTTTTTACATAGACTCATTGGAATAATTTCTCATATATTATGTGGCAATAATACTTTTTAATCTATTTAATGTTAGCTACTTTGAATCCTTATCTTCTAGTACATATACATTTGGATTGATTCGAGGTGTAAGTAATATCAACATGTAATTAACTATCTTAAAAAATCAAAAATTTATTTGAGACCACACATTTCTTATATAAAAACATTCACCCAGACAAAGAATGCATTTATAGACTCATTTAGGTGAAATATTAGGTCCTCATACATGTTTTATAGAACCTATAATTTTCCATATCATAATTTTCAATCTACATCATAGATATTTTACATCCTTTCCAACAAAACATATTTTCAATTACATGGGATCACCATTGTGATAATTGTTTTAAAAAAATATCCTCCTAAGGAATTTATTCCTCTAGCATTAGTATTCAATTTTGTTAAGAATTATTATGATAAAAATAAATTATACAAACAAGAAAAAATACCATTAATCATAGCAATAAATTCATCCATACCTAATGATCAATAGTAGTTCTACATACAATTATACCAAAATTAAAAATTATTTCCATAAAAGATCAGAATCCCTTTATGATTAAAAACCTCCATTAAAATCACTAAGAGAGAAACATTTATTTTAACCTTTCATTCGGATAACATTTATTATCCGAACTAGGTTAAATACCTTGAGTGGTTGATTGAATTAGAGTATGACACATTAAAACCACTTCCCCTTTAGTTTTTATTGCACCGTTAAACAACACACTCTTATCTCTCTTTTCTATAGAAATGTATGAGTATAAATGAAATCATTCATGACAAACAAAAAACATAATTGGTTAATCCTCACTAGGATATGTTCAATGATCATACAACGTAGATTTTTCTATCTACCAAATTCACTAATGCACACTTATATTACAATTTTTTGAGTGGACTTATTATCCCTCCTAGTTTAAAACCATTCACAATTTGAAAACTCACTGGTCTCATTAATAATGTGAGCTCACTATTCCTTCAGAATATTCTTTCATTGATTACTTGAATCAATATTGTTTTTGTATCATTTTTTCCATAATTAACTTCCAAATTCATTCACTTAATGTATACCACTTTACCATAGAATATTGGGGTAAATACTTCTGGTTCATTTAAGATCCACTTTTACAAAACCCCATCCCATCATTGGTGAAAATACCCAATTATTCACAATACTTTTCACAAATTTATGAAATGTTTCCTTTAAAAAAACTAAAATGTATTCATGAAAATTTATAAGCTTTCCCAAAACATCCTTTATTCTAAAAAAATATGTTCTTATAAAAACTTAATTTAAGGAAATATTTCATGAAATTATTTTTTGAATTCAGAGCCTTTGGATTTTCATTAACGCTTCCTATCTCTAAAATGATAGGGGTAGTTGCCTATTTAGAGATGTTTCCTCCCCTTTAATAAACATTATAGATCACCACCCAAATTTAATGATGTTATTCATTCATATTCATGAAACTTTCTATATTTATGAAACTTTAGGGAAATTTTCTATTCATGAAACATCTCATAATCACATAGATTACCATTATTCCTTTAAGACTCATCTATATATTTCAAAACATTATTTCATGAATCTACAATGAATTGTGAACCTAAAAGTTCATAAATTTCTTAAAATTTCCTTCTTTTCATGAGTAAATCCTATAAATACATCTTTCTTGAAACTTGGACCTTCCCCCAAATTTTAGAAACCAAAAAATTTCAAAACACCGGGAAATGATGCCACCTTGTACACACAATTTTATGTACCACATATAGAGCTTATATACATCTATCTTGAAGATGTATTAACATAATTGGAAAAAAATCAAACTAGAAGACAAAAACTGGCCTTGTAACTCTACATTTTTAAAAAACACAATCAACTAAAAACCCTACAAAGTTGACTTGAAGGATTTTTCCCCAAAAAATATCCCCCTTTGGGTTTTTTGATAACTATGAACATTTTTATACCACTTTAAATAATATATCTATAATTTTTTTACAATACATTGTTTTCATCCATATTCTACAAATATTTTCTTATTGTGATTCTAGATAGAGATCAATGATTTAATCAACACACACTCTAATCCCACATGATTCCTTCTTAGCATGATAAACAAAAGTACCATGAAAATATCCTTAATGAGTGTCATTCCTTAAAAAAGAAACGGGTTTTATCACAAACCCAATTTTTCAGGAATATATAAGCTTTTATTGAACATCTTCAACATCATATGATTTAAAACTCCTCCTATATAACTGATCCCCATATCTGTTTCTCCCCTATTCTTGATCAAGATATTTTATCCCCCTTTTTCAATGAACACAAAGTTCACTCTTTTGTGGATACAACATAGTGAAGAGCACATGTCATCACATTGGAAAAAACACACCCTACCTTGGGGAGAAAGGGTTCCACTTCCACACTTGTTCAAGCATCAGAAGTCAAGTGAACTCCAAGTGTTAGTCGATGCCGCTCAATTGCCTATTTAGGTAAGGCCTTGACCAGAATATCTATAATGTGTAGTTATGTAGGCACATTTTCCATCTTCAAAATCCCGTACTCCACCTTATCCTTAATAAAGTCATACTTGATTTCAATGTGCTTAATTTGTGAGTGATATATTATATTTTTGAAGAGATTTATATCACTTGAATTATCACAATTTATTCTGATCAAAGACATCACTTCAACTTTGGTATCATCATGTTTTTTCTTCATCCATAATAACTACATGAAAATTGTGCTGGTCAAAATATTTTTAAATTTTATAGTTCTCAATGAAATTAAATATTGTTTCTTTATTATCGAAGAAATAAACAATCCACTAAGATAGAATGCGCCACCTGGAATTGATTTTCTATAAACTGTTAAATTGGCCTAATCCGCATTTGTATAATCCAATAACTCTTACTGAGAATTTTCATTATATAGAAAACTGAAGTCTTTTATACCCTTGATATACAATCTTATTATTCTCACTGCAAGTAAGTGTATTTGCTTGTGATTAATTTGATATCACTATGATTTGCATGTGGAAGAAACAATATCAAGTCATGTCACTATTAATTACAACTAAATACCACTAATTTTTTGATATTCAGTGACATTAATCATTTTTCCTTCATCCTATAATGACAATTTCTTCCAGGTTTCCACTGGAGTTTTCATTTCCTTATAATCATCCATTCAAAATACACTTAAAAACTCCTTGGAATATTTTTATTGAGAAATTAATGTGATATTTATTCCTTACATCACCTTTAAGCTTAGAAAAAACATTAGTTTTCCAATCATTTACATTTTAAACTCACTTTTATTTAATTCTGAGAAACTGTTTGAACTATGATTCATATGATCCACTAAATATTATTTAATCATTATACACAAACACCATCATCCATTTATTAATTTCATTATTGATATAGATATTTTAATAAACTCCACAAAACTGAAAATTGAGCTTCTTCAAAAATATATCAAATCATGGAAACCATGCTCTTAGTTCATACTTCAACCCATATACAGCCTTCCTCAGCTAGAAAAATATACTCACATATTTATGAATGAGAAAACCATATTGATACTAAATATACACTTATTCTTATACAACCTTATTTAGAAACACTGACTTCATGTCCATATAGAAAACCTTGAACTTTTATTTCACTATTATGGATAAGAATATGTTAATAGTGTCAAGCCTTGTAATAGCTAAAAATGTATCATCATCATTGTTTCCCTTGATTTGGGAGTATCCCTTGTACATTAGTCAGGATTTTATTCTAATTACCCTAAAATTTTAATTTACTTTGTTCTTGATAACCCATTTTGTCCTAATGACATTATTATCTGTCGGTCTCAAAATAATCTCCCATGTTTTATTCTTCTCAATTTGGTCAATTTCTTCATTCATAACCTGAACCCAATTCTCTTCTTTGGATGCTTCTTCAAAACATTTAGTCTCTACCTGATATAGGAATTATACCTTTTATAAATACTTCATCTTCTATGTTTGAGCTAGCACTACCTAATCAACGATGATATTTTTCTTACAAATTATAGCTAGAATATTCATCTTTCATAGAGATATATAAATGAATCCATCTTACTAATCATCATTATCTTCTTATGAATAATTATTTCTACTTAAACTCCTAATGAGTTTCTTAAATTCCCATCACTGTCTAAAAGTAACTATTTACCATGTTTTTAGAGATTTTATTTGTTCTCTACTAAAGTGAAATTGTTGATTTCAACTAATTTTCCCATCCTCTTATCAAAAACCTTATTTACATTTATTTTTCATGAGTGTCTAAGGAAAATACATTCATCTTCATGAGACTCAAATATTCTATTTTTATCCTCATTGATAATGAAATAATTAATTACAAAGATTATAAATTATTTCAATGTTGGTTTCTTTATACCATAGCTCATATAGAGTCATTTATTAATTTGTATATAATAAATACCTATTGGATATATAGACTGATGTCAATACTGCTTCCTTATAGAATGTATCTGGTAGTTATTTTTCAATAATCATTATTCCTTCCATTTTTTATGATCTAATTTCTCCTCTCAACAACTCCATTTTGTTGAGCAGTTCTCACTATCAAATTTTTTTCCCTTATCCTATATTTCTCAAGATAATCCTCCACTAGGATATTTGTGAATTTCATACCATTATCAGTTTTCAAATTTATAATATTATGTCAAATAATCCTTTCAACTTCCCTCTAATATTTTTTATGGAACTAAACACATCAGACTTGTAGAAAATAAAAAATATCCATTCCATCAAATAGAAATAATCAATGAGAGGAATATAATACCTCTTCTCTTAAAATGGATATTGTTGAGATTAGCCTACACACATCTAGATGCACCAATTCGAGTACTCTATTTGATTTTTTTTTTCTTTTTCCTTATATGTATTTTAGATAATATTCCTTTTTTGAAAATCATTGAACGTGTGAGTACAATAACATGATAGATTGGAGAGATCTCAAGCAACATCACATTTGACCATATCTTCTAGGGATGGTTTCTATAGATGTCCACATCATTAATTCCATAACCTACATTCATTATCTTTAGATTCAAATCATGTATCCTATTCTCCACTCACAAAGTAAATATTCCCCAACATGTGATTTTCCTATAAAATAATTTTACGGTCTTTCCCCTTGATGACACAAAACTTCATGGTAAAGATTATAACATGAACTGAGTCACACAATTGACTCAAACATTGAAATTTGTAACTATGACCTTTGAAAACCATGACATCATCACGTCACATGTCTTCCCCCCCCCCCCCAATTTGTCTTTTCCATAACAATTAATCTTTAGGCCTTCATCATTTTCAAATTTGACAAAATCATTCTTATCATATTTTATTTCTGTAACAAGATCTTTATTTCCCTACATATGGGATGCACATCTACTATTAAGGATCCATACACTAGTATGATTTAATGTCTTAATGGAAATCACTAAAACCACTACTTCCTCAGCTCTTTTCTTTTTGATCCACACCATTTCCTACAAATCTACTCTGGAATAATATTATAGATCTTCCTTAGAGTATAATGGACCAACTTTATCTTGTATAGCTACAAATCAATTTTTCATTTTTAGCTCATTTCCTGATTCTTTTTGTTGTTTTTTTTTTACCATTTTGGGTATGCTTCTACACATTCCTCTATATTGTTGATGAGAATTATCTGGACATGTTTTACAATCCTCCACACCATAAAAAGTTCCAATAAAATAATTCTTGGAATATTGAAATCTATGTGGCTACTTTTTCTTATTATATTCCCTTCAGTATGTTTTAACAATGGAATATGAATTTTAGGAATGTCTTATCTTTACAAATAAATAACACTGATATGTGGTTAATTCCACTGATTTATTTCTATAGAAAATATTTTTACCTTGGATTATATGATCCTTTTGATTTATATTTGTTCTGAAATGAATTTTCCACCTTTTAGTGGACACTTTTGGTCTAACATCAATCATCACAACTTTCTATTTATGATATAGCCTCAAACCAACCTTTTAATTTTGATATTTTTGTTGAATATATTCTAATGGACCTCTATATTCCACTTCCATATTTTTTTACTGAGTGATCTCATTTCCTATTTTCATACCATGATTCAAGAGCCTCCCCCAATATTCAAATTTTATTATTAAGTCGATAACTTCCTCACATATTTTTTTATATAATCAATTTTACCTTTTGATATATTATTCAACATAATGATAAGTCTAGTCTATTATTCAACTTTATTCTTTTAATCACTAACTTTCTCTATGTTCATTATCTTTTTAGATCTAAAATCCTTAATTTTAGCCTTTAGCTCAGACTTCTAATCTTTTTTCTGCAACAAAGAGAGTTTGGCACCATGAAAAAAATTGCTAGATTTATTTTTCTTATCTCTAAAAACAATTATCTCCTCAAGAGAATATTCTAATTAAACCTATATTTCAAATCTTCCTTTAAATTATCCTTCATCATTTTATCTTTCTTGTCTTTTCAGGGAGTTACCTACAATTTCCAACAAATAATTTTCTCCATGATATTTTCAGTTTTCTATATCATTAACTCTTGATTCTTCTAAACTAAATATTCTTGTGAATGAATATTTTTCATCCTGAAGAAATTTCTCTTCAAAATTTTGTTACCTTTAACATATGTTGAAGAATTTTTCATTTGAATTATGACTTCATCCTCATTATTTTCTCAAAACGTCTTGGGTAACCTTGATGTAATATTTCAATCCTTTCTGTATTGAAAGCATGTGAGTGGATGTTTCACTTTGAAATTTCCTCTTCCACTTTATATATTTGAGGAAAGGAATGACATGACCTCTGCCATCACTTCTTCTTCATGGAAAACCTCAATATTGATCTTTTTAATGGCCTTGAATTCCACCTATTAAGATTACCATTTTTCCATAGTTTCATTATCATCATTTCTCATCTTTTATTAGATAATAATTGATTGTATGTTATCCAATGTGATCTCTTTTTGATATTTATCTTCCAGTATATAGGCTTTTGAATTGATTTGACGTGGAAATCTTGTAACACCCCGAGATTTTATGAGATATTTTCTTTTTAATTTCTTTTATGCATTCTATTGTACACTACACCAAGATTATCTTTTACTATACACAACATCGTATTAGCTTGCAGTATACACAACACTATTCTTGGGTCGTGTTACACACAATTTCAAGTTCGTTTTATGGAAATTATTCTACGCAACATTAAGTATAGATTTTGTTTAATGTATAAATGAAATAAGTTCTGATTATGTTATATGCAACACCAAATGGATCTTACATTAAATGCTTATCTGACAAGGATCTCATTACATGCAATCGCGACCTTCCTCGATAGTGTGTGTAGTATGCAATACCAGGTTTCACTAAACAATGATATGTTATTAAAATATTATATAAACTAGCCGTTATAAATAGTAATACCCACTTTTTAAAATTTTATAAATTATATATTTCAAAATGGACTTCATTTTTGGATTTGGAATATCTAAATTAGCCTAGGGTGAATTTTTGGTATTTTTCTGAAAACTTCCAATTTTTGATGAATAGTGAAAAACACTAAGTTATAGTTTAAAACCGAATTTTTATTTAAATAATTATTTATTTAATTTAAATTTATTTTAGGCCAAAACTGATATATAATACCTGTAAAAGGTCAATTTAATTCATTGGATTCATTTTATAATAATTTTAGATATATAAAAATTTTATTGAACTTTTCACCGTCTTTTACCCACATCCTAGGAGAATTTGAAAATTTACATAAAAATTAATTTTATCACTTATGTGAGTGAAATTTAGAAAATATGAGATACATGGTTAATATCAAGGAGTAAAATGTGGTTCAATAATATAAAAATAGTTTTTGGTGAATAGTAACTTTTTACTTTTATTTACCACGGTTAAAAGTAAATAGGGTAATTAAGAGTAAACATTATATTACTATTACCCTAACACATGTTATAATTCTATTGGATAAGTGTAATTCGACCAAAAACAACCTTATGAATAAAATATTACCCTTTAGGTCCACTTGGATTAGATTAGGACATTTATTATTATTTTATTTAAAGAAGAGTTAAAATAGTTAAAATCAATGTTTATTAACTAAAACATTTTTAATATTTGGTTATTCATAAGATAATTTCGACTATAAATATTCATTAGAAATATAAAAAGATTTCCTACATTATTTTATTTTATTTGTTATTTTTAGACATTAAATGAGTTGAATTAATTAGGACACAATGGTGATACAGTAATTACCTAATTAATGAAATATTAAAATAATTGAGATTATAAATACCCAAATAAATGTAATTTGAGACTTTTTATGAATTAAACTAATTTTATAGGTTAATATAATATATTAGGGTTGGTTACATGAATTTTATTTTATGTAATAATTATTTTATGAATTAAAATAACATAATACCAAATAGTGTCAAAATTGACATAAAAGAGTTTTTAAAACAAATATTATATTATTAATTGATATTCTATTAGTAAAATTATAAGGTTCATCAAAAAGACTTATATAATCATATATATGCCATTATTGAACCAATTGGGTTTCTATTGTCAGTTTATAGTAAGTTTATGAACCATATAGTGTAAGAATACAAGAAGACATGGTAAAAGTTAAATTATTTAACTTAGAGTTAAATCTAAATGATAAGGTTAAAATGGTAACCTAAACTTGTCTAAAAGCTATTGGTTTATAGGATTTCGACCCATCCCCACCCTATCCTCAAAATAAGTCACTTTGGAGCCATTATAAACCGAATATTAATTTATTATAAAATAATATTTTATGTTTTTTCTAAGGTGCCTCTCATCCCTCTTATAAAAGGGCACCTCCTCCCTCTCCTCTTCACACAAATTTGAGCCTTCAATCTTAGCCAAACCCTGCCCATTTCACTTATCTGCTTCCATAGAAACCTACTAGAGATCATGTTCTTCTTTAAAGACCATCTTTAGTTCCCTAAGAAGAGGTTAAGAGGAGGCGCGTCGAAGAAGAGGTAATCTATTCTACTGATTATTTCAAGTTTATTTATTCTTCTACTTCCTCTTTTTTAGTTGTTTAATTATAAAGTAATGACATCAGTATAAATAATATACTGATATGTTATTATAAGTATTAAACAACCCCATTTCACCCTCTATCCATTCTACGGAAAATAAAATCACCATGCGTGCGTGCGTATGGAATATCGTCTCCACACCGTGGTGTAATATGTTTTTCCACCACCACCCTACATGGATGGGTATAATGGTGTAAAAAATAACTATATATGTTTATTATAACATCATACTGATTTTGAGATATTATATCATCCACTCTAATTCCATTCAATAATTATTGGAATGATATCATCGCTCGTGCGTACGTACGGATTACCGTCTCCATGACGTGATGATATTCATTCTCCATATTCACCATTCAAGAATGATTATAAAGTATATATAATGAAAATAATGATATATATGACATAATAATGCTACTTGATTTATATATATATATGTGTGTGTTTGTGTGTGTCATCTACTTACTTCCATTCAAGTTAATAAGGAAAGGAAAATATTGTTCATGCGTACGTATGGCCTACCATCTCCATGAATGGTGTGTTTCATTTCATTTATCTATCTATTATATATATATATACTGAATATATATGATATTTAAATCAATTATTACATTATGTAAGTAATTAAATCATGATATAAGTAATAATAATATCATGAACAACAAGTCCAAACACGTATGATAAATGAACAAATTTTACCCAAAATGCATCTTTAACATGGAATTGACAAAATAACGGGTAATATAAAGTCATAATTGAATCATATATGATATAATAAATATTATTATAGTTATTTTACAAGTTAATAATATTTTTAAACCAACTATATAGGAGTTTTGAACACATACAGAAGAAATTGGACCTACGGTAAGGGATAATTTTTCAATCTCATTTTTATCCGAGATTGCTTATACGTAAGTATTTACTGGGGTATATTTTTTTTCCATGTCCATAAATTTTTTTTCATAAAGTGTTTAATATTCTTACATGTATGTTTAAATTCATGTTTACCCCTTTTTCACTTTTACTATTTAGTATGGATGGAATCTTTCTTTTGTTTACCATATGAGGTACTTTTTGACTTTTCAAGCAAAAGTACAAGAAGAATGTTTTTTAACATATAAGGAATGAATGGATTTTTATGGTTTTATAACACCTTATTTTCAAGAAGAATAACCTACAATATTTCATGACTATTTTCAACAAAACCCTTTTATTTTAAAATTGCATAGTGTTTTTTGAAAATAAAATGATTTTAAAGAAGGATATTTTCCTCAAGAATTCATTTCATGTGTTTTATCAAAACCATTTTCCATCTAAGACGACATTGTTTTCATATGTTTATGTTTGAATTATAATGTCTATATGATTTACATGGTTTCAATTTTCTTAAAATGAAATGATATCCATTTGTTTTATATGGATTATGTTATGATGGGATGATGTTTATGAAACCCATTTTATTTTTTGGGTTATGATGAATGGTTTATGTTGTGGCACACGTAAGAATGATTTCATTATGAGATGGATGGGACCTATATCTCCCTCAAATGCATTGGGTAAATATTTATATCTCATGAGATAGACATGGCTACAACAGCAAGTTAATCTGGTTCAGTGATACAGGACTGGAATGAATAGTGAATTCGATTCAGTAAGGGACTTTGTCCACTATGATGGTTTTGGCAGCAATGCCTTGGCTACTATGGAAATCATAACATGTGCTTAATGTTTTCCACAATTACATGTTTTATTCCCACGCTATTTTATCATGGTTAATGTTATTTTTTGATCTATGCCTTATGAACTGCCATAATTTATGTCATTACTCATGATTTTGATGTTTTATGTTCATGTTCTTATGTTCAAATGTTTAAGGATTTTTTTATGTTCTCCATGTTTACCCTTACTGAGCATTTGATCTCACCCTTTTTATGTTCTCTTTTCCCCAAGATATAAAGAAAGGTTTTAGGTAAGAGTACCAAAGGGGAAGATCTTTATGGGAGATGTTGAAGATCTTTCACCATGATTAGAATATTATGTTCTGAGTTTCCAAAGACACTAAACTAATACGGTCTTTGGGAATCTATTTTTGTAATGTATTAAGTATTCTGAAAAAGTAATGTAATTTCTATGTACGTCAAGTATGGGTCTATACAATTGGTATCAGATCGAAGGTTTATTCAAACTTTGGAAACTAGGATGCAAAAAACTTTAGTTAAATCCCTAGAGATATTTCTAAGGTATGTATAGGGATGTATCTAAGGTTATGTATATGTATACATTATAGTCCTATAATTATGGTAACAATCATAGAATTAAACCTAATATGTTATATATTGATGGTAATCCTCCTTTATTATGTTGTTTTTGTAGCATGATTTTTTCCTCTCACACTATTCTTTTGGGTTTTAGAAAATGGCTGGAAATAGGAAGATTCAAGATAATGGAGGATATGATGTACAATGGAATGATATTCTTCATGAAAAACCAAATGAAACAGGATTTGGAAGTCCAAACATAGTTATTATGCCTAATCATCTATCTCATAATATGATCAATAATCTCAACTTTGGTAAGCAGTCCGACTCAGCTAATAAGATAAATATGGAGTTTCAAAATGATCATAGAGGAAAGAAAGTTCAATTTTCCTCATGTAAATAATGTGGGAATATATATCATGGAGAATGTTTCAAAGGAACTAGAAGATGATTTGGGTGTGGAAAAGAAGGACACAATGCCAGTAATTGCAAAGGAAATGGTTCGGTTAACACTATGGACAAGGAAAATGGTATTGCTAATACATCAACAATAATTAAATGTTTTAAATGTGGAATGTACGGGCATTATGCAAACCAATTCCATAAGGGAAAGTCTCATGAAGAGAATCAGCATGGTCATATGGGTAGTATTTATGTTGATGATGATGAGGAGACTACAAATGATATATGATATGAAAGAAGTTTTGAGGAATAAAATGATGAAGCTCGGTTGATGGTTTAAGATGGTAGTGGAATCATTTATGTTTATCAAGAGTAATGTTGTATAGGTAATGGTACTATGGAATAAGGACACATCTAAGGATTGTTACACTATTGTTTTTCCTAAAGTATTTGAAATTATATGTTGAATGGTACCGGTAACCATAAAAGGTTATTAGGATATTTTTGGAAAGTAGATGATATGCACATAATGAATGGATTAGGAGATAATGAGATGTTTGATAGTATTAATGATCTCATGACTAATATAAGGACAATGTGATATCATGGTTTGAGTATATAGAAATTTTTGGATTTTGGTATGTGGAAAGAGTTAACTTTTGATAGAATTCATGTTTTCACTAAGGTTTTATGGTAATTTATGTTTCAAGAGAATACATGATTAAGGTATTCACATTTTTGGAATGTGACAAACAAGTTATATCTTATTATATATGGGAGATAAATGATGGTATTCACGTTCTTGTTATGTGATCATTCTAGTAATCGTTTTCTTTATACTATGAGATTGGACAGATGTATTTTGGATAAGTCTAAAGATTTGAATGGATTATGTCAGACATCAGATAGTATTGTTTAAGGCTAGAACATTTTTCGATATTATTTCTATAATTTTATAATAGTGTAGTTTTAGAAAAAAAAGGACTACATACAGGATGGGCGACAACTCATTGTATCGGACAAGGTTGCGGGAATCGAACCCACAACCGAAGTGCGACAGGCCTTTATCACCTACCACTGGCCTACAGGAAGTCCCTAGCTAGTAGAAACTAGTTTTATTTTATTAATTGGTATGATAGATGAAGTATAAGTCCATTTTTGGAACCATATACGATTAATCTCACCATAGATGGATTTATGTATATTTAATAAATTTTTCTAACCTTTTGTTTGAGAAAAATAGAATGTCCTATCATTCTATGGCATGATCTTCTAACACTTCACGAATGACAAATTCAACTTAATTTCTTTAAGAGATGAAGTGGAAATTGTTTAAGGAATGACCAATGGTGAGATTGTACCAAAATCAATTAAGTATTTCTTTAAATTCCAATTTTTTATACATTAGGGAAATGATATTTAAAACCAAAAAATTTGTCCTAAATGGTACCTTAGATCATCAAAAATTTATGGCTATGTGATTGTTTGTTTTTTTATATCCATGTTCTCTACCACTCTCCATCAGAACTTGATGGTTATATTTCTCTTCCATATCCATATTTTCACCTATGTTCTTCTATGTGGAAACCCAGTGATGAGTTAATTTGGGTAACCGTTAAGCTTCATACATTAGTTTTTAAAGTTATGTTTTGGTATTCCTTTTTATGATGAGGGTTTCTATTAAAGAAAATTTCAAGTAGTAAACCATTTGTAACCCCGATGAATTTCTAGAGAGAAATTCATTTCAAGGGGGGTAGAATGTAACACCCTGATATTTTATGAGATATATTCTTTTTAATTTCTTATATGTCCTCTATTGTACTCTACACCAATATTATCATGTACTATACGCAACACCGTATTAGCTTGCAGTATATGCAACACTATTCTTGGCTCGTGTTACACACAATTTCAAGTTCGTTTTGTGGAAATTATTCTATGCAACATTAAGTAAAGATTTCGTTTAATGTATAAAAGAAATAAGTTTTTTTTATGTTATACACAACACCAAAGGGATCATTCCCTATACGCAGCCCTAACATGGCTTTCATTACAGAAAATCACGACCTTCCTCGATAGCATGTGTTGTACGCAATACCGGGTTTCACTAAACAACAATATGTTATTAAAATATTATATAAACTAGCTGTTATGAAAAGTAATACCCAATTTTTGAAATTTAAGAAATTTTATATATAAAAATGGACTTCTTTTTTACATTCGGAATATCAAAATTAGCCTAGGGTGAATTTTTGGTATTTTTCTGAAAACTTTCAATTTTTGATGAAAAGTAAAAAACACTAAGTTATAGTTTAAAACCAAATTTTTATTTTAATGATTATTTATTTTATTTAAATTTATTTTAGTTCAAAATTGATACATAATACCTATATAAGTTCAATTTAATTCATTGGATTCATTTTATAATATTTTTAGATATACACATTTTTTATTGAACTTTTCACCGTCTTTTACCCACCTCCTAGGAGAATTTAAAAATTTATAGAAAACATAATTTTAGTGCTTATATGAGTGAAATTTCGAAAATCTAAGAGACACGATTAATATCAATGAGTAAAATTTGGTTTAATAAGATAAAAATAATTTTTTGTCAATAGTAGCTTTTTACTTTTATTTACCACGGTTAAAAGTAAATATGGTAATTAAGGGTAAAAATGATATTATTATTACCCTAAAAAATGTCCAAATTATATTGTTTAATTGTAATTAGACCCAAAAAAACATTAGGAATAAAATATTTCCCTTTAGGTCCACTTGGATTATATTAGGAAATTTATTATTATTTTATTTAAAGAAGAGTTAAAATCAACATTTAATAACTAAAACATTTTTAATATAGGGTTATAAATAAGATAAATTAGACTATAAATATTCAATAGAAATATAAAAATATTTCCTACATAATATTATTTTATTTATAATTTTTAAACATTAAATAATTTAATTTATTTAGGACACAATGGTGATGCAGTAATTACCTAATTAATGAAATATTAGAATAATTGATATTATAAATACCCAACTAAATATAATTTGAGACTTTTTATGAATTAAACTAATTTTATAACTTAATAAAATATATTAGGGTTGGTTATATCAATTATTTTTTGATGTATTAATGCATTTATGACTATAAAAAATACCAAATGGTGTCAAAATTGACATAAAAGAGTGTTTAAAAACAATATTATATTATTAATTGATATTCTATTCCTAAAAGTCTAAGGTTCAGCCAAAAGACTAATATAATAATACATATGACATTAATGAACCATTTTGGGTGTATTTGCAGTTTATATTATGTTTTTTAACCATATAGTGTAAGAATACAAGAAGACATGCCAAAAGATAAATTATTTAACTTAGAGTTAAATCTAAATGGTAAGGTTAAAATGGAAACATAAACTTGTCTAAAACCTATTGTTTTAGATGATTTATACCCATCCCCACCCTAGACTGTAAATAAGTCACTTTGGAGCCATTATAAACCGAATGTGAAATCATTATAAAATAATATTTTAAGTTTTTCCTAAGGTGCCCCTCACCCCTCTTATAAAAGGGCACCTCCTCCCTCTCCTCTTCACACAAATTTGAGCCTTCAAGCTCAGAAAAACCCTGCCCATTTCACTTATCCACTTCCATTGAAACCTACTAGAGGTCCTGGTATTCTGCAAAGACCATCTTTAGTGCCCTAAGAGGAGGTTAATAGGAGGCGCTTCGATTAAGAGGTAATCTCTTCTACCGATTCTTTAAAGATTCTTTATTCTTCTATTTCATCTTCTTTAGTTGCTTCATTATAAAGTAATGACATCAGTATAACTAATATATTTATATGTGATTATAAATATGAAACAACCCCATTTAACCTTCTATCCATCCTACGAAAAATGAAATCACCACGCGTGCATACGTACGGAATACCGTCTCCACGCCGTGGTGTAATCTGTTTTTCCACCACCACCTTACCTGGATGGGTATAATGGTGTAAAGAATAGCTATATATGTTTATTATAACATAATAATGATTATTAGATATTATATCATCCACTCCAATTCCATTAAATAATTATGGGAACGATATCATCGCTCATGTGTACATACGGATTACCGTCCCCACGATGTGATGAGATTCATTCTCCATATTAACCATTCAAGAATGATTATAAAGTATATATAATAAATAATAATGATATAAATTACATAATAACGCTAATGGATTCATTTATGTATGTATATATATGTATTTATATATATATATATATAATCTACTTACTTCCATTCAAGTCAATAAGGAAAGGAAACAACCTTCATGCGTACGTACGGCCTACTATCTCCCTGAACGGTGTGTTTCATTTCATTTATCTATATATTATATATATATACTGAATATATATGATATATAAATCAGGTTTTATATTCTAGAAGTAAGTAAATCATGATATAAGTAATAATAATATCAAGAACAACAAGTCTAAACACGTACGATAAATGAAACAATTTTACCCAAAATGTTTCTTTAACATGGAATTGACAAAAGAACGGGTAATATAAAGTCCTAACTGAATCATATATGATATCATAAATATTATTATGGTTCTTTTACAAGTTAATAATTTGTTTAAACCCACTATATATGTGTTTTGGACATGTACAGAAGAAATTGGACCTAAGGTAAGGTATAATTTTTCACTCTCATTTTTATCCGAGATTGCTTATACGTAAGTATTTACTGGGGTATATTTTTTATCCATGTCCATAAAATGTTTTTCATAATGTTTTTAATATTATTACATGTATGTTTAAATTCATATTTACCCCTTTTTGACTTTCACTATGTAGTATGGAAGGAATATTTTTTTTGTTTACCATACGAGGTACTTTTTGACTTTTCCGGAAAAAGTACAAGAAGAATGTTTTTTATCTTATAATGCTTGAATAGATTTTTACGGTTTTATAATGCCTTATTTTCATGAATCTTACTCTACCAGATTTCATGACTACTTTCAAAAAAAATTCTTTTAAAATTTCATGGCATTTTGGAAAAAAATGATTTCGAAGAAGAAAGGATATTTTTCTCAAGAATTCATTTCAAGTGTTTTATCAAAACCATTTTCCATTTAAGATGAATTTATTTTCATATGTGTATGTTTCAAGTATAATGTCTCTATGATTTACATGTTTTCACTTTTCTTATGATGAAATGATATCCATTTGTTTTATATGTATTATGTTATTATAGAATGATGTTTATGAAACCCATTTTATTCTTTGGGTTATGATGAATGATTTATGTTGTGTCACACGTAAGAATGATTTCATTATGAGATGGGTGGGACCTATATCTCCCTCCAAGTATTTGGTTAAAGATTTATATCTCATGAGATAGACATTGCTGGAATGAAAAGTTAATATGGTTCAGTGATACAGGACTGGAATGAGGAGTGAACTCGATTCAGTAAGGGACTTTGTCCACTATGATGGCCTTGGCAGCAATGCCTTGGCTACTATAGAAATTATAACATGTGATTAATGGTTTCCACAGTTACAAGTTTTATTCCCATGCTATTTTATCATGGTTATTGTTCCTTTTTGATCTATGCCTTAGGCACTGCCATTATTTATGTCATTACTCATAATTTTGATGTTTTATGTTCATGTTCTTACATTCAAATGTTTAGGGAATATTTTATGTTCTCCATGTTTACCCTTACTGAGCATTTGACCTCACCCTTTTTATGTTTTCTTTTCCCCATGATATAAATAAATTATTTAGGTAATAAAACCAAGGGGAATATCTTTATGGGAGATATTGAAGATCTTTCACCACGATAAGAAGATTATGTTCTGATTTTCCAAAGACACTAATCTAATAAGGTCTTTGGGTGTCTATTTTTATAATGTATTAAGTATTCCATAAAATTAATGTAATGTCTATGTACATCAAGTATGGGTCTCTAAAATTTTCTTTAGATTCACTTAACTATATTTATATCTCCAATAATTTCTCTGAGGACAGGCATGTATTCTATGATACGATTCACCTAGTCAAATAATGACTTGATAAACTCATTCATGTGCATTCGTAGTTCCCCATACTTATTCCACATAAAATATAATTTTTATAATTTGAATGTTGAATCACCTTCATGGATATTTAACAACATTTTAAACTTGTAATTCATTTAATTACATGACATTACCTTCATGTATTTTATGTTATATAAATCTATTCCTATGGTATTGATTTCATTGACATCAACATCCAATTCTCTCAAGTCTACATCTAATAAAACTCCAATATCAACACTAGCAACAATACAATGCATTTCAAATATAAATAAATTCATACCGAATGACCATAATTAGTGATGTATCTAATACTTCCATAGTTGAAAATTGTTTCCATCAATTATTAGAATCCCCTCATGATTAGTAGCTTCTATTAAAACCACTAAGAGAGAAAAACTGATTTTAACATTGGTCTATAATATAAATTATTAGCCCAACTAAGTTAAATACCTTAATATTGTGTTTAATCAAGGTATGATATGTTAACAAAATTATCCATTCATATATTTTTTCTTCATTAAATACATCAATCTTCTCACCCTTTCCTATAGAAATGTTTAAGAAGAAATAAAATCATGAACATGAAACAATAATTTTACTTGGATAACTTACACTGGGATACATTTAAGGATAATAAAAAGGAAATGTACATATCTACCAAATACAATAAAGTTCACTCAGGTTAAAAAGTTCAGAGCAAACTCACTCTCTCTCCTAGTTTACAAACAATCAAAATTTGAAATCTCACTTCTCTCTCAACTTAAGTGAGCTCTCTCCTCATTCGGAATATTATTTCATTGATTACTTGAATTAATATTTTTTCCACATAATATGATGCGTCGTTAATTTTAACTTTCATCCACTTGAGTAATACCACTTTAAAACATAATTTCTGGGCCAATACTTCTATTTCGTGTAAGATCCACCTTCAAAAAAGTCTATCTCAACTTTGAAAAAAATACACAATTATTCGTGAAACTTTTATAACCCTAATAAAACTCCTCTTTTTGAAAAACTCATAAATATTCATGAAACTTTAAATTATTTTTAAAATCTTTATTCTTTTAAAAAATCGATGTTCTTTTGAATCCTTTATGCATAGAAATCTTTCACGAAATTCCTTCTTGAATTCCGAGCCATTATATTGTCATTAGAAAATTCCTCTCTCTAAAATGAGAGGGGAAACCACATATTTTTTGAAATTTAAAACCATTCAAGAAACTTTTTATATTAATAACACATTTAATTGAAACTCTTCTTTTATGTTCAGAAAAAAACCCTTTCTTCATGAAACATTATAGAAATTTTCCATTCATGAAACTTTTCGTAATCACGTAACATACTATATTTCCCTCACACCTCAACCATATTTCACAAAACATTCTTTCACAAATATCCCAAACATCACAAAACCAAACTTTCATTAGTACTATTCCTTTTATTTATTTTCATAAGGTAGTCCTGGAAATCCATATTTTGTAAAACTTGACCCTTCCGCAAAATTTGGACCCCAAAAATTTGGCAAACACTGAAAAATGACAGAAAAATATTCACATAATTTTTTATACCACTTAAAAATCATAAATACCAATATATTAAATATTTATCAACATAGCTAGTAAAAAATAACATTATAAATCAACAAATAAATTTTTTGACCTTCTTTTTCAACAAAGACAATCAACAAAAAAACACTACAAAATTTCCTTATGTGATTTTTTCCCAATAGAGAACCTTCATACTGAGAGGATGTATCATCAAGATGAAGAACTTCATGGTATATTACATATATTATAAATCCTTGTATATTTATTTATTTATTACTATAATGGGGAGAAACTCTACACCAACTATTTACTTGATCACCCTTGGGATGACCTCTATGATAGTTTATTTGTAGGACGGCATCATAGAGTGAACCACCACCTCAGTTGATTGTTTCATCATGGGTAGAATCTCAGTGGAAGGTAAAATTTGGAGGAGCTACATGGTTTTTTTATTTCTTTATCATTAGCATTGGGAGGACTTCTATGCTAGCTATATTCTTTATTACTATTTTCAAGACCTCTATGGTTGTTGATTTTTGGATTCTATTATTATAAGGACCTCCACATTGGATGATTGATTTTTATTAGGTAAAACATCAATAAATGGAACCATGTAGAGGACCCCCAGGATTTATAGATTTTTATTTACCATGGTAAATTCATCTATAGAAAATATTTAAATTTATTTCAAGGAGGAAAATTGTAATTAGGACTCTAGTGAGTACCTCTATAGTGTCGTGTATGTATCTGGTAATAAGGAAGACTTATGTGGATTTTGATTGATTAATTGTTACCACAGGTAGAACTTATATAGTAATTATACATGTATACCTGAGGAGGACCCCATTATTGAGTTCTCTATGGGGGGACTTCATATTTGTTTGATATGTCAGTATAGATAAGACCTTTATAGTAGGTATCATTTTTCCACAATGATAAGGAGTTGTCTAGAGTAGTCATTTATTATTTCCTTAATAGGATTCCTTCAAATAGTGACCTCAAACTATCCCTGAGTTACCATTGGGACATGTTGATGGGAATCAAGAATAATAGAATCCTCATAGGAAATAACTGGATCATAATACTTTATGGTTGATAGCCTCTAGATAGACCACATACTTGGTACCATTGCAAATATAGCAAAGGAGATGAAATTTTCATTTGTGTTCTTATAATGTATTGAGGTCAAACAGTAGTGGTAACCACTATGGTTATTATATACCCTCATTTGTGTCTCATATATATTATTCAGAATATTATGGATTACCTCCTACACCTCCTTGAAATAAGGAAGGTATTTTTTTCCTCAGCTATAGGATAATCTCCCAAAGTAGTTTGAAGTGGAAATGGGGGAAACCTTCCCCCCACTATCATATCATTGAAATGAAAGTCAGTATAGATTTAGATCCTAGAGAATTTAATGGATTATCACAAGTATTGGTATGATTAAATTATAATATTATTACTTAAAATGGCGTTGAAAAACTAACACTAAAGGTGTTGGTTTTTTCATGGAATTATTTAAAGTATTTGAGTTGTTATAGTCTTTTTTATAACTACATTGGGTTAGGGTGTTGTTAGAGGGAGATGCATAATCAATCAGGGTATTATAAAGTTCCCTCACATGTGATATGATAATTTAATGTCTTATTATATGTTAATTTATGATTATATTTAGATATTGGGGGAAATATATGGGTAAAAATTAAGTGAACCCATCAGTACAGTACAAAAAATGAGAGTTGATGGTCAATTGATCACATCAGGTCAACCATTTTTATTTATGATAAATATTCAATTATTTTATTATGGATGAACTTTTATAAGGTAAATAGATTCAAAGATGAGTTACTAGTGCTTTGGGTGTAATACATCAAAATTGGAAGGATGGTAGTTCAAATAATCCCACAGAGGGTCTTGTTGTCTAGTTTTCAACTCTATTATAGATTTAAGACATGTTTGTGAAATCATTTTTGGTAACATTAAAAATTAACCTTATCATGAAAGTGGTCAACTGAAACTATAAATTCATTGAGAACATGTATGAACTGTTAGTTCTTGTGGGGTTAAGATTAGGCCTATAAAAGGAGACTCTTATATAATGTGTAGAGGAATCATAAACCACATTGTTCATCTCCATTTCATGAGGCATTTCATCACTTTTATTTTTATTAGAAAAAACCATTTTTATTTCTTTCATGTTCATGCATCTATGATCAATGATGTTCCTTTTAAAATCGTGTATCTAGGAAAAATGGTGTTGGGTTTTTTATGAAAGTTAAACTAGGAAATATTCTAAAAAATTTAAATTCATTAGGAAAATACTGTAAGTTGAAAGTTCCTATAAATGGTTTTGTTTGTGAATTGTGCATTAGATACCCTTTCAAGATTTACTTGATAGATGAATCAAGTAAATATTGGTTGGTCCTTACACTAAGTTGAAGGGTTTTTTAGATTCAACAATTTCTTGTTGGTACCTAAGAAGAGTCGTAAAAGATGAATGGATGCATGTGTGGTGAAAATTAGGGGAAATAAGTTATGAGCATTTACTAAATTAATTTGTTATTGTATCTCTAGCTAATTGATTTTTTATAATAATACCAGATGGATGCTTGAGAGTTATAGAAACCAATTAAATGTAACTAGAATTAACTTATTCAGATGTGGAAGGTTCCACTTGTTTACAAAGAAAAAAGATCCTTTTTATCAAAGGAATAAATAATTAATTATATTCCAAGGACACTAATGGTCAAAGAGAATAACATGGAGGATTCTCAATATTAAACTAATATTTGATGAAATATGAGTATGTTTACATGAATAACTATCCAGTCATGTATATTAGGTTTCCATGAAAGAGAAATGGGATAAGTCGTAATTTTAGGGTTTTTGACTTGGGTGATAGAGTTCTCATAAGATAACTTATGTGATTACTGTTAAAGGTTTGCATTTAACCCAAAAAGGTGATATGGGAAAAATGAATGACTAGGTAAAGCTATAAATTCATATTGTGACCCCATCTTGGAGAAGGTTTGGCACTATTTCCAATAATCCTAAAAATAATATTTCATAAATAATCTTAAAGAAGTTCAAATATTATACAAAGATATACTATTGAAGATAGGGAAAAACGTACTTTAAGATACATCTATTTCACATCAAAAATGGGTTTATGTGAGTAGATAGGCCTTTAAATGTGAATAAAGGCTTTATATTGACCACTACATAAGATTTATGTGACCAGTTAGATGACCTTTTCATAAATTAATAACATGGGACTGGAATATGAAATATTTTATGTGATAGGTAATCAATGATTTATGTGTTTTAGATCTGAAATTATATTATTTATACAAGACCATGAGGATTTTAATTGATGGGAATATTGATTTAAAGATATTACATGTAGGTTTTTTTTTCTCTAAGATTTAAACATTGAGAGTACCTTTGATAATTCATCTTCAATGATCATCTCACTATTTTTTTCTCACAAATTATGTCATTACATGAACTTTATGCCTCTAAAAATTTCAAGCCCTCTGAAATTAATATTGAGGAGTCTATTTTTAAGAAACAACCAACATTTAATAACTTGTGAAAAGAAAAAATATATATAAAATTATAAGGAATGCAAGAAATCATTACCTCATTACCATAAATTTTGAGGATCAACATGAAATAAATTCTTTAAGGAGAAAAATGATGGGTGATCGCATCAAATATCATGACCATGAGAAACATTAATATTTGGGATACAAATGATGCCTAGTCTCAAAATTTTCTCATGGAAGTCAGGAAACACCATGTATTTCTTACACAGACTTGTAGTTTTTATATGTAATATCATCTTCACTTATTCAAAATTTCATAATTTATCCTGGGTTTCTACTAATATTTTTCACTAACTTTTTATCACATTTTTAAGGGGCTTATATGAGGGTGGATTTGGAGTTCAAGTAAAAATATTAGAGAATAGTTTTTACTCTTCCAATTGTTTTGGTAATTATACATAGATAAGTTATTATAGTGGGGGTGAGGGGGTGTGACTATATAGAGTATTGAATTTAGTTGGAACTATATTTTTCTATTTAATCTAATATACCTAATATCTTAACAACCTAATCAATAATTAGATGAATATACGTGAAGGTGAATGAGTGAAAGTGGACGCCTAAACAATGCACTAGAGTATTAAAATTTGAATAATAAAAGATTATATTTCTAAGGATTTTTGAGAAAATATAATCATAGAAAATTGAAATTGATCTCTACTTTTAAGGAATGGGATCAACCTTACATGAAATATTGATTTTAGGTTAAATTACAAGGGTTAATCTAATAGGATACTCCTTATAATAGGTAATTTTGGTAATAAAATTCTATTAGAAACTCAAATAATATTATTTATAATGTTTATTTCGTAGATATATCTCCTAAATCCCCTATTATATGTTCAATTAACAATTTTTATTTGTGTTTTTTTTAATTACACATTTACACAATTAAATAAAAATTACAAAAAAAATTACATTCCATTCATGATACAAAACCACACCCTATTCATTGTTATTTTTATTCATTATACATAATTTAATTAATGAATTAACACTTTTTATATCCTTGAGAAGATGACATGTTATTTTACCAGTTTATGTGCTATAAAGACTATATGCAGTTTTAGGGAGTGTGTAGTTTACACTACTCAAATACATCAAGTACCATGAAATTCAAATGTTAGTATAATTAGTTCCATGCGATCATAAAATATAAATAAATGGAATTAAATAACATAATATCAATTATAATTACATTTGGGGAAAATAAATAATCAATAAAATATATTCAAGTTAAATAATAAATTCAATGAATTCCTAATCATGTTCTATTTAACTGATAATTTGCATTGATCATTTATTTAATTAAATCCAAAGATCAAATGAAAAAACTCTCATTTCACCCTATAATCATAATAAGAAACTACATTAATTGTGAGATATAAATATACTTATAAATTAGAAAATCATCCAACAAGATCGTAAAAAACTATTTGAATTTATTCATTTAATTCTAGAGTCTTAGTATATACATTCATTTATCATTACTTAATAACCCATATAATTTCCATAATGAGTGACTATCTCTCAAAATGGTATAAAAATTATTCATCCATGAGAAAAACATTTATATCGATCATGTTAGCTTATATTAGTTTATTTATAAAAATAAAAATGCCTCCAAAACTCAATGTTCAACAATTTATTCTTCAATATTAATGAGTGATTGGCTTGTTGAGAATCCCAAGCATTATTTCATCTAGGGTAAAATATATTTCTCAGTAATATTATGAATTTATTTACAATCTTTAAACACTCCAACTACTCATTTAGATCATATTACTAATAATTTATCATATATATTCAAAATAAGAACTGGCTCATCAACTATTATAAAAATTATTATTCCATGAAAAGAGTTTATATTCTCCATATTACATTATATAAATTTATTTATAAAAATTAGAACATTAGGGATATTATTTTGGATCCTTTGTGTCAAGTCCCAAATCCATACACACATTTTCTATATGAATAGAAATTAAATCACATGAGAGTTTAGAATCTAACTTCCTAAAAATAAATTGAGGCTTTCCCACCAATGTTATGGCTTGAACCAATACAAAACTAATGAAATAGATGAATCAATGAATGATTATTGATAGAAGGATTTATCCAATGATTCATAAATAAAATAACAATAAATAAAAAAGTTTGGTATTACTTTTATCTCATTGATTCTATCATTCTTATATAGATGGAACTTTGATTAGATACATAGTGGGGAATAAATCATAGAGAGAAATAAAGAAAGATAATATAGAAAGAGAGAGGGAGAGGGGAGGGGAGGGGGAGGGATAAAAATGATATTGATTTCATACCAACACCCTCCCTTGAGTTGTTTCATCCCTATTTACATTGTAGTTTCTCTCTTAGACTTTTATTTTTTTACTTCTCACCCCATCTTTTTTCCAACATATATTTTATTTTATATTTATTTAAACGCCCTATATAATGAATTTTATCATCTCCCATTGTTAAATTCCTAGGAAAATATCAGATGGTCTTAGATTTATAGCACCGATATTTTTTAAATTTGTTATAGATCTGCAGGAAATGACATATTGGTCCATCTATAAAATATTGCGCACTAATATAATGTTTTACTTATTGTCAATATTTTTCATGGAATGAATATTAATTTTAAATTATGTGTCGAAAACCAATACTAGTTTTATTAAATTTTAAAAAAAATTATATTTTTTAGATAAATAACATTTTTATGCTTAAACAAAATTTCATTAAAAAACCAACTTTAAATAAATTATAGTTTTTAATCATTTGAAAAACAATTTTAAAATTTCATTTATCATTTTTAAATTTTAAATTTTTTAAATGTACAAAATATTAATTTTATGAAGTCTTACAAATATTTTTTTCAATTCCTAAAAAATTAATACATTTTTTATAATGTTATTTTTTAAATAATTCAAACAATAAGATTTTCTATAAAAACAAATATTTTTTTAGAATAAATTAAAACTTAAATAATTTTTATGAACATCCAACCATGTTTTTAAATTATAAATAAAATTAACTTCAAAATGGGAAAAAATTATATTTTAGAAAAAATTTATTTTATAATCATATGAAAATAATAATAAATTTTGCTTGTATTTCAAAAAATATATTTTAAGAGATATTATTTTTGCAAAACATAAAAAAAATTAATTTTATAGAAAACAATTATCACCTTTTTTAATGAAATCAAATGTTTCAAATTTTATTATATTTAAGAAAAATAATTTCTTAGGATCAAAAATAATTCATGTTTCTAAAAATATATTTACTTTAATCATATAAAAATATAATATATTTAGTTCATATTTAAAAATATTAATAAATTTCTAAAAAAAATAATTATTTTTTCAAGGCATAAAAACATAGAAGATTTTTGAAAAATAAAAAATAGTAATTTACTTTTAAAAACTAATAATATATTATCTACCTTTCAAAAAGTGATAATATTTTTTTAAGGATAAATTTTTGTGAAAAATTACAATTTAAATTTCTTTAAAAAAATTAAATATGATATAAATTGAAAATTACCATAAAAAATCAACTATAAAATTTCATTAATTCAATTATAACATTCCACTACCTTGTTTTTTGAGTGGATTTTTTATCAAAAATTTATATTGTAATTATTTTTATGAATTTTTCACTAAATTGTCATAATAAAAAAAGAATGGATTTTTATGGTCTTGTTTTCCCTTCTGATGTTGTACTTAATTTTTTCTATGGAATTTTTCTATTCTAGTATAATTTCATTTTAAATTTTAAATGTGATATTTTCAATGGAAATTTATTCAAATTTTAGTGCAGTTTTATAATGTAATTTTCTAATAAATATTTATAATTTATATTTTAAAGGAAATTTTTTTCATGCAATTTCGTGTGAAATTTTCACTTTAATATTTTGTGGTCGGTTTTTATATTAAAATTTTCTTATAATAATTTTCAGGGAAAATTTTTATTAAATTTTTATCATTGAGTTTCAGAGTAGAATTTTCTATGAGAATTTTCCGATGTTGTTTTATAATTAAATTTTCTACTAAAATTTTCAAGAGTTTTTTTTAGTTAACTTTTACAATAAAATTTTATAGCTAAATTTTTCATATAAAATTTCGACTAAAATCTCTAGAAAAGTTTCCCCATGATATTTTTCGGTTTGTTTTTTTAAGGAAATTTACACATAGATTTTTTTATTGAAATGTTTCATATATATTTTATAGTATAATTTTCCATTGAAGTTTTACAATGGTATTTTAGAGTTGATTTTATCAATGTAATTTTAAAATATCGTCATTTTAGTTTTCTAAGGAAAATTATTATTGGTTATTTCTTATATAATTTTCCAATAAAATATTATATTCCATGATTACATAGAAAATTTTCAATACCGTTTTTTACAGGAAATTTTCAGTGAAATTTTCGCAAGATATTATGTAGTTGTATTTTTCAATAGATTTTTAAACTGTAATTTCCATTTGATATTTTCCCCTATAATTTTATAGTATGTTTTTTTATTGGATTTTCTTTTATAGTTTTTCAATGGAATTTTACACTGGATTTTATAGTTGAATTTTTAAATGAACATGAAAGGTTGAATTTTATACCTTTTAAAAAATTACATATTTTAATTTCAAATAAGCAATACTATTTAAAAAAATATATAACCTATCTTTAAATATAATATTACTTATATAGGGAATAAAATATTATTCTACTATTAAATTCAGATTAAACTAATTTTTATATAGAGTATATAATTAATATATAAATATTTATAAATTGATTTATAAATTATTATAAATATAAATACAATATAAAAAAACGAGAAAGACTTATATTTCTTTGTGTATATTGATATATATAATATTTTTTATATGGATAAAAAAATTAAATAATTTATTTAACAATTTACAATTTTTTTAAAGTAAATTTCATTATCCTAGTATGGAAGCTTCAAGAGGGAGTGTGAATTGATGTTTTTATATACTTCTAAACATTTTCCTTTTAAAAATAAAGTAAATGTGGGAATATATTATGTTATAAACTAATAAAAGAAAAAAATTATATATAGTGCAATGTAGACAATTAAAAAGATAAAAAAATTTGAGTAATACAAGATAAATGAAACATATACAATATAAAAAATTAAAGAGAGGTTAAAAAACAAGGAGGTATAAGATAAAAATCAATAAGACCATAAAAAAGTTTTATTAAAGGATATCTATGTTACATTCCTTTAAACTTATTCACTTTCAAAGCAAAGTCGAAAGAGGATTTATCCCAAATTCATTAGTGCACTAGGTTCTAGAACATAACCCACATCAATCAAGAGATCTAAAGAACAAGATCTTACCCTAGAGCTTCTTTGATAAAGATGAAAGAAATTCCATGTCATGGAACTTCTTTGATCATAAGATCAGTATCAGAAGTTCTTTTCCTTGAAACTTATTCAATAAAGGACTAAAAGAAAACAAATAATTTCTTTATCCTTATTTCACCACATAGGTGATTGGGTTTCATAGGGATTCCCAACATCCAAAACATTTAAGAAGAAAAATTCCAAGACACTCTTAAGACCAGAATATATTTATAGGTTTGGAATGAATATAAAATAAAAATAAGAACGGTGTACCTTACACCAGTTGATCGATGATATTAAATATTTTCAAATGTTTTTGACTGATATCATTAAGAAGTAGTGGAATGTATCATTCCTCCAAATGTATCCATGGATCATGGAAATCACCTGATGCTTGGTTAGAACATCTCTCAATAACATAGTCTATTGGAAAATTATTTAAATCTCAAAGAGAAACTAGAGCTGGATAGAATCATATTTGAGGTTTTTTTGTAATATAATCTACCACATGAAAAAAAACAAATAAACTTATAATTTAATTCATCCAAGGACCCGCCTTGGAAGATCAATGATTTTTAAGCTAAATAAAAAATTTCATAAATGAATTATATGTTACATATCCATATAACTTATGTCTTTTTTATTTTTAACCATAATAAATTATTTTGGATAGTTCAAACTCTACATATTATTATTATTATTATTATTATTATTGTAACCTATCATTATATCTTTGGGTATGACATTATCGTTTGACAATGCCTTATCCCATAATATGATAATTCTCCTGCATAACACCGTGGCATCGTAACCCTCACCTATGTCATGGTTGATATCATCAAAGACCGTAACATGGTATAAACCACTAAACAGGTTGATTCTATTAGTTAATAATTTTAATTATCTAAAATTGCACTAAAATTCTCATAGACTCGATGTGCATTCACCGTATGTAACATCATATGAAAAATGTAACAAACTGGCTTGGATCAAACCCAAATGTCACATGGGATAATTCACCACAATGGAAAGGGTACATTCCTAGATACTAAAGGCTATCAACTCGTTACAAGGCACCAAAATCACTCAACTATATAACTATTTCTCCTGATAAAACTTAAATTTCAAAAAACATTCACTCAAAATTTTAAAATGATCATCAAAAATGATGGAACACAATGAGTAATAAATAACCAGTTTATAGAATATAAAATCATCAGTCACGGAATAATAATATAAAATACAATATATTCATATTCATATCCCATTATTACAAAAAATATCCCATCATCCATTAAATAACCATATAATTGGATGATTAAATAAAATGATATAAACTGATGTGGATCTACATAAGATAAAACATATAAAACAATTCACAACAAAAAAACAAAACACTAAATCCATCCATCATGTAACAGGTGAACACACATCACTTTCCACCTCCATCATACTCTAAAAAACATCCTTTCCACTCGTAATATCTAAGAAACCTGAAAATTCTTATATAAGATGACTATAAGGAAATACACACACATATAGTGTGCATGTAGGTTTTGAGCTAAAAATTCACAGTAGGATCCAACAAAGTTTTATATATATTTCCTTTTAAAAATAATTCTATGTAAACTACTTTAGAATCAAATAATCGATAATTATCTGTTTTTTTAAACAATAATAATAAATTCTTTACCATTTTCGCTTTATAAAAACATAGTTTTTTTAAAAAAATTGAAAAGTTAAAATCTCAAACACTAATAGGTAAAAAAATTAATATTAATTAATAAACCAATTTTGAAAGAAATGTTACATGTATAATTTCTAATACAATATTACATTTATTTTTGGGAGTTCCCTTTTGAAGGTAACGATTTTTTAAGAAAACATGAAAAACATTTCTTTTGATGTATCCAAAATATTTTATCATAAAATAAATATTTTCAAAGGAAATTATATTGTAATTTATATCATATTCCTTGGGTTTTATGAAAATAATCCATGTTTTAAGAGTAAATAAGAAAATTTAAAAAGAAAAACATTACCAAAGGATATATCAATAATCGTAAAATTAAATAATGGACCATATGGAATGAGAAGCAATAATGTGGTATTAATTGTTGTAATATATTGTATACAACATGAAAAATCATAAAAATATTAATTATAAAGGAAATATACAAGTATCAAAAAATATTCTTAATAGTGCAATGCTTGAGGAACCAAGGAGATATTCATTGACACAACTAAATTATGAATCATCATGTATTAAATCAAATATCATTAACTACACTTAAACATGTTTTTCTCATCCCAATCATAACCCATTCACAAAAAATTCCTAGTCAATGCAAAATCATACACCAAGGACATTGGTCAGTGCATAATCTAAACAATTTTAGTAATTATCCCTTGAATTCCCACTTTCTTCATGAGGATTCCCATGACATAAATTGGAGGTGCGAAATAAAGTCAATATATTGTAGTATAATATTATAATAATGAAATCCTAAACTTGCACCTATCATTTTAACACCATTCAAAGAAATAGCCCCTTCACAATATTCTAACAATCCCAAAAAAGAATCAATTTTCAAATTATACCAACTTATTTTATAATAGAACAAAAACCAATAGTAATGTAAATAATGGTATAAATACATAACAAAAACTTTTATTTCATTTTTAAAATGGTCTATTATACACAATAAAACTCTTCAACAAAAAAATATGAATTCAATAATAAACAATATTATTCATTCTATTTTAATAAATCATTTATATAATAATTAAATAACATAACGCCCCTTTACTTATAAATTTAACTAAAATATTTTATAAAACACTATAACTAGGTAAAAACCACTTAATTCATTAAAAACACACCCAAAAACAATATAAATGGTATTTACAATTATTAAGATAATCCATATATGAAAAGAGTTTATTGATTCATTAAGAAACCTATATAATCTTTCTTTTCAAACACTTAGTACAAAATAATTCTTATTTTGTGGAAATTCACACTTTGAAAGTGTAAAACAACCCCAATGACATGTGAAGTTTTAGATAATAAAAATATAATCAGTACAAAAAAATAATAATCAGTCAATATAGAATTTATAAATGATAAAATATCATTTCAAAGATGAAATCATCCATGGTTTCATAAAAAAATTTATATAAAGTGTTACCTACTTGTAATTAATAAATTCAATGTTAAAAGGAGTTATTCCACCAAAATAGAAGATAATAGAACCTTATAAGTTCATGAGAATCCATAAAATAATAAAACCCCAATTATATTTTGTGCAAGATTAATAAATATACCTCAATGACCATTCTAAATCAATAAAAGGGTATGAGGAGAGATAAGAAGAGTATTGTAGAAAATTTTGTAGAAAAGTATTGAATAATAACTAAACTTTACTGGAAAAAACTGATAAAATGTCCAAATAAAAATTATAATGAAGGGGGTGACCTCTAGTGGAAAACCAATGGAATAGAAGTTAAAATGGAAATTGGATCACTTGAAGATATCTTGTATAAAAACTAGTTTATTTGGGTTTTAATGGGATTCATGGTTTGGTGTGTGGTTTAGAAAATCTTGAACAAACCATGTAAATGCTTCTAGAAAGATATTATCAACATGAATTTGATATTTAAATCATTTGGTAAAACTATTATCAAACCATGATATTTGGAAACTTTCTCAAAAACCTAATAGAGTATCCTCAAACACATTAGAAATCTATTAAATTATTAGTGAATGAAATATATATCATGCAGTGACACTGTGGGTGTCATAATTATCCCTAACATGACACTTTTTTCTATAGAATGTTTTTATAAATTGATAAATCTAAAGAAGAAACTAAAAATTAAACGTATCCCAAATATATCAATATATTCAAACTATTTAGAATTTATTTATCATTACACATGATAGATAAAAACTATACAAACCTAATAACTCTCTCATGTGATAGTTGGTATAATAAATGAAGGGATCTAAAATTGGAAGGATCAAATACCAAGAGAAGAGACCATTCACTAAAGATATACCTGACATTTATAATTCTCATACTAGAATACAAGATTCAAACCTATATAGATAAACAATAGGGGATTGAATAAGTAATACATCATGATCCCTTTCCATTTTTATAATAATTCAAAGATAAAACACACAAAGAATATCCTCTATTAACACTAACCACTATGAGAAAATTATAAAATAATAATTAATTATATCATATTTAGAATTTTATGAATACTATAACTCAAAATATATATTGATCAAACAAAATACTAGGATATAAAACACTATAAGTATTTGACTCTTAAAAGTAGTGCAAAAAAATAAAACAATAAGTTCAATAGATTACTTCAAACCATCACAGTTTCTTGTTTCTTCTAAAAAACACTAAATAACCATTGGAGATGACTAACTGGACAAAAATTAAAAATTTATTAGGGATTCATGATATATGGAGTTCTTGTTTAAAGGATTTCCAAACTAATAACACACCATTGGTTTAATTTTGGTGATTAATGAAGAAGGAATCATAGTTGGTCTCTTTATACCCAATCCACATACTTGACCAAGCCAATCCTACTTCCTATTCACACCACTCATCCCTTGTTAATTACTATATGTTATAGGGGAGATAATATCCCCTTCAGATATTCTATAAATAAGGGCCTCTATCTCCAATGATTGAGACACCATTTCTATATGAGAGGGTGGATCACACATGGGAAACCTTAGTTGGATAATCAGATGAATACCCTTTATAAAATATTGATACTTCATAATTTGATTTTAGAATATTATAGGTAGATACCAAACCAAATCATATAAACACCGAGTATATTATAACATTTTCTGATAACCCTACTAGAAATAATAAAATTTGATATAATTATCCACTTTTATCGATGTTGGGTAAAAAAATTGAATAAATGAAGATTTGAAACGGTCCCATAACTATTCCATCAGTGGGTTGTCCTAAATGGTGGACTTAGACCATTTCCGACTAGGCTCTTCAATCATGAATGTGGAAAATATATCCTTGAAACTCTATGGTATCTCAAAAATCATATTATTTTTTAATATTCTTCAACCACTCCTCTAATTCTGAATAATCAGACTCCCCTCTTAATATAAGAGGACTATGGCCTTAAAGTTAACTCATCTGGTCTCTAAATTTTGGTTGATTGGGACTCACACTACTACCAATAACCCAAACACCACAGATAACATATGAAACCAAAATTAGATCTAGTTTAGTATCACCTTTTAGTAAATAATTTTTATTATTTCATAAGGAATCATAAGTATGGAATCCCACCTTTTAATATATAATGATCCATTACATGGTAAAAATATAGGATCTTTTAAAAGTTTAGTTTCTTGTAAATAAGGTACATAATACTTAAATAAATAAAAATATTATTCTAAATCCAATTGAAATACATATTTATGGGTTCAACCTAAGTTAATTTTATTACATTTCATATCATGGGGACATAAACAAGGGAAATTGGTGAGAATGAATCCCAGTAAGGGGATTTGAAAGAGAGGCATATAGCATGTTAACTTGCGACATATCAAAAAGAACATAACAAATAATGATAAGGAATGATAAAATTTCATAATATAATAATAATAACATGAATTATAACATGGAAATGTGGCTACAACATTTAAATGATACATTCATAAGCAAATGAACAAAGTTTGTCCTCAGGGTTTCATATATGAAAATTACTAAGGTTATTAACCAAGTTATCATAAAACATATCATATCTTGAGATCAAATTATTTAACAAAGAAATTTGAGTGATATTAGATAACACCCTTAAAATTTATTAATTAATTTTTACCACAAATATCATAATCAATCATTTCATTAATAACCTATCAATAATAAATAACGGGTTTCTTATCAAAATCATAGTGTAAAAAAGTGCTTAAAGACATGATCATTATATCATTTTTAGCCCATGAAAAAGGATTGTGGGTTTATTATGTGTAAATCTACAAAAAAATGAATAATTTTTAAATTTAGGTGAATAATACTAGAAAAAAGGATTGGGAATCCACAAAATGAAAAAAAATGAAAATTTCTTAAGGAGAATAGTGAAAATTTGAGAATTAAATTCTGCAGCATGATGGGTATAAAACGTGGCACTAGAATAGGGTAAACTGATAATGTAAAAGGGTATACCATGGATAAAACATAATTTAGACGTAATTTCATGATAAAAAGTGTATTAAAATAGACTAATCATAACAATAAGAAGTCATATACAAAAATAAGTTCTTAAATTGAAGAGAAATGATAATTCTCTTACCTTGAAGAGTTACTCCTATATCTTGATGAATAGAACCTTGGGGGATAGAGGGAACCTTCAGGGACTCCATGGGAGAAAAACTACTTGAAATTCATGTAGGATAGATTTGGAGTGAAGGGGAGTGGTGAAATGGGTGTGTATTTATAGAAAAAGTGGAGGATTTGTTTAATAATTTCCAAAGATATGCCTTGAAAATCAAGGATGGGGAAAATGAAAAAAAATTGGATTACCTAGGGTTTATTCCAATATTTTATGTTATTTTAATCCACCAAAATAGAACATCATTTTTTAATTACTTATTTTGTTTTGGAAAAGAAAAGATTCCCCAAAGTGATGTTTTTGAAAACCAAATTTTTTTTAGTCTTTGGAAAGTTTTCTATAGTTTTAGAATTTGATTAAAATATATTAAACTAATTAATATTAATAAAATAACATGTTTTATGTCTTTTATTTTGTTGAATTATTTATTAACACCTTATAAAATAAATATGAAGTCTTAAAATATACCGAATACTCAAAACTATTTTGTTTTTACTATTCATAAAAAATATAGTATTTTTATAAAATTATCATAAATTAACCCTAATTTAATTTTTATGTGAGGATTTAAAATATAATATTTTTTTAATAATAATTATATAAATGTAATAATTATAAATAATAAATATAAAAATCCTTATTTATTTAAAAATATCACTTTTTAGGCATAGTTAAATTTATAACATTTATAAAAAAATTCCTAGGCCATTATAAAATTATCATATCAAATATATTTTGGTGAGAGTGTTTTGAAATACTATTTTATTAACACATATATTATTTAAAATACCAGGTTTTATTATAAAAATTGGTATCTTTTCTAAAAAAATAAAATTTGGTTTTATTTGTGCCCCAAAATCAATTTATAAAATTCATCTCAATGAATAATATATTTTATTAAGAAAACAAATCCCTAAAAGAAAATTATAGAATAATAATTTTACTTATAAAAATTAAAATTACCCTTTATGTAATTGTGGTCTGAAAATGTACCCCCTAATTAAACACACATTGTCCATAAGGGAGAGGTGTGCAATGGTCATAGTTTCATGGGGTGGCTCGGATAACATAGACCAAGTGGTAATCTACACTAACTTGAAATTATAATATATGGAATTTTTTCAATATTCACTTGTTAAAGATCGACTTGGGATTGGTCAAGGGAGAATCATAGTGACACTACCTCACTCCCATGTTTGTACAACTGAGCTTCAAACGACATGACTCTACTATTTGAGGAAATAGATTCCTCTTTCAGAAACAATTAACCTTTGAAATTTCTACTTATAAAAACTTATTATAATGGTAAAATTTTCAACCAAGGGTATATTTTACAATTATCATATTGAGCAACATATATATTTGAGCAATGGTCATAATGGTCGAATCCCAATGGTCACATTTCCCTTTATACCATATAAATACTATTTTATTCCTTCACTCTAAATCCACTTAAGGTTATATTTTCATTTTTCATAAGATTTTGATGGGTTTAATGATATTTTTTTTCTTTCTATAATGTTTGTTGTGGGGGGATAATTCTAACAGATTAGGGTGATCCTTATTTTCCCATTTTAGCTTTTCTATTTATATTTTTTTCAGTTATAATGCTAGGAATTTTAATTGGTTTCATAGATAACTAATGTAATGATCATTATTAATGAGATAAAATTTTTTGGTCTCTGTTTATTTTTTAAGTGTTTAATTTTATAAAATATGTAACAAAAATTTATTCATACAAAAATATCATTTAAAACGCATGGTTCTTTAAAATAAAGACTTTCTTATATGGAACGATTCTATGATAATAATAACATAAAATGATATAAACATGTAACCCAACATCAAAATATATATAATCAATTCGTGAGTAGAAAGATAACACTAGAATATCACCAGAATCCAAATTTCATATGTCAACACAATAATGGAAGGAAACCATAAATCTAAAACCAAGGTTAATATGATAATTTTTTTTAAATAAAAAACATTGTATAGAAAAATTTGAATTAATCATATTAAAACCCAGAAAGTAACACTTTATTAATCACACCAATATCTTTCGAAACCAAAGAAATAATTTTATAATCCAAGAGTATGAAATAATAGTTCATTTTAGAGAATCCATAAAAATTGTAAAATCACTTTTCATCACCCAGTCATTCCATAAATCTAATATTCAAGTCCAACCTCCTATGAGGATTTCTTCATAGAAAGGAAATTATAAGATCACAATATATATAACTTACATATAATTCCTCGACCATAATATGACCCCTCAGATTTAAATTTATAAAAAGGGAATCAACTTCTTTAAAACATAAATATTTCCCTTTATAAACCCCATTAAAACATCTTATCACCTTTTTTTAAAACCACATAATATAACCTTTTAAAATCAACCTAAATTAAAAATCTTCCAAAACCCATATCAATTTACCCAAAATAATAATAAATGGTAATAGAAAACAATTTGAATCATAAAAAATCAAAAATAAATCAAAATAAGGAAGGTCATTAACATAAGTATTTTACACCAATTGTAATCATATACATTCATCAAACATTAAAATAAGTCATAAGAAGGTATTTAGAAGAGTAGAATAACATAAAATTTCAATATTCCCATGATGAATACTTTGGTTTCATGGTTTACCAAAATTTGTTCCAACAGTGCGGGTATCAATAAAAGGATATGACTATTTCCATGGTTTGGTCCCATAGTATTATAAACCATGAACCAATCATGTTTTTCATACATGATACCATCTAGTTAGGTTATACATTTTCATCACATGGTCTAATGTGCATACACCTTAACTATATTCCCTTGAAATTCTTTCCATCCCAAAATTCTTAGACCCAAAATTCCTCAAAAAATAAAATTAAATCAAAAAGAAATTTCAAATACTCATTTCCTGATGTCCCATCACAACATCTGATTTTTTACGATGAATATTGGTTAGAAAATCTCCCACTACCTAACCCTAATTTCCCAATGTTCTTATCTTATGTATACCATGACATCCTAGATATCATAAAGAAAACTCAATCTATGATACCATATTTGTAACAATCTAGATTAGATCAACCCAACATGTCACCTTGGTCAATTTTTCACAAGTCATGGATGCATTCCCAATCACCATGGTCTTGAAACTAGTGTTAAGAGATCAACCTCACTCAACATAAGAACTATTTCATATGATAAACCGTAGATTTAAATAAAACTCAACCTGAAATTATGGTATTACCATTCCAATTGAGGGAGCATCATTCATAATAAATAATAAGTTTGGTTAATATAAAACCACAAAAAATTGGATTAATAACATAAAAAATAATCTCACAATATAGAAAACACATAATTATGACCAAAATAAAAAATTTAATTCAAAAACCAAAAAACCCAATGATGAAAAAAAATGATATAAACCAATGAGGTGATACAAAAGTTGAAAAATTTAAAAAAATACACAACCAAAATACAAACTAAAAACAAAAACAAATACCATCCACGGTGTACCAAGAAAAAACTCATCACATTCAACCACTATTATAACTAAATTAATATCCATGACACTTTTGAGATCCAATATTCCTTTTAATTACTATATAACATGAATACAGGGCTCCAAAAATCCATATATTGTGTGTATAGGGTGTGAGATAAAAATTTTGAGTAGTATCCCTCCAAGTAATCTTTATATTTACTTTAAAAAATAATTCCATGTACACTAGTTTGGAATAGAATATTCCAAAGTATCCCTTTTTGTTTGTTAAATCAATAACAATATATTATTTATCACTGTTACTTTATAAAAAAATTCTTAAAACATGGTAAAATGAAATCATAAACCCTTTTATGTGAATCATTCTATTTAAATTGATAAATTACTTTTGAAAGAAAATATCCATGTATAATTTGAAACAAAATGTTACATTTATTTTAGAAACACCATTTTAAAGATAACCAATTTTGAAGAAAAACCCATACTACTATGCTTTGGATGTCTCAAAATTATTTCTCCATGAAATTCAAATTTTCCAATGAAAGTAAATTAAAGTTTAAATTGGATCCATTTGTTTTAAAAAAACTTATGTTTTAGGAGTAAATAAAAAATGATAAATTAAAAACATCACCTAGTTAATTATCAATAATCATAAAAATTAATAATGTAAAATATGGAATAAGAAGCTATATGATGGTAAAACAATTTCATAACATAATATAAACAACATGAGAAAATAATAACATGAAAAAATATAATGTAAATATACAAGTATCAAATAATAGTCATCATGGGACAACACCCTTGTGTGGGATCGCTGATACTGATTGTAGTATCAGAATATGAAGTACATGCTCAATATACAAGATGTGGGTGAAATATATGCTTTAAAAATTCCTTTGGAACTTTTAAAGTTGATATAATCCTTTCTATTGTTTAACAAAGTTTAACAAGGTAAATTCACAAAACCTCATGGTTCTACAAACTTTTTAGATTCTAGAAATGTTGTTCCAGAAATGAAACTTAACAAGAGTATACAAGGACAAAGATTATACCTTAAAACATATAGAATCATACTTAATCAAAGTACAAGTATAAGAAAGTATGATAATTATAATTTCCTTAATAATCAAAATGTAGCAGAAAAAAACTTTGAACAACACAAGTAACAAGTAAAAAATCTTTTAACCCAAAGAGTAGGGAATCCAACAACCATGGAAAAAGGTCAATTGATTTATACTTTCAAGAAAGTTTGTCTTAACCACACTAGGGTAAGCCCTCAAAAGGAATATCAGAGTCTATCTTTCTATCCTCACTAGCCCTCTAACTTCAAGGTAGTCAGTACCCCTATCATCCTTATCAAGGAAGTCCTTGAACTTTAAGGTAGTTGACATCTCTGTCTTCTGATCCCTGTAAGCCCTTGAATGTACTCAGCAACATTCCAAGTCACATGAAGAAATTTGAACACGATGATCAATATGCAAAAAGCATGAGAGTATCTCTCTCTCAAGAAACCACTTTAATAACATGTATTCTCTAGAGTTGTAGAAAAGTCAGTTGTTAAATTTCATAGGTTCATAAGTTCATTCAAATGAACTCCTATTTATAGGTACATCTTCAATGGTTGGCTCCCTCCTCCAACGGTCAGCTCCCTCCTCCAACGGTCATGTTTTTCCTTGAATCTCAGAGGGACCTATATACGTGTCACTCAAACAATTTTTAATTAGAAACAGAATACACGAAATCATTTCATAACTATAACAAATGTAAGATAAATATAGTTTATCACCCAAATCTAATTTTCAGGAGTCTAAGGAAAAAAATCAGATTATAAAAACATTCAGATTCTATATTTCATGAATATTAAAATTCTATTTTTCAAGGAATTTGGAATTAGAATTATATAGATTTTGGAGTCTGAATTATAAAGAATTCGGAAACTGAATTTTGAGGAATTCGAAACCTACATTCTTAGGAATTCCGAACCTGAATTCTAAGGAATTCAGAGTCTGAATTATATGGAATTCAGAACCTATATTCTACGGGATTTAGAACCTGAATTTGAAGGAATTCGAAACCTGGATTATAGGGTATTTAGAACCTGAATTATAAATAATTAGGAACCTGAATTTTAAGGAATTTGGAACCTGAATTATAAGGAATTCAGAGTATGAATTTCAGAGAATTTAGAGTCTGAATTTTACAGAATCAAGAGTTTAATTTTCACAGAATTCGGAGTCCGAATTTCAAAAAATCCAGCGTCTAAATTTCAGAGAATTTGGAGTCTAAATTTGGAACCTGAAAAAATAATACTCTATATCTATGTATTTATAGAATTCTAAGGTTTTAGATTCAAAACCAAATTTTATGCCTAGGAATAAAAAGAGTTATATTTAGAGAAACTAAAAGCATGAACTATGAAAACATGGTAAGGATAAATTTTCCTTGTGGAAGGAAAATTTTATTTATTAAGAAAAATCAAATTTTCTATAAGATATAGTGTTTGTGATTTTTAAAACATAAAGTAATGGAAATTTCATAAGGAAACCTTATTGAATCTACAATCTACCCCATTTTGTAAAGAACAAACATCATTACTAAAAAGAATAAAAGGACTTAGAAATTTTATGGGCGTATAAATAAAAACATATCTTCCTATACTTATAGATCAAAGTGAATATGACTAACTCCCCCTTAGTCATTTAAATCACTAAAGAACATATTCTTGATTTCCTGAATGAGATTTTTTATTTTCTTTCATATTAAAATATTCATGATGAAAACTCCCCCTTAGATGAACACCCCGTTACATTGGGAAATTTATTCTTTACTAAGTATTCTATTTTACATTTATTTCTACCCCTATGTGATTTTACAAAAGGAATAAATGGAATGGAAAAGAAATTTGGTACCTAAAATATTAGTACTAAACAACAACAAATAGAGAAAAACTAAAAATTTCATTAGGATTGAAAAAAAATTTACAACAGGAATGAATACAATAAAAAATTGGATTTGAAAAAGATTATCCTTCTTTCTCCTTCGGAAATAGAATATCACTATGGTTTTCAACATCTTATGCTCATTGTGATCCTCTTATGCACGTTTGAGCAACTGATGCTGATATTCTGTTTTCTTCTCTAAGGCTTTGATTTTCTCTTTCTGAGACTTCAGAGGTTCTGCCTGAGCCTTCAGGACTTCTTCTTACTTAGCAAGCTTTTTTTCAATCTCAATTCTGAGATCCCATTCTCTCTTCCAACTCTAAGAAACTGAATTTAGTTTCCCATTCAGATCCCTAACATCCTTCTTCCGAGAAGTCTGTTCATGAGTTAGGTTTTCTTAAAAACTATTAGTGATATCCATGATCTTCACATCTTTGGTGTCAAAAGAATCTTTGACATTATCTTTAAATTCATCAAATATTCTCATCTCTTCTATTGTATTCCTTGAAAAACTTGTCATCTTTTTTCAAGATCTTTTATAATCCTCGTAACTAATGAAAACTGTTTTGAATTATGCCTCGAGTTTGAAACACATATCTATTACCATGGATACTGAATCCGATTTTTGATTTAATAAATGTTGAATCATCTAGAATCTCGAGTCTATACTAGGAAATATTGGAATAGTCCCAAAAAGATTTTTCAAAGACTGAACTACAATGTCATCTCCAAGATAGGACAATTCTAAATTTGAGACTTTGGTTGGTGAGGATTCCTTTTCTAATTCAACAGCCTTCCTCTTCGATGAACCACCAAATTCGTTTTTTCTTTACTACATATTTTCTAGGTGTATCCACAACCACCGGTTTTTCCTTATCATCCTTCAGAATGATTTCTTCTTGATTAGAAGATTCATGTTCACTATCTGATTGCTGAACAATTTTTCTTCATCAACTTCTTTATTTTTGTCTTCTGCCTTAACATCCTCTGGGTGAATGAAATCATGATTTCTACTTTCATTTTCAGAAAACATATTCACTTCTTCGTCACCCTACTCATCTTTTATTGGGGTAGTATGTTTTGAAGACTCGACTTCAGAAGTTCGGATTGATATCTTCTCAGATGGACTCTCCTTCTATTGATAATATTCTCCATTCTTTATTATATATTTGGTATCACCACACCGCTATTATTTTTCTTCTTCGACATCTTTTTCTTGAACTATTACTTCTTCTTGATGTTGTTCTAGAATCACATACTTATTTTCTGGAGTCTCTGTTAATGGTTCTACTAGAAAATATTCTGGTACTAGAATTTGTTTAGATACTGTTTCCATATCCTTAAGAAGTTATTGGACTATATCAACCTCGGACATTTTTTCTTTAGCTTTTTATCTTTTTTGTTTATTCTCAAGCTCTTCAGTAGTCTTTTCCTTTAAGGATTTTTCCTCATCTGAATCAAAACCAAAACTACGCTCCCCTACATTCTTATTCTTCTTGTACTCTCTCTGTTTATCCACGACTTCATCATGATACAACTTTTGTTTCTTTAGCTTCAGAGGTGAAGATTGAGTTTCCTTTTCCACAGGTGTTTTTTTCTTTTCCTTTTGATTCATTCACTTTCTTCTACCTTCCACCCTTTTTAAAGTATTCATCGACCTTCTATTTCTTTGAAATAGATTCAACTTTTCATTCCGAAAAATCATGAAATTCTCCGGATTGACAACTAAAGAAAATCTTCATTCTCCATAGAGTATCATCACTCAAAAGCCTCACCTTACAATTTCTTGGCTTAGAACTGCAAGTAATCTTGAATGAATGATGAAAAAGAACAATGATCTTTGAAATAATGGCCGAATACATGATAATCTGAGACTTCATATTTACATTATTTATATTCTCAATCGTAGAAAAGATATGCTTAAAAAAATTTATCTTTCTTAGGTTCACCACGAAATCCAGAATATAAACATCAATTTTCTTCAGAGTATCCTTGTCCCTTTTTCTCAGAATATGAAAACCTTGAACCCATAGCTGAAGAATTAGAATATTTGTAGAGAGATGAATAATCCTCAGAGTCTTCACTTCCTTCAAGAACAAGACAAGCTAGAGCCTTTTTCTTATGAAATAGTCCTATTACATTAGGTAACTTGTGGGATAAAAACTCATCTTCTCCCTCATAAATAATTCTTATCATATTTGCTGCCATGTTATAAGAAAGAGAATACATCTTTCCATAGCTCTTGAATGAAAATTTATGTCTTCTTCCTTCATTAACAAAACTAACTATCTCATAGAATTCAACCAGTAATTCTGGATATACCAGATCCTGTGCTCTTTATTTTGATACGCAAACACTCTCCCAACTATTCAGCTTAATATTCTTAGACACAATAGTATCATACGTGGCATAAAACTTCGGATCGAATAACCTTTCATGGTAGATCTTCCACTCAGCGATTTATTAAACACTTGAAATTGCTTTCTGAGAAGAGGCTTCAACAAACATTTAGATGTAAGGAAGATTTAAAGATCTAAAATGGGATTATGTAGGAAGGGTAGAGCTTCAGCACACGAAGTCTTGGAGATCAATGTGGGACGACCATCAGGTGTCTTTTATATAGGCAATCGAAGTGATGGTTCAAGTTCCCAGATTGATCCAATGGTTGAAAGCATCTTGAGAGGATCTAATGGTTGAGATGATAGTCAAGGAGGGATTTTGAAAGAATCCTATATTTTGAGGTTTTTAAGGAAAAAATTCGGATTTAAGGAAAATTGAATCTGAAGAGTTTAAAAACAGATGTAAATATTAGCAAGGGAAAAATGATTACAAAGACATAGGAAAGAAAATATACCATTCATATTTCTAGTATGATTATTCATAACGAGGAAAATTTTTCTTAAAGAACTTTAGATTCCAAAAATATTGATTTTGAATACTTTTTCTTTGAATATTTTGACTACGAAAAATATTAGAAAAAAATATGAAAAAATGATTATGAAAACCTTAACTACGAAAACCATTATTATAAAAATTTTAACTATTAAAATCTTCATTAAAAAAATTCTAACTACGAAAAAAAATTGACTACTAAAATTTTAGATTATGAAAAAAATATATATTATGAAAATTTGATTACAAAAATTTGATTACGAAAAACAATTGACAACTAAAAAATTTAACTATGAAAAAATTTTAAATAATAAAAAACTGTAATAGCCCTTTAAAAGGAGTTTTTTACTATAAAAATACAAGTTTCAAAAAGGAGTTAATAAGGAATATTACCTTACAGTTATTATTCCAAACTTCTGTTTAATGTAATCAAATCTATTGGATGTTGATGATTTTGTGAAGATATAATCAGGTTGATATTGCGTTCTGATAAATTAAATATTGAAATATCTCTTTTGTGTTTGATCCCTAAGAAAGTGGTTCCAAATATCTATTTGTTTTTTACTAAGACAACGTAGATTTTGGCACCTATGGACTTCTATGTTTAGTGTGTTAACATTCTCTTGCCTATTTCTAGAAAGAATAAACTCTTTCTTGGAATTGTGTAATAAACACTTTTCATTCCTAAAATTCACAAGGAAACCTTCATAACATAATTGAATTATTCTAGTTAGGTTGTGCTTAATACCCTTAACAAATAAAACATTTTATATAAAAGTTTTTTCAACAAGAACAATGTTACCTATACCAATAATTTCTTCCTGAGCATTATCTCCGAAAGTTACTTTTCCTACCTTCTTCTTGATAATCGTTTCAAATAATTTTTTGTAATCATTCATGTTCTGGGAACATCCACTATCCATGTACCATTTATTGTTGTTGGTACTATCTTTTATATCTTGAAAAAAATAGTGTTAGACATTTGGAACCCAAACGTTCTTGGATCTGAAAACATCAGAAAGAAAAGTTTTAGGAATTCACATTTTCATGGGAAAATAATCTTTATGAAAACCTAAAGACTGAGTTTTGTTTAAGAAACACCTTTTTTCCCAATTTCCACCACACTGACACTTAGTTCAGAATGAATCACTTTGGGGAACAAAATAATTGTTACCAAAAAACTAGTTTTGAACTAGTATAAGCAAATCCAGAATTATTCCTTAGAGGTTGAATTTGGGAATACATCTTATCAAAATTTTCTTTTCCCAAGGTAAAATTAGACAAACACTTCCTCAGGGAAAATATTTCTAACTTCAGTCTGATAACTAAGTTTTTATCCTCAAAAACATCAGTTTTATCACTAGAGATAGGCTCTAAAACATTTTTCTTACAAATTTATTTTTTTAGATTCTTAGAAAGTTTATCCTTCTCAAAATTAACTTCTTTAAGGGTTTTTGAAACATTTTCAAAATCATAATTTTTCTTATTAGGATCTTTAGAATGATTTGATATTTCCTTAGTAAGAATAGTAATTCTAGAATTTTCCTTATCAATCTTTTTCTTGACTTTAGAATTTTCATTCTCAAGGAGCTTAGAAAACCTAGAAACTTCTTCATAGGTAGGTAAACTATTATCTTCATCAGAAGAAGATTATTCATCTAAAGATTCAAAGTATTTTCTATCACTATAATTAGAATTCAAGGATACATTGGTTATAGATTCAGAATTGCGTACCTTTTCCATTAAACAATGATTTTTAATAGGTAACTTGGAAGGTAAACCAAGATTCATCTGATTAGAAGATTCATATTTTGAGGATTCATCAGAAGAGTCTCCACCACTATCACTCTAGGTGTCATTGGATTTCAAAACATTGTTAGACTTAGCCTTGTAGTATTTATTTCTATTCCACTCAAAATTCCTTTCCTTTCTATCTTTTCTCTTAAGAATAGGACAATCTGGACTTATATGCCCTTCTCTTTTACATTCATAACAATTGACTTCTAAGTCTTTCTTGTCATTTAATTCTTTATTCTTGTATCTAGATTAAAATTTCTTCTATACAACAATCTAGTTCATCCTTAGAGCAAGATTGTCTAACTTGTTCTTTAAATATTCACTTCTACTAGATTCACATTGAATGACAACCTTCTTAGATTTAGATCTTGTAACTCTCTTAGGAGGCTTGGATTTCATATAATTTGAAGTTGTTGTAAAAGTAACACTGCCATTTCTATTCTTATTCTTAATATTGTCAGCATCTCCCTTCATTCTTGTTTCATGTTGAAGAAGAGTTCCAAAAAGATCATCAAGAGAAATATGAGGAACTTTTCTATTATCATATATGGTTGTCTTCCTAGATTCCCGCTCATTGGGCATGATATATATAATTTTTTCCACAAGTGCCTCATCATTTAAACCTTTATCACCCATATATTGTAAACTATTGACAATGGTCATGAATCTTTGTTGTACATTACATATGGGTTCTCCATAAGAAAATAAGAAACCATGATATTCAGCTCTGAGCATTACCCTTCTAGTTTCAATGACTTTGGAAGTTCCAAAGTGAGTTACTTCAAGATTTTTCCAAATACTATTTCCTGCTTTACAAGATAAAATTGGGCTATATATATTTCTAGTCAAGGAGAAAAGAAAAGTATTTAGTACCTTAATGTTTAGCTAGTATTCCACCGTTTCTATATTAGTAAAGGTTCTAAGTTCCTTATCAGGAATTTTATAGTCTCCAGTTAACATAATGTAGTTGTCTACACCAGTGTTTATCAAAAAGGTCTTAATACGATCTCTACAATATTCATAGTCATTCAAATCAAATATTGGTGGTCTAGTAGGATTAAGATTGTCAATCGAACCAAAATTCATTCCTTCTATCTAAAAGAAAATATCTTTCCCCAAAAACATGTGTGTAATACAATTTTGTAAACAAGGATTAAAATTCCTAAGTAATGAAAATATAGAACAATGAAAACATGAGAAAGAAAACATATATGTGAATATAAGTATTTTAGAGACCTCCTTTGATACCAATTTTGGGATCTCTGATACCGATTGTAGTATCAGAATATGACGAAGATTCTCAATATACAATAGTGGGATTAATTATATCCTTTAAAAATTCATTTGGAACTTTTATAGTTGATATAAACCTTTCTATTTTTTAACAAAGTTAAATAATTTAAATTCAAAAAAACTCCTGGTTCAACAAAATTTCTAGATTCTAGAAATGTGCTTTCATAAATGAAACTTAACAAAAGCTTACAAGGACAATGATTCTACCTTAAAGCATATAGAATCTTACTTAATCAAGGTACAAGTATATGAAAGTATAAGATAGTTATACTTTCCCTAATAATCAAAATGCATCGAAAAAAAAACCTGGAACAACACATGTAACAAGAATGAAATCTTTTAACCTAAAGAGTAGAGTATCCAACAAACATGGATAAAGGTCCCTTGATTTATACTTTCAGGAATATATATCTTACCCGCACCAGGGTAATCCCTCGATAAGAATATCAGAGTCTATCTTGCTATCCCCACAAGCCCTCAAACTTCAAGGTAGTCAGAACCTCTGTTTTCTTTATCAAGGAAGTCATAGGAATTTAAGTTAGTCAACACCTCTATCTTCCTATCCATAGAAGACCTCGAATGTACTCAGCAACATTCAGAGTCGCATGAAGCAATCTGAACAAGATGTTTAGTATGCACAAATCATGAGAGTATCTCTCTCCCTAGAAATCACATTAATAGCATATACTCTTTAGAGTTATATAAAATTCAATTGTTAATGTTCATAAGTTCATGAGTTCCTTCAAATGATCTATTGTTTTTAGGTACATCTCCAACGGTTGGCTCCCTCCTCCAACTGTCATATTTTTTCTTGAATCTATGAGGGACCTGTATACGTGTCACTCAAACAATTGTTAGTTAGAAACAGAATACACAACATCATTTCATAAATATAAAAAATGTTAGAAAAATATTGTTCTTCAACCAATTATAATTTTCCAGAGTCTAAGGAAAATAATGCTCAGAGTATAATAACGTTAGGATTCTATATTTCATGGATATTTGGATTCTATTTTTCAAGGAATTCATAATCAGAATTCTATAGATTTCAGAGTCCAAATTCTATGGAATTCAAAACCAGAATTCTGAGTAATTCAGAATATGAATTATGAGGAATTAAAAACCTGAATTTTAATGAATTCAGAACCTGAATTATAAGGAATTCGGAGTCTGAATTTTAAAGAATTTAGAACATGGATTATAAGGAATTCGGAACCTGAATTCTAAGGAATTCGGAACCTGAATTATAAGGAATTTAGAAACTAAATTCTAATGAATTAGGAACCTATATTCTAAGGAATTCGGAACTTTAATTCTATGGAATTTAGAACCTTAATTCTAAGTAATTCAGAGCATGAATTTCATAGAATTTGGAGTCTGAGTTTCACAGAATTCAAAGTCTGATTATCATTGAATTTGGAGTCTAACTTTCAGAGAATTCGGAGTCCGAATTTCAGGTAATTGGAAGTCTGAATTCAGAACCTGAAAGTAGAATACTTTATATCTATTTATTTATATAATTCTTAGGTTTTAGCTGTGAAACTGAATTTTAAACCTAGGAATAAAAAGAGTTAGATTTAGAGAAACTAAAAACATGAACAATGAAAACATGGTAAGGATAAATTTTCCTTGGGGAAGGAAAATTTTCGTTATTAAAGAAAATAAAATTTTCCTTAAGATAGAGTGTTTGTGATTTTAAAAACATAAAGAAATGGAAAATTCATAAGGAAAATTTATTGACTCAACACCTTGGAATAAAAGAGATGTTACTATGGAAAAATAAATGGTGAATATTTATCTTGATTTCTAAAGATCATAAAATACACTTATTCTCAATTTTTTTCACTATCCTCGTAGAGAGGAAAGAAATTACTTTTTAGAGCACGACCATACACTAAAGACATCAGTCAATTTGTAATCTCAACTATCATAATAATCGTCCCTTAGACTCGCACATAGCTACCCAATGTTTCCCATGTCATAAAATAGAGGTGAGAAATGAAGAAAATGTATCTTAGGATAGTATCTCAATAATCAAATCATAAACCCATAAATCACCTCTAAACCCCCTAAAAATAAATAACCTCTTCACAATATTCCAAAAATACAAGACATATTCAATTCTCAAATCACAGAATATCACATTGAAAAATAAAAAAAATGGATATTTTTTGAAAAGGTAAAAAAATATAATAAAAACATTCAATTCATATTACAAATGATCCTTATACATAATGAACTTCTTTGAAAACAATATATGAATTCAATAATCAGCATCATCAACTATTATCAATCCAAGAAAACCATTATATAATAATGAAATAAAAAATGTCCATTCACTTAGAAAATAAATTGATAGATTTTATAAAACACTATAAATATATTAAATACGACTTTATTCAATTAAAACACCCTCAAAAAATATAATTTATCATTATAATTCATAAAAGAAACCATCCATGAAATAATTTGACAATTTCATTGAGAAATGCATATAGGTATTTTTTTTAAAATCAAGCATTAAACAATTCATATTGAGAAGTAATCCACATGATGAAAGTTGAAAATATCTTTGATTCCATGTAAAGTTTTAGGTAAAAATTGGCCAAAACATAGTAATCACTAAATATAGATTTTATAATCCATAAGAAACTTTTTATAGGGTTATGCATCCAGTGTTTCATAAACCAAATAAATTTAAAGAGTCACCTACTGGTAATGAAGGATTACATTGTAAAGAATAAATATTATACCAAAAATAGAAGGTAATGTTGCATTATAAGAAAATGAGAAGCCCAAAAATATTAAAACCCCATATATATTTCATGTAAAATGTATCCCAAGGTTTCCTTGACCATTCTAGAGAGATAAAATGGGAGGAAAAGAGAATAATGGAAGAGGAGGATATTTTGAGGAAAAAATATTTAATAATAACTAAAATTTGATGAAAATAACCAATAAATTGGTCAAATATAAAATATAATTAAGGGATACATTTCGTATATATCTAATGGGATAGGGGTTAAAATGGATGTGGAATCACATAAAATAAAGTTTTATAGAAAAATTTATTTATGTATTAATGGATTTCATAGTTTTGAAACATTATTTAGTAAATAGTGAAAACCCCATGTGGATACTATAGGAAACATATTTTTAACATGTAGATGATATTTTAATGGTATGGGAGAACCATGATCAAACCATGCATCTTGAAACTTTCCCAAAAACCTAAAAAACCTCACTAAACACCTAGAAAATCCAAGTAATAATCAAGGAATATATATATATGTATATATATATATAATGTACAGAAACTTTGGGTGTTACAAAACAACTCATGACACTATATATAAACTACTTTTTGAATAAGATACCAATAATTTTGACTACATATTGCATCATATGAAAAATATTATAAAAATTCATCAAGAACTTCTTATATGTATCCTCTAAAACACTTTTGGGGTATCTCTCAATGTTTTATAAAACATATATGCATTCACATGACCACAAAGTGTGACATCATGGGATTTTTAGTGTTGAAAACAACTATAAATTGGCATAACCATAAATAAAAGAAAGGATAATCCTTTGGAAAGGCATCAATGATTCTCAAGTTACAAAATGATTTGGAATGATCACTTTCAAATATATATATATATATATATATATATCTTCAAACATATATCCACTAGGAACATCATATGTATGTACGCATAATCATATAATCCCTTCGTTTAATACAACATGTTTCCATGGGACATAAAGTATGTCAATCTCAGAAATCCTACTATTATATTCTTATTTCTTTGACTATAGAATGACTAGGTCGATGAATACATCATGTGACATTCATCTTAATAGATGGTCACGTCACATGTCCCTCACCCAAATAGATAACCAAATTATATGTACTATCATTGTATGGATGTATACTTCCCAGTATCTCTCAATAGAGGACCTAGATTTCATACTCATCATAAAAGAGTAAAATATCATCTTGTTTTTGTTTCAATTGAAAACATAATAAAAAACATAACTAACCACCTCCTAATTAAAAATTCCTCAAGACTATTGTAAGAAATGTATTAAAGTAAAAAATTTCTAATTCTAGGTACCTCACCAACTTCAATTATAGGTATCTAATATGAAACATGTACTCCTAGAATACCAAAAACCTAGTGTATGACACTTCTTGTGATATATACATGGGAGGTCAATCCAATGAAAAAAACTCATTTTTCCTCAAGATTATATTTTTTATCTCTATATTAAATTCTAATCATGCTAACCTTAATATTTCTTCACAACTTATAACTTTCCATAAAACATTTTTTAAGGATAAAAAAATTTTAAGCAGTTATTATTATTTCACTTCATGAAATATATGTCTCCAATGTGAATGAATGATAATATGGAGTCTGAATTTTATATAACATATTTTAATTTATATTCTTAAACACTATAAGAGTAATTAAAAAATCATAAATAAGCACATTTTCAACATTACATATGATAAACTGTCTGATCAGGCTTATGGATGTTATATTTTTCATGTTTTGTTAAACAAATTGCATATCTTTGTAATTCCAGTCATATATCTATGTAACCATCTAATAAAACTCTCCCAATAAACTCTTTTAGTGAATAACATGTATGAATAAAACTATTTTAAATAATGGTGATACTTAAAAATAATATTTCTAATTTTCAACTCCTTGAACAAGAATTCAAAATCCTTTACATCACCACATAAAATATTATAATGATAATAACTACTATTATCTTTGTATAACTTTTTAAAAGTATATAATCCTAAAATTATTATGAAAATTAGATCAATGTTTTTCTTTTATATAATTTGGGTAACAAAAATGTAACTTCATATATTATTTCTTTACCAACACATTATAAAGTCCTTTAGGAAACAATAAAATTCACATTATATGGTACGTAAATGAAAATATTTACATTTTTATTTACCATAATACCCAAAAAATTGGATATATAATCATATTCACTTTATATTTTTTTACTAACATAATAATTTGTTTTTTTACTTTTCAAATTCTCTAAGTCCAAATGTAACACCATGTTATTTTTTAATACATTTCTATTTAAAAAATTAAATATCATAAATAGCTTGTTAAGCTTGAAACCATAAAATAATATGAATAATTAATATAAATTATGAAATTAAGTACATTTATGAAATTTAAATGAAATATAATTGTTAAAAATAATTTCTAATTCATTTAGAAAATATTATTCATCTATAAAAACTATTTTGAAGTATTTGTTTAGGAGATTTATTCTGGTCATATATGTTTTATTTAAATTTATTTAAGAAAATTAAACATAGAAAAAATTATTATATAAATTTGAAAAAAATTAATTCATTGATTATCAATTGGTTAGTTATAAAAATAAAGGCATTTGAATGTAAAAAATATGTTTTTTTGAAAAACGTTTTTCGTGCAAAAAAATTGTTTTTATGTTAATAGAGTAAATTATTCACTATTTAAGAATTATATTAATGAAATTTGAAGATAATTTATTCAATAAAATAATTTAACATTAATTTAATGGTTTTCAATGGGCATGTAACAGGATTAAATTTATTTTTATTCTTAAGAACAAATTTTTATAAAAATAGTTTTCATTGTGTTTTGTGGGATTATTTTAAAATTATTTTTTCCCAATTATAAGAATTAAATTTGATAAAATAGGTTCTATATTTATAATAATAATATCAAAATTTCATAATGATTCCACTTTCATTTTTTTGCATAATGAATAGTATATATCATAAAAATTTATTTCCTAGGTTAAGGTTAAAAAGGGTTAACAATGGGGTTAAACTAACATATAAGGATTAGAATATCACCTAAACTTGCCTAAATTTTATTGGTTAAATATATTTCAACGTTAAATTATATAATATTCAAATATCATACCATTTTGTTCCACTTTCACTTGAATATGATTTATTATATTTTAATGTTTTAAGTATTCACAGGTTTTCCACCCACCACACATATAAAATGAGGTCATCTTCCTCGCACTCATTCACGTATTTTTTAGTCATATAGATTACCCAATCCCTAAAAATTTATCTTACTAACTTTTTTCCTTGTTTCTTATATTTTTGGGTCTTACCAAAATTCTAACCTTTTAATTCATAATATCTAATCCAATGTACATTTCAAAAAGAAGAGGTAATTATCTTTGCAGATCTATTTTGAGTTTATTTATTTTTTAACAACATAAAAATATTATATAAAAACATTAAAATAAATAAATTATAATAATTACTATACTAAAATTATTTCATTTGAATTTTACATCCATTTTATACCTATTTTCCATCCTATAAGAAATGATAACATTGTTCGTGTGTATGTGTGGGATACCACCTCCATAAAGCGATGTGATTGGTTTTTCATGTATTCCATGCATGCTTGGTCATATGGATTGATTTAATGAATATAAATGATATTTATGATAATATTATTATTTCTTAAAGATATATTTTTATTTTATTTTTCAACTCTTTGGAAAATGAAATCATTACTCATGTGTACATACGACCTACTGTCACCATTAAGTGACATAATTAATTTTTTATCGCAACCTTACAAGAATGGTTATAAAAGTGTATATGATGAATAAATATGATAATAATTACATTATTAAGATAAATTAGATTATTAAAACATTCCTAAGGAGAAAGTTCTTGAACCATTTAACCGAAACATGTATGGAAAATTGACCATTTCTCACCCGAATGTTGATTTTAATGAATAATTGTAAATAAATGGGTAATTGAAAATCATAAAGGTGTATTTTATTTTAATAAATGTATTAATATTTTTTTATTTAAAATAAATCCTAGTTTACTATACACAATATTAAGAGGGAATATGAATAAATTCAAGATCTAAGGTTAGGTTTTAAGTTGCAATCTCATTTTTAATCGAGGTTGTTTATGATTAAATCTCTTTAAGGGAATTATATGATATTTATCTACTAAAAACCATATATTTTCTTATATTTTTTTTTCATTTTTCATTATTTCATTTCATTCTCCTCAATTTGGTAATTAAAATTATTGAGAAGTGTTTTTTTATGAAAAATTAACGTTATTCCAACTTTGGTCGATGAACATTTTCTTCCATGAACATGTTCTTCAAAATATTTTCAAGAATGTTATTTTATATGATAAAATGATTATTTAAATTAATTTTCAACTACATTAGACTTTATTTTTAATGTTTAAAAAGGAATCCTCTTACTTTTTTCCAGACAAGGTACTTTTAGACTTTTCCAAAAGTATGAAACTAATATTTGTTATAACATTTATCGTATGAATGGATTTTCCCACATTCATGACTGTTCTTTTTTTTAATATTCATTTAAGTTTTTACATTATAATTTTCAATGAAAATATTCTTCTCAATATTCATGTAATTTTTATTTAAAATGTTACCAAAAGAAAAGGATATTTTCCCCTTATTTTCAAAGAAAGGTTTGGATAGTTTTTCTAAAGTTATTGTTCATCTTTGTAAACATCCTTTAGTGTTTTGTATTCTTAAATGGTGATATGATCTATTAATACCATCCATGTTATTTCTATAGATGTAATATTATTTTGTGATGATAAAAAATTATAAACTCTTTTTCTTTTCCATAGGTTATTCTATGATGAATTGGTAATTTTTTATAATCTTGGGGTATACATATATATATGGATTTTATTATGTGATGGTGGGATATTTAAATACCTCTAATTAATTTATTAATGATTTATATTCCATGAGATAATCTGAATTGGAATTGGGAGTAAACTCAGTTCAGTAAGGGACTATATCCACTATGATAATCTTAGGAGTGTACCTTGACTAATGAAATGATAGAATATTAATTCAACCCAATATTCTATGAAACTTTTTTCCACTATGATATTATTGGAAGTTAACCTTGACTAATGAAATGATTTTATATGCTTCTGATTTTTCCAAAATACCTATAAATTTTTTTATTCTTATGATATTTTTCATGGATATTTATTAATAATGGTGTTTTTTCACTATTATGACTCATGAATTTTGAAATGTTAAAGCTTTATTCCATGACTCGTGATATATGATATATTACTGATAGGGTATGAAATTTTTAAATGATTCTGATCTCATACCATTATTATTGTCTTATACTTTTTATGATCATCAATTGATATCTCCCATGTTTACCCTTATTGAGCATTAGAGGTGACCCTTTACTATGTCTCTATTTCTTCCCAGGTTATGAATAAATGTTTTAATTACTATATTTCAAAGAAGGGTGACATGAGAGAAGAAATTTGTGAGATAATTTGAAGATATTTTATTAAATAATTTGATTATGTATCTATTATTCAAATAGATTAAACCTTCATGTTCCTTGGGTGTTCATTATTGTGAAATATCTTAAATATGAATCTCAAATGATGTGATATTTATGAAATTTATACTTGGTTCACCTAATTAGGTATCAGGGGTGGTTTTATTTATTTTTTTATATTATGTTATAAAAAATATATGGATATAACTTAATACAACCTATGATGAATTGAAACTGATAGAGTTTGAACCTAAAATGGAATAGGTTAATAAGAATGTGTCACAATTTAGGACATATCATGAATGATTTTCACAATTATATTATTTCTCACTCTGATTATTATATATTTATACTTTAAATATGATTTTTGGTTTTATTAAATTGAACGAACTAGGAGGAATCATGTTAACAGTGAATGTGGTGGTCAATGTAATCATTTTACCTTGAGAAACTAAATTACATGTGAGCTGGAATAAAAAATATTATTATTCTGCCCATTCAACTATATCAAGCCATGAATCAATATGAGATTCTAAATGATCATTAGAGTTACCAAAGAATATTTTATTATTTCATAAGGAAACGCCGACCTTATTTCAATGGGTTATCTAATCCACTAGTTACCGAGTAATGGATCAGTACCGCTGAAAATATATTTTTCATTATCCAATGATCAGAGAATAAAAATATGTCCTAACTATGTATCATTTTAGATATTAAGTATACAAATAGTTTATTATTATTAATAACACAAGGTAATATAGATAAATTAACTATATTTAATGGGATTAGTTTAAGGGGTATTTTTTAGTATGTAATTTTTCTTAAATTCTCACATGAAAATGGAAGGGGAATTCCTTGAGAATAAATTGAAGTAAGATGAATCTATTTTACCTATGAGTAAAATTTTGAAACAATTTTGAGGTATTATTTTGGTTTTATAATTGACCATTAATTAAAAATTAATCAATTATTTGGTGAACTAAAACCAAGTCTCTAAAAGGTGTTAGATATAAGGAACTTTAGTATATATAAAAAAATAATTTGATGTTATCTCAATGTAGAAATAGAGATTGGAGATTCCCATAATTCTTAGGGTTTTGATAAGAATATAATGATTAATTTTTGAAGAAATTATAATATTAAACCCCATGAAAGAAATAAAAATATTCCATTATACTATAAGTTCAATTTTTCAAGTATGGAAAGGAAGTTTATTGAGAAAGTGAATACAGAAGGGATATAAATAGAAAATCCAATTAAAATAATGGTGATAAATCATGGTAAAATACACCACCCACACTCTAATGCTAAAAATTAAAATAGTGTGGGAAATATACCAACTTACCCATAAATATAAAGGATGATGATGATAATCAGAAACAACAACCTCTTAATCCAAGAGATAAATGAAAATATCATGTGATCTCAGCCACTAAAGTGGGTCATGAGAAAAAATTATTGAGAGTTACACTTATCATTAAATATTGAACTAAAAATATATTAATTTATTCTAGGTATTACAACTCTTTCTTATCTGAAGAATTTATAAGGGTGAAACGTCAACACCTCAATCATTAGATATTGAATTATTTGTGAAAATATTAATTTTATAATGATCACATATCAAGTCTATAACTCCTCTATGGTAGAAGTTAGAGGGAATGTGCTTCCTAGAGATATTTTTATTTTACCAATATTTGAATTGGATGCAATTTCATGCACAGGTTGGCTCTATCTTTATAGATCAAATATTAATTAACAAATAATGTAAGTTATGTTTGAATTCCAAATCAACCCATGCGTGTCTATCAATGTGATGATAAATATGTACTTTCGATGGAAATTACAACTCTTTTATGGGTCTTATTACCTACTCGTGAGGGTTATATATCTCAAATTGTTGGTAAGAAACTCAAAATTGAAGATATTCCAATTGTGTGGTAATATATTGATGTATTTCTTTAAGATTTTCTTATTCTTACCTCAAATAGAGAATTTGATTTTTTTTCAATAGAACTTGTACCGGGTGAAACACATATTTCAAAGACTCTATATAGAATGGTCATGACTAGGTTTCTAAAATTGAAGAATAAACTCAAGGAGAAAATTGATAAGGTATTCATTTATCCAAGTGTGTCACTATAGGTTTCACATATTCTTTTTTGTAAGAATTAATATGGTACAATGCATCCTTTCATTGATTATCAATAACTTAACAAGAATATGATCATGATAAAGTATCCTCTACCCCATAATGATGATTTATTTGATCAACTCTAAGGATCACAACACTTTTCAGATATTTACCTCTAATATGGAAATCATTAGTTAAGGTCCAAAAGGAAGAAATATCCAAGATAGACTTTCATATGAGGTATGGGAACTGTGAATTTATACTGATTCCATTTATACATATCAATACCTTTTCTATATCCATGAATTTATAGAATAGAGTTATTAGAGATTACCTTTATCAGTTTCTGGTCATATTAATAGATGATGTTCTTATATATTCCAAGAGAAATTAAGAGAATTAATATCATTTAAGTATTGTGTTGAAGGCCTTGAGTAAGGAGAGGTATATTTAATATTTATTGAATGATAATTCTGTCAAAATAAAGTATCATATTTTGGTTATGTAATTCTAAACAAGGGTAGATCAGAGGATCCCTCAATGATGAAAGTTATTGATCAATGGACCAGATCAACCGTGGTAAATGAAATACATAGTTTTATTAGGTTGGTTGGATATTATATAAAAATTGAGGTTAGTTTCTCAAAGTTATAAAATATAATAACCAAGTTGATTTTAGAGAGATCCATGTTCTTTTGGAGAGATGAATATGAAGAAAATTTCAAGGAATCGAAGAGAAGGTGGTTCAGTACACCTATTCTCACACTACCATATAGTAGAGAATGGTTTTTGATCTAGAGTGATGAATTAAAGAAAGTATTGATATTTTTTCCATATATAATGACATGGTAGTAGCTTGTGTGTCATTCTAATTAATGGTTCAGTAGAAAAATTTCCTGACTCGTGATTTGGAGAAGGTAGTGATAATTTCTTTGTTGATGATATAGAGGCATTATCATTATGGTGAAAGGTGTGTAATATATGGATATAATTAAATATTTACATATATATTCATGCATAAATGTTTGAATATTTATTATAGGATATGGTTGTATCTTATTAAATATTATGAATTCCAAATACATTACCACCTTTGAAATGAGAAAAAGACGACTAAGGATCTAAACTTGGAAGAATGTGCTAGAGTATTCATGATGACCAAAGATTTTAAAATTTATTTACATTAAAAAATTATAATATCTTCTGTTTCATGTGACATCGAACTAAAATAAAACATGACATGTTTTATTGAGATGAAATATTAAAATATAGATAAACATTCACACATTACGAGGATACTATAATAATCAAAAGTAAGAAAAATACAATTGGAATAAATAAAAAATTATTTAAAAATAACAAGATCATATAATAGTTATCCTTGTTTTCTAACATGAAGATAATAATCTCAATAAAAAATATTGATAAAAGGATAATTGTTATAACTATTTTGGGCATGATGAGAGAGAGGTAATGATTTTAGATATTTATGCAAGATTAGATAGGAAGGTAATATTATTATTTGGATTACATAGTACTTAGGATTATATAGTAATAAGACTAATATGTTCATTGGGATTATAAATTCATTAGACCCATATAAATATTGAGAATATATATTCTTTTTGTAAAATACCATTAAAATTTTTATAAAAATAAACAATTTCATATGATTAAAATCATTTTTTAAAAGAAAATTATTTAATGGATTGTGTATTTTATAATAATAAATTAATCACCTTAAATACATGATTACAAAAATATTTTATATTTTAAATTATTAAATAAAATATTAACATTTATATAATTTAGGTAACTATATATGGAATGATTATAAATTCATTTTAAGCTTCAAAAATGCATTTTCTTCAAAAGTGGTTTTTATTATATTCTGAGCATGAATATTATAATTAATTTATGCAACTTTTAAAAAAACATTTGAAAAATTTTAGATCATTTATGAAATCATTATTTCATAATAGGATTATTATAAAAAAATTTATTTTTCTGAAAATATTAATTTTTGAGTTTATCGTGAAAAATGTCAATTTTTACAAAACGATTTTCTTCTTTAAATTAAGTAATTTTAGAAGAAAGAATTTATTTTTGATTTGAAATTAAAATAAAATAATATATATTTTACTAATTATAATATAAATTATTTTATAGAAATCAACATTATATTTTATATTTGTGTAAGGCCATTTTTTATTCTTAAAACATCATTTTATAATAAAAATTGTTTCATTTTGTTTTCCTCGCTTATATTAAAAGTAATTTCAATCACTTATTGTAATTTAATTTTGAGAAATGGATTAAATATTTTCAATAATGAAATTATAATTTTGTAATGAGTTTAATTTCATATTTTTCATTATGAAGAGGAATGATGGTCAAATGTGTCACCACGGTAAAAGGAAAATCTGGTGAATTATGGTAAAAACTAAGTGGTAAGGCCACAAAATCTTATATTAATAATTATTTAATGAGTTTATTTTGAACATTATAAAATTATATTTCTAATTTTATAGTTTTTGTTCCACATTATCATGATTAATACTTATAATATTTCAAATTTTAGAAAAATTACAAGTGTCTCACTCCCCTCACATATAAAAGGGTGCATCCACTACACCCTTCTTTACATATTTTGAGCACTATTGTATTTTCAATCACTACCTATACCTCTCAGTAACATATATATATTTTCCCTATAGGTATTTTTCATCTCAAAATACCAATCCTATAAGGATTATTGTGTAATACCAAGGGATATATTTCAGGATAAGTTATAAATCATAACTGACCTATTTGATGTTTTTTCTTATTATACCTCATTCAAATTTGTTTTAACCACTATAAAATAATTAAATAGGTATCATATTTATACTAAAATGTTATTATATTTACGTAAAAACTCTTTCAACCTCTTTTCCATCCTATTGAAAATGAAAATATTGCTCGTGTGTACATGGGAACTACTACCTCTATGAAGCCATGTGTTTCATTACCCATCACTGCCTCACACGCTAGTTATAAATATTGAATTATTGAATATATAATATGTTTATGATATTATTATTATATAATTTAATATATTACTTAAATTATTAATCTTTCTATATGTCGAAAATTGATAGTGTTGCTCGTGTATATGGGTTGAATACCACCTCTATAAAATGATGTGATTTATCTTTCATTTTCTCCTTATAAGAATGATTATAAGGAAGAAAATAATGAATAAATATTAAACATATATCATTTTTATCATTATATGAAATTAAAATATTTTATAATTTATTTATATTCCACCATTTATAAAAATTAAAACATATTTCATGTATACGTATGAACTATCATCTCCATGAAACGAAATGGATAATTTTTCATGAAAAAATTATATGGTTGGTTTTAAAAGTGTATCAAATATATAATTATAATAATTATAAATTTTTTAATATTTTTAGTTAATGGAATCATAACCACTTTGACCATATTCAATGTACCAATGTTATTTTAAGGTTATGAACTGGACGTCCTCAAAACTTCTGATATAAACCTAACTGACTATGTAACTAAATAAAACATGGTTATAAATGACATAATAGGGATAATGATAAAGGAATTAACAATAAAATGGTTATTAATCAAGTGAATAAATAATATAATTTTATTATTCAAGATATATATAATTTGTGGAACAAGACTATATTTAAGGTAAGGGATATTTCATTTAAACCTTATTTTAAAGTATTCATTTAAAATATTTTTTCTTTTATAAACGTGTTCTTTAAAATAATTTCAATAATGTTATTATTTATACTTAAAATAAATATTATATTCCTCTTTATGATTATAAAAAATGGTAAAGTGTTTTTATAAAGGTTTCAAATGAGTTTTTCAAGGTTTTTATGAAGAAAATGCACGTGTTTATAAATTTTTTGTTCATGATATAATACTAGAGAAATTATATGGTGATGGGTGAGGTTGATATATCTCATGTTAATGGGTGATCTTGATGTATCTATCTATTTAATTTGGTGATGATTATTCTTTAAAGGTGAAAAATTAGGGATATCACTAGGTATTTTACTCCAATATAATTAATCAAGCTTCAATTATTCTGATATAGGTTAAGCATGATGAACATGGGTTATTAATATAATACTCCAAGAAACCTAATATATGATTGATAAATGTTTTTATATAAATCATTTTATTTCATGGGAAAAGAAAATTTTATGAACTTTTAAAGGTGAATGGTTTGTTTTCACAATGTCTCATATCCCTTATATTTCCCACATGGTTTTTTTATGATTCCAATGTGTTTTAAAGGTTTTATTTAAAAAATTATAAGTTTATCATGTGGATATATGTTATTTATGTGTTCATATTTTAATGTTAAAAAGGTACTGTTTTTTAGGGGTTTTTATATTTTTCAATAGACTAATGGGTTTTTTTTAATTTTATATCCATTACTAAGATTTATTTTTATCATCCCTTGTTTTCAATTGTTCTTCGTAGGGCCTAAAGATGATTAAAAACATTTATGAATTCTAGCACTGTATAAAGTAAATGGAATTGACTGAATCAATTTTTTTATGAAGAAAAAAATGCAAACTTAAGAATCCCATTTTTATAAGAAAAAATGGACATTAGTGTTCAATATTCCCTATGTAATGTAATGGTTTTCTCTAATTATTTAAAAATATAAATGTAAATGATCATGTAAATGTAATAAAGTGAAACCCTTTTCATAAATCATATAATTAGGGGTTTATTATTTATGGGGAATTATATTTACTATAAAAGAAATTTTTTAGATAATTTTAGAGGTTAAAATGATTCATATGAGGATTTTTTAACATTTTTATATATCATCATGGGTTAATAAGTATAAGGATGATCAAATGTTTAAATTCATAGATATCCTTTTTATTTATGTTATGGGATTACTTGATATATATTTATTGAGTTTTTATAAATTTTTGAGGTGTATGTAACCCATATGATTAACTTTTGTAGTTGTGAAAATATTTTTGGTAGAATAATTCTTTTATATTTTGTAGACATAAGTTAAAAGGTATTCGTAACATTTAGGGTTAATATGATATTTTATGTTGAGTTTATAATGGGATAAATGTGGTATTGTATTTTTTGAACCTATGATTTGTCATATATATAACCATGGTATTGAAAAGTGATTTGGTGTCTATGCATTTAATGTTATTTTTGAAGAAGTTTTATATATTATGAATACTATATAACTATTGTAAATTAAAATATTATTGTATAATATGGGATTTTATTTGAGGAGTAATGGTTGAATTATCTTCTGGAAGCATATATGATTTTATTGTGTCTTTATGGTGATTCTATTTATTTATGAAAAATATTATCACAATTTTGAAATTATATGATTATGGCATATACATTTTTTATATATTAGTTTATGAGAGAATGATGTTATTTGTAGATAAATGTCAATTTTATCATGGAATAATATATTGTCAAATCATTCTAATATTTGGTTTTCAATTTTAGTTTGTCATAATTTGAAGATATTTAAGGATAGTTATTTAAGAAAGATTTAAGATGAACTTTTGGTATTATTACTAAGGATATAGAGATTAAGGTAGTATTTCACCATTTTAAGATTTATTCATATTGGATATTATCTTAACTTTAGCATACCAATTTTTTGTTGTGATTAATAGATATAAGTAGGAAAAATAACTTGTCATCCCTTTTTGAATCATGTAATCTATTAGAATTTGATTTTAGTACTTTAAATATAAATAAATATTTTTAAATATTCATTGCTTAAGGTAATATAAGAAATATAAGTGGAAAACTACTCAAAGAACATCAAAAGAATGAAATTATTCTTATGTAATGTAAATTAATTGAGTATATTTTCTCATGATAACAATATAGATGGTAAAATAATCCCTCAACTCTTGAAAAAGTATTCAATTTGAAAATTTTATCCTTTTAAAAATATTCTTGATGAATTTATAGTCTCTTCTATGAAACCCTTTAAGTCGCAGGGTTGTTTATTTTATGTTATTTTATCTTTTCTTGATATTTTTTTAGTTTTGGTCAATTTATAGATGCAAATTCATGTTTTTGAAGGGTTTTTAGGAGGATCATAGTTAGACCTCCTAATTAGTGAAAATTGTGTGGTGTTTGTACTAGTGGGTTTGTCATTTTAATAGATCCATTTTTCACCTATTCTACATGGTCTTTTATAATTTGTGGAGCTTCAAATAGGATGTTTTAGGCTTAGAGTGTGTCAGGTGCGATGCCCCGACCCAGAATCCACTATAACAGGTGCCCCAATATAGGCCGTCACATGACCTCAGGCATTCCTCCCCATATGCCAGAGGCTGCCAAATAGCATCGCAGATTTATGGAGATAAAATTCGGTGACTATACCCTCTTATGAAAGTATAAAAATAATGGAGATATTATCAATAGATATAATAAACAGCAGGAATAATAAATGGACACCATACATAAAGAGACAATAAGCAACCAAGTAAAAAATGCATTAATAATATAATGTATACAATATATGTAAGATATGAATAATAATAAAACCTCCAATATTGATACCATATAAGATCCCACAAATGGACTCGAGTCTCAACTTCGTCCGAACATCCCATGCTCCAGCCCATAATCAGATGCATAAACCGACCACCTGGTTCTCATCCTGAACTCGTACCTAAAAACAAGTGGCTTCTTCTTGGGTACCCTAGTACCATGGTGGCTTGATAAGGGTGTGATTAAAACATAGTATGCCACCACCAATGGTTTCTATTGCAATAACCAGTCTATACAATAGTGTATGCAGATAATAAAGGTGAAATAAATAAATAGGTAAAAAATAAACATGTTTCAAATTTAAAAAAATTATTAATTTTCCATTTAATCCTTTCAGTTCCATCATGAAATCCAACAAACCTAACCCACTCCATCCATCTCGAAGCCTAAGTCATAACATACATGTTTCACATAATTTTATTCAAAAAGGTTTATTTTCTAATCAATTCAATTTGACCATGTACCTCATAGTGTCACTCCAAGTATCCACATCATGTCCATACTTTCGGAGCATAGTGACTCAGTATGACATTTCACCCATCCCAAATTTTGGAGTATAGATCCTCAGTTCGACATCCTAAACTAGGAAAAACATCGGTGGGGCTTAGATAATCAATCTAGCCCAACCCAAATGTAAGGATCCTTAGTCTAACACTCTTTTCATACAATACATTGCTTTGGCCAAGAGAATCAGTCTAGCCTGGCCGATGGAAGTGGAGCCTCATTCTAACACCACACTCATACTATATTTTACATAGACATTCGTCGTTATTCGCTTATCACATTTACCCACATTATCATCTCAATTACCAAGGTCCTAACAGACCCATAAAATAAAATCATTTCATAAAAAACCCCAACCCTTTTATTATGGAATAAAAAACCAAAACCAAAAAACCATTTTAAAATCATCTATAAGTAACTCTTTAAAATAGGGTTCTTTCTCTTTGAAAAACTAAACCATTCCCCAAGGACATCATTACCATTTTCAACCATTTAAAATGTTCACTAAATAATGTACACAAAAGAAGAAACACACCCCCATTTCTAATTATAATTTGAAATATAATAAGAAATCCCATTTTTTAAATCACTTTGAGGTTAAAAACTCCTTTTAAAACATTACTCACCCTAAAAACATCATATTCCATCCTTGAAAATCGTAACCGAATCAAAATCTAAAATGCGTCATTATACCATATAAAAATTTTCCAAGTAATTTCATGAAATATTTCATAAAAACATTTAAATAATCCCATTAACCATGACCACATACCAAATTAAGATTCATAACCCATCCACTTTCATAATTACCCTATCTCAATGTCTATCAAAACATTTCACCATTTATAAGGGTTTGGAATACCCCATGGGTATCCCTCAGTCTAGTTTCAAATCATCAATGGACCTAATGGGGTTTTTAAGGGGTCTAGAACCTCAATTTAAGAACTAAAATACATTTCTTAGTCAAATACACAAAATTATAGATTGGAATTACATTGTCACCACCGCATACACTTATAAAACAATGAGACTATGGGAAAATATTACAGACCCCCAACCTCGTGCTCATAGACAACCAATCTCTCAAACCCAGCTCATGATTTGAGCTAAAATAGCCTCAAACATCACAAAATTGAACACCTTAAAAATAAGGTTTTACATATTTTGAAGGATAGGAAACCACACACCAAGAATCTTCCATAAAATGGAAAGAAATAGAGTTGAAGACATACCTGAAACTTAAATTCACACAAAATGGAATTCTAGATGCCTAATACTTGACGGAGAAAACACCATGTAAGGGGAGGTTTCTAGTTTATCAACCTAACTACTAGGGGTATAATGGGATAAAAATTCAGGAAGAAACATTTAATCCCAAGACAGAATAATAGTAATTTCCACATTTTCAATAAGAGAACAGTTTGCCAAACCATGTGCCAATTGTGTAGTTCCCTCTATTCAAGAGGGGACCTCGACTTGTTGTCTCTCAAGAGAACACACTCTGTTTGACAGAACATGTGGATCCCATGTGTCTGCCTTCATCTAAGGGAATATTGGTTACACGGTTTCCTAGTCACCCCGCACAGTTTCCCCAACCATGAATCCCATTCTATAGGCCACACAGTTATGGCACACTTTTACTAATAACTATGAATCAACAATTATTTAAGCACAAATTGGCCTATTTTCCTTCTTTTATGTGCCCTAACCTCACAAGACACCCTCTTTATTATTAGAAATCCTAGTAACCACTCTATTAACAAAAATTTAAACCGGGGCATACCTTATCAAGGTAAAGAACTTACAATTTCCCCACCTTAAAAAAATATTTTCCTCGAGTTGTACTTTCAAACATTAATAAACCACCAAGGAAAACATATCTGGACACTAGTCCCACATACCAAATTCCCTTTCCCATGTTTCCTCCTAAACATTTCCAATTAATCACAACATTCATATCAAAATCACTTTCGTACCCCATAAACTGTGTTACCATGATTCGCAACGCACATCAAATGCTCCTCAAAGGATGCATCTGTCTCAAGCTCATCATTGCCAGCATCAAGTACATAAGTGATAAGTATATGTAATACCACTAAAACTACTTTAATAGAAGGGAATCGAATAAATCTCCTCATCACCCTGGGAGATCTAATCGGTATACCTCTAGTCTGATTCTCCTCATAATCTCAAACAACCAATCACACATGGCATTACTTGAAGGGATGTCCAATTGACCAGACACATTTCTTGACCTATGACGATTCATAACTCATGTCCCAATGAACTCATTCCATACCCAAATATCCAAACCACAACCAAATGACAACCTTCATCTCAAGGAACTAATCTGGTCAAAATCTGAGCTAAGGCCCATTTCCAAAATCGATACACAAAAATGGAACTTATCTAATCCCATCCAACTCGTAACACTGATCATGTCATCAACCAAATACTTTCCCATTATAGTTCTCCCCACTATTTGCATTATATCACTACTACCATATTCTAGTGTTTTTCACCTACACCATCAAAAAAACCACTAGAACCTCAAATTAAATTCTGAAACATTCTCATCATGTTTACCAACTCACTATGCCTAAACATTCACAAGAACACCATCCAACATTGGCATTCACCCCTTCTATCAAAACCCTCCATAATGGACACACATATGACATCCATACAATAACTAAAGAAATTTTTTTTCTTCCTCAAACCTATTTCCATTCTTCAAATGCACATATTATTTCAAAACATCAATTGAAGGAAGTTTACAACTCACCACTTGTGTTCCCTTTTCAAATCCATGTTGGACCATCCCTGACCAACTCATCCCGAAATTCCCAACTCCCACTTTTGGCACATTACCACTTCACTTGACCATGGAATCTTCTCACTTAATGCATAACATCATCATCTAATGTGCCTACAAAATTCTATCCCAACTTTCAGTAAAACATCTCTGTTAGGGCATCTACTACTACCCAAACTGTACTCATGCTCTTAGTACCTACTAACACATCTTCGATAAAATCATCCTAGATGGATTTTAGAACCACCCTAAACCCAAGGAAAATGATCGGCCCAATAAACCACCACATACATAGCCTACTTGGCATTCCTAAGGAATCTAAACATGTACCACACAGGTTTCTATTTTGAATCCTGATGCTAATAACATACCACTCCCCACCTTAGGAGATTCATTTTAACCACTTTACTCATGAAATTACAACCACCATGGATCAAGACCCCATCACAATAGATCCCAAGAAGTGGTCATGGAAATATCTCCCTCACTAGAGTGAAAAAAATATTAACAATCACTCATTCTCGGATTCCAGGAATGGAACTGTTTCCATTTACCAATATGAAACAAACCCATGAACCTAACTAAAATATGGCCTACCACCCACCACATGACTTCAATTTTTGCTTTTTATAAGGTTACAACCTTCAAAAAGTCCCTTTATCTTGTTAGAAGAAAACCCAAGGTAGATTGGCGTATAGCCAATGTTCTCTTGGTGTACCTAGGATGATGTCAAAATATTGGTAATGATCATCTCATGTATGTATGTACACTGACATGTCTTTGAAAAATATCACTACAACTGATTCTTTGCAGATTTCACCTCTCATAACAAGGAAATCTTAACCTGTCAAAAGTCTCATCTTCCCTTCCATCAAGCATATCATTATCACTTAACCACCACAACCACTCAAGTGGGATTTCCAACCCAAAACTCACCACTACTTCATAACCATCTACCAAGTAGTCATGAACCAACATTCCCTTTGGCACTACTACCATCACCCCACTTGAGTAATTCCAGAATGACCAACGTCACACACAATTGAAACACAATGATCTACCACACTGATCCATGGTATCTTTCATAACCAGCTCTTCCAACTTTTATCTCACAAAAACCACATGATCTTATCCCAAGACACCTGTTTACATGTCCCATATAGTAACGTGCCTCCCTAGAACATGCCCACATATGAACCTCATCAAAACCCTCAAATCCAAGCTCTTCTTTGTAACCAGTTAACGAACCCAAATTTCTATATACCTGAGTTTTACATCATCGGAGCAAGGCCCATACACCCGCTTATGCAACTAACCATGCCTTATAGTCTGTCAACATCATCAAATTCAAGGCATTCTCAATGTTCCTATACAACAACCCAACCCTTCACACAAACAATCTCATCCATGTGACCACCCCTCACCCCAGGTGTCTATTCCATAACAAAATAATCCAACTATGATTTTTTCACCCTTATCTTGTCCACCCAATTTCAACACTGATTCCTTCATTAATATTCATCAAAACAAATTGGTTAGACACCCAAAATATCCTAACTCCTCTAAAACAAACCTTATAACCAACCAAAAGCACTCAGGTTCTTCCATGAGAAATAATCCAAGAAATAACCATATACTCTATCAAAATTCGATGGCACCCACCATGAATTGATTCAGCCTCTGAATCACCCACTCATTCTTCACATTTCAAGGCACCTACAACACTATGCTAACCTCCCTCAATGTTACCCTCTATTTCCAAAAACCACCAGTGCATGACCATAACTCAAGTCACATATCCAAAACCATTGAATTTCCCACTTATCCCTCTAGGACAAACCCGCACTAAACAGAACACATTATGTGTCACTAACAAAAGAACAAAACCTCCACCTATGACTCGGGCAGCCAAAATCACTAATAACTTGACCGACCTCTCTCACTTGTCATTCTCAATAATAAAATGATATCAACTCCATAAAATGGATTTATACCTAGAAAATTTCTCTAGATATCCCTCTAATCCATATAAATCAACTTTCAACAAGTCTTCCCTCACGGGTGGAACTCCTTACCCCATTCTGAAACACACTACACCCAACACACCTAAGAAAACATTTACTCTAGGTTACACACCCATAACAACACAACCACCATTAATGGGACCACAACCAATAAACCCATTATTAAGTCCCAACACAACCCTACATGATCACAACCCACAAAGGATACCACATCCACATTACTAGAAAATGTCTCACAACCCCAAGGTCATAGCCCAACTGATGGTACAAGAAGCCTGTCCCTTTAACCACACATCAAAAATCAAAAATTCCTCATGACTTATAACCACGAAATCAAATAATGGAACTCTCAAGTTAATACCACCCATTCAAAGGGTAGGATAAACAACAAAAAAAACACTCATTACCCATATATAAATTTTCCATCATTTCCTATTTCCCTTTTTAATTTAAACGTTACCATTTTAAACCTGAAGATTCACATTTCAGAACCTTTTTATTTCCCAACATTTCAAAATTAATATATTTACTCAAATTAATATTTAGAACAATTTTCAATAAAAACCATTTCAATGAAATATCCATAAGTATAAACCATGAATATAAGGAACACTAACATCATATAAATCCTAGGGAACTATCAATCATAGCCAAAATAAAGTTTAACTTACAATAATATGTGTCTAGCATGATACATGAACACAAATAAGTTCACTTTCCATACTAATCTAATAGAATAGAACTCGTAAAAAAATTAACATCACATCCAAGTGTGTTACTCGAGGTGGAAGTATCAATCTACTATAAAAATCAAAAAGAACATCAATTCCCACCACTAGAAACTTGGGTTTTCCCTAGTATATGGGGGTGAATGAACACAGGCAAGAGCTCACTACCAAGACCTAAAATAATCCCAGTCTCCTTTATATAATTTTCAAATAGTAACATAAAAGACACAACCTATGATATCAATTTTTAACGCCCTGGCCTAGGATCCACTATAATCAGTTCCCCAAGCCGGATCACCATATGGCATCAGGCATGCCTCCCTTTATGCCAAAGGCTAGTAACTAATAGTGAGGGTCTGTGGAGATAAAATGGGGAGAATATACCCACTTATCAGAGTAAAATGACAATAGAGATAATATCAACATATATAATAACTATCAATAATAATAAATAGATAGCATATAGAAATATTCAATTAGTAACAAATTAACACATGTTATAACAATGGAAAATTTACACTATATTTTAGGTGGTATTTAAAATAAAACCTAAAATATGAAGACTATAGAAGATCTTTCACATGGACCCAAGTCTAACCCATTCTTGAAATCTCATTCCCCAACCCATAATCCAAATCTAAAACCAACCACCAAGTTCCCATCCTTAAGACATCCCAGAAAACAAATAACATCTACTCGGGTACCCAAGTGTCATGACAGCCCATATAGGGTTTGAGTATAACTCAATAGGCTATCACCAACAGCACCAAAATCAATAACCAGAATTTACAATGGTGTATACAGATAATCAAGGTGTAATAAATAAATAGAGAAACAAAAAAACAAGTTTCACATTTTAAAAATTATTAATTTTCCATTTAATCCACTAAGTTCTATCATGCAATCAAACCAAACTAACCCATTCCAGCCATGCTGGGATCCTAAGTCATAGAATAAATGGGTCACGTAATTTTATTCATAAACGGGTGTTCTCTATTCAATTAAATTTAACCATGTATCCCAAATCATTATTCTAGGTATCCACAAAATATTCATACTTTGAGAGCATAGAGCCTTAGAATGTCATGCCGACCATTCGAACTTTAGGTGCATAGAGCCTCAGTTTGACATCTTGTACTAGGAAAAAAAGTGTTCGGTCATAGTATAAGGACTCGACCTTAAACATTACATAATCTTTAATTAAATGAATAATTCACATTGAGGATCTTTTCAGGTTTAGAGTTATAGAGAATTATGCATAACCATTTTATTACATCTCAAAAATTTCAAAGTAGACAATTCTACTTAGTTTCCATTTTACTCACAAAATAAAAACTATTGAAAAAATATTCATGTCTAGTTCCAGGTCTTAGACTACAAGACTTTTCCTTGATCTCATCCTTGACCCTATTCATCTTTATGTCCTGCGAAAAACATTTCAAAACATGGGATGAGCATAAAAAGATCAGTAAGGGATGAACAAAGAAGGAAAACTATTATTTTTTTCAAAGCAACAAGTAAACCGTGAATTATTTATCATAAGTAATACTTTTCACCTTTATGAAGTAGTAAATACTCTTCACTAGATAAAATATCATTTCTTACCCTTTTGTAACCAAAAGATTTCCATAAAACCCATATAAAGAACACATAACATATAAAGGTAACTTGGGACATAAACATTCTTAAGTGGAATAACCATATAGTCAACTTCCACACATATCACTAAATGGAATAGATATACAGCCAACTTCCATACCCAATACATTGGAGGTCATAACATAACCACTCTTATTGGTTTATCATGGAACCACCCATCATATAGTTTATCATGTAACCACTCGTCAAATGTCCAAGGACCATCATAACACATAAAATATTTAAAATATAAATATTTCACTAATAACATTTCATTTTCAATCACACGAAATAATTTCATGATATTGAAATAATCAATGCTTTATCAAACCATTTTCAAACCCATTTAAAAAGAGATTTTTGAATCAAAGTGTCCCATACCACTTTGAAAAATTTAAAGGAATTATCATTTTAAAAAATTAATTTCCATATATATAAATCCTCAAAACCATTTTTAAAAAATGGACATTAAATAGAAATATTTATAATAACAAATCTCTAAAACATTTAAAATTATACTTTAGTTAAAGAGTTTTTAACAAAATGAGAGACGCTTGAATACAAATAATTGAAGAATTACATTTAATAAAAAATTTATAATATTATGAGAATAAATCGATTCATGATATAATATGCCAAAGGATATTATATACAAATTATAAAATTGAATTGGTGCATAGTAATAATGAAGTCTCAAAGGAATGTAAATTGAGACAAAATCCCTTATAAAGACAATATCCTTAAATTAAAGATAAATCAATCACATAAGTATGTGTGAAAAAAATAAATACACCCAATATAAGTGAATATTAAGTGTAAAACAAATCATAGGTCATTCACACATATTCACATGACGACATATTCAAGAAGTATAAGTTTAACCCGATGAATTAAAATTAGGTTAAGAAGTTCCCTTGCCAAAATTCGATAGCCTAACGGCATCACTTTAAAATTTATAAAATGAGTTGATAAGATAAAAATTGTATCTCATCACATTGAAATAAATTTTTACTCAATAAGGATATATAAGAACATATCCCAACATAATAAGATGTAAATTAAAAGGCATATAAAAAATAAGCCTTTTAAAAAGAGGAGGGTGAAAGGTTCTCTTACTGATTTGTTAACTTACAAAACATAAACCACATGAAATAAGGATCATACAATGAAGATGTAAATACTCATAAATGAAATTATATTATACAAAGAGTACAATCATGGGAAGTACATACACCACACATGTAGAGACCCGAAGCCTGATGTACATAGACTTTACATTACTTTTGCGGAATACTTAGTACATAACAAAAACACACACACACAAGGATCGTAATAGTTTAGTGTCTTTGGGAACTCGGAACGTAATCTTCTAATCGTGGTGAAAGATCTTCAATATCTCCCATAAAGATCTTCCCTTTTTTTACCTAAAACCTTTCTTTATATCCTGGGGAAAAGAAAACATAAAAGGGTGAGCTCAAATGCTCAGTAAGGGTATACAAAATAAAAATCAATCACATCATATCCATAAGAACATAACTTTTGGAAATCTTAACCTGCAAAAGAGAGCATAATTTCATAACATGGGATAAATCATAGTAGTGAAATGAAATCACAATAATCATAACTTAAAAAATGAAAATTTGTGGCATACACACATAATCATAGAGAATCATTTCTTGTTAGTCAAGACTAATTGCCAAGACTATCTTAGTGGACAAAGTCCCTTTCTGAATCGAGTAACCCTCGTTTCAGTCCTGTTTCACTGAACCGGTATAACCTACCATTTCAGCCATGTTTATCTCATGAGATATAAAATCTTTACCCAATGAATTGGAGGGAGATATGGGTCCCACCCATCTCATAATGATACCATTCTTATGTGTGCCACAAAATCAAAAAAAACATACATCATAGTGTAACCCATGTAATAAAAATGGGATTTTTAAACAACATGACATCATAAAACCATTAATATAAGATAAAGGAATTCATAAACATAATTCCATCACAACATAGTCAAATCAATTTAAAAATATGGATAGAAACCGAACCCTTTATTATCTTAGATGGAAAATAATTTTGATAAAACACTTGAAATGAATTCTTGAGGAAAATATCCTTTCTTCTTCAAAATCAATTTCTTTTCACAAAAAATCATGAAATTTTAAAAGAAAGAGCTTTTATTAAAAATAGTCATGAAATCTTTTGGTGGAAGCTTCATGAAAATAAGGCTTTATAAAACCATAAAAATCCATTCGTGTCGTTTAAGTTAAAAAAAACATTCTTCGTACTTTTGTCGGAAAAGTCAAAATGTACCTCGTACGAAAAACGACAAAAGATTCCTTTCATTTCTTTTAATAAAAACTCATCGAAGGGTAAAAATGGATTTAAACAATTGTAGGTGGATAGAAATAATATTACATATCTATGAAACATGGATTTGGATGATAAAATACACCCCAGTAAATACTTACGAATAAACAATCTCGGATAAAAATGAGATTGTGATATTTCCCTTACCTTAGGTCCGATTTGCTTTGTACGTGTCCGAAGATCCTGTATAATGGTTTAAATAATGTTATTGACTTATTCCAGAATCATACATATTGATATGATATCATATATGGTCATATTCTTAGCTTCTTGTTAGTAATATTTCATTGTTACTTGTTACTTGGGTCTTTATTGCCTTTTGTTCTTATGCGTGTTTTGCCGAATACATTCTTATTCTTCTTTTAAGGTTATAGATACCTTATATCCAGAATGGTATTAGTGTAACATATATCATATTTATTCATTCAATTCATTTATATAATTACTATGTAATGATGATCATGTAGAACGAGTCGCATCACATCGTGGAGACGGTATTCCGTACGTACGCACGAGTGATGATATCGTTCCTATGATCGTGGAACTGTATTGGAGTATATATATATTATTTCAGTATCAATATTACTTTAAAATAATCATAAATAGTTATTCATTACACCATTATACCCATCCTTGTAAAGTGATGGTTTAAAATAGATTACACCACGGCGTGGAAACGGTATTCCGTACGTACGCACGCGCGGTGATTTCATTTTTCCGTGGGATGGATAGAAGGTGAATTAGGGTTGTTTCATAATTATAATAACATATCAGTATGTAAGTAATACTGATGTTATTACTTTATCATGAAACAACTAAAGAAGAAGAAGTTGAAGAAGAAAGAAATTGAAAAGATCGGTAATGGATATTACCTCTTCTTTGGAACGCCTCTTTGAATCCTCCACTTAGGGAACTAAGATTGGTCTTTGAAGAAGACCAGGACCTCTAGGATTATTCTAGGGGAGTGTAGAGGAGAAAATGGCAGGGTTTGGCCGAGATTGAGTGCTCAATTTGGTGTGAGGAGGAGGGGGAGGAGGTGCCCTTTTATAAGGGAGGAGAGGGGCACCTTAGGAATATCTCAAAATATTATTTTATATTAAAGTCAAAATCGGTTTATAATGGTTTCAAAGGGTCTTATTTCTAAGATAAGGTGGGTATGGGTCGAAATCCTATCAACCAATAAGATTTAGACAAGATTAGGGTATTATTTTAACCTTATCAATTAGATTTAACTCTAAGTTAAATAATTTTACTTTTACCGTGTCTTTTTGTTTTCTTTCACTATATGGTTAATACACTTACTATAACATGCCAAACGAACCCCAAATTGTTTATTATTAAAATATATATCCTTATCTAAGTCATTTGGCCGAACCTTAAATTTTTAGGAATACAATAACAATTAATAATATAATATTTGATTTAAAAACATTTTTGTGTCAATTTTGACACTATTTGATATATGATTTTTGTGAAAGTCATAACAGAATTATATGTTTGAAAAAAGTTGATTAAATCAACACTAATATATCATAGTAACCTATAAAATTAGTGTAATTCATAAAAAGTCTTAAATTACATTTATTTTGGTATTTATATTATCAATTATGTCAATATTTCATTAATAAGATAATTACTGCATCATCTTTGTGTCATAAATAAATTATATTTTTTGATGTCTAAAAATTACAAATAAAATACCATAATGTCGGCAATCTTTTTAGCTTTCTAATGAATATTTTCAATCGAATTTATCATATGTATAACCCTATATTAAAAATGTTTTAGTAAATAAACTTTGATTTTAACTCTTTTAACTCTTCTTTGAATTAAATAATAATAAATGTCCTAATCTAATCCAAGTGGGCCTAAATGGTCATATTTTATTCCTAAGTTTGTTTTTGGTCTAATTACACTTTTCCAATAGAATTAGAACATGTGTTAGGGTAATATTAATATCATATTTACCCTTAGTTACCCTATTTACTATTAACCGCGGTAAAAAAAGTAAAAAGTTACTATTCACCAAAAAATTATTTTTATCTCATTGAACCACATTTTACTTACTGATATCAACCGTGTCTGTCGGATTTTCGAAATTCCATTCACAGAAGCGGTAAAATTAAGTTTTATGAAAAATTCAGTTTTTAACCTACCACTTAGTGGTTTCACTATTCATCAAAAATTGATGTTTTTCAGAACAATGCCAAAATATCATCCTAATCTATATTTCATATTCCGAATTCAAAAATGAAGTCTATTTTACCAAATTCATAACATAGAAGTTGCATTAATTAATTTTATAATTAAATCCCGTTGTTAAAACAAATAGCGTGTTTTTAAGAAACAATATCTATCAAAAGATTGACACTTGTTTATGTCTGGTTTAAATGTGAAATTACGTCCAATGACCAACATTGTATTAAATTGTAAAAATATATTCTAAATATACTTTAAAACTACTCAAATTAATAATTTATCACTATTAATTATTTCGATTAAAAAAAGTTGTTTTTAATTATAATTTAGTAATTTTCACTATTCATCTGAATGTGAAAGTTATCCGAAAATCACCAAAATTTCACCTTAGGCTAAATTCGATACTCCGAATCCAAAAATAAAGTCCATTTTGAGAGCTAAAATTTCTAAAATTTTAAAAGGTGGTTATTACTATTCATATCGGCTAGTTATAATAATATTTTAATAGCATATCGTTGTTTAGTGAAACTCGGTATTGCGTATTACACACGCTATCGAGGAAGGCCGCGATTGCGTGTAATGCAAGGAAAGTCAAAGATTCATGTTGTGCAAGCTCATTTTGGTGTAGCGTACAACACAAGACATCAATAAAATTAAAAGAATATTTTTCATAAAATCTCGGGGTGTTACATTCTACCCCCCTTAAAATGAATTTTGCCCTTGAAATTCGTCGGGGTTATAAATGGTTTACTATTTGAAAGTTTCTTTGATAGAAACCCACATCGTAAAAAGGAAAACCAAAACTTATCTTTAAAAACTAATGTATAAAACGTAATGGTTACCCAAGTTAACTAATCACTGGGTATCCACATAGGAGAACATAGGTGAAAATATGGACATGGAAGAGAAATCTAACCGTCATGTTCTGATGGAGAGTGGTAGAGGACATGGCTATGGAAAAGCTAGCAATCACAAAGACATACATTTGTGATGATCTAAGGTACCATCCGATTCATCAGATATAAGATCACTAGGACAACATTTTTGGTTTTCAATATCATTTCCCTAAAGTTGAAAATTTTGAATTAGAAGTAATACTTACTTGATTTTGGTACAATCTAACTGTTGTTCGTGAATTTAACAATTTCCACTTCATCCCTTAAAGAAATGAAGTTGAATTTGTTATTCGTGATGTGTTAGCAGATCATGTGATAGAATGATGGGTTATTCCATCTCTTTCAAACAAAATGTTAGCAAAAGTTATAAGTCCATCTTGTGGTTAGATTAATCGTATATGGTTCCAAAAATGAACTTATACTTCATATATCATACCGCTTAATAAAATAAAACTAGTTTATACTAATCAGGGACTTCCTGTAGGCCAGTGGTAGGCGATAAATGCCAGTCGCACTTCGGTTGTGGGTTCGATTCCCACAGCCTTGTCCGACGCGATGGGCTGTCGCCCATCCTGCAGGTTGTCCTTTTTCTAAAACTACATTACTATAACATCCCATCAATAACATCGAAAAAAAAACTTATATCCTTAAACAATACTCACTTATGTTCAACATAATCCATTTCAATCTTTAGGCTTATCCATAATACTGCAGTCCACTCTCATAACATAGTGAAAACGATTACCAGAGATTTAATACCATCGTTGATCCCCATATATCATAAGATATGTTTTGTTGGTCACATTCCAAACATTCAAAGTCCTTAATCATGTATTCTCTTGAATACCCATTGAACCTTATTGAAAACATGAGTGCTGTTAAAAGTTAACTCTTTCCACATACCAAAATCCTAAAAATTATTTATACTCAAACCATGATATCACTTAGTCCTTATATCAATCATGAGCTCATGAATACAATCAAACATCTCATTATCTTCTTATCCTTTCATTATGCACTTATCATCTACTTTCCAAAATATTTGAATCACTTTTCATAGTTACCGGTACCTTAAAATTATTGAAAACCACAATAGACCAATACTTAAATATTTCAACACACCATAAAAGTACCTCAACAACATTATTCTTGAATACCAAAACACTTCAGTCCATCCACATCAATGATTATCCTGGAATAAGTCCTTCCTTGATTTAGAAGTAACTTTTTAGGTCAGGGCATTGAGTTGGGTAATGCCCATGTTCTCCACAAATAAGACATTGAACTCCATAACAGTCTGTCACTCTATGACCCTTTTCTCCACACAGATAACATCGGTCCCTCCATTTGAGGTATTCCTCAAGGTTCTTCTTCCCTTCTTTAGAAATCTCAATCTTCCTTTCTTTATGCTCCTCAACATGCGAACATGCATAATAGTCTATCTTCATCTTCTTTGATGAATTAGGCATACCACTAAATTTCACCTTGTTAATCATATATCGCGATGATTGATTCGGCATAATCACAACATCTTTCTCTCTAGGCATTACACAATTTTGTTGCTCATAGTCACCAATTTGTCCATTGGATTCAATGTTAACTGAATTCCTTTTGGTTCCCTCCATTAACTAAAACACAAAAATAATTTTGTGAGAATCAAAAATTATCCTAGAGAAAACAACATAGTAAAGGGAAAGTATCCTCAATACCTAACTTCTTAGGTTTAATCTAATATCGTTACCATAGTTCTAGGAATATATCCTATACGTATACTTATCCTTAGGGACATCCCTAGACATACCTTAGAAATAACTCTAGGGATCTCACTAACGTTTTCGCATCCTAGTTTCCAAAGGTTGACTAAACCTTTCCTCTGATACCAACTGTAGAGACCCGAAGCCTGACGTACATAGACTTTACATTACTTTTGCGGAATACTTAGTACATAACAAAAACACACACACACAAGGATCGTAATAGTTTAGTGTCTTTGGAAACTCGGAACGTAATCTTCTAATCGTGGTGAAAGATCTTCAATATCTCCCATAAAGATCTTCCCTTTTTTTTTACCTAAAACTTTTCTTTATATCCTGGGGAAAAGAAAACATAAAATGGTGAGCTCAAATGCTCAGTAAGGGTATACAAAATAAAAATCAATCACATCATATTCATAAGAACATAACTTTTGGAAATCTTAACCTGCAAAAGAGAGCATAATTTCATAACATGGGATAAATCATAGTAGTGAAATGAAATCACAATAATCATAACTTAAAACATGAAAATTTGTGGCATACACACATAATCATAGAGAATCATTTCTTGTTAATCAAGACTAATTGCCAAGACTATCTTAGTGGACAAAGTCCCTTTCTGAATCGAGTAACCCTCGTTTCAGTCCTGTTTCACTGAACCGGTATAACCTACCATTTCAGCCATGTCTATCTCATGAGATATAAAATCTTTACCCAATGCATTGGAGGGAGATATAGGTCCCACCCATCTCATAATGATACCATTCTTATGTGTGCCACAAAATCAAAAAAAACATACATCATAGTGTAACCCATGTAATAAAAATGGGATTTTTAAACAACATGACATCATAAAACCATTCATATAAGATAAAGGAATTCATAAACATAATTCCATCACAACATAGTCAAATCAATGTAAAAATATGGATAGAAACAGAACCCTTTATTATCTTAGATGGAAAATAATTTTGATAAAACACTTGAAATGAATTCTTGAGGAAAATATCCTTTCTTCTTCAAAATCAATTTCTTTTCACAAAAAATCATGAAATTTTAAAAGAAAGAGATTTTATTAAAAATAGTCATGAAATCTTTTGGTGGAAGCTTCATTAAAATAAGGCTTTATAAAACCATAAAAATACATTCGTGCCGTTTAAGTTAAAAAAAACATTCTTCGTACTTTTGTCGGAAAAGTCAAAAAGTACCTCGTACGAAAAACGACAAAAGATTCCTTTCATTTCTTTTAATAAAAACTCACCGAAGGGTAAAAATGGATTTAAACAATTGTAGGTGGATAGAAATAATATTACATATCTATGAAACATGGATGTGGATGATAAAATACACCCCAGTAAATACTTACGAATAAACAATCTCGGATAAAAATGAGATTGTGATATTTCCCTTACCTTAGGTCTGATTTGCTTTGTACGTGTCCGAAGCTCCTGTATAATGGTTTAAATAATGTTATTGACTTATTCCAGAATCATACATATTGATATGATATCATATATGGTCATATTCTTAGCTTCTTGTTAGTAATATTTCATTGTTACTTGTTACTCGGGTCTTTATTGCCTTTTGTTCTTATGCGTGTTTTGCCGAATACATTCTTATTCTTCTTTTAAGGTTATAGATACCTTATATCCAGAATGGTATTAGTGTAACATATATCATATTTATTCATTCAATTCATTTATATAATTACTATGTAATGATGATCATGTAGAACGAGTCGCATCACATCGTGGAGACGGTATTCCATACGTACGCACGAGTGATGATATCGTTCCTATGATCGTGGAACTGTATTGGAGTATATATATATTATTTCAGTATCAATATTACTTTATAATAATCATAAATAGTTACTCATTACACCATTATACCCATCCTTGTAAAGTGATGGTGGAAAATAGATTACACCACGGCGTGGAGACGGTATTCCGTACGTACGCACGCGCGGTGATTTCATTTTTTCGTAAGATGGATAGAAGGTGAATTAGGGTTGTTTCATAATTATAATAACATATCAGTATGTAAGTAATACTTATGTTATTACTTTATCATGAAACAACTAAAGAAGAAGAAGTTGAAGAAGAAAGAAATTGAAAAGATCGGTAATGGATATTACCTCTTCTTTGGAACGCCTCTTTGAATCCTCCACTTAGGGAACTAATATTGGTCTTTGAAGAAGACCAAGACCTCTAGGATTATTCTAGTGGAGTGGAGAGGAGAAAATGGCAGGTTTTGGCCGAGCTTGAGTGCTCAATTTGGTGTGAGGAGGAGGGGGAGGAGGTGCCCTTTTATAAGGGAGGAGAGGGGCACCTTAGGAATATCTCAAAATATTATTTTATATTAAAGTCAAAATCGGTTTATAATGGTTTCAAAGGGTCTTATTTCGAAGATAAGGTGGGGATGGGTCGAAATCTTATCAACCAATAAGATTTAGAAAAGTTTAGGGTATTATTTTAACCTTATCAATTAGATTTAACTCTAAGTTAAATAATTCTACTTTTACCGTGTCTTTTTGTTTTCTTTCACTATATGGTTAATACACTTACTATAACATGCCAAACGAACCCCAAATTGTTTATTATTAACATATATATCCTTATCTAAGTCATTTGGCCGAACCTTAGATTTTTAGGAATACAATAACAATTAATAATATAATATTTGATTTAAAAACTATTTTGTGTCAATTTTGACACTATTTGATATATGATTTTTGTGAAAGTCATAACAGAATTATATGTTCGAAACAAGTTGATTAAATCAACAATAAGATATCATAGTAACCTAGAAAATTAGTGGAATTCATAAAAAGTCTTAAATTACATTTATATTGGTATTTATATTATCAATTATGTCAATATTTCATTAATAAGATAATTACTGCATCATCTTTGTGTCATAAATAAATTATATTTTTTGATGTCTAAAAATTACAAATAAAATACGATCATGTAGGAATGCTTTTTAGCTTTCTAATGAATATTTGCAATCGAATTTATCATATGTATAACCCTATATTAAAAATGTTTTAGTAAATAAACTTTTATTTTAACTCTTTTAACTCTTCTTTGAATTAAATAATAATAAATGTCCTAATCTAATCCAAGTGGGCCTAAATGGTCATATTTTATTCCTAAGTTTGTTTCTGGTCTAATTACACTTGTCCAATAGAATTAGGACATGTTTTAGGGTAATATTAATATCATATTTACCCTTAGTTACCCTATTTACTATTAACCGCGGTAAAAAAAGTAAAAAGTTACTATTCACCAAAAAATTATTTTTATCTCATTGAACCAAATTTTACTTACTGATATCAACCGTGTCTGTCGGATTTTCGAAATTCCATTCACAGAAGCGGTAAAATTAAGTTTTATGAAAAATTCAGTTTTTAACCTACCACTTAGTGGTTTCACTATTCATCAAAAATTGATGTTTTTCAGAACAATGCCAAAATATCATCCTAAGCTATATTTCATATTCCGAATTCAAAAATGAAGTCTATTTTACCAAATTCATAACATAGAAGTTGCATTAATTAATTTTATAATTAAATCCCGTTGTTAAAACAAATAGCGTGTTTTTAAGAAACAATATCTATCAAAAGATTGACACTTGTTTATGTCTGGTTTAAATGTGAAATTACGTCCAATGACCAACATTGTATTAAATTGTAAAAATATATTCTAAATATACATTAAAACTACTCAAATTAATAATTTATCACTATTAATTATTTCGATTAAAAAAAGTTATTTTTAATTATAATTTAGTAATTTTCACTATTCATCTGAATATGAAAGTTATCCGAAAATCACCAAAATTTCACCTTAGGCTAAATTCGGTACTCCGAATCCAAAAATAAAGTCCATTTTGAGAGCTAAAATTTCTAAAATTTTAAAAGGTGGTTATTACTATTCATATCGGCTAGTTATAATAATATTTTAATAGCATATCGTTGTTTAGTGAAACTCGGTATTGCGTATTACACATGCTATCGAGGAAGGTCGCGATTGCGTGTAATGCAAGGAAAGTCAAAGATGCGTGTTGTGCAAGCTCCTTTTGGTGTAGCGTACAACACAAGACATCAATAAAATTAAAAGAATATTTTTCATAAAATCTCGGTGTGTTACATTCTACCACCCTTAAAATGAATTTCGCCCTCGAAATTCGTCGGGGTTATAAATGGTTTACTATTTGAAAGTTTCTTTGATAGAAACCCACATCGTAAAAAGGAAAACCAAAACTTATCTTTAAAAACTAAAGTATAAAACGTAATGGTTACCCAAGTTAACTAATCACTGGGTATCCACATAGGAGAACATAGGTGAAAATATGGACATGGAAGAGAAATCTAACCGTCATGTTCTGATGGAGAGTGGTAGAGGACATGGCTATGGAAAAGTTGGCAATCACAAAGCCATACATTTGTGATGATCTAAGGTACCATCCGATTCATCAGATATAAGATCACTAGGACAACATTTTTGGTTTTCAATATCATTTCCCTAAAGTTGAAAATTTTGAATTAGAAGTAATACTTACTTGATTTTGGTACAATCTAACTGTTGTTCGTGAATTTAACAATTTCCACTTCATCCCTTAAAGAAATGAAGTTGAATTTGTTATTCGTGATGTGTTAGCAGATCATGTGATAGAATGATGGGTTATTCCATCTCTTTCAAACAAAATGTTAGCAAAAGTTATAAGTCCATCTTGTGGTTAGATTAATCGTATATGGTTCCAAAAATGAACTTATACTTCATATATCATACCGCTTAATAAAATAAAACTAGTTTATACTAATCAGGGACTTCCTGTAGGCCAGTGGTAGGCGATAAATGCCAGTCGCACTTCGGTTGTGGGTTCGATTCCCACAGCCTTGTCCGACGCGATGGGCTGTCGCCCATCCTGCAGGTTGTCCTTTTTCTAAAACTACATTACTATAACATCCCATCAATAACATCGAAAAAAAAACTTATATCCTTAAACAATACTCACTTATGTTCAACATAATCCATTTCAATCTTTAGGCTTATCCATAATACTGCAGTCCACTCTCATAACATAGTGAAAACGATTACCAGAGATTTAATACCATCGTTGATCCTCATATATCATAAGATATGTTTTGTTGTTCACATTCCAAACATTCAAAGTCCTTAATCATGTATTCTCTTGAATACCCATTGAACCTTATTGAAAACATGAGTGCTGTTAAAAGTTAACTCTTTCCACATACCAAAATCCTAAAAATTATTTATACTCAAACCATGATATCACTTAGTCCTTATATCAATCATGAGCTCATGAATACAATCAAACATCTCATTATCTTCTTATCCTTTCATTATGCACTTATCATCTACTTTACAAAATATTTGAATCACTTTTCATAGTTACCGGTACCTTAAAATTATTGAAAACCACAATAGACCAATACTTAAATATTTCAACACACCATAAAAGTACCTCAACAACATTATTCTTGAATACCAAAACACTTCAGTCCATCCACATCAATGATTATCCTGGAATAAGTCCTTCCTTGATTTAGAAGTAACTTTTTAGGTCAGGGCATTGAGTTGGGTAATGCCCATGTTCTCCACAAATAAGACATTGAACTCCATAACAGTCTGTCACTCTATGACCCTTTTCTCCACACAGATAACATCGGTCCCTCCATTTGAGGTATTCCTCAAGGTTCTTCTTCCCTTCTTTAGAAATCTCAATCTTCCTTTCTTTATGCTCCTCAACATGCGAACATGCATAATAGTCTATCTTCATCTTCTTTGATGAATTAGGCATACCACTAAATTTCACCTTGTTAATCATATATCGCGATGATTGATTCGGCATAATCACAACATCTTTCTCTCTAGGCATTACACAATTTTGTTGCTCATAGTCACAAATTTGTCCATTGGATTCAATGTTAACTGAATTCCTTTTGGTTCCCTCCATTAACTAAAACACAAAAATAATTTTGTGAGAATCAAAAATTATCCTAGAGAAAACAACATAGTAATGGGAAAGTATCCTCAATACCTAACTTCTTAGGTTTAATCTAATATCGTTACCATAGTTCTAGGAATATATCCTATACGTATACTTATCCTTAGGGACATCCCTAGACATACCTTAGAAATAACTCTAGGGATCTCACTAACGTTTTCGCATCCTAGTTTCCAAAGGTTGACTAAACCTTTCCTCTGATACCAACTGTAGAGACCCGAAGCCTGACGTACATAGACTTTACATTACTTTTGCGGAATACTTAGTACATAACAAAAACACACACACACAAGGATCGTAATAGTTTAGTGTCTTTGGAAACTCGGAACGTAATCTTCTAATCGTGGTGAAAGATCTTCAATATCTCCCATAAAGATCTTTCCTTTTTTTTACCTAAAACCTTTCTTTATATCCTGGGGAAAAGAAAACATAAAATGGTGAGCTCAAATTCTCAGTAAGGGTATACAAAATAAAAATCAATCACATCATATTCATAAGAACATAACTTTTGGAAATCTTAACCTGCAAAAGAGAGCATAATTTCATAACATGGGATAAATCATAGTAGTGAAATGAAATCACAATAATCATAACTTAAAACATGAAAATTTGTGGCATACACACATAATCATAGAGAATCATTTCTTGTTAGTCAAGACTAATTGCCAAGACTATCTTAGTGGACAAAGTCCCTTTCTGAATCGAGTAACCCTCGTTTCAGTCCTGTTTCACTGAACCGGTATAACCTACCATTTCAGCCATGTCTATCTCATGAGATATAAAATCTTTACCCAATGCATTGGAGGGAGATATAGGTCCCACCCATCACATAATGATACCATTCTTATGTGTGCCACAAAATCAAAAAAAACATACATCATAGTGTAACCCATGTAATAAAAATGGGATTTTTAAACAACATGACATCATAAAACCATTCATATAAGATAAAGGAATTCATAAACATAATTCCATCACAACATAGTCAAATCAATGTAAAAATATGGATAGAAACAGAACCCTTTATTATCTTAGATGGAAAATAATTTTGATAAAACACTTGAAATGAATTCTTGAGGAAAATATCCTTTCTTCTTCAAAATCAATTTCTTTTCACAAAAAATCATGAAATTTTAAAAGAAAGAGATTTTATTAAAAATAGTCATGAAATATTTTGGTGGAAGCTTCATGAAAATAAGGCTTTATAAAACCATAAAAATCCATTCATGCCATTTAAGTTAAAAAAAACATTCTTCGTACTTTTGTCGGAAAAGTCCAAAAGTACCTCGTACGAAAAATGACAAAAGATTCCTTTCATTTCTTTTAATAAAAACTCACCGAAGGGTAAAAATGGATTTAAACAATTGTAGGTGGATAGAAATAATATTACATATCTATGAAACATGGATGTGGATGATAAAATACACCCCAGTAAATACTTACGAATAAACAATCTCGGATAAAAATGAGATTGTGATATTTCCCTTACCTTAGGTCCGATTTGCTTTGTACGTGTCCGAAGATCCTGTATAATGGTTTAAATAATGTTATTGACTTATTCCAGAATCATACATATTGATATGATATCATATATGGTCATATTCTTAGCTTCTTGTTAGTAATATTTCATTGTTACTTGTTACTCGGGTCTTTATTGCCTTTTGTTCTTATGCGTGTTTTGCCGAATACATTCTTATTCTTATTTTAAGGTTATAGATACCTTATATCCAGAATGGTATTAGTGTAACATATATCATATTTATTCATTCAATTCATTTATATAATTACTATGTAATGATGATCATGTAGAACGAGTCGCATCACATCGTGGAGACGGTATTCCGTACGTACGCACGAGTGATGATATCGTTCCTATGATCGTGGAACTGTATTGGAGTATATATATATTATTTCAGTATCAATATTACTTTATAATAATCATAAATAGTTACTCATTACACCATTATACCCATCCTTGTAAAGTGATGGTGGAAAATAGATTACACCACGGCGTGGAGACGGTATTCCGTACGTACGCACGCGCGGTGATTTCATTTTTCCGTGGGATGGATAGAAGGTGAATTAGGGTTGTTTCATAATTATAATAACATATAAGTATGTAATTAATACTGATGTTATTACTTTATCATGAAACAACTAAAGAAGAAGAAGTTGATGAAGAAAGAAATTGAAAAGATCGGTAATGGATATTACCTCTTCTTTGGAACGCCTCTTTGAATCCTCCACTTAGGGAACTAAGATTGGTCTTTAAAGAAGACCAGGACCTCTAGGATTATTCTAGGGGAGTGGAGAGGAGAAAATGGTAGGGTTTGGCCGAGCTTGAGTGCTCAATTTGGTGTGAGGAGGAGGGGGAGGAGGTGCCCTTTTATAAGGGAGGAGAGGGGCACCTTAGGAATATCTCAAAATATTATTTTATATTAAAGTCAAAATCGGTTTATAATGGTTTCAAAGGGTCTTATTTCGAAGATAAGGTGGGGATGGGTCGAAATCCTATCAACCAATAAGATTTAGACAAGTTTAGGGTATTAGTTTAACCTTATCAATTAGATTTAACTCTAAGTTAAATAATTTTGCTTTTACCGTGTCTTTTTGTTTTCTTTCACTATATGGTTAATACACTTACTATAACATGCCAAACGAACCCCAAATTGTTTATTATTAAAATATATATCCTTATCTAAGTCATTTGGCCGAACCTTAGATTTTTAGGAATACAATAACAATTCATAATATAATATTTGATTTAAAAACTATTTTGTGTCAATTTTGACACTATTTGATATATGATTTTTGTGAAAGTCATAACAGAATTATATGTTCGAAAAAAGTTGATTAAATCAACACTAATATATCATAGTAACCTATAAAATTAGTGGAATTCATAAAAAGTCTTAAATTACATTTATTTTGGTATTTATATTATCAATTATGTCAATATTTCATTAACACGATAATTACTGCATCATCTTTGTGTCATAAATAAATTATATTTTTTGGTGTCTAAAAATTACAAATAAAATACCATCATGTAGGAAATCGTTTTAGCTTTCTAATGAATATTTTCAATCGAATTTATCATATGTATAACCCTATATTAAAAATGTTTTAGTAAATAAACTTTTATTTTAACTCTTTTAACTCTTCTTTGAATTAAATAATAATAAATGTCCTAATCTAATCCAAGTGGGCCTAAATGGTCATATTTTATTCCTAAGTTTGTTTCTGGTCTAATTACACTTGTCCAATAGAATTAGGACATGTTTTAGGGTAATATTAATATCATATTTACCCTTAGTTACCCTATTTACTATTAACCGCGGTAAAAAAAGTAAAAAGTTACTATTCACCAAAAAAATTATTTTTATCTCATTGAACCACATTTTACTTACTGATATCAACCGTGTCTGTCGGATTTTCGAAATTCCATTCACAGAAGCGGTAAAATTAAGTTTTATGAAAAATTCAGTTTTTAACCTACCACTTAGTGGTTTCACTATTCATCAAAAATTGATGTTTTTCAGAACAATGCCAAAATATCATCCTAAGCTATATTTCATATTCCGAATTCAAAAATGAAGTCTATTTTACCAAATTCATAACATAGAAGTTGCATTAATTAATTTTATAATTAAATCCCGTTGTTAAAACAAATAGCGTGTTTTTAAGAAACAATATCTATCAAAAGATTGACACTTGTTTATGTCTGGTTTAAATGTGAAATTACGTCCAATGACCAACATTGTATTAAATTGTAAAAATATATTCTAAATATACATTAAAACTACTCAAATTAATAATTTATCACTATTAATTATTTCGATTAAAAAAAGTTGTTTTTAATTATAATTTAGTAATTTTCACTATTCATCTGAATATGAAAGTTATCCGAAAATCACCAAAATTTCACCTTAGGCTAAATTCGGTACTCCGAATCCAAAAATAAATTCCATTTTGAGAGCTAAAATTTCTAAAATTTTAAAAGGTGGTTATTACTATTCATATCGGCTAGTTATAATAATATTTTAATAGCATATCGTTGTTTAGTGAAACTCGGTATTGCGTATTACACACGCTATCGAGGAAGGTCACGATTGCGTGTAATGCTTGGAAAGTCAAAGATGTGTGTTGTGCAAGCTCCTTTTGGTGTAGCGTACAACACAAGACATCAATAAAATTAAAAGAATATTTTTCATAAAATCTCGGGGTGTTACAACACAAAAGGAAATAGTGGCCAATAAAGCATGAATCTCACGGGAATAAAAAGTGAGATGAAACCCTTTACAACGTTGTAATCAACTGAGTCGTATGACCAAAAGTTAATAACCACCAAATAAATCACATAATACCATGAATATAATAAGAATCACTATAATATATATCAAATTTCATTACACAATACACCACATTCAATGAATAAGTAGCGAACAATGGAAATCTCACTGAATTAAAAATGAGATAAGAAATCTCTTTACCTCATGTATGACTTGACTCATATGTTCTCTGTTCTTACAGAATAATAATCTTAAGTTAATATATACTTACATAATAACATTTTTAAATTTTATTATTACTTTTATATCACTTATTACATTGCTATAACAATTAGTGAGTTATTTGAGTTCATAGCGGACATTTGGTCGATGTTCGGAACTTTAGTCAAAAAATGAACTTGTTATAATTTCAAATTGTCCATGTGGTAAAAATTACAATATCTCCAGAATGATATTCATGATTTATATATCATATATATTTAGTGTATTTTTATTTATAATATTCCATATCATTTTGAGTTAAGAAATGAAATGCACCGTTCATGGAGACGGTAAGTCGTACGTACGCATGAACACTACTTTCATTTCTATTTTATATTTAAAGGAATGAAAACATAATAATACATAGGTATATTATAATTATAATATAATATCATATGATATATATGTTACATAATTTCATTAACTCCTTCTTTTATATGTTCCATTTTTGTCATAAACGAATCATATCACCTTGAGGGGGCGGTAGTCCGCACTTCCTAAAATAAAATTATCGTGTTTACACATGTTGGAAAGCATAAAAGTATGTTTTTAAATAGAAATTACAGAATAATATAGAAAAAAACATAATTTATATCAAATATAAATACAGTTCCATCATAATGGCCACCATGAGAGGTGGTTGGAGATATTTGAACAATCATCGTTTCGTGAGGTGCTAGTTTTCCATCAATGGAAAGAGTATGTTCTTAACCCATTAGATAGAGGTTTGTCTAATTTTAGTTACAATACTTCTCATAAAAACGTACTAGTAAATTGAGGATACTAGTTTTGTTTTAAAATAATGTAATAAAAATAGTTTAGGGGTTGGAGAGGTAAAATAAAATAAAAAAAGTTAAGAGAAACGGTTACCTTTAATTTGGTTAAGTCCCTTTGGTTTGCACCAAAAGGTCTCATTGAAGTGCCTTATTCCTAAGATAATGGTTCTTGGAGGAGTATATTTATCTTTAGAGCTTATTTGGGTAGTGTTTGGATGATCCAAGGAACTTTAGATGTGTGAGGAATGAGTGAGAAGTGAAGGATTTTTATAGGGGGAGGAGGGGCTCTTTAGGAAAGTGTGAAAATATTATTTTATTATATAATGATATTCAGTTTATAAAGGTCCAAAACTAATTAAATTAAAATATAATATGAATCATGGTCAACATAAAATCATCCAATAATAATTTGATAGGTTTTGAATATTTTTTTAATATTTATAATCATATTTATTTTAACCATTTATTAATGAGGTAAATATTGCATCATTGTTGTGTCATAAATAATTTAATTTATATGATGTATAAAAATTATAAAAAAAAATACCATAATGTAGTAAATATTTCTATCTTCCCAATTAATATTTATAGTTGAAAATATGACTTATATAACGCCATGTGAAAATTAATTTACTAAAATATATTTCTTTATGCCATTTTTTCTTTATTTTAAGTTAATTAAAATAAAATGTCATTATCACTCATAAATGGCTTCATGGGGTCCCAAAATCGACCCAAGGATTCCCATGGTCGTCCATGACTCATCCAATATGGTTAGGACAAGTTTTAAGGTAATTTTTTGTTATTATAATATTCTTTTTACCTTTAATTACCCTATTTACCATTAACTGCGGTAAATAAAGGTCAAAAATAACAATTCACCAAAAATTATTTTCAACTTATTGAAATAAGTATTACTTAATAATAAAAACCTTGTTTGTAGGAAATTCAAAATTCAATTCACATTAGTGGTCGAATTTCATTTAAATGAAAAAGTCAGTTTTTTAACTACTACTTAATGATTTCACTATTCATCAGAAAATGATGTTTTCCAGAAAAATACCAAAAAACCAGCCTAAGAAATATTTGATATTCCTAATTCTAAAATTATTTTTATTTTACCACATTCAAAACATATAATTCTCAGTAATTAATTTAAAAGTAATTCTCGTGGTCAAAACAAATAGCGTGTTTTTATAAAACAATAACTATCAAAAGATTGACACTTGTTTATGTCCAATTTCAAAGTGAGATTAATTACGATGAACAACATTGGATTGAATGGTAAAAATATAATCTAATTACACTTTAAAACCAATTAAAAAAATAATATAACCATATAAATAAATTAGATTAAATGGCATATTTTGAATTAAAATACAGTATTTTTCACTAAACATTAAAAAATGAATTTTATCAAAAAATACTAAAAATTTACCAAAAGTAAATTTTTATGTCCCGATTATAAAGAAGAATTTTATTTTGTCAAATATGACATATAAAAGTTACAAAAACTAAATTTAAAAAGGGTTATCCATCAAAAGGTGGTAAATCGACCTTTTATAAATTAATATGCTTACAATTAGATTCATTCACATTTTAAGCCTCTATATTTTATTTTATGAATGTAAAAAAAATTATCAAACATGTATAATAATATTGTAGTTATTTATATTCATTATTTCCAATAAAACGGATAGGCGTTAACTACCATTTAAAATAATATTATATTACAATTTTCAGTACGACTCAACGTTGTGTTCAATGTCAGATTTCAAAGAAACCTGTTGTTGTGTATCGGGTACGCTATCAGAAATATCGTCCCCTTTAAAGTAAAATTAATATTTAATTCACATATATTAATAAATATGAAAATTTCATATTCTTTATTTTCGTGGGATGGTACACCTAGAGTATCAGTCTAGTCTGACCCAAATTTGATGACACTCATTTCAACACTCTAGTCATACAATACATTGGAACGGCCTAAAGAATGAGTTTAGCCTAACCCATAGGGGAGGATCCTCAGTCCAATACCCCACTCATTATAATTTTCACATATAATTTCTTCTTTAATCACTTATCACATTTAACCATGTCATCATCTCATTTACCAAGGTCCTAGTATACCTTTAAAATCAAATCATGACATAAAAAACCCAACCCTTCTCTTATGGAATACAACACCAATACCAAATAACCTTTTTAAAATAATCTACAAAATCATACTTTAAACTATGGTTCTTCTTATTTGAAATACTAAACCATTCTCCTAGTGTCTAATTACCATTTCCAACTATTTAATAGTCACATTAAATAATTTTTAAAAAAAGGCAAAACACGCCCCCATTTAAAATCATCATTTAAAATCTAATAAGAAAACCCATTTTTCAAAAAAAAAACATAGAGGTCAACACTTCCTTTATTGAAAAACATGTGTGGATAAAAATCCAAAACACATCATTTAATCCATTTCAAAATCCTCTAAGGGATTTCATAAAATCTCGCACAAAAACATTTAGAACGTCACTTTAACTATTCCCACATACCAAATTACAATTCACAACCCATCCAATTTCATAATTACCCTATCACAATATTTACCAAAATATTTTACCATTTTCAAGGGTTTTTCATACCGCCTGAGTAGCCCTTGATCTGGTTTCAAATCATCAATGAACCTAATGGAGTCTGTGGGGCATATCACACCTCAATTTAAGGCCTGAAATTTCTTCCTTAGTCAATTACATAAAGTATGGCAATGAAGTACATTTCCAAAACCGGATACACATGTAATGAAATGATGCTATGGGGAAAATCATATAAACCACGTTCCTTATGATCATAGACAGCCAATCACCTAAAACAATCCCTTTATTCAAGCAACAATATCCTAAAACATCACAACAATGAACACTCTATAAAATAAGGGTTTAGATATTTAGAATGAGAGGAAATAGCTCACCAAGACTCTTATAAAAATGGAAAGAAAGGTAGTTGAATACTTTCCCAAATCATTTATTCACACTTACCAGCACACTAGGTGCCTAAGAATTGAGGTAGAAGAACCATAGAGGAGGAGGAGTCTGCTGGGGTTTAATGGGGTGAAAATTTAGGGAAGAAACATTTAATCCTAAAAGGGAAAAATGGGAATTTCCACATTTTTAAGAGGTTCATGGTTTAGTCAAATGGTTATCCAAATCATGCACCAACTGTGTGGTTACCACTTTCTAATAGTAGACCTGGCCACTTGGTCTCTTAAGGGGACCTATAAAGTTTAAAAAACTTTATTGATCTCATGTTCTAGCCTCTATCCAAGGGGGTGTTGGATGCACTATTTATTGGCCACCTAATATGGTTTCCCCAACCATGAACCCCCTTCCGTAGGTCGCACAATTATGGGGCATAATTAATACTAATCATGTTATAATAGTTATTTCAGCATATATTTTCTTTTTTCTCCTTCTTTTAAATTCCTTGAGCCCCTGATAGACCCTCAAGATCATTCCAAATCCTAGGAAACACTTTGTCAACAAAAATTCAAAATGGGAGATACGTTATCTTTGGGTCAAGAACTTATATCAGGGCTAAGGTTTATAGTTTTTCCAAACCATGTGGCACCCAGGAGTAGACATGTGAGGTGGTGTATGGCCTAGGTAGTGTCTAATTCATATTTTCAAAAACCATGTGGTCAAACTATGTGACCTATCTAAGTGTTTAATTATTGGATTTTCCTATAATAATCATCTTCAATTTTAAGGGTTTTTACCCTTATTTCACCCAACATATGTCATTTGATCCTTTGGATCCAAAATAAGATATCAAACCTCCTCTTTCATTGATTCTTTTCCTCCCTTTGATGGTTTCCAAGAGGTTTGAGGAGAGTTCTTTAACTCATTTTCTCTTCTTCCCTTCCCCCACTCTTTTCTCATAGTTTGGATTCCCCCTTAAACCCTGGGCCTATTTTGACTAAATTTTAGTGCTATTTGTTGATTTAATGTTGGTTTTTTTGGTGTTAGGGGTTATTATACATTATTTCTACTCTCGTGGGCATGGTCTCTACTGAAGGTGACCTGTTCTTAAGGGTTTCGAATTGATTCACATCCCTTTGAGATAGATATTTCTATATAATTATGTCATTTTGGATTTCATTATGTGATCATTCTTTATAAATTTCTTTTTAATTAATGTGTGAATATATGTAATATCATTGAATAGATTTGAAACTATTCACAGTGTTTTTCTCTTGGCATAATTGTTTTTTCATGTAAATTACATGTATTCATGTTTGAAAGATAATGTTCAAAGGTGATATGGTTTTTTTGAATTTTTTAATGGATTTTTGAAAAGGATATCATGATTTGTTATGGGTTTCGGATTGATTCTCATTCCTTTGATATGGGTATTTCTATATAGTTGTTTCATTTTTGGTTTTTATCATGTGATTGTTCTTTCTAAATCACTTTTTAATTAAAGTATGAATATATGTAAAAGAATTGAATAGATTTGAAACTATTCCACGGTTTTTTGAACTTGGAATAATTGGTTTTTCAAGTAATTTACGTGTATTCATGTTTGAAAGGTAATGTAAATATGTGATATGATTTTAGTAAAAATTTTATTGGATTTTGGAAAATTTTCTCATGATTGTTATGGGTTTTGACCCGGTTTTGGTTTTTAAAGAGTGAAATCAATGTTTTAAGTGGAATTTGGTTTTTAGGTGAGGCGTCGGAATCAAATTGTTTTATAAAGGGATTTTTAATGGATTTAAAATGGTGATATGAAATGTGGGTTTGCTTTACTCATTTTGGAAAATTCTATGGTGGATCTTTTAAAATACCTTGATAAAATTGATGGCCCTTGGCCTTGTTTTGTATTTTTAGTAATTAAGGACATTTATAAAGGGTATCTTTGAAAAAAAATTAATGTGTGGGAGATTTCCATAATTTTTCAAAATGGTGTTTTATTTAATGGTGAGATGGATTGGTGTCCTGATCTATGTTTTATAGATAAAGACCTAGTTGGAACTTTGGTTTTAAAATGGTGATTGTGAAATACACCCCTTGAATTCCCCTTTATTTTTTATACCTTGTGTGGGAATGTGGTATTTATGTCATAGGTGAATTTTGTATTTGTTTGTGGTTATTCATTATTGGGTGTTATGGGTGAGGGTAGCCTTGGTTATTCCATTTGGGTTAGACTTGTCTTGTTTTTTCTATGAATCACTTCTATTTTGACAATGGGAACCTAATAGCCAAGTGAGAGTCTAGACTTATGCTACACTAGGGAGGTACACATTACTAGTTTCCCCTCTAGTGTGAAATGGGGATAGATAGGGGGTGTAACACTCTAACAAGGCTAGTGAGGGATAGTAGGGTGGGTTTTTTGGGACGCATCATAGGCTGGAAAGTTATTCCATTGATGGAGGTCCAGGATGTCTCACTATAGGACCTAGGTTAGATCCCATGACAAATTTTATTTTATTTTAGGTTAGTAACTATGGGTATTTTGATATAGTTATTTTTTGTATCATTTCCCATGGATTCAATGTTGTGGAAAATTATATTGATTATACTGGATATATGCCTTGTGATATATAGTTAATTCATGTTATGATTGACATGTGTGTGTTTTTTGGGTTGTTTCCTTTGTAATATTTCTTTAAAGATGTTGGAAACCCATTTTTTAATTAAAAGAATCTTGTGTGAGTTCTCAAGGATGATTTCAAAATGGGTGATATGAGATGGATTTGGCTAGTTAAATGTTTTAAAGTGAAAATTTTCATCTAAAAAAATGAGATGTTTTTAGGAAATGATAATGGGGGATGTGTGTTTTGAAATTTCATTGGTTGGTAGATTTACTTTCAGAATGAATGTGTTTGGTTTTGGAGAACAAAGAGGAACTTTTTAAAATATAGTTGTGGATTTGTTTTGATTTTCATACGATACTTGTGAAAAGCATACTTTATATCCTTTTTAATCAAATATTAATTTATTTATTTATAAAACATATCAAATATATTTGGTGGGTTGTGGAGAATTACTGGTATTTTTAGTTCACACATACAATTTCATGTTTTGGGTTCTTAGTTGGATTCTATTTTTTAATGGTGTAGCCAATTTGGGTTTATTTGGATAGTGGTGAGAAAATATAGGTTGCATGGTGATGGTATGGGATCTAATAAAGTTGGTTTTATGTTGATTTATTTTTCGTTAGTTTTTATTTTGTTCTGTGTGGTTGTGTCTTTTTTTATAGATTTTTTTCTGTGTGAAGATGGGATGGATCATGGTAGTTTGTTATAACCTATTTGATTTGTTCATTTATGTTAGATTTTTTACTTATTTTTTACACTATTTTTTATTTATGTTCTTGGTTAAATCATTCCCAAATAGATATCTTCAATTCCCAAGAACTATTTTTTATCCCATTGGGATCAGGAATTACATCTAGTCCTTATGGTTAATCAGGTTGGGTGCCAGGTTCAGTGTCATCTCAGACAAGAACATTACAAAATCATATTAGAGCTTTGGTTTTTAATGGTATTAAGCCAAATAACATTTATCTAGCCCTTTTTATTTAGTTATTTCCTAGTAAAATGAGATTAAGTATATCAGATCATGATAGCTGAGGGTGGGGAGATTACAGAAATATCTTACTCATCTTGATAATCAAGATGATAGGGTATTTTGGGTTTAAAATTGTGAATTTAATATTTTTTAACTTATTTTAATGTGAGTTGATATTGTTTTTACCCCTTCAATTATATGATTGATATTATGGGTCTATCCTTTGTGTTGAGGAGGAAATATGGGATTAATTGAGTGTCACATTTAGCTCACATGGCTTGGGAAATAATGTGATGTATGTACAATTAAGTCTACCTCCTTAGTAGAGTGTGTTAAACGGTTGGAGCTCAGTCACCCAAACCAAACATCTAGAGAATTCACATCACTGTTTCTTCCCTAATTAGCCAGTTTGGACTCCTCTTGATTTTGGATTATATAAATGTGGTTTTCACTTATTGGAGGATAAATGATATGTTTTTTGATGCCTCTAGTGGATGTGGTTCATTTTAATCTTTTGTTCATTCACATGTAGTGTTTTTTACTCTTGGTTTTAAAACACCATTTTGGGAAATTAATGGATTTTCAGAACATTCTTTCTCAAACCTAGTTTTGTAAAGATAAATATAAAGTGGTGGTTTCCCTTATGTTTTTTGGGAAATGTTTTGTTTCAAACTTGTTTCTTTTATTTTTCATGAAAGAAATGGATTATAAATGTTAGTTTTGGAAGAATTTTGGGATCATTAATAAGATTTTGTTTCAAAATAAGTTTGAAGGTTGGTTTGGAAAGGGAAATTGGTTTTGATAAGTGTCTTTTGGATGCTGATTTTTCAAGTGAAATTAAATTTGGGAAGGAATTTTTGTGATGTGCCTTGTATAGGAAGTTTGTAATTCATTCGGTTTTTTTGTTTTTAATGTTTGGTTTGTCTTGGTTTTAAGAATGTTCCTTGGTGAAATTGTAGTCTAAAAAGGAAAAGTTGTTTTAGTGAGATTAATGTGTTCTTTGTTGGAGGGATTATTATTCTGGTTTTATTACTATTTTATCAAGTAATGATTTGGTTCATTCTTGGAACATTAATTGATGTGTTTCATGTCTTTTTTGTTATAATTATTCTCTAAAATGATCAAAAATGTTTCTCTAGTTTCACTATCTACCTGAAATACAAGTGGACTTGTGGGAATGAGACTTTCCGTAGGTGAATTTCTTTAGATATTTCTTATCATTTGTTTAGTGGTTCTTCCTATTAGATGTGAAAAAGGATATGTAATGGCATGGACCTCCACGATCCATTAAATTTTTAAAATTCAGTTTTTTAGGTCTTCTAAAGGTCACGGAGGATATTTTTGAGAGTCTTATAGTATCTTCAATTTTTCAACACTAAGTCAAGATCGGTAAGTGGCGTCTATAGGTGGAATTGGTTGGTGCTTCTAATAGGTGGTGTTGGTGAGTGGCATCAGTGATATGAAATTGTGACTCACTAACATTGGATCACGAAGATGATTCATCCATCAGTAGGTGGCATCGGTAGGTGGCATCGATGAGTCTCATAGGTGACTTAGCCATTAGTGACTCACCCAATGGTGAGTCATTTTCCAATAGTTTTTCAAAATTCTAGTTTTCCTAGATTTTCTAGTCCCACCCATTTAACGTTTTAATTCATTTAAATTATGCTTAATATCATATTCTATCAGTTTTGAATCCTTTAAAATGACATAAAATTTATCATTATCTGGATTTAATGGGATTTGAGTCCATTTTATCCATAGATTTATGATCTATCCTTTCAAATGACAAGACTCTTCCTTTCTTTTGCACTTTCCTTTCTATTAATATAGAAGCACCCATAACATTTCTTCCCCAAGGATAGGTGTGTCTGTGTTTCACCCTTGAATCACATCTTCTTGGAGGTTCCTCCTGCTACTTGTGTACCCTCTATTTTGGAGCTAGGAGGAGTTCTCGATCATCTGTTCTTCCAAGTAGGGATCCCTTAATCTCGCTTTCATTTGTGCATCATGAGGGGTGGGTGTACAAATTTTTCCCAAGTGAAGGTATGTGGATCCAAATTAAATAAAGATAATTTAATTATCTTTAAAAAAATAAACAGGGGTTGGGGAAAATTTTTACATCCTTCTGTTTCATTTTTTATTTATATTGTGATCTATATGAGCTATATGCCTACAGAAAATCATGGTCATCGGTGGTCTTGGTTTGTGAACCTGTGATGGATTGTGGATATTTATTGGAGATCCTATACAAATTACTATATGAATATGAAATTGGTTAACCATGTATATTCTCTTAAATAAATGGATTCCTTAGGATTGAACTTTCTCGGTGATAACCCCTGAATTATCAAAGTGGAATTAAAGAGTGAGTGTTTTCTAAAATTAAATATACTTGTACTTGTTGGTGTGGTTGTGTTCTATATGTGTCTTTTTTCTATATTGTTCCTTGTGTGGTGTTTGGGTTGAGATCATAGTTCTTCTTGGGATGATATGGGTTTTGGAATGGTATCTCACATTGGGAGATTTTTTGGTTGTGGAATGGATGGGAATTGTTTGAGTAGTGGGGCTTCAAGTTCAAGTTGTACTATGTTTATGTTATTGGGTGTGATGGGTGTGGTGTCATTATATAGCAGGGTTGTCAGTTTGGTTGTGATGAGGTGTGTTGTGGGGTATGGTATTAATTTGGGGGTTTTCTTATTGAGAGGCAGGACAGGTTGGAATTACGTTGAGGAATGATGAAGGAAGTGGTTGGTATGAGTGTTGAACAAAGTGGAAATATGAAGTGAGTTGCTTCACTGTGGTTTTTTTCCTCTGCATGGTTTATGATGGATGGATTCATTCATGTTGTCTTTTGTAGTTTATCGAATTTGGATGGACTGAATAAATGGTCTCCTTAATGAATAATTATAATTGGTTAAATGAGATGGATCAGGGCATGTTTGAGTTATGTATTATTGTGAATGGATTTCATTTATCTACATCTGAAGTGACTATTGTTGGTGTTAATAAATTCATTTAGAGGTAGTAGCAGAGTCAGTAGTATAATATGGTGGTTAATAGTTTTATTTAAAACCCATAGGTTGGTATTGAGTGTTTGATACTATATATACATTCATGTATTTTCCTTTTGTTTTATATATACACCTCACCCTAGTTGAGCACTATATTCTTAACACCCTCATTCTCATGAGGGAGGGTGTCTTTCCCAAACTAATCAGTGGGAGGATGACTGGCTGGCCACCCACTCTCCTCTACTCCCTCTTTCAGGTGGTGATATCCCATGATTCTTCGGTTAGGTATTAGTTTGTGAGTCCCAAGTGTGTGTGGGCAGGTTGGGTTTTCCCATGTGTCTTCAGGATGAGATGTGTTGGGATTTATCAGGTGTTTTTAGGATGTGACGTGGTATGTGGCCTCGGTTTCTATGGGCGAGAAGTGGTTTTGAGTCCCAAGTGTGTGTGGGAGGGATGTGATGACCTTCATTTTCCCATATTTTGGTACTAGCTATGAGGCCTAGGTGTATGAGTGCAGGCTCTGATGAGGTTATTTTGGAATAGGTGGGAGCACTGAGATATTTTTCATTAGGGTGTGAGAGAGGCTAATCTATGGGAAAGGGGTGTGGGGTACCTATCATCAATGTTCTCTATATTACTCTACTTGACTTTTTTTATTTAGTGAGAATGCCTTTGGAGAGGTTGGGGTGGTTAGTATACCTTGTTAGGTGTTTTTGGTTTCTATTGTTTTCTTACAGAGGAATTAGTATTATTCTCCACATATGCACGAGAGAATTGGGTTTTCCTTTTGAGTATACTTGTATTCTCAAACTACATTATAAAGCTGATTTCAGGTTTCTAGGAGGATTATGTGGACCATGATAAGCAATACTGGCTTAGACTTTTGGACAGCTGTTGTGTCGCTGCATAGCATTGTTATGTTTGTACATACTTTGGAGTTTTATTATATTTCTAATAGTTTTACTTTAAAAATTCATGTGTAATGGATTTGGTATTCTTATATATATATATATATATATATATATATTGGAGTAGTTTTGTGGTGATACATATTCTCTCCCAATCTTGGTTACTACAAAAAGGGCAATGCCTCCCATTTTTTGTGAGAATTGTATACAATTGGTTTTGGACGCCACCCTGGGGCCTACAAGAGGTGGGACTTGGGGGTCATTATCTATCTTCCTCCATTTCCAGCTTTGGAGGGGAATCTTTGGTGGAAAGGGATCGTGATAGAATGTTATCATGGTATGATGGTTGAGAGATAGGATTGAGTTTGGAGTTAGGCACAGTGATTATTTCATGGGTTAGTAGAGAAAATTGTTAGGTGATCTTGGTGCATGACATTGGCTAGGGAATACTGACTAGGAAATGGGATTTTAGCCCCCCCCCCCCCCCCCCCCCCCCCCCGTGATTCGACACCAGGACACTAAGCCTAAAAAATGACTAATTGAGGCTATACTTTTTGCAAGTTAGAGACCCTAGGAATGGTACAATCATCATAATGACGTGTGTTCCTATTTGAATTTAGAATTTTTGGGAATTTAAATAAATAATCATTTGAAATGAATATTAAATAAAATTACATACTGCTCAAGCTTAATAATTCCTTGTTTACCTTTCAGCTATGGAACCTGGTCAGCGTCCATGTGTAGTACAGGCAATGGAGGCTCAGCAGGCTTACTCAGTTGATCGACGGTGGGTTGACCTAATGGATGAGGATAACCAATGGCAGAAAACATTACCTATTTCCCAATAACAAACTCTAGGGAAGTATGAGGGCATCACTTCGAACATGGAGACAGATAGTTGGCTTGATAATCTTGAGATCACATTTAGCTTGATTTGGGCTCTGACGGAGTACTGGATTCATTTGGTGGTGAGATAGATATGGGGATCCATGCGTAAATGGTGGATGAGGGGCCTAGGATATAGGAAAGAGGATTATGTTTTGTGGGATAACTATAAGAAGGAGTTTCAGGTGAAATTCCTTTCATCAACCATGAAGGATGATAAGAGGCAGAATTTACACTCCCTCCAGCCGGGTAGTATGGCGGTGCAGGAGGTGGGGATCAAATTCAAGGATCTCCTTCATTTTTATCTAGACCTCTTTTTGGATGAGGATTCTCTTGTGAGATTCCTAGTGGGGGAACTTTTTCCTTCTCTCTAGTACACAGTTACTCTCTTTACCTTACCAACATACTTAGAGGTCCAAAAGAAGGTAGAGGTAGTTGAAAGGATGCACTTTCAAAGAGTAACATTGTGATATGGGAGTTATCCTTGTTCTTTGAAGGAAAATTTTATTAGTATTAGGTCTTAGGAACCATTGATTTCAAGGTTTTGACCAGTGAGGAGGCGACCTCGGTAGTTTTTGTTTCGACCTTCTGGTCCTCGGGCCTATCATGTGGCCCTGGGCTAGTATTTTTTATCTTTGGAGTCTGTGGAAATCTTCAGAGTAAATTCCCATGGTTTTTTGAGCTTAGAATGGTGGAGGTGGACAAGTCCAGTGCCCGACTCAGCAGTAGTTGGTGGCAGGATAGTTCCAGCAGCAGGGACAGTTGCCTCACACTCCACCAAGAGGAGATGGAGTAGGTAGAGACTAACCTCAAGGAATTCCTCAGGGACCTCAAACCAAGTTTTTTTGAAGAGGTAGTTGTTACCAGAGGGATAGAGGATCTAGGCATGGATAGTTACACACCACAAAGGAATCATTCCTAGTAGGTCCATAAATCATTCGAGGTACGATCAGTTTATTCAGTATTCTTGCTTTCACTTTGTTTGATTAAGGAGATTTGAACTCGGTTGTAGCACATAGTCTTGTCAATGCTCTAGGAATTTATATAGAGATTATTCTCATGCCCTTGGTGTTGTGTATTCTAATAAGAGGTTAGAAAATATTGTTTTATGTATGTCGGGGGTGTAGACTGATGATGGGGTTTCATTAGTCTCATGGGGATACTTTTCTCTTATAGATGAAACCATACGATGTCCTACATAGCATCTATTGGCTGTACACTATTCATAGTATTATCGACAACTTTTGGAGGATAGTCATGTTTTCAGATGTGGGTGGAAAACGTGTGGATTTTTTTGGCAAGTGGAGTAATCATATGGGTAGTCAGTATATAGGGACCTTTCTTTTTTTATTGGCTGAGATGTCAGTTGAATCGATGGATGCTGAGATGGAGGTGGTTCCTAGAGTTTTTGGGTTGTTCTTGGATTTCTTTCCGGAAGAGGTTGTGACTCTACCACCTCGACGTGATGTTGAGTTTAAGATATACTTATACCCTAGTGCTTCTCTGATTTTGAGGGCTCCTTATCAGATAGCACCTTCAGAGCTGTGGGAGTTGAGGACTTAGATAAATGATCTAATTAAGAAGGGATTTATCCATCTGAGTGTTTCATTGTGGGGTTCTCTAGCCTTATCTTTAAAAAAGGAGGATGGTGGTCTGACATTGTGCATATAAAACAAAAGGTTGAATAATATAAAGGTCAAGAACAATTTCCCTCTCACAAGGATAGAAGATATTTTCCACTAGCTAAGGGGGTCAAGTTGGTTATATAATATTGATCTAAGGTATGGGTATCACATGCTTAAGTTTAAATAAGGTGATAACCTAAATACTACTTTTATGTGAAGTTATAGGCACTTTGTGTTTTTGGTAATACCATTCGGTGTTACAAATTCACAAACCATGTTCATGGGGATCATGAACTCCATTTTTTTTGAGTTCCTAGACCAATGCGTCATCATATTCATCAATCACATCCTATTCTACTCAAATTTAGAGGAGGATCTTACCGAGCATCTCAGGACTATCTTAGAGGTTCTTCGACGCCACCAGATCTATGGGAAGTTGACCAAGTGTAAGTTCTAGACAAGAGAGGTAAACTTACTCATACATGTTGTGTATTATAAGGGTATAGAAATAGATCTGTTGAATGTCGAGGCATTTTTTTCTTGGTCGTCAGCCATTAATGTTGTAGAGGTTTGCATTTTTCTTGGTCTTGTAAAATAATACTAGAGATTCATACCCAATTTCTCTGGAGTGGCAGTTCCATTGACAGCCTTGACCAAAAACTTCTAGGCCTTTGTGTGGAGTGGGAAGTTTCATGAAGAATTTATCTAAATGAAAGGTAAGTTGGTTAGTGCTCTAGTGCTTCGGCTTCCAGAGGAATGGGTGATGTTCGAGGTGTTTTGTGATACTTCCCGTATGGGTTTGGGATGTGTGTTGATGCAATAGTAGGGAGTGATCTCTCATGGGGCTAGGAAGTTATATCCCAATAAATTTAACTATTACACCCATGATTTGGAAATATTAAAATTCTTGTTCACGCTGAAGTTGTGGCGACATTACCTCATTAGGGAGCTCTTTTTGGTCCTCACGGATCACAGGAGATTGAGGTATATAATTTCCAAATGAGATCTGAACATGTTACAGAAGAGGTGGATTGAGTTTCATAATATCATGATTTCAATATCTCTTACACCACAATAAATAAGAATTTTTTGGGATATTCTTTGAGAAAGAAGTTGCAGAAAGAAGTATTTCAGGAATCTATTGAGGCTTGGAAAATGATGGAGGAGTTGGAATCCTAGCACTTAGATGTAGGAATGGATGGTGGTAGAGGATTCTTGTTTTAGATGATGGTGTAGTCTTCTATAAAATATCATACGGAGGAGTCTTAGTGGTGAATCATGGAGGCATAGGTGATACGTGATCTTGTTGGATAGGGTAACGTACTGGAGGAATGGTCGGTGGATGTTCGGAATTAGATGTTGTTTCAGGGGAATAAATTTTACCCATTGGAAATGTGTGATGGATTTCTCTATGAGTTTCACATCTCGCCTTTATCGGTAAACCTAGGAGAATCCAAGATGTATCATGTCTTGAGGATGCAGTTTTGGTGGGTGGGAATGAAGTGCATAGTGGAAACCTTTATGGTGAAGGCTGACCACTAGGTTCCTGGTAGTTTTTTGCATCCCCTAGTGTCCCCAAGTGGAAGTGGGATGAAATATCGATGGATTTAGACATAGGGTAACCCAGGTCTTAGGGAGGATGTGATGCAATTTGAGTAGTGGTGGATCAGGTGATGAAATTGGATCACTTATTAGCAATTAAAGAGTCAGGCATAGTGGATTCTCCAATAGTTATGTGGATGAGTTGGTACGGAAGTATGGATTTATGAGATCCATTGTCTCATATAGAGACATGCATTTTACCTCGTAAGTTTGGAGGGTATTGAAATATGCTTTTTCCACTCAGTTACACCTCAGCACTGCCTTCCACCCTTAGATAGATGGGAAGACCAAGCAGACTATCCAACTTTGGGGGACATGTTGCAAGCATGCCTCTTGAGATTTTTTGGATCTTGGGTATGGAACCTACAATTGGTTAAGTTTTCTTACAATAATGTCCATCACCATTCCATTATAATTGCTCCATTCGATTCTTTTTATGGAAGACCATTTCATTCACCCTTATGTTGGAAAGAAGTTAGGGCGAAATATCTTCTTTGTCTGGACATGGTAGAGAGTATGATCGAGAATGTTTAGCTTGTTCATGAGATGATGAAGGAATCACAAGATCGTAAAAAGTCTTACACTGATCATAGGATGGTTCCTTTGGGTTCCATGGTTGGAGACCATGTGTTCTTAATGGTTTCTCCTCGATATGGGCAGCAGAGGCATAGTAGGAGAGAAACATTTCTCTGACATTCATCAAAACATTCAAAGTGTTGGGGTGAGTTGCTAAGGTTTCATACTAGTCGGAGTTTCCACTACAATTATTGAAGGTCCACACTGTCTTTCATATCTTTAATATTTGTTGGTATCTTCACCATGAATCTCATGTCATTGACTGTGGAGAGATTGATGTTGAAGATGATGAGATGTTCGTGGAGCGGACAGTAGAGGTCAAGGATCATCCGGAGAAGGTGTTTCATGGGTGGACCATTACTTTGGATTGTGTTTTGTAAAGGAATTTTTTCCTAGAGGAGATTACTTGGGAAAGGGATACGCAGATGTGTTACCAGTACCCAGAGCTGTTTTGAGTTTTTCATTGTTGTTTTTTACCTTGTAATGTAATGATTGAACATTATTTGCTATGAGATGATTTGTTTCCATGTTCCATCATGTGTGATGAAGTCCTGACACATAGAAAGGGGATGACATGATTCCTAATTGAGTTTCATTAATTGAGATGTGATTAAACTCATTTGGGTGAGTTAGTGCCTCCCAGAGCAGATAATATCTTAACATGGATGGAGTAATTCCCATATTTATATGTTTAGGATAGTGTGGTTGTTATACTAGTCTAGTGTGTCTTTTGTTCATTTGGGTAGGAATATGTTGGCGAAGGTTTTCTTGGATATGGATATTTTACACCAGGTTTTGAACAACATAGTGTGGTTTATCATTGAAATTTGGTGTGCTTAGTCAGTAGTGAAGTTTCAAACAAAGTGGAAACCTTGAGAGGTATCTCATGGGGTGGTTATTGGGACCCCTCTCTTCCTTATGGGTTGTTTTGACTTCTTGAGGGATATAATAGTTTGAAAGGTATCTGATGTAATGGACCGGACCTCCCTAGTCTATTAATTCGCGAAACTCTGGTGTTTTAGGTGTTCTGGAGGTCATAGTGGCTCTTTTTTAGAGTTTGTAAGTTTTTCTAGTTTTCAAATGGTGATTTGGGATCAGTAGGTGGCATCATTAGGTGGTGTTATTAAGTGGAATTGGTAGATGGCATAGGTGAGTGTAATTTGTTTGTGGCATCGATATGTGGCATCCGTAAGAGGTGTTGGTAAGTGGTGTCGGTGAGTGGAATTGGTGAGTCATAACGGTGACTCACTAATGGTGTGTCACAATAGTGAGTCATCCATTAGTAGGTGTCATCAGTAGCTGGCATTGGTTAGTGGCATCGGTGGTCAATGCCGGTGACTCATCCATCGGTGACTCACATCGATGACTCACCTAAAGGTGAGTCATTTTCTAACCGTTTTTCAAAATTCTAGTTTTTCAATTTTTCCCATTTAATGTTTTAATTGACATAAATTGATTTTAATAGAATATTCTAGCAGTTTTGAATCTGTTTCGAAGGATATATAATTTATCCTTAATTTTCCTAATTCTCCTGAGAGTTTTAATAGTCAAAATGTGTGGTCTTGATCATGATCAATCTTTAATTTCCTTTGAAACTATTTTCCCCATAGATTTTGGATCTATCCTTTCAAAATCTAAGACACATAACTTATTGTGAACTTCCCTTTCTCTTGATACCAAGTTTCCCAAAACCTTTCATCCTTGAGTTTATGGGCATCTGTGTTGCATGCTTGAATCATGTCTTCCTATAGGTTCAACGAACTGCTTGGGCACCCCCTATTTTAGTGCAAGGATGAGTTGTCGATGGTCTATTCTTCCAAATAGGTATCCCTTCATCTCTCTTTCATTTGTTCATTGTACAGGGTGTGTGTATGAATGTTTCTCATGTAAATGAAGTTGAATACAAATTAAATAAATATAATTGAATAATCATTAAACAAATAAAAAAGTTTTGGTGAAAGTGGTGCATGAATCTGTTTAATTGTTTATTGATATTGTGATCTATATGGGCTATATTCCTATTTAAAATCATGGTCGTTGGTGGTATTTGTTTTCACACCTGTTATGTCTTATGAATGTTTATTTTTTATCCTATGTGAACGGTCATATGAATATGAAATTGGTTAACAATGTATATTCAGTTAAGTAAATGGATGCCTCAAAATCAAACTTTCTCAATGAAATCCCTTGAATTATCAAAGTGTAATTAAATAATGAGCGTTTTCTAAACTTGAATACACCTTGCTTTGTTGGTGTGGATTTTTGTTGTGTGTGGCCTTGTTCTATATTTTTTCTTGTCTGGTTGTGTGGATATGGGGTTGATATCATCACTTTTGCTGGGGTGATACAAGGGGCGGAATGGTATCTGAGGCTGAGAGATTGTTTGGTTGTGGAATAAATGTAAAGTGTTTGAGTAACAGGGTTGTTGGTTCAGGTTGTGTTATGTTTATGTTACTAGGTGTGATGGGTGTGGTTTAATTGTACACCAGGGATATCATGTTGGTTGTGATGAGGTGTTTTGTGGGTTTTGTAAATAAGTTGGTTGTTTTCTTATTGATAGGAAGGATGGGGCGGAATGACATTGAAGAATGATGATAGTAGTGGTTAGTATGGGTGTTGAACAGAGTGGAAATATGAAGTGAGTAGTTTTAATGTGGTTCTTTTTACTCTTCATGGTTTATGCTATGTGGATTGTTGTATGCTATGTTGAGCAGTTTCTCAAGTAGGGATCGAATTAATAAATGGTATCCTTAATAAATAAGGATACTTGGATAAATGAGATAGTTTGGGGTATGTTTGATTCATGGCTTGTTGTGAATGGATTTCATGTATCAACTTCTAAAGTGACTATTTTTGGTGATAATAAATGTACTAAAAGGAATCATCATAGATGCATGTATCATAGGATAGTTGATAGTTTGATTTAGAACCCATAGGTTGGGCTTGAGTTTTTGATACTATATATACATACCTGTATTTTACTTGTGATTTATATACACACCCCACCCTAGTTCAGCACTATGTATCGAATACCCCCATTTTCACGGGTTAGGGTTCCTTTCCCAAACATCCTAGTGGGAGAATGGATTTTTTGCCACATGATCTTCCATTCTCCCTCTTCCAGGTGGTGATATCCAATGATTCTTTGGGAAGGTAGTGGTTTGTGAGGCTCAGGTGTGTGTATGAGTGAGTTGTTTTTTCCAAATTGTATTTGGTATTATATGTGTTGTAATTTCCCAAGTTTTTTTGGTATGTGATGTGGTATGTGTTCTAGGTTTCTATAGGCATGACATGGTTGTGAGGCTCAGGTCCGTGTGGGTGAGTTAAGACGTTGTACTTTTGAAAGAGGTGGGAGATCCAGGACATTTTCCATTAGGGTGTGATAGAGGATAATTAGTGGAAAATTAGTGTGGGGTACCCTATATTCTATGTGATCTATATTACTTTACTTTACTTGTATAATTTAGTGAGCATGTCTTCGGTGAGGTGGGGGTGGCTAGTATACCTTGTTAGGTTCTGTTGGTTTCTGCAGTCTTCTCACAGAGGAATTACTATGATTCTCCACTTATGCATGAGAGACTTGGTTTTCTATACTGATTATACTGGTATGATCACCCTACATTAGAAAACAACTTCCAAGTTTCCAAGAGGACTACATGGATTGTGCTGGGCATTATTAGTTTGGACTTTGGGATAGTTGTTGTGTCACAACTTAGCTTTATTATTTTTGTACTTAATTTGGATTTTTATTGTATTTATTGTTTTTTTACTTTAAACATGCTTGTGGGATGAATTTTTTCATCTTTTTTATATACATTTTCTAGAGTTTTTTTGAGTTGATACATCTTATCTCCTGATCCTGGTTACTATAAAAAGGGTAATGCCTCCCACTTTTTGAGAATTAAATACCCTTGGTGTTGGTCGCCACCACGGTTCCTACTAGAGGTGGGACTCGGGTGTCATTATATCTCTTCCCCCATTTCTAGACTATGAGGGTCATCTTTGGAGGTAGGGAATCATGATAGGATAAAATTTTTAAACTTATAAACCTCCATCAATGGTGACAGATCAGTAAGGGAGTATGTAAATCACTTTTTGAAGTTAGTCATCTTCATAAGTTTGGTGGGTTGGGTTTTCTCATTTGGTGTTGGGTTTGATCCATTGAGGATGGTTTGTTTTCTTTAGGACCTTTTCTATGTCAGTTTCAATATTTGTTTTGGATCATTGGTTGTTTTTGTAGGGATTTTTTGTATGATTCCATTTTTGGAATTTTTTGATAGATGGTTTGAATTTTGTTTTATGGCTTGACTTATTTCCTTATTGAATGATTTACACCCTTATGGAGTTTTTTTGTTGTCTTTGGTTGTAGTTTTTTTAAGCCTTATTGTTTGGGTGGACCTACTTTGAGGGTTTTGGTTGCACCTATTCTTATTTTGATCTTTAAGGTTCTCATTTTTAGGCATGATAAATACCGTGGGTTCACAATTACGTATCTAGTGTGTGACCTGCCAGCTGAGTTTGGTATATTATATGGTGTTAGGGGGATCTAGGATTTTTCTCAAGGTTGTCTTTGTGTATAATTGCCTAAGGTGAGATATCATGTCATTCATTTGATGCTTCTTGTGGTTTTTCTTCCCACCTTTGTGTTTGGAGAAGCATATGGTTTGAGAGTGGGTATTTCTCAGGGTTTATCAGTTGTTTGAGGATGCATACATATATTTTTTTCTATAGTACCACCATGTTAAAGGAACTGTAAATGGAGGGAGAACATTTTATAGGAGTTATAAATGGTGGTGAGACCATGTTTGGTCTCACATTCTTCATAGGACTTCTTGTTTGAGGTTCATGTTTCAGTTGTTCTTTGAGATGTTGGTTAATCTTGTGGTTGACCAGTTTGGTCATTTTAAGGATGTTCAGTGCTGGTTTTAAGGTTAAATCATGTTGAGTGCTTCTTTTAGGTGAGTTCCCCATTTGATCTCTCAGTCATTATGATCTCTTCTTTTCAACTGTGGGATTTCTGGGTGAACAAAATGGCATGGTGGGGAGTTTGTGAAACCCCTATGTCATGTTGTTTATTTCATGTTATTTTATCCGGTCTTGAGTGGTTTTTATTTTTTCCATGTTTTGGACCACAAATTCATGTTTTTTAGGGTTCTAAAAAGTATTCTGGTTAGACAACATTATTATTCTATACCACGTGATGCTCACATGGGTGGTATTTTTATTTTTAAATAGTTATTTAGCACAGATTCGGCAGAGATTGACCAACCATGTGAGCTTCCCATAAGTATTTCAATACCTTGAGTATATTAAGGGTGAGTCATTTAGTTTTGAAAAATGATTTAAAACCCTAGTGTAGTTGTGAGATGGGTTTCTTTGGAATTTTAGTAACTGGCATATAGTTTCTTCATGGTTTGGAAAACCTTGCAGCCAATCCACAAGACATGTCCAGCTGTTTAATTTTTTGGTTTTCCCAAGATACCCCTCTTTGATTCTAAGGCATTTTCACCCACCACCAAATTTCTCACCTCCTATATCATATCATCCTTGTGATCTTAAATATGAGATTCAACCTCCCCCATCATGGATTCTTACCCTCCCTTTGATGGTTTCTAAGATGTTTCAGGTGATTTATTTCCCTCATTTCATCTTCTTTACTTCCCCCACTCTTTTCTCTTAGTTTGGTTACCCCCATGAACCATAGAAATCTAGGGGATTTATATTAGGGTCCATGGTGTATCTAATGCTTTGTTTTTTGTTTTCTAGGGTTATTATATTCTCTTTCTACTCATGTGTGTGTGGTTTCCAATGAATGTGACATGTTCTGAAGGGTTTTGGATTGATTATCATCCCTCTAAGGTAGGTGTTTCTATGAAATTGAATCATTTTGTAATTAATGATTTTATTTTGATTTATAAATTCATTTTTCAAAAGTATTAATATATTTTATATATTTTAAGTGATTTGAAACCATTACATGGTGTTTTGAGCTTGGCATAATTTATTTTCATGAAAACTCTATGCATTCAAATATAATGTTTAAAGGTGATAAGTATTTTTTGAAATGTTGTATTTATTTTTGAAATGGATCTCATGATTGGTAATGGTTTTTTACATATTTTGTATTTTCATGGAGTGAAAAAAAATTTAAAAGTGTATTTTGTTTTAAAGGGAGGTGTTGACCACAATGTTTTTTATAAATGGGTTATTTAATGGATTTTAATTGGTGGTTTGAAATGTGTATCTTATTTACCTCTTATGTAAAATGCCATGGTGGATCCTTTAAAATGATCTGATGGAGATAGATGGACTTTTCGTTTTTTTTTTGAATGTTCAAAGAGGAAGATCTTAGTTGAAGGGAAGATTTGAAATTTTTTGAATGTGTGGTTTATTTCCATCATTTTTCAAATAGTGTTTAGAATGGTGTTTTCTGAAAGGTGATATTGCTTGGTATACTGAGTTGTGTTTTGCCGATAATGGATCGATTGATACTTTATTTTTAAAATGGTGGTAATGAAATACACCCCTTTAATGCCCCGTTCTTTTTTAACCGTTGGGTTGGAATGTGGTGGTTTATTCCATGGGTGCATGTTGTATTTTTTTTGGGAAATTCATTATTTTTTTAGGGGCGAGGGTATATTTGGTTAAGCCTTATTGGTCTGACATACCTTTTTTATTTTTTTACTCACTTCAATTTTGGTCATGGTAACCTAGTAGGAAAGTGATAGTCTCTACTTATGCTACACTAGGGGGCCACACACTACTAGTGCCCCTCTAGCATGAAATATGGCTAGAAGGGGGTGTGTCACTTCAATAAGGATGATACATGATAGTCAGATAGGATAATTTGGGATGAAACATATTCCATCATGTTGGTCTATTGAGAAAGGTTTAGGATGTCCCACTATAGGACCTAGTGTATATCTCATGGAACATTTGATTTCTTAGTTGGTTAGTGACTGAAGATAGTTTTATTTAGTTATTGTTTGTATTATTTCCTCTACTTTCAATATTTTGGAACCTTCCCTTATGTATACAAGATATATGTCTTTTGATATATGGTTAATTATTTTTTTTCTTGACCCGTGTGGGTGTGTTAGGTTGTTTCCTTTAGAAATTGAGTTTTAAATGATATTGGGAAACCTATTTTAAATTTTAAGACTCTTGTGTGATTTCTTGATATAAATTTTAAAATGGATGATATGATATAGATTCAACCATTTTGATGTTTTAAAGTGGCCATTTTCATTTAAAAAAACAAATGAGTTGTTTTTTGTAAATGATAATTGACTATGTTTTTTTATAAATGTCTTAGAATGGTAAATTTTTTTCAGAAACAAATTCTTCAGTTTTGGAAAATAAAAGGAAATTTTTGAAAGATGATTGTAGAATTGTTTTCATTTCTATAAAATACATGTGAAAATATTAATTTGTAGAATTGTTTTTCAAACTTTAATTGATGAATTTAATTATGAAACATGTTTTATAGATTCTCTAGGTTGGGGTGACCAACTATAATATTTATATCACTTCTTCAAATTTTAGGTTCCAGGTTCTCAGTTTGATTTGGTTTTTATCATCAAGGCCAATATAGGGTGACTTAGAAGGTGGTGAGAAACTAGAGGCTTCTTATAGATGGTTTAGTCTGAGGTAAAGTTGGTTTGATATTTCTTTCTTTTTTGTTAGTTTTTATTCTACTCTACTTGTTTTTATATTTATATATATGGATTATGATTATGTATGCAAATTTTTTCAATCATGGTAGATGGTTATGATATTTTTGGTTCATTTATTTATTTTGGATTCCATATTTATTTTTTCAATATTTTTTTTCAATATTTTGGGTGAAATAATTCCCAAAGGGATTCCTATGATTCCTAGGAACTAGTTTTCAACCTTTGGGTATCATGAATTCCATATTATCCTTATAGTGAATCAGGTTTTGTGGTGGGTCATGTTGAAACTTGTACTGATTCATTACATCTTATCTTCTTGTAAAAGTATAATGTTATCTCTTAAATTCATCTTATTTGCAAGTATATAAGTTCACTTCCTAAAAATGTTCTTCTTATTTGAGAACCTGATTAGGTTTTATTCTAGGTGGCCTTCATATTTCCCATTTCCTATTTTCAAGAGGAATTTTAGGAATTTCTTTTTACAATGTGAGTTTTAAGAAAATTTAGATTTAAATATTAAAAATGTTTTTCATTTCATGATCATATGTTTTATCTTCCCTCTACATGTCCTCTAGATAATTACTGTACCATTTTAATGTTTCTTTTACTGGGGTTTATTTTGAAAATTATGATGTTCAAATTCCACTTCCACCCATTAAACATGATATTAAAAATGATTTAAATTCTACACTTCATAACTGCTTGCTTACTGAGATCAATATAAAATTGCTAGGATGGAATTTCTTTAAGGGGGTAGAATATAACACCTCAAGATTTTAGAATTTATTTTATTTAGATAATACTATTTTCATAGCTTATGTTTCACCCAAAAAACAAACTAAAACCAAAAATGTTATGTTTAATTGAAATAAAATATTATAATCCAAGATAAATATTAATACATTATGAGGCTAAACATAAACCAGTAAGAAAAAAATTGATATAAATTCAAAAATATATAAAAAATACACAAGAATGTAATATTTATGTATAATATTTTGTAATTTTGATCTAAATATATTCAAAATATCATCAGTTAATTATAAAATATTAGGCAATTATTTGGTTAAAAGGAAAAAGGATTTATTTAAAACTAAATTTTATTTGTATGTTTTATATGGTATTATTTAAAATATTTATTTACAAATTATAGAATTTTAATTAAAAATGAAATTAATTTTTAAATTAATCATGAAAAAAATTATCTTATGTTAAATTTTTTATACTTTTCTGAAAAGATTGATTTTTCAATGAATAGTGAAACATACTATTATTTTAAAATATAATTTATTTTAAAGTATTTATAAAGTAAAATTATATTTTAGATTAGTATTAAAATTTCATTAGTTAATTTTTAATTAAATTAATACAATCATGGTTTTTGAAATGAAATTTATACCTTAATTTAGTACAAAAACATTTTATACTTAAAAATGTCATTTTTCTGAAAAATTGTTTTTCATTGTGTTTTATCAATTTAATTTTAAATTAAATTATACCAATTATTTGTTTTTAATTTTTAAAAATGTAATCAATATTTGTAATCATTTGGTCCAATTTTTTTAAATATTACCCATTTATTTTTGTTCTATATAAACAGTAACCTTATTAAATTTTGTTACCATAATAAATGATAAATCAAGTAATTGAGGTTAAAAATAAAATTATAAGTACTAAATAATGACTCTAAAAGATGAATTAATTTTATTTTATGATTATACCTCATCCATAATCATTCATATATGGAATATATGGACTTTTAATTCCATTTGGATGTGATATTAAACATTATAATATTTTATATAAAGAAAAGTAAAAAATGACGCACTCTTGGTTTTAATTGCTATAATATTTTTAACATGGGGATACTAGAGGATATTTTTTGCCATAAATATTAATTTTAAATATAAATAATTAATATTAATCAAGGTAATTTATTTTTAAGTTTTAGTGAATAAATAATTACATTAAATTCTTAAACAACGCGGACGCAGTAAGTATTCTACTAATGGAAAAATTAAATAAATGATATTAAATTTATTAAAAGTGATATAATTTGAAAGAATTAAAAGTAACCATGAATTTTATATATATATATAAATTACATATTATAATTTTTTTTATTCATTTTATTTATATTCATTAATTTAATTGATGTTATTAAAGCCATAGTAAATGAATAGTTCTAAAATTGACATTAATGATATTTATTTTTTAAATTATTTCAATTTCATAAAAATATTAGATTAAGCCAAATAAATTATATATGGGTAATTTACTCAACCATTATCCATTTATAGGTTTTTTTATTTTAAAATAAAATTATTAACCCTTAAAGATTTATAAACTTTAATATTACGGCAATTGTCAAAACGGTTATTGAAGGGTAAAAACAAAATTATATGGGTAAAAATATGATCTAAACATTTCAAAAAATATATTTTATCAGAGTATTTAGACTAATAATTATATTATATTATAATATTATCAATATTTATCATTTTTTACATCAAAATTAATTTATATTAAATTAATATTCTAATAAATTCTGAGAGTGCCCCTCCCCTCTCTTTTAAAAGGGGACAACTTATTCTCATTATTTAACACATGGATGCATTTTTTCATCCAATAACTACATAAATCTCTTACTATAATCCCTATCCATCTTATAGATGCATAATTTTAGGTATAATTCCAATCATTGAGTTCTTAAGATATTAAGAAATGAGACTTTCCAAAGAAGTGGTATAGTTTTTAATCACATGTTTTAGGTTTATTTCTTCTTCCACCTACATAAAATATACTTAAACCATGATAAAATAATAAAACAAGTATCATATATATACTGAGGTTTTATTATCTTAATTTATTAACATATATCCATCTCCAATTCCCATCAATTGGGAATGGAATTCGTTGTTCATGTGTAGAGCGAACTACCGCCTCATAGACAGATATTATTTTTTTCCATCACCAACTCTAAATGATGGTTATAACGATAAAATTATTTTTTATATATCATATTAATGAAATATTTATCATTCATAAAATATCTTATATCAATTAATTTTGTACCTTTCCATTCACTAAAAAATGATTGTTTCGTTTGTGCGTACATGTGGACTATCACCTCCATGAAGTGATGTGATTCATTTTAAATCACCACGTCACATGAATTATGAATATATTTATATTTTTATAATTAAAGAAATTATATGATACCTATGATATTATTATCATTTTAAAGATAAAATAATACTTACCTTTTTTTATAATGATCGTTGAAAAATGTGAATGTTACTCATGTGTATATACAACATATCATCTCCATAATTGTAACTTGGTTCATTTTTCATAACCATATTTCATGATTGGTTTTAAAATTATAATTGATTTATAAAAATGATAATTATTTCATTATAATTATTTTGGATAGTGTAACGCCCCGAGCTTCCATGGTACGCTTCTCTTTGAATAATACAGTAGCGTGTGTTGTGTGCAACTTCGAGTTCTAACACACACCACGACCAATCAATGTAGCCATTATGAATAGTAATACCTAATTTTTAAAATTTTAGAAATTTTATCTCTCAAAATGGACTTCATTTTTGGATTTGGAGTATCTAATTTAGCCTAATGTGAAATTTTGGTACTTTTTGGATAACTTTATTATTTTGATAATAGTGAAAATTACTAAATTTTAATTAAAAACAACTTTTTTAATCAAAATAATTAATAGTGATAAATTATGAATTTGAGTGGTTTAAAGTATAATTAGAATATATTTTTACCATTTTATCCAATGGTGTTCATTATAATTAATTTCACTTTGAAATTGCATATAAACAATTGCCAATCTTTTGATATTTATTGTTTCTTAAAAACACACTATTTGTTGTGAAAGTGAGAATTAATTATAAAATTAATTAATGAAAATTATATGTTTGGAATTTTGTAAAATAGACATCATTTTTGAATTTGGAATATCAATTATAGCTTAGGGTGAAATTTTGGCATTGTTCTGAAAAACTTCAATTTTTTATGAATAGTGAAACTACTAAGTGGTAGTTAAGAAACTGAATTTTTCATAAAACCTAATTTTACCGCTTCTGTGATTGGAATTTCAAAAATACGAGAGACACGGTTAATATCAAGGAGTAAAATGTGGTTCAATGAGATCAAAATAATTTTTGGTAAATAGTAACTTTTTACTTTTATTTACCACGATTAAAAGTAAATAGGGTAATTAAGGGTAAAAATGATATTAATATTACCCTAACACATGTCTTAATTCTATTTTACAAGTGTATCTCGACCAAAAAAAACCTTAGGAATAAAATATTACCATTTAGGTCCACTTGGATTAGATTAGGACATTTATTATTATTTAATTCAAAGAAGATTTAAAAGAGTTAAAATCAAAGATTATTTACTAAAACATTTTTAATATAGGGTTATAAATAAGATAAATTCAATTGTAAATATTCATTACAAATCTAAAACGATTACCTACATAATGATATTTTATTTATAATTTTTAAGCATTATAAAAATTTATTTTTTTGTGACACAATGATGATGCAGTAATTACCTCATTAATGAAAAATTGGAACAATTAATATTATAAATACCCAAATAAATGTAATTTGAGACATTTTATAAATACCAATAATTTTATTGGATAATATGACATGTTAGGATTGATTTAATTAACTTTTTTCGAAGTAATCATTCTATTATGAGTTTTACAAAAATCAATTATTGAATATTGTCAAAATTGATATAAAAGAGTTTCTAAAACAAATATTATATTATTAATTGATATTAAATTTCATAAAAATATAAGGTTAAACCAGGAGACTTATATCATGATATTTGTATCATTAATGGACCACTTTGGGGTCTTCTAGATGTATATAGTAAGTTTATTAACCATATAATATAAACATACAAATAGACATTGTAAAAGTGAAACTAATTAACTAAGAATTAATACTTAATGATAAGGTTAATATAATGACCCAAACCTATCTAAATTATATTGGTTTAGTGGTTTTCAACCCATACCCACCATAGACTTTAAATAATCTACTTTGGAGCCATTATAAACCGAATATGAATTTATTATAAAATAATATTTCTAGCTTTTCCAAAGGTGCCTCTCACCCCTCTTATAAAAAGGCACTCTCCCTTATCATTAACTCACACCTTCAAAGCCTTTTGGTTCGGCCACACTCTGCAAAAATACTCTCTCAACTTCCCTCACTTCATCCTAGAGGCCTTCCTTTAGTCAAAAAGCCACTTTAAGGATCCCTTTTGATCAAATCAAAAGGAAGAACCCGAAGAAGAGGTAATGATTTCAACACCCTTTTACAAGTTCATTTCTTCTTCCACTTCTTCTTTATTTGTTATTACCATTCTAAAATAATGAATCCAGTATCTCCTATATACTGTAATATTATTACAAATATGGTAAAACCATATTCAGTATTCTATCCATCCTTTGAATGACATGTCACCATATATGCGTACGTACGGCTTACCGTCTCCACGTCGTGGTATAATTGTTATTCATTATATTATTATTTGGATGGGTATAATAATGATTTGTAATTCATGTAAATAAAAAATATAACATGATAATGATTCTGTATATACAATATACCATCCAATTATATATTATTTTAATATCAAAAGAATTATATTTACGCTCGTGTGTACATACGGATTACCGTCTCCATGACGCGATGAGATTCATTTCCAAGTTCACCATTCATCGACGATTATAAAAATATATATTACTAATAAGTATGTAATATATATGACATAATAATTCTACTGGAGATATATATATATATATATATATAAGGATTTATGTACATACATATATCTTATTCATTTACTTCCGTTCAATACTATATGAAAACAGAAACAGCGTTTATGCGTACGTACGGACTACCGTCTCCATAAACGGTGTTTTCCATTTCATATATATGTCTATTATACATATTTATATTCTAAATATATATTATATATTTATCATGTTTTATATTCTGGAATTATTTAAATCATGATCTAAGTGATACAACCAAGTGTGACAAGTTAAAACACATACGATAAAGAAAGTGATTATTACCCAAAATGTTAACATAACATGGAAATTATTATTAAATGGGTAGTATAAAGTCATAAATGAATCATTTATGATATCATAAATATTAATATAGTTCTGTTATAATTTAATAACATACTACGATCTTCGTACAGAAGGTTAAACATACCCTCGACTAAAGGAAAGTGCAAGGTAAGGGGTTTTACTCTCACTCCTTATTCCCATGAGATTCATGTCATATTGCCACTATTACCTTTTGTGTGGTGTATTTACTTACCATAATTTTATTATTTATGTAATAAACTTTAATTTAGGTGTATTTACATATTCATTTTATGATACCTCTTTCACGAGGTGTATGTTTTGTATGATACCAAATTGGTAAGGGTTATTTTCACAATCTCTTTATTATCTGAGGTTGTTGTTTTTGCGTTAGTATCTACTGGGACATAATTATTATCCATGTACTTGTTTTAAGAAAGAGTTTTCTAAGGAATTATTTTAATGGACTTTTTACTAAAATAACATTTCAAATGTTTTAAATATTTATTCTTCTAAATCATTCTCATTATTTTTCATGTCTTCAAAATGGTTTTTAAGGATTTATTTATATGGACAAGAATGTCTTTTTAAAATGTTAATTCATTTAAAAAGTTTCAAAGTGGTATGGGACACTTTGATTCAAAAATTTCTTCAAATGAATTCTTTACTAAATTGTGTGACTTTTAAATGTTTTCATGAAAAAGGGGTATTTCTTTCAAAGAGTTTTACAAATAAATCTCTTCTATGTAAAAATCCTTTAATGGATTTTAAACTTGTTTTGAAGTTGATTTATCATGATACAAATCTTCCATATTGTGTTGAAGGTTTTGTGATATATTTGACTGTGGATGTGTTATTTTTAAACCATTCATGGTTTATGGGTAAAGTATTGACATTTCTCATGCTAGTTTTAATAAAAAATGTTATGTTATATTTCATCCACTTCTTAAGATGAATGTGTTGGACTAGTATGTTCCGGGTTGGGAACCGGTAAAAGTAAGCCCTCCGGTTTGCTGTCCGGTTATTAGAGGCACTCCGAGTTGGTATCCAGTTATTAGAGGCACTCCGGGTTCGTGTCCGGTTATTAGAGGCACTCCGGGTTGGTGTCCGGTTATTAGAGGCACTTCGGGTTGGTTTCAGGTTATTATATGCTCTCCGGGTTGGGTTCCATTTATAGTTAGCCCCTAGGCCTTGGCACGAGGCCTTGATAAAGAAATTAAAGTTTAGAATTATTCATTCCATCATTATGAATGTGGTTAGTGATATTGCATTTGATTATTCGATTAGTAGAATATCCATGTGAATAAGTAAATGGAATTATTTCATTTTATTTCTGCCATATTATGCTGAAGTTCAAGTTTAAAAGGATTTTGTTTAAGTTTTATACATTGCCTTAAATGTTTATGATTATTTTTGAAAGTTTCTGTTGTGTTGCTTACCCTTACTGAGCATTTGAGCTCACCCCTTTCTATGTTTTATTTTTCCCAGGATTCCAAGAAGTGTAATGTGATTGATATGCAGGGTTAAGACAAGGGTATAATGTAATTCAAAAATAATTATTTATGTTGTTTTGTATGTTATGATGTGTAATGTAATATTCATGTATGTAATCTATTTTCCAAGACTACTAAACTGATCGGTTCATTGGGACTTGGTTCCTTGTAATCATGCCAATGTATTAAAATAATGCACCGACTTTGGGTCACTAGGGTCGGGGTGTTATAGATAGGATTTAATAATGACCACTTAGACTATAATCATCTTACAAAATTTATTTTGGACTTATGAACCGAATATCGGCAAAACATTGATGTGAACTTAAATGATTAAGTAATTGTCATAACATTGTAATAAGTGATATAAAATGAATAATGATCTTGAAAAAGGTTCTATTATGAGTAAATAATTGATATAAGTTTATTATTCATGAAGATAAAGAACATATGTGATGATTTGGACTCAAGGTAAGAAACATTATTTTTTAAAAATCATTTTTTAATGTTTCCTTTATGTTTTGTAGTTTCTTGAAACTTGTGTTCTAGTTTTAAGAATCACTACTTCGAGGTGGTTTACATTGGATTTATTCATGGATCAGAAAAACCCAATAGTTCTTTATCCAAAAGTTACCTGCTTTCCAAAGGTAGGTGGTCATTATGTTTGAACCTTACGATACATTAGAACGTGAATTGGTCAAGAGGATGGGAGGTCCGACTCATCACACCCTTTTGGGGGGAATTATTGTCTACTCTGGGACTCCCTTTATAAATTTAAGATATTTTCATGAATCTTTATTAATTCAATAAGTATAACATATGTTTTCCATGGAATTTGCAATCACTTATTAACATGTTTGATATTTAGAATCATCTGTTTGTATTCGAGGTTCTTCATTAATGGAGATATCAGTATGTATTCGAGGTTCTCCATTAATGGTATCATCTCATATACTATTTAAATATTCTTTTAATCATTATTATGATGATACTGGTTTTTAATCCACTCAGTGGGGAACTGTAGAATTTATTGTCATCCAGGGAGATTAAAGTTTGTTTTTATATTGGGATTGTACCCATAAAATGGGCTACCTATGTATCCTTGTGAAAGAAATCAAAACCCTCGTAGTTTGGTGCCATTTAATGGGACACATCATACCTTTTAAGATCATGTGATAAGGACGTAACCGTACAGTTTATTGTCATGTGGTAAGGACATCTATGAGAAAGGTACTTAGTTAAATTTTGGTGTGGTACTTATTTCGAAGAAGCCCAAGGAACATGAAAAGAATATGGGTTTCCAAGTAATATTAGAGCCTGTGGGGAATATCTCCCAAGTAGAACAAGATTAGTTTGATGTGTGTTGGGTTTAAACCTCAAGGAGGATTCCTACATATCCCTTGTCAATGGGAATCAAATCCCATGTAGTTCGATAAGTCTCATAAGACAGTGTATTCCTTTGAGAAAAATGAGTTTGGGATTACTTATTGAAAAGGATTACTTGGTGATTTAGGGGTTTAATTTAGGTCTTACTTGTAAGGAAGATTCCAAGATTAAGGGAATTAGGGTTGGATTTTTGAAGATGATATCCAAGGAGCTTGATCCCTGAGAAAGGCTTCCTACATATCCTGATTTGAATAGAAATCAGAGTTATCATAGTTCAATTAGTTGTAAAAATGTTGTGATCATGATAAATCTCTAAAACCACGTGAGTCATGCTTGGTTTGAGAAACAAGAGGATGTCAAGGATTCAACAAAGGAACTCACAGTTTTCATCCTTCACTGGTGGAAGAGGGTGTGCCTACGGCGGCGATAGTGGATGAGGGTGAGGTGATCCGGGAAGAGGGTGAGGTGATGCGCCCTCACTCTATTCCCTTTATGGGGTCAAGGTGAAGGATGTATAGAGGATCCGGATTTAAACCTCCTACTTGAAGGGTTAAGGGATTAAACCAGGATGGCTACCCTATTATTGATCCTGGTAGGAGAGGGAGACGTTTCCATTTCTTGAATAGAAAAGAAATTGTGAACCTTACCTTCCCTAATAGAGACTTGGGGTTCTGGATCATAGAGACGAAAAGGGAAGGACACAACCCAAACCCTAATCCTCCAAAACAGGATCTTCCCAACACTATTCCTAGGAGAAATGTCCATGTGACAATGAATATAAAAACCCACAGACACTCCCTGAATCCTAACCCCATTGTGAAAAAAATGTGGTAAACCTCTAACTATGGGTATATAAACCCAAATAGGATACACGCTGATGTTCCTTTACCTATGTTTTGATATGTCAGGAGGTTTTGGTGGAGGCTTCATCTTAGAACCTTTCAGATAAGAGAACCATGTAAGAAGATACCCTACCATTAGTATCTTTAAAGAGGGTACCTAATATAATATGTAGGCCTTATACACAACTCTTCCACATAGGGACCCCATGTAGGTATGCCACATAGATACCCCCCATAAGTATTCCACATAGTTGTACCGCGCAGGTGTGGTGTGTAGGCCTTTATGATGACTAAAAAGTTCCTCACATAAGATAACCAAGCGTAACTGAGCTTCAAATTTTGAAAGACATTCAAACCATGTTTATCCCATATAATTATATATCCTCTCGTGTTTTTAGAGAGATACTTGAGACAATTGGAGGGATCTAGGTGAAAGAGATACACAATGGGAGCATCAAGAAGTCCTTCGAATTTTTTAGTCCTTGAAATGGGGAGCCCAAGGGTTCATATTTATAGGCATGGAGGGGTTGGTCGAAGGGAATTTTTCTACACAGTTCATCTGCATAGGTCCTTCACATAGGTCTGCTGCATGAAGGTACAGAAATTATGTGGTCGCACAGGTATGTCATGCAGGTCCTCTACACAGGTCTTTTGAGACTTTGAATTCATTTTAATTATTAGAACCTTTTATTGGGATTTTAAAACATCCAGCTCTATATTAATATAATTTTCTAATCTTAATTAGTTTCAACAAAATACCCCACCCCTCATGATTGGATCCTATTAGAAATAGGGTTGAGTCCTGAGGTAAAATTGTGGGGAAAATACTCTAGATTAATTGCTAAACCACACAGGTTTGTCATGGAGCTACTTCATATAGGTATTCCACATAGCTTTTTCACATAGGAATGTCATGGAGATCTATGGATAGCTATAAATAGGTTTGACCCTTTGAGATTTTCTTCATCTGTGCTTCCAAATTTTCTGGCTCTCATTGTGTAGCTCTTTCATCTATGCTCAACGCATTGTGATCTCGCGTAGTCTCCTTGAAATTTTCTCTAGGTGAAACTACTTTAGTGATGGAGCTATGTGGAAGGATGTTTTCGAAGGAGTTTCACTAGGACCCTTGTTGAAGGACCTACATGAAGAGTTCCCTTTTCCAAATTTTCAATTACCTTTATATTGAAATTTGATTTTTCTTTTAGTTAAAATTCCAACATAATAAGGGGAGTTTGGTAATTTTACAAGAAAAATGTCTCATTTGATAACTTCTAATGAAGAATCTAATGATTGTTAAAATGAGTTGAAGAAGATCATTGGACCAAATTATTATGACTTTGTTGAAAGTACTCTTCCTAGACTATGGAATGGTTTAATTCTGTATCAATGTGAATACCCACAATCTCCTTACCTACCCCTGTACGGAAATGGGATTTTATAAGATTCCCACATTCCATCTATTAAGAAATACTTCTTTATGAATTGGTTTATTCAATATTCCAATTGTCATTGCATGAATATTACTGTGAGGGGTATGCTAGTTCATGAGGGAATAATCCCTATTGGTTGCATCCTGCATCAAAGTGGTTGTACTCAGGATATGAAAGATCATGTTGTAGATCCATGTCCACATTTATATGTTTCAATATTTTGGAATTATAAAAAATATCAGTCTAATTGTTGGAAGAAAGGCTGGGATCTTCATTCTGGAGGAGGTGTGAAACATGAATGGATGTGGTCATTTTGGGTGTCCCGGAATTGTGTAGAATTTAGGAAAGAGCTATCAGATGTTTATATTTATAAAGCTTCCTAGATGAGACAAACATATGTTTATAAAAATTATTTCATTCTTCAATTGATGAGCTGATGGAGTCTGAAAATGAATTATTTCCATTTGATGCATGGTGAAGTTGGCATTAGTTTGTGGGATATCTACCAAATAGATGTGGTTTGCATTCCCTAGGAAATGTATGGTGAGTTTGTTCCGTCGGCTACAACATGGGGTGATTTTACCAGAACAATTATATTTTCTCATGAACTATTCAAAATAAAAAATAAATTACCAAAAGACATGAAAGATATTCATTCCAGAGTGTGGATGGAATCCTTTTTAGAACTAAAAACAGAGAAAGGTCCCACATGTGGACGTCCTGCTATTTTTCCTTCTACAGATAACTAGGGTAGTTCAGGCACATATTGTATTACATGGGAGAGAGATGGCTATAAGAACTAGGGAAACAAAGTCAAATTTTATATTAATGCAAAGATATGATTATCCGCCTTTCTTTCCATGTGGCTAATAATTTACTTGGTTCTAGTTCGTGAGTCCAGAGGTGATGTAAGACCGGGTAATTTTTTCATTGAGGCTAAATTGGTAGAAGGGAAGTATATTGGTTTAGAAACTCTTATATTGGTTATAATTTACAATTCCCTACTGAATTTATATAATGGAAATTCTACATTTATAATTGTAGGGTCATTCATAGTGTTGTGGGGATAGATTGCGGCATACTTTCCTTCATACTAAGTGTTGAATTCAGTTAGAGTCCCCAATGGTCGATTCACTCCATTTTTACAGATATTTTATGGTATTTAGCCTTTGAACTTGAGACCTGATTTAGTGCTAAAGGCATTGAATATCTCAGGAGAATTCAGAAAGTATCCATTTTGTAACCCACCAAATATGACATTTATTGATGATGGTAAAGAAGCAAATTCTGAGATGACAACTTATATGATATCATTTAGGGATTGTGCATTATCGACCAGGATTGATGGTTAAATTATCAGAAAGGCTTGCATCCCCTATAGGTTTTCTCTTTAGTTCATATGTCTTCAACATTCAAACACTTTTCGACCATCATTTGTTAGACATGAGAAACAACAAATGGTAGCGAGATAATTTTGTATTCTAATGGCTTTAGAAACATAAAAATTGTCTATAATGATTCCTCCATCAGAAGAATCAATCGGATTGGAAGCTGGATATGCCAAATCATGGGATTCTTTATATTCTCAAGGGGATTTGAAAAAAAGGAATATATTGAGTTGTAGCTAAAATGACTATTGTTCATGGAAATCATGGTAAGAAGTCTAAGTCCAGAGATGATACAAAAGTTTTAGAGGTTTTGGATCCTTCAAAACACCTTCGTAGGAGGTATACCAGGAAGACTAGGGCTAGAGAAGCAATACCTCTGATGCCAATGAAATCCAAGTACCACCATCATAAATAGATTCATATTCAATATGTTGAACTTTCTGGAGAAGAAGGGAGGCCTGAAGAGGATCACCAGTTAGAAGGTGTTGAATCTCTTTTACAACCAATTGTATCCAGATCGAGTTTTGTGTGACCATAATACATTAACCATTGGGAGAGAATGACCTATGAACTTAGGGATTAATGGGAATTACTCCAACATGGAATTCGAATATCAGATGTGGGTGACATTAAGGAACCTTATGATTGTAATCTTGATAATAAACTGGCTGAAGTATAGTAGTATATTATAGAGATGGTGGCTTTTATATATGAAACTGATGAACAAATACCACCCTCTAAATGAGTATCACATATGATAGACATATGAATGCATGAAGGGGTAATTATTGACCCTAAGGAGGAGTGGGATATTTATGTTAATACTGAGAGCATATTTTCATTTTCGTTTGTCTAAATTTTATATTACCATTCATTTTCATTAATCTTAATTAAATGCATTTTTGTAGCTTAAATGCACAGAAGGAAATTTTGGACCAGTTCTTGGATCACCAAGGTATGGTCCTGCAGGTTCTCCCATCAACACATTGAATGATCCTACCAGGTCTCTAAAACATTCTCTAGGAGGGAGAATCATGACTCGGGTAATGGTGATAGATAATCCTCATCCATTACCTCAAGTTTCTCCTTCTAAGAAGAGTGTTTAGATTTCTCCTCAAGCTTATGAAAATAAAAGCCAGAGAAAAATGATATTTTTTCAAAGTGTTCTCCAAATGAGTAAGTATTTATATTGTCCTCAGGGAATTATAATTTTATCAATACACTCTGGTAATCAAATTTATCCTCTTGCAGGATCTGTATCTCTCTCCTCTATCAAGGGACTAAGAGATGATTCTTCAAGATCAACGAAGGAAACCCCAAAAGAAACCCATGTTCATGTTGATGGTTCTGCTACCTTAGGAGATAAAACATCAAAAGATTCAGCTGTACCTGCTCCTAGATCTATTGAGAGAGAGAAAATTTATTGTAAGACCAAGTACATTTCTCTTGAATATTAAATTATTCGTTAATATTCTTCTTTTCAACATATCTCAGATTAGTTTCCTTTGCCAATGGATCCCATAATAATCAATACTGATATTCTTATTGCTTCATGAGGAAGGAATGAAGATCCAAAGAAATATAAGGAAAATACAAATGTTGAACCAAAACTCATAAGATCTAATGATGAGATAACAATTAAAGAACCAAAGGAATATAATTTCAGTGAAGCCTATTTGGGAATCAACCAATATTATTTAGATACCTTGAATGGTGAGGATTATACAACATTCCTATCTAAATACACTAAAATGATGGAATCCCTTAATCCAAATATTTATATTATAGGTTCCACCAGGGTGTTTTAGGATTTTATGAGGAATTTCAAAGACGTAAGTCCTTATTATTGAATTTTTTATACATAATTGTTCTTATTTTACTTGATACAGCACATCAAAATTCACCAAATGCAGCTTTCTCTCCAAAAAATGGTGGAAATGATCTTTAGGAGTGGGTAATTCCACTCTCTCATTCTTCTACTAAATTAGGATAAATACCTACTAAGGACCCCTCATTTAGAGATTTTCTAGAGCCTTCAACTATGAAAACTGGGAAAACTCATGAGAATTCCCCTTCTCAAGGAACATCTATTCAAATTACAGAATCTGAGAATACCAGGGATGAATCCAATCAAGTGGTTGACTTATTATTGGGTAAATGTTATTGGCTATATGAACCATACTCTGTTTCTATCATTTTATTGAAAATGAAAATGATCTTGATTTATCATTTAGGGATATCATCTCCCATAATTAGATTGGAAGGTGAAGTCTCTGCATTGGATTAGGCATCAACAGAAGTTAAAGCTTCTACTATTCTGAGAGAAGAAGAACAAGGAAACCCTTAAGTGATCCATTTCCAGAGTACATTTTACCCCATGGTAGTGACTCAGATTCAGACTTAGATGTGCAATATTTTCTTCGCATGGCACGTAATAAGACATAGAGACAAATATGGAGCATAATTGCTGATAAGCCTCTGGATGAGCTACTGTCCCATTTTTTCAAACTCCCAGCATTATTCTACATATTGGGATTTGAGGGATTTAATTATCGACCAGTATATAATGCAATGAAAGGGACAATTTTTTATGGTAGAAGGAACATAAGCTGCAACAAGATTTTAAAAATTCCAAATGGCTTGTTAATATTGAGAGCTTTCAAGCTGAAGTAGCTAATGCACAGGAATGTCATAACAATAACTCGATTGAAATCATCCATAAAATTAAATAAGCCACAAAAGAATTGTTATATCTTCAACAACAACAAGATGTTGTTCATAAAAAACTAGAACAATTTAACCAAACACTGGGAGAAACCCAATTGTAGGGTATAACCTCCATTTCAACTGCTAAGGAAGTAGTTCGTCAAGCCGAGGAGGCCGGAGTTTCTCAACTGTCTCAACCTCAACAGGGGGTTGTTAGGGCCAATGAGGTCATTCAACAAATAAAGAGTAATATTGAGAGTTTATATTAAAACATGTTAGAGAGGCTCTATTTTGTGGATGTCCCTCTAATTTCATATAAATGAATTAAATTTTGTTTTCAATAATATATGTCTCCATTATTGATTTTTTTATTGCAATATTAAAGCTACTTATGATGATAATTTTTTAAAAAAACATAAAACCTTCATGTCAGATAATTTTGATTACAATGACAAGAATGGGGGTGCTTTGAATTTTCTTATTATGTCGATGGGCCTAATGAGAAAAGTTTTATTTTTTACGAGGGTTATATGAAAAACCCCCAAAACGTTGTATCTTTTGAATTTATATTGTTCAATATTACCTAAATCAAACAAAATGTATGTTTAGTGAGCTGGGACTCGACTTTTTTTTAGATTTCCCTTTACAAGTTCCCAATCTAGTGAGTACCTTATCTCTTATTACTGGTAGTTTTGTCACGAACCAACCCGGTCGACCCTGAACCGGTCCGTGATATGGCCTGGGAGGCGCTCTCGATCCTCTCGGGCTGGAGAAAAGTGATAGGGCATCAACAGAGGTTGTGAGAACGATTTCACCCAATACAAATAAATAAAACAGGAGAATATTATAGAGCAGCGTAGAATAAATAAACCAAATAAAATGACTAAATAGGAATAAAAGAAAATTTAAAACTAACCAAACTCGACGTCCAAACTAACTCTTTGTGACCCCACGGGTCACTCTCTGACTCAACGATAGAGTGTCTCCCAAGGCGAGTGCTCCCAAGCTGGAGCTTGCACAAACACTAAAAACATAACAGAACTCTATGTGTGAGTATTAAAACTCAGTAGGCTATCCCGATATCTATCCCCAATGTACTACCTTTAAAATTAAGAAATATCAATTCCAATTTTGAACTACAATATTTTAAAGTATGAATTTCTATATTTTTTACATTAAAACAAACTACAAACCATTTCCCTTAGTCATTTGAAAAACCAGAACAAAAGAGTTTGGAACACATTTTCTTTTTGAAAACATTGTCATAGGAGTTAGGAAAATCAAAATGTAACTTTTCATGAAAAACACCAATCAAGGGTACCAAGGTAGATAAATAAATGGAAATGTAAATATCAAAAAAATAGTTCATTTGATAAAAGTCACTAGACATAGCTGAACCCGAGAGATTGAGAATAATCCAAACAACACTAATACCTGCAACCCCATCTATAGTATCATGCCACATACGATGAAATTTAATGATCCAAAATGCTCAGTCATCCTTTCTCAAGTAGGACAAGGGAAAATCCCATAGCAATAAATCCAAACATATCCACCTACTATGGGCCACTGGTTAGTACCATAACCTACCAGTGCAATACTTATCTCAGACAATTCTCTCAATATGTGAGGTTTATATGTTGCAAGTATATATAAAAAAAGATGTGATTTAACAGATGTCTTCGAGCATCAAATCACATTCTATACTTATAAAAAAATTACATTTACAAGGATGTTGTAAACACATCATTTTTCACACCCAAACATTGATAAAACGTTTTTTAATATATTTAGGCTACACACTCAAGACCTGGACATTTTTAATAAAATTCCAAAACATGCTAAAGCATAATACACACTTTTTTAAAAGTCAAACCACTTGGAAACCATAGAAATAACTGAAAACATTTTTCTGCACGCTGCTAATACCTTTATAAAATCCAAAAAAAATCATTTTACATCACAATTTACTCTGAAAATCCAAACATGCCTTTTATAAAGAAAACAAGGCATATATTTTGGAATAAAACAATTTCAATTTAACACTCACTGAATTATGAACCCCAAAATCCATTATTACACAAGAAACACATTTATTAGAAAAGCCAAACCACTTTGGAAATCCATAAAAGACCCCAAAATGTAATTTCCAATAAAGCCAACACTTTAACAAAAACAATCAAAACATTTTATATCACTTTTGAAACCTAAAATCCAACTAAGAACCATTATAAAAACCAAACCTGAAATGCCTAGAAAAAAATTTCATTAGACAACCAAAAAGTCATAAAACACCCATTTCACATGTCAATAACTTATTTAAAATGCTATGTCAGGTTCAAAACTCAAGAATCAGGTGCATAAAAAATGAAACATTTAATTGAAGAAAACATCATGGAAAACTATAATTGGATGATTTCATTTCCATGACACAAGGCCATAACTACCCATTCGTCAAACAAAATGAGTCAATTAAATGTTCTAAAATGAAAAATTAACACCCAGACAAAGAGAAAACAAGAATAAATTGGTGAACCCAAAATTATAAACTCAAGAGCAAGAGGACCATACAATCAGTGTGTGCCATTTCATAAAAACATAAATAGAAACCATTAAACAAGCTTAAAACAATTCTTGCACACAAAATCAATTTGAAATGGAGCTTGAAATTAGCACATATTAATCATATGAGGTGCAGAAATCATAAAATTAATGATTCTTAATTTTAAAAAAAATAGTACATGGTAATACTACCTCCTAATCAAAGCATAACAACAATGCAACCATATAACTATTCTGAGATCTCGTTCGCACATCAACTGTGTGTTCAAGAATCTGAAACCAACCTGACGCTACCAAAACAAACCCAAAAAAAATATTAACCCACATCAATTACAATCCCCGAACTGATTGAAATTAAAAAGAAGGATGAGGAAGATTATACCATAGAGGCTGCCACCAGAGAAAGAGGAGAACGTAAGGGACGAGACATAAGGTATGCGCAGATAAGGGTGGTCACTGGAAAAAATGCAGAAAATGGAGGGGATGTGTGCACTGAATGATGGAAGGATGTAGGTGGCATGCTGATGTTGTGTGCACCAACTGGAGGAGGTTTGTCCAGTAGGAAGAGGGTCAGTCGGGGGGTACTGCGCATCAAGTAGGGGTTTGAGGGGGGTAGGAAGGAGGGCCAAGGGCTGAGCGGGGCTGAGGAAGGTGGAGGTTGGTGGCTGGCCTGCTTGTGTCGAACAAAGAGAGGGAAGGTGGAGGAGCACAAGGTACCTAGAAGAGAGCTGTGGGGGGTGAGCTGGAAGGGAGAATCCGGGGCAGTGCTGGGTGCAAGGGGGGAAGATCATGTAGGATCTGTAGTGAGGGGGCTTTTTGGTGAGGCTGGATCTGGGTAGAAGCGCTAGTAGGAAGAAGGGATAGGTGCTAGGTCTGAGGGCTGCTACTTCTCATTGAGAGAGAAGGCGATGGGGCAGGGTCAGGCCAGAGGAGGCCAGGATGGCTCCTGGGTGTGCATAATGGGGGGAAGGTCTACGGCTTGCCATGCTTGAGCGCATTAAGGGGAATAGTCGGTTTCTAGGTGTGCTGGATCGCACCGCAAGATTGGTAGACAAGGGGGCCCAACAAACCCTAAAAAATTAAATAGATCGAAATGAAATAAAATAAATAGATAAAAAAATAAAAAAAAATAAAAACCTAATATAAAATAAAATAAAAAATGAAAACCAGATATAATTTGAATATAATAATAATAATAATAATAATAACTATAATAATAAGAATAATGATATTAATAAAAATAATAATAACCATAATGATAAAATAAAAATAATAAATGTATTCATATCATTTTAATAATAATAAAATTAACAATTTTCATTTTCATTTAAAATAAAAAAAACATTAATATTATTAATAACCATAAATATTTTAAACAACCTAATAAATTAACATTTATTTAACCATTTTAATTATTCAAAGATGAATAGGGCCATGCAGATTCCTGGGTGAAGTCGCGTGGCGTCGTGCTTTTCTCGTGTGTCCAACGACGTCGACCCCAAACCTCAATCTTTTTATGAAAACTAAAAATTTTCATTCGGGACACACCCCAGACCCCATATAAATATTTAAAGACCAAAAAATAATAAAAATAAAATAAAATCATAGGTCGGGGTGTGAAAATTCTCCCCACCATAACGCTTTCTGCCCCCAGAAAGCCGCCACACTATCTGGTAAATCTATAAACACATAAGGATTCCACAAAACACAATCCAACCTCCTAATCTGAGGACATTCCATCGACCACCAGTGGGACTCAACCTCATTTCTTGAAATAAATCACCAGCGGAGGGGAGGTCTGAATGGACTTTCCACCATAAGAACTAAACCTATAAGAGACCAAATAGAAAACTAACTTAGGAGTGAACTAGGCCTTTCCCAAGCTATAGAAAGTACGAAAAAAACATTTAAACCACTCACTATTGTCTGAAAGGGACAAGATTTGAACCAAAAAGTCAGTTCAAACTGAAAACCCTTGCCCCATGGGTGGGGAGGGAGGACCCAAGGATTGAATTACTAAAACCCCGACGGAATATTAATCAAGACCCATAACTTCGAGATGGACACAAAACAAAGTTGCAACATATTAACATGGGTAGTCCATGCATGGCCACTAATCAGTGACTGTCATACAAAAAGACACAATCACCGATATTTCACGAGGGATAAGCCATTACGCTCTTTGCGACAGGAGTAAAATTACAATGACAGAGAAACCAGAGCAGCAACACCAAAACTATCTCACTACATGATAGAGGCACAACCTTAACATGACCCCTTAAAATCCCTCGGGGGTTCCTGACTATGTGTCGACTTCACTCCGAGGCCTTTTGGCTGGAGCTCTGATGGATGAAGCGTCTCTTTCCTCGCATTCAGGTTCTGATAATCCAAATATGAAACATACACCTTTTGATTGGATGAAATAAAGTAAAAGATTTTAAAAAGAAAGAAATTCTGGAATTGAAGACCAGAGTTCATCAAAAGACCCACGACATCCCATACATTTCATGACCCAAAACACCTTCTGTACAACTACAATGACAAAAGATCCCTTAAACTGAAAGGAAACATACACAAGAAACATTGAACAAAAACCCAACAAATCATCACTTATGATAAATTCCTCCATGATGCTTTCTAGCAATTCCCCCGACAGAATTGCTGCAAGTGACCCATGCATCCACATGCCTGGCAGGGAATCAGAGAACTTGGGCATGACAGCTTCTGGTGACCCAACTTTCTACACTAATAACACATGAGGATCTCTCACTCCGAAGAGGTTTATGAAAGATCCTGATGCCTTCTTGATTCCATGACTTACTCCATCGACATTCGATCACATACTAATCTTTTTCCCAGAATCATCACCACTGCTCATAGGGATCGAAGGAGGGAGGAATACTTCAAGCACTCCTGTCATCACAGCTTCGACATTATAAGCTTATCTTGCCACATCAACATAAGAAGTTAGGTTGGACTCTGACACCTTCGACTGTATATCTGGGTGGAGACCCACCTCGAAGCGTCGATCCTTCATGGGGTCATCTACGGCATACCCTGAATCATAAAGGACTAGTTCAACAAAGCACTGAAAATATTCCAACACAGATATGTCACCCTACTGTAGACAACACATCTTCATCCCCTTTCTCACCCTTTATTCTTCATAGAAAAACTAACAAATTAAAAAAACCTTGAAAAACTCCAAAGTAATCTCTTGACGGGCCTTGTTCTGAGATACTAACTTCCACCACATCCATGGGGAACCTTTAAGCAGGAAGGTTGAAAACATGACATTCAGCGACTCGAGAAACTCAATGTGGTTAAAGTACCATTCAATCTTCCATATCCACTCATCAGCTAAGGAATTTACTGCTTGACCATAAAAGAGAGGTGGATCTAGCTTTCGAAACTCAAGCATTAAATCCTTAGGTTGATCAACCATACTACGATCAACCATAGAAGCTTAAAGGGAAAATCCACTGGACAAAAAGTGTCAAGAACCTAATCAAGGCCAACTTAATAAATAAAAATACTCAAAAACCAACACTGCATATATGAAAGGCTCTAAACACAAGAAAATGATCCATCATAAAATCAAAACATTACTTCTATAAACAACTTTAATTTAAAACAAGATTGGTTGGTTAAACCCTCACCATTAGCATTATTTGGAGTCTCACTCACATGCATGTATCTGTGCCCCCCCCCCCAGGCATCATTACACCATACCAGAAATCCTTCCACATTTCCAACATACCACTATGCATGTAAGCACCCATAGGAACACCAAGGCCAAAACAAAGAAACATCATTTTCCAAAAACAAATCATTCATACCACTTTTTTTAAAACAATCCACAAATTAAACATGTCATTTCAAATAGCCATTTTTCTCTCAAAACCCCTTTTTTTAAATTCGAACCACTCTCAGAAATCACAAAAGTCCCAAAACATCTCAAACAGGAAACTATTATCGGTGGTGAACTTGACCATATGGTTAGTGGCCAAATTTCAATCACGTCGCCGACACGGAGAGTATTTTTGGACCATGCCTCTAACTCTACAAGGCTTTCCAGGACATACGGGTTAATACTATTAGCCCAACTCCCTTTTTCATATTCCAATAACATAACGTTCTATAAAACCCCAGACTGACAAATTAAACCGGACTTCCCATGGAAACCCGACGATCAGAACGAGCTAGAGTTCGTGACGCTCTTCCTGCACCTACCCCTCAAGTCCCGAAAATCCTGCTCCATCTACCTTGATGTCTCAAATAACAAAGGGTGCTCTGAAAAGTGAGGTCCTATAAGTTATGACCAACTCTGATACCATTTTGTCATGAACCAACATGGGTGGACCCTGAACTGGTCCGCGACATGGCCCGAGCGGCATTCCTGATCTTCTTGGGATAGCAATAAGTTCCAGGGCATCAACAGAGGCTGTGGGAATGATTTCACCCAATAAAAATAAATAAATCCATATAAATATTACATAGTAGAGTACAATAAATAAACCAAATAAAACGGGTAAATAGGAACAAAAGAAAATTTAAAACTAACCAAACTCGAAATCCGAACTAACTCCGTGTGACCCCGCAAGTCACTCTCTAACTCAACAGTATTGCATTTCCCAAGGCCAGTGCACCCATGCTGGAGCCTCCACAAACACTAAAAACAGAAGATAACTCTAGGCATGAGTATTAAAACTCAATAGGCTTGCCCGATATCTATCCCTAATACACTGCCTTTAAAATTAAGAAACATCAATTCTAAGTTTGAACTACAATATATTAAAGTATGCATTTGGATAATTTTTACTTGAAAACAAAGTAAAAAACCATTTCCCTTAGTCATTTGAAAAACCAGAACAAAAGAGTTTGGAACACATTTTCTTTTTGAAAACATTTTCATCGGAGTTAGGAACATCAAAATGTCACTTTTCAAGAAAAACACCACACAAGGGTACCAAGGCAGATAAAGAAAGGGAAATTTAAATATCTTAGAAATAGTTCTTTATCTAAAAGTCAGTAGACATTAGTGAACCCGAGAGATCAAGAATAATTCAGACGACACTAATACCTATGACCCCATCTATAGTAGCATGCCACATATGGAGAAATCTAACGCACCAAAACGCTCAGCCATCGTTTCTCAGGAAGGCCAAGGGAAAATCCCATAGAAATAAACCCAAAAATATCTTCCCACTATGGGCCACTGGTCAGTACCATAACCTAACAATGCAGTACTCATCTCAGAAAATTCTCTCAATATGTCTGGTTCGTGTGTGCATGTATATATAAAAAAATATGTGAGTCAACAGATGTCGTCGAGCATCAAATCACAATCTATACTTATAAAAAAAATCACATTTCTAAAGAAGGTGTAATCACATCATTTATCACACCCAAACATTAATAAAACATATTTTAATATATTTAGGCTACACACTCAAGACCTGGCCATTTTTAATAAAATTCCAAAACAAGATAAAACACAATACACACTTTTGTAAAATCCAAATCACATGAAAACCATAGAATGAACCGAAAACATTGTTCTGCATGCTATTGATACCTTTATAATCTCCAATAATTCATTTTACATTACACTTTAATCTGAAAAGTCAAACAGGCATTTTATAAAGAAAACAAGTCATGCATTGTTGAATAAAACAATTTCAATTTAACACTCAATGAATTATGAACCCCAAAATCCCTTATTTTCCAAGAAAAAAATTTATTATAAAATCCAAACCACTTTGGAAATCCATAAAAAGACCCCAAAAACTAATTTTTCATGCAACCAACACTTTAAAAAAACAAACAAAACATTTTATATCACTTTTAACACTTAAAATTCAACCAAGAACCATTCTAAAATCCAAACATGAAATGCTTAGAAAACAATTTCAGTAGACACTCACAAAGTCATAAAACACCCATTTCGCATGTCAGGAACTTATTTAAAATGCTAAGTCATGTTCAAAACTCAAGAATCAGGTTTAGAACAAACGAAACATTTAATTGAAGAAAATAGCATGGAAAACTATAACTGGACGATGCCATTTCCATGACAAAAGGCCATAACTACCCATTCTTCAAATAAAATGAGTCAATAAAAAGTTTCACAATGAAAAATTAACACCTAGACAAAAAGAAAAAAGAATAAATAGGTGAACCCAAAATTATAAAGTCATGTGCAATAATATCGTACAATCTGTGTGTTCTATTTCACAAAAACAAAATAAAAAACCATAAAACAGGCTTAAAACAACGCGTGCGCACAAAATCAAATTGAACGATATCTTTACATTAGCACATATTAATCATATAAGGTGTAGAAATCATAAAATTAATGATTCTTAATTTAAAAAAAATAATGCATGGAAATTCTACCTCGATATCAAAGCATGATGACAATGCAGCCTTAGAACTATTGTGAGATCTCGTTTGCTCCACAACTGCGTGATCTAGAAGCTAAAACCAACCCGATGCTACCAAAACAAACCCAAAAAACATTACCCCCACCAATTAAAACCCCAAACTATCTAAATTTAAATAGAAGGATGAGAAAGATTTTACCAAAGAGGTTGCGACCGAAGAAGGAGGAGAACAGAAGGTACGAGCCAGAAGTTATGTGACGACAAGGGTCGTCGCTAAAAAAACACAACAAATAAAGGGGTTGTGTGTGCTGAAGGATGGAAGGACGGAGGTGGCCTACCAATGTTGTGTGCGCCAACCGGAGGAGGTCTGTTCAGTTAGAAGAGGGTCGGTTGGGGGGTAATTCACACTAAGAAGGGGGTCCTAGGGGGGCTAGGAAGGAGGGCCAAGGGCTGAGTGGGGCAGAAGAATGTGGAGGCTGGTGGCTGGCCTACTTGCACCGAACAAAGAGTGGGAAGGCGGAGGAGCGCAAGGCACCTAGAATAGAGCTAGGGGTGCGCTGCAAGGAAGAATCTGTGGCGGTGCTTGGTGCAAAGGGGGGAAGATCTGGCTGGAGTTGCAGCTAGGGGGTTGTTGGGCGAGGTTGAAGCTGGGCAAGAGCGCCGGTGGGATGGACGGAGAGGTGTTGGGTCTGAGAACTGTTTTTGCTCGTTGAGAGGGAATGAGATGGGTTAGGGTCAGGCAGGAGGAGTCCAAGATAGCTCCTAGGTGTGCAGAATAGAAGGAAAGTTGGCAGCTCGGCATGCTCGAGTGCAGCAAGGGGAAGAGGCGGTTGTTGGGTGTGCGGGATCGTGCCACAAGAGGGGTAAACATGGGGGCACAACAAACCCTAAAAAAAGAAATATAATGAAATGAAATAAAAAAATAAATAAGTTAAATAAAATAAAAACCTAATCTAAAATAAAATAAATTAATGAAAACCAGATATAATTTTATTATCATAATAATAATAATACTAATAATAATAATAAAATAAGAATAAAATATTAATATAAATAATAATAACCTTAATGATAAAATAAAAATAATAAATTTATTCATATCATTATAATAATAATAAAATTAAAATTTTTGTTTTTATTTAAAATAAAAAAACATTAATATTCTTAATAACTGTAAATATTTTAAACAATCCAATAAATAAAAATTTATTTAACCATTGTAATTATTCAAAGATGAAAAGGCCCATTCAGTTTTCTGGGTGATGTCATGTGGCTTCACGCTCTGCTCTTGCATCCAACAATGTCAACCCCAAACCACACACTTTTTATCAAAACTCAAAAATTTCATCCGGGACTCACCCTGGACCCCATCAAAATATTTAAAGGCTGAAAAATATTTAAAATAGAATAAAATCATAGGTGGAGGTGTGATAAGTTTATATTCATTCATATTGGACTATAAAGGACTAATGATTAATATCGAATATATTTGGCCATAAATTTTGAAATTAGGTCCCAAAAAAAACTCAATGGATGAGAATTGCTCCTATATTATTTTCATTATTTCCAAGGGGAATCTTGAGCCATTTTTTTTATGGTCACCAAATCTAAAACTTGTATAAACATATGGGAAGTCTCTTATATGAAAAAATTTACCATTATTTGACAAACCCATTATGGGGGCTGTATTATGTTGGGCCAATTGGGGCATATGATGCATAGCCAAATAGTGGCATATTTTGACTGACAGGCCCGTTATATACACTACTTATAGAAGGCCACCTAATGGTACATACTGCATAGTCAATCAAAATATCTCTTTGAAGTTTAACATTTTACTGTTGATAGACAAGGAAAAATAAGATTTGGGTGAATCAAGACCACAATGTGTGGTTTTTTCAAGGAAAGGGATTTTGATAAAAAAGGGTTATTTAATACAACATATGTCATCGATGAGAAAACAATTTATACATAAATTTTGTGTATGAGGAAAGGTTAAAATTTATCAGAAAGGGGAATTTATGATATCAGTCTATGTAGTTTTAGTCATGCTGTGAGGACATTGTACTGTGCAGTTTTAAGTTAGGTAGTGAAGACATTGTACTGTGCAATTTTAATTCATGTAGTGAGGACATTGTACTATGCAGTTTTAAGTCATGCAGTGAAGAAATTGTATGGATTTAATTTAAGGTACTTATATTTTTCCAATGATATGAGACTCTATATTTCTTGATAATTTTTTTTGAAACATATTACCATATTCAAGTATGTAAGGGAAAATTGTAAATTGTTGTTTTGGAATTGATAGATCTAAAGAATGATATGGGAATAGGAATAAAAGCATTATCAGATGTCTTTTCCAAGAATGAAGTTATGATTATTTGAAAAAACTTCCATTGGGGTTGTATTATTTAGGTCCAACAGGGACATATGCTACATACCTAAATAGTGTAATCTTTTGACCGGCAGGCCTATTATGTAGGAAAATTTTATGCAAGGCCACCTAGGGGTGCGTACTGCACAATTTGGAAAAAGAGTTCTCAAAGGTTTGACATTATATTACTAAAAGCTGAAGAATGTTTATGAAGATTTAGATTTTCCAAATCATAGAGTTTGGTTTATAAAGAAAGGTACCTGAATATGAAAAGAGTATTTCCAATCATGATTTCCAGATAATCAAAGGAATAGTATTTCTACGAAGGTATTACCCAAACTTAGGATGTATGGTGTTTGTAGTTTTAGGTCATACTAGAAGGTCTTACCCAAACATAGGAAGTATGGTGTTTGTAGTTTTAGGTTATACAACTAGGACAAGAAATGGAAACAGTATATGATATGTTGTCAAGTCATCCAAGGTTATTTCATATTTCTTTGAACACAAGGAGAGGGAAATGTGTAAACCAAGGTCTTGAAGACTTTTAGATTCAGAGAAAGGTGATCGAACAAATATACACGAATGACTAATTTTAAAATACAGATTCATGTATATTGTTTTCATAGATTAAAGGGGATAGAAGGAACTTTAACCAAGAACAAAATTACCATTATTTAACAAACCAGTTGTGGGGGTTGTATTATGTAGGGCCGACTAAGGTATATGATGCATTTCCAAATAGTGGTATCCTTTGACCGATAGGCTCGTTATGTATACAACTTATGCAAGGCCACTTAAAGGCACGTACTGCATAGTCAGGAAAAAGAGTTCTCAGATATTAGAAGCTCTATCAAAAGAACTATAAGAAAGATTATGATGATCAGAAAATATTCAAGATTAAGAGTATGACATATGAAAGGGGTAATGCTCAATGAACTTGAGAAATATTTGAATCAATATTGGACATGAGATTAAATTCCATTACATAGATATGACTCACATGTAAAATGGATACTCTCTTTTTTCCTTTGAATCAATAATATGTTGTGTATTTTAGAGTCATGTAGTGAAGACATGACATGATTCCAATGTAAAAAAAAGGAATATTGTGGTTGGACCAAGTAATTAACCATAGGTGTCACTATGTATGTCATATGGATGAGAATCAATCCATACATAGTTCATTGATTTCTGTGCAGTTCAACATCATGCGGTAAGGACGAAGATGAACTGATGCAAAAAGAAAGGAATGTTATAGTTGTACCCAGGAATAAAAACCATGTGTCACTCAATATCATGATGGGGGAATGAATCAAACCATATGTAGTTCTTTAAACATTCTCTATACAGGTGTTGATTCTTATATAAGGAATAGTGGGGGTTTTATTATTGTTGGGACCAAGATTAGAGATCTGGGAGTCTCTACGTATTTCATATAGATGAGAATCAAGCAGTATGTAGTTCTTTAAACATTCATTTCTCACACCAATCGAGTTTGATATGGGAGACATTGGATTTAAACAAATTCTAGAAGAATTTTTTAAATTTAAGATAAAAGATGGTACGAAAATCAAAGCATATATCTTAACAGGGCACTATGTATAGATTTGGTTCATACACAAGAGGATAAAAGGGAAATAAAAATTTTCGTTGTTTGTTGTTGGGCCCAAGATTTGAGACCTAGGCATCTCTACGTATCTCATATGACTGAGAATCAAGCCACACGTATTTCTTGAAATGAGGTCCCTATGCAGATCTGACTCAAACACTAGGGATAAAGGGACTCATGTGCCACTAAGGAGTATCAATAATTTTAATTATTCTTGCATATGGAACTCCTAACAATAGGTGAATAAGACGTTAGTTGTATAGTTTAATGTCATGTAATGAGGAAAAATGATGACATGCAATTTAATGTCGTTCGATAAGGACAAAGATGCTACACATTTTATTGTCATGAAGCATGGACACTTATGGTTATTATGCAGTTTAATGTCTTGAAACTAGGACCTTGTTATGTGTATTTTAGAGTCATGAAATGAGGACATTGTGTAATTACACAAATTATTTCTTAAAAAATCTCACATTGGTTGGAATTGTGATAATCTCTCCATCCATTGATATTAAGGAATAATCTCCATTTGTGTAGACCATATGTATGGAATAAGGTCCTTCCCACTTTGTCTCAAGCGTTGGAGATTTATTTACAGGTATCATTGGAGTCCTGAGTACCAATACCAATTCTCCATGAAGAAATGAATAGATTCAAACTTTCTTATTAAAGGCTTGTGCTATTTTGTTCTGATAGACTTCTAAATGATGAAATGTATGAAATCTTTTCTTCTCTAATCATTACTTCTTATCAAACCATTTTCAAGACATCTCATCTGTTGAAAACTGATCACATATTCCAACTCATAGTGAAGACAATTTAATTTTAATTGGAAATACTACTTTTATTCCATACACTAATGAATATGGGGTTACTTGAGTGGTTGTATGGGTAGTAGTCCAATAAGCCCATAAAGCATGGAAAAGTTTATCAGGACCAGATTTCTTATCTTTATCCACCATCATATGGAGTATGTTTGATAGGGTTTTATTGAAAGCCTATATATATCCATTTTCCACTGCATGATATCGAGATGAATGGTTGGATTTGATATTGTGCTCCTGATATAACTTCTTTACCTCAACAGAATAGAAATTTGTTCCATTTTCTATCAATATAGTATGAGTGACACCAAATCTGGTGATGATGTTAATTTTGAAAAAACATACAATGATTTTGTCTCTAACCACTTTGAGAGGTGTTTCCTCATCCTATTTGGAGAATAATTCAATAGTAGTAAGAATATACTTGAACTACTTGGTCATAGCTAGAGGATAAAGTCTTACTACATCCATTCTCCTTGTGGAAAATGGACTGGAGCATTTAGTTGTATGTAGAAACTCTAGGGGTTGATGAATGAAGTTAGAATGTACTTGTTAGTGATAAAATTTCTTGGTAATATTTGTGCAATCCTGTGTCATTGATGGCCATAAGTATCCAAGCCTTCAGATTTGATCAGAAAGCATATGCCCAGACCATTGAGCACCACAAGCTCCTGAATTTACTTCTTTCATGATAGCTGTAGTTTCTTCTAAAACAATACACCTAAATAGGATTCCATCAAAGCCTCATTTTTAGTGGATCATCTGGTGATCTATACTATCATAAAGAGTAAAATTGGTTGTGTGTCCTTAGATATGTTCATTTTCATCCTTATCTAGTAGAAGTACTCTATATTGAAGGTATTTCATGGTTGGTGTTCTCCGTCCCATGTTATGACCATATGGCTCAAAAATATGTATAATTAAATTAATTTCATCCATTCTAGTTTAAAATAAAGGTGATACCACATGAAAATTGGCTATAATGATGATTTTCTCATCCCGATTTGGATCTACAATGGTTGTATCTTCAATAGCTAGTGCATCATCTTGTGCATTTTGTTATCACGAGACATAAGACAATGTCAGATCTGAGGGAAATTAGTCTGTTAACCCTCTAGCATAATCGCACAAAGAGATTAAATCTTCTTTTCTGATATCATAATTACCATTTATTTGTTTTAATACCAACTCTTAATCACATTTTACTTTCATGTGATTCACTTCCACCTGAAGTACTAATTCCAATCTTGTGATGAGATCTTGATATTCTACTTCATTTTTGGTCCCATTTTCTGAAAAATGGAAATAATAAAGAAACACTTCCATTTATGGGGAGATAAGTACAATTCCTAGCCCATATTTGTTGAGTTTAAGTTTTTATATTCTATTCCCTATTGGAATTCTAGAGGAACAATCAATGTATATTTCCCATGTTTAAGAACAATCTTGAATAAAGAATACATCTTCATCAGGAAGTTCAGTATTCAATGATATATCTCTTGCAGATGAATTTTCAGCAAGGAAGTCATCCCGAGATTTCCATTTATTGCATTTTAAGGCACAAATTGGATATCAAACTGTGGAAAAATAATAGCCCAACATACCAAACACCCTTTAAGCCTAGGAATATTGAGGATAAATTTTTTGCTGGTTACTGGGAGACACTAATTGTTCCTCCTGATGTTGTAGGTAGTTCCTCAATTTTTGAATTGAAAAGATTAATTCCAGAATGCACTTCTCAATACTTGATTACCATGTTTTTGCATCAAGCATAGTTTGACTGAGATAGTAAAGGTTGTTTTCATTCTCATAATCATTCTTTTGGGCAAAGAAGGCACCCAATGAACACTCTAAATCTGTCACATAAAGAAAAAGTGGTATTTATTAAAGGGGAGGAATTAATACTGGTGGAATCAAAATATATTTCTTGAGGGTATCAAATGCATCTTAGTAGTATTTAGTCCATTGATAGGTTACTCCCTTCTTCATTAATCTAGTGAAGGGTAAACACTTTCCTTCCAAATTGGTGATAAAGCGCCGAATATAGGCCAAGTTTCCTTAGAGTCCCCTTAATTATTTCAAATTTCAAGGAGGTTACATACCAAGGATTGATTTTGTTTTATCATGATCAACTTCGATACCACGATGTCATATAATGAAGATGAGGAATTTTATTGAGGTTACCATGAAAACACACATTTCAAGGGGTTCATCGTCAAATTGTGTTGCTAAAGTTTAGTAAATATGATCTTTAGATCATCCAAGTGATTGTAAATTTTTCTAGACTTAACCACCAAATCATCCACATAACATTCGAAAAAAAATTCTAACAAGGGTTTGATGATATGGGGCATAACATGTTGATACATTGCACCTATATTCTTTAATCCAAAGGGCATTACCCGAGAGAAAAACACACCTTGAGGGGACATGAAGGCTATAGACTCTTCATAATTTGGGGCCATGAGGATTTTATTGTACTCATAGTAACCATTCATGATGGAAAGAGCTTCATAGCTAGCTGTTGCATCAATTAAAAGCTATGTGATCGGAACAGGAAAATCATCTTTAGGATAATGCTAGTTAAGATCTCTGAAATCAATGCAGACTCTTATTTTCTTATTCCTCTTTTTAAGCGGGATAATGTTGACCATCCTTTTTTAGATATTGAACCTCCCTGAGAAAGTTATCCTTTATAATCTTATTGACATTAGATTCAATTTTAGAGGCATGAGTTTGGTGTGTTCTTCTTACTGCCTTCTTGAATCATTAATGTTCTTCTCGAAAACCCAAATGATGAGTATCTAAATCGAGATTAAGCCCTTGAATTTCTATATAATTACAAGAAAATATATCTAAATGTTTCTTTATAAATGAAGTATACATCCCTTTCTCTTTAGAAGTCGTGACCACACTAATTAGAGTGGGGTGTGGATATTATTTTGTACCCAGATTTATTTCTCTAAGATCCTTCACAATGGTAAAGACATGTTCCTCAAATGCTGGAGAAGCATCCCTGAGATATTGTTATTCTTCTTCCTCTTCCTTACGCATCACTTATTCTGTTTCTAATTTCATAGTAGGTGATGAACCAAGACTTTCAGAGTTAAGAGAAGAGTTATTAGTTGAACATCCTGAAGAATAGGCTACCATTTCTGACCCTACTAATGATAAAGGGTCTTTCTAGAGAATTGAAGAGAATATAATGAGTTTGGAATCAACACCCTTATCTTGATCTAGTATTTATACAACTTTTTCTAGTCTTATTTACAATGAAGAGACTTTCTGAAGTTCAGGGGAGGAAATAAAGACATCTATATTTAAGCTTTCACCACTACATGGTGAATCAAAAATTTCTCTCATGTTGTCATGCTCGATTGCCACAATTGACATTATGGTAGTCACTATATGAGTGTTCATATTTTGGTTTTTCCTTTCAATTTTATTGATAAGAAACACATAATCTATACTAAAATGTTTGAATGGGTTTGCTGGGATCTTTTCCTGGCCATTCAGAGTATTGATTCTGTTTACCTCCTTTGTCATAGACCTTGTTCCCTTCATCTGATAAAATTATGCCTTAATGTATTGATATTAACACGTTATGAATAGAGACTTGTCCCCATACAATGTTCCAATTTTAACATTTAAATAGTACTTGAAACATTGGTGGTATGATGAAGGTATGTCTGCATGTTGATGTAGCCAAGGCCTACTAAGCAGAATGTTGAAGTATGTGTCCTGAAGAACAACCATAAAATCTAAATTAGACACAAGATACCAAAACTGTTTTCTGAGTGTAATCTCACCCATAGGTTGTTTCTCATTCTTGTCACATTCTTTCAACTTTAAATTATAAGGAGATAAGTCAGATTCAGTGAGACCGAATCGATGATGTGTAAAAATAGGAATGATATTGACTCCTGAGCCATTATCAATAAAGGCTTGTTGCATGTCTAGGTCGTTGACCATACCAGATAGATACAAGGGAATGATATGTCCATATACAACATCATCTTCATCTTCATCCATAAACGATATAACTGCATGACATTCTACATGATCATTCTCTATACGGTAGACCTCAGTAGTAATAACTTAAGTTTCAAACTCTTGATGACTTCACAAAGACTCAATAAGTTCTTCTCAAATATATTTTGATAGATTTAAGGCATCCAAAATCGACAACTTAGATGGTAATTGGCCTATCTATTTCAAAACATTAAACTTTTGGTCCAGAGGTTTTCATTTACCAATATAGATATGTGGTTTTGTAGGTGTCTCGGAAGTTGACACTCCTAGTGTAGATATATATTGTGTTAGATCAGAAGCTAGAAATACTCCTAGATTTGTTATATTAGACTGACCAAACCTATCTACCTACTGATATAAAGATGGTATAACCTTTAATCGGTCCTCCAAAATAATCATGTCAGGACTGATCCTATCATGCATGGAAGAACCTTTCTGTTCTTATTGAGCCAGCTGAAGGTCTCTACCATAAGTTTCCACCGCATATACAGTCTGAGTAGGGGTAGAGTTAAAATAATGGCTTCTTGAATACTCATGTCTTCCCCTGTATCATCGACCATGTCTTCTTGCTCTAGTTCACCAATTATGTATAGGGAACATAGGATCATTATAATCAAAATCATCATTGGCATAGGGATCTGTTATGTGGATAATGTTAACATAACCAAAGATCAATTCTTCATTTGATGAGGATATTTCTTGATAGGTCAGTTCTTATTGTGTTGTTCGGTAGGGCATTGACCGTCCTTTTAAAATAGATGGAATGAAATCTTCTAGAGTCTATGAAATCTTTGGTCTTGATATGTTCTCATCTTCTTCGAACTGCACTTTTTCTTTCTGATCACGTCTCTTCTTTGAATATTGACCATTAGAGAACTGATCTTTTGAAGAAGGTGTTTTTGTTGTCGTAGGAGTCTAGGAAGACACAATCAGTTGTTTCAACTATGTTAGCAGAATATCATGAGTTCAGTTGACAATTTTCCAAATCATACAATCATTATATTTCTATGAACTTTTACCTTTGTCTTTTTGTCATTCTCCTTCTTCCTCTGATTCAGTAGTAGTAACACATTCTACTTGGGCTGATGAACTTTTCAGTTTCACTTGTCCAGAGTATACTATTTTTTCTATGATGTATTTGAAAAAAACATTCCTAAATAGGATATACCAACATCTGGTGAAAGGGACAATAATTTGGAAGATATTCATCTCCTTATTTATTTGGTTTCTTTGACCTTGGAAACTGAACCAAAGTATTTTCTAGAGCTGAGATAAAGTAACCATAATCCAATTCATTCTAGAAAGAATAAACTTTTTTCTTTATTTCCTCAAGCTATTTCCACCTTTTATCTCATTGATCATATTGACAAGGTGTTCATTGATGCTGATTCTTGGTAGGTAGAGACCTTTGATATTATAAAGGTTTTGAAGTGGAAGTAGGTATAGGTTCTTGCTATAGTGTGACTATAGAAGCCTTTGATTTCCCTATTCTCCTTCCTAAAATTCATGGAATTACATGAGATTTAGCTTTAGTTTCAACAATAGAATCCTCCACCTATTGGTAAATTGATGAAAGGTCTCAAAACCCTCCTGTGTATTTCATAGGGATCAATGGTGTACGTAACTCATCACATAGATTTTCCACACAAATCTGCATCAAATTTCTTGAGGAAGTGCGAGATTTAAGAAATATGTTATTCATTTCCATTGAGAAATGAAATCAAAAACTCTTTCATTTTATCTTTTTTAAAATTTTAAGATCAAAAACTATCATCTTCATCTACATTGAGCTAAATTGAAGAAGAATTTTTTTTTGGAGAAATTCCCATCCAGTAATTGATTGAGATTGTAAACATGTATACCAGAAAAAAACTGGTCCTTGTAAAGACTGTACAAAGAAACTAAGATTTAATACTTCTTGTTTTTGAAGAGTCAACATCATGGGATCACAACAAGAAACAAAATGTGTTAAGTGTTGCTCTAGATCACCCGAACCATTAAATATTGGGAATGTATTATTCCCAAAATTTGGTGGGGGGGAATTGAATCCACCCATCCAGGGTAAGCTCTCTTTTCTGGATGAACTGGAACACACCATTCTTTCATAGATTTTAATAGAGTTTTCAATGCCTCAGTTGTGTTCATAAGCATTTGGGGAATATCTGGATGAACTAGAACCTATATAGGTATAGCTGCTGGATTTTGAACTAGTGCACCGATCGACAAAACCACTGGTGGGGGTACTGGTATCTGTCTTGCATAACCCATAGAAAGAGGCCTATTAGGATGTGTTTGATCATTTTCTATTTGTTTACCCAATGAGGGGAATTCATTATCAACATCTTCATTTATTACAATTCCTCTTTTATAAGGAGCTCCTATAGGATGTGCAAGCTGAGGATCTGTCTGGGGCGTATGTCTAGAAGAAATGCTGCTTCAATGTAACTTTTTATTGAGTCTTTTCAACTCTTTAATCTCCTCCTTTTTTTGGGAAAATCATTATTCAAGTGAAATATATTGACCTTATTCAATGGAAAAGTTAGACATGATCTAACTTTTGACTTTCCCCTTGTTATATTCCTTTTTGAGGGGTGGGAGATGGTTATTTGAGGGAATCCCAAGATTCTGGGTAAGCCTCTGATTTTTGGTACACACACCTCCTTTATTTTCATCAGCATGTACCATATTATGGATAAGAACTTCATATTATGATTCCCCTAAGCTAGACTCATTTTTTTGGAGGATCTTCTGCAATGGTGTTAATGAAATTTACTAACTCATAATTCATCTATGTCATTCTGTTAGTATATTTGTAAGATCTTTTCCTTCTCTATATTTCATGAGATTATTATCTCCTATATGATGAATTCCTGGGAGTTGTTTGACAGATAGTTACTTGAAGGGAATCCTTGGATAGTTTAGTTATGTTCTCTCTTTTTAGATTCCTACGTAACAGAGAGAAAACTAACTTTAATTAAGGAGGGGATTGCAAAGGTGAAAAAGATCCCAACCCTACTGGTTGGGGAAATTCCTATTCATTTTCTTCAAACCTATGAACTTTTTTTATTGAACTCAAAGTTTGAATTAAACAAGCCCCCAACCCTACAAGCTAGGGTGGCTCTTGAACTATTATGGCTAAGATTTGTGCAGTTGGTCTCTTGATTTTTCAAATTTTGGTTCATACATTAGTTGGGTGCATTATCTGACAACCACTCAAATCGGTTGTTTCAGAAGATCATTGTTCTATTTCAGAAATTTTCTCCACCTAACATATGACATCATCTAAGTGGGTGGCCTGTTGAAGATTATTATGTGCTTGATGAAAAAGTAACTCAACAACTTTTTTTCATTGATCCGGACTCTGATGAGATCTAGTTGAGTCCTGTTCTTGAGAGTACATTTTATTACATACAAAATATGTTGATTGTAGTTGATTGTGGGAAATAACATTTCATGAGACCACTTCTGGTAGGATTTACTGATTCTAGAGTAGAGTTAAATTCAATGCTCCATGTGAGCCCCAACCTCTAATACGAACACCATATGGGGAATCATAAATTAACTAGTGTATCCTCTTTAGAGAATTAAGACCTGCACACTTAAGGGTTCTCTACTTCTTTTCAACCTTTGGATGTTGGGAAACCGAAAGAGATGCCAAGTCAATTTGGTGTTCCAACCCTTCTATTAACTCTACATGATTTTCATATTCATAATATGGTAATACTTTGGTTTTAAAATTATAAAGAGTCCTCCACAAGTGTTGGTGGACATCATGAATGCAATCATCTGCCATCAATTCTGGAATGTTGTGTTGAGAATTTTCCAAAGGCCTGAACATTACTGGTATTTCTCCTTTAGCCAATTGTTTTCTCATGTTTAAGATATCTTCATCATCTTTCAATAGAGGTTTCTCTACTTAGTCTAACGAAGGTGGACGCTTATCGATTATTTTATTAAAAACAAATTTAACAACCACTTTTTTCTTTATCATACTAGAATAAAAATGACTCAAGGAAGGTTTGGAGAATGTATGTTCCCTTAATATGTCTTCTGGTTGAGAAAATATTTATCCCATTAATGACAAGGCATCATACATGACTGAACTTGTGTTGGAAAGTGCCTTATGATAATAGGTATTTCTCATTACTATATTGTCAATTATAGAATTATCTTGACAATGTGAAATACTACTGCAGAGATAACTTTTGAAATCAATTCCCTCATAGGGAGGTCCACCATGGTGGATTACAGCATGGGATAAATCCTCTTGATCCTTGGTCTTCTGGCTACATGGAGGGTTATTGTGGATCTCATCCGGAGATAGGATCTCTAGATTGACCAAATTTTCATAAAACAATACTTTGTGATGAATTTTTCAATGGGGAACTTCATAATTATTGCTAATACAACCGTAATTTGGTAATTTGAGGGTAGGATCTTGATCTTCAATAGATAAATGTATGAGGGATTCAAGAACTCCAACATTAAGAGGATCTAGATTGCATATTGTCTCTTGATTATCCAACTATGTTTGGAATGAATTCTTATTGTATGCTCTCTTACACATAGTTGGGGCCACTTTCTGGAAAAATTGGTTATCATAGGTAGTTGTATGTTCCTTCTTTGGAGGGGTTATCAAAACTAGATAATTACCTCTAATGGGAAAGGGTTTATGTTCCCAATCCAGTTGTCCCTACGATATGGGGTAGTATTCCCCATAACCCTCCTGAACTGGAGAAGAGGTATGTATCTACTTCAGTATGGCATGCTGATGTGTCATCCCATGTGTGGGGATAGATTTATGTGTATGTTCTCCCGGTACTGCTGAAGTTGTTGTTATGATATTCTAGTATGCTTCCAGAATATGGGTAGGAATTTGTCTTTTCTCTTTCACCATTTCTAAGAAATTCTTGGTGACTTAAGTAGCCATAACAAGAATATACATCCATTCCATATCAGTATTATGTGTATGTGTCTACAATTTTCTACCTTTTCCTATAAATGGGTTCTGACAGTACTCATATATGGGGGCAGAGAGTTGAGTAAGCCCCAGAATTTTCATTAGAGATTTTTGACTGAATTCTATTAGTGCTACTAAATTATACTGTTGGAAATCCTAATGAATGTTGTCAGGTGTATGTGTCTGGTGGTTTTTTTCTATCTAAATTTTTTGAGGAACTTCTTTCAATACCGAAAGATGATAATAGTGGTATAATTGGTGATTGTAAGTAGGTGTATGTTTATTTTTACCATTTTCCACAACATTCGATTGGTGGGATTCCTTAATTGCACTTAGATGAGCCGGTTGACTGGATGATAATTTTTAAATAGGTGTATGTTCCTCTTCAAGGTACTCCATCAGATTTTCTTGGCGGGATTGGTGGGTTGCTGCTAGATGAGTCTGTTTGGAAGTATAATTAAGATGGATGAGTGTATTTCTATGCTCATTGTTTGTCATCAAGTTAGGTTTATGGACTTCTCTGAAGGGAGGAAAAGGTAAGAATCTACTCCCTATTGATTGGATGTTTCCCCTGGTATTTATTCTTGTGCGCTTGGGTATGAGAGACCTAGGCTGAACTTTTAGAGGCAACACCCCCATCATGTTGGGGGTTCACTATCCTGTGATTCTTTAGGTGGAAATTTTTGGTGGGAGACCTTTGGAAGAATCATTGAATTTTTTTAATTGAGGCCCTAAGTGACATATTGATCCACCTTTATATAGTATGGGAGGAATTGGTTTCTTCATTTTTGGGATAAAGACCCGAAATAGGAGAAGACGGTCGTTGGACCCATATGCTTCTTGATAATTGGTCTTCATTAGTCAGATGATCGAGAATTGTTATTGATCTAGAGAGCCTATCGGGCAGCCTCCAATGTTGGTATTGTACCATACTAATGGTACTCCCTTACCAGCATGTTGGAGACCCAGCATTGAAGATGATGGGTGGGTGATAGAATATTTCATGTGGATAAGGATCTAGCTTGAGCAGCAGTCGGGAAGTTTATAGATTTCGTCTTGAAAAAATCCATTTTGGACTGAAGGGAGTTCTGAGAAAAAACTGAGAACAACAATAAACTCCATTAAAGAGATATCTTTTTTATTGAAAAATTCGTAATTGATTCCTTTTTCTGTCCTTCCTTTATCAATGGAATCCTCTCATATGCTATTTAGATATTCTTTTAATCATCGTTATGATAATACTGGTTTTTAATCCACTCAGGGGGGGAACTCTAGAATTTATTGTCATCCAGGGATACCCATAAAATGGGCTACCTACGTATCCCTGTGAAAAGATTTAGAAGTCCCATAGTACAGTGCCACTTAATGGGACACATCATACCTTTTAAGTCCATGTGACAGGGACCTAACCGTGTATTTTAATGTCATGTGGTAAGGACCTCTATGCGAAATGTTCTTAGTCAATGTTTGGTGTGGGACTTATTTCAAAGTAGCCCAAGGAACATGGAAAGAATATGGGTTTGCAAGTAATATTAGACCTTTTTGGGAATATGGCCCATGGAGAATATGTTTAGTTTGAAGTGGGTTGGGTTTCAACCTCAAGGAGGCTTCCTACATATCCCATTTGGATGGAAATCAAAGCCCACAGAGTTTGATAAGTTTCATAGGAGAGTATATTCCTTTGAGAAAATGGATTTTGGGCTTACTTCCTAAAAAGGATTCCTTGGTGATTTAGGGGCTTAATTTTGGGATTACTTTTAAGGAAGATACCCAAATTTAGGGAATTAGGGTTGTATTCTTGAGGAGGATATCCATTGAGCTCGATCCCTATGAAAGGTTTCAAATATATATTGTTTTGAACATGAATCAGAGTTATTGTAGTTCAAGTATTTGTGAAAATGTTGTGATCATGAAAAATATTTAATCCAATGTGATTCATGCTCAGTGTGAGAAACAAGATGATCTCAAAGATTTAACAAAGGAACTCACACTTTACCTCCTCCACCAGTTGAAGAGGGTGCGCCTACAGTGGTGATGGTGGATGAGGGTGAGGCAACCCAGGAAGAGGGAGAGGCAACGAGACCTCCCTCTGTTATCTTTACATAGGACAAGGGTCCAATGTAAGGAAAGAGTGAAGGTGAAGGAATTATAGAGGAGCAAGACATCAACCTCATACTTGAAAGGATAGAGGATTACACCCGGATGGATGCCCTAAAATTTATCCTAGTAGGGGAGGGAGACTTTTGTTTTTCTTAAATGGAAAAGAAATTTTGAACCGTACCTTCCATACCAAAGACCTGAGCTTCCAGATCTTAGAGACCAAAAGGGGAGGACAGAACCCAAACCCTAATCTTATAAACTAGGAACTTCCCAACAATGTTCTTAGGAGAAATTTCCATGTGACTGTGGATATAAAAACCCATAGACACTCCATGAATCCTAACCCCATTGTGAAATAAATTTGTGAAACCTCTAACTACGGATATAAAAACCCAAATATGAGACATGTTGATGTGTCTTTCCCAAAGGTTTGATAATTCGTGAGGTTTTGGTGAAGGATTCAACTTAGTCCCATTAAGATAAGGGAACCAAGGAAGGATATACCCTTTCATGAGTGGCCTTAAATAGGGTACCTAAGCTGATATGTAAGCCTTATACACAACTGTGATGCGTAGGTACCATGCATAGGTATGCTGCATAGATACCCAACATAGGTATGTCGCATATTTAAACCATGTAGGAGTGTCGATTAGGCCTTTATGATGGCTAAAAAGTGCCTCACATAAAAGAATCAAGCCTACATGAGCTTCAAATTGTGAAATAATTTAAAACCATGCTTATCCCATCTAATTATCTCTCCTCTCATGTTTTTAGAGAGCTACCTGAGACAATTGGAGTGATCTAGATGAAAGAGCTAAGCAATGGGTGCTTCAGGAAGTCCTTAAACTTTTTTATTCCTTGAAATGGGGAGACCAAGGGTCCTATTTATAGGCATGGAGGGGGCTGGTCTATGGGAAATTGTCTCCACATGTCCTTCTCATAGGTCCTCTACATAAGGGTACAAAAAATACGCTACCACAAACGTATTCCACATAGGTATTCCATGTAGGTTAGTTGTGAAAGTATTTTGAGACATTGTCTTTCCTTTTAATTTTTAAAACCTTATCTTGGGATTTTAAAACATCCAGAGATATCTTCATAGTCTTTTGTATTCTTAAGTAGTTTCCGCACTTTAAAATACTATTTTCCTTCTAGGTACATATTGTCAAAATTATTATGTGGATATATTTATATGTAAATAAAATAATTATAAAGGAATTTTTATTTCAATTTTGACTATCTTTTAAATGTTTTGACAAGGAATCTTTTCAAAGAATTTTTTGAATTTATTTATAAAATACAAAAGGAATGTTATATTATAAAGTATACAGTGATAATGAATTTTCCCACCACCATAACTGTTATTTAATGTTTTAATTCCTTTATAATCTTTCATGTTTTATTCAAAGATAACCCCTATTTATCTTTTTTCTTAGAGTTTTTGTTTTGAAAAATGGGTTTTAAAGTAAAGGAATATATTAATATCAAAAAATGTTTTCTTATGGGTTATGATGAAATATTTTTCATAATCTACTATGGTTCTTGGTAATTGTTTATCAATATGGGTGGTTACATTATAAATGAAGGGTGGTTGGGCCTATTATATCTCTCCAATACATTTGGTAAAGGAATAGAGTTAGTCTATTAGGAATCTCTTAATATAATATAGGAATATAATGTGATGTTTATTCCAAATATGGGTTGGAGTTAACCACTTAGTTTTCTCCTAAGAGATTATGAGAATATACTATGATAGTTATTCCAAGTATAACCTTGATGGGTATTTCAAGTGTAACTTTGATGGTTGCGGCAAGTATAACTATTATGGTTATTCCATGTGTAATCATAAGGGTTAATTCAAATGTAAGAGTGATATAAAAATTATTCCCAAGTCTCTTATATATATTAAATATTCTTTTTAAGGGTTTTAAAATTTTACTTTGAGAAACAAATTTGTGTTTTTCAAGTGGAAAAGATTTATTTCATAAGATAAAAGAATAATATGATAAATTTAAGTATTTATGGGTTTCATGTCTTTTTGAGAAATATCAAAAAAAAATTATGTACCTTACTGGTAGTTTTGTGCTCACCCCACATTTTAAAATTGTTTTCATAGGGTTTAAGGATGGGTAAGGGAAAATAATAATTCACGTTGAAAGTCATAAATATTTTCTATTAATAAAAAACATATTTTTTTCAAATGTTTTGTTTGGTTGGAAAAATGGAAACTAAATATATGTAACTACTTTTTAATATATGATTTTTTATGTAAAATTTATGACTTAACTGCCTAAACTCTAAAGCTAAAAGATATTTGGGAATAAAAGTGTTGAATTATAGTTTAAAGACAATAAATAATGTAATGTTTTCGGTCGGGTCCTTGATGTTGCTATCAAATACTGATTTAGATAAATTTACAGGTTAGGGTAATGTTAATATAACACCCTTAAAATTTTTTACTTAATGGTAAAGTTTAAATGATATAGTATTTAATGATTACTAAGTTTCATTTTCTAAACTATGTTTGTTTAAAATGGTATTCCACAGAGGGAATAGGGAAGATGAAGTATGAAGGCATTGAGGGGATGATATCCTTATGAATAATTATCCCAGAATGGTTGGAATTGTAATTGGGTAGTTTTTTATAGTGATGGGTTCAGTGACATAGGAAATAAATTGTGGTGGTATATATTCAAGAGAGCATCCAAATATACTATATAGGAACATGATGAAAGTTGAAAATTTTATGCTAAAACATATACCACTATTCAGTGGATCATATGACCTAGTTATAGTCAAAGGATGTATTAAATCCCTAGAAAAGATATTAAATTTCATGGGATATTCAGATCTTTAAAAGGTAAGTCTTTTTATTTACCATTTTTATATTAAAGCTAACCAATGGTGTTCAATGTTCAAGAATATCAGGGAAATAGAGAAAATGGATTCCATTTAATGGGTTGAATTTATAAATATTTTACTTAGGAAATATTTTTCTAAGTTGGTTTGACATAGGATGGAAAATAAATTCCTAGAATTGAAACAAAAGGAGGAATATTCAGTAGCTACGTACAAATAAAATTTAACACGATTGTCAAGGTATACACCACATTTTATCTTGGATCTTAATTGAAAAATTATTCAGTTTTACTCCAGATTAAAGCCAAGATATCGAAAGGCATTAGATTCCCATGAATTCAAAAGTTATTAAAAACTTGTGCAATGTATTGAGAAGGTATAAATGAAGTTAGTGGTGATCATGTGTACATTAAAAATAATAATAATAAGTTGTTTTGGTGGCATGAAAAGGGTAATAATGTATCAAATATGTTTGATGGTAAGAAAATAAGATTTTATGTTTCTGTGAGTTGTGGTAAAAAACACACTAGGGAATTCCTTATGAAGACTAGTAAGTGAATCTGATGTGGTAATTTTTGGCATATTGATCTAAATTTCAATTAAAAATGTCTTGGTAGTGGTAATTCCAATTCTAAAAGATATATAATAAAGTGTTTTAAATTTAATTATATGGGTCATTATGCACATGTGTGTCTGGATAAGCACCAGAATAGTGGGAAGAATTCATATTATAAGAAGAAATGTGTGATGAAATTCTTCACAACTACTTCATCATATTTTTGGACATCTATTGATTTGATATCATGTACATTTATTGTTTATTCAGATTATGATAATGTATTTTCTAATTTTGGGTCAACACATTCTTTTATTTTTAAGAAATTTTATAGTAAATTCAAAATTCCACCACAAGAAATGAATCCAGAACATATGGTAAAAACACATTGGGGAAGTATTAAGAAGAAAAAGGAATTATAATATTATTATTTTCATTGTTTGTGGAAATATTTTACCTTTAAACATTGTTTTATTTCCCCTAGTATAGTTATAGTCTATTATGGGTATGGATTAGATCATTGCTTACCATTCTAAGATAGATTTTAGATCTAAATAAGTTTCTTTTCGAAAATATTTTTAATTTTTTTTCCAGGAATTAACCCATACCTTTGATAAAATATAAAAAATATAATAAAATATTAGAATATGAAAATGAAATTTATTTTGAACATATTATTAAAAATAAGGTAAATGTTAATATTAATGATGTTTTGGTAATAACAGAACGCCTTGATATTTTTTTTGATGAGTTTCCCAGTAATATACCTGATCAGGAAGTTGATTTTATTGTTAGCTTGGTTCCTAAGGATAAGACAATTCCAAAACCCCTTATCAAATGGCTCAAGAAAAAATCTATAATGAAAAATTTAGTTTCAAGAGTTTCTTGATAAAGGTTTTATTCATCATACTACTTCACCATGGGGTTCTATTTTTTCCTTAAAAATAAAGATAGTTTCATGAGGATTTTCATTTATTATATAACTTTTAGTAACATTACTATAAAGAATGAGTATCAGTTTACTCATATTAATGATTCGTCTCATCAACTCTGGGTAGATTAGAATTTTTCAAATATTGATATAAGGTTAGAGTACTATCTAATTAAGGTGAAGGAGGTTGAATTTCCAAAAATAAAATTTTATACTATTTATATACATTATGACTTTGTGGTTACTCCCTTTAAGTTGACAAATTCACCAATTGTATTTATGGATCTTATAAGTAGATTCTTCCATGAGTTTTTTCATATGTTTATGGTTTTTTTATTGATGATATATTTATTTATTCAAAAATTTATGAGTATCATGAAAAAAATAAATGTATTTTTCTTCAAATGATAAAATAAAATAATTTATAGGGAAAATTAAGAAAACATGAATTTTTTTTGTAACAAATTTCATTTCTTAGACACATCATAAATAAAGATGGCATAATAATTGATTCCACTAAGACTAAAGTGGTTTATAAATGGCCAAGACCTATATATTTTACTAATATTTATAGTTTTATTAAATTAGAGGCTAATACTAATAATTTTTTATAATATTGCATGATTATCTATCCTGCTAACTATGTTAACTCAAAAGGGAGTTAGGTTTATCTAGAAAACATTATGTGATGATTATTTCCAAGAACTGAAAATAAGATTGGTTAATGCTCAAATTTTAGATCTAACCTCCAAAAATAGTGACTTTTTTATATACAATGATGCTTAATTAAAAGAACCCTATTGTGTCCTGATGTAGGAAAGTATAGTTATTTCTTATGCTTTATGTAAATTAAAACTACATGATTAAAATTATCCTATACATGAACTCAAACTATCAGCTATAGTATTTGATTTAAAAATTTGGAGAAATAATTTATATAGATTTAATTGGGAAATAAATAATGATCATAAAATTTTAAAGTATGCATTCACTCATAAATATTTTTACAAGAGAAACTGGATATGGATGGAATTGATAAAGGATTATAACTTCAAAATTTATTATTGTCCAAGAAAAGAAAAAAAATAGTTGATTCATTGAGTTGGAAAATTAATGTAGCATTAACCATCTTTTTTTGGAACAAAACCCTTTAGTTAATGATTTTCTAAATTTTATATTAGAATTTGTGGATGTAGTAAATTTTTCTATTTTTTTCAGGTTTAAGTGTAATCAACTTTGTCAGATAGAATTAATAAATATCATAAGGAAGATCATGAATTATGGGAAAAGATAGAATTGGTTAATAAGGTTAAGTTTCTTAAATTTAACATTGATAAAAATTGTGTTTTGAGATTAGGAAAGAGATTAAGATTTCCTTGATATTCTTATCTGAAGAGAAAATTATTGGGTGAAGGTCATAGTTTCTTGTTTTCTGTTCATCCTAGGAATATTAAGATGTACAGAGACCATCGAGAGTATTACTGGTGGGATGGAATGAAATGAGATATTGATGACTTTACCATGAAATGTTAAACTTCTTAATAGGTTAAGGTAGAATGAAAAATTACAAAGGATACACTTCATCCTTTTTTATTGCTAAAGTGGAAATAGGAAAATGTATCCATGGATTTCATATTTGGATTTTTAAAGACATCTTTAGGTAATTATGTGATTTATATTATTGTTGAGTGATTAAATAAATATATTAATTTACTTTACATTAAGATACTATGTATTTAGATAATATTTATCAACTTCATCTTAAACAATAGTTAGGATACATGGAGTACCTCTCTCCATTGTATCTTATCATGATCACAAGTTCACTTCTAATTTTTAAAAATAACTGTAAAATTAATTCGGCACTGAATTAAATTTCAATACAACCTTTATTCCATAGTATGATGGATAGTGTGAATGAAAAATTTAGAAACTATAATACATGATTCACACTTTTAAAATGTTTTACATGGGAATTTGGGGATATTATCTTTCTTTAGTTGAGTTTTCTTATAACAATAGTTTTCATTCCAATATATAGATAGCACTTTTTGAGGTATTATCTGGAAAGAGGTGTCAAAATATAGATTTTTGGGATGAAGTATGAGAAAGGAAGTTTATTATTGTAGGGTTTTTAAAGGAATTAGTTGATATGTTAAGGATGATTTAGCAATATATGAGGATGGATTAAAGAAGTAAGAAAATTTAGGTGTATACCTTTAGAAAAGATCTTTCTTTCGAGGTAGGTGATTATGGTTTTCTTAAAGTATCTCCATGAAAAAGTATTATTCATTTTGGTAAAAGGGGGAAGTTAAGTACATGGTTCATTGGACCAATTTAAATCTTTTATAAAGATACATTAGTTTCATAATGAGTGACCTTTCTTTTTAGTTTATCATAGTTATGTAATATTTTTAATTTTTTAATTTTAAGAAAATATGTGTCAGATTCATATCATGTTTTTATATCTATGGTAGTTTAGTTGGAAGATCAAATTTATTATAAAGAATAGCTTATTCGTATTATAGAACATGGAGAGAAATTATTGAGTAATAAGCTAATTCACTAGGTTATGTTTTTATGGAAAACCCATATAGTATAATAAGAAACATGGGAGTGTGAAAATACTACGAGGTAAAGGTAACCCCACTGACATAATAATTGATTAAAATTGTATGGATTAAATTTCAATTAAATTGAGTAATGTAATATACCAAGTAATTTTGATATAAAAATAATTCATATATTCATTAGTTAATTATGAAATATTAGGCAATTTTTTCGGTCTAAAAGAAAAAATATTTATTTCTGATCAACATTGATTTTTATGTATTATATGGTATTATTTAAAATATTTTATTCAAAATTATAGAATTTTAATTTTATAAAATTAACTTTATTTTTTAATTCATCTTGTCAAAATTATCTTAATATGAATTTTTTATAATTTTCTAAAATGTTTTATATTTCAATGAATAGTAAAAAATACACATTTTTTTGAAAACTATAATATTATTTTAAAGTATTTATAAAAGAAAAATTATATTTTAGATTATTTTTAAAATCTATTTAATTAATTTTTATTTAAAATAAAAAAAATTATTGTTTTTGAAATGAATTTTATAATTACATTTAGTATAAAAACATTTTATACTTTAAAAAGGAATTTTTCTGAAAAACTATTTTTCATTACATTTTTCTAGTTAATTTTACATTAAATTCTAAAACTTATGTTTTTTGAATTTTTAAAAATTTATTAAAAATTTTTATTTAGTGGGTCCAAATTTGGTAAACATGACTATTATTTTTAGTCAATATGAATAGTAATCAAAGTAATTTTTGATACCACAGTAATGGGTAAATCGAGTAACAAAGGATACAAATAAAATGAAAAAGGACTACAGAATGATTCTAACAGGTTAGTTAATTTTAGTGTATGATTATATATCATCCATAATCATCCAAATGTAAAATATATGTCCTTTTATCCCATTTTAATGTGATTATAACATTTATAATATATTGTGTAAAGAAAAGTAAAAAATGTAACACTCTTGTTTTTAATATCTATAATATTATTAGCATGGGGATAAATAGAGGATATGTTTAGTTGTAAATATTAATTATAAATTTAAATGGTTTATATTCATCATGAGAATTTATTTTTATTTTTTAGTGAAACATAATTACCTCAAATTCTTACACACAACTGACACGGTAATAATTCAATTCACGGGAAAATAAAATAGATGTTGTTAAAAATATTAAAAGTGGTATAATTGGAAATAATTAATTTGAAAAAATAATTTTATATATAAAAATTAAATATTATAATGTTTTTGATGAATTTTATTCAAATTAATTTGTTTTCTATATGTTATTAAAGTCAAGGTAAATGAATAGTTCTAAAATTGTCATTAATGAATTGTTATAATAAATAATAATTTATTAAATGATTTAAAATTCATAAAAATATTGTTTTTGAAACAATTAATTTTTTATGACTAATTACATAAACCATGGTCCATTTATGTGGTTTTTCATTTTATAATAACATAATCAAGCCTTAAATAATAGAAAACTTTAATATTATGATAATTGTCCAAATGGTTAACGAAGGGTTAATACAAAAGAATAAAGTTAAAAATGTGATATAAAATTGTAAAAAAAATATTTTATGAGAATATTTATACTCATAATAATTTCATACAATAATATTATCATTTTTATCCATTTGTACATCAATATTAATTTATATTAAATTAATATTTAAATAAATTTCCAGAGGTCCCCTCCCCTCTCTTATATAAAGGAAACACTTCTTCTCATTCATTCAAAATTAAAATCCTTTTGGTTCTAAACATACCTACCCAAATCAATTTATATAATCCCTCTCTATATTCTATAGTCCTTATTTTAGGAATAATACCAATATTAGAGGTATTAAGGTATTAAGAAAATAATATTTTCCAAAGAAGAGGTATTGTTTTTAACCGGATGTTTTAGTTTAATTTATACTTTTAATTCCTTAAAATATTATTTTACCATGAAAAAAATATTCTATATATACTTATATTTTATTATTTTAATTTCATAACATATATCTATCTCCAATATCCATAAATTGGGAAATGACTTCATTGTTCATGTGTACATTGGAATACCACCTCACAAACCGATGGAATTCATTTTCCATTATCACATATCATGGAAAGTTAAATTGATTGAATTAATACTTATATATTATATTAATTACACATTTGTCATTATTAAAATATATTATATCATTTACTTACCTACATTTCCATTCACTAAAAAATGATAATGTGATTCGTGCGTACATGTGGACTACCACCTCCAAGAAGCGATGTGATTCATTTTTAATCAAAACATCACATGGATGATATATATAAGTATAATTAAAGATATAATATGATATTTATTAAATTATGAAAATTTTGGAAAGATAAAATGATACTTACCTTCTTTCTGTAATGATCATTGATATATGGATATGTTACTCATGTGTGTGTATGGCATACCGTCTCCATAATTGTAACATTGTTCATTTTTCTTAACCATGTTTCATGATTTGTTTTAAAAGTATAAATGATGTTTGAAAATGATAATTATTTAATTATTATTATTCTTTATATGATGTAATAATTACCTCTTTGACTATAGTCAACTTACCAAAATCATTTTGGACTTATTAACCGAATATCATCGAAATATCCAACGTGAAGTTAAATTAATAAGAAATTATTAAAACATGGTAATAAGTGATGAGAAATGTATAATAAACTTGAAAAAGGATCTCAATAAAGTAAATAATAAAAATAAGCTTATTTTTTATTATGAAAAATAATGTAGATGATAATTTATATTTAGGATAAGATATTTTCTTTTAAAAAAATACACTTTTAAAGTTTCCCTTAAAACACTTTTTCTTTACATGTTAATATTTTTTAAATTATTTTATGGATGTATTTATATGAACATAAAATAATTATAAATTAAATTTTATATCTCTGTTTAAATCCATCCAAATATTTTTTTAAGGAATCTTATTAATGAATGTTTTCACTTTCTTTACAAAAGAAAAAATTAATGTTCTATTTTAATGTATATGATGGAAATGAATTTCCCCACCATTGTAAACAGTATTTTATATTTGGATTAATTTATAGTATTTCGTGTTTTATTAAAATAAAACATCTATTTACCTTTATTTTTGAAATTTTAGTTTTGAAAATTGGGTTTTAAAGTAAAGGGATATAAGTATTTTCTCCTGGGTTCAAAGAACTTTTTATGATGCATATTTTTACTTAATCTTTTGTGGTTCCTGGAAATTGTTTATGAGGATGGGTGGTTCCATTATAAATCAAGGTATGGTGAGCCCATTATATATCTCCGACGAATTGGGTAAAGGAATGGTGTTAACCAATTATGTTTCTCCTAAGATAATATGGAAATATACTAAAATTGTTATTCGAAATATAGGACAGAGTTAACCGATTAGGTTTCTATTAAGAGATTATGGGAATATACTATGATGGTTATTCCATGTGTATTTGTGATGGTTAATTCAATTGTAACTATGATGGTTACTCCAAGTGTAACCATAATGTTTATAGTAACCTAGGCTTATCATAAAAATATATTACATCATTTTTTATGAATATTCATTACATTACACAAACACATTTCTGAGAACCGTAATAGTTTAGGGTCATTTGAAACTTGGAAACACAAAAAAATTGTCCATAGGTAAACTATGTCGTCTCACACTATGACCTTAATAAATTTCACCCCTCTTAAGCATATCATATGTAATAAATTTCTTTATAACCTGATGAAATGAAACATAAGAAAGGGTAAGATCATATGCTCAATAAGGGTAAACAAGAGTTATATATAATCATAACATGAACATAAGTGTATGAGAACATGAGAATAACATTTAAAAACCATACATTGCATATAAAATATCATAATATTGAGTCATAGAATATATATTTAAAATTCATAAGACATGAATCATAAGGGAATCAAATAACATGATTCACAAGAGCATGACATTAGAATAAGACATAAATTTGTGGAATACACATAAGTTTTGAAAATATTATGTCAAGGATATCCACCAATACATTCATAAAATGTTAGTCTTGGTATAAACACCCTTTTAATTTATTTATGATTGGGATGACCTCCCGTGTTGTAAAAAACCAATGTTTTTAAATGGAAATTCTGTTCTAATATTTATGTCATAAAATCTCATGAAATCACAACATAATGAACTACTAAGTGATAAGTGACCTTTAAACATAATTTTGTCACTTCTTTGATTGGAATCTCGAAAATCCGGCATACACTGTTGCGTTCAAGATGTTTTTTGGAGTGTAATAAAACAAAAATAATTTTTGGTGAATAGTAACCAACCGTAATGAATAGTAACATACCCTTATGAATAGTGATATACCCTAATGAATAGTAGCCTAACCTATGGTGGTATAAAATAATATTAAAGTTGGAAGTACGATATACCTATATTTTAGAATGAGTTAATGAATATTTTAAAACTAGTTTTGATAATAAATTATTATTTTAATTAAATATTAAAATACTCATATTTAGAAAATTATTTTTGAAAAATGGACTTCATTTTTGGATTCTACACTTCGAAAAATGGTTAGGGAGAATTTTTGGGATTTTTCTGAAATAATTTGAAATTTTGATGAATAGTGAAATACGATAATTCACAAAATAAGAAAAATACATTAATTATAAATTCATGATGATTTTCTTCTAATGTAATCTCAACTGGTTCGGATAAACATGATAAATTTCATATTTTTTCTCAAGTAATGATCACTATTCCTTGTCTCGTGGGAAATTAAAAAACTATTGAATAAACATTTGGGAAAACCCTCTCCTCCCTCAATTTAAATACCCCCTATCCTTACCTCTTTTCCTCACACCTCTAAAGTCTGTTTCCTAGCCAAAATGCTTCCCAAATACCCTCCCATGATCCTTCCACATGTCCAAGGATTTCTGGTCTTTCCAAAAAAACAAAATCAAATCCCCTAGGAGGAGTCTCAAAGAGAGGAGATCAAAGGGTAAGAACCCTCTTTCATTTTCAAGTGTTTTGTTTTCATTTTAATTCTTTTCTTATACCCTATTCCCATTACCTTATCCAAAAGGAATGAAAGCTCCATAATCTCATATATTCTGGATTCTAATTATCTCTATTGAAAATTTCAATAATCATACTTCTCCTCCTCTCGCTCACGTTCTAGAATTAAAACATCCCCCGTGATGTGTCAAATTACCGACATCAAAGATAATGTGTTTTCAAATTCTTTTATCATTTTGTTTCTGGTCATCAACCCATTTATGTTATGGTTGAGCCAGATTACTATATGTTTTATATGTCCTATTTAAGGTTATTTAATCCTCATAAACTCATGATATAAAACAATAATACAAAACAAGTCAATTATGTGCAAAATCGTTAAAATTAATTCAAGTGTTTATCATTAATGTTTAATGTAAAGGTTCTCTTTCATTCTAATTAACCAAAAGAATTTTGTAACCATGTAACCTAATTGATTTCCACTAATTTTAAATAACTTCAATTCTAGACAACCAATTTCATCTTACATTTTATTTGAACCTAAATACAATTGAACCGATCATTAAAACAAATTAAACAAACGGACCCGAACAATGAAATTGAACCATGTATTCAATCAAAATGGGTATAAATGAACATAAAAAGGTTATACTTAATCTTTTAATTTTAGATAAGGTTATGTAAATATTGATTAATAAACCTAATTTGACTATTCATGTCATTAATTTGAAGTGGAGAACACCAACGGACCTAAGGTAAGGGATCCTCTCAATTTCACCCTTATTCAAGATTGTTCACTATGTTAGGACATGTTGTGTATAATTATTAATTATGGGGTATGATTTCTCACCTCCCCCATTCGTACCTATTTATTTATAAGTGATGATAATTCCTTTTCCTCTCTCAATAATCCCCCTCAAGTACTCCCAATACCATGCATGTAATCCGTAAATAATTTCACCCGAACCTCTTTTTTTCCTTCGGGTTTTCTTATCTACCTTTCTACCAAAATGATGTTATATTATATTTTCTTGTGAATACTCTAAATTTTGTTTACATGTTCCCAGTTTATTTATCAATACACTTTCATCACTCTCTTTAGAATATATGCATGCTTTTAAGTGATTCTCTCCTCATTACATCCCGATAAGTGAACTCGTTTTTAGGGAACTTCCCAAATTCTTTCCTATTATCAAGTGTACTCTATCCTCTATTTTAAGTCACCTTTGTCTTTAAAAAATCAGTATTTTTATTATGAAAACCCTCCTGGTTTACTTATGGTTTTATAAAAAAATATTATTCCACTTTTCATTTTAAGAGATATTCGATGTTTTCTGAAACCGCACTAAAATGTTTTGACTCAAAGATTCCTAAAAACTATTTTTACATGTTATCACTTCAGTTTGTTATATCTGGTCATGATTTATGCCTTTATACATTATCAATGTCTATTTATGATTTAATTCCATTCTTTCATGGACTCTTGTATGTTACGTCCCTTTTTATTATGCTTCATGACGTGATTGTGTGCCCATTTCTTTCCTTGGGTACTATTATGTTTATGTATAATTGATTATGTGAGATTCCTTATCTGGAAAGAATATACATGATTAATATTAGATGGGTGTGCCCAGATAGATCTCCAATTCATTGGTTAAAGTTAATGTCTCATGAGAATATTATGGGCAAATAGTCTAGGCGGTTATCCTTAGCTTGTGCTACTATGGGAAACGAGATTGGCGGTTAGCCTTGACTCGTAATAAAGTCTTGTTTAAAGTTGCCGCCACCTCACTATGAAACTATGCTTATATAATATCATTCTTATATGATCCCATGATTATTTTATTCCATGTTTTTATGATCCCATATTTATATGTTATTATTTTATATGTTCCATGCTTCCAATATCATTATTTCAAGCTTCCTAACTCATGTGCTTAAATTTTATTCTTATGTTCTTTCCCTTACTGGGATTTTTAGCTCATCCCTTTGTTCATGTGTTCCCCAGGGTACCCTATGAAGATGTAAGGGCTCAAAGGAAGTTAGGAGCACATTATGAAGATTAAATAAAGAAGTGTTTTTATCCCCATGTTTTGTGATATATGTACCTATTCTTCCAAGATACTAGACTTAACGATCATTGGCTTGTACTCTGATGATGAATTATGTTTAAAATCATGAAATGTTATGTGTAAAAGGCTGGGGTTGCTATAGTTGGTATTAGAGGATGGTCTAGTTATTTTTTGGGGATTAGGAATAGAGCACCATAGTAAGAACCTTAAGGATGAGACTATGTATTAGAAAAAATTCCCGAATTTTGTTGAGTATTGAGTAAGTGGTTTATCAAGAAAATACATCCCGGTTTGGATACGAGCAGGTAGAGGCAGCTCTGGCACAGATGTATCCTAGGGATAAAACTTGGAAACACTACTTTGAGCTAGACTTGAATGAGAATTTGTGCACAACAACGGGACTTGCTTCACTCTTGGTTACGACACTCTCGGGGGATATGATTTCGTAGATTCACAAGCTTAGTAAAAACCATTATTAAGGGGAAAAGACCATAAGAATATAAGTTATAAAATAGATTGAGGATAACCTAAATATAAACCTAAGGAATCACAGGTTAGGATGTACTTATTCTTTTTAAGTTTATCCTTTAATGTTCAAAGTTTCCTTTATATTCTCAATAGATAAGTATTCAAGACCTCTAATTATGCATTCTTTTTCATAGTTAATGGCAGGAAATAGAAGAACACATTCCAGCAACCAATGTGATAGGCAATGTGATGATTTCCCTAATGACATTTCTGATGTGATAGAATCGGGTGTTCAAAACTTCATGGTAGTACTTTCTCAGTTGGCAAGAGTTATGAATAATAACTTGAATCAGGTGGAATGTTCCCCTCCTCCAAGGAAAGAGAAAGTTGTCATAGAATCCTTCATGTGGAAAAGGCCTCCCGTGTTTAGCAGTTCTTCTGATCCCCTCCTCACAGAACAATGAATTAACTCCATTGAAAAGATTTTCTCTATCCTCCAGTGCCTGGAAGAAGAGAAAGTTGTACTGGAAGTCTATCGTTTTGATGGGGAAGCTGATTAGTGGTGGAAACTGATCGATAATAAAAATTCCCAAGAAGAAATTGATTCCATATATTGGGAGGAATTCAAGAGGATATTTTTCAACCAATATTTTCCTCTAACCCTCCGTCTCAAGATGGAAAGAGAGATCCTTGGACTCAAGAAGAAGGAAGAGGAGTCCATCGGGGCATATGAAGAAAACTTTACAAGGCTTTCAATGTATGCCTATAGCTTTATCATGAACTCTAAAAGCAAAGTGGATCTCTTCTTTAGCATACTAAAGCTGAGTCTATGAAAAGCATTGGCGATTCGAGACTTCGACAGTTATGAGGACATTGTCTATTGTGCCCTCAAGGTAGAAATGGGGATTGGAGACTCTCAGTGGTCTCATGGGACCAGTGACAAGAAGTGGAAAATAGAAAACATCATGGGTGTTCCATCAAACAAATCCCATGATGGAAATAATCCCAACTTTCCCCTTTGCAAAAATTGTGAGAAGAAGCATCCTGGTAACTGTCTGAAGGGAACCAAGAATTGATTCAAATGTGGAAACTTTGGTCATCTGGCCAAGAACTACTGAAGGGGTTTGAAAAATCATGCTAATGTTGAAGAGGAAAGGAAGGTTCATATCAACACTCAGCCTACAGTGTAGTGTTATAACTGGAATAATCTTGGGCATTATGCGAACAATTTCCCTAAGTTGAGGGTTGTCGGTGGCAATCTGCAACAACCTCCAAGGCAAAAAGGAAGGGATTATGCTATCACTACTGCTGAGGTGGAGTCGAAAAATGATGTGGTGATAGGTATGCTTGTTATTCATTCAAGAATAGTGAAAGAACTATTTGATTCTGGTTCTACGCATTCTTTAATATCTTGCAAGTTTAGTAGAACTATTCAAACACCACCTCAAAAGTTGGAGGAAAAGTTATCTATGAGAACAGCGAATGGTAAAATTATTGAAACCCTGGTTTATAACTCCACCCTGGTTAATGTTTCTGGACTAAACCTCTTATAAAATCTTGTCATACTTCCATTAGTGTAATTTGACGGTATCTTGGGCATGGATTGGCTATCTTTGTACAAGTCCAACATCAACTGTCGGGATAGGAAGATTACTCTCCACATCCTGAAGCATCCTCTGATTATTTACAAGTGCAAGGAAAAAGATGAATATCCTTTCAAATCATCATATCAAGTGTGTATATTTCTTTCTTATGAGCATGCATATCTAGCTCAAATGATTGAGACGAAGGAGAGAATCATGCTTGAAGACATGTCCATCGTGAGGGATTACACTCATGTATTCCCTGAAGAGTTTCATGGTCTTCCTCCTGACTGAGAGGTTGAGTTCTCAATTGAACTTATCCCTAGATCTCTTCCAATCTCAAAGACACCTTACATAATATCCATCGTAGAGCTAGAAGAGCTGAAGAAATAGTTACAGGAGAATATGGGGAAGGGTTTTATACGCCCGAGTGCTTCACCGTGCGGTGCTCCAGTCCTCTTCGTCAAGAAGAAGGATGGATAAATGCGCCTCTGCATTGATTATCGTGAGCTCAATAAAATCACAATAAATAACAAGTATCCCCTTCCATGGATAGATGACTTGTTCAATCAACTATGTGGTGCTACTTATTTCTCTATGGTGGACCTTCGGTCAGGATATCACCAACTAAATGTGAGGAAGGAAGATATTCCCAAGACTACCTTTTGAATGAGGTATGGACCTTATGAGTTCATAGTGATGCCCTTCGGACTCACTAATTCTCCAGCAATTTTCATAGATTTAATGAATAGAGTCTTTAAATATTACCTCGACAAATTTGTGGTAGTCTTTATTGATGATATTCTGATATACTCCAAGAGCAAGGAGGAACATGAGGAGCATTTGGAAAATGTGTTAAAGGCTTTGCGAAGGGAGAATTTATATGAAAAGTACAGTAAATGTGAGTTCCTTATGGAGGAAGTATCATTCTTGGGGAATGTTTTCATCAGCAAAGGGATATCTGTGGACCCTTCCAAGATGAAGGCAATTTAAGAGTGGCCCAAAACAACTTCTGTAAGGGAGATCCGCAGCTTTTTGGCTCTAGCTGGGTATTATCGATGATTCCTGAAAAACGTTTCACAATTTTCAAACCCAATGACAATGCTAACATGGAAGGGAGTAAAGTTTGTCTGGACACAGGAGTGTGAAGACTGTTTCAAGGAGTTGAAAAAGAGGCTTATCACTGTGCTAGTACTCACACTCTCTACCTGTGGGGAACTTTTTACGGTGTATAGTGATGCTTCTAAGAAGGTATTAGGCAATGTGTTGATGCAAAATGATAAAGTGATAGCCTATGCCTCAAGGTAGCTGAAAATACATGAGCAAAACTATCCAACACATGATCTGGAGTTAGTGGCTGTGATCTTTTCCTTGAAAATCTGGAAGCATTTTCTCTATGGGGAAAATGTGAGACATATTCGGACCAAAAGAGTCTCAAATATATATTCACACAGAAAGAGCGTAATATGCGCCAACAAATATGGATAGATCTCATCAAGGATTATGACTCCTCAATCCACTACAATCCCGGTAAGGCAAAAAAGGTAGCTGATGCTCTAAGTAGAAAGGATCCTGCATCTTTATCAATGCTGAGAATAGAAAAGGTTCTGATCTTCTTAGATTTGTAAAGGATGGACATGGGAATCATTAAGGGAGGAACATCATAAATCCTTTCTCAAATTATTTCTCAACCATCCCTCATGGAGAAAATAATGGTTGCGCATAGAAAGGATGTGAAAATTCAGAAAAGGGTGGAAGCTGTTAAAAATGGGAAATCCCCTGATTTCAAAATTGATGAGGAACAAGTTGTAAGATTTGGGACATGATTATGTGTACCATATGATCCAGAGATAAAGAAGGAGCTATTGAATGATGCACATAGCTCGACCTTCTCTATCCATCCTAGGAGTACCAAAATGTACCGTGATCTCTGAGAACACATCTAGTGGGATAACATGAAGAAGGAGATTGTGGAATATATATCAAGGTGCTTGGTATGTCACCAAGCTAAAGATGAGCGACAAAAGTCCAAAGGCATGATGCATCCATTGACTATACCCAAGTGTAAATTGGAAAATTTTACTACGGGCTTTTTCATGGGTCTCCCGAAGATGTCTAAGGTAAATAATGTGATATGGGTTGTGGTTGACCGACTCACCAAGAAATCCCATTTCATCGCTATTCAAGAAGTTCTTGCGCTTGAAAAACATGCAAAGTTATATGTGAAGGAAGTGGTGAGACTGAATGGTGTTCCACTCTCAACTGTCTCTGACCGTGATCCAAGGTTCACATCTAAATTCTGGAGAAGCCTTCAACATTCTTTGAGTACTGAATTAAATTTCAGCACGTCCTATCACCCCAAAACTGATGTCCAGTCTGAAAGAACTATTCCGATGCATGAAGACATGCTTAGATCTTGCTCTCTAGAATTTAAAGGTGGATGGGATTAGCATCTCCCATTGGTTGAGTTCTCATACAACAATAGCTTCCATTCGAGTATTCAAATGGATCCATATGAAGCTCTGTATGGAAAAATATGTAGAACTGCATCCTGTTGGGATGAAGTTGGAGAAAGAAAGCTACTTGGACCCGATCTTGTTCAAGAGATGATAAAGAAGGTTAAAGTCATCTAAAAACACATGAAATATGCTCAAAGTCATAAAAAAATCTATGCTGACAACTATCAAGGGGTTTGGAGTTTGATGTTGGAGATCTTCCTTCAAATATCTCCATGGAAGAGAGTCATGCGATTCGAGAAGAAATGGAAGCTAAGCCCAAGGTATATTGGCCCCTTTGAGATCCTTGACTGCAGAGGATCTGTGGCCTATCAGATTTCACTTCCACTGAATATGGCTCGAGTTCATGATTTTTTTCATGTATCACTCTTGAGGAACTACATACCTGATCCCCCACATGTACTAAACATAGAGGTGGTCTAGCTGGAAGATGATCTCTCCTTTGAGGAGCAGCCAGTAAAGATTATGGACCGGAGAGATAAGGTTCTATGCAAAAAGACAACCCATCATGTCAAAGTGTTGTGGAGGAACCATAAGTTTGAGGAAGCAACATGGAAATTTGAGGAAGAAATGAAGGAAAAGTACCCGCACCTGTTTTTGGCTAAGTATGGAAAATGAAATTTCGAGGGTGAAATTTCATAATGGGGGAAGAATGTAACGACCCAAAGTTTTTAAATAGAAATTTCCTTCTTATATTTATGTCATACAATCTCATGAAATCAAAACATAATGAACTACTAAGTGATAAGTGTCCTTTAAACGTAATTTTGTCACTTCTGTGTTTGGAATTTTGAAAATCCGGCATACACAGTTGTGTTCAAGATGTTTTTTGGAGTCTAATAAAACAAAAATAATTTTTGGTGAATAGAAACCAACCCTAATGAATAGTAACATACCCTTATGAATAGTTTTATACCCTAATGAATATTAACATCACCTATGGTAGTATAAAAATAATATTCAAGTTGGAAGTACAATATACCTATATTTTAGAATGAGTTAATGAATGTTTTAAAACTGGTTTTGATAATAAATTATTATTTTAATTAAATAGTAAAATAATAATATTTAGAAAATTATTTTTGAAAAATGGACTTCATTTTTGGATTCTACCCGTCAAAAAATGGTTAGGGAGAATTTTTAGGATTTTTCTGAAATACTTGAAATTTTGAGGAATATTGAAATTCGATAATTCATAAAATAAGAAAAATACATTAATTATGAATTTATGATGATGTTATACTGATGTAAACCCAATTGATTCGGATTCACATGATTAATTTACTATTTTGTGTCATGGAATCATCACTATTACTTGTCTTGAGGGAAATTAATAAACTATTGAATAAACAATTGGGAAAACCCTCTCCTCTCTCACTATAAATACCCCCTCCCCTTAGCTCTTTTACTCAAACCTCTCAAGTCTTTTTCATAGCCAAAATTCTACCCAAATACCCTCCCAAGCTCCTCACCCAAGTCCAAGTCTTTTTTTTCTTTCCAAAAGACCAAAATCAAATCCCCTAAGAGGAGTCTCAAAAAGAGGAGATCAAAGGGTAAGAACCCTCTTTTGTTTTCAAGTGTTTTGTTTTCATTTTCTTTATTTTCTTATACCCTCGTCCCCTTACCTTATCCAAAAGGCATGAAATCTCATGAATTTAATATATTATGGATTCTAATCATGTTTGTGTAAAATTTCAAGCATCATACTTCTCCTCCTCTCCCTAACGTTCCTGAATTAAAACATCGTCTGTGATGTCTCAAATTACCGACATCAAGGATAATGTGTTTTTAAATTATTTTATCATTTTATTTTTGGTCATGAAACCACTTATGTTATGTTTGAACCAGATTATTATATATTTTATATGTCCTATTTATGTTTCTGTAATCCTCATACACTCATGATATAAAACAATAATACAAAACAAGCCAATTATGGGGAAAATCGTTAAAATTAATTCAAGTGTTTATCATTAATGTTTATTGTAAAGGTTCTATTTCACTCTAATTAACCAAAATTAATTTTCTGACCATGTAACCTATTGGTTGTCCACTAATGTTATATAACTTCAATTCTGGACAACCAGTTTCATCTTACAATTTATTTGAACCTAAATACAATTGAACCGATCATTAAAACAAATGAAACAAATGGACCCGAACAGTGATATTGAACCTTGTAATCAATCAAAATGGGTATAAATGAACTTAACAATGGTATAATAAATCTTTTAGTTTTAGATATGGTTCTGGAACTATTTATTAATAAACCTAATTTAACTATTTATCTCATGAATTTCAAGTGGAGAACACCAACGGACCTAAGGTAAGGGATCCTCTCAATTTCACCCTTATTCAAGATTGTTCACTATGTTAGGACATGTTGTGTGTAATTATTAATTATGGGGATGATTTTTCACCTCCCCCATTATGCACTATTTATGTATATGTGATGATAATTTCCTTTACTATCTCACTAATCCCCCTCATGTACTCTTGCTACCATGCCGGTAATCCGTAAAGAATTCTACCCGAACCTCTTTTATTTTTTCGGGTTGTCTTATCTACCTTTCTACCAAAATGATGTTATCTTATATTTTCTTTTGCATACTCTAAATGTTATTTACATGTTCCATGTTTATTTATGAAGGATATTTTGTGGATATTCATTCTTTTATGTGATTCTCTCCTCGTTGCTTCTCGATAAGTGAACCCGTTTTTCGGGAACTTCCCGAATTCTTTCCTATTATCAAGTGTACTCTATCCTCTGTTTTAAGTCCCCTTTGTATTTATAAAATAATTCTTTTTATTTTGAAAACCCTCCTGGTTTATTTATGGTTTTATAAAAAAATATTATGCCTCTTTTCATTTTCAGATATATTCGATGTTTTCTTAAACCGCAATAAAATGTTTTGACTCAAAGATTCCTAAAAACTATTTTTACATGTTACCACTGCAGTTTGTTATATCTTGTCATGATTTACGACTTTATAAATTATTAATGTCTATTTATGATTTAATTCCTTTCTTTCATGGATTCTTGTATGTTACGTCCCTTTCTATTATGCTTCATGACGTGATTGTGTGCCCATTTCTTTCCTTGGGTACTCTTATGTTTATGTATGATTGATTAAGTGAGATTCTTTATGTGGAAATCATATACATGAATAATATTAGATGGGTGCACCCATATAGCACTCCAATGAATTAGGTAAAGTTAATTTATCATGAGAATATTATGGGAAAATGGTCCGGACGGTTATCCTTGGCTTGTGCTACTATGGGAAATGAGATTGGCGGTTAGCCTTGACTCGTACTAAAGTTATGTATAAAGTTGCTACCACCTCTCTATGAAACTATTCTTATATAATCTCATGATTATATGATCCTATTATTATTTTATTCCATGTTTTTATGATACCATGTTTATATTTTATGATTCCATATGTTCCATGCTTCCAATATCATTATGTCATGCCTCCAAACTCATGTGCTTATAGTTTATTCTTATGTTGTTTTCCTTACTGGGCTTTTTAGCTCATCCCTTTGTTCATGTGTTCCCTAGGGTACCCTATGTAGATGTAAGGGCTCAAAGGAAGTTAGGATATCATTATGAATATTAAATAAAGAATTGTTTTTAGCCCCATATTTTGTGATATATGTACTTAGTCTACCAAGATACTAGACTTAACAATCCTTGCCTTGTACTCTGATGATTAATTATGTTTAAAATCATGAAATGTTACGTGTAAAAGGATAGGGTCTCTATACGTGTACCCTCTTTCATTCTTCAAATAACCACCAATGTACCCTCCTTTTCAGTATTAGGTTAACCACCCATGTACCCTCTGAGCTCATAGAACATTTTTCATTACCCATTTCATTGGAGGGAGATATAGTCTAAACTCTTCACTTGATGAAAATAATACATATGTTTTTAACAAGAACACAAAACATTAATCATATCAAAACCCTTGAAAAAAAATTTCTCCATAATCTTATCATAATTTCCTCAAATAATAACCTATGGTAAAAGAAATAGGTTTTATAGTCATTTTATAATAGTATACCCCATGTAAGATAAAAATGTTTCATAAAAAATATTGAAATCATGCACATAAACCATCCAATGAAAGGATAATAATGGTATATTTGGTTCATGTATACAATAATTAAAAGGTTACATCTATGGATTTCATCTTATATAGAAAATGATTTTAAAATATCATTTAAAACATTTTTGAGTAAAATATCCTTTTAGATTTCAAAAATTCTATTTAGAACATAAAAAACTTCCAAAATATTTTCACATTGAAATAATTCACTTCAAATATAAAAATTAACCAAATATTAAGAAATTGTTTTTAAAAATATCATTAAAAATTATAAAGGGGTCTCAAAATTACTGAGTGATTGTGAAAGTGGGAAATATTTTTCATGCTATGCATCTTAGAAACAAAGATTCTTTTCACATTTTTAGTAAAATCTAAAAAGTAATTATTTGTGAAATGATATGAATATTATTTTAAAAAAATTAAAAGTTAAAACATGGGTAAAAATATATTTGTTAAATCATTTGAAAAATTTTAAAAAAAATATTTGAAAGAATTTTTAGAGAACACGATTTTGGAAGAAAATGGTTTTTCGACCGAAAAGATGATTTTTATTAAAAACATTATTTTTCAACTCACGAGTACATGAAGAGAGTAAAATTAATGGAAACTATTTATTTTAATTTCATGATCCTTAGAGAATAAAATTCAAGATTTTCTTGACATATGGATCATAATATTTTATCATTAGAAACATAGTTCTAAATTATCTTGATAAATGATGAGTCGTAACATAAAATCCTTACCACTTTGGTAACTTTAAAATGTGACCCCAAATAATTAATATCAAAAAAATAAACTTAAAATTTAATAAGGATAATTAAATTCATGATATTACATTCCAAATCACCCAAAATAAACAAGTGGTGAATTTTTATATGTCTCCCATAAATAAAAGAGAGACTATAAATCCATCAACTTAACTATTGACTTCCACCATACATGTTAAAACATCATATATAATAAATATAATATTACAATACATCTATTATATAAAAATATATATATATATATATATATATATATATATATCATACCATATATTATTTTCTTATGATCTTTTATTACCCATTTATTAACAATTTCATGTAATAGTTGCATTTTATGAAATAATCGCTTTGTTTTTCATATACATTTTTATTTGTAATTTTTTTTGTCTTATTAATTTGAAAACTATTTAATAATATAAATAAGTGTTACCATGATATAAATAACATAAATATTCAGTATATATTTTGTTATAGTAATCCATAAATTTTTTGTTGTTAAAAATGAAATACACCGTTCATGGAGATGGTAGGTCGTACGTACGCATGAAAGTTGTTACCATTTTCTTGTTAGATTTAAATAAAGAGATAAAAAATTATATATTATCATTATATAATCTTTTTTGTGTCATATATATACCATATTTTTGTAACCTCATCCTTATTACCTTCCATGTAAAGTGTGAATGAATCACATCGCTTCGTGAGTAGGTAGTCCTCCTAACACTCGAGAGATGTTATCATATTACCATAAAATGGAGAGTATGAAGGTATATGTGATATAATGATTATAAAAGTATAATAATATCATAAATATCATATATAAATAATAAATATATCATTGTTTCTGGACTTCATATGTGGTAATGGAAAAACAAATGACATCAGTTCGTGAGGCGGTTGTCCTCCGTACACACGAATGATGATTTCATAAACCATTTGATATAATTGGAGATGGTTGTAGATAATTACATTAACATAAAAAAAATCTATGTTTATTATATCATCATGGTATAATAATAATTTAAGGATTTGGGAGAATAAATTAAACAAAAGTGCTCATGGATAAAGCTCCTTAGGTTTTTACCAAAATCCTTCCTTGGTTAGATTTATGTATAAATTAATGATTCTAGGATAATATGATGGAAGTTTTGAATTTTTTTTTAGGTATTATAAAAACCAAAAGGTATTCAAGGTGTGAAGAAGAGAGTATAGGTTTTCCATTTTATAAGTGAGGTGCGTGACACACTTGTAATTTTTTTAATGAAAAAAGTGTACCCACATTTTTCACATGCCAAAAGGGTCAAACATTGATCAAATTTGAAAATTATAAATGCTAATCTCTCAATATGGATATAAAATATATTTTATATAAGTATAAAGGTCATTTTAACCATTATATGTTTAGATTAACCCTCCAATAAACTCATTTTTACCTTATTTGCGGTAAATAATTTTTAATGTTTTGACTCTAAATTTTTGGAAGAAATTATGTTGAACTTATTAGATAATATAAATTATTATAATTAAAAATGTTAGTTTTATTTTACAAAATTATATTCATATAATTGTAAAATTTTAATTTAATATTATTCTCACAGATGTGATGAGAAAGTGGATTTTTAAAGAGAAAATGTTCACAAGTTTACAAAGTATTTATAAAAAAACAAAATATGAAATTGATTATAATGAACTAAATTGGATTAATGGATCTATAATTTAACTAATTTTTCTTTAAAACCAATTTAAAATATAATTTAACTTTATAAATAAATTAAACAAAAAGGTAGTTTTCAATTAAAATTCTATATTTTTCCCTATTCATTAAAATAAGAAACTTTTCAAAAAAATCTTAAAAATTCACCCTAAGATAATTTTGGAATTTTATTTAGAAAATAAAGATTGTTTTATCAAATTAATTTTAAAAAAGTGTGAAAAATTAATTTTATTAATTTTTACCAAAATAAATAAAAAAACATTGTTTTGAGAAAATACTATTTTCAAAATATTTAATTACTTTACAAAAAATTAAGTAATTTTTTTATAAATATGTTTCCTTTAAGAAACAATATATATAATTAATATTTAAAATTTATTTATTACTATTAATATCACTATTTTTAAGAACTATATTATAACATTCACATTAAATAACAATATTAATATTACATCTTGGTTTTGTTAAATATCATTGTTATGTGTCACACAATCTTACTCAGTGGTGTACATAGTTAAAGACTAACTTATTGTAACACGTAACACACACTTAACATGGTGTTTCATGTAACACAAGATATCATTGAAATTTAATTTATTTTAAAAAATAATGATTCATAAAAACCCTTGGTGTTACATGATACCCATTTAAAATAAATATTTCCCTCAAAATTTACCACTCAGATTCATAAAAATGAGAATACTTATGCCTCATAATATCCTCAAGTTCAAACTTAACTTCATCAAAGAGGTGTTTTCACCAAAAAAAATTGATAAGAAGAGTTTTTTTTATTTCAGAGAACTTTCTCTATATGATCTAGAATCTCTATCAGTTGTTCCTCATAAGAAATATCTTGATCCCCCATTATGATATTTGAGTTTAGTAAATGTGAATGTTTAGGTATATACTTCCTCAAAATATATACATATAACACATCATAAACATGAGAGAGATTTTATGGAAGAACCAAGATATAGGCTACCATCATAATATGATAAATAATTTCAAATGGAGCAATAAACCTAGGTCTTAGTATCCCCTTCTTACCAAATCTCATAACCCTATTCCATGGATAAATTATTTGAAAAAAATTGTCACCAACATTAAATTATAGATCACACCAACGATTATCATCATAACATTTCATCTGACTCTAATTTTCATTGATTTTTTCTAAATAGATCTAACCTTCTTTTCCATTTATTCAGCTATCTTAGGTCCCAATATCATATTTATCCAACTTCATTATAGAATGTTGTAGATCTATATTTCTTTCCATAGAGGAATTAATAAGGATCCATCTAAATTCTTTAATGAAATATATTGTTATAAGAAAACTCAACTAAAATAAGTTGTTGATCCCAGCTACATTTGATATATAAATAAAAATATTTCAACTTATCCTCTAGGGTTGGAATCATACTTTTAGATAGACCATATAACTAAGGATGATACAAAGTGCTGAAACATAACTCCGTAATAAGGTATTTTTGAAGACTTCTCTAGAAATTTTTGGTAAAGCTCAGGTCCCAATCAGACACAATGGAATTTAGTAATCTATTCTCCCTTACCACTTCCTTAATTTATATCAGGAAAATACGAACCATATATAAGTTTTATCTAATGGAGATTAATTTTTATGAATTGGTAAGAAAATCAACTACAAACCATATATCATTATACCCTTTAGATTTTTTTGGGTGTCCAACAAAAAAATCATGGTTATTTTTTCACATTTCCATTCTAGTATATGTAATGGGTGTAACATCTCCTTACACTTTTTTCTTTCATCCTTAACATATTTACAAACTAGGCATGAAGATACAAACTCTATGATATATCTCTTCATGCCATCTGACCATAAATAATATTTCAAATCTCTATATATCTTTATACTTCCAAAATGAATATAGAAGTAATAGGTATTAAATTCATCTAACAACTTTTTCTTCAAGTCTGGTATATATAGAACACATACATGGTTCCTAAAAATTTTCATTCCATCATGATCAAGGATAAACTTAGGGAAATTTTTAAACTTATTTTTTAAATCTACACCCCCCATAAATGACTCTAAAATATTAACATGGATAGGTTATTGAACATTAAATCGAGTAAGATAGGATTTTCCCCCTTCCTTCATGATTTATAGATCCATCATTTGAAAATATTGAAATATTGGATCTTTTTTAATCCTCATCATGGATAAGCTAGCATGATCCATTCAACTCAAAGCATCATCCACATTGTTCACTTTCCCATTATGGTAATGTATTGATAAGTAATAATATTTAATCAGCTCTAACCATATTCATTGTCACATATTTAACTCTTTATATGAGAATATATACTTTAAACTTTTATGATCAATATATATGTCACACTTTTCTCAATAAATACAATTCCTTCATATCTTTAATGAAGAAATTAGCATAGCTAACTCCAAATCATGGGTTGGATAATTTTTCTCATGAATATTCAATTTTCATGAGGTATAAGATATAACCATTTCATTTTTCATAAAAAAACGTCCCAATACCTTCTTGGATGAATCACTAAAGATTATAAACCCTTATCCATTGTAGGGTAATGTAGTCATAGTTGAGATAAATAATCTTCTCTTCAGTTTCATGAAATTTTCCTCACATTCATTTGTCTAAAGGAATTCATCTCCATAGTCATGATAAATTCTCCAGAAACCATTGATAATAATCATATAATATAAGAAAAATATAGATCTAAGTCACCATGGTTTGTCTAGGCCAACATTTACTGGCTTCGGTCTTCGATTGAACTATTGATATTCACTATCTTGAGATTATATTACCCAAAAATGAAACATGTTGCAACCAAAAGTCACACATTATAAATTTATCATATAGTTTCTTTTTATTTGGTGTATTTAGTTTAGTTATCAAGTGATTTTCATGTTCTTTCTTACTCTTTGAATAGATAATATTATCATCTATAAATACTACCATTAACTTATCAAGGTAATCTCTAAATACTCTATTCATCAAATCTATGAATATAGTTGGGGAATTAGTAATACTGAAAGGAATCTCTTTATATTTATAGTTTCTATACCTTATATATAATTTTTTCTTGGGTATATCATATTTATTGACTGTTAATTAATGATATCTAGAATGAAGGTAACTCTTGGAAAAGTATTAATCTCCATGAAGTTGATCAAACAAGTAATAAATACGAGGAAGATGATACATGTTCTTAATTGTGACCTTGTTCAGTTTCTGATATGTTGATTCGCATTGATTCATCTTTATTTTTAACAAAAATAATTGGTTCACCCTAATATGAAACATTTGGATGAATTAATCCCTTATCAAGGTCTTTTTGGAGTTGCTTCTTACAATTTCTAAAACTCAATCAGGGCCATTATATAGCGAGTCTTTGAAATTAGTATGGCACCAGGTATGATTTATATTAAGAACTTAACTTAAGTTTTTTGTGGAAGTCTAGGAATATTTTTTAAAAAGACATGAATAAATTCCAACACAATAGGAATATCATCTATGTCAATTTTCTCCTCAACCATTTTAGATAAACACCCCTTCTGAATGGCAATTAAGACCCATACAGTGGTTTGGATCTTCATATAATGTTCGTATTTATCATCACATTGATATACTATCATAGGTTGGTTTGAAATATCAAATGTTACTTACCATACTATAAAATTGATGCGGGATTTATGTGAATAAATCCAATCTGTACCAAAGATAACCTTAAATTCAACCAGAGGAAGAATGAAAGATTTATAGAAGCACATTCCCACTAATGTAAATTGGATAGGAATCATATACTTGAGATGAAATCACCGTACCATTGAAGGTTTCCCTTATAATTATATATATAATTGTTTGCGTGTAATTTTTATACTCTCGTAAAATTCTTCATAAATGAAATAATGGGAATATCTAGATTTAAATAAGATATTATCAGTTCTATATTGTATAGTAAGTGTTTATTTAAACACATAATTATTTCACTCCTCATAAAAAATAGTGATTTTATGATATTTACATTTATATCTTAGATTAAGAGGATTCTAACGTTGATCATCATCATTAACTTTTGGATTTATTAATTGTTTAGAAAAATTCTCATACTTCTTACATTTGAAATACTATTGTTTTGGTGGGGTATTTTGTGAACATTTCTCTTTATTATCATCTTTAGTTAACATATTCACATCACTACAAAAATCAATTGCCTGATAACCTTCCCTTCCATACATAAAAAAATTATTGTCCCCCTTATGAAAATTTCCTCAATGCATCTTCCCACAATTTGAGCATAAAGAAAATCCAATATTCTTCTTTCCATGGTGCTTATATTTTTCTTTGAATTCCATTTTTATCTTCTTATAAAAACCATGAGATTGATATTTATCTCCATCCTCTATTTCCACCTTGATATCACATAGAAAAATCTCTTCAAATATATAGAAGTATATTATGGACAACACCCTTCACAGACATATTTTTAAGCCACTAAATAATCGATCAACCTTAATTTTAGGTTGGATGATAATATAAAAATCATACCTTGAATGTCTTGTAAAATTTACCACATAGGTACCAATAGATTCCTCATCTTTTTTCTTTATCTATAGGAACTCCATATCCGTCATTGTATGAATAATATGAGGAAATTAATTATTCAAAAATATTTTTTTGAAATCTTATCACTTCATGGAGTTAAGTTCATCTTTTGTTCTCATATTCCTGATAACATTACACCATTGATCCTCTTGACCTTACAAACATTAGATAGGAAAAATTAATTTTTCATCTTCTAAACACTGGAGAATGGAAAATGTCTTTTCAGTGATATTGATCCATTTTTCATAAACTAGTGGATGAGAAAAACTAATGAAAGAAGTTTAACATTGCCTCATAATGGACTCAATAGAATATTGTTCCATCCTTTGTTCATTTGGAAATCTATCATGATTCATGGATTAAGAAATTTGCATCATCATAATAATAATATTTTTCATTCTATCTCTTATAACACATGGATGATCAAGAATAAAATCACTGAATTTTCCATCACACTTATCGTTAACATAATTCTTTTGGGTTCAATCCACAGACTAAAACCAAAAATCATTGTGTAAGAAACAATAATCATAATAGGTAACCACATAATCATGAAAAAACACTTATATAATGTCTAAATTATGTAACATTGTTTTTTAATCTATGACACATTAGGTGTATCCTAGTCCATTTAATAGTCATCATATATTTAAATCCATTATGATAGTTTGTAAATAGTTTTTAAATTTTCAAATCATATCCACAAGGAGTGTCGAACCAGGTGTGCAGTAAGGCCCATTGTCATGCACTAGGTGATGATCAAGTCAAGATCAATATGTCCTTTTGGTATTTATTACATCTAGGTACCTATATGATAGTGTCAAATATACTTATAATAATTCAATAGGGATGTAATTTTTGTGGAAACCACTCATTCTGTCCTTTACCAAAATTACCGGATATTTTGTTATTCATTAAATCATCCTTAGACTTATCCTTTAACATTTCTTTAGGGATCTCACTAAGGATTTCACATATTATTTTTAAAAGGTTAACTAAACCTATACTTTTATACCAACTATAGAAACCCATTCTTAACATAAATATATATTACATTATTTTTATGAATATCCATTATATTATACAAACATAATTCTAATGACTGTAAAAGTTTAGTGTCTTTGGAATCATAAAAACAAAAAATTGGACCATAGGTAAACTAAATCATCTCCCACTATAACCTTTATAGATAGAACCATTATTAGACATATCATACATAATTCATTTTTTCATAACATAAAGAAAGGAAACATATAAAAGTGTTAGGTCAGATGCTCTGTACGGGTAAACAAGTGAGATATATAATAATGGAATAAATATAAGGGTATAATAACATGTTCATAACATTTCAAAACCATACCATATATACCAAATATCATAATATTTATTCATGTAATAAAGATTAAAAATTCACAATATATTAATCAAAATGGAATCAATGAACATGATCCATGAGAGAATAGCATTGGTAAAAGAAAGAGATTTTTGGCACACAAATAAGCATATGAAATCTTATTTCAAGGCTACCCACCAATACATTCATAATATATTAGGATTGGGATAACCATATGTATAACTAATTAGGGCTTGGGATGACCTCCAATATACCCTCTTTTGGGATTTGTCTAACCACTAATGTACCCTCCTTCTCAAGCTTGGGCTAGCCACCCATATACCCTCTAATTTCATAGAACATTTATCATTACCCAATACATTAGAGGGAGATATAGGTCTCACCCATAACATTATTAAAATCATAAATATGTGTTCCACAAGAACATAAAAAAATTCCATATTAGAGCCTATGAAAAAATGGGCTTCATAATCATTTCATCATTTCCTCTAACCATAACTTGTGGAAAAATAAATGGGTTTATAATCATTTTATCATGGTATATCCAATGGAAAATAAATGAGTTTCATAAAAATCATGATATCATAAACATAAACTATCTAGAGAAAGAGTAAGAGTGGTATCCTTGGTTCATATCCCCAGTAATTCATAGTTAACATCAAAAGTTTTAATCTTATATGGAAAATGATTTTGAAATATCATTTAAAACATTTATTGAGGAAAATATCCATTCAAATTTGAAAAATAGTTTTTAAAACATTTAAAAAATTGAATTCTATCTCACATTTTAATAAATTATTTAAAATACAAATAATTCCCAAATATTAAGGAAAAAATTTTCATTGAAAATATATTTAAAAACATATAAAGTAATCATGAAATCATTGAGTGAACATTATAGTGGGAAATACTCTTCAAGACTTTCATGTTACAAACAAATATTATTTTAATGATTTTGGTAAAATCCAAATGATCATTATTTGGAAAACTACATGAATATTATTTTAAAAAAAATTAAAAAGTAAAACTTGGTTAAAAAATTATCTATTAAATCATTTTTAAAATGTTAAATACATTTTTTTAAAACATTTTTAGTAAACACAGTTTTGGAAAAAATGAGTTTTTAACTGAAAATGTAATTTTTATTAAAAACATTATTTCTGAACTCTTTAGTACATGAAGAGAGAAAAATTAAGGGAAAAAATTTATTCTCATGAAATAACCATAGGAGAATAAAATTCATTATTTTCTTGAGAAATTGATCATAATATCTGATCATCAAAAACATAATCAGAAATAATACTTATAAATAATGAGATTGTAATATAAAATATTTAAAACATTAGTAACTATAAAAAATAATCCTCATGAAGGAATATCATTAAAATAAAATTAAAATATCATTATAATTGATAAATTCATGATATGATATGTCAAATGGTTTTTATATACACCACATTGAAGAAACAAGTGGTGAATTTTCATATGTCTCCCCGAAATAAGAGAGACTAGAAATCCCTTACATTAAGTCTTGATTACCATAATAAACCTTAAAACCTCATTTATAATAAATAAAATATTATTATACATCTATTATATAAAAATAATTATATATATCATACCATATACAATTTCTTATTACCTTTTATTACCCATTTATTAACAATTTCATGTTAAAGTTATGTTTCGCGTAATAACAGCTTTACTTTTGGTATAGGTTTTGATTTATTATTTTTTCATATTAATTTGATGAAGAATTAATAATATTCATAATTTTAACCATTATATAAATATATTATATTTTTATTATATTTTTATTTTGATTAATCCATAAAATTTAGTAATATAAAATGAAATATATCATTCATGGAGATAGTAGGTCATACGTACGCATGAACTTTGTTTCCATTTTATTTTATAATTGAAAGAAATGAGTTTAAATGTTATGTTATTATTAAATAATATTTTGTATTTAATAAATATCACATATTTTCATTAAACCATCTTTATTACCATCCACGTAAAGCGTGAATGAATCACCTCGCTTCGCGAGGTGAGAGTTCATTGTATACATAGGCTACATTATCATATTCCCACAAAATGGAGAGTATAAAGTTATGTGTGATATAATTATTCCATAAGTATAATAATATCATATATATAATATATAAATAATAAATCCATCATTATTTCGATCCTTTAGAGGTGGTAATGAAAAAATGAATTACATTGGTTCACGAGGCGGTAGTACGTCGTACACAAGAATGGTGATTTTGTAACTCATTTGATTAAAGTTTATATGGATATAGGTAATTAAATTAACAAAAAACCATATAATTATATTTATTAAACTTATTTTTTTTATATCAATGTTTTATAATAATAATTTAATGAGGTGTTGTAATAAATAAAACTGAAATGCTCATTGATGAATGTTGCCTCTTCTACGGATATCCTACTTAGTTTTGCAAAACAATACATCCAATGTTGTATTTATATCCAAAATAAGTCTTGTAGGATGAGTTTATCTAATTTTGAAATTTATTTTGGAATTTTGTGTATAAAAAATACTTTGAATTTGTTAATAAGAGAGGATAGTGGTGGCCTTTTATAAGTGAGGTGAGTGGTATGCAAGTATTTTTTTGAAAGAAAAAAAGTGTACCCACATTTTTTTAAAATGAAAAAAGGTGAAAAATGGCTCAAATTATAACCTTAGACATGATAATGTCTAAATATGTTCATAAAATATATTTTATAGAAGTTTATAGGTCATTTTGACCCTTATATTTTTATTTTAACCCCCTAGTAAACCCATTTTTACCTTAACTGAGGTAAATAATTTTTGTTATTTTTAATATTATTGTTGGTTAAAAATTAATTTGAACTTATTATATAATATAAATTATTATTTTTCCTATACATGGAATATATTTTTCCAAATTCCATTAACAAAAGTTTCAAATGATAATTTAAAATTAATTTTGCGAACACTACTAGAAAGCAAGTTTTTAAAGAGAAATGTTTCAAACGTTTACAGAGTTCTTATACCAAAATTAAATAATAAATTTATTATAATGATCTAAATTGGATTAATGTATGTATAATTGAACTAATTTTTTTTTAAACCAATTTAATATATAATGTAACATTATAAATAAATTAAACAAAAAGGCACTTTTAAATTAGAAATAAATATTTTTCACTATTCATAAAAATATGAAGCTTTTCAGAAAAATCCAAAAAAATCACGCTAATATAATTTGTAAATGATGATTTAAAATATTAAGTTTATTTCACCAAATTAATTTTCAAAAAATTTCAAAAAAAATGTTATTAGTGTTTATAAAAAGAAATAAAAAACATTTTTTTTGAGAAAATGGTATTTTCAAAACATATAATGATTTTAAAAACAATTAATTATGTTTTTTATCAATATGTATACTTTATTTAAAACCATTAAAATTAATATTTAAAATTTATTTATTAATATTCATGCCACTAATTTTAATGATTAGGTTATTTCAGTCTCATTTAAATAACTATATCAATAATGCATCATGGTTTTGTTAAATCTCAATGTCATGTACCATGCAAGATAACCTATTATTTCATGTAGATAAATATTAGATTTTTGTTTAATGTAATGAAAGATGAAAATGCATTTTAATTAATTAGAAAAAATAACAATTCATAAAAACTCAAGGTGTTACAATGTTTATTCCTTGTGTAACCATGAGGGTTACCCCATATGTAAGAGTGATATGATTTTTTTTTCAAGTTTCCTATATATTTTATCTATAATTTCTATTGGGTTTAAAATTTTCTTTAAAGTGAAAAGTGTTTTTTCATGTGTAAATGATTTATTTATTATGATCAAATAATAATGTGATAAAGGTAATTTTTATTGGTTTTCATGTTTTTCACTGGACTAATGGATTTCATTTTTTATATCCCTTACTAAGCTTTTTTTGCGCATCCCAAATTTTAAAATGTTTTTCTTAGGGTTTAAGGATGGGTAAGGGAGAATAATAAGCCACATTAAATGCGATGAAGATTTTTCATTAAAAGAAAAACAATTATTTTTTAAAAGTTTTGTTCATTTGAAAATTGGATACAGAATATAACTGACCAATTTTTAATATACGGGTTTATTATGTAAGATTTGTGACCTAACTCTCTAAAATAATAAACTTAAAATATATTCAGGAATGAAATAGATGAATTCTAGTCTAAAGACACTAGATAATGTAATTTTTAAGGATTGTTCCTTACACATTATCCTCATGGTATTCCATGAATATCATAATCCCCATCACAAATATAGAAAAAATGATAAGATTGTAGATATTATTGACATGATGAGAGATAAGTAATGATTTTAGGGATTTATATGAGATTACATAAGAAGGTAATATGGTCGTTGGGATTATATAGTCATTGGGATAATACATTTTTTAGAATCATATGATCATTTGGATTATATATTCATTTGAATTATAAAACCATTTGGATTATATAGTCATTTGGTATAATATTAGTATTATTATTATAAAAATAAATGAGATGATATAATTAAAAACACATTTTTAAAATAAATATTTTTAAGGTAATGTGAATTTAATAATAATAAATTAGTCAATTTTAAAATATTATTATGAAAATGTGTCATATTTTAGTACATGAACTAATATATTAACATTCACCTAATTTGGGTAACTCAAGAATAAAAAAGTACAAATTAATTTTATGATTGAAAAATAAATTTTCTTCAAAATAAAAAATTTATTGGATTTTTTACGTGGATATTATTATTAATTTATTTCTATTTTAAAAATATTACTATAAAAAAGGTAATTAATTTTTGAAATATTAAATTCATTATAATATTAGTATGAATTTTTAGGATTTTCCTAGAAAATTTATTTTTGAGTGAAAAGTGAAAAATGGTGAATTTATATAAACTATTTTTTTCTTTAAATAAAGTGATTTTGAAAGTACCATTATATTTTGGATTTTGTTTTAAAGTATTATAATATCTTTTTTATAAAAAAAATCTAAATACTTCCATACGAATCAACATTATATTTTTTTGGTATAAGTTTATTCTTAAGCTTAATAACATGATTTTCTTAAAAAATATTTTTTCCATTTATTTTTACGCACTTATATTAACATTAATTTCCTATAATTATATAAATTGAATATTTAAAAATATATTCTATATTTGGAATTTTTTTGGTTCAAATTATGAGTTAAATTTAATTTTTGGTCAATATAAATAGTAATAATGGAAAAAATGTGTCCCCATAATAATGTATAAATAAGGTTAACTAAATTAAAAACTGAGTGATAAGCCCAAAAATATTATTTTAATTATTATTTAATGATTTAACTTTGACCCTTATCACATTAGGCTTGGAATATAACATTTTTCGATCTAATTTCTCGTGATTAAAACTATAATATTTAAAATTTTAGAAAAATTTCAAGTGTGACACTCCCCTCAGTAAAAAGTGGTCTCCTCCTCTCCATCCTTAAACTTCTTTAGTACACTATTTCATTTAATCCCTACCCAAACCTCTCCCCAACACCCATCCCCAAGTCCTAGATTTATTGGTCTTCTCAAAAGACCAATCGTGTAAATTATATGATGTAATCCAAAGGTAGATTTATGAGGAGAAATTATAAGTCTAAACTGAACAATTTAAAGTTTATTTATTTGTATACTTCATTAAAATATATTTTAACTTCTATAACATAATTTAATCAGTATGATATTTATACTAAAATATTATTATATTTATATAACAACTCTTTTATATCTCTTTTCCATCCAATGGAAAATGAAAACATCGCTCCTGCGTACATGTGGACTACCACCTCTATGAAGCAATGTGTTTCGTTTTCCATCACAACCTCGCACTGAATGTTATAAATATGAGATTATTGAATATATAGTATTTCTATAAAATTATTATGATTCTATAAAGTTAATATATTACTAACCATATTACCATTTTCTTCAGTTATAAATTGATAACATCGCTTGTCTGTATGTGTGTAATACCACATCTATTAAGAAATGGGGTTTATTTTTTATTTTTAACTTATAAGGATAGTTATAAGGATGGAAATAATGAATAAACATGATATGAATAAAATATTTATGATTCTGAAAAATTAAAATATTATCTACTTAATTTATTTTTCTCTTATTATAAAAATGAATATGTAGTTCATGTATACATACAGACTACTATCTCCATCAAACAATGTGGTTCATTGCTAATAATTGTCTTACATGGATTGTTTTAAAAGTGAATCTAATGTATAAATAAGATAACTATAAATGTTTTATTATTTTTAAGTTAATTTAACAATTGACCCTTTTACCATAATCAATGCACCTATAACAACCCATACATTGTTATTACTTCAGAATTGAAGCATACTTATTACAACATATAACAAAATCATCATAGGACCATATAGGTATAGTGTCTTTAGAAACTGGGAATCATAAACAACTGGTTCATAAAGCATCTACATTGTCTCCCTTTTATTTCATCATATATAGAGTCCCTTTTAGAATTTCTTACTTAATACCTTTCTTCCTGACCTGGGAAAAAGAAAACATACAAAAGTGTGAGCTCAAATTCTTAGTAAGGGTAAACAAAAGAAATATCAATCATATCATATTCATAAGAACATAGCATTTTGAAAATCTTAACCTGCAAAATAGATCATAATATAAAAACATGGGATAAATCATAGTAGTGAAATGTAATCCTAATAATCATAACATAAAACATGAAACATTGTGGCATACACACATAATCAAAGAAAATCATTTCTTATTAGTCAAGACTCATTTCCTAGACTATCATAGTGGACAAATTCCATTTCTGAACCGAGTTCACTCCTCGTTCCAGTCCTGTATCACTGAACTAGATTAACTTGTTGTTCTAGCAATATCTATCTCATGAGATATAAATCATTACCCAATGCATTGGATGGAGATATAGGTCCCACCCATATCATAATGAAACCATTCTTATGTGTCCCACAAAATCATAAAACATATATCATAGCATAAACTATGTAATAAAAATGGGATTCTTAAACTTCATGCCATCATAACATAATCCATTTCAGATAAAAATACTTCATAAAAATAATTCCATCATAACATAATCAAATCAATGTAAAAATAGTGAAAGAAACAGAACCCTATATTATCTTAGATGGAAAATAATTTTGATAAAACACTTGAACTCCATTCTTGATGAAAAATATCCTTTCTACTTCAAAAACATTTTTCCTTTCCTAACATGTCATACAATTTTAAAAGAAGTTAATTAAAAAAACAAGAAAACATGTAAAGGAGTATTTATGGAAATAATGTTCTATGGAATCATAAAAACCCATTCATGTCGTATAAGTTAAAAAAAACATTCTTCTCTTATTTTGGTTAAAAAGTCAAAAAGTATCTCGTACTAAAAAAACAAAATATTCCTTTAATATCTTTTACTAAAATTCACCAATAGGTAAAAATTGATTTAAAAAATTTTAGGATGATAGAAATAATATTACATATTGAGGAAACATGGATGTGGATGATAAATATTCCCCAATAAATTCTGAAGTATAAACAATCTCGGATAAAAATGAGATTGCAAGATTTTCCATTACCTTAAGACTGATATGCTTTATACATGTCTAAACCTCCTGTATAATGATTTAAATAATGTTATTGACTTATTCCCGAATCATAATCATTGTTATTATATCATATATGGTCATATTATTAGCTTCTTATTAGTAATATTTCATTACTACTTGTTATTCGGGAGTTCATTGCTTTATGTTCTTATGCTTGTTTTGTCGAATAAATTCTTATTACTCTTTATAGGTTACAGCTACATCATTTACAGAATGGTAATAGTATAATATATATCATATTTATTCATTCAATTTGTTTATATAATCATGGTTTAGTCAAGATCATGTTGAACGAAACACATCGCATCATGGAGATAGTAAGTCGTACGTACGCACGAGCAGCGATATCGTTCCCATAATTATTTATGGGTCTTGGAGGGGATGGTAGAATGACTCAGAATTAGAATCATGTTATAATAATCATATACATAGTTATTATTTTCACCATTATACCCATCCAAGTAAGGTTGTGGTGGAAAACATATTACACCACGGAGTGGAGACGGTATTCCGTACGTACGCACACACAATGATTTCATTTTCCATAGGATAGAAAGAAGGTGAAATAGGGTTGTTTCATATTTATAATAACATATCAGTATATGATTGATACTTATGTTATTACTTTAGAATGAAACAACTAAATAAGAGGATGTAGAAGAAGTAAGAAACTTGAAAGAACCGGTAGAAGAGATTGCATCTTCCTCGACGTGCCTCCATTAAACTTCCTCTTAAGGGAATAGAGTTCGTCTTTTGAGAAGACCAGAACCTCCAGAATATTACTAGGGAAGTTGAGAAGATTAATGGTCAGGGTTTGTCCAATCTTGAAGGCTCGAAGTTGTGTAAAGAGAAGAGGGAGGAGGTTCTCTTTTATAAGGAAGGAGAGTGGCACCTTTGGAAACCTCTAAAATATTAATTTATAATAAATCAAACCCCACTTAAAACCCTCCAAAAAATACTCATATTCAAATATTAGATGAGATAGGTCTGTAGTATCATCAAAAAATAAAATTTATACATGTTGGAAATTTATTTTAAACCTTATCAACTTGATTTATCCTTATTTAATCTCTTTAATTTTTTTATGGTAATAAGATTCTAAATTTTAAATTGTTATAAATAATTACTTATATGTTGTTAATTGTAAATAATTGGATAATTTATGAAATTTTCGACCATATAAATTTAAATTTATAATTTTTAAATATTTTTGTGATTTTTAAACAATTTTATATTATGTTATTTTTTTAAAATAACAATTGTGTCAATTTTGAAACTATTCATTTATTTAAATTTAAATAAAATACACAAAGAAGATATGTTATAAATAAAAGATTTAATAGATTAATAACATGTCATATTTATCTATAAAATTCATGGATCACATTAAATAGTTCGTATAATGTTTATTTTAATATTTTTAAATCCATTTATTTTATATTTCAATCCATAAAATAATTTCAACATCACTGTTATGTCACCTTTAATGATACTTATTTAATCCCTAAAAATCTTAAATAAACTCACATGATGTAGATAATTTTATTAGACTTATGGAGACTATTCATGTTTGAAGTTTCATGAAGTTTATCACTAAATTAAAATTATTATACTTATAAGATTTAAAAGAGTGACATGTTGTCACTTTCTTTGGTTTAAATAATAATTAAATTATTTTCATGGTCAAAAGTCCATAAAATTAATCTAATCCAACCATTAGGTGATATGTGTATACTTTTAGTCATACAATATAATTTTTTCAGGTGTTAGGTTAATTTTATAATCTTATTTTTACCTGTAATTACCTGATTTACCTTTAGCTGCAGTAAATAAAAATTAATGTAGTTACTATTCATAATATCAAAAAAATAAGAGTAACCTATTAACATAATTTGGAACCACTAAATTCAAATATGGAATCAATTTTTCAAAATTAAAAACACAGAATTTGGATTAATTAATTTAGAATTTATCCCATTGTTAAGAAAATGGGTTTTAAAAGATAAAACATTACAAAAGATTGAAATGTTTTTACCTATGAATTCAATGTGAAATTAATTGTTTTGACATAAATTATATTAAATGGTAAAAATATATTCAATATATACTTTAAAAACATTCAATATTATAATTTAACCATATAAATTATCGTGATGAAAAACGTTGTTTTTAATTAAAATATAACGTGTTTTACTATTCATTAAAATATGAAAGTTATCAAAATAATATGAATAATTTATCCAAAGTTAATTTTTATATCCGGATTCCTAAAAAGTATTCTATTTTGTCAAATTGAACTTATAAATATGTCAAAAACTAGATTTAAAGTGGGTGTGCCATCAAAAGGTGGCAAAACTGCATTTTTGGGAAAAATATTTATTTTACCCGAAAAATTTATTTTGTTCTCATAGCATGTTCAAGAAAATGTATAAGATGAATAATAATTTTATAAAATTACAAATGTATTTAATACTATTCATAACATCTAGTCCATAATAATATTATAACCATATATCGTTGTTTAATGAAACTCAGTATTGCGTACTACACACGCTATCGAGGAAGGTCGCGATTGTGTGTAACGCAAGCCAATCCAGTGTTGTGTGTAGTTAAATATTCATTTGGTGTTGTGTATATCATAAGACAAAAAAATATTTCTCATAAAATCTCAGGCTGTTACATTCTACCCCCCTTAAAATGAATTTCACCCTTGAAATTCGTCATTTCATAACAAACAGATGAGGATACCTCTCCCTCATCATATCCTCACGTTCCCATGTCGCTTCTTCTAATTATTGGTTCCTCCATAAAACTTTAACCAAGAAATTGGTCTTGTTTAGTAGAACTTTTTCACTATGATCCAGAAGATCTATCGGCTGTTTTTCATAAGAAAAATCTTTCTCCAGCGGTACAACTTCTGAGCTTAGTACATGTGAAGGATCGGGTATGTACTTTATCAGGAGAGATACATGGAACACATCATGAACTTGAGAGAGATTAGGTAGAAGCACCAATTGGTAAGCTAACTTCCCAACACGATCCAGTATTTTGAAATGACCATTATACCAAGGGCTCAGCTTTCCCTTCTTTCCAAATCACATTACTCTCTTCCAAGGAGAAATTCGTAAGAACACTTTATCACCCACTTAAAACTCTAAGTCTTTTCTTCGGTTGTCGACATAACGTTTTTGTCGACTTTGAGCTGCTCTTATGTGTTATTGAATAGATCAAACCCTTTTTTCCATATCATCAACAAGATCAGGTCCTAATAGCTTTATTTCCCTAACTTCATCCCAGCAAGTTGGAGTTCGGCATTTCTTTCCATAGAGAGCTTCATAAGGAGCATTTAAATACTGGAGTGAAAGCTATTATTATAAAAAAGTCCACCAAAGGTAGGTGTTGATCCCAACCACCGTTGAAATCCATAGATCAAGCTCTCAACATGTCTTCTAGATTTGGAAATGTCCTCTCAGACTGACTGTCTGTCTGAGGGTGATAAGCAGTGATGAAAATCAACTCTGTATCCAGAGTATGCTGAAGACTTTTCCAAAACTTCAAGGTAAACCTCGGATCTCAATCAGATATAATGGAAAGTAGTACTCCATGAAATATTACCACTTCCTTCACATATATCCTAGAAATATGATCAAGAGAGAAATCTTCTCTTAGAGCAATGAAGTGTGACGACTTCGTAAGACAATAAACTATAACCCAAATAGAATTATTGTCTTTGGATGTTTTAGGAAGTCCAGTGACAAAGTCCATAGTGATGTTTTCCCATTTCCATTCTGGTATGGGTAATGGTTGTAACATCCCCTTATACTTCTATCTCTCAACTTTAACTTGCTGACAAACCAAGCATCGAGAAACATATTCAGAGACATCTCTTTTCATGCCATCCCACCAGAAGTACTCTTTCAGATCCCTATACATCTTCGTGCTTCCAGGGTGAATAGAGAATGAAGAACTATGAGCTTCATACAATATTTCCTTCTTTAGTTTTGGGATGGGTGGAACAAAAACTCGATTCCTGAACCTTATTATTTCATCACAATCAATGTGGAATTTAGGAATAATTCTCACTTCTTTTGTAACTCTACATCTTCTTTTTGTGCCTCTATAATCTTCACATGTATAGATGGTTGAACATTTATTTGAGAAAGATAATATTTTCCCCTTCCACTATAATTCCAAGATCCAGCCTTTGTAAATCCATAAATATTGGATCTTTTTTTATCCTCATAATGGATAAGCTAGCATGATCCTATCGACTTAATGTGTCGGCCACCTTGTTTGATTTTCCATTGTGGTAATGAATTGAGCAGTCGTAATCCTTAATCAGCTCCAACCATCTTCTTTGGCACATATTCAGCTCCTTTTGTGTGAAAATATACATTAAACTTTTATGATCAGTATAAATATCACACCTTTCATGATAAATATAATGCCTCCAATTCTTTAATGCCATGATTACCGAAGCTAAATCAAAATCATTAGTTGGGTAATTTTGCTCATGGATTTTCAACTGTCGTGAGGAATAATCTATCACCATATCATTTTGCATGAGAACACACCCCAACCCCATCTTGGATGCATCACTGTAGATCACAAACCTTTCTCCACTATAAGGCGGTGTGATCACAGGTGCACTAGCTAACCATATTTTTAGCTCTTTGAAATTCTCTTCACATACCTCTATCCAAACAAACTTAACTCCTTTCCGAGTCAATTTGGTGAGTGCGTTAGATAATCTTGAAAAATATTTCACAAAACGTCGATATTACCCAGCTAAACCAAGAAAACATCGGATCTCAATTACTGTTTTTGGTCTCAACCATCATTCAATAACCTCCATTTTTTCTGGATCCACAGATATCCCCTCTTTTGAGATTATGTGACCCAAAAATGCAGCTTTTTAAAGCCAAAATTCACACTTGGTAAGTTTGGCATAAAGTTTCTCCTTTCTCTAGGTCTTCAATACAATTCTCAAGTGATCTTAATGTTCTTCCATGCTCTTTGAATATACAATAATATCATCTATGAAGACTACCACAAACTGATTAAGATAGTCTCTAAAGACTCTATTCATTAGATCCATGAATATAGCAGCGGCATTAGTAAGACCAAATGGAATCACTATAAATTCATAGTTTCCATACATTGTATGGAAAATAGTCTTTAATATATCCTCCCTTTTGACCCTTAATTGATGATACCCTAAACGAAGATCAATCTTGGAAAAGTATTGAGCTCCGCATAGTTGGTCAAATAATTCATCAATGTGTGGGAGAGGATATTTTTTCTTGATTGTGATCTTGTTAAGTTCTTGATAATCAATGCAGGGTCTCATTGATCCATCTTTCTTCTTAAAAAACAGAACAGGTGATCCCCAAGGTGATGCACTAGGGCGTATGAATCCCTTATAAAGATTCTCTTGGAGTTTCTTCTTCAATTCCAACAACTCATTTGGGTCCATTCTCTAAGGTGTCTTTGAAATAGGTAAAGCACCCGGTATGATTTCTATTGAGAACTCAACTTCACGATTTGGTGGAAGACCTGTAAATTCCTCCGGAAAGACACCATCAAACTCCCATACAATGGGAATATTCTTAATCATGAGTTTCTTTCCAACCATTTGAGATAAATAACCTTCATTTAGTGGAATCAAGACCCATAAGATGGAAGAAATTTCCACTGGAAGGTTATGTTCATCCTTGCATCGATAGACAATCATAGATTGATCTGGAATATGAAATGTGACTTCCCTTATTTGGAAATAGATATGAGATTCATATAAGGAAAGTCAATCCATACCAAGAATCACATCAAATTCCAGTATATGAAGGATCACAAGATTTTCATGAAGCACTTTCCCACAATATTCAATCAGGGAAGAATTGTAAACTTTTGATGTGACCGTTGTGCCATTAGGAGTTGTAATAGCTAACTCAACATCTAATTGTTGATGTAATACGGTGATACCCTTATAAAAGTCTTTAGAAATAAAAGAGTGGGTGGATCCAGAATCAAATAAAACATTTTCTACTTTATAGTGGATAGTATGTGTACCTTTAACCACTTTGTTATCGTACTCCACATCGCTGATAGAAATTGCATGTGACATTCCTTTGTATTTGGACTTAAGAGTTTTTTGACGTCGATCATCATCAAGAACCCTTGGATTAGGGCATTGATTAGCATAATGCCCCATTTCTGTGCACTTGTAACATTGAAGTGTAGAAGGTGAATTCTATGTAGCCTTTTCTTTGTTCATATCACTAGACATCTTCTTCCCATCATTGCGACATTCAAATGCCTGATGACCTTCCTTTCCACATTTGAAACATTTACTTGTCCCTTTAAGACAACTCCCTCCATGATTCTTTCCACACTTTGATCATAAGGGAAAAATCACCTTCTTTTCAGTGTGCTCTTTATATTTTTCTTTGAATTCCATTTTCCTCTTCTTATCAAACCCATATGACTGATGGCTTACTCCAATTTCCATCTCAAACTTGAGAGCACAACGAACAATTTCTTCGTAGCTATTGAAATCCCTTATGGCTAATGCCCTTTGGAGACTTGGTTTTAAGCCACTAAATAATAGATTGATCTTACTCTCAGGTTGGATAATAATCCCAGAAGCGTACCTTAAAAGTCTTGTAAAATTTTCTTCGTAGGTACCAACAGATTCATCATCATTTTGCTTTAGTTCAAGAAAATCCTTCTCCATATTTGTTTGAAGAATATGAGGGAAGTACTTATTGAAAAATAAGTTCTTGAACTCTTCCCATTCCATGGACTCAATTTCGTCTCTTTGCCTCGTATTCTTCATAAGATTCCACCATTGATCAGCTTCACCTTCCAAACAATATACTACTAAGATGACATTATCATGTTCAGAACATTGTAGAACTGAAAATATCTTTTCAGTGATATTGATCCATTGTTCATCCAGTAATGGATCATAAGACCCGCTGAATGAAGGTGGACGCTGACTCATGAAGGATTAAACATAATGTTGCTCCTTCCTTTGCTTGTTTGGAAGGCCTCCATGATTCATAGCTTGAGAAATTTGTGTGATCATGGCTACAAGATTTTTCTTTCTAACTCCCATAACGTTTGGTTACTCCGGGGGAAAATCATTGCATTGCCCGTCGCATTCAGCATTAACATAGTTCCTTCGGGTTCTAGCCATTGACTAAAACCAATAATAATAGTGTGAGAAACACTAATAATAATAGGAAAACCACATAATTAAGAATAAAATTTCACACCTTAGATCTTATCATAGTTTATTCATGGTCATTTCTAAAATACAAAGATTTTGTCCTATGCTTAGACATATCCTTCAGGTTCTTACAAAGGATTTCACATCCTAGTTTCCAAAGGTTGACTATACCTTTCCTTTGATACCAACTATAACAACCCATACATTGTTATTACTTCATAATTGAAGCATACTTATTACAACATATAACAAAACCATGATAGGACCATATAGGTATAGTGTCTTTAGAAACTGGGAAACATAAACAACTGGTTCATAAAGAATATACATTGTCTCCTATTTATTTCATAATATCTAGAGTCCCTTTTGGCATATCCTACTTAATACCTCTCTTCCTGACCTAGTTAAAAGAAAACATACAAAAGGGTGAGCTCAAATGCTCAGTAAGGGTAAACAAAAGAAATATCAATCATATCATATTCATAAGAACATAACATTTTTAAAATCTTAACCTTCAAAATAGATAATATTATCAAAATATGGGATAAATCATAGTATTGATATGTTATACCAATAATCATAACATAAAACATGAAACATTGTGTCATGCACACATAATAATAGAAAATAATTTCTTATTAGTCAAGACTGATTTCCAAGACTATCATAGCAGACAAAGTCCATTTCTGAACTGATTTCGCTCCTCGTTCCAGTCTTGTATCACTGAACCGGATTAACATGTCATTCCAGCCATGTCTATCTCTTGAGATATAAATATTTACCCAATGCATTTGAGGGAGATATAGGTCCCACCCATCTCATAATTAAACCATTCTTATGTGTGCCACAAATTCTTAAAACATATATCATAGAATAACCCATGTAATAAAAATGGGGTTCTTTAACTTCATGCCATCATAACCTAATCCATGTAAGATAAAAGGACTTCATAAAAATAATTCAATCATAACATAATCAAATCAATGTAAAAATAGGGATAGAAACATAACCATATATTATCTTAGATGGAAAATAATTTTGATAAAACACTTGAACTTCATTCTTGAGGAAAATATCATTTCTACTTCAAAAACATTTTTCCTTTCTTAACATGTCATACAATTTTAAAATAAGTTAATTAAAAATAAATGTAAAAACTTGTAAAGTAAGCTTCATGGAAATAATGTTCTATGAAATCATAAATACTCATTCATATCGTATAAGTTAAAAAAACATTCTTCTCGTACTTTGGCCGAAAAAGTCAAAATGTATCTCGTACTGAAAATGAAAAAAGATTCCTTTCGTATCTTTTACTAAAATTCACCAATTGGTAAAAATGGATATAAAAATTTGTAGGAGGATAGAAATAATATTAAATATTTAGGAAACATGGATGTGGATGATAAATATTCCCTAGTAAATTCGGAAGTATAAATAATCCTGGATAAAAATGAGATTTCGATATTTTCCCTTAACTTAGGTCTGAAATGATTTGTACATGTCTGAACCCCCAGTATAATGATTTAAATAATGTCATTAACTTATTCCAGAATCATAATCATTGTTATTATATCATAAATGTTCATATTCTTAGCTTCTTATTAGTAATATTTCATTGCTACTTGTTATTCGAGTGTTCATTGCTTTATGTTCTTATGCTTGTTTTGTCGAACAAATTCTTAATCCTATTTTTAGGTTATATCTATATAATTTACATAATGTTAATAGTATAATATATGTCCTATTTATTAATTCAATTCATTTATATAATCATGGTTTAGTTAAAATCATGTAGAACGAATCACATCGCATCGTGGAGACGGTAAGCCGTACGTAGGCACGAGCGACAATATTGTTCCCTTAATTATTGAATTTTCTTGGAGTGGATGGTAGAATGACTCATAATTAGTATCATGTTATAATAATAATATACATAGTTATTATTTTCACCATTATACCCATTCAAGTAAGGTGGTGGTGGAAAACAGATTGCACCACGGCGTGGAGACGGTATTCCGTACGTACGCACGCGCGATGATTTCATTTTGCGTAGGATGGATAGAAGATGAAATAGGGTTGTTTCATATTTATAATAACATATCAGTATATGAGTGATAATTATGTTATTAATTTATAATGAAACAACTAAATAAGAGTAATTATAAGAAGTAATAAACTTGAAAGAATCGGTAGAAGATATTACCTCTTCCGCAACGTGCCTCCTTTAAACTTCCTATTAAGGGAATAGAGTTGGTCTTTTGAGAAGACCAGAACCTCCAGAATATGAATAGGGAAGTTAAGAAGAGTAATTTCATGGGGTTGGATGATCTTGAATGCTCAAAGTTGTTTAAAGAGGAGAGGGAGGAGGTTCCCTTTTATAAGGGGGGAGAGGGGCACATTTGGAAACCTCAAAAATATTAATTTATAATAAATCAAACCCCACTTAAAAACTTCTAAAAATGACTCATATTAAAATATTAGATGATATTGGGTTGTAATAGCATCAAATAATAAAATTTAGACTTGTTGGAAATGTATTTTAAACCTTATCAACTTGATTTATCCTTATTAAATCAATTTAATTTAATTTTTGGTAATAAGATTCTACGTTTTAAATTGTTATAAATAATTACTTATGTGTTGTGAATTTTCCATAATTGGATAATTTTTGACATTTTAGACCATATAAATTTTAAATTATACTTTTTAAATATTTATGTGATTTTTAAACAATTTTATATAATTTCTTATTTTTATAAAATAACAATAGTGTCAATTTTGAAACTATTCATATATTTGAATTTAAATAAAATCCACACAGAAGATATGTTCGAAATAAAAGATTTAATATATTAATAACATGTCATATATATCTATAAAATTCATGTATCATAATAAATAGTTCATATGATATTTATTTTAATATTTTTAAAACCATTTATTTGATATTTTAATCCATAAAATAATTTCAACGTCACTATTGTGTCAACTTTAATGATAATTATTTAATCCCTAAAAATATTAAATAAATTCATATGATTTAGAGAATTTTAGTATATTTCTGTAGAATATTCATTTTAGATGTTTCATGAAGCTTATCACTAAATTATAATTATTATACTTATAAGATTTAAGAGAGTGACATGTTGTCACTTTCTTTGGTTTTAATAATAATTAAATTATTTTCATTGTCAAAAGTCCATAAAATGAATCTAATTCGACCCTCAGGTGATATGGGTCAACTTTCAGTCACCCAATAGAATTTTTTTAGGTGTTAGGTTAATTTTATAATCTTATTTTTACCCTTAATTACCTGATTTACCTTTAACTGCAGAAAATAAAAATTACCGTAGTTACTATTCATAATATCAAGAAAATAAGAGTTACCTATTAACATAATTTGGACCAACTAAATTAAAATATGGAATCCATTTTTCAAAATTCTAAACATAGAAGTTGTATTAATTAATTTAAAATTAATCCCGTTGTTAAGAAAACAAGTTTTAAATGTTAAAACATTGCCAAAGATTGAAATGTTTTTACCTATGAATTCAATGTAAAATTAATGGTAATGACATAAATTATATTAAATGGTAAAAATATATTCAATTTATACTTTAAAACCATTAAATATTATAATTTAATCATATAAATTATTGTGATGAAAAAAGTTTTTTTAATTAAAATACATCATGTTTTTACTATTCATTAAAATATGAATGTTATCAGAATAATTTGAAAATTTTATCCAAAGTAAATTTTTTTATCCTGGTTCAAAAAAAGAATTTTATTTTGTCAAATTGAACTTATAAACATGTCAAAAACAAGAATTTAAGTGGGTGCACCATCAAAAGGCGGCAAAACTGCATTTTTTTAAAAAAATACTTATTTTACCTAAAAATTTTATTTTGTTCTCGTACCATGTTATAGAAAATGTGTAAGATTAATAATAATGTTATAAAATTAAAAATTTATGTAATGTCCCATACCTCTCTGGTCCATTACTTTGTAAAATTAGTTATGGTCAAACATGACGCGTGTTATAATAATAATTTTTGATAATAATATTTGATAATGGTGCCATGAAAATTTTGGTGTTAAATATATTAAATGTTTATAATTTAATCATTGTGAAATTAAACAAATAATATTGAATGTATTTAATTCAATAAATAAGGTTGCATGTTTTCTTTTTGATTTATTTAAATTTTAATAAATAATAAATTATCTGTGTAATGGACATGTAATGAGAGGCTGCTTGATGTTGACGTAATGGTGGTCGGACATGGTCAACACGGTGATCGGAAATAATAATAATAATTATTATTATTAATTGGTGATGAGTTATTAAATTTTAATTGGGGATTTGTTATTATTATTATGCTAAATAATTATAATAATAATGTTGGCTTAAATTCTGAAAGATCTATCAATAAAGATTAAATAAGATTTAAACTTTGAATTCAATGAAATGAGATTTGATATATGAAAATAGATGATAGATGTTATTATTTATGATAATTGTTAAAAAAATAATGATAAAGGTTTAAAATGGGGCGTGATGGGTATGGAATAATAGGGGAGGCACCACTTTTTTTGGGGCGTGATAAAATCATGGAAGAATTATTGTGATTGGAGAGAGAATAAGAAGATAATAGGAATTAAAAAATTAAATAAATAAAGGGATAATAGAGGGCGTGAATATTGGGGGTAGAAGAATGAAGATTAGAGAGAGAAAATTTAAAATATAATAATGATTAAATGATAATAATGATAATATAAAAGAGGAGTCAATCATGGGAGCTTATGTGCTTCACTCTTAAAGAGGTTGAGCGTGGGTTATTATTTGAGGTGGAAAGAGGATAAATTTTAAATTAAATAATATAATATAATAATGTAAATATTAATTTTGTTGGGAAAACTATGTTTAGTCCATAACTCCTTCATGCGACCTCGGTTTTACGAACCATTACTGGCAGTGCAACCATGACTTCGAGACATAAATTATGAGTCCAATATTAGATATCTTTTTTGGTTTTCGGATCAGGTACATGAAATTCTCGTCAATTAATAGATTTAATATTATTATTAAATCTTCAACCCACCATAACTCCCACGTGCGATGTCCGATTGACTTCTCGTCAGTGGAGATGTGATCCTGTCATTAATACGGTCGATTCAAGTCTAATGTTGGATATTAAATTATGCTTCGTGGCTCTCCACGAGACACCCAATAATAATAATATCATTGTTATTACAGGATCTTGTATCCAAGGTATCTCCCTCATACAGAATCAGATTGACAAATTGTCAGCGGCAGCGTAACCCAGAAATTATGATGGTCATTTTAAGACCAATTATGAATAACTTTTTATAACTCATGTATTAGGTCAATAAAACACATATTATTAATTGAAGTTATTATTATCATTAAAAACATAGAAATCGCATGACGTGTCGTGTGTTGACCATTCAAATAGCATAACAGGTTTACGGTCACGTCGTGTATTCATTAATACACACTACATACCATTTTACCTATTCATTTCCTATATAAGATAGGGTCACGTGTTATTTATGGACCCCACTTCTTCTCCACACGGCGATGCTCCCGGATGACCCAGAAGCCTTCCTCATATCTTCTTCATCCGGACTCCGATCGTCGATCTGTTAGTGGCTGTGGGATCATGTCGATGAGGCGAACATCGTGCACCTCGTTCCTTTACCTCTTCTTTGACTTCCTCTTCACATTTTCCTACTGGGGAGATTGCTGATATTTGACGGGAATGACGCCCTTCGATGAATGTCATCTTAATGGTACGTTCTACCCTGTTCTTATTCCTTCATTGATCTCCTCTTTCTGTTCCTCCTTGCTATGATATGAAAAGAGACACCTTAAACCTTAATGGAGTCTCTCCTGGTTGTTAGTGCAGTTGTTCCATAGTGTCCACGGGAGGACGTAGTCATCGGGAGGAGTGATCGAAATCCTCATGGTGGTCGTTCTCGCAGGAGGACATCAAAACCTATTCAGGTAGGGATCTTACCTTCATCTCACTCTCTTTTGTGCATTATGCGGGGTGGATATCCTCTTGATTTCGTGAGATACGGTTGAACCGGTAAATAAAGATAATAACTGGTTAAAGAACAGGTTTGGTGAAATTTTGTTGATATTGTTGTTTTATTTTTCCATCAAAATTTATCCTTTGATTATTTTATGAATTGAATGGGCTTATGCCTATTGAAAATCATAGTCGTTGGAGGCCTTTGCTTGCGCAATTAAATGTTTCCCTATTTTATGGATTGTTTCATTGATGGAATTCATAGAATGTGGAAATTGGTTAATCATGTAAAGTTGGATGATTAAATGAATACCTGGAACCCTTGTATGATCACCCCAGTTAAACTAAATGAATGAATGAATTTGTGGGTGTTGGTTACGGTTTAATTATGTGAAGGGGTGTTTCGTGGGTTATTGTGGAATGGGTGAACAACGGGGTTGCGGTTGGCTTGGTTGTGGGTTGGAGTGTATGATATGGCTGGGATGGGAAGCAGAGCTACAGTAAAAGGTATTACAGGGATGATGATGTGGTACAGGTATTGTTTCCGATGTGTTTGTGGTTATGGTGGTTGGCAGCATGGTTGTAGGGATGGTTTGTGCATATGAATAAAAGTGGAAGAGTTAACTAATGAATTGTGGGGAATGGTAGTTGATTAAATATAGAAAATGAATGGAATTTTTTGGCTGATAACAGAAAATGGTATTGTGTTGCTTGTGTTTTACATAACATTATTTGTGGTTGGCAGGGATATGTTTTACGAACGATTGATCTGGTTTGGTTGTTCTTAGTTGCTCGGTAGTTAAGGAACTGATAAACTAAAAGTGTTGAAAAATGAAAATATTAATGGGGTTTGGGGAGGTATTTTGTGTGAATACTTTCGAGGTAGCAGTACCGAGGCATGTGCTCAGATCTTTTGTGTAGAAGTATTAGGATGGGCTGATTGGTAGATATAATTATATAAATATGTACATTTTATGTTTCTTTACGCACCCCACCCATGTTGAGCACTACGTGCCGAACACCCGTGGGATGGGAGGGTGTGATTCTCAAACATCTAAAGGATGGATAGTTATTGTTTTTACCTGTGCTCCCTCTTCCAGGTTCTATAGCCCAAGATCCTTCGAGCAGGTTACGACAGATGTTTCCCAAGAGTCTTTGGGATGAGGATGTAATATGTTCCCAGGTGTCTTCAGGATGGTACGTGATGTGGTTCCTAGGTGTCTTCGGGATGAGATGTGGTTATGGATGAGGATTTACTGTCGGCGAGATACTATGATGGCCGAGGATTGAGTGTCGGAGGGATACTATGAGCTTCGTATGGCCAGGTTAGGACACTATCTCAGGAAGAGGGGGAAGAATCAGAGCGTAAGGCGTGAGGACTTGAGCAGTATTCAGTGGGAAGGTGGTGCGTGGTACCTATACTTTGATAATATTACTATATTACTCTATTGAATTGCGATATTTGGTAAGTGTGCCTTGTAAGGTTGGGTGGATAGATTCCTCGCTAGGCTTTGGTTCCTTCTATTTTCTCATGGGGAATTAGGATGTGTGCCCACCTGTGCATGAGAGCTTTAGGTTTTCCTACTGAGTATACTTGTATGTTCACCATATGTTTACTTTCAGGTTTTCAGGAGGACTTCAGGGACCGTGTGGGACTTTTCTAGTTGGGTGTTGGAGTTTTCTGGTTGCAGTTTTTTCTTTCTTTTTTTGGTATTGTACTTTGGAGATTTTCTTGTACTTGTACTTTTGTTTCAGTATTGTATAAAACATGGATATAGGTTTGGTTTTGGGTTTATTTTCATTTACTTGTTCCTTTTAATTTTTGTGTTTGACTAATACTATTTCTCGATCTTAAATAATAAAAAGTGTAAGGCCTCCCATATTTGTGAAAACTCATACCCTTGGGGCTAGTCTCCACTCTAGGGCCTATTGGAGGCGGGACTCGGGGGTCATTATATCCCTTTCACCATTTCTAGCTCAGGAGGGGAATCTTTGGTGGGATGTGGTCATGACAGAATGGTATCAAAGGTTATGGTTGAGAGATAGGATGGATTCTTGAGTTAGGCACAGTGAGGATTTCATGGGATGGTATGGAAACAGTGTTAGATGATCTTGGTGCATGATATAGGCCAGGGAAGACCGGCTAGGACACGAGATTTTAGGGCCCCCCGTGATTACAGGGTAGAGACCCTAGTAAAGGTACATGCATCATCATGATTACAGGGTAGTGACCCTAGGAAAGGTACATGCATCATTATGATTTGTGTTTTACTTGATTTGGGTGTTCTGGGAAAGAAATCAAAATAAAATGATAAAATGAAACCTTGAGAAAATTTCCTTGCTACTTGGGCTTTGGCGTTCATTGTTTACCGTAAATCTATGGCACCTGGACGTTGTTCCTAGGTGACTCAGGTAGTCAAGGCCCAGCAGATTCAGACGGTCGATCAGCTGAGGATTGACCGAGAGGAGTAAGACAACTTGTGGCAGTGCACATTTCGTGCTTTCCAGCAAAAAATCTTGAAGACGTTTGAAGGCAGCACTTCGGATGCGGAATCATAGATTTGGTTGGAGGAACTCGATATCACCTTTGGGATGATCATGGCTCCATCATAGTACTGGGTTCCTCTAGCAGTAAGCCAGCTATGAGGAGTGGTGCGTTATTGGTGGATGCTTTACCTTAGGGATGGGAAGGAGACATAAGTTCTATGGGAAAACTTCGAGATTGAGTTTCGTGAGGAATTTATTTCCTCGACAAGGAAGGTCGATAAGAGGTATGAGTTATTGTCTCTCCAACAAGGAAGCGTGTCAGTGTGGGAACAAGGGGTCAAGTTCAAGGATATCCTCCGTTTTTTCCCGAATCTCTTTCCGGATGAGGAATCCAGAGCCAGACATTTAGAGGAGGCACATCACCCCTCTATTCGGCGTGCGGTGACCCCTTTCACCTTAACAACGTACCTGGAAGTACAGAAGAAGGGGTATATAATCAAGAGGATGTGCTCGCAAGTAGGTCCACCATGAGAGAGGAGTCACCCAAGTTCGTCCAAGAAAGACGAAGTCAGTAGTAGATCCCCAGCAACAGGACCTTCCAAGTTTTGACCGGCAGGGAGCAGACTTCAGTAGGTCCCATACCAATCTCATGATTTCCACTCGTTTTCTATGGGCCAGGGAACGAGGTGCTTTGCATGTGGGAATCATGGGAATCTTGGCAGACATTTCCCTTTTAAGACTCAGTATGGAGGTACTGGCCAGGTTTATCCCCTGCCCCAGCAGCAGTTCCCAGCCCGACCCTTCCAGCAGCAACAGGCTCCAGTCTCTCCAAGGGGAGCTGGAGCAGGTGGTGGCCAACCACATGGAGTTCTTCAAGAACCCTAATAGGGAATTGGTCGAGGTGGTGGATGTCAACATAAAATTAGAGGAGTGGGATGTATACAGTTGAACGCAACAGAAGCAGCAACCCTAGCAAGGAGAGATATTGAGAGATATTTTTTTGGTTTTACTTAAATGCTCTTGTTTATGTTTTATTTAAATTCAGGAGCATCACACTCCTTTGTTGAAACTCATTCATGCCCATGCTTGGGCCTGGACCTTTTTTTCATGAGTCTATAATGCTATGTTTTCCCTCGTTCCTTTAAATGTGTGTGAAGAGTCCGAACATGTGGGGAGAGTAGGACCTAATCCCTAATCGAGACGCATTAATGTGGATGCGATTAAACCCGTGCAGGCGAGTCAGTGCCGCCTAAAGAGGATAATATCTCTAAATGGGGGAAAATTCCTTAACTCATATAATTAGGATAGTAGTTGGATTCCTGTTATGGAGATATCCCTGAGAGGTATCTTGCGGGGTTATTTTTCGGACCTTTCCCCTTTTTATGGTATGGTTTTTTATTCTCAAGGACGAGAATGTTTTGAGAGGTATCTAATGTAATGACCCAGACCTCTCTGGTCCATTACATTGTAAAATTTGTCATGGTCAAACACGATGCATGTTATAATAATAATTTTTGATAATAATATTTCATAATTGTGGCGTGAAGATTTTGGTGTTAATTAGATTAAATGTTTTTAATTTAATCATTGTGAAATTAATGAAATAAAATTGAATGTATTTAATTCAATAAGGATAGGTGCATGGTTTATTTTTCATTTATTTAAATTTTAATAAATAATAAATTATCTATGTAATGGACATGTAATGGGAGGCTTCTCGACGTTGACGTAATGGTGGTCAGACATGGTCAATGTGGCGATCGTCAATAATAATAATTATTTTTAATAATAATTGGTGACGAGTTAATAAATTTTAATTGGGGATTTATTATTATTATAATAATAAATAATTATAATAATAATGTTGGCTTAAATTCTGAAAGATCCATCAATAAAGATTACATGATATTTAAACATTGAATTCAATGAAATGATATTTTAGACATAAAAATTGATGATAGATGTTATTATTTATGATAATTGTGTAAAAATAATAATGATAATAGTTTAAAATGGGGCGTTATGGGTATGGAATAATACGGGAGGCGCCTCTTTGTTTGGGGAGAGATAAAATCATGGAAGAATTATTGTTATTAGAGAGAGAATATGAAGATAGGGGGAATTAAAAAATTAAATAATTAAAGGGAGAATAGACGGCGTGAATATTGTGGGTAGAAGATTGAAGATTGGAGAGAGAAAATTTAAAATATAATAATGATTAAATGATAAAAATGATAATATAAAAGAGGATTAAATCATGGGGGCTTATGCGCTTCACTCTTAAAGAGGTTGAGCATGGGTTTTTATTGGAGCTGGAAAGAGAATAAATGTTAAATTAAATAATATAATATAATAATGTAATTATTAATATTGTTGGGAAAACCATGTTTAGTCCATAACTCGTTCATGTGACCTCGGTTTTACGAACTGTCAGTGGCAGTGAAACCTTGATTTTGAGACGGAAATAAAGAGTCCAATATTGGATGTCTTTTTCTGGTTTTTAGATCAGGTACCCGAAACTCTCGTCAATTAAGAGATTTAAAATTATTATTAAATATTCGACCCACCATAACTACTGCGTGCGATGTTCGATTGACTTATCATGAGTGGCAATGTGATCCTGTCATTAATATGGTCGATTCAAGTCTAATTTTGGATATTAAATTATGCTTCGTGGCTCGGGTCCACGAGACACCTAATAATAATAATGTCATTATTATTACAGGATCGTGTATCCAACGTATCTCCCTCATACGGTATCGGATTGATGAACTATCATCAGCAGCATAACCCTGAAATTATGATTGTCATTTTAAGACCAATGATGAATAACTTTTTATGACTCATGTCTCGGTTCAATAAAACACCTATTATTAATTGAAGTTATTATTATCATTAAACGCATAGAAATCGCATGACGTGTCGTGTGTTGACCAGTCAAACAGCGGAACATTTGTACGGTCACGTCATGCATTCATTAATACATGTTGCATACCATTTTACCTTTTCATTTCCTATATAATATAGGGTCACGTGTTATTTATGGACCCCACTTCTTCTCTGAACGACGACGCTCCTGGATGACCCAGAAGCCTTCCTCTTATCTTCTTCATCCGGACTCCGATTTTCGATCAGTCGGTGGCTGTGGGATCGTGTCGATGAGGTGAACATCATGCACCTCATTCCTTTCCCTCTTCTTTGAATTCCTCTTCAGAGTTTCCTACCGAGAATATTGATGATATTTTAAAGGAACGACTCCCTTTGACGAACGTCATCTTAATGGTATGTTCTACCCCATTATTATTCCTTCATTGATCATCACTTTCTGTTCCTCCTTGACATTATATGACAAGTTATACCTTAAACCTTAATGGAGTCTCTCATGGTTGTTAGTGTGGTTGTGACACAGTGTCCACAGGAGGACATAGTCATCGGGAGGAGTGATCAAAATCCTCGTGGTTGTAGTTCTCGTATGAGGACATCAAAACCTATTCAGGTAGGGATATTACCAACATCTCTCTCTCTTTTGTGCATAATGCGGGGTGGGTATCCTCTTGATTTCATGAGATATGGTTGAATCGGTAAATAAATATAATAACCAGTTAAGGAACGGGTTTGGGGAAATTTTGTGGATATTGTTGTTTTATTTTTTCATCAATGATTATCCTTTGATTATGTTATGAATTGAATGGGATTATGCCTATTGAAAATCACGTTTGTTGGGGGGATTTTCCTGCGCAAATAAATGCTTCCCTGTTTTCTGGATTGTTTTATGGATGCAATTTATAGAATGTGGAAGTTGGTTAATCATGTAAAGTTGGTTGATTAAATGAATACCTGGAACCCTTGTATGATCACCCTGATTAAACTAAATGAAAGAATGAATTTGTGGGTGTTGGTTGGGGTTTAATTATGTGAAGGGGTGTTTTGTGTGTTGTTGTGGAATGGGTGAACAATGAGGTTGCGGTTCGATTGGTTGTTGGTTTGCATGTATGATATGGCTGTGATGGGCAGTAGAGCTGCAGTAAAAGGTATTAAAGGGATGATGATGTTGTATGGGTATTGTTTCAGATGTGGTTGTGGTTATGGTGGTTGGTAGAAGGGCTTCATGGATGGGTTGTGCATATTAATAAAATTGGAAGATTTAACTAATTAATTGTGGGGCATGGTAGTTGATTAAATATGGAAAATCAATGGAATTGATTGGCTGATAAAATAAAATGGTATTTTGTTTCTTGTATTGTCCCAAACATTATTTGTGGTTGGAAGGGATATGTTTTACGAATTATTGATCTGGTTTGGTTTTTGTTAGTTGCTCGGTAGTTAAGGAACTGATAAACTAAAACTGTTGAAACATGAAAAGCTTAATGGGGTTTGGGGTTGTTTTTTGTGTGCATACTTTCGAGGTAGCAGTACTGAGGCATGTGCTAAGATATTTTGTATAGAAGCCTTAGGATGGGCTGAGTGGTTGATATAATTATATAAATATGTACATTTTATGTTTCTTTAAGCACCCCACCCATGTTGAGCACTACGTGCCGAACACCCATGGTATGGGAGGGTGAGATTCTCAAACATCTAAAGGATGGATGGTTACTGTTCTTCCATATGCTCCCTCTTCCAGGTTCTATAGCCCAAGATCCTTCAAGAAGGTTATGACAGATGATTCCCAAGAGTCTTTGGAATGAGGATGTGATATGTTCCCAGGTGTCTTTGGGATGAGATGTTATGTGGTTCCTAGGTGTCTTTGGGATGAGATGTGGTTATGGCTGAGGATTGAGTGCCGGTGGGATACTATGATGGTCAAGGATTGAGTGCCGGCAGGATACTATGAGTTTCGTATGGCCAGGTTGCGACACTATCTCAGGAAGAGGGGGAAGCATCAGAGCATTAGGCGTGAGGGATTGAGCAGTATTCAGTAGGAAGGTCGTGCGGGGTACCCATACTTTGATAATATTACTATACTACTCTATTGACTTGCGATATTTAGTGAGTGTGGATTGTAAGGCTGGGTGGATAGATTTCTTTCTAGGCTTTGGTTCCTTCTGTTTTCTCATGGGGCAATAGGATGTCTCCACACTTGTTCACGAGAGCTTTAGGTTTTCCTACTGAGTATACTTTTATGCTCACCCTACGTTTACTTTTAGGTTTTCAAGAGGACTTCCGGGACCGTGTGGGTCCTTGCTAGTTGGGTGTTGGAGATTTCTGGTTGCATTTTTTGCTTTCTTTTTTTGGTATTGTACTTTGGAACTTTTATTGTACTTGTAATTTTGTTTCTGTATTATATAAAACATGAATATGGGTTCGGTTTTGGGTTTATTTTCATTTACTTTTTCCTTTTTCTTTTGGTGTTTGACTCGTCCTATTTCTTGATCTTAAATAATAAAAAGGATAATGCCTCCCATATTTGTTAAAACTCATACCCTTGGGGTTAGTCACCACTCTGGGGCCTACTGGAGGCGGGTCTCGGGGGTAATTATCTCCCTTTCACCATTTCCAGCTCAGGAGGGGCATCTTTGGTGGGAGGGGGTTGTGAAAATGTAGTTAATACTATTCATAACGTCTAGTCCATAATAATATTATAACAATATATCATTGTTTAGTGAAACTCGGTATTGTGTACTACACACGCTATTGAGGAAGGTCGTGATTGCATGTAACTCAAGCCAAGCTAGTGTTGTGTGTAGTTAAATATTCCTTTGGTGTTGCATATAACATAAGACATAAAAAAAATATTTCTCATAAAATCTCAGGGTGTTACATTCTACCGCCCTTAAAATAAATTTCTCTCTCGAAATTCGACATTTCGTAACAAATAGATGAGTATACCTCTCCATCATCATATCCTCAAGTTCCATGTAGCTTCTTCTAACTGGTGGTTCCTCCATAAAACTTTAACCAAGAGAGTGGTCTTGTTTCGTATAAATTTATTGCTACGATCCAGAATCTCTATCGGTTGTTCTTCATAAGAATGATCTTGCTCCAGCGGTACAACTTCTGAGCTTAGTACATGTGAAGGATCAGGTATGTACTTTCTTAGGAGAGATACATGGAACACATCATGAACTTGAGAGAGATTCGGTAGAAGCACCAATCGTTAAGCTACCTTCCCAACACGATCTAGTATTTTGAAAAAACCAATATACCTAGGGCTCAGCTTGCCCTTCTTTCCAAATCTCATTACTCTCTTCCAAGGAGATATTCGTAAGAACACTTTATCACCCACTTCAAACTATAGGTCTTTTCTTCAGTTGTCGGCATAACTTTTTTGGCAACTCTAAGCTAATATTATGTGTTGTTGAATAGATTGAACCTTTTCTACCATCTCATCAACAAGATCAGGTCCTAATAGCTTTCTTTTCCCAAATTCATACCAGAAAGATGGAGTTCGGCATTTCTTTCCATAAAGAACTTCATAAGGAGCTATCTGAATACTAGAGTGAAATATATTATTATAAGAAAATTCCACCAAAGGTAGGTGTAGACCCTAAACACCATTGAAATCCATAGAGAAAGCTCTCAACATGTCTTCTAGAGTTTTAATTTTCCTCTCAGACTGACCATTTATCTGAGGATGATAATCAGTGGTGAAACTCAACTCTGTATCCAAAGTATGCTAAAGACTTTTCCAAATCTTCGAGGTAAACCTCGGATCCCGATCAGATATAATGGAAAGTGGTACTCCATGCAATCTTACCACTTCCTTCAAATATATCCTGGCGAGCTAATCAAGAGAGAAATCTTCTCTAATAGTAATGAAGTGTGCTTACTTCACAAGACAATCAACTATAACCCAGATAGCATTATTGCCTTTGGAAGTTTTAGAAAGTACAGTGACAAAGTCCATAGTGATGTTTTCCCATTTCCATTCTGGTATGGGTAATGTTTGTAACATCCCCTTGGACTTCTATCTCTCAGCTTTAACATTCTGACAAACCAAGCATCGAGAGACATATTCAGCAAAATCTCTTTTCATGACATCCCACAAGAAGTACTCTTTCAGATCCCTATACATCTTCGTGCTTCCAGGGTGAATAGAGAATAAAGAACTGTGAGCATCATCCAATATTTCCTTATTTAATCTTGGGATGGGAGAAACACAAACCCGATTCTTGAACCTTATTTTTTCATCACAATCAATGTAGTATTCAAGAACATTTCTCACCTTCTTTTGTAACTCTAAATCTTCTTTCTATGCCTCTTTAATCTTCACATGTATAGATGGTTGAAAATTTATTTGAGAAAGATAAGATTTTTACCCTTCCACTATAATTCCAAGATCCAGCCTTTGTAAATCCAAAAATATTGGATCTTTTGTTATCCTCATCATGGATAAGCTAGCATGGTATTGTTGACTTAATGCATCTTCCACCTTGTTTACTTTCCTAGGGTGGTAATGAATTGAGCAGTCATAATCCTTAATCAGCTCCAACCATCTTCTTTGGCAGATATTCATCTCCTTTTGTGTGAAAATATACTTTAAACTTTTATGATCAGTATAAATTTCACACCTTTCACCATAAAGATAATTCCTCCAAATCTTTAATTCAATGATTACCGAAGATAACTCCAAATCATGAGTTGGGTAATTTTGATCATGGATTTTCAACTATCATGAGGCATAAGCTATCACCATATCATTTTTCATGATAACACACCCCAACACCTTCTTGGATGCATCACTGTAGATCACAAACCTTTCTCCACTACAAGGTAGTGTGAGCACAGGTGCACTGGCTAACCTTCTCTTTAGCTCTTTGATATTCTCTCCACATTCCTCCGTCCAAACAAACTTAACTCCTTTCTGAGTCAATTTGGTGAGTGGGTTAGATAATATTTAAAAATCTTTCACAAAACATCGATAGTACCCAACTAAACCAAGAAAACTTTGGATCTTAGTTACTATTTTTGGTCTCAACCAACTTTCAATAACCTCTATTTTTTATGGATCCACAGATATCCCCTCTTTTGAGATTATGTGACCCAAAAATGAATCTTTTTGAAACCAAAATTCACACTTGGTAAATTTGGAAAAATTATTCTCCTTTCTCAGGGTCTTCAATACAATTCTCAAGTGATCTTAATTTTTTTTCTTGATCTTTGAATAGACCAGAATATAGTCTATAAAGACTACCACAAAGTGATCAAGATAGTCCCTAAAGACTCTATTCATTTGATCTATGAAGATATCAGGGGCATTACTAAGACCAAATGGCATCACTATAAATTAATAGTGTCCATACCTTGTACGGAAAGTATTCTTTGGTATATCCTCCCTTTTGACCCTTAATTGATGATACCCTAAATGAATATCAATCTTGGAAAAGTATTGAGCTCTGCGTAGTTGGTAAAATAATTCACCAATGAGTGGTAGAGGATATTTTTTCTTGATAGTGATCTTGTTCAGTTCACAATAATCAATGAAGAGTCTCATTGATCCATATTTCTTCTTAAAAATCAGAACAGGTGCTCCCCAAGGTGATGCACTAGGGCATATTAATCCCATATCAATATTCTCTTGGAGTTTCTTTTTCAATTCCTACAACTCAATTGGGGTCATTCTATAAGGTGTCATTAAAATAGGTAAAGCACCCGATATGATTTCTATTGAAAAATCAACTTCAGGATTTGGTGGAAGACCTAGAAATTCTTCCGGAAAGACATCATCAAACTCTCGTACAATGGGAATATTTTTAATTGTGAGTTTCTCACCAACCATTTGATATAAATAACCTTCATTTAGTGTAATCAAGACCCATAAGATGGAAGAAATTTCCACCGAAAGGTTATGTTCATCCTTGCATCGATAGACGATCATAGGTTGATCTGGAATATGAAATGTGACTTCACTTATTTGGCAATCGATATGAGCTCCATATAAGTAAAGTCAATTCATACCAAGAATCACATCAAATTACACTATAGGAAGGATCACAAGATTTGACGGAAGTGCTTTCCCACAAACACCAATTGGAGAAGAATTGTAAACTTTTGATGCGACCGTTGTGCCATTAGGAGTTGTTAAGGCTAACTCAACATCTAATTGTTGAGGTAATATGGTGATACCCTTAGAAAATTCTTTAGAAATAAATGAGTGGGTGGATCCAGAATCAAATAATACATTTTCTACTTTAGATTGGATGGTAAGTGTACATTTCACCACTTCGTTATCATACTTCTCATCGCCGATTGAAATTGTATGTGACATTCCTTTTTCATTGGACTTAAGAGTTTTTTTACATCGATCATCATCAAAAACCCTTGGATTAGGGAATTGATTAGCATATTTCCCCATTTACTTGTACTTATGATCTTGAAGTGTAGAAGGTGCATTCTATGTAGCCTTTTCTTTGTTCGCATCACCAGACATCTTATTCCCATCATTACAGCATTCAAATGCCCAATGACCTTCTTTTCTACATTTGAAATATTTACTTGTCCCTTTAAGACAACTCTCACATGTTTCTTTCAACACTTTGAGCATAAACGAAAACTCATCTTCTTTTTAGTGTGCTCTTTAGATTTTCCTTTGAATTCCATTTTTCTATTCTTATCAAACCAATATGACTGATGGATTACTCCAATTTCCATCTCAACCTTGAGATCACAACAAACAATTTTCACATAGCTATTGAAATCCCTTATGGATAATTCCCTTCGGAGACTTGGTTTTAATTCACTAAAGAATCGATCGATCTTACTCTCAGGTGAGATAATAATCCCAGAATCATACCTTGAAAGTTGTGTAAAATTTTCTTCGTAGGTACCAACAGATTCATCACTATTTTGCTTCAGTTCAAGAAACTCCTTATTCATCTTTTTTTGTAGAATACGAGGAAAGTACTTATTGAAAAATAAGTTCTTGAACTCATCCAATTCCATGTACTCGAATACATATCTTTGCCTCGTATTCTTGAAAAGATTCCACCATTGATCAGCTTCACCTTCCAAACGATATACTGCTAAGATGACTTTATCATGTTCAGAACATTGTAGAACTGAAAATATATTTTCAGTGGTACTGATCCATTGTTTAGACACTAATGGATCAGAAGACCCGTTGAATTAAGGTGGACGCTACCTCATGAAGGATTAAATAGAATTTTCCTCCTTCCTTTGCTCGTTTGGAAGGCCTGCATGATTCATAGCTTGAGAAAGTTGTGTGATCATGGCTACAAGATTTTTTATTCCATCTCCCATAATGTTTGGTTTCTCAGGGGGACAATCATTGCACTGCCCATCGCATTCCGCAGTAACATGGTTCCTTCGGGTTCCAGTCATTGAATAAAACCAATAAGAATAGCGTGAGATACACTAATCATAATAGGAAAATCACGTAATAAAGAATAAAATTTCACACCTTAGGTCTTATCATTGGTTATTCATGGCCATTTCTAAAACACTAAGATTTTGTCATATGCTTAGACATATCCTTAGGGTTCTTACCAAGGCTTTCACATCCTAGTTTCCAAAGGTTGAATATACCATTCCTCTGATACCAACTATAACAACCCATACATTGTTATTACTTCATAATTGAAGCATACTTATTACAACATATAACAAAACCATGATAGGACCATATAGGTATAGTGTCATTAGAAACTGGGAAACATAAACAACTGGTTCATAAATCATCTACATTGTCTCCCATTTATTTCATCATATCTAGAGTCCCTTTTGGAATATCCAACTTAATACCTTTCTTCCTGACCTAGGGAAAAGAAAACATACAAAAGGGTGAGATCAAATGCTCAGTAAGGGTAAAAAAAGAAATATCAATCATATCATATTCATAAAAACATAACATTTTGAAAATCTTAACCTGCAAAAGAGATCATAATATCAAAACATGGGATAAATCGTAGTAATGAAATGTAATCCAAATAATCATAACATAAAACATCAAACTTTGTGGCATACACACATAATCATAGAAAATCATTTCTTATTAGTCAAAACTCATTTCCAAGACTATCATAGCGGACAAAGTCCATTTCTGAACCGATTTCACTCCTCGTTCTAGTCCTTTATCAGTAAACCAGATTAACTTGTCATTTCAGCCATGTCTATCTCATGAGATATAAATCATTACCCAATGAATTGGAGGGAGATATAGGTCCCACCCATATTATAATGAAACCATTCTTATGTTGGCCACAAAATCTTAAAGCATTTATCAGAGCATAACCCATGTAATAAAAATGGGATTCTTAAACTCCATGCCATCATAACATAATCCATGTAAGATAAAAGGACTTAATAAAAATAATTCCACCATAATATATTCAAATCAATGTACAAATAGGGATGGAAATAGAACCCTATATTATCATAGATGGAAAATAATTTTTATAAAACACTCGAACTCTATTCTAGAGGAAAATATCCTTTCTACTTAAAATTTTTTTTCCTTTCTTAACATGTCATACAATTTTAAAAGAAGTTAATTAAAAATAAACATTAAAACTTGTAAAGGAAGCTTCATGGAAATGATTTTCTATGAAATTATAAAAACCCATTCATGTCGTAAAAGTTAAAAAACATTCTTCTCGTACTTTGGTCGAAAAAGTCAAAGTATCTTTTACTGAAAAAGACAAAAGATTCCTTTCATATCTTATACTAAAACTCAAAAATAGGTAAAAATGTATTTAAACAATTTTAGGAGGATAGAAATAATATTACATATTGAGGAAACATGGATGTGGATGATAAATATTCCCCAGTAAATTCTGAAGTATAAACAATCTCAGATAAAAATGAGATTGCGAGATTTTCCATTACATTTGGTCTGATATGCTTTGTACATGTCTGAACATCCTATATAATGATTTAAATAATTTTATTGACTTATTCCAGAATAATAATCATTGTTATGATATCATATATGGTCATATTCTTAGCTTCTTATTAGTAATATTTCATTGCTACTTGCTTTTCAGGTGTTCATTGCTTTATGTTCTTATGCTTGTTTTGTCGAATAAATTCTTATTACTCTTTTTAGGTTATAGATACATCATTTAAAAAATGTTAATAGTATAATATATATCATATTTATTCATTAAATTCATTTATATAATCATGTTTTAGTGAAAATCATGTATATCGAATCACTTCACATCGTGGAGACGGTAAGCCATACGTACGCACGAGCGATGATATTGTTCCCATAATTATTGAATGGTCTTTGAGTGGATGCTAGAATGACTCAGAATTTGTGTCATGTTATAATAATAATATACATAGTTATTATTTTCACCATTATACCCATCCAAGTAAGGTGGTGGTGGAAAACAGATTACACCATGGTGTGGAGAAGGTATTTCGTACGTACGCACGCACGGTGATTTCATTTTCCGTAGGATGGATAGAAGGTTAAATAGAGTTGTTTAATATTTATTATAATGTATCAGTATATGAGTTATTCTAATGTTATTAATTTATAATGAAACAACAAAATAAGAGGAAGTATAAGATGGAATAAACTTGAAAGAATCGGTAGAAGAGATTACCTCTTCCTCGACGTTCCTCCTTTAAACTTCCACTTAAGGGAATAGAGTTGGTCTTTTTAGAAGACCAGAACCTCCAGAATATTACTAGGGAAGTTGAGAAGAGTAATGGCTAGGTTTTTTCAGAGATTGAAGGCTCAAAGTTGTGTAAAGAGTACAGGGAGGTGGTGATTTTTTATAAGGGGGTAGAGGGTAACCTTTGGAAGCCTCAAAAATATTAATTTATAATAAATCAAAACCCACTTAAGAACCTCAAAAAATGACTCATATTCGAATATTAGATGATATAGGGTTTTAATATCATCAAAAAATAAAATTTATACTTGTTGGAAATTTATTTTAAACCTTATCAACTTGATTTATCCTTATTTAATCTATTTAATTTTATTTGTGGTAATAAGATGCGAAATTTTAAATTGTTATAAATAATTACATATGTGTTGTGAATTTTCAATAATTGGATAATTTATGAAATTTTAGACCATATAAATTTTAATTTATAATTTTTAAATATTTTTGTGATTTTAAACAATTTTATATTATGTTATTTTAACAAAATAACAATAGTGTCAATTTTGACACTATTCATTTATTTGAATTTAAATAACATCCGCACATAATATATATTCGAAATAAAATATTTAATAGATTAATAAAAAGTCATATTTGTCTATAAAATTCGTGTAGAACATTAAATAGTTCATATAATATTTATTTTAATATTTTTAAAACCATTTAATTGATATTTCAATCCATAAAATAATTTCAACATCACTATTGTGTCACCTTTAATAATAATTATGTAATCCTTAAAAATTCTAAATAAATTCACATGATGTAGATAATTTTGTTATATTTTTGGAGACAATTCTTTTTCTAAGTTTCATGAAGTTTATCACTAAATTAAAATTATTATACTTATAAGATTTAAGAGAGTGACATGTTTTCACTTTTTTTGTTTTAATAGTAATTAAATTATTTTCATGGTAAAAGGTCCACAAAATGAATCTAATCTGAACCTTAGGTGATATGGGTCAAATTTTAGTCATCCAATAGAATTTTGTAAGGTGTTAGGGTAATTTTATAATCTTATTTTTACCCTTAATTGCCTCATTTACCTTTAACTACAGTAAATAAAAATTACCATAGTTACTATTCATAATATCAAAAAACTAAGAGTAACTTATTAACATAATTTGACCCACTAAATTCAAATATTTAATCCATTTTTCAAAATTCAAAACACAGAAGTTTCAGTAATTAATTTAAAATTAATATCGTTGTTAAAAAAACAGTTTTTAAAAGTTAAAACATTGCCAACGATTGAAATGTTTTTACCTATGAATTCAGTGTAAATTTACTGGTAATTACATTAATTATATTAAATGGTAAAAATATATTCAATTTATATTTTAAAACCATTCAATATTAGAATTTAACCATATAAATTATTGCAGTGAAAAAAGTTGTTTTTACTTAAAATATAGCGTGTTTTTTTACTATTCATTAAAATATGAAAGTTATCAGAATAATATAAAAAATTTATCCAAAGTAATTTTTTATATCCAGATTCCAGAAAAGAATTTTATTTTGTTAAATTGAACTTATAAAGATGTCAAAAACTAGATTTAATGTGGGTGCGCCATCAAAAGGCGGAAAAACTACATTTTTTTTGAAAAATACTTATTTTACCCAAAAAAAAATTATTTTGTTCTCATACCATGTTCTATAAAATTTGTAAGATGAATAGTAATGTTATAAAATTCAAAATTTAGTTAATAATATTCATAAAGACTATTCTATATTAATATTTTAACAATATATCGTTGTTTAGTGAAACTCGGTATTGTGTACTACACACGCTATCGAGGAAGGTCGCGATTGCGTGTAACGCAAGCCAAGCCAGTGTTGTGTGTAGTGAAAGATTCTTTTAGTGTTTCTTATAACATAATACATAAAAAATATTTCTCATAAAATCTCAGGGTGTTACATCACCAATGTTATTTTAATTTTATGAATCAAACATCCTCAAAATATCTAATATAACCTTAACTTACAAAGTAACTAAATAAAATTGTTCATAAATTACATAAAAATGATACATATAATTGAATTAACATGAAAAGGGTTATTAATAAATTAAATAATTTATATAATTTTATTATTAATGATTTAAAAGAACATATGATTCTAAAAGGTATTTAAAGAAAGGGAACTTTCTTCAAAACCACATTTTAAAGTATACCTTTTGAATATTTTTCATCTATGACATGTTATTTTAAATGTTTCCAAGAAAGTTATTATTTATGATTAAAATATTTATAAATTTCACCCTCTACTATATTTGACTTTATTTACAAAGTTTTAAAAAATTAATATTTCTAATGGTTTCTATATGGGTAATTTTTGACTTTTTATAAAAATATAAAAAAAAGTTTATATTAATGTATATGGTTTGATAGCCTTTTTTCCCCAATCATATCCATTATTCATTATCAATATGCCTCTACAAGTTAACATGTTTTTTCAAACAATAACATATTCCTAGTTTTCTAGTAATTTTTCATTTTTTACTATTTTACAAGGAAAACAAGACATTTTTCCTTATGATTATTCAGAAATTGAAAGTGTTTTATCAATGGTTTCAAATGAGTTTTACAAGGTTTTTATGATGAAAATGTGAATTATTGCTAATTTTACATTTATGATATTGTACTTAATCATTAATGGTTATAATGGGAGATCCTTATATAGCTCATGAAGATGAGTGATCCTAATAAACATCTCTAATGAATTTAATAATGAATAGTTTTTTATGGTGAAAATGAGGGAGATAACCAAGTTGGTAACTCTTATAGAGTTAAATTGGCTTCAGTTATTCCAACACAGGTAAAACATGAGTGAACATGAGTTTTGAATATGATGTTTTAGGATACCTAATTTATTCCTCCAAACTTTTTTTATGAAATTTTTTTTATTTTATGAGGAAAAAAAGTTTATAGAATTTTAATAGTGAATTATTGGTTTTAATTAGGTCTCATATCCCTCATATTTCCTTTATGTTTTTTCTATACTAATAATGGGTTTTAAATATTTTCTTTGAAATTTTTTTGAGATTCTTAAATATATATGTCCTATTTATGTACTCAAGGATTAATTATTAAATGGTTTAGGTTTTTAAAAGTTCTTAAATTTTTTATTACACTAATATGATTCCTTTACATTAATCTACCTTGCTGATATTTTTTCCCTCATACAATTTTTTCAAAAAAAATTCATAGGGCCTAATGTTGAATAGTAACTGTTATGAATTCTATCTCTAAATGATGAAAATTACCATTTAATGAAGTAATTCTACTATGAATGAAATAGGAGTCTAAACGTAAGAATCCTGGTTCTATAGAAAAAATGGACATTGTATGACATTATTCTCGATATAATGTAATGGTTTTTTCAAATTACCTAATACTCTAATCCTAAAGGATCATAGAAATATCATAACTTAAATATTTTATAATAAATTATGTCATTAGGGGTTGATTATGTTGTGGATCATTATAAAAGAGATCCAACACTTATGGATTAGAAAAGTATGGCCCTTGAGATCATAAGGAAGGGAGAATGATAATTTCTTTATTAGATGAATTTTCAATAATCTATTCATGTGAAGATTAAAAAGGAAAAAAATGAATATTGGGGATATAAATAAGGTAAGGATTATTCTAGAGTTAAACCTTGACCATAATGGAATGATCGGGTTTAATAACAGAGTGTTTATCTCATCAATACCAGAATTAAAGGAGGTGTTAGAGGAAGATCATATTGTATCATTATCCATTCATAATGTAATTATAAGGACGTATAGATATATTAAAGATAATTTCTGGTGGGATAACATATAGAAAGATATTTTTGATTATGTATCTCGATGCTTGGTATTCCAGTAAGTTATGGTTAATAGAAATATTTTAAGTAGATGGTATATCCATTTCCAATACTTGAAGGAAAATTGGAAAACATCACCATGTATTTTATCATGGGAATACACAATCCATATAATGGGTACAATTTTTTTTGGTTTTTACTCAATCGGCATATGAATTCAGAACATTTCATTGCTATTATAGTAGATTTTATTTGGCCAAAATAATTCTCTCGATACTTCTTTTTCAAAACACAATACACATATTCAACACATTTATTATCTTTATTATCCTTGATACATGTAATTTATATTATAACTTTTTCCAATTTTTTTTTTGAAGTTTCTTAAGTATTCATTATATTTTTCATTACCTTAACTAGATTAATGAAAGGATAGAATATGTAAGTTTACTATAAGGATGATGTAAGTAAATATTTATAATTCTTTCTTACCAAAAATGTTCTAGAAGAACAATATAATAATTTCATTGTTATTTTAACTTTTCATAATTTTTTTAAAAGATATATTATTGTTTATGTTAATTTTTTATAGAAATATTAGTGTAGTATTTGTGAAAAAACTTTATCTGTAGAATATGTATAAGTGTATATCCATCAAAAAGAGAGTTAATGTTGCCAATAATGTTAAAAATGAACATGAGTATCATAGAATCTGACCATTAGATCCTTTAGAACTTTTTTGTATAAATATAAACATGATCTCAAGATGTATAATTATACTATGAGAAGTGGTGTAAAGATAAATATGTTTTGAATATTTGAAACAACTTATTATTGATAGTTATTTTCTTTTTATTTAATTTATAGATATTTTATAAAAGTATAAGTGTTTGAGGATTTGATTGAAAATACTCTGTATATTAAATTTTTAATTATTGTTTTTATGATAATATTGATTGAGAAAATTTAGGTCTAGGGATATAGAGAGTTTTTCAGATCAGGTTGGTTGAGGGATTTTTAAAAGAAGATAGAGCTAATTTTAATCAGGTTGATTGGCGGATTCTAGGGTTTTGGATGATAGACCTACCAATACATTTAAAATCAAGGATACCTACATTTATGTTTAAATACTTCCTTATAATTTTGGGTGAAAGTGAATGCCTCACTTAGTAAAGGCTTTGTAAGTTTTATTGCTGCCTATTTGATAATAATTTAGTTATATATTTTTATATTTTTTGTTAGTTTAAAATTTTTATCTATACATGTTTTATATTTCTACAATGCATAAATTTCATAAGATTCTATTTATATTTTTTTAAGTTAAAATGTTTTAATTTATAGTTTTTTTAGTTAATTTTATTTTACTAATTAGATGGGTCATTTTGAAGGTATACAATGTTTTGATTCTTTTTTAACATATACAAGAGTGTGAATTTTTTAATAGTTTACAAAACTAAAATTAATTCATCACCCCCCCCCCTAGTATAGTATTTTTATGATATATTCCACGGAATAATTTGGTATTATAGTAGGTCACTACATATATTTGGTTACACTAACCATGTTTTTAGAGAATAGTATTCTTTTTTATGGAAGGTTTGGCTATTGGTACATTATAAAATATGAATCATATTAGACCACCAGTCTTTTATTGCTTTTATTATGAATATTTGAGAGGTCATATGAATACTTTTCTGATTAAAACTGGTTATGATAATATTTTTATGATGATTGGTAACTAAAATATTCCTGATAATTGAGTGAAAACATTTACTAAATAAGATCATATGGGATATCAATTAAGTTACAAGGTTTGAAATATTTTTTTGTGTTTAATGACTAGAAATATATACAGTTAGATATATTCTTGTGAAAAAACCAAAAATATCTTGAGTAATATTGAATTAGATCATTTTATAAATTCTAATGTTTTAGAAACTAAAGGATAAATGCTTCGTACAGATTATCATGATTTTTATTTCCTACTAGGTGAGTCAGTTACTCATATGTATCAAATGTTTATGACTATTGTAAATAGATTACAGTATTTTGGAGAGAAAGAGTTATCGAATGAAAAAACTTATTAAAAATATTATTGATATTTAACCGAAAGAGTGGTAATCTAAGAGGAATTCTAAATATGACATAAAACATCTAACAAAGATGATTATAGATGATCTCATTGTAACTTTCACTCAATATGAGAGTGGGATCAAAATAGATAAAGAAAAATAAAATAAGAATAATGGATAAATATTTTCTTCTACTTCTAGAATACCGGTAGATAAGAATTATAATCCTAATGAAAATTTTTCAAAATCCACAAAGTATAATAAGAAATTTATAGTTAAATAAGATAATATTTATTAATATAAAAGTGAAAGTGAACCATATTAGCTAGAAAATATAATGAATAAGATAGTTCAAAAGAAATATTTTTGTTATAGTAATTAAAAGAATCATAAATATATAATTGAAAAAGAAAGTTACTTATGAGGTAGTTTGTCTTGAGTGTAAGAAACCATGGAATATTATACCTAATCTTACATGGATTAAAATAAAAGTTAAAAGTTCAAAGAAATATCATCAAGGTAAAGTGAATAAAATCATGAATGCTACAGACACATGGAGTTATTTTGGAGGATCCACATCTTCATAAATATATTCAGATCTAAGTAGTGATAGATAAAATTTTTTTTAGATTTTATGTTAGAATTATAAATACTAATAAATTTTACATGGATAAGGTATTCATTGAATCTATTACAAGTATAGTATTAAATTTAGATTTCCCTGATACTTCTTAATGAAGAATCCAGTTCGTCTTCTTCTAAATAATAAAAAGATGTTACATCAGAATATGAGTATAGTTTACCATATTTTGTAAAAATGACTAGATATATAATTTTACTTTATAAAAATAATTCAAAAGTTATTGGAGACAATTATTATTCTAGAGAAGATATTTCTAAATACAACAATATAATTTCAAAACTTAATTCCAAATTGTCTAAACTTAAATTGGAGTAAGATAAAAAATATAATTCTATCTTAACTAGTCATGATAATAATTTGGTTAAAAACTTAATTCCAAAAAACATAGACTAAAAAATATTTTGTAGAATTTTACTTTGGGAAGGAAAATTTTTGATAATAATTGCATATAATTTAAACCATATAGAAAAAATTCTAGAATAGTTTATACCTTATGAAAATTTCATTTTTAGTTGAATTATTTTTTTTCCTAAAAATTAATATTTTATACTAAATTTCAAAGAGGGGGATATTGGGAAAAATTATTTAAATCATATTCAAATTTTAGTTTTTATAAAGTATATATTTCTAAATAATTAGCAGTTGAACAACATAAAAAACTTAGACATATATGTATTTCAAGAGTTTCATTTTCTAATACTTCTGGAACCAAGAAATTCTTATATACCAAAAACATAGTTTTTTATTTTACAGAGAAAAGCATGGTACCAGTATCCAAATTATATGGTATATGTATATTAGATAATCAAGTCATATTACTAGAAACAAAAATTTCTTCCAGATAATTCATATGATATAAGGTGGAAAATTAAATATTGGTGACAATTCTCAAGGATAAATGTTTTTAATTGGAAATTTTTAATTTCTTGGTAAATAATTACTTTATTATGTTTTATATGTTGTAGGACTTAAGAACAATATCATCAGTATAATCAAATTATGTGATGATATTTACCTTGGGAAATTCAAAAAAGATAAATGTATTATTCAATATTTAGAAGGTAAGTTCATTATTTCTACTGATATGAATACTAATGTATACAAATTAGACCTAGATAACCTTATAAACCATGATATACCTTATTTAAATTTAATAAAAGGTCAATCTTGGTTGTGGAATAAAATTTTATGACACTATAATGTTATAAATTTTTTTAGACTTACTAAGAAATTACTTGTGTGGTATTTTCAAGATCTTGGGTTTAATTCTTCAAAATTCTATGACCCTTATCAATATGGTAAGAAACATAAGTTAATATTTAAATATATTGATGAAGTTTCAACTTTAAAATATTTAAAATTAGTTTACATGGATTTATTTGGTTCAAAAAAATTGGAATTATTGGAGGAAAACACTATGTGTATGTATTGGTTGAAGATTATACTAGATAGATATGGGTCTATTTTCTATCAATTAATTTAGAATATATTTATTTAAAGTTATTTCCTATATTAAAAATGATAAAAAAATACATTTCGTTACTATTATTAGTGATCATGGTGGTGAGTTTGAAAATGATGATTTTGAAACTTTTTGTAGTAAAAAAGGTATTACACACAAATTCTAAGTTCATACAACACCTTAGTAAAATAGTGTAGTTGAATGGATAAATATAATTCTTTGGTAAATTATTATAACCACGTTTAGTGAACAACCTATTTGTAAACATTTTTTTGGATAAATCTATTTGTACTTATTTTATTACTATAAATCGAGTTTTACTATGAACGTTTCATAATAAAACTATTTATGATTTATAGATTAGAATAAATCCAAAATTGGTTACTTTATAGTTTTTTACGTAAAGTGTTCATTATAAATACTAAACATAATATATATAAATTTTTTCCAAAATCTGATGAGGAATATTTCACGACTATTCTAAAATTAGTAAGGTATATCATGTTTTTAACAAAATAACAAATACTATTTAGGAAATAGTTCATGTTATGTTAAATGAAACTAATCCTTTTATTTTTAAAAATTTGGATGTTATGCCTTCATATGATGTTTTTAATATTTATTTCTAACTTATATTGGAAAATTCTTCACTTATAATATCAAAAAAAATTATTTCAAATGTTATACTTTTGGAACAAGTTTAACCTGTTATTGAAGAATAAATTTTCTATATCCAAGAAATAATTTAATATTAAGGAATCATACCACTGATAATATCATTATAAATATAGTTCAGCTACTAAAAATTAATAGTTCCTTAATAAATTAATGTGAAAATTTCTCATTATTAACTCAGTTTGAACCTAAAACACCTAATGAAGATTTCAGGGATAAATATTAGGTAAGGGAAATATAATATGATCTCAATTAATTTGAAAAGAACAAAGTTTGGATTTTTGTAGAATGGAATAAAGATATTCTTATAATTAGAGTAAAATGATTTTTCCAGATTAAATATGATGAGAATGGAATATTTTTTAGAAATAAATAAATGATTATTACTAAGGGTTATAATAAATAATAAGGAATAGGTTATGTTGAAACTTTTTCACCATTATCAAGACTTTAATCTATATATATACTTCTATCCTTTTTAGCATATATAAATTTTAATAATTTTCAAATGGATGTGAATTGTGATTTTATTAAAAGATACCTATAGGAGGAAGCTTTTTTGTAGAAAATCCACCTGGTTTTGAAAATAAAAAATTTCCAGAACATGTATTTTGAATTTATAAGGTGTTTAATGGACTTAAACAAGATCCAGAATCTGTTTGTGAATTAATTATTGGATTTTTTCTTTGAAATAATTATGTTAACGGAGTATCTAATCCATATCATTTTATAAAGAAAATTTTTAAATATTACATCATTATTCATATTTATATCAATGAAATTATATTTGGTTCAACTTGAAAATATATCTTTTATTCTTTTTTGGAACTTTTGAAATATAAGTTTGAAATGAGGATGATCGGTGAACAAATATTTTTTCTTTATTTTCAAATTTCTCAAAAACTAGAGGTAAAATTATTATCTCAACAAAACTATAAAAAAAATTACATAAATAGTTCAGTTTATAAATTCTAAGAGTACAAGAATTACCATCATAACTTACAAAAATTTTGATCATGATGAAATTGGGAAATAATTTTATCAAAAAAAATAGTGGGATGATTAGAAGTTTAAATATCTTAAATCTACTCAACAAAATTTAATGTTTTCTATGTGTTTGTGTGTGATATTTCAAAAAAATAATAAAATATTCCCATGTTGAATCTATTAAATGAATTTTTAATTATCTTAAAGGAACTTCAGATATTGGAATGTTTTCTTATCCCTAATGTGATTTTGAACTTAAAAATTTTTCAGATGCTGACTTTGGTAAATATAAAATGGATAGAAAAATTTAATCTAGAACTTTCCACTTGTCAGGGGAAGATTTAGTGTCTTGATCATGTAATAAATAACACTCAGTTTCACTTTCTACTACTAAATCTAAATATGTAGTAGTTGGAATTTGTTTAGACCAAGTGTTGTGGATAAAACACACACTCACTAGTTTTGGCATGTTTTTTTATAAAACTCCAATTTTTTTGATAATGCAAGTTCCATTGATTTGTGTAAGAACCCTTAACATCACTCATGAAAAAATAACATATATGCAAGATATCATTTCCTTCAGTATCACATGAAAAACGGTGATATTTTTCTTCAATTCAACTGAACACAATACTAAAATTTTGATATGTTTAAAAATCCTCTTCAATCTAATAGATTTGAATATATTTAATAGAAACTTGGTATACTGAATATAAATTTATCATCAATATTTTTCTTCTGTAATTACCTTCTTATGGTTAAAATTCTTCAAAAAATGTGGGGAAATATTTTTAAATATATATTTTGTTTATGTTTTTTAATGTAAGTTATGTAATGTAACTTTATGAAATTTAGAGAGAATGTTTATAAAATATCTTCATCATATGACTTTCTCAAATGGTTTTTTTATGAAATTTTTTGAAAAAAGGTATGTTTTATAAACTTTTTAGAAGTAATGTTTCAAAATATATTTTGTTTTAAAAAGTTAGATATAAAAAATTTGAAAGTATACATATTATTAAAAATACTAAAATACATTTATTACAACATGACTAATTTGAGTGTTTTAATCTAAATTGTTGATCATTCAAGGAATCTAAACAATCTCTTCCTAATTTTATTTAAAGGACTCGAGGTGGGAACTTTCATTCTACAAACTTAATTTTTGAATGAATATCATATCCTAATTTACAATCCTTCTTAATATAATTTGGATTCTTCCATTTTCCTCAAGGTTCTTTCATTTTTTATATATTCTCTATGACTTATTCTTGTGATATTTTTAAGATGGAAATTATCCAAGAAAAGTTGATCGTTATATATTGGTTTGAAAAGTATGCTTCTTTGATAAAATTAGTTTTATTGTTTCAAGTCTAGGAATCTGTTATTCTATGAAAAGAGGATTATGATTTATATTATCCAAATAATACTAAATATTTCTATGAATTTGAGAGTTTTAGTGAAATTTGATGGGATGTTTGATATTTTACCTAATGGTCAAGGAAACTTCAAGTGAATTCAAAAATATATTATTCATGTCAGAGATGATAAATTTCATTAACAACTAACTAATTTAGTTGTTAAATTGAAATTTGGTTAGAAAACACTTAATGAAAAAAATTCACTATAAGTGAATAAGTTGAAAAGTGTTATAAAGTTGGTAAATTAGTCTGATAGAGACATTATGTTTTTTTAGAATAAGCATTTGGTTTAAACAAGTCTTATAATGTTTTTCTCAAGATGATGAATGCTTAGGTAAAGGAGGTTTCTAGAAGATCAAGAGTTATTGATGGTCTAAAAATGCATGTGATATAGAAATATGAAGAAATTAGAGAACTTTAGTCTCGAAAAATGATCCAAAGTGAAAAATGAAAAGTTAGAGAAATAATTGAATAATATCAAAAATTTTGTAAATAAATTTTCTTAAAAAAGGATTAAATTTTTTGGGCTTTCAAAATATATAAAGATTTATCTCATATGAATCCCTCAAATAAATTTTTTCTCTAAATGTTTTATATTCCTAGTTTTTTCTTAATTATTATCTTAAAACGCCTCTAAAATTATGTTTAAAGTGTTATTATTTACATTTACTCTAATTTTATTTTTGAAAAATACAAAGGGGATAAAATTTTAACAAATAAAAAGTAAAGAAAAAAATATTTTCGTAAAGGATGATATTTTTTATTATAAACTAGTGTTTATAAATTTTTTAATTTTATGTTTTCATTTTTAATCATGTCTTGTGATTTTCAAAAATGATGATATTGTTTGGTCTAATGACTTTTATCTATACTTATTTTGAAAAATAAAATACACATATTTAACATATTTATTATCTTTATACTACTTAATATATTTAATTTTATGACAACTTTATCCAAGTTGATTATCTGTTGTTTCTTAAGTATTCATTCCATTTTACATTACCTTCATTAACTTGATGGATGGATGGTGTACGTAAGTTTACCAGAAATATACTATAAGTGAATCTTTATAAGTTTTTCTTTACATAAATATTATTAAAGGATAATGTAATAAATTATTTGTTATTTTATATTTATATAATTATTATGGAATTATTTTTTCTTACTCGTGTTAATTTTTTATATTAGGAGAATTGTAGCATCACTAAACAAAATTTATCCACAAAAAAATTAAAATTGTAAATTCATCATAAGGATATCTAATTCTATCAATACAGTTAAAAATGAACCCTAGAAACATGGAATCTATCCATTAGAGATATTAGAAATTCTTTTATAAATAAAACCACGAAATCGAGGTGATGAAGTAAATAGTGTTAAGTGATCTAAAGATATATAAGTTTTAAAGCTTCATTACGGGTTGTTGTTGAGAGTGATTTTGTTTATATTTTCTTTAGTGATAATTTCTCAGAGTATATGTCTGTGTGCAATGCATTTACAATAATATGATTTTTAACTTTTAAATTATTATTTTTCTGATTATATTGATTGAAAACTACCAGGGCTAGGGGATAGAGAGTTATTCCAATTAGGTTGATCCAAGGATTTTGGAAGGAAGAAAAAGCTTATTCCAATCATGTTTATCAAGGGATTCTAATGTTTTGGAAGACAACCCTACTAATAGGATTACATTTAAGGATACCTAAAATCTAGTTTAAAAACTTTTTTATAACTTTTGGTAAACTTGAAAACCTAACTTAGTTTATTATTTGTAAGTTTTGATTTACCTTTTTTATAAAAATATAGTTTTATATGTTTTTATCATTTTTTTAGTTTACAATATGTATTTTTACAAGTATTATATTTATTATATGTGTAACTTTCATAAGTTATTGTTTATAAATAGTTTCTTAATTTATAATATAATTATATACAGTTTATTTTAGCTACAAAAATTTTACTTATTGTAAGAACTAAATATGAAAGATTGTAGCATTGTGATTCTTTTATTTAAATATTTAAGAGTGAATTTTTTTAATAATTTGTAAAATTCTAAATCACCACAAACTCTCCCCTACCCTATTATACTATTTATCTCATATATTACTAGGAAATAGATTTCTCTATTGACTGGATCTCCATGTTATACATTAAGGAAGTGGTAAGGTTGCATGCAGTACTACTCTCAATCATATATGATCAAGACCTGAGGTATACCTATAATATATAGATAAATACTTACTAATATTTGAATACAAATTTTAACTTTATCATTTCATATCATCCTCAAATGGATGTTTAGTCTAAGCGGAACATTCAAACCCCATAAGATATATTGAGATCTTGATATTTGGATTTCATAGGAAGTTGGGATAAATACCTTCCACTTGTCAAATTTTATTGTAATAATAACATTCACTTGATCGTTTAGATGTATCCTTATGAATCCCTCTATGAAAATAAGTTCATGACTCTAAAATATTGGGATACATTTATAGAATTAATGATATTGGTACATTAGTTAGCTAAATAAATAAAAGAGAAAATTATATTCATTCAGAAATATATCAAGGAAACATGGATTTGATAGAAAATATATGTTTACAGTCACAAGAAATATCTAGATTTCAAAGTTGGTTATAAGGTATTCATTTTAATGTCTCCATGGAATAACGTTATGATATATGGAATGAAAGGGAAGTTTATCCCCAGATTTATCAACAATGATGAGATTCTTGATCATATCAGGGTGGTATTTATCAATTGGATATTCCTTAAAACCTATTCAAAGTTTATGACATTTTATATATATCTTTTTTTGAAAATTAAATATTATATCCTTTGCATACACTAAACTTAGAGGTCATAACACTAGAACATGATCTTTTTTATGAAGAATAATAATTTGAATTCTTGGATTGTAGAGATAGTGTACTACGGAATAAAACTACTCACATAGTTAGTGTTCTATGAAGGAAAAAAAATTGAGAAATCTACATGGGAACCTGATAATGTAATGAAGCAATGATATCCTTAGTTTTTTCTATCAGAGTAATAGAATTGTGAGTTTGACATTCTTATAAGGGGGTAGAATGTAACACCTTGGGATTTTAGAAAACATTAGACTTCAATAAATTTAATGTGTTTCATATCTTGGGAAGAACATAGCTCTAAAATTATGTGAATAATTCATATATATTATAAAATGATTCATGTTATATCATATTTAAATAGAATCTAATTTTTTAAAATAATTTCTAATTCATTTTGGAAATACCATTGATCCTAAAGAACTATTTTCAAGTATTTTTTTATAAGAATTGTTTTTTTCATATATATATATATATTATATAAAAACTAATTAGTAATATTAAACTTATAAAAAATTATTTTTTACACATGAAGAAAATTAATTCAATTATTTTTAATTGGTTAGGAATGAAAATAGAATCATTTAAAGGAAAAAAGATATGTTTATCTGAAAAGATACTTTTATGCATATAATGCATTTTTATCTTAATAAATTAAATTATTCAAAAAAAATTAATTTAATTTAATGGAAATTTTTGATAATATATTAAATAAAATAATTTAACATTCATTTAATGATTTTTACTAGGTAGGAAATTGGATTAAATTCAGTTTTGTTCTTAAAAATTCATTTTCCTAAAAATAGATTTTGTTGCATTTAACGCGCTTATATTAAAATAAATTTACACCAATAATATTAATTTTATTTGATAAAAAAATCCATATTTCGAATCAGAATATCCAAATTTGGTAATGAGGTAAGGTTATAGGTGTAGCAAAGGTGTTGGATGGGGCATGCCCGACATTGGTGTTTCTCATGATTGATGGTTAATTAGAGATTTATTCGATGATAAATGTCATGATCAATATAATTGAATAAAATAAAATTGAAAATGGGTGAACAACAGAACCAAAGTTTAGAATCATCATATATAATTTATAATTTATTTAATCAATTAAATAATTACCTTGTGCGAAATTATTTCTTCGTTGATGGATCTATCAAAATCTCTACATCAAACCATCATTATGTTATAGGAATAATTAATTGATTCTCTCCATCAGTGATATAAGCATGATACATGAACCTCTGAATATTTTTCATATAAATCTATGAGTGTTAGCATGGAAGATCCTAACACTTGCGTTGTTTTCCTTTAATCACCCTGAGAACCACTTCGTGGAAGGGTTTTCTTTAATCTCTCTTGACTTGAGAGCAGTGGTGGAAAAGGATCACTTCCCATTCTTGAGAGAGTTATTGGAGATGGATATCTCTATGGATTGAGGGGATTATCTATAGATTTCATTGTATACTATACAAAAATGAATTGGGATTGAGGGGATTATCTCTAGATTTAGTTATATACTATACAAAATTGAATTGGATCTCTTATGAAAATAATATAATTGGGTTTATATGCTGTTATGGTTTGAAAAAAATAATTTCACATGTTCCCTTTATTATTTCTATAATCCCTATGAAACCCCGTGTCTTTAATAATAATATTATTATTATTATTTCTTGACATGTACTAAACTTGTGGATTAAATTAAATATTATTTATTCAAATAATATTCAATATATATTATTTCACATTGGACCATTGAACGTGGTTTCCATTACTCAACAATTTTATCGGGCCTTGAATAATGACTATATATTTAATAAATAAATGTCACTCCATTATTCACTAATAAATAAATCAATATTATATTCCCCAAATAAAAAAATTATTAAATATTCTTCTGATATATTATTATCTACAATAACTGGGGATGGAATATATCCGATCAAGAAAAAATGAATAATTATTAAACCACGTATGGGAATAATATTTATTCAACTAGATAAATAATAAATAATAATCATATATATTATTTAATTGATATTTTAGATACACTTAGTGTGTGACCCTCTGGGCATCTTTTTCAGTGGCATTAGGTGAATCAGCCTAAATTCTAAGGTTATCATCTAGAAACACTACAAGGAATCCATCAATAAATTAGTTAATTCAACAATGATGTAATACCTTATATGAATGCTTAATATGTAGTACAATCCATTTTTCACGATATCTCTAATCAATAATGTTTCATGCTTATGTTATCAAACTATGTGCTCGATGTACCATTCTTTGAATTTCCAAAAATCCATCTTGCCTATATAATACCCTAGCCATGGATTAATTTTCCCATATCATTTCTATAAAAGGGACTGAGATATCAACTTCTGCTAAAGAACAGAGGAGACAAATCCTTTCTCACGTTTTTCATTAATGAAATATTACTCATGAAACACCCAATGTATCCTACCTCCACACAAACATATATCATCATTTTTTTCATCAATACATCAATTTAAGTGACTTATAACACTCATTAATAATAATATTAAGGTTTGAGGATCAACACACACATTCTCATATAGGAACATCCAATGAAGCATATAAATTTGGATTTCTTACTAGTGGGTCTCATGATCAAATTTCTTTATAATAGATATTACCAAGGGATTACACCATGAGAAGGTTCTTGAATGTTCTATGAGTCTCCACCCTTGATATCTTGTATCATTTGTATCCCTCAAATGATTTCATCTAGCTATAAATCATGTATTTAGGAATTTTTTCATGGCACTTCTGTGTTCTCATCATAGCAGGGAACTACTATGACCTTTTAGTGTGAAAGCTACATTTAGGACATTATAATATACTACATCAGGTATTTAATAATAATTATGCGATAAAAAATTTATTAATATTAAAAAAATGAATACATGTAATCATAAAGTACACATAAGTTCGTTATATGGCACCAAATCCAACAAAATCCATCTTTTAATAGACCCAACTACTAACAACCATCAGTCTTCTAGATCTCACATGATACTCATGCTTCTATTGATATATTCCTTTAGTCTAGGGGTGAACCATGTTTTCTTCTATAGGAACTCTGCTTATTGTAACTTTACCCCTCTAATAAAAATACCTTAAGAGGTGATACTTCTAGAGTTTGTGTTTTTTCTATTGGTGTGAACTTGGGTCTTTCACAAGATCCACTGTTGTAGTATTATTACAACACAATGTGATAGGGAATTTACTAATAGGTACCACATTAATATCCTTGAAAAAATTTCATATCCAAATGCCTTCCTTGCCAACGTTAGATATTACTACATACTCAGACTCCATTATAGAATCATAGAAGACTAGTTGATTTAAACTCTTTCAAATTAGATATCTTTTATTGGGATATAAAACATATACTGATTGTGACTTTATATCATTCCGATCTATATGAAATCTAGCATCTGTATAACCTCTAATAACTAGCACCTCATCTCCTCCATACACAATAAACATATCCTTAGTTCTTCCTGTATACTTAATGATATCCTTAATCGTATACCAATTTTTTCTATTATATCATCTTGATATATTCCTAACATTCTCAATGAATATCAAACATCAAGTTTAGTACATAACATAGAATACAAAATTGATCATATCTCTAAATTGTATGGGATCATACCCATTCTCTCTTTCTCTTATTGAGTGTGAGGACACATTTTCTTAGAAAGTTATTTACCAAGTGACACTAGAACCAATACCCTCTTGGATTGTTCCATACTAAATCTATTTAGTATATGGTCAATATATGTACTTTGAATTAGTCCAAGCAACCTATTGGATATATCACAAATAATATTGATCACTAGAATATAGGATGACTCACCTATGTCCTTTATAGAGAATAACATGTTCAACCAGTCCTTAATAAAATGTAATACTGGTATTTCATTTCCAATAGGCAATATTTCATCAACATATACTTCTAGTATAATGACCAAATTCCCACTAAACCTCTAGGGAACACATTAATAGAATTCATTCTTAATAAAACAAGATTCTTTTATAGCTTAATGGAATCGAATGTTCCATAATCTGGATGATTTCTTCAATCTGTAAATGGGTCTCTGTAACTTGAAAATCCTTTGGGAATCACCTAGTGTAACAAACCCTTTTGGTTATTTCATTTAGATTTCAACATGAAGGTTCCCAATAAGGAAAAGTTGTTTTTACATCCATCTACCAAATTTTATAGTCATGATAATCTACTATATAAAGTATAATCTTGAATAATTTATATATGGAAACTAGTGAAAAGGTTTCATCATAGTAAATTCCTTAACGTTGATTAGACCCTTTATCCACTAGCCTTGTTTTATAGGTATTTAATTTACCTTCCGTATCAAGTTTTCTCTTGAATACCCATTCACACCCTAAAGTATTCACATCAATTGGTGAATCGATAGAACCTCAACTTGGTTCTGATATATAGAAACCATTTCATAATTAATGGAATCATTCCATCTTGTAGCATTTAAGATCTCCACTTCCTCCACTACTACAAAATAGGCCTTTACCAATGCTGGCATTTATTAGAGCTAGAAAAATGGGACCATAATGGATCTCTTTCTCTGTTCTAAAAAAATCACTGATAAACGACACCCTTTAATGGTGATTTTTTTAACACTAATAAATGTTACCCTTTATCATCACTTTATTTATAGCACTGATAAAAGATACCCCTTATGAGTTCTTTATTTTTAGTGTTAAAAAAGGGTATTGTTTATCAGTGCATTATTTTTAACTTCCATAAATGGATCCTTTATTATAATTTTTTTAGTATTGATAAAGGTTCAAATAAAATGAGATAATTAAATAAATAAAATAATAAAAATGAGTTTATTAAAATATTATTAATTAAATAATAATTGATAAAACTGAATAAATTGGTTATACAATATATAAATTATAAATACTAATAAATAGTATATGTTAAATATATAGATATATTTAAAATGAAAATTAACCAAATAAAAATTAAAAATAAGTAAATTCATAAAATAATACACATTTTATTAATTAAATAATTATTGATAATCTTAATAAATATTATATATAAAATATACAGATATATTTTAATGTATATAAATATGATTTATATAATGAAAAATATTTATGGTTTACATTAAATTGTAATTATATATTTAGTGAATAATGGTTTATAAATAACAATTAATATGAATTAAAAATACTGAATCATTGTATTAAGTAATGGACATAATTGAATGTCATTTGATATTTCAATTTGACAAAGATCTAACATTTTCTATATTGATTTCACATATACATAGTTAATGCATTTTTATATAAAACACATAAACCCTCACAAATATTTTTTAGGAATTTAATAAATTTCTATTATTTATTTTATATATATTTATTTACCATTTTTTAATATTTTCAACATGTATTCATCTTTACTTCAATATATATCAATTTTTTATTAATTTATATTTAATTAATAAAACTTATACATTTTTTCAATATTGTTAAAGTGTACTCATTCTTAATTATTCAATTTCACTCATTTTTAACATGCATGCAGTTAAGATTAAATATTTATTAATAATGTTAAATATCTATTTTTTAAAATATTTATAGATAAATATATTTATAAATGTATATTTACTGTTTTTATACATTTATATATTTATAATTATAAATAAATAATTATATATATTTGAATGATTATAAATTTATAATAAATTTATTTAAATAATGAATATATTTAATATTTTTATATTTATATATATTTATTATATATATGATAATATATATTGTTTAAAGTATTTATATAATTATAAATTGATAATTATAAAATTATAATAAATATATTTAAATAAAGAATATATTTAATCTATTTATATATATATATTAATTAAATATATATATATAATTATGTAAATATATTTACAAAAAAACTAATTACAATTATAAATCCTTTATCAGCACTAATTGATTTAGTGGTGATAAATCTTTGTCTTTATCAGTGCTAAAAAAGTGCTGAAAAAGATGTCTTTTATCAGTTCTAATTAATTTAGAATTAATAAAAGGTATCTTTATCAGTGCATTTTTAAAAACGCTAATAAAATTGTCCTGGTCTATTTAAATAACCCTAACCGTTCATGAAATTGTTGTGATACAGAAGCTTTATGTGGATTCCACCCTCTGTCGCGCTCCTCCATAGTGAATTGAAGATCGAATCAAGTAAAAATCCAATGTTCAAACCATTTCAATGCTCACTTCCAAGGATCAAACAATTCGGGGATCAGACTAATCCAAGGATTGAATTTTTTCTATGTTTTCGATCACTACTGGAAATGGACAATTTCCCAACGGTTCTAAACCATTGGGAAAGGCTGTAGAACCGTAGGTATATCTTATACCAATGGTTCCGAAAACCATTGGGAAGTAAGACATTGGGAAAACTTTTCCCAATAGTTTACACAGAACCTTTGGGATAGGTTACGAAAATGAACCTATCCCAACGGTTTGGCATTACCGTTGGGATAGTTTTTCCCAATGGTTTGACTTGAACCATTGGGAAAACCAACCAGATGAATTCTTTCCCAACAGTTTCTAAACTGTTGGAAAAGGGTTTTTACCAATGGTTCATAGAGAACCATTGGTAAAAAAACTCAGAATTCTATGCCAACGGTTTGAAACCGTTGGCATAGCCTATGCTGTGAAAATTACACAGCAGCCTGCAATTTTCACAACAGGAATAGATCAGGGTGTCCATTCCCTCTCCTTTCCAATTCCCTCTCATTTCTAATCATTTCCAATTATTGTACCTGTAATAAACTAACACATACATATACAATTAATGTACCTACAATAACCAAATAACACATACATATAGAGAACAAATTCATAGACATTTAACATATAATGCATCCTGGAACTATACACATCCAGAATTAAATTAGAATTCATAACGTAATTATAAACATACATAATTCATTTAGAATTCAATTTAAAATTTAGATGACAATTATATGTGGAATTCAGAATTCAATTCATAATTTGATCTGTTTTTCATATACCAGATGTTTTTACAAGAAATGATGTCCATTTTAAACAAAATACATACACCTAGAGTGATACCGGCCACGCCGTGCCTCAGATTGAGGCGAGGTTAACTCATACACGTCACAAATGACCCATGGATCATTGTCCTAAAGTATCAACATATTCTGAAAGCGTTTGGTCGGTTTTCCGTATGTCAGTTGTTTTTTTCACTTAAAATGAAGTGCTTTTTAAATAAAAGAGAGACACTTTGAGTGGTTCTGGCCACACCGCACCTTGGATTGAGACTTGTTTGACTCATACACGTCACACATGACCCATGGAACGTTGTACTAAAGTGTCAACACAATCAGAATCCATTTGGTCAGTTTTCCATATGTACTTAATATTTTTTCCATTTTAAACATAAGAGAGACACTTTGGGTTGTGTCATCCACACCGCGACTCAGATTGAGGCTTGGTTTACTCATGCACATCGCATATGACCCATGGATCGTTGTCCTAATGTTTCAACAGATTCCGAATGCGTTTGGTTGGTTTTTCGTATGCAAGTTTTTCTTTTCACTTATAATCATGTCCATTTTAAACAAAAGAGACAATGTAGAGTGGTACCGGCCACACCGCACCTCAGATTTAGACAGGGTTGACTCATACACATCTCAAATTACCCATTGATCATTGTCCTAAAGTATCAACACAATCTGAATGCGTTTGGTCAGTTTTCCGTATGTCAGTTGTTGTTTTCACTTAAAATAAAGTGATTTTAAAATAAAATAGGGACACTTTGAGTGGTTCTAGACACACTACGCCTTGTATTGAGGCGGGTTTGACTCATACACATCACAAATGACCCATGGATCGTTGTGCTAAAGTATTAATACAATCAGAATCTGTTTGGTCAGTTTTCTGTATGTACTTAAACTGTTGTCCATTTTAAACATAAGAGAGACACTTTGGGTGGTGCCGGACACACCGCGACTCGGATTGAGGCATGATTGACTCGTACATGTCACATATGACCCATGTATCATTGTCTTAAAGTTTAAATAGATTCAAAATGCTTTTTGTTGGATTTTCGTAGGCCAGTTGTTCTTTTTACTTACAATCCAGTCCATTTTAAACAAAAAAGACACAATTAGAGTGGTACCGGCAACACCATGCCTCGGATTTAGATGGGGGTGACTCGTACACATCTCAAATGACCCATGTATCATTTTCCTAAAGTATAAACACAATCCTAATGCATTTGGTCGATTTTTCGTATGTCAGTTGTTGTTTTCACTTAAAATGAGGTACTTTTTAAATAAAAGAGAGACACTTTGAGTGGTTCCATCCACACCGTGCCTCGGATTGAGGTTGGGTTGACTCGTACAAGTCCCAAATGACCCATGGATTGTTGTTCTAAAGTATCAACACAATCAGAATCTATTTGGTCAGTTTTTTGTATGTACTTAAAATGTGGTCCATTTTAAACATAAGAGAGACACTATGGGTTGTTCCAGCCACACCGCGACTCGGATTGAGGCGCGGTTGACTCATACACATCACATATGACCCATAGATCATTTTACTAATGTTTCAACAGATTCTAAATGTGTTTGGTTGGTTTTTCGTATGCCAGTTGTTCTTTTCACTTATAATCCTGTCCATTTTAAACAAAAGATAGACACTATGAATAGAGCCGGCCACACCGCTCCTCGGGTTGAGGTGGTGTTGACTTATACACGTCACATATGACCCATGGATTTTTGTGCTAAAGTATCAACACAATCAGAATCTTTTTGGTCAGTTTTCTGAATGCTAGTTGTTGTTTTCACATAAAATGAAGTCCATTTTAAACAAAAGAGAGACACTTTGAGTGGGTTCGGCAACACCGTGCCTTATATTGAGGCGAGGTTGACACTTACACGTCACATATGACCCATGTATCATTCTCTTAAAGTTTCAATGGAAACCAAATGTGTTTGGTCAGTTTTCTGTATGTACATAAAATGTTGTCCATTTTAAACAAAAGAGAGACACTTGGAGTGATCCCGACCACACCGTGACTCGGATTGAGCCCGAGTTGGCTCGTACACATCACATATGACCCATGGATCGTTGGGATAAAGTATCAATAGAATAAGAATGCGTTTGGTCAGTTTTCTGTATGCCATTTGTTCTTTTCAATTATAATCATGCCCATTTTAAACAAAAGAGACACAGTTAGAGTGGTACCGGCCACACTGCGCCTCAGATTTAGACGGGGTTGACTTATACACGTCTCAAATGAACCAGGGATAATTTTCCTAAAGTATCAACACAATCCAAATCTGTTTGGTCGGTTTTCCGTATGCCAGTTGATGTTTTCACTTAAAATGATATCCTTTTGAAACAAAAGAGAGACACTTTGAGTGGTGCTGGCCACACCACACCTCAGATTGTGGCAGGGTTGACTCTTACACGTCACATATGATCCATGGATCACTGTACTAAAGCATCAACACATTTTGAATGTGTTTAGTCAGTTTTTCGTATGTCAGTTGTTGTTTTCACTTAAAATGATGTTCATTTTAAACAAAAGAGAGACACAATGAATGGTGTCGGCCACACCACACCTTTTATTGAAGTGGGGTTGACTCGTACAAATCACATATGACCCATGGATTGTTTTTCTAAAGTATCAACACAATCAGAATCCTTCTGGTCGGTTTTCCGTATGATAGTTGTTGTTTTCACTTAAAATGAAGTCCATTTTAAACAAAAGAGAGACGCTTTGAGTGGTTTCTGCCACACCATGCCTCTGAATGAGGTGTGGTTGACTCTTACATGTCACATATGACCCGTGGATCGTTCTACTAAATTTTCAACTGAAACTGAATTCGTTTGTTTAGTTTTCTGTATATACTTAAAATGTTGTCCATTTTAAGAAAAACAGAGACACTTAGAGTGATCTCGGCCACGCCACGACTCGGATTGAGCCCGGGTTGGCTCTTACACATAACATATGACCCATGGATCGTTGTGATAGGGTATCAACAAAATATGAATGCATTTGGTTGGTTTTTCATATGCCAGTTGTTCTTTTCACTTATTATCTTGTCCATTTTAAACAAAAGAGACACACTTAGAGTGGTACCGGCCACACTGTGCCTCGGATTTAGACGGGGTTGACTTGTACACGTCTCAAATGACCCACGAATCATTTTCATAATTTATCAACACAATCCTAATGTGTTTGGTCGGTTTTTCGTATGCCAGTTGATGTTTTCACTTAAAATGATATCCTTTTGAAACAAAAGGGAGACACTTTGAGTGGTACCGGCCACACAACGCCTCGAATTGAGGTGGGGTTTACTCGTACACATCACATATGACCCATGGATCATGTTCCTAACGCATAAACACATTATGAATGCGTTTGGTCAGATTTTCGTATGTCATTTGTTGTGTTCACTTAAAATGATGTCCATTTTAAACAAAAGAGAGACACTATGAATGGTTTCAGCCACACTGCACCTTGGATTGAGGCAGGGTTGACTTTTACACATCACAAATGACCCATGGATCATTTTTCTAAAGTATCAACACAATAAAAATCTGTTTGGTTAGTTTTTCATATGCTAGTTGTTGTTTTCACTTAAAATGAAGTCCACTTTAAACAAAAGAGAGAAACATTGAGGGTTGTTGGCCACACCACACCTCAGATTGAGGCAAGGTTGACTAGTACACATCACATATAACACATTGATCTTTATCAAAAAGTTTCAATGGATACCAAATGCGTTTGGATGGTTTTCCTTATGTACTTAAAATGTTGTCCATTTTAAACAAAAGAGAGACACATAGAGTGATCCCAGCCACACTGAGACTTAGATTGAGCCCGGGTTGGCTTGTACACGTCACATATGACCCATGGATCTTTGTGATAAAATATCAATAGAATTTTAATGCATTTGTCAGTTTTCCATATGTCAGTTGTTCTTTTCACTTATAATCATGTCCATTTTAAATAAAAGAGACACATTTAGAGTGGTACCAGCCACACTGCGTGTAACACCCCGAGATTTTATGAAAAATATTCTTTTAATTTTATTGATGTCTTGTGTTGTACGCTACACCAAAATGAGCTTGCACAACACGCATCTTTGACTTTCCTTGCATTACACGCAATCGCGACCTTCCTCGATAGCGTGTGTAATACGCAATACCGAGTTTCACTAAACAACGATATGCTATTAAAATATTATTATAACTAGCCGATATGAATAGTAATAACCACCTTTTAAAATTTTAGAAATTTTAGCTCTCAAAATGGACTTTATTTTTGGATTTGGAGTACCGAATTTAGCCTAAGGTGAAATTTTGGTGATTTTCGGAAAACTTTAATATTCAGATGAATAGTGAAAATTACTAAATTATAATTAAAAACAACTTTTTTTAATCGAAATAATTAATAGTGATAAATTATTAATTTGAGTAGTTTTAAAGTATATTTAGAATATATTTTTACAATTTAATACAATGTTGGTCATTGGACGTAATTTCACATTTAAACCAGACATAAACAAGTGTCAATCTTTTGATAGATATTGTTTCTTAAAAACACGCTATTTGTTTTAACAACGGGATTTAATTATAAAATTAATTAATGCAACTTCTATGTTATGAATTTGGTAAAATAGACTTCATTTTTGAATTCGGAATATGAAATATAGCTTAGGATGATATTTTGGCATTGTTCTGAAAAACATCAATTTTTGATGAATAGTGAAACCACTAAGTGGTAGGTTAAAAACAGAATTTTTCATAAAACTTAATTTTACCGCTTCTGTGAATGGAATTTCGAGAATCCGACAGACACGGTTGATATCAGTAAGTAAAATTTGGTTCAATGAGATAAAAATAATTTTTTGGTGAATAGTAACTTTTTACTTTTTTTACCGCGGTTAATAGTAAATAGGGTAACTAAGGGTAAATATGATATTAATATTACCCTAACACATGTCCTAATTCTATTGTACAAGTGTAATTAGACCAAAAACAAACTTAGGAATAAAATATGACCATTTAGGCCCACTTGGATTAGATTAGGACATTTATTATTATTTAATTCAAAGAAGAGTTAAAAGAGTTAAAATCAAAGTTTATTTACTAAAACATTTTTAATATAGGGTTATACATATGATAAATTCGATTGAAAATATTAATTAGAAAGATAAAAAAATTTCCTACATGATGGTATTTTATTTGTAATTTTTAGACATCAAAAAATATAATTTATTTATGACACAAAGATGATGCAGTAATTATCTTATTAATGAAATATTGACATAATTGATAATATAAATACCAAAATAAATGTAATTTAAGACTTTTTATGAGTTACACTAATTTTCTAGGTTACTATGATATATTAGTGTTGATTTAATAAACTTTTTTCGAACATATAATTCTGTTATGACTTTCACAAAAATCATATATCAAATAGTGTCAAAATTGACACAAAATAGTTTTTAAATCAAATATTATATTATTAATTGTTATTGTATTCCTAAAAATCTAAGGTTCGGCCAAATGACTTAGATAAGGATATATATTTTAATAATAAACAATTTGGGGTTCGTTTGGCATGTTATAGTAAGTGTATTAACCATATTGTGAAAGAAAACAAAAAGACACGGTAAAAGTAAAATTATTTAACTTAGAGTTAAATCTAATTGATAAGGTTAAAATAATACCCTAAACTTGTCTAAATCTTATTGGTTGATAGTATTTCGACCCATCCCCACCTTATCTTCGAAATAAGACCCTTTGAAACCATTATAAACCGATTTTGACTTTAATATAAAATAATATTTTGAGATATTCCTAAGGTGCCCCTCTCCTCCCTTATAAAAGGGCACCTCCTCCCCCTCCTCCTCACACCAAATTGAGCACTCAAGCTCGGCCAAACCCTGCCATTTTCTCCTCTCCAATCCCCTTGAATAATCCTAGAGGTCCTGGTCTTCTTCAAAGACCAATCTTAGTTCCCTAAGTGGAGGATTCAAAGAGGCGTTCCAAAGAAGAGGTAATATCCATTACCGATCTTTTCAATTTCTTTCTTCTTCAACTTCTTCTTATTTAGTTGTTTCATGATAAAGTAATAACATAAGTATTACTTACATACTGATATGTTATTATAATTATGAAACAACCCTAATTCACCTTCTATCCATCCCACGGAAAAATGAAATCACCGCACGTGCGTACGTACGGAATACCGTCTCCACGCCGTGGTGTAATCTATTTTCCACCATAACTTTACAAGGATGGGTATAATGGTGTAATGAGTAACTATTTATGATTATTATAAAGTAATATTGATACTGAAATAATATATATATACTCCAATACAGTTCCACGATCATAGGAACGATATCATCACTCGTGCGTACGTACGGAATACCGTCTCCACGATGTGATGCGACTCGTTCTACATGATCATCATTACATAGTAATTATATAAATGAATTGAATAAATAAATATGATATATGTTACACTAATACCATTCTGGATATAAGGTATCTATAACCTTAAAAGAAGAATAATAATGTATTCGGCAAAACACGCATAAGAACAAAAGGCAATAAAGACCCGAGTAACAAGTAACAATGAAATATTACTAACAAGAAGCTAAGAATATGACCATATATGATATCATATCAATATGTATGATTCTGGAATAAGTCAATAACATTATTTAAACCATTATACAGGAGCTTTGGACACGTACAAAGCAAATCGGACCTAAGGTAAGGGAAATATCACAATCTCATTTTTATCCGAGATTGTTTATTCGTAAGTATTTACTGGGGTGTATTTTATCATCCACATCCATGTTTCATAGATATGTAATATTATTTATATCCACCTAAAATTGTTTAAATCCATTTTTACCCTTCGGTGAGTTTTTATTAAAAGAAATGAAAGGAATCTTTTGTCGTTTTTCGTACGAGGTACTTTTTGACTTTTCCGACAAAAGTACGAAGAATGTTTTTTTTTAACTTAAACGGCACGAATGGATTTTTATGGTTTTATAAAGCCTTATTTTCATGAAGCTTCCACCAAAAGATTTCGTGACTATTTTTAATAAAATCTATTTCTTTTAAAATTTCATGATTTTTTGTGAAAAGAAATTGATTTTGAAGAAGAAAGGATATTTTCCTCAAGAATTCATTTCAAGTGTTTTATCAAAATTATTTTCCATCTAAGATAATAAAGGGTTCTGTTTCTATCCATATTTTTACATTGATTTGACTATGTTGTGATGGAATTATGTTTATGAATTCATTTATCTTATATGAATGGTTTTATGATGTCATGTTGTTTAAAAATCCCATTTTTATTACATGGGTTACACTATGATGTATGTTTTTTTTATTTTGTGGCACACATAAGAATGGTATCATTATGAGATGGGTGGGACCTATATCTCCCTCCAATGCATTGGGTAAAGATTTTATATCTCATGAGATAGACATGGCTGAAATGGTAGGTTATACCGGTTCAGTGAAACAGGACTGAAACGAGGGTTAACTTGATTCAGAAAGGGACTTTGTCCACTAAGATAGTCTTGGCAATTAGTCTTGACTAACAAGAAATGATTCTCTATGATTATGTGTGTATGCCACAAATTTTCATGTTTTAAGTTATGATTATTGTGATTTCATTTCACTACTATGATTTATCCCATGTTATGAAATTATGCTCTCTTTTGCAGGTTAAGATTTCCAAAAGTTATGTTCTTATGAATATGATGTGATTGATTTTTATTTTGTATACCCTTACTGAGCATTTGAGCTCACCCTTTTATGTTTTCTTTTCCCCAGGATATAAAGAAAGGTTTTAGGTAAAAAAAAGGGAAGATCTTTATGGGAGATATTGAAGATCTTTCACCACGATTAGAAGATTACGTTCCGAGTTTCCAAAGACACTAAACTATTACGATCCTTGTGTGTGTGTGTTTTTGTTATGTACTAAGTATTCCGCAAAAGTAATGTAAAGTCTATGTACGTCAGGATTCAGGTCTCTATAGTTGGTATCAGAGGAAAGGTTTAGTCAACCTTTGGAAACTAGGATGCGAAAACGTTAGTGAGATCCCTAGAGTTATTTCTAAGGTATGTCTAGGGATGTCCCTAAGGATAAGTATACGTATAGGATATATTCCTAGAACTATGGTAAAGATATTAGATTAAACCTAAGAAGTTAGGTATTGAGGATACTTTCCCTTTACTATGTTGTTTTCTCTAGGATAATTTTTGATTCTCACAAAATTATTTTTGTGTTTTAGTTAATGGAGGGAACCAAAAGGAATTCAGTTAACATTGAATCCAATGGACAAATTGGTGACTATGAGAAACAAAATTGTGTAATGCCTAGAGAGAAAGATGTTGTGATTATGCTGAATCAATCATCACGATATATGATTAACAAGGTGAAATTTAGTGGTATGCCTAATTCATCAAAGAAGATGAAGATAGACTATTATGCATGTTCGCATGTTGAGGAGCATAAAGAAAGGAAGATTGAGATTTCTAAATAAGGGAAGAAGAACCTTGAGGAATACCTCAAATGGAGGGACCGATGTTATCTGTGTGGAGAAAAGGGTCATAGAGTGACAGACTATTATGGAGTTCAATGTCTTATTTGTGGAGAACATGGGCATTACCCAACTCAATGCCCTGACCTAAAAAGTTACTTCTAAATCAAGGAAGGACTTATTCCAGGATAATCATTGATGTGGATGGACTGAAGTGTTTTGGTATTCAAGAATAATGTTGTTGAGGTACTTTTATGGTGTGTTGAAATATTTAAGTATTGGTCTATTGTGGTTTTCAATAATTTTAAGGTACCGGTAACTATGAAAAGTGATTCAAATATTTTGGAAAGTAGATGATAAGTGCATAATGAAAGGATAAGAAGATAATGAGATGTTTGATTGTATTCATGAGCTCATGATTGATATAAGGACTAAGTGATATCATGGTTTGAGTATAAATAATTTTTAGGATTTTGGTATGTGGAAAGAGTTAACTTTTAACAGCACTCATGTTTTCAATAAGGTTCAATGGGTATTCAAGAAAATACATGATTAAGGACTTTGAATGTTTGGAATGTGACCAACAAAGCATATCTTATGATATATGGGGATCAACGATGGTATTAAATCTCTGGTAATCGTTTTCACTATGTTATGAGAGTGGACTGCAGTATTATGGATAAGCCTAAAGATTGAAATGGATTATGTTGAACATAAGTGAGTATTGTTTAAGGATATAAGTTTTTTTTTTCGATGTTATTGATGGGATGTTATAGTAATGTAGTTTTAGAAAAAGGACAACCTGCAGGATGGGCGACAGCCCATCGCGTCGGACAAGGCTGTGGGAATCGAACCCACAACCGAAGTGCGACTGGCATTTATCGCCTACCACTGGCCTACAGGAAGTCCCTGATTAGTATAAACTAGTTTTATTTTATTAAGCGGTATGATATATGAAGTATAAGTTCATTTTTGGAACCATATACGATTAATCTAACCACAAGATGGACTTATAACTTTTGCTAACATTTTGATTGAAAGAGATGGAATAACCCATCATTATATCACATGATCTGCTAACACATCACGAATAACAAATTCAACTTCATTTCTTTGAGGGATGAAGTGGAAATTGTTAAATTCACGAACAACAGTTAGATTGTACCAAAATCAACTAAGTATTTCTTCTAATTCAAATTTTTCAACTTTAGGGAAATGATATTGAAAACCAAAAATGTTGTCCTAGTGATCTTATATCTGATGAATCGGATGGTACCTTAGATCATCACAAATGTATGGCTTTGTGATTGCTAGCTTTTCCATAGCCATGTCCTCTACCACTCTCCATCAGAACATGATGGTTAGATTTCTCTTCCATGTCCATATTTTCACCTATGTTCTCCTATGTGGATACCTAGTGATTAGTTAACTTGGGTAACCATTACGTTTTATACTATAGTTTTTAAAGATAAGTTTTGGTTTTCCCTTTTACGATGTGGGTTTCTATCAAAGAAACTTTCAAATAGTAAACCATTTATAACCCCGACGAATTTCGAGGGCGAAATTCATTTTAAGGGGGGTAGAATGTAACACCCCGAGATTTTATGAAAAATATTCTTTTAATTTTATTGATGTCTTGTGTTGTACGCTACACCAAAAGGAGCTTGCACAACACGCATCTTTGACTTTCCTTGCATTACACACAATCGCGACCTTCCTCGATAGCGTGTGTAATACGCAATACCGAGTTTCACTAAACAACGATATGCTATTAAAATATTATTATAACTAGCCGATATGAATAGTAATAACTACCTTTTAAAATTTTAGAAATTTTAGCTCTCAAAATGGACTTTATTTTTGGATTCGGAGTACCGAATTTAGCCTAAGGTGAAATTTTGGTGATTTTCGGATAACTTTCATATTCAGATGAATAGTGAAAATTACTAAATTATAATTAAAAACAACTTTTTTTAATCGAAATAATTAATAGTGATAAATTATTAATTTGAGTAGTTTTAAACTATATTTAGAATATATTTTTACAATTTAATACAATGTTGGTCATTGGACGTAATTTCACATTTAAACCAGACATAAACAAGTGTCAATCTTTTGATAGATATTGTTTCTTAAAAACACGTTATTTGTTTTAACAACGGGATTTAATTATAAAATTAATTAATGCAACTTCTATGTTATGAATTTGGTAAAATAGACTTCATTTTTGAATTCGGAATATGAAATATAGCTTAGGATGATATTTTGGCATTGTTCTGAAAAACATCAATTTTTGATGAATAGTGAAACCAGTAAGTGGTAGGTTAAAAACTGAATTTTTCATAAAACTTAATTTTACCGCTTCTGTGAATGGAATTTCGAAAACCCGACAGACACGGTTGATATCAGTAAGTAAAATGTGGTTCAATGAGATAAAAATAATTTTTTGGTGAATAGTAACTTTTTACTTTTTTTACCGCGGTTAATAGTAAATAGGGTAACTAAGGGTAAATATGATATTAATATTACCCTAACACATGTCCTAATTCTATTGGACAAGTGTAATTAGACCAAAAACAAACTTAGGAATAAAATATGACCATTTAGGCCCACTTGGATTAGATTAGGACATTTATTATTATTTAATTCAAAGAAGAGTTAAAAGAGTTAAAATCAAAGTTTATTTACTAAAACATTTTTAATATAGGGTTATACATATTATAAATTCGATTGAAAATATTAATTAGAAAGCTAAAAAGATTTCCTACATGATGGTATTTTATTTGTAATTTTTAGACATCAAAAAATATAATTTATTTATGACACAAATATGATGCAGTAATTGTCTTATTAATGAAATATTGACATAATTGATAATATAAATACCAAAATAAATGTAATTTAAGACTTTTTATGAATTACACTAATTTTCTAGGTTACTATGATATATTATTGTTGATTTAATCAACTTGTTTCGAATATATAATTATTTTATGACTTTCACAAAAATCATATATCAAATAGTGTCAAAATTGACACAAAATAGTTTTTAAATCAAATATTATATTATTAATTGTTATTGTATTCCTAAAAATCTAAGGTTCGGCCAAATGACTTAGATAAGGATATATATTTTAATAATAAACAATTTGGGGTTCGTTTGGCATGTTATAGTAAGTTTATTAACCATATAGTGAAAGAAAACAAAAAGACACGGTAAAAGAAAAATTATTTAACTTAGAGTTAAATCTAATTGATAAGGTTAAAATAATACCCTAAACTTGTCTAAATCTTATTGGTTGATAGTATTTCGACCCATCCCCACCTTATCTTCGAAATAAGACCCTTTGAAACCATTATAAACCGATTTTGACTTTAATATAAAATAAAATTTTGAGATATTCTTAAGGTGCCCCTCTCCTCCCTTATAAAAGGGCACCTCCTCCCCCTCCTCCTCACACCAAATTGAGCACTCAAGCTCGGCCAAACCCTGCCATTTTCTCCTCTCCACTCCCCTAGAATAATCCTAGAGGTCCTGGTCTTCTTCAAAGACCAATCTTAGTTCCCTAAGTGGAGGATTCAAAGAGGCGTTCCAAAGAAGAGGTAATATCCATTACCGATCTTTTCAATTTCTTTCTTCTTAAACTTCTTCTTCTTTAGTTGTTTCATGATAAAGTAATAACATCAGTATTACTTACATACTGATATGTTATTATAATTATGAAACAACCCTAATTCACCTTCTATCCATCCCACGGAAAAATGAAATCACCGCGCGTGCGTACGTACGGAATACCGTCTCCACGCCGTGGTGTAATCTATTTTCCACCATCACTTTACAAGGATGGGTATAATGGTGTAATGAGTAACTATTTATGATTATTATAAAGTAATATTGATACTTAAATAATATATATATACTCCAATACAGTTCCACGATCATAGGAACGATATCATCACTCGTGCGTATGTACGGAATACCGTCTCCACGATGTGATGCGACTCGTTCTACATGATCATCATTACATAGTAATTATATAAATGAATTGAATGAATAAATATGATATATGTTACAATAATACCATTCTGGATATAAGGTATCTATAACCTTAAAAGAAGAATAAGAATGTATTCGGCAAAGCACGCATAAGAACAAAAGGCAATAAAGACCCGAGTAACAAGTAACAATGAAATATTACTAACAAGAAGCTAAGAATATGACCATATATGATATCATATCAATATGTATGATTCTGGAATAAGTCAATAACATTATTTAAACCATTATACAGGAGCTTAGGACACGTACAAAGAAAATCGGACCTAAGGTAAGGGAAATATCACAATCTCATTTTTATCCGAGATTGTTTATTCGTAAGTATTTACTGGGGTGTATTTTATCATCCACATCCATGTTTCATAGATATGTAATATTATTTCTATCCACCTACAATTGTTTAAATCCATTTTTACCCTTCGGTGAGTTTTTATTAAAAGAAATGAAAGGAATCTTTTGTCGTTTTTCGTACGAGGTACTTTTTGACTTTTCCGACAAAAGTACGAAGAATGTTTTTTTTAACTTAAACGGCACGAATGGATTTTTATGGTTTTATAAAGCCTTATTTTCATGAAGCTTCCACCAAAATATTTCATGACTATTTTTAATAAAATCTCTTTCTTTTAAAATTTCATGATTTTTTGTGAAAAGAAATTGATTTTGAAGAAGAAAGGATATTTTCCTCAAGAATTCATTTCAAGTGTTTTATCAAAATTATTTTCCATCTAAGATAATAAAGGGTTCTGTTTCTATCCATATTTTTACATTGATTTGACTATGTTGTGATGGAATTATGTTTATGAATTCCTTTATCTTATATGAATGGTTTTATGATGTCATGTTGTTTAAAAATCCCATTTTTATTACATGGGTTACACTATGATGTATGTTTTTTTTGATTTTGTGGCACACATAAGATTGGTATCATTATGAGATGGGTGGGACCTATATCTCCCTCCAATGCATTGGGTAAAGATTTTCTATCTCATGAGATAGACATGGCTGAAATGGTAGGTTATACCGGTTCAGTGAAACAGGACTGAAACGAGGGTTACTCGATTCAGAAAGGGACTTTGTCCACTAAGATAGTCTTGGAAATTAGTCTTGACTAACAAGAAATGATTCTCTATGATATTGTGTGTATGCCACAAATTTTCATGTTTTAAGTTATGATTATTGTGATTTCATTTCACTACTATGATTTATCCCATGTTATGAAATTATGCTCTCTTTTGCAGGTTAAGATTTCCAAAAGTTATGTTCTTATGAATATGATGTGATTGATTTTTATTTTGTATACCCTTACTGAGCATTTGAGCTCACCCTTTTATGTTTTCTTTTCCCCAGGATATAAAGAAAGGTTTTAGGTAAAAAAAAGGGAAGATCTTTATGGGAGATATTGAAGATCTTTCACCACGATTAGAAGATTACGTTTCGAGTTTCCAAAGACACTAAACTATTACGATCCTTGTGTGTGTGTGTTTTTGTTATGTACTAAGTATTCCGCAAAAGTAATGTAAAGTCTATGTACGTCAGGCTTCGGGTCTCTACACTGCGCCTCAGATTTATACGGGGTTGACTCATACATGTCTCAAATGATGCATGGATCATTTTCCTAAAGTATCAACGCAATTCAAATGTGTTTGGTAGGTTTTCCGTATGCCATTTGATGTTTTCACTTAAAATGATATCCTTTTGAAACAAAAGAGAGACACTTTGAGTGGTGTCGGCCACACTGTGCCTCGGATTGAGGCGGGGTTGACTCATACACATCACATATGACCCATGGATCATTTTCCTAAAGCATCAACACATTTTAAATGCGTTTGTTCTATTTTTCGTATGTCAGTTGTTGTTTTCAATTAAAATGATGTCCACTTTAAACAAAAGAGAGACACTATGAATGGTGTCAGCCACAACACACCTCGAATTGAGGCGAGTTTTACTCGTACACGTCACATATGACCCATGGATCATTGTGCTAAAGTATCAACACAATCAGAATATGTTTGGTCAGTTTTTTGTATTCTAGTTGTTGTTTTCACTTAAAATGAAGTCCATTTTAAATAAAAGAGATACACCTTGAGTGGTGTTGGCCACACCGCGCCTCGGATTGAGGCAAGGTTGACTCGTACACGTCACATATGACCCATGGATCCTAAAGTTTCAATGGAAACCGAATGCATTTGGTTGGTTTTCCATATGTACTTAAAATGTTCTCCATTTTAAACAAAAGAGAGACACTTAGAGTGATCTCGGCCACACCGTGACTCAGATTGAGCCTGGGTTGGCTCGTACACATCACATATGACCCATGGATCGTTTTGATAAAGTATCAATAGAATATGAATGCATTTTGTTCGGTTTTTTGTTTTCCATTTGTCCATTTAACCTAAAATCCCGACCACACCGCGCCTCAGATTTAGACGGGGTTGAATCGTACACGTCACTTTGAGTGGTGTCAGCCACACCACACCTCAAGTTTAGGTGACCTTGCTTGACAGTTATCTCACATAGGGGGTCAGTTATCACCTGAGGCTTGCTATTAACATCTTGCAAAATAGACATGTCCTCGGTTTATCTTCAAAGACCCAATATCACTAATGAGTAATAGAAACCATCCTGGTAGCCCTCACCTAGAAACCAAAGAATTCATCCTGGAATTTCAAGTTTAAATTCCCTGAGCATGAAGAGTCCATCCATGAGTCCTTAACATGTAACTCATGTCTTATCCTAAAAATTTACAAGTAAACCAAATCAAACAAGGCATATTTCACATAACATAGAGAATGTACAACAAGGATTTGTATTCAATTTAAAGCATATCATCACATGAATTTGATGAGCATGAGCTAATAATCTTACCAAGACATTCATATAATTCAAGACATACACAAATAGAATAATCCTAATTAACATTGCATGATCCGAAAAATAAAAAAAAGGCATGTGAAATCAAGGAGGAGGGTGGGGGTTGTCTGGGGGTCCAGGGAGGAGGGTGGGGGGGATGTCTGGGGTCCAGGGAGGATAGTGGGGGGCTATCTGTGGGGATGTCCGGGGGGCTGTTTGGGGGGTGTCTGGGGGGATATACAGGGACCAAGGAGGAGGGTGGGGGGTTGTTCGGGGGCTGTCCGAGGGGCTGTCTGGGGTCTAGGGAAGAGGGTGGGGGTTGTCCGGGGGTTGTCCATGGGGCTGTCCAGGGGGCTTTCCGGGGGTTGTCTGGGGGCTGTCTGGGGGCTGTCCGGGGGGCTGTCTGGGGACCAAGGAGGAGGGTGGGGGGGCTATTCGGGGGGCTGTCTGGGAGATGTCCAGGGGGCTGTCTGGGGTCCAAGGAGGAGGGTGGGGGCTGTCCAGGGGGTTTTTCGGGGAGTTCCCAAACACAAAAAACTCTACAAACATGCTTAAGATACACCACAACCACTAATAGACATCAACAAACATGAAAAAAGACAATATATAAAAATAACAGATAAAACCAATTAGAATGGATTAAACATAAAATCTCGGTAATATTAGTAAAAAATGTAACAGATCAACTTGTCCCACATCACCATCACTATCATCATCATCATCTCCCTCATCCCCATGGTCATCATTGTCTTCATCATCATCCCCACCCTCCTCAATGCCCTCCTCCTCACCCTCGCCCTCCGCCTCGCCCTCCTTCTCTCCCTCCTTTTCCACATCAAACTCATCGCCATCATCATTGTTAGGATAGAAATTGTCTTGACCACCACTAGAACTAAAACCTGGTGAACCATATATAGAACGTATTGACGACATATATTCATCAAAAGCTGGGTTGGCCTCTGGTGGAAGTGTTGGATGTAGAACTTTAATAAATTTCATAAATGCACTGTTTTCCTTAGCAGACTATTTTGTCGTCTTTATGGCCCTTTTGTCAGCCTGTTCTACCTATGCCCTAACTTGTTGTGGCTCGGTGGAACTAAAATCATACCTGAGGAGGGCCAATACTTTTTGGGGCTATCCTAGGTCGGCAGCATACTCTGCCAGAATGCTCCTCTCCCAACACCTTACGTAAGTGGTCAGTTGGCCCAAAATTGTCTGGTTCTTTGGCATCGACGGCCTCTAAAGTAGCCTGTTAAAAATATAAATATATTATTAAGTTAAAAAATAGATATTAAAATATAAAATCAATATATTAAAACTTACAATCAGCTACTCAGTCAGTTCGTTGACGGCACTTCAATCCTTTTTTCGTCTACTCGAGAAAAACATTTTTGCTTGAGCCACATGTCCTTCAATATCTAGTTGTTGCCTCTACAATGACATTGAAAACTAAATTTATATGAAAAACTTTGAAAAAAGATTAAATAATTGAGGAAACAAAAGAAACTGTAAGTTGTAAAGAAAACTTATAAACAATTGTCATATCATCTTCCTCTCATGATCTGGCGTCATAGTACGTCCCAGTGTGTGGAGGTATTTTTTTGCATCAATGTTTTTTTATTATTTCCAGATGATTCCTAAATAAAATTAGATGATTCAAAGGATAGTATTAATGAAAAAAATAATTTTATTATTTAAATACCTCGAATTTAATTAATACATTAAATTGAGTACTCGCCTAATGAGTAATCATCTGCTGATACTGCTCTATAAGAAAATCATCCATGACGGTTACCTCTTATAACTCAGTTCCAACTCTAGCACGCCAGCCAATATACAACTCATTCTTGTAGGCTCTCCAATGCTCACCCAAATCCATTAGACGTGTCGGTCGTACACCCTCGCCATCGGGAAAATTAAATCGAAGCTGACACCAAAATATTATTTCATGTAAATACAAAAAAAATTCATGGCATTAAATACAACAGATTTTTTTACCCATATCTCCACCCAACCTCTATCCTTGACCTCATGTGGCACCTGTCTCCACAATAGTGTGCAGACGGGAATTATGTCAGAGTATTTAGGAAGTGTCACCAAAAAACTATGACATTGCTGCCCTGTTTTCTCAACCATTTGGTTGTATTCATTGTAATCCACCATTACATGTGTGTGGCAGTTCCACAACGCACGCATGCATGTACTCACCTGCCCCCAGCTCCTGTCATTAGATGTATCTGTCATGAAAGAAAAACAAATATTTTATCAAAACATATTATAATGAAGATAAATATTGGTATACAAATTTGTTAGGGTTCTATAAATATACATGTGTCAGTCTGATCGTTGAGCGCTGATGGATCCACAGAAACTGATGGAACACCCTGTGGTGGAACATTAGTCAAAGACAATGGAATATAGAAGCTCAAAGAGGCATAAGTAGAGGTAAAACAAGATGGGACATATGTATGACTAGATTCTGGCTGGGGAGTGGGAATCATCATGGGATATAAAAAAGATGGGCCACAAGATGCAAAAGGTTGTGAAAACATGGGAGGCCTAAATATCCCGTGTGTCCCTAATGACACACTGGGATCAGAATGTGGGAAGGATGACATGTCAGTGGTAGGGGTAGGTTTTAGTTGGGTACACATAGATTCTCATCCATCTCTGGTACGAACCCTCCTCGTACCACCGCCCTGAGTACTAGGACCAGTTCTAGGCTCCTCATCGAAAAACTGTCGACGTATAGGTGGATCCTACAAAAAGTTTTACAAAAAAATTAATCACATGAAATTATATATTCTTTAAATATATATATTTGAAATAAAGTACTCACTGTAGGCACTAATGGTGGAACTCCCATCTCCTCCATTAGATGATTGTTCTCCATCGTTTTTTTCCTTTGTCTCTCTTTAATTGGTTGTATTTCCTGCTTTTAAAAACAAATATGTAATTAATTAGAAAAAGGAAATTAATGTGTAACCCAAAAAACTAAATATATGAAGGAATAGGGGGATTCATTGGTAATTTAACTATAAATTTTTTTAGAAGAGCTTGAATGGATTTAATAAATCATACAAGTTGTAATTTCCACCAAGTTAGAAATATTGTTTGACTAGGTTTGAATACAGTTCAATTCCAAATTTGAAAATTCAATTCAAATAAAACTGCAACCAATAAACATTAAAAATTCAGCTAACAGTAAAGTCAGCTAAAACATATTTTTGATCAATACTAAACCAATTTGAATATTACCAACCTTAACAACCCAACTCGAGTTAAACCAAAATAATTGAGAACATGGATGAATGATTATATATATTTTCAACAACAACTTCAGGTGCACAATAAACTCTGAAAATTGACCTATTGAATTCATCAAAAGAAATAAATGGATTGGTTCCAATATAACTAGAGAAAGTGTCAATTCCATCATCACCATCATAAAAAATATTTCTTGGAATTACTTCAACTATGACACTAAATTCTGGTCGAAGTTGGTCTTTGACATAAAAAAATTGTTTATCCATTGATGCCAACACATATGGTTCTTCGGTAGTAAGAGTGTGATTCATATTAATTACTCAAAATCCACAATAATCAATAAATGTTCTCTGTATCATCATCGAATCAAAACAATGGAATTTCATCATTTTGACTCATCCATGAGAGTAATAATCCAATATTATTATTTTTTCAACGACTCCATAATAACCCACATTTTCAAATCGCGTTCTACTATCTGATGCACTAGCATAAAAATCTATTATGGTAGTAACCATAACACCATAATGTTGTGTTCTCATGTTCTTTTCTCGTTCAGTGAAAATAAATTTGCACCCATTGATAACAATTTATTTACAGTCACAAACCATGGTATTAGGACCAAAATCCAAAGATATTATTTCCTCAGAGAAAAAGTCAAAAAACAAACTCAATACCTACAATATAAAGGACTATTAATCTTAATTAAATATTGATATAATTATTTTAAACAGTAATAATTTTACCATCAATTTTAACCAAGCAGAAAACTCTTTTATATGCAAAGTCTCCCTTCTTCTCAAAGATAAAAAATGATGCTTTCTATTTATCATTGTTTTATGTTCCTTGTAGATAAAAAATATGAATATTTTAACAGATATATATGTAAGATATACATATTCAATTGAGTTACCAGATATAGTCATCGAACAAATCACAGTTGAACAAAACTGTGCGATGTGCCATCTCCTGATATTCATGGCTTAATGTCTTCAATGTATATGATCTAGGAACTCCTCTTGTTTGAGGAAGTGATGGAAAACTGGGTTCAATTTTCTCATACTATTCTTATTCATTTCTCATTGGTCTGTTCATTCTTGTAGTAAGATCAGAAAAATACATTGATCATAAATCCATACATTCTTGAGCTAAGTAACCATTCACGATAGAACCTTCGGGATGATTCCTGTATCGGACATAAGACTTTAATTTGTACATATTTATTTCAGTTGGATACATCCAACAAAAAGAAACAGGTCCTCTGAGAAGTATTTCAGTGGGAATATGGACAGTCAGATGTAGCATGCATGTGAAAAATAATGGAGGATATATTTTCTCCAACTCACACAACATTAATGGGGTATCTGTCAATATCTTTTGCAAGAAATGCGTGGAAGACTTCTTAGCACAAAGATCTCTAAACAAATGGCATAATCAAATAACAGTCACCCTTACATTATTGGACAAAAGATGACAGATTTCTATTGGAAGCAACTCATGCAGTAGAACATGATAATCATGAGTCTTCAAAGATTTTAGCTTCAACTCTCTTCTGTTGACCCGTTTAGATATGTGGCTTGAATAGCCATCAGGAAGTCTAATAGTCTCTAATACTTCCAGAAATTGTTTTTTTCTGTAGGTGTCATCACATAAGAAGCACATGGAAGTTGCTATTTATTTTCACTGATACGCACAGGATGCAATTCTGGTCTGATTCCCCAATCCACCAAGTCACGCTGAGATCGTAAATCATCTTTTGTCTTCCCCTTGACATTTATAAGAACCAAAAGAAATTTTTTGCATATATTCTTTTCAATATGCATTATGTCAAAGAAATGACATAACAAATTGGTTGACTAATAAGGAAAATCAAAAAATATACTCCTCTTCCTCCAATTCTAATAGGTTTCAGTGTAAATATTCTTTCTCTTTCCAGATTTCATTTGACCAATCCCGAATGAAAAATTGAAATCTTTCAATTCATTAAGCACATCAGTTCCATACATACACTAAGGTGGATCATCGGTCTCTATGGTATTATAAAATCATTAATGATTCATTCTATATGGATGATCATTTGGAAAAAATCGTCGATGTTCCATAAAACTGAAACTACAGTGATGTTTCAGTCTTCTGGATCATGTATTCTTCATACAAATTGGACATGACAGTTTTCCCTTCGTGCTCCATCTAGACATCATTGCATAAGTCGGAAAATCATTTATCGTCCACATAAGCACAGAACACATCTGAAATATTTCTTTCGAACATGCATCATATGTGTGCACACCCACATCCCAAATAAGTTTAAACTCTTTTATTAAAGGTTGCATGTATACATCAATATCTATGCCAGGATCAGAAGGACTAGATATGAGTACACTCATGAAAGTGAAAGGTTTTTTCATACACAACCTTGGGGGAAGATTATAAATGTGTACAAAAACTGGCCATGTACTGTGTGAAGTAAGCATATGCCCAAACGAATTAAAACCGTCGCATGAAACACCCAGCCTCACATTACGCATGCCAGCTGCAAAATCAGGATGTCGAATATCAAATCTCTGCCATGAAAATCCATCTGTAGGATAAAACAACTCATTATTAGTCTTCTTTCTCTCGGTATCATGCCATCTCATTTTTATTGATATACCATCAAATATAAAATGATTCTGGAGTCTGGGGATCAATGGAAAGATCCACATTACTTTTTGTGGAATGTGGGATGGTGTTCTATCATATTTTGACTTCTAGCAGGATGTGCCACATTTTATACAATCATTTCGTTCAGCAGTTTCCTCCCAGAATAAACTGCAATCTTTTGGGCAAGCATGAATTTTTTTCTTGAAAATCCAAGTTCCTCGACTAACTTCTATTCCATATAGTTGTGTGAGGGAATATCTTCATTATATAGAATAAAATCCTTCAATAGGGTAAGAATGTAATCTATTTTTGTATTAGAAATCCCATACATAGTTTCCCATGAAACAATCAGATTAAAAATTCCAGTTTTTTCATTTTATCGCATTGTCAATATACTGGAGTCGTGGAATAATCATTCAATTTTTTCACCCTATCAATATCATCATTTTCACTAGATGCATCATCTGTCCTTATATCGATGTCTTCTTGAGTCGAAATCCTTTCTTTTTCATGATGACGAATAAACAGAATCCGATCATCTAACAAATTCTCCATTCCAGTCCTTTGATTTCGATCATCACCATTTTGAGATTTCATTTTCTCCCCATTGTGATACCACACAAAGTATTTTTCTTGAAAACCATATTTGGTTATGTGGTAGCTGACTTCTTCATGGCAAAACCAAGGTCTACCAACACAATTGGAACATGGGCAGTGTATGCAACCACTATCTGAAGCATTGTGAAATGAAAAATCTATAAATCTATTTAAATTGTTTTGAAAATTGCTTGAGATACGATCAGTTTCATACATCCAACTTCTGTCCATTCTGTAAAAAGAATTTATATAAGTCATTTTGTCATAAACAATTCAATAGTATTGAACTTTAATAGAAAATACATTTAATTAAACAATAAAGGAAGAAGTTTCTAGTCAATGTAGTGAACTATTAAAATAATGTAAAGAACAATTAATCAAAAATTAAATTCAAATTTATTTATATTCATTTTCATTAGGTCTATAAGAGGCACATGCCTCAGGTCCCATTATGTGTTATAGGCATCCCAAATCAATCACTCATATTCAATAACTCATTATTGGAACCTCTATAGTCATACCTTTAATTACCCAATTACTTCCCCAAGTCAATCGCACCCCATGGGTGAATAAATTTTAGCCTTCTACGCTAATAGGTTGTTCATGGCTTGTAAAAAGATTTAATTTCATAAATTATAGACAAAAACATTTATTTTTAAATTTGAGATTAATAATAAAGTATGTCAATGATAACAACATTACTGAATTAAACTTATGACTTATCTAACATTTTTATGGATGTCTACACATGCTAGCGTGGCTAGTGAAAAGAACCCCACCCTCATAAAAGTGAGTATTTTCCAAGAAGGACACATAATATATAACGTACAATGAGAAATATATTTAATTGACCCTAAAGTTATATTAGTACAGTCATCTTGTGGGAAATGGAATATATGATCCTGGTTAACTGGTGAATTAAAAAGCTCATATTTCATATGTTGGACACTATCTAAGGTAAGAAATCATGTGAGGATGGGTATACATCATTCAATTTCTTACATGCCAGTGAGAATGAAGGCTTCAATTAATGACTTGAGTTCACTGATTAAATGAGGGTAGAGGTTGCATAGGCTGTGTAAACAGAATGATTAAATAAGGATAAAGGTTGAATACACTGTGCATGGTGGGAGAGTCTCAGCCGATTTATAAATTAAAATAAATTCCCATCATAGGTTTCAATAAGAAACATCAGCATCAAAAGAATCTCCAAATAAAAAAGGACTAAAAACATCAAAAATTTCAAGAATTCCCTAATATGCATGGTTTATCCACATGTTTAGTAGTAATTATATGTCTTAATCATGAACCACCTCTACAGCTCCCATTTTTCACCTATAAACATAAGGTAAATATCTCAAAAATATCTTTAAAACAACTCATTAATAGGCTCAAAACGTAAATATAATCTTGAACCAACCATGAAATCTCCTTCACAGGACATTCTCACACACCAGTTATATCATGTGTTAATAAATACCAAACATAGTCACATAACAAGTGTACTATAACAAATTAAATTACACAACTCTTATTAAAAAAATTCTCATTTTAATAAAACACTTTCCTCGAGATTAAATCATTTCTGAAATATCTTTAGAAATCTATTTTAAATCACCTATGTCTGCCTTTTCCAATGGTTTTATGAAACCATTGGTAAAGGCCTTCTTGATGAACCATTGGTATAGAAGCGTTGGGAAAACCCAGATTTCCAATAATGGATTCCACTAGATGAGTTATGAGTCCTCTAGTGAATCATAAATCTAGATTTTCCCATCTAGCTATCTAAGTCACCATGACTAGTAAAAAGAGGTGAGTAAGATAATGAATTTATGAGCATCAAAATGAGGATCCTTATCAATATAAATAATATTATTCATACCTCAAATCATATCTCAATCTCACCCCAATCTCCATCGATGTGAATAATCCCATTTTCAACATCCATCAATTGTAATTACAAGAATTGAGCAAGTTACATTAATGAATTATTACAATTGAGGATCTTCATAAAGTTCCAATTTAGTGGCAAAAAAATCATCAATTCAATTCAAAACCCCTTATTTAATTTAATATTTAGAAAGGTTATCTATACCAACTTCCTTCCAAAAACTAACATGTAATTCTATACAGGCCTTTAAAAAATCCTTTATTTCAAAACATCCCAAAGGCATTAAAGGATGTTTTACAATAAAAAATATCAATATTAATTCAAAACATGGTATTACAACATATTTCCACATGCATAAATATCTAATTTAAAATTAAAAAAGAAATCTCATTTCAAAAAAAATCATTCCAAGAGGTTTCATTATCATTTCACAAATTAAATCATTCGAAACTACTTAGAAAATATTTATTAGGTCAACTCACTTCATGAAAATCAATTTATTTTATTCTCTGAATAAAAAATCGAGACAAAGACTCATTTTCACCAATTAATTCTTTAAATATTCTTTGAAAATAAATCTAAACAGTCATGGAATTAAATAATTCATAAATTCTTGAAAGATGTCAAAATTATAGTCATCAAATTCATGACTTGTTTAATTCAATTAGAATAGGGTTAAATAATATTTTACAAGGAATTTCAAGGAAAATATTCATAGAAACTTTGTTAAAAATTAATAAACACATAAAAATAAATTTCTAAGTAACAATTAATTACAAGATAAATAAAAAGCATAAAAAACATACTTAGAAAATCTGGAATCCAACTACAATGAATTTGAGAAGTTTCATCTTTGATGGAGGGTTAAAGATTTAATTAATTAAATGGATTGGAATGGAGAAAGTCTTTGTTAAATAAAAACAGAAAAAAAAGATATACACATCAAAATAAAAACTTAAAACTAAAATATTAGATGAATAAAAATAAAAACAAGGTATCACTTAAATATTTTATGTATATAAAAAATAAATATCTGATTTGAGATGAATGGGATGGAGTTTCAGCGGTTCGGATGGGGGAAGTCGAGAGAGGAGCACTGCAGATTTAGGTTCTGTCTTACGAATGGGGGAGAGGAGCGGACGATCTATTTTTAGGGTAATTTTTTGCCAAAACTTTTTTAAAACCATTGGGAATATAAGTCGTTACCAACAGTTTACCTAAACCATTGGTAAAAAAATAATATCCAAGGCCTTTTCCAACGGTTTTGTAAAACCGTTGGGAAAATCTTGTTTAAATTCATCTATACCAACGGTTTACATAAACCGTTGGTATAGATAGCAATTCCCAATGGTTTACATAAACCATTGGGATGTAAGTGTTTGTAAAACTAGCATTTCTAGTAGTGGATATATCTACTTTCTCTCAGACAATTCAAAGCTTCAATCCAAGGTATCCTATTTCTCTTCATCCTTTTCACTTGTTGTTTAATTGTTTGTCGAGATCTATTTTCATTTTTCATCTTCATTCTTGCTTTACCATCAGAATATCCTTGATTCCAATAATTTTTATTGGTGATGTTTGGTTGAAAAAAGATAGGGTCATCGTTACTTGCACTCCCCCACCTTCACCGCTTGTCTATTCTGTGAAAACTACCTACCCCAACTCCACTGAAGGAAATAATTTTTTATTGTTGAGTCTAAGAATTCCATTTGAATTAAGGATCTTTAATTATGATACTTTATTCCACTCTATAACCAAGAAGGGATGCATGGATTATTATGTATCTCATTTTTCAAAAATGTGCATTTAGTTGATGATAAAGATCTTCAAATTATGGGTAAATACGTTTTTAAAGATGATATTTCATATGAATGTTACTTGAACTTAGATCGATTTAGACACATACCAAGTTTAAGGATGAAAATAATTTATATTGGTCAGCTGGATGAAGTAGGATTTGTCTCATGGTTCAAATATATATTATAAAAATATATACTATAAAGATATATTATGACATTATATTATACCAATATATTATGAAAATATAATATATAAATATATTATACAATTATATTATACCAATATATTATGAAAATATAATATATAAATATATTATACAATTATATTATAAAAATATATATTATACAAATATAATACACAAATTTATATGCATACAATTAAAAAATACAAATTTGTTATATATTTATATACATTATATCTATACATAAATAAATATATATCAAATATTAAATATTTATATATTATACAAATATTTTACACAAATATATAATATAAAAACACAAATATATATTATATTGCAAAAATATATCAAATAAAATATATATTATACAAATAATGATATACATTACAAAAATAAAAATATAAATGTGTATACATATATTATACAATGAACAAATATATATTATATAAATATATGTTAGACAAGTATATTATACAAATATGTTTCAATATATTTTATTCAATGGTTGAAATTCATAATTCAGTTTTACTTATTATTTTAGAGGTTTCAAAATTAGGGCATGATCTCTCTTATGATGAATAATGAGTGAAGATAATTGATCTTTAAGATAAAGTATGATGAAACATGATTGCGCAACTTGCCAAAGTTTTGTTCCAAAAACATAAGCATGAGGAAGTGACATGGGAACCATAAGATGTAATGAAATAAAATTATTCTCATATGATCAGATTTTTGTAATTGAATTTTAAGGGTGAATTTTTTTAGGAGATGGAGAATATAGTATCCCATATTTTAGTATGAAATTTCATCCTCTATCTTTCTTGTGTTTCATAATTGAATAACTTTTTTTCACATGAAAGACATATCTAAATAAACAGTTTTTTATTTTATTACATTAGAATATTACAACATAAAATTTAATAACCTTAATTATAAAAATAAATTATAATAAAAATTTAAATAACATGATTATTAAAATTATAAACATACAAAAATTTCAAGTCAATAAAAATGTTTTATGATTTCAATATTATTTTTAATGGTTTCCCATTAAAATAATATAATCATGTATAACTATAGAAATAATGAAAGATGTTTGAATTGTGATAGGTTTTTTTAAAAATAAATAAATAAATGGGATGAATAATTTTGATATGATAATTTAAGAAACTATAAATAAATGTAAAAAAGAGAAAGTGTTCATTATATGTTTGTTTGATATATATAGTCATTGGGTATCTATATAGTCAGTGGGTCCATTAAAATTTTCATAACTAAAATTTAATCCTTATGTATAGGTGATTAATTTATTATAAATAATATATTTAAAATGTATAAATGAATAAATAGCATTCATTGAAAAAAAAAGTTTTTTCCAAAACAATTGATCATCCTAAATATTATTTGTTTTTATTTAAAACGTAAATCCCATATATTTAGATTTAAAATTTAATAAAATGGATTTAATATTTAGAAATATGAAATTTAATTTAATTAAGAGTATAAATATTATTTTTGGGTTAATTTTTTTTACTATTGTGAATAGTGAAAATAAATCAATAAATATTATAAATATACTAATAATGATTTGTATGTTTCCAAAAAAATAACAAAATATTATCATAACATGTCCCTACTAAGACCCCTTGAATCATATAAAAGAATATTTATGCCTCCAAAATATCACCTTCAATAATCCATGAGTTAATAACTAGTGTTAATTGTGTAATTATCACAAAGGTGAGACATTATCCCTTTTAGAGAACAAAATGCATTATAATTTTCATCATCATCATCTTTATCTCCTGAATATTTATTATTTAATTTTATTGTCTTGATACTCATCCCCCATTTCTTTTATGTTTCTTGTACTACTCTGAGCATTAGTCTTCCCATGAAAGACTATTTCTTAGAGTATTTCATGAAACATAGGTTCATATTCACAAGAGATGGAGGTTGTGTGTCAAAAAACAAAATGCAATGATAAATGTTCGTGAGATGAGATGATGACTATGTATATCTAATATAAAAAATAAAAAGTTTATAGGATGACCCTTTCATTGGGATATCACAATCAGTTCATGTCGGTACCAATGTAGAAAATGTCTTGTATGTTAGAGGATACTACAAAGGGAGGATTTGGATTCTTGATGGAGAAACAAAATCCCTAAAACCTTTAAAAAGGGAGAGATTTCAATGATAAGGTAAAAGTGTTTTTTAATATACTATGTTTTTCTTTATAATATTATATATTCTATAATTCATTAATATAATCTAAATTAAATATTTGACTACTCATGTAGACAATGTCTTCTGCACAGGATGATGTTATTGATCCCTCCTAAGAACAAATTATAATTAAGGAATCCCTTTGGGAAGATGTAAAGGTAATTTTATGATATAAATTCTCTATTTTACCATATATATATATATATATTATGAAAATTTGATTTAATTTTCATTATTTATTTCAGAGTTCATTAATTTTAGAAGATTTTTTCATATCTTTAATTCGTTTTTACACCAAAACCTCCACGAACTTATTCTCCCCCAAAACCATTTCACCCCTATAGTGTTGGAATTTATCAGTTTTCTTTAAGCTCCCTCCACTGATCAATCAAAAAGGCAATCTCGATGTTTCCATAGTAAAACCATTGTCTATATAATTAATGTATTCTTTCATATTTATGTTTAATTTATTTATTTTTAATATTACACACATAAGAATAATTTTCTTATAAAGGTGGATTCTTTTTTTCAAGTTGGTGTGGTCTATCTATATTTCAGGCCATTTAGCACCAAAAAATATTTCTCCCTCAAAACCTTGCAACTCATGTAGTATTGAAATTTATCACTTTTCTTCAAGTTCCCTATATTTATCAATCAAAGATGAAATCTTAATGTTTTCAAAGTAAAATCATTATCCATAAAATTAATATATTGATTCATATTTATGTTTAATTTATTTATTTTTATTATTAATCATATAATATTTTTTTTATACAGATGGATTATTTTGTTCGAGTTGGGAAGGGTTTTTTGAAGCTACTCATGCTCATGAGAGATTGGACTTCATGCTTACAACATAGATAATGAAAACAAATAAATGCATCATGAATGCATACAAACATCATGAAAAGGTGAATTTCTAATAATTTAATTAATATTTTCATCATTTTATCTAATATTTCAAAGTTAATTTCCTTAATGTTTTTATTTAATACTTATTAATTATTTTTCACAGATCTTTTGGGAAGTCATATTTTGTTGTGAACTATATTCCACAAGCCACAGAGGAGATAAAACATTTATTTCTCCCAATATTACCACAATTTTTATTTCCATTGTCTTTCTTGTAAAACTACTAACACTGCATATTTATTCTATGTTATTAGATGAAAAACCTTTCTCATTGTTGAAATTCTGAAGAGTATAGGGCACATGAGCTTCCTCTGCTCTTCTGGATTTCAATAATGAGAATGGTTTTTTTGCTAATAACATTGGTTTAATATGCAATGTTGGAAGTTAAATAAACAAATGTAATATAAATCATGGTAACAATAGTAATTGGGAATTTTTTCGAGACTTAGGGATGTATAGAAATCATCTTCACCTCAATATGATACATGGTGTGATCTATATGACTCCAAGTGATACTTTTTATTTAAAATTGACATTAATTTTAGTAAGAAAATAACTAACATACTCAAAACTATGAAAAAAATATTCTTATTGTTTTGATACCTTTAGAAAATGATCCATAAGTATAATCGACAATTTAGTTAAAAAGGTTTCACTCACTGAAAATTCGGCAAACACACTTGGATTTTTATGATAATTTCAGTAATAAATTAATAAGTCATTTTTGATAATTGGGAATCAGTCTCATATCAAACTGATACATGATGTGACCAATATGAGTTAAATTGTATGTTTCAAGTTTAAAATGACATTTTAGTATAAAACAAAAGCGATGTAATAAAAAATAATTAAACACATTATGATTACTTTCATATGTTATGGAAACAATACATAATTCAGTCAAGACATGTATGAATTATCCTCTCCTCAATACGATGAACGGTGTGACTGATATAACTCCAAGTGAATCTTTTTATTTAAAATTGACATCAATTTTAGTAAAAAGGACAACTAACCTACTCAGAATTAATAAAACACATTAGGATTTTTTGGATACTTTAGGAAAATGGAAAATAAGTCATTTTTTATTTGTAGGAGTCTACATAATCTCAATCTAATATATGATGTTCCTAGTATGATTCAATGTGTCCATTGTTAGTTTAAAATCAACATTTTAGTTCAAAAAGTTTCAGTCACTAAAAACCAAGAAAATTCTCTCAGATTGTCATTATAATTTAGTAAAATGATTCATAAAAATATTTTAATGTATAGGAATAATTATCACATCAAAATAACACACAATGTGACTGGAATAAGTCAAATTGTATGTTTCTAGTTTAAAATGAAATTTTAGTAAAAAAGACAAGCAATGTACTCAAAATTGAGAAAAAACATCCCTATTTTTTAAAACTTTAAGAAAATGATATTTAAGTCATTTGAGATGTTTAGGAATCATAAAAACCTCAATATGAATTATGGTGTGACTGATATGACTCTAAGTGCATTATTTCAATATATAAGTTTCATTTTAGTTTAAAATGATCATCACGTCACCAAAATTGAGAAAAATAGACTAGATTATTTTATCATTATTCTATATGCTATTAATTAATTAATTTCCATATTAATTTTATCTTATAATTATTTAGTTAATTTTTATATATATAATGCTTGAAGATGAATAAGAAATGGTGTGACGTGCAAGAATCAACCATAACTCAATCTGATACACTGTGTTCCTGGTAAGACTCAAAGTTTAGTTTAAAATTAACATTTTCTTTTAATTAATTTTCTTATATTATTACTAATATTAGAATTGTTTTCTTATATAACTGTTCTTTTTTCTCAAGTAGTGGTTTGGATCAAAAGACAAAAGAACATTGATGGTTTTGAATGTATTTAATAATTTGTACTTATGTAATTGTATAAACCAATGTTTAAAATTTCTATAATATAGTTTTTTTCTTTTATTTTTGTTTTAATTTTTATTTTATTTAACTTCTATACTGGTCTTTTATTTTTCTAATTTATTTGTGTTTTTAGTGTTGTGGTGTACTATTATAGCACACTACATTGGTGTTGCAGTGTGTTGTTACAACACATTACATCATGCCCATTTATTAACACCTTTTTTACATTGATAAATGTTACCTTTATTGGTTTTGATAAAATACTAGGTCTTTTAATCTCTCTCCAGCAGTCACCACTTCTCTATCACTTCTATAGGCCATTTTTAGCATTGTTAAAATTCTTTTTTGTAGTGGTGATCTTTATAAAAGAGAGGTTATTCATTTTCAATTAATAATGAGTCACCATCTTTAGTGACTAGAAAAACATATCTCTATGGTTCTCTTACCACTATAGTTCTCTTATTCATTACTTGTGCTTCTAGAACTAATTTTCCTACATGGACCTATAGAATCTATTCCTATACCAAATCATATGTATCATAAGCATCAACTTCATTTAATTAAATATTTATCCTACTATCCTTTTTGATGATATGATACCACTTAATAATGATAGATTCTATAGCGATAGTCACATTCTTTTCAGAGGGGTTTTATAAGTAGTATCCCTTTATTTCCTTAGGATTCCCAATAAAGATAAACTTTATTCCATGGGGTGCTAGTTTGTTTCCTAACAAGGCCTTAACAAATGCCAAGTATCCCCATACACATGTATGCAACAAAAAGGTTTCTTTCCAATCCATAACTTAAATAGAATTCTATTTTCTGCTTTATTTGGTACTTGGTTTAATGTATATTCCATAATTTTTTATGAATAACCTAAAAGGATAATAGAAGATCTATATGACTCATCATAAACATAACTATTTCAAAAAAGGTATAGTTCCTCCTTTCACTAACACCATTCAATTATGTTGTATAAGGTGGGGTGAGTTAATATAGAATCCCAGACTCCTATAGAAAGTCAATAAAACACATTAAATTTTTTTGGATACTTTAGGAAAATGGAACATAAGTCATTTTTTATGTGTATGAATCAACATAATCTCAATCTAACATACGATATTCCCAGTATGATTCAATGTGTCCATTGTTATTTTAAAATCAACATTTTAGTTCAAAAAGTGTGAGTCACTAAAAACCAAGAAAATTCTCTCGGATTGTCATTATAATTTAGTAAAATAATTCCTAAAAATATTTTGATGTATAGGAATAATTATCCCATAAAAATAACACACAATGTGACCGGAACAAGTCAAATTGTATGTTTCTAGTTTAAAATGAAATTTTAGTAAAAAAGACAAGCAATGTACTCAAAATTGAGAAAAAACATTCAGATTTTTAATACTTTAAGAAAATGATCTATAAGTAATTTGAGATGTTTAGGAATCATAAAAACCTCAATCTGAATTATTGTGTGACTGATATGACTCTAAGTGCGTTATTTCAATATATAAGTGTCATTTTAGTTTAAAATGTTCATCACATAACCAAAATTGAGAAAAAGAGACTAGATTGTTTTATCATTATTCTATCTACTATTAATTAACTAATTTCGTTATCAATTTTATCTTATAATTGTTTAGTTAATTTTTATAGAGATAATTCTTGAAGATGAATAAGAAATGGTGTGATGTGCAAGAATCAACCAAAACTCAATCTGATACACAGTGTTCCTGATACGACTCAAAGTTTAGTATAAAATTAACACTTTATATTAATTAATTTTTTTATATTATTACTAATATTAGAATTTTTTTCTTATACAAGTGTGCTTTTTTCTCAAGTAATGGTTAGGATCAAAAGACAAAGGAACACTTATGTTTTTTAATGTATTTAATAATTTGTACTTGTGTAATTGTATAAACCAATGTTTCAAATGTCTATAATATAGTTTTTTTCTTTTATTTTTCTTTTATTTTTTATTTTATTTAACATTTATATTGGTCTTTTATTTTTCTGATTTATTGGTGTTTTTGGTGTTGCGATGTGCAATTATAGCACACTACATTGGTGTTGCAGTGTTTTGTTACAACACATTACATCATGCACATTTATTAACACCTTTTTTGCATTGATAAATGTTACCTTTCCTGGTTTTGATAAAATACTAGGTCTTTTAATCTCTCTCCAGTAGTCATGACTTCTTTATCACTTCTATAGTCCATTTTTAGCATTGTTAAAATTCTTTTTTGTAGTGGTGATCTTTATAAGAGAAAGGTTATTCATTTTCAATTAATAATGAGTCACCATCTTTAGTGACTAGAAAAACATATCTCTATGGTTCTCTTACAACTATAGTTCTCTTATTCATTACTTGTGTTTATAGAACTAATTTTTTCACATGGACCTATAGAATCAATTCATATACCAAATCATATGTATCATAAGCATCAACTTCATTTAATTAAATATTTATCCCACTATCCTTTTTGATGATTTGATACCACTTAAAAATGATGGATTCTATGGCGATAGTCACATTCTTTTTAGAGGGGTTTTATAAGTAGTGTCCCTTTATTTCCTTAGGATTCCCTATAAAGATACACTTTGTGCCATGGGGTGCTAGTTTGTTTCTTAATAAGGCCTTAACAAATTCCCAGTAGCCCTATACACATGTATGCAACAAAAAAGGTTTCTTTCCAATCCATAACTTAAATGGAATTTTGTTTTCTGATTTATTTGGTACTTGTTTTAATGTATATTCCATAATTTTTTATGAATAACATAAAAGGATAATATAAGATCTATATGACTCATCATCAATAGAAATATTTCAAAAAAAGGTATAGTTCTTCCCTTCACTAACACCATTCAATTGTAGTGTATAAGGTGGGGTGAGTTAATATAGAATCCCAGACTCCTATAGAAAGTCAATAAACTCTTAGTTAATATATTCAACACCTCAATCTGATTAAAGCTTCTTTATATTCTTTTTAAGTTGATTATCTACTTCATTCTTTAATTATTTGAATATCTCAAAGGAATCGAACATATACCTAATTAAGTATAAATTTCCATATTTACTCAAGTAATAATTAAAAGTTATGAAATAAAAATATCCACCTCTTTATTCTACTAAATATTCTCCACACACATCAGTGTGTACCAATCCTAAAAGCTATGTTTCCCTTTCACCCAGTCCACAGAATGACGGTTTGGTCAATTTCCCTTGTAAAAAAGAATGAAAATTTTCAAGTGGTTTTAGTGTAAAATATTCTAAATAACCAGCTTAAAAATCCTTTTTAAATGATTCTCGTTTACATTACCAAGTTGGTGATGTAATAATTGGGTGTTATATGATTCATGTGAATATGATTCATTATCTATTTCCAATTCTTGGTTTTTATAATTTAATTTATAAAGACCATAATTTAAATATTCCATACCATAAAAAAGTTGCATTTATAAAAGAAACAAATGTTATTTACAAACATGAAAACAAAACCATTTGTATCTAGGTATAATATAGAAATTATATTATTGGTAATCTTTGGTACACAATAAAAATCTCTTAAAACCAATATCATTCTTATTTGAAATGAAAGGTGGTAATCTCCAATGTTTAGAGCAGCTAGACTTGCACTATTAGTAGCTTGTAAATCCACCTCTCCTCTAGAAATATTTCATAATCAACTTTGTTCCTATATTTGGATATAGTTGGGAGGACCATAGGCTTTATCTAATACCCAATGTGTAGATATTGAAATATTATGTTCGATAACAAACACACATTTAGCTTCCCCTTACTTATGGGTGTAATTCTTCTTCTAGTGGACTTGCTTTCCATAAGAAAAACTTAATTCATCTATTTCTTTTCCTTTCCTCTAGATCATCATCTTTTGTTAAGGATGGTTCTTGGGATATTTACACTTGTTATGAGTATTTTTCTCCTTCTCCTTGTTCAACATTTTCTTATACATAATAAGAACCGCAGATTTTTCATGCCCCGTGTCTATATCCACTTGGAAAATCATAGTAAGAAGTTCCAAAACTCTTATCATTATTTATCATATTATAATTAATAATAAAAGATTATAAGGGATTGGGTAATGATGAAATTATGAGATATATTTACAACTCATATAGAAATTTAATGTCTAATATGTCTAAGAATTAAATGTAGCCAATAATCTTGATTGCATGAGGCCCAACTAGCATAGAATCTCAAATATTAGTTGTAAACTGAGCATTAAAGATATAGTATCTATCTTGTCTCACCTTCTCTTGGTAGAGATACCAAAGCTAAGTCATCATTTCATATTTATCCATGTCCTCATGTTTCTTCAAAATATTATTAATTAGGGATTTTAGAATGAAACACTGAACATATATGGAATAATTCAAATGTTTCTTATAGAGAGATAATAATGCCTCACTCACCTCATTACCAGGAACCTAAGGAATTGGTTTTTCCAACACATATAATTTCTTTTTATGGAGTAAGATAATATGTGCGTGCCTTTGACCCTCTAAAAAATATATGTCAGTGAGAAGGTTATCCTTCTCAATAATGGATCACGGGGATATGTTTGAAGTCATTTAATTATTTTTTATAAAAAATTATGACTAGAGTTTTAGTACTTTATTTGATATAATGCAGACTAATAAATATTATATTTATTAATCTCTCACTATTTAATCAAAACCCAATATCCCTCACCATTGTATTCAGAATATATTATTGCATGGAAATTATAGTGGAAAGGATCCATATCACCCTTCTCATCACCCTAAATTTTGCTGGTAAAGAATGTTGAATGGTTTTAGGTGGGTATTCCAAATGTTATCTGTATTAGTTCGTAGTTCCCTAATCTTTTGACTGGACTTCCTAATCCTAAAATCCTTAAATTGAATATCCTAAAACATATTCTTTTAGTTAAACCAAGTCCTTATTTGGAATTCATCCCTCTATGTGAACTAGGTTAATTCAACCCAAAACTTCAAGTTAGAATCCCCCCAATAATTCAATGAAACCTAACTTCGGTTAGTCAAGAACATTGAACTATGGTTTGATTTTAACATAAGTAGTGGAAGGATATACCAACTTAATATTTATAACTGATGGATTATACCTTTTATGCATAACTGTTTAATTATCATCTTTATTACATACTTGTTAATATTAAGTGTATTTACCTAAGTGATTAAACGTGTCTTAAATAATTAATATACATAAGCCAATTTATTTTAGTTCTATCTTGAATTCTTGTTAATTCGTTAATTTGTGTGATCATGACAAGAAATATATAGTTAAATAACCATGAAACTTAATAGAAATAAAATAATAAAGTGTTATGATCATGGGGTTTTACTCGTGGTTAGTTTATCTAGAGGATGATAAACTAACCGTTGACCTTGGGGGAAACACCTTGAACCATTTATGGTTAATTTTGTAGCTTTCCATCTATCCACCTATGTATCACTCTTATATTGGTTTTACCTTAGCTATAATCAAGAACCACCTCCACTATCTTGGGATCTCTATCCATTACATATTATTTCACTCACACGCATGTGAGGAAACTAATGTATAAGTTAAGGGAATTATATAAAAAACCATGAGCATGCAGGCCCATACATAACGAGAGGATAAATGACATGCAGGAAAACAATTTATTTTCATAATAAATTAAAATTAAACCAATCTCATATAATGGTCTCGTCTAGGATCGTGATCATCCACATGCATGCAAAAAATTATGTATTTAATAAAATTAGAATTCAATTTTAATAATTCATATTTAAGATAAATCATGCTTGAAAGTATTAATTGTCTTATTTAATTAATCAATTCATTTTATCTTAATTCTCATCCAAATTTTCTTGAGATTCTCATCCATCACAATTTGAAACAAATTAAATAAATTTATTTAAAATTAACTATGTAAAAAAATGTCACTTAGATGGAAAACAATGAGTACCCATCCAAACTACCCAATGTTTATTATACTTATATACTGTTTACTTTTGTGACATGTGGCATACAGTACTTATCATGTAATTTCATGGTGTTTACTATCAACATAATGACTATAAAAAACTCATGATATTTACATAGCATGTTATACTTCAATGCGCGTAGAGTAATAACTGTAATACAAGTTGTACATGATATATAGATCCAAAAATTACACAGAAATTAATTATAAATTATTATATATAAAACCTATTACATGGAATGTAATATCAAATTAATGACCACAAGAAACACATGTTGATAAGAATTACATAGTTTAATAAATTGATTTTCAATCCTACATAACTTGATCAAAGTTAACAGAGTGTACATTGGAGCTACAAGGCATGAATTCTTCTTACTATATATCTACGACACACACACCAAGAGACTCAATATTTAACCATGCCATAGAAAATTTTAGATTACACGGTGTGTACATGGGTAACACAACATATGGTATCTATGTTACATGACAAATATTCATATAGGCCAAGTAAGAAGATGCATTGTTCATATGTGACTAAAGGACTACACATTGCCTATGGAAGTTACATGGTGTGTACTCTGGATGACCGCACACTAGGTTGTCCCAATCAACACAAGATGTATAATTAAACTCACCACATTTAGTAAATTCACACACATTAAATTAATTATAAATTAATTATTAGTGAATTAAACATTAGTACATGGTGTGTACCTTTGGGTTACATGATGTGTAGTCTTATGTTATCCATCCAGACTCCTCGGTACCTCCAAATGAGATCTTTGAATTTATTTTTTTATAAAATTAATCGATTTGATTATATTTTTTAGAAAAAAAAGATGAATAAATTAGATATCACAATCCAGATTAAAGAATTATTAAACTGTAATTGAAAAATACTGACAAATGAATAAATAAATAAATGATATTTAAATAAATATAAACAATTATGAGACCCCTTCGAAACCAATTTATGTTTATGGGCATAGTGGAATCATTGGATGGGTAATGTCCAACATCGATTTTAGTCATGACCAATGATTAATCCATGATTTACATGATGATAAATTTTTTGATCAATGGAAATAAATCAAAGAATATAAAAATTGATAAACATAAGAAATAAAGCATAGGACCATCACATATTAATTATAATTAATTTAAGAAATTAAAGAATTACCTTGCATGAGATTATTTCTTCATTGATGGGTCTGACAACACCTCTACGTTATACCATGATTTGTTTTGTATTAATAAAGAATAGATTACCTCTATAGGTTATCTTCATGTGTTCCATGAACCTCTAAATGTCACCATAGGAATCTCTGGGAGCTATCATATCATATCCTAATACTTTCATTGTTCGTTTTTGATCTCCCTAAGAACATATTCGAGGAAGGGTTCAATTTTATATCTATTTAATTAAGAGAAATAGTGGAGGAGGAACACTCTATGTTATTGAGAACATACTTAGAGAGGGAGATCTCTAGGGATTTATAAGACTCTCTCTGAATGTCATTATCCAAAACACAAAAATGAATTTTCTCTCTTTAGAAATAATATAATTGGGTTAATATACTGCTAGTGTTAGAAAATAATAATTATATATAAACCCTTTATTATTTCCCTAATCCTTTCCGAACCCCATGTCTATAATAATAATATTATTATTTTTTATTGGCATGCACTCGACTCAAGAATTAAATTAAATATTATGTATTTAAATGATATTCAATATATGTTATTTATCACCAAACCATTAAACCTAATCCACTATTCCTCCATAATATTTATCGGGTCTTGAATAATGAATATTTATTTAATAAATAAATATCAATGAATTATTCACCAATAAATAAATAGATATTATATTCACTAAATAGAAAATAAATATTTTTTAAATATTCTGGTCACATAATATTCTCTTGACTTACTAGTAACGAAATATATGTGATCAAGAAAACATGAATAATTATTAAAACACAAGTGGGAATAATATTTATTTAAATTTTTAAATAATAAATAAGGGAATATATATTATTTAACTAAGATTATAGATGCACTTAGTGTGTGACACTCAAGGCCTTTTTCTTAGTGGCATTAGGTGAAGTAGCATAAAGTCCAAGGTTAGCATCTAGGAACATTCCAAGACCCTCATAGAGAAAGAAGTTAATTATGAAATGGCATAATACATAATACTGATTATTACTGTGTAATATAATACCATTATCATGATTTCACTAATCAATAATTTTTCATACTGATTACATAAACTTATGTACTCGATGTCTATTTCTTTGAATTTTTGTAAATCAAACATGCCTATAGAAAACAGTGTCCATGGATTTAATTGGGCTACATCATTCCATTAAAGGGACTACGATATAAACTTTTTTCAATGAAAAAAGGTATAAATCCTTTCTCATATTATTCATTAATGAAACATTCCTCGTGACGTACCCAACATATCCCCACTCACCGCAAACATATGTCATCACAGTTTTCATCAATAAATCAAATTTTTTGACGTATAACAGTAATTAACAATAATATTAAATTATAAAGACCAATAAACACATCCATAGATAGGAACATACAATGAAACGTAAAAATTTGGATTTCCTATTAGAGGTTCTTGCTCTCATAATATTCTATACTACATATTACTAAGGGAATACACCATTAGAAGGTGTCTCAAAGTCCTATAAGTCTCCACCCCTAATAGCATGTATCATTTGTGTCCCTGAAAATATTTATTTCAAATATAAAACATATATTTCAGAATAATATCATGGAAATTTTGGTTTATCATCATAGTGGAGAACTGTTATGACCTTTTAGTGTTATAGCTACTCTGAGGACATTATCACATACTATGTTATGTAGAAGAATAATCATGATGTGATAAAGAGTTTATTAATATTAAAAATAATGAATACAGGTTATCATAATGTACATAGAATTTGGTTCTAGGGCACCAGCTCAAACAATGAGGCAACGTTTTTTTGTCATAATGAATACTAACTATGGTAAACAAATGGATATCTATGTTAAGGTTAAAAATGGTTAATAAGTGGGTTAAACTAAAAAGGTAAGGTTTAAAATATCATATACACTTATATAAGTTTGATTATTTGAAGGTGTTATGACCTTATCTTGTCTTATCTTTTAAACTTTTTCCATTTTGTTCCACTTTCACTTGAATATGAATTTATTATATTTTAATGTTTTAAGTATTTTCAAATTTTCTACCCACCTCACTTATAAAAGCAGGTCATCTTCCTTTCACTAATTCAAAACTTTCGAGTCATATAGATCATAAAATCCCAACCCAATACCTTTATAAATTCATTCCCTATATCCCAGGCCTTCTTTTATTCCAAAAATACCAACCTTTGAAGGCTTAATCTGTAATCTAAATGACGTTTCCTAAAGTAGTGGTAATTTTTTTAACTAATATATTATGAGTTTCATTCTTCCTTAACATCCTCCAAAATATTCAATAACCATTTAAACATGATTAAATACGTTTCATTAATATATTTAAATGTTTTTATATTAATGGTATAAAAACTTTCTACCTCATTTCCATCTTATGATAAATGATAATGTTGTTTGTGTGTATGTGTGGACTACCACCTCCACATAGTGATGTGATTCATTATTCATGTCCTGCATATAGGGATGGTCATATAGACAGATTTAATGAATATATATATATATATAGGATATTTATGATATTATTATGATTATATAATGATATATTACTATTTCTTATTTTTTTTATTTACATTCATTAGAAAATGGAAGAATTACTCACGTGTACGTATGGACTACCATATCCATGAAGGGATGTATTTAATTTTCTAGACCACCTTATATCAATGGTTATAAAAGTTTAAATAATGAATAAATATGGTAATTATGATATTTTTAATATTATAAATATAATTAAACAATGACCAAGGTGTAAATATTAGAATTTAAAAACCAAGACATGCAAGGAAAACATATATTTTTCACCTGAATATTGATTTTAATAAAGAATTTTTCATAAATTGGTAATTCAAAATTGTAAGTGGATGTTATATTGTAATTAAAGTATTAATATGTTTATGATATATTGGTATAATAAATCTAATTTTATTATATTTTAACTTAACAGTTGATACAAATAATGTCAAGATCTAACGTAAGGGTTTATTTTGCAATCTCATTTTTAATCAGGATTATTTATTCTTGAATAACCTTTGGGGAAACAATATTTTATTTATCACTTGAAACTCAAATATATTTTCCTAATTTTGTCATTTTTTGGCATTTCATATCTTCCTTTAATTTTCCCCTATTTTATTCTTAAAATGATCAAGAAATTTATTATTATGAAAATTTGACCTTATTTCCTCTTTGGTCAATGAACTTTTTTTTCTATATATATGTTCTTTAAAATGTTTTAAAGAATTTTCTTTTATATGATCAACTGATTATTTAAATTAATTTTTTACTATATTTTAATTTCTTTATAAAGTTATATAAATAATATTCTTTTTGTTTTTGAAATGATATACTTTTGGACTTTTTCCCAAAAGTGTGAAAGGAATCATTATTTTAATGTTTACCACATGAATAGATTTTCTTATCATCATGATATTTTTTTCATTAAATATTAATTTAAAAGTTTCCATAATTATTTTCAAATAAAATATTTTTCTCAATATTCTAGGAATTTTTATTTAAAATGTTATCAAAAGAAAAGGATATTTTTCTCATGTTATTGAAGAAATATTTTAATGTTCTTTCAAATGAATTTTTATCTCTATCAAGATCTTTTGATATTTCTTATGATTCACTGGGTATGTGATCAAATGATACCATCCATGTTATTTATATGGATGAAATATGATTATGTGATGATAAAAAACATAATGAAATTCATTTATTTTTCATGGGATATTCTACAATGAAGTAATGAATGTTTTTCTAATCTTGTGGTACACATATTTGTGGTTTTAATTATGTGATGGGTGGGTCAGTTAAATACCGCTAAAAAATTAGGTAATTATTAATGCCTCATGAGATAATATGGACTAGAATAGTGAGTGAACTCAGTTAAATAAGGGACTCTATTCACTATGGTATTCGTGGGAGTGAACATTGACTAAGGAAATAATGGAATGAAGAGTGAAACCAATCCACTATGGTAATTTTTCTACCATGGTAGTCTTAGAACTAAATCTTGTCTATTGAAATGATTTTTTATTATTGTGATTTTTCTATAATTACTATAATATGTTCATATACTAATGATATGAATTCATGGATCATGATTGATTAATGATGATTCCTCACTCTTATGAATTGGGTTTTTGAAATGAGACAGTTGTATATCATAACTCGTGATTTATGATCTATAACTTATTGGGTATGAAATTTTTATGTTTTGATAATGGTACCATACCCTTATGATTATATTATTCTTGCATATGATCATCAATTTATATCTATCATGTTTAACCTTTCAGATCTTATGAGTTCACACTTACTTATGTTTCTATTTTTCCATAGGTTATGAAGAATGTTTTTAAGTAGGATATATCTAACAAGGGTATTATGAGAGTAGAAATTTGTGCGATATTTTGAATATATTTCATGAAATAATTTTATTATGTATCAAGTCTTAAAATACACTAAACATGTATGGTCCTTGGGTGTGTATTATTATGAAATTTATAAAATATTCATCCAAAATGATGCAATATTTACATAAGTTATTCCTAGTTCACATCACCAAGAATAATCCCACTAGATTATATTAAACTATATTCTAATCAAAATATCATTCTAAGTTACAATAAATCATTTTTTTATAATAAATGAAACATATTTCCTTTAGTGGGAATATTAAGAAATATATTACTATATTCATATCAGGTATGATATTTTACGTGTTTAGAGCATAATTATGAAAATAATATTCTATTCTTTAAAATATGTTTTTGTTGAGTGCTGGGAACTCTTTCCCTCATATTTTAATGAGTATCTTGGATAATCTCTTTTATCTTGGATAAACCCCATTTTATCTTTATCTTTATTTTATATCATGTAATTGAATATGATGACTCTTAAACCATGTGTATTAAATCCATTACCTCATATTTTTTATAAAAAATTATTTTTAACAAAAAAATACCTTATATTATAGAGAATAAGTTGAAAATATGTATCCATTACTAAGATCCAACTAAGATTGGAATATTATTTTGCATTAAATTCATTATTAAACTAATCTTTACCTCATAATTTAAATTTAAACACCAATATTCATTTTTTATTTTATATATTTAAACTCATGTATACTCAAAAAAAATTATATTATACAATCATATACCTTTAAAAATAAATGAATTAATTTATATAATATTGATACCTAACATTGAATTTCCATGGAGTTACATAAATCCCTGTAGGTATCTTTAATAGTTCTATCATATGTAATAATTACTCTTCTTACTTAACAACTTCTTTAGGTTTCAATTACCAAGTATAACTATCATAAAAATTTAATCTTTTTATTTCTAGAAAATATTTCATCCTTCTTTATTTTCAATACAACACAAGAGTCCATATATCACTTATCCTTCTTGCCTATTCACAACACTTTGAAAAAAAGTGTAATATTTTACTAAATTCTATCACATTGTAATAAAATTTCCATATGAATAAATTTAATATCCATTACAATCCTTAAAGGATATTTTAAATCTCACCAATTCATTAAGTTACTCAATTACATCAAGTATATTATTTGAAACAAAATTTAATTTTTTCATCTTGCATCTAATGAATTTGAATCCTCAAGTGAATTCTATTATCTTTTATATAAGAATGTAGAATTAATTATAGAAAAAATTAAACATTTAGTTACTCAAGAAGGTGTTATACTAGAACATATAATTTTTTTCTTTCTTAATAATGATTCGTAATAATTGTATGAGTATAATAATTTTTCTTAATTTAAGCTTCTCATTTCTCTTGGATTGGTCTCAAAATTACATTTGATTATGATTATTATATTATCTACAATAGAATATTTCATCATATGAGTGTCATGATTTAAATCCATTTATTAAGGAATTTTAATAAATTCTATCTCATACAAATTATTACCCATTTTAGTTTACATCAAAACCATATGTGTAATATGATCTATATTTTAATAAGTAAAAATATTTATTTTATGATCTTCTAACTACTTAGCTATTTAGGGAGGTTATCATTCCAATCACATATTATATGAATATTGGATAGTTTTTCAATACATCATATAGATAAAATCAAATGCATTCCTCGGTTATCCATCCTAAGGGTTTCCCAGCTAATTGTTACCAAAATAAAACACTAAAAACAAGCACCCGATCCTATTAGGGTCACCCATTACTTGATTTTATTACACCAAAAAAATTTAGGGGTACCCCATTTTTTTAAAACCAACCTAATTAGATGATCAAGGTATAGATATGAGTTTTATTTCGAAGGAATCTAACACATGGTATTTTTAAAGGGGGTTTACTATCTCATTATGTATTCTTCTAATGACTTATTTTGAAATCATATTCCTTTCACCATATTAATATTTTCAATACATATAGATTTTTAACTATTTAAATAGCTCATAGTTTTTTTTAATAACTAAAATTAAATGATATCTATATTTATAAATTTCTAAATACATCCCATGCATAAGGTAAATAAAAAATTTTCATTTAAAATCTTAGAATAATATAAAATCAACAACTCCTACTACAGTAAGTCTACGGAAATAGGTAGTTAACCCTCACTTATATATAAATGTAATAATCCTAAAGGACAGTGAGGAGTCTGATCTAATGTTCCCCTATATAGGGATACTTAAATCTATAGATATTTCTATTCTATTACAATTCTAACTCCCAATATGTATAAACTATAATCATCTTCTTGTTCAAAGTTCAAAACCTAATAATAATATAAAATCAACATAAATTAACACTATTTCATTTATTATACCAATAATTTCACCCCTTAGATACATTTTTGGTAATTTAGAATCATATTAACATTTTAAACTAAAGAATACAACACAATTCATAATATGACACTTTATATCTATGAATAATGTAAATAATGAATGGATTGTCCTTAATAAAGTTCATTGGGGCTAAGATAATTTATTTGAATATTTTTAGAACCCTATATCAACTAACTTGGACCTAAACATTGTAGACCATTCTTGGTAATTATGATTGGATTCAAAAAACAAGCAGAATTTGTTTGAGAGGAAGATCAGTGAATCTTTATCTCTTTGTTATTTTGTTTAGTTTCCTCCTCTGTTTAGTTTAAACCTAATGTATTATGGTTTTTCTCTATCAAAAGTGAGTGTTCTATTTTAATTTTTGTATTAAAAAAATAAACAATCTACATATTTAAAAATGTGAAAAAGATTTATGGATAGTTAATAAATAAATTATAAGAACTTTATAATTTAATCATGGATAAACATGAATAATTCACTTTTACTCAATATGAACATTTTGTATTATCAATTAAAAGGTATTAATATGAAATCTTATATATTCAATATTGTGAGATATTTTATGAATTTATTATTGAAAAATAAACATTTTATATTTTATGTAATCAATTTACATAAATTAATTATAATATATTTGATTTTATTTAACTCATTGATCATATCATTATCAAAAAAATCCTTATGAAATGGTTCAAATAAATTTTCCAAATAAATCCATAATATAAAAATGTTATATTGTCATTAATTAATTATTCATAAATTAATATAAACACTTTATATTTTCCTTATTTTAAATTTATAAACACTTTGTAAATAACTCACCATGAAAATTTTCCTTAACCCTTGAAAAAATATACCAAAACATTTTTGGTATGGTTTAAGTCCCCACTTTCAGTTTAGTGTGGGATCAAAGTTCCCACGCCAGTGATGGAATTTGATAATTTTAACAAAAAATATATTTAAAATTCTATCCAAAAAATATTACAAGATGGAATAGTGCATTCGATTTTGTTCCTCTGGAAATTTCATGTTCTATGATCATTTTGGCGGTCTTTTTTGGTTATCCCTTATCCATTTTAGTTTTAAGTCAATTTGGAATTTGTTTGTAAATACATGGATTTCCCGTGGAATTTTTTTAAAAAAAAATACATTGGAATTTTACAAATCTGTAGTTTCTAACGGAGCTTGATTCCGAGGCCCGGTGTGTCCAGAATCAATTTCTAATGTTTTGTTCAGGTACATTCAGTAAACGTACGTTCAAAATTTTATATCTTCTGAACCATTGCTCGAAATCAAAATCTGAGGGCACCGTTGAGCTTGCAGCGTCGGTGATTTCTTAGTGAGACCTTCACCACAGTTGCGTTTTAACGAGAGTGGAAAATAGTTTTTTGGTTTTTTAAATAAGAATTAAATAAAAATAAGACTTAACTTATTTTTTTATGGTGGATAAAACCTCCAAGTAGAGGTTAGTGGTAGGGTCCACCCACACATAACCTCCCTTGGGATGATTTTATTTAGTGGAGCCCACATGAGTTTCTTAACTCTTCTAACTCCCCATTAATTTTGGATCACCTCTAACACCCCCATTTATATGGGTTAAAGTATCCCCCTTCCCCTACTATTTTATTGTTCCAACGCACATGATTTAATTGGGTGGAGCCGGGTTATTAATTCACCCTTTTTAATTACATTCCAACACTTAAAATAAGAGGCAGACTATTATTTTATTTGGAGTTGGCATTTCTCTTCCTATGAGATTGTAGGAAAAAATCTATCAATGGATGACCGTTTTTCCAATGAAGAACGCGAAGAACTCAAATAACGTCAACAAACTTCTTCTTCCTTCTTCGACTAAACCTAAGGAGAAGGAGCTGACCGTGAAGAATGCCAATGAAGATTTTTCCTCGGTCTCCTACCCCGGATGCTTCATGAAGTCAAATAATTGACGCTGCCTTATTCTGCGACTTCGTCAACGATCATTGACAAGAGAGGTAGGGGTTATTATTTTATGTTTGAATTTTACCCTCCTTATCCCATCATATGTTGTGAGATTTGAGAACCGAATGATATCACTGTAACGAGGAGGGTTCATACCACATGAACACGGCCTGACCCTTCCCTTTGGTTTGTTCATGTTCGTTGACGACAGAGACAGTATATACAGTGAATGACAATGAGTCGGCCGCAAAGAAAGCCGATGGCGCAATGCCTCCAGGTTGCCACAAGGGCACGGCACCGCCGTGCTGTGCAAAAAACTGAGTTGCAGCCAGGTCGGGCCGCGGTGAAGGGGCGTGGCGCTGTCGCGCCATGCCGGTAGTGCAGGACCGCGGCCATAGGTGTTGGCGGACAGAAGAGGGTGGCCGGCTGAGCCGGCCGCCGGTCCGTGCTACAGGCAGGACCCTTTGGGTCCCGCGGTTACCATGGGTCGGCGCCTCGCTTCGTCCGTTTCAAACAAAGGGGGGAGTGGCACCCCCCTCCCACATGTGGCTAGCCGGGCCCCCCGGGCTGGCCAGCCAGGCCACGCGGCTAGCCAGTCGGGGCCAATCGGGCCAGGCCACACGACCATCCAACTGGCCCAGGCCGCACCTTAGGGCCGATCTACCCACGGGTCGGGCCACTTTCGGTCCGGGCCACCTTCGGGGCGGGTCGGACCCACGGACTGGGTCGGACCCCAGACCCAAACCCATCTTACCAGTTTTCCCCTTTTCACCCATATCATGGGCTACGGGCGTCCATTTGAAAAACAATCAACAAAAATGATATTCTTGGTACTAAGTCATCCCTTTGAGAATACCCTACGGGAGTTCGAGGTATAGTTGAGATACTGTTAGTTTGGTTTGTGCATGAAACCAACTGGGCCCCTAGGACTAAGAGGCTAATAACTCACAGACCGGTCGTCCGATTGACGTGTCGTATGTTGCGTTGAGACCCCTATGACGTGGTGGACCTTTCAGATACTTCCACATAAGACTTAATGACACTTTGAGTATCGACCAGTAGCTCGTGGAGCGGATCCTCCCAAAAACAAGAAGGCAGAGTGCGGAGACCTAGTAGCTGACAGACCTGACGACTGCTTGGCAGATTCTAATTGGAGTGATTCGACTAGCCTAGTGGGGAGCACTGGTATTTGGTGGAAGACCCATGGCGGACGGAGCACCTGGTAGTTGGAAACAAACCCCCAGTACTTGATAGGAAGAGTACCTCTATAGGCTATTAGGGTGAGCCCCCGGTATTTGGCGGCAGACCCACAGTGGACAGAGTACCTGGTAGTTCGCAGCAGACCCACAGTACTCTGTAGGAGGAGTACCACAGCAGTCTAAGGTTAGTGAGAAGCACCTCGGTGTCACGATAGGCCCGCTGTGCACGACAGAGGAAGACTTATCCAGTAGTCATGGTTTCGATAATAAAAATCATGGATTGAGCTGAGTCAATGACCTTTGTGTTTTTCTCAAGATTGAGATGGGTTACTAGATAACTTAGGTATATGTATGGGAATATACCAAAGTAATGGTTATCCGTTGATTCATAATTTGTGGTTTATCCTTGTTGGATTTTTGTGAGACCTTGAGGGTCTCAGGGTCACTACTGAGTATCATTATACTCACCCCTGCATGGGTTATACCTGCACCTCGTTGTGTTGGATGCAGATGATGGACATCACTGACCGAGGAGGAGTGTGCGAGGACTGGATGGTACCCATAGGTGGACCTCACGACGAGACGGTATATGTAGGCGACGGATGGTCGTGGAGAACTAAGCAGGCTATCTGTACCTACCCTTCAGGTAGGATCTGTGGTGGACGATCCAGGAACTTCTAGACACCTTCCAGTTGTTTTTCTTTTGGTTGTACGTGTTTTGTCTTTTCCTTGTACTTTACTATTGAGCTTGTATTTCTGACCCATTGTACATTCCGACACATCTTTTATAATACAGTTTTTACTTAGTGTTTGCTTCCTCTTATACTCTGGTTGTGTGTGTCTACATTTAATAAAGGAAATGTCTTCCCAGTTATAGGGATTTATGCCTTTGGTGTTAGTCTCCAGTCCCTGGCCTATGGAAGGTGGGCTTGGGGTAGTTACAACACGGGCCCTAGGGGACGGGTCATGACAGTGTGGTTTTGGGTAAACATTATAGAGACTACACTATTTATTTCTTCACCATTATGGGGAGCATTTTATTGTGGAAAGGACTTTATAAGTCCAAAATATCTTGAATTATGTCATGGAAAGTCCTTGTTTTGAAGGAAAACATGGAAAAAAAATTTAGTTCACCATAGTATAGAGAATCATCCTGTGATTCTATTTTTTCATATTTTTCTTATGACACCCAAAAAAAATCATTCTCTATGGCATGCTCTTACAACATTTATAAGAAATATCCAATTTTTCATAACTTTTATATCATGGTGCATCAATTTGAAGATTCAAAATGATCATTTAACATAGGATATGTTATGATGACTAGTAAACTTATTTTCCAAATTTCATCATTTGTTCATAAATCCAAACCAAACATTAATAGATCTAATTTGATTCAAAAAAAATATTTTTTTTCAGGATTTACAACATCCAAAATGTAGTGGAAGAACAACTCCAAAACACCATTAAGACCAAAAGTCTATCTATATGTTTAGAATGAACATAAAATAATACAAATAATCACATACGATGTAGTATTTGATCCATAATTTAAGGATTTTTTACTAGATTTTGATCAGGATCACTGATAACAATCCAAAATTCTCCTTCCTTTTAAGGTATACATGGATCATGGGAATCACCTAATTCTAGGGTAGTACAATGTCCCACGTCATTTTATTGGGATCAGGATAGTGTACTACAAGTCCTCATGTGTTACTCCCTATACAATAGAGATTTTTGATTAGTGGTGAGAACCTAAGTCATGCAATGGGGAGACTATGCCCTTGATATCAAATGACCATTGATAATAAACACAGTGAAAATAATAATAAATAAATTTCTAGAAAAAGGAAATATTGCAAAATCCAACTGATAATAACATCACATGAAATGTCAAAATGATATATAAAAGATCACATGTACAAATCAAAAGGATTCCCACATATTGTAGATCAATAAATATAAAATGAAAAAAAATAAAAAAAAAATAATATCATCAGCATGGTAGAAAAATATCCTGAAGTATATCTAAACATTTTATTAAATCCCTAAATAACTTCATAGGCTCACTGTCTCATCATAGGTCCATTTACCTAGGATGGATCCTTGAAAACAAAATATGCACATCCACCAAGGTTCCCGTGAAATGTATGAGTAATAAAAAAATTTGGAAACCACCCACACATCCTTAACATAAATTCAGTAGACATATAATGGTGTATGTTGTGATATAAAAATAAATATAAAAAATATATAACTCTGTCAGATCATCTTGCGCTAACTATGCCAGAATGAACCCTGATCATACTATCTTCAACTCCATACTGGAAGGAATATTCATCACCAACCATAAATACATCTAAAAACATAACAAATACCAAACATTATCCCATATCAATCACTAAACCACACTCTTCTCACTCAAGGGAGGTCACCTATTGATCCCATATCAAGTTATATACCACACCTTCTCACTCAAAATTGGTAACTCATCATCACCTTGACCATACATTCTCACTCAAGGTTGGTTACATGTCACGACCTGTTCCATGTTCCAGACCACACCTTCTCACTCAAGGTTGGTCACACATCATTATCCTAACCAAACATTCTTAGTAATGGTTCACCACACATCACCATATGATAAGCCAACCTTTCCAATAAAATTTATCTAACATCAACATCTCATAGCTCAACCTTATCACTAAAGGTTATCCCACACATCCACAATCAAACCTCACTATATAACAACTCACCATCATCTGACTCAGGATGTGTTCATAATGAACAATCTCAACATGTCACATAGTACATAGTAAAAACAATAAATCATGTATTATAAACCACCAACCCCATCCTTAACAAAGACTAAAAATCTCACTCTAGGTTCAAATCACCTGGAAGTATATCCTTACCTCTAACGACATGATGAGTCTAGGCTTCCTTATTTCTAATCCATTTTATACAAACTCTCCCTCTAATGGGTCAATCATACTAATAAAGATCCACCTATTTATCTTGATACCAAAAATAGAAATCAACAGAGCTAACTCATGAACCCATATGCAAGTCAATCCATAAAGTTATATATGAAACTCATAACATGATAAAAACTTCCTACCTCAAACTTAATGGAGAATAGTTGTCAATTCATGCTCTTTAATTTAATCATAATCCTATAAACCCTAAAATAATCCCCAAACCCTCATAATTATGGTCTTCATATGGGAAACAAGAAAATTGAGAAAGGAGGTAGAATCTAAAGCATAAATGGAATTAGAATTATGAAGTGATAGACTCCAAGATGAATGGAACTTCAAACAGATAAGAGAAAGGAGAAGAGGATCTCAATAAGAAATGGAAGAACTCCAGAAATGACCAATATAAAATATGGATTGAAGGAGAAAGAGTGGAGTGGTTAAAGGGGTTCAAGGTAAATTTCTAAACCTAACTCTTTAAAAAATACCAGCAATGCAACCACCCCCCTCTTAAGGGTGCATAGTGGAATGTACTTTAGATCACGGCGCAATATCCCTCAAAATGGAAGAGGACTCACCACTTAGTGGGTTGATGTCATGATGTGAACATGATGGTCATGTCACAATGGCCCTTCCCATAGGGGTCTCATGGTTCAACCCCTTAAACTGTCATTCATGAGATTTCCCAGCTCCATTTCATCATGCCATGACTATACATAAGAGTAAAACCTTACATATAGAACCTATATGTGTGAGGCTTTACTGTTTTCCACTTTATACAGTCACATCATAATTCCCCTCTAACACACCATGACATCCTAACATTATTTATCCTTCACTTCATTGTTCCCCACAACCATAGCATGATCCTAGATTAGCCACCTTGTCTAATCATGACTCCCATACATCATGATATGATGACCTACCTGCTACAAAGCATCAACTCCATACCAAGTTCAACTCCAAAAATATTGATATCCAACCACTACTAAGACCTTTAATAATGAAAATTCATAAAATGTAAATAAAATAAATAAAATTCACTTTTAAATTTTTTGGGTGTTATAAACATCACCTCTATTGTCTTCTTATCCCCTAGAAGCATCACCTAAGGTCCTCATCAGGAATCTCTAACCATCGCACATGTATATCCAACTATTACTCCCAAGACTCCTCTTAGATATGGATTTGTTTCCATAATACTAATACATGAGGAACCATCTTCCATCATAGTTCCTTCTCACTTTGATCGATTATATACATTAGGCACTCCTAAAATGACTCATTTTCCTCTATCTCGACATTATCACTATCGACCGCATACATGAGACTCGCCTCATACTACTAGAGATTTAACATTTTAAACTCATCATGCATACCTAGATGTTGTGCTATAATATAAAACTAAAACATTACTACACCAATCTATTCTATAATCTGAAATAGGCCAACAAACCACAGTGCAAGATTTCTATTAATCCTCAGACATCGATGTCGCATCCTAGGTGATTCCCTAAAAAACACATGTCCTCCCATAGTGAACTACAAGGATTGTCCCCTATAGTAAGTATGTGAGTGTTTCCTACTCTGATAGGTAACCAGATAATTTTTTATCAATTGAACTTGATCAATGGTCTCTTAAACCAATATCAACTCAATCACTACTAACTCAACCACCTCTAACTAGCACAATAGAAAGTTTAAATACATTCGATGATAATAATAAAAGGGTTATATATAGAATAAATATTAAAATATATTATTAAGGTTATCCCATGATCTAATAAGATCAAGAATGCATGCCCTAATAATATCCTCTGGCATCTGAATCAACCTCTCAGACTCCCCATTAGTTTATAGGTAATGCATTGTAATAAACATTATCTAATACCCCATGTAATTCTATAGGACCTTCCAAAATCTCTATGTTAAATGTATATATTAATCTGATACTAGTCTCATAGGTACCTCATGTAGCCACACTATCTCCTTCACATATAACCTGCCTAACTGGTTAAGTGACTGAGTCTCCCGAATAGTTAAGAAGTGTTCAAGTTTCAATTTTAGTCAACCATAATAAATACTATATATTGACCCCATAGGGTCTTAGGTAGTACCATAATGAATTATATGGTCACCTCATCTCACTTTTCTAGAGGTACTATAAGGGGATGAAATAACCCTCCTGATCACTAGTGTTCTTCCTTTATCCCCATACTCATTCATAAGAAATAATGACTTATTTCATGATATATCTTGATTGAACCTAGATATATTTTCCATAATGAAGCATAGAAGTCCCTCATCAGATCCCCTTTCATTAAGTAGTGACCACCACCCTACTATGGATATAAATCACATCGTCCCTATCTTAATACCACCCTATGACAAGATCATCTACCATATACTATTCTCATATCATAAGACAATCAGAATTGGGATCTAAGATACACTTCACTTGATCCCAAAACCAATAGTTAATGACTAAAGAATAATAGGTCAGAGCCTCTTTTCTATCTAATACATAAATCTACATGTCTGTGAGGAAGATCATTAGCCTCCACTCCTCATCAGAAATTTGAAATCTCTATTCCTAATTCTTTTTTTTAGATCATCTGAGATGAAATTCACCTTCCCCAGGGCATATTCTATCTCAAATTTAAAGGTCTATAGATACTTGAACCAAATCCATAGTTTCTGGGAGAATATATATCGCAAGTTATTATGTTTCATATAGAATAAAAATATCTCATGGAAGAGATAATGATGCCAACACATTAAGTCATGGTCCATGGTATCTGGTTCCAAATATTGGTTAGGGTAGTTCAACTCATGGGATCATAGATAATAAGACCCCTAAGAAACCACTAGATCCCTCTACATCATAGCATATACCAGAACAAATTTTAAGTAATCCTAATAGATGTTATTACTTATCCCAATATTTAAAACAATCACAATTGAAGTAGATGGATCTAGTGATTGCTTAGAAGGCTTCATCATACCAACTATTCAACTTTAACATTTTTCTCTTCTTGTTCTTACCTATATGGTTGCCACCAAGAGAGATAATTCTTGGATTAATATCTTATAATACTCATCTAACCCAATAAAACAAAAAATCATGATCTCCTTCAAGGTCACACCCAAGACATCATCGCCACCACCTTCTTTGCATCAATTGAGTTTTTTTCCTATGAGATCACATGTCCAAAAAAACACACCTAATAAATATAGAAAATTACACTTTAAGTATTTTCCATAAAGTTGATGTATTTGGAGAATACTCAATAAAATCATAAGTTTCTCTATATTCACTTCATGGGTCGGAAAATATACAAATATATCATCTAAGAACACCATAATAAAGGAGTTCAAGTATGGATGAAAGATATGGATCATGGGATTCACGAACACCATTTGTACATTATTCAAATAAAATGACATCACAAGGTGCTCATATAACCCATACCTACTCATAAACACTATATATGGTACATTCTCCACCCTAAACTATAACTAGTGTTAGCCAGATCATAGGTCAATCTTGGAGAACCATTAGGCTCCCCTCAACAAGTCAATAAGGTCATTTATCCTCAGTAAAGGATACCTATTTGTCGTTATAACTTGATTCAACTTTAAGTAATCCATGAACAATGTAAGTCTACAATATGAATTCTTGGAAAATAAAACTAAAGTGCCCCAATGATTGGTACATAGATGAATAAAATATTATGACTCAAGTCTCTCAATTTTTACATAAAACTCTCCCAAATCGGTCATTTTCATATAATAAAAAAGGAATTGGTATGGGATCCACACTCGGTATAATATAAATAAGAAAATAAATTCCCCTTTTAAGAGGTAGTCTTGAGAATTCATCTAAAAAAACATCTTGGAAATGGTCCACCATTGGAGGAAAAGTAGCTTGAATAATAATTTGATCCACTATAAGAACCATACCCACTACTAACAATGTAATAGCACTCATCTGAAATAATTCAGGTCTAACTCTACCTAAAACCATATCATACTCTCCTATAGGAACATACTCCTCTCCTTGAGGAAGAAACAAACACCCACCTCTAGTGGAAATAGATGTGATCCCTAAAGAATATATATTAATTTATCCCAAAAATGGCATCAAACTCGTCATATCTAAAACAAGGATATCTCAAAAACATTGTATCCCCCAACTACTATGACACAATTTGGAAACTACTATACATGATCTAACCTTCTTCCAAGATGTTTAGAAAAATTGAAAATCCTAGGGGAAAACACCATATATAACCACAAACTAGACACAAACTGAGTAGAAATAAAATAATGATATGCTTATATATCAAATAAATATACAAAAATCATCGAAGAAAATATATCATACCTATGATAGTAAAATTACCCTCCTCTACATCAACCATATCTTGATCCATAATGTATACCCTGCCTGAAATGGATCCATGGACCTTAACCTATGATCCATGGACCACCTAAGGAACAATCCCCTGAGGTGTATATGGTTGTTTCTTCCCCTAAGACCCATATTTATCTCTACGACCTGAGCTCATAGATGAGTCCCTACTATCAACCCGATGTCCCCCTAACCAAGTCCTCGAAACTTGTATCTAGGTTAAAGCACCTCTTGAACATAACTAAGACATACTCATACAAAACAGCTAGAGATGTCATATCCTACATCATGTATAAAACTATTTTGGAATACTTGTACATGATATATATTAATTCTCAATCTATCCACATTTATAAAATGTAAGAGGGGCTCCTCTCATGGGAGGGAGTGATGAACCCCTATCTTAACTAAACTTCCTCTCACCACCCTAGTATATATCATCAAATATCTTATTCCTACCATTTTTAGAGGTAAGATAGGAAGAAAACGCATTGAATTATCCTCTATTTAGCCCTTCTCAAGAGTGAGAGCCTTTTAAACCACATTTAAGTAATATTTCAGGTTAAAAAATTGACCTAGTACCTCAACTATGATCAAAGACTGATCTCAAATATACATGCCTTCTAGGCCTCATTGCCGACCATCAATAAAGAAAAATGCAACAAATCAACAAAATGATTCAAATTGTTTTCTATAGACACCATCCATTTCTAAATATCAATGAAATCCTACACTAAGTTCAGATTTAGTGACATGGGAAATAATTCCTTGAAGAAGAGGTCCATGAATGCCTCCCATGATAGGCCCTCATTCCCACCTCATTCTTATATGTACATGATGCATTTAAGATGACAATTTCACCCGTTGATCATTGGGTATCAACAGCAGCTCAAAGATACCATATATTATTAAAATTCAATCATCACCATCTTAAGGAACAGTTGTGCCCTAGAAATATAGAGGGTGATACAACCGAAAATCCTAGGTGAAGTCTACCATAGTAGGTCCAAACAAATGAGAATCTTCACATCCCACTAGTACTAGATGAAAACCCCCACCTAAAGTAGATATGCTACATGATCTATTAGGATATCCTCAAGATCATTATCATCCCCACCCTATTAAACATATGGAGGATTAACAAGAGTATTCTCTACCTTGGAAATATCTTTCATTCATCCCCTAGGAGGAAACATGGGATGTTTTTGAGGTTTAATTTTTTGAAAATGTAAAAACAAAAACTTAGAAACATGTTTAACAACAAAAATATAAAAACAATCAAACAATCAACAAGTAAAAAAATGAAAAAACTTTAGGAAATACACCCTTAGTGTCTACCCAAAACCTCTATACATAACCACCTACTACTCACCCAGTACCTAATCTTAAACCAATTACACCTACACATTAGTTAAATTCATAATAAATATAATTATAACATTATTAGGTTGAATTAATTATATTTAACAAATAATATATTTGGGAAAACACCAGATATATTATTACTAAAAATTATTTAATTTAAACCTATATCAACAATAAGAAATAAATCATATGACATGTGAATTTACATACCTATCCATGATGCATGAATTCTCTTACTCAAACCACCTAGGGAAAGAGAAAAAATCTTATGAACCAAAACTATATTGTAATACTTGAAGAAAAATAAAAACTATAATAGCACAACCACTAAAATAAAATCTCACTAACCTAGAAAATTGAATGTCCACTATACAAGTGTGGGTTGAGCACAAGCATAGTTTCCCACTTGAATTATGACCATACTATCTATATACTATCAAGACCCAAATAATAAATAAAATAAAAAAAGGGGTATAACACCATTTTGAAATACCCTACCCTGGTTTATTAGGATTGAGTTGTTGTGTTACAAGCCCTCATGTGTGCCTCTTTATAAATAAGAGGTTACAAACTATAAGTGATGGCCTAAGTCATGAAATGGGGAGACTATGACCTCAATATTAGGTAACCAATGATAATAAATATATCAAAATAATTAATAAAAAAATTATCAGAATAAAGAAACATAAAAAATCCAAATGATAATAACATCGCATGTAGTATCAAAATGAGATATGACATATACCATTTCCAATTCAAAATGATCACCACAAATAGTATATCAATAAATGTAAAATGTATAAAAGAATAGAGGAATAAAATAATATCAAAGGAAAAAACAAAAGATCTAATAGTATATCTTGGAGTCACCTCAAATCCCTAACTAGCTCTGCATTCTCAATAGTTATTCATAGGTCCCTTACCCTTGGCTAGATCACTAATAAAAAAATCTTTATGAATATCATGGTTCCCATGTAGGGTGAGTTATAAAACTTAGTAGGATACAACCAATGCATCCTTAACATAAATGTAGCATATATATGAAGGTTTGTGTGCTAATAAAATATATATAACAAATATACAAATGTATTAGGTCATTATTCACTTACCAAGCCTCCACGAACCTTATCCATACCTATTTCAAAACAATTTTAGAAAAAAATAGTCACCTAAAACTAAAAATACATCCCAAAACTCAATAAATACCAAATAATATCCCATTTCAATAATTATAACATGCCTTTATCACTCAAGGGAGGTCACCCACCAATCCCATACCATGTTCTTCACCTCAGCATCTCACTCAAGGATGATCACTCATTGTTATATCAACCACACCTTCTCACTCAAGTTTGTTCATCCATCACAACGCATTCCAATTTATTAACCACACCTTCTAACTCAAGGTTTCTCACACATCATCATCTCCACCATGCATTATCACTAAATATTGGTCAAAATTAACTATCTTGGAGCCCAACATTCTTACTCAAAGTTAGCCCAAATTAAAACTCCCCACCACCCCATGACCACTCAATAGTGTGCTAACTGGCATTGTTCCACAATACTTTAGGGGAACCTCCCCATACACCAAAGTTTTTTGAATAGTAGTTAGGTTATATAAAGTGATAGTGGGGAAAATATACTCCATGATTATAGATAATAAAAAAAATAACATATGGTATGTAATTAGATAACAATCTAAAACAATCTAACATAAAAATACATTCACATTAATTAATATTTACAATTCCACAAGGGTTGTAAAAGGCTAACAAGGTCTCCCATGGGACAATGAAATATATGTTCATGTACAAAGTCAAACAAAATAACTATTGGTCTAGCACTGAGTAACCACCCAAACCATTATAAAAATCATGCCAACTAGACCATACACCATCTACACATCACTTTACACTATTAAATCAGTTGGCCACCACCAAAAAATGTCCTAATATAAAATCCATACATATACTAGTGTATGAAAAAAATGAAAAAATATTTCATCAATAATTAATTACAATACCTACTCAACTAGTTATCATCAAGAAATGTGATTCTTTACCTACTTCAGACAGTGCTTAAGTGAAATGATATATCTGCAATCTATCATGTTAGAAGATCCATCTGACTTCTGATCAAACTCGTATCACCTAGGATATACATCCTTTCTAACTAAACTTTTCATCAAAGGTCCACTATGATACCCCATGGTCACATTATTAGTTCCTTCCATAATATTTTCCTAATATATCTCTCAAATCAGAGAGCAAAATACTCCCATATTATGGTCCCTCTCACCACAAACCATGGCCTCTACTATGTGCACAATCTCCATACTGATGGTCATCACCATTCCCCTATGATGCTTAATATATAGAGGCCACCACCCATAATGAGAAACCTAAACCACCTCATAGGATATTCTCTATGTGTGAACAACCCCAATGGCCCTATCAACCAACCACGATGATTAGAAATTACTAACAACCGAGTCCGCACCATCAAAAAATCTTTGTATCCACCTATAACAATACTCAACACCATATTTACTATACTGAAAAACCACAATAATATCAAATCTCAAAAATACCCAATCATTGACATAATACCCCATGCCCATAAAAATATAAAACCACATATCCAATCCATACTCAAAAAAAACCCAACATTTCCCACATGATATTATCCCTTGTTATCTTCTTAGAATAATGGATACCTCAAGCTATCTCTTTCCAAGTCTCACAACCATGACCTAACCCACGCATATTTATTACATGGCTCATAACACATTTACAGATAGTAAATACCTTGTGACCACTTACTTGGAGTTTTTATGACTCGACCTATTAAGATTATTTATGTAGTTTAGCCTTAATTAAAAGATTCATCTAAATGTAAAAAATTCTCTAAAATTAGGGTTTTTTGGTGAGGGGTTAATAAATAGTGAAAATCAAAATAGTAGGCATGCATATGGTAATAGTTACTAGTATATCCATATTAAATAATCATAAATTCACACTAGAACACCTACAACAAAATTTATAAAAATTAAACCCCCGATCCCTGGCTAACTCCCATTACTCGTTCCTTGTCATATACTGAGACTTCCAACACCTCTATGGGGTCCAAAGTCGTATAATCGATCCAATATTTGACCCAAATCACTATTCCAAAAACCTAGGACCTTATAACCTCCCCATAATAAGATAGATCATCCCTAATCTATCCATAACACATACCATCCAAGTATTATCTTGAAATTGAGCCTCCCACTATTCACATTCTCACAATACTAAGATGGTGAAGAATGCACCTACATTAATCCCAAATATTTGGACTACCCTAGTTACCCAAATCAACATATCAATTCCTTTTATGGGAAATCCCCACCACAACAATTACCTACCATGTATCACTAAATCCAATTAACTTTTGACCCTTCCATTTTATGCACACCAGATATCCATGTAAAGACACAAATCATTATCCATCAAAAAAATTCATTATTCTAATGTACAATTTTATCTCTCATCATACCCGATGACCACTTGATACTTGATGTCAATGCATCTGATTAGTCATTTAAAGTGGCTAATATTCATTGTTAATTTCTTAATATTAATTTGTTTAAAAGTTCATAAACATCAATTTTAGTCCAATTCAGAAATTGAACTTCATTTCCCATCATTGTGCAATTCATGCTTAAAATGTCAATTTGGGCCCACTCAATAATTTGCTTGTGGAAATTACAATATTCATAATTTTAATTTTAAATTTTGGTATATGATTTACCACTTTGTTTTAAACATTTTATCTTTTAGGTCCGATGGATGAATCACAAAGGAAGATGGAGAATTTTGCGCCTGAAGGCAAAAACATGCTGGAAAAAGCATAATGGGCCTAAGGCCCATCGAACAAATGTGGGGCCCAGAAACCAATCCCAATGAAGCTCAAATTTATACATTAGAAAGATAAATATATTAGGATCATTTTATTCAACTGTGGCCGGAGCTAATTCTGATGTTTTCATGATGATAAAGGGATCTGAAGTTGAGATTTAAATGGTGGACTCGTCATTAATGCACAGAAATTAGTCCCACCATTTCGACCATAACTTTCAAAAGGCTAAGCCAAATGTCCTAATATTTTGAGAGCATATATAATACACATGGAAGAAGATATTTTATATTTATGATACCTTCGGATTCGGCCATATGAAGTGTCAAACATACACGTCAAAATGGAGGACGAATCTGGACAGTTTTCCGGGTCAACTTCGAAACGTCAATTTCCTTTTGATTCTTCACCCTCCTTTTGACTCTCTTAATTGTTGGGGGGTGAATTTATTGTTGGGGGTGGACATAAGGCTCCTAATATGCCTATATAAGGAGCTGGTGGTGAAGGGAATAATCATCTAACATTTTTCTTTGAATCCATGTTTTTCTTTCATCCATTGTATTTCTTTCAATTGTAATTTCCTGCTTTCAATTTGTAATCGCATCATCAAGTTTTCCCATGTAAGTTTTTATTTCAAGTTTATTATTTTAATAAAATTTCTTCTTATTCATCACTTTTTATTTTATTTTTCTTCACAGGTTGATACCATTGAATCATGGTGTGAAATTATTCACACCAGCACTTGTGATTTCAATCACACAACGGTGGAGTGTTCGTTCTTTTAATAATTTTCTTCTTCTTCAATTCCACCCCCATAAGTCTACATCCCGCTTCCATTGGTAGAATAGCATAAATGGAGGGCTAACCTCTTAAGGTTTGATCCAAGGGAGTAGCAAGGTCAGGGATTGAATGTTATTTCATGTACTTAATATTTAAATCTATTCGTTATTTTAGGATTTCCATTTGATGAGTTACATTCTTTCTCATCTTTGCCAACTTTAATGATGACACATTTTGAGTGCTAGTACGATCTATTTCCTTTGAGTTCTAATTAAAGTGATCCTCAAAGTGAATTAGTGATTAGCCTTGGAATTGTGTTGGGATTAAATTGGTGAATGATTTGGAAGAATTATCTCATTGTTTGGATATGTCTTGAATTAATGACATGAAATTTTCTAAGAAAAGAAATTCATCCAATCAACCCCAAGAAAAACCCTAAGATCAACCCACCATTAATAATTTTTTTGTTCACATAATTTTTATTATATCTTATTTAAATTATATCTTTAGTTCTTCAATTAAAATCTACCTCAAAGTTGGCCACTTCATAGCCAATCCATCAATAAATCATAGCGTCTCAAGGTTACTTCTTTGGTCCCTGTGGATTCGATCCCTACTTGTACTCCAACGACCGCTTTTACCAGTAGGGTAAATTTGGGTACAACCAAATTTTGGCGCCATTGCCAGGGACCCAAGTAAGTACCTTAGACCCAAATCTTCTTTTCTCACCCCAAATTCTCTATTCTCACCCCAATTTCTCTTCTCTTTTCCCATTTCTATTTCTGTGTGTCCAAAAAAACCCCAAAACTAGTTTTCAATCAATTACAATGGATTATCCTCCAAAATACCCCTTCATAAATCAATGCTATAATCAAGTTGGAAATAAATATTGGGAAACACCTCACATAGGGAATTTAATTGACCAATCCTTAATTGAATACACCACACCAGATGAGATGTACAATCAATGGGATGCTGAATGTTTACAAGATCAATTTCCATACCAATCAAGAATGATTGAAAAGATAAATAATGAGGAAGTCCATGATGTACAAACATATATCAACCCTAATCCTGAAAAAATTCTTGAACAATTGTGTGAACAAATGGATAAAATGAATTCAAAAGTTTCATCTTTCAGATTAGAACTTCAAAGCTTTAAGACTTTTGAGGAACCCGTTCCCATTCAAGATGTTCTTTCCTCATCCTTGATAGATGAATCTTTTATCCCAAAAACCTCCCATGAATTGAAAAAATAACTAAACTTTGGATATGGGATAACTGAACAATATCAAAGAAATGTTGAAGGGTATTTAAATCAGGATGAAATTAATTTTTTGGATTCACAAGGAGAAAATTTGTCTTCATGGATTGAGTGTTCGGAATATTGCTCTAATAACAATTTTTTAGAATCACCGATCATTGACCATTGGGAGATATAACGAATATTGTGTCTATACCCACTCATGAAATTCAAATGGAAAATTTTGTGGATGAATCATCTTTTCAAAAGGAACCAATTCTTTCAAATGTTTGTAAAGAAGAAATAATTTTTGATTCAAATTATCATTATTCTTTAGGAAAATTCAATCAAACTGAACTCGATGTTCTAATACTTCCTTCCCTACTCAATAATCCCTCTATTTATGATAACCAAGACCATTCAATTATCATCACTCTTCATCAAGAATCTCACCATGTAGGAATGAACCTTAAAATCATAGGAAATAATCCGGATAAAACACGATCAACCATTTTATATATTCCTTTGATTTTACCAATCATTGTAGAAAATAGGATTTCATACGAAAAAAATTTCAAAAAAAAAATCAATCTCAATCTTGTTGAAGTGGAAAATGATGGGTTAATTAAAATGCTGAAAGTTGGAATTGGATAAGTTGGGGGGTAAAAGTCGAGCCAACGACGTTAAACAAAAGAGCTGCATGGGAGGCAACCCATGGTTTTCATGTTTCTAATCATTTTGAATCATTTTTTTCATATAATAAATTACCATAAACTGTTGACCTGTTCTTCTTTTATGAGTAAGGATGGGTATGAAAGGGGAGCTCCATATTCATCCGTGTCACGTGGTGTGATCTCTGAGTAATACCTTACCCAGAAAATATAAAGAAGACAATGTATCATCAGTTTATTTTGTTTTGTTTTGTTTTTTATGTTTTTATAGGTTAAAAAAATAAAAGGACATATTTTAAGTCATATAGAGAATCCATTCACCACCATCCAAGCCGCTGAGAATCAAATCCAGGAGTGAAGGGAGACTGTGGCACACACTATCATCATCAACCACCAGGTGACTTCATTCCATGATTATCATTTACTCTTTGAAATCCTTCACCCCCCTTCTAACTTTTCTTTTCTTTAAACACTGGGGACAGTGTCATTCTATGTTGGGGGGATAAAAAATATGATTTTTTTTTAATAAGAACATGCATGAAAAGAAAAATTCCATTAACCTTGAACATGATAACACACATTTCAAAATCTAAAATTGGATATCAAATAAATTTTTCATGCCTTGATTCTGATTTTAATGCAAGTTTAAGTTCATGAGCATAGTTTTTGGAAAGTGCGGTTGTCCGATGTGATTTTTCAATGTTTACATTTTCATACTCTTAATAAAAATGCCACAATGCACGTCTACTGGATCGTGGGTGTAAATTTGAGTTCTTGGGTCCCTTTCATTATAGTATAGTGTTTTGGGGTCACTTTTAGTTTAATTTGAGTATCCAAAAAACAAAAAAAAACAAAAAAAACAAAAAAAAATTGAAAAAAAAATTGAAAAAAATAATAATGACCACATAGAGCAATGTTTTGTCCAAATGTGTGGTGTCCGGCACTTGGGGATCGTGACTCCATAGTTGTCTTGCCCAGAGTTAGGCTTTATATCTCTATTGTAGAGCATGAAATTGACAATATGTGTGGCGTCCGGTACTTGGGGATCGTGACTCCATAGTTGTCTTTCCCAGAGTTAGTCTTTTCATATCTATTGTGGTTAAAAAAATAAATAAAAATAAATAAAAAAAAGGATACTCATCTTAAGGTTTAATGTCATTCCCACCTAGCGCTTCCATTTTTTCCCCTTGAACAATAAAATGGGCCCCATATCTTTTATGATGCACAACACTTTATCATGCTTAATTGGAATTGGATGAAATGTGGCAATGAATTTGAACAAAGGAATGGGCTTGGGATTGGGATATGCTTCTGGACCTAGCTTGTTTTAAATGATTTTGATGGGTTCCATAATTTTTTTGGTATGAGGTCTTTTGGGTGAGCAATGTGTATTTAAAATGTTTTTGGAAAAGGGGATTTCAATTTCATATTTGTAATTTATTTTGCTCGGGACTAGAAAAACTCAAGTTGGGGGGTGTGATTATTCACTTAAAGTGGCTAATATTCATTGTTATGTTCTTAATATTAATGTGTTTAAAAGTTCATAAACATCAATTTTAGTCCAATTCAGAAATTGAACTTCATTTCCCATCATTGTGCAATTCACGTTTAAAATGTCAATTTGGGCCCACTCAATAATTTGCTTGTGGAAATTACAATATTCATCATTTTAATTTTAAATTTTGGGATATGATTTATCACTTTGTTTGGAACATTTTGTATTTTAGGTCCTATGGATGAATCACAAAGGAAGATGGAGAATTTTGCGCCTGAAGGCAGAAACATGCTGGAAAAAGCATAATGGGCCGAAGGCCCATCAAACAATTGTGGGTCCCAGAAACCAAGCCCAATGAAGCTCAAATTTATACAGTAGAAATATAATAATATGAGGATCATTTTATTCAACTGTGTCCGGAGCTAATTCTGATGTTTTCATGATGATAAAGGGATCTGAAGTTGAGATTTAAATGGTGGACTCGTCATTAATGCACAGAAATTAGTCCCACCATTTCGACCATAACATTCAAACGGCTGAGCCAAATGTCCTAATATTTTGAGAGAATATATAAGACACATTGAAGAAGATATTTTATATTTATGACACCTTCGGATTCGGCCATATGAAGTGTCAAACGTACACATCAAAATGGAGGACGAATCTGGACAGTTTTCCGGGTCAACTTCGAAACGTCAATTTCCTTTTGATTCTTCACCCTCCTTTTGACACTCTTAATTGTTGGGGGTGAATTTATTGTTGGGGTGGACATAAGGCTCCTAATATTCCTATATAAGGATCTGGTGGTGAAGGGAATAATCATCTAACATTTTTCTTTGAATCCATGTTTTTCTTTCATCCATTGTATTTCTTTCAATTGTAATTTCCTGCGTTCAATTTGTAATCGCATCATCAAGTTTTCCCATGTAAGTTTTTATTTCAAGTTTATTATTTTAATTAAATTTCTTCTTCTTCATCACTTTTTATTTTCTTTTTCTTCACACGTTGACACCGTTGAATCATGGTGTGAAATTATTCACACCAGCACTTGTGATTTCAATCACACAACGGTGGAGTGTTCGTTCTTTTAATAATTTTATTCTTCTTCAATTCCACCCCCATAAGTCTACATCCCGCTTCCATTGGTAGAATAGCATCAATGGAGGGCTAACCTCTTAAGGGTTTATCCGAGGGAGTATCAAGGTCAGGGATTGAATGTTATTTCATGTACTTAATATTTAAATCTATTCGTTATTTTAGGATTTCCATTTGATGAGTTACATTCTTTCTCATCTTTGCCAACTTTAATGATGACACATTTTGAGTGCTAGTACGATCTATTTCCTTTGAGTGCTCATTAAAGTTATCCTCAAAGTGAATTAGTGATTAGCCTTGGAATTTTGTAGGGATTAAATTGGTGAATGATTTGGAAGAATTATCTCATTGTTTGGATATGTCTTGAATTAATGACATGAAATTTTCTAAGAAAAGAAATTCATCCAATCCACCCCAAGCAAAACCCTAAGATCAACCCACCGTCAATAATTTTTTAGTTCACATCATTTTTATTATATCTTATTTAAATTATATCTTTAGTTCTTCAATTAAAATCTACCTCAAAGTTGGCCACTTCATAGCCAATCCATCAATAAATCATAGCGTCTCAAGGTTACTTCTTCGGTCCCTGTGGATTTGATCCCTACTTGTACTCCAACGACCGCTTTTACCATTAGGGTAAATTTAGTTGCAACCAAATTTTGTCCAACCAAATTTTGTCCAATTACTCCAATGACCGCTTTTACCTACCTAGTATCACTACATCCAATTAACTTTTGACCCTTCCATTTTATGCACACCAGATATCCATGTAAAGACACAAATCATTATCCATCAAAAAAATTCATTATTCTAATGTACAATTTTATCTCTCATCATACCCGATGACCACTTGATACTTGATGTCAATGCATCCCATATATATTATATATTTAAATTATACATCCATTCCTATCACAAAAATCCATCATCATCATTCTCATAGCATACATCTAACTTTTTATAGTTATCTAGTTCCCTCTATAGAATTAGGTTCGATCATATACAACTGACTTGAAGCTTGACTACTCAATATATATCCTTTATATAGAGTCATACTCATTGTTGACTACTACCCCACTACATTGTGTGTCTCCCAGTATTTTTTCTCACATGTGTGGTTATATCCTAGATTCTGACTCCTAATACCACTCATGTTCCTACCTCAAATGCCAATGTCCACCCTAATCTATGACTTCTATCTATCTATGATGTCCTTCTATAGAACCTCTCCAAATTTCCTATCTCTATACATTCCTTACACTCGTTCAATGTTTGGTCTCATGAAGATTGAACATGTCCTACCTAGAGACATCAGAATCATGTCACTGATGAACCACTCTGTGGTTACGTCATTACACCTATATTTTGACTACCATAGTGGGTCTCATCACATACCCACTTCTAGTTACCTGGAGCTCCACTACCTGTCATGACTAACACCATTATTGAACATCGTTCACCCTCCACTACCAGGTCCCACTTATTTATTAGTGATTTGTTTACCACCTAAGAGAATATTGTCAATATGATGATATTTACCTAAATCAAGACAACATATCATAAATCGGCCTCAAATCATCATACCATAACTATCTCATCTCTCACCATAGTTAATTTAAATCAAAAAAAATTAAAACCTCTTATAATAATATACTACTGAGGTCTCCCCTGCTACAAATGGATAAACTCACATCCTCGATCCATCCTTAGTGTCTCAAGGAAGAACTTCTTGAAAAACATAACCTCAAATTCCTTCCTCATAAAACCTACATGTTTATATGTCTGTATATATAAATCTGACCAGTGTCTTGATAGTTCTATAATCATATCTAGAGCCAACTTCACTATCATGACCCAACCCAAGATGAGGCTCAAGCCGCAACTACCACAAGCCTACCTCCATAGTCTTGGGGGTAGCGATAAGCATCGAAAGGCATATCCTAAATGGGATGCCTTTGCCTAAGTATATGTACACACACACCCAATTAACTCAATGTAAAATTGTAGAGGACTAATAATAAAAAATATGAAACAACTAGAAATTAAACCAAGAATTATCTAGGGTATACAAGAGTGTGAAAGTAAAAATTGAAAAGTAAAGGGGAAAAATACATGCCTAGCCAAAAATATGTCCCAACCTAATAATACTGGAAATGTAAACTACTAAGAGAGCTCTGCTCCTAATATCTAAGTTGCGACTATAAAATGTGGTCCAAAGTACCAAGTATCCCTAAGATCCTCTAAAGTCACTGTCGACCTATCTTTTGTCTTCATAAGACATGACACATGTGGAAAAATCTCATTCAACGGTGAGTATATACATACCCAGTAGGATGCTCTGAAAGAAAAAGGGGGAGAAGTAAGAAATACAATAAGAAAGAAATAAGGTAGATAGTACATAGGATACAAGATATAGTAAAATAGAACATATCAAACCAAACTAATAGAGAGTAACCTCATCCAAGCATAGGGGGTCAATATAGTAGTAGTTAAACTACATGTTTAGTCTTCGCCACCCTTAGTAGGAGAGTTTACTCATCCAACCATGAGAAGCTAAACAGAGAAATAATGTGACATGCCCTGTATGTCTTTATATCTCATGGAAAGAGAGTAGAAAAATCCCAAGTTATGGATATAGAATTACATATGTGTGTGTGTGTGTCATTCATCAAAATTATCCCAAGTGAGAGAGTAAGGGAATCTCCATCTCATAGCTCAGCCTAGGAAAAATAGTCTCTAATGGTTCCAAAAGCCTATTAATAGCACCCAACATCTTATGTGTCTACCCATAAGTAACCATCTAAATGAAACCATGCCTCATCACTGTACCACATAGTCGATGGGTAAAAAACTTGAAGTAGAGGATCCATATCTCAGTACAATAGGAGGATTCCACTCTAATAGTCAATGGAGAACCCATGCCCTACACAATAGGAGGGTTCTACTCTAGAATTCGTTGAGGAACCACTACTTAGCTCAATTTTAGGGCTCCACTCAGAAGTATTTGAGGACCAACCACCCAAATTTTCTAGAGGGTTCCACTCAAAAATCATTGAGGACCCACCACTCATCACTAATGGAGGTTACTGCTCATAAGTAACTATAGAGTACACACTCCCATATTGATGGGGGTTACACTCTATATGCATCAAGTAATCCTGCTTGATCACTACCATCATCAGGAATCACCTTAAATAAGTGATGTGCTTGGAAAATTTTACATAGTGTATCACAATCTATAACTGAGGTCACTATCATGTTCTAAATGAAAAAACACTCAAGATATGATACTCTCGATCCAAAATCTATGTTCAAACAAAGAAGATATAGAATCTTAAAGTTTTCTAAAAAAGAACCAAGGGGTACATGGTGTGTTAAGGGACCCACACGGTTTGTGGTCCCACTACACTGCTTGGTCATGTCACTGGATAGCACATGGATCTTAATCCATGCATGATTATAAGCTGTAGATGTGGACTACATGGTGTTTCCAAGTTATTTAGGACAGGTCCATGTTCTTTCATTCGTGTCCATGTTCTTGAACCCGGGTATGTGTACTTTAGTACATAGTCATGTTTTTGGTTGTGTACTCCCACATGGAGTCTTTCCTGTGTGTTTCATCACAGAGAACACCCACCTAGGGATGAGGTACATAGTGTGTAAGAGGGATAAACCTCATTCCATCCCTATAAACTATTGAAACCCTAGTCACCTCAGCCAAAGGGTTATATGTCATGTGTTCATCCTTGTACAAAGCGTGTAGTTGGGTTTTCCATAGAATCTTTGATCCACAATCTACACCACAAATATAGCCTTTCTTCTTTGAATCTGGCCCCATCTCTACCCAAGAATAGTGGATCTAGTATTGGTTGGTGGGATATGACCATATGATGGCTGGAAACTCGAATTCTGAAGCCCTACATGTGTCGCCACACACCGTGAACACCCAGGTTCCTTACATATTTTATTATTAGACCATAAATTGTTGAAAGGATCGCCCAAAACTCACAAATTTCCTAGATCTATACCTTATTCATTAATTCATCCATTTATCAGGAATCTATTGAGTTTCCAAGGGTCCAATTGGGCTCGGTACACCTAGCAATGTTGAATCGGGGTCACGAGGTATAACTAGTGAAAAACACAAATAAATTGAAGTGTAAAAGCCCAAGAACGATTGTTTAAATGATCATTTTCAATAATTTTTTTCCAAAGATCAAGTATGGGGAATTATTGGTTAAGAAACAATGAATGATAAAATTAATATTTTAATACACTAGTGCATGATCAATCAACAATTGTTGCAGATCTAAGAAAGGAATCGATCTGATCAATAAATTTAATCAAAAGGGGTGTAATCCATAAATTAACAAGCCCTACTTGGAGATTGTATTATTTGTTGTCAAATAATGAACTCTCCAACAATAAAAGGAAGTAGTTGTGTTTTCAACCTCCCAATCTTTTCCAATATGGATTTTTGTCATCATCCAATGCGATCCACCAATGGAAGGAGAGGAAGAGTGTCATTGGTGATTCCTAGATTATTAGGCTAACCCTAGTAAATTCACTGTGCTGATTTATTTATAGGAATTTTTTTTGGTAAAAATGAATTAATTAATTGATTTAATAAATAAATTAATCCACTGAATGTACCACCAATGGTATGGATGTTTGAATTCCCCATGCCGACCTATTTAAGGTTGCACCTATGGTAAAACCTGTATTCCATACTCCATCACGGTCTCATATTTCTGATTCAAGATTTTTTTTAAGATTTATCCCATATTTATTTAAGAACCATGCATGAATAAGATAAAATATATTTAATATTTTTCTAAAAATAATTCCATCCACACCAGGCCTCAGAATCATATGTTGTCTCAATGCTTATCTCTAGAAGTATATATATAAATATTTAAAAGTCTTAAAAATAAAAAATTAGGACTCTTAATCATTCCCTCCTTCAAGATATTCATCCTAGAAAATTAAAACTAAACAAATAACTCAGTATATTGAGACCACATCTGGCTCCCCTGCTCCTAGGAGCTCTCCTGCACATTCTTATACTACCACAACACGTGAACTAAGGGAATTTTCCTTCCATGTTGGTTTATCTCCTTTTGATCCTCGATCATCACCGGGTTCTCTGCAAAGGTGGCTCCATCCTCGATGTCTAGCTCATCCCAGTCGATGGCGTACATAGGGTCACGCACGTATCTTCTCAACTATGACACATGGAAGATTTTGTGCACCCACTCTAGCTGTGGGGGTAGGGATATTTGGTAAACAACCTCGCCAACCCTATGTGTGATATCAAACAACCTAATGATCATAAAGGATAGTTTTCCTCCTTGGATGAACCTCAAAAATTCTCTTCATGGGGAGACTCTCGGGAAAATGTGGTCTTTTTTCTCAAAATCCAAGGGCCTAAAAAGGCTATATACATAAGATTTATGCCTACTATAAGTCATCCTCATCCAATCACAGATGACTTGAATCTTCTCATTCATTACCTACACCATCTCTGAGCCCACAATAGATGTCTCGCCAGTCTGTCTAGTACAAGGGTGACCTGCATAGTCTCCCATACAAAGACTCAAAAGGTTCCATGTTGATGGTAGAGTGGTAGACGTTGTTGTACACAAACTCTACTAAGGGAAAGTGATCCTCCTAGATCTGGATGAAGTCTAGCACGTAATCCCTAAATATATCCTCCAACACCTGTATAGTATGTTTAGTCTTCCCATCATTGTAGGGGTGAAAGGGTGTACTCATCCTTATTTGGGTAAAAAATTATTTTTATATTCATCTCAATTATCATGACATAAATTTTATGTCATAATCATAGACGATCGTTGAGGGTACACCATGAAATTGAATGATCACTCATACATATAACTATTAGAAACTCTCCACCAAACTCTACTCCCTAATATAAAGGAAGTGTGTGGACTTAATTATTTTTTCAACTATCACCCATATGGAATCATGGAACTTAACTATTCATAGAAACCCTATCATAAATTCCGTGGATATTTCATCCCACTTTCACTCTCGGATATCAAGTGGCTACAACAAACCAACCAGAACTTGGTGATCAGCCTTCTCCTAATGACAAGTGAGGAATTTGGAGATGAAATAAACAACTATCCTTCTCATTTCAGACCACCAAAACTACCATTGAAGGTATATGTACATCTTCCCCACACTGGCTTGTACTACTGGGGGAGAAGTGTGGAACTTTCACATCACCTCCCCTTGAATTGTGACTGGAACCAACGTCCATACCTGGAAAAGGATGATATTATTTCCTCCTTCATAATATCCATATAGTGAATCCCTCATGGATATCTAGTCATGTAATTCCTCAAAGTAGATGTCTCCTAGATGGGTCTTTCTCACATGCTCGAGAAGTGAAGGATCCAACACCATCAACTATAGAAAATTTGTACCCACCTACTTTACCAGAGTCAGCTGTAGGGAGGCCAGCCACTCTGAATCCTTCTACACCAAGCGATCCTAAGACTTCCTACTAAGGGAATATTATATGAAATTTCACTTCATCAAATTATAGACTATCTTGAAGTCATATTCATATAGGAACTCCAACTAGAATCATTATCTCAGGTTCAAGTCTCTCTATGTGAATATGTACCTGAGACTCTGATGGTCTCCTTAAATCACAAATCTCTCTCCTAGAAGTTAGTGCCTCCATATCCTCAGTAATAATACTACTACTTACATATCTAGATCATGATTCATATAGTTCTACTCTTGGGCTATCAACTACCATGACACATACATGATAACTGCTTCCTGCAACATCAATACGCAATCGAGACCAACTCATCTAAGGAATATTAATACACCATGTGCTCCACTCCATCATCTAGTAGTCTTGACATAGGATCACTCTTCAACCATAACCTCAACTCCTAAAAGGCTCTCTAGCACTGCTCAAACTAGGTAAATGGTTTCCCTTTCTACATCTGGCTGATCAAAGGGGATGTAATTACGAGGAATTATTCCGCAAACCTCCTGTAGTACCCCACCAAGCCAAGAAATATTTTCACCTCTAACACACTCTTGGTTGGATACTACTCAATAACTGCATCTATCTTCACTGGGTCCATGGATAAACCATGTTCATAAATGAAATTACCCAAAAAGTGAACCTCGTGAATTCAGTACTAGCACTTCAAGAGCATCCCATAAAGATGGTGATCTAGAATAAAATCTAGGACTATCCTCAAGTGATCTAAAAGTTCCTTCTATGATGTAGAGTAGATGATTATGTCATCAATGAATACAACAAAAAACTATTCTAAGTGTGGATAGAAGACCTTGTTAAGGTGAAGATAATCCACACAAAGACACAAGTTCTCATCCGCCTTTTTCAATAACAGTACTAGAGTTGCCTAGGGGACACATTGGGCCTGATGTAACTCTTCTCTTGAAGGTCCTCCAACTGCAACCATAGCTCCCAAAGCTCAAAAGGGGTAATATGATATGTCATAGAAGATATCATAGTAGTCATGGGATGAAATATAATGTAAAAATCTATATATCACCTTGAATTTAGTCCTAGAATGTCATCGGGGAAGATGTTTATATAATCCTCCATGACCAAAGTAATCCATATGTCAGAAGATCCTACTGCACCAAGGTCTAACCTCACCAACTAATGGGTGATGGGTTTCATCCTCTTTCTTGCAAACTCCTCTTTCCCTGATGTGAGATATCTCCCACTAGAAAAAGAGAATCTCATCCCATCAGGGCATAGGCATATGAATTCTCTATGGTGATGGTCAATATGGTCTCAAACCATGGAAAACCAATCCATACCCAAGATTGATTTATAGGGATATATTATGAAAACAAAAATTCCCCCACATAAACCTCTCTTCACCAGGAGATATCTCACACTACTAGTAGATAAAAGATACAGAAGAAGAATTATTTTCAGAAACCTAGTGATGAAGTTACTGGGCTAGAACCTCAACTGGAAGCTCTAGATCTTGCACTAAAAGTATAGAGATGAAGGAATGAATAGAACCAATATCTACTAGTAATGAAAAAAGACTTTAATAAACACATATCATACCTTTGATCATCTCATGCACTATGGGATCATAAGCTTCTAGATCATGTAGCTATCCATAGCCCTGACTACCAGCTCCCTGATCCTAATGTTGGCCTCATGGTGGTGGTGGTGGTGGTGGAAGGATCTCATAGAATCATCCACCACCCATTGATCCTAATACTCCTCTTCCAACAATACGTCCCTGGGGACCACCATACCCTCTCCAAGGATATCCCTAATCATAGTGCTACCTCTACTATGGAAGTCTATTAGCTACCTGTATGCACTCCTCAACACGTCTGGTCAGACAATCATGTGTTATGTGACATCACCCATCATAATAATAGAACTGACCCTCTTTAGGATTCCCTAGTGTTCTACATTATCCCTAGACCGTACTACTACATGCCTGAGTCTAATTACAAAAGGACCTCTTATTCTGAGATACTACCGAATGGTTCCTGCTAACTACTGCAGATGACTTGGCCCTGGGATTTCCACTACTATCTCCAAATATCTGGAATCCCTCAAATATAAATCACTTTGTCACTAGTGCCTTCTCTAGTTCCTTCTCTAGTGCCCTAGCATAGCTGGGAATGCATAAGGGTAACATGATGGCACATATTTCTCCGTGGATTCCCTTATAAAACTTATGTTCTCATAAGTAGCCATCAGATATTGTGTTAAGGGAGTACTAGGTATGGTCAAAGAACCTCATTGCACACTCTTCCATCATCATCCCTGCCAACTACAACTCCAATAGATTCTAAATTTGAGCTAATTTCAAGAATGATGGATAGTGATCCTAATGGAACACCTGCTAAAAGTCAGGCCATGAGAGTGTTGACTCATCGTACATCTACGTAACAAGGCTCCACCAGTTTCCAGATACTCCATGGAAAACGTTAGCTTCTAATGAAACCACCTGATTTATCATGTGTTGAATAATCCTGAAGATATGGACCACTTACTCTAGTCATTCCACTATGGCATGAGGATCTGGTTCTCCACAGAACCTCGGCAGTGTATGGTGTTATACCTTGTGGAGAATGCTAATCTTATGCACATCCTCAGCCTTATATACTAGGATGATATTCTACTTTATGGGTGTAGGTGCATCTACCTGCCCACCTGGAGGAAGAATCTTGTCAGATGGACCCTGAACCGAGGCATCTTTAATAATTATATAGTCATCGCGATATGGAACTAGTATCCTAGATAGATAGCATCGGAGAGGCATCCTGGGATTTATCAAGATGCACCATGGTCAAATGAGAATATATATATATATATATCAATAATGGGTAGATGGATCAAAAATGGAATTCAAAGACTCAATCCTATATGATTTATATACCATTTATACCTATAACCAATGTCTCGATATTCCATGTCGACAAGCATGTAGTCAAGGTCCTGGTGAGTGGATGCACCAGTCGCCCATACCATCACTGGATTCCCTAGACTGAGAGATGCACTCAATAAACTTTGAAACTTTTACACTAATCCCACCCAAATCATCTTTAGAAGACTACTCCAAACAACATCCCAAGTAATGAACTGGTCGGATACCAATCTTTCATGAATCCACCTGTAACACCTGATATTTTTATGAGAAATATTTTGGTTTTATGTTATATAAATCATCAAAGGAATCTTTCACTACACACAAAACTATCTTGGCTTTCTTTACACGCAATCGTGACCTTCCTCGTTAGCTTACGTTGTACACAATACCGAGTTTCACAAAACAACGATATGCTATTAAAATATTATTAAAATTAGCCGTTATGAATATCAAGACACAATTTTTGAAATTTTATAAATTTTTTCTTTCAAAATGTACTTCATTTTTGGATTCGAAATATCGAAATTAGCCTCGGGTGAATTTTTCGTATTTTTCTGAAAACTTTCAATTTTAGATGAATAGTGAAAACACTGAGTTAATATTTAAAAACCGAATTTTTAATTTAAATAATTATTTATTTTATTTAAATTTATTTTAGATCAAAATTAATACATATTACCTATATAAGTTCAAATTAATTCATTGGATTCATTTTATAATAATTTTAGATATATAAAATATTTATTGAACTTTTCACTGTCTTTTACCCACCTCCTAGAAGAGTTTAAAAATTTACATAAAACTCAATTTTACTGCTTCTATGAGTGGAATTTTGAAAATCCAAGAGACACGGTTAATATCAAGGAGTAAAATGTGGTTCAATAAGATAAAAATAATTTTTGGTGAATAGTAACTTTTTACTTTTTTTACCACGGTTAAAAGTAAATAGGGTAATTAAGGGTAAAAATGATATTATTATTATCCTAACACATGTCCTAATTCTATTGGATAAGTTTAATTCGACCAAAAACAACCTTAGGAATAAAATATGACCATTTAGGTCCACTTGGATTAGATTAGGACATTTATTATTATTTTATTTAAAGAAGAGTTTAAAAAGTTAAAATCAAAGTTTAATAACTAAAACATTTTTAATATAGGGTTATACATAAGATAATTTCGACTATAAATATTCATTAGAAATATAAAAATATTTCCTACATAATGTTATTTTATTTATAATTTTAAGACATTAAATAATTTAATTTATTTATGACACAATGATGATACAGTAATTACCTTATTAATGAAATATTAACATAATTAATATTATAAATACCCAAATAAATGTAATTTGAGACGTTTTATGAATTACACTAATTTTATAGGTTAATATGACATTTTATTATTGATTTAATTAAATTTTTTCGAACTAATCATGTTTCTATGGTTTTCACAAAAATCAAATACCAAATAGTGTCAAAAAGTGACATAAAATAGTTTTTAAAACAAATATTATATTATTAATTGTTATTTTATTCATAAAAATCTAAGGTTCGGAAAAATAACTTAGATAAGGTTATATATATTAATAATGAACAACTTAGGGTTCTTTTGGCTTGTTATAGTACGTTTATTAACCATATAGTGTAAGAAAATAAGAAGACACGGTAAAAGTTAAATTATTTAACTTAGAGTTAAATCTAAATGATAAGGTTAAAATAGTAACCTAAACTTATCTAAAATCTATTGGATGAGATTATTTCGACCCATACCCACCTTATTTTCTAAATAAATAAATTTTAATCTATTAAAACATGAATATGACTTTATAATAAAATAATATTTTAAGTTTTTTCAAAGGTGCCCCTCTCCTCCCTTATAAAAGGGCACCTCCTCCCTCTCCTACTCACACCACTTTTATCCTTCATTCTCAGCCAAACCCTGACTATTTCTCTTCTCCACTTCCCTAGTAATATTCTAGAGGTCCAGGTCTTCTTCAAAGATCAACATTAGTGCCCTAAGAGGAGGTTTCAAAGAATCTTGTTGAAGAAGAGGTAATATCTTTTACCGATTCTTACAAACTTATTTCTTCTTCTACCTCCTCTTATTTAGTTGTTTCATTATGAATTAATAACATTAGTATAACTCATATACTGATATTTTATTATAAATATTAAACAACCCTATTTCACCTTTTATCCATCCTACGGAAAATGAAATCACCGTGTGTGCGTACATACGGAATATCGTCTCTATGCCGTGGTGTAATCTGTTTTCCATCACCACCTTACTTGGATGGGTATAATGGTGTAAATAATAACAATATATGATTATTGTAAAGTGATATTGATTCTTAAATAGTATACATACACTTCAATACAATTCCACGATCATGAGAATGATATCATCGCTCGTGCGTACGTACGGCCTACCGTCTCCACGATGTGATGCGACTCGTTCTACATGATCTTCATTGAATAATGATTGTATAAATGAATTGAATGAATAAATATGATATATATTATACTAATAACATTCTGTAAATGATTTATCTATAACCTAAAAAGAGTAATAATAATTTATTCGACAAAACATGCATAAGAACATAAAGCAATAAACACCCGAATAACAAGTAGTAATGAAATATTACTAATAAGAAGATAAGAATATGAACATATATGATATCATAACGATGAATATGATTCTTTAATAAGTCAATGAAATTATTTAAATCATTATATAGGAGGTTCTAATACGTACAAAGCAAATCGGACCTAAGGTAAGGGAAAATATCACAATCTCATTTTTATCCAAGATTGTTTATACTTCAGAATTAACTGGGGAATATTCATCATCCACATCCATGTTTCCTCAATATGTAATATTATTTATATCCTCATAAAATTTTTTAAATCTAATTTTACCCATTGGTAAGTTTTTAGTAAAAGATATGAAAGTAATCTTTTGTCATTTTTAATATGAGGTACTTTTTTGACTTTTCTAGCCAAAGTACGAGAAGAATGTTATTTTAACTTATACGGCATGAATTGATTTTTAGAACATTATTTCCATGAATCCTACTTTAAAAGTTTTCAAGTTTATTTTTAATTAACTTATTTTAGTTTAAAATGGTATGACATGTTAAGAAAGGAAAAATGTTTTTGAATAATAAAGGATATTTTCCTCAAGAATGGAGTTCAAGTGTTTTATCAAAATTATTTTCCATATCAGATAATATAAGGTTCTATTTATATACATATTTTTTACATTGATTTGATTATGTTATGATGGAATTATTTTTATGAAGTCCTTTTATCTTATATGATTTATGTTATGATGGCATGATGTTTAAGAATCCCATTTCTATTACATGGGTTATGTTATGATGTATGATTTATGATCTTGTGGCACACATAAGAATGGTATAATTATGAGATGGGTGGGACCTATATCTCCCTCAAATGCATTGGGTAAAGATTTATATCTCATGAGATAGACATGGCTGGAATGGAAGGTTAATCTAGTTTAGTGATACTGGACTGAAACAAGGAGTGAACTTGGTTCAGAAATGGACTTTCTTCGCTAAGATAGTCTTGGAAATGAGTCTTGACTACTAAGAAATGATTCTCTATGATTATGTGTGTATGAAACAAAGTTTCATGTTATGATTATTGGGATTACATTTCACTACTATGATTTATCCATGTTATGAAATTATTATTTCTTTTGCAGGTTAAGATTTCCAAAATGTTATGTTCTTATGAATATGATGTGATTGATATTTCTTTTATTTACCCTTACTGTGCATTTGAGCTCACCCTTTTGTATGTTTTCTTTTCCCCAGGTCAGGAAGAAGGGTATTAAGTAAGATATGCCAAAAGGGACTCCAGATATGATAAAATAAAAGGGAGATAGTGTAGATGATTTATGAACCAATTGTTTATGTTTCCCAGTTTCTAAAGACACTATACCTATACGGTCCTTTCATGGTGTTGTTATATGTTGTAATAAGTGTGATTAAATTTCAAAGTAACAATAATGTTTGTAAAGTATGGGTCGTTATAGTTGGTATCAGAGGAAGGGTATATTCAACCTTTAGAAACTAGGATGTGAAAGCCTTAGTAAGAACCCTAAGGATATGTCTAAGCATAGGACAAAATCTTAGTGTTTTAGAATTGACCATGAATAACCTATAATAAGACCTAAAGTGTGAAATTTTATTCTTGATTATGTGGTTTTACTATTATGATTAGTGTTTCTCACACTATTATTATTGGTTTTAGTCAATGGTTGGAACCCGAAGGAACAGTGTTAATGTTGAATGCGACGGGCAATGCAATGATTGCCCCCTTGAGCAACCAAAGGTTTTGGGAGATGGAATGAAAAATCTTGTAGCCATGCTCACACAAATTTCTCAACCTATGAAGCATGCAGGACTTCCAAACGAGCAAAGGAAGGAGAAACATTCTGTTGAATCCTTCATGAAGCAGTGTCCACCCTCATTCAGCAGGTCTATTAATCGATTAGTTGCTGAACAATGTATCAGTAATACTGAAAAGATATTTTCAGTTCTTCAATGTTCTGAACATGATAAAGTCATCTTAGTAGTATCTCATTTGGAAGGTGAAGCTGATCAATGGTGGAATCTTATTAAGAATACGAGGAAAAGGGATGAAATTGATTCCATGGAATGGGATGAGTTCAAGAACATATTTTTCAATAAGTAATTCCCTTGTATTCTTCGAACAAAGATGGAGAAGGAGTTTCTTGAACTAAAGTAAAAGGATGATGAATTGGTTGGTACCTATGAAGCAAATTGTACAAGACATTCAAGGCATGCTTCTGAGATTATTATCCAACCTGAGAGTAAGATCGATCGATTCTTTAGTGGCTTAAAACCAAGTCTTCGAAGGGAGTTAGCCATAAGGGACTTCAATAGCTACAAGGAAATCGTTTGATTTGCTCTCAAGGTTGAGATGGAGATTGGAGTAACCCATCAATCATATGTGTTTGATAAAAAGAGGAAAATGGAATTTAAAGGAAAATATAAAGAACACACTGAAAAGAAGATGAGTTTTCCCTTATTCTCAAAGTGTGGAAAGAAACATGGAGGGAGTTGTCTTAAAGGGACAAGTAAATGTTTCAAATGTGGAGAATAAGGTCATCGGTCATTTGAATGTCGTAATTATGGGAAGAAGATGTCTAGTGATGTGAACAAAGAAAGGGTTACACAGAGTGCACCTCCTATACTTCAATGTTAAAAATGCAAGGAAATGGTGCATTATTCCAATCAATGCCCTAATCCAAGAGTTTTTTATGATGATCAACATCAACAAACTCTTAAGGCCAAAGACAAAGGAAAGTCACACGCAATTTCTATCAGCGATGTGGAGTACGATAATGAAGTGTTGAAAGGTACACTTACCATATAATCTAAAGTATCAAATGTTTTATTTGATTCTGGATCCATCCACTCTTTTATTTCTGAAGAATTTTTTAAGGTTATCTCCATACTACCTCAACAATTAGCTGTTGAGTTAGCTGTGACAACCCCTAATGGAACAACAGTCACATCAAAAGTTTACAATTCTTCTCCGATTGATGTTTGTGGGAAAGTGCTTCCTGCAAATCTTGTGATCCTTCCTATAGTGGAATTTTATGTGATTATTGGCATTTATTGGCTTTCTTTATATGGATCTCTTATCAATTTCCAAATAAGGGAAGTCACATTTTATATTCTAGATCAATATATGATTGTCTATCGATGCAAGGATGAACATAACCTTCCAGTGGAAATTTCTTCCATCTTATGGTTCTTGATTCCACTAAATGAAGGTTATTTATCTCAAATGGTTGGTGAGAAACTCAAAATTAAGAATATTCCCATTGTACGGGAGTTTGATGATGTCTTTCCAGAGGAATTTCTGGGTTTTCCACCAAATCATGAAGTTGAGTTTTCAATAGAACTTGTAGTGGGTGGTTTGCCTATTTCAAAGACACCTTATAGAATGGCCCCAATTGAGTTGCAAGAATTGAAGAAGCAACTCCAAGAGAATATTGATAAGGGATTAATATGCCCTAGTGCATCACCTTGGGGAGCACATGATCTATTTGTTAAGAAGAAAGATGGATCAATGAGACTCTACATTGATTATCGAAAACTTAACAAGATCACTATCAAGAAAAAATATCCTCTCCCACGCATTGATGACTTATTTGACCAACTACGTGAAGCTCAATACTTTTCCAAGATTGATCTTCATTTAGGGTACCATCAATTAAGGTTCAAAAGGTAGGATATACCAAATACGGCCTTCCATACAGGGTATGGACACTATGAATTTATATTGATGCCATTTGGTCTTACTAATGCCCCTGCTATCCTCATGGATCTAATGAATAGAGTCTTTAGAGACTATCTTGATCAGTTTGTGGTAGTCTTTATAGACGATATTCTTGTCTATTCAAAGAGTAAAAAAGAACATGAAGATCACTTGAGAATTGTAATAAAGACCCTGAGGAAGGAGAAGCTTTATACCAAATTTAACAAGTGTGAATTTTGGCTTTAAAAATTTGCATTTTTGGATCACATAATCTCAAAAGAGGGGATATCTATGGATCCAGCAAAAACAGAGGTTATCAAAATGTGGTCGAGACCAAAAACAGTAACTAAGATCCAAAGTTTTCTTGGTTTGGGTGGATATTATCGACATTATGTGAAATATTTTTCATCATTATCTAACCCACTCACCAAATTGACTTGGAAAGGAGTTAATTTTGTTTGGACAGAGGAATGTGAAGAGAATTTCAAGGAGTTAAAAAGAAGATTATCTAGTGCACCTGTGCTCACACTGCCTTATAGTGGAGAAAGATTTTTGATCTATAGTGATGCATCCAAGAATGGACTGGGGTGTGTTCTCATGAAAAACGATATGGTGATAGCTTATGCCTCACGATAGTTGAAAATCCATGAGAAAAATTACCCAACTCATGACTTGGAGTTAGTTGTGATAATCTTTGCATTAAATATTTAGAGGCATTATATTTATGGTGAAAGGTGTGATATTTATACTGATCATAAAATTTTAAAGTAGATTTTCACACAAAAGGAGCTGAATATGCGCCAAAGAAGATGGTTGGAGCTGATTAAGGATTACGACTGCTCAATTCATTACCACCCGTGGAAAGCAAACAAGTTGGCAGACGCATTAAGTCAATAAGACCATGCTAGCTTATCTATGATGAGGATCACAAAAGATCCAATATTTATGGATTTACAAAGGATGGATCTTGGAATTGTAATGGAAGGGGAAAATCTTATCTTTCTCAAATTAATGTTCAACTATCTATACATGAGATGATTAAATAGGCATAGAAAGAAGATGTAGAGTTACAAAAGAAGGTGAGAAATGTTCCTAAATTTCACATTGATTGTGATGAAATAATAAGGTGCAGGAATCGGGTTTGTGTTCCTCCCATCCTAGAATTAAAGAAGGAGCTACTGGATGAGGCTCATAGTTCTTCATTCTCTATTCATCTTGAAAGCATGAAGATGTATAGGGACCTGAAAGAGTAATTCAGGTGGGATGGCTTGAAAAGAGATGTTGTTGAATATGTCTCTCGATGCTTGGTTTGTCAGAAAGTTAAAGCTGAGATAAAAAAATCTAAGGGGATGTTACAACCATTACCCATACCCGAATGGAAATGGGAAAACATAATTATGGTCATTTTCACCAGACTTCCTAAAACATCCAAAGGAAATAGTGCTATTTGGGTCATAGTGGATCATCTTACAAAGTCGGCACACTTCATTGCTATTAGAGAGGATTTCTCTCTTGATCAGCTTGCCAGGATATATGTAAAGGAAGTGGTAAGATGTCTTGGAGTACCACTTTCCATTATATCTTTTCGGGATCCAAGGTTTACCTCAAAGTTTTGGTGAAGTCTTCAGTATACTCTAGATACAGAGTTGAGTTTCCACACTACTTATCATCCTTAGATAGACGGTCAGTCTGAGAGGAAAATTCATACTCTAGAAGATATTTTAAGAGCTTGCTATATGGATTTAAAAGGTGGTTGGGATCAACACCTACCTTTGGTGGAATTTTCTTATAATAATAGCTTTCACTCCTGTATTCAGATGGCTCCTTATGAAGCTCTCTATGGAAAGAAATGCAGAACTCCAACTTGATGAGATGAAGTTGGGGAAAGAAAGCTATTATGACCTGATCTTGTTGATGAGATGGAAAAAACGGTCTGATCTATTCAACAACACAAAAGAGCATCTCATATTCGACAAAAAAGTTATGATGATAACTGATGAAAAGACCTAGAGTTTGAAGTGGGTGATAAAGTGTTCTTGCGAATATCTCCTTGGAAGAGAGTAATGAGATTTGGAAAGAAGGGAAATCTGAGCCCTATGTATATCGGTCCTTCTGAAATACTGGATCCTGTTGGGAAGGTAGCTTACCTATTGGCTCTTCCATTGAATCTCTCTCAAGTTCACAATGTATTCCATGTATCTCTCCTGAGAAAGTACATACCCGATCCTTCACATGTACTCAGCTCAGAAGTTGTACCGCTGGAGCAAGAACTTTCTTATAAAGAACAGCCGATAGAGATTCTGGATCGTAGCAAAAAAGTCTTATGAAACAAGACCACTCGCTTGGTGAAATTTTTATGTAGGAACCAACAATTAGATGAAGCTACATGGGAGCTTGAGGATATGATGAGGGAGAGGTATCTGCATCTATTTGTTACAAAGTAACAAATTTCGAGGGTGAAATTCATTTTAAGGGGGGTAGAATGTAACACCCGAGATTTTTATGAGAACTATTTTGTATTTATGTTATATACATCATCAAAGGAATATTTCACTACACACAACACTAGCTTGGCTTTCTTTACATGCAATCGCAACCTTCCTCGATAGCTTGCGTTGTACGCAATACCGAGTTTCACAAAACAACAATATGCAATTAAAATATTATTAAAACTAGCCATTATGAATAGTAATACCCACTTTTTGAAATTTTATAAATTTTATCTTTCAAAATGGACTTCATTTTTGGATTCGGAATATCGAAATTAGCCTAGGTTGTATTTTTGGTATTTTTCTGAAAACTTTCAATTTTTGATGAATAGTGAAAACACTAGGTTACTATTTAAAAACTGACTAAAATTTAAATAATTAATTATTTTATTTAAATTTATTTTAGGTCAAAATTGATACATAATACCTATATAAGTTCAAAGTAATTCATTGGAGTCATTTTATAATAATTTTATATAAATAAAAATTTTATTGAACTTTTCCGTGTCTTTTACCCACCTCCTAAGAGAGTTTGAAAATTTACATAAAACATAATTTTTCCGTTTTTATTGGTGGAATTTTGAAAATCCGAGACACACGGTTAATATCAAGGAGTGAAATGTGGTTCAATAAGATAAAAATAATTTTTGGTGAATAGTAACTTTTTACTTTTTTTACCACCGTAAAAAGTAAATAGGGTAATTAAGTGTAAAAATGATATTATTAATATATTAACACATGTCCTAATTATATTTTATAAGTTTAATTTGACCAGAAACAACCTTAGGAATAAAATATGACCATTTAGGTCCACTTGGATTAGATTAAGACATTTATTATTATTTTATTTATAGAAGAGTTAAAAAAGTTAAAACAGAGTTTAATAATTAAAACATTTTTAATATAGGGTTATACATAAGATAAGTTCGACAATAAATATTCATTAGAAAGATAACAAGATTTAATACATAACTGTATTTTATTTATAATTTTTAGACATTAAATAATTTAATTTATTTAGGACACAATGATGATGTAGTAATTACCTTATTAATGAAATATTAACATAATTGATATTATATATTCCCAAATAAAGGTAATTTGAGACTTTTTATAAATTACACTAATTTTATAGGTTAATATGACATGTTATTAGTAATTAAATTAACTTTTTCGAACTAATAATGCTGTTATGATTTTTACAAAAATCAAATACCAAATAGTGTCAAAAATTGACATAAAATAGTTTTTAAAACAAATATTATATTATTAATTGTTATTTTATTCCTAAAAATCTTCTGTTCAGCCAAATGACTTATATAAGGTTATATATATTAATAATTAACAACTTGGGGTTCGTGTGTCTTTTTATAGTAAGTTTATTAACCATGTAGTGTAAGAAAACAAGAAGACACGGTAAAAGTTAAATTATTTAACTTAGAGTTAAATCTAAATGATAAGGTTAAAATAGTGACCTAAACTTGTCTAAAATCTATTGTTTGAAAGGATTTCGACCCATCCCCACCTTTGATTCGAAATAAATCAATTTGGAGCTATTAAAAACCGAATATGACTTTATAATAAAATAATATTTTATGTTTTTTCTAAGGTACCCCTCTCCTCCCTTATAAAAGGGAACCTCCTCTCTCTCCTCCTCACAACACTTTGAGCCTTCAATCTCAGCCAAACCCTTCCAATTTCTCTTCTCCACTTCCCTAGTAAGATTATAGAGGTACTGGTCTTCTTCAAAGACCAACATTAGTGCCCTAATAGGAGGTTTCAAAGAAGCGTGTCGAAGAAGAGGTAATATCCGTTACCGATTCTTTCAAATTTATTTCTTCTTCTACTTCTTCTTCATTAGTTGTTTCATTATGAAGTAATAACATCAGTATCACTCATATACTAATATGTTATTATAAATATGAAACAACCCTATTTCACCTTCTATCCATCCTATGAAAAATTAAATAACCGCGCGTGCGTACGTACAAAATACCGTCTCTACATCGTGGTTTAATCTGTTTTCCATCACCACCTTACTTGGATGGGTATAATGTTGTAAATAATAACTATATATGATTATTTTAAAGTGATATTTATTCTGAAATAGTATAAATACACTTCAATACAATTCCACGATCATGGGAATGATATCATCGCTCGTGCGTATGTATGGCCTACCATCTCCACGATGTGATGTGACTCGTTCTACATGATCTTCGTTGAATAATGATTGTATAAATGAATTGAATGAATAAATATTATATATATTATACTAATAAAATTCTGTAAATGATGTAGCTATAACCTAAAAAGAGTAATAAAAATTTATTCGACAAAACACGCATAAGAACATAAAGTAATAAACACCCGAATAACAAGTAGTAATTCAATATTACTAATATGAAGATAAGAATAAGACCATATATGATATAATAACAATGAATATTATTCTTTAATAAGTCAATGACATTATTTAAATCACTATACAGGAGTTTTGGATATGTACAAAGCAAATTGGACCTAAGGTAAAGGAAAATCTCGCAATCTCATTTTTATCCGAGATTGTTTATACTTCAGAATTTACTGGGGAATATTTATCATCCACATCCATGTTTCCTCAATATGTAATATTATTTCTATCCTCCTACAATTTTTTAAATATAATTTTACCCATTGGCAAGTTTTTAGTAAAATATATGAAATGAATCTTTTGTCGTTTTTAATACGAGGTACTTTTTTGACTTTTCCGGCCAAAGTACGAGAATAATGTTTTTTTTAACTTATACGGAATGAATGGATTTTTAGAACATTATTTCCATGAAGCCTACTTTACAAGTTTTCAAGTTTATTTTTAATTAACTTCTTTTAGTTTAAAATTTTATGACATGTTAAGAATGGAAAAATTTTTCTGAAGAAGAAAGGATATTTTCCTCAAGAATGGAGTTCAAATGTTTTATCAAAATTATTTTACATATAAGATAATATATGGTTCTGTTTCTATACATATTTTTACATTGATTTGATTATGTTATTATGGAATTGTTTTTATGAAGTCCTTTTATATTATATGATTTATGTTATGATGTCACGATATTTAAGAATCCCATTTTTATTACATGGGTTATGTTATGATGTATGGTTTATGATCTTGTGGCACACATAAGAATGGTATCATTATGAGATGGGTGGGACCTATATCTTCCTCAAATTCATTGGGTAAAGATTTATATCTCATGAGGTAGACATGGCTGGAATGGTAGGTTAATCTGGTTCATTGATACAGGACTGAAACGAGGAGTGAACTCGGTTCAGAAATGGACTTTGTCCACTAAGATAGTCTTGGAAATGAGTCTTGACTACTAATAAATGATTATCTATGATTATGTGTGTATTCCAAAAAGTTTCATGTTATGATTATTGGGATTACATTTCACTACTATGATTTATCCCATGTTATGAAATTATTATTTCTTTTAGAGGTTAATATTTCCAAAATGTTATGTTCTTATGAATATGATGTGATTGATATTTCTTTTGTTTACCCCTAATGAGAATTTGAGCTCACCCTTTTGTATGTTTTATTTTCCCCAGGTCAGGAAGATGGGTATTAAGTAAGATATTCCAAAAGGGACTCTAGATATGATAAAATAAAAGGGAGACCTTGTAGATGATTTATGACCCAGTTGTTTATGTTTCCCAGTTTCTAAAGACACTATACCTATACAGTCATTTCATGATTTTGTTATATGTTGAAATAAGTGTGATTCAATTTTGAAGTAATAACAATGTATGTAAAGTATGGTTCTTTATACCACCTATGATCAGGCTCAATCCAATACCACCCCAATCCTACCTTCATAGGCTAGTGGTTAATACAACTTCCAAAAGGCATATCCTTAATGGTAGGGATTTTACTAGTTACTTTTACAAACACACCTGACCATATCACTGTAGAAGTGTATAGGAATAATAATAAAAATATACAACAGCTAGAAAGTAAACCAAGAATGAAATACCTATATTGTGTATAAAAGTAATATATTAAAAAAATAAAGGGAAAAATACATGACCAACTAGAAATATGTCCAAACTTGAAAAAACTAGAAAATTAAACTGCTAAGAGAGCCCAACTTATGATCTCTTAGATAAGACCACTAAATGTTGTCCAAAGTACCATTTATCCATAAGATCCTTTGAAGTCACCGCTTAACTGTCCATAGTCTTCATAATACTTGACACATTTGGGAAAATCCCATATAGAGGTGAGTATATACATACCCAATAATATTCCCTAAAAGCTGAAGTGGGAGTAGTAAGAGATACAATGGGAAGAAAATATAGTATATAGTACATAGGATACAATATACAATGAAGGAAAATAGCTCAACCTAAACCAAGAGAGAGTAACCTCATCTATGTATAGGGGGATTGACATAGAGAGTAGATGAACTACACGTCAATTATTCACCACCCCCGATAAGAGAGTATACTTATCCAACCATGAGAAGCTAAACACAGAAATCATGTGTCATACCCCACATGTCTTCACATCTCACAGAAGGAGAGTAACCAAATACAAAGACATGGATACATATTATATATATATATATATATATTCTTAGTAAAAATAATCCCAAATGAGAGAGTAAGAGGCTATCCATCTCACAGATCATCCCAGGAAGAAGAGTAGCCAATAGTTCCAGAATTCCATCAATGTTTCCCAACATCTCACACATCTACATAGACCTAATTGTCCAAGCCAAACCATGCCTTGTAGCTATGTTTCACAATCAAGTGGGAATAGAATCAAAGTATAGGACTCATGTCCTAGTAAACCAGGATTGTCCCACTTTAATAGTCGATGGAGGATCCATTCCCGACCTTGTAGGAGGGTTCCACTCTAGAAGTCGTTGAGGATCCACTGCCCAGCTCTACTATAGGGTTTCACTTAGAAGTCATCAAGGACCCACATCCCATCTCTACTGGAGGGTTACACTTGGAAGTATTTAATAACCCACTACCCATATTTATTTGAGGGTTCCACTTAAAAGTCATTGAGGAACCACTACCCATATCTACTAGTGGGTTCCACTCAAAATTTGTTGAGGACTCGTTGTCCATCTCAATTAGAGGGTCCCACATGGAAGTCATCAAGGACCCAATTCACAACTCTATTGTAGGTTACCACTCAAAAGCAATTGTAGAGTACACATGCCCATGTTTATGGGGGGTTATTATCTAGAATCCTCTGGTAATCCTTCTTGGTTGTTACCATCATTGATCATCACCTCAAATAAGCATCGTGCCAAGAAAATTTCACATTGTGTCATGAAAACCATAACCAAGGGAACCATATCATTCTATATGGAAAAACTTTTAGGATAGGCTAATTGTTGTACAAAATATGAGTTTAAACAAAGGAGACATAGAACCATAAAATTTCAAAAAAAGGAACCAAGGGGTAAATGACATGTGAGGGGACCCACATAGCGTGTGGTCCTGCTCCACCACCTAGACATGTCCCTGGCTAACACACAGATCTCATTCTATATAGGAGTACATACCACGCTGGTGGACTACATGGTGCATCCAAGATATCTGGTATCAATTTGTGTTCTTCTATTTGTTTTTGTGTACATGACCCCATGTCTACGTACTTTGATACACAACTATGTACCTGGACATGTACTCCCACACGAAGTCTCTACTATGTGGTCTATCACATTGTTCATCCACCCAAAGACAAAGTACACAATGTATTGGAGGGTACACATTGTTCTGTCATTATAAACTTCTAAAACCCTAGCCATCGTAGCCAAGGGGCTATACATCTTGTGTTCATCCTTGTACATGGTGTGTAGTTAGTTTTTCCATAGATTCTCATATTCATGACTGACACCTCTAATCGGGCCTCTTTCCTTCGAATCTATCTCTATCTCCTCTCTATAATAGTGTATCTAGTATCGATAAATGGATTTCGTCCCACTAGTGGCCGAAATCTGAAATTCTAAATCCCCGAACGCATCACCTCATGTCACGCGCACCCAAGAACCTTCCATATTCCTTGATTTGACTAATATTTGTTGAAACAAACACCCACAACTCACAAACATCCTAGATCTATGCCTGATTCATCTATTTTACCCTCACTCATGAATCTGTTGTGATTATTGGGGTTCAATTAGGCTCGGTACCACCTTACAATGTCGAACCAGGACCATGGGGTCCAACCAGTGACAAAAGTAAATATATCAAGAGTGAAAAGCGCAATATTTTTTTTAATGATTGTTTCCAAAAATGCTAGGCCAATGATCAAGAATGGTGCATTTGGGGTTAGAAACCCATGAATAATAAAATTAATATTTCAATACATGATCACATTCTCAATCCAAAATTGTCATAGATCTAATAAATAAATTGATAAACTTAATCAATTTATTAAAAATGGGATTAATTCACAAATTTATGAATCCTACTTGAAGATTGGATTGTTCATTATTGAAGAACACAATCTCTAATGATCTAAAGAATCTATTGTGTTCATTGTATCCTGATATTCTCTAAACTGAAGTTTCATCATCGTCCAGTGTGATCTTCCAATGGAAGGAGATGAAGAGCATCATTGGTGATTCTAAGATTATGAGTCTAACCCTGGGAAAATATCCATGATGAAATATTTGTAGGAAAACATTTTAGGTCAAATGCATTAATTGATTAATTTAATAAATTAATTAATCAACTAAACATGTCTCTAATGGTCGAGATGTTTGAATGCCCCAAACCAACCTATTTTAGGTCAAGCTTAGGGTAAAAATTGCATTCCGGACACAACTGTAGTATCATATTTCTAATATGATATTACATTTAATATTTATCCCATTTTTATTTAAGAAACATGTGTGCATAATATAAATGTTTTTTAATATTTTTATAAAATTAATTCTGGTCACATCGGGCATCAAAATCACATGTCGTATAAGGACCTAGATCTAGAAATATATATAGAATTATTTTAATGTGTTAAAAAAATGGGTCTATATATTCACCCTTTATCCTATGGGTGTCACTATCTGGTTGAATATGATATGTACATACTCTATCCTATAATCTACCACTTTTGTTCCACCCTCTTCTTAGAATAAAGAATGAGTTTTTTATTGGAACTCTCATGTCAGGTATTCCATAGATAGCTCATCTCCCTACACTCCTCAATTAATTATCTATATGACTTGCACCAATATCTTCCTAAGTTACTCATCCAAAATTTACCAAACTCTCCCATCCCATGCGGTTATCTCACCGGTCTTAGAGCCTCATCTTATAGTTTATTCTCTCCTTAGACCTTAGAAACCACCTCTAGTGCATACCTAGGTTGTACCATGTCCCCTCCCTTCTGATGCTTTGAAGGTGGTATCTTAGGTGGAATCTATATGTGGAATTATATACTATACTCAATATATATAATACTATGGATATTAAAAATAAGGAAATATGTAACAAGTAGTGAAACTCACTACCATTACACCTCCCTACTGCACTAAGACGCAAGTCATTCATCCTTTTGACCCTCCTTTTTACCTATATAAGGGTTAGGCACCACACATTATATATACATAGGATCACATAGCTGAGTAAAATTATACCAATAATTTATATATTAAAACACTATATAGGTTGTTTCTAATACTTTAAATAGACAACCCCATTTTCATTTATAAAATCACCACCCTTTCAATGTTAGTTGAGTAGAATTATAGTAAGAGAATATGAAGGAAAATATTGTTTAACATATTTTTGAAACTTTAAATAGATAAAAAACATCCTTTTATTCTAGATTCCAAACAAAAAACCCAAGAAACACATATATGTCATGTGTTCCCAACATTCCTAACATGATTCATGATTACTCCCTCTTACCTCTAAGGGAAAATATTTTGAAACAAAAATAAATAACATCAAATACTAAATTATCCAAAAAAATAACCCATCAATTACTATGAAAAAAAACAACAATATCATTTCCCCTAGTAACTTGAACTTAAACTCATTCAAGTTATATCTAGAAACAAAACATGACAACTATCCCAAGTTCTAAAACATTCCTAGACTCTTAGTCTACCACACCCAATAAAATAATTTACTTTTTAATAACCCAACTTTAATATCTCCAAGTAATAACCAAATATTGTTAACATTTTATAATAAACATTCTCTAGTACACCTTAAAATACTAATGATATGATAATACACTGTCATTATAAGCTTCCCCATGGCTACTTGATAGTTCCCGGATCATTAGTATCCCACGTGACCTTAGGTGTACATCCCTATACAATAAAGTGTGCTGACTGAAAATGAGGGTCTATGGGGTGATAGTGGGGATACTATACACTATAATGGTAGATAAAAATAAAATAAATACATTATAATTAATTCAATAACACTCAAAAATAGTCCAAAATAATCATATAGTTTCTTTAATAAATATTTAACATTCCATGAGAGTTATTCAAGAGTAACAGGATCACCTATAGTCCGACCACATATAAGTACATGTATAAAGTAACCTAAAAGAAATAAAATAATACATAAAGTCTACATGCATATTGGATAGCCTATACAAGGTGTGAGTATGATCTTATTAGGTCACCATGTAACACCCAAGATTCAATTATAGTAAGTAAGTTTTTCTTTCTAAAGAAACTATAGCATACTGCACATAGCTTCATTCAAAATGTGATTAAAACCTAAATTCCAAGATTTTATAAATTTGACTTGAAGAAATTAATTTAATTTTTAAATTAATAATATCAAAATTATCTGAAGATCATTTTTTTAGAATTTTCATAAATAGTTTATTTGTAGGTGAATAGTAAAGAATACCAATTTTACAAAAATGCCACTTTTATGACATTATAATGATATGAAAATAAATTTAAAGTTTTTGAACCCTTTTTATAGAAAACATTTATATTAAATATGTAATATAATTCATATAAAAAATAATTTTGAACATAGAAATATATTCTTAATATTTTTGAAATCTAATTAATGTTTTTGTTTAAATAAAAAATGTTTTTAGTTCTATTCTTTTAATTAAGTATTTACAGTGTATATTTCTATTTTGGTTTAGTTTTAAAGACAAATAATTATTATTTTATTTAAAATAATACAATTAATTGCATTTTAATCATGATTATACTTTATCTTTTTGTAAAATATTTTTTATTCTTAAAACAAAATTTTTTCAAAAAAACATTTTTTGTTACATTTTGTGAACTTATATTTAAATTAATTTCTAGAAATTGTAAGATATGAATAATATAAAATGGATTATATATTTGGAATCATAATAACTAATATTAGGTAATGTTATTAACTGAGTTTTTTGTCATAATGAATAGTAGCCATGTTAAATATTTATCAGCTTGGTTAAGGGTAAAATGGGTTAAAGGGATAGAAATAAAAGGATAAGACTTCATAATAACAAAAAAACTTGATTAAACCTTTTTCTTTATTTTGAACATAACCTTATAATATTTTAATTTATGAAAATTTTGAGGCACTTTCATAATAAAATGGCTTTATATTATAAAATTTTTTTAAGTAATTCCATGTGTGTCCCTCCCCTCACTTATAAAAGGGTACCACTTCTCCTCCCTTATTATCAAATTTTGAGAAATATAACTCCAAAAATACCTAAATAAAATCCTTCTTAGATTCATTCCCTTTTTTATTGATCTCCTTTTCTTACCCTAAGACCATCCTAATAAGGCTTAAGGTGTAATCTAAAGGAGGTCTCTCAAAGGAGAGGTAATAATCTTACATGAATCTTTCAAAGATTATTTTCTATTTTAATTACCATAAATATATTGTATAAATTCTAACATAATTAATCAAGTATCCCCAATATACTAATATGTTGTTTTTTTACTATGGTACATCTATTTTTAACCTCTTTTTCATCTTATGGAAAACAAAAACATTTCTCGGGCATAGGAACGACATATTATCTCCACGTAGCAGTGTAATTTAATTTTCATCACAATTTCTTTTGGATGGTTATAAATATGAAATTTATGAAATTTATGTTATATTTATAAAATAATTATCATTATCATAAACTTTTTTACTCTTCCATGTATTGTAAAATGATAATGTTTCTCATGCATACGTGTGAACTACCACCTCCATGAAAAGATGTGATTTGTTTTTCTATTGCCACTATGAATGGATGATTATAAAATTGTATAAAATGAATAAAAAATATATTAAAGAAATTATTAAAATTATAGAGACTATGGAACCATTTCATAACACATTTAACTATAGAAAATATACTGAAGTAATTTTGGAGAAATTGACTAAACAAGTATAAAGTGGTTGATGTAAGAAATAACTATTCAATTAATGGATTTAAAATGATTATAAAAGGACCTTAAATAATGGAATAAAGATTAAAAATTTTATTTTGTAAGTATTTAATAAATTAAAATTCAATATATATTCATATCAAGAACGTATGGCTAAGAAGAGGCCCAAGGTAAGGTATTTATATTACAATCTCATTTTATTTCATAGTTGTTTATGTTCAGATTTCCTCTAGGAAAATTATATGATCCCAATATTCTAAAACCTATATATTTTCTTCTAATCAGGTTATATTTAGTTTTATGTGTTTAATTTTTATTTATTCTCTTATTTGATCAATAATAGACAAGAAAGTTACTTGTAAGGGACTTTCTTTTAAGAATATTGTTTTAAAGTTTTCCTTCCAACTCTTTTTCTTCCAAGACCATATTTTCTTTAAAATATTTTTAATGATTATTTTAATATTATATAAAGATTTTTTAAAGTCATTTTTAACCATTTATAACTTTCTATAAAAATGTTATAATTAATAGTTTTTTCATATTCTGGACAAGGTACTTTTTACCAAGGGTTTGGATGGGAACTTCTTCTAAATGTACACCACATGAATAGATTTTACCATCGTCATAAATAATATTTTCATTAAATATTAAATTACAAGTTTACTTGGTTATTTTCAATTAAAATATTTTTCTCAATATTTTGGGAATTTATATTTGAAATGATGTCAAAAGAAAAGGGTATTTTTTTCTTAAAGGAATGAAAAAAAATTGAAAAGTGATTTATAACTGCATTCTTTCACAAAGATACAAGGAATTTATTTTTAATTGATTGCTTATATTTTCTTTTATAAATGCTTATTTTTACTACAAAACCTTCATTTATAATGAAATTATGGTATTCCTTTGCTGATAATTTATTATACATTATTTTGAGATCATTTACTTTTTTGTAATCATGTTCTATATCACTCTCCATTATTCATTGGACATTATTTTTCTCCTTCATGCCTATATTTTTAATATAATTTATGAATTTAGAATCATTTCTATTAATTTGGTGATTTTTTAACTGTATAAAATTTCTATATATGGTAACAGTTAAATAAAGTTTATTAAATAAGTTATTTAATTTAATGGTGAAATATTGATATTCCCAATTATTTATTCCATATGGATAATTATTGACTTATAAAGAATTTTTAGAATGAATTAGATTGATCATTAAAAATATAAGAAATTCATAGGACATAAAACCGATAGACTGGGTCTGGTTATAGATATCCCCTCGATGCATAGACAAGTCTCATGTGAGAAAATAAAATTCAGGTCATATTAGATGGGTATCTGGTTTATACCGACCTATTTATCCAAAATGTTTTCTTGGTTAAGAGGCCTTGATGGTAAGATAAATGATATCTTGGTTAAGAGGACTTGATCATTAATGTCTAGAATTATGCATTTCCATTATCAAAAATCCAGTTTCCATTATCCATGTGACTTCTATGTTAATATTAGCCCTGGATGTTCAATGAACTCAAGTGGCTGATTGAATGGAATAAATTTTGATTACTCAATTTTCAATATTGATTATGATTTATTTACTCAGGATAGCTTCCACTGTACATAACCCTTACTAGTTATTTTATCTCACCCTTTGTTTTTTTTCTTTTCCCAGGATATGAAGAAGCATTATATGAATGATTTTATTGTTACAATAATGTTTCTTCTTCTATATTTTTATAATTCTAACATAATATGGGAATCATATATGCATCTAGTTTTTAATACTGATAAACTTTTCCACTCTATGTGGTGATATCCCTTGTATCTTTTACCAATGTAATAAAGTAAACATCTGATCTGGGTTTCTAGATTCGGGGTGTTATAGTTGGTATCGGAGCAACTCTAGTAGGAACCATGGAAAGTGGAGTTTAAATAAACAAGATAACTTTGGAATTATGATAATAACTTAAGGTATTATTGAACTTTTACTAATATTAGGATTTTTATTTTATTGATCAATATTCATAATGATTATGAGATAACTCATTGTGTGACATTATTTGGATATGGTTACTATTGGAAGAAATGTAATCAACACTTATAGTTAATTTAGGGATTTTCTTACTGAGAAAACCAAGAGATTTGGTGTTGGAACTGAGTGGATCATGAATATATTAGGGTAGCTGAATTAAGTTATGAAAAATAAATTTGCATGTATAGATCAACCTACTGTTTTTTAACATAATTCACCTTTATTAGATTGCTTCATGTGATAGAATCCTTCATATTTTAATGGATCCACTAATTCCTTGGTAGTTGAACAATTGATTAAGTCCCTTGAAAATATATTTTTATTTAATTGAGAAGTAATGAAATGGAAAAGGTTATATGGGTAGTGTATTTTTTTAAGGGAGATGATGATCAATGGTGGTCACTGATAACAAACACTAAAGTGGTTGATGAAATAAAAAGTATGTAATTGAAAACTTTTAAAAGTAATATTCTTTGAGAAATACTTTCCTTGAGAACAATGAGTTAAAATGGAGAGGAGGTTACATGCATTAAATAAAAATTAAGAAGAAAATGTTTTCAAGTATGAGGATAACATTACAATATTAGCTACAAATATTATAGACTACATATGTAAATTGAAAATTAAGACTAGATATTTCTTTAACAATATTAAGTCTATTAGTTTAAGGTAACTCGTTTCTTAAAATTTTTGGTCATATGATGATATAGTATCAACTGACATCTAGATAGAGAAATAACATTCTATGTCTTACATATTCAAGGTAAACCAAGAAAACAATTGGTTTGTTTAGAACTAAGGAAAAAATGTTTCAAAGAAGATGAAAGGGAGGATGGGATTTCCAACATGTGATAATTCTTGAAAGAAGCCCCCAGGTACTTTCATAATGGGAATAGGAGGTTGTTTCAAGTATAGAGAAAGGGTTAATAAGGCTCTTTAATGTAAGGAAAGAAAATAAACCATTGTTATATATTTATTTTTCTATAAAGAGATGTGGAATTATTTAAACCAATGTCTCAAGCATCAAGGTAACCTTATACAAAAGATTCTAAGTGGAGAATTCCAAGATTATGTTATTACTATAGATGGGGTAAAAGTTCCCAAAGATGTGGTAATGGGTACATTAATCATAACCACACATTTATTTAATACTTTATTTGATTTTATATCTTTACAAACTTTTATATTTTCCAGGATTTCCCAAAAAATTAGATATTTCCTAGGAACCTTAATAAGGGAGTTGTCAATCAAGACTCCTGGTAAAAATATTATTGCAATAAGGATGTTTCAATAAATTTTCAATATGAAACATAGACATACCTTATTTGAAAAAATGATTATTATTTCTATGTTTGACTTTGATATTATCCTTTTTATGTATTCGATTTCAAATTATAATGAAAAAAATAATTTCCAAGAGAAATGGATTAATATTCACAATAGAGATGTGGAATTCTTTGTATTCATAGTGGATAATATTTTACATTAATCATGTCTAGATCCAATTCCAATAGCTCTCCTTAATGAAATTGTTTTAGAAGAAGACTTGATACAACCTATAAATGGGAAAGGTATCCCAAGAATATAGGATTTACCTATTGTGTAGGAATACACTAATGTATTTCCTAAATAATTATTATCACAAACCAGCCCAAGTCAACCCTGAACTGGTCACCCAGGCCAGCCCGTGAAAAGTCCCAAGAGGAATTCTCGATCCTCCCGGGATGGTGACAATCACCAAGGGCATCAATAGAGTTCAAAAGGGAATGATTTCACCCAAATATAAACAATCAAACAAATAGCGGAAAGAAACAAATAGCCTAAAATACATTTATATAAAAAATGAGTTGACCATTATTTGTACAAGAAACTGAAAGTAAAACTAAACCAACAACTCAAATGACTAAAACAGACAACCAAATAACTCCATGTTACCCCTCTGGTCACTCTCCAACTTAATGATAACATGTCTCCCAAGGTGATCAAACTCAAGTTGAAACTTGCACAAGGGCTAAAAATAGAAGAAGACTATAGACATGAGTATTAAAACTCAGTAGGTTAGCCTGATATTCTATTACCAATGCACATACTTTAAAATAAAAGAATCATCAATTTCAGTTTTTAAATTCAAGATATAAAAGTATGTTTTTCAAATGTTGTATCATGCTATAATAATTATCGGGCAAAAACTTGCATGTTTTATAAACAATAATGCTAGTGACAATTTTTCAAAGAGGTGAAACTTCAAAATGAAAATAGTTTTCAAGAGGTATGATTTAAAGAAGGTAAACTTTTAAATAAAACACACACACTACTTAATTTACCAATTAATCACACTGTATGCTGACGGTGAGTACAAAATAGCCAATGAGCACAAGTCACGGGAACACCCCTAGGCACGAGTTAGTTGTGAGCCCCAGGTACATCATATCCCGGTGAAGGTAACAATAAAAAATATCCATTCTCATGCACATGATCCACTAATAGGTAGAATACCCATAACCTAGCTTTCCCCCAATAACAATATCATCAAAGTTTAGTTATTGTTATCATCGTCCAACTTGCTACGTGAAACAGGCGCCAAACCCCACGGGATCACTAGCATACTAGTAAATGTCCGCCCACCTAGATACCTTGGATTCAATTTAGTGATCAATAAACTTACAGAAATTATCAAATACACTTTTCACATAAAAATTTAATTACCAAACCATAAACACACAGACGGCCCGCAAACATGCTTCACATTTCTTTCACGAATCAATAAATCACTAAAAAGTTTTGTAAAACAATTTCAAAAAGTATAATGAGGCCTTGAACATAAAATCTATTCAAAATGATATTTTAAGGCCATAAACCCATCAATAACATATCAACCCAAATTTTTTAGCCCCAAAAAAGTTAATAAACAAATTCCATGGACCCTAAAATGGCCCTAAAATATAGAACATGAAATACACATGGAAACCATTTTTACAAAAAAAAAATGTCAAACGGGCCATTAATCCTTTCTCATAACTAACATTTGACAAAGATATGAATTTCAATTTTATTAAGGAGGTGTATACACACAATTTACAGCATAAAAACACATTCATAAATCTCTTAAAACACTCAGGTTACATAATCAAAACACACCCATTTTCATAAGGATGTGAAAAGGGCCATTTTCCAGAAACTCGGGACAAAACATGTTGTAAACCAAATACAATTTGTTTTTTAAACCAATTAAAAATATAAAATTCATAAAAGGAACCAAAATTACCATTTTTAATTATTAAAATGAATTTATAAATCCAAAAAAATAATTTTTAAATCACACTTAACACATAAAATCCAACTGGGGAATTTACCGAACACATGACATGCACTTTTAAACAAAACAATTTATTTAAAGCACTCAAAAAGGAATAAAACACAAATTTTATTACATATTTTATTCAATAACTTTAAAATCTTCAAAATACCATAAACCAGGTTCTAAACCTCAAAAAACTAGTGTGAAGGATAATGGAACATTCAAACAAACACTTGGTGTGCACTTTTATGATAAAACAACACTACCTTTCACAAAAAAAAGATTGAAACCCATTTTGAACACCAATAAAATTATCCAAAGGTTTAAAAACAACAATAAACATATATATCAGGTGATAAAAATAATAAAATGATTAAACTTAAATGATAAAGGCATCTTCAAGGGATATCCTACCTCAAATCCTTAGTGTAATGGAAACGCACACCCAATATCACCATATGAGGGTTTATAAACCCTAAAACTATGAAGACCAGATACAAAAGAACAAAACCACCATAAAAATCTTGGGATAATATAAAACTATGCCGATCATGACTATAGGATAATATAAAACTGATAAATAATGAAAGGAGGAAGAAGAGAGAGGAGAAATGAGAAGGAATCTCACCTTGGAAACTAGAAAACTCTTCGTCTTCCCTTATATATGAACCCATAGAAGAAAGAGAATGGCTTGAAACTTCTTGGAGAGTATCCTAAGGTCTGGAAGAACCAGGGGAAGAATATTTGTGGAAAAAATATAACGAATTTAATGATTTATAAATGAGACAAAATACATTTGGAAAATCTGGAAAATTTGAGAACCATTGATAATATTTTCCCTAATCTGGGACAAGATGAGCTCCAGAGAGATAAAATGTATCTTGGGATGACAATATAGATATTTTACTCAAATGGGAGGTATAATAACTGACAATTATAAAAAAATTAATAATATATAAAAGAAACAAATTGTTTTTTTACTATAAATGGGCCCTCAGACAGTCCCAATACCTGAATAAATAACCCAAATTCACCATGCTTATGAATTTAAAAGGGGTCCAAAAGGATATGGTAGTTTTAATATATCATTAGAGGCCAATTGGAAAGTTTAATGAGTGAAAATTTTGATAAATGAAGGATTTATAAAAGAAGAAAATTTAGTTTTTAAATCTGGAAATGGGCTCATTGTTGGCCCAAATCATGAAGTAACCACCCTTTCTCCGAAAACTCTTAAACAAGCAATAGGGAACCCAAATTAGAGTGATTTTACAAAGATGAAACTTAAAAACTCAACATTCATATCACAAAAGACCCAATAAAAGGATCAGTATTTCCAATGAAATGGATCAAAACAAAGACATGAAAAACCAGTTGTGACAATTCTCCCCACCATTAATGTTTTCCGCCCCAAGAAAGCCACAACACATTCCTGCTGATTGATCAACACCTAAGTAGTATTTATCAATATGGACCAGACATCAAATCCAATGACAAACCATCCAACATTAATATATCTTAATCCTCTTACCTCAATATAAACACCAAATTTCAACCACTTCATGAGAATCAACTGAAAGATCGAGTCACTACCTCCACAACTAAACTAAGAACCCGGTTGTTGGGAATTCTTCTAATGAACCCAAAAATTACCCAAACCAAAGAGAAATCATGAAAATAAATGATTAAAGGAGATTAATTAATGTACTCAACACCATTAAAAAACAACTAGAACTAGATAAGTTCTTAGGAGGAAAATTCAATTAGACATTTGGCGGGTCTCTCCACCATTAGAACCCAACTAGAAACGAACAAACAAGAATTAAACATTAACTAGAATTGGGACTCACTTGCAAAAATAAACCAAAAATATTCCACAATAACCTACCAAAACAAGTTAATAGGGTTATAACATGAACATTAAAACCACCCACTCCCGAACGGAGGGTACAAGAACTGGGCCAACACTTTCGGCATGGATCAAAACCCCCACCACTCGGGGGATGGAGGGAAGGGGACCCAATCATTGGGCCGCTAAAACCACAAAATATATAGATGAACCACCCAACACCCTCTATCTATGAATATATAATACCAAGACCTCGCCCTATTTACACGGGTAGTCCACACGAGGACATTGATCAAAAACCCACATCCATGAAGGTGTGACCATAGACATTGTGTGAGGGGTGAGTCCACCATGCTCATTGTGAAAAGAGGAAATCCATAGTGATGAGGAACCACAATATAGACATAGAAACTAACTTACCATAACGGTGGAGGTAGGATCCTAGTTGATCTCTACATACCTATAGAGATTTCATGACTGCGTGAAAAGATTCACTCCAAGGACTATAGTTGGATCCCTAATGTTTGAATCATTTGTTGTGCCATAGTCAGGATCTAGGAATCAAATTATCTCATGAATTACACTAGCTCAAACAAAATTCCAATACCCAACAAATACATAGGGATACACGCCACTATTCTAACTTACATAGAATGAGGAGGCAAATGAACAAGGAACATGGTGAAACACACCAAGCATCACCAAACACAAATGTTATAACTGAGAGAATAATCATAATAGGAAGGCACTATAAATTGATCCCAAAGAGCTCTCTGTTTCAACAAACAGGGTGAGGAATTATTTGAAGAGGTGGATCTAGCTTGTGAAACATGAGAAAGAATCCATAGGTTGATTAACTAGAAATTTTCCAAACAAAGAACTATCTGGGGCCACATCACAACATCCAACACATCTTTAGAAACCCACTGAACATTAATCCAAAACCGATCCACCAACAAGATCCCATCTCAAGAAACAACTGGAGTATGACTTCCAAATCAAAAGATAGCATACTGAATAAACAACTCTTCTAAGATATAGAAAAAATTAGCAACATAAACATCAGTTTATAAACAAATGTTCAAATTTTTCAGCTCAAAACACTTTTGAAAAACAAAATAACATTGTGGATTTACACATTCACCAATGGTGTTTCGTCAAGTCTCACTCACATGAACATTTCCATTCAACACTAGGCACCCAACCACCATTCCATATAGGTCATCCTTCCATATATCAATAAAACCATGCATGTGAGCACCCATGAAAACAAAAAAGGCTAAAACAAAACAACATCATAGTAAAAATCATGTACCTTCCAAAGGAACACTAACTACCAAGTCAAAAACCATTTTCCTATTTCACAAAAAAAAATGCACTTCATCAAGAACAATTTTCCTAAAAACCTACCCATTTTCATTTTTAAAAACTTTTAAAACAAAAATGATACTCCAAACAACCCCTTACCATTTTTTAAAATTAGGCAAGGTATCTTTTCATAATATGATTTCCATTGATACCAATAACCTTTCTAGGAAAACATAACTACTCAAAACCAATTTCCAAAACCAATTCATCAGATTCAAACACTTTTCAACATCCCAAAACACCCCATTTAAAACAAAGAATCAGAATCACCTTAAAATGATTCACACTTTCAAACCATTTTATTTCAACAAACCAAATGTTTAGATTATGGATATTCCAATCCCATTAAATCATTTCCACTTCCTCTTAAATTTTTTTTTTCAAAAAAACAACCTTTCGAAACCATTCTTATATTTAATTTTTGAAAACCCCTATTTCAAATTTTCACAATCCAATCCTCCCTTTAAAACCCATTTCCAAAATTCTCTCAGAAATAATTTCAAAACAAAAATTCAGAATTCAAGAAAGGTCCAAGAGACCAAAAAAAAGGGAACTAGTGTTAGTGGGTGACTTGACCATATGGTTGGAGTCCATATTTCAAACACAACACCAACACAAAGAGACTTTTTAGTATCATGCCTCAGCTCCACATGGCTTTCCAGGACCTATGATCTCATAGAGGCCATTAGTCAAACTCCCCTTTTCATATCCCAACACCAAACAATTAACAAGAACAAAGGACACTAATTAAACCAGAATTCTCGTGGAAACCTGAGTATCAGAATGAGAAAGAGTTTGCAATGTTCTTCCCGTACTTACACCTCAAGTCCCTAAAATCCTACTCTATCTTCCTTGACATCCCCAAAATAATATGGTCACTCTAAAAATAAATGTTTTCTAAGAGCATACCTCCTTTGATACAATTTTTTCATGAACCATCCCAAGTTGACCCTGAACCGATCACCCAGGCCAGCCAACGACAAGTCACAAGGGGCGTTCATGATCCTCCTACGATAGCGAAATGCACCGAGGGAATCAATAAAGTACACAAGGTAATGGTTTCTCCCAAATATAAACAATCAAATAAACAGTGGAAAGAAATGGATAGCCTAAAATACATTTACATAAAAATTAAACTGGACATTATTTGTACAAGAAACCAAAAGTATAACTAAACCAACAACTCAATCAACCAAACCTGAAAACCAACTAACTCCATGTGACCCCGTTGGTCACTCTCCAACACAATGATCACACGTCACCCAAGGTGATCGAACTCAAGTTGAAACCTGCACAAGGGATAAAAACAAATGAAGACTATTGTTATGAGTATTAAAACTTAGTAGGTTATCATGATATTTTGTTCCCAATGCACATCCTTTAAAATAAAATAAACATAAATTTCATGTTTTAAATAAAAGATATAAAAGTATGTTTTTTAAATGAGGTTCCAAGCTATAATAATTATTAGACAAAAAGTTTCATGTTTTATAAACAAGAATTCTAGTAATAATTTTTCAAAGAGTTGCAACTTCAAAATGAAAATAGTTTTCAAGATGGATGCTTTAAAGAAGGTAAAATTTTAAATAAAACGCACACTCTGCTGAATTTTACAACTAATCACACAGTATGCTAATGGTGAGTACAAAATAGCCAATGATCACTATAATGACCCATACTTTACATACATTGTTAGTACTTTAAAATTGAAGTACACTTATTAAAACATATAACAAAACCATGAAAGGATCGTATAGGTATAGTGTCTTTAGAAACTGGGAAACATAAACAACTGGTTCATAAAGCATCTACACTGTCTCCCATTTATTTCATCATATCTATAGTCCATTTTTGGCATATATTACATAATACCCTTATTCCTGACCTGGGGAAAGAAAACATACAAAAGGGTGATCTCAAATGCTCAGTAAGGGTAAACAAAATAAATATCAATCACATCAAATTCATAAGAACATAACATTTGGAAAATCTTACCCTGCAAAAGAGATCATAATTTCATAACATGGGATAAATCATGGTAGTTAAATGTAATCACAATAATCATAACATAAAACATGGAACTTTGTGTCATACAAACATAATCATAGAGAATCAATTCTTATTAATCAATACTCATTGCCAAGACTATCTTAGTGGACAAAGTACATTTCTGAACCGAGTTCATTCCTCGTTTCAGTCCTGTTTCAATGAACCGGTTTAACCTGTCGTTCCAGCCATGTCTATCTCATGAGATATAAAATCTTTACCCAATTCATTGGAAGGAGATATAGTTCCCACCCATCTCATAATGATACCATTCTTATGTGTGCCACAAAATCATAAACCATACATCATAGCATAACCCATGTAATAAAAATGGGATTCTTAAACATCGTGACATCATAAAACAATTCATATAAGATAAAGGAATTCATAAAAATAATTCCATCACAACATAATCAAATCAATGTAATAAACGGTATGGAAACAGAACCCTTTATTATCTTAGATGGAAAATAATTTTGATAAAACACTTGATCTCCATTCTTGAGGAAAATATCCTTTCTACTTTAAAAACACTTTTCCTTTCTTAACATGTCATACAATTCTAAACTAAAATAAGTTGATTAAAAATAAACTTTAAAACTTGTAAATGAATATTCTTGGAAACAAGGTTTTAAAAATACATTCATGCCGTATAAGTTAAAAAAACATTCTTCTCGTACTTTTGTCGGAAAAGACAAAAAGTACCTCGTACGAAAAACGACAACAGATTCCTTTCATAACTTATACTAAAAACTCACCTAGGGGTAAAATTTGATTTAAAAAATTGTAGGTGGATGGAAATAATATTACATATTGAGGAAACATGGATGTGGATGATAAAATACACCCTAGTAAATATCAAAGTATAAACAATCTCAGATAAAAATGAGATTGTGATATTTTCCCTTACCTTAGGTCTGATTGGCTTCGTAAGTGTCTGAACCTCCTGTATAATGATTTAAATAATGTCATTGACTTATTCCAGAATCATAATCATTGTTATGATATCATATATGGCATTTTATTAGCTTCTTATTTCATTGCTACTTGTTATTCGGGTGTTTATTACTTTTTGTTCTTATGTGTGTTTTGTCAAATAAATTCTTATTCTTCTCTTTAGGTTATAGATCCCTCATTTCCAGAATGGTATTATTGTAATATATATAGTATTTATTCATTAAATTCATTTATATAATCATTATGCAATGAAGATCATGTAGAATGAATCGCATCACATCGTGGAGACAGTATTCCGTGCGTACGCATGAGTGATGATATCGTTCCCATGATCGTGGAATTGTATTGGAGTGTATGTATACTATTTCAGAATCAATAACAATTTAAAATAATCATATATAGTTATTTATTTTCACCATTATAACCATCCAAGTAAGGCGGTGATGGAAAATAGATTACAGCACGGTGTGGAGAGGGTATTCCATACGTACACACGCGTAGTGATTTCATTTTTCGTAGGGTGGATAGATGGTGAAATAGGGTTGTTTCATACTTATAATAACATATCAGTATATGAGTGATACTAATGTTATTACTTCATAATGAAACAACTAATGAAGAAGAAGTATAAGAATAAATAAAGTTGAAAGAATCGGTAACGGATATTACCTCTTCTTTGAAGCGCCTCTTTGAGACCTCCTTTTAGGGAACTAAAATTGGTCTTTGAAGAAGACCAGGACCTCTAAGATGTTTCTAGGGAAGTGGGGAAGTGAAATGGGCAAGGTTTGACCGAGCTTTAATGCTCAAATTGGTGTGAGGATGAGAGGGAGGTGGTGCCATTTTATAAGGGAGGAGAGGTGCACCTTTGGAAATATAAGAAATATTAGTTTATATTAAATACCAACCCCACTTAAAAACTTTTAAAATGACTAATATACTAATATTATATGATATAAGGTTGTAAGATCATCAACCAATAAAATTTAGACATGTTAGGAATTTATTTTAAACATTATCATCTTGATTTATCCTTATTTATCAATTTAATTTTATTTGTGGTAATAATATTCTAAATTTTAAATTATTATAAATAATTACATATGTGTTGTGAATTTTCCATAATTTGACACTTTATGACATTTTAGACCATATAAATTTTAATTTATAATTTTTAAATATTTTTGTGATTTTTAAACAATTTTATAATTTGTTATTTTTATAAAATAACAATAGTGTCAATTTTGACACTATTAATTTATTTGAATTTAAATAAAATATATATAGAAGATATGTTCGAACTAAAAGCTTTAATATATTCATAAAATGTCATATTTTTCTAGAAAATTAGTGGATTAGATTAAATAGTTCATATAATATTTATTTTAATATTTTTAAAACCATTTATTTGATATTTTAATTAATAAAATAATTTCAACATCACTATTGTGTCATAATTAATGATAATTATTTAATCCCTAAAAATTATAAATAATTTCCTATGATGTAGATAATTGTATTAGATTTCTGGAGACTATTCAGGTTTGAAGTTTCATTAAGTTTATCACTAAATTAAAATTATTATACTTAAAAGATTTAAGAAAGTGACATGTTGTCACATTCTTTAGTTTTAATAATAATTAAATTATTTTCATGGAAAAAAGTCCATTAAATGAATATAATCCGACCCTTAGGTGATATGGGTCGACTTTGAGTCATCCAATATGATTTTTGAAGGTGTTAGGGTAATTTTATAATCTTATATTTATCCCTAATTAACTGATTTACCTTTAACTATGGTAAATAAAATTTACTGTAGTTACTATTCATAATGCCCAAAAATAAAAATTAGCCAATTAAAATAATTTCGACCAACTGATTCCAAAAATGGAATCCATTTTTCAAAATTCAAAACATATAAGTTGCAGTAATTAATTTAAAATAAATCTCGTTGTTAAGAAAATGGGTTTTAGAAGTTAAAACATTGCCAAAGATTGAAATGTTTTTACCTATGAATTAAATGTGAAATTAATGCTAATGACATAAATTATATTAAATGGTAAAAATATATTCTATTTATACTTTAAAACGATTCAATATTATAATTTAACCATAAAAATTATCTCAATGAAAAAAGTTGTTTTTAATTAAAAATTAGCGTATTTTTACTATTCATCAAAATATGAAAGTTATCAGAAAAATATCAAAAATTTATCAAAAGTAAATATTTTTACCCTGATTCAAAAAAAGAATTTTATTTTGTCAAATTGAACTTATAATCATGTCAAAAACTATATTTAATGTGGGTGCGCCATCAAAAGGCGGCAAAGCTTCATTTTTTGAAAAATACTTATTTTACCCGAAAATTTTATTTTGTTCTCTTACCATATTCTAGAAAATGTGTAAGATGAATAATAAAATTCAAAATGTAGTTAATAATATTCATAACGGCTAGTCCATAATAATATATCGTTGTTTAGTGAAACCTGATATTGCGTATGATGCAAGCTATCGAGGAAGGTCGCGATTGCGTGTAATGCAAGCCAAGTCCGTATTGTTTGTTGTGAAAGATTCCTTTGGTGTCGCGTATAACATAAGACAAAAAAAATATTTCTCATATAATCTCAGGGTGTTACATTCTACCCCCCTTAAAATGAATTTTTCCCTCAAAATTCGTCACTTCATTACAAACAGATGAGGATACCTCTCCCTCATCATATCCTCAAGTTCCCATGTAGCTTATTCTAATTGGTGGTTCCTCCAAAAAACTTTCACCAAGTGAGTGGTCCTGTTCCGTAGGAATTTTTCACTATGATCGAGAATCTCTATCGGTTGTTCTTCATAAGAAAGATCTTGTTTCAGCGTTACAACTTCTGAGCTGAGTACATGTGAAGGGTCAGGTATGTACTTTCTCAGGAGAGATACATGGAACGCATCGTGAACTTGAGAGAGATTCGGTGGAAGCTCCAATCAGTAAGCTACCTTCCCAACATGATCCATAATTTCAAAAGGACCGATATATCTAGGGCTCAACTTTCCCTTCTTTCCAAATCTCATGACCCTCTTCCAGGGAGATATTCGTAAGAACACTTTATCACCCACTTCAAACTCTAGGTCTTTTCTTCGGTTCTCGGCATAACATTTTTGTCGACTCTGAGCTGCTCTTATTTCCATAGATAGCTTCATAAGGAGCCATATGAATACTGGAGTGAAAGCTATTATTATAAGAAAATTCCACCAAAGGTAGGTGTTGATCCCAACCACCTTTGAAATATATAGAGCAAGCTCTCAACATATCTTCTATAGTTTGAATTTTCCTCTCAAACAGACCGTCTTTCTGAGGATGATAAGCAGTGCTGAAACTCAACTCTGTATCCAGAGTATGCTAAAGTCTTCGCCAGAACTTCGAGGTAAATCTCAGATCCCGATCAGATATAATGGAAAGTGGTACTCCATGAAATCTTACCACTTCCTTTACGTATATCCTGGCAAGCTGATCTTGAGAGAAATCCTCTCTAATAGCAATGAAGTGTGCAGACTTTGTAAGGCGATCAACTATGACCGAGATAACATTATTGCCTTTGGATGTTTTAGGAAGTCTAGTGACAAAGTCCATAGTGATGTTTTCCCATTTCCATTCTGGTATGGGTAATGGTTGTAACATCCCCTTAGACTTCTGTCTCTCAGCTTTAACTTGCTAACAAACTAAGCATCGAGAGACATATTCAGCAACATCTCTTTTCATTCCATCCCACTAGAAGTTCTCTTTCAGATCCCTATACATCTTCGTGCTTTCAGGATGAATAGAGAATGAAGAACTATGAGCTTCATCCAGCAGCTCCTTCTTTAATTCTGGGATGGGAGGAACACAAACCCGATTCCTGAACTTTATTATCCCATCACAATCAAGGTTGAATTCAGGAATATTTCTCACCTTATTTTGTAACTCTACATCTTGTTTCTGTGCCTCTTTAATCTTCACATTTATATATGGTTGAACATTCATTTGAGAAAGATACGATTTTCCCCTTCCATTATAATTCCAAGATCCATCCTTTGTAAATCCATAAATATTGGATTTTTGTGATCCTCATCATGGATAAACTGGCATGGTATTGTCGACTTAATGCATCTGCCACCTTGTTTGCTTTCCCAGGGTGGTAATGAATTGAGCAGTCGTAATCCTTAATCAGCTCTAACCATCTTCTTTGGCGCATATTCAGCTCCTTTTGTGTGAAAATATACTTTAAACTTTTATGATCAGTATAAATGTCACACCTTTCTCCATAAAGATAATTCCTCCAAATCTTTAATGCAAAGATTACCGCAGCTAAATCCAAATCATGATTTGGGTAATTTTGCTCATGGATTTTCAACTGTCATGAGGAATAAGCTGTCACCATATCATTTTTCATAAGAACACACCCCAATCCCTTCTTGGATGCATCACTGTTGATCACAAACCTTTCTCCACTGCAAGCTAGTGTGAGCACAGTTGCACTGGATAACCTTCTTTTTAGATCTTTGAAATTTTCTTCACATTCCTCCGTCCAAACAAACTTAACTCCTTTTTGAGTCAACTTGGTGAGTGGGTTAGATAACCTTGAAAAATCTTTCACAAAACATCGGTAATATCCATCCAAACCAAGAAAACTTCAGATCTCAGTTACCGTTGTTGGTCTCGACCATCTTTCGATAACCTCTATTTTTGCAGGATCCACAGATATCCCCTCTTTTGATATTATGTGACCCAAAAATGCAACTTTTTGAAGCCAAAATTCACACTTGGTAAATTTGGCATAAATTTCTCCTTTCTTAGGGTCTTTAATACAATTAACAAGTGATCTTCATGTTCTTCATTGATCTTTTAATATACAATAATATTGTCTATAAAGACTACCACAAACTGATCAAGATAGTCTCTAAAGACTCTATTAATCAGATCCATGAAGATAGAAGGGGCATTAGTAAGACCAAATGGCATCACTATAAATTCATAGTGTCCATACCTTGTACGGAAAGCCGTATTTGGTATATCCTACCTTTTGACCCTTAATTGATGATACCCTGAATGAAGATCAATCTTGGAAAAGTATTTAGCTCCGCGTAGTTGGTAAAATAAGTCATCAATGCACGGGAGAGGATATTTGTTCTTGATAGTGATCTTGTTAAGTTCTCGATAATCAATGTAGAGTCTCATTGATCCATCTTTCTTCTTAACAAACAGAACAGGTTCTCCCCAAGGTGACGCACTAGGGTGTATGAATCCTTTATCAAGATTCTCTTGGAGTTTCTTCTTCAATTCCTGCAACTCAATTGGGGCCATTCTATAAGGTGTCTTTGAAATAGGAAAAGCACCCGGTACGAGTTCTATTGAAAACTCAACTTCATGATTTGGTGGAAGACCCGACAATTCCTCTGTAAAGACATCATCAAACTCCCGTACAATTGGAATATTCTTAATCGTGAGTTTCTCACCAACCATTTGAGATAAATAACCTTCATTTAGTGGAATCAAGACCCATAAGATGGAATAAATTTCCACTGGAAGGTTATATTCATCCTTGCATCGATAGACGATCATAGATTGATCTGGAATATGAAATGTGACTTCCCTTATTTGGAAATTTATGTGAGCTCCATATAAAGAAAGCCAATCCATGCCAAGAATCACATCAAATTCTACTATAATAATGATCACAAGATTTTCAGGAAGCACTTTCCCACAAACTTCAATCGGAGAAGAATTGTAAACTTTTGATGTGACTGTTGTGCCATTAGGATTTGTCACAGCCAAATCAACATCTAATTGTTGAGGTAATACGGTGATACCCTTAGAAAATTCTTTAGAAATAAAAGAGTGGGTGGATCCAGAATCAAATAAAACATTTTCTTATTTAGAGTGGATGGTAAGTGTACCTCTCACCACTTCGTTGTCATGCTCCACTTCGCCGATAGTAATTTCATGTGACTTTCCTTTGTCTTTGGCCTTAAGAGTTTGTTAAAGTCGATCATCATCATCAACCCTTGGATTTGGGTATTGATTGGCATAATGCCCCATCTCCTTGCACTTGAAACATTGAAGTGTAGTAGGTTCATTCTGTTTATCCCTTCCTTTGTTTGCATCATTAGACATCTTCTTCCCATTATTTCGACATTCAATTGCCAGATGACCTTATTTTCCACACTTATAACATTTTCTTGTCCCCTTAAGACAATTTCCTCCATGTTTCTTTCCACACCTTTAGAATAAGGGAAAACTCATCTTCTTTTCAGTGTGGTCTTTAGATTTTCCTTTGAATTACATTTTCCTCTTCTTATCAAACCCATGTGACTGATGGGTTACACCAATCTCCATCTCAACCTTGAGATCACATCGAACAATTTCCTCATAGTTATTGAAGTCCCTTATGGCTAAAGCCCTTCCAAGACTTGGTTTTAAGCCACTAAAGAATCGATCGATCTTACTCTCAGGTTGGATAATAATAACAGATGCGTACCTTTCAAGTCTTGTAAACTTTGCTTCATAGGTACAAACAGATTCATCATCCTTTTGCTTCAGTTCAAGAAACTCTTTCTTCATCTTTGTTCAGAGAATACGAGGGAAGTACATATTAAAAAATAAGTTCTTGAACTCGTCCCATTCCATGGACTCAATTTCATCTCTTGGCCTCGTATTCTTGATAATATTCCACCATTGATCAGCATCACCTTCCAAACGATACACTTCTAAGATGACTTTATCATGTTCAGAACATTGAAGAACTGAAAATATCTTTTCAGTAGTACTGATCCATTGTTCAGCAACTAATGGATCAGTAGACCTGCTGAATGAAGGCGGACGCTGCCTCATGAAGGATTCAATAGAATGTTTCTCCTTCCTTTGCTCGTTTGGAAGTCCTGCATGATTCATAGCTTGAGAAAGTTGTGTGAGCATGGCTACAAGATTTTTCATTCCAGCTCCCATAACGTTTGGTTGCTCAGGGGGGCAATCATTGCATTGCCCGTCGCATTCTATATTAACATGGTTCCTTCAGGTTCCAGTCGTTGACTAAAACCAAGAAGAATAGTGTGAGCAACACTAATTATAATAGGAAAACCACATAATGAAGAATAAAATTTCACACTTAAGGTCTTATCCTAGGTTATTCATGGTCATTTCTAAAACACTAAGATTGTGTTCTATGCTTAGACTTATCCTTAGGAATCTTATTAAGGATTTCACATACTAGTTTCCAAAGGTTGACTATACCATTCCTCTGATACCAACTATAATGACCCATACTTTACATACATTGTTAGTAATTCAAAATTGAAGTACACTTATTGCAACATATAACAAAACCATGAAAGGACCGTATGGGTATAGTGTTTTTAGAAACTGGGAAACATAAACAACTGGTTCATAAAGCATCTACACTATCTCCCATTTATTTCATCATATCTATATTCCCTTTTTGGCATATCTTAATTAATACCCTTCTTCCTGACCTGGGGTGAGAAAACATACAAAAGGGTGATCTCAAATGCTCAGTAAGGGTAAACAAAAGAAATATCAATCATATCAAATTCATAAGAACATAACATTTTTGAAATCTTACCCTGCAAAAGGGATCATAATTTCATAACATGGGATACATCATGGTAGTGAAATGTAATCAAAATAATCATAACTTAAAACATGGAAATTTTTTGCATACACACATAATAATAGAGAATCATTTCTTATTAGTCAAGACTCATTTCCAAGAATATCTTAGTGGACAAAGTCCATTTCTGAACTGAGTTCATTCCTCGTTTCAGTCCTGCTTCACTGAACCGGTTTAACCTGCCGTTACAGCCATGTCTATCTCATGAGATACAAAATCTTTACCCAATACATTGTAGGGAGATATAGGTCCCAACCAACTCATAATGATACCATTCTTATGTGTTCCACAAAATCATAAACCATACATCATAGCATAACCCATGTAATAAAAATTGGATTCTTAAACATCATGACATCATAAAACAATTCATATAAGATAATGGAATTCATAAATATAATTCCATCACAACATAATAAAATCAATGTAATAATAGGGATAGAAACAAAACCCTTTATTATCTTAGATGGAAAATGTTTTTGATAAAACACTTGAACTCCATTCTTGAGGAAAATATCCTTTCTACTTCAAAAACACTTTTCCTTTCTTAACATATCATACAATTATAAACTAAAATATGTTGATTAAAAATAAAGTTTAAAAATTGTAAAGGAATCTTCTTGGAAATAATGTTTTAAAAATCCATTCATGCTATATAAGTTAAAAAAACATTCTTCTCGTACTTTTGTCGGAAAATTCAAAAAGTACTTTGTACGAAAAATGACAAAAGATTCCTTTCATAACTTATACTAAAAACTCACCTAAGGGTAAAATTGGATTTAAACAATTGTAGGTGGATGGAAATAATATTACCTATTGAGGAAACATGGATGTGGATGATAAAATACACCCCAGTAAATATCAAAGTATAAACAATCTCGGATAAAAATGAGATTGTGATATTTTCCCTTACCTTAGGTCTGATTGGATTCGTAAGTGTATGAACCTCCTTTATAATGATTTAAATAATGTCATTTAATTATTCCATAATAATACTCATTGTTATGATATCATATATGGTATTTTTTTAGCTTCTTATTTCATTGCTACTTGTAATTCGGGTGTTTATTACTTTTTGTTCTTATGCATGTTTTGTCGAATAAATTCTTATTCTTATCTTTAGGTTATATATACCTCATTTCTAGAATGGTATTAGTGTACTATATATCATATTTCTTCATTCAATTCATTTATATAATCATTATTCAATGAAGATCATATAGAACGAATCGCATCACATTATGGAGACGGTATTCCGTACGTACGCACGAGCGATGATATCGTTCCCATGATCGTGGAATTGTATTGGAGTGTATGTATACTATTTCAGAATCAATAACACTTTAAAATAATAATATATAGTTATTTATTTTCACCATTATACCCATCTAAGTAAGGTGGTTATGGAAAATAGATTACACCACGGCGTGGAGACGGTATTCTGTACGTACGCACGCGCTGTGATTTCGTTTTCCGTAGGATGGATAGATGGTGAAATAGGGTTGTTTCATACTTATAATAAAATATCATTATATTAGTGATACTAATGTTATTACTTCATAATGAAACAACTAAATAAGAATAAGTAGAAGAAGAAATAAAGTTGAAAGAATCGGTAACGGACATTACCTCTTCTTTGAAGCGCCTCTTTGAGACCTCCTTTTGGGGAACTAAAATTGGTCTTTGAAGAATACCAGGACCTCTAGGATGTTTCTAGGTGAGTGGGGAAGTGAAATGGGCAGGGTTTTTTCGAGCTTGAAGGCTCAAATTGGTGTGAGGAGGAGAGGGAGGAGGTGCCCTTTTATAAGGGAGGAGAGGGGCACCTTTGGAAATATAAGAAATATTAGTTTATATTAAATACCAACCCCACATAAAAACTTCCAAAATGACTCATATCTGAAGATTAGATGAGATAGGGTTTTAATACCATCAACCAATAAAATTTAGACATGTTAGAAATTTATTTTAAACATTATCAACATGATTTATCCTTATTTATCAATTTAATTTTATTTGTGGTAATAATATTCTAAATTTTAAATTATTATAAATAATTACATATGTGTTGTGAATTTTCCATAATTTGACACTTTATGACATTTTAGACCATATAAATTTTAATTCATAATTTTTAAATATTTTTGTGATTTTTAAACAATTTTATAATATGTTATTTTTATAAAATAACAATAGTGTCAATTTTGACACTATTCATTTATTTGAATTTAAATAAAATATATACAGAGGATATGTTCGAAATAAAAGCTTCAATATATTAATAAAATGTCATATGTATCTATAAAATTAGTGGAGAAGATTAAATAGTTCATATAATATTTATTTTAATATTTTTAAAACCATTTATTTGATATTTTAATTATTAAAATAATTTCAACACCACTATTGTGTCATAATTAATGATAATTATATAATCCCTAAAAATTATAAATAAATTCCTATGATGTAGATAATTGTATTATCTTTCTATATACTATTCATGTTTGATGTTTCATTAAGTTGGTCACTAAATTAAAATTATTATACTTATAATATTTAAGAAAGTGACATGTTGTCACATTCTTTGGTTTTAATAATAATTAAATTATTTTCATGGACAGAAGTCCATTAAATGAATCTAATCAGACCCTTAGGTGATATGGGTCTACCTTTAGTAATCCAATAGGATTTTGTAATGTTTTAGGATAATTTTATAATCTTATATTTACCCTTAGTTACCCGATTTACCTTTAACTATCGTAAATAAAATTTACCGTAGTTACTATTCATAATGCCCAAATATAAAAAGTATCCTATTAACATAATTTGGACCCGATGATTCCAAATATGGAATCCATTTTTCAAAATTAAAAACATATAAGTTGCAGTAATTAATTTAAAATAAATACCGTTGTTAAGAAAACGGGTTTTAGAAGTTAAAACATTGCCAAAGATTGAAATGTTTTTACCTATGAATTCGATGTGAAATTAATGCTAATGACATAAATTATATTAAATGGAAAAAATATATTCTATTTATACATTAAAACCATTCAATATTATAATTTAACCATATAAATTATCTCACTGAAAAAAGTTTTTTTTAATTAAAAATTAGCGTATTTTTACTATTCATCAAAATATGAAAGTTATCAGAAAAATATCAAAAATTTATCCAAAGTAAATTTTTATACCCTGATTCAAAAGAAGAATTTTAATTTGTCAAATTGAACGTATAATCATGTCAGAAACTGGATTTAATGTGGGTGCACCATCAAAAGGCGGCAAAGCTGCATTTTTTGAAAAATACTAATTTTACCCGAAAAAAATTATTTTGTTCTCTTACCATATTCTAGAAAACGTGTAAGATGAATAATAAAATTCAAAATGTAGTTAATAATATTCATAAAGTCTAGTCCATAATAATATATCGTTGTTTAGTGAAACCCGTTATTGTGTATGACGCAAGCTATCGAGGAAGGTCGTGATTGCGTGTAATGCAAGCCAAGTCCGTATTGTTTGCGGTGAAAGATTCCTTTGGTGTCATGTATAACATTAGACATAAAAAAAATATTTCTCATATAATCTCAGGGTGTTACAATTACAATCCACAAGAACACCCCTAGGCACTAGTTATTTGTGAGCCACAGGTACCTCGTATCTTAGTGAAGGTAACCATAATAAATATCCATTCTCATGCACATGAGCCACTAGTAGGGATAATACCCATAACCTAGTGGTCCCAAAACAACATCATGATCATAGTTTAGTCATTGTTTTCATTGTCAATATTTCTACGTGAAATAGGGGTCAAATCCCACCGGATCACTAGTATACTAGTACACGTCTGCCCACCAAGATACCCAGGATTCCCTTTAGTGCTTAATCAAGTTACACATATTATAAAATACACTTTACAAATAAGGATTACATTACCAAACTATAAACACACAAACATCCCACAAACATTATTCACATTTCTTTCACAAATAAATAAACCACTAAAAAAGTGTCGTAAAACAATTTCATGGAGTATAATGAGGCCTTTCACATAAAATCCATTAAAATGATCTTTTAAGGACAAAAACCAGTAAATAAAAAATCAACCCAGATTTGGAAGCCCCCAAAAAATTAATAAATAAATTTCATGTACCATAAAATGGACCCAAAAGAAAGAACATGAAATACACATGGAAACCATTTTTACTAAAAAAATCAAAATGGGCCTTTAAGCCTTTCTCAAAACAAACTTTTGACAAAGGTATGGATTTAAATTTTGTTAAAGATTTGTATAAAAACCATTTACAGCAGAAAAACACATTCATAAATCCTTTAAAACAATCAGGTTACATATTCAAAACTCAACAATTTTCATAAGGATGTGAAACGGGCCATTTTCTAGCAACTCGGGCCAAAACATATTGTAAACCAAAACCCATTTGTTTTTAAAAACAAATAAAAATTGGAAATCCATATAAGGACCCCAAAATAACATTTTTCTTTATTCCAATTCATTTATAAATCCAAATAAATAATTTTTAAATCACACTTAACAAATAAAACCCAACCAGGTAATTTACCGAACACATGACATGCACTTTTAAACAATACAATAAATTAAAGCACTTGATTAAAAATAAAACACCAATTTAGTGCCATATTTTATTAAAAAAACTTTAACATGTTCAAAATACCACAAACCAGGTTCTAAATCTCACAAAATATGTGAAAAAGATAATGAAAAATTTAAATAAACACTTGGTGTGCACTTTTATGAAAAAAACAACACTACCTTTCACAAAACAAAGCTTAAAAATCATTTTTCAAACCAAGAAAATTATACAAAGGCTGAAAAAAATAATAAACATATATATAAGGTGATAAAAATAATAAAATGTTGAAACTTAAATGATAAAGTCGTCTGCAAGGTATATCCTACCTCAAATCCTTGGCGTAATGGAAACGCACACCCAATATCACCATCCAAGGGTTTATAAACCATAAACCTATGAAGACCAACCCAAAACAAACAAAAACTCCATAAATAATCATGGTATAATATAACTGAAGGTTAGGAATGACTATATGAGAATATAAAACCAATAAATAATGAAAGTAGGAAGAATAGGGAGGAAAATGAGAAGGAATCTCACCTTGGAAACCAGAAAACTCTTCATCTTCCCTTAGATCTACACCCATAGATCATAGTAAATGGATTAAAACTACTTTGAGAGGATCCTAAGGTCAGGAAGAACAAGGTAAAAATGGTTTGTGGAAAAAAAACATAATGAATTGAATGATTTATTAATGAGACAAGATACCTTTGGAAAATCTGGACTATTTGAGAACCATTGAGAATATTGGCCCTAATCCATGACAAAATTATATACAAATAGATACAATGGAACATGGGGGTTCACCTAGGGTTCTTGGTATTGATTGTGATTTTTAATCACAAAAAATTATAAAAAATGAATAAGATAAAAAAGAAACAAATTTGGAAAACTAGAAATGGGCCATCGGGCTGTCCTAATACCTGAATAAATAACCAAAGTTCACCATGCATAAGAATTTATAAGGGGTACAAAAGGATATGGTAGTTTTAATATGTCAGTGGAGTCCAAGTGGGAAGTGGAATGATTGAAAAATGTTAAAAAAATTAAGGATTTATAAAAGAAACAAATTTGGTTTTTAAATATAGAAATGGGCTCATGGTTGGCTCAACTCATGAAGTAACCACGCTTTCTCCAAAAACTCCTAAAAAGGAAATAAAAACCCAAATTTGGGTGATTTAACATATATGAAACTTCAAAAATCAACATTAAACTCACCCAAGACCCAAGAAAGGTATTGGTATTTCCAATGAAGTGGATCAAAACAAATACATGACAAAATAGGTGTAACAATTACATAGACTTATACCTGAGCATGAAGTTGAGTTTCCTATTGATCTCATCCCTGATGAAAAACCTATATATAGGACTCCCTACAATATGTCCATAATAGAATTAGTGGAAATAAATAAAAAACAATAGTATTTGTTTGATAATGGATTTATATGCCATAGCGTTTCACTATGGGTTGCCTCTATTCTTTTTAATAAGAAGAAATATGGTTCTATGAGGTTGTACATCAATTATAGAGAGATAAAAGTCATTACTAAACATAAAAGGTATCCTCTACCCAACATTGATGAATTATTCAATAAACTGCAAGGAGATAAATATTTTCTAGGATTAGTATTCATTTTGTATATTATAATCTAGGAGTGAAGTAGGAGTATATTCTAAAAATAGAATTTTTAATGAGATATGGACATTAAAAATTAATAGTAATGCCCATCTTGTTGACTAATATACCCTCTATTTTTATGGATCTGATAACCATATCATTGAAGTATTCTCTCAATAATTTCAGTTTGATATTTTTGATGATATCTTGATATAATATAAAATCTATTATGAGTATAATATTCATTTTAAAATCATTATTAAGACTCTTAGAGAAAAAGAGTTTTATAAAAAAAATCAGGAAATGTAAATTTTGGATTCATGAAGATTATTTTCTTATCTATAATTTTTTTAAGGATGGAATATTGGTTGATCCTTAAAAGAAAAAGGTAGTGATGGAATGGTCAATGATAATGAATATAACTAAGGTATGTATTTTACTTATATTAAAAAGTTATTATCAATGATTTTTTTTAAAATCTTGCTAACAGAACTCATAAACCAAATTAACACATAAAGGGGTTAAGTTCATATGTTTAGAAGAATGTATAGAACGTTTAAAATAATTAACGAGGATACTATTAAATTAACTATTATTAACTTTACCATTAGGAAGGGATGGATTTGTGATATATAGTGATATATCAAAGAAGGGACATGGATGAGTCCTTATACAAAATTATAGGGTTGTTTCCTATGCATCAAGGTTGTTAAATATTAATGAACAGAATTATCTAACATAATATATAGAGTTATAAGTTTTAATTTTTTCATTAAAGATATATAGTCATTACCCTTATGGTGAAATATGTGAGATATATACAGATCACAAAAGTTTGAAATAAATTTTCTCGTAGGAATATCTTAATATAAGGAAATGGTGATGGCTAAAATTACTCAAGGATTATGATTTCTTAATACACTACCACCTTTTGAAGGAAAATAAGGTGACTGGTGTGATTATTAGGGAAGACGATAGAGTTTTTACTAAAATAAAGATTTGAAAATGATCCTATATTAATATAATTTTAAAATTTGAATATGGGAATTATTAAGGAAGTGGAAACGTCACATATATTCCAAATGATTTTCAAACCATCCTTATTAGAGAAAATAAAAATTTCCTACATTTATGAGAATAATTTTTAAAACAAAATCAAAGTCTTGAATGATAGGAAGTTGTTAGACTTCATATATGTATATGGAATATTGAAATTTGGAAAGATTTTATGTGTTACATCTATGCCTCAGATAAAAAAATAAATGTTATATGAAGATCACATCTCAAATTTCTCTATACACCCTGGTAGAAAAAAATTGTATTAGGATTTAAAGGAACATTTTTTGTGGGATGATATGAAATTGGAAATTGCGGAATGTGCATGAATATTATTAGTTTTTCAATAGGTAAAGTCTAAGAGATAACATCCTAATGGAGTCATGAAACCTATACTTATTTTTATGTATAAATGGGATAATATAACTATAGGCTTTTCCACAATATTACCAAAGACTCTAAGAAATAATGATACTATATGGTATATTTTTTATCACCTTACCAAGTCCACACATTTCTTATCTATAATGGAAGATCTACCTCTTGATAACCATATGAGACTCTATATTAATGAAGTTTTGGGGCTTAATGGTACATCCCATTCAATTTTATCTGATCATGACACATAGTTTAAATAAAAATCCTATAAAATCATTCAAAAGACTCTTCAAACAGAGCTACATTTTAGCACTATTTATCATGCTCAGACAGATGCACAGTCTACAAGGACTATTCATACATTAGAACACATTTTGAGGCTATTATCACGTGAATTACAAGGTATGTGGGATAAGTATTTACCTTTGGTAGAATTATAGTATAACAATATCTTCCATTTGATGTTTTAAATGGAACCATATAAATCATTGTATGGTAAAAGATGTTGCACACTAACTTTTTGGGATGAATTTGGTGAAAGGATTATTTTAAGACTATAACTTGTTAAGGATACAATAATTAAAGTGGGAACTATTCAAATTCATATAAAGGCATCTCAAATAATGAAAAATATCTATGTGGATAATGAAAGGAAATATTTAGAATTTCAAGAGGAAGATTAAGTTTTCTTGAATTTTTCTTCACAGAAGGATTTTATAGCGTTCAAAAAAAGGGAAACTAATTCCAAGTACATCATGCCTTTTGAAATTATAGAAATAATTAGAGTTTTGGTTTACCGTTTTAAAATGACACCTATCCTCTCAAAATATAATGATGTATTCCATATATATTTATTGATGAAATAAATTCTAGACCAAATTCATGTACTCAGATTCAATTTAATAGAATTTGAACTTGATTTATCTTTCTGTGAATATCCTATCCAAATTCTTGATATAGGAAGTGTTGCATAATAGAATGAATCGATTAGTGAAGTTACACTAGAGAAATCATAAAATGGAAGAGGAAACATGAGATCCTAAAGAATTTATGATTAATAAATACCCATATCTATTCATGATGTGACATTCTAGAAATTTTTAGTATTAATTTTTTGAAGAATCGAAGAATATAACATCTAAGATTCAATTATAGAAAGTAAACTTTTCATTCTAAATCAACTATAGAATAATACACATAGATTTAATCTATACTGTGATTAGAACCCAAATTCTAAAATTCTAAAAATTTATTTCAAATAAATTCATTTAATTTATGACTTATTATTATCAAAATTAGCTTAGTATGAATTTTAATGATTTTTCAAAAATAGTTTATTTTTAGGTAATTTGTGGAAAATACCAATTTGAAAAAACTATAAATTTAATGAAAATATAATTATATAATAATAACTTGAATTTATATAAAACATTTTTTATATTACTAATATATATATTAAATAATTCATATAATTCATATAAAAATATAATTTTTAACTTAAAAATATATTCTTTACATTTTAGAAATCTAACTATTTTTTATTCAAATAAAAATTGTTTTAGTTCTTTTATTTATATTTAAGTCTTTAACTAGGATATCTTAAACAAGTATCATAGTGATATTTTTCATCTTAGAAAAATTTCATATTATTATGAAAAGTATGCTTTCAAGGTTTAATCTTCAAGTTCTTTCTTGGTTAAATACAAGAAATAATTTCTCTTCGATTCCCAAGTTTGGGATACCTGGGGACAACTCCTTGGGTGCAAAGAATTACCATCAAAGTTTAATTTCAACAATAGTGTATATAGAAACATGAAATATTCACTGATGGGAAGGATAAATGGAAGTGGATTTTTATTGTTTCAAAATGTCTTTGTTGACAGCATCCTATCAAAGAGTTGACAAACCACTTATTCTTTGAGGGTGAATGGGATAACACGATATGGAATTCTATGGGTGAGTTAACAGGCTTGTATTCCCTAGATCCTCAAGTAAAAAATTCCTCCATAGGTGGTTCCAAGGGGTGGTAATAAAGAATAGATTATAAGGTGAGATTCATTATTTTGTTAGTCGGATGTTGGTGTATATGGGAGGATAGAAAAAAACTTGGTTCGAGGGGATCCTGCGCTCAAGGGTGGATATTGTTGCCAGAACTAGGTGGTTGGTTTCTAACCTATGAGTTATTCTAAAAAAATGGAATAGGTATCCCCATTGATATACTTTATGGTGTACAAGAACCAACTTATTTCTAAACAATGGATGATTTTCTAGGGTTGGTGGATTCATTGGAACCTACCCAAAGACGAGTTAAAGATTAATACTGATGGATTGTGTATCATGGGTTCAATGAGGGGGGTGGTTGTCTGAAACCTTAGAGGATATTTGGTCCCTAATTTTAATGAAAACATTGGGGTAGTGGACTCCCTCCAGGCTGAGGCTTGGGCATTTCTTAAAACTCTATAGTTATGCATTTCTCTGAATATTGCACTGAGGATGGTTGAAACTGATTCCATGATTATTTATAATTATCTCAAATAGCTCATTACAACCAATTGTTTTATATCATATCATATATAGAGATTAAATTCTCTCATTAACAATCATATTAGCTTACATCACACTTGGTGATAGGGTATCAAGGTGGCTTATTTTTTCATATCAATGTACACACATGATGAACAATTCATTTCCCTCTCCATTTTAAGTTTTCTTCCCCCAATGTGTGTGAAAAATTTTATTGGAGTCTCTCTAGTCCTTTACTACCTCAAACCCCCTAATTTATGTCTCTTTTCAAGTATTTTTTGCTACACCTTGGTCCATATCTATCCTTTCCTTTTTATTCAATAAATAAATGATATAAAGTGTGTTGGTATTTGATCAAGTATTTACAAGGTATATTTTAGTTTTCTTTTGATTTTAAAGAAAAATAAGTATCCTTTTATTTTCCATAATCTAATTAAATCCATTGTAAACAAAATTATCCTTTATTTTTCGTTAAAACCATTTTTATTATTTAAACAAAAAAATTAAAAAAATAGTTTTTGTTGTGTTCTGTAAACTTATATTAAAATTAATTTCTGCCACTTATAGGAGTTGAATTGTGTAAAAATTATTCCATATTTGAAATCATCATAATTAATATTAAGTAATAATTGAAACATATTTTTTATTATTAATGAATTGTAACCATGGTAAATATTTATCACCTCAATTAAGGGTAAAATGGGTTAAAAGGGTTAAAAATATAGGGATAAGGCTTCAGGATAACCCAAATCACATTATTAAAAAAACTTTTTAGGTTTTATTTTATAATTACCATTATAATAATTGAATATATTCAATTTAGAACCACTTTCCTAAGAAAATAGTTTTATGTTATTAAAATATTTTTAGTAATTTCATGTGTGTTCATCCCCCCGCTTATAAAAGGGAACCTCTTCTCCTCCATTATTCACAAACTTTGAGAAATATATCTTAGATAATACCTATCCAAATAATTTCCTATATTACATAACATAATTATTTATCTCCTATTATTACCCTAACACAATCCTAATAATTCTTAATGTGTGACCCAAGGAGGTATCTCAAAGAAGTGGTAATCGTCTTACCCGACTCTTTCAAAGTTTATTTATTCTTATAATTCTTATAAATATTTTTTATCCATTCTAAAATAATGAATTAATTGTAATGATTATATTTATAAATTATTATTATAATTTCAATACCATTTTTAACCTCATTTCCATCCAATGGAAAATGAAAACATCGCTTGTGCTTACAAACAACCTACCATCACCACGTAGTAATGTAATTCATTTTTCATCACCCTTTTACTTGGATTATTATAAATATTGAATTAATGAAATATATTTGATATTTATGACATAATTATTTTTTTATTAATATAATATATCATCTAATTTCATATCCTTCCATTCATTGGAAAATGATAATGTCGCTTGTGCATACGTGGGAACTACCACCTACATGAAGTGATGTGATTCATTCTTCTATTACCACCATGAATGGATTATTATAAAATAATATATAACTAATAAAACTTATATTCATGAAATTATTAAAATTATGGATATTATAGAACTATTTCATGACTCCTTTAACCATGGACAATATACCAAAGTAATTTTAGAGAAATTGACTGAAGAACCTTAAAGTGGTCGATGTAAGTAATAACTATTCAATGAATAGATTTAAAATGATTATAAAAGTACATTAAAAATTTTTATATAGATTAAAAAGTTTCTTAAGCATGTATTTAATAAATTTAAATTCATTATACATGAGGATCAGACATTTAAAATGAAGAGGAGATTTGAGGTAAGGGATTTCTATTACAATCACATTTTATTTTGGGATTGTTTATATTTAGATTTCCATTGGGAAAATTATAAGATCATAATATTTTAAACCCTGTATATTTTCTTATACTATAGTTATATTTTATTTTAAATGTTTATTTTACATTTATTCTCTTTTTTTATCAAGAAGAAACAATTCAGTTACTTGTAAGGGACTTTATTTTAAAAATCATGTTTTGAAGTTTTCCTTCAGACACTTTTTCTTCGATGTCCATATTTTCTTTAAAATATTTTCAATAATGTTTTAAATATTCTTAAAATATTTATTAAATTCATTTTTACCCATTTTTTAATTTCAATAAAAAAATTTAAAAGTAATCTTCTTATCGTCTTCCAAATGAGGTACTTTTTACCAAAGAGGTGAATGAAATCTCTATTTTAACATACACCGCATGAAAGGATTTTCTCACCATCATAACTATTATTTTATTTGAATCTACCTTAACAATTTTACTTAAATATTTTCAAATAAAATTTTTTTCTCAATATTTAGGTAATTTTTATTTAAAATTATATCAAAAGGAAAGGGTGTTATTTTCTTAAAGAAATGAGAAAATTTTGAAAAGTGATTTAAAAACCTTTTCTTACATTTAGTTGTAAGGAAGATAATTTTATTATGTTGATTATATTTTTTTATATAAAGGATTGGTATTACTTAAAGACCTTAATTTATGTTGAATTTATGGTATTCCTTTACTAATAATGGATTATAATTTAATTTGAGATCATTCACTTTCTTGTGATCATGTTCTATATCACTCTCCATTATTCATTGGACATTATTTTTATCCTTCAAGTCTATATTTTCAATATCATGGATGAATTCAGAATAATTTAGATTACTTTGGTTATTTTTTAAATATATACCATTTCTATATATTGTATTAGTTAAAGGGAGATTATATACTAAGATATTTCACTTATTGGGGAAATATTGATATTTTTTATTCTTGGTTCAATAAAAATAATTGTTGACTTATAAGGAATTATAAAAATGAATTGTTTTGATCATTAAAAATATGAGGAATTCATAATATGTGCACATGATGGGTGATGTCTAGTTATATATAGTCTATTGATACATCGATTGGTCTCATGAGAAAAAAATAGTCTGAATGACATATTATATGGGTATTTGGTTTACACATAACCATTTATTAAGAATGTTTCAATGATTGAGTAGCCTTGATGATAAGATTCATGATTTATTGGTTGATATTTCTTAATTATAAATGTCCAAAATTATTTATTTCCTTTCTTAATAATCCAATTTCTATTATCCATGTTATTTCTTGGTTGATATTAGCCATGGATTCTCATTAAACTCATGTTTTTTATTGAATGACATGTGTTTTTATTATTCACTCTATCATATTGGTTATGTATTATTTACTTGTGATATCTTCCATTGTATATAACCCTTACTGAGCATCTGATCTCACATTTTATTTGTTTTAATTTCCCAAGGATATGAAGATGGATATTATGAAAGATTTTAAGGATGAAATAATGGTTTTTATTCTATGTTTTTATATTTCAAATGTAATATGCAAATCAAGTATGTATCTGGTTTTCCAAGACTACTAAACTAATCAATCATATGTGGTGATATACCTTTTATCTTGTATCAGTGTAATAAATTAAACATTGTCATTGGGTTTCTGGAGTCCAGGTGTTACACACCACCAATGATTCCCTTTTCTAATATCCATACATATACCAGTGGATGAAAAAATGAAATAAAAATTCATCAATAATTAATTACAACACCTAATCCACCTATGATCATCAATACAAGGTGATTATTTTCTTGGTTCAAAAAGTGCCAAAGTGGAATGATACATCCATGGTTTTTTATATTGAATGATCCCTCATCCTTTCAATCAAACCTATTTCAATCAATATATACATACTCTATAACTAATTTTTATATCATTGTTCCACCATGATGACCCTTTAGAATTTACAAAATTATTTACATAAGATAATTCCAGTATATATCTCAACACAGAAAACAACATGATCACATTTTATGGTCTATATCACCACAAATCATTTCCTCTTTGGTGTTCACCACATCTATACTGATGGTCACATCATCGCCCTATGACACTTAATCTATATAGGCCACCACCCAAAATGAGTAGAATAAACCACATCATGGGAAATTATCTATGTTCACAAAACCCTAATGTCCCAATTAGCCAAACATAGTGAGTGTAAATCACCAACATCCTTGGACACACCATCGACAAACCTTTGTCACCATATGCAGCAATGGTTATCACCATCCACACCAAACCATCAAACCTCAACAACATCACATCACAATAATAATCAATCCTTAACATACAACCTTGCTCCAATCAAAATATAAAACCACACTACCAATCCATACATAGAAAAACCCACCATTTCCCATATAAGACTACCCCCTGGTACCTCTTAGGAACATGGATACCCAAATAGCTTCTATTCTCGATCTCACAACCATGACTTAAACCGCATCTCTTTATTACATGATTCATAATGCATTTAAAAATAGGAAATATAAAGGTACCACATACCTATAATTTATAGGACTCCACCCATTAAGAATCCCTTACTAGTTTGGATTTAATCATAAGATTCACCTAAATCTGAAAAAATCATAGAAATTAGGGTTTTTTGGAAAAGTATGAATAAATATTGAGAAATATAAGCATTAGTTAGATGTATAGAGTTATACATACCTATAACACCCTATTCATTTAGACTACAAATAATTTCAATAAGAAATGAATGATATCTTACTCAGAGAAGAAGATAGAAATTTGGGCACCATTATTGGATGATGTTATATGTTTTGGGTGTCAAATGGCCTTAATTTTCCTTAAAAATATGATTTTAATAATTTATTTAATATTTTGAAAGATTCTGAGAACTTTGTTCGTATGATCAATTTTTTAATAAATTATATCAAAATTATTACTTTCATTGTGATACTTCTCAAGTATTACTTTCCATATGTCTTACTTTTCAAAATAAGACTCTTGAAGTCTTACTTTCATAGTAAAACTCCTAAAGTATTACTCTCATAGTAATACTCCCTTAGAATTCATACTGTGAACAGTGATTCTAGAATAAATTATTTCTAAAAGAATTCATAATCAATGAAGTATTACTAAATCAATTAAATTTTAACTAAATTCATTAACTTATTCCTATATAGACATATCCAAATTTTCAAAAATTTACTACAAGTCCCAAAACCCCAAAAAACACTAAAAATAATTTTTAGGCCTTAAAAACATTATAAATCACTTAAATAACTATAAATTCACACTAAAAAATCTATAATATCATTTATAAAAATTAAACCCTTGATTACCAATTAATACCCAATGTCACAAAACAACTTGGGTTTCCCCTGACCCAAGCACCTAAATCGTTCTATGATATGGCATGAAGGGCATTTCAAATCTTTAAAGGCTAACAAATAGTGTCTTAGAATCAAGAACACTCTTTGGTAATGGTTTTTTCCAATAACCAACCAATGTATCCCAACTAAGAACCTATAATGATCATTCCATATATTAGGGATTCAAGAACTTAAATAAGTAATAATAATAATAAACACATTAACGAGGAAAAATATAAATAAAAAACATTGGATTGAATAATAGAATCATAAAAATGTCTAACTAAAATAAATATGAACAATTAAAGATCCAAATAAAGTGAATGAGATGGAAATCTAGGAACATGATATAAAAAACCAACAATAAATAAAAGAAATGACTACCATCTCTATGTGACATGAGGGATAACCCCACCATACCACCTCCACTAACATGGATAAATCAAACAAGAGTACCCACCACCAATAAGAGGCACATTTCCCTTACCTATATTAGATAAAACATGGTTTTCGTTCACCCATTAGTAGATACAGGGTGTGATCATAATAAGAAAAATGGGATCCCACTATGTGTTACATAAAAATCTTTTGTTAGAGAATCAAAATCATTATAGTTTTTAATAAATACAAGAAATTGGTATTTAAATAATTTTAAGGAACAAGGAAAATTATAAATTCTTTTTATCAAATAAAAAATAATGTAAGAAACATATTTTGTGCCTTTTTTAACATAAAACATTGGATTTAACCTTATAGATACTAAGGTGTATCATCTAGCCAAATAGATATGAAATTAATTCACTAACTGATGGTGGAACTACATACATTACTTCACTAGTTTGGGAAACACATGTAACTAATGGAAAGGACATCATCCTAGTCTAGGTTGACCTACCCAAACACTCAGGTTCCAATATGGTTTAACAAATATAAACAAATTTTCATTAATCATGGAATTTTATCAAACAATTAAAAATAAATTTCCATATTATCATAAAAATATTCTTTAAAGAAATATCATATCTCTAAATCAAAAGACTGATAAAAACATTCACATTCCTTATAAATTGGTCTATGAGACTAGTTTAAAACCCCATTTAATGGTCATTAGTAAATAAATTCTAAAAGGAAAGCATCAAAAGTTTAAAAAATAAAAGATATATAACCACCTAACTTTACCAAAAAAATAAAATGTAATCAAGGTGAATCCACAAAAAGGAACAAAAAAAGACACAAAAATGGAATAAAGGAAACCTAACATCAAAAATAACCACCATAATAATAGATTATAAGGAACTCTATTCCACCATATCCATAGGGAGAGAGGAAAAAAAATAATCAAATGAGATTTGGGTTAATTAATATGAGAGTAATTACTTGATTATTTCTAGGTGATTCTGGCTAAAATCTCCAAAAAATAAAGTGGAGGAATGGGAAGGAGGGAGCGACATGTGAAAGACATATAGACCTCAAGAAGAAGAGGAAAATTAAGGAAATAAAAATGAGCAAGTTTACTTTACCAATTTAATGTTTTAAAATAGTTGGGAAGGTTTCATCATAGTATGACATATATGGCATGGCATAATGGACTCACTTTCTTGATTGGGTTCACTTCTCAGGACTGGTTGCAGCTTGATCGGATTGTAGTAAAAATTGAAAACGTACATAAGGTTGGGTTACATCATGATCATCCTTGTTCATGGAGAGATGGGTATACTATTAAAAAGTTCATAAAAATTAATCTACCCAATCACATCAAAACTCAAACAAAAATCAAAAAACAAAGTAATATATAAAATATAGAACTCAAAATGTAACAACCCCAACCCTAGTAAACTAGAATCGGTGGTCACTTTATTACATTGAAATGGATACAGGGGATCACATCACCAATGATCGATAAATTTAGTAGTATTAGATAACCATATAAATATTTTATACCCATTTTACATTGGGAATAGAATATAAAACATAATAATGTAAAAAATCCATCATCCTTGAACTCATTCAAATAATTATTCTTCATATCCTATGAAAAGTAAAAAAAATAAGGATGGGATCAAATAGTCAGTAAGGGTTACATATATTATAATCTATCTTGAGTAAATAAGTAATAATCAATATGGGAAGGTAAATAATTAAACATACATTCAATTTCATCAATAACATGAATATTATGATTAGATAAGTTATAATCAATATGAAAAGGTAAATAATTGAACACACATTCCATTTATTCAATAACATGAAAAAAATGCATACATGGATACTATCAATGAAATAATCTCATGGGTAATAATAATTGAATTCAAAATGAAAGAAATTATTAGAATTGGATTTCATTATCTTAGATATCATGATATCTATAGTGTCAAGACCTTGCACCAAGATAGTTTAGAATTATGGGTAAACCCCTATTTAATTTGGAAAACTAATTTGTATCATGAGACCTATTGATGCATTTAGGGACTATATAATTTTGGGCCCCACCCATCACTACATGTACAAACCATTCCTTATATATTGATTGATCAATTTAATTTATAAACAATATTTCTTAACAATAAATATCTATATTTTGAAAAGAAGGTGGATTTAATAAGATTTCTCTAGTAAATCAAATAACTCTCAAAGTAAAACACCATATATATAAAAAATATAAATTTTAAGAAATAATAATATCCATAAAAAATAATATATATATATATATATATATATTTAAGGGAAATGTAATGTCCAATTATCACATTAAAGTGAATGTTTCAAGTGAAAGTTAACAACCACAAAATCAATGATAGATAATATAGATTTTGAGGTAAATTCATGTCCTTTGGAAGAATAAATAGTATTAAAGTAAAATATTAAATTAATCATTCATAAAAAAATCTTATAAAACCATTGAAAATATGTAGATAAAGATAAATTTTGTAAATTGGTTATGACGTCTGGGAGGTCTATTATCATTGTATATGTTAAAAAACTTGGCTTTGACTTTTTATAAATAAAGTTGAAAACATACCTTTCAAAAAAATCAAGACCTTGCACCAAGATAGTTAAAAATTATGGTTAAACCCCCATTTAATTTGGAAAACTAATTTGTGTCATGAGACCTATTGATGCATTGAGGGACTATATAATTTTATGCCCCACCCATCAATACATGTCAAAACCATTCCTCATATATTGAATGATCAATTTAATTAATAAACAATATTTCTTATTAATAAATTTCTATATTTTGAAAACAAGGTGGATTTAATAAGATTTCTCCAGTCAATAAAATAACTCTGAAAGTAAAACACCATATATAGAAATGATGTAAATTTTAAGAAATAATTAAATCCATGAAATAGAATATATATATATTTAAGGGAAATGTAATGTCCAATTATCACATTAAAGTGAATGTTTCAAGTGAAAGTTAACAACCAAAAAATCAAATGAGAGATAATATAGATTTTGAGGTAAATTCATGTCTTTTGGAAGAATAAATAGAATTTAAGTGAAATATTAAATTTATATTTCATAAAAAAAAATATTTTAAAACCATTGAAAATATGTATATGAAGATAACTTTTTTAAAATGGTTATGACATTTGGGAGGTCTATTATCATTGTATATGTTAAAAAACATGGCTTTTGACTTTTCATAAATAAAGTTGAAAACATACCTTTCAAAAAAATATAAATATTACTTTCAAAACTTCTTAAAAGTCGAGTATAGCATATAATTTCCCTAATAAATAATTTTAGTAAATAAAAGGACATTTTAAAAACAATTTTGAAAATTTTGGACATGGAAGGAAAATATATCTGATTAAAAGAGAAATAAAATTGGTTTCCCTTTTAAATATTTATTTGCTTGAAATAAATACCAAGAAGAAGAAAATTTGTAATAAAATATACAAAATCCTTAAATATCCAATAAATAATAAAATTATCAATACTTATGAAAGATAAATTATAAGATTCATTCAATTAAAATATATATAATCCCAAAACAAAGTGATGTTGTAAAATAGATTCTTCACAACTTGGAACCTTTTAAATTGTAACCCATTCAAATAATAGACTTGAATTTAAACATTAAACACCATGAATAAATACTTATTAATTTTTTTGGCCTCCTCTAGTTTTAATGCTTCTAAATAATACTTAATTATGATTTAGTAAGTTATATTATGTTTAATCATGTTTACTTATAATCATAAACATCTAGTGTTAGCGTTTATATCATAAGATAAGTTAAAAGATTTTGGATAAGTATAAATCATTGATACTTGTCCTACTGATAGTTTATTCACTAATACCTGACTCACTGGTACATAATTTACCAACGTATGTCTATGCTACAGATGACATGAGCTACTGACAGAGCGACTGACCGACAGAATGACTTACAGTTTTTCTAAGTATGAGCTACCGATATGTGAGTCATCGACAGTCGAGTAACTGACACATCACCTATAGACATCTAAAGTTACAGATCTTGAGTTACAGATGCAAGTTTAATCCACTGATAGAATGATCTACTGACATACCAACTTATCAAAATCTTGAGACACTGACAGCATGAGTCATCGACAACATGAGTCACCGACAACATGAGACACTGACAATCTAAGACACCAATAGTCTAAGATACCGTCAGTCTGAGATGCCGACATACTGAGACACTAATAATCTATCTCTTAAATTCAAACTTATTAATAATGGTCATATTTTTGTTATTTTATGCTACTGATTTTATTAATTATTTTTTGCAGACAACATAAATTACATTGTTAGTAAACAATATGAGGTATGTGGTACCATTACATAATCTAGAACATGATCCTTGTCGGATGACATGTATAAAGCACATAACTAATTATTAAGTTGTACACACATATACATGATAAGTAAAGGAGAGATCTCATGAAACTTAGATAAAAACACAAGAGTTTCCTACTTTGCATACATGAAGACATTACTAAAAACCAAAACTCCATGAACATTTCCAGAAACAAACTTATAAGAGAGTAAAACTTCAAGTAAGCATCTACCTTCCTAGAAACAGAAGACAAAAGAAAAAACAACACATTATTTTGTTTTCTATTTCTGGAATTTGACTCTAGCTTCACTTTTTCCATCTTTAAGGAGTCCATAAGTTGCATAGCAGATCACATAGAGCTTTTTAAACCCTATTCTTGTTATATTTCTCTACTTGTGTACATTATTTACAATTCTAGTAGTGTGTGTCTCTGTTTTATAAACAATAATTGACTCACGTGATGAATTGGAAGATATATAAAACTCTTCAACAACCTATATTTTTACACTTTACACTCCAAGAGATAATAGTGGAAGATATCCCTACATGGCATGCATGTTTGTTTTGTACTCCCGCAAATACAATGGAAGATGTTTGTTGACCTAGAGAGTTTTTATGTTATTGTGTACTCTGATCCAGGGTGTGGGTCAAGTTTGTTTATATAAATTTCATGATGATAGGTGATCTCCAAATGAAGGGGACTATGTCTCTTATTAATACAGAACCTCTTATTTTAATCTATTATGATTTTTCAAGTTTAGTTTTTCTTATCTATATTTTTTCAAACCAGCAAACTTCAATTCACTCTGATAATTAATCTTAGACAGTTTTTGTATTATAATTTTATTATTCTACTCTTTTCAAAATTTAAAATAGTAATTATTATTATATTAATTGATAAATAATCAATCTTTGAGAAATATTTCAAACAATTAAATATTTTATAAATCTATAAATTTGGTTAAATAGGTTGTATTTTATTTTAAATTGTTATTTTTTTAATAATATTTTCAGGAAAAAAAATTATAAGAACTCAATCCCCCCCATCTAGAGTGTCCTACTCCGACCAACATTTGGTATCATAGGTTTTATTACTCTCAATGTTTTCAAACTTTTTTAACTCTTTTCTACTGTTATTTTAGTTTTGTTTTAAAGATCTCTAAATTTCAATCTGTTCAAATTTTATTTTTCTTTAAAATATTTAAAATCTATTTTAAATAGACAATATAAAGAAAGGTGATTCTACCAACAGAACTCCCTACTTCAATGGCACAAAATATTCCCATTGTAAAATTAAAATGAAAATGCATTTGGAAAGCATGGGTTTTAAAATCTGGTCTTCAATTGTAGATGAATATAAAATTCCTATACTTCTAGGAATACTTCGGATGATCCCACTAAGGTAGCCTATAATAATAACTATAAAACTATGAATGCCTTAAATTAAACTTTAGGGTATGAATAATTTAATAGGATTTCTGTATGCAAAATATCATTTGAAATTTGGGATACACTGGTTGTTTCACATGAAAGAGACACTAATTTCAAAGAAATGAGACTTAATACATATATCATTAATTATGATAACTTTAAAATGAATCCATATGAACCTATATCTGACATGTATCTCAGGTTCAATGAAATTGTAAATACGATGGTCTCTCTGGGAAAGAAAATCATATCCAAGGAACAAGAAATGCGAATTCTCAGATATTTACCATAATGATAGAGAGGAACCTCAGTATCAATAAGGTAATAGTTTTATATCATTAATTTAACTGTAAATGAGATAATAGTAAAGATGATGATGTATGAAAGAAAGATAAATGTTAATAGAGAAGAATAAGATGAACTAAAGAGAAAGTTAGTGGCTTTCAAAATCACTACCACCAAACAAAAAGTGAAAGTGAAAGTTCGTGTGGAAAGTTACAACAATGAATAATCACCAAGTGGCAGTGATGAGGAAATGGATCAGTTATCCAGAAGGTTCAAAAAGTTCTATAGAAATAAGAAGTTCTTTAGAAATCCTAGTTATAAAGGGAAGTATTAAAATAAGAGAAATTGGAAAAAGGACTGAAAGAAAAGAGGTAATACTACTAAAATAGTATCCTATGAGTGCAATAGGATATGAAATTGAAATCTCACTATCCTAAGTTAAAGTTCAAAAAGAAATATGAGGAAAAAGATAAAAAGTAAAAGAAAGAAATGAAGGACACCTGGAGTGCCTCGAAGGGTAGATCCATTGAATCTAAATCTTTACATAATTATAAGGATGAAAAATCCAATATGTGTTTCATGAAAAAAAGATTTGAAGTAACTCTAGAATATTTTATACAGAATTATTATTATTCTGGATATGAATCTGATTATGAAAATATAATAAATGAAGAAATTTCTGAATATTTTAAAATGATTTAGGATACAATAAATTAACTAAAGGATAAATATAAATCTCTCAAGAAACAACATTCTCATACAATTTCTGTTAAATCCGAAGTTATTATTGAAAAGAAGACAAATTATCAACTGCTCCATGAGAATAATGAACTCAAACTATATAATGAGCAATTAAAGAATGATTTTTAGAAATTTTCAAACATTAAGGATACCGTAGTTCAAATTCATTGAAAAAAGGTTGCTCCCAAATATTCTACTATTTTTGGATATCAACCTAAAAAATGAAATTTTTTTAAAACCAATTTTGTATCCTATAGGGTTATGAAAATTTCGTCAAGAGAAGAAAGTCCCCCCAAAATCACATTACAGAAGGAAGCAAGTGCTTATACAAGTCTATCAAGGCGAAGGGACTCAAATTGAGTTACATTTATTTGAAGGAACTTGAAGGAATTCTAGTTTTCAAGGTTTTTTTAGTAGATCGTGTACCATCGACGGGGAAGGTATGTGAAGAAGATGGATTGTGAACCGCCAGGTATGTGAGATGGTCTGTGAACCGATGGCCCACAAAGTGATGTCTAGCGAGCAAGTAAAACTATGAACCACGTAAACCGAAGGAGTTTTGCGCATAAGAATATTTCACATACCATACCTCAAACCCATCAGTTCATGGATAAAGCGAATGGGAAGGGTTCCATGAACTGTTATCACGAACTGAAGCCTCCACAAACCCTGGTTAACCGAGTCTTCTACGGGTTAGAATATTGCTTCAATGGGCCTCCAAAAATGGTGTCGCATACCCAATAAATATGATCTCTCTGAAGCTCTATAAAAGTATCACAATATAAGTACAGATGGGGATACAGATAGAGAGAAGGATGGATGAAGAAAGGTTTAGGGAGACTAAAAGGTTGAACTTCGTATTCCGTCTTATTTCATTAAGAAAAGCATGAACTAGAAACCACTTCCTTCGCAGGTACAACCGGCCGCGAACCATAAAATGGGGTAATTGAATAATAATAATAGAACTGCGAACCTAACTGGTAAATTGAAAAACAAAGACTTCTCCTGGATGAATTTCTTGCGAATGGTAATCCCCCTAACCCTCCTTCAGTATGGTGCTTCATGTAGCATACTACAACGTGGAATGAACCCAACACTACATACCCAATTAGTATGGAGATATAACCCAAAGCATCATGGTGATCCATGTACCACTTTGGTACGTCGTGGACTATACCCATTCTAGCGTACCACATTGATACATGGGTAGACCTTCTTCCCACATACAACTATAGTATGTGGAGCCTTCCCCATCCTTCATGATAAACCAGTAAGCAGAATGGGGTGTTTTCGGGTATTGTTCCTTCTGGTTCTAACCTCACCCCTCAATTACCGTCCAGTCCTCAATAATCCCTCTACTAACAAGTCCTCTGGCACTAGGCCAAAGCCTCCTCCAAGTCTACCGGACACATATGATCAGGCCATCGGGGGCATCAGCGTGCCCCATTAAATTTATATACCCACGGTAAGAGGAGTCACGAAGGCCATACTCACAAAGGTGCGGGCTTTGGGAATGCCTATGAGGCTACATTCTCATGTTAACTTGGAGTCTAACCTTGGGATGCCAACGTGAACCTCCCTATTCTCATGATTAAGGGTGATCACTTTTTTTCCATTCAATGAGGGATAATGATCTGTTGAAGGGGTTATGTTACCTCCCCCATTTTGGCGTGGAAGAAACTCCTCCCCTTCTTAGAATGTTCTTTAGGTCCCTCCCACTGAGTTAAGTCCCTAATTTTCTGAGGCTAGGCCGCATGACCTTTAATTACATTTCAAATGGAAAGGTTTATCACTTATCAACCTCTCTCATGGTCGCCTCGACCTCTTCCATTGTGGGATCTCCCTCCCCCACCAATAGTGGAGGAGGCATGTTCATTGTTGAATCTTTCAAATCCACTTGTTTCTCACACCGATCATGACTTTCGTGGGATTATAGGTTTTTTAGGATTACAACATCAACACACATTCTGAACTATGAGAACTCTGATTCTTGATTAAATTAGGATACGTAGGATGCCTACTAGAATTCCTGAGCTCAAAAAGGGTGCCCATACGAAAGGTCCCACCCAAACATGTCCCCTCAAATGGGAAGCTCCCACACGTAAGCCCCACACATTATAAACTATGATAACTCTGATTCATGATTAAACTAGGATACGTAGGATTTCTACCAGAAGGCTTGATCTCAAAAAGGTTTCCCATTCGAAAGGATCCACCCAACCATGTCCCCTCAAATGGGAATCTCTCACGCGTAAGATCTGCACATTATTAACTATGAGAACTCTAATTCCTAATCAAATCAGGATACGTAGAATGTCTACCAGAAGGCCCAATATCAAAAGGGTGCCTTCCCATAAAGGTTCCACCCAATCATGTATCCTCAAATGGGAAGCTTCTATGCATAAGCCCCACACAATCCGAACTATGTGGGTTTTGATTTCTCTCTCGAGGATACGTAGGAATCCCTCCTTGTGGGCCTGATCCCAACATCAAGTCACCTTTTCCCCCCTAGATGATGATAAAATCTAGATCGCCTTATAATATGGCTAAGTCAGCATCACCTCTATGGAATCAAACATATTCATGCACCCGATACGACTTAAATATATAAGAGAGTACCAAAATAGGAAACAATCCTCCCTCAGAAGGGTGCGGTGAGCCTAACCTCCCATCCTCTCAACCAATGGAGTCCTTAAGTGCCGTTGGACAAATCGTCAGCCAACGAGCGCCTGCCTTTGGAAAGCATGTCCATGAATCCTGGATACCAGGGCCGTTGGGAATTCTTAGATCCACAAATAAACCCATTAGATACCATCCAAAGAATTTATATTCGATAAGGACCGATTTCATGAGTGCTTGACCCCCATGTAATCACCCACTGAGACAGATAGTTCCCACAAGGCTAATTTGACCTTCTTTAAAGGATAATGACACCGAATGGGTCGAAACAAAGGAATGGTAAATTTGACGAGAACATGTATCTAGAAAAAGGGACGGGTGATTATCCTCATCATTCCATCTCCGCACCTCCTGAAAAATGTGCCACCTCGAAGGAGGAACAAAAATGGTGAACCCTACGTGAATCCTTAACCAAGGTAGTGATTCTCCCTAAAGGATAAAAGAAAAAATGATATTGCACGTCAGACCATTTTGTTTGCCCCGGTACATGAAAAATGTGACACCCAGAGGTGGAATAGAAATGGTGAACCTGATGTTAATCCTAAACCAAGGTGGGGGTTCTAAATAAATGATAAATGAAAAAAATATACTGCATGTCAGACTATTTTTTTTGCCCTGATACGCGCAAAATGTGCCACCTTAGAGGTGGAACAAAAATGGTGAACCCGACGTGAATCCTTAACCAAGGTGGAAGTTATACCCAAATGATAAATCACAAAAGGATACTACATGTTAGACCATTTTTTTCTCCCTGGTATATGCAAAATGTGTCACCTCGGAGGTGGAACAAAATGGTGATTCTGACATGAATTCTTAACAAAGGTGGTGGTCTCTCCCCAATTAGGCCCCTTTTCCCCGTAGCAAAAGAAAGGGTGAAGGGAGTCAGGATGAATCTAAAAATATTCATATGTTTAAAGAATGATACTTTGAAAATTTTTTGTGGTTTGTATGTCATATATGTATTGTAGGCTCCTGCAGAGTGACTTTCAATCCAAATGACATCCCCGTGATCCATGCAAATGCACACATCCTCGATCATGCAGGCAGTCGGGGCCTCAACAAAGAGTAGGACCCCCTCACCTACCCAGCATCTTCAACACTGGGTATCCAATGCACTAGTCAAAGAGTACCACAAAAATGGTAATCTCCCCATGCTGGAGGCCACGAGACAATCCCTCTAGTCTGCAAAGGTCTGCCAGCCACTTCTTCAGCTGCTGTCGGTGCCCTAGAACATGGCCCCGATGGTCGTCTCGAACCATTTTGGGAGCCTGTCCTAGGAATGTGACAACGACTAACTTTATTACCTCATGGAGGTAGATAAAGTTAATGTTGATTACTTCATCTCAATAGCACAGGGGTCCAACCCATAGGCCCCCACCAAAAAACGTTACCACCAACACCGGACGGCCAAGCCTCCTCCCGTCGAGGAGGAACTTATGCCGAGGGAACCTGCCAAAGTCCAGGAGACCCGGGCCCTCGGGCTACCACCAAGGGTGGAGAATATATAACCAGTAACACTCTATCACTCTTTTTCCTAAGGATAAGCTTTGTCGTACTAACGCGATGGTGTTCAACAGGTAGACACACAACTCTTCCCTCTCCACTAAATCCCACCATATAAATAGGGCAGCACGATACGAGCAAATGCATGTTTTAGCTAGTGCTCGACGGTCCCACCATGCAGACCGAGTGGAAAACTATAGGCAGATGCAGGTATCTATCGATGCACAACAATCCCACCATCCAAATAAGGCAACACTCAGCTATACATAGGCACAAACACCTGATGATGCATTTCAAGCCCGCCATCCAAATTGGGCGGCAACCAAATATGACTAGATTCAAATTCCTATAGATTCATACAAATCTCATGAGACAAACACAATAGCAAGAGAGAAGATTAAAATCCCCGCTCGTGAATATAATGACCACCAGTAAAATACGGTGGCAACAATAGAAGATAACCTACGACAGACTTGTTCCTCTGTCCCAGCACAGGAGAACTGCCAGTATCTACTGGAAACTAATGGAGAACCAGATTAGGAACAAACTTCTACTCCGACATTGTAATGGGCCTTTATACTTGTTTAAGCCAAAGATTTATATCAGAACATCCTAGAAATTATGAAAATCAGATGTCAATTCCAGACCATATCCTCCAAACATGCCAAGATATCATTGCATCGACAGCAAAGGTGAGAAATCGGGCCAACGACCCAATTTCCTTGAACGGAATGAATCACCAGAAAAATGAGTTAGCCAATTCAAATTTTTTGTGCATCCCTAGTCTAGTCCCAAAGGGTGAACAAAAATATCCTGTGACATACGGACAACCAGATTGGGAACAAATACTTGTTCCAACTGGGGGACGCTGGTCCAACGTGGTGGTCGCTCCAGGGCAAGCATATATCCCAATGAAAACTCAAGATGTATGTCGGTGTATCTCGATGACATCATGGGACCCAACAAGATAGGGACTCATATATGAAGGCCATTACCAACAATAGATGTCCCCAGATACCCTAAAGATAGCACCCAAAAATGAAAAGCGCCAAAGGCAACCAGAAAATGAAGAGCACATGCATGATCCTAACCTGTTGGAAGCTAGGGTTATTAACATACTCAAACATATAACAACAAAGGCTCAATACCCTTTTATTCCAATACCAAATTATGGAAGTGGAAGTATCATTTATGAAGGTCCTCCCCGCAATGTCTCTACCATCAGCTATGAAGGTCCTCCACAGAGCACCCATGGGGGCTTACTCTGGGGGTCAAGAATGATCGATAATGAAAGCCTATCTCTTGATGCGCGTCGGGGTAACCCTCTCCTCGACCTAAAGATCATATAGAAAGAAGGACCTACACTTTCTTTCATCCACACTGATGGTCCTCCATAGGGTATACACTACAGATATGTTTCTCCCTGTAGTCATACATCAAGTCATGATGGTAGTCCTCACCATGGTGATGGTCATTGATAAGGCCCTCCCCTCAATGACAGTTGTTGTGAAGGTCCTCCCCATAGAAATTCCAAGCAACGTGAAGGTCCTCCCCTCATTGTAGTGCATCTTGAAGTCCCTCCCCAGGGTATACACTTCAAAAATTCTCCCTACAGCTAGGTATCAAGTCATAATGGTAGTCCTCGCCATGGTGGCGGTCATTGTGAAGGCCATCCCCACAATTACAGTTGCTGTGAAGGCCATACCCATAGGAACATCAAGCAAAAAGAAGGTCCTCCCCATGATACAACCCTCCCTCAAGGTCCTACTTAGGTTATATGCCATCAGGAAAATTCCCACGATTTGGAATCAAGTTTCAATAGTAGTCCTTCCCATTGCAGCACCAATTGTGAAGGTCCTACCCACAATCAAAATTCATACTAGCGAGAAGGTTCTACCATTTCCAGAATGAATATGAGAAATCCATCCTATGTTGAGGCACTCGAAATGGATTCAGGCACATTAAGAACTCTGCCTATAACAATCAACATTCTTTCTCAACCAAAGGATGTCATGGGGCCATGATCATCTTCTGAGCCACCCCTGAGCCATCTAAAAATCAATAAAGCTCCCACCATCCTGGTTTCTTAGAACAAAATTATTAAGAGGCAATCGAGCTGGGCATATCAAGTAGAGGAGCCTCTGGAAGAACAATAACATGATATGTTCCTTTTGAGAAGAAAACTAGCTAGGGATAATATACCAGTGATGTATTGGTCTACGACCACTTATCATTTCAACGTACCAAGAGAATTTTCTGAGAAATGAATGCATGAAATTCACCTCAATATATGGATAACTATTCTAAAGATAAAAGAAAAAATCCTACCATACAAAGGGTATGTGGACCATGTCATCACGATTGAGGAGCTTCATTGTCTAATAGAACTGGAATCCCTCCTATCAGCAAGGTATCCACAATTAGAAAGGTGGAAGAAAAACCTTGAACTGGCTTGCCTCCATGCACTACATAAATTGTGTCGCCTCATTGAAAACACCCTGGCTGGAGTTCACATTTCAGTTGGGGAGAACATGGAGCCTTTCACTTCACCCCACATCCCGTTCAGCAGGCCCCGTTGAAAATGACATCCTACAATGTCATCACCCAGAGGAAACAATCAAAGGAAACCCCTACTCAATAAATATGGGATACTCAACAAAAATTGGCCCGAAGTAAGTCTCAAAAGTGTCTGGGCCGAAGAGATCAATCCATCAAAAAACTTATGAGTCAGGTGACCAGGAACATCCAGTAGGCTTCCCACCTAAGGGAATCCAACAAGAAAGTAGTTCTCATATATTCAAAAGAACATAAACACCATATAAACCCAATGCCATACTCAGCTTACACCTGCACAGGAGTACGTGAAATTGATTGTGTGGAAATAGCGATGGCTACCGCCGCGATATAGGAATAGCCCCAACCAATAGGTCTAAGGGAATTTTTAAATCAGAATTCCCCCATAATACCAGTAAATCCATGACATAACACATCAATAGGAGAATGATAACAACCCCATACCATAGGGCTAGGGTCATTTTTTATCTCAAATCCCTTTATGGTGGACTTATGGATTCCACCGTCTAGGAAGAACGATGGACAGAGGAGTTTTCCATTCCACCCCTTCTCATGGTTAGCACCCTCTGAGACAAAGGCGCATTACAAGGTTAGTCCAGGGAGCCCTTCGCGTCAATCTTAATCTAGAATCCTAAAGAATACCATAGAATGGAAGGAGAAAGTCCAAAAAAGGGTGCAGGAATCCTTCCTACCATTCAGCACCAAGTACACCACCCCCAATGTGGTATGCCTCAGTGAACATGGTAAACATCAACCCCAAAGATCTCACAGGAAATGATATAGGAGGAGAGCATGCAAAGGATTATAGTACCTTCCCAGAGGCATCCCACACCGAGCCTAATGGTGTGCATACCCGGAACCAGAGGGTGGTCCTAAATCTAGGTTCCCCCTCAGTTAATCCAACATTACCTCCCCCACAAAACTCCAAAAATTAGAAAAATAAATCAAAGGTCTTTTATGACCCGCCTCCTCCTCTCCATGAGAATGCATCCCTCACCCTTGAGGAAACATTTTCCTTGTAGAAGGAAGAAATGAAATAGATTAGATGAATTAATGTCGAGCTACATCGATTGATTTATCTCATCAGATGTGTTCCCTCTTCAGAACGTCAACAGGTTCTCCCAGAAGAGGTTCCCATACCATAGGCACTCATCCCGGTGAATGAAGACAAGCTTGGAGGACCGTTCAAACTGGCCCCAGAAGGACATCAAGACTTCCTCCAACTTGGAAAACAACCAGAATATATCCAGGTAAACCTAGAGATGATACCCCCATCTAGATATCATCCCCAAATTTCAACAGCTCCAGCACGCCCAGTCTTGGTCACTGCCGCATCAGCTCAAGATCAAGCCTGACAAGATATCCATCAAGGGCTTTTAAAAACCATCGAGTAGGTAGCAGCTTGACTAAAAGCCATGGAGTAGTGGCGCACTCTTATACAACCAGAGAGCAAACCCTACTCATAGTGGGTGAGAAATGTTCCGCCACCAGCAAACTTCAGGAACCCCTTATTCCTAGTATTCAATGGACCAGGCGGCGGGAGACCTAGAATAGTGTTTACTGAAATATGCCTCTTACTGTGACCCCATGATGGGAACTCTAGAACAGCAATAAACCATAAAACTTAGGTGATCCATATGAACCCGGTAGGGCTCGACTTTCATATGGTATACTAGCATACCATCTAATTCAATTATAGGTTGGGAGGACCTCCGACAACAGTTTCTATTCCAGTTCAGTTCGAAACTTCCCAAGATGATGGTTAGTGATCTCATGAATAGAAAAAAAAGTGAGAGAACAAGAGAGTCTCATCCTTCATTTCCAGATGTAAAGGCCTAACATATTCCCTAAATCAACCACTCCCCAATGATGAGATGGTATCCATGTGCATCAATAACCTTTAGGATTAATTGTGAACGCCGCTCATCCTAGTGAAGTACACTAGTGGATTTAGAGACTTCCCTGCCATTTCCCAGAGGATAGAAGACTCTTGAAAAGGACCAATATTAAGTTTCGAGTGGACCCATCAGCCCCTGGGGAAATAATTGGAAAATTTGAAGCAGCTTCTGTCACTCTTAAGACACCCCCCACACCAGCTCAAATTGAGAGGCCCCCGCCAAACCGTTTGGGACCCCTTGGATGCCAACAACCACCCCAACCTTAGCATGATGAGTGAAGGGGTTCTAAAAGAAATCAATTAGAAGAATGAATAAATAAATTTTATTCATTTCAAGATGACCAGGTCTGCAGCTATTTCATAGTCACCATGAATTGAAATCTGCTCCGGCTTCCAGATCCAAAGCGAGCTAATGAAGTGGGTCTTGACAACCATCTAAATTATTGTCGATATCACCAAATAATAGTACGCACCATCCAAGAATGCTTGGTTTTCAAGGATATCCTACAATATATGGTGGATTCTGGGAAAGTCAAGTCGGGCTCACCGCTAGCACAAGTGGCGTATGTTTCCACCTTAGACTCAAGAGAGGAAGAGGAGTGGAAAACAGTCACCCGAAAAAGGAGAAATTTTTTGAAAAATGGACAACATAGAAGACCATCAACCAAGTCTGTGGAATCCTCCAGGCATAGTTGAAATAGCCAACTGTGCCCCCAAAATCTCTCAATACAACACAGTTGTCCTCCTCAACCCTGTGGTCCTCTAATGGCCAAAAGGGCAGAAAGAAAGAGAAAGAAGATGATCTAACACCAAATCTGAATTCAGTGTTGACACTTTCAGACTTCATTCCAACAGTCTTGGTCCAATAGGTACCGCCCCACCAAATGGCATAATGGGAATTTCCCAACCAAACGGCATCATTAGAAGGAGACAATCAAACACAAACAGTATCAGATCAAGAACTGATCTTCGAATCCATTAATGTCATTCACTTGATGGACCCCTTCTCTAATGAAGACTATGGCCATGAAACCGAATTACCCGCACCCAACTAGAGAGCCAAAGGAGGATTCCAAAGAGGCTGGAGGTTTCCTGGAAGGCATGATCATGGTAGGAGTCAAATTCCTGGCCACGACACAAGTCAAACCATTAACATCATAGAAACTCGTAGAAGGAACCTCCGACAAACACGATAGGAACCGAAATTCTCCTTTACCTCAGCCGAAAGAAACCCAAGCCTAGTTATCTTAGAGTATACATCAGGGTAAGAACAAGTACAAACTTCCCAAGGTATAGAAACAAACCAGTTTGGCCCAACGTGGAAAGAACTGCAGCATCACCAGCCCCTGCTACAGAGGCCAAACCATCTACATCCAAAGACCAAACCCCTAAAGTTTCTATAAAAGAGAAACCCTGGGCTAGGAAGAACTGACCTTTAGATAAGATTTATGAAATTTTAAAGTATATGGCCTTAGTTTCAACAAATCTATCAATCATGGATGCATTTATACTATCTACAGATCTTAGGGAGGCACTCATCAAATCCTTGTTAAGTCCCCAAGAGTTCAAGGATGAATTAGTAGTGGCCAAAGACTATCAGACGGAGACTAGTCCTGAAGAATGTCACATCATCATCTTCTTCATAGAAAGATATGAAGACACCATCATGCAAGGGCACATCAAACACTTATATGAGTCTGGAAAGATAAATGGAACTGATGTTCTGAGGATCTTCATCGACAATGACTCTAGACTTAACCTCCTTCCACTGAGAACGCTTCGTCTCCTAGGGTATGATGAAGACAACTTGACACCCTTCACTACAACTCTGCTAGGATGCAACAAAAGTGAGCAGAAACCATTGGGATATATCATGCTTAAAACATGGCTTGAAGATCTCATATCAGATTCCAAATTCTTGGTGGTGCAGAAAATTACGGCCTTCAATGTTCTGTTAGGGAGGCCTTGGCTACATCAGTATGCTTCCAATCTGTCCTCATACCATCAGTGCATCTAGTATTGTACTAATGGGAAAAGAGGGACATTTCATGCTGATAAATCCCCTTTTGAATTTTGTGAATCACACTATATTTATGATGGGTTATGTGAGTTGGAAGAAAAACATCTTTTGGTTGACAACGTTATTTGGATAAATGCCCCGAATAGATTGGATATAGATCCCACCGACCCCTTCCAGCAGCTTGGGGAGGAGTACATACTACCCATCAACCAAGTTGAAGGAATAAGTAAAAGTTTGGATATAGACTCAGCTGTCTACATGGTCTCATCACATGTTTTCAGGAAAATTCCTATCAAAGATGCTCCCAGCCTATCCTTGGGACATCAAACTACCTTTGCCTCACACACTAGGTCAAAAGACTATTTCTCTTACAATATTGGAGAAGTTATTTCAAGAATCCTTTCTCCATCATTAGAGGAAGATGATGAAGATGATGATGATGAAGAAGAAGAAGAAGACCTCAAAGATGCCCCTTCTACATTAGAAGAAGGTGTTTCACCCCAATGGATTAACTTAGGGAGATAAATCTGGGCACCGAAAATGACTCGCGGGCCAATTTTATTAGTGTGGACATGCCTATAGAGGAACAAGAGTCATAAACCTCATTCCTAAAGAATAATTGATATGTGTTTTCCTGGAATTACATAGAGATGCCAAGCCTCAATCCTGAGGTCTCCACCCACCATCTAGGCTTACCAGAAGGTTACCGGGGCTATAATCAGGTAGCTAGAAGGACCCACCCAATGCATGATTCAAAAATAAAGGCTGAATTTGACAAGATGATAAAATACAACTTCATATGGGAGGTCCAATATCTGATCTGTCTAGAGAACATAGTCCCTGTCAAAAATAATAATGGACATATTAGAATCTTCATTGAATTTAGGGACCTTAATCTGCATTTCCTAAAAGATGACTTCCAGGTCTCGATCACATAATTTTTTATCGATGCAACAGCCGAATATGAATCCCTCTCTTTCAAGGATGACTATTCTAGATACAATCAAATATGGATGGCCTGAGTAGACAAAGAAGCTACTGGTTTTAGGTCCCCTCTGGGAGTGATCTATTATAAAGTGATGTACTTTGGTCTAAAGAATTATGGGGCCACATATCAATGCACCATGCATCATATCTTCAATCTAATTTGGGAAAAAAATCGAGTGTTATGTTGATGACCTAGTGGTTAAGTCACGACAACATTCGAATCACCTGGATAACCTTGAAATTTTCTTTAAAAAATTGTGACAGCATAGTTTAAAGATGAATACCCTAAAATGAACCTTTGGAATTACCTCAAGAAAATTCCATGGCATCGTCGTATTCCATCAGGGCATTGAAGTCAACCCTAAGAAGATGAAGGTCATCCTTGGAATGTCCCCATATTGCAACCTCACTGAGTTGAGAGGCCTCCAGGGTAACTTCACCTACATTTGGAACTTCATATCCAACCTAAAAGGTAAATTTTTACCTTTCACAAAAAACATGAAGAAAAGAGTTATGTATGAATGGGATAACAATTTTCAAGAATATTTTGACAACCTCAAAAGATATCTCTTAATCCCACTAGTGCTCATGTCTCCAGTTGAGGGGAGACCTCTCATTTTATAGGAAAATTCCCTAAAACAGTCATTATGTGCCTTCCTCACACTGAAAAATGATTTCAGTAGCGAGAACAGCCTCTACTACCTCATTCATAAAATGATCGATGCTGAAACATGGTATTCCATGATTGAAAAAAACTAAATAGACCTAATCTTTGTAGTTCAGAAGCTCAGGAATTACTTGCAGCACCATGTGGTCCACTTGGTCTCCTGCTGCAACCCACTCAAGTATATCCTCAACCATCCCATGTTAAATGGGATCCTATCACGATGGGTGGTCATCCTAAAATAGTTTTACATATGTTACATTCCTCAGAAGGCCATCAAAGGCCAGGAATTATTAGAATTCCTACCCGCGAAACCCTCAGAAGAAACAACACCATTGGATGCCTAACTTTTATATGAATAAGTGTTTTCCATCCAAGAGAACCCCCAAATTCAAGAAATCTACTTCGATGGTACTTCCCGAAGCCCGGAAGGGAAAAGGATGGAGGATATCAAGCTCAACAAAGTGGGGCTGGGAGACGTACTCGTATCTCCCAAAATTTCCACCTTTCCTTATGCTTTCCTATTCTCAGAAGGATATATGAACAATGAATCAGAATATCAGGCCCTCATTGCATGCTTGGAACTAGCACTCTAAGTGAAAGACAAACACCTAAAAATAAAGGGTGATTCAAAGATAGTCATCAAATAGGTCAATGGTGACTATGATATCAAGAAATAAGTTTTGGTTCCCTTGATGAACCATGTTTGAGAACTGATGGAAGAATTCCCATCAGAACCAATGTTGACGCATGTACCCCGGTCATAGAATTATCAAGATGATGCTTTAGAAAATGCAGCCACATCCTTGGCTAACCCTGACCAGTATGAAATAGTCATTAACATTAGTCACTGTTGGATGGACATAACATTTATTCAGAGCAATATGGAGGAAATTGATGAAATTATCCACGTTCCTAAGCCTTATGGTAATACCACTGGTTTGATGACACCCATTACAAATTACCTTCAGAACGGGGAACTCCCACAAGTTAGGGCTGAAAGGGAGAAGGTATGAAGACGGAAAATCAATTTTACCTTGTACAATGGGGTAAACAAAGAGAAGGTTCTCTAAAAATGAGGCCTTCATGGAGTCCTTCTTAGGTGCATTGATGGATAAGACACTACTACTGTCAGAAAAGAAGTGCACATTGGAGCTTCTGGAGCACACCAGTCAGTAACCAAGTTCTCTCACCAAATCTGTAGGCTTGGGTATTACTGGACCACCATGATACAGGATTGTGCCATATTCACTAAGAAGTTTCATTCCTTCCAAGTTCGTGCTATTTTCATACACTGGCCCCCAATGTTACTTCATACAGCTAATTACTCCTAGACATTTGTCACCTATTGGATGGATATTGTGGGACCATATCCACCCACCCCAGCTAGACAATTCAAGTTCATACTCACAATGACCGACTTCTTTTCCAAATGGGATGAATTCGTACCCCTTAAGGAAGTCAGGGAGAAAAACATTGTCATCTTTGTGAAGGCCAACATCATCACTAGATTTGGTGTCCCTCATACAATACTGACAGACAACGGTACCAACTTCTTCTCTGTTGAGCTGGACAAGCTATATAGGGAGTATGGAATCAAAGTGAATTGTTTGTCCCATTACCATGTGGAGGAAAATGGTCAGATATAGGATTTCAATAAGACTTTTTCTAACATACTTAAAAATATGGTTGATAAGGATAAAAAATTGTGGCCAAACAACTTCCTTATTTCTTTATGAGCTTATTGAACCATGACCTGCAATGCCACCCAGGAAACCCCATACTCACTAGTATATAGGGAAGAGGCAGTGTTGCCTATTGAAATCCAAGTGCCATCACTTCATGTGTCCATTTGTGATTAACTATCCATGGATAATCAATCTCAGAGATGGTTTGATGAATTGGAGTAGTTAGATGAAAAAAGGTTGCACACTCAACACCATTTGGAAAATCTACCAAAACCGGATTGCATGAGCCTTCAACAAAAAGGTTCTCCTTCGATATTTCCTTAAAGGATAAATGGTTTCAGTCCTCAAAACCTAGATGACACTAGAGAAGAATACCCCAAAGCTTGAACTGAAGTGGGAAGGACCATACATCATACACAGGGTCTATTCCAATGGAACATATGCCCTGATATCAATGGATTAGCATCTCATCATAGCTGATACAAATGCGAAGTTCTTGAAGAAATTCTTCACGTAACCCAATAGAAAGGTTCAAGATCTAAAAAGTTAAACTATGAGCCATAAAATTTCCAAGCTCTATGATGTTAAACTATGAGTCATAAAAGGTCCAATCTCTATGACTTTAAACTATGATTCATAAAAGGTCCAAGATCTACGATGTTAAACTATGAGTCATAAAAGGTCCAAGCTCTATGACGTTAAACCATGAGTTATAAAATGTCCAAGATCTACAACGTTAAACTACAATTCATAAAAGGTCCAAGATCTATGACATTAAACTATGAGTCATAAAAAAAATTCTCTCCATATCATGGTCCAAACTCTGATACCTTAAACTATGATTAAAGGAAAAACAACATAGAGCTATGGTCCAAGATCTACGATCCTAAAATATGAGTAAAAATGTCCCAAATGCTAAGGTCCAAACTCTAATACCTTAATCTATGATTCATTGTCCTTTCCACATGATGTTAAACTATAAGGAACTCATCCCTAAAACATGGAATTAAACTGTGACTCATGTCCTCACCATAAGATGTTAAACTACGTAGCATAAAACATCCTAATTGCATGACAATAAATTGCATGATATACCACAGAACTATGTGTGGCTTGATTCTTACCATTATAGGATATGTAGTGACACCTCAATCTTCAATCATGGCCCAGCCCCCATCAAAAAAAATTCCTCCATCACGCCCCCTATCTACCCACATTCGTAGAGGAAATCCTTGTCACTCCATATTTCTCACATCGAGTACAACTCCCATGAGCTTAGGATTGGTGATAGAGATTCTCTTACAATGGTCAACAGTGGGGTAACATGGAAGACCTAGTAACCGTGATGTGTAGAATGAAGGTGCCCCTACCCTTTGGACCAAGCCAAATTGGTACGGGGTATACACAGAACTATGTGCGGCTTGATTCATGCCCACGCAAGATATGTAGCGACACCTCGATCCTCTATCTTGTCCCATACTCACCAGGAAATAAAATGAAAGTTCCCCTTCATATTCTCTGTCACCTTACACTTGAGAAGGAGGCTCTGTAACCACTCCTTGTTTCTCACATCGATTATAACTCACGTGAGATTAGGATCAGTGGTAGGGATTCTCTTATTCAAATAAACCATAGGGGAATATGGTAGGTCTGACACCTATATCAAGTGAAACCAAAATTCCCTCAAGTGTCCCTAAAACGTCAAGAAATTGTTTATAAGTAACATCCAGAACTATGTGAGGATTGATTTATTCCCTCATAGGATACGTTGTGATGCTCGGATTTGGAATCCTGGCCTACCCACAAGCAAAAAATGTCCCTTTCCCCCATGCGTAGATTAGAATTGTACAGGGAGTCCATGAAAAGTCATATCGCATGACAATAAAACTACGAAATTATTAAAGAGCTATGTGTGGCTTAGTCCTCAGTATTATGAGATTGCGCTCATGCCTCTCAGTCATGAGAGGTCAAAAGATCCTACTTCCCTCTATACATATGGTTCACACCTATGTGGAAGCTCTAGTAGTTCGCAGATAATCATGGTCTGGGTATTCTCATGATCCTAGGAACATCATTCCTACTTTTCACACTCTATACCTCATGAAAACTTGGATCCTCATAATCATTAAAGTTTGTCTCAGATGGAAGGCTAGTGTCCTAAGGACACCTTTGATTGACTATACACATCATGCCCTAGTGGCTCTGCATATATTTCCCACAAAAATGGTCGTCAATCAAAGGCAAATCCATCATTATGAGAGTCTTCTCCTATCCCAATATTCCCAATGGATTCTAAGCCCCATGTCATCCCTCCTAATTCATGTTGCCCCCAGGGATATGGTTTACACAGTCTATCATTACTCATGACTAAGGAACACCAAGAACATCTTAATAGTGATTAACCCGAAACTATTGGAGATCTTTATGATAGTAAAATCTTCCTCACCGCACGATGTTAAACTGCAAGGCTAAAATCATCCTCACTACATGATGTTAAACTGAAATTCCTAAATTTTCCTCATTGCATGACTCTAAACTACATAAAAATGGTTTAAGACCAAAATTTACCTCTAATACTAATTTTTCTATTCCTAGGAAATGACAAAAAATCCTTGCAGTCCCTTGTTTCTCACACTGAGAATAGCTCATGTGATCTTAGGGGTTTTAGAAACAGATACACAGTGAAATTATGGAAAAACAGTCGAGGAATTTAGTCCTAGTAGCACAACCCTAAAAGGCATGTCACAGTTCTCTCCCTCGAGATGAACCTTGTGTCCTAGCCATGTGATGTTAATCAACCGGGTATCCTAAAGATAGAACGAATACTTCACCCTATGTACTAGTCGGATATACATAAGGGACACCATTCCATGAGTAAATCACAGCCCAAATGTCTCCAATATGTACAAATACGATCCTAACATATTCCAAACTCTGTGATTTTAGTGATTTTGAAATTTCCTAACCCTCTAAGGCCATCTGGGATGGAGGTCCAGTGTCCTGCGAACACCTTTGATTGACTATTCATATCAAGCCCCAATGGTTCTGCATATGTTTCCCATAAAAATGGTCATCAATCAAAGTCAAATCCATCCCCATGAGAGTCATATCCTATCTCAGTATGACCAATGGATTCCAAGCCTCATTCTATACCTCCTGATTCAAGGGCCCTAAAATTCATGGTTTACATTTTCCGCCTTTCACACATTCAGGATATATTGAAATATATAGGCCTGGTTCACCTCTAGTCTCTTTTGAGGTTTCTAAAAGATATCCCATCTCTATGCGTGAATTTGATCTGCATGCAAAGTAAGAGTACCCCCACTCATTTTCGGGTTTCCCCAAATAAGTTTAGCTAAAAAGCCTCCTTTTCTGATCAGGGGCAACCCTGGTCAAAGGTCACAAACTATATTTAGAAAGTTACCAATCTTTATAATCCTCAAAGGACATCGGAGATGGAAAGCCAGTGTCTTGGGGACACCTTTGATTGAATATTCACATCATGCCCTGATGGATCTACATATGTCTCCCACAAAAATGGTTGTCAATCAAAGGAAAATCCATCCCCAGGAGATTCTTTTCCAGCCTCTATATGCTCAAATGAAAATCAAGTCTTGTCACACCCCCATATTTGGAAAACTCCTGGATGACAGCTTCTATATCTTCTTCTTTCCAAGTTCCCCTGAATAAAAAAGAAAAGGGGGGACTCTTAACTGAACTAACCATTCGCCAGCTCTCCCTCATGCAAGTAAGAAATGTGCAGGAACAATCGACCGCTCAAGGCCGATATGAATGTTTTTAATGTTCTTAGACAACACTACTCGAGCCAGCCACCCATTGTGGCTCCCAACATCAAAATAAATCCAAAATGTTTCAAGTCCCACCAGGCCATCAGAAATATAAGGCTAGTGTCCTGGGGACACCTTTGATTGACTATGAACATCATTCCCTGGTGGCTTTGCATATGTCACCCATGAAAATAGCCATCAATCAAAGGGAAATTCATCCATAAGAGAGTCTGTTCCTACCTCTGTATGCCTAAATAGACTACCAAGCCTCATGCATGTCTATAATACACAAATTAAGGGTCAAGAAAAATCCCTAATCCATGTATGAAGGATATTAGAACATTCCCTCATGATGTTCCTGAGTCAGGCCCCTACCCTATTTTGTTTGGTCAAAGTTTTTTAACCTAAAACATCAGTAATATGTTTGATTCATGAGACTGTGGACTTCCATAGAAAGGAAAAAATTCCATACTCTCTAGAGGGAAAATCTGAAGAAGTCACCTCTGGGAAAAAATCAAATATTGGTTCATTAAAAAAACATTGAGCCATCATAAAATGCGTAAAGCTTTTTAGGTCGAAACCTACAAAGGGGTGGCCTAAGAAAAATCCAATTTATACCTTCTAAGCTCGTACCATATAGGATTAGGAAAAAAAGGTAATAATAATGAAAAATACATAAAGGTTCATGAGGTATTCCATAAATAATCAGTAATAGTCGAACTATGCTCACTAAGTCCCTTGTCTCATGAAAAAACTAGAGCTCAATTCGATTATTTTAGTTTACTGGTCTCAAGCCATGGTTCAAAATTAATACTTGATTTAAATTATGTTGATAGGAAAAGGAAAATAGAAATAATTTAGAGGCAAATCAGTTGAATCGTATTCCATAAAAATATATTATTGGCATCCAAACCCTGGAACCTCTCCTTGTGGAAAAGACAGGACCTTTATAGAATAAGTTCAGTAGAGTCACAAAGTTGCGTCAAAGATTTTTGTGATTACCCAACGACTTGGAGAAGCTTCAATAAATATGAATTGTCGACTTCTGCACTCGCTCACAGCACCTTCACTTCCATCATGGCTTGGAGGCCGATTCTCTCTCCCTCCATCATTTTCCATCACCCTTCCTCAACAGCAGCTATGCCCCGAGCCCACTCTTATTTGAGTTGTTCTAGTTTATGGATTTGTTGCTCTACTTCCTGTTCAAGTTGTTCCATCAAAAATTCTTGCTTCATGAGTTTTTTTGAAGCTTTGCAACCATCCCAGCATGACTGGAAGCTTCTTCAATGGCGATTTATCATGTAGCATCTAGATAATTCATCAACTCTACCATAGAGAGTCGAGTTTCAAGTACACTTATTTCTTTCTGAGTGGTAACCACTTGCCTTACTATATCCAAAATTCCATGATAGTTAAATCTACTAAAACCCAAGACTAAAAATTGGTAGTGTAACTTTGGAAATTTTACTAGCATCTCTTCCAATGGAGTTTGGGAGATTAATTCCCAAACGTTCCTCTACACTTTTTACCAAGTGTGACGAAATTTGGCCAGGATCTCTCGATTGGTCTCGGAATCACTCTATGACGATGAAATGTTTTGGGGAATGAATTTCACTAGAGAGGGACTTGGTTCGACAACCACATCATGTCTTGACCCTACGATAGCCTCGCCTCTATTAATTATTATAGATGGAAAGTTGGTGACGTCTGTCGTTTCCAAAGCTTGTGGTTGTGATTCCAAGGATGCAGAGAAGACAAAATACCTCCCACCCCCAATGTAGTATCTCTGTCTAAAATAGGTGGTGTTACATATTCAATCACCAGCTATGCTCCATGGATATGAGATAGTACTGAGGAACCAGAACCATGATCGGCTGGAATAGTAGTTCTCAAGAAGGCCCTTAAAAGGTCATTGGTTAGTATAAGACTTTATGGGATAGTCAATCCAGATAAAGATATTGGTCTTAGAATACTGGGGATAGAAAATATAACCCCTATCAATATTGGAAAAAGTGGCATGATAGCCCGCTCTAGATCTTTAGGGGATGGAACATCAGCCTCCCCGGCCGTAACTTCCCTAGAGCCGCCATGAGAAGGAAAAGTATTTTATATTGAAAAAATTACCTCTGTAGGGGAAAACCCTCTCATTTGAGATTTACTGGCTTAATTATATTTGAAACCCCTCCAAGATCCAGCAAAACCTACTAATCATTACTAGACTCATCCCCCGCCATAAATACCACCATGTCCCTGTCTATAAGAGTTGGATTGGTACGATCAAATGTACTCTAAACTTCTGGATGACCTTCTGTTGTTGGGGGAAAAAAATTTGAGTGGGGGAAGGCACATTTCAAGAGGATAGTAACACCCTCAGTCTCTTCAAAATGACATACTTCCTGTTTTGATAAACCACGACAGATGGAAACCCTTCCTCTAACTCAAAAGTGACAGGAGCTATAGATTCATGAGAGGTTATCGTCTGGTCACCAATAGGCCCTGTGTAAAATCACAAATATGTACCAGTATGTCAAAATGTTAAGGACATTTGGTTCAATCACTAGGTGAATGAGCACTTACTTGTGATCCCCCTTTAAATACGCTTCGAGAGCTGGGAGGCTTTCTTACATTTCTTTGACTGTTGGGGAGATGGTTGTTGAATAAGACCACCAAGAATAGATGGAGGAGGAAATTAAATAGAAAGGTATTAGTGAGATCCTTCAGCAGTACCCACTACCGGTAAGGGGGCATACACTCAAGCTACAATACCTCTGGGAGAATAAGTTGGGAAAAAATCTGTCTCCTAAGACCTGGAAGGCCCCTAAAAAATAAGTAGGAAAGGGGCAAGATTTCGGAATATTTTTAATAAATTAATTTAAGTCCAATGGTTGCAGATAATACCTATCCCTCTATCTGTGGAAATACTACCATCAATGTCACACGGCCTCACCAATAATGTCTGTCCACAGAAGCATGAAGGCACTTATCCATTTCATTTAGGTAAGATGCCACCTCGTTAGGCTCTTTGTCGGTTGAAATGCTGGTAGGAGCGATGGATCCCCCAAAACATGGAAGATCAAAGCACTCCCTCTAAATAAATTTCCATATATCTTCATTCGCAGCGCTCACACTTAATTTATCCCAAACTTTCCAAGCTTCCAGAAATGCAGCCGTAATTGGGATGGCCAATGTTGTAGGGTTAATATGAGAAAGTGGGATAGGCTTTGATAACCCAAATGTTTCCCAAGTGTCCCTATAAGCTTAAAACTTAAAGAAGAAGAGCGTTTATGAGATTATGGGGGTGAAGAAGAAACCTTTTTACTAGAAGCAGTAATAGGTAAGCTAATGAAATCATCATCTTCATCGATGGTTTTTGGTCGCAGCATGGAAAGTACCCAATACGAGTACCTACGGAGACAACTTCGGGAGTGAATAAGGGTCTTGAGGTCCTTAAGGTAGCAGCCCACCTCATCTGGATCCTTATCAAAAGAAATTTCATTCGGTTCCAACACAAAACCAATATCATTAAGGGAAACATTCCATGTTTGTAAGAGTTTCCATAAATCACAAGAGGAATGGCCATGGGAAGATGGATGAACTTTCAAAAGGTCACATTGCCTCTAGGCCAATAGAAAATTGTGCTCAGAAGGAATGGATGATGGACTCCCGGTAGCAGCTCCAGTGGTTGGTTCAGATTCCTGTGAGGTCATAACCCCATCTTTCACAACTTCCCCAGAGAGGGAGTGAATAGACCTTTGAAGAACTTTTCCAGGTCAAGGGTGTTCATCAACTTCCTTTTTCTTCCCCTTTCCCTTTGCCTTGGATGCCCTGGATGTAGCCACAATGGGCACCAAGTCATCCAATTGGATATCTAGATAAGAATTAACCTAGTCCTCAGCATAATTCTTGGTAAGGAGGGGAATAGAATACATAAAATCCAGAAGTATGACCTAGCTCTCGGTGTCCTCCTGGGTGAACATTTTCCATAATTGGCGAGCTATCATAAGATGTTTCACCTAGAGAGAGATGTTAAAACCAGGAGGGCATAACTTCTGAATGCAATTTAATTGTCGGATAAAACTGTATGGTGCATAGCCATCACAGATAAGTTCCCCTACAATACGAGCAACCAAGACGCCTTCTCGCAAAGAAAAGAAATAACCCTGATTGATGAAGTCTTCAGATACATTTTTCGTAATGGTACCAGTGGGGGAATCATAATGTTGGTAATAGAAATATTCATAAACATTGAGGAAAGCCATTAAGTCTTGATCATTCCTTTTGGTTTTCTCCTCTTGTTTATCCTGTGTATCCCAAGCCACTAGCATGACCCCACTAGTATTTTGAAGATACAGTCGAAGGGTGGAATGTGGGATTGGTAAGGAATTTCTAAATAAATAACCCCTATATGGGCACCCATCCATCCCCAATGAATTTGAAAAGGGCCAACCATTTGGTAGGGTGACAACCCTTCACTGATTCATCTCAGCATGTGGTATATATTGGCGAACACAGGGATAACCAAATTGATTCATTTGATGGTGGCCAACTGAGAAGCCATGATAAAGGTTGAGTGTCTTACACCACCAGATTCTTTCACTGGTAAAATTCACCTACTCAAGAACATGGAAAATAAATCCACCAGTCGAAATAATCGATCGACGTCATGGATGATCCCCCATCCCCATTTCTGAAAATCACCATCTTCTAAGGTGGTCCAGTAAGTGCCTGCTTGCCTTCGGGTGGCTTTGGTGGGACAAGCCCTGGGTATCCATGGATCAGGCTCGAGACCAGTATGATTAGCCAAAACACCAAACCAGTCATCAAACAGAACATCCTGCTTCAGAAAGGGATCACTTTCCTACAAAATCATCTTCTTTTGGATGATTAGTTCTCTGGCCAAAGGGGGGTTATTTCCTCATCTTTCCAAATAGTGGAGGGAGGGAGAAATTCATTAGACATGTCCTCAATGATAGGGACTCCCGAAATCATCCAGATGTCCCAAAGGTGGATTCCAAACTCCTTGTGGTTCAAATGTAAATTGTTGGTATCTGGACTCCACCTGCTTAAAAGCTGTGAAATAAGGGAGGTAGGATGATGGGTGTATGTCTGAGAAACCCAGGCGGCCTCATATAATCCTAGAATTTGTAGCTCAACTCAAAATTCTTCACAACTATCATGAATCCAAAAGTGCCACCCACATTCCAAGCCAAATGATCTTACAGGGTGAAGGTTCTATCGAGATGACGAACCATGTTTCTCATTTGATGTATCCTTCCTCCTGATGTTATGGTAACAGTGGGTCATTTGATCATGCTTCGTCTACAACCCCTCTATGGTTCGAGGTGCATATTGTAGCAGAGACCCGGAGGTAGTATCTCTCTAAAGATACCTCCCATTATAAGAAATCAAGACCTTTGGAATAGAAGTATTAATTATCGAAGATGTGGGCTGATCAATCCAGTTTGGAACCAATATCGTTGTGTCAGAAAAAAGGCCAAACCCAGAAGATGGAAGCTTATTTGATACTAGGTACTCTCGTTGAACCACTGTGAGTAGATTCGTGGGGAATTGGTGAAACGGAATGACCAGAGTCTTGTCGTCAACCAAAGACGCCATATCTTTCAATCTTTTATCAGATGCAGAAAGAGGAGTAGAAATAGAGGCCTCAAAAGAAGTAGTGAAATTATCAACAGTCTTTGAATCATCCATTGTTTCCAGCATAGGAAGATATATAAGCAGATGAGAAGTCAGTCTCACAGAAAATTGTTGGATAATGGTTATTAAAAATGGATAAAGGACTTAAAACATTTCTTCAAAAGGATCCGCATACTATTCTTAGAAATGGTATGCAGAAAGATCATTATTCATATAGCATGACATGCGGAAGCTACTTTTCCTATAGCTACGGTATGCGGATGTAGTTTACCACTTACAACCATGGTACGTGAAATAACTGCGAGGCACAGGCCCACGAACTATTGGCTGGTGAAAATAATGGTCCACATAATGAAGAAACTATGGACCTCGGCTCAGTTAAGTTCGCATTCATAAGTTGTGGATTAAAATTTAAGTCCATATTAATAGTTTTAAGTTTATTTTGATGATCCAAGTTTGGAATGAGAATAAGGAATCTGTGTAGCATTCTTCCACACGGAATCTGTATTTTATGTTTTAAAATTCCACAGTCCCATTCACAGAATTCAAAATGTGGTACGTGGATGGAGAAATGGTGATGAAATCGGTTCATGGAACGTACGAAGTGGTTCATGAATGGGGTTTTCACAAGGATCATGGTATGTGATATTAAAGGAGGCCGGGAAAATTGGGATCACTTTTCACTACGAGAAGCGGTAAAAGAAAAATGACATGGGCCCCTATATATAGGTTTGGTACCCTCCTACCAGGTCTACATGTTCTACTACAAACCATTTCAGTTCAGGACCACTTCTAAATCGGAATAGTCCCTTTTTAGTTTTGAATGGACACTATTCCAATGGAGGGAATTTTTAGGGTCCTAAAAATTTCACCAAGAGAAGAATGTCCCCCCATAATCACTTTGTAGAAGGAATCCAGTGCTTCTACAAGTCTATCAAGGCGAAGGGACTCAAATTGTGTTTCATTTCATTGAAGGAACTTGAAGGAATTCAAGTTTTCAAGGTTTATTTAGTATCCCACGTACCATCACCAGGAAAGGTATGTAGAGAATATCGATCGCGAACTACCAGGTATGCAAGATGGTCCATGAACCGCTGGCCCACAATGCGATGGCCAGCAAGAAAGGAAAACAATGAACCACATCAACCAAAAGAGTTGTGCACGTAAGGCCATTATACATACCGTACTTCGAACCCATCAGTTCGCGGATGAATTGAACAGGTAGGGTTTTGTAAACCATTATTGTGAACTGAAGCCTCTGCAAACCCTGGTTGACTGAGTCTTCCACAGTTCAGAATATTCCTTCAATGGGCCTCCGCAAATGGTTTCATTTTCCCAATTGATACGATCACTCTGATGCTCTATAAAGGAGCACAGTAGAATTACTAAAGGGGAGAAATATAGAGAGAAGAACGAATGACAAAATCTTGAGGGATACATAAAGGTTGCACTCTGGCTTCCATCTTGTTTCATCAGGCGGAGCACGAAACATGAACCACTTCCTCCATAAGTACAGTTAGTTGTGAACCATAAAATGAGTGAATTGAATAATAATAATAATGATAATAGAACTGCGAACCTAACTAGTAATCTACGAACCAAATACTTATCATGGATGAATTTCCCATGAATGGTAATCCCCCTGACCCTCCTTCAATATGGTGCTCTGTGTAGCATACCGCTACGTGAATTGAACCTGGAATTGCGTACCCAATCGGTACGTGGATATAACCCAAAGTGGAATGGTGACCCGCGTACCACATTAGTTCGTGGTGTACTATACATGTGTGTTGATTCAATAAGGTTTTCCTTATGACTTTTCAATTCCTTCTTATTTTGAAAATCACAAACACCTTATACTTAAGCAAATCTATATTTTACTTCTCTAAGGAAAATTTTCTTCCTTAAGTAAATTTACCCTAACCTAGATTTCCTTATACATATAAATATTTTTCTTAAGTATAAAAATCAGATTCATACCTAAAACCTCGAAATCATATAATACTTAGATATGAAGCATTCTGTTTTAGGATCCGAATTCTGGACATGAACTGTAATGAAGTTACACTCCGAATTCTGGATACGAACTCTCATATAGTTCCACTCCAAATTCTGGATACGAACTCTAATGAAGTTCCATTCCGAATTCTGGATATGAACTCTCATATAGTTCCATTCTGAATTCTGGATACGAACTCTCATATAGTTTCATTCTGAATTCTGGATACAAACTCTAACAAAGTTGAACTCCAAACTTTTATGAGTTTGACTCCGAACTTTTATGAGTTTGACTCCAAACTTTTACTAGTTCGACTCCAAACTTTTATGAGTTCGACTCTGAACATTTACTAGTTCGACTCCGAACTTCTATGAGTCCAACTCCGAACTCTGTAAGTTCATATTCTGAACTCTGATGAAACCAGACTCCAAATTTCCTCATAAATTCAGACTCCGAATTTCTACATAATTCAGGTTCTGAATTCCTATAAAACAGAATCCAAATATCACTTTATTATAGACTCCGAATTCCTTTTTGGTTATACTCCAAACTTTTATTTTCTTACATTCCGAACTAAATTTTTTCTTATTCTTACACTCATTTCATTATAAAACAATGTTGTGCTTTCAGTTACAAATATTTTGTTATAAAATGATGTCATCCATTCTGTTTCTAACTAACCTTGGTTTAGTGACATGTGTATAGGTCCCTCTAAAATTTAAGGAAAATATGACCATTGGAGGAGGGAGACGACTATTCCAACCGTTCCTATAAATAGGATCTCATTTGAAAGAGCTTAATACTAAACAGAAGTTGATCACTCTAGAAACCACACGCTGTTAAGGTGATTTCTAGAGAGAGAATCTTTTTCATGCCTTGTGTGTACTAAACTGGTCATTCAGATTACTTCATGTGACTCCGAATGTTGGTGATTACATTTGAGGGCTTCTGGGGATAGGAAGACAGAGGTGCCAACTACCTTGAAGTTGAGGGCTTCCGGGGATAGGAAGACAGAGGTGCCAACTTCCTTAAAGTTTGAGGGCTTCCTTGCTGAGGAATATAGAGGTTCCAACTACCTTGAAGTTAAGGGCTTGCGGGGATAGCAAGACAGAGACTCTGATTTTTGTATTGAGGGCTTACCCTGGTGTGGGTAAGATAGACATGCTTGAAAGTATAAATCAAGGGACCTTTATCCAAGGTTGTTGGATACCCTTCTCTTTGGGTTAAAATATTTATATCTTGTTACTTGTAGTTTTACTACTTGTTTTTCCGCTACATTGTGGATTGTAAGGAAAGTATAATCTTCTTATATTTCCTTAAACTTGTACTCTGATTAATTTAGATTCTATACGCTTTAAGGTAGAATCTCATATTGTAAACTTTGGTTAAGTTTCACTTTCTAGATCCATATTTCTGGAACCTGTTTTTCAGAATCTCTTTCCAGATTTAAGCAAGTGTATAGAACTAGAAGTTTGTAACTTCATACTTTTTTCTAATCTTTCATTGGTGTTAGAGGTGTTGTGAATTTTCTTAGTTTAACTTTGTTAAACATAGATCTTTCCTTGTTTAAGGAATTTTTTTAAAGTGTACAATTCACCCCCACCCCCCCCCCCCCTCGTATATTGATCATCTACATCGTTATTTCGATCCTAAAATTGGTATCATAGGTTGGAAAACTCATACTTTATACCAATCCTACATTTGGAATCAGAGCAGGTATCCGAAATACTTATACTCAAATATAAGTTTTTCTTACTCAGTTTTTCATTGTTCTATATTTTCCTTGCTTAGGAATATTTTCCTTGAATCCGAAATTTTGTTATTAACATGTTTTTGTTTAGAAATATTTTTAAGATGGCAGGATTAAATGTTGGTTCCATCGACAACCTAAATACTACATGACCACCAATTTTTTACGGCAATGATTATGAGTATAGGAGAGATCTAATGAAGACTTTCATTACCAATACTGGGGTAGATAACTTTGTTATGCTTACTGGAGGTTATCAAATTCCTGAGAAGGAAGTTAGTGCTTTCACAAAACAAGAGATGCATGATTATCAATTAAACTATAAGGTACGCAATAATATACTATGTTCAATGACTAGGAGCATATATAGCCAAATTTGTTCTTGTGAAACAGCTAATTGTATATGGAAGAAACTTGAAGTTACACATTTTGGTACATCTAAAGCAATTGAGACTAGAAGAGCCATGCTTAGAGCTGAGTATTATGGTTTTAACTTTACTTATGGAGAACCCATATGTAAAGTGCAACAAATATTTATGACTATTTTAACACCCCGAGCTTCCACGACATGCTTCTCTTTCAATAATGCAATAGCTTGCATTGTACGCAAGTTCGAGATTCTAACACACCACGACCAATCAAAATAACCATTATGAATAGTAATACCCACTTTTTGAAATTATATATATTTTATATTTCAAAATGGACTTCTTTTTTGGATTTGGAATATCGAAATTAGCCTATGTTGAATTTTTGGTATTTTTCTGAGAATTTCCAATTTTTTTATGAATAGTGAAAAATACTTAAAAAACAACTTTTTTAATAAAAATAATTTATAGTGACAAATTATACTATTGATTGGTTTTAAAGTATAATTAGAATATATTTTTACCATTTTATCCAATGGTGGTCATTAGAATTAATTTCACTTTGAAATTGGACATAAACAATTGTCAATCTTTTGATATATATTGTTTCTTAAAAACACGCTATTTGTTGTGACAGCGGGAATTAATTATAAAATTAATTAATGTAACTAATATGTTTGTAATTTTTTAAAATAGACATCATTTTTGAATTCGGAATATCAATTATAGCTTAGGGTGAAATTTTGGCATTGTTCTGAAAAACTTCAATTTTTGATGAATAGTGAAACCACCAAGTGGTAGTTAAAAAACTGATTTTTCATTTAAATGAAATATTACCACTTTTGTGATTTTATTTTCAAAAATCTTACATACATGGTTGTCATTAAGAATTAAAATTTGGTTCAATGGGATTAAAATAATTTTTTTGGTGAATAGTAACTTTTAAGTTTAATTAATCGTGATTAAAGGTAATTAGTGAAATTTAAGGTAAAAATGATATTATAAAAATATGAAAATACCTTTACACTTGTCCTACCCTTATTTGATGAGTCATTCCAAATCAATAAAATCCATGGGTCAACTTGGGGACCCCATGGAGCCACTTTGGTAGGAAAATGACATTAAAAACTTTTTATTTAATGTTAAAATAAAAATGTCACAAACATGAGTTGTTTTACTAAAAAAAATTTAATGGGGTTATAAAAGTAATATTTTTTACTATAAATATTCATTATAAAGATAAAAATATTTCATACATCATGATAGTTTTTTTATAACTTTTATACATTAAATAAATTAAATTATTTATGACACCATGATGATGCAGTGATTACCTCATTAATTAACGATTTAAATAAAATGAAAATATAATGTAAAATATAAGACTTACACTTGTAAAAAACCTATTGGATGAGTATATTTATAACCCTTATCACCTTATCCTCGAAATATATAAGTTTGGGACCTTTAAAATATGAAACTCATTATATAATAAAGTAACATTTCATGACATTCCAAGAGTGCCCCTCCTCTCCTCTTATAAAAGGCCCCCACCACTACCACCTTACTCACACCTTCAATCCATTTGGCTCAGCCAACCTCTTCCCAAATACTCTCCCAACTTCCCTCTATTACTCCTAGAAGCCTCACTTTGGTCATAAGTCTTCCCAAGGAAGCCTTTGTCTCAAATCAAAAAGAGTTACCCAATTTTAAGGTAATGTCTTCTCTAATGTTGTTTTGTTTTATTTTGCTTCTCCAACCCCCTAAACTCTTTTTATTCTTTTATTTTGTAACAAAACCAGTATATTAAATATACTAGGATGTTTTTATGAGAATGATTTTATTTACACTTACACATAACTTTGTCTAATGGTTAAAGAACATACTGTTTCTGTGGGTGGCGAATTACTGCCTCACGAAACGATGATTGTTCTATCTTCTCCTACCACCTCTCATGGTGGCCATTATGATGAAACTATTTTTATATTTGATATATATTATGTTTTTGTTTTCCTTATGATTCTGTATTTTTCATTTATGGCATACCTTTATGATTTCTATTATGGGTAAACGCGATAATTTCATTTTAGGAAGTGCGGACTACCGCCCCCTCAAAGTGATTTGAATCGTTAATGCCATATGTGGGATGTATAAAGGATGGAGTAAATGGTATTATACATTATATTATACTGGAATTATAGTATACCTTTATATAATTATAATTTCATTCCATTAAATACGAAATAGAAATGAAAGTAGCGTTCATGCGTACGCACGGCTTACCGTCTCCATGAACGGTACATTTCATTTCTTACCTCTAAATGTTATGTAATATTATAAATGCATGTATATACTAGATATATATGATATATATGATATCTAAATCATGAATATAATTCTGTATATAATGGATATTTCACCACATGAACAACTTGTAATTATAAGAAGTTTATTTTTGACTCAAGTACCAAAGATCGACAAAACAGCCGTTATTAACTTAAATAATTACATAATGTTCATAACATTGTAATAAGTGATATGAAATGAATAATGAACATGAAAAAGGTTCTTAAGAAAGTAGAAATTAACTCTAGTTTATTATTCAGGAGGTTAAAAAGCGGTCAAGTCAAGTCGGGCACGAGGCAAGGGAACTTCTTAACCCAATTTCCATTCTTTGGGTTAATCTCCTACTTTCAAATTATGTCATGATATTATTATGTCCTATCTTGTATTTTTACTTTCTTTTTGTGTACTTATAGTTAATAAACATATTAGATATATTTTATTTAAAAAAATGATCTTTGTAAGGGACTTCGTCTCAATCTCCTTTCATTGAGGCATATTTGGTTTTATACACAACTTTACTTTATACAATGTATAAACCCCTTTGACTTTTACTTTTATTCAAAAGAAATATTTTTATACGCAGCGTTTTTACTAAACGACAAGAGGAATGTTTTTCTTTCTTACATATGCGGGGACAATGACTTCCCTTTCACCGTGACTATTATTTGAGTTTCGTCTTCCTCTACAAGCCATAACTTTTTTAAAAAAAATAAATACAAAGTTTTAATTTTCTTTTATTTTGGTATTGAAAATGGTTTTGAAAGTGATTTTTATTATATCAATGTGTTGTATTGATATCTTGTGATTTAAATGTGGAAATTCTATGTTTCGTTTATGCATGTTTTAGGCGATATGATTATGTTATGGTTTATGATATGTTTAAACCTGTTCATATGGGGAATGAATTGGACTTAATAAGTGACGGGTGGAGCCCGCTATAGCTCCTCGATGCATCGGTAGGTCTCATGAGACAAACTAGTGTCTTGGCACGAAGCCTTGACAAAATATTATTTGTATTCTTGGCACGAGGCATTGGCTACGTGGTTATGATAGTCTGGCATTATGCATTCCATCATTTTGAAAGTGGTTATTGATATTGCATGTGATTATTCGACTAGTAGAATATCCATGTGAATAAGAAAATGGAATTATTTCATTTTACTTTTTCCATATTATGTTGAAGTTCAAGTTTAAAAGGCTTTTGTTTTAGTTATATATTGCCTTAAATGTTTTTGTTTATTTATGAAAGCTTCTGCTAAATTGTTATCCTTACTGAGCATCTGAGCTCACCCCTTTCAATGTTTTAATTTTTCCAGGATGTGAAGAAGTATTTTAGGAATGACCTAGAGGGATAGTCTGAAGGGGATATGAGTGGGGAAAATGGAGACTATTATATTGTAGATTTTCACTTTATGATGTATTATAATATTTACGAATGTATCTAGTGTTTCCAAGGCTACTAAACTAATCGGTCTTTCGAGACTTGATCTTTTGTGATCATGCCAATGTTACGCAATAATGCACCAACTCTAGGTAACTGGGGTCGGGGCGTTACAGTTGGTATCAGAGGCAGTTTAGTACTAACCTTGGAAGCTAGATTTAGATAAACTCTGATTAGATCACATATCCCAAATATAGACTTTGAGGATTAGTATAGAAGAACTTCCTAGAATTTTGGTATTATAGAGATTTTGTGAGTTTTCCGAGAAATACATCCCTGTCTGGATACAAGCAGGTAGAGGCGGCTCTGGCACAAATGTACCTAGGGGTAAAACCCAAAAACACCACTTTGAGCTAGACTCGAAAGGGAACTGGTGCACGACAACGGGCCTTGCTGCACTCTTGGTTACGACACTCCTGGGGGATATGCTTAGGATAATTCTCATTTTTTTTACAAACCATTATGAATGGTTTATGAGTATATACTTCCTCAAAGAAAACATTTTTTATGATTGTGGATTATATCCATAAACCGTTCAATTTATATTTATCATTTTACAAGTTTGGAATTATTCATTGCAATTCATAAACTAACCTAGTTTATGCCATTGTATAGAAATGGTGCCCATTAGAAGGAATGTGAGCTCCATCAATACATATGATCCAAAGAGTAAGAAGGATCGTATCTTTCATCGTACTAAGCCAACATTTATAAGGGAAATAGTCTCCCATGTGTTCTCAACATGTGAAGAAATAATATCATGTGTTAATAAGATAAGTAAAGAATTCTATGAGTCTTATGGCTTTGAAGGGAAGAAAGTGAAGAAAAGGATGGAAGATAGAATGATGGATAAAGGGACGAGGGAAAAGAAGAACTTTCCAATATGTGATAACTGTGGGAAGAAACACCTTGGAACTTGCCTGAAGGGAATGGTAGTTTGTTATAAGTGTGGAGAAAAAGGACAGCAAGTGTGTGACTGAAAGGGTAATAAAAAGGTTTCAAATATACAATGCTTCATCTTCAAGAAGTGGGGACACTACGCAAACCAATGTCCAAATAATCAGAGTATGCCCCAAATGATGTTATTGGAAAATAATCAAGTTATGATACTACCACAGATGAGGAGGAATGATTAGAGTTCTTATGTTGTTATTAAAGAATTTTTTCATTTGAGTGTTGCATCAATGATGTACTGGTTATAATAACTATGGAGTATATAAGGATTGTACTGCAAGACTATTTCATCAAGGACTTGAGATTGTGTGGAACCAAGAAAAGTGACTCCACAGTAGGTAAAATTTTTAGAAAATATATGGTTGAGAGAAAGATAAACCATAATATGGTTCTGATATCGAGATAGTGATTTTGGAATAATACATGATTGATTTGGATAAATTATATTGGATATTCTTAACTTCCTTGAAACTGATTAATTATTTGTATACATTTTTTGGATAGAAGGAAAATATCTAGTATTCTATAAGGAATAAGGGATCATGAATGTAATCAATAAGGATTTATGGTAATTCAGGATGTTGCAGTGTTTTAAAAGAATACATGATGAAGGTGTTCACATGTTGTAACGCGGAAAAAAGGAACTTCGTTATGTTTACCTTCCTTATAAAATTTGGACTGTGAGTTGGACAGAAGTATTTGGGATAACTATAAAGGTTGGAATGGATTAAGTTGAATTTTGTATAGTATTGTTTAAGGTTAAAACATTTCTGAATATTATTTCTGGATTAATATAATACTATAGTTTTAGGAAAAGGACAACCTGTAAGTCGGGGGATAACCCGTCGCGTCGGACAAAGCTGTAGGAATCGAACCCACAACCATAGTGCGACAGGCCTTTATTACCTACCACTAGCCTATATGAATTCCCTGGTTATTAAAATATAGTTGTCCTAATCTAAATGGTATGTGTTAATATTTGGAACCTTGTACGATTAGGATAAATATAATATTTTTGAGTTCTATTATCTTTTTGAGGGAAAGATGAGTTTGTGGTAGAAATTAGTTGAAGGTTGAAACTCTCCTTGTCAAGTATATATATATATATACCTCTCTCTTATTCTATGAATAAATTATTTTTAAACTTTAAAAAAGGTATTTTAAAAAAATGTGTTATCCTAATACCTTATGTTTCGTTGAACAGATGATATTTTAAATCACCATAGATTAAAGGCTTTGAGGCCCTCAATTTTACACTTATTTGTAATTTATGACCTCAATCAATCCCTAAAAATATTTATGTTTTTCCTCTAATTATGTGTCTATAATTGCCACCAATGTTCTCCTATTAGAAACCCTAATTTGGTGGTGACTTTCTCATTTTCATTTCCCTCTTATTAAGGCTAAATTTTATTAACCTTATTTCCGATGTGGGTTTTCCACAAAGGTATTTTATATTTTCATCCTTTTATTTTCAAAGAAAATTTTCAAATTGCGAGGATGCAATTTATTGAAGGAGGGGAGAATGTAACACCCCGAGCTTCCACGATACGCTTCTCTTTCAATAATGCAATAACTTGCATTGTACGGAAGTTCGAGATTCGAACACACCACGACCAATAAAAATAACCATTATGAATAGTAATACCCACTTTTTAAAATTATATATATTTTATATTTCAAAATGGACTTCATTTTTGGTATTTGGAATATCGAAATTAGCCTATGTTGAATTTTTGGTATTTTTCTGAGAACTTCCAATTTTTTATGAATAGTGAAAAATACTTAAAAACAACTTTTTTAATCAAAATAATTTATAGTGATAAATTATACTATTGAGTGGTTTTAAAGTATAATTAGAATATATTTTTACCATTTTATCCAATGGTGGTCATTAGAATTAATTTCACATTGAAATTGGACATAAACAATTGTCAATCTTTTGATATATATTGTTTCTTAAAAACACGCTATTTGTTGTGACAGCGATAATTAATTATAAAATTAATTAATGCAACTTATATTTTTGGAATTTTTTAAAATAGAAATCATTTTTTAATTCAGAATATCAAATATAGGTTAGGGTGAAATTTTTGCATTGTTCTGAAAAACTTCAATTTTTTAGGAATAGTGAAACCACTAAGTGGTAGTTAAAAAACTGATTTTTCGTTTAAATGAAACATTACCACTTCTGTGATTTGATTTTCAAAAATCTGACATACATGGTTGTCATTAGGAAGTAAAATGTGGTTCAACGGGATTAAAATAATTTTTTGGTAAATAGTAACTTTTAAGTTTAATTAATTGCGATTAAAGTTAATTAGTGAAATTTAAGGTAAAAATGATATTATAAAAATATGAAAATACCTTTACACTTGTCCTACCCTTATTTTATGAGTCATGTCAGACCAATAAAATCCATGGGTCAACTTGGGGACCCCATGGATCCACTTTAGTAGGAAAGTGACATTAAAAACTTTTTATTTAATGTTAAAATAAAAATGTCACAAACATGAGTTATTTTACTAAAACAATTTTTAAAAGGGGTTATACAAGTAATATTTTTTACTATAAATATTCATTAGAAAGATAAAAATATTTCCTACATCATGATTTTTTTTTAAAATTTTTAGACATTAAATAAATTAAATTATTTATGACACCATGATGATGCAGCGATTACCTCATTAATTAACGATTTCAATAAAATGAAAATATAATGTAAAATATAAGACTTAAACTTGTCAAAAACCTATTGGATGAGTATATTTAGAACCCCTATCACATTATCCCAAAAATATATAAGTTTCGGACCTTTAAAATCTGAAACTCATTATATAATAAAGTAACATTTCATGACTTTCCAAGAGTGCCCCTCCTCTCCTCTTATAAAAGGCCCCCACCACTACCACCTTATTCACACCTTCAAGCCATTTGGCTCAGCCAAAATCTGCCAAAATACTCTCTCAACTTCCCTATATTACTCCTAGAAGCCTCACTTTGGGAAGAAGTCTTCCCAAGGAAGCCTTTGGCTCTAATCAAAAAGAGTTACCTGATTTTAAGGTAATGTGTTCTCTAATGTTGTTTTATTTTGCTTCTCCAACCCCCTAAACTCTTTTTATTATTTTATCTTGTAACAAAACTAGTATATTAAATATACTAGTATTTTTTTTTGAGAAGTATTTTATTTAAACTTACACACACCTTCGTCTAATGGTTAAAGAACATACTGTTTCTGTGGGTGGTGAATTACTGCCTCATGAAACGATGATTGTTCTATATTCTCCTACCACCTCTCATGGTGGCCATTATGATGACACTATTTTTATATATGATATATATTATGTTTTTGTTTTCCTTATGATTCTGTATTTTTCATTTATGGAATACCATTATGAATTCCATTATGGGTAAACGCGATATTTTCATTTTAGGAAGTGCGGACTACTGCCCCCTCAAAGTGATTTGAATCGTTAATGCCATATGTGGGATGTATAAAGGATGGATTAAATGGTATTATACATTATATTATACTGTAATTATATTATACCTTTATATAATTATAATTTCATTCCATTAAATATGAAATAAAAATGAAAGTAGCGTTCATGCGTATGTACGGCTTACCATCTCCATGAACGGTGCATTTCATTTCTTACCTCTAAATGTTATGTAATATTATAAATTCATGTATATAATGGATATATATGATATATATGATATATAAATCATGAATATAATTCTGGATGTAATGGATATTTCACCACATGAACAACTTGTAATTATAAGAAGTTTATTTTTGACTCAAGTACCAAAGATCGACAAAACGATCGTTATTAACTTAAATAATTACATAATGTTCATAACATGGTAATAAGTGATATGAAAGGAATAATGAACTTTAAAAATGTTCTTAAGAAAGTTGAAATTAACTCTAGTTTATTATTCAGGAGTTTTAAGAGAGGTCGAGTCAAGTCGTACACGAGGTAAGGGAACTTCTTAACCCAATTTCCATTCTTTGGGTTAATCTTCTACTTTCAAATTATGTCATGATATTATTATATCCTATCTTGTATTTTTACTTTCTTTATGTGTACTTATAGTGAATACACATATTAGATCTATTTTATTTAAAAAAATGATCTTTGTAAGGGACTTCGTCTCAATCTCCTTTCATTGAGTCATATTTGGTTTTATACACAACTTTCCTTTATACGGTGTATAAACCCCTTTGACTTTTACTTTAATTCAAAAGGAATCTTTTTATACGAATAATTTTTACTAAACGACAAAAGGAATGTTTTTTTTCTTACGTATGCGGCGACACTGACTTCCCTGCCGCCGTGACCATTATTTGAGTTTTGGCTTCCTCTACAAGCCATAACTTTTTTCTAAAAAATAAATACAAAGTTTTAATTTTTTTTATTTTGGTATTGAAAATGGTTTTGAAAGTGCTTTTTATTATATCAATGTGTTGTATTGATATTTTGTGATTGAAATGTGGAAATGCTATGTTTCCTTTATGCATGTTTTATGCGATATGATTATGTTATGGTTTATGATATGTTTAAACCTATTCATATGGGGAATTCATTAGACTTAATAAGTGACGGGTGGAGCCCGCTATAGCTCCTCGATGCATCGGTAGGTCTCATGAGACAAACTAGTGTCTTGGCACGAGGCCTTGACAAAATCATATATGTAGTCTTAACACGAGGCCTTGGCTACGTGGTTATGATAGTCTGGCATTATGCATTCCATCATTATGAAAGTGTTTATTGATATTGCATGTGATTATTCGACCAGTAGAATATCCATGTGAATAAGAAAATGGCATTATTTCATTTTACTTTTTCTATATTATGTTGAAGTTCAAGTTTAAAAGGATTTTGTTTTAGTTATACATTGCCTTAAATTTTTTTGTTTATTTATGAAAGATTCCACTAGATTGTTATCCTTACTGAGCATTTGATCTCATCCCTTTCAATGTTTTAATTTTTCCAGGATGGGAAGAAGTATTTTAGGAATGACCTGCAGGGATAGTCTGAAGGGGATATGAGTGTGGAAAATGGAGACTATGTTACTGTAGTTTTTCACTTTATGATGTATTATAACATTTATGAATGTATCTAGTGTTTCCAAGTCTACTAAACTAATCGGTCTTTCGAGACATGATCTTTTTTGATCATGCCAATGTTACACAATAATGCACCGACTCTAAGTAACTGGGGTCGGGGCGTTACAACTATCATGAATAGCTTAAAATCTATGGGAGAGAAAGGTCTTGATGATGAAGATCTTGTGGATAATATTATTGATATTATACCCAATGAGTGGGAATCAAAAAGTACAGCTATTGATGAAAACAGAAAGGTAACTCCAATTTCCTTAGATGAACTGTTTGGAACTCTTCTACAACATGAAACAAGGATTAAGAGAGATGTTGACAACATCAAAAAGAAGAATGGGAATGGTACTGTTGCTTTTACTACAACATCAAATCACATGAAATCAAAGACTCCTGAGAGAGTAACTAGATCCAAGTCTAAGAAGGTTACTATTCAATCTGAATCTAGCGAGAGTGAAGTCTCAAAAAATGAGTTAGCTAATCTTGCTCGAAGGATGAACAAGAGAGCTGGTCAAAGAAATTTCCAATCCAGGTATAAGAAAAAGGTGAGGAAAGATAAGAAATATTCAGAGGTCACATGCTATGAATGAAAGAAAAGTGGACACATTAGACCTGATTATCCTATGATTAAAAAGAAATAAAGAAAAGAGAGGCATTCTGAAAGTAATAGGAAGAAGTTCTATAAATCCAAAGATAAGAGAAGTCTGAAAGCTAATACTACTTGAAGTAATAGCTGTGGAGACTCTTCAGAAAGTGAATCTTCTGAATATGATTCATCAGCTCAGAAGAATATGGGATTCATTTCTAATACTTCTTTTCCACATACATGTCTTATGGCCAAGTTACGCTCTGTCGAGGCCTTAACAAATTTATCTCTTGATAAGAATTACTATTCTGAAAATAGTACTTCTAATAAATATACTTCACCCTCAAAAAATGAAGAACCTTTATATGAAAAAGTATCTATATTTTCCAAGTTACATGAAGCAAAAAAATTGTAAAATTTCTAAGAAATTAGACAAGGCAAATACTAGGGAAGAAATTCTTACAAAAGAGATTTCAGATCTTTCTTGAAATCTTAAAGATAGAGAAGCGCTTTTAGAAAAACTTTCTAAAGACCTTGAGAAAGAAAATTATGATAAGGAAGAAATTTCTAAAGATCTTAAGAATGTTATTTTAAAGATGAAAGCTTTTGATGAAAAATATAACTCTAAGGAAATTATTCTTGAGGATAGGAATTTGGTCGTTAGACTAAAATCTGAAATTTTTTCTCTTAAGAAACTTCTTCCAAAATTTACCTCTGGGAAGGAAAATTTTGACAAGATGTATTCTCAAATTAAACCCCATGGAAACACTACTGGAGTAGGTTATACTCACCAAAAACTAGTTTTCAAAAACAACTATTTTGTTCCTTCTAAAGCCCCTTTTTACACTAAGTGTCAAAGTGGTGGGTATTGGAGGAAAAACTGTTCTTTGAATAGAGTTCAATCTCCTGGGTTTCATAAAGCATATTTCTCTAAAAAAATGTAGATACCCAAAATTTTATTATCTAAAAATCTCAGATCTAAACAAGTTTGGATTTTGAAATTCTAATTCTTTTCTTATTTTTAGGAAGATAAAGGAAGTACCAAAAACAATACTTGGTTGACGGATAGTGGATGTTCCCGGCACATGACTGGTAACAAAAACTATTTCGAAAAGATTATCAAGACGAAAGGAGTAAAAGTAACTTTCGGAGATAATTCTCAGGGAGAAATTGTTGGTATAGGTAATATTGTTCTTCTTGGTAAAACTTTGATTTCAAATGTTTTGTTTGTTAAAGGTCTTAAGCACAACCTCATTAGCATAAGTCAATTATGTGATGAAGGATACCTTGTGAATTTTAGGAATGATAAGTTCTTAGTACACAATTCCAAGTAAGAGTTTATTATCTCTTCCCATAGGCAAGAAAATGTTTAAACTTTGAACTTAGAAGAACTTAAGAGCCAAGACATACCTGCCTTAGTGCAATGGAAGATCATTCATGGTTATGGCATAGAAGACTAGGTCACTGTAACCTTAGGAACTTATGTAAACTCTCTAAGAAAAAACTATTTAAGGATCTACCGAATCTTATATTTGATTCTTCTAAAGTCTTTGATCCTTGTCAATATGGCAAGAAACATAAATCTAGTTTTAAATCAATCGATGAATTCTCAACAACTGATGTGTTACAGTTAGTGCACATGGACCTTTTTGGTGCAACACAAACTGGAAGCATTTGAGGCAAATACTATGTGTTTGTTCTAGTTGATGATTACACTATATTTACATGGTTCTATTTTCTAGAAAAGAAGTCTGAATAATTTTCTTATTTCAAAAGTTTTAGAGTCCAAGTTAAAAATGAGAAAAACCTTCTATTGAAATCTATTCATAGTGATCATGGAGGCGAATTTCAAAATTCTGATTTTGAAACTTTTTAGAAAAGGTATTACTCACAACTAGAACTCCTCAACAAAATGGTGTAGTTAAAAGAATAAATAGAATTCTTCAAGAGATAACTAGAACTATGTTGAGTGAATATTCTATAGCTAGACATTTTTGGGTTGAAGCTGTAAGTACTGCTTTTATACTATAAATCGAGTTTTGATTAGACCTTTTCTTAATAAAACTCTTTATGAGTTATGGAATGGTAGAAAAACTAGTCTTTCCTACTTCAAAGTTTTTGGTTGCAAGGTATTCATCCTAAATAATAAAGATAACCTACACAAATTCACACCAAAATCTGATGAAGGAATTTTCTTAGGTTACTCAACATCTTCTAAGGCTTATAGAGTTTTTAATAAAAACACTTGTACTATTGAGGAAACAGTACATGTCAAATTTGATGAGTCTGATACTTTTGTTTTTAAACCATCCCAACCTACATCCTCGGATGTGTTTTCAAAAACTGATTATCAACCTTTGATAGAAGATCCTTCTAATAAGGAAAATGTTCGAAAAGATTCTTCAAAAACATTTACACCATAAGACTTTCTACCCCATGTTGATGAACCTGTTTTACAAAAACCATGTTAGGTGTTTCTAAAGAATCATCCCAGTGATAGTATCATTAGTGATGTCAATCCACCTCTAAGGAATAGAAGTTCCTTGAGGAATGAAGTAGAACATCTAGCATCTGTTTCCCAATTAGAACCAAAAAGCACTAATGAAGCTTTAGGTGATGATGATTGGATAAAATCCATGCAATATGAGATAAATGAATTTGAAAGGAATAAAGTCTGGACCTTGGTTGAAAGACCTAAGGAAACTTATGTTGTTGGAGTAAAGTGGGTATTCAGAAATAAGTGTGATGAAAATGGAGTCATTGTTTGAAATAAATCTAGACTAGTTGCTAAAGGCTATAATCAGTAAGAGGGAATAGACTATGAAGAAACATATCCTCCAGTATCTAGACTTGAATCTATTCATACCTTACTTTCCTTTGCAACATTCTTCAATTATAAACTTTTTCAAATGGATGTGAAATGTGCTTTTCTTAACGGTTATGTTCAAGAGAATGTTTTTGTTGAACAACCTCCTGGATTTGAAGATACAAAATATCTTGATCATGTTTTTAGACTTACCAAAGCTTTGTATGGTCTTAAACAAGCCCCACGAGCTTGGTATAACAGACTTACAGGATTTTTGCTTCAAAATAACTATGTTAAGGGAAATGCAGATCCAATCCTTTTTATAAAGAAAGATAGGAAAAATGTTTTGATTGTTAAAATTTATGTTGATGACATTTTATTTGGTTCAACTCATCAATCTTTAACTGATTCTTTTACAGATCTAATGAAATCTGAGTTTGAAATGAGTATGATGGGTGAGTTAACATTTTTCCTTGGTTTTCAAATTTCTCAAAAACAAGAATAAATCTACATATCCCAACATAAGTATATTAAATATCTTCTTAAAAAGTATGGGCATTACAACACTGAGAGTATAATTACTCCTATTGGTACCTCAAACACACTTGATCTTGATGAAGCTGGGAAACCAGTAGATCAAACATCCTTTAGAGGTATAATAGGAAGTCTACTATACTTGACAGTTAGTCGACCAGACTTGATGTTTTCAATATACTTATGTGCGAGATATCAATCCAATCATAAGGAATCTCATTTAAAGGTAGTGAAAAGAATTTTTCGCTACTTAAAGGGAACCATGGATCTAGGATTATTTTATACCTCTTGAAATGATTTTGTTTTAAAGAGTTTATCAGATGATGAATTTGGTGGATGTAGAATGGATGGAAAAAGTACATTCAAAACTTGTCATCTCTTAGGAGATTCATTAGTTTCTTGGTCCTGCATGAAGCAATATTCTGTAGCACTCTCCACTACTGAAGCTAAATATGTAGCATCTGGAAGTTGTTGTGCTCAAGTTTTGTGGATGCACCACACACTCACAGATTATGGCATGAGTTTTACTAAGACTACAATTTTGTGTGATAACACAAGTGCCATTACCATTAGTAAAAACCCTTCACATCACTCTCGTGCAAAACAAATAGATATTAGGCATCACTTTCTTTGGGATCACACACTTAAAGGAGATATGATTCTTCATTTTATCGGAACACAAGATCAACTTGCAGATATTTTTCACAAAATCTTTACCCTCCGTTAGATTTGAATACATTAAATAGAAGCTAGGAATGATAACCGTAAGGTAATATTTGTAACGCCTCGACCCCAGTTACCCAGATACGGTACATTGTTACATAACATTGGCATGATCACAAAGGATCAATTCTCGAAAGACATATTAGTTTAGTAGCCTTGAAAGTACTAGATACATTTATAAGGTTTACATTACATCATAAGGTAAAAAAACTACAACAACAACTTGTCTTCATATCCCCTCATACTATCCCTGTAGGTCATTCACAAATTACTTCTTCACATCCTAGGAAAAATAAAACATTGAAAGGGGTGATCTCAGATTCTCAGTAAGGATAACAATATAGCATAAGCTTTCATAGATAATCATAAACACTTAAGGCAATGTATAACTAAAACAAAAGCCTTTGAAACTTGAACTTCAGCATAATATGGCAGATATAAAATGAAATAAAACCATTTACTTATTCACATGGATATTCTACTAGTCTAATAATCACATGCAATATCAATAACCACTTTCATGATTATGGAATGCATAATGCCAGACTATCATAACCATGTAGCTAAGGCCTCGTGCCAAGACTACAAATAATATTTTGTCAAGGCCTCGTGCCAAGACATTGTTTTGTCTCATTAGACCTACCAATGCATCGAGGAGCTATAGCAGGATCCACCCGTCACTTACTAAGTCCAATTCATTCCTCATATGAAAAGTTTATAACATAAACATTCGTATTAAAACTAGAATACGAAATGTCAATACTTTAACCACGAACCATGAATGGTATAAAAATAGCACATCCATGGTCAAACATAACTCATTCAATACAATATGGAAGATTGTATTATGCCAGATTAACCCCAATCAAGAATAATGAAGGATATTGACATAGATTAAAATAATCATCAAACTATTGAGAGAAATATCCCTCTTTTTCTTGAAAACATTTAAAAGTCACACTATTTTTCAAGAAGACATTTAAAAATAGATTTTTGAATCAAAGTGTCCCATATCACTTTGAAACTTTTAAAATGAATTTTTATTTGAAAACATTAATTTCCATATAAATAAATCCTTAAAACCATTTTTAAAACATGGACATTATTGAGAAAGATTTAGAGTAATAAATATTTAAAACATTTTTAAATGATATTTTAGTTAGAGTTATTAACCAAAAGAGAGACACTCGAATCAAATAATTGAGATAATAAAAACCTTGTAATATCATGAGAATAAAGGGATTCATGATATACTAGGTAAGTGTACATTATATACACCATATAAAAGTTAATTGGTTTATAACAACAAAGGAGTCTCAATGGAATGTAAATTGAGATGAAATATCTCATAAAGGTCGTATCCTTAGGTTAAGGATAAATCAACGACATAATTATGTGTGAAAAATATAAATACACTCAATATGATTGGATATTCAGTGTAAAACAATCAAAGGACAATCACACATATTCTTGTAAAAACAACACCAATGGATTGGATGTTTAACTCAACAAATCAAGATTGAGTAAAAATTACTCTTGTCAAGTTCATACCGATGACTTGAGAATTTATCAATGGAGTGATTATGTGTATAAAAATTATATCAACAGAAAGGGGAGTGTAAATTATGACATATTAAAATGAATAGTGATTCCACGCATAATCTTGGAGTAAAATAATCAACGAAGTATGCGTAAAGCTGAATGAGTGGAAATTGAAATTTTAAATTCCCTTATCGATTTGGTAACATACGAAACATACACCCATGAAAGAAGGATCATAAAATGATGATGTAAATACCCATAAATTAAATTATATTACACAATTAATACAATCATGTGCAGTACACATACACCACATGCAATAAATAAGTGGTGAATAATGGAATTCTCACGAAATTAAGAGTGAGATAAGAAACCCCTTACATTGTACTTTTTCCTTGGTCGAGGGTAGGTTAACCTCCTGTATAATGGTGAAATAATTTTCATTGAATTATTCAAAAAAATTATACATTAATATTATATCATATATGATCTTTTAACATTGATTTGTTAATAATATCTTAGTATTATCATCATTTCGGGTGTTAAAGGATTCATTTTCCTTTATATTCTTTGTTATGTGAGCCATATTTGTTATGGATGGGGTGTATATTATTAATTTAAAGAATTATATCATGTCTCTAAACATTATTTTTAATCATAAAATTAAATTTAGTCTTGAATGGAAACGATGGGGAAAGATTCTCATCGCGTTCGTGGAGACGGTAATCCGTACGTACGCACGAGCGACAATATCACTCTTTTGATATTAAAATAACATATAATTGGATGGTATATCATATATACGGAATCATAATCATGTTATATTTATTATTTAAATGAATTAAATATCATTATTATACCCATACAAATAATAAGTTATTGAATAACAATTACACCACGACGTGGAGACGGTAAGTCGTACGTACGCATGTATGGTGACATGTCATTCAAAGGATGGATAGAATATTGAATATGGTTGTACTATATTTATAATAACATCACAATATATAGAATATACTGGAGTTATTATTTTATAATGGAAATAACAAAGAAAGAAGAAGTGGAAGAATAAAGGAACTTGAAAGAGGGTGGTGAAAACATTACCTCTTCTTTGGGTTCTTCCTTTTGATTTGATCAAAAGGGATCCTACAGATGGATTTCTGACTAAAGGAATTCCTCTAGAATAAATTAAGGACAGTTGAGAGGGTATTTCGGTAGAGTTTTTTCGAACCAAAAGGATTATAAAGTATGAATATGAGAGAAGGGGGAGTGCCCTTTTATAAGAGGGGTGAGGGGCACCTTTGGAAAAGCTATAAATATTAATTTATAATAAATTCATATTCGGTTTCTAATGGCTCCAAAGTGGATTATTTAGAGTTTAAGGTGGGTATAGGTCGCAAACCACTCAACCAATAGGTTTTAGACAGGTTGGGGTCACTATATTAACCTTATCCTTTAGTTTTAACTCTTAGTTAATTAGTTTAACATTTACCATCTCACTTTGTATTTTTATATTATATAGTTAATAAACATACTATATACATCCAAGAGACCCCAAAGTGGTCCATTAATGATACACCTATCATTATATAAGTCTCTTGTCCAAACCGTAGATTTTTAGGAATTTAATATCAATTAATAATATAATATTTGTTTTAAAAACTCTTTTATGTCAATTTTGACACTATTCAATAATTGATTTTTGTTAAAGTCTTAACAACTTTATTAATTAGAAAAAAATTCATTTAAAAATCCTATAATGTCATATAAAGCAATAAAATTCATTTATGTCATAAAAAAATCAAATTATATTAATTTTAACATTTATAATACCAATTATTTGATTCTTTCATTAATAAGGAAAATACTGCATCATTATTGTGTCATAAATAATATTAATTACTAAATGTCTAAAAATTATAAATAAAATACCATTATTTAGGAAATATTTTTTTCTTTCTAATGAATATTTATAGTCGAAAATTCAACATATATAACCCTATGTGAAATTTTTTTTTCTAAAAGATATATGCTTATGTCATTTTTGTATTTATTTTAACTTAATTAATATAAAGTGTCATTATCACTTACAAGTGGATCCATGGGGTCCCAAAATCGACCCAAAGATAGCCATGGTCAGACATTTATCAACCAATAGAGTTAGAACACGTTTTATGGTAATTTAGTATTATTATAATATTATTTTTTACCCTTATTTACCAGATTTACCCTTTAACCACAGTAAATAAAATATTTACCGAAATAATTATTCAAAATTTCTAAAAATAAAAGTTACCTATTTAAAGAATTTGGAAATCCTGATTCCAAATATCGAATCCATTTTTCCAAATTCAAAACACAGAAGTGGCAGAAATTAATTTAAAATTAATTCCCGCTGTCAAAACAAAAAGCGTGTTTTTAAGATATAATAACTATCAAAAGATTGATACTTGTTTATGTCCGGTTTAATTGTGAAATTATGTCCAATGACCAAAATTGTATTAAATGGTAAAACTATATTATAAATATACTTTAAAACCACTCAAATTCATAATTTATCACTATTAATTATTTTGATTAAAAATTTTGTTTTTAATTAAAATTTAGTAATTTTCACTATTCATCAAAATATTAAAGTTATCCGAAAAGTACCAAAATTTCACCCTAGGATAAATTCGATATTCTGAATCCAAAAATGAACTCCATTATGAGAGATAAAATTTATAAAATTTCAAAAATTAGGTATTACTATTCATAACGGCTAGTTTGATTGGTTATGGTGTGTTAGAATCTCGAAGTTGCATACAATGCAAGTCATTGCATTATTCAAAGGGAAACGTATCGTGGAAGCTTGGGGTATTACATTCTCCCCTCCTTCGATAAATTGCATCCTCGTAACTTTTAAAATTGGTCTTGAGAATATAATGGAAAGTCCCATATCAGAAAAAGATTCAACAAAACTATCACTTTAAAAGAATGAAAGGGAAGTATAAAGGTCACCCAAGATAACTCATACTAGGATTACATGTAGGAAAACATGAATATGGACGATAAACTAAATTTCAAGTTCTGATGTGGAGAGATAGAAAACATGATCAGGAAAAAGTTAACAATAAGAAAACCACAAACTTGTGTTGGGACAAATGGTCATTAGTCTCTCAGTAGGAAAAGTAAATATACAACATTTTTTGTTTTAAGTTAAATTACATAAGGATGAGGAATTCATTTATGATATTGACTAATAACATACAGATATATATACTTACTTTTTAAGTATAGTTTCATTCTTTAATAAATTTTTACCACTAACTAAATTTTTTTTGAACAATGTGTATTCAAGAAGGCTTGGTCACATTGGAAGAGCTTCTATAGAATAACATGATCCATGTAGGATAGACTATATATATTTACCTTGTCTTTAGAGATTAGTCAAAACCAAAATGGTTAGTATAATATCTGATGATCCCCCAAATGGATATTCCATTAGAGAAAAAAAATCAAATCTTAATTTCTAAAATTTAACCAACAAAACCCCAAAGTTAAATAAATACCATTCAATAATCAATTGTCCTTAAAATACTTCAATATAATCAAAACTAATATTGAAACCCAAAACTTAGAAGAATTTGGTTATGCGGTCTTCCACGTTAAATTGTATCTCCAAATTACATCAACTACTCTTAAAGTCACATACTTAAAAGTGATTAACCTAATCACATATTCTCTATTACAGGTTAATCATTTCCATAAATAACCCAAATTACTATAAATCCACAATAAAAACATAGATAAAAATACACCATTACTCCTCAAATAAATCACATATATTTCTATTTTCCTTGGGCATATAGTGTTCCCCACAAAGCGAACATCTTCCAAAATAACATTCATCACTTAATCACCAAATCATTTTCTTATACTAAGGGTATTCATTTGACAAGATATAAGATCCCAAATAAACTTATTATTGATCAATAAAATCATTAAACTAAAAATAACTAGTCACACTAACTAGGTACTTCCTGTAGTCCAGTGGTAGGTGATAAGTCCCAATCGCACTTTGGTTGTGGGTTCGATTCCCACAGCTTTGTCCGACGCGACGGGTTGTCACACGGTCTACGTGTTGTCCTTTTTCAAAAACTATATTTTATAATATTACCAAAATGAGATAAATTCCTCAAAATAACCATAACATAATTTAACCTCAAATGTTTTCTCATACCTTGCATTTTCATCCCAAAATATAATATCTTGTAATTTCCTCAAACCCAATGATCATATAAGACCAAATGATTATTTATAACTATATCTGCAACATATAAGATAATTCTTCCTCAAATATCATTTTCACATGATAAATTGCAGGTTTACACATACAAGAGAAAATTCATCCAAACTAATCTCGTCAATAAACAGCACTAGCACTTTTAAACATTTCACCATCCATTTATTTCCACATAGGTTCTTCATCATATGTTCCTTGGGTTCCCACATTGCCTCTTCCATCTTATGATTTCTCCATAGAACTTTTACCAGACGATTCATCCATTTTCTCAACACTTGATCTTTGGTATGAAGAATTATGATAGGCTCTTCACAATAAGATAGATCGGGTTCCAGTTCTAATTCTTCATAGGTGAGTACATGTGTTGGGTCAGGCATGTATTTTGTCACTAGTGATATGTGGAACACATCATGAACTCTGGAGAGACTAGGAGTAATTTCCTTTTGGTAGAATGTGTTCATGTGTCACAATAGTACCTCAGGAATTTTTCAAAATCATCTACTTCCTTTACCCAAAAACTCCTCATCCATCTTGGATTATATCTATGGAAGCATCGATGCATCATAAAAAAATATGTATTTCTTATATATAATTTTGATACATCGTCTTTAACATGTTTTTTTAGAAAAATTCTCACTGATTCATCTTCAAATATTTCAAAATAAGGTTTTGGTAAATTAGTTTCTGTATATCCCAAAAGACATAAATATAAAATTTTATACATATAGGCTGCTCGAAGGTCTCCCTCTTCTGCAGCATCTAGAAAATTATTTAGTGCATCGTAATTTTGAGATAAAGTGAAGAATTTGAAAAGACCCTGATGGTACTTCCCATGCTTAGCATGGTAAGAAAGTTGAGAGCGCAATGTTATCCCATATTCGGTACTTGATCCTTGAAAGAATCATGCAATGCTAGAGGTATTGGATATCACATAAAGTTGTTTGAATATAACTTGGACATTTTAAAAAGTTTCAACATCATCTGCGCATGACTTCTAGATAATAATTGTAAGTAATTCTTCAGGAAGAGAGATAAGAGTTGTTCGTGATCTTTCTCCCTCCATGTTTCATCTAACAAAAAGAAAATACAATTAGGGTTTTTGAATAATTATCTAATAAGAATGTAAAAAAATTAGACATAATAGGATAATATTGTAATTGAACAATATATCCTAGCTTAGGGTACCCTATGTTAAAATCTATGTTATCCACTATCTATTTCCTGACATATATTCTTAGGGGCATTTTTATATTCCCTTAATAATGGTTCAAACTAATATTGTGAATTTACCAAAGCATATCCCCCGGGAGTGTCGTAACCAAGAGTGCAGCAAGGCCCGTTGTCGTGCACCAGTTCCCGTTCGAGTCTAGCTCAAAGCAGTGTTTTCGAGTTTTACCCCTAGGTACATATGTGCCAGAGCGGCCTCTACCTGCTCGTATCCAGACAAGGATGTATTGCTCAGAAAACTCACAAAATATCTACAATACCAAAATTCTAGTATATTCTTCTATACTAATCCTCAAATACTATCTTAGGGCTATGTGATCTAATTAGAGTTTATCAAAATCTAGCATCCAAGGTTTGTACTAAACTTCTTCTGATACCAACTGTAATTCCCCGACCCCAGTTACCCAGTGTCAGTACATTATTACATAACAATGGCATGATCACAAAGGATCAAGTCTCAAAATACCGATTAGTTTAGTAGCCTTGGAAGTACTAGATACATTCATAAGGTTTACATTACATCATAATGTAAAAAAACTACAACAACATCTTGTCTTCATATCCCCTCATACTATCCCTGTAGGTCATTCACAAATTACTTCTTCACATCTTGGGAAAAATAAAACATTGAAAGGGGTGAGCTCCGATGCTTAGTAAGGATAACAATATAGCAGAAGCTTTCATAGATAATCATAAACACTTAACGAAATGTATAACTAAAACAAAAGCCTTTTAAACTTGAACTTCAGCATAATATGGAAGATATAAAATGAAATAATGCCATTTACTTATTCACATGGATATTCTACTAGTCGAATAATCACATGCAATATCAATAACCACTTTCATTATGATGGAATGCATAATTCCAGACTATCATAATCACATAGCCAAGGCCTCGTGCCAAGACTACAAATAAGATTTTGTCAAGGCCTCGTGCCAAGACACTAGTTTGTCTCATGAGACCTACCGATGCATCGAGGAGCTATATCGGGCTCCACCCGTCACTTACTAAGTCTAATTAATTCCTCATATGAAAATTTTATAACATAAACATTCATATTAAAACTAGCATACGAAATGTCAATACATTAACCACGAACCATGAATGCTATAAAAATAGCACATCCACATTAAAACATAACTCATTCAATACAATATGGAATATTTTTTTGTGTCAGATTAACCCCAATCGAGAATAATGAAGGATATTGACATCAATTAAAATAATCATTAAACTATTGAGAGAAATATCCCCCTTTTTCTTGAAAACATTTAAAAGTCGCACTATTTGTCAAGAAGACATTTAAAAATAGATTTTTGAATAAAAGTGTCCCATACCACTTTGAATCTTTTAAAATTAATTTTGATTTGAAAACATTAATGTTCAAATAAATAAATCCTTAAAACCATTTTTAAAACATGGACATTAATGAGAAATATTTAGAATAATAAATCATTAAAACATTTTAAAATGATATTTTAGTTAGAGTTACTAACCAAAAGAGAGACACTTGAATAAAAATAATTGAGATAATAAAAACCTTGTAATATCATGAGAATAAAGGGATTCATGATATACTATGTCAAAGTACATTATATACACCATAAAAAAGTGATTTGGCGTATAACAATAAAGGAGTCTCAATGGAATGTAAATTGAGATGAAATATCTCATAAAGGTTGTATCGTTAGGTTAAGGATAAATCAACGACATAATTATGTGTGAAAAATATAAATACACTCAATATGATTGGATATTCAGTGTAAAACAATTGAAGGACATTCACACATATTCTTGTAAAAACAACACCAATGGATTGGATGTTTAACTGAACAAATCAAGATTGAGTAAAAATTACTCTTATCAAGTTCATACCGATGACTTGAGAATTTAGAAATGGATTGATTATGTGTATCAAAATTATATCCACAGAAAGGGGAGTGGAAATTATGACATATTAAAATTAATAGTGATTCCACACATAATCTTGGAGAAAAATAATCAATGAAGTATGTGTAAATCCGTATGAGTGGAAATTGAAATTTCAAATTCCCTTATCGATTTGGTAACATACGAAACATACACCCATGAAATAAGGATCATAAAATGATGATTTAAATACCCATAAATTAAATTATATTACACAATGAATACAATCTTGGGTAGTACACATACACCACATGCAATAAATAAGTGGTGAACAATGGAATTCTCATGAAATTAAGAGTGAGATAAGAAACCCATTACATTATACTTTTTCATTGGTAGAGGGTAGGTTAACCTATGGTATAATGGTGAAATAATTTTCATTGAATTATTCAATAATTATATACATTAATATTATATCATATATGATCTTTTAACATTGATTTGTTAATAATATCTTAGTATTATCATCGTTTCGGGTGTTAACGAATTCATTTTCCTTTATATTCTTTGTTATGTGATCCATATTTGTTATGGATGGGGTGTATATTATTCATGTCTATAATTATATCATGTCTCTAAACATTATTTTTAATCATCAAATTTAATTTATTCTTGAATGGATACGATGGAGAATGATTTTCATCGCGTTCGTGGAGACGGTAATCCGTATGTATGCACGAGCGACAATATCACTCTTCAGATATTAAAATAATATATAATTGGATGTTATATCATTTATACAGAATCATAATCATGTTATATTTATTATTTACATGAATTACACATCATTATTATACCCATCCAAATAATAATTTATTGAATAACAATTACACCATGACGTGGAGACGGTAAGCCGTACGTACGCACCTATGGTGAAATGTCATTAAAAGGATGGATAGAATACTTAATAGGGTTGTACTATATTTATAATAACATCACAGTATATATAAGATACTGGAGTTATTATTTTATAATGGAAATAACAAAGAAATAAGAAGTGGAAGAAGAAAGGAACTTGAAAGAGGGTGGTGAAAACATTACCTCTTCTTCGGGTTCATCCTTTTGATTTGATCAAAAGGGCTCCTTAAGATGTCTTTATTACTAAATAAATGAATCTAGGATAAAGGAAGGACATTTGAGAGGGTATGTTAGCAGAGTTTGGCCGAACCAGAAGGCTTTGAAGGTATGAATTTGAGAGAAGGGGGAGTGCCCTTTTATAAGAGGGGTGAGGGGCACCTTTGGAAAAGCTAGAAATATTATTTTATAATAAATTCATATTAGGTTTATAATGGCTCCAAAGTGGATTATTTAATGTTTAAGGTGGGTATAGGTTAAAAAAAACTCAACCAATAGGTTTTAGACAGGTTTGGGTAACTATATTAACCTTATCTCGTAGTTTTAACTCTTAGTTAATTAGTTTAACATTTACCATGTCACTTTATATTTTTATATTATATAGTCAATAAACATACTATATAAATCAAGAAACCCCCAAGTGGTCTATTAATGATACACCTATAATGATATAAGTCTCTTGGCAGAACCTTATATTTTTACAAATTTAATATCAATTCATAATATAATATTTTTTAAAAAAACTCTTTTTTGTCAATTTTGAAACTATTCAATAATTGATTTTTGTTAAAGTCTTAACAACTTTATTAATTCAAACCAAATTCATTTAAGAAATCATATAATGTCATATAAAGCAATAAAATTAATTTATGTCATCAAAACTTTAAAATTATATTAATTTTAACATTTATAATACTAATTATTTGATTCTTTCATTAATAAGGAAAATACTGCATCATTATTATGTCATAAATAATATTAATTATTAAATGTCTAAAAATTATAAATAAAATAACATTATGTAGGAAATAGTTTTATATTTATAATGAATATTTATAGTCAAAAATCAAACATATATAACCCTATGTAAAAATTGTTTTGCTAAAAGATATATGCTTATGTCATTTTTGTATTTATTTTAACTTAATTAATATAAAGTGTCATTATCACTTACAAGTGGATCCATGGGGTCCCAAAATCGACCAAAAGATTTCCATGGTAGGAAATGTATCAACCAATAGTGTTAGGACACGTTTTAGGGTAATTTTGTATTATTATAATATTATTTTTTACCCTTATTTACCGGATTTACCCTTTAATCACGGTAAATAAAATATTTACCGAAATAATTATTCAAAATGTCTAAAAATAAAAGTTACCTATTTACACAATTTGGATATCCTAATTCCAAATATGGAATCCATTTTTCCAAGTTCAAAACCCATAAGTGTCAGAAATTAATTTAAAATTAATTCCCGCTGTCAAAACAAAAAGCGTGTTTTTAAGTAATAATAACTATCAAAAGATTGATATTTGTTTATGTCCGGTTTAATTGTGAAATTATTTCCAATGAACAAAATTGTATTAAATAGTAAAAATATATTCTAAATATACTTTAAAACCACTTAAATTCATAACTTATCACTATTAATTTTTTTGATTAAAAAATTTGTTTTTAATTAAAATTTAGTAATTTTCACTATTCATTAAAATATAAAAGTTATCTGAAAAGTACCAAAATTTCACCCGAGGATAAATTAGATATTAAAAATCCAAAAATGAAGTCCATTTTGAGAGATAAAATTTATAAAATTTCAAAAAGTAGGTATTACTATTCATAACGGCTAGTTTGATTGGTTGTGGTGTGTTAGAATCTCGAAGTTGCGTACAATGCAAGTCATTGCATTATTCAAAGGGAAACGTACCGTGTAAGCTTGGGGTGTTACAATATTAATTCATTAAATTTTTGTTAAAACAATCTCCTTACAGTAATAAACTCCATTTCATAGGGGGAGTACATTTGATTGTGAGTTTTTCAAAAAAATTAGTAAGGAGTTTTTCAAAAAAACTCGTTATGAGCCTTTCAAAATTTTCAGAATCAAAAATTCGTAATGAAATTTTCGTACTGGAACTTTCGTAATGAAATTTTCATACTGGAACTTTCGTAATGAAGTTTTTGTACTGGAAATTTTCGTAATGAAGTTTTCGGAACCGATATTTTCGTAATGAAGTTTTCAAAACTGATATTTTCCTAATGAAATTTTCGAAACTGAAACTTTCGTAATGATACTTTTCGTAATGAAATATTTCATACTCAATTTTCATACTGAGAAGTTTTGTAATGAGAATTTTCATAATGAGAATTTTTGTAAAGAGCATTTTCGTAATGGAAATTTTTGTAATGAGAATTTTCGTACTCATATTTTTCGTAGCGAGTTTTTTTCGTAGTTAGTTTTTCCGTAGACTAATTTTTCTTCAAGAAGAATATCACCTATTACGAACAAACTTCCTGGACAATCCGAAAGGTTTGACTTCCATACTTAAATTTTCATACTCATATTTTTCTTACTGGTATTTTCCTATAAGTTTTAAAATTTCTCGGATTCTAGTTTTCTCAAATCCAATTGTTTTTATTAAAACCTCAAAAGATTAGATTCAAGATTTCCTTGAGGATTTGATTTCAACCATCAGATCAGATCAAGGAAATTCTCAACCACTAGATTGTTTTTGGAAGTTCAAAGGTCAACTCCATCGCCTATATAAAGGGGACCCCCGAGGGTCATCCCACATCAGTTTTTCAAGATCTAGCATATCGAAGCTCTGCATCAGTTAATAAAGGTCGTTCCAAATCCTGCAGAGCTCCTCCATTCTGAATGTCTATTGAAGCTACTTCCCAAAATATGTCTACCTCCAAGCCAATCTCAAAATGGAAAGTGTACAGAGAATTACTAGTACATCCGGACTTTTACATGTACGATTCTATCATCTCCAAGAATATCAAGATGAATGGTTGGGAAGATGCTTGTGTATCCAAGACAAGTGATCAAGATCCTGTCTATCCAGAGTTACTTGTATAATTCTTTGAATCAGTAAGTTTTTACGAGGAAGATGGAAGAGAAAATTTTTCTTTAAAGACTTATGGAAAGACTTACAAACTTACTTACACCAAGGTGGCAAGCTTTGTGGAGCTATCATATGAAGGAGAATCTGAATTCTATTCACACAAAATTCTGGATGCTCAAGGTAGTTTTGTTAATGTTAAAGACTTACAATGTCTTGGACTTGCTGATGTCAAGACAGCAAAGATATCTCACCTATCTCCTAATAATCAGATCCTTTAGCTCTGGGTACAAGGATTCTTGGTTCCGAGAAAGGGTGATAAAGATACCCTGAAGAAAAGTGACATATATTTCTTAGAATTCTTGGTGAATCTAAGAAAAATAAATCTGATGAGTCATGTCCTTGTGACGATCAAGAATATCAAGCAAGGATACTTGAGAGCTCAAATCATCATGTACCCCGCCTTACTATCAAAGTTGATAGTTTGGTGCTTAGATTCTTTCAAGGTTGCATTTAAATATAATGTTCGGAATTGAAAGCTTATGCTTGTCAGTGATGATACACTGAAAAGAATGAATATGGATTTTTCTAAGGAAACAGGAGAGTTTTATAGTTTTCCAGAGGCAGAGGCTAAGACCATTTCGGAAAATGTGGAAAAAGATGAACCAGTGAAGAAAGTTACTAAGAAGAGGAAGCTTAAGGAAGTGGTTGTTGAAGATAAAACCCCCAAATCTAAGGAAACCCAATCCGCACCTCCCAAGCCGAAAAAACAAAAATCATATCCAGATGAGGTAGCTACTAAATGGAGAGTAGACAAGGAGAAGAGGAAAGAAGGGGATCCACAGTTCGGACTGGAGCCTACTGAGGCTAAGGCCTTAAAAGAGAGAGCTGTTGATGAGTTAGAAAAGCAAACAAAAGAAAAGAAATTGAAGAATAAGATGTCAGAAGAAGAGATTGTTCAATCTCTTCTGAAAGCAACATAGATGGCTTCTGAAAAGATTCCAATTCTGGAAACTTTTAATGTCCAGCCATTACCAGAGACTCCTGGGAAGAACTACTCCACTCTAGAAAATTATATGGGTAAATAGGTTGTTGATGAAGCAGAAAAATAATCTGGTGAAAAAATAGAGGAATAGGTTGTTGAGGAAGAAGAATAAGAAGAAGGAAGATCTGATCTAGATGACTTGATCAAACAAGTGTAATATTATCAAGAAAAGGATGAATCTGCAAAATTAGTCACTCCGGGAAAGGGAGTTGAGAAATAAAGTCAAAGAGATGAAGTTGAGGAATAACGAAAAGATAATGATTTATCTAATGAGGAAGTAAGCTATGAGAAACATTATCTTGAAGAAGGAACAGAGAAATAGAAAATTGATGAAGACAAAATTGTTCAACTATCAGAAAGTGAGGAATAATATCCTAATGAGGAACCCATTCTGAAAACTGATAAAGGTAAGCAAGTGCTCATGGATACACCAACAAAATATATCATCAGTAAGAAATAAGTTGGTGGTTCTTCTAAAAGGAATTTGGTGAAAATTGAATAAGAAAAATCCCCAAGTAAATTATCTGATTCGGAGTCATCATCACATGGTCATGACTTTGTTGTTGATTCTTTGAAAAATTTGGTAGTCACCATTCAGATTTTCCCCACTATAGACTCCAGATGCCAGATGCTGCAACATATCTTGAATCAGAAGTCAAGATCCTTATCTATGGTGATGGATAAGTGTGTGAAGATTAAGGCCGACCAGAGAAATTTCCTTACCAATTATGATGTACACAGGAAATCATGCAGAAAAATCACGTTGTGGTCTAAGAAATTTGAAGAATACATGGATCAATTTGATAATTTTCATAATTAGGTAAAATATTCCTTTGACACTGAGGACTCCATGATTAAGAATCTTCAGGATGAACTGATCATTGAGAAAAGTTCTCAGAGTCAACAAGTGAAGGACTTTAATGATAAGGTTAACTCTCTTGTTCAAAATTTTAAAAGGGATAGAGATCTCCAAATTGATCTCCAATAAAAACTTGTAAAGAAAGATGAGTTAGTGAAGATGCAAGAAAAGGCCATGAAGGCTCAGGCAGAGGTGTTGAAATCTCAACAAGGATCACAGCTTTGGAGAAGCAAGATGAGGAGGATAAAAAAGACTTGAAGAAGCTGAAAATAGTGTTGATGAAACTAATCCAGAAGGAAAAGGAATACAAATAGACTCAATCCGATCTTTTGTTGCATTTTTCTTTCCTTGTAAAAAAAATTCCTTTCAAATCTAATTAAATTTTGGTTGGTTGTATCTTGTGTTGTTATATACTAATGTTTCAGGAACCATATGTCTTTTCCATTCCCTTAAACTCTTTTTTAAAATTGCAAAGGGGGGGAAGGAAAAAGAACTACTCAAAAGGAGAGAAAGAAAAATTTAAAATGGAGAAGAAAAATTTCTAAGTGAAGATATCCTTAAAGTAAGGGGGAGTATCTTATTATGATGTTTTTTCATTACCATTATAATGAAAACTTCACTCCGGAAATTCAGAATACAATCCTTAGAGTTTCAATGCCTAAGGGGGAGTCAGTTGTATTCACTATCATCCATGAACAAAGGGAGATAAGTTTTAATTTCAAAGTCTAATAAAAATTTTCAAAGTCCTTATATTCTTTTTTTCAAGGTTGTTTGTGCTTTCCAAAAAGGGGGAGATTGTTGAGTTAATAAGTTTTTACTTATAACTTTTCAATTCCTTGTTGTTTTGAAAATCACAAACACCTTATACTTAAGCAAATATATATTTTACTTTTCTAAGGAAAATTTCCTTACTTAAGGAAATTTACCCTAACCTAGATTTCCTTATACATATCAATATTTTTCTTAAGTATAAAAATCAGATTCATACCTAAAACCTCGGAATCATATAATACTTAGATATGAAGAATTCTATTTTAGGATCTGAATTCTAGATATGAACTGTAATGAAGTTCCACTCTGAATTCTGGATACGAACTCTCATATAGTTCCACTCCGAATTCTGGATATGAACTCTAATGATGTTCCATTCCGAATTCTGGATACGAACTCTCATATAGTTCCATTCCGAATTCTGGATACAAACTCTCATATAGTTCCATTCCTAATTCTGGATACGAACTCTAACAAAGTTCAACTCTGAACTTTTATGAGTTTGACTCTAAACTTTTATGAGTTCGACTCCGAACTTTTACTAGTTCGACTCTGAAATTTTATGAGTTCGACTCCGAACTTTTACTAGTTTGGCTCCAAAATTATACGAGTTCAACTCCGAACTCTGTAAGTTAGGATTATGAACACTGATGAAACCAGACTCTGAATTTCCTTATAAATTCATACTCCGGATTTCTATAGAATTCAGGTTCTGAATTCCTATAAAACAGAATCTGAATATCTCTTTATTATAGACTCTGAATTCCTTTTTGGTTAGACACTGAACTTTTATTTTCTTACATTCTAAACTACAGTTTTGCTTATGCTTACACTCATTTCATTATACAAAAAATGTCATACTTTCAGTTACACATGTTTTGTTATAAAACGATGTCGTCCATTCTGTTTCTAACTAACCGTTGGTTTAGTGACACATGTATAGGTCCCTCTGAAATTTAAGGAAAATATGACCGTTGGAGGAGGGAGCCGACCGTCCCAACCGTGCCTATAAATAGGATCTCATTTAAAAGAGCTCAATACTAAACAGAAGTTGATCACTCTAGAAATTGTAACACACCAATCTTCCACGGTATGCTTCTCTTTGAATAATACAGTAGCGTGTGTTGTACGCAACTTCGAGTTTTAACACACACCACAACCAATCAAACTAGCAGTTATAAATAGTAATACCCACTTTTTGAAATTTTATAAATTTTATCTCTCAAAATTGATTTCATTTTTGGATTCATAATATCGAAATTATCCTAGGGTAAAATTTTGGAACTTTTCGGATAACATTTATATTTTGATGAATAGTGAAAATTACTAAATTTTAATTAAAAACAACATTTTTAATCAAAATAATTAATAGATATAAATTATGAATTTGAGTGGTTTTAAAGAATATTTAGAATATATTTTTACCATTTAATACAATTTTGGTCATTGGACATAATTTCACAATTAAAACGAACCTGAACAAGTGTCAATCTTTTGATAGTTATTGTCTCTTAAAAACACATCTTTTGTTTTAACAACGGGAATTAATTTTAAATTAATTTATGCCTCTTCTGTGTTTTGAATTTGGAAAAATGGATTCCATATTTGGAATCAGGATGTCCAAATTCTGTAAATAGTTAACTTTTATTTTTAGAAATTTTGAATAATTACTTCGGTAAATATTTTATTTACCATGGTTAAAGGGTAAATCTGGTAAATAAGGGTAAAAAATAATATTATAATAATAATAAATTACCCTAAAACGTGTCCTAACCTTATTGGTTGATACATGTCCGACCATGGGCATCTTTGGGTCGATTTTAGGACCCCATGGAGCCACTTGTAAGTGATAATGACACTTTATATTAATTAAGTTAAATTAAATACAAAAATGATATAAGCATATATCTTTTAGCAAAACAATTTTTACATAGGGTTATATATGTTGGATTTTTTACTATAAATATTCATTATAAATCTAAAATGATTTCCTACATAATAGTATTTTATTAATAATTTTTAGACATTTAATAATTAATATTATTTATGACACAATAATGATGTAGTATATTTCTTATTAATGAATGAATCAAATAATTGGTATTATAGACGTTAAAATTAATATAATTTGAAAGTTTTGATAACATTCATGAATTTTATTGCTTAATATGACATTATAGTATTGCTTAAATGAATTTGGTTCTAATTAATAAAGTTTTAAAGACTTTAAAAAAATCAATTATTGAATAGTGTCATAATTCACATAAAAGATTTTTTAAAACAAATATTATATTATTAATTGATATTAAATTCCTAAAAATCTAAAGTTCGGCCGAGATACTTATATCATGATAGGTGTATCATTAATGGACCGCTTGGGGTTCTCTTGGATGTATATAGTAAGTTTATTAACTATATAATATAAAAATACAAAGTGACATGGTAAATGTTAAAATAATTAACTAAGAGTTAAAACTAAAAGATAAGGTTAATATATTGACCCAAACCTGTCTTAAACCTATTGGTTGAGTGGATTTAGACATATCTCTACCTTAACCTTTAAATAATATACTTTGGATCCATTAGAAACCAAATATGTATTTATTATAAAATAATACTTCTCGCTTTTCCAAAGGTGCCCCTCACCCCTCTTATAAAAGGGCACTCCCCCTTCTCACTAATTCACACTTTCAAAGCCTTTTGTCTCATCCAAAACCTACCCAAATACTCTCTTAAATTCCCTCACTTCAACCTAGAGGCCTTATTTTTATCAGAAATCCAACCTATGGAGCCCTTTTGATCAAATCAAAAGGAAGAACCTGGAGAAGAGGTAATATTTTCACCACCCTCTTTCAAGTTCCTTTCTTCTTCAACTTCTTCTTTATTTGTTATTCCCATTATAAAATAATAAATCCAGTATCTTATATATACTGTGATGTTATTATAAATATGGTACAACTATATTCAGTATTCTATCCATCTTTTTAATGACATGTCACCATATGTGCGTATGTACGGCTTACCGTCTCCACATTGTGGTGTAATTGTTATTCAATAAATTATTATTTGGATGGGTATAATAATGATGTGTAATTAATGTAAATAATAAATATAACATGATAATTATTCTCTATATATGATATACCATCCAATTATATATTATTTTAATGTCAAAAGAATGATATTGTCCTTCGTGCGTACGTACGGACTACCGTCCCCACGAACACGATGAGATTCATTTTTCATCGTATCCATTCAATTATAATTATCATTTTATGATTAACAATAATTGTTAAGGACTTTATATCATTCTGTATATGAATAAGATACAACCTATCCATAACAAACACGGCTTATGTAACAAAATATATACGAGTAAGTTAACACCCAAAACGACGATAATACTAAGATATTATTAACAAAGCAATGTTAAAAGATCGTATATGATATCATATTAATGTATAAGATTCTTGTATAATTTAATAAAAATTATTTAACCATTTTACAAGAGGTTAACCTACCCCTAACCAAGGAAAAGTACAAGGTAAGGGTTTATTTCACAATCTCTTCATTATCCGAGGTTGTTTATACGTGATTATCTACTGGGACCTCTTTATCATCCACATCCATGTTTCTTAAAAATGTATTTCAAATTATTATTACTATTTTAAAGACTATGGATTAAAGTCATTTATAACCTTATCAACTTTTTATAAGAATTTTATAAAGTAATCTTTCTGTCGTTTTCCAAACAAGTTCCTTTTTAACCTTTTCGACAGAATTAAGGTAAGAATGTATTTTTTAACTTATATGGCGGGTGCGGCTATTTTCTGTCATTATAAAATTGTCGAAGCTTACCTTACAAGCTTATAAGAAAATTTTCAAATTAATTGTTTTATTTTATAATTATGTGACTTTTAAATGAATTCAAAAAAAGAGATATTTCTCTCAAATAGTTTTGATTTCATCTATGTCAACATCCTTTGATGGATTTTAAGCTTATTTGAAGTTGATTTATTATGATACAAAACTTCTATATTGTATTTAAGGTTTTGTGATATGTTTGACTGTCGATGTGTTATTTTTATACCATTCATGGTTTATGGATGAAGTATTTACATTTCGTATGCTATTTTTAATACAAATGTTTGTGTTATGTTTAAACCTTTTCATATGGGAATGCATTGGAATTAATAAGTGATGGGTGGAGCCCGCTATAGCTCCTTGATGCATCGGTAGGTCTCATGAGACAAACTAGTGTCTTGGCACAAGGCCTTGACAAAATCTTATTTGTAGTCTTGGCACGAGGCCTTGATTTTGTGATTATGATAGTCTGGCATTATGCATTCCATCATTATAAAAGTGGTTATTGATATTTCATGTGATTATTCTACTAGTAGAATATCCATGTCAATAAGTATATGGAATTATTTAATTTTATTTCTGCCATATTATTCTGAATTAAAAGTTTTAAAAGGCTTTTTTTAGTTATACATTGCCTTAAATTTTTATCCTTATTTATGAAAGTTTTTCGCTATATTGTTATCCTTACTGGGCATTTGAGCTCAGCCCTTTATTTTTTTTATTTTTCCCAGGATGTGAAGAAGTATTTTATGAATGACCTTTAGGGATAGTATGAGGGGATAAGAGTGTGGAATATAGAGACTATATTGTTGTAGTTTTCATTTTATGATGTAATGTAAACATTATGAATGTATCTAGTTATTCCAAGGATACTAAACCTACCGTTCTTTCGAGACTTGATCTTTATTGTGATCATGCCAATGTTATGTAATAATGCACCGACTCTGGGTAATTGGGGTTGGTGCGTTATAGTTGGTATCAGAGGAAGTTTAGTACAAACCTTGGAAGCTAGATTTAGATAAACTCTGATTAGAGCACATAGACCTAAGATGGACTTTGAGGATTATTATAGAAGAACTTCCTAGAATTTTGGTATTGTAGAGATTTTGTGAGTTTTACGATCAATACATCCCTATCTGGATACGAGCAAGTAGAGGCAGCTCTGGCACAGATGTACCTAGGGGTAAAACCCGAAATCACCTCTTTGAGCTAGACTCGAATGGGAACTGGTGCACGACAACGGGCCTTGCTGCACTCTTGGTTACGACACTCCCAAGGGATATGCTTAGGATTACTCTCATTTTATTTACAAATCATTATGAAGGGTTTATGAGTATATACGTCCTCAAAGAAAACATTTTTATGATTATGTATTATATCCATAAATAGTTGAATTTATGTTAAGTGTTTTATAAGTATGGAATTATGTATTTTGATTCATAAACTGATCTAGTTTATGACATTGTTTAGAAAATGGAGCCTAGTGGAAGAAATGGAAACCGTATCAATTCACTCACTCCATGTAGGGATTTCCCTCCTTCTCAATATAATTATAGTGGAGCTGGTGATGCAACTGGTGCTAATTAGCTAATCACCATACTGGGACAACTCACTCAGGTTATGAATAATAATCTTACCCGTATAGAGCACCCTGATCCGCAGCGTGGAGGATCAATGTTATATTGCTTCATGAGGCAAGAACCACCAACGTTCAATGGGAGTACAAATCCCTTAGTAGCAGAGAAATGGATAAATTTCCTAGAGAAAATATTTCAAGCTTTGGGGAGTAGTGAAAGGGAAAAAGTTATCATGGCAGTTTACCGCCTCACTGGAGATGTTGATCAATGGTGGTCATTGATTCAAAACACGAAGGAAGATGATGAAGTATCAATTATGATATAGAGGGAGTTCAAAGATCTATTTTTAGAAAAATACTTTCCTCGTGACCATTGAGCAGATATGGAAAGACAATTTCTGAGTCTGAGACAAAAGGAGGATGAGAATGTCGCAAAGTATGAGGCTAACTTTACAAGGTTAGCAAGGTATGCTAGAGATTATATACGTAACCCAATAAGTAAGATTGATCATTTCTTTTATGGGGTAAAACCATTTCTCCATCGAGCATTAGTCTCACAATCCTTCTCATCGTACAAATACATTGTCTCATGTGCTATCAAGACAGAAAATGAATTCTCTAAGTCCTATGACTTTAAAGCAAAGCAAGAGAAGAAGAGATATGTTGATCAATCTGGGAATGGAAATAAGGGGAAGAAGGGAAAAGTTAAATATCCATCCTATAGTAAATTTGGGAAGAAACACCCCAGTACTTGCTTAAAATGAATGTGAGTCTGTTACAAGTGTGGTGAAAAAGGACACCAAGTTCGTGATTTCAAGGGGAAGAAGGAAGCTACTGATGTCCAATGCTACAATTTCAGGGAGATGGGACATTATGCCAATGAATGTCCTAAGCGTTAGGGGAACTTACCTCAGAAAAGGCCAAGGGATCAAGGCCAAGCTTATGCTATCACTACTGCTGAGGTAGAAGCTCTGAAAGACATGGTGGCAGGTAATTTAATGGTTTCCTCAAGTTTATCAAATGCATTATTTGATTCTGGATCATCGCATTGTTTCATATCTTCCCAGTTTTCTAAGAAAATTAGATATTTATAATTTGATTTAACAAGGGAGTTGTTAGTTAAAACTCTTAAGAGAAGTATCATTGCAACAAAGTTTTGTGAATCAGTCCCCATTAGATCACATAAATGTTCTTTATCCGCTAATCTCATCGTCATACCTATGATTTAGTTTGATATAATCCTAGGTATGTATTGGATTTAGGACCATTATGCGAATATTTATTGTAAGAAGAAGGAGGCTACAATTTTTTATAATGTTGATAAGGAACACCTTATCTGTAGAGCAGAATCATCACCACCTAATTCTTATCTAGATCCACCCCTAGTAGCTCAACTAAATTCAATTATTGGGGAGGAAGATAATGAAATGACTGTGGGTGAGGAAAGGAATGTTCAAATATAGAATTTACTATTGTGAAAGAATATGTAGATGTGTTTCTGGAAGATTTACCTGGACATCCTCCAGAATGAGAATTTGAGTTTTCCATAGATTTAATTCCTGGATCAAGGCCTATATCGAAGACCCCTTATAGAATGGCCACTGTAGAATTAGTTTGAACTAAAGATAAAAATAAAGGAATTGAGTAATAAGGGATTTATTCGACCTAGTGTTTCTCCATGGGGATCCCCTGTTCTTTTTGTTAAAAATAAAGATGGATCTACGAGGTTATATATCGATTATAGGGAGATCAATGATATAACAATAAAGAACAAGTATCCCCTACCTCGCATTAATGATTTATTTGACCAACTTCATGGATCTCAATAGTTTTAAAAGATTGACCTTTGATCTGGATACCATCAGTTGTGTGTGAAGAAGGAAGATATTCTGAAGACAGCATTTCGAACAAGGTACGGGCATTACGAGTTTACGGTAATGCCTTTTGGGCTGACTAATGCACCCTATGTATTCATGGATCTAATGAATAGAGTTTTCAAGGAATATCTCTATGATTTTGTGGTGGTATTTATTGATGATATCTTGGTATACTCCAAAATCTACGAAGATCACGAAAATCACTTGCGCATTATCCTGAAGACTCTGAGAAGATATGAATTATATGGGAAGTTTAGCAAGTGTGAATTCTGGCTTCAGGAGATTTCTTTTCTTGGACATATTGTCTCTAAAGATGGAATATATGTTGATCCTTATAAGACCAATGCAATCCAAGAATGGCCAGCACCTATGAGTATAATTGAGGTACACCATTTTATTGGTTTAGCAGGTTATTATTGACATTTCGTCCAGAATTTTGCCTGATTGGCTAACCCATTAACAAAGCTCACACGTAAGGGGGTTAAATTTGTTTGAACAAAAGAGTGTGAAGAATGTTTTGAAGAACTGAAGAGATAATTATTCAATTCTCCTATATTGAATCTACCATCGGGGAATGATGGGTTCTTTATTTATAGTAATGCATCGAAGAAAGGACTTGGTTGTGTCCTTATTAAGAATGATAGGGTTATTGCCTATGCATCACGACATTTGAAAATTCATGAGCAAAACTATCCGACTCATGATTTCAAGTTAGAATCTGTGATCTTTGCTTTGAAGATACGTAGACACTACCACTATGGTGAAAATGTGATATTTATATTGATCACAAGAGTTTGAAGTATATTTTCTCATAAAAAGAACTCAAATGAGGCAAAGGAGATGGCTTGAATTATTCAAGGATTATGATTGTACGATACACTACCACTCGAGGAAGGAAAATAAGGTGGCAGATGATTTGAGAATAAAAGATCATGGAGTTTTGAAAAATGTGATAATTGAAAGGGATCCAATTTTCATGGATCTAGTGAAGATGGACATGGGAATAACCATGGAAGGTGAAACATTAGTGATTTTTCAAATGGTTGCCAAACCATATTTACTAGAAAGGATTAAGAGTTCTCAAACCGATGATGAAGAATTTAAAAAGAAGATTAAAGCTGTGAATGATGGGATATTGAGAGACTTTGTGTATGAAAAAGGAATTTTGAAATTCGGGAAGAGACTTTGTGTTCCCGATATACCTGATTTAAAAAGGGAATTGTTATATGATGCTCATAGTTCCAATTTCTCTATACACCCTGGGAGCACCAAAATGCATAGATATTTAAAGGAACATTTTTGGTGGGACAACATGAAGAGAGAGATTGTTGATTTTGTGTCAAGATGTATGGTTTTTCAACAAGTGAAAGTTGGAAGGCAACAGCCTGGATGAGTCATGCAACCTCTTCCCATAACTGAGTGGAAATGGGATAATATCACTATGGACTTTTTCATGGGACTACCAAAGACTCCTAGAAGGAACGATGCAATATGGGTCGTTGTTGATCGTCTTACCAAGTCAGCACATTTTCTTGCTATAAGGGGAGATTTAACACTTGAACGTCTAGAAAGACTATATATTAATGAAGTTGTGAGACTTCATGGAGTACCCCTATTGATTGTTTCAGATCGAGATCCCCATTTTACTTCGAGATTCTGGAAGAGTCTTTAGAAGGCCTTGGATACTGAACTTCATTTGAGCACTGCTTACCACCCTCAAACAGATGGACAATTGGAACGGACTATTAAAACCTTAGAAGACATGTTGAGATCTTTCTCACTTGACTTTACGGGTATGTGGGATCAATATTTACCTCTGGTAGAATTTTCCTATAACAATAGCTTCCATTCAAGTATTTGGATTGCACTATATGAAGCGTTATATGGAAAGAGATGTCGCACACCCACCTATTGGGATGACATTGGCGAAAGAAAACTTGTAGGCCCAGAACTGGAGGAGGAAATGATGGAAAAGGTGAAGGTAATCCAAAACCACATCAAAGCAGCTCAAAGTAGGCAGAAGAGCTATGCTAACAACTAAAGAAAGGATTTGGAATTTCAGGTGGGAGATCATGTTTTCTTGAAGGTATCTCCATGGAAGGGAGTTATACGTTTTGGAAAGAAAGGTAAATTGAGTCCCAGGTACATCGGTCCTTTTGAAATTCTAGAACGAATTGGGGTTGTACCTTACCGTTTGGAAATGCCGCCAAATATCTCCAAAGTTCACAATGTGTTCCACATATCACTGTTGAGAAAATACATGCCTGACCCAACGCATGTACTCACCTACGAGGAACTAGAACTGGAACCCGATCTGTCTTATTGCGAAGAGCCCATTAGGATTCTTGATACAAGATAACAAGTGCTGAGAAACCGGACGACTCGTCTGGTAAAAGTTCTATGGAGAAACCATAAGATGGAAGAGGCAACGTGGGAACCCGAGGAACTTATGATGAAGAACCACTCGAGTCTTTTTATGAAATAATTTTCTTGAAATTTTTAGGATGAAATTATTTGAAGGAGGGGAGAATGTTACACCCCAAGCTTCCACGGTATGCTTCTCTTTGAATAATACAGAATCATGTGTTGTACGCAACTTCGAGTTCTAACACAAACCACAACCAATCAAACTAGTCGTTATGAATAGTAATACCCACTTTTTGAAATTTTATAAATTTTATCTCTCAAAATTGATTTCATTTTTGGATTTGGAATATTGAAATTATCCTAGGGTAAAATTTTGGAACTTTTCGGATAACATTTATATTTTGATGAATAGTGAAAATTACTAAATTTTAATTAAAAACAAATTTTTTAATCAAAATAATTATTAGTGATAAATTATGAATTTGAGTGGTTAAAAGTATATTTATAATATATTTTTACCATTTAATACAATTTTGGTCATTGGACATAATTTAAAAATTAAACCGGACATGAACAAGTATCAATCTTTTGATAGTTATTATCTCTTAAAAACGCGCTTTTTGTTTTAACAATGGGAATTAATTTTAAATTAATTTCTGCCACTTCTGTGTTTTGAATTTGGAAAAATAGATTCCATATTTGGAATCAGGATGTCCAAATTGTGTAAATAGGTAACTTTTATTTTTAGACATTTTGGATAATTACTTCGGAAAATATTTTATTTACCATGGTTAAAGGGTAAATCCGGTAAATAAGGGTAACACAATAATATTATAATAATAATAAATTACCCTAAAACATGTACTAACCTTATTATTTGATAAATTTCCGACCATGGGCATCTTTGGGTCGATTTTGGGACCCCATGGAGCCACTTGTAAGTGATAATGACACTTTATATTAATTAAGTTAAAATAGATACAAAAATGACATCAGCATATATTTTTAGCAAAACAATTTTTACATAGGGTTATATATGTTGGATTTTTGACTATAAATATTAATTAAAAATATAAAAATATTTCCTACTTAACGATATTTTATTTATAATTTTTATACATTTAATAATTAATATTATTTATGACAGAATAATGATGCATTATTTTCTTTATTAATGAAAGAATCAAATAATTGGTATTATAAATGTTAAAATTAATATAATTTGAATGTTTTGATGACATACATGAATTTTATTGCTTAATATGACATTATAGGATTTCTTAAATGAATTTTTTTAGAATTAATAAAGTTTTTAAGACTTTAACAAAAATCAATTATTGAATAGTGTCAAAATTCACATAAAAGAGTTTATAAAACAAATATTATATTATTAATTGATATTAAATTCCTAAAAATCTAAGGTTTGTCTAAGAGACTTATATAATGATATTTGTATCATTAATGGGCCACTTTAGGATCTCTTTAATGTATATAGTAATTTTATTAACTATATAATATAAAAATACAATGTGACATGGTAATGTTAAACTAATTAACTAAGAGTTAAAATTAAAAGGTAAGGTTAATATAGTGACCCAAACCTGTATCAAACCTATTTGTTGAGGGGTTTTCGATCTATCACCACCTTAACCTTTAAATAATCCACTTTGGAGCCATTAGAAACTGAATATGAATTTATTATAAAATAATATTTCTAGCTTTTCCAAAGGTGCCCTTCACCCCTCTTATAAAAGGGAACTCCCCATTCTCACTAATTCACACATTAAAAACCTTTTGGATCGGCCAAAACCTGCCCAAATACTCTCTCAACTTCCCTCAATTCAACCTATAGTCCTTATTTTGATTATAAAGACAACATAAGGAGCCCTTTTGATCAAATCAAAAATAAAAACCCGAAGAAGAGGTAATTTTTTCACCACCCTCTTTCAAGTTCCTTTCTTCTTCACCTTCTTCTTTATTTGTTATTCCCATTATAAAATAATAACTCCAATATCTTATATATACTGTGATATTATTATAAATATGGTACAACCATATTCAATATTATATCCATCCTTTGAATGACATGTCACCTTACGTGCGTACGTACGGTTTACCGTCTCCACGTCGTGGTGTAATTGTTATTCAATAAATTATTATTCGGATGGGTATAATAATGATGTGTAATTTATGTAAATAATAAATATAACATTATAATTATTCTTTATATATGATATACCATCCAATTATATATTATTTTAATATCAAAATAATGATATTGTCCCTCGTGCATACGTGTGGACTACTGTCTCCACGAACTCGATGAGATTCATTCTCCATCGTATCCATTCAAGTATAATTATCATTTGATGATTAAAAATAATTTTTAAGGACTTTATATCATTCTGGATATGAATAAGATACAACCTATCCATAATAAACATGGATTATGTAACAAATCATATATGAGTAAGTTAACACCCAAAACGACAATAATACTAAGATATTATTAACAAAGAAATGTTAAAAGATCATATATGATATCATATTAATGTATATTATTCTTGTATAATTTAATAACAATTATTTCACCATTATACATGAGTTTAACCTACCCCTAACCAAGGAAAAGTACAAGGTAAGGGTTTATTTCACAATCTCTTCATTATCCGAGGTTGTTTATACGTGATTATCTACTGGGACCTCTTTATAATCCACATCCATGTTTCTAAAAAATGTATTCCAAATTATTCTTAGTATTTTAAAGACTATGGTATAAAGTCATTTATACACTTGTAGACTTTTTATAAGAAGTTTATAAAGGAATATTTCTGTCGTTTTCCAAACAAGGTACTTTTTAACCTTTTCGACAGAATTAAGGTAAGAATGCATTTTTTAACTTATATGGAGAGTGCAGCTATTTTACACCATTATAAAATCATCGAAGCTTCCCTTACAAGATTATAAGAAAATTTTCAAAGTAAATGTTTTATTTTATAATTATTTTACTTTTAAATGAATTCAAAAAAAGAGATATTTCTCTCAAATATTTTTGATTTCATCTATGTCAACATCCTTTGATTGATTTTAAGCATATTTGAAGTTGATTTATTATGATACACAAATTCTATATTGTATTGAAGGTTTTTTGATATGTTTGACTGTCGATGTATTATTTTTATACCATTCTTGGTTTATGGATGAAGTATTTACATTTTGTATGATAGTTTTAATATGAATTTTTATGTTATGTTTAAACCTTTTCATATGGGAATGCCTTGGACTTAATAAGTGACGGGTGGAGACCACTATAGCTCCTTGATTCATCGATAGGTATCATGAGACAAACTAGTGTCTTGGCACAAGGCCTTGACAAAATATTATTTTTAGTCTTGGCATGATGCCTTGACTATGTGGTTGTGATAGTCTGGCATTATGGATTCCATCATTATGAAAGTGGTTATTGATATTGCATGTGATTATTCAACTAGTTGAATATCGATGTGAATAAGTATATGGAATTATTTCATTTTATTTATTTATTATTATGCTGAAGTTCAAGTTTTAAAAGGCTTTTGTTTTATTTATACCTTGCCTTAAATGTTTATGCTTATTTATGAAAGTTTCTGCTATATTGTTCTCCTTACTGGGCATTTGAGCTCTCCCCTTTCTATGTTTTATTTTTCCCAGGATGTGAAGAAGTATTTTATGAATGACCTATGGGGATAGTATGATGGGATAAGAGTGTAGACTATGGAGACTATATTGTTGTAGTTTTCATTTTATGATGTAATGTAAACATTATGAAGGTATCTAGTTATTCCAAGGATACTAAACCAATCGGTCTTTCGAGACTTGATCTTTATTTTGATCATGCTAATGTTATATAATAATGCACTGACTCTAGGTAACTGGGGTTGTGAAATTACAGAAACCACACGTTGTTAAGGTGATTTCTAGAGAGATAAGCCTTTTCATGCCTTGTGTGTACTGAACTGCTCGTTCAGATTGCTTCGTGCAACTCCAAATGTTGGTGATTACATTTTAGGGCTTTCGGGGATAAGAAGACAGAGTTTCCAACTACCTTGAAGTTGAGGGATTTTGGGGATATTAAGACAGAGGTTCCAAATTCCTTGAAGTTCGTGGGCTTCCTTGCTGAGGAAGACAGAGGTTCTAACTACCTTGAAGTTGAGGGCTTGTGGGGATAGCAAGACAAAGACTCTTATCTTTGTATCGAGGACTTACCCTGGTGTGGGTAAGACAGACTTTCTTGAAAGTATAAATCAAGGGACCTTTATCCAAGTTTGTTGGATACCCTTCTCTTTGGGTTAAAAGATTTATATCTTGTTACTTTTAGTTTTACTACTTGTTTTTTTGCTGCATTGTGTATTGTAAGGAAAGTATAATCTTATTATATTTCCTTACACTTGTACTCTGATTGATTTAGATTCTATATGCTTTAAGGTAGAATCTCATATTGTAAATTTTGGTTAAGTTTCACTTTCCGGATCCATATTTTCGAAACCTATTTTTCGGAATCTCTTTCCAAATTTAAGCAAGTGTATAGAACAAGAAGTTTGTAACTTCATACTTTATTCCAATCTTTCATTGGTGTTAGATTTGTTTTGAATTTGATTAGTTTAACTTTGTTAAACATATATCTTTCCTTGTTTAAGGAAATTTTTTAAAGTGTACAATTCACCCCCCCCCCCTCTTTTATATTGAGCATCTACATCGTTATTTCAATCCTAAAATGTTCCCACATACCACATCGGTACATGGATGGCCCTTCTTCCCACATACCGCTATGGTTTGTGGATCCTTCCCCAACCTGCATGAGAAACCAGTACACAGAATGGGGTGTTTTGGTGTATTGTTTCTTTCAGTTCCAACCTCACTCTTCCATTACCGTCCAGTCCTCAATGATCCCTCTACTAACCAGTCCTCCAAAACTAGGCCAAAGCCTCTTCCAAGTCCACTAGACCCGTATGATCAGGCCATCAGGTGCATCATCGCACCCCATTGAGTCTAGATACCCATAGTAAGTGGAGTCATGAAGTCCATCCCCACAAAGGTGCGGGCTTTAGGAATTCCTGTAACACAACATTCCCATGGTAACCTAGAGTCCAACCTTGGGATGCCAATTTGAACCTCTCTATTCTTGGGATTAAGGGTGATCACTTGTTTTTCCATTCAATGAGGGACAGTTATCAGTCGAAGGGGTTATGTTTTCTCCCCCATTTTGGCAAGGACGAAACTCCTCTCCTTCCCAGAACATGCTCTAGGTCCCCCCACTAAGGTAAGTCTCTAATATTCTTAGGTCGGGCTGAATGAACTTTAATTCCATTTCACATAGAAAGGTTCATCGCTATGTTCCCTTTCCCACAGTTTTCCCGACCACTTCTGTCGCAAGCACTCTGTCCCCCACCAATTGGGGAGGAGGCATGTGTGTTGTTGAATCTTTCAAATCCTCTTGTTTATTACAACAAGCATGAATCACATGGGAATAGAGGTTTGTGAGGATTACAACATCAGAACACATTATGAACTATGGGAACTCTAATTCCTAATTAAACCAGAATACATTGGATGCCTACCAGAAGGCCAAAGCTCAAAAAGGGTTTCCATCTGAAAGGTTCCACCCAACCATGTCCCCTAAAATAGGAATCTCCCACATGTAATCCCCACAAATTCTGAACTATGAGAACTCAGATTCCTGATTAAAATAGGATATGTAGGATTCCTACCAGAAGGCCTGAGATCAAAAAGGATTCCCATCCTAAAGGGTCCACCCAACCATGTCCCCTCAAATGAGAAACTACCATACGTAATCCCTGCACATTCTAAACATTAAAAACTCTAGTTCCTGATCAAATCAGGATATGTAGGACACCTACCAGAAGTCCTAAGCTCAAAAGGGTTCCTTCCTATAAAGGGTCCACCCAATCATGTCTCCTCAAATGGGAAGCTTCTATTCGTAATCCCCACACAATCAGAACTACTTGGGTTTTCATTCCTATCCCGAGGATACGTAGGAAGCCCTACTTGTGGGCCCAATACCAACATCAAGTCACCTTCCATACCCCTCTATAAGACAATAAACTCCATATCACCTTATAATATGGCTAAGTCAGCATCACCTTTGTGGCATCAAACATATGCATGCACATGACGGTCTTGAAAACTAGGGGTATCCCATGGATACACTCTTCGAGAATAAACCAAGGATTCACGAACGTATGAACACAACTTAAATCTATAAGAGTGTCATGGAACAGGCAACAATACTCCCCCATAAGGGTGTGGTGATCCTGACCTCCCATCCTCTTGACCAATGGAGTATGTAAGTGTCAATGGCCAAATCATCAGCTAACGAGCACCTACCTTTGGAAAGCTAGTCCATGAATCATGGATACCAGGGCTGTTGGACATTTTGGATCCTGTAATAAAACCATTGGAGATCATACAAGGAAGTTATATCTGATAAGTATCGATTGCATGAGTGTTTTACCCCAATGCAATCACCCACTGGGACCGACAATTCTCGCAGGGTTAATTCGACCTTCTTTAAAGGATAATGACACTGAAAGGGTCAAAATAAAGGAATGGTAAATTCAAAGAGAACCCATATCTATAGAAAAAGTTACAGGTTATGATTATATTTGTTCCATTTCCTCATCGCCTTCAAAATGCGCCACCTCAGAGGTGAAACATATCCAAATATAGAAAATCTGGTTTTATGCCTAAATCTAAAGAATCTGTTGCAAGTTCCAGCACTATAAATAATTTTACTGACTCGATATTTTCTAGACCAAATTGATTTTAATTTTCAACTAATTTAAAATTTTCTTATATGAAACGAATAAATAAAATTTGGGTTCCCAAATCTTTAATTTATAATTTTATTGGACCCAAGAAAGTCTGGGTACCAAAACATTTTCTTGTTTGATCTATTTTTGTAGGAAATATGTTTGAAGATTTCTGGTAAGTGCTTATGGTACTTTGATAGTAGGTTTTTAAGTCATATTATAGGGGACTATTTGAGCCTCAAGAAACATATCAAGACTGATGGTGTTCATATAACCTTTGGTTATAATGCAAAAAGTAAAATCATTGGCCTTGGCCAAATTGGAAACACTGATTCAATTTTAATTTCTAAAGTTATTTTTGTTTATGGTCTTAAGTATAATCTACTTACCATATCATATTTATGTGATTATAGATTTAATTTTAAAATTAAAAATTATTCTTGTAATGTTATCATTTTTAAGAATTATTTAGTATTCATGGCTTTCAGAAATGAAAATGTTTATACTGTGAATTTAGATTCTTTAGTTTCTCAAAATGTTTCTTTCTTGAGTGCCTTTTACAAAGAGTCTTGGATATTGCATAGAATATTAGGCCAATATAATATTCACTCCCTTATAAATCTAACTAGTAAGGGACTAGTAAATTATCTACCTAAACTTGAGTTTCTAAATGATAAATTATATAATCCTTATCAAAAGGGAAAACAATATAAAATATCATTCAAACCTAAGAAAGAAGTTTCAACCTCTAAACCTCTTGAGTTGGTTCACATTTATTTGTTTGGACCTTCTATATTTTCTAGTATAAATTGGAAGCACTATGTATATGGTCTAGTAGATGAATTTTTTAGTTATACTTGGACTTTCTTTTTAGCTCACAAAAGTGAAGCATGTTCTTATTTCACCAAGTATGCTAGGTCAATGTAAAACTTATCTGGACTTAGGATTGATAATTTGAATATTTTTTCTCAAAAAATAGCTACATTAATAACTTATCTTCCCCTGAGACACCTAAACAAATGGAGTTGTAGAAGGAAGAAATAGAACCTTATAAGAAATAGCCCAAAATATGCTTAGTGAATATGATTTACCTTTTTTTTTTTGCACATAAACTATTAATATAGCTTGTTACATAATAAATAGAGTTTTAATTAGACCTATCCTTAATAAAACCCCATATGAGTTATAGAACAATAGAAATCCTAAGGTTATTTACTTTAAATTTTTTGGTTGAAAAGTAATTATCCTTAATAAAAAAGATAATCTTGACAAGTTTTCCTCCAAGAGTGATGAAGTAATTTTCCTAGTCTATTCAACCTCTAGAAAATACTATAGAATATTTAATAAAAGAACCAAGTTCATGGAAGAATATGTACATGTAAAATTTTATGAAACAGATCCACATGAACCTATGACCTCCTTAGAAAATATTGAGGATTATTTTTCAAATTTTGACTTGCATTCTAAACCTTATGACTCTGTTATTAAGAAAGCAACAAAATATTCCAATTTAGGAAAGTTTCAAGATTCTAATCAAAGTGAACCTAAACCTATAGAAGAACCTAAAATAACTATCCTTTCTTTTTATAGATATGTTATAACCCTTAAGAACCATCCCTTAGATGATGTAGTTGGAGACTTAGATAAAGATACATAGACTAGAGATTCTCTAAGGAATCAGGTTAAACATCAATCCTTTTTTTCACAACTTGAACCTAAAAATATCAATGATGTTGTAAATAATGAATTTTGGGTTATGGATATGCAAAAATAATTAAATCAGTTTGAAAGAAAAAAAGTCTTGAAACTTGTTGATGGACCCAAGGAGACCTTAAAAATTGGAACTAAGTGGGTGTTTAGAAATAAAGTATATGAAGTTGGAACTATAGTAAGGAATAATGCAAAATTAGTAGCACAAATTTATAGTAAAGAAGGAGGAGTATACTATGAAGAATCCTTTTCACTCGTTGCCTGACTTGAAGCCATTAGAATATTTGTAGCTTATGCATCATATCTAAATTTTAAACTCTATCAGATGGATGTTAAAAGTGTATTCCTAAATGGGTATATAGTAGAGGATATTTTTGTTGAACAACCCCCAGGTTTTAAAAATTGTCATTTTCCAAATAATGTTTTTAAATTAAAAATATATATGCAAGGTTTAAAACAAGCTCGAAGATCTTGTTATGATAATATCAACACTAGTCTAATTTATAAAGTTTTTAAAAAGGTATTTTTGGACATATTATATTCATAAAAATAATTTACAAATATGTTTTAGTGGTTTAAATATATTTTTATGATATTATATTTGGATCTTAAAAAAATCCTTTTGTATTGACTTTTCAAAAATGATGCAAAATGAATTTGAAATGAGTTTAATGGGTAAACTAAAACTCTTTCTTGGATTTCAAATTTTTCAAAATAAAGAATGTATTATTTTAAAATCAAAGTAAGTACACTAGATATATTTTGAAATGATTTGGCTTTGATAGTGAAAAAATTTATGATACTCTGATGAGTACCACCTATAAATTAGATCTTGATGAAAATAGAAAATCAGTGGATCAAACCAATTATAGAGGTATGATTGGAAGTATTATTTACTTGACTCCTAGCTGACCTGATATTGTGTTTACTATGTATATGTGTGCTCATTTTCAAAAAAAATCCTAAATATTCAGATCTTCTTGTTGTTAAAATAATTTCCAAATACCTCAAATATACTACCAACTTAGGATTGTTCTATCCTGGAAAAAAATCATTTGATTTTGTTAGTTATTCTGATGCTGATTTTGGTGGTTTTACGTTAGATAGAAAAAGAACCTCTAGAACATGTTACTTATTGGGTAATTATCTAGTATCATGGTGTAGTAAAAATAAAAATTATTTTTCATTATCTACTACTGAAGTTGAATACATAGATATTGGTAGTTGTTGAGCTCAGATTTTGTGGACGAAACACACATTACTAGATTATGGATATCGGTTTAGGCATGTCCCTATAAAATGTGAAAATACCAGTGCTGTTAACATTTCTAAGAATCCATTTTCTCAATCTAAAACAAAACATATTGATGTGAGACATCAGTTTTTGAGATATTGTTATCAAAAAGGTGATATGACTCTTGAATTCATTGGAACAGAACATCAGCTTACTAATATTTTTACTAAGACTTTAAATTGTGAGAGGATGAGTTACATCAGCTTACCAATATTTTCAATTGGATGATTTAATATTCATAAGGCTCATATTACTATTCATAAGGGTAATATTACTATTCATATGGGTTAGTTACTATTCACCAAAAATTAAGTTTGTCTTATCGGACTCCAAAAATCTTACAGATCGCAACCGTGTATGTCAGATTTTTGAAATTCAAATCACAAAAGTGACAATATTATGTTTATAGGTCATATTGTACTTAGTAGTTCATTGAGTTGTGATTTCATGTGATTATACTATATGAAATAATTATAAGAAATGAATTTCTATTGATTAAACTTTGGTTTGTTACATTCTTCCCCCCTTTTAGAATTTCATCCTCAAAATGTTGTTTTAAATTATAAGCCATAAATAGGTGTGGGTACTTTTCCTAAATTGCCTCCTCTAGTTCCCATGTTGCCTCTTCATACTTATGGTTATGCCATAGAACTTTGACGAGGTGAGTATTATTTTTGCGTAAAACATTATCTCTATGATCCATGATATTCATTGGCAGTTCCTTGTAAGAAAGATCATTATCCAACTGTACCACCTCTAAAGATAGTACATGTAAAGGATCTGGTATATACTTCCTTAAGAGGAATACATTGAATACATCGTGTACATTAGACATGGTTGGTGGAAGTGTTAGTTGATAGGCCACAAATATGATGTGATCAAGAAACTCAAAGGGGTTAATGTACCTAGGACTTAGATTTCCTTTCTTCCAAAACCTCGTGACCATCTTCGATTGAGATACACGAAGGAATAAAACGTCTCAAAATTTAAAATCAAGGTCTCATTGAAGATTGTCTGCATAGCTATTTTGTCGAATTTAGGATGCATTTATGTGTTTCTAAATGGTTTTCACCTTCTCCACCATTTATTCAACCATTTCAGGTCCTAGCATCTTACGCTCACCAACTTCATCCCAAAATGCTCATGTTCTGCAAATTTTCCCATAAAGGGCTTCATATGGTTCTATTCAGATGCTAGAATGGAAACTCTTGTGGTAGTAAAATTCAACCAGTGGAAGATATTAGTCCCATCATACTTTGAATTCCACATAATGCACTCTAAACATGTATTCCAGTGTATGAATAGTTTGCTCAAATTGGAAATCATTTTGGGGATGATAGGTCGTACTAAAGTTCAGTTTTGTGATTAGAGCATGTTGGAGACTTTTCCAGAACATCGAGATGAATCTCATATCTATATCGGATACAATAGATGGTGTTACTCCATGCATCATTACCACCTCTTTGATATATCTGTTCAAATTGATCCAATGAGAAGTCCTCTCGAAGTGCGATAAAGTGATATGTTTTTGTAAGATGATCAACAATGACCCATGTAGAATATTTTCCTATAGATGTACTTGGAAGTCTAATGACAAAGTACATGGTGATGTTCTCCCACATCCATGTCGGTATGGGTAGTGGTTACATCATACCCTTAGACTTATATCTTTAAACCTTCACTTTTTGACATACTAGAAAATTTGATGTATATTCAGCAATCTCTTTCTTCATATTGTCCCGCTAAAATTTCTCTCAGAGATCTCGATACATCTTTGTGCTCCCTTGGTGAATATAGAAGGTTGATCTATGTGCATCATTCAAAAGATCCCTATTTATCTCTGGATCGTATGGTATTCATAATTGTGACCCAAATATTACAAATCCTTCCCCATCAATCTTAAACTTAGAGGATTTCCCATTTCTAATAGCTTCCACCCTTTTTAGAACTTCCACGTCTTTTCTTTGAGATTCATTTATTTTCTCCATGAGGGATTGTTGTGAAATCATTTGAGAAAGTATTGATGATGTTATTTACTTAATAATTTCCATTTCCATCCTCTACAAATCTAATAATATTGGATAATTTTTCAATTCTAATCATTGATAAAGATGCATGATCCTTTCTACTTAGAGCATCTACCACCTTATTTTATTTACTGGGATGGTTGTGGATTGAACAGTCATAATCCTTGATGAGATCAAACCATATTCATTGTCACGTATTAATATCTTTCTATGTGAATATATATTTGAGACTCTTGTGATCATTATATATCTCACACTTCTCTCTATAGAGATAATGCCGCCAGATTTTCAATGAAAATATCACAGCAACCAACTCCAGATCATGCGTGGGATAGTTTTTACCATGGATTTTCAACTACCTTAAGGCGTAGGCTATAACTTTATCATTTTTCATCAGCATAGATCCTAATATCTTCTTTTAATCATTACTATACACCTTAAAGAGTTCTCCACTTATTGGGAGTTTATGTACTGACGTAGTGATAAGTCTCTTTTTGAGCTCCTTAAATATTTCCTCACATTCTTGAGTCCAAAAAAACTTCACCCCCTTCCATGTGAGATTTTTCATTTTGTTTTAAAATCATGAAAAGTTCTTCAAAAATCATTAATAATACCTTTTTATATCCAGAAATCTATGGATCTTTATTATATATGTTTTCCTGATCCACTTTCCAATTGCTTTTGTCTTGGAAGGATCCATAGATATCCCTTTGTTGGTGATAACATTCCCTAAGAATGATACTTCCATCATCCATAACTCACATTTACTATACTTTGCGTAATGTTTCTACATTCACAAAGTTATCATCACACTCTTCACATGCTCCTCATATTCCTCCTTTCTCTCGGAGTATATCATAATATCATCGATAAAGACTACCAAAAATTTGTTGAGGTAATATCTAAAGACTCTATTCATTAAATCCATGAATATTTTCATAGAATTTTGGAGTCCTAAGGGTATAATTGTGAACTCATAGTGTATATACCTCATTCGAATGGCAGTCTTGGGAATATATTTCTTCCTCACCTTTAAGTGGTGATATCCTGACCGAAGGTCCAACTTAGAGAAATAACTAGCCCCATGAAGCTGATCAAAAAATACATCTATCCATGGTAGGGGATACTTGTTCTTTATCATTATTTTATTGATCTTAGGATAATAAATATATAGGCACATTGATCCATCCTTATTCTTGACGAAGAGGACTGGTGCATCCCATAGTGAATCACTAGGTTATATAAAACCCTTCTCCAAATTCTCCTGTGACTACTTATTCAGCTCTTCTAAATCTATGGTGTCTATTATATAAGTTGTCTTTGATATAGGTAGAGATCCAGGAATAAGTTCAATTCATAAATCAACCTCTAAATCAGGAGAAAGACCAGAAAATTCTTCAGGGAATACATCTTTGTAATCCCCCATGATGGGCTTATCTTAAAGAAGTATCATTTCCTTTTTCTCAATCATTTGAGATATACATGCTTGTTCATAAGGCATTAATATCCAAAATTGAGAAAATTATTCTAAATGATATTCATCTTCCTCATTACACTTTTAAATAATTAGATGATGCTTTGGGATATGAATAGTGATATCCATTTCCAAAGAGTTAATGTTAGATTTGTATAAAGATATCCAATCCATGCCCAAGATAACATCAAATTCCACAAAAGTAAGTATGGCGACATTTTCTAGGAGGTTCAGTCCACAAATGTTAACTGGGGAGGAGTTATATACTTTGGATGAAGTAATTTCTCTATTTTCTATTCTCACATATAACTCAACCTCTAAATGTTGAGGTAGTGTTTTAATAGTTCTAGTAAACATTCATGATATGAAAGAATTCATAGAACAAGAATCAAATAGTATGTTCGCTATTCTTGAATGAATAACTAGCATACCTGTCACCACATCCTTTTTCAGCTCCACCTCAATAGTAGTGATAGAATAATTATTTCCTTTTTTCCTCAGATGTTTTTGTTGATTTCCTCTGACAACCCTTGGATTAGGGAAATTTTTCACTTAATACCCATGATCCTTGTAGTTGTAATACTACATTATAGGCTGATAATTTATCTAAAACTTCATTTATTCTTCCACATTAGTGGTATTATTCATATTCCTCTGTCATTTATTTTCAAGATGTCCCATTCTTCCACATTTGAAGCAATTCATGGTTCCCTTTAAATAGTTCCCAAGATGATTCTTCCCACAATTTTAACACGTGGGATGTTTGATCTTCTTTACATCATGGGATTTATTTTCTGAACCACCCATATTAGACTCCATTTTTTTTCTTTTTTTCGTTGGTCCCTAGAGACCATTGAGAGTCTCCAATATCTAATTAAACGTTGAGGGAACAACGGACAATCTCCACATAACTGTTGAAGTCATGAATCAACAATGCTTTTCATAGAATCATCTTTAGTATGATAAATAAGTGATCCACCTTGCTTTCAGTTTTCATGAAAAAGTTGGAGGCATATCATTCAAGCCTTGTGAATTTTGTTTCATACAACCCAGTGAACTCATCTTCCTTCATCTTATGCTTAAGTCTGAGAAACTCTCTTTCCATCTTGAAATGGAGGGTTCAGGGAAAATATTTATTGAAAAAAAATCTTGAATTCCTCCCAATCCATGGAACCAATTTCCTCCTAGGAATTTTTATTCTTAATCTGTGCCCACCACTAATCAGCTTCCCCATCAAAAAGATAAACCACCAGTATGACTCTCTCTGCTTTTGAGCATTGGAGGACATAGAATATTTTTTCAATGGAGTTAATACACTATACTGCGAGGAGTAGATCATAAGATATAATAAACATGGGAGGCCTTTTCCTCATGATGTATTTGATAGAAAATTTCTCTTTTCATAGATGAGGAGGGTGTTCCACATGATTCAAGTAATTATTCATAACTTGAGCTAGTTGAGAAAGTACTGTCATGAAGTTTTGATCACCTGTTCCTATCATATTTGGCATATCATTAGGGAAATCTTCACATTCACTATCACATTGATTATTTTCATGTGTTATTCTATTTCTAGTTATTAACTAAGAAAAAAACATACAATTATAGGGATTTAATACTTAGATATTATGCATAAAAAGGAATCTTTAAACATAAAAGGATAAAATCTTAAGGGAAAATTATATCCTAACTGGTGATTAACTCGGTTTAAATATAGGTTATCCATGATATGTTACTTAACATATATTCTTATGGGCTCTTTTTTTTGTTCCCTTAATAATGGTTCATACTAAGCTTATGAATTTACCAAAGTATATACCCCACAAGTGTCAAACCATGAGTGAAACAAGGCCTGATTTCATGCACCAGTTCTTGTTATATTCTATCTCAAAGAGATGTTTTTGGGTTTAACCCCAAGATACATCTATGCTAGATCCACATACACTTGTTCATATCCAGACAAGGATGTATTTTCTTGATAAACAACTTACTTTGTACTTACCAAAATTTAGGGATATTTTCTTATACTTAGTATCATCCCTAATTCTCTTACTAAATTTATCTATTTCTAATATCTAAAAATAAATAAACCATCCTATGATACTAGTTATAGTGACCCCATCCATTTACTCATATCATTACATGATTTTAAGCATCATATTACAAGCTAAGGATCGTAAAGTCTAGTGTATCACAAGACTAGGTACATAAAACTAAAAACATGGAACTAAATAAAACAATTTTTTATTTAGTATTCATAAGGAGATCCTAAATTCCACTATTATCAGACATCTCTATATGATAACTTGAGTATGGAATGAACGAAGGGGTGAGTTAAAAATCCTAGTAAGGGAATAAACATAATAATAAAGCTTTATCACATGGGTTAGAAAGCATGAAATAATGATATAAAAGGCATGGAACATATGGAATCATAATGTATAAGCATGGGATCATATAAACATGAATTAATAGTAATGTGGAAGCAACACAAAACAAGACTTTATCTTGATTCAAGTCCTGTTTCACATAGAGGATCACAAGTCAATGTTAACACCTAAGACTGTTGTACATGGTAGCACGAGTCAAGGCTAAACACCAAGGCCATTGCACATAACATATCATAAGACTCAACTTTACCCAATTCATTGGAGTTATATCAAGGTGCAACCATCATAACATGTTCATGAATATTCTTTCCACATAACTAATCTTACAAAATCAATCATATGTAAACATAAGGGTACCCATATAAATAAATGGGTATCATAATCATGTCATAAAGAATAATAAATGGGTGTTTTATACAGGTGTCTATGAAATAAAGTAATTAAAACATACATGAACATTAATAAGGATAAATAGTTATATTTAATGGAAAGTGTTGTCAAATAGATGTGGCAACATGTAAGAAGAGTATTTAATAAATTTTATCATTAAAATATTTTTTTGTGGTTTTATGGAAAATACTGAAGAGAATTTAAAATTGAAAAGGAAATAATATTTTATATAAAACCAGGAGTGAACCAAGAAGTATTTAATAATAAAAATACGGATTTTATAAAAAAAATTGTGCCTTAAAAAACATGGTAGAGTGTACTTGAAACTAGGTAAGATTTCGAGAAGTTCCCTTAAACGGGTTTACTTATCGGGAAGTATTGAGGAGGGAACCACTTAAAAACATAAAAAAATACCTAAAATAAAATTATTAATGGACCTTGATACATGATTTTTAATCATTTACACATCATTTATAATATGTACATAAAAATAGATAACTTTATTTGGTTAAAAGGAAAGACAGAACAACCAGAAGGAATAATGGAGGTTCGGGTAGAATCCCTTACCTTAATTCCAAAGGTGTTCTTCAGTTGATTTTAATATTCTAGATAATAAAATTGGATTCATTAATTTGTATTACCAGAACCTATTAGTCATATAATTGATTTATTATAACCTTATTAAGTTCATTCATGACGTTTTTGAAGGGTTAAGAGGTTCGATTTCATTGTTTGTTTCATTGGTTTTCATTATTGGTTTACTTATATACATATAAGGATAAACATGTAAGATGAGAATGGTTTTCCAGAATTGGAGTTTTTTTTATTAGTGGTAATCCAATAGATTACTTGGTTATAAAATTAATTTGGTTATTAGGAGTTAAGATGAATCATTATATAAAACTTTAATGATAACAGTTTTGGTTAATTGGCGGTTTTTCTATCACATCAAACACATTTTTCTTTATAAATTAATATCATATGTAAAAAATATTCCAGAGTCTTAAATTATACATAATGCATATATTCTATTATATTTAAACAATCAAAATAGGCTCATGACCACAATTGTATATGGTAATAGAAATTGAAAACTTGTCATCCTTGAATGTGATAAATTAACACATCTCGGATGGTGTTTTCATTTCTAGTATAAAAGAAGCGGGAAAGGAGATATGATGATGAATTATTATATTATCATAAAAAAATTCTAGTACATGTAATGTACTTGAGTTATCATAACATTTGGATGAAATGAGGTTAGGAAAGAAAAAATAAAGAAAGGAACTTGAAAGAAAATAAAAGAAATGAAAAGAGGAATTTACCTCTTGAATAAATCTTCCTTGAGAACCTCTTTAACCGAGATGATTTGGTATTTTAAATATACCAATAGATGATGGACGTGGGATAGGGGATTAGGGAGGTATTTGATCAGAATTTGGACTAGTCACAAGACTTGATAGGAGTGAAGGGAAGAGGGGGTGGGGGTGGTTTTTATAGCGGAGGAGAGGAGGGTTTTCTCAATATTTTATTCATTATTTTATTATTTTTCTCAAGATAATAAATAGTATAGATTATTGTGACAAAAATCAGAAATATTTTCATTTTATTTAGAACCCAAGGTTTTTACATCATCCATGACTCAATAAATAGTGTATTTAACATATAATTTATATATACAAAAAATTACCGTATTTTACTATTCCCCAAAAAATCAAGTATTTCAGAAAAATCCCAAAAATTCACCCCAAAAATTTTTAAACATTTAGAATTTAAAAATAAATTCCATTTTATTAAAATAATTTTCTAAATATGTTAAATTTAATTTTTAATTAAACTCATAATTTACTTTAAAAATACAACTTTTAAAATTAAAATTTCTTTTCTAACACTTTGAAAAATTAATTAAGCTCACTTAAAATTATCATATAATCATAATTCATCAAAATACTTATTTAATAATACATTTTATGAAAATAAATTTTCTGTTAAATTATTAAATTAATCATAAAATTTTAATTAAATATACAAAAATACCAACACTATGATATAATTATATCATATTATCACTTATAAGATGAAAAAAAATATATTTATACTTTCATCAGTAAGGTTACTTATTCACTTGGACGACTTACTATTCATAAGTTTCATATTACTATTCATAAGGGTAAAATTACTATTCATAAGGGTCAGTTACTATTCACCAAAAATTAAGTTTGTCTTATCAGACTCCAAACATCTTACTGATCAAAATTGTGTATATCAAATTTTCAAAATTCAAATCACATAAGTGACAATATTATGTTTAAAGGTCACATAGTACTTATTAGTTCATTGTGTTGTGATTTTGGGTGATTATAATATATGACATAATTATAAGAAGGAAATTTCCATTGATTAAACTTTGGGTCATTACATTATTCCTCCTTTTGAAATTTCATCCTCAAAATTTTGTTTTGTATTTTTTTCCATAATAGGTGTGGGTGCTTTTCCTTCATTTCCTCCTCCAGTTCCCATGTAGCCTCTTTGTAATTATGATTCCCCTATAGAAATTTGACCAAGTGAGTACTCTTGTTGCGTAGAACATTATCTCTATGATCCAATATATTCACTAGATACTCCTCGTAAGAAAGATCATTCTCCAACTGTACCACCTCTGAAGGAAGTACTTGTAAAATATCTGGTATGTACTTCCTTAAGAGGGACACATGGAAGTCATTGTGTACTTTAGACATGGTAGGTGGATGTACTAGTTGATATGCCATAGCTCCGACATGATCAAGATACTCAAAGGGGACGATGTACTTGGGACTTAGGTTTCCTTTCTTCCCAAACCACATGACCTTCTTCAATGGAGATATGCAATGAAATACCATGTATCCAACTTTAAACTCAATGTCACGTCGATGATTGTAACACCCCGACCCCAGTTACCTAGATTCGGTGCATTATTACATAACATTGGCATGATCATAGGGAAATCATGTCCCGAAAGACCGATAATTTTAGTATTATTGGAAACAAGATTCATACATAAGTTCAACTTTACAACTTGAAAAGAAATACAACACTAATTTATTCCATTAGAAACATCCAAGCCTCCTAGATTATGCCTACAATTCACTCATAACTAACTTCTTCATATCTTGGGAAAATGAAACATAATAAAGAGGTGATCTCAAATTCTCAGTAAGGGTAAGCAATACAATGGAAGATAACATAAATATTAGGCATGGTTAATAATTTAAAACACATGCCTTTACAAATAATAGACATAAACCCTTTTATGGCAGGAATATGAGCAAAGTAAATAATGCCATAATAAAACATAGTCATAAGTATTCTACTAGTTGAATAACCACATGAACCATAAATATTATTTTCATAATGAGGGAATGAATAATGCCAGACATTCTAAAACATCTTGTCAAGTCCTCGGCCAAGATGTCTAAAAATGATTGAGACCTCGGCCAAAACCATATATCAAATTGGGAAAGGCCTCAGACAATTCCAAGTCAAATTGTCTCATGAGACCTACCGATGCATCGAGGAGCTATAGTGGGCTCCTCCCATCACATACTAAGTCCAATACATTCCTCATATAAAAAGGTTGAAACATAACACAAACATTCGTATTAAAACTAGCATTCGAAATGTCAATACTTTAACCATAAACCATGAATGGTATAAAAATAACACATCCATAGTCAAACATATCACAAAACCTTCAATAAAATATGGAGGATTTGTATCATAATGAATCGACTTCAAACAAGTATAAAATCCATCAAAGGATGTTGAAATAGATGAAATCAAAAATATTTTACAGAAATATCTCTTTCTTTTTTGAAATCATTTAAAGTCACATAATTATAAAAGAAAATATTTATTTTGAAAATATTATTATACAATTTAAAGGGAAGCTTCGACGATGTTATAACAATAGAAAATAGTTGCACCTGCCGTATAAGTTAAAAAAACATTCTTACCTTAATTTTGACGAAAAGTTCATAAATTACCTTGTTTGGAAAATGACATAAAGATTCATTTCAAAAACATATAAGGTCAAATAAGGGTATAAATGACTTTAACCAATTTTCTATTAAATAGTAAAAATGTTTTCAAATAAATTTTTAAGAAACATGGATGTAGATGATAAAGAGGTCTTAGTAGATACTCACGTATAAAATAACATTGGATAATAAAGAGACTGTGAAATTTACCCTTACCTTGTTCTTTTCCTTGGTCGAGGGTAGGTTAACCTCCTGTATAATGGTGAAATCATTGTTATTAAATTATACAAGAACCATATACATTAATATGATATCATATATGATCTTATAATATTGTTTTGATAGTGATATTTCAGTAGTATCATCATTTAAGGTGTTAACTGATTTGTTTTACTTTATATGTTTTGATACATAAGCCATGTTTGTTATGGATAGGATGTATTTGATTCACTATTCATCAAAAACCGAAAGTTTTCAGAAAAATACCAAAAAGTCACCCTAAGATAATTTTGATATTCCGAATTCAAAAAGGAATTCTATTTTACCAAATTCAAAACATATAAGTTTCATTTATTAATTTAAAATTAATTCTCGTCGTCAAAACTAAAAAGGAGGTTTTAAAAAAAGTAAAAACTATCAAAAGATTGACATGTGTTTATGTCAAATTTAATCGTGAAATTACTTATAATGACCAACATTGTATTAAATGATAAATATATAATCTAATTATACTTACAAACCATTAAAATTTATAATTGAATACTATAAATTATTTTGATTAAAAAATTTGTTTTCAGTTAAAATTTAGTATTTTTCACTATTCGCCCAAATATGAAAGTTATCATAAAAACACCAAAAATTTATCGAAACTAAATTTTTATGTCTCGATTATAAATAAAAGTTTATTTTTTCAAATTGAATATATAAAAATGTCAAATATTGGATTTAAAAAGGGTTTTCCATTAAAAGGTGGTAAAATTTCATTTTTTGAAAAATACTTCTTTTATTTGAAAAAATAAAATTGTTCTTATATTATGTCTAAAAAACACATAATTTGGATTCTAAAATTTTATAGAGTACATAAAATTCAAAATTAAATTTACACTATTCATAACCACTTTTTGAACGACTAGTTTGGTAAGTTGTGGTGTGCTCAAAATCGGTGTTGTGTGTTGTGCAAGTTATTGAATTACTTTGAAAATATAACGTACTATGAAATCTTGGGGTGTTATATTCTCCCCTCCTTCAATAAATTGTGTCCTCTCAATTTGAAATTCAAAAATATTAAAAATAGAAAATACCTTTGCGGAAGACCCACATCAGATATTGGGTTAATAAAATTTAGTCTTAATAAGAGGGAAAGGGAAATGAAAAGTCACCACAAAAAGATGATCTCTATTAGGAGAAAATTGGTGGAAATTAGAGACACATAATTAGAGGTAAAATGTAAATATTTATAGGGATTGATTGAGGTCATCAATCTCAAACAAGTGTAAAATTGAAGGCCTCAAATACATCAATCTATGATGATTTAAAATATCATCAGTTCAACATAACATAAGGTATTAGGATAATAAATTTTTGGTTTTATGATCCCTTAACTAAAGTTTAAGAATTAATTTCTTAATAGAACAAGATAAAAAATATATACCTGACACATAAAGTTCTATCCTTTAACTAATTTCTACCAAAAACTCATCTTTCACTCTAAAAAGTTATAGAACATAAAAATACTCTATTTATCATAATCGTATAGGGTTCCAAAAAAATGAATTTATAATTAAATTGTGAGATTATTTAAAAAAATGAAATTATACAAACCAGTACATCATGTAGGCCAGTGGTAGGTGATTCACCCTTGTCGCCCTTCAGTTGTGTGTTCAAGTCTCGTGGCCTTTCCAGACGTGATGGGTTGTCGCCTGACCTTCAGGTTGTCCTTTTTATAATAATCCAAAAATAATCTTAACAAAATTCTTTATCCTTAAGAATAGTATCCAATTTCAAAATTAATCTATTCCAACCTTTATACTTATCCAAAGTACTTCTGTCCAAACACATAGTCCAAAATTTATAAGGAAGGTAAACACAATGAAGATCCTTTTTACCATGTAATAACATGTGTATACTTTCATCATTTATTTTTTCAAAACATGGTAACAACCTTATTTATTACATTCGTGCTCCCTTATTCCTTATAGAATACTAGATATATTCTTTATATGCAAAAATTTTGAATACTCTAGCTATGATGTAATAAAAAACCATTAATCAATTCCAAGGAAGTCAATAATATCCAATATAATTCATTCAAATCAACCATATATTATTCAAAAATCACTACCTCAATATCAAGATCATATTAAGGATTACCTTTCCTCTAAACATGTATTTTTCAAAAAGTTTATCTTGTTGTTGAGTCACTTTTCAGAGAACCATATAATCTCAAATCCTCAATGAAATAGTACTTCAGTACAATCCTTATTTATTTCCATAATTCATATGACTGGTATATCATCGATAAAAAACCCAAATGACAAAATTATTTAGTAACAACATAAGAAAACTAGTCATTAATCTTCATCTGTGGTAGTATCATAACTTTATTTTTATCCAATAGCATCATTTGTGGTATTCTCTAATGACTAGGAAATTGATTCGTGTAGTGTCCCAACTCCATGTAGATAAATAATTTTACATTTGAAACCTTTTTCTTACCATTACAATCATGTAATTGGTGTCCTTTTTCTCCACACTTATAACAAACTCTCATTACCTTAAAGAATTTATCAAGGTGATTCTTTCCACAATTATCACATATGGGATTATCCTTCTTTCACATCTTCACTTTATCCATCTTTCTCTCTACTATACTTTTCTTCTCTTGCTTCCTTTTAAAGCCATAAGACTCAGAGAATTCTTTACTTATCTTATTAACACATGAAACTATTTCTTCATATGTTGAGAATATATGGGGGACTATTTCCCTTCTAAATGTTGGCTTAATACCATGAAAGATATGATCCGTCTTATTCTTTGGATCACATGTATTGCAGAAGTTCTCATTCCTTATACTGGGTGCCATTTCTAAACAATGGAATACACTATGTCAGTTTATGAATCACAATGAATAATAACAAACTTGTAAAATACCTAACGTAAATTGAAAAGTTTATGGATATAATCCATAATCATAAAAATATTTTCTTTAAGAAAGTATATAATCCTAAACCCTTCATAATGGTTTGTAAAGAAAATGATAATTTTCCTAAGCATATCCCCAGGGATTGTCATAATATAGGGTGCAGTAAGGCCCGTTATCGTGCACCAGTTCCCGTTTGAGTCTAGCTCAAATCGTTTTTTTCAGGTTTTACCCCTAGGTACATCTGTGCCAGAGCTGCCTCTACCTGCTCATATCCAGACAGGAATTTACTGCTTGGAAAACTCACAAAATATCTGTATTACCAAAACTCTAGGAAGTTATTCTATACTAATCCTTAAAGTCTATCTTAGGGTAATGTTATCTAATCATAGTTTATCTAAATCTAGTTTCCAAGGTTTGTACTAAACTTCCTCTGATACCAACTGTAATGCCCCGACTCCAGTTACCCAGAGTCGGTGCATTATTACATAACATTGGCATGATCACAAGGAAATCATTTCCCAAAATACTGATCAGTTTAGTATTATTGGAAATAAGATTCATACATAAGTTCAACTTTACAACTTGAAAAGAAATACAACACTAATTTATTCCATTATAAGCATACAAGCCTCCTATATTATTCCTTAAAGTCACTCATAACTAACTTCTTTATATCCTAGTAAAATGAAACATAAGAAAGGGGTGAGCTCAAATGCTCAGTAAGAGTAAGCAATACAGTGGACGATAAAATAAATATTAGGCATGGTGAATAATTGAAAACACATGCCTTTATAAATAATATACATGAACACTTTTATGGTAGGAATATGAGCTAAGTAAATAATTCCATAATAAAACATAGTCTTGGGTATTCTACTAGTCAAATAACCACATTAACCATCAATATTATTTTCATAATGAGGGAATGTATAATGCTGAACATTCTGAAACATCTTGTTAAGGCCTCGACCAAGACGTCTAAAAATGATTGAGGCCTCGGAAAAAATCATATATCAAATTGGGAAAGGCCTTGGCCAATTCCACTTCTAATTTTCTCATGAGACCAACCAATGCACCGAAGAGCTATAGCGGGCTCCACCCGTCACATACTAAGTTGAATACAATCCTCAAATGGAAAGGTTGAAACATAACATAAACATTCGTATAAAAACTAGCATAAGAAATGTAAATAATTTAACCATAAAACATGAATGGTATAAAAATAACACATCTATAGTCAAAAATATCACAAAACATTCAATAAAATATGGAAGATTTGTATCATAATGAATAAACTTTAAACAAGTATAAAATCCATCAAAGGATGTTGATATAGTTGAAATCAAAACTCTTTGATAGAAATATCTCTTTATTTTTTTGAAATCATTTAAAGTCACATAAATATTAAAGAAAATATTTATTTTGAAAATATTATTATAAGCTTGTAAGGGAATATTCAATGATGTTATAACGATGGAAAATATCTGCACCCACCGTATAAGTTAAAAAACATTCTTACCTTAATTTTTTCGAAAAGGTCATAAAGTACCTTGTTTGGAAAATGACTGAAATATTCCTTTCAAAAACATATAAGGTCAAATAAGGTTATAAATGACTTTAAAACATTTTCTATTAAATATTAAAAAAAATTGAAATACATTTTTATGAAACACAGATGTGGATGATAAAGAGGTCCCAGTAGATACTCATGTATAAAACAACCTCAGATAATAAAGAGATTGTGAAATTAACCCTTAACTTGTTCTTTTCCTTGGTAGAGGGTAGGTTAACCTCCTGTATAATGGTGAAATAATTGTTATTAAATTATACAAGAACCATATACATTAATATGATATCATATATAATCTTCTAATATTGATTTGATAATGATATTTTAGTAGAATCGTTGTTTCGGGTATTAACTGATTCGTTTTACTTTATTTGTTTTGATACATAAGACATATTTGTTATGGATAGGATGTAATTGATTCATATTTATAATTATATTATGTTATTAATCATTATTTTTAATAACCAAATGAAAATTATTCTTGAATCGTTATGATGGGGAATGAATCTTATCCCGTTCATGGAGACGGTAATCTGTACGTACGCACGAGCGACAATGTCATTATTTTGATATTAAAATAGTATATAATTGGATGTTATATCATATATACATAATAATTATCATGTTATTTTTATTATTTTCATCAGTTATGCTCATTATTATACCCATCCAAATAATAATGTTATTTGAATAACAACTACACTACGACGTGGAGACGGTAAACCGTACGTATGCACGTATGGTGACATGTCATTAATAGGATGGATAGAATAATGAATATGGTTGTACCATATTTATAATGAAATAACAGTATATATAAGATACTGGATTTATTATTTTATAATGGAAACAACAAATAAAGAGGAAGTGGAAGAAGAAAAGAGCTTGAAAGAGGTGATGAAATATTTACCTCTTCTTCGGGTTCTTCCTTTTGATTTGATCAAAAGGGATCCTTAGGTTGGATATCTAACCAATGTAATTACTCTAGGATGAAGTTAAGGATGTTGGGAGGATATTTGGGCAGGTTTTGGCTGATCCAAAATGCTTTGGAGGTGTGAAATTAAGATAAGTGGAAGAGCCCTTTTATAAGAGAGGTGAAGGCCACTTTAAGAAAAGTTTGAAATATTATTTTATAATAAAATGATTTTCGATTTCTAATGGCTCCAAAATGATTTATTTCAAGGATAGGGTGGGTATGAGTCTAAATACTCTCAACCAATAGGTGTTGGACAGGTTTAGGTCACCATACTAACTTTATCATTTAGATTTAACTCTTAGTTAAATAGTTTTAGTTTTACCATGTCCCTTTGTATTTTTATATTATATGGTTAATAAACTTACTATAAACTACCAAGAGAATATCAATAGGTTAATTAATGACACATATAACATTATTTAGTCCCTTTGGCCGAACCTTATACTTTTAGGAATATTATATCAACCAATAATATAGTATTTGTTTTAAAAACACAATTATGTAAATTTTGACATTATTTAATACTTTATTTTTTTAAAGTCATAATAGCATTATTACTTTGAAAAAAAATTCATTGAATTAACATTAACATGTCATATTAACCTATAAAATTTTTTATGGAATCAAAACGTTAAAATTATATTTATTTTGGTATTTATAATATCATTTATTTGATTCTTTCATTAATAAGGAAAATATTGCATCACTATTGTGTCATATATAAATATATTTATTTTATGTCTAAAATTGTAAATAAAATATCATGATGTAGGAAATCTTTTAAGATTTATAATTAATATTTATAGTTGAATATATCAATTATATAACCTCATATAAATTTTTTTTTACTAAAATATATTTGGTTTTGATATTTTTGTCTTTACTTTATATTATTTAATATAAAATGTCATTATCACACCCATGTTGCTACATGGGGTCCCAAAGTCAACCCAAGGATGCCCATGGTCATAAATGTATCAACCAATAGGAATGGGACACATGTTAGGGTAATTTAGTATTATTATAATATTATTTGTTTACCCTTATTTACCGGATTTACCCTTTTACCATGGTAAATAAAATATTTATCAAAGTAATTATTCATATTGTCTAAAAATAAAAGTTATCTATTTATACAATTTGGAACTACTGATTCCAAATATTTAATTCATTTTCTCAAATTCAAAACATATAAGTAGCAAAAATTAATTTAAAATTAATTCCCGATGTCAAAACAAAGTGTGTTTTTAAGAAATAATAACTATCAAAAGATTGACACTTGTTTATGTTCAGTTTAAATGTGAAATTATATTCAATGACCAAAATTGGATTAAATGGTAAAAATATAATTTAATTATACTTTAAAACTACCCAATATTATAATTTATCACTATAAATTATTTTTATTAAAAAAAAATTTAATTAAAATTTAGTATTTTAACTATTCATCAAAAACTGAAAGTTTTCAGAAAAATACCGAAGAGTTATCCTAAGATAATTTTGATATTCCAAATTCAAAAAGAAAGTATATTTTACTAAATTAAAAACATATAAGTTTCATTTATTAATTTAAAATTAATTCTCGTTGTCAAAACTAAAAAGCGGGTTTTTTAAAAAAGTAAAAACTATCAAAAGATTGACATGTGTTTATGTCAAATTTAATTTTGAAATTAATTATAATGACCAAAATTTTATTAAATTATAAAAATATAATCTAATTATACTTCCAAACCATTCAAATTTATAATTGAACACTATAAATTATTTTGATTACAAAATTTGTTTTCAGTTAAAATTTAGTATTTTCACTATTCATCTAAATATGATAGTTATCAGAAAAACAAAAAAAAATTATCGAAACTAAATTTTTATGTCCCAATTCTAAAAAAACTTATTTTTTCAAATTTAATATATAAAAGTGTCAAATATTGGATTTAAAAAGTGTTCCCCATTAAATGGTTGTAAAATTTCATTTTCTGAAAAATACTTCTTTTATCTGAAAAAAAAAATGAATTTGTTCTTATATTATATCTAAGAAACACATAATATAGATTCTAAGATTTTATAGAGTATATAAAATTCAAAATTCTATTTACACTATTCATAAATTCTTTTTGAACGTCAAGTTTGGTAAGTTGTGGTGCGCTTAAAATCGGTGTTGTGTGTTGCGCAATTTATTGAATTACTTTGAAAATATAATGTACTATGAAATCTTGGGGTGTTACTATAAGGCCCCAGCCTTAAACCTTACTTAATCTTGAGTTATTACAAGATTACACATTGAGGATCTTTTCGGGTTTAGAGTTTTAGAGAATTAGATCATAAAACTTGCATTACATTCCACATATAAACAAAGTGGTTACATAAAGATAGTATTCTTCATTCCCATCAATGGAAACATATTTAAAATAAAAATGGAATCATTCTTGACACTTCCTTGACACTATCATCATATCATGTACCTTTCCCTTGAACTGTGAAAAACATTTCAAAAAAACTTGGGATGAGCATAAAAATCTCAGTAAGGGATATAAAAATATGGAAAGGAAACATGGGTACATATATACATAAGGAAGAGATCATACTTTACCCATAAAACATAAGCACTTTAACATACCTCATCAAATCATGAATAAATCATAGAAATCATAAGACATAAAGGTAACTTGAGGCATTCATAACATTCTTACGTAGGGAGTAACCCTCTTGGTTACGTTTGGAATACCCATCACAGTATATTCCCTAAATCTCTTTGGAGAAACCTTAACGTTTCACTCCTTCGCGTTACCCAATGAATTGGAGAGCTATATCGGGCTCACCCGCCCTTAGTTTATCACGGGACAACCTGTCTTCATAATAATGCCCAAGAACCATAACATAATTGTATCACATAAAACATACATAAAGGAAACATAACATTTCCACATTTGAATCACAAGATATCAATAAAACACATTGAGATAATAAAAACATTATGAAAACCATTTTCGATACCAAAATAAAAGAAATGTAAAACATGGTATTTATTTTTCTTTTAAAAAGAAGGTATGGCTTGTAGAGGAAGCTGAAACTCAAATAACGGTCACGGCGGCAGAGAAGTCATTGTCGCCGCATACGTATGAAAAAAAACATTCCCTTTTGTCGTTTAGTAAAACACTTCGTATAAAAAATATTCCTTTTGGATAAACGTAAAATTCAAAGGGGTTTATACACCGTATAAAAGAAGGTTGTGTATAAAACAAAATATGCCTCAATGAAAGGAGATTGAGACGAAGTCCCATACCTCGTATCCGACTTGACCTGACCGTTCTTTAATCTCCTGAATAATAAACTTGAGTTAATATATACTTGCTTAAGAACCTTTTTCAATTTCATTATTCCTTTTATACCATGTTATGAACATAATGTAATCATTTAAGTTAATAATGTTCATTTTGTCGGTATTTGGTTCTTAAGTCAAAAATAGACTTCTTACACTGACATGTTGTTAATTTGGTCAAAGGTTCATTATATCCAGAATGATATTAATGATTTGGATAAAATATATATCATATATATTCATCATATACATGTATTTATAATATTACATCACATTTAGAGGTAAGAAAATGAAATGCACTGTTCATGGAGACGGTAAGCCGTACGTACGCATGAACGCTACTTCCATTTCTATTTCGTATTTTCTGGAATGGAATCATATTTATATAAGAGTATATTATAATTACAGTATAATTACATATATAATATCATTAACTTTATCCTTTACACATCCCACATATGGTATTAACGAATCAAATCACTTTCAGGGGGCGGTAGTCCGCACTTCCTAAAATGAAGATATCGTGTTTACCCATAATGGAAACAATAACGGTATGCCATAAATGAAAAATACAGAATCTTAAGGAAATAATAAACATATTATATATCATATATAAAAATATTGACATCATAATGGTCACCTTTGAAGGTGTTGAATGAGTATTGAACAATCATCGTTTCGGGAGGCAGAATTTCGCCATCCACAGAAATAGTATGCTCTTTAACCATTTGATGTATTTGTGTGAGAGTGTAGCTCGAATAAATCTTATAACAACATCCTAGTATATTGAACATACTGTTTTTGTTACAAAATAAGTAAATAAAAAGATTTTAGGGGGTTGGAGAAGCAAAATAAAACAAATGAACATGAGAGAATGAATTACCTTTAAAAGTGTAACTCCTTTTGATTTGAGCCTAAAGGCTTCCTTTGAAAGGATTCTGCCCAAAGGGAATCCTCTAGGATGAGGATAGGGATTTGTAGAGAGTAAATGGGTAGGGGATGGCCGAGACAAAGGCTTTAGGAGTGTGTGAAATGAGGTAGAGGTGGGGGCCTTTTATAAGAGGAGAGGAGGGGCACTTTTGGAAATCATGAAACTATTATTTTATTTTCAAAAGTGTTTCGAATTTATAAGGTCCCACATTGATATATTTCAAATCTAAGATGATAAGGCTTCTAAATATTCCCATCCAATAGTTTTTATACAAGTTTAGGTCTTAGATTTTATATTATCGTTTCATTTTATTTAAACTGTTCATTAATGAGGTCATCATTGCATCATCATGATGTCATAATTAATGTAATTTATTTAAAGTATAAAAGTTATAAAAAAATACTATGATGTAGGAAATCTTTTTAGCTTTCCAATGACTATTTATAATCAAAAATATGATCTTTATAACCCTATGTAAAAATTGTTTTAGTAACATAACTCATGTTTGTGTCATTTTTACTTTAATATTAAATAAAAAGTTATTTATGTCATTTCCCAACCACAGTGGCTCCATGGGGTCCCCAAGTTGACCCATGGCTTGTCTTGGTGGGCCATGACACGACCAATGAGGGTAGGACATGTTTCAAGCTCACCTCATTTTATAAAAGCATTATTTTTACCTTAAACTGCACTAATTACCTTTAATCGCGATTAAAAACATAATAAGTTACTATTCACCAAAAAATTATTTTAATCTCATTGAACCACATTTTACTTCTTAATGAAAACCATGTATGTCGGATTTTTGAAATTCAAAACACAAAGGTGGCAAAATTACATTTAAACGAAAAATCAGTTTCTTTAACTACCACTTAGTGATTTCACTATTCATCAAAAATTGAAGTTTTTCAGAAAAATACCAAAACTTCACCCTAAGCTTTATTTGATATTCTGAATTCCAAAATTAAGTCTATTTTACAAAATTCAAAACATATAAGTCACATTAATTAATTTAATAATTAATTCCCGTTGTCATGACAAATAGCGTGTTTTTATGAAACAATAAGTATCAAAAGATTGATACCAGTTTAAGTCCAATTTTAAAGTTAAATTGATTCCAATGACCATCATTGGATAAAATGGTGAAAATATATTCAGATTACATATTAAGAACAATTCAAAATATAATCTAATCATATAAATAAATTAGAGTAAGAAGAGGTTTTGAATTAAAATACAACATTTTTCACTATTCATTAAAAAAATGAACATTGTCTGAAAAATACCAAAAATTCACACAAAGTAAATTTTGATGTCCCAATCATAAAGAATAAGTTTATTTTGACAAACATAGATTATAAAATTGTCAAAAGTTTGATTTAAAAAGGGTTTTCCATCAAAAGGCAGTAAAACAATCTTTTAAGAATATTAGTGTATTCCATGCTTAAGATTGGATTTATTTTCATTTTAAGCCTCTAAAACACTATCTTAATCATTAATAGACATAGATAAAAATATCTATTATTCATTACTTACTTGGGATGTTACAGTTACAATGATTGTATGCATATCTATTTGTCTACTTTGGGATGCCTTGATGTGTTGTTGAATTGTTTTCACCTTCTCCACCATTTCTTCGACCATTTTAGGTTCTAGCAGCTTACACTCACCAACTTCATGCCAACATGCCGATGTTATTCACATTTTCCCATAAAGGGATTCATATAGTGCCATTTGTATGATAGAGTGGAAACTATTGTTGAAGAAGAATTAAACCCATGGAAGATGTTGGTATCATTCTCCTTTGAAGTCCGTAGAACACACTTTCAACATGTCTTTCAGTGTATGAATAGTTCTCTCAAATTTTCCATCAGTTCAAGGATAATAGGTCGTACTAAAGTTCAGTTCAGTACTTATAGAATATTAGAGACTTTTCCTAAACTTCTATGTGAATCTATAATCTCTATCGGATATAATAGATATTGGTACTCCATTCATCCTTATTACCTCTTTGATATATTTCCGTTCAAGTTGATCTAATGATAAGTCCTATCGAATTTTGATTAAGTGATATGTCTTTGTAAGACGATCCATAATAACCCATATAGTATTTTTTCCTCTGGATTTCCTTGGAAGTCTAATGACAAAGTCCCTGGTGATGTTCTTCTACTTATATGTTGGTATGGGTAGTGGTTGTGTCATCCCCTTACACTTCTATCTCTCAGCCTTCACTTGTTTACATACTAGGGACTTTGATGTATATTCAGCAATCTCCTTCTTCATGTTGTCCCACCAAAAGTTCTCTCAGAGATCTCGATACATCTTTGTGTACCCTAGGTGAATAGAGAAGGTTTCGATATGTGCATCATTCAGAATATCCTTCTTTTTCTATGGATCAGATTGTACACATAATCATGACCCAAATCTTACAAATCTTTCCTCATCAATCTTAAACTCAAGGGATTTTCCATTTCTAATATCCTTCACCCTTTTTAGAATCACTACATATTTTCTTTGAGATCCCTTTATTTCATCCATGAGGGACAGTTGTGAAATCATTTGAGAAAGTATTTATGATTTTCCTCCCTTAATAATTCCCATTTCCATCCTCTGAAAATCAAAGAAGATTGGATCATTTTCAATTCTCATCATTGAAAAAGATGCAGGATCCTATCTACTTAGAGCATCTGCCACCTTATTTACCTTATCGGGATGGTATTGGATTGAACATTCATAATCCCTGATGATCTCTAACCATATTAATTGGAACATATTAATCTATTTCAATGTTAATATATATTTGAGAATCTTGTGATCAGTATATATCTCACACTTCTCTCTATATAGATAATGCTGCCAGATTTTCAATGAAAAGATCACAGCCGCCAACTCCTAATCATGCATGGGATAGTTTTACTCATGTATTTTCAGCTTCCTTGAGGCGTAGGATATCAATTTATCATTTTTCATCAGTACAAAGCCTAATATATTCTTTTAAGCATCATTATACACCACAAAGAGTTGTCCATGTATTGGGAGTGTATGTATTGGCATAGTGAAAAGCCTATTTTTGAGATCCTTAAAGATTTCCTCACATTCTTGAGTACAGAAAAACTTCACCCCCTTCTATGTCATGTTTTTCATTGGGATTGATAGTCATGAAAAGTTATTCACAAATCATCGATAATACTTGGTTATACCCCAAAAGCTATGGATCTCTATTACATATATTGTCATGTTCCACTCTACAATTGTCTTTGTCTTGGAAGGGTCCCTAGATATCCCTTTTTTGGTGATAACATTCCCTAAGAATGATACTTCCTCCATACAGAACTCACATTTACTATGCTTTTCATAAATTTTCTCCCTTCACAAAGTCATCATCACAATATTCAAATTCTCCTTATATTCCTCCTTTCCTTTAGAGTATATCATAATATCATCGATAAAGACTACCACAAATCTATCGAGTTGATCTCTATAGACTCTATTTATTAAATCCATGAATAGTTTCAGAGCATTAGTGAGTCCTAAGGGCATCACTATGAACTCATAGTGTCCATACCTTGTTTGAAAGGTAGTCTGGGGAATATATTTCTTCCTCACTTTTAATTAGTGATATCCTGACCGAAGGTCCACCTTATAGAAATAACTATCCAAGCGAAGCTGATCAAACAATTTATCTATCCGTGGTAGGGGATTCTTTTTATTTATCATGATTTTATTGAACTCACGATAATCAATTCAAAGTCACATTGATCCATCTTTCTTCTTGACGAAGAGGATTGGTGCAGCCCACGGTGAAGCACTCAGGCATATAAAACGCCTCTCCAAATTCTCATGTAACTACTTATTCAGATCTTCCAAATCTATGGTGTCCATCCTATAAGTTTACTTTGATATAGGTAGAGATATAATAATAGGTTCAATTGAGAACACAAAGTCTCATTTAGGAGGAAGACCAAAAAATTCATCAGGGAATACATTAGTGTAATCTCTCATGATGGGCATATCTTCGAGAACTATCATCTCCTTTTTCTAAATCATTTGATCTATACATGATTTCTCATAAGGCATTAATATCCACACATGAGACAATGATTCTAAATGAGATTCATCTTCCTCATTACTCTTGTAAATAATTATAGGATGCTTCGGGATGTGAAGAGTGATCTACATTTCCCAAAATTTGATGTTAGATTTGTATAAAGATAGCCAATCCATGCCCAATATAACATCAAATTCCATAAAAGGAAGTATGATGTGATTTTATGGGAGTTTCAATCCACAAAAGTTAATTGGGGAGGATTTATATACTTTTGATGCAGTAATTTCCCCATTTTCTATTCTCATAGATAACTCAACCTCTAAATTTTGATGTGGTATTTAAATAGTTCTACAAAAATTTCAAGATATAAAAGAATGTGTAGAATCCAAATCAAATAGTATGTTCACTATTATTGAATGAATAACTATCGTACCTATTACCGCATCATTTTCCAGACCCATTTCAGCAGTAGTGATAGCAAAATCCCTTCCTTTTTTCCTTGGAGGTTTTTGTTGATTTCCTTTGATAACACTTGTCTTAGAGAAATTTTTCACATAATACCTATGATCCTTGTAGTTGTAACACTACATTATAAGATGATAATTGATCTAAACCTTCCTTTATTCTTCCACATTAGTGGGATTCTTCATATCCCTCTAGAATTTCTTATCAATATGTCCCATTCTTTTATATTTAAATTAATTACTAGTTCTCTTTAAACAGTTCCCAAGATGCTTCTTCCCACAATTTTGACATGTGGAATGTTCTATCTTCTATCCATCATGGGATTTATTTTCCAAACCACCCATATTAGACTCCATTTTATACTTTTTTTCACTAATCCCTAGATACCATTGAGAGTCCAATCTCTATTTCAACCTTGAAGGAACAATAGAAAATCTCCTCATAACTGTTGAAGTCACGAATCACCAATGCTTTTCGTAGACTCATTTTTATTCTGATAAAGAAGTGATCCACATTTTTTTTCTGATCATGAAAAATCTATATTCATATCTTGAAATCCTTGTGAAGTTTGTTTCATATTCCCTGATGGAATCATCTTCTTTCTACTTAAGTCTAATGAACTCTCTTTCTATCTTGAGATGGAGGGTTTGGGGAAAATATTTATTGAAAAAAAAATCTTGAATTCCTCCCAATCCATGGAATCAGTTTCCTACTAGGACTTTGTATTCTTGATCAGTGTCCACCACTTATTATCTTCCCCATAAAAATGATAGACAACAAACATGACTTTTTATTATTCTCAAAATTGGATGATAGAGAATATTTTTTCAATGGAGTTAATCCACTATACCGTGAGGTGGGTATTGGAAGATATACTAAACATTGAAGGCCTTTTCTGCATGAAGGATTCGACATAAACATGATCTTTTCTTATATTAGGAGGTCGTTCCACATGATTCAAGTTATTATTCAAAACTTGAGATATTCTAGAAAGTACTATCATGAATTTTTGATCACCTGTTCCCATCATATTTGGCATATCATTAGGGAAATCTTTATATTTCCTATCACATTGAGTATTTTCATGTCTTCTTCTATTTCACTCCATTAACTAATAAAAATAACATAAAATTATAGGGCTTGAATACTTAGCTATTAAGCATAAAAAGGAATCTTTAAACATAAAAGGATAAACTCTTAAAGGAGGAAAATTATATCCTAACTTGTGATTCCATAGGTTTTAATATAGGATATCCTTGATCTATTACATAACATATATTCTTATGGGATCTTTTTTGGGTTCCCTTAAAAATGGTTTTTACTAATCTTAAGAATTTACAAAATCATATTCCCCAAGAGTGTACAACCAGGAGCGAAACAAAGATCAACATCGTGCACAAGTTCTCATTCGATTCTATATCAAAGTGGTGTTTTTGGGATTTACCCCTAGATAAATCTATGCTATAGTCACATCCAATTGTTCTTATCTAGATATGGATTTATTTTCTTGATAAACCACTTACTATATACTTACCAAAATTTAGGGATGTTTTCTTATACTTAGTCTCATCCCTGTGGTTCTTACTAAATATCTATATTCATAATCTCCAAAAATAACTAATCCATCCTATGATACTAATTATAGTGAACCCATCCTTTTACTCATATCATTACATTATTTTAATCATCATATTACAAGCCATGGATCGTAAAGTCAAGTGTATTGGAATACTAGGTACATAAAACTAAAAACATGGAACTAAATAAAAAATTTCTTTATTTAATCTTCATAAAGAGATCCTAACTTCAATTGTTCTCATATATCTCCATAGTATAACCTGGGGATGGCATGAACAAAGGGGTGAGCTAAAAAGCCCAGTAAGGGAATAAACATAAGAATAAAGCTTTAGCACATGGGTTAGAAGGCACGATGTAATGAAATAAAAAGGCATGGAATATATGGAATCATAATGTATAAACATGGAATCATATAAATATGAATTAATAGTAATGTGGAAGAAACATAAAACAAGACTTTATCATGATTCAAGGTTTTTTGTACAAATATGATCACAAGTCAAGGTTAACCACCAATAGTGGTGTACATGGTAGCATGAGTAAAGGCTAACCACCAAGGCCATTGCACTTAACATCTCATGAAACTCAACTTTACCCAATGAATTGGAGTGCTATATGGATGAACCCATCATAAAATTTTCATGAATATGATTTCCACATAAATAATCATACAAAATCAATCATACATAAACATAAGGGTACCCACATAAAGAAATGGGTATCATAATCACGTTATAAAGCATAATAAATGGGTGTTTCATACAGCTGTCTATGAAATAAATGAATTAAAACATACATGGACATTAATAAGTGGAAATAGGTATATTTCATGGCAAGTGGTGTCAAGTAGAAGTGACAACATTTAAGAAAAGTATTTAATAAATTTTATCATTAAAACATTTTGGTGTGGTTTATGGAAAATACTAAAGAGAATTTAAAATATAATAGGAAATAATATTTTATTTAAAACTAGGAGTGAACCAAGAAGGATTTCATAATAAAAATACTTATTTTATAAAAAATGGTGGCTTAAAACATATGGTAGAGTGTACTTGAAACTATGTAATATTTCAATAGGTTCCATTAAACGAGTTTTCTTATCAGGAAGTACTGAGGAGGGAACCACTTAAAAACATGTAAATACCAAAAATAGAATTATGAATGGACCTTGATAAATGATTTTGGATCATGTATAAATCATTTATAATATGTAAATAGAAACAGATAACTTCATTTGGGTAAAAAGAAAGATAGAACAACCTGAAAGAATAATGGTGGTTCAGGTAGAATCCCTTAATTTAAGTCTGAAGGTGTTATTAAAATGATCTTAATGCCCTTGATAATAAAATTAAATTCATTAATTAGTATTTCCATAAAATATTCATCATATAATTGATTTATTATAACCTTATTAAGTTCATTCATGACCTTTTTGATGGGTTAAGAGGTTCAATTTCATTGTTTTTTCATTGGTTTTCAAGATTGGTTTTCTTATATACATGTTAGGATGAACATGTAAGATGAGAATGGTTTTCCAGAATTTGAGTTATATGTTATTAGTGTTCATCCAGTAGATTACTTGGTTATAAAATTAATTTTGTTATTTTAAGTGAATATGAATCATTATATAAAACTTTAATGATAACTATTTTGGTTAATTAGTGGTTTTTTTATCACATCAAAGAAATTTTTCTTTATAAATTAGCATAATGTGTACAAAAGATTAAAGAAATTTAAATTAGAAATAGTACATATATTATAGTATGGTTAAATCATCAAAATAGTTTCATTACCACAATTGAAGATGGTAATTGAAATTGAAAACTAGTTGTCCTTGAGTGCGATAAATTAACACATCTCGGATGGTGTTTTCATTTATAGTATAAAATAAGGGGTAAATGAGAGATGGTGATGAATTATTCCAGTATCACAACAAATTTATTTTACATGTAATGTACTTGAGTTATCATAACATTTGGATGAAATGAGGTGAGGAAATAAAAGTAAAGAAAGGAACTTGAAAGAAAATAAAAGAAATGAAAATAGGAATTTACCTCTTAAATAAATATTTTTTGAGAACCTCTTTAAAGGAGTAGATTTAGTATTTTTAAGATACCAACAGTTGATAGAAATGGTATAGGGGATTAGGGAAATATTTGAGCAGAATTTGGACTAGGTACAAATATTGAGAGGAGTGAAGATAAGAGGGGGTGAGGGTGTTTTTTATAGTGGAGGAGATGAGGGTTTTCTCAATATTTTATTCATTATTTTATTATTTTACTCAAGATAATAAATAGTATTTATTATTGTGACAAAAAACAGTAATATGTGCATGTGAGTTCAAACCCAAGGTTCTTAGATCATCCATGATAGTTTCTTCTGGAAATGGGGATGACCTTGTTTGTTCAAGGTTCAAACTTTCCAATCAGTTTCTAACGGGTTTATTCGTAGAACAGGAAACACTCAATGATTCTATATCCATTTGGACCTACTTTCACATGGTAGGTGCTCATTATTTGTGGACCAATGAGGCTTAATAATTTTCATTAGTCAAGAGGATGGGAGGTCAGTCTCATCACACCTTTTTGGGTGGAATTATTTCCTACTATGGGACTCTCTTATAGATTTAAGTTAGGTTCACAAATCCTTATTAATTTACTAAGAATGAAAATGATTTTTCCTTTAAATTTAGAAATCAATGATTGATATGTATGGGATTTAGGAATATTTTATATATATTTGAGGTTCTTCATTGATGGAAAATCATATGTATGTATTAGAGATCCTTAGTCAATGGTATCCTTCAATACATTATATAGAAATTTCTTGGTCATTATGATGACCATACTAGTTTTAAAACCACTCATTGGGTCACTTTAAGTTTATTTTCATTTAGAAAGATGGGGATTATTTCAGAGTTGGGATCGTACCCATAGATGGGCTACTTACATATCCTTGTTAAAAAGGAATCAGAACCCACGTAGTTCGATAAGAAGGATATAGTTTAACATCATATGGGATGGAAAATAATTAATGAAAGATGGGTTTTAACCTTATAAAGGATTCCTACATACTCTAATTTTAAGGTAGAGATCAAATTCCATATAGTTCAGGCAAAGAAATATGGGGTTTTTTCATAGTTAATGGTCCAAAAAAGAGATGTCGTGATTATTTTTACACTCAAAGATCACGTGAGTCATTCTTGGTGTGAGAAACAAGAGGTGTCAATAAACTTGATGATGGTTCCATGAAAGATGTTGTTATGAGAAATGATGTGGGGATTACGTATGTATGACGGACCAAGTAAATGAAGACCAGGACTTAGTAAAGAAGCTTGAGAGAAGGGTCTATAAAGGTATTTATGCTTTATGGAGATTTGGAATTTTAACCCAGGTCTTACTCCTGAAAAGGAAGCCCAAATTAAGAGGGACTTATGATTGGGTTTTATTCCTGAAAAGGAATCCCAAATCAAAAGAAATTAATATTGGGGCTTACTCATGAGGAGGATGACGAGTGTTTAAGGAAACTATGATTGGGGCTTACTCCTGAGAAGGAGGCCCAGGTTAAGGGGACTTGTAACTTGGGGCTTACTCATGGGAAGGAGGCCCAAATAAAAATATCTGCTCATCTCAAAGGATGAAGTTATATAGGGAACCCCTAACCGTGGTGACATAAATCTTGTAAGTCATGAGGTTTTGGGAAAGTTTCTCACAAAATTCCTTTCAGATAAAGAAGCCAACAATGGAACCAGGCCATAAATAGATTTTAAGAAGGTTTGGAAGGCTATGTCTTGAAGAGGAGAGGTGGATTTGAGGAAAGGAGGTGACTAGGAAGAAGGCGCGCAATTACTGGTCATGAAAGTATACTTTCATGACATGAGTCACCTTGGTCGGTGAAGAATCTATAGGTTAATACTTGGGAGACTTTGAACTGAAGCCCTTAGTATCATCACTGGAGGCTTCCAGAAGAGTGACGCGCAAGTTCCCTTGAGAGGTCAAGGCGGTGTCCAAGTGTCTTCATTTCCCTTAAGGGGTAGACACTTAGGCACGCAAGTATTGATGTGTTCTAACACTTAGGCCATATTCTTCCTCTTTAGAGCTTCCATTCTAGGTAAAGATTTACCTTAGAATTGTTCAGAAGACGTCAGACAAAGACTTGGGCGATCAGAGCTTGAATCTGAGTTTTGGAAAATTCTTCCCTGAAATGGGGGGCCCATATGGGCTATTTATAAGCCACTGGGCACCTTGGAAGAAAAAGAATAGTGTGCATAAGTGACTTGCGTGACCCATAGGCGGTGCACAAGTGACTTGCGCGGCGCACAGGAAACTTGCGCGACTCCCTCCAAATGGGTTCCTGGTCCATGCCTTTGTCAATTTTTGATGTTCTTCAAAGGGTAACCCTCATTGTGCTTAAGGTATTCCCCTTTTCCATTTGTTGGAATCTGTGATGGAAAGGAGCGTCAACAAAAGTCCCCCCTCAAAGTTGGATCTAAAAAATGAAAGAGGATTTGACTCTGAGGAAAAAAGAGAAACCAGGGTTCAGTGGCACGCAGGGTTGTGGGATTGCCTATATATATAGGCATCACTTCATGCAAACCATTATTCCTCAAATTCTTTTGATCACTTGTCGCGCAAGTGTTTTGATTTTCTCGGTCGATCGCTCTTCTTTGTGTGGCGCTTCTCCAGTAAGGATTTTGACTTGCACACCATCATTAGCTCGACATTACTTGTGCGGCAATACTTGGGCGGAAAAACTTGTGCAGCTTAATTCCTTAGCCATTTTTTTGTTTTGTTCATAAATATTTCATAAAAACAGACTTAACTAAAAGTTAACTATTTGATCTTTGTGCAGATTCAATGGATCCAAGGAATATTGGATCGGTTGATGAGCTGGCCAGCAAGAGAATAGATGACATGATGAACGTTGTTGGCCATGATTATTATGTTATCTGCAAAAACACTCTTCCAGATTTGGCTAAGTACTTGAAGAAATATCATACCAATTTCCCACAGAGCATTTACTTGCCTTTATATGTCCATGGTCATCTACAAGGAGTCAATGTTTCAGAGGCAAAGAATTATATTCCTCATTCCTGATTTCAGACTTACACCAATTTCTCTTCGGCAAATGTATTAGTTGCAGGATCATTTGTCAATGCTGGAATAGTGGAGAAGGAATTCATAATGCATTATAGCCCATGTGCTCTAGATTTGAAGCCTCACAACCCTAAGCTGTAGCCACATTGTTATCCCTCTATTTTTCAAAATTCTCAGATGGAACAATCTAAGGGATGGAAAAAGATTTGGGATTTCCGTCCTGGAGGAGGTGTAAAACCAACTTGGATGTGGGCATATTGGGTGAGACAAAACTCTACAGAGTTTGTAGAGGATCTAAAGGGAGCTGCAATATATGAATTCATCTAGGATGGGCAGACATATGTCTACAGGAATGATGATTTTGTGCCAGATCTAATCATCTGCTAGATCCTAGAAACCAATTCTTTATATCTGACTCATGGATAAGTAGGCATCAAATTGTGGGATGTATACAAGATCTCGGGGGCTCCAATTCTGGGATACATGTATGATGAGTTCATCCCTCCGAAGGCTACATGAAATGATTCTGATAAGACTCCGGATCTAGCTTGGGAGTTGATAAAGATCTTTTTCAAGCTCAATAATTCAAAGTTCACCAAAACTCATTCTAGAAAGGATATTAATCCAGAGGAGTGGATGGATATGTTTATCATTAAGAAGAAGGAGAAGGGGCCCACCTGTACTTGTCCTACCAGCTGCCCCAGAGCAGAGAAGAGGGGTGCTCTTGGCACATTCTGGCCAACTCTGGAAGCGGGAGAGTTTGAAAAGTGGGGGTATGAAGTGGATAAAATAATCCCAGAGAAGACCCATTTTGAGTTCTTCTTAGCATTGTGGATTAGAATTTATCTTCTTCCAGTTAGGGATTCTAAGGGAGGCGTCAGGCCAGGGACCTTCGTTGTAGCAGCCAAGTTGGATGAGAGAAAAATGGTTGGGTTGTCCAGCCAGGTTTTGGCGAAGATTAACAGGAGTTTACTCCATGTCTATATGGGTAAGTCTCCTTTGATAATAGTGGGACCATTCCATGTTTTTTGGGGATGTATCACCACTCACTTCAGTACATACAGTGTACAAAGTGGAGTACAAGTTCCTGGAAGTTCTTTTAGGCCATCAGTGTAGGAATTTTCTAGAATTTCTTCATTGTCCCTCAATTACTATGATCTAAAGGTGAGGCTAAGTATGTTCAAGGAATTTCATTTCTTTCCTTATGGAAACTTTCCAACCGAGTGTTTTTTTGATGATGGAACAGCTTGCCTAGAATTGAGGTTATATATGCCGGCTTGCAGAGATGGTGTATTGGCCACCAGAATTGACAGAGAGATTATATGTGAGACCTATGCTTCATATAGATTTTCACATCAATTAAAGTGTTTGCAGTAGATTTTTGTATCCCCTCTTGTTCATGTCAGGTCAGAGTAGCATCCAATGTTTTCCCAACAACTATGGTTGCTAATAGATATGGAGAAGACCAGGGTAGTGTTTGATCTACCAGTTGTGGAGCGGCGACTCAATTGACTACATGGTAGGCTGAGAACTGGGTAGCATCATACCCAGCCAGGGTATTGAATCTTCCTGTCTCCCTAGTGGGGAGTAAAAAGAGAAGTGTCAGGAAAGAAACCTTTTATTTGGAAGGTGACTCTTCCACACCTGGAGCTGATTCACCGGGTTCTTCACCTAGGGTTGATTCCTCAGATTCCCAGGATGAGGATAATGAGGCATGACATGTGTCAAAATGGCCTCATGCCAGATATAATCCACCTTCCATAGTCAAGAGACCTACTCCATCGACTCATGGTGAGTTATATCATTGAGGCGATTTAGTCACCATTATTTTATAGAGTAACAAGTTTCATTTTATTATCCTTTATCTGTGATTGCAGGATCTGGGAAGAATTTGAAGTCCCATATCCCCGGAGTGGGAGATCTTCAGGCTTCTGCTGATATATTCTTTGAGGATAACCCCAATGAAGTGTGGTCTTGCATTAGAGAGCTGGAAATTCTCATATATTCCATAGATTATTCCATTCCTATCACCAAGCAGGTGAAGGAAATAATGGATTGTGGCACCACTGAGGGGATTGGTGCTTCATTAGATGAGGAGTGGCATGATTACATGGATCCTGAAGATGTAAGTTTCATTCCTTATTTTCTTTGCAACTTGATATCTGTCAAAGCTTTGTTACTCAAGGAAATTAATTTCTTCATCCTGCAGCTTGTTAAGGAAAGAACTAATGAGGTCCCTTCACCGCAGTATATCCCTGGTGGCACTTCTCTTGGAGTCTCTGAATCTCCCCGTGAGCCAGGCGAAGTATCTCCAGGCCAATAAGTCATGTATGAGGATTTAGACAGGGCTTTACACTCTCTGATACCTTTATTTGGAGGTGATAATGTCAACACACCAAAAAATTCAAAGAAGCAAAGGCATCGAAGGAAGAATTACATATCTAGATGCTTCATTAGTAGTGGTAAGTCCTTCGGATAGTCATGAATCCAAACTCATGAAAAGTTTGCTCATACATCTTGGGATTGCAGGGGCTTCTTCTATTTCCCCTTTGAGGGAGAGGACTGACCCTCCTCTGAGGACGACGGAGGGTGTAGGTGAACAGTCAAAAATTCATGTTGACATGGTATCTCCTGAAGAAATGATGAGAGAAGAAGATCCGGCATCTGTTCCCAGTACTGCTCCTATTGCTGCTGCAAGGAGAGAAGATCCTGCTTCTGGTAAATTAATAATACTTCATATAATGTTAAATGAAAACATCAAATGACTTCCATTCTATGATTTTTTAGGTTCAACACCTACACCAGAACATTTGGAGACTACTGCAACTGACTCTGAAATTTTCTCTGAGGAAGCTATCTGGGGTCAGAGGTCGCAGGATGAGGGTCGCCAAGAAGACATGTCAAATTCTCCCACTTGTAAGACTAACCAGGAAACTGGGATATCACTAGATGAAATGATGAAACTTGGAGCGTCTTTTGAAGAAATTTTAGATCATTTTAAATTACCATGTGATTTAGAAGATTTTGGACATGAGTCTTATCCTTCGTCCTATTAATTTTTTTATTACATCTCTGACCATGATTGGTTGAAATGTTCAGTTCCGTCTGAGAAATCTGTTGATCTGCCTATGCCTGAAGGTGGTAGACAACCCTATCATTGTAGAGATGCTAGCTCAAGTGAAGCTTAACCCGGCAGAGCTTCCTGAAACCCATTTTGAAAATCCTGTTGAAGCTGGGAAAGATGGAGAGGATCCTTCTCATTATGCTAATCTACCATGTGGTAAATGATGCTAATATTTGTGGCTATACTTAATTTGAAAGATAGATAATCAACTTTTGTTATCCTCTGAAACTAACTAAAGCTTTCAATTGAATATGCAGGGATGTCAACATCAGTGGATAGATCCGGAGGTGAAGCCTCAGCCTCATCCCCGACAGGTATGAAATTGAAGTTCCAAGGGTCAGGGAGGAGGATCAGAATAGGGCACTTCCTTAAGTGCATTAATCCAGGACTATATTCCCCCCTGTGACAGTGATGCTGAATCAGACCCAGAGGTGTAAAAGGTTCTCCAATTCTCACGTCGCAAGGCATGGAAGAATATATGGAAGATCATATCTGAAGTGCCTCTTGAAGATTTGTCTTCAAAGATACCATGACAATCATCATTGTTTGTCATGCTGGGACTTGGTGGTTTTGGATATCAAGAGATCCATACCGTGGTGAAACAATTCATCTTAAGGAGGGAGTAGGAGAAAAAGTGTCGTCAAGATCTGATTAGAGCGAGGCTGCTAACCAATATCAGCAAATTTGAGGCTAAGGTTTCCCGAGATGAGGCTGATCATGCTGCAAAGCTAAAGGAGCTGAAGCAGAAGATCATGGAGAAAGTTGTCCAGCAGATGCACCTTTATCAATAGCTAGATACCGTTACTAGGAAACTTGACCACCTTAACAATTCATTGGAAGGAGTCCAAACAGATGGTATGAAAGCCATCATAAATTCCAAGAAAGCACTCCATCAAGCTAAAAAAAGTGAAGATGGTCTAGTGAATGAAATTCAAGTGGCTGGGGATGAAGCTTGGGATGTCGTAAATCAAATGAAAAGTTATGTTGAAAGCCTCTTGTAATTATTGAAAAAGATAAGATACTCCAATCTGTGGATGTTCTTCTAATCTTGTGCATCAATGAAAAATACATTTCATCTTCAATTATTTGTACCTACATTTTCTTGATAACTACTTAATTTTTTTTACCTAAGACAATGGGCCTAGTAAGGATAGTTTGATTTTTTCCAGGATTATACAAACAACCCCCCAAACTTTGCATCTTTTTGTTGCTCAATATTGCCTAAATCATACAAAATGTACGTTTAGCGAGCTGGGACTTGAATTTTGTTCCGAGTTCCTTTTATAGGTTCCCAATTTAATGAGTACCCTTTCTCTTGTTGTTAGTTTAAAGTCATGCATGTCGGGCATCAAAAGGCTAATGTTTATGGTCGAATAGGTTTGACCGAATGGATTAAAATTGACTCAATTCCTTGATAATTTGTTTGAAAACATATTACCACATTCAAGTATGGTGGAAAACATGTAAACTATTACTTAAGAAATTTTGAATCTGAGGGATGATATGAAAAAAGGGATAAAAGGAATTAGAGAAAATATTTCCTAAGAGTGAAGTTACCACTATTTGACAAACCCGTTAGGGGGTTGAATTATGTAGGGCCACTTAAGGGCATTGGATACTGAAACTCACGGCCGATTGTCACCTATCTACCGGTCAAAGTTCTGGTGCTCTACTAATGTGTATAGCAGCACTCAGGTCGAATCCTCGGCGATGATACTTTGTAATAGTCGTTTGTTTTTAGTTAATTGTATTCTGATTGGAGGGTTTTGATTGCAGAGCTTAATTGAAATGACTAATGGATGATGTTTAATTTAACAAGTTGATAAATATTGGGGTGATTTCATTATTGGGGAGTTAGGTATGTGATATCCTTTAGCCTTACTTTGTATTGCATTAAATTAACACTCATGTCATAAGTTGACGTTGATGGGAATTCCTAGGTGTTAAGGCTTTAATCCAAGACTTAACTTAACTTAGGGTTATCATATCAATCAAAACTTATTTATGGTAGTGTATTTATGGTCCCAATAATCCATGTAAACCACTCTTTAAACAAAACATATCATTAATACATGACATATTAAGTTTAACATACACAATATTAATTTAAAGAATACTCATCGAGAAAAACTCTCAATCACTTAACATCCCCGAATTATAACTCGCCCCAATGAGATATTTACTCATCCATTTGGGTGTTTAATATTCTGGTTATAATAATTATGATGATAAATTAATAATAGAAGAAAAAGAAAGGGATTAGAAAAGAGTCGTACGTCAAACACACACACACGAACAATGATGATAATTAAAAACAGACTTTCGATTGAATGAATAAGCAAAAGAAGGGAAGGGGATTCAACTGAATTTAAACTATTTTAAGAACATAAATATTAAACTACAGAATCTGGATGATAATAAGAGATATTGAAGTAGTAACTTGCATTAAAACAGAATTACAAAGAAAGAGAATTACAAGATTACAAAAATGAAGAACACGAAAGTAAGTGAAAACAAAGAGAAGAGAAAAGGTATCTCAAGTGAAAACTTGAGTATTGAAGGTCCTCCAAAGCATTTTTCAAGGCCTTTTTCATTAAAATATGTTCTCCTCTCTTCTTAAATGCCAACCCCTCTCAAGGAGAGAAGGGGAGAGTATGTATAGCCCAAGGAGTGGACTGTTTGCATTCCCAATATGTCCCTCTACTTTCATCGCCAATTTGGCTATTAATACAGCCAAATATTCAAATATCTCCTTCTTCAAAGTTGTATACAATAATGTTGGTCGACTACTCTCAAAATTTGGAGTCATTTGGACTCAAGTATCAAAAGTTATGGCCGGTTTATTAAACAAAGTTAAACTGTCCATTTCAATCCAGTATTTTTGAAGTCCATAATGTGAAAGGGTTTTTGAATATGAAGATGCCTTCAAATACGAATGATTTATTCAAAAAAGTCGGCCGCCTATATCCCTTATTTCACACTGAAAAATATCAGCTCTATTTGATACTTACATCATGAGATATGTCGTGAATACTATACTGATTTTAATTCTCGGACAGAATGGTGGGATGGACTTCAATGCCTTATTTGGGCCCATTGTACTTGGATTTGGGCCTTTAAATTTTTATCCAAGATGACATGTAGTGTCCCCCTAATTATGATGGAGAGTTAATGTTTTTGGACTTCTGTATTGAGTCCAGTAAATCAATCTTCAAGGCTGGTCCAGTTTGTTCACAGATTCTTTGGTCTTGTTTGTGAGGACCATATGACCCTTCAAATGGCATAATTGGATCATGGTACCTTCTAATGAAATGTTTTATATTGAAAGTAGAATCCAAAAAAATAAGAAACATACCATTTCGATCAGTATCGTGACAGTTATTATTAAAACATTAAACTGACTCAATTGGAATACTTCTAAAAATGCTCAAAAATTATACTTAATATTAAAACATTAATATTTCACACAAATTATGCACATTTCATATAAAATCAGTAAAGGGGGAATATAATAAGTCATGAAAATATTAATAACATCAAATCCCCCACACTTATATTTGTGAATGTCCTCATGTGCAACAAATATAAAAACATGACAAAATCATTTTCACTCACCAACAAATATTAAAATTTTGTTTTCTCCAATCAGGGGAGGTTTAGACTATTTCACTCATCCATTTTGAAATCCACCAAAATTTGTTATAGAAACAATGTTCCAAAAATAATTCATTTTTCCATGCTCAAATTTAGAAATGGAAAATGTGGAAACTCAAAACTCACACCTCTCAAGATGATAAAATTTATTTGTGGAGGTTCACTCTTTCACCAACAAAAAGTGAAAATCTTAGAGTTTGAAAAGAGCTCTCAGCTTACAATCCCTATCCAAAGTGAAAAAGAATCAAGAGGTATTTTTAAGGGGTTTTTCTGTGGCTATGGGACCGTAGGAATATAATGTCCAAGAGAGAGAATAAGAGGGTTAAAATACCAACATAGAAAAACAATGCACATTTTTTTTGAAATAAAACATGGACGGAAATGAAAACACATATTTACAAGGGAATGATTGTGTGAAGAAAGACACAATAGAGGAAGAAAATATGAAGGGGATGAGAAGATGAAATATTTACAAACCACCAAACTTCTCCCAATGATATAATAATAATGCAAGTGTTCTTTTTTTCCTTTTTTTTCTTTGTTTTTTCGAAAGTTGACCTTGAGACAGATCTCACACTCATATCTCAACCCATGTTTGGTCTCTTAAAGACACTAATTGTAATAGTTATAACAAGATAAAAGGTTGATGAAGAGTGATTTTTGACCTACCCAAGACACAACCCATTTGTTTCATTTTTTTTTATTTTTATTTTTTGATTTTTTTTTTTTGATTTTTTTTTGAACACTTTTCAATATAATTTGTACAATACATTCACTAAATGAAAACCTCCCCCCCCCCACACTAAAATGGATGCTTTCCCTCAAGAATATTATAACACACCAGAAAGTAAGGAAATGATTCCCAAAAATGAAATTCATTCCCCCCCAGACTTAAATTTCAAAAACTTATGCAATGAAAATCCATGTTGATATTTGGTGGGATAAGGTATTGGGATTGTAATGTGGCTATCAAAGAAAAGGTTTTAATAGTCTTGAAGGGGATTTCAAAAGGAGGATTAATGTAAGGGTAATGAGAGGCTATTTGGCTATTGTGATTCTCATGTGGTTCAAAAAATGCCTATATCATATTAATGCACACTAAGGTAGAAAATTCAGCTCTAAGGTCCACAAACTCAAGACTCACAAATGGTGGTGAAAACACACATTTTGAAAAGATGCCCATAGGTGTCCTTAGCATGAAAGCAATTGTTTGTTCTCACGGTTTGGGAAAATAATTTTCCAAATCAAAAATTGAGCATTCAAAATTTGTTAATTTTGAAACAAAATTCTTTATCCAAAGTCATGATGAAAATACAAAATTTTTGAGATGAAAACATGTTTGTTAACTCCCCAAAATGGTTGGACAAAATTTCGAAACTTGATGGTGAGTAAGCATGACTCTTTTTTTGTAATTTTTTTAAGTAATTGTGTTTTTTTGGTTTTTTTTAGTTTTTAAGGTTTTTTTTAAAATAAACACCCACACAAGAAAGAGAAAAAGAAAGGGTTTGATGAATAAAGTGTTAAAAAAATGAAAGAGAGAGGAAGAAAAAGAAAGAGGTAGAGAGAGGAAGAGATAGAGAGAGAGTTAAAGGGAAAGAGGTGCCCCCTGGTTCGGATTTTGTGGGTTTCCATCTCCATCTAGTGGTGGGTCTACTGTGGATCCAATGGAAGTAGATGATGATCCAGGATTGTGTGTCCTCTCATAGTGATGCTTCAACCGATGTCCATTTACCGTAAATTTCCTTTTGGAGGAGGGGTCTTGGACTTGCACTGCACCAAATGGGTAAATGTTAGTAATAACAAAATGACCTTCCCAACGAGAATTAAGCTTACCTGGGTGAAGCTGAAATCAAGAATTGAAGAGCATTACCTTTTCACCTTCATGAAATACCTTTCTCATGATGTGTTTGTCATGGAGTACCTTAGCCTTCTCTTTGTACATATTGGAATTCTCATAGGATTCAAGTCGAAGCTCCTCCAGTTCATCCAATTGCAACAATCTTTCTTCACCAGATTTTTCAAGATCAAAATTACATGTTTTCACTGCCCAAAATGACTTATGTTTTATTTCAACTGGTAAGTGACATGATTTACCAAAAACAATCCGAAAATGAGACATCCCAATGGGTGTTTTATAGGCAGTTCGATAAGCCCAAAGTGTTTCACCAAGTCTTTCGGGCCAGTCTTTTCTGGTGGGTTTTACAATTCTCTCAAGCACTCTTTTCACTTCTCTATTATAAAGTTCAGTCATTCCATTTGTTTGGGGGTGATATGCAGTTGAAGTTTTATGTACAACCCCATTCTTTTTCAGAAGAGATTCCATGGTTCTATTACAAATATGGGTTCCTAAGTCACTGATCAAGGAACCTGGTGTGCCAAATCTTTGGAAGATGTGGGTCTTTAGGAACTCACTAATAGTATGAGCATCATCCTTCCTAGTGGGTTTGGCCTTAACCCACCTTGAAACATAATCGACTACAATAAGAATGTATGAGAATCCATTGGAAGGGGGAAATGGTCCCATGAAATCAATACCCCAAACATCGAAGATTTCACAAAATATTAAGTGCTTTTGGGGCATTTCATTTCTTTTGGAGATTATGCCAAACTTTTGGCATGTTGGACATGATTTACAGAACTCATGTGAGTCCTTGAAGAGGGAAGGCCATAAGAATCCAGAGTCTAGGACCTTTCTGGAGGTCCATTGTGGTCCAAAGTGGCCACCACCAGGCATTGAGTGACAGAATTCTAAGATGGAAGAATATTCATCTTCATCAACACATCTCCTAATTACCATGTCTGCTCTAGTTTTCCAAAGTTTATTTTCTTCCCAAAAATAGTATTTTGAATCACTTTTCAAATTCATTTTTTGTTCTTTTGAAAACAATTTAGGAAAAACACCAGAAACCAAGTAATTTACAATTGGGGAATACCATGGTATTTTTGGAGTGATATATGAAAGGTGCTCAATTGGAAATTCAAGATCAATGATTTCAGAATGAGGAGAATTAGAAATTCTACTCAAGTGATCATCCATGGGGTTTTCTTTTCCAGGTCTATCTTTGATTTCAAGGTCAAACTCTTGGAGCATTAGAATCCATCTTATTAACCTTGGTTTGGAATCACTTTTCTTGAGTAAGAACTTAATAGCAGAATGGTCTGTGAAGATGATGATTTTGGCACCTAAGAGATATGACCGGAATTTATCTAAGGCAAAAACCACTGCTAGAAGTTCCTTTTCAGTCACAGTGTAGTGAGATTGAGTTTTATCCAATGTTTTTGAGGAATAATAGATGACATGAGGAATCTTTTCTCTTCTTTGACCAAGAATAACCCCAACAGCTCTATCAGAAGCATCACACATTAACTCAAAGGGTAAGGACCAATCTGGGGGTTGGATTATCGGGGCAGATGTAAGAGCAGTTTTGAGTTCAATGAAGGCTCACTTGAAAACCTCATCAAAATGGAAGGTGAAATCATTTTGGAGCAACCAAGTGAGTGGTAGGGAAATCCTACTGAAGTTATGGATTAATCTCCGATAGAAACCGGCATGACTGAGGAATGAACGGATGTCTCGAACAGAAGTGGGTGGAGGAAGTGATTGGATGACTTCAATTTTGGCAGGATCAACTTCAATACCATCTTTTGAAACTATGTTCCCTAGAACAATCCCATTTTCAACCATAAAGTGACATTTTTCAAAATTTAACACAAGGTTACAATGGACACACTTTTGAAGGACTAGAGAGAGTGAATGCAAGCACGACTCAAATGACTCACCATAAATGGTGAAGTCATCCATGAAGACTTCCATGCAGTGTTCTATGAATTCTGAAAAGATACTCATCATACACCTCTGGAATGTTGCAGGAGCATTACAAAGGCCAAAAGGCATTCTTCTATATGCATATGTTTCAAAGGGGCATGTGAAAGTAGTCTTTTATTGGTCCTGAGGTGCGATTGGGATTTGGAAGTAGCCGGTGTATCCATCAAGAAAGCAATAGTGTGACTTTCCGGACAATATTTCTAGCATTTGATCAAGGAATGGAAGAGGGTAGTGATCTTTTCGGGTTTCAACATTCAATTTCTTATAGTCGATGCACACACGCCATTTGTTCTTCACTCGAGTTGTGACTACCTCTCCATGTTTATTTGTGACAACAGTTATCCCACCCTTCTTAGGTATAACTTGAATTGGACTAACCCATTCACTATCAGAAATTGGGTAGATAATACCAGCTTGAAGAAGGTTGGTGATCTCTTCCCTAACTACCTCAATGATGTGTGGATTGAGTCACTTGGGGGTTGTCTAACTGGTTTGGATGTCTCCTACATATGGATGTGATGAATGCAAAGGGCAGGGTTGATTCCTGGTATGTCATCTAGGGTCCAACCTAAGGCCTTTTTGTTTTCCTCTAACACTTGAACAAGTTTGGACTCCTATGTTTCAGTAAGTGTGGCAGAGATAATGACAGGATATGAGTGATCATGGAAGAGGAATGCATATTTCAGGTGTGTAGGAAGAGGTTTTAGATCAATCTCATCTTTCACTTTTGGGCTAGACAACTCAGAAATGGAGGAAGGGACTTCAGTTTCTTCAGATTCATTTTTCTCAATGTTGTCCAAGGTGGAGCAGTAGAGATCAGAATTGATGTGGGATTCAAGAGAGTTTTCAAGTTCCTCTAGATTGATGGAGTCTATGAATGAGAGGTCCACATCAACTTCACTATTTATGAATTTGTTAATCATGGTGCAGATTTCACAAGATCCTATCTCTTCAGAACAGGATGAACATGATAGAATGGGGTTCAATTGACTCTTAGAAGTGTCCTCAGAAGCATTGATTGAGAATGCAGAGTGATCCTCCGATGGGTATCTCATGGCTTGGAAAATGTTGAACTTGACCAGTTAGTCACCGAATTCCATGGATAGGATGCCTGAATGGACATCAATCTTGGTTCTTGTAGTCATGAGGAATGGTCTTCCTAGAATTAGGGGAGATCGAGAAGAGTTCATCTCACCTTCCATGTCAAGGACATAGAAATCAACAGGGAAGATAAGATCATTGACTCGGACAAGGACATCCTCAATTATTCCCTCAGGATTGGTTGTGCTTCGATTGGATAACTGAATGACAACACCTGTTGGGTGCAAGGGACCTAGACCAAGGTTGGAGAATATGGATTTGGGCATGACATTAATTGAGGCTCCTAGGTCTATGAGAGCATCATCAAAGTTGGAACTTCCAATTTGGCATGGAACCATAAAGGTCCCTGGATCTTTGAACTTTATGGGAATATACTGCTGGGTGGAAACATTTTCGAAGGTCCTAAGTTGCCTCTTATGGGTACACAACTCCTTGAGAAACTTGGAATAATTAGGATTTTTTTTATGGAATATAAGAGGGGAATGTTGACTTCAACACGTCTAAACATGTCGAGCATTTCAGGATCAGGTTCAAAGGACTTCCTTGGTTTAGAAACAGCTTGTGGAAAAGGAATTGGATTTCTAAGTGGAATGGAAGGAGGTGAGGGAATGGATTCAGATTCCTTTTCAATTTTCTTTTTCTTTTCATTTTCTAGGTCAACATTTAAAGGAGGGTTTGAGGATTTATCTTGAGGAATAGCAAGTTGCTTTCCTGATCTAAGTGCAATTGCACTTACATTACCCTTGGGGTTGGGTAATGGTTGAGCTGGGAGTTGGGAAGAATTTGATTGTTGTTGCTGGCTCAGGTGGGATGCAAGTTGACCTATTTGAGTTTCAATGTTTTTAAGGCTAGAACTGGTGAAGGAGGCAAGATCTTCCACTACACTTTCCCATGGTTTCTTGGAAGAATAGGCTTGTCCCTGGTTGGGATTTCCTTGATTTTGGTTCTTGGGAAATCGATTTTATTGGTTTTGGAATTGGGAAGGCTCACTAGGATAATGGAATCCAGGAGGAGGATTGTTCCTTTGAGGTTGAGGAACAAAAGGATAAGGTTGATGGAAGTTACCACCACCTTGACCATATTGGAACTGGTTTGGGTTTTGAGGAGGGAATTGAGGGGGGTGAGATATGGGATTACCATACCTAAATCATTGGTTATAGGAAGAAGAGAAGGGCTCAGAGTGAGGTTGGTTGAAGTTTCTAACAAACTGACCTGATAGTTGAGGATTGGTGTTCCGCTGAGCATATACTGCATTGATCTCCATTGGTCTAGATGAATCGGATTGATCCTCTTGAAGTTGTGGACATGTGTCAGTTGGATGAGATGGAGAGTTGCAGATTCCACAGTTTTTGACAAGTCCAGGAAACATTGATTGCGGAGAAGACGAGGTTGGGGATTTGGTAGCCACAACTAGTTGTCGCACAAGACCTGTAAGTTCACTCATCCACTTGGTCATTTTGTTCGGCTCAATTGATTGATTATCTTGGGATTGTTTGACTTGAGCATGTGCTCGAGTATGTAATTGTTGTGTGTTTGCAGCCATGTTACTTATGAGATCTCTTGCAGCTGCTGGAGTTTTGTCAACAAGAGCACCGCCACTTGCGGCATCTATGAGAGTTCTCTCCATAGCCAATAACCCCTCATAGAAGTATTGGATCAAGAGTTGGTTAGGGATTTGATGATGTGGGTAGGTTGCAACAAGCATTTTGAACCTCTCCCAGTACTTATGGAGTGATTCACTTGGTAACTGACGGATACCACTTATTTTCTTTCGGATAGAATCGGTACGAGAAGCAGGAAAGAATTTTTCTAGAAAGAGATGCTTCATGTCATTCCATGTAGTTATGGAACCAGGAGGGAGGTAGTAGATCCATGACTTGGCAGAGTCAGCTAGGGAGAAATGGAATTCTCGGAGGCTGATTTGTTCTTCAGAAACCCCTTGAGGCTTCATGGTAGAGCACACAACCTGTAACTCTTTGAGATGTAGATGCGGATCCTCACCAGCTAGCCCATGGAAATGAGGTAGAAGATGAATCAAACCCGATTTGAGTTTGAATTCAGCCTCTATGTTTGGATATTGAATACCAAGGGGTTGGTAATTAATATCAGGGGCAAAAAGTTCTTTCAATGTTTGTTCCCTAGGATTGGCCATATCGAATTCAATTGGTAGGGCAATGATTGGTTCTTGGGTGATTTGGTCATCCCTAATGGTCCTCCTAAGTCGACGAAGAGTTCTATCAATTCCAGGGTCAAAAAAATCCAAGGGATTGTTTGGGAGGCTATGGGGCATTCAGAGAGATTTAGAAAGGATGAGGAAGGCGAGTTTTTCTTTTTACTTTTTCAGTTTATGATTTTTAAGAGGAAGACGGGGTTTTCTTTGTGTTTTTTTCAATTTTTCACTAGTGCAGAAAACGTTTTTTACGTCGGTTATTTTTAATTTTGTACATCGATTTCTAGCCAACGTTAATACGTGCGATGTTATAAATAAGGTTTTTGACGTCGGTTATTTAAAAACCGACGTCAAAAACATAAAATCGCGATGTTTATAATGTCGGTTATTTTAGAACCGACGTGATAAAGAAAATGGGAAGGGTTTATCACGTCGGTTATTTAACAACCGACGTGATAAACAGGGGAGAGGGGGTTTATCACGTTGGTTCATATAGAACCGACGTGAGAAACCGGGGTGAGGGGGGTTTATCACGTCGGTTCTATAAGAACCGACGTGATAAACTAGGGTGAGCGTGGTTTATCACGTCGGTTCATATAAAACCGACGTGAAAAACCGGGGGAGGGGGGTTTATCATGTCGGTTATTATATAACCTCCATGATAAACCGGAGGGAGGCGGTTTATCATGTCGGTTATTCAATAACTGACATGATAAACCATTGTCCAGGCCGTTTATCACGTCGGTTATTCAATAACCGACGTGATAAACCATTCTCCAGGCCCTTTATCACGTCGGTTATTAAATAACTGACGTGATAAACCATTCTCCAGGCCTTTTATCACGTCGGTTATTAAATAACCGACGTGATAAACCAGTCGGCAGTCCTTTTATCACGCCGGTTATTAAATAACCGACATGATAAACTATTTTCCAGGCATTTTATCACGTCGGTTATTTAATAGTTGACGTGATAAACCCAAATTTTTTTTTAACAGAATGCAGTCATCTTCTCTCCACCAGAATCAACTAGAAAACAAATCAAGAAATCATACCACAAAAACAGAAGTACATCAAAATTAAGCATGTACATAGATAACATATAAAACTTACCCCCTAGACAGCATCCACCCTCATTTATACCCCATGGACAGCCCTCCCCCACCCCGTTGGAGCCCTCACCCTCATGTATACCCCCTGGACAGCCCTCCCCCACCCCATTGGAGCTCCCACCTTCATGTATACCTCTTGGACAACCCTCCCCCACCCCATTGGAGCCCCCACCACACTCCTGGACTACCCCCTGACCCCCGGACACCCCCAAACACCCCTCGACAACCCCCCACCCGCCTGAACAGCACCCCCTCACCCCCTCACCCCACTTGACAGCCCCCACCACACCCCCGGACACCCCCAAACACCCCTGGACAACCCCCCCCCCCCCCACCCCTGGACAGCACTCCCACACCCCTGGACCGGCATCCCACACCCCTGGACATCCCTGCCACCCCCCAGAACTGTCCCCCCACCCCACCGGACACCCCTCCCAGACCGCTAGACACCCCCCAACCCCACTGAACACACCCCCCACACCCTTGGAACCCCTCCCCCATAGACCCAAATCCATACCAGAAAAACCATCAAAAGTAGACCAAAACAAGAAGTAGAGCAAAATTAAACATTCACTTATATAACATTCAAAACTTACACTGTCAACTTCAAAAAAAACTAAATCCAACCTAAAAAACTACCAAATACACAATTAAAACAAAAATATTCAAAATTACATTTTACATTACACACAACTAAAATTCAATCAAACCTATAAAATAATTTGACCACTCCACTTGTACGTGTTTGATGTCTTCAGCAGTATAGGGTTGAGGGTCATCAAAAATCTACAAATGAAAAAGAAGATAGTTAACGTGTATAATGAATAAATCAAATTGAAATATTATGGCAAAGTTTAAGAGGAAATCATACCAGGTCAAAATTCACAACTGTCCCAGTTGTTATTATTTCATACATAAATCTTAACATATAATATTCGCATTTGATGAGGCCTTGTTTTTAATGACAATTCTGTTTTGAATGAGTGTAAATTCAATATATTATTTTTATGTAATAAATCAAAAAGTACAAATTATAAATGGAAATTTACCTTAGCATTTACATATTTGATCTTTGCATTTCTTTTCTTTGTGTTTTTTCGAAAGTAGACCCATGCACTGTTAGAAAATAATACGAATGGGGTAAATTTAAAATTCATTATAATATATAAAACTATTGAGAAATTGAAACTTACTTTTCCAATATATTCTTAAAACTTTCCCACACATCACCATGAACAGAGCATATCCAATAAAGAGCTTTCTCCCTTGGGCAAAAAATCCCTAACATCCAATGATCACTGATAAAGGGAAATTTAATGTTAGTGGTTTTTTATGTTAAAAGATAATTAACTCTTTGAGAGAAATGTGTTTCATACCTCTCACAAAAAGGCATCATCCAACATTGTTTGATTATATTCTTTTCAAATATTTCAGTAATATAAACCATTCTTTGTTCCTCAGTCAATGCACATGCTTCATGGGAAATCAACTGCGGGTCCATGAATCCATATACTTCTGTCAGCTCATTCCTATCACAAATTTTATAAAGATACCAAATACAAAACATACATAATTATACATTTTTAATAAATATAACGCAGGGAAAAGGTGTTAAGACTTACATGGAAAACATTTGCACCACATTGATGCCCAACTTATCTCCAGTAACAAGCTCCATGATATCAGTTTTTGTAATCCCCACACTTATTTCACGTCCACAAACATGAGATTCCATTGGAAACTCATAAACACCCAACAAAAAATGTGAATATCTTGAAAATCTGTCAAGAACACTGGAATCTGTATCTGATGTCATAGTCGGTTGTCTTTGTTTTTATCTATACAGTATTTCTTTACCTTTGAAATATTCCTGTGAAAAAAAAAATTGAAAAATATAGTAGTTTTCAAATGATAAAACAACTTTAATAAACAAATAAAATAAAAGATATAACATTCATACCTCTATGGTAATGAGTCGAAGAAGTCTGGATGGCCAAACTAAAAAATGGCCGATACTCTGTCCAACTGTCACCACCTCATCTGTAGGTATTGGTACCCTAGCTGATCTATCTATAATATCATGTATAGTGACCCTCTGATTCTCTACCTCTAATTTTTGATGATGAACTCTATCTCCTATACAATATACCAACCCGTATGCTACTATATGATGTTGAGAATCATCAACATACAACTCGCAATATGTAGGAAGCTGCGGCAAAGGCGTAGGATAAAAAATGGGGTCCGTAGGCTGAGGTGGGGGAGTGGGAGCTACTGGCGGAGGTGGAGGATAAATAATGGGGTTTGCAGGGGGAGGTGGAGGAGTGGGAGCAGCAGTCTGAAATTGTCTTTGCATTTCTGCAAACATAGACTGCACCGACTCTCTAATCTTGTCCTTCATCGTCACATTAATATTTTGAACTTCAGCCTCCAAGGATTCTATTTTTTTCTTATAAACCCCCTCAATGTTAGAAGTTAAAGAACGTGGAAACACTTTTCTTACCGATACACCTGCCGGATATCCTCTTAAATGACCAGGATGTTCGGGCCTTCCCAATGCTGCAAATAAAATATCTTCCCTCCCAGTAGCTCTAAATGTCCCCTCTGAACTCTGCTCCTCAAGAGAGTCTTATATTAATTAATTGAACATTTCTGTAATGATTGAAACTTATATGAAGAAAAAAGTTAACCTAAATAAATTAAATAGATATCTTACAATCCTCTCAGCTACGATTCTCGATTCTTCCAAAATATATTGCCCTTTTTTCCCTTCCGAGTTCTCTTCCATTTTTCATGACTAGATGGAGGGGATGGAGGGGCCACCTCTCCAGAGCTTGAAGACTCAGCTCTTAGTTGTTGAAATTTTTCCGCCATCATTTGTTCTTCAAATAATGCATACCCTCCCTGAGATAAAATATGAGGGTATACATTTTTAGATTGGATCTCCTGATGAGCTTTCCTTGTTTGCTGTAATTTAAGAATAAGAAATCATTAACAAAACATTAATAAAATCATTTATATAAAAAAAGTTTATAAAAGTTTACATTGCCCTTACCAGAAATGACTCTTTTTTTCTACTTTCAAAAAATTGTCTTCATGTGTCTTCACATATAAAATGATATATACGACATGGATTGTCGTGACTCCTATGACCATAAATGAAATCAGATGAGAGGGTTGATTTGAAATCCCTCCATCTCCTGGTAGCCAACGATAAGCATTTCTTCCTGACTCCTCCAGTGTCAGGAATATCAAATTCCATCTGATAAAGAAGAGGTTAAACATATTATATATACTAGAAACATTAAAAGAATGGTCAAACAATGACAAAATATCTTACCAAAATCGTCTCCCACAACTGAGAGATAATTTCTTTATCCACACCTCTCCAATCATCATACAGAATGCTTACTTTGGTCTTAGCTTGAGTTGCAACAAAACTCTTAAAATTTTTGGCATTCGGACCTCTAGGAATATCATCATCATCAAACTCAATGACTATCCTCTGATCCTGTGTACGGGCAAGTGATAATTTTGGTAAACGTGTGCACCCACATTTACCAACCTTTGAACTCTTTGTCATAATAGGAGCATCTGAATGTTCATCCCCAGAGGTATGACCAGCAATATGCTCCTCTCCAGAATCATGTGGTTGATCATCTGAATGATCTGTCATTATCCTTAAAATCAAAAAAACAAACGTCAGTTCACAAATATAAAAATTCAAATATTGTAATACTACTGTAATCAGAAAATAGAAAAGTGTACTAAGTTACATAATAGTAAACATTGGTAATATGGTAAGCATGTTAAACAATGGTAAAGATGACAAAGATGGTCAAGATGGTCAAGATGGTAAAAATGGTAAAAATGGTAAACCTGGTAAACATTGTAAACATGGTAAAGTAATTGTCAGTGAACAAAAATAAGCATTTTAAAATTCATGTAATGGTTATAAACATGATAAAGTAAACTAAACAAACATAAAACAAACAAAAACATATACTTATTTTATTTTAAAACATGTTTTAATAAATAAAAAACTTACAAAATCTAACATTTATGGAAAAAATAAATGTAAACAAGAAATAAACATATGTTACCTGTAATTTTAGGAATATACAAATGGATTGTTTTCCCAAATTCCTTCGTCGTGATCGTTCCTTATGGCACAAACTATGTCTTCAATATAATCATCATTATGTTCTGTTAATATTTCCATGGAAGTAGGGATCTCACATAAATCAGCATATTCATCAAGTTCATCCTCACCAACATATTGTTTTTTCCCTTGTAAAACAACAGCCCACTGCATATCTGATTGATCTACTACATAGAAAATTTGTTTTGCATGTGTTGCCATTATAAAAGAATCAGATGTGACTTCCAATCTATTCAGATTAACAAGTGTCATTCCAAATTCATCATGTCTAACACTATTGTTACCATTAAACCATTTACAGTTAAAAACGAGAACTTTAATTTTAAAGTAATCAACCTCCCATATGTCTTTAATCACTCCATAATATGCACTTGATGCAGAAATTGGGTTTTTTCCTTAGCACTTGAAAAATGCATTGCTTCTGCAAACACCAATACACCACTATTCTGAACTGCACTTCTGTTGTCCTGATCTTTTGTATGAAATGTATAACCATTAATGTCATAACCGGACCATGTTATCACATTTAAACATGGACCACCCACTATCCATTTTAATGTCTCTGATACATCTGATCTACCAAGCAAAGTCTTTTTAATCCATGACAAAAAAGTTTTGTTGTGCTCATTCAAAATCCACATTTCTTTCTTCTTTGGATGACATTGTTTCAACTAATTAATATGAAATGTGATATACGGTTGAGCATCAGCTATGTTATTCAAGATGTATGATTATAACTTCTTCATCTGTTCAGCTGACAATGATTTGACTTTCAATCCACGAATCCCCTTTCCCTCATTATTAACTCATTCATGGCGAGATGGAGGCAAACCTATGTGTTGCGCCGCAGCCAAGTAGCTCGTACAAAACTCTGCTACCTCCTCAGAAATATACTTTTCAATAATGGAGGCTTCAGGTTGATATAGATTTTTAACATACCCATTTAATATTTTCATATACCTTTCAAAAGGATACATCCAACGAAGATATATAGGTCCACAACGCTTTATTTCTTGAACCAGATGAATCATTAAATGCACCATTATAACAAAAAAAGTTAGAGGAAAATACATTTCCAATTGAAAAAGTATAAAAATTACATCCTTTTCCAAAATGTTCAAAGCATTCACATCAATCTCCTTGTTACAAATTGAATTGAAAAAATAACACAACTTCATTATAGTCTTTCTGACACGAATGGGCAATATTCCACGCAATGAAACTGGTAGAATTTGTTGCATCATGACGTGACAATCATGTGATTTCATACCTATCAACTTCAAGTCCTTCAATGAGACAAAAATTTTTACATTAGAAGAATAACCTTGAGGCACTTTGGTATCATGGAGACACTGACAGAAGCTAATTTTCTCCCTCTTCGATAATGTATGACAAGCCGGGGGAAGAAATGTTCATCTTCCTTTAGGAGTGGGAGCTAACTCCAAACGTATTCCCATTGATAGTAAGTCTAATCTTGCATTCAACCCATCTTTAGTATTTCCTTTAATATCTAACAATGTTCCAATCAAATAATCACATATATTCTTCTCCACGTGCATGACATCAATATTATGTTTAACTTCATGATACCTCCAATATGGTAGCTCAAAAAAATTGACCTTTTCTTCCAAATATGTCTATCATTACCAGATTTCTGTGTCTTTCCCAATGTCACGTCAAGGTTTTTCACCCTCTCAAAATACAGATCAAGGGATAAAGGTTTTGGAGCAGTATCAAATTCTTGTGAGCCATTGAATGCCTTTTTTAGTATTCTATAAGGGTGTTCCATAGGCAAAAACTTTTTATGACCCATGTACACTGTTTTCCTCCCATGATGCAATTGAAAATATGACGTCTGTTGTTCGCAAATTGGACATGCTTTATGCCATTTAACACTGTATCCAGACAAATTTCCATAAGCTGGGAAGTCATTTATAGTGAACAGAAGCACTGCATGCAGTTGAAAATATTCCATTTTATAAGAATCATACACCCTAATACCATCAGCCCATAACAGTTTCAAATCATCAATCAATGGTGACAAGTAAACATCAATATCATTATCGGGTTGCTTTGGACCAGAGATCATTGTACTCAACATGACATATTTGCGCTTCATAAAAATGTCAGGAGAGAGGTTGTAAATTACCAATAAAACAGGCCATGAACTATGTGTGCTACTGAGTGTTCGGTATGGATTCATTCCATCTGTGCACAACCCTAGTCTGAGATTTCTAATTTCATTTCCAAATGTAGAATATTGCGCATCAATTTTCTTCCATTGTGGAAAATCATCTGGATAACGTATTTTTCCATCACATACCCTCTCTTCAGCATGCCATCTTAACCTTTTTGCATCATGTGAATTAGCAAATAAAAGTTTGAAACGATTAATTATAGGAAGATACCAAAATACCTTTTAAGGGAGATTTGTAATCTCTACATCAGCCTGTGATTTTTCTTTCACCTTATACCGTGATGTCCCACATTTAGGACACTCTGACAAAAATTCATATTCCTTCCTATATATAATGTAGCCATTCGGATAGGCATGTATTTTCTTGTATCCCAATCCCATCGGGCATAATATTTTCTTGGCTTTGTAATGTGAATCTAGAAGATCGTTATCTTTTGGAAGAATGTTTTTCATCAATTGTAGCAGCTCTGTAAAACTTTTGTCACTCCATCCATGCTTCGCCTTCGGGTTAATCAATCTTAACACTGCCGACAAAACCGTAAAATCTGTACAACCAGGATATAATGGTTTTTCAGCATCACCATATAGACGCGCAACTGTCGGTTCTATCTCAATTTGTTCTGCTATAATATCGCGAATCATTTCTTCAATTCCATCGGAGTTACCATCTTGCGAATCATTATCATCAGTGACATTCCGTCCAGTTTCACCATGCCAAATTCAAGGGTTGTAACTCGGATTAAATCCATGACAAATCAGATGATCTTTTATCTCTCAACTTTTCAACTTCTCCATATTCAAACATTTCAGGCATGGATAGAAAAAATTGTCACTACTTGGAACATTTCATTTTGAAAATTCCAAAAAGGCATCAACACCTTCCTCAAATTCATTGCTCATTCGATGTGTCGTAATCCAACTTCGACTCATTATTACCTATAACAAATATCAACAAAAAATATATATTTTTAAGATAAGACAAATATATTTTTATATGAAAAAAATCATAATTTGAATGTAAAATAATTTAAAATATAAAACAAATCTATAGGTATTTAAAAAAATATGCTTGAATATTATTTTTAAAACAAAATATAGTTAGATATAACAGTTTTAAATTTTATTAAATCAAAGAAAACCATGACACCTACATAGTTTAATATTGATTGTGGTTTTGATGTTTTAATATATTAGATAAACAACCTATTTTAAATGGCGTGAAGACCTTGATATTGGTCTTCATCACCCTTCGGTGTGACTGGAAAAAAGAGGTCTACCAACATGTTATTATTTTATCAGCAATTCACTCATTCTTGTTTCTGATGATCGTTAATTGCATTGGCAGGCTGAGAGGGCCGCCCAGCGCATCCAACACTGGTCTGCTCAGAATAACAATAGTCCCACTGATTCGGTTTAATCCTTTATTTCTGCTTTTTAATCCCATGTAACATATCTTGTGGGGATTTGATTTTGTACTTGGCCTTCAGCTTTAACGGTTATCAATAAAAATAAAACTCGACTAAAAACTCTATTTCTTTTTTGTTTTCAAAATCCAAAAACGAAAACAAAACAACCATGGACAAAAACTGAATTCCAATTACAGAAAACATGTTCAGAAATTCTAAACACCAAGAATTAACAAATATCAACAACAATAGTGAACAGCCTGGAAATTACAAGACTAAACAGTTATTCAAACGCAAACTGCTTATATTAATTCTCATAAAAATAGAAAACAAAAATCTGTAAAAAAAACTAATTCAACCAAAATAGAACCAGAAAACATAAGAAATAATTTCCAGATTAAGCAACATTTATATCCAGAACCATAAGCATGTTCTAGCACATAAAGTAACCATAACAGTGAGCAATATTAAATAATGTCACCAACAATCAGCATCGATTTACATAAATGCAACATAGTTTGTTATATCAACAAAATACAAATAACCATTTGCAACAACAAAAAATTCCACGAGATTCTCAACATGATTAAATAGAAAATCATATCTGATGCAAACAAATTACATCAAGAATCAAAACAAAAACGAACGAAATAAATTCGTGGAAGGCTTACTTGAATGTTGCGAGTTGAGATGATAGATCCGAGAGGAGTAAAGAAGATAAAAAATGAAGCCAAAATGAGTTTAACGCAGGTCGATCGACGAGCCGATTAGGGTTTACCGCGCGAGAGAGACAAGTCGGCGGACTGTCAATCGAAAAATCGTAAATGACAGTCCACGGGCTTTAATTTCTTTAAAAGTTTTATGACGTCGCTTATATAATAACCGACGTTATAAACTATTTTTTAAATTTATAACGTCGGTTATTTTAAAACCGACATAAAAAATCTCCCGTGCTTTGGTTTTTTACGTCGGTTATTTTATAACCAACGTAAAAAAAACCCCCGTGCTTTGGTTTTTTACGTCGGTTATAAGATAACCAAAGTTAAAAACCAATGAGCGAGGGGTTTTTTACTTCGGTTATTTGGAAACCAACGTAAAAAACCCAATATCTACATGTTTTTTACGTCGGTTATAAGATAACCGACGTAAAAAACCAATGCACGGGGGGTTTTTTACGTCGGTTATTTGGAAACTAACGTAAAAAACCTGATATATACGCATTTTGTACGTCGGTTATCAAATAACCGACGTAAAAAACCAAAGCCCGAGGGGGGTTTTTACGTCGGTTATAAAATAACCGACATAAAAAACGCGTCGATATCGGGTTTTTTACGTCGGTTTCCAAATAACTGACATAAAAAACACCCCGCGCATTGGTTTTTTACGTCAGTTATAAGATAATCGACATAAAAACTGAACAGGCGTGATTTGTAACATCGGTTATTAAAATAACCGACGTTAAAAATCTACTCGATGCATTTTTACGTCGGTTATATATAACCGACGTAAAAAATGGTGACGTAAAAAACGTTTTCTGCACTAGTGTTTTTTTTTTTAAATTTTGTTTTTTTTTGTTTTTTTTTTTGTTTTTTTTACAATAACCAGAAACTAATGACTACATAAAGCACCATCCCCAGCAACGGCGCCATTTGAAACGCACGGCCGATTGTCGCCTATCGACCGGTCAAAGTTCCGGTGCTCTGCTAATGTGTATAGCAGCACTCGGGTCGAATCCTCGGTGATAATACTTTGTAATAGTCGTTTGTTTTTAGTTAATTGTATTCTGATTGGGGGGTTTTGATTGCAGAGCTTAATTGAAATGACTAATGGATGATATTTAATTTAACATTTTGATAAATATTGGGGTGAGTTCATTATTGGGGAGTTAGTTATGTGATATCCTTGATCCTTACTTTGTATTGCATTAAATTAACACCCATGTCATAAGTTGACGTTGATTGGAATTCCTAGGTGTTAAGGCTTTAATCCAAGCCTTAACTTAACTTATGGTTCTCATATCAATCAAAACTTATTTATGGTAGTGTATTTATGGTCCCAATAATCCATGGAAACCACTCTTTAAACAAAACATATCATTAATCCATGACATATTAAGTTTAACATACACAATATTAATTTAAAGAATACTCATCGAGAAAAACACTCAATCACTTAACATCCCCGAATTATAACTCACCCCAATGAGATATTTACTCAGCCATTTGGGTGTTTAATATTCTTGTTATAATAATTATGATGATAAATTAATAATAGAAGAAAAATAAAGGGATTAGAAGAGAGTCGTACGTCAAACACACACACACGAACAATGATGATAATTAAAAACAAACTTTCGATTGAATGAAGAAGAAAAAGAAGGGAAGGGGATTCAACTGAATTTAAACTATTTTAATAACATAAATATTAAACTACATAATCTGGATGAGAATAAGAGATATTGAAGAAGTAACTTGCATTAAAACAGAATTACAAAGAAAGAGAATTACAAGATTACAAAAATGAAGAACACGAAAGTAAGTGAAAACAAAGAGAGGAGGAAAGGTCTCTCAAGTGAAAACTTGAGTATGGCAGGTCCTCCCAAGCCTTTTTCAAGGCCTTGTTCATTCAAATATGTTCTCCTCTCTTCTGAAATTCCAACCCCTCTCAAGGAGAGAAGGGGAGAGTATTTATAGCCCAAGGAGTGGACTGTTTGCATTCCCAATCTGTCCCTATACTTGCATCACCAATTTGGCTTTTCAGAAAGCCGAATCTTCGAATATCTACTTCTTCAAAGTTGTAGACAATAATTTTTTCCGATGAGTCTCATAATTCGGAGTCATTTGGACTCAAGGATAAAAAGTTATGGTCGGTTGATTAAACAAAGTTAAACTGTCCATTTCAATCCAGTCTTTTTGATGTCCATAATGTGAAAGGGTTTTTGAATATGAATATGCCTTCAAATCCGAATGGTTTATTCAACAAAGTCGGACGCCTATATCCCCTCTTTCACACTGAAAAATATCAGCTCTATTTGATACTTACATCATGAGATATTTCATGCATACTATACTGATTTTAATTCTCAGACAGAATGGTGGGATGAACTTCAAAGCTTTATTTGGGCCCATTGTACTTGGATTTGGTTCTTTAAATTTTTATCCAAGATGACATGTAGTGACCCCAGAATTATGGTGGAGAGTTAATGTTTTTGGACTTCTATATTGAGCCCAGTAAATCAATCTTCAAGGCTGGTCCAGTTTGTTCACAGATTCTTTGGTCTTGTTTGTGAGGACCATATGACCCTTCAAATGGCATAATTGGCTGATGGTACCTTCTAATGAAATGTTTTATATTGAAAGTAGAATCCAAAAAAACAAGAAACATACAATTTGGATCAGTATCATGACATTTATTTTTAAAACATTAAACTGGCTCAATTGGACTACTTCTAAAAATGCTCAAAAATTATACTTAATATTAAAACATTAATATTTCACACAAATTATGCACATTTCATATAAAATCAGTAAAGGGGGAATATAATAAGTCATGAAAATATTAATAACATCAGCTACATAGTCAAATAATATCATCTTTTGGCTAATAGGTCTGTTATGTAGACTACTTATGCAAGGCCACCTTAGGGAACGTGCTGCATAGTCAGACAAAAGAACTCTCAGAAATTTTACTTTTCCATTGCTAAAAGCTAGTGAAAGTTTATGGAGATTAAAATTTCCCAAAGCATAGAGTCTATTGTATGGAGAGAGGTACTTGAATATGGAGAGGATATTGCCAATAAATATTGTCAAAGAATTGGATGAATATCACTCCTGCAAAGGTCTGACCCAAACATAGTGAAGGGAAATATAAACCATAGACTTGTATACTTTCATATCATGAAAATAGTATGGGAAAAATTTGTTAAGGATGGTTGTTTTTTCAGATCCCTACATATCGTTTTTATGACCAATAAGGAAAAAAGAGGTTTTACCCCCAAGAATGAAGTTACCACTATTTGAAAAACCCATTAGGGGGGTTTAATTATGCAGGGCCACCTAAGGGAATTGGTTTTATAGTCAAATAATAGCATCTTTTGGCTAACAGGTCCGTTATGTAGACTATTTATGCAAGGCTACCTAAGGGCATGTGCTGCATGGTCAGGCAAAAGAATTCTCGGGTATCAGACATTTTGTGACCAAAAGTCAAGAAAAGGGGTTATAGAGATCTGGAAGTATTTAAGTTTAGGAGTATGACACATGAAAATGGGTATTGTCGAATACATGAAGGAGATACATAGACCAATGATGACCATAATCATATTGTGGTTGGGTCCTGAATTGAGATGCTGGACTTCACTACATATCTCATTAGGATGGGAATCAAGCCATACGTAGTTCTTGAAATACAGTTTAACATCATGTGGGACGAGAGCGTATGAGCTCTTAGTTTAGGGTCATAGAGATCGAACCATAATGAGAGAGACACATTGTGTGCTTGTTATAAATCTGATGTGAATAAAGACCATGGTTTTCAAACCACATTCATGTTCTCGTAGGGGGACTTTTCATCCAAGGGACTGAAATTGGAGATTGGGGTCAGGACCAAAGACTTAGGGATGGATTCGAGGGATGCTCGAACATTCCTACGTATCCCATAGGGATTGGAATCAAGCCATACGTAGTTATTGAGATATCCTCTGTACAGATTTGGTTCTTACATATGAAGGGTGAAAGGGGACTTTAGTGCAATGATGGTTGGACCCAAGATTAAAGTTTCAGGCATTGCCATGTATGCACGTAGCCCTTGGAATATGACATGATTGGAGATCAATGTCAATAATGATTCCCTCTCAGGTGAGGGTGTTAGAGACTATTGTAGTTTATTGTTATATAGGATAAAAGTGTGAATAGTTTAAGGTCATATGCATGGATCGGTGATACACAGTTTAGCATCATGTAGCTAGGACATATTGTTATGCAATTTAATGTCTTGCAGCGAGGAAAATGGGGGACTTTATAGTTTAACGTCATATAGCAAGGATGATGGTGCTGCATAGTTTAGTGTCATGTAGCAGGGACAAAAGGGACATACATAGTTTAACGTCATGTAGGATGATGGTGAACCAATGTGAAGATATTGGTTTTGGGATTGAACCTCGGGAGGTTGCCTACGTACCCATACTAGAAGGAAAGAATAAAAGTCTGCGTAGTTCGATTGAGAATGAATTGTTGATCAAGTTATACTTGAGGACAATGACCCGAAGATGGTGTTGGGACTTACACGTGCTTAGCGGCCCAGAGAGGGTGTTATGGTTGAAGATTACTCTAAAATCATGTGAGTCATGCTCGATGTGAGAAACAAGAGGTACCAAAAACCTTAACGATGCACAGTTTAACGTCATGTGGGACAAAGGGTGTTGTATAGTTTAGTATCATGTAGCTAGGACGTATTGTTGTGCAGTTTAACGTCTTGCAGGACATATTCACAGTTTAACGTCATGTAGGACGTATTAAGGGAATTTTTCATAGTTTAAACATCATTTATGATGAACATGTACAGTTTAGCTTCATGTAGGACGTATAAGGGGTTGTTTATAGTTTAACATCATGCAGGATGATAAAATTTTTGTTACACAAAATACTTCTTTAGAAATCTAGCATTGGTTGGAGTCGTGATGAGTTCTCCATTCATTGAGATTAAAGAATAAGCTCCATTGGAGTACACCTTATGTATTGAATAAGGTCCTTCCCACTTTGTATCAAGCTTTGGAGGTTTCATTCCTAGTATCATTGGAGTTCTAAGGACCAATGCCAATTATCTTTGAATGAATGAACGAAGACGAACTTTTTTATTGAAATCTTGTGTTATTCGATTCTGATAGACTTCCAAGTGGTGTAGGGTACACAATATTTTTTCATCTAATCATTCCAATTCATCAAATCGCTTCTGAGATTGTTCATCTGTGGTTGAATGATCACAAATGGATACTCTAAGTGAAGGTAATTGAACCTCAATGGGAAAGACTGCTTCTGTTTCATATACCAATGAATATGGAGTTGACCGCGTAGCAGTGTGGGTGGTGGTCCGATAAGCCCATAAAGCATGAAAAAGTTTATCAGGCCATGATTTCTTATCTTTATTCACCATCTTTTGCAGTATGTTTTAAAGAGTCTTATTGAAGGCCTCTATTTGGCCATTGTCCACTGCATGATACCGAGATTAATGGTTGGATTTGATGTTGTATTCTTGATAGAACTTTCTCACCTCATATGAACAGAAATTGTTGCCATTGTCCATCAATATGCTATGAGGGACACCACATCTGGTAATGATGTTATACTTAAAGAAACTAACAATTCCTTTAGAACTAACTTCGTTGAGAGTTATTTCCTCTTCCCATTTAGAAAAGAAGTCAGTAGCTGTAAGAATATACTTAAACTTCTTGGATGTAGCTGGAGGATAAGGTCCTACTACATCCATTCCCCGTGTGGAAAATGGCCATGAATATATAGCTTTATGAAGCAACTCTGGGGGTTGATGAATGAAGTTGGAACATACTTGGAAAGAATGACACTTCTTAGTGAAATCAACACAATCTTGCACTATTGAAGGACAGAAGTATCCAAGCCTTCGAATTTGACCAAAAAGTTTATGTCCAGGCTGGTGGGCACCACAAACTCCTACATGTACTTCATTAATGATATCCATTTTTTATTCACCATCAATACATCTAAAGATAATTCCATCAAAACCTCGCTTGTAGAGAATACTTTGGTGATCTGGGCTATCATAAAGAGTAAAATTGACCACACGTCTCCAGACTTGTTCTTTCCCAGCTCTATCAGGTGGGAGTGTTCAATTTTCAAGTTATTCCCTGATAGGTGTCATTCATCCTTTAGTATGACCATATGGTTCAGAAATGGAACATATTTCGTTGATTTCCTCTATTCTGATTTTAATTAAAGGTGAAACTACATGAAGGTGGGCAATACTGATGATTGTTTCGTCCTGGTTTGGATCTTCCAGGGTTGTGGCTACATTATCCAGTGCATCAGCTTGGGCATTTCGTGATCATGGGACAAAATAAAATGTCAGTTCTGAAGGAAATTCCACCATTAACTCTCTAACATAATCACACAGATGGATTCACTCTTCCTTTCAGATGGCATAATCCCCATTGATTTGTTTGATTACCAAATCTGAATCACCTTTAACCTTCGAGTGATTCACCTATGCCTGAAGCTCCAATTCCAAGCCTGTGATGAGAGCTTGATATTCTGCTTCATTTTTTATACCGCCTTCCAATAATAAGAAGGAATAGGGTGTCACTGCCTTTTCTGGGGAAATAAGCATGATTCCTAACCCAACTTTGTTGAATTTAGAATCTTCCATTTTCTTCACTGTTGGACTTCTGGAGGCACCATCAAAGTACATTTCCCATGTTTGAGGATTATCTTGAATAGAGAAGACTTCCTCATCAGGAAGTTCAATATTTAAATATGTATCTTCTATAGATGGGTGTTCATCAAGGAAATCGGCCAAATCTTGGCCCTTTATTTCCATTTGAGACACATACTGGATAAAAAACTGCTGCAAAATAACTTCCCACCTTGCCAGACGTCCTGTAAGCATTGGAAAACTAAGGATAAATTTTAGCGGGTTATTGTAAGATACCAATTGGACCTCATGATGTTGCAGGTAGTGTCTCAATTTCTGAACTGCAAAGATTAATGCTAGGCAGCACTTTTCAATACATGAATATCGAGTTTCTACCTCAAGAATAGTACAACTGAGATAGTAAAGGTTGTTTTCATTCCCAGCATCATTATTTTGGGCAAGGAAGTCACCCAATGATCACTCTAAAGCTTTCACATAGAGAATAAGTGGTCTTCCTTCAACAGGTGGCATTAATACCAGTGGACTCAAGAGATATTTCTTGAGGATATTGAATGTTTCTTGACATTCTTCAGTCCACTGGTAGGTGACTCCCTTATTCATTAATCTGGTGAAGGGTAAACACTTGCCTGCCAAATTGGCAATGAAACGACAAATATAGGTCAAGTGTCCTTGAAGTCCTCTTAATTACTTCAAATTTCTAGTAGGTGACATTTCAAGGATGGATTTTCCCTTCTCAGGATCAACTTTGATACCATGATGGAATACAACAAAGCTGAGAAATTTTCCTAAGGTTACCCCAAAAGCACATTTCAAGGGGTTTATCTTCAAATTGTGTTGTCGAAGTTTGTTGAATATGATTTCCAGATCGGCCAAGTGATTATAACTTTGTCTGTATTTAACCACCAAATCATCCACATAACATTCAACAAATTTCCCTAAAAAGGGTTTGAAGATATGGTGCATGTCACATTGATACGTTTCACCTGCATTCTTCAGGACAAAGGGCATTACCTGATAGCAAAACACACCTTGAGGAGATCTTAAGACTGTAGACTCTTCATATTATGGGGTCATTCATATTTGATTATACCCAGAATAACCATCCATGAAGGAAAGATCTTTCTATACAACTGTTTCATCAATTAAGAGTTCTATGATCGGAACTAGAAAATCATCCTTGGGACAATGCCGATTAAGATCTCTGAAGTCAATGAAAACTCTAATTTGTCCGTTATTCTTTTTCACAGAGACAATATTGGCCATCCCTTTGGGATATTGAACTTCTCTGATGAAGTTATCCTTGATAAGCTTATCAAGTTCAGCTTCAATTTTGGAGGCATAAGTTGGGTGTGTTCTTCTTGCTGCTTGCTTGAATCCTCGATGTTCTTCTGGTAAACCCAAATGATGAGTGGAAACAATGGGATCAAGACCTGGAATTTCTGTATAATTCCAAGAAAATACATCTCTATTTTGATTTAGAAATGAAGTATACATTTCTTTCTCCTCAAGATTCATGGATGCACTAATTAAAGTGGGGTTTTAATCTTCTTTTGTACCTAGATTTATTTCTCTGAGTTCATCCACAGTGGTAGAGATACCCTCTTAAAATGTTGTAGGAGAATCTCTGAGATCTTCTTGTTCTTCTTCAATATGTGTTACTTCTTCTATTTCTACTTGCATAGTAGATGACGAAGCATAATTTCCATGGTTAGGGGAGAAGTTAAAATTTGAACATCTGGGAGAAGAGGCTGCCATTTCTGACTCTATTGATGATGAAGGTTCTTTCTGGGGTGATAGAGATGAGATTATGGATTGAGAATTGACATCATCATTTTCCTATGGTATTTCTATACCTTCTTCTGGCCTGGTTGATGAAGTATAGAATTGCTGGATTTCAGTGGATGAAATGAATACATCTCCATTTAAGCTTTCATCACTGCTTGGCGAATCAACAATTTCTCCCATGCTTTCTGGCTTGATAGCTGTAATTGACATTATGGAAGTTTCTATAAGAGTGTCTGGATTTAGGTCCATCTTGTCAATTTGACTGATAGGCAACACATAATTTGTACTCACATGTATGAATGGGTTTAACTCACATGTATGAATGGGTTTATTGGAATCTTTTCCAAACCACTTAGAGCATTAATTTTGGTAACCTTCTTTTCCGTGGATTTTTCCTTTCCCTCCATGTGATAAAATTATGCCTTAATTTATTGAGATTCACACATTTTGAATGAGGATTTGTCACCATAAAATGTCCCAATTTGACCATTGAAACAATATTTGAGACATTGATGATATGACTAAGGTACGACCGCATGTTGATGTAGCCAAGGTATTCCAAGAAAAATGTTGAAATCTGTGTCCTGGCGAACAACCACGAAATATGAATTAGATACAAGGTCTTAAAACTAAATTCTGAGTGTAATTTTTCCCATAGGTTCTTGTTCATTCTTATCATACCCCTGTAACATAAAAGTATAAGGAGATAAATCAGATTCAGTGAGGCCTAATCGATGAAGTGTATGAATAGGAATGAGATTGACTCCTGATCCATTATCAATGAAAGCTCATTGGATGTCTATATCATTAAATTTTCCAGATAGATACAAAGGTCTGATATGTCCATGTACAACATCATCTTCATCTTCATCTTTAAAAGATATAACTACATGGAATTCTGTAGTATCATTCTCTATACAGTAGACCTCATCCACATCAATTTCAGTTTCGAATTCTTGAGGACTTGAAAAAGCCTCAATAAGTGCCTCCTGAAGATCTTTTGATAGATTCAAGGCATCCAGAATTGATAACTTGGTCGGTACTTGGGCCAAATGTTTCAATACATCATAATTTGGGTCCAAAGGTCTGCATTTCTCATCATGAAAATGTGGTTTTGCATGTTCCTTAGAAGTTGATGCTTTGGCAGTAGATGCATCCCGTATTGGGGTAGGAGTTGTAAATACTCTTGGATTCGGTAGATTAGACCAACTAGGTCTATCAATTTGCTGAGAGGGAGAAGGGGTGACTTCTAACCGGTCTTCCAAAATAACTATTTTTGGACCGAATCTTCCATGTGTGGAAGAACTTTCTTGTTCCTGCTGATCCTGCTGAAGGGATTTTCCACGAGTTTCTGCCACATATATAGTTCTAGCAGGGGTAGGATTGAAATCATGGCTTCTAGAATATCCACGTCTTCCCCTATATCCTAGACCTCTGTCTCTTCCCCTAATTCCTCTTTTAGATACAAGTAACTTAGGCTCATCATAATCGAAACTGTCATTGACATAAGGATCCGTTAAATGAATCATGTTAACATAACCAAAGATCAATTCTTCATCTAATGAAGATTCTACCTGATGAAAAAATTTAGGATGTGCTGTTTGGCAGGGCGGTGCCCGTGCTTTTGAAGAAAATGGCATAAAATCTGCCAGAGTCAAAGACAACTTAGGCTTTGACACGAGCTCGTCTTCTTCTGACTGCCCTTCTTTATTCAAATTATGCTACTTCTTTGAGGATTTTCCATCTGATGAAGGGGATTTTGTTGTGGAAGAAATAGTAGAAGACACAATTGGTTGATTCAATTGTGTTCGTAAAATGGCATGAGTTCGGTTGATCATTTTCCTAACCATCCAATCATCATATTTTTCTCATTTTTAATTTTTACATTGTGCCACTCACCCTCTTATTCTGGATTAGTAGCAGTAACACATGCTACCTGGGTTGAAGAACCTTTCATTTTTACTTGTCTAGAGTCCACCATCTTTTGCAAGATGTATTTGATGAAAAAACACTCCTGAATGGGATGCCCCAACATCTGATGAAATGGGAAATAATTGGAGAGGTCTTCATTTCCATCCTTGTTCTCCATTTTGGGCCTTGGAAACTGAACCAGATTGTTTTCCAGAGCCAAGATGAAGTATCCAGGAACTTGTTCATTCTGGAAAGAATAAACTTTGTTCTTCAAATCTTCAAACTGTTTCCACCTTTGATCTCTTTGATCATCTTGACGAGGAATCCATTGTTTTTGACGCTCAGGAGGTGGATCCCTTTGATATGATGAAGGTTTTCAAGTGGAAGCAGGTACAGATGCTTGTTTAAGTGTAATTGTAGCAGTCTCTATTTTCCCTATTCTCCTTCCAAGAACTAATGGAATTACGCGAGTTCTATCATTAGTATTTGTAAGAGAATCTTCTATCTACTGAGTGATTGAATTAAGGTCTCAAAACCCTCATGTGTATTTCATAGGGATCAACAGTGTGCGTAATTCATCACATAGATTTTCAACACAAATTGGCAGCAACTCTTCTTGAGGGAGTGCTAAACTTAAGGAATATGTTAATCCCTTCTAGTGAGCAATGAAATCCGAAACCATTTCATTCTCCATTTTCTTACAATTATTAAGATAAAAATTGACATCTTTGGCAATGTTGAGCTAAATTGAAGAAGAAATATTTTACGGAGATCTTCCCACCCGGTAATTGACTGAGATTGAAAACTTTTATACCAGACAAAAGCAGGGCCTTATAATGACTGCACAAAACACCTAAGCTTAACAGATTCTATTTGTTGAGGAGTTCCCATCATAGGATCACAACGAGAAACGAAATGTGTCAATTGTTGTTCTGGATCTCCCAAACCATTAAAAATTGGGAATGTGGTATTCGCAAAATTTTATGGGGGGGATTACAACCACCCATTCAGGGTAAGATCTCTTTTATGGTTGAACTTGTGCACGTTTTCTTTCCATAGCATCCAACTGAGCTGTTAATGACTCAATGGTAGTCATTAATTTTTGAGAAACATCTGGTTGAGCTTAGACCTGAGCAGGTGCAATAATTGGAGTTTGGACGGGTGTGGCGACTGGTACTTCCACTGATGATAGTATTGTTGGTTGTTGTGGCGTATGACCCATAGGATTGGACCTATGCGGGTGTTCTTGAAAAGGGAGATATTCTTGATCCATCCCAGTAGCTGCAACAAATTCCCTTGATTGATTAACTTCAGGATGCTTAGGAGGAAGACTACCTTGAAGTAGTTCTGCATTTAACCTCCTTAAATCCTTCATTTATTCCTCTTGTTGTGAAAACATTTACTCTAATGAGAGTTATTGTCCTTCTCCAAATGTAGGGTGGGATGCAACCTAACTTTTACCTTTTTTCTTCGCATGTGCCTTTCTGGAGTATGGAAGGGAATTACCCAAAGGAGTGCCTTTCCTCGGGGAAACCCTCTGGATTCTGGTACACACACCTCCTTCATTTGTTTCTGTACGTACAACCTCTTGAATATAAACTTCTTCATATAATCCTTCTGAGTGAGCCACATCGTTTGGGAGATCACTGACAATGGAATTGATGACATTTATTGATGCATAATGCATTACAGCCCTTCTGTCAGCGATTCTGCGATATTGTCTTCTTCCATGTCCTTTATGAGACATTGCCTTTTGTTTGGTTGGTCCCTTAAAAACTTCTTGATGAACTATAATTTGGAGGGAATCTCCTAATAATTTGGCTCTAATTTCCTCTTTTGGATTCTTCCCTAATTGAGAGAAGACTAATTTTCACTGAGGAATAGATTGAGAATTTGAAAAATTCCCCAGTCCGGTGGACTAGGGCTGTTCCGGTTTTTTTCTTCAAATCCTCGAATCTGGTCTATTGATCCTGAGGGTTAGATTAAAAGAGTCCCCATCCTAGAAATATGTGGTGGATCTTGAGCTACTACATCTGAAACTTTCTTAAAAACCCTCCTGATTTTGTGGATTTTAGTCTAGAAATAGGACAGATGCATCATCCTACATCCACACAAATCACCTGGCTCAGTTGACCGTTGGATTATTTCTGCCACCTCTATCACTTGATGATGTGCATTCCCTAAATGAGAAGCTTGTTCGATATTCTCATTTACTTGATGAAATATTAATTCAACAACTTGTTCTTTATATGCCTGACTTTGGGAAGAACTAGTTGAGGCATGTTCTTGAGAAAGCCTTTGATTACAAAAAAAACAGTTAGATGTGTCCAGCCATGGGAAATAACATTGCATCAGACCACTTTTGGTGGGCTTTGTTGACTGGGGAGAACAGTAAAATGAAATGCTCCATGAACACCCCATCCCCTTATATGAATACCAGATGGGGCATTAGTAATTAACTGGCGCAACCTTTTTAAGGCGTCAAGGCATGTACGCTAAAGGGATATCTACTACTTTTCAACCTTTGGATGTCGAGAAACTGAGAGAGATGCCAAGTAAAATTGTCATTGCAACCCTTCTATTATCTTGACATGGTTTTGATATTAATTATAAGATAATATTTTCTCTTTTAAGTGAAAAAGAGTTTTCCATATGATGATATGAATATCGTGAATACAATCTTCTATCAACATTTCCAGAATATCATACTGAGAGTCAGCCAAAGGCAAAAACATGACTGGTATCTCACCTTTTGCCAATTGTTTTCTCATATTCAGCACTTCCTCTTTGCCATTTGATGAAGATTATTCTACCTGATTGGATCAATGATGGTGCTTCTTTGTTGCTTCATCAGATTCAAAAATATTGGTAGATAATTAATTTTTCAAATTAGAAGATGAACGACCCAAGGGTGGTTTTGAGAATTACCTACACCTCGGGATATCTTCTTATTGATAAAGTATTTCACCTGCTAGTGGTAAGGCATCAGACATGACTGGCTTTTCATTTTCAAGTGCCTCAAGATAAGAGGGCTTTCTCATTACTACATTTTCCATTGAAGAATTTTCCAGGTAATGCAAATTACTACTATGGAGAGGACTTTCTAAGCTAAATTCATCATCATGGGGAGGTCCACCATGGTGGGTTATAGAAAAATATGAAACATTTTGATCCTTGATCATCTGACCATGCAGAGGGTTATCGTGGCTCTCATCTGAAGATGATACTTCGAGATTGATCAAATTATCATAAATAAATCCTTCATGTGGAAGTGTCTGATGAAGACCTTCAGAATTATTGTTGTTACCATCAGAATCTGGAAATGAGAGAGTAGAATCTTGAGTTGTAATAGAAAATTGTCTGAGGGCTTCAAGAACTCCAGCATTGAGTAAGGACTTAATGCAGATTGGCTCTTTATTTTTCAATTGTGTTGGATGGGTATTTTTCTTAGACACCTTCTTACTCACTTTGGAAAACACTTTTTGAAGAAAGTGGTTATTATGGGCAGGAGTATGTGCCTGCTCAGGAGAAATGGTCAGGTTAGGCTGATTATCTCCATTTAAATCGGGTGTATGTTCCCAACTTGATTTTCCGTATGACATGGGGGAGTATACCCCATGACCCTCCTGTACTGTAACATAGGATTTTATCTTCTCCAGGGTGACATGTTGATGAGTCACTCCATTGATAGGGATAGATTTGTGTTTCTTTCCTTGTGATGTTGCAGAAGTTGTTATAATATTCTGATAGGTATCCAGAATATGGGCAAGGATTTGATTTTTCTATTTCACCACTGTCAGAATGTGCTTGGTGACTTCAGCTACTGGAATGGGAATATATGTCCATTACGTGTTTGGATTAGGTGTATGTCCCTACTCCTGTCCTCCTTTTACTATCAGTGAATTCTGACAATACTCATGTGTGGGGGTAGAAAGTTGTGTCTTCCTTCTGTTTGTCATTGGAGCTTTCCAATTGACATCTCCAGGTGCTACCAAACGAGGATGTTGGTTAGCTTGAGGAACTGCAGGTGTATGTTCCTGCTTATTGTTCTCCACCAAATATTATTGATGAACTTCATTCAATACTGTCAGACGAGACTGATGGCAGAATTGATGAGTGTAAGCAGGTGTATGTGCCTATTTACAGGTGGTCGCCACATTTGATTGGCGAGTTTCTTTGGATATGGCCAGACGATCCTAATGACTGGATGATGAATTATAAATAGGTGTATGTGTCTTCCTATAGTACTTCGCTGGAATTTCCTGGCAGGATTGATGTGTTACTGGCAGACGAGTCTGCTGGGCAGTGAAATCAGGACGAACTGGTGTATATGTCCGCTCATTGTTTTCCATAAAGTTAGATTGATAGACTTCTCTGGGGGGGGGGGGTAGAGGTAAGAACCTACTCCTTTTTGTATGAATTTCACCTCTAACGGTTCGTCTTGTGTTCTCGGGTCTGAAGAACTTGAGTCAAACACCTAGAGGCAATATCCTCATCATGTTGAGGGTGCTCTACCACATGAGTCTGGCAGCAATTGTTAATGGTAGTCCTCAGGAAGGAGTCTTGTCCTCTTTAACTGAGGCCTTGAGTGACCTCTTCATTCACCTCCCTGTAATATGGGAGGGATTGGTTGTTGTATTCTAGGGATAATGACCTGAAACGTTTGGAGACGGTGGTTGGCACCACCTGCTTCCTTACCACTGGTCGTCACTATCAAGACAACCAGGGTGAGTTGTTAACTTGGAGGGCTTGTCGAGAGGCCTCCAAAGTCTATATGGTACTATGTTGATGGTATTCCCTCACTAATGCATTCTAGATCCAGAATTGAATACACTGAGTAGGTGATGTCGTCCTTAGAGCAGACGAGGATCCAACAGGAGTAGTGGTCGAGGCATTCAAAGGTGTGAACATTAAAGAAGTCATTTTGTGTTGCAGATAGATCTTAGAAAAGAGTTCTTGTTTGATATATCAGACATAATCAAGATAAATTTGGCTAGACTAGATCTTTTGGATGAGCACATATGTTATTGATTGTTTTGTTGGCCCTCATATTGAGTTTAATAGGGGCCTAACAAATAAGTAAAACATCATTTAACTTGGTTGGGGATTCATGTCAGGTTCACCATTTTTTTGTTTCATCAGGAAATGGGGATAACCTTGTTTGTTTAAGGTCCAAATTTTCCAATCGGTTTATAATGGGTTTATTCATAGAACCGAAAACACCCAATGATTCTATATCCATTTGGACCTACTTTCTAAAGGTAGGTGCTCATTAGTTGTGGACTGATGAGGCTTAAGAATTTGCATTGGTCAAGAGGATGGGAGGTCAGGCTCATCACACCTTTTGGGGGGAATTATTGCCTACTCCGGGACACTCTTATAGATTTAAGTTATGTTCATGAATCCTTATTAATTCACCAAGCATGAAAATGAGTTTTCCTTTAGATTTGGAAATCAATGATTGATATGTATGGGATTTAGAGAATATTTTATAGGTATTTGAGGTTATTCATCTATGGATAATCATCCGTATGTATTAGATATCCTTAGTCAATGGTATCCTTTAATACATTATATAGAAATCTCTTGGTCATTATGATGACCATACTGGTTTTAAAGCCACTCATTGGGGCACTTGAAGTTTATTTACATTTAGAAAGATAGGGATAATTTCAGAGTTGGGATCGTACCCACAGATGGGCTACCTATGTATCCTTGTTAAAAAGGAATCAGAACCCACATAGTTTGATAACAAGGATATATTTTAACGTCATATGGGACATAAAATAATTAATGAAAGATGGGATTGAACCTTATAAAGGCTTCCTACGTACTCTACTTTTAAGGCATAGATCAAATTCCACATAGTTCGGGCAAAGAAATATGGGGTTTATGCATAGTTAATGGCCCAAAAAAGAGATGTCGTGATTATTTTTACACTCTAAGCTCATGTGAGTCATGCTCGGTGTGAGAAACAAGAGGTCTAAATAAACTTGACGATGGTACCATGAAATATGTTGTTATGAGAAATGATGTTTGGCTTACGTATGTATGACAACCTAAGTAAATGAAGACCAGGACTTAGGAAAGAAGCCCAAGAGTAGGGTCCATAAAGGTATTGGTACTTTATGGAGATTTGGAATTTTAACCTGGGACTTACTCCTGAAAAGGTAGACCAAATTAATGGGGACTTATGATTGGGTTTTATTCCTGGTAAGGAAGCCCAAATCAAAAGAAATTAATATTGGGGCTTACTCCTGAGGAGGATGCCCAATGTTTAAGGAAACTATGACTGGGGCTTACTCCTGAGAAGGAGGCCCAAGTTAAGGGTACTTGTAACATGGGGTTCACTCCTAATAAGGAGTCCCAAATAAAAATATCTTCTCATCTCAAAGGATGAGGTTATTTAGAAAACCCCCAACTGTGGTGACATAAAGCTTGTAAGTCATGAGGTTTTGGGAGAGGTTCTCACAGAATTATTTTCAGATAAAGAATCCAACAAAGGAACCATGCCATAAATGTATTTGAAGAGGGTTTTGAAGGCTATGTCTTGAAGAAGAGAGGTGGATTTGAGGAAAGGAGGTGACTAGGAAGCAGGCGCACAAGTATCATTCTGGAGTGCAAGTCCTGGTCGCACAAGTAAACTTGCGCGACATGAGTCACCTTGGGTGATGAAGAATCTATAGGGTAATACTTGGGTGACTTTGAACTCAAGCCCTTAGTATCATCCCTAGAGGCTTCCAGAAGAGTGGCGTGAAATTTCCCTTGAGAGGGAAAGGTGGCGCACAAGTGTCTTCATTTCCCTTAAGGGGTGGACACTTAGGCGCACAAGTATTGATGAGTTATAACACTTAGGCCTTATTATTCCTCTTTAGAGCTTCCATTCTAGGTAAAGAATTACCTTAGAAGTGTTTAAAAGATGTCAGATAAAGACGTGGGCAACTAGAGCTTGAATCTGAGTTTTGGAAAATTCATCCCCAAAATGGGGGGCCTACAGGGGCTATTTATAAGCCACTGGGAAACTTGGGTGAAAAAAGAATAGGGTGCGCAAGTGACTTGCGCGACCCATAGGCGGCACGCAAGTGACTTGTGCGGCGCGCAAGAAACTTGCGTGACTCCCTCCAAATGGGTTCTTGGTCCATGCCTTTGTCAATTTTTGATGTTCTTCAATGGGTGACCCTCGTTGTGTTTAAGGTATTCCCCTTTGCCATTTGTTGGACTCTGTGACAGAAAGGAGCATCAACAATGACTCAATAAATAGTGAATTTAACATATAAATTATATATACAAAAAATTGCCGTATTTTACTATTCACAAAAAATCAAATATTTCAGAAAAATCCCAAAAATTCACCCTGACAATTTTTAAATGTGTAGAATTAAAAAATAAATTCCATTTTATGAAAATAATTTTCTAAATATGTGAAATTTAATTTTTAATTAAAATCATAATTTACTTGAAAAATATAAATTTTAAAATTAAAATTGCATTTCTAACACTTTGAAAAATTAATTAATCTCTCTTAAAATTATCATATAATCATAATTCATCAATATAATTATTTATGAATACATTTTTTGAAAATAAATTTTCTTTTCAATTATTAAATTAATCATAAAATTGTAATTAAATATACAAAAATAAAAATAGTATGATATAATTATATCATATTATCCCTTATAAGATGGATACATTTTATTTATACTTTAATCTATAAGTTTTCTTATTCTCTTGGATGATTTACTATTCATAAGTGTCATATTATTATTCATAAGGGTAACATTACTATTCATAAGGGTTAGTTACTATTCACCAAAAATTAATTGTTGTCTTATCGGACTCCAGATGTCTTACTAATCACAACCATGTATGTAAGATTTTCGAAATTCAAATCACAGAAGTGACAATATTATGTTTAAATGTCACATAATACTTACTACTTCATTGTGTTGTGATTTAGTGTGATTATACTATACAAAATAATTGTAAGAAGGTAATTTCCATTGATTAAACATTAGGTCATTACATTGTATAGGAAAACCGTGTGAGTTGTATTTGTATAGGGGTTTGGTGCATGGTTGACACACAATTGTAGATAAACCATTCAAAACCTTCAATTTGTTTTTAGTGACTTTTTCACAACTAGTGAATGGTTTTGTAAACCATACAGTCAAATAATGAGAGGTGGATTTATTGAGGAAATGTCATCTGCATGGTTGCGTATGGTTTGAAAAACTATACAAACTATCATATTTCATTTAAAATAGTAAATATTAATTTTACCCATATTAATTCATAAGCCTCATCCCCTATCCTTTCTCTCCCTCACATGAACAGACCAAGTGACCTCTCCCCCTCCCTTTTTCTCTCAACCCCATTCAATTTATGGTGGTTCCTTGGGTGTTTTATAGCGAATTAGAGGTATGGTTTCCCCTTTTTATTTTATTCCTCCTTCCCCTTTTTCTTCATATGATTTGGGATGAACTAACTAGATATTTGAGTGATAATTCCACTAAATCTTTGTAGAATCATCCCGTAATGATGATATTTAATGTGTATTAGCTTGAGGAGTTCTCATGGAAGTGTTTATACATCATCTCTCATAATTTTGGTGAAGACATGTCATCCAGTGAATTTCATTAAGGTTTTTAATTAAATTATTTGTAATTATTGTGTAATTGAGTGTCGTGTGTTAGTGATTTTCCTAATAAACAATTGAGGATGTGTTGTAGACCATCCATGGATGGTTAGTAATGGTTTTAGTGTGATGAGGTCACTCTATGAAATTTTATCCATTGTGCCTATTTTTTTAAATTAATTATAATGGTTATAAAGAATTTTTTGTGATTCTTATAATGAGATAAGGGGTTGAGATGTTGATATGAGCTTGGATGAGCTTAAGTAGTGGTGGTCAGGCTGAAATTAAAGGAAATGGATTCGATTAAGGTATATAGTCCCTAAACATTTCCCTATGATTTTTACATTTTATTATTTATTAAATGTTATATGTGTGGTATCACCTATATGGGAAATCAATCCTATTTATTAAATAATTTTTTTTATTAAAATGAAATGTATAGCCTGGTCAAGGTGACAACGGTCACGATGGACCCTTGTGCACTGGTTTGATTTAATCCATCATCAATGGTCGAGACCTTGATTATAAATGAATTCCCTATGAAGCTTGTACCCTAAGGGGTGTAAATTAAATTAAATTAATGTAATGTAGAATACCTAGAAATAGGTTCCCTTAGTGACCTCGGATTAAAGGAGGGTATTAGACTTGAGTGTTCGGCTTGAATAGGCTATGTGATAACCTTGTAATTCCTTAGATTTATTACTTTTTGTAATATAGTACAAAATAAAAAAGTTTATCTAAATATTTATATTAGAAGTGATAATGGATGTAAATTTTTTAATTTTTCTTTTGAAAAAAATTGTGAAGAAAATGGTTATTTTTATAATTTTATACGTCTAGAACACTAATAAAATAGTGTTGTAGAAAAAAATCAAACTATTATTGAAATGTTTAGAACTATCTTAAATCAATATAGTTTACAAAAATATTTTTTAGCCGAATCTGTTAATACATCTTATTTTATTTTAAATAGACTTTTAATTATATTATTTTTAAATAAATCTCCTTATTAATTATTTAAAGGTAAAAAAGCTAAATTAGGTTGTTTTAAAGTTTTGGGGAGTAATGTTTTTATTTTAAATATTATGTATAGATAAGATAAATTTGATTTTTAAATTAATGTGGGTATTTTTATTTTTTATTCTAATAAAATTAAATAGTTTTCATGTTAATAAGAAAATAACTATGGTTGTAGAAGAATTTGTTCATGTTAAATTTTCTAAAAATGTTTTTAAGAAAGATTCTATTTTATAATATTTTCAAGATGATTTTAGTAATTTAAATTTTATTGAAGAAAACCCTCAAGATGATAAAATTGTTGAGGGGGAGATTATTCCTTCTCATTATATTCCTAATTCTGTAAAGGTTCATAAATACCATCATGTTGTAAATTTATATTTTAAATTATTATGATTGTTTTTGTTTCTGATTGTGTGCCTAATGATATTTTTGATGCTTTGAATGATTTTAATTGGATTATTTATATGAAAGATTAACATAATCTATTTTATAGAAATAATGTTATGACTTTATTTGAACCCCATATAGATAATCATTTTATTAGAACTGAATGGATTTTTTAAAAATAAAATGGATAAATATGGTAAAATTGTTAATAATAAATCTAATATTATAACTCAAAGTTATTATAAATAAGAATGTATAGATTTTTATTAATATTTCTCACCTATTGTTTGTAATTAAATTATTATAATTTTATTATCTTTTATAGATTTTCAAGATTTTAAGTTATTTCAAATGGATTTTAAAAGTGGGGTTTTAAATGGTTTTATTTATGAATAAGTGTATGTTTCTCAACCACTAGGTATTTAAAATTAGAAACTTCTCAATCATATTTTAAAATTATAGAAGGATTTATATGGTCGTAAGAAATAACCTCAAGATTTGTATGGTAGTATTAATTTTTTTTGTTGAAAAATAATTTTAATAATGGTAAATTAAATCCTAATTTGTTTATTAAAATAATTTCAAATGATATTTTGATAATTAAAAAAAATATTGATGTTATTTTTTTGTCTCTTCAAATTATTTTCATTGTAAATAATTTTATAATTTTATGGGTAGTGAATTTGATACGAGTCTTACAGATGAATTCAAAAAAAAATTAGTTCTTCAAATTAATCAAAGAAATGATTATATATTCTTGAATCAATCTGAAAATTAAAAATATTTTTTAATCATTTTGGCCTTGATTCTTATACACTTTTAAAACCCCAATGATTATTATTTGTAAATTAGATTTTAATGTTTCTGGAAAAATAATTGATTCTACATTTTTTAGAGGCATGATTGGAATTTTTTTTATATGTAAATGCATCTAGACCTGATATTATGTTAGTGTTTTAGCTTTCAATATTAGCCTAAGGAATATCATTTAAAGGATATCAAAGATATTATTAGATATTTTAAATGAAATATTAATAATGGGTTATTTTATTTTAGAAAAAATTATTTCGATTTGATTAGTTACTCTGACTTTGATTTTGGATGATATGGACTTAATTGAAAAAGTACATCAAGTATGTGTCACTTTCTTAGTAAAAATTTAATTTCTTAGAATTTAATAAAGTAAAACAAATGTATCTACCACTGAGAGTGGTTATATTTAGAATGATTCAGGTTGTTCTCAATTTTTATAGATTAAACAAACATTATAAGACTTTGGTTTTAATTTAGAAAATATACATATTATTTATAATTCCTCAGTTATTTCTATTCTAAAAAACCATTTATAACATTCAATAACTAATAATATTGCCATGAAATTTCATTTTATTTGAGATTATGTTAATAAAGGCGATGTTATTTTATAATATGTTCCAAATTTAAATCAACTTTCTAATATCTTTACTAAAAGGTTTGATTTTTATAAATTTGAGAAAATAAATCTGAACATGGAATGATGGTAATTTAGTTGGAACATTTTATTTTATTTCTTTTTATTTAGGGGGATATTTCCTTCTCAATCATAACTATATTTATTTTTTTGATAAATTTCAAAGAGAAATACTTTTTGAAAAATATTGTTCAGTTATGTAATTTCCAAAAAGGGGGAGATTGTTATATAGATTGTTTGTCAGATTTTTGAGTATATATATTTTATTTGTATTTTATTTTTTTACTATTACAAATGTTTCAATATTTTTAATATTTTTCAAACCATTATTTTATATTTTATTATTTTATTATTTTATTATTTTATTATTTTATTATTTTATTCTTTAATTGTTTAATTGTTTTTATGCATTGTTTTATTAATTATTTTTATTATTAATTCATTAATTATTTTTATATTGTAGAAAAAAATGTTTTTTGAGTTTTTATATTATTTCAAAGTATTTTTACTTACCCTTATGTAAGTTTTTAAATCTTTTTTTTACCCTTGTATATGCTTTATCACTTTGTTTTTACCCTTATGTGACATTCTCCTTACCTTTACACAACTTATATAAATTCCATGTAACCCTTAAATAAAATCTATTCTACATATATTAAATGATTATATTTTTTCTAATTACCTTTTCATAAACCCTTATTCCAAGTTATATAAATATTATGATACCTTCATGCAACCAATACAAATTTAGTTTTACCTTTAGATATCATTTTCAAAGTAAATTTTACCTTTATGTATCTATTCAACTTACAGTTATGTAAGGTTTGAAAATCACTTTATTAACCTTATTCAACTAATTTAAACTTCTATATAAATTTATCCAACTCAATTATACCTATAAGCAACCTTTGGAAATTACTCCTTACCCTTACGCAGGTATGTATTTCTAAACTTACACGGCATAGAAGGTTACCCTTACATGAGATTTATAATATTTGGCTTTCCTTTATACTTCATGTTAAAATAATATATTACCTTTACATAGCCTTTATATTTTGAAGATTACCTTTATACAACATGAATTTTACATAAATAATAACTCTATAAAAAACTAGCTTTCCCGAATGCTTGGTTTCATGATTTTCATAATGTTTTGAATTATTTCATGCATATGGTAATTTTTTTTGAGTGATTTATTTATCTTATTAATTCTTATTAATTACATAGAACCTATATGAAGTGTTTTTATAGTGTTTTAAACACATTTATATGAATATCAAAGATGTTATTGTTTTCACGCATGTGTATACAGCATGGAACTCAAGAAAATAGAATTTATTATTTTCAATTAGCTTGTTTTTTTACTGATTCTAATTTTTTATTAGATTTTAAAAAACTCATTAAAACTTTTTTTATAGTCTTTAATGAAATTTTATTCTTTTTTTAAATTATATTTATATGAATTTAAGCTACACATTTTTGAATTTTGATTTTTAAAGGAAACTATTGTGATATTGTTGTGGAATTCTCATTGACCTATTATTTTTTAGTTTATTTAAATTCACCAATGATGATTTCATATTGGTTTGAATTTTTTGTTAAGTGTTTTAATTTTGAGTTATTATCATGTAACAATAACATTTATATATCTCTCTCTATCTGATAACTATGTAACTATTTTTTTAATTTGAATTTCCTAATGATTTACTTGAGTAATTTAATTTGTTTTTATTTAAAGGGTTTTGAGAATTTCTCATAGATACTTAAAAATATACTATTACTGCTTTTTTACTACATGAACTTTCATATTTTCAAGTGTTTTTAATGTCTATGATCTTGTGTGAAAAATTATTTTTCTACTGGATGATCTCTTAAGGACTATACATAAACTGTTTCTATTACTTCTGTATTGATGAGATGAATTGGTATGTTACTCAAAAACCAATAATTTTTCTTCTATTGTTTATCTTCTATATATCTTTCCATGGTTTTTTGTGTCTACAACACTACTTTCTACCTCTCACACTAGTTCTCACACTTTCTATTTACGATTTTCCACACAAAATAATTCTCTATCTTTGGGTTGTGATTCCAGGATTCTAATGTAATGCTCCGACCCTAGAAGCCTAGATCTAGTGAATTAATTTATTACATTATCATGATTATAAGGAGTCAAATTCCAAAGGACCAATCACTTTAGCAGTTTTTTAAAAACAAATTACATAAATTATACCCATATTAAATTTGTAAATAGAAAATAAAATGTGATATATAACAAAATATAATAAAATTCATCCTTTAAACTCATTCCAAGAATCCATCTTCATATCCTGGGGAACGGAAATAAAAAAGGGTGAGCTCAAATGCTCAGTAAGGGTAATCGTACAATGGAAGTAATCATGAATAAATATTAATTATCAATATATAAAGGTAAATAATTGAGCACTCTTTCCATTTAAACAACTATATAATTCAAAATAAATATAGCAAGTTAAATAACTGAAGACACATTCCATTTAATCAATAAACTGATAATGAAATGCATCCATAATTTATTTCAATGAAAAAAATATCATGGATAATAATAATAATAACTAAATTCTCAATAAAAGAAATTTTTAATTATTGGACACCATGTTTTTTAGGTTCATGGTACATTTACCTTCAAGACCTTTCACAAGAATATTTAGCATATCTGGTAGAAACCCATCTAATTTAGCTTACTGATTCGTCTAATGAGACTATTGATACATCAAGGGGATTGCATTAAACAGTCCCCAGCCTGTATCAAACTAGTCTATTCTACTTGGAAACAAATAAAAAGGGTTCTTCACCAACTGATTTTGTCCCATGATACTACTAATTCATCTAGCAGCTATCTATAATTGGGCCCCACCCATGTTTTACCTATCCAAATCATTCCTCATATATCGAATAATCAATTTAATTAATAAATAATTTTCCTTATCAACAAATATCTGTATTGAATAAATTGTATATATTTATCAATAATTCCCTAGTGTAAGATAAGTAAAAATAAAGTTTGTTGATGTTGATGAATGGAAATACCATTGAAATATAATTAAAAACATTCTAGATGAAAATAATATTTAAACATTCTAAAGTGTCTCATGCCAATTTGAAACATCTAAATCATAAGTCACATGAAGAAATAATATTAAATGAAATATATAATATCATGATCCTAAGTATATTCATGATATAACATGTGAAAGAATATGTATATACACCTAATAAAACTAGATAGGTGTATAAGATAACAAAACGTCTCAAAGAAGGGAAATTGTGACAAAAATTACATTAACGCATTAGTAAAATTAAAATTGTAACTAACACATTCTTGTAATGGGGTGTAACAAAAACAATTATTTCCTAATTTAAAATGTAGTAAAGTGGTTGACCTAGTTTTCCTCTAATGAGTAGCACACAACAATCACATTTGTCACTTTAAATTTGAGAAATAACTAGAGGTTGTTTTTGAATTGGGTTGGTTTTGAAAATAAAGTGTTGAAACAAAAGAAAGAAATAAAGTAAAATATTTAAAAAAATTGAAAAATAATGATATTAAAATTAGTGATAATAATTGGGTTATCAGGTTGGCATTGGTTTTTCAATTTCAATGTTATCATAGTTCTAATTTTATTCAATCCTCTACTGATAAGTCGGTTTAAGTGATATTTCACGATCGCTTCATATCACTCCCTTGGTAAATGGTGATGGTAAGAGTAAACATTAACAATATCTCATCTTTGTCTAATCTCTTCCCTATGTTATAAATAGATGTATTAAACACCCCCAATTGAGTTAGGCAATTCCCAATTGGGTTTTATTTATCCCAAACAATTAAGAATATTCAATACCATTGCTACACGTACTGACGATTTCTGAGTACTTCACCACTAATCCCTAATCTATTATATCATATATATACCATAACCTAGTGGAGCTAAATTATGAAAATTTATCAAATCAATAATAACAACCTAATATTAAATCAAATACGATCGCATAACATAATAAAACTGTTAATTATAATTTGAAACCAACTTCAGAGAAGAGAGAGTTTTTATTCAATCAAATACAAGAACTCAAACATTAAAAAAGATAAACTTAACCTTCCTCAGTCACTCAAAATATTTAACCCACCATGGTAAGGTTAATTGAGAATAATGGGGAAGAATAATACATTACAATATTAAGAAGAATTAAATAAAGAAAAGAAATAATGGAAAAATAAATACTCTAGAATATTTCATCCATAAGCTGGCTTCGGTTCTGACCACATATATTAGAATAATGCCAATTTACCTTATTATAAGATGTTATTAATGAAGTTCTTCATCTACCCTAGAAATTTTAGAGAATTTTGAGCCTTGTTGAATTAGTTAGGTCCGAATTACTAGACCTGACTTTTTATAGATGCTAATCACTCTTCCACCAACCCCAATTTGACTTGTTCAAGAGAGGACTTAATGAAAGTATTTCTCAATGAAATTTATTTTGAAGATTAATAGTCTAGTTTTATTTATATCCCAGCTATAATCATCCTATTTTATGGTGGGTCGCTTAAGATATGCCTCATTTAATGAGGTATAGTTCATTCTACTGACCAGATAAAGTGTTCACATTGACCTAATTGTTTGGGCTTGTGGGAGTTCAAATTGAATATTGTTACAGAATAATAATTTTTATCCCATGAACATAGAAATATTAAAAAAAAGTAATAATATTAATTGAATCATAATTTTAGGATTTATGATCGAAATACATAGGCAACAGAAAACTGCTAAATGTCTAGAATTATCCAATTTTCACACTTAATCTCAAAGCTCATCAAAAATCATAAAATGATGCAAATAAGATCGAATTGATTAATGGGAAGGGATTAAATAATTTAAAAACATACTAATAATTATTAAAATATTAACTCTATCAATTCCTCTACACTTATCACTTGGACTCCTGGACAAGTAAACAAAAAAATCAAACAAAGCAAATTTTAAAACACATATCCTTGAGATCCAATAATTTCACACCAAGAAACAAAAGATATCATGCCTCATAAAAACATTATTTAAATTTTTCATTCATATCATTCAATATATTTTCTCTTCATTTCTCCTCTCATTCACACAAAACACTAACCTCACTTTCATTTTCTCTTATCACACAAATGTAAATTTTTAAACAATGTCTTTCTCATCCAAACTCATACAAGGGTCACCATAGGCTTGATAAATTCATACATCTCCACCTGATGTGAGTCAAGGAAATATGTATTTCATGAGTAATTTTTAGGGTTGTTCTGTGGGTTCTGGTTGGTAGGATTTAGATGTGAAAAATCCTGAGGCTGAATGAGGATGGTTTGGCTCTTTTTGAAGCAAAATTGCAATATTCTTTTTTTCACTCAAGTGTGGTCTCCTCCTCACTAACTATAGTATAAAATCAACTCCATCATCATGAAAAATAAATTAATGTTCACACCATTAATTATTTTGGAATAAAAAATTTCAATCTTCTCAAACATGATTTTCTTGAATGCTCTAGATAGGCACAACTTTCTTCCTCTATTAGAAGATCTAGAAAGGCACAACATAACTTATCATGAAAGCTCTAGAAAAGGCACAGATTTTAACCTAATGATTTTTCTAGTAGTAGACAAATCTCTTCATAATTTAATTTTCCACCCAAAGTATCACCAAATACATAAGTACAATACAAGATAACTTCAACCACACTTAATTTTAACATGATTATGTAATTTCACTTCAAGAGACGGTTAGATAGGGAAAATTTTCTTGTGATGTGGCTAACCTAATGGGATGTTCATGAATTTTATGGGATAAAAGGATTAAATGTTCAAGGAAGACCATTATAAAAGGGATTATTAGAAAATGGGGCTTTAAACCCAAATAAATGCCTCAATCATTTAAAACACAAGTACCTCAAACCCTCAAGTTTTGATTGGAATAAATCAAATTATGGTTAAATCAAGAATGGTTTGGTTCTATCAATAAGTGAGGTGAATAAAAAAATATGAAAAAAATGGTTCAAAAGCCTCATAGAAAAGTGATTTCAAAAATAAATATGGTGAGATGTGGAATGGGATTCAAAAATCATATTACTTTTCAGAAAATCCCCAAATATTTGAACGTGAAACAAAGGCTTTTTCATCTTTCATTTAAGCTCAATTTTTTGGGATAAATTGTTTCACTAATTTACATGGGTTTCAAAAATGGAGATGATAATCATTTAATCTCAAAAGTTTCAGAAACACATAAAAAATTAAAAACACATATTTTTTTTGAAAAACTGAAAAATAAACAATTGAAAATACTAAACTACAAAGGTTACCTCCCCCAAAATTAAATTATGCAGTGTTCGAAATGAATTCAAATTTACTTAACATGTAATAATGTTTGAAATTTAATCACAACAATCAAGAAAGTGATAAATATAGGTACAACCTAACTTATTGGGAGTGCATTGTTGAGTTAAGATTTTAAGTGTTGCACACTGAAAACCTACAACAAAAAGTAGAGAAAACAGAATTAAAAATATATTAAAAGTAAAAAAATATAATGAGAAGGATAAAAGAATATATCTTGGTTTAATCCTTCATGTGGGACCTAGTTTTTGACTACCTCTAAATGGGAAGTTTCAGTTGGTTATCCCCAATATGATGGTGGGTGAAATTTATTTAATATTAACCACCAAAACTTCTTCCTTCCATCATGAACATCTTATTTTTTGTTGATTAATTCATGGATATAGTATTCCAAATCCACCCCTATTAAAATTATATGAATATTGAATGGTGGAGTTTGAAAAAATAATGATTCCTCCTCTTTCATAGTTTCTACTTGCACAACCTCTTATTTATTCTCTAGTGGTTTCTCAAGGTATGTTGCATCAAAAGAATAGTCAATGGGAGAATCAGAGTGTAATTATATTAGAATAAAATTAAAAAACTATTTATCAATATCAAATTATTACCTTTCAAAGTAATAATCTTGTGTCTCTTTTTCCTTAGGAAAACCCACTTGGATATCCTCTTTAAATACCTCCAATAAGTGTTCATCAAGTTTAGGGAGCTCCATATGTTCCTTATCAAGTGCATATTCTTTTTCTTCCTCATCCTCCATGGAACAAAATAAATTTCTGAATCTGAAAATTTCAAGCAAGGGGAGGTGATACTAAATTAATTTTAAAAAAAAATTAGATATATCATATCCCGGAGTTTGTTCAGATTCAATTAATTCTTCACTGGAAAAAACCTCTTGAAGTTGAGTAGTAATAGATAGAGGCAGGTAGTCAGGATCCTCTAATTCTTTGATCTCCTTATAAAAATAAGGAAAGAATAAGGGAGAATCTTCTTGGAACTTGTAAAAATTATAAAATTCTAGAAATTAAAGGGATAACTCAGTTATCTCTCAGTCCATCACTTCAAAAATATTCCGGTTCATGTCCTCCCTTATGCCATCAATGAATTCTTTGAATTCCTCCTCCACATTATTTGATTTCAAAAATAACCTCACCTATCTTACAATAATAGAAAAATAATTCTCATTGGACAAGGGTGGGATATTAATTGGTTCCTTCACTTTTTGGTAATTATTCCATGAATTAAAGAAATGATCATTTGAATATATCATGGCAAAAGATTTATTTTTACTTTTTTTTTTAAAATGTTAAATATTAATAATTAGATTGCGGAACTTCCTCTCTGGAAACGACGCCAATTTTTGACACATTCCTATCATGGGGTGTGTAAAAAAATTATTTCCTATGTTAAAATGTATTAAAGTAGTTAACCTAGGTTGTCTCTAGAGAGGATCACACAAAAATTACATTTGTCACTTTAAATTTGAGACATAAGTGGAAGTTGTTTTTAAATTGGTTTGGTTTTGAAAATAAAGCGATAAAACAAAATAAAAAAATAAATTAAAATATTTAAATATAATTTAAAATAATGCAATTAAAAATAGTGATAATAATTTTGTGATCAGGTTGGGGTTGGTTTTTCAATTGCAATGTTATCATAGTTCCAATTTTATTCAATCTTCTTCCGCTAATTCAGTTTAAGTGACATTTCATGATCGCTTCCTCTAACTCCCTTGGTAAATAATTATGGTAAGAGTAAACCTTACCAATATCTAAGCTCGGTCTACTCTCCTTCCTATGTGAGAAATAGATGTATTGAATACCCTCAATTGAGTTAGGAAATTCCAGATCGGGTCTTGTTTATCCCAAATAATTAAGAATATTCAATACCCTTACCGCATGTACTGACGATTGTTGAGAACTTCACCAATAAGCCCTAATTTATTCCATCATATGTAGACTAGAACCTAGTGTAGTAATATTATTAAAATTTACCAAAGAAATAATGACAATAGAATATTAAACCAAATTGGATCGCATAAGATAATAAAACCATTTATTAGAATTTGAAACCAACTTCACAGAAGAGAGAGAGTTTTTATTAAATAAAATGTAAGAACTCAAAAATTACAAAATATAAAACATAACATTCTCCAATCACTCAGAAAATTTACCCCACCATGGTAAGGTTAATTGAGAATAAGGGGGAATAATAATACATTATAATATTAATAATAACAAAATAAAGAAAATAAAGAACATAAAAATAAATCCTCCAAAATATATCTGATAGAAGTTTTCTTCAGTTTTAACCACATATATTTGAATTACACTGAGTTCCCTTCTTATAAAATGTGATTAATGGAGATTTCCATCTACCCCTGAAATTTCAGAGTATTTGGAGTCGTGTTGAATGAGTTATGGATGAATTACTATACCTAAATTTTTATGGATACCAATCACTATTCCACTAACCCCACATTGACCGGTTCAAGGGAGGCCTTAATAAAATTATTTCTCCTTGACAATTATTGTTAAGATTTCTAGTTGAGTTGGATTTCTAACCCATCAATAATCATCCCATTTGATGGTTGGTAGCCCGAGATATGCCTCATTGAATGAGGTATATTTTATTTTGTCGACCAGATAAAGTGTTCACATTGACCTAATTATTTGAGCATGTGGGAGTTTGAATTGGATATCATTCCAGAAGAATAATTTGTTGCCCACAAACATAGAATTACTAATTAAAGGAATCACATGAATGGGATCATAATTGTATGAGTTATGATCGAACTACTAAGGCAATAGAAAACTGATAAATGTCCATAATTAACCAATTTTCACACTTAAGATCAAAACTCATCAAAAATCATAAAATTATGCAAATAAGATCAAATTGATTATTGGGAAGGGATTAAATCATTTAAAAACATATGAATAATTATGAAAATATTAACTCTATCAGTAACCCTGTTAGTAATAATAATTAAATGAAACATTAAAATACCATGAATATAAAATAATTCATGATATAATATATCCAAATGGGTAGTATATACACCACACAAAAGAAGTAAGTGTTGGATATGACATTTATCTCATAGATGTAAAAAGTGAGATGAAAATCCCTTACCACTTGGTAAATTTTGAATCATAAGCCCCATGAATGAAATAACTATAAATTAAAGTTTAAATACCATAAAGATAAATTTATTAATGATATAAAATAAAATATGGGAAGTATATACACCATGAAAAATAAATAAGTGGTGAATATGGAATATGCATCACGAAAGTAAAAGTGGGACAAGAATCTCTTATCTTATGCTTCCTTTTGGTTGAATGATCTTTAAACTCCTATATAATGGTTTTAAGTATTTCACTAAATTGAACTAGAACTATATTAATATCTATAATATCTTATATATTCCTTTTATAACATATTATAACAAGTTCGTTAATAATCATTTATCATTTTCATCATTTCGGGTGTTAATTTCCTTTTTTGAGTATGTTTTAACTTGTTACTTTTGTTCGTTTTAATTAGATAATTAATTCATCATATACATAATTTAAACCATGATATAAATATCATATATATATTCAGTACATATGTATAATAATCCACAAAATTTGGAGATAGGAAATGAAATACATTGTGCATGGAGATGGTAGGTCATACGTACGCATGAACATTAGAGATTGGGATGAGGTGAGGCTTAGATATACCATTAGAGGCTTAGAGTTGTTTTATTATTTTATTTATTTTTTATATATGATTGGCCCATTGGGTGAAAATTTTTTGTGTGCTATAATGACCATGAGTTAGTACGATTGTATGCTTCTACATGTTTATTTGATATAGCATGTTCTATTTTATTACTTCTGCATACACTAATTTTTAATTATGGATATTGTTTCCACTATTTCTACTCTGATACAGGGGTATTGTCTCCCCACAGTACCACCCATATACCCCTACTACTAGTAGTTAGCCTCTAGCATATGGGGAGGCGCGCTTGAAATCACATGGTGTCCCATCCTGAGTATTGTTCAGAGTGAACCGAGGTAGGGATGTCAAAAAGTGGTATCAAATCATTTATACGGTAAATATAACATAATTTGTTAGAACTTTTTTTTATATTACTATTTTGGAAATGGTGGATAGGTAATATAGGAATGTTTTAGAGCTTGTGATGGATATCCGACTAGTGTTACAGAAACACCTTCTCCAATAGAAAGTCTAAGTTACCATAAAAATGGTATCATTGTTCTTGGTTGAATATTTTATAGTTTTATGATTTTTCCTATTACAGTTCACTTGAGATTTTGGATTTATGGTTTATGGTTTTTTTATCTTGACCCATTGAAAAGAGGCCAGTCTGCATGCATCATTCTTGGAAGGTAAAACTCATATAAAATTTTTATTCTTGTATGTGATTGATGCCACTAAAAATGAGTGTTAAACTATTTAAAGTGTTAAAAACAACTTATATGGTGTTTTACAATAGAAATTGGTGGTGTAACTATACTCTGTTGGACCACATTATATTTTATTCTGATGACAATTCAAGTGGATCTTATGGAGGAATGATCGATGATAATGATGGTTATACAATTCCTCAGTGTAAGGAATGTATAATGACCCTGGTAGGTTAGTAAAACCATTAGATTCCTTAGTGAAACATCCTTTATGGGTGATTGGAAAATAGGTTAGATTACTTAAAGTGTCAAAAAAATCTATATAGTGCTTTCTTATATAGATTATTGGTGTCATTCTACTTACTAAAGCATATATATATATGGTATACTTAACACATATCATTGTGGAATACCATTATATATATGTGTGTACATTGATGCTATAGTGATCCTCAAGGGGGTAGATCCCGTATATAGAGGCCCCATAAGGGTTATCCTAAGAACATGATTCTCTAGGAGGTAGTATCATATGAATATTCCTAGTGATAATCAGTTCCAATTAGTATGCTAGTGAGTTGTATTGTGATTCCAATTATATGTGAGACCCTAGAGTTGGTAGTTTTCTTAGTGAGTGGATTTATGATGATAAGGCATGAACAAATAGGTGTTTATCATTAGGTATGTCCTATATAAGATATAGTTATGATATAGGTATTAAAACCTAGTGTTGGTGACATAGGGCTCTATATATTTTTGAGTTAGGTATTACAGTTGAGATGAGTTGTGTTATCTGAGGGTAACCTAGGTGAGGGGTTAGCTCACGATTATGAGTTCCCTTAGAGACAAAATAATGGGTAGATTATTGGTTTTATGATATCGGTGAACATGAGGTCCTACTAGGTATCTAGTATAGGCATGGGGGTTCCTTGACCTTCTATTATGTGAAGCACTTAGAGTGATTTTGGAATCATAGTTTGGTTTTGAGGATGGGAATGGAAGGAGGATTAACCCTAGTGATTTATGGTGTTGTTCCCAATGAGTTTGAGAATCATGATATTAGGTGGTAAAATCTAATAAGGGGTAGATCACAGGTATATTATTATGAATTGACATCAATTAGAGGGTGATCGTTTTTAGACCATGGCATAAGTGAAATGCCTAATTTTGAAGAGGAGCACTGAGGGTGCTTTTTGGATAGATGTGATAGACATGCATGTGAAGAATGTCTAATGGGTTAGGTGTGTGAACCTAATTTTGGTGATATAGGAATCATGTAAGTGTGAGCCGGAATTAATTATTAGGTTTTATTGGAGCACACTCCCATTGTTTTTGGATGAGATCAAGGTATTACATTTCGTTTACATGCTGCATCGTCAAAGTTGTGATCGGTGAGAAATTGCAGGTAAGTCGAGGACCGATAGAATTAATAGAATGTTGTGGGCTTGGTTGTTCAAAACTTGATGAAAATGAGAGGTGATAACTATGTGGTGGTGGTCATATAATGGATTTTTTAGTGTCATGATTTGACAATAGTGATCATAGCTCGGTACGAGCAACATGTGTGTAACGTTGGAACCTACTAATGTTATGATTGAGGAGAGGTATAAGGGATGCCATATGGTGTGGAGTGAACCATTGGATTATGAAGTGTGTGACCCTCATTATTGAATAAATTTTGACATGTGTCTAGAATAATGTTCCTGTGATATGGGAACGAGTGATAGTTGACATCTTGTGTTAGTACCTGTGTATGAGTGGGACAACCGCATCTAGTTATTATGTGCAGTAATTGATGGAGTGTGATATATAGAGGAATTAAGCTCATGTTAAAATAGTTTTGGGTAATGAGATTGGGTGTTAGACAGTCGTAGTGGCTTTGGGATGTTGGTGATCTAATTTATTTGGTATTATCTAGTTCCTTGGTGAATATTAGATATTATATTTGGATACGATATTATATAGACTCCATGTATTGGAATCGAGCTTGAGATAATTTTGATATATTATCAGCATGAATCGAACTGGATGTGTGTTGGTACTCAGGTGATAGTACAAAGAGTTGGTGGTTGGTGATTGAGCTATGGAATTACACTTGATGATGGGTTCAAACTTTGGTGAAATTGTTCAAACGGTCTTGGGATTCCTTCAAGGGTTAAGGCATCAGGATCAAGTAGTGATGTAAGGGTGTGTCAGTGGTTGAATTCAAGCCTTCTTGGAAATGGTCAGCCAAAGGAGGATCCAATAGTGTTTTCATATGTAATTGGGTGTGGTGAGTCATAAATCTCACTGAGTGTGCCTTTGTACCATTAAAAATGAATTCCAGTAGTTGACTTTAATGGCGGGGAGAACCATTTCTTGGAATTTTCCTTTATGAGAAGAGCCTTGTGGTTGGGAGCACCATAAGGTTAATGATAAATTGATCAATGAAACTTTCTTAAATCTGAATATATGGGAATAGGTGAGCATTGTATAAGTGTTTTGATGATTTTGATGAGTAGAGGCTCAAGTTTTGATGAATAGTGTTCCTCATGTTTGGAGTTACGCAGTAGAGGATCATTTGGAATTTTGGGATAGGGTGTAGCGAATTGAGCATAAATTGGAGATTTGGATAGGTTGTTATTAATGGTTTAAATGATTCCAAGACTTCTCAAGGATGAAAAGTGTTATGGTGGGGAGGTTTTAAAACCTCGATCCATTGTAAGTTATTATTTTCAAAAAGAATTTCAATTTTAAAAATTTCTGAGCTGGTTTCATTTTGGAAATTGATATTGAGATTTGAATTTCAAGATTTAGAGCCTTATATGCAGATGTTTTTGGATATGGATCAAGTTCTATGAGGTTTTGTGGCTTCTCAGGCGAGTCTCAGGAGCACCAAGCCAAATTTTGTAAATTTGGAGAGTGTTTTACCCTATGCACATTTCCAACATAGTTAGGGTAAACTGTGTGGGAAAACCATGGGATGTGTATTTGTATATGGGTGTGGCACACAGTTTCAGAGCAACCATGAAAAACCTACAATTTGGATTCAATTATTTTTTTCATGGTTGGAACATATATTGGGAAAACTATGTGGAAAAACCCTATGAGGGGGATAGCTTGAGACAAATTCGTCTACATGGTTGGTTTATAGTTTAGAAAATCATTTGGCCATCTGAATTTTATTAAAAATGGAAAATATCCATTTTCCCTTATGCTTTATTAATCCTTGGACCCTCTTATTTCTCTCCCTCACATACACAGACTAAGGGGTCTCTCACCCTCCCTTTTTATCAAAACCCCCATCGATTTAGGGTGGTTCCTTGGGTGTTTGATGGTGGATTAGAGGTATAGTTTCCCTATTTATTCATGTTGGTCCCAGTGGAATTATCAAGTGGGGGAGTTTGAGATTCTTATAAAAAAATTGTTTTGAAAATTATAAATTTAAAATCCCCTCAAATTAAAAACATCCCAGTTAACAAACATAGTAGGTATATATAATTTGATATTTTAAAATACTTTCTCAAATGCATTATCAAAACCTATTTAAAACAAATGGTATTGTTTTAACTTTGAAAATACTCAACTTTTATCAAACATAGTATATATATCATAGTTAAATGGTAACTATTGGATTTTTAATTTTCAAATATAAAAACAATCAGTGAAAACAAAGTAGTAAAGAAAATATTAAAAACACCCAAAATAATTTAAATAAGAAGTTATATTCAATCTATATATTAGTCCTATCCAATTGACAGTGATTAATTTACAAGACTTTTTATTAAAACTTAATAAACATATCAACAACATTAATTGGTTTTAACATAGAAAACTACACACAAGGTAGTCTAGGCCAACCATGCCTCTTCTATAGTTATTCTTAGGATAATAGATGTAAATAAATAAAGGGAGAGAGTATATTATTACTCTCATTTATAATAAAAATAAACACAACTCAAAATGTAATATAAAATAGAGAGAGAAAATAAATTATGAGAAGTTTGATGCAGCTCAATCTATGGTCTAGTTCAGTTGATCAATGAGGTTTCTCTCCTTGAATGTTTATCCCATAATTTTATGAGTGATATTTGTTGTTAGTTTGGACTTATTCTTAGTTTTTTCAATATCACCCATAAAATAGTGTCATTATGAATAAAAATGTAATCATTAAGAACACAAAAAAGAACCCCCTTGTATGTGTGAGGCTTCCTCTAATTTGTAGAAGTTTATTCTCAAAGTATTCATTATAACACAGTCATCCTTTGACTAACATATCTCAAATGCTCTGATAAGTCTCATTAAATGCCAAATATAGTTATTGGAGTTTTTTACATAGGAATGGTAGATATAAATACTCATGGATGGTGAAGAATCCTTCATGTGGTAGCTTCACCTTTATGTAGGTCAGCTTGACCACCCTTACAAAGGCTAACTTGACCCTTATGTAGATCGCCATGGTTCATCAAAATGGTCTTGTGGTGGATCAACTATCCATGGTCGATTAAATTTTTTATGGTTAATGAGTTTTGTCATGTGGTGGATTTGTTACTTATAAATATCAACTAAGACCAATATAGTCACTCAAGTGTCTTTATGTGGTCACTTATCTACGTTTAGTTGAATTACTTCTTATGGTCGATGAATTCATAGTGCATTCACTCAATTTTATTCATGCAGTAGCTTCAATACTTAGAAATTTTTTTAAATTTATTCCTCAAAATTAATCGTATGTTACATAGTCACTTCGCTTCAATGTACAGTAGATCTAGTACTTATAAAAGGTCTTCATGGTCACTTCAATCATTCATACAATCACTCTAATTGTTCATGCACTCAATGCATTATATCATACGATTTATTAAAGAATTAATCATTTTTCCATGAAAACAATTTACTAAAATAAAAACATGAAATTTCTTAAAAGCATACGAGACATGATTTGGGATCATTACAAAATAAATTGTTATACTAATACAATAATCTCACCCTATTGATGATCAAAAATCAAGGCAAGATAAATCTTTCAATTAAAATATAATTACATAAAGCTTAAAAACAATTTCCTTTTAAATATTTTAAATTTTATTCCATATCATTTTTAAAACATTTTTCTCCCCCTTTTGGGATTATTAAAAAAGATACTAAATTTTAGAGATAATCAAGAATAAATTGAAGAAATTAATTCAATGAAGATAAGAACAAATAACATTTTTTAAAAAATAAGTTCAATAAAAATCACAAAATTCAATAGGTTATCTATTAGGTACCCTAATTAGAATTAGAAGAAACCTATCTAGGGGTGTTAGTATTAGTAGGTTGTTTATCCTTTATTATATAAGATTTAGTAGTAGTCTTGGGAGTGGGAGTAGAAGGTACAAAAATGATAATACTCTTAATGATGGACCTAAGGTGTTGTACAGATCGAATGGGTGTAAATACAAATAGTGTTTAGGTAGGTACTAAATGCATTAGAGCAGCTAGATATGAAAGAGGTATAAGAGGGACAACATATGTCATGACCACAAAAATATTTTCAACATTCATGTATGGATCCATCAGCCTAGTTAAATCACTGAAAACATAGGATCCACACTCCATATTCTGAAAGAAATTTCTCTTTTCTTCAATAAAAATATTCAAAAAAATTACAAGGACTTTAAACTGATCCACTTATTCTTTTAAAGATGTAGTAACTGGAGGCATCTTAGGGTTATCAGTCAAATTATGGAATAAGGATTTCATATCATCTTTTTTAATATCCTTGAAAAGTAGTATTTGATGGCCTTAGTAATTTTTTCCTTTCCTTTCCCATTTATCTTAGAATCATCCCTTACTAGATCCAAAATATTATAATCTTGAGTAACATATGTATATTTCATCATATACCAGTCCTATGAAAAGTAATTCAGTATTGCTATCATCTAATTTCTTAAAAGTTTCTTAATCAATCCTTTATCAATTGATATAAAATCCATAGGTTGTGAATAAGATATAATAGGAGGGGATTCTATAGAATAATAATTATGTGTGAATAGGCTAAGATATCATTGATCTAGATAAATATTCCTAGCATTAATATTTTCCTGAATAACTCTGACATGATCATGAAGCCTCTGAATCACCTTTTCAGTATGATCAATCTTGTAAAAAAATACTTAGTTTTATGTGCTTCACAATGGTATAAACAACCATTGGCATTCATTATTCTATATTATACTCAAATATACTTCCAAAATACATGAAAAAATCCTTCAACATATTCAATAGATCAACCTTGAACTCATTCTGGTCATCACTGGTAACATGTGATGAAGAGGTGGATGGAGGTGAAGGAATATCTTAGTTATAAGGTGATAGATCTGGCCATATAGGAGAGTTATGGATAGAATACATGTCAATAATTTCTACCAAATTATTTTTCTCTCTCTATAAAAAAAATAAATTACATGTCTTTCACTTCTTTAATCAAACAAACAAGTGGGATTTTGATCATCAACAACCTTCAAAAGTTTTGGTACAAACATTTCATCAAGAACTTGTTCCACATTTTGGTTTAAAAACACTTCGTCATAACTTCCAGCTATAAAAGTATGTTCTCAATTATTTTCTTCATATTTTTCTGATCCATTAAGGATCATTCAAAAATATTATTCTTAGATGGAAATGAAGGTGAAACTAGGATGGCATGTCCACCATGATTAGGTGGATAGCCTCCACCATTTTGATCATTACCATCATTAGAGTCTGAGTACTATATGCCAATAAAATATCTAGTGGACTTATACCCCTAACTATGTGGAGTATCCAAATCAGAATATCCCCTTATCTCATGCATAGGAGATCATATCCCCTCACTATGTTCCTTTTCCTCTATAAAAGGAATAAACTATTCAATAAATTCATTGTTTTCATCATCATCAGTAGAAAAATAATTATAATAAAAAATTATCCTTTCATTTTTATTTGAGTGATGTTCAGTATCTTTAGCATCAAAATAAAATTTGTATTCATTAGAATGTAAATGGTCATGAGAATCAGGAGGCCTATATGAAACATTTTGAGGCATAAATATTCTCACATATATTGGTGGAGATATTTCCCTAGGATTATTAGGTCAATGACTTTTTATATCCAAGTCCTTAGGAGATGGACTCCTTTATTCTTCATATTGTCCCATAGAATATTCATTCAAATAAACCATTCCCACTTTATCATTACTATAAGTGTCAGCCACACCCACTTCTTCCTTAGATACATTTACAGCCTCATCCCATTTTATAACTAATTATTTCTTATAAGAATGATCAACAATCTCATTGGTTTTCAAACCTATATCAACTTTATCTTTACACCTCAAGGGATGTTCGACTAGATTAAAATTATCATAAAGATTTTCAAAATCATCCACCCATGATTTCCTCCATGGATTTCATTTAACTCTCATCCTATTATAAATAGTATAATTTAAACACATTCCACCTAAATATATATACTTTTACTCACCCTAAGTTATAATCCCCTTTTACAACAATAAAGTAGATATGAATTTGGGAAAAGGAGTTGAAGTTAGAAGAAGGTTTGTTGATATCTTCCATGTGCCTCATTAAAAACCTAAAAAAAGTGATATTCACTCCATTATTCATTATATATATGAAAAAATAGATCATGGTGCCTTATTATACAAAAGTATCATTTCCTAGGAAAAATTAGGTGTTGTATAACCTTAACCCGTAACCTACACTCTCCATATAACTCCGTAGAAATCAACATTTTAGGGTTATCTTCCTCAGTCAACACCTCAAGATCATTCAAAAATGAATAGGTTATATAACCCACTAGATAATAACTTTTATAGTCCTCAAAATCACCATCATGAGGAACCTTCAAGAACTTTTTCCACTACTTAGATAAAAATACTAGCTCTTCTTTATTCACTAGGGTTTGAAAATATTCTATATTATCACTAACTTAAAACATGAAATTTATATATAAATATTTTACTAACCTGATGTATAATGGACTTTCATTATTTTTGAACCATCTATTATATCCTTGGTTCTGGATAGACTTCCAAAATAGTGACTTATTTGATCTCAACCACTCAACATCAACTTTTTTTTGTAATAACTAACTGATTTGATGGATACGGATTGTGCAACTAGACATAGGCACTTGAACTTAATTTTATTTTATTTGAAGAAGTTTAATCATTATAGGATTAAAAAACAATGGTCACTTCATGTTCACCATATTAGAAGAGTTGTTCTAGAGGCTTGAGAAAAGGTAATTTTTTGAGAGGTTTGAGGCTGTCAAGGGTTCAAGACTTAGATATAAGGGAGTTTGATTTCTAATTTGGGTATATTTTGATTATTTAGGGAACGAAACAATAAAATTAATGCAAATAAACTAAATCATAATAAAATAATAAAAAAAAAATGGGGAAAATAAATTCAAATAGTCACAGTAACTTAACCTACCACGTGACTTTTCTTACAACCAATTAGGAGGGTCATGGTAAGTTGACCTACCACATGGATAACCTTTATAATATATTGTAAGATCACAATAACCTTACCTACCACATGACTAGTCTTCATGAAAACTTTTTCTTGACGATCACTTGTGACCTTTATGACGAAAATACTATATATTTAATCTTAAACAATAAATAACAATTAAAAATGATTAATCGGACATAATTCATTTATGATATAACTTAATCTCTAAATGTTCAAAGGCTTTGTGAAAATATTATAATTTTTTTATCACCAATGAACTCAAGTGTAATTTCCCCTTTTTGAAAATGATCTCTTTCAAAGTGTTTTCTTATATCAATATTCTTTTTTCTAGAGTGAGAAATATGATTTATATAAATTTTAATTGTACTTGTATTGTCATAATTTATAGGGTCATGTATAAATTGATATCTATAGTCTAGTAATGTTTGTTTCATCCACAGAATTTTTGCATAGAAACTATCTTCAACTATGTACTTGGATTCAATAGTAGAAAATGCAACATAATTCAATTTATTTCCGCACCAAGAAACTAGAGACTCGTTGTAGAACCCCCAGTTTTAGGTAATTAACACTTTATTTATATATTTTAAGTATATAATGTAATTAGGTGAATTTTGGAGAGGTTAAGAAGACTTATGGAAAGTTTTTGTGGATTTTTGTAGGTTAATGGTTTGAGAACGGTTAATAGAAAACTAATAAATGCCTATAGGAAACTGTGAAAGGGAAGATAGAGGTCATTATGTAGATACACAGTTGGCGCAAGGTTTAGCCAAACCATGTGGACACCCAAGAGAAACCATGTGATGATGAACATAGGGGATTATCAAGTTTGGAACATGGTTTTTATAACCACATGAACCAACCATGTGAGGGGTGTTTGGAGGTAGTGTCTGGTGCATGATTTTTCTAACCATGTGCCTAAACCATGAAGCGTTAAAAATTAGATCCATATTTTGGGGATTTAATCTGAATCACCTACTTAATCCCTCATTTTTTTTCTTTTTATGTTATAACACGATTTCATTTTCTTATAAAGGTTGTGTATGCCTATCCTCTTGATCTGGGAGTGATCCATTGGCGATTCATGGTGAGTTAGAGGCTCAAATTCCTTGGTAAGTGATCTTTCTTAGTGGTGTTCCTTAGTTTTCTTCTCCTTTCCTCTCTTGGATTCATGGATACATTCTGTTTTGGATATATCCAAATTTTGGGATTCCAATATTGATGAGATATAGTAGTTTTTTATAAATTGAACAATTTATAAGGTGGGTTTTAGAAGATTTAATCCATGTTTATTGGAGAATTTTTTTTGTTCTCTATTTTTGCCTAAGTTTTTGAGGTAGGTGGATTCACTCTCAACTTCTATTAGTTATAACTATAAGTCTTAATTTCAAATTGATTGAATTTCTTGAATTTAATTGTGAAATTGTGGTGAAAATCTTGATGTAAACCCTCTGTAGTGATGGATTTTGAAATAGTGGAAATTGGTTATTTTTTGGAAAGTGAAATTGTTTGCATGGTTTTAAAATGATGATTTTAAAATGTTTGTTTGATTTTGATTTATAGAAATATGTCATAGAAAGTTTTTAAATAAAATATTATTTTATTGAAATGGTATGACTCAGTTGGTTTGGCATGGTATTTGACATTGTATTTGGCATAAATAGTTGGGCATGAGTTTAATGAGATGGATAATGGTTGTGAAGTACCACCATCAAAGGGACAGAGTATGGACATGAAGTTACACTATTAATGGTAAAACCAAGTTTAAGTGTGTGTGGTTGTGTGGTTGTGTTTTTGGATATAGAATGGGTTATCATAAATGGTTTTGAGGAATTGTTTTAAAGAATTGTTCATTTGTTTTCCATATAAAAGGTTTTGGATTAAAAAAATTCTTAGAAATGGATTTTTGTTTGATATAAACTATTTTAAATTATAAAATATAAATTTTCTAACATGTTCTATCCTAGTGTAATGAGTAGGGAAGTCATTTTGTGAAATCCTACTAATTTTTATACTCACCCCCTACTTGGGAACTCTTATATGTTTGCAAATTTTTTATATCAAGACACATGTAAAGGAAAGGTATGTAATTTATTAAGTAATTCTTCATGATACCTTGGTCATAGATTATGGAGTTAGATATTGGAACATGTTGGGAGCTATGAAGTTTATTTTTTTGGTTGTATTTGAGTTTTTTCTTAGGTTTATTCTTTGTAATTTACTATGGGTATTGGATGTAGTTTGGTATTGTTTCTAGTTGGTATTACATTGAGTTTTGTTTCTTGTTATCATACATCATAGAGTGGTTTTTTGGATATTTTATTCTTGGTTTAGTTGTTTTATTTTCAAATGGAAAATAATCTCTCAAAATTTTATGAAGTCCTTGTCATTTATTCTCTACCTTTGGCGTCTTGGGGATGTCACCCAAGGCTAGTAACACCCTCCTCCTCCTCTCAAGACAATGGGGTAGGGGAAGGATGTTACAAATGGTATTAGTCTTGGTTCTTCTGTCATTAATTTTGGGGAAAATGGTATTGGTTTTTTAGTCTTTTAGTTGGAAAATAATTCTTGATTAGTCCTTGAGTTGGGATGGAAGAAAGGATTAATATTTTTAGAACATGAAATGTAGATCATAAAGAGTTTTAGCTAACCTATTTATGTTGAACCTAATTTTTTTAGGAAGTTGGGTAAATAAGTGTTTTGAGACACTTCTATGAGTTGTAACCTCATTTTCATGGGATTAGATAATTATATGATCAAGATGTTCATTGATAGGAATGAATTCCTTCAAGAAGTACATAATTCATTTTGATTAATGATCAATTATTTGGTAAAAAATTGATTTTTTAAAATAGTTGAAAATTGTTGATTTTCAAAGAACATTGTTTAATTTTCAAAAATGAATTAAAAGTGAAAAAATATTAAATTTTAAAAAGACTTGTTGTGACATGTGTGATGTGGTAAAATTGAAATTATTAATCCTTTAGTTACTTGAGTGTGAGATTAAATGGAGTTTTCTTTTGGTTATGGAGAATGGAATAGGTTTGACGTATAAGAAACTAACTCGAGGAATTTGCTGAGAATGTGGTTGCACCTAAGCCATGGGTGACCCAATAACTAGTTTATATTATTTTCCAAGATTTTCAATATATATATTGAGGTAACGAAAGGGATAAACCAAGACAATTGGATCATTATATTTAGTTTTATATACATAATCCATCCATATTTTGGGGTGATTCAAAACCAAAAAAGGTAGAGGTTTGGATGAATAGGATGAATCGAATTTCTGATTTCCTAGGAACATTAGCTGAGTTAAAAGTTAAGTTGGAAATTTATATGCTAGATAATATGGAATTAAATTTGTGGGATTTAGCAGTTCAAGATAAATTAGATCGAGGTATTTCATTGGAGGATTTTGAAGAATTTTTCAACAAAAAAAATTATCCTCACACATTTAGGATTTCTATAATGATGGAATTTTTTATATTGAAGTAGGAAAACCTCATGTTGATAGAGTACATGTCTAAATTTATGAATTTAGTCTACTTTTCACCCAAAGTTTCTACAAGTCCATCCTTAAAGGTGTGTATTTTTTTAATCAGGGTTGAGGTTAGATATTCGCTCAAAGATTGTTTTACTTTGTATGATAGATTATATGGAGATTGTTAATAGAGAGGTGGAAGAAAGAGACATATCAAGAACTACAGGTGTAGGAAGCATGTTGATACCTATAAAAAATGGTGGGAACTATAATGTAGGAAATAATAGGAAAAGGGACACCTATTTTCAAGGTAGTGGTATGACTCAGAATTAGACGATTAGATTGGTGAATTGTCCTCCTAAACCAAAGAGAAAAACTGGATATTTTCAACATGTTTATTTGGATCACATGAAGTTAGATTATCCAGAACCACCTAGAGAATGTCACAATTGCAACCAGATGGGGCATCTTTGGCACTATTATCACCGGGCTCCAAGTTCAGTTGTTCGGGACACATCTCATGTTTTGCAGATGTCATATTGTTTGATGAAATGAGGGAAAAATAGTTCTCATTGGTAAAATTGAGGAAAAAATGGTGATTCTAGGAATACCATGACTCCTCAACCAATGCGATATCAATAATATAATAAAGAGAACAATATAGTGAGTAAGAAATTGTATGGAGTTGAGAAAGTGATTGTAGATGATCAATATAGACCATTTATGGTGAGTAGTATGATTATTTTTAATTCTACCCATATTCAAGATTTTTTTGATATGTATGAATCCCATTCATTTATTGATTTTCATTCTATTGATCTTCAGGGTTTTCATATTGAGATGATGCCTTCTGTTTTGAAACTTCAAAATCCTCTTTCCAAAAAGAATGTAGCGACTTTATGTGAAAATCATGTTCTATAAATGTTGATGGTGCTAAATTGATTTATGGATTTCTCTATTCTTGAGATAGATGAGTATGAAATAACACTAAGTATGAATTATTTGACAATTTTCAAAGCTCACATCAACTATTAAACTCAAAAGAGTTAGTTTTATGACTAATGATGGCATTGATCGTCTCTTTAGAGGAGATAGGAATGTAAAGGTAGGTGAATTAGGATTTTTGGAACCAATAATTGGAACAATATCATACTAGTTTGTAGCTTTGACCATGGTATTTATGGATGATATTAGGAATAACAGTTTTCTATAAATTTTTGATCAGTTTACGGATGTTTTTCCTAAGAATTTATCTAGTTTTCCACCCATAAGAGAAGTATAGTTTATGATTTATCTCTTACCGAGGACCAATATTATATCACTTTTATCTTATTTTATAGCACCATAAGAATTAAGGGAATTGAAATTTCAGTTGGAAGAGTTTTAAATTAAAGGTTTCATTCATCCTAGTACGTATCTAGGGGCATCACAGGTTTTGTTTGTAAAAAATGTGGATGGAACTCTTTAATTATTTGTGGACTATCATAAGATTAACCAAGTTATGATATATAATTGATCTACACTTACACACATTGATGGTCTATTTGATCAATTAATGTGATCCTAGTGGTTCACTAAAATTGACATGTGTTCAGGATATCACCAATTGTGGGTTCAGAATGAGGATATTCTATAAACAGCTTTCAAGAGTACATATTTCCATTACGAGTATGTGGTTATGAATTTATATCTTAAAAATACACAAGATATCTTTATGGAATTGATGAATTGGATAATTCAAAGGTATATGGGTTATTTTTTTATAGTGTTTGTGGATGATATATTGGTGTATTCAAGGACAAGATCAGAGCATGAACAAAACTTGGTGACAGTGTTGGGTATCTTTTAGAATAATTGGTTGTATAAAAAACATTTAAAGTGTGATTTTTGGATATAAGAGGTATGTATCCTAGTATATGTTATCTCTGAAATATGTGTTTCTATGGATCTAGAAAATATAAAGGTTTTGATGTATTGGAAACCACTAAATAATATTTTGGAGATATGTGGTTTCCTTGGATTAATAGGTTATTATCAATATTTTGTTCATTAATTTTCATGATTTACTACACCAATGAAAACTTTTACAAGTAAAAACATTCCATTTCAACGTAATGGTGAAAGTAATAAATCGTTTCAGGAGATTAAATTTTACCTTACATCAGCACTGGTCTTGATTTTTCTAGAATCAGGACAAGGGTGTGCGGTGTATTGTGATACTTCAAGGTTGGGTTTGGGATGTGTTCTCATGAAGGGAGATAATTTTATTGCTTATGGATTATGATATTTATGGTTTCATGAGAATAACTACCCAACACACAATTTTTAATTAGCTATTTTAGTCCCTGATTTAAAGACTTGGAATCATTACCTCTTTGGTGACAAAATTATGGTTTTTACGAATCATAAAAGTTTGGAACACATTTTATCAAAAAGATATTTTAATATGAGATAAATAAGATGGATATATTATATCCAAATGTTTTACTTTTACTTGATGTATACACTAGGTAAAGTTAATTTAGTGGAAGATGCATTAAGTAGAAATTCATATAATCAGTTGGTGAAAGAGGCTTTAGATCAATGGAATCTAATGTTAGTGATAGACGACATGAACTTATATTGTGAAGACCAAGGTAGTGTTGTGGTTTTCTTTCCATTTTATTTTGTTCCTGATGTGGTTGATAAGTTTAAATAGGCACAGACATCCAATTTTGAATGCGTGTCTATGAGGTCAAAACTCAATGGTTGTGAGGCCATTGAGGGATGGATAATGGCCATAAAGTACCACCATCAAATGTATGGGTTATGGATGTGAACCAATGTTAATAGAAATCTTGATTGTGTGTGTGTAGTTGTGTGTGTGGAAATGGAATGGGTTATGCCAAATTGTTTTGAGAAATTGTTTTAAATAATTTTTTGGTTTTTTTCATAGAAATGGTTTTGTCTTGGAAAACTGTTTTACTTAGAGATGGATTTGGATTTGATATAAACTATTTTAAATTGTTTTACATAAATTGTTTTATATAAATGTGATAACATGTTCTATCCTAGTGGTGTGAGTATAAAATTCATTTTATAAAATCCTACTAAGTTTTATACTCACCCCCTACTTGGGCACTCTTTCACATTTTCAGATCTTGTATATCATGACACAGGTAAAGGAAAGGTATCTCGTTTATTTAGTGATTCCTTATGATACATTGGTCATGGATTATGGAGTTGGATCTTGGATCATGTTGGGAGATATATGGTTTATGTATTTGGTTTTCATTGAGTTTTTGTTTTTGGTTTCCTCTTTTAACTTTAATTTGGTTATTAGTTATAGTTTGGTATTTTTGGAAATTGTATTACTTTGAGTTTTATTAATTATTATCATGAATCATATAGTGATTTTTTGGTTATTTTATTCTTGTTTTATTTGTTTTATTTTCAAAGGAAAAATCATCCCCCAACTGTTAATGAATTACTTAGCATTTATTGTTAGCCTTTGGTGTCTTGGGGATGTCACCTAAGGATGGTAACACCCTTCATCTCTTCTTAAGCCAATGGGTGAGGGGTGGGATGTTAAACTTGTCCAAAAAGTGACATGTATCATAGGTGATTTTTCAATATAACTTACATCCACCAAAATTTGCATCTAAATAACAAACTAATTCAAATTCTTTTCCCCTTGAGTAAAGAAAACTGAAATCGGTTGTACTTTTGAGGTATTTGAAAAAAAAAATTAAGTGTGATTATCTAGTTTTATCTTGAAAACATGCACATAAACTTACACTAAACATGATATCTAGTTGGATATCATTTACGTATTTTGAACTCTTAATCGTAGCTCTGTAAGTAGTTTGGTCAACTAGTTTCCCAGTTTCATCTAAGTAAAATTTACAACATTTAATTATTAGAGTATCACATATTTTAGTGTTATCCATACATAAAATTAAAAGATCATTTTTATACTCTCTTTGATTTAAAACCATTCCATCTTTTTTTTTATAAATTTTAAAACCAATAAATAATTTTAACTCACGCATTAAATTCATTTAAAATTCATTTTGCATTAACTTAGAGAATTTAATACACAAATAATTTTTAAATGAACTGAAAATAATATTATCAACATAGATTTGATAAACCTAAACATCTTTTGAAGTTATTTTAATAAAAAAAGGTAGGATCAGTTATACCTTTTGAAAATCCATTTTAAATTAAGGATTTGATCCCATTATACCAATATCTAGGATCATGTTTTAATCCATAAAGTTCTTTTGAAAGTTTAAAAACATGATTTGGAAATTGAGGGTTTGAAAATATAGCAGGTTGTTCAAAAAAAGATCCTCAATAATATAACCATTCAGAAATTCACTCCTACAATCCATTTTATATAGTTTTAAATTTATATGTGTTTCATAAGAAATTAGTATTCTAATGGATTAAACTCTGTCTATTTTTCAAAGACCTATTTATAATCAATACCTTCATCTTGAATATAACCTTATGCAACCAACCTAGATTTATTTCTAACTATTGTTCCATATTCATTTATCTTATTCTTGTACACTCATTTAGTGTCAATAGTTAAGTAGTCATTGAATATATCAGCTAGTTGGCATACATTATTTATTTCAAGTTGATTCAATTCTTATTGCATCATTATGACCAGGTGTTCATCATTGATTGATTCGGTGATTATCTTAGGTTCTGGTTAAGACAAGTAAGCTTGACGTTCAAACCTCTTTCTAAGAGATTCTAAGGTTTTAGTACCTTTTTTAGATCACCTACTACATCATCTAAATAGTGGTATTTATGGGTCCTAAAAATCTAGGAATTGAAGTGCTTGGATCTTCCAAGTCTTCTTCAAGGTCAGGTTGGTCTGTTTATTCTCTAATAAGAGATTTATCTGATTAATCAGTGACATGGTTATTAGTCTTAGAGTTATTATTGATATTTAGAATTTACATATTATCCTCGAGGTATTATAAGGAAATTTTAGGCTCATATGGATCTATCATATCAAAAGTGACATGAACATATCCTTCCACAATTTTGTTTCTTTTATTAAATACACTATAATATTTACTAGAAGTTGAATAACCAAGAAAAATTATTTCGTTACTCTTTAGTGAAACCTTTTAAAGATTCTCTTTGGTATTAAGAATATATAATTTACAACCAAAAACCTTTAAATAATTTACCTTCAATATTCTATCATTCCATAATTTATAGGAAGTCTTATTTAAAAGAGTTCATATCATAACCCTATTAATTATATAACAAGTTGTATTCAAATATTCTTCCAAAAAATAAATATCTATATTATATTCACTAATCATATTTTATGAAATTTATTAGAGAGTTTTATATCTCCTTTCAAAAACTGCATTTTTTATGTGTTAAAAGTGTAAATAAATTGTGATTATAGCCAGGTTGTGAACATAAAGATTCAAAGTCTTGATTCTCAAATTTATGACCATGATCAGTTCTCAAGGTTTTAATAGTTATCCCACTGTATTTTTTTATATATTTTTCATAAATAGAAAAAAAATAAGATTCACTTTTATGAGAAAGGAAAAATACTTAGGTGAATCTTGAATAGTCATCAACAATCCTATATGCATAATTTTTTTCATCTAGACTAGAAAATCTAGAAGGTCTAAATAAATCTATGTGAACTAATTCTGGGTGTTGAAAGGTAGACATCTATTTCTTTGGTTTGAAAGAAACTTTGTGTTACATTACCTTTTTAAAGGGATTATGCACTTTATATTTTGATAATTCCAATTTAGGTAGATCATTGAATAATCATTTTATAACTAGCTTCTTAAGTGGGTGTACATTACAGTGGTCTAGTCTCTTATTCCACAGCCAAGATTCTCTATGAAATATACTTAAGTTGTAAACATTGTTAGAAAAAAATAGTATAAATTAATATCATAAAAATTATCATTTCTCAAAGTAGTAAAAACTAAATTATGATTAGGATCATAAATCCTACATGAATTATTCTCATATTTAACATTATAACCATCATTACACAATTGAGATATACATAGCATATTATATTTTAAGTCCATGGTATTCTATGTTTACTAACTTATGTTATGTTCTGTGGTAGAGGTTGTTACCTACATATATATTTTAAACCATTAACAACAAAAAAATTAAAAATAAGAATAGTTTTAGAGTTACCAATTTTTCCAAGACCAATTATATTGAATTTTTCATTTTTCACTAAAAGTGACATGTCCACTATCCACTTCTACCAAAATATTGAAGCTTGAGTCATCTCCAATAATGTGTCTAGAACATCCGCTATCCAAACACCATATTATTTTATTGAATCTATTCAAAAATTATACCTACAAAATTATACGAGAAATTATTTTGGTACAAAAACTTTCTTAGGTCCAGAGAAGTTAGCAAACAATGATTTTGGAATTGACATTTGTTTTACTGGCCTATTGAAAACAAAATTGAAAAATTTTGATAAGTATTATTGGGTCCATATAATGATAATTATTACCATAACCAAAAGTTTTGTTAGTTTTTAATGATTAAGATCTTATTTTTGAACTAAGAACAAATTAATTTTTGTACATCTTCTTTTATTGTCCAAAATTATATCCTATACTAGTTTTAGATCTTGATGGTTTATAACTTCCCAATATCTTATTCAAAATAGTTTTTCTATTTTTGAATTGTTAAAAATATTTTTTGATTTTTTCATTAACCAATTTCATCCCATTTTTTTCTTTAGTAAGTTGTAATTTTTCTCTTTTCCAATCATAAGATCATATTTTATTGTAACAGATAGAGCATGTTGTTTCTTTAGATTTTTTATACTTATTTTTTAGATCATTTAGTTTATTAAATCATAGAATAATACATAAATAATTCTTCATAATATATTTTAGATTAATCTAAAACATCATTACCAAAAAAACTAGAAGTATCAGTTTATACCTAATATGGAGTGGTTATAAAGTACCGGTTAGCTTTTTCACAAGCATCATCTTTTTCTAAATCATTGGAGCTATTATATAAATCAATTCATATGGATTTCAATGTTTTCCTTGGTTTCTTTTCTCTATCATCATATTTCTTTTTTTACTTAAACTTAGGATAATCAGTATTGATGTCTCCTTTCCTTTTACATTCATATCAGATAATTTCACCGGTGGAGTCATCTTTGTTATAGTATTTATTCTAGTTTATTTTTCATAATTTCATTTATAATTTGAATTTATAAAAAATTTCTTCTTTTAGTAAATTTTTCTAAAATTTTCTAGCTATATGATTCATCACCCCATCACTCTAAGAGTCTCATTCACTGCCACTTGAATCTTCCTTGATTAATTCCTATTATTTAGACTCATATGTCTTAAAGGTTGTAGGTTTCTTCTTTAGTTCATCATCTTCATTGTCTGATTTCAGTTCTTTATGCATTATCAGTTTTCTAATAAATTCATTAGATATAACATGATTATATAATGAACAAAAGTATGCTTTTTTTCTATCAAGTAAACATATTAGTAATATTAGCACTTATTGTTTATCATATATGGGTTTTTCAAGTGACTTCATGGTATTGATATTATCATTTAATCTGAAATATATTTCAAAAATTGAATCATCAGGTTTCATCTTAAAAAATCATACTTCACATATATGTGTTCAATCACATTTCATTAACATTAAAAGTTCCTTCATGAGAAATAGTTGGTATCTTATATCTCAAATGTTGTAACACAAGTAGAAATTAGATTAAAGTCATCTTCACTCAATTCACAGAATAAAGTATTCAAAACTTTTCAATTACAGTAATACATAGTTTTGGTTTCATCACTCCAGTCTTTTATAGTAATTTTGGGTTTTTCATATTTTTCTTCAATTGTACTCTAGATATAAAATACCATTATCTCAAGATAGATTTTCATTTTTATTTTCCATTGAGCATAGTTAGTTCCATTAAATAATGAAGGTTGATTGGTAAGATCACCTTCAGGTCTAGCATCCAGAATAACAAAGTATTAGCTAAGAATAAATAGATATCTTGTTCTTAGGACTTGATCAAGGTTGAGGTAAAATATAAAAATTGGGATAAAAATATGTTTTGATACCAAATGTTAGTCTTGGTATAATAGTCAAGAGGGGGTGAATTGTACTTCCAATAAGAAAATTGTTTTGGAAATTTTAAATTTTAAATCCCATTAAATTTAAAAAATATCATTTAACTTTGAAAACATTTTTCTTATATCAAAAATAGTATATATATCACAAAAAATGTTAACTATCAGTATTTTACTTTAAAAAATTTCTTATAAAAACACTCACTGAAAACATTAGGTATAAATTTTATCAGAGTTTTACTTTGCAAATACAGTTGGTATTATTTTATCTTTGAAAACATTTTTACTTGTATCAAAAACAATATATATATCACATATAAATATTAACTTTTAGATTTTTAATTTTCAAATATTCTTTGAAAAACACTCCGGGAAAACAAAACATTAAATCAAAGATTAAAAACACACAATGGAATTTAAACAAGAATTTAACTTCAATATAGAGCTTAGTCCTATCTACTTGATAGTAAGGAACGTCCAATCACATTTATTAAAACTTAATAAATATATTTTCAACCTAAATAAAGTTTTACATAGAAAACTATACACAAGGTAGTCCAATATCAATTAGGTATATTCTATGGTTATTATTAGGATAAAATATATAAATAAGGGAGAGAGTGTATGAGTACTCTATTTTAAATAACAAGATAAGTTCTCAATAGATTTACAAGATAAATAAGCACAACTCAAAATTTAATGTAAAAAAGAGATATTTAAAACATTGTGAGAATTTTTATGTAACTCAATCTATGATCAAGTTTGGTTGATCAGTGAGTTTCTTCTCCTTAAATGATTTTCTGGTAAGTTCAGGAGTGAGAGTTGTAGTTAGTTCATCATTTTACTTGGATTTTGCAATATCACACATAAAATGGATTTTCACTGTGAAAATTAATGTAATCATAGATAAAATAGAAAATCACCCCCTTGCATGTGTCAGGATTCCTCTAATTTTTAGAAGTTTCTTATCAAAGTATCCATTGAAACATAATCATAGCTAGACTTACATATCTTGAATATTATAAGAAGTATCATTAAATGGTAAATATTTTATGATATTTTTGTACTTAGTCATGGTATATATGAATTACCATGGTCAGAGAAGACTCCTTCATGTGGTAGATTCACCCTTACGCAGGTCAGCTTGACCTTTATGTGGGTAAACAAAATCGATCAAAATGGTATTGTAGTGGATCAACTATTCATGGTCAATTGACTTCCTTTATGTGGTATGTGATTTTTCTCATGTGTTATCTTTATTACTCATAAATATATATTGATTATATCATGGTAACTTGAATATTTTCATGTGGTCGATCGTTTGTGGTAGTTTTTCTACACAGTTAGTTGAATTCCTTCTTTTAGTTGTTGAAGTCATTGTGCAGTCACTTGATTGTATTTTTGTAGTAGCTCCAACACTTAGAAAAATATTTATTGTATTCCTCATGGTCAATATTCTATCACACAGTTGCTTGGATTCAATGCATAGTCAATCTTATACTTGGACAAGTCCTTCCCACACAGTCACTCCAATTGTTCATGAAGTTGATGAATTAGGTAATATGGTCTATCCAAGACTTAATCATGTTTCCATGAAAAATAGTTTACTAACACAACACACATAATTTATTATAATCATAAGATACATGATTAGGGATCATTAAAACAAACAATTGATGGACTAATCCAACAATTTCATTCCTCCTTACCCTCGTTCTTCTTTAGATTTGGAATGGTTCATCTAGGTATCTGACTGATGTTTCCACTAGAGCATGGTTGAATCATCCTGTAACAATGGGGATTTCATATGTCTTGTCTAGAGGATGTCCTGTGGCAGTTCTTGTACACTATTTCTCATCTTTTTGGTGAAAATATGTCATATAAAAAATTTCCTTGAGGTTTTTAGTTAAATTAATTATAACTTCAGTGAAATCGGGTATTACGTGATAAGGATTTTACTTAGGGTAGCATTGGTAATGTGTTGTGGACCATCAATGGATGGTTGGTTGTGTTTTTGGTGCGGTGAGGTCACTTTGTGAGATTTTAGGCATTATGCTTATTTTATTTAAATTTTTTAAATTAATTATAATGGTTATAACTAGTTGTTTTGAGATTCTAGTCATGAGATAGGGGCTTGGGATGTTGAGATGAACTTGGATGAGCTTAAGAAATGGTGGTCAGGTTGTGATTAAAGAAAATGTCTTTGATTAAGTTAGGAAGTCTCTATGAATTTCCCTATGGTTTATGCATTTTATTATTTATGTAATGTGATGTGTGGTCTCATCATTGTGAGTGATTTACCTTTTTTATTAAATAAATTTATTTATTTAAATGAAATTTATGAACTGAACAAAGAGTTAAGGGTCATGATAGAAACTTATGAAATGAAATCAAAAGAGATATAGTAGGCCTAATGAAAGGTTCCATTAGTGACCACTGAGTAAAGGAGGGTTTTGGACTAGAGTGTTCGACCCAAGAAGGCCATGTGAGAACCTTGTAATGACTTGGATCTTTTGGGATAGTAGATATGACTGTGGGGAGAGTGTTCCTCCCACATGGATATGTGATTACCTAGGTGGGTCAACCATATAGATATTTGTGAGTAGGTTGAGCATGAAGACCAGCCTAAAGTTTCCTTGGAGAGTGAGAGAGCACGGTTCCATATCTTGAGATCGGTGCTAGTGAGGATTGTCCTATTAGTCTAGTGAGGTTGTGATATGATTACTATGAGGTCAATGGATTTTATGCCCTATGAGTGAGGAGTACTAACCTGAGTAATGATATTGAGATCGAGGAATCCAGGTAACATGTCTAGACTGTGATGTGACCTGGGGGCCTCATGGGTGCCCCAGTGATATGTTGAACCTAAAAAAGGATGTGTGTTGGGGAAGTGATAGGTAATGTATTTTTAGAGTATTTTTTAGATGGGTTTTGGAAGGTAGCCGAACCTTATGAGATGTCTATGTTGGGATAGTTTGAGTGGGATGGACTTCCCATCGAGGTGTATTGAGATACATAGGATACCCTGGACATGCTCCTTGGATCCAGAATTTGTGCCTAATATATTAGATGGACGGGAGGTATGCACTACCCCTTGATGAGATACATGATATGGATGAGTGGGATGCACTACCCCCTCAAGGTGATGTATATGTGAGATGATCTAGGAAGGATTCACTTCCCCTAAAGTTATTAGTGTATAGTGATATATTATAGGATGGATGCACTACCCCTAATGAGAGGTATATGTGAGATTATCTGAGAGAGATGCACTACCCACCAATTGATTAGTATACCATGGGATTCCTAGGACTCTCTCATAGGATCTGGATATTTATTCCAATGCTACTTGATTTCCTAGAACTTGCTCTTAAGAATCATTCATGGGTGTGTTATTAGTTGGCACGATTATGTGTTACGCTCAAAGACACTCTAGCACTGTTTTGTATATTTAGTTGAGCATATCACATGTGCACACTGCCTTTACTAGTTATGTGTGGGAACACCTTGTTGGTGACCTACTGAGTTTTACTCACACCCTTCTCAGATGCCCATGACACTTTGGTACTGCAACAGCCTTCACTATTCATAGGTTCAGGTTGGGAAAAGGCCCATATTCTCGTGATTGAGTGATATAGCTCAGATGGAGTCTAGAGATCAGGATGAGGTAAGGCTTGGGTATATCATTACACAACCCGAGAATAACATACTTTTTTTAAAAAGGTTGAGGTTCAAGCCCCATTTATTGAATAAAAAAGAGACACTTTTAGATGAATATTCAATATATATCATAATTATACACGTCTAAGGACCTTAAAGGTTTAGTGCCTTTAGATACTAGATATATAATCAACTTATTTATTAAATTATCTTCAACAACTCCCACAATTTTTTTCCTATTAGTACCCTTCTAAACATATGATACTTATAACCTTCCATTAAAATCTAGAGAATTAAAACATAATAAATGGTGAGATCAAATGCTCAATAAGGGTAAACATGGGAGATATCAATCATAAGTGTGCATAATATGACCATAAGGTCATGATTACATAATCAAGTGCATGTTCTCAACATAAAAGATTCATACCCATAAAATCTTAGATTATAAAATCCAAAATCAAGTCATATTCAGAAACATGATTAATAAGAGTGTAAAAGTATAAATAATCATTCAAGATTAATAAAATAGGCATGTGGAATCATAAGCATAGGAAATCACAATCATGTGTACATAGTTATTCATAATTTTGTATGCGCATAATCTTGTGAGCATAGCTAGAAGTAATCACACTCACGCATCAAAATGTGAACATAGTTATTCACAATCATGTCCACGCTTATAATCATCATCGCATGAGATATATATATTTTATTACCTAATGAATTAGAGGTCTTTAATGCAATATTCCATCATAAAATTAAAATCATACATATTTGTGTCACAAGATCATAAATCATTCATCATTTAATCATAGTATAACCTATGGAAAAGAAACGGGTTTCATAAAAAATTCATAATCACATAATCATAAGTCATCCAAATAAAGAACATGGATGGTATCATTATATAATATCTCTAGTGAAGCATAAGAAACATCAAAGTATGTTGAAAGATGAAAAATACCTTTAAAAGTGTATTTGGACATTTCTTTAAAAAAACAAGAGGAAATATCATTTTCCTTTGGTATCATTAAAACTATAAATGTTAAAAATATTGAGAAAAATAATTTAATTGAAAATAATCATGGAAACTTATAAATGAAGTTTCAAATTAAATAATAGTTATGATGGTGGGAAAAATATATCTATTTATTAAATGTTAAAACAAATATTTTTTCACAATTTCTATAAAAAAATCAAAAGTACCTCATTTGAAAAATGACAAGAAGATTTCTTTTAAAACTTTAAAAACAAAGTCAAATATTATTTAAAATTAATTTAAATAACAATTTGATAATATAAAATAATAGTATTGAAAACATTTTTAAGAATATGGACATTAATGAAAAAGTTCATCGACCAAAGGGAAATAGGATTGGTTTTTCTTAAAAATATTTTCTCCATAATTTTAAAATCTAAAGAGAGGAAAATTGTATTATTATTTAAAAATTTAATAAATAAACATAGAAGACAAAAATATGTGGTGTTTAAAGGATATTATCAATATAATTTTCCTCAATGTAAGTTTAGCCTATACAATCCCGAAAAGAAATGAGATATCAATATAAAATCTTATATCAAGTCTCACTTTACTTCATATGTATTAAAACCTCTTATATAATAAATATAGTTTTATTATAAATATATAGCATAACCATATTCATATATATATATATATAACTATATATAATTCCCTTATAAATCCCAATTATCCCTTTATTAACAATTATTCATTAAAATCACTATTCATGTAAAAACTGGTTGATTTTCTATGCATATTTTTGTTCGATGGTTCCGGTTCTTGAATCTTGTTTACGGTTTCATAATATATAGAATCTCAAAAATTACTAAGGAAATTTCTCATGATAATTCTAAGTATGATTCAAAGAATAGAAAAATGTCCTAAAATTTTGGTAAATTATAGAGCGAGCGGTTTCTAAGCAATTACATCTCTGTCTGGATACTACAAGTGGATGTGGATCTGGCACAGAGGTACCTAGGGTTAATAACTCTGAAAATAGTGCATTGATCTAGACTTGATCATAACTTGGTGAATGATAATGCGCCTTGTTTCACACCTATTTTGACACTCCTGGGGGATATGCTTTGAAAATTCACACTTTATGAACCATAATTAAGGATTTAAAAACATAATGACTATGAATGACCTAGGATAAACCTAAACCATCATATATTAAATAAGGTTTCATGATTTATACATCCTATAAGTTATTTTTTATGATTATTTCCATCATGATTATGGTTTCTTACACTCTTCTTTTAGATTTTTTTCAATGGAAGGAACCTGAAGGAATTATTTTAATACTGAGTGCGTTGGACAATGCAATGATTGTCCTCCTGAGCATCCAAATGTTATGGGATAGGGAATGAAAAATATTGTTTCTATGATCACGCAACTTTCTCAAGATATGAATCATTCTTTACATCCAAATGAACAAAGGAGGTAACAATATTCGATTGAGTCCTCTATGAGGAAATTCCCACCTGCTTTTAGTGGTTTTTCTTATCCACTATTCACTAAACAATAAATCATCACCACTAAAAATATGTTTTTCAATCTCCGGTGTTCAGAACATGAAAAATTCAATTCAGATATCTACTATTTGGAAGGTAAAGTGTATCAATGGTGAAATCTTATCAATAATATGAGTCAATAGGATTAAATTGACTCCATGTATTGGGGCAAGTTCAAGAACTTATTTTTCAATAAGTACATTATTCATATTCTTTGAATAAATATGGAGAAGGAGTTCCTTGATCTAAAGAAAAAGGATGATGAATCTGTTGGTACCTATGAGGAAAATTTTACAAGACTTGTGAGGTATGATTCTGGTATTATCATCTAAACTAAAAGTAAGGTTGATCGATTCATCGGTGGCTTAAAAACAAGTCTTCAAAGGGATTTATCCATAAGAGACTATAGTTGCTATGAAGATATATTTTTATGTTCTATCAAGGTGAAGATGTCACGAACCGTCCCAGTGGGGCCTGAGCCGCAACTCCCCAAGCCCGCCTCTAATAGGCCAGGGGCTGGTGACTAGCACCGAGTAGGCATGCTACTAACATGGGAGGCATTGCCTATAAACCTGTACACACTCACACACATCTCCAAGCCCACAAAGATGAAAAGTAAAGACTACTAAAAAAGGAAATGCATGCATACACTAAAAAACTCAACCAACAGAGTACGACAGGAAAGTAAAGTACAGCAAGTGTAGAACCCTGGGCCAAAAGTAAAAGCCCACCACAGGAAAGTCTGTAACAAAGTTCAACCTATAAGGAAAGGTACTGGGACTGCAATCTGTAGCCGTAGGAATACACCTTGGCCCGCCTAATCTCACTGAGCACCATCCGGTCTTGGTCCACCTATAATCCTATCAAAGGCTCGCTCGTCTGCACAAGACACGACACGTGCGGGCAAATACCATGCAGGGGTGAGTATAAGAATACCCAGTAGGACACCCCGAAACCACGAAGGAAATACAACAAGGGAAAAATCAAAAAGGAAAGATACAGTCAGCTCCACACAGTATATGTCTATAGAACATATAACAAGAATATCCAGATATACTCATACACAATCAATTATCGCGAAACCACCACTAATATCTAGCTCGAAGATTACACTAAGAACGTAACAAGGAGAACACACTCCTAGGTCTGAGGAGAGAGATACGAATTACTCGTTATAGGAGTACACACTCCACAAGTACCTTGAGAACATGATGCTCAGATGAGGATCACAACCAAGTCATGGGGTGATTCCGACAACTCAGTCTGAGCTAATCCGCTAAGCAGAGGATCGGTGCCCGGGTAAAGTTGGTCACGTCGATACCAAGAACTCTACCTAGGGTTCTAGGAATGAATAGAGGATCCGGATCTAAGTCTCATAGAGGGGATTCCAACAACTCTATTCAGGAATTCCTTCTAAAGGGATCATATTCTTATATGTAGGAAATGATACCGGGAACCTTCAGGAGAAAGACCAAGGGGACAAACCCTAAGGAAACTAGTCCAAGTCACATAAGGCACTTGGCTCAAGCCTTGAAGAATTTATTACACGGCGTGTAGTATAGTTACATGCCATGTTCCTTGACCCTGGGTACTTCCCGTGTAAACGACCCGTGTCATCCGTTCAGGCTATGTAAAACTCAACTACACGGCGTGTAGAAAAGTACACGTCATGTTTCTGACTCTGGGTACTGCCTGTGTAATAGGCTCATGTCATTTGTCTTGTCAGATAGAAAGCAAATACACGGCGTGTAGAAGAATCACACGCCATGTCCGAGCACCTGGGGCTCGCTCCGTGTACGCTGGCCATGTGACCGTATACGGTCTCTGCCCGTGTCCGTGTCGCCTGCCCGTGTACCAGTAAACATGGTATCCCATGTATCTGGTCGGGTCTGGACGGGGAGGGGTATACACGGCATGTACTTGGTCATGTACCCTGACCGTGTCCATGTACTTCCGAAGTAAACGCCAGGTAAATCTACCGATGAACACACGTCGTGTAGCCCATACTACACGGCGTGTAGTCGAGAAATTTCCAGAAGCGTCGTCTTCCTCCGTGCGCCTCGGCTAATCCTTCGGATCTTGATCCAACCGTCCGATCATCACGAAACTCTGGATTTGGGGTCGTCCCGCTCCTACGAAACTGATTCTGTCGATTTCAGGCTCCCAATCAGCCTTGATGGCACGTCCCGATCCGTCCGCACGAAAACGCTCGAAGAATGGGAATTTTGAACCACACCGATTTGTCTGCCATCGTTGTCGTCGCACCTCTGATAGGTCATCTCGAGGTTTGATCTTTGATTTCAGATCGTTGCACCAACTGGAGAATGTGCAATGATCGATTCCCTCCAAGAACGCGTAGAACACACACGAAGAACGCATAGGAATCAGGAGAGAAAAACACAACAATCAAGAGGGATGAACCTCGATTGATGTTCGTGTCGATCTTGGTTCGTCACCGTTAGAATGTTGAATGAAAACCAAAATTAATTTCAAGAATCAAATCCCTACGATTCCTGCAAAATCCCATCGTGCAAGAACGATTGATTTGTGGGCTAATCTGTTCATGGATTAGTCCGCGTTCATCATGGAAAAAAATGGGGAAGAAATCACAATTTAAACATCTTACCTAGATTTATAGGCGTTCATCGGTGATGATCTGATCACTGCGTCATCATCGCCGCATTGGGAGGTTTTCCCCAGAGCCTCCAGAGCCGCCAAGGGTTTCAGGGTTATGAGGTTTGTAACCCTGGACCCTTGCGCCAACCTTTAATTAAAAAGGTAAGGGATATCTATTGTAGTATATTTAAAAGATTTTTCTGTAGAATAAAATATTTTTATATAAATATTTTATTACTCTTACCTCCCAAAAACTAGATTCCACGACCGACCTGCGCCGACCGATGTTAGGCCTTGCCTAAGGTAAAAACGTTGTTCCGAACGCAACGGTTCCCTCAGATTTTTGATCCGAGCACCCGTTCAGGAGAAATTCCACTTTTTCAGGAAAACCACACATGCACGCAATTTAATTATTAAATTAAATTCAAACATTTGTTCCGGGCTCACCGGGCCACGGAACAACACGCTGTCTCAGAGCCTGGTCTTCAAATAATTCCCATATAATATTAAAATAATACATGGAAAAATCTGAGACATTACATCACACCCACATTAGGGCTTTTAGGTCCCCAAAAAAAGCCAAAACAAAGGCTACTCAAAAAGATGTGGGTACTGCACATGAATCTGAGCCTCCCGCTCCCACGTGCTCGTCTGGAGATTCCTGTGCTGCCACCGGACATGCACTAAGGGAATAGCTCGCCCACAAAGGATCTTCTCCTGCCGATCCTCGATCTCCACTGGGTACTCAGCAAAGGTCACTCCATCATCAATTTCCAGCTCTCCCCAGTCGATAACGTGCGATGGATCATGCACATACCTCCAGAGCTGTGACACATGGAAGTCATTGTGTACCCGGTCCATCTGAGTAGGTAGAGCCAGGCGATACGCCACCTCGCCAACTTTACTCAGAATCTGAAAAGGGCCAACGAACCTCAGATATAGCTTGTCGCCTCAGCCAAATCTCTGCAATCCCCATCGAGGTGAGACCCGAAGGAACACATGGTCTCCTTCCTCGAACACCAAGGGCATCCTCCTCCTATCGGCATAAGACTTTTGCCGAATTTGTGCAGTCTTAATCCGATCCTAGATGACCTACACCTTCTCTGTAGTAGCTCTCACCATATCTGGGACCATAAGTGCTGACTCTCCTGGGTCATTCCAGCAAAGCGGTGACCTGCAAGGTCGCCCGTACAGAGCCTCGAATGGTGTCATACCAATAGTGGAATGATAACTGTTGTTACAAGAAAATTCCACCAGTGGTAGGTGATCCTACCAGCTACGACCGAAGTCAAGTATGAAAGCTCAAAGCATATCCTCCAAGACCTTGATGGTCCACTCTGTCTGACCCTCATTCTGGGGATGAAACGCTGTGCTCAAGCGCAACTGAGTCCCAAAAGCTTCCTGCAATCCCTTCCACAACCGGGATGTGAAACGAGCATCACGATATGAGACGATCGTGGATGGAACACCATGAAGTCGAACTATCTCTTGCATGTAGAGGCATCCCAATATCTCTACTGAACTCTTCTCCCGTATATCTAGGAAGTGGTCCGACTTGGTGAGTCGATCAACGATCACCTAGATGGCATCGTGTCCCCTGGACATACATGGTAAACCCGTCACGAAGTCCATGGATATTACATCCCACTTCCACCCTGGCACCTCAAGGGGCTGAGTCAAGCATACTGGCACCTGGTGCTCAGCCTTTACTTGCTGACAAGTAAGGCACCGAGAAACAAACTCTTCCACACTCTTCTTCATCCCTGGCCACCAAAACTAACGTCGGAGGTCCTGATACATCTTTTCCATGCCTAGATGCACCGCCAAAGGAGATGTATGGAACTCCCGTAAAACCTCCTCTCGTAATGTCACTAGTACTACCATACGCCCTATGAAAATAACAATGTACTCCCCACATTCTGAATATCCATCAGTAGCATCACCTGTGGATACCTGAGCACGTAGAGTCTCACAGCTAGCATCCTCGAGCTGTGATTCTCTGACTCGTTGTAAGAGTGGAGGGGTAAAAACCATCGACTGAAGGTAATCTCCCTCATCTCCATCCATGAAGGATAACTGTAAAGAGGCCAACTGCCCCATCGCCTCATCTAGCAACTACGAACTGGATTTTCTGCTGAGAGCATCTGCCACAACGTTCCCCTTCCCGGGTGTATAAATGATCTCAAAGTTGTAATCCTAGAGGAACTCAAGCCATCATCTTTGTATCAAATTTATATCCTTCTGAGAAAAGATATATCTGAGACTCTTGTGATCAGAGTAGATGGTAAACCTCTCGCCCATCAGGTAGTGCCGCCACATCTTCAATGCGAAGACCACCGCTGCCAACTCAAGATCATGGGTTGCATAGTTCTGCTCATGTGGCCTCAACTGACGTGAGCCATAGGAAATCACCACTTTCCTCTGCATCAGGACATAACCAATCCAAGTTCCTGATGTGTCGCAGAACACTACGTACTCGACACCCTCCTCCAGTAATATCAAGATCGGGGCGCTCGTCAAACTCTGTCTCAACTGCTGGAAAGCCTGCTGGCATCTCTCAGTCCACACGAAAGGCTGCCCCTTTTGGGTCAAAGCTGTCATGGGTGTTGCAATCCTGGAGGAATCAAGGATGAATCTCTGATAGTAGCCTGCCAACCCAAGGAAACTCTGCACCTCCATCATGCTCTAGGGTGGCTCCCATGCTAGCACTGCCTCCACCTTGGATGGGTCCACCGCTACCCCATCTTCCGAGATAACGTGTCCCAGAAATTGGACCTCCTATAACTATAACTGACACTTTGAGAGTTTCCCATACAACTGGTGCTCTCATAGTGTGTCCAGAACCATCTTTAGGTGTCTTGCATGCTCCTCCTCAGACGCAGAGTACACAAGGATATCGTCAATTAAGACCACTACAAACCGGTCTAGATAGGGCTGAAAGATCCAGTTCATGAGTCTCATGAACACTGCCGGGGCGTTCGTCACGCTGAAGGGAATCACCAAGTACTCATAGTGACCGTAGCGGCATATGAAAGTCATCTTTGGTATATCCTCATCCCGTACTCGCAACTGGTGACATCCTGATCGTAGATCAACCTTTGAGAACCATCGTGCCCCTCTCAACTGGTCGAATAGGTCATCGATCCTTGGTAGTGGATACCGGTTCTTCACGGTCACTTGATTCAAGTGCCGGTAATCCACACATAGCCTCAAGCTCCCGTCTGCCTTCTTGGCAAACAGCACTGGGTCCGCCCAGGGTGAAACGCTGGGTCTCACAATGCCCTTCTTCTGCAAGTCATCCAGCTGCACCCTCATCTCACAAAGCTCTGAAGGAGCCATCCAATATGCTGATGCTGATATCGGTGTCATCCCAGGTTGCAACTCAATGCAGAAATCTATCTCTCGATAGAGAGGTAGCCCGGGGACATCCTCCAGAAAGACGTCCTCGTACTTAGCCACCACTGTTGGAAACTGGAAACTCGTAACATCTGTTGTGCCAAGAGCTAGGCTAGCCAACTGATATGAAATTGGTTGTGCCTTCCTATGCATGAGTCAATCCTGTGCTTCTTGGGTCTCTCTTTCACTGACAAAAGAGAACCTCATTCCATCACTGTGGACACACCGCACCCTTCGCCTAAAACAGTCGATCTGGGCATGAACTATGGATATCCAATCCCTACCAAGAATGAAATCATAAGGCCTTGACGCTACCACCAAGAGGTTCCAACCGAAACTCTCGCCTCTAAGGGTTAGGTCACACTGTCTACAGAAGTGTGTGATCTCTGAATCTTCTCCAGTCGGTGTTTCTAAGCGTAAGGGTCAAGTCAACGGCTCAACTAGAATCTCAAGGTCTTGAACAAGATAATCATCTAGAAAGGAATGATTAGAATCTATGTCTATCAATACGGCAGCCAAAGTAGAAAAGACACAGATAGTACCTCTAATAATTTCGGGAGTACCTGAGTCATAATCCTCTGCCGCCTGCAGCTGTCCCTGCCTCTGTCCACCAGCTCCCTGAGCCTGGGGTGGACCTCCTAGGGGTGGTGGTGGTAAAAGTTCAAAACGCTGACCACCTCTAGCTGCTCTCCCAGCTCCCCTACCACGTCCACCACCCCGCAGATCTGTCTGCTCCACACGTTGCCTCTGACTCGGTGGTCCATCCACTACTCTCGTGTCAGTAGTAATGCGGGTCGGACAATCTCGAGCAAGATGTCCCCTGCCATCAAATGAGTAGCATCACCTCTCTAGAGGCTGGCTGGATGCGCCCTGCGAACCCTGTACGGCAGATCCCCTGTTCTAGAATCTCCTCTAGAAATGTCTCCCATGCCTAGGTCCCTGACGTCGGCTCCCTGCTGCTGAGGTCTCTGCTCCAGCTCGCCCACTTCTGACAACCGTCGGCTGTCTCTTCTCTGCCAAGAGTCTCTCGACCACCAAAGCCCACTCGAGCACCCCAGCATAAGTAGGGATTCTCATAGGGATGATGCTAGCTTTGATATCTCTGCGCAAGCCCCTCTCAAAAGTCCGATCTCTGAACTAATGATCTATGACCATATCCATCGAGTACTGCGAGAGGTCGGTAAATCTCGATGAATAGTTAGCCACTGTCATGGTTCCCTGCTGGAGCTAAACAAGCTCTTGTATGAGTATTGCCCTCAGGGTAACTAGTGAAAACTCCTCTCTGAATAGACTCTCAAACTCCGACCATGCAAGTGTCACCTCATCGTGGGTCTGGATAACCCAACTCCACCATCGTCCTGCTGAGCCCTGCAGAAGGCTCGCTGGCAGGACCACCATCTGGTCTGCTAGTGTCCTGACCAAACGGAAGACTCTGGACACTACCTCAAGCCAGTCCTCTGCTTCTTGAGGGTCAGGCTCACCTCGAAACCTGAGGGGTCTCTGTCTCTGAAACTCGTGGAGTGCGCTGAGCCTGCGCTCCTCCTCCACTGGTACAGCAGGCACATAACACTGCTCCACAGGTGGTGGGATAACAGGCACACCACCCGATGGTAAAACTGGGGGATCCAGTCCCTATATCGAGGCTTCATCACTGAGGGGGTCATCCTTGTGATCGAGCTGTTGGATCCTAGCGGGTGTGCGTCGTAGAGGCATCCTGTCAAAGAAACAAGATGTATCTCAGTCAGTGAGTATATCTGGAGAGATGACTCAAAAAGGACATGGAAACCAAAACCCATTCCTATATGATGCATGTACCATTATTTTTTCCCTAAAACTAGTGTTCTCATGTTCCGAGTCAAAATCAAGTTATCAGAGTCCTGGTGTATGGATACGTCGGTCGCCCGCACTATCACTAGGGTCCTTGTCCTGAAAGACGAACTCGAAACACTCAACATCATTGCCCCAAACCAACTCACAGAATCTCGGTCCTAAGGTAGAACTGACCACCTTTGATACCACTCTATCATGACCCGTCCCAGTGGGTCCCCAGCCGCAACTCCCCAAGCCCGCCTCCAATAGGCCAGGGGCTGGTGACTAGCACCGAGTAGGCATGCTACTAACATGGGAGGCTTTGCCTATAAACTTGTATACACGCACACACATCTCCAAGCCCACAAAGCTGAAAAGTAAATACTACTAAAAAAGTAAATTCATGCATACACTAAAAATATCAACCAATAGAGTATGACAGGAAAGTAAAGTACAATAGGTGTAAAACACTAGGCCAAAAGTACAAGCCCACCAAAGGAAAGTCTATAACATAGTCCAACCTATGAGGAAAGGTAGTCGGATTTCAATCTATAGTCATAGGAACACACCTCGGCCTGCCTGATCTCACTGAGCATCGTCCGGTCCTGGTCCACCTAGAATCCTGTCGAAGGCTCGCTCGTCTGCACAAGACACGACACGTGCGGGAAAAGCCCGTGCAGGGGTGAGTATAACAATACCCAGTAGGACACCCCAAAACCACAAAGGAAATACAACAAGATAAAAACCACAAAGGAAAGATACAGTCATCTCCACACAGTATATGTCTACAGAACATATAACAAGAATATCCAGATATACTCACACATGATCGACTATCATGAAACAACCACTAAGATCCAGCTTGAAGATTCCACTAAGCACGTAACAAGGAGAACACACTCCTAGGTATGGGGAGAGAGATACGAAGTACTCATTCCTGGAGGACACACTCCACAAGTACCTTGAGAACATGATGCTCAGATGAGGATCACAACCAAGTCATGGGGTGATTCTGACAACTCAGTCTGAGCTAATCCGCTAAGCAGAGGATCGGCACCCGGGTAAAGTTGGTCACGTCGATACCAAGAACTCTACCTAGGGTTCTAGGAATGAATAGAGGATCCAGCTCTAAGTCTCACAGAGGGGATTCCAACAACTCTATTCAGGAATTCCTACTGAAGGGATCATATTCCTATATGCAGGAAATGATATCGGGAACCTTCAGGAGAAAGACCAAGGGGACGAACCCTAAGGAAACTAGTCCAAGTCACAGAAGGAACTTGGCTCAAGCCTTGAAGAATTTATTACAAAGAATGTAGTATGGTTACACGTCGTGTTCCTTGACCCTGGGTACTGCCCGTGTAAACGGCCCGTGTCATCCATTCAGACTGTGTAAAACTCAACTACACGACGTGTAGAAAAGTACATGTTGTGTACCTGACTCCGGGTACTGCCCGTGTAACCGGCCCATGTCATTCGGCTTGTTGGATAGAGAGAAACTACATGGAATGTAGAAGAATCACAGGCTGTGTCCGAGCTCCTGGGGCTCACTCCGTGTACGCTGTCCATGTGCTCGTACACGGTCTATGCCCATGTCTGTGTCGCCTGCCCGTGTACCAGTACACGGGGTATCCCGTGTATCTGGCCGGGTCTGGCCGGGGAGGGGTATACACGGCGTGTCCTTGGCCGTGTACCCTGCCCGTGTCCGTGTACTCCTGAAGTACATGCCAGGTAAATCCACCGATGAACACACGCTGTGTAGCCCATACTACACGACGTGTAGTCGGGAAATTTCCAAAAGCGTCGTCTTCCTCTGCGCACCTCGGCAGATCCTCCGGATCTTGATCCAACCATCCGATCATCATGAAACTCCGAATTTGGGGTTGTCCCGCTCCTATGAAACCGATTCCGTCGGTTTCGGGCTCCCGATCGGCCTTGATAGAGCGTCCCGATCTGTCCGCACGAAAACTCATGAAGAATGGGAATTCCGAACCACACCGATTAGTCCGCCGCCATCGTCGTCACACCTACAATAGGTCGTCTCAAGGTTGTATCTTTGATTTCATATCGTTGCGCCAACAAACGAATGTGCAACGATCGATTCCCTCCAAGAACACTTAGAACTCACACGAAGAATTCATAGGAATCGGGAGAGAAAAACACAACAATCGAGAGGGACGAACCTCGATCGATGTTTTTGTCGATCCTAGTTCATCACCATTAGAAGGTTTAATGAAAACCAAAATTAATTTCAAGTATCAAATCCCCACGATTCCCACAAAATCCCATCCTGCAAGAACGATCAATTAATGGGCTAATCTGTTCATGGATTAGTCCGCGTTCATCGTGGAAAACAAAAACGGGGAAGAAATCACAATTTAAACATCCTACCTGGATTTCACGGCGTTCGTCAGTGATGATCCGGTCGCTACGTCGTCGTCACCGCGTTGGGAGGTTTTCCCCAGAGCCTCCAGAGCTGCCAAGGGTTTCAGGGTTTTGAGGTTTGTAACCCTGGACCCTTGTGCCAACCTTTAATTAAAAAGGTAAGGGATATCTGTTGCAGCAGATTTAAAAGATTTCGTTGTAGAATAAAATATTTTTATTTAAATATTTTATTACTCTTACGTCCCAAAAACTGGATTCCACAACCAACCTACGCCGACTGATGTTAAGCCTCGCCTAAGGTAAAAACGTTGTTCCGAACGCAACGGTGCCCTCGAATTTCTGATCCGAGCACCCGTTCAGGAGTTATTCCACTTTTTCAGGAAAACCACACACGCGTGCAATTTAATTATTAAATTAAATTCTAACATTTGTTCCGGGCTCACTGGGCCTTGGAACTGCACGCCGTCTCAGAGACTAGTCTCGAAATAATTCCCATATAATATTAAAATAATACATGGAAAAATTTGGGACATTACAGAAGATGGATGTTGTAGTAACATATCAATCTCATGGTTTTGAAAAGAAGTGAAAAATTGAATTCAAAGGAAAAGATAAGAACCATGAAGAGAATAAGATGAGCTTTCCTTTATGCTCAAAGTGTTGGAAGAAGCATGGAGGGAATTACCTTAAGGGGAATACTAAAAAATTTAAGTGTTTAAGGGAAGTTGATCAAGCAATTGATTTCTAAAGTGATGGAAAGAAGTTAAATAATGATGAGGATAGAGATAAAGTTGCACAGAATAAACCACCCACACTTTAGTGATTCAATTGTAAGGAGAATGTAAACTATGATAACCGGTGCCCAAATATAAAGGTTATTGATGATGATTGAATTTAGTATCCTCTTAATCTAAGAGACAAAAGGAAATATCATGTGATCACTAAATCTAACAAGAGGTGTGATAATGACTTGTTGAAAGGTACACTTATTATCCACTCTATAACTTCTAATGTTTTATTTGACTCTATATCTACTCATTATTTAATATCTGAAGAAATTTCTAAGGGTATAAAAATGACACCTAAATTATTAGATGTAGAATTAGTAGTGAAACCTCTAATGGTATGATGATCTCATCTCAAGTCTGTTATTCCTTTCTAGTTGATGTTGGCGGGAATGTTCTTCCCATAAATATTTTCATTCTTCCTCTGGTTGAATTCGATGTTATCTTGGCCATGGATTGGATTTATATACATAAATCCCATATCAATTGTCAATTAAGGGAATTCACATTTGATATTCCAAACCAAACTATGATTTTTTATCAATGTGGTGATAGGTATGAACTTTTTATGGAGATCACATCCATTGTATGGGTCTTAATTCCCATTCATAAGGGGTGTTTATTTCAAATGATTGGGGATAAACATGAAATCAATGATATTCCTATTGCATGGTAATTTTTGGATGTCTTTATGAAATATTTTTCTATAATTCCACCAAAATATAAAGTTGAGTTCTCAATATAAATCATACCTAGTGCCACACCAATTTCAAAGACTCCCTATAGAATGGACCCAATTGAGTTGGAGGAATTGAAGAAGCAGCTCCAGGAAAACATTGAAAATTAATTCATTTGACCAAGTGTGTCACCTTGGTTTGGAACTATTCTTTTTGTTAAAAACAAATATGGATCAATGTAACCCTTTATTGATTATCAATATTAGAACAAGATCGAAATTAAGAATAACTATCATATTCCCCTTATTGATGACTTGTTTGATCAACTAATAAGAGATTAATACTTTTCCAAGATTGAACTTCATTTTGGATATCATCAATTGAGGTTTAAGAAGTAGGATACACTCAAGAACACATTCCAGACAAGGTATGGACACAATGAATATATAGTGATGTCATTCGGTCATACTAATTCTTCTTATATATTCATGGATTTAATAAATAGTGTCTTTAGAGATTACCTTGATTAGTTCATGGTAGTATTTATAAATGATATTCTTATCTATTCCAATATCAAGGAAGATCATGAAGATGACTTGAGAATTGTACTAAATACCCTAACGAAGGAGATACTGTATGAAAAAATTAAAAAGTGTGGATTTGGTTATAAAAGGTTTCATTTTTGGGTTATATAATCTTAAGAGAGGGTATAACAATAGATCCATCAAAGATGGAGGCTGTGTTGGCCCAAACCAACCATGGTTACTGAGATCTTTAGTTTTATTGGTTTAGATATATATTATGGATGTTTATAGAGAATTACTCATGACTATATAATCCTCTAACCAAGTTAAATCAAAAGGGAGTCAAGTTTCTCTATATTGATGAATATGATGAAAATTTAAAGGAATTGAAGAGAATATTAGTCAGAACATTTGTTTTTACATTACCCTATAGTGGATAATTTTTTTTAATCTATAGTGATGCATCCAAGAAGGTACTAAGATGTTTTCTCATGTAAAATGACATGGTTATATCTTATGCCTCATGAAAATTGAATATTCATGATCCAAATTACTCATATCATGACTTTTAGTTAGTTGTAGTAATTTTTGAATTAAAGATATGGAGGCATTATAATTATGGAGAAAAGTGTTATACATATACAGATTATAAAATTTTATAATTATATATTCACATAGAGGGAGTTGAATATTCATCAAATAATATGGTTGGATCTTATTAAATATTATGACCACTCAATACATTACAACCTTGGGAAAATGATCAATGTGGTCGATACTTTGAGTTAAAAAGATCATGCTAGCTTATCCATGATGAGGATTAAAAAAGATACAATATTTCTGAATTTTCAAAGGATGGATCTATAAATCATGAATGAAGGGGGGAAATATTATCTTTCTCAATTGAATGTTCAACCATCTATCCAAGTGAAGATTAAAGAGGAATAGAAGGAAGGTGTAGAGCTGCAAAAGAAGGTTAGAAATGTTCCTGAGTTTAACCTTGACCATTATGGAATGATAAGATTTGGGAACTGTGTATGTGTTCTATCCATACCAGATTTGAAGGAGTTGTTAGAGGAATCTCATAGTTCTTAATTATCTATTCATCTGAGAATTACGAAGATGTATAGATATTTGAAAGAGTATTTTTGGTGGGATAACATGAAGAGAGATATCACAGATTTTGTATCTCAGTACTTGGTATATCAACAATTTAAGACTGATATAAAAATTATAAGGGGATGTTACACCCACTACCCATTCTAGAATGGAAATGGGAAAACATCATCATGGATTTTTCTGTTGGACTCCCAAAAATTTATAAATGGAATAATGTTATATGGTTTGTACTTGATTTATTTATTAATTCATCACACTTCATCTCTATCAGAGAAGACTTCTCTCTAGATTAGATTTCCATGATATACATTAAGAAAGTGGTAAGGTTGCATGAAGTGCCACATTCTATTGTTCCTGATCAGGATTTGAGGTTTACCTCAAAGTTATGGAGAAATCATTAGAAAAATCTTGATACAAATTTTAGTTTGAGTAATATGTATAATCTTCAAAGATATTCTCAGAATGATAGAAAAATTAAAACCCTAGAGGATATGTTGAGATCTTCTTATTTGGATTTCAAAGGTGGTTGGGATCAACACCTTCCTCTGATTGATTTTTCTTAGAACAATATCTTTCACCCAAGAATTAAAATGTCTCTTTATGAATCCCAATATATAATGAAATGTAGAGTTCTAATGTGTTGAAATGGAGTTAGAGAAAGAAATATATTAGGACCTAAGATAACTGAAAAAATGGTAGAGAAGGTTAGAGTCATTCAGAAACACATCAAGGAAACTCAGATTTGGTTGATCCAAGACTTAATAATTTTTCCATGATAAAAAATTTACTAACACAACACACATAATTTATTATAATCATAATATACATGATTTAGGGTCATTAAAATAAATAATCGATGGACTAAGACAACAATTTCATTCCTCCATCCCCTTGTTCTTCTTCAAATTTGGAATAGCTTTTCTAGGGATTTGAGCAACGTTTCCACTGGAGCATGGTTGAATCAACAAGTAATGATGGGGCTTTTATATGGCTTGGCTAGAGGTCATCCTATGGTGGTTTCTGCACACCTTTTATCATAATTTTGGTGAAGGTATGTTGTATGAAAAATTTCCTTGAGGGTTTATATTAAATTAATTGAAATTTCAGTGTAAATAAGTGTTACATGTTATGGATTTTGCTAAGGTTAGCATTGGGAATGTTTTACGGACTATCCATGGATGGTTTATTGTGGTTTCAGTGTGGTGAGGTCACTCTGTGATATTTTAGGTGTTATATCTATTTTATTTAAATTTTCTAAATTAATTATAATGGTTATAACTAATTATTTTGTGGCGCTTTGCATGAGATAGGGGATTGGGATGTTGAGATGAGATTGGACAATCATGGACAATGGTGGTCAGATTGCGATTAAAGGAAATGGATTCGATTAAGTTATGTGGTTGTTATGAATTTCTCTATAGTTTATTCCTTTTATTATTTATGGAATATGATATGTGGGTTCTCTCTATTGTAGGTGATCGGCCATTTTTATTAAATAAATTATTTTATTTAAATGAAATTTTTGGACTGAACAAAGCGTCAAGGGTCATGATAGACCCTTATGAAATGAAATGAAAGAGATATAGTGGGCCTAGTGATAGGTGCCATTAGTGACCACCGAATAAAAGAGGGTATTGGACTAGAGTGTTTGACCCAATCACTCCATGTGAGAACCTTTTAATGCCTTTGAGAATTTAGTCTTGTTGAGATGACCAAGGGGTGAGTGTTTCTCCCCCCACATAGATGTGATTTCCTAGGAGGGTTTACCCTATAGAGATTAATGGATAGGTTGAGTATAAGGATCGACCTAGATTTGTCTTGGAGAGTGAGAAACCACGGTTCCATATCTTGAGATTGATGCTATTGAGGCTTGTATTATTAGCCTAGGTTGTTATATGATTCCTATGATGAATATGGACGCAATTCCCTCTAAGTGACGAGTGATGACTCGAGTGATGAGATCAAAATAGAGGAACCTAGGTAAGTTATATAGAATGTGATGTGACCTAGGGGACCTCATGGGTGCCCTAGTGATATGTTGGCCCTAAAGAGGATGTGTTTTGTGGTGGTGATAGGTTATGGACTTGAGAGGATTTTTGAGATAGGTTTTAGATGATAATATACCCCCATGAGATGTGTATGTTGGGATGGTTTGATTGGGATGCATTTCCCACCGAGGTGTATTGAGATACATGGGAGACCATGGACACAGTCCTTGGATTCAACCTTCAAGCATGATATATGAGATGTACAGGAGGGATGCACTGCCCCTCGATGAGATACATGAGATGAAAGGGTGGGATGCACTTCCCCTCAAGGTGATGTATATGTTAGATGATGTGGGAGGGATGCATTTCCCCTCAAGTGACTAGTATATAGTGACATATTACAGAAGGGACACACTAACCTTGATGAGAGGTATGTGTGAGATGATCTGAGAGAGATGCACTACCCACCGAGTGATTACCATGGGATTACTAGGACTCACTCCTAGGATCCGACTATTTATCATTTACGTACGCACAATTGATGTTTCCATTTTTTAATGAATAGAATGAAATAAAGGTAAATAATGATTATCTTTTATATAATTATTATTATATCATGAATATCATATATATATATATATTCATTAGATATATCCTTATTACCAACCATGTAAAGTGAAAATGGAAAATGAATCGCATCACTTTATAGAGGTGGAAGTCCGCACGTACGCATTAGCAACATTATCATTTTTCAACGGATTGAAAGGTAAAGAGGTAGATAAGATCATAGAATTATAGAAGTATAATTATGTCATAAATATAATATATAAACATTAAATCAACAATAATAACCATCCATGAATGGTGTTGATGAAAAATGAAATGCATCACGTCGTGGAGACAATAGTCTGTATATATACACAAGCAATGCTTTCATTTCCCATTGGATGAGAAAAGAGATGAAAAATGGTTATCTCATAATAATAATGACATATAAGTATATTGATGATATTTTATTCATTATTTTAAGATGATAACAATATATTTAGAGGAATTATAAGTAGAAATAAATTTTAAAAGGGTCAAGTAAGATGACTACCACTTCTTTGAGATACCTCATTTGGCTTACACCTGAAGCCTTCTTAGGATGGTATTAGGGTAAGACAAACAGCTCAAGAATGGATTTAAATAATCTAGGAAGATGTTTGGGTAGGGATTATTTTATCTATAGTGCTCAAAGTTTGTGAATAAGGGAGGATAAGATGTTCCCTTTTATAAGTGAGTGGAGAGGTACACATGGAATTACTTTAAATATTTAAATAATAGTCATTTTCTTGTGCAAGTGGCACCAAATGGCCAAGATTTTGAAACTAATATAAGATAATGTTGAAATATCTTCAGAAAATAAGATGTAGAGAAGTGAAAATTTTACTCATATCTCCTAGTTTACCCCTTGGTAAACTCGTTTTAACCATAATCACGGTGACAATTTTTTATTGTTTTTACTATTCATTATAACAAAAAATAAAAGTGACATTATTACCAAATTTGGGAATATTGATTCCAAATATAGAAACTATTTTATCAAATTCAATTACTATAATTGACTGGAATTCATTTTAAAATAAGCATTAAAAATGTATCAAAAATGTTTTTAGAAAAATGAATTTTTAAGCATAAAACTGGATTTATTATTATATCATTCCTAGTAAAAACCATTAGATGAATTATAAAATATTTTATTGAATATAATATCAATAAATTTCATTAAAATAATCAATTAATAGAGATTAATTTAGTTTATTAAGATAAAAAAACATTTTTCTTATGAAAACATTTTTTTAGAAAAACACCTCTTTTTACATCCAAATGCTTTTATTTTCATTTCGAACCAATTGATAACCAATGAATTCATTTTGTACATGCATAAACAATAATTTTTCATAATATTTTTAGTTATATCCATACCCATAAATCCAATGAATGAGAGATAAATATCACATTAAATAATAATATTTTAATAGTATAGCATGGTTTGTTTAAACATGGTGTTTCATGTAAAGCAAGCTATCAAAGAAAAAAATTTATTTAAAGAGAAATATATTATAAAATCTTGGGTTATTACAAATCACTAGAACCTTAATGGATTTTTATTTATTTTTTTGTTTTATATATGTGATCGTCCCAGTGGGCGATTAGTTTTGGTGTAACGACATAACCATTAATCTACATGACTGCATGATTCTTCATGTTCATTTAATATAACAGGTTTTGTTTTAATGCTTCTAAAAACTCTTTTTGTTTGTTATGGATATTATTTTGTTATTTCCACTGTTATTTTTACTCTTATACAATAATAATAGTCTTTATAGGGTACCACACTTAGATCCTCGATGTTAGTCGATAACCTCTAACATGTGAGGAGGAATGTCTGAAATCACATAGAGACTCGAACCGATTACTATTCAGAGTGAACTAGGGAAAGGAATTCACAAAATGTTCATAACCAACAGTATAAATATGTCACATACTATATGACACGAAAAACAATCCAATCATTATAAACAATCAATTTTGTCCTTAATCAAGCACGAAAATCTCACTCTAGGCACAAATCACTCACAAATACAGCACTGCCTCTAACCATAGGACGAGGCTAGGTTTCCCCATTTCCAAGTCGTTTTACCCATAATACCCCTCTAATAGGTAAATCGCACCAATATAGATCCACATAGTTACTTTGACACCAAAATTAGAACTCTATTGGGCTAGCTCACACACCTGCATGCAAATCAATCCATACAGCTATATATGAATGTCTTAATATAGAAAAAACTTCCTACTTCAAACTTAATGGACCACACTTTTCAAATCACACTCTCTGATTCAATTAAGATACTATGCAACCCAAAAATCAACCCCAAACCCTCATAATTAGGGTTTTGAGATGGGAAACATGAAAAAAATGAATAATGAGGCATTTAATGCATAAATGACTATAGGCCTAACAAGAGAGGTCCTCCACAATGAACGGCACTTCAAATGGACAAGAGGAAAGAGAGAGGAGCTCAATAATCCATAAACGATCTATGATATCAACCAAAATCGCATATAGGTATATAAGTAAAATGATAATAGGGGTTAAAGGGGTCCAAAGTGAATTTTCAAAACTAGCCCTTTAAAAAACTACTCAATGGTTAGGTCACAATGTGACTATAATACTCACGTTGTGATACTCCAACATTAAGGTCACGTTGTGGTGTGGACCTCTAGGTGACAGTTCAAAACACCTCTCAATGTTGCACTATGTCATGGCCATTGGGTTGCGATGCAACACCGCTCAAAATGGAAAAGGGTCTGACACTCAACAGGTCACCACCATAGTAAGACTATAATGGTCACATCGTGATGGCCTATTTCTTAAGGGTTTCATATCATGACCCCTTCCACTATCACCTGTGATCCACCCCACCTCCAAACTATCACATCGTGGTACTCCCCACCACATCATGGAAATATCTAAGAGTAAAATCACATAGGGGTATAGGGAAAAGGAGAAGAGGGGTAAAATAGGTCCAAATTCAAGGGGCATTGCATGATTGAGCAAGATAGCTTGGATGAAGTCCATAGATCAGGATGGGGTGAGGATTGAGGATATCATGAGACAACTCAAGCATAACATACATAAATATTACATCATTTTAGATAAATATTCAATAAATATCACACTTATACATGTCTGAGGTCTGTAAAGGTTTAGTGACAATGGATATTAGATAAATAATCAACTTTATTATTAAAATATCTTCAACAACTCCCGCAAAGGTTTTCATATTAGTACCCTTCTAGAAATATAATGCTTAGAACCTTCCATTAAAACTTATAGAATGAAAACATAAGAAATGGTGGCCTCATATTCTCAGTAAAGGTTAACATGGGAGATATCAATCATAAGTGCACATAAGATTATCATAAGGTCATGATGACATAATCAAGTGCGTGTTTTCAATATAAAATATTCATACCCAGAAAATCTTATATCATAAACTCCAATATGAATTCATATCCAAAAGCATGATTAATAAGGGTTTCAAAGCAGAAATAAGCATTCAAGAGTCATAACATAGGCATGTGGCATCATAAGCATAGTAAATACCAATCTTGTTTACATCCTTATCCGCAATCATGTATTCTCATAATCTTGTGAGCATAGCTAGAAGTAATCATACTCACATATCAAAATGTGAGCATAGTTATCCTCAATCTTGTCCACACTTATCATCATAATCTAATGAGATATCTATACCACATTACCCAATGCATTAGAGATCTTTAATGGACTCATTTTTCACATAATTAAAACCATACATATGTGTGTCACAAGATCATAAAACATTCACCATTTTATCATAAAATAACACATATAAAAGAAACGAGTTTCATAAACATTTCATCGTCACATAATCATAAGTCAACTATAGAAATAACTTGGAAGTTATCATTAGATCATATCTCCAGTGAAGCGTAAGAAACATAAAAGGATGTTGATGGATGAAAAATACCTTTAAAAGTATATTTGATCATTTCTTTAAAAACATGAGGAAATATCATTTTCCTTTGATATCTTTAAAACTAAAAAATTTCATAATGTTGAGAAAAATTATTTCATTGAAGATAATCAAGAAAATTTTAAATGAAGGTTCAAAGAAAAGAATGATTATGAAGGCAGGAAAAGCTTTCCATTCGGTAAATGTTAAAACAAAGATTTCTTTCACACTTGGGTAAAAAAATCAAAAGTACCTCACTCGAAAAATGATAAAAAGATTCCTTTTAAAACTTTGAAAAGAAATTAAAATATGGTGTAAATGAATTTAAATAATAATGTGATAATATAAAATAATATTTTTGAAAAAAAATTAATGAACTGAACATTAAAGAAAAATATTATCAACCAAAAAGAAAATAAGATCAGTTTTTCTTAAAAATATTTTCTCTATCATTTTAATCACTTAAGAGAGGAAAATGAAACTGTTATTTGAAAATTTCAAGAATAACCAAAGGAGAAAAAACATATGGGATTTAAATGATAATATCCATATAATTTTCCTCAATGTAAATTTATCATATACAACCCCAAAAAGAAATGATATGGTGACATAAACCCTTACCTGAAGTCTCACATTACTTCGTATGTGTTCAAACCTCCTGTATAATAAATGTAGAATTATTATAAGTTTATACCAGAACCATATTCATATATATATATATATATATATTACAATATATCATTCTCTTACAAATTCTAATTATCCCTTTGTTAACAATTATTCATTAAAATCATTATTTGGGTGAAAACTTGTCATTTTTCTTTCATGTTTCAGTTCGATGGTTATAGTTATTGTATCTTGGTCAGGGTTTAATCATCTATATAAACTCAAACATGTAATAAATATAATATTTATTGATTTTATACACTTATAACCATTTATAAAAAGTGATTGTGAAAAATGAATTTCACCACTTCATGAAGACGGTAGCCTGTACATACACAAAATTGATGATTCCATTTTTCAATGAATAGAATGAAAGAAAGGTAAATAATGATTATAATTTATAGAATAATCATTATATCATAAATATCATATATATATATTAAATATATCTTTATTACTAGCCATGTAAAGTGAAAATGGAAAATGAATCTTATCGCTTCATGGAGGTAGAAGTCCACACGTATGCATTAGCGACATTATCATTATTCAATGGATTGGAATTTAAGAAGGTAGATAAAATAATAGAATTGAATAAGAATAATTATTTCATAAATATCATATATAAACATTAAATCAATTATAATAACCAAACATGAAATTTGGTGGTGGAAAATGAAATGCATCACATCGTGGAGACAGTAGTATGTACGTATACACAAGAAATGCTTTAATTTTTAATTAGATGAGAAGAGAGATGAAAAATGATTTTCTCATAATCATAATAACATATCAGTATATTAATGATATTAAAGTCATTATGTTATGATGGAAACAACATATTTAGAGTAATTATAAGTATAAATAAACTTTTAAAGAGTCAAGTAAGATGATAACCACTTCTTTGAGAGACCTCATTTGGATTAAACCTGAAGCCTTCTTAGGATTGTCTTAGTGTATGACCAAAAGATCAAGAATGGAGGGAAATAATCTAGGAAGGTGTTCAGTTAGGGATTAGTTGATCTAGATTGCTCAAAGTTTTTGAATAAAGGAGGATAAGATGTTCCCTTTTATAAGTGAGTGGAGGGACACACATAGAATTACTTAAAAGATTTAAATAATAGTCATTTTCTTGTGAAAGTGGAAAAAATGGATAAGAATTTGAATCTAAGATAAGATAAGGTTTAAATATATTTATTCAATAAGATGTATACAAGTGAAATTTTTACTCATATCTCCTAGTTTACCCCCCCCCCCCGGTAAACTCATTTTAACAATAATTGTGGTGAATTTTTTTTTACTATTTTTACAATTCATTGTGAAAAAAAATAAGTGATATTATTACAAATTTTGGGCATATTTATTCCAAATATAGAAACCATTTTATAAAATTCAATTCCTATAAGTTAAAGCAATTCATTTTAAAATAATCGTGCAAAACACAACAAAAATTATTTTTTGAAGAATGCATTTTTAAGCATAAAACGGGATTTATTCTTATTTCATACCTAATAAAAACCATTATATTAATGATAAAATATTTTATTGAAAATATTATCTATAAATTTCATTAAAATCATCTATTAATAGAGATTAATTTAATTTATTAAGATAAAAATACATTTTTCTTATAAAAATAGTTTTTTTAGAAAAACACCTCTTTTTGCCTCCAAATGCTTTTATTTTCATTTCCAACCAATTGATAACCAATGAATTCATTTTATACACGCGTAAATAATAATTTTTCATAATTTTTTTAGTCTTATCCATACCCGTGAATACAACGGCTGAGTGATAAATATCACATTAAATAATAATATTTTAATAGTATACCATGGTTCGTTTAAACACGGTGTTGCATGTAAAGAAAGATATCAAAGAAAACAAATTTATTTAAAGAGAAATATATAATAAAATCATGGGGTGTTACATAGTAGTAGAACCTCAATACAATTTTATTCTTTTATTTATTTTATATATGTGATTGACCTAGTGGGCGATTAGTTGTGGTGTACCGGTATAACCATTAGTCTGCATGACTGCATGATTATGCTTGTTCATTTGATATAACAGGTTTTGTTTTATTACTTATGCATAATCTCTTTGTTTGTTATGGATATTTTTTGGTTATTTCCAATCCTATTTTTACTCTTATGCAAGGGGAATAGTCTTTTCATGGTACAACCATTAGACCATCGTTGTTAGTCGATAACCTCTGACATATGAGGAGTCATGTCTTAAGTCACACAGGGTCTTGGACCGGTTATTGTTCAGAGTAAATAGGGGAAAGGACTTCACAACATGGTTACAACCACCCGTCTCAATATGTCACATAGTATACAGCAGGAACAACAAGCCAAGCATTATAAACAATCCACTCTGGCCTTAATTGATCATGAACATCACACTTTAGGCCCAACTCACTCAAGCAGACAACACTACCTCTAACCACAGGACAAGGCTAGGTTTCCCCATTTCCAAGCCATTTTACCCATACAACCCATCTAAGTGGTCAATAAACTAATATAGGTCCACCTAGATACCTTAACATAAAAAATAGAACTTGACAGGGCTATCTCACACACCCGCATGCAAATCAACCCATACAACTGCATATAAATGTCTTAACATGGTAAAGACTTCCTACTTCAAACTTATTGGAGCACACTTTCCAAATCACACTCTCAAATTCAAGCCAGATCCTCTGAAACCCAAAAATCAACCCCAAACCCTCATAATTAGGGTTTTGAGATGGGAAACAAGAAAACAAAGGAATAATGAAGAATATAATACATAAATGACGTTATTCCTAACAAGAGATAGCCTCCGCAATGAACAACACTTCAAAGATACAAGAGGAAAGATATAGGAGATAAAAAATCCATAAAAGAGCTCCAACATCGACCAAAATCACATAGGGGTATAGGGAAAAGGAGAAGAGGGGTTAATGGGGTCCAAAATGACTTTTCAAAACATCCCCTTTAAAAAAACTACTCAACATATAGGTCACAATTTGACCATAATACTCACGTTGTGATACTCCAACATTAAGGTCACATTGCGACATAGACCTCTAGGTCACAACGCAACACACCTCTCAAGGGTTCACTATGGCATGGCCTCTAGGTTGTGATGAAACACTGCACTAAATGGAAAAGGTTCTAACACCCAAAAGTTCACCGCCACAGCATGACCATAATGGTCACATCATGATGGTCAATCTCTTAAGGGTTTCACATCATGACCCCTTCCACTTCCACCTGTGAGCCACCCCACCTCCAAGTTGTCACATCATGGCACTCCCCTATATTCCATGGAAATACTTAAGAGTAAAATCTTATGTATGGGATCCTTACATATGACACTTTATGATGTGAACCATGTTAAAGTAAATGAGTCGATTGTGTGGGAGGAGGAGTTGGATTTTCAAGGCCCAATGACGTGAGGGAGATTAAAGAGGATCAATGCTACAATGGATGTCCATATTGCTTCATTAAAGGACAAATGGATCTTACCTTTCATGGATGGAGAAAATTATCTTATAATATCACTTATTCATGCCCAAACATAATGTTCAAATCTTGTCCCACGTGGCTGCACTCATTTGGGAAGCCTTTCCCACATGGAGGATTCTAGAATGGAACTTTGGACACAAAAGTAAAATCTGGTGGGCTATGCACTCAAAGTCAAATTTGGTGGGATATAGTTGTAAAGTGGTGTCCTAATTTTCCAAAAAGTATTTGGTAGACTTTATCTTTTTTAATTTAAGGGAACAAAGTTGTTTAACCTTTATGAATTTAGGGTATTAGAACCTTGACTAATATACCTCCCCCTTGCTATAAATAGCCACCCCCATAAAACTTGTATGACATTCAATATTTAATTGAGTGATTATGTTTGGTTTCTCTCTATTATGTGAGTATTGTACTGATTTTCCCCCATTAATCTTGTGCATTCTTGCCTTGTCAATCTACAAGTTAGATTGGTGATCCAAGATCAAAAATTCCCTAATTCCATGCCTCAACCCAGGTGTTTTTGTGTGTGGATTAGCTATCACATCCCTCCCTTGAGTGTGTTGTCTAAGTAGTAGGCCACGCTCCCTATATCATTGATTGAATACTTTCATCCACAATCTGTACTCATCATCCATCACTTAGCTCCAAACTTCATCTTTTAACTGTCGCTCTATGCTATGAAGATCGGGTAACCCCATGCATCTCACATCAGTTGGTATCAGAACTCTGGTTGAAACAGTAGACATTTATCCCTTCATTTACATTGCTTTTACCCCTTAACCTCTTTATCCTTCCATATTATTCACCCATTCAAAAAAATCCCTTTTCTTGAAATACCCCTGAATTGGCCTAGTTTGTGCAAGGTTTTATTATTATAAATTGATTCAAATTTTCATTCATCTTCTTTTTGTGTTTGATTCACTATATGTGATTTGTATCCGACAAAAAAATAAAAATAAAATAAAATTCTCTCAACTCATCATTTTTCAATTTTCAAAATTAAGAAAATCCTTTATTCGAGATATTTCAAAAAAAATGTCTTACTCTTCGTTCAATCATATTGTGCTTTAGAACTCCAATAACAACAATTTTTGGGGAGATTTGACCAAAATAAAAAATAAAAAAAAGCAGATACAATTACTTCTTTGTTCTTTACATTATTAGCACTTTCCATTTCCGTACATCACTTTCTCCATCATTTTACTTCACCACCATATTATATTTGGATCATATTGTTATTAATTTTACTTATCTTTCACAATCATACAAAACCCAAATACCACCTTTCTACCTCCTTTTCCGCCCACCCTCTATCCATTTTCTACCCTCATTTCCGCCCTTTAGCCTTTACCACTCAAACGGGTTGTGTTAAATCATCCCTTAACAAAATCTTGGTTTGGGAATGATTGGTAGCATGTGATATCCCTAAACAAGGTATCATATTTCCTAAGATCTTGGGATTTAGTGTGATAGTGGAGAAAAATGTTAAAAAAAACTTTCTTGTGTGTGTGAGTTTGATTGTGTGCACCTCGTGTGCATGTGTGTGTATGTCTTGTGTGTGTGAGTGTGAGTGTGTCCATATCATGTGTGTGTGTGTGTGTATTTGTGTGTGTGTGTACCTTCACATGTGTTATTGTGTGTATCATTGTGTGTTTTTATCCCCGTGTGTGTTGGTGTTTGTGTAATATATCATGGATGAAGACCATGGGAAGAAAATTGTTCATTCTAGTGATGATGGAATCCAAAGTAGTTCTCCCACACTGGAGGTTTCGCAACTCCAAATTCAAGATTTGGTGTGCCATTTAGAGAAGCTTCTTGATCGGAAGTTGAAGGTTCTACATGAGAGGATTGATAACCTGGATAATCAACCAAGCCCTAGGATGATCCATGATAAGCCAAGGCAAGATCCAGCACCACGTCGCCCCCACATCATGAAGGAGGAGATGGAAAACATTTGTGTTGATTTTGAGGATTTCCAAAAAAGGATGAGGTTGTACCAACAACCTAGAGGAGGCCAAAGGAGATCACATGATGATGACCTACTTGGTGGGGTTAAGGTGAAGGTCCCTTCATTTCAAGGGAAAAGCAATCTGGAGGCATACTTGGAGTGGGAGATGCATATCGAGCAGGTTTTTTCATGTCATACCTATTCTAAGGAGAAAAAGGTAAAACTTTCATCCCTTGAACTCATTGATTATTTATTAATATGGTGGGATGAATTTCAAAATTAGAGAGCCCAATATGGAGGAAGTCCTATCCAAACTTGGAAAGACGTGAAGTTTTCCTTGCAAAAGTGGTTTGTTCCCTCACACTACCATGGAGATACCCACAAAAAAATTCAGAGGCTCACCCAAGGGAGTAATACTATAGAGGATTAATATAAGGAGATGAAAATTTCCATGATTTGGGCAAACATTGAGGATGATCTGGAGGTAACCATGGCACAACTTTTACAGGGGCTCAATCAGGAGATTGTCGATCAAGTTGAGATGTACCACCATGTGGAAATACATGATATGATCCATCAAGCCACCAAGATCGAGCAACAAATCAAAAGGATGAGAAACATGAGGAAACCCACTACCCCTTTCATGCCATGGAGAAATCTGAGGAAGGATATTGGAGAACCATCAAAGGAAAAAGAGGTGGTTGATCGCAAAAGTGACAAGGTAATTCTTCCTCCTAAGAAACCTAATTTTGAGGCTAACCAAACTAGGAATCGGGATATTCATTATTAAAAATGTCAAAAAAGGGGTCATGTTTCTAGTGAGTTCGCAAACTGGTGCACCATGACCATCAAAAGGTATGGAGAATGCGAAACCGATGGAGAGAGCTCGGAAGAGGATGAGGAAGAATCTCTAAAAATTGATAGTGGAGAGTTTGTAGAAGATGGTGAGATTCTTGTCACTAGGGAAGTTTTAAGTGCAAAAATGACCATGGGAGAGAAGGATTATTGGTATAACCTTTTCCATACATGGTTCAAGATACATGGGAAGGTATTTAGTGTTATTATTAATGGAGGAAGTTATTATAATTTAGCGAGCACTGAGTTGGTAGAGAAGTTGGGACTTTCCACTTTGAGGAATCAACATCCATATCAGATTTAGTGGTTGAATGATTAAGGAGAGTTTAATGTTACCAAACAGGTGAAGGTATTATTATCCATTGGTAAATACAAGGATGAGGTACTGTGTGATGTTGTTCTTATGAAGTCATGCCACTTGCTGTTGGGTCAACTGTGGCAGTACGATCGGTGTGTTACTCATCATGGTTTCTAAAACTTTCACTCTTTTGTACTATGACGGGAACCTATAACCCTCAAACCCAAGACCCCAAAACAAATTTTGGAATATAACATTTTGAGATAAAATAAAAAAATGAGTGATGAGGGAAAAAATAGAAAATGAAAATTGAGATAATAAGGGAAAAATAGAAAACGAGATAAGAAAATAAAGGAATAGAAAAGAAAAATCAAGAGGGGAAAAATATTTGAGAGGAGAGAAAAGTGTGATGTTGGAAAAAAAAGTGTGAGATTAAGGAAGATTTATTTTCTCTACAAAACCTTTTATTACTTATGTACAAATAAGTGATGTTGAACACTAATAACTTAACATCTCCTCTGCCACATGTTGTTGAGTATTTGTAGTAGGAATTTGAAGATGTGTTTCCTGAAGAGGTGCCACCTAGTTTTCCACCCATTAGAGGTATTGAGAATCAAATTGAACTCATACCTGTAGAAACACTATTGAACAACCCTACATATCACACCAATCTAGAGGAGACAAAATAATTTCATAGGCAAGTTCAAGATCTATTTGATATGGTGTGTGTTAGAGAGAGCCTTAATCCTTGTGCGGTACTGGTGATTCTAGTACCAAAGAAGGATGGGACATGGATAATATGAATTGACTAAAAATCCATCAATAACATCACAGTCAGGCATTTCCATCCTATCCCCAGGTTATATGACATGCTAGATGAGTTAAATGACTCTACTATTTTCTCAAAAATGATTTAAGAAGTGGCTACCATCAAATTAGGATGAAAGAAAAAGATGAGTGGAAAATGGAATTTAAGACAAAACAAGGGTTTATGAATGGTTAGTCATTCCATTTGGTCTCACCAATGAACATAGCACATTTATGAGGTTAATAAATCATGTTTTACGTTCATTTATTGGAAAATTTGTGGTAGTTTACTTTGATGATTTCTGGTGTATAGTCGGGTTTTGTATGAACATGTAGATCACTTAAGAAAATTCATAGAGGTGTTAAGGAAGGAAAAATTGTTTGTAAACATAAATAAGTGTAAATTTTATCTCAATAAGATTGTTTTCCTTGGATTTTTTGTGAGTGGAAATAGAGTTTAAGTTGACACCGAGAAGATCAAAGCAATACAAGAATGGACAACTCCAACCTCTGTTGGATAGGTAAGAAGTTTTCATGAGCTTGATAGTTTTTATAGGAGATTTGTGAAGGACTTTATCACATTATTAGCACCATTGAATGATTCGAAAAATAATAATTTTCCTTTTAAATGGGGGATAACTCAAGAGAAGGCCTTCTATGAACTTAAGGAGAGACTCACCCACGCCCCTCTACTTGCAATTTTGGACTTCATTAAGACCTTTGAAATTGAATGTTATGAAAGAGGAATTAGCATAGGAGGAGTACTCATACAAGATGATAATCCTATTTCTTTCTTTAGTGAGAAGTTAAATGTCTCAACCCTAAACTATGCTACATATGATAAAGAGTTGTATGCATTGTTTAGAGTTCTAGAAACATGGAAACATTATCTTTGTCCTAAAGAATTTGTGATCCATTCTGATCATGAGGCTCTTAAATGCCTTAGGATCCAACATAAACTAAATAGAATACACACTAGATGGCTGGAATTCATTGAATCATATATGTATGTCATCAAGCATAAAAAGGGTAAATAAAATACTATGTTTGATTCACTTTTATGTAGATATTATATTTTATCCTTGTTGAATTAAAAAATACTTGGTTTTGAATTCATTAAGGATTTATATTCCACTGATAGTGATTTTAGAGAACCTTATAAACATTTTAAACTTGGAGTTATTTGGGAAAAGTTCTATTTAAATGATGGATTCTTATTCCGGGTTGATAAGATTTGAATTCCCAATTTCTCTATACATTTACTTTTACTGAAGGATTCACGTTCGGGTGGGTTAATGAGACATTTTGGTGTTGAAAAAACTCCAAGTGTTCTTAGTGAGCATTTTTATTGGCCTAGGATATCTAGATATGTTGAGAAATTTGTGGTAAATTGCATTGTCTACCATAAATCCAAATCAAAACTGAACCCACATATATTATATCTTCCTCTCTGAATCCCCAACAACCCTTGAGAGGAAATATCAATGGACATTATTGTGGAGTTACCAAGGACCAAGAGGGGGAGAGATTCCATTTTTGTTGTGGTGGATTAGTTTTCTAAAATGGAACATTTTATTTCTTATCACAAAACAGATAATGCCACTAACATTGCAACACTTTTATTTCAGGAAGTAGTCAAACTCCATGGAATTCCAAGGATGATTGTGTACGATCGAGACACAAAATTCCTCAGTTACTTTTGGAAGTCCTTGTGGAGAAAACTAGAAATGAAGTTACTATTTTCCACAACTTTTAATCCACAAACTGATGGAAAAACAGAGGTGGTGAATCAAATAGTATCATCCCTTCAACGAACAATTGTTTAGAAGAACCTTAAAAATTGGAAGGAGTTTCTGCCGCATGTGGAATTCACATATAACAGGGTCAAACATTTCACTACTCAATATTCCCCATTTGAAATTGTTTACATATTTAACCCCATTTACCCTATTGATCTAGTTCCTTTTCCTTTGTAGGAAACAACTAATATGGATGTGAAAGGGCATGAAGAATTAATCAAGAAAATCCATGAAAAATCAAGGCTAAATATCAAGCAGATGACCCAGAAATACATTTATCATGCAAAAAAGGGTTGCAAACAAATTTTTTTCAATCCTAGTAACTTAGTTTAGGTTCATATATGAAAGTAAATATTTCTTGACAAGTAAAAATCAAAACTCATGAAATTATGAGAAGAACCTTTTCAAGTGCTTGAGAAGATTAACAACAATTCATACAATATATATTTTATAGGTGAGTATGGTGTAAGTTCCAAATTCAATGTTTCTGATCTTTATCCTTTTTTGAGTGTAGAGGATGAAGATTTGAGGATGACTCCTTTTCAAAATGGGTAGTATGATGTGAACCATGTTAAGGGAACCGAGTCGATTTCAAGGGAGGATGAGTTGGATTTGCAATTACCAATGATGTGTGGGAGATTAAAGAGGCTCAATGCTACAATGGGTGTTCATCTTTCTTCATTAAAGGCCCAATGGATCTTACCTTTAACAGATAGAGAAAATGGGCCTATAATATCACTTATTCAAGCCCAAACATGATGTTTAAAGATTGGCCCACATGGTTGCATGAATTTGGGAAGCCTTGCCCACATGGAGGATTCTAGAATAGAATCTTTGGACACCAAAGTCAAATCTGGTGGGATATTCACTCAAAGTCAAATCTGGTGGGCTATAATTGGAATGTGGTGTCCTGCTTTTCCAAAAAATTATTTGGTATTCTTTATCTTCTTGAATTTAAGGGAACAAAGCAGTTTAGTCTTTATGTCTTTAGGGTATTAGACTCTTGACTAATATACCATCCCCTTGGCTATAAATAGCCACCCCCATAGAACATGTATAGATTTAATGATTTGTGTAAGAACCCGTAACTTCTTTTCAGGTATTTTTTTCCTTTTCTGGTCGTTTTTGAGGAAAAAGGAAATTCGGGAAATTTTTTAAGTACACACCGTGTACTTCCTTGCCGTAGAAGGTCGTGTGCTGGCCATGCGGTAACCACACACACGGCCGTGTGGGGGTGACTTGGAGGCCACTTAAAGTAGAGTATGGAAAAGGAGAGTACACACTATGTACTTCAAAATTACACGTCATGTACTTTTTTTCATTAAATGCACCGGGGTCGCGTCTGATGGACAGAGCACCCTTATTCTAGGTCTCATTCAACTAAGAGAATCTGTACGGCCATGGATATTTGATGAACCCCAGATCCTTTGCCCATCCTCCGATTCTAACATTGTTGGTTGCATTGGAACCGCATCGGTGAGTTCTCTCTTCTTCTTGAGCCTCGTTTCATGTTTCCTCTTCTTTTCCAAGTTATAGTTGGTTGAATGTTTTAGACGTTTTCTTATATATATAGTGTTTAAAGGAGATTAAAGATTCGAGGTTCACATATAGAGATATCCTAACCCTGGGGTAGGTTGTTTGTGCCTTTCCATTCAAATTCTTTGAGTATTAAGTGCAAATTCCACCAATACCCTTGAACGGGGTATTGCGTGTTTACCATTTTACCCCTGTTGTTTGTCTGCCATGCTTATATGCCTGTAGAGAGGTAAATTGGTTATGAACAGGGATAATTGCTATGTATTGGATGTATTTCCCTTGCATGTTCTGTTTATGATTGTTTGGTCCGGTTTATCCAGTTTGGCTGCCTTTCCTGTTTTCCATGCCTGTTGTTGTAGGATGGAGAGTTTGAATTCTGATCTGCTTGTTATGATGTAGACTGTTTGTCCAAGTAGTTCTATAGGTTTATTTTTCCATATTGCACTGCTATGCTCGTTGACCTATACAGGGTCGTGACAACCTGGTGTATTAGACTATAAGGGGAATTGATAGGGTGAGCTTCCTCAGAGAGTCTTTGAGAACTTTAGGCTATAAGGGGTATTAACCAATTGAGCATCCTCAGAGAGCCTAGAACCACTTGGGGATATAAGGGGAATTGACCGAGTGAGATTCCTTAGAGATTCCTTGACTGATTTAGAATATAAGGGGATTGGCAGTGTAAGATTCCTTAGAGAGTCTTTGTTTGAATTGTATGACCTGGGCTATAAGGGGAATTGACTGAGTGAGCTTCCTAAGAGAGTCCTAGACCTTGGGGATATAAGGGGAATTGACCATGTGAGCTTCCTTAGAGAGTCCTTGACTACCTTAGACTATACGGGTGACTGACTATGTGGGCTTCCTTAGAGAGTCTTTCTTTACCTTAGAATATAAGGGGAATTGATTGTGAGCGCTTCCTTAGAGAGTCTTATTATAATCTTATGACTAAACCAGAGGGGTTAGGATAACAGTACTTCCCAGAGGGTTGCTTGTACTTATTAGGTAGGACCAGAGGGGATGGCTATGAGTACTTCCTAGAGGGTTACCTGTTTGAGGTTTATCTATTTGTTTCACTGTGGCTTGATATTAAAACTGTGGATTGTTTAATGCTGAGCACTTTCCTGTTTATTGTTTTCTGTACTTTTACCTTCCATATATTCACTGATAGTTAGGCATAGATCTTCGGTGGTTTCCTACTAGTATTTAGTCTCACACCCTATTTGGGTCATGCTTTTGGTCCCAAACAGATTTTATTGTTACAAGTATAGATAAGGGCAAGCGCCCTTCTACTTCAGGCACTTGATTTGCTATGGAACTGGAGAGCATGGGACTAATCTATGGCTTGCGATGCTGAGGAGTTTATCTGCTTTCTTTTTCACTTTGGTTTAGAAATATTGTATTTCATCATTGTGACTTGTTTGGATTTTTTCCTAGACATATGTATCATGTATCATTTTATATATGTTCTCCAATTTATACTTTCAGTTTTCTGCTACTACTGATGTAAGTCATTATTACTGCTTCCTCTCATGTATGTATTTGTTTACTTCTGTTTTATACTCTGCCAATGAGGGCATAGTTTCCCCACTATCACACCCAAGGCCCGTGCTGCTAGTCTGCAGCCTCTGGCGTTCGGGGAAATGTGCTTGAGGCCATGTGACCAACCGAGTACGCCTTTGGGTGGCTTCTGGAACCGGGATGTTACAATTTAATTGAGTGTTTATGATTTTTTCTCTCTTTTATGTGAGTATTGTCCCAATTTTCCCCCTTTCTCTAAATAATTCGTGTCTGGTCAATATATAAGTTAGATTGGTGATCCAAGATCAAAAAGCCCTAAATTATGTACCTCAACCCAAGTGCGTTGTTGTGTGAATTGGCTATCGCATCCATCCCTTAAGTGTGTTTTCTAAGTAGTAGGTCATGCTTCTTATAGCGTTTTGATATTTTCATCTACTATCCATACCCATCATCCGCCACTTAGACCCGAACTACATCCTTCAATCGCCGCCCTACACCGTGAAGATCGGGCCACCCCGTGCATCTCACATCACTTTACCATTTCGCCACTCCAAACTATCATGTTGTAGCATCCCTCTGTCATGCCATGACTTCCTACCCTAATTCATCCTTCATGTCATGGTATTCCTCAACCACTGTGTGATCATATATAAACCACCATGTTACATTGTGACTCCTCTACAACACACTATGACGACCTAACTGCTGCAGAATTTCAACCTCAAACTAAGCCCAACTCCCCAAATGCCAATCTCAGGCCACCACTAAGATCCCAAACAACCTAAAATCATCAAAATATAAAAAAATTAATGAAAAATAAATAAAACATAACTTGAAATTAAAGGGGTGTTAGAGGTAGGACCTCTCTCGACACCATGATTTTCAAGAACCTTACTTAAATGTGAGTCAGAGAAAATATACTTTGAGGAGTTTATATGAATCACCCACACAAATCACATATAAAAGGATTTCTTATATAGGTCGTCCAAGGACCCTCAAAAGCTAAAAATTCAGCATAATAAATGAAACATTTGATAAATGATTCATATTTTACATATTGTAACCTACAACTCTAATGTTAGCACCAAAACATTTGTTCGGGACATTCAAACTCCTTATAATAATTATATTATGATGATTTTAACCAATCATGATAGCATAGTGTTAGATATTATGATTGGACATTATCACATAATGTGATAATTCTCATGCACAAAACCATGACATAGAACTGTCCCTATGTCGTGGCCAATACCAATATAGACCATAATGTGGTTAAAACCACTATGTTGTGGTGATTCTTTTAATACATAATTCCAACAATATGATCAAAAACAAACAAATGGAATTAAAAACTAAACACTTTTAAAATGGAACTTCAGAGATAAAAATACTTATATCACACTAAAAACTAAAACTAAAGGAAGTTTTCCATCACGGTAAGGTTATTAGATCAAGCATTAACATTTCAGCTTTTCAACAACTAACCTGTGAGGCCTAGATCTCCAATTTATAAATGATCATTATAATGGAGTAAAAAATTATCAAAGTTCAGGACATTAGTTCACATGTTTCACCAGGTTCTTCCATTTGAATAAAAATCAAAATATATAATTCTTTTATAATTTGAAAGATAAAATTATCCTCAACAAAAGTACACTTATAAAGAAAACATTAAGCTCATCGGGTCAAAACAATGATTTGAAAGATATCATTTAGAAAAATTACTCAATAAATTTCTTTTCCAATTTTTATTAATTATTTTTTTGAAATATAAATACAATTTTTTTAAGAATACTCATTATAAACATATAAAAAATTATATTCATAAAGAAATTATTGATTATTAAGAGATTTAAAATTTTACATTTGTTAAAAAATATAAATACATATTATTATTTTAGTCTACATAAATTCCTCACTGTGAACAAAAAAATATTTTTATAGATACAAGAAATTTAAGAGTTTTTTAAAATGATCTAAAATTTATTATTTTTTAAATATTTTTTTACTGAATTTATAAATTTAGTAATTATTATCTATTTTAATTTAACATAATCAACTCCCTATAATAAATTATTTTAAACTTCCATAAAGCATCCTCATCATAAATCATTGGTGCTAATTGTTCTAGAACAAAAAATTATTTGACAATTGAGAAACATCAAACATATCCGCTCATCATTTATTAAAGTCATTCTAAGCAAATCCAAAAATAATATTGAATTAATCATTCAATAATGATACATATATTTATTTATTGAATATTCATAAATTTCAAACATATCAAAATTCACAACAACTCCAAAAAAATGTATTTAATAAAAGAAAATTTTATAAACCACAAAATTTTGAATCATTACATCCAAAAACTCATAAAGATACATGTCGATACTATAATAGAAATCAAATCCATCAAAATTATCCCACACCCTATTACAATTGATCATCAGGACAAGTATTATTTTTAATTAATTAATTATTCATAGCATAACTAAAATAACATAAAAGATGATCAAAAACTTGGAAAATAATGCATAATATACAAGATAATAAAAAATGTCACTTTTTTATATGTATTGTACTTTTTTTGTAAAAAATGAATTATTCCCAGCAAAAAAAAAGATAAACAAACATATAACAATGTGTCTTATATCCCATTTTCCACTGAGAATTAAATTCATAATTAAGAAAATTAACCAAGAACAAAACAGGCAGTTAATTCCAATTTGGAACCAAAAACATGAAAAAATGTCAAATTAAGACCAAAAAATTATAAATTTTCAAATTAAATTATATTTTAATTTGATCTAAAAATGAGACAGTCCTTAATTGGAATTAAGTCTCTATTATGGTCTTTAAACAACATTCCCCCTTCATAATTTTATCATAAATATGATGTATGCACAAAGATTAGGTCTTGAATCAAGCCAAATCAAAGAGAGTTCCCAAACACACTCATTCACCTTGGATAGCTAGGCCTCAAGAAATATTCCATTTACCCCAAAAGCAACTCATGGTCCCTCTGGCTTCCTTTGGTCAGATGGAAGATGCTCCCACCTCAAACTTTCATCCATGTAACCCAAGAGAGAGAGGGATATCATGATCTATATATTGGTGGAGAAAGAAATGGAGTGATGGAATCATGAAGCATGGAGATAAAGGAATGCACCGAGCAGCCTTGCATGAAATAGTAAGAGAGTGCAGTGCATCCAAGAATGACTTTTCATCTAGGAATGGCTTCCATCAGCACATAGTAAGTTGTGCTTGGATACCTTGGACTCCCTTCCTTCCATGTAAGACTAAAATAATAGAAATGGAACAAATAGTTCTATAATTTTAAAGCAGTAATGAAGGCATAAAGTCATGAAGATGAAGATATGCATGCATGGAATGTGTCGGAAAACCTTGCCTGAAAGGGTAGAGAGTTCGGTGTAGCCAATAATGACTTGTCAGAGCAGCTGACCTGGCTTCCATGGGAACCCAACAAGTTGTTCTTCGCTACCCCTAATTCCCTTCCTCTCATGCAAGGCTACAAGCATGGTGGTAGAATGGCTTGTTCTATAATATAAGGCCCCATTTGGTTGGGGGAGAAAGTGGAATTAAAGGGGGGAAATGGGTTAATTCCCTTTTTATACTTGGTTATCATGAAGTGTTTCCAAACTCCTATGATCATATTAATTTACTTTTTTTCCATTACAAACCAAACACTAGCTTTTATTTTTATTTACTTACCTTACCTACCATTTCCTTTTTGTTGTTTCATTTCCTTCCACTTTCATTGTATCAACCAAATGGGGCATATGAGATTGTTTCATAGAAAAGGGGATGGAGAGGGAGAAAACACCACACACCCAAACCTGGATGATAATAAATCAAGATAAAACCAAAAATGAACTTGAATCTCCTTCGCCATGTCATAGGGGTGGAAAAAACTCTCTATAAACTGATTGAAAAGTCTAGCCACCATTTCTAGCAAAATTTTTTCCCTCTTCATTTACAAAACTCAACAACTTAATAACTAGGTCGAATTCAAGTTTTTTCTCCTTTAAACCTTCAAACATGGAGTGGCCTTCCAAACAGGCCTTCATCCACATCTGTAATTGTATAAATTATCCCACCGACTCAGAAAACATATTCATATTCATCTAACAGGTGTGTGTTAGGTTTATTCTTCTCTTAGAAGTAAGGATTGGGGAAAAGGAATACCATATTCATTATTCTTCCCTCCTTAAAGTAATTTAGAATGGATTTCATTAAATTAGTCTGCACCATGGAAATATTCTAGTACTCACCTAGATTTTCCATTACCAATTCCAAAATTCATTCCATATCCATCATTAGGGTTTTGGGGAAAATAATTGAGAGAATGATCAAAATATCTCTAAATCCAAATCCAATATTGGCAAATTGGACCTTCAATGATCCACCTTAACAAAAATAAGGAGAATAATCAGCATGTTGTGAAGAGACGGGAAGTGGGAAGTGGGAAGTGGGAAGTGGGATTCACTGAGAGGATTACTATGTTCTTGAGCTTGATAGAATTATTTATAGGGAATATCGGTCGCTAAAATTCAAGTTTTCCTTGTTATCAAACTTTTTTGTTTTCTACTCCTTGAAAATAAAAATGGAATTTTTGGAATTTTTAGCTAAAGAACACCCAAGAGGCCAGATTAAAACATAAATAATAAACATGATTCCACAAACCCCAAAAAATACATCTAAAACAAAACGCTCATAACAGCAAGATCCAAAGATCAACAACCTTGAAGCCATATGGCAAGCACATAGCTCATAGATGTTTCCATTTTTCCCCTATGTTCAGCATTTTTGACGGCCCTATCCTGAAAACCACATCTGTCTCCCGCGTACCACATGAGAAGTTGACAAAAGGTCGTCGCCAAAACTTATCTGTCACAGATACCGAAGAAGTAAATCCGAACTATAAATTAGAAACCCATCCAAAAACCCAACCAGAAAACAAGCAACTGCCCTGGAAGAAATCAAAACTCCCAGAAAACCCAAGCTGAAATCACTATCACAACGAGTCGAACCCACTGTAGAAAGAATCCCTAAAATTGATAGAGATAAAATATTGGGAAAATTATGGTCATGATCTTAACGCGTTTGGGTAAAAAAACATTAAAAAATTGAATGAAGCACCAAAACTAGTATGAATCAATTATCCATTATCAATTATATATACTAAAGCTGATTATTATTCACTTCTGTGTCATCCATACCACACTCCATGTTGCCCCTCTCCATCCCTTTTTCAGTTCCATCCGTCTAAATTCCTCCCCCGCTTAGGTTTGACCAACGCTTGGGGTTCTGAACAATTTCATTGACTCCCTCCATGACACCTATCTCCATCCATGCCTCCATCTTTGTCTCCGCCTCCACAGCTAGCTACTCCGCATCTGAATCCTCCAGCACCAGCTTCGGATACTCTACCAACGGATCCTCTATATCTTGTTGCTTCACCTCCATCTGCTATAACCCTAATTCCTCCTCCTCTGGCTACTCCATGCATGGCACCATGCTATTACCATTGGCTTCTCAGCCTCTGGCTTATACTCCAACAACTGCTCTACCTCATTCCACTTCTCTGGATCCCAACCATATACCCTAGGGTTTGGGAAATACCATTCTTATCCCTCAGATTTTATTCTTCTTGTACACTTTCTCCAGTTAAGAATCTCAAACAAAATTTTTTATTTCCATTATCTACAATTTGTTAGTATCAATTTTTATTCTCTCTGTTTATCGAATCTTTCTTTTTTTCAATTTCTCCTTATATACAATTTATTTAATTTTCATGTTATAGCATTAGCGTTACCTTAATACAGGCCATTTTTCTTCCATGAAAGGAAGAGTTACAATGAATTCACTATTGTTAGATCAACACTGGTCATTTCATTTGCATAATGGAAATTTTAGTTTTCACAATATATTTATCTCAAGTTTGAAATTAGATTCCATGATTTTAATCCCCTCTATAGTTTTTAGTGTTCCCATGCAATCACGGTTCAATTCATACTGAATGGAGCTAAAATACATCATAAATTCCAAAAAAATAATGCATAGCCTACACCATGCATGTTTTGGTTCTTCTTTATGGGTGGTGTGCGGTTTATCCATGTTGGAATAGGGTGTTTATGGTTTCATGTATATTTTTAACTGATGTTCCAATTGTTTTACACTTATGTTCAGAACACTCCGTGAAATTATTCAATCATTCTACTCCAGTGCATCGATCCCACTTGAATTTCTTATTATATAACTATACATGATTGGTTCATCATATAATCACTTCACCCATTGCACATACCATCACATTATTGTTTAATTTTATCATTTTTTTAGTTTGAATTATGTAATTATCTTCATGCATATTTTTTGTGGATTTAATATTTTATACAAGCAATATTTGTTTACACAAATAAGCCTTCATCTCACAACCATCATAGAATATAGTGGTTTCTCACGTTTTTGTCTGCATTCCCATAAGTGTTTCATCTATTAAAACCTAAGGTTCATGGGGAAGGAATCTTAAATGAACATGTGTCATGTGATCTTAGTGAATTTCATTATTTTAAATGTGGTCCATATAAATCATTTATGCATCAATATTATTCTTTTTAAGGTTTTTCTTTATATACATAGGAATTCTGTAGGGAACTAGATGTTTTGAGGTGTTTATGTTTTAAGATGTAACTGATTATGAAGGATGAAGGATGGATTGAGTTTTTTATTTTCTTGTTTAACATAAGAAAACTTAACACTATTTATAACATAAATCACATAACAATGTTTACATAATTTCTTACAAGTTGTTGAAACATAACAGATTTCAGATTATTTATATGTAAGTGTTTCCCTATTAGTCATACATAGATATTTATAGAATTATTATTTAAGTGTATCCTAATTGTTCATACATAGTGTTTTTATAGATTCATTATACATATTCCTGGATTACTTATTAAATTGTTTCCCTATTAGTCATACATAGTATGTGTTTTTATTTTTAAACATTATTGTATCTGCAGGTAAACATATTCGATGAATGAGTAGGTGCTCAAGGTGCTCAAATATTGGATTATTACCTATTCTTACACAACTACAACTCATTCCCACAACTAAAAAACCAGGTACAACAACATATTTTTTTTCTAGATATATTTTCATATTGTTCATCAAGAATTTAACATCCAAATATTATTAGTTACTTTTAATTTTACTAAATCTAACTTGACATGTTTTAGAGCAGTGGATTTTTTTCACAGCAGTGTATCTTCTATTTTCCTTGATTAGTGGATCAAGTATTTTATTTTAGTAATGCATCATTTTTTAGAGAAGTGTAACAATTTTTTTATTTGAGCATGTGATTCATGAATTTTTATTGGGTACTAGATCATGTTATTTGTTTGAGCAGTTGATCATGTGTTTTATTAGATTAGTGGATCATTTTTAAGAGCAATGAATTCGTTATTTTAAATCAGTGTGTGTGAAAATAAAAAACTCATTATCCATTTTGGAAAATTGAATCATAGAAATTTCATCATCATTATTGTTTTCTTCCCTCTTCCCTCTTTTATATCACTTCATTCTATTTAATTAAATATCCAATGTTTCAGTGTTGTTTTTAGTTTTATAAGGAAATTTAAGTTTCTGTCAGTCATCAAGATGTGGTGAATATCCAAACCATCCATGAATTGTATTTTTAGTCACCCTAATATCATAACTCGATGTATTTTCTTCCCATTGTGTAGTAGAAAAAAAATTTAAGTCTCATAAAATTTCTTCAATATATATCAGAACACTATAATGCAGGTCATCTTCACTATATTTATTTTCTTCCCAATAGATCATTGTAGATGCTGAAAAAGTTCGTAACTCCCAGAGGAAGTTTTGAAATGACAAAGCGAAGTCATATTCGAAATCAGAGGCCTGGTCCGGAGGCCCGGGAAGTGGTGCGTGAAATAAAGGAGGCCTTGCGCGAAATAATGTAGTGCGCACGAAGCATCCCCGGGATTCTCATAATCGATCCGGTGAGGCGTGCAATTTTGTGCGCCCTGGTTCCTCAGGGTGAGGCTTTGCGCGCTGATGGTTCTTGGCGTGGAAAATTTCGCGTGCCGCCTGGAGTCTGCACTGGCCGACGCCTATAAATAGAAGGCGACCCCAAATGGTTTGGGGTTGCAGAATTCGGAACAGCTCCCGTTCGCGCAATTCGGACTCCCCCACGTGCAAGATGACTTCCAGGTAATTCCACTTTTCATGCAACATTTCCACGGGGTTCGCATTTGTGCGCAACTCCACTGGCTTAAGTGAATTTTCCCACTCCTTCGGGTTCTTCCCTTGCGCGCGATCCTTGCCCCATGCGCGCAATCCCCTTATGTGTGCACAATCCCAATACTTTGCATACAATCACCTATCCGCGCAATCCTCTGGTCCTATTGCGCACTATCCAGGTGTTTTGCGTGCAAACCTTCTCTTTGCGCGCAACACCCAGGACCCTTTACCTTGACGCCCCTTGGCTGCCTCTCCGCGCCGGCACCTGATGTCTTCCCTACCGGGCATGCGTGCCATGCGTTGTTTTCCCGTACGGCCTTCCAGGCTCGTACGAAGTAACCTCAAGGTCCCTTGGGTGGTGTTTCCCGTTGTGTTGCTTTGCCTTATGATTCTCTTCATAGGCATGCTAATGGCTATTTCTTCTTCACATAGCCACGCTCACGTGGACCCCTCAATGGTTCGCCCTGCAGCCCCCCTTCACTACGGCCTTGCCGATGCCTTCCCTCCCACAAGGGGTAGAGGGAATTGGTCATGTAATCCCTAGGGGTGTGGAACGATCCCACCTCATTCAAGCTGCAGGACGTTAAACTACTAAGCACCTCATCCTTAACACATGATGCTAAACTGTGGTCCGACCCCGTGCTTCACACGCAGGGTCCCCCCAGCTCGGGCATTCTTTATGCCCACTCGTCTCCACGGTAATGGGATCTTCCTCACATGGAATGAGATCCTCCTTGTCGGAGTGGCGTTTGTCCACGGGGGAAGGGCTACCTCAGAGTGTACGCCCCTAGCCTCTCTTGCAGAAGGTTGCACCCATGCACCTCCTTACTTCCCCCCTGACAAGGCCAGTGGAGTCCCTTTCCCACTGCGCTTTGTCACACCACAGGCCTACATCCTGGAGTAAGCCTCGGCACCAAGGGCCTCTAACCACGCGTAATCCCCTATTTCCTCCTTGGGCTGCTCAATGCGTAAGCCCCTTTCCGCTTCTCATGGACGCACCCTTTGCGACGTGATCATCTGGTCCCTGCTGCCTCTTGTTTCTCACACCGAGCATGACTCACGTGGGCTTAGAGCGCACATCGACAATGACATCCTTCTACAGGCCACCTCATAGCGTAAGCCCCATCCCATTAAACTATGTGGACTTTGATCCCTGCTAACGCATGGTACGTAGGAAGCCTCCACGAGGTTTAATCCCACCACTCGGTCATTCCGACCTCTCCACGCCGGTTCCCCGACCACCATGGGCCGCCTCAGAGTGTAAGCCCCATATCCACTCTGGGCCACCTTAGAGCATAAACCCCAAATTCCCTTGTCCCGCATGACATTAAAATGTAAGCCTTGAACTATGTGGACTTTGATCTGTGCCAACGCATGGTACGTAGGAAGCCTCCACGAGGTTCAAGCCCATCGCTCAGTTGTCTCGACCCCCTTCGCGTCAGTTCACCAGCACCATTTTGGGTCGTCTCAGAGTTTAAGCCCCATGCCTCACACCCACGTCTCATCCTGACTTCCCCCTCAAGCCCACGTGCCTTGGGAAGCTCATGCCCTAGCCCGAAGATCTTACCTCCTCCAGGCTCCAATCCATGCGTCCATTCTCACGGGTCGCCTCTTCAGGCATCCCACCATACCACTAAACTATGCGGACTTTGATTCCCTACCATGGGGATACGTAGGAAGCCTTTATGAGGTTCAATCCCATCACCCCATCACCCATCCTGATCCTTACCTAGGCCGCCACATCCCGGTGAGATCATTCCACCCCATCCCACTCCATGGTATCTGGGAAGCCGCCCACGTGCTGGCCCCAACATCAGTGTTCCCCCTAGGGGTTCCTTCAATCTGATCCACTCTCAATGTTTCGATCAGTCTGATCCATCTCCGCAAGATGTTAAACTAACGGCATACCCCGTGTTGAACATGGGAAGCTGAGGAAAACCTCAGATGGTACAAAATTCCCCGCGTTCGATGTGGGATGCCTCAGGATTCCGCGCCCTCGAGAAGCCCTCTAATAAGGGACAGGAGACAGAGATGCCAATCCCTAGCATCAAGACATTCCAACGACACTCCAACGTGACCATTATCCTCACTGAAGGTTGCTGCCCCGACAAGACCCCTTGGAGCATCTCGACGGAAGCAGCGTAATTAACTGGCATCCATGCAGATATGGCACCAAGAAAGAGATTCATGAACCCATCTTAAATCTATGAGGGAGACCCAGACTAGGTGACGAGCTCCGAGGAGGAATCCATGGAAGGAAGAACCGACATCCCATCATCCCGGTTTCGATCAAGGAGCAGACGTCCCTGAACAAGGAGCTGATGCTGCCCGCCTTTGGAAAGCGGGAATGCAGGGCAACAAGCCGCACGTCCTCCCATGCGTGATGGACACGCGCGCGTGCCCCAGCATAAAATTGTTGAAAATAGAAAATGGTGAACCCGACGTGAATCTCTTCTCCTTAATATGGAGACGGGTAGTGTTCGGGGTGTCGGAAGATTAGCATGTCACCAGGTTCGGGTACCTATCACCGGGATGTGAAACCCGCCAGGGGTTGAGGCAGTCAGGATGTTGATCACTCCGTTCTGTGACGTCATCAGCGTGGATCCCTCTCGCCAACCACTGAAGATGGAATGACGTTGGGATATTGGTTGTCGATTTCTTTTCCTATTAGTACTAATGGGTTTATCTCCCTGCTTCCAGGAATCAGATCACTGCATCCGGAGCTCGATCGCCACCTGCCCACCGGCGTAGGGGTAGGGGCAGTACCGACGCGGCCACCCCGCGCGGTCCCGACTTTTCCACAGTCACTCCAGATCCGATTGCTACGACTGTCGGGCGCTCACGCCCCCTCTCCCCATCAGAAATCATCCAACGAAGGGTGATCAATGACCTGGTTCGTAGGTACGAGGAGGAAGGGATCATCCCCATCAGGGGTATGGCCCGTTTGGATCTAAAGGCAGTCGCGCCTCACCACCACCATCGCCACCCCTGAGGGTCGCGTAGGGAGTCGTCGCTCCCCACTCCGACGTTCAACCACTTCGGGAGCCTATCCCTGGAGCGCCTTGACACATCCCTCCCCTACGCCATTGAGGTGGGGGATGTCCGGGTCTGCCCGATCAGAGACTCGTCCCAGGGGTTAATGGCAAGAAACCCCTCCAGGATGTGTCGACGCCGCTGCCCGACTCCCCGGGCTGAGGAGCAGGCAATCTCCGTGCCCGAACCACTGGCTCCAACCCATCTGACCCGACTCCAGCGTCGAGCGTGAGCGGAAGATAATGCCCGTCCTGGGGCACCATCATCAGCAACCATTGTGGCCCGAGCCACTACTGACTCCTGCTACCAGACCCCCGCACACGTTGAGTAGGGGTAGTCACATGCCCGACTAGGATCGAGGCCCCGACCGCCCTGCAGGAAGGTTGGGTCGACTCTCCCGGTTGCGGGCACAGGCAATGGCCACCGCAGACCAATCCACGGCAGTGCCACCCACCAAGAAGGCTCATTCTGTGCCACTGATATGGAAATTCGAAGGCTTCTTCGTGACAGCTACGCTTTGGGTATGACTCTTTCCAGCACCCAATCCACTAGGTATGAGGTCACTCTCCCTACCGCTGGTCACGAGTATGGAGTTGTTGCGTATCTGGTCACTCACTCACATGGAGGTCCTCCCCATGTCCCTTTCGACATCTGTCCCGGTGCTTCTCACACCCCGGCCTTCAGTCCCCTCTGCCCCAGCGCTATTGCGGCCAGGGGACTCCTTGACGGAAATCATCCTTACACTGAGGAGCCACCCAGGAGTAGGAAAGAGGGGCGTCATCACCGTAAGAAGAATTTTAGGGGAGTCCAGATGGAAATTAGGCCAATCCGTTTCTCAGACTCTGAGGCAGAGTACGACTCGATGATGGAACCTTCCCCCCAACCCTTTGAGTCAAGGGTAGGGGTGGGGACATGGTGCGTCAGTCTCGTACTCCCTGAATGTGAGATCCGTATGATTCCCTCCTCCCTCCGAAGGTATATCCAGGAGGACGAGGGCTTGGCGTACCCCCAGGGGTCAAACCCGCAGTTACCACTAGCCTCCCCAGAAGCACCTTCCACCTCAGTCAGGGAGGGTGGGGAACTTTTCTGGGGACTGACGGAAGAGTAGCGACATGACACACCCTCAGCAAGCACCAATGTTGTGACAGGAGGCCCATTCGCCGGCCCATCCTATCGCGACATGGCTGCCAAGGTACTGAAACCCTTGGAGGATGACTCGGGGATCGGCGACCAATTGGCATGTTCTCCGTATTCCCCGCCGGCCAGCCCACCGGCCCGGTGACCTACCTCAACACCATTTCCAGCTCCCCATCCATTCTTGGTTGATGATCAGGGGCAGAAAGGTCCGGACCCTGAACCAGAGTCATGGAGTTTCTGGACCATCCTCGCAGCGGGCCACTTCCCCGGGAAGTTTTGGTCGGTCGCAGGATCAGATTTTGATATGCCAGAGTCACTCACCCCGGGAGAGTTTGAATGTTTCCGCCAGACTCTTCGGGTGACTCACTCCTATCTTCGCCATCATCTAGCGCCTTATCCCGGGAGTCAAGCACTTCTCAAAGATATTGGTGAGTAGTGTCGTCGGGTCGACCTGGCTGCGCTTCCTGCGGTTCGGCACCCTGAGTCACTTGGCCACCACAGGGCCCTCCAGGAAAAATGTGCCCAGAGTTTTCAAGTAATCTGCAAGGTTATCGAGGAAGCCACCCCCCATGTGCACATCCGCGGATGGGGGAAATACGCTGCCCTTCTTTTCTGTGCGATCCTCCGATAGCCCAACTCACTGGGCGACCCTGAGGGAATGTCGCCAAAGGCAGTGTAAGTCAACATGGATGACCTTTCAGATGAGGTAAATGGCATGGAGCTCCTCGATGGGGACTCACCCCCTGAGGACAAGCCGCTATTGGACCCGTCTGGGAGGATTACTTGCCACCAGAGGAGCCTCCTAGGTCTCCCCACACCCACTGAGGCATTAATACTGAGCCGAAACATCGGCAAGGGTAAAGAGCATGTCGGGGCTTTCAAGCTCACCGACCCATCTGCCTCGATGCAGAAGGCAGTGGAAGACTCCGAGAAGTCCACGCTATGCCAACAGCTTTCTAAGCAAAAGAGGCTGGTTGATGAGCTCTTGGACGAACGCATTGCAGAGCGGCGGCCTAACCACGGTAACCCTAGACTAGGACAGCGAGGGAAGGATTACCTACCCTTTGACGAGATTCCCATGGGCTACCACGACCATGTTTCATTCTCCGACAGGGGAGAGGCTGGAGCCCATGGCAAGAGGGCGCGATATGTTTCGTCGAACCCTCCTGAGCGGCGTAATCACCTGGGGGACCCTGCTCGGTTTCCTCCCGCTGCCCCGAGAGTCGCTCCACCAGCCGCCCCACGAGCTATTGAGATTGACTACCAGATTGAAGAGCTCGACAATGCTCTTGTAGTTAGAGATCCCCGTCAGGACAGGAATCTACATCTGGATAATCTAATGGAAGCACTCATCACCCTCTTAGAGGCCCTAGAAACTCGGGAGGTGGCAATCCCACCGGACGGCAAGACATACCCAGCATAGGTGGATGATATGCCGGCCCCTCCGGGATTTTGGAACCCCACTTTTTCCCCCTTTAACGGGACTGGAGACCCGCCACAGCACCTAGCCCACTTTAACTCGAGGTGTGGGCCTATGTTAGGGAGTCTGGCACAGCAGAAGGCCGCCAAGCTCTGTTGCTTCGTTCAGACACTGGAAGGACCAGCATTCGTCTGGTACAGCCATCCCCCTGTTGGATCTGTGACTAGCTAGGAGGACCTTCGCTAGAAATTCCCTTACCAGTTTAGTTTCACAACTCAGAAGATGAACATTTCAGACCTCTTCAGGTGCAAACAAAGGCCCGATGAGCGGGTCGCAGACTTCATCACCCGGTGGAAGGGGATCACGTACTCCCTTAACATGCCACTAACTCAGGAGAAATTACTGACAATGAGTGTAGGGAATGTCAAGGCAGAGTTGGTTCCTTCTCTGATCACTCAGAATTACCCCGGAGGGTTCCGGGACTTCTTAGACAAGGCTCAGCGCCTCGAAGAAGCCCTGCAACAGGCCAGTCAGGCACGCCCGCTGCCTCCTGTAATCCCTGCAAGGAGATCCGCCAGAGCTGAGCCCACTGTTGTGGCCCAGATAGAGGCCCCCAGACATCTAGAGTTGCTACCAGTAAGGCCAGCTCAGCATCCCCATAGGGGTCCACCCCCACGGGCATAGCCTCCGGCCCAGCAGCGACCGCCTCAAAATCGGCAGGCGCCTCCGCGTAACGCACCGCCACAACCCAGGCGAGATAATCAGGCTCCGCCTCCTCAGCATGCTCCTCCGACCCCTGGTCATGGTCAGCCTCCAAGAGCCCCCTTTCCAGACAGAAGGAATTGGACTTACTCGTTTGACGAGGCCCAAGTCCCCAGTTATTTCCGTAGCGCCTTGGAGCAGAGGATCGTGCGGCTGCCTGAGTGCCAGAAGCCAGAAGAGGTGCGTCTCACTGACCACCCTAACTACTGCCCTTGTCACTGGATCTTGGGTCACACCATCTAGCAATGTTATGTTTTCAAGGACTGGCTCCAAGACCAGATTGACAACAACATATTCAGGTTGGGCCCAGCCCCGGCGCAAGTGGAAGGTGTCTTCGTGAGATCAGATGGTAGTAGTGGCAACGACGATGAGTGGGAACAGGTTTTCAACCATGGGTCTCAGAAGTATAATGATTGTATGGCCCGCAAGATGGTCGCCCATTCCCATGGCATCATCCGTGCCCACCTGAGTCATCCAGATCCCTCAGAATTTGCGAGCGCCGCTTTGGCATCATCATCCCAGCCTACCTGTTCCTAGAAGAGCAAGAGGCGGCGCAAGAAGAAAGAATGTGCCCTGCCAGTGTCATCATCTTCCCACACGCTTGGCGATTTTATGCCCCCAGATATGGGGATCCCTCCGAGACTCCGTCCGGTAGTGGATGACTCCTCGAGTGAAAGCCCAGGGTACGCTTCGGTTAACACTGTAGAGATGGTAAATCCCTTTTTGACTCCTGACGATGAGGAACGCCAGGTGGACCTCCCCAAAGTCCCCAGCCATCGCCAACGTCGGCAGAGCCGTGGCTACGTGAATCGTCGGGGCATGGCAGTCGTCACCTCCAGTCAGGCCATGCATGCTACTGAGACCAGGAATCAGGCCCGATACAGAGATCAGCACATGCGGCCCCCTCACCCGGTGTTGACAGGTTCGCCTCCACCATTGTTTGTGTTGCTGTATCAGGCAGGACCACCCCGGTCATGCCGCAACCAGCCCTGCCCTGCCACCGGCCGACTACAGCCTATCGGTCCTAACACGGCAGCCACCTCCCGGGCTTCGACTAGTGAACAGCGAGACGTGCCTAGTACCATTCAGCCATCGGTCTCGCCAACAGGTACTGTCATGCCTCCAATCGCAGAGCAGCCTCCTATAAGCAGAAGCTCGTGTTTGGCTCGAAAGTATGATGTTCTAAAGCACCTGGACGGCATTCCGGTAAGACTTTCTATCCTTGAGTCCCTTCTCCTATCGTCTGAAATGCGTGAGGTGCTCGTTGAGGCTCTAAGGATCCCCCTCCAATTTGAGACGGAGGTGGAGGCCGCAGAAGCCTTCCACACCAAGGCGATTGAGGACGCCGAATGTCATGCGGTTATCTCATTTTCCGGTGAATAAGAAGACCTTCCCATATAGGGGCACATTCGCCCACTGTACATCACCGGCCTATTCAATGGCGTGGAAGTCCACCGCTGTCTTGTTGACACGGGTTCCAGGATTAACCTAATCCCAACTCGTACGCTATGGAAGCTGGGCCTGTCTGCGGATGATCTAACTCACTCCAACCTCATGATCCAGGGGTATGATAGGACCAAGAAAACTCCACTCGGAAAGATTCATTTGAAGACCCAGTTCGGCGGCCTAATTGTCAATACCGAATTCATGGTTGTCTCTCAGGACACCGACTACAATGCATTGATGGGCAGGTTGTGGATCCTCCTCCATGCAGCGGTCCCCTCATCATATCACCAGTGCCTAAAATACTCCCTTAAAGGTCGAGTGGGCGTGCTCCAAGTAGATGCATCTCCTTTTTCCTCTTGTGAAGCCCGTTATCTAGATGCTAAATATTATAAGATCAAGGACAAGCAGATCCTAGAAAGTGAGTTTGAGCTCGCCACTATCACGAGTGATCCCTGGGCATGTTTGAATGACGCATATGTCTTTCCAATCCATCGTTTGGAGGCCACGACCCCCGACATGGGGCAGTGCTTTATTGTTTCGGGTACCAGAGGAAGGAATATTTCTAGGTCCAAGTGATGGCGGTAAATCACCTCGTACTCTTACACCAACCAGGCTCAGGTGATCCCCGATCCCCCTACCCCTGTACGATATCGGGATGTTAGGCTTATGGTAATGGAGGTACGTCATACTTGTCTGTTTCGCCGGGCCAGAATCGACCAGCTCAAGCCAATGCGCCACTACTACTTTGATGTCATAAAGCGTGGCCCCTTGGGCCAAAGGCCAGATGGGATTGGATCAACCGCCTTTGTCGCCATGGTCTCCACAGTGCATGAGTCTCCTAACGTGACGGCCTCTACCACCCAAGCCGACACCAGCTTCGCATCAGGGTCTGGAAGCCCCGAAACGGCTCCCCCCATGGATGATCCCTCCAAAAGTGGAGAGGAGGACATGGAAGATGCTCCTCCTACCTTTGAGGAGGTCATCCACACCATGATCGACGAGTTAGTGCAGGTGAACCTCAGTAGCAAGGCGGACCCGAGACCCACATTGGTCAGCACCGCTATGCCACCCGAGGAACAAAAACAGTACGTAGACTTCCTCAGACAGCATCGTGATGTGTTCACCTGGAGTTATGACGAGATGCCAGGACTAGATCCCCAGGTAGTCATCCACCGCCTTGGCCTTCCAGCAAACCATCGCGGGTTCAAGAAGCCTCCCAGAAAGATGCACCCCTCTCACGGTGTCATGGTTGAGGCCGAAGTTGATAAGATCATAAAATACAACTTCGTCAAGGAAGTCCAGTACCCCAGGTGGCTAGCCAACATTGTTCCAGTCAAGAATAAGAACGGCTAGATTAGGGTCTGTATCAACTTCCGTGATCTCAATCGCCACTCTCTGAAGGATGATTTTCCCCTTCCCGTGATAGAGTTGTTGATCGATGCCACGGCCGGGTTCCAAGCCCTATCCTTCATGGATGGGTACTCCGGGTACAACCAGATCCGAATGGACCCCAAGGATGAAGAGTTCACTGCCTTCAGGGCCCCCCATGGTACTTTCTTCTACCAGGTTATGCCCTTCGGCCTGAAGAATGCGAGTGCCACCTATCAATGGACTATGCATCGCATATTCAAGCTGATCCTCGGGACACTGGTGGAGTGCTATGTGGACAACCTGGTGGTTAAATCTCGCCGGCGCCAGGACCATCTCAAAGACCTTGAGAAAGTGTTTGGATTCCTCCGTTCTCACCACTTGAAGATGAACTCGTTGAAGTGTGCCTTCGGGGTCACCTCCGGAAAGTTTCTTGGCTTCATTGTTAGGTATCGAGGCATCGAGATCGACCTAGAGAAGATCAAGGCCATCAGTTAGATGCCTCCCCCGAATAATATTCGGGAGCTTCGAGGCCTCCAAGGCCACTTAGCCTATATACGCCGATTCATTATGAATCTGGCCGGCAAGTGTAATCCCTTTTCTCAGCTCATGAAGAAAGGTGCCGCCTATGAATGGGGCGAAGAGTTTCAGATATCTTTTGAGGAAATCAAGCAGTATCTACTTCAACCTCCGGTCTTGATGCCACCCATTTCCGGAAAGCCACTGGTCCTTTACCTGACTGCCCTGGAGTGATCCCTCGGTGCACTTCTCGCCCAGAAGAACAATGAGGGAACAGAGAATAGCCTCTACTACCTCAGTTGCATGCTCCTCGACGCGGAAATTAGATATTCTCCCATCGAGAAGAGCTACCTGGTGCTCTTATTTGCCGTACAGAAATTGTGGCACTAATTTCAGCACCACGAGGTACAACTGGTCTCTCGGGTAGACCCGTTGAAATACATCCTGAACTGACCTATGTTGACCGGCCGATTGGCGCACTGGGCGGTGATCCTCTAGCAGTTCGACATCAAGTTCAAACCTCAGAAGGCCATCAAAGGATAGGTGTTGGCATACTTCTTAGCTGCCCACCCAACCTCCGCGGACTAGCCACTAGATCTAGGCTTTCCTGATGAGGCAATCCTCTCAGTCGATCACGCCATCCCATGCTGGAAGATGCATTTTGACGGTGCCTCCCGGAGCCCCACCGTTAGAAGGCTCAATTATACTAGGCTCAACAGAGTGGGTCTGGGTATCATCTTCATCACCCTAGAGCAAGTCGTTCTGCCGTATTCATTTCTATTGTCAGAAGGCTGCACCAACAATGAGGCAGAGTATCATGCCCTCATCACTGGCCTCGAGTTGTCTCTCGAGATTGACGTACCCCATCTGTATGTAAAAGGGGATTCTGAGATAGTCATCAAGCAGGTCAATGGTGACTGTGTTCTCAGAAAACCAGAACTTGTGCCATTGCTGGAGTGCACCCTCCGTCTAATGGCTAAGTTCCCATCCCGGCCAGAGGTTGTTCACATTCCCCGGTCGGAGAACAGCCAATCAGATGCTTTGGCCAGCCTGGCTGCATCACTTGTGGAGCCCGAATAGGATGACCTAATTATCCACATGGCGCACCGGAGAGTCATTGCTCCTGTTATTCTGGAGGGCGATCGTGGCTCGCGAGTGAACTATCTCACTGCTGGTGCCCCTACGTCAGGATCCCCAGGGGCTTCAGGTGTGGTAATTGAGACAGTTCCTGACTGGAGGACGCCCTTGGTTGAATATCTCCAGCACAGCAATCTTCCGTCAGACTGAGCCGAGCGAGAGAGAATCTGACGTCGCGTGCCACATTTCACCCTTCAAAGCGGTCCCAGCCTTGAGGAGCCACTAGTGTAGAAAACGTTTTTTACGTCGGTTATTTTTAATTTTTTACGTCGGTTTCTAGCCGACGTTAATACGTGCGACGTTATAAATATGGTTTTTCACGTCGGTTATTTAAAAACTGACGTCAAAAAAATAAAATCGCAATGTTTATCACGTCGGTTATTTGAGAACCGACGTGATAAAGGGGCCTGGAGAATGGTTTATCACGTCGGTTATTTTAGAACCGACGTGATAAAGGGCCAGGAGAATGGTTTATCACGTCGGTTATCGAAGAACCGATGTGATAAACTGCCTGGACAATGGTTTATCATGTCCGTTCTTAAACAAACGACGTGATAAACAGGGGCGAGGGGGTTTATCACGTCGGTTCATATAGAACCGATGTGATAAACTGGGGTGAGGGTGGTTTATCACGTCCGTTCTATAAGAACCGACGTGATAAACCGGGCTGAGCGTGGTTTATCACGTCGGTTCATAAATAACCGACGTGAAAAACCGGGGGAGGGGGGTTTATCACGTCGGTTATTGTATAACCTCCATGATAAACCGGAGGGGGTGGGGGGGTTTATCACGTCGTTTAGTCAATAACCGACATGATAAACCATTGTCCAGGCCGTTTAGCACGTCGGTTATTCAATAACCAACGTGCTAAACCATTCTCCAGGCCCTTTATCACGTCGGTTATTAAATAACCGACGTGATAAACCATTCTCCAGGCCTTTTATCACATCGGTTATTAAATAACCGACGTGATAAACCATTCTCCAGGCCTTTTATCACGTCGGTTATTAAATAACCGACGTGATAAACCATTCTCCAGGCCTTTTATCACGTCGGTTATTAAATAACCGACGTGATAAACCCAATTTTTTTTAAGCAGAATGCAGTGATCTTCTCTCCACCAGAATCAACCAGAAAATAAATCAAGAAATCATACCACAAAAATAGAAGTACATCAAAATTAATCATGTACATAGATAACATATAAAACTTACCCACTAGACAGCATCCACCCTCATTTATACCCCATGGACAGCCCTCCCCCACCCCGTTGGAGCCCTCACCCTCATGTATACCCCATGGACAGCCCTCCCCCACCCCTTTGGAGCTCCCACCCTCATGAATACCCCTTGGACAACCCTCTCCCACCCCATTGGAGCCCCCACCACACTCCTGGACTGCCCCCCGACCCCCGGACACCCCCAAACACCCCTCGACAACCCCCCACCCGCCTGAACAGCACCTCCTCACCCCCTCACCCCACTTGACAGCCCCCACCACACCCCTGGACAACCCCCCCCCCACCCCTGGACAGCACTCCCACGCCCCTGGACCGGCTTCTCACACCCCTGAACATCCCTGCCCCCACCCCACCGGACAGCCCTCCCAGACCGCTGGACACCCCCAACCCCACTGAACACACCCCCACACCCTTGGAACCCCTCCCCCACAAACCCAAATCCATACCAGAAGAACCATCAAAAGTAGACCAAAACAAGAAGTATAGCAAAATTAAACATTCACTTATATAGCATTCAATACTTACACTGTCAACTTCAAAAAAAAACTAAATCAAACCTAAACAACTAGCAAATACACAATTAAAATGACAATATTCAAAACTACATTTTACATTACAAACAACTAAAATTCAATCAAACCTGTAAAATAATTTGACCACTCCACTTGTACGTGTTTGATGTCTTCAGCAGTATAGGGTTGAGGGTCATCAAAAAGCTACAAATGAAAAAGAAGATAGTTAACGTGTATAATGAATAAATCAAATTGAAATATGATCGCAAAGTTTAAGAGGAAATCGTACCAGGTCAAAATTCACAACTGTCCCAGTTGTTATTATTTCATACATAAATCTTAACACATAATATCCGCATTCGATGAGGCCTTGTTGTTCATGACATTTCTGTTTTGAATGAGTGTAAATTCAATATATTATTTTTATGTAATAAATCAAAAAGTACAAATTATAAATGGAAATTTACCTTCGCATTTACATATTTGATCTTTGCATTTCTTTTATTTGTGTTTTTTCGAAAGTAGACCCATGCACTGTTAGAAAATAATACGAATGGGGTAAATTTAAAATTCATTATAATATATAAAACTATTGAGAAATTGAAACATACTTTTCCAATATATTCTTAAAACTTTCCCGCACATCACCATGAACAGAGCTTTCTCCCTTGGGAAAAAAATCCCTAACATCCAATGATTATTGATAAAAGGAAATTTAATGTTAGTGGTTTTTTATGTTAAAAGATAATTAAATCTTTGAGAGAAATGTGTTTCATACCTCTCACAAAAAGGCATCATCCAACATTGTTGGATTATATTCTTTTCAAATCTTTCAGCAATATAAACCATTCTTTGTTCCTCAGTCAATGCACATGCTTCAGGGGAAATCAATTGTGGGTCCATGAATCCATATACTTCTGTCAGTTCATTCCTCTCACAAATTTTATAAAGATACCTAATACAAAACATATATAAGTATACATTTTTAATAAATATAACGCAGGGAAAAGGTGTTAAGACTTACAAGGAAAAAATTTGCACCACGTTTATGCCCAACTTATCTCCAGTAACAAGCTCCATGATATCATATTTTGTAATCCCCACACTTATTTCACATCCACAAACATGAGATTCCATTGGAAACTCATAAAAACCCAACAAAAAATGTGAATATCTTGACAATCTATCAAGACCACTGGAATCTGTATCTGATGTCATAGCATGTTGTCTTTGTTGTTGTCTATACAGTATTTCTTTACCTTTTAAGTATTCCTGTGAAAAAAAAATTGATAATTATAGTAGTTTTCAAATGATAAAACAACTTTAATAAAATAATAAAATAAAATATATAACATTCATACCTCTATGGTAATGAGTCGAAGAAGTCTGGATGGCCAAACTAAAAAATGGCCGATACTCTGTCCAACTGTCGCCACCTCATCTGTAGGTATTGGTACCCTAGCTGATCTATCTATAATATCCTGTACAGTGACCCTCTGATTCTCTACCTCTAACTGTTGATGATGAACTGTATCTCCTATAAAATATACCAACCCGTATGCTACTATATGATGTTGAGAATCATCAACATACAACTCGCAATATGTAGGAAGCTACGGCGGAGGCGTAGGATAAAAAATGGGGTCCGCAGGCTGAGGTGGGGGAGTGGGAGCTACTGGAGGAGGTGGAGGATAAATAATGGGGTCTTCAGGGGGAGGTGGAGGAGTGGGAGCTGCAGTCTGAAATTGTCTTTGCATTTCTGCAAACATAGACTGCACCGAATCTCTAATCTTGTCTTCCATCGTCGCATTAATATTTTGAACTTCAGCCTCCAAGGATTCTATTTTTTTTATAAACCCCCTCAATGTTAGAAGTTGAAGAACGTGGAAACACTTTTCTTACCGATACACCTGCCAGATATCCTCTTACATGACTAGGATGTTCGGGCCTTCCCAATGCTGAAAATAAAATATCTTCCCTCCCAGTAGCTGTAAATGTCCCCTCTGAACTCTGGTCCTCAAGAGAGTCCTGTATTAATTAATTGAACATTTCTGTAATGATTGAAACTTATATGAAGAAAAAAGTTAACTTAAATAAATTAAATAGATATCTTACAATCCTCTCGGCTACGATTCTCGATTCTTCCGAAAGATATTGTCCTTTTTTTCCCTTCCGAGCTCTCTTCCATTTTTCATGTCTAGATGGAGGGGATGGAGGGGCCACCTCTCCAGAGCTTGAAGACTCATCTCTTAGTTGTTGAAATTTTTCCGCTATCATTTTTTCTTCCAATAATGTATACCCTCCCCGAGATAAACTATGAGGGTATACATTTTTAGATTGGATCTTCTGATGAGCTTTCCTTGTTTGTTGTAATTTAAGAATAAGAAATCATTAACAAAACATTAATAAAATCATTTATATAAGAAAGTTTATAAAAGTTTACATTGCCCTTACCAGAAATGACTCTTTTTTTCTACTTTCAAAAAACTGTCTCCATGTGTCTTCATCTATAAAAGGATATATACGACATGGATTGTCATGACTCCTATGACCATAAATGAAATCAGATGAGAGAGTTGATTTGAAATCCCTCCATCTCCTGGCAGCCAATGATAAGCATTTCTTCCTGACTCCTCCAGTGTCAGGAATATCAAATGTCATCTGATAAAGAAGAGGTTAAACATATTATATATACTAGAAACATTAAAATAATGGTCAAACAATGACAAAAGATCTTACCAAAATCATCTCCCACAACTGAGAGATAATCTCTTTATCCACACCTCTCCAATCATCATACAGAATGCTTACTTTGGTCTTAGCCTGATTTGCAACAAAACTCTTAAAATCTTTGGCATTCGGACCTCTAGGAATATCATCATCATCAAACTCAACTACTATCCTCTGATCCTACTTACGGGCAAGTGATAATTTTGGTAACGTGTGCACCCACATTTACCAACCTTTGAACTCTTTGTCGTAATAGGAGCATGTGAATGTTCATCCCCAGAGGTATGACCAGCAATATGCTCCTCTCCAGAATCATGTGGTTGATCATCTGAATGATCTGTCATTATCCTTCAAATCAAAAAAACAAACGTCAGTTCACAAATATACAAATGCAAATATTTTAATACTTCTGTAATCAGAAAATAGAAAAGTGTACTAGGTTACATAATAGTAAACATTGGTAATATGGTAAACATTTTAAACAATGGTAAAGATGGCAAAGATGTTCAAGATGGTCAAGATGGTCAACATGGTAAAAAATGGAAAAAATGGTAAACCTGGTAAACATTGTAAACATGGTAAAGTAATTGTCAGTGAACAAATATAAAAATTCAAATATTTTAATACTACTGCAATCAGAAAATAGAAAAGAGTACTAAGTTACATAATAGTAAACATTGGTAATATGGTAAGCATGTTAAACAATGGTAAAGATGGCAAAGATGGTCAAGATGGTCAAGATGGTAAAAATGGTAAAAATGGTAAACCTGGTAAACATTGTAAACATGGTAAAGTAATTGTCAGTGAACAAAAATAATCATTTTAAAATTCATGTAATGGTTATAAACATGATAAAGTAAACTAAACAAACTTAAAACAAACAAAAACATATACTTATTTTATTTTAAAACATGTTTTAATAAATAAAAAACTTACAATATCTAACATTTATGGAAAAAATAAATGTAAAAAAGAAATAAACATATGTTACCTGTAATTTTAGGAATGTACAGATGGATTGTTTTCCCAAATTCCTTCGTCGTGATCGTTCCTTATGGCACAAACTATGTCTTCAACATGATCGTCATTATGTTCTGTTAATATTTCCATTGAAGTAGGGATCTCACATAAATCATCATATTCATCAAGTTCATCCTCACCAACATATTGTTTTTTCCCTTGTAAAATAACATCCCACTACATATCTGATTGATCTACTACATAAAAATTTTGTTTTGCATGTGTTGCCATTATAAAAGAATCAGCTGTGTCTTCCAATCTATTCAGATTAACAAGTGTTATTCCAAATTCATCATGTCTGACACTGTTGTTACCGTTAAACCATTTACAGTTAAAAACGGGAACTTTAATTTTAAAGTAATCAACCTTACATATGTCTTCAATCATTCCATAATATGCATTTGATGCAGAAATTGGGTTTTTGTCCTTAGCACTCGAAAAATGCATTGCTTATGCAAACACCAATACACCACTATTTTGAACTGCACTTCTGTTGTCCTGAGCTTTTGTATAAAATGTATAACCATTAATGTCATAACCAGACCATGTTATCATATTTAAACATGGACCGCCCACTATCCATTTTAATGTCTCTGGTACATCTGATCTACCAAGCAAAGTCTTTTTAATCCATGACAAAAAAGTTTTGTTGTGCTCATTCAAAATCCACATTTCTTTCTTCTTTGGATGAAATTGTTTCAAATCATTAATATGTAATTTGATATATGGTTGAGCATCAGCTATGTTATTCAAGATGTATGATTCTAACTTCTTCATCTGTTCAGCTGACAATGATTTGACTTTCAAGCCACGAATCCTCTTTCCCTCATTATTAACTCGTTCATGGCGAGATGGAGGAAAACCTATGTGTTGCACCGCATCCAAGTAGCTCGTACAAAACTCTACTACCTCCTCAGAAATATACTTTTCAATAATGGAGGCTTCAGGTCGATATAGATTTTTAACATACCCCTTTAATATTTTCATATACCTTTCAAAAGGATACATCCAACGAAGATATATAGGTCCACAAAGCTTTATTTCTCGAACCAGATGAATCATTAAATGCACCATTATATCAAAAACAGTTGGAGGAAAATACATTTCCAATTGAAAAAGTATAAAAATTGCATCCTTTTCCAAAATGTTCAAAGCATTCACATCAATCGCCTTGTTACAAATTGAATTGAAAAAATAACACAACTTCATTATAGTCTTTCTGACACGAATGGGCAATATTCCACGCAATGCAACTGGTAGAATTTGTTGCATCATGACGTGACAATCATGTGATTTCATACCTATCAACTTCAAGTCCTTCAATGAGACAAAATTTTTTACATTAGAAGAATAACCTTGAGGCACTTTGGTATCATGAAGACACTGACAGAAGCTAATTTTCTCCCTCTTCGATAATGTATGACAAGTCGGGGGAAGAAATGTTCGTCTTCCTTTAGGAGTGGGAGCTAACTCCAAACGTATTCCCACTGATAGTAAGTCTAATCTTGCATTCAACCCATCTTTAGTCTTTCCTTTAATATCTAACAATTTTCCAATCAAAGAATCATAGATATTCTTCTCCACGTGCATGACATCAATATTATGTTTAACTTTATGATACCTCCAATATGGTAGCTCAAAAAAAATTGACCTTTTCTTCCAAATATGTCTACCATTACCAGATTTCTGTGTCTTTCCCAATGTCACGTCAAGGTTTTTCACCCTATCAAAATACAGATCAGGGGATAAAGGTTTTGGAGCAGTATCAAATTCTTGTGAGCCATTAAATGCATTTTTTAGTCTTCTATAAGGGTGTTCCATAGGCAAAAACTTTCGATGACCCATGTACACTGTTTTCCTCCCATGATGCAATTGACAATAGGACGTCTGTTGTTCGCAAATTGGACATGCTTTATGCCCTTTAACACTGTATCCAGACAAATTTCCATACGCTGGGAAGTCATTTATAGTGAACAGAAGCACTGCATGCAGTTGAAAATATTCCATTTTATAAGAATCATACACCCTAATACCATCAGCCCATAACAGTTTCAAATCATCAATCAACGGTGACAAGTAAACATCAATATCATTACCGGGTTGCTTTGGACCAGAGATCATTGTACTCAACATGACATATTTGCACTTCATACAAACTTCAGGAGAGAGGTTGTAAATTACCAATAAAACAGGCCATGAACTATGTGTGCTACTAAGTGTTCGGTATGGATTCATTCCATCTGTACACAACCCTAGTCTGAGATTTCTTATTTCATTTCCAAATGTAGAATACTGCGCATCAATATTCTTCCATTTTGGACAATCAGCTGGATGACGTATTTTTCCATCACATACCCGCTCTTCAACATGCCATCTTAACCTTTTTGCATCATGTGAATTAGCAAATAAACGTTTGAAACGATTAATTATAGGAAGATACCAAAATACCTTTGAAGGGAGCTTTGTAATCTCTACATCACCCTGTGATTTTTCTTTCACCTTATACCGTGATGTCCCACATTTTGGACACTCTGATAGAAATTCATATTCCTTCCTATATATAATGCAGTCATTCGGACAGGCATGTATTTTCTTGTATCCCAATCCCATCGGGCATAATATTTTCTTGGCTTTGTAATGTGAATCTGGAAGATCGTTATCTTTTGGAAGAATGTATTTCATCAATTATAGCAGCTCTGTAAAACTTCTGTCACTCCATCCATGCTTCGCCATCAAGTTAATCAATCTTAACACCGCCGACAGAACTTTAAAATCTGTACAACCGGGATATAATGGTTTTTCAGCATCACCATATAGACGTGCAACTGTCAGTTCTATCTCAATTTGTTCTGCTACAATATTGCGAATCATTTCTTCAATTCCATCGGAGTTACCATCTTGCGAATCATCATCATCAATGACATTCCGTCCAGTTTCACCATGCCAAATCCAAGGGCTGTAACTCGGATTAAAACCATGACATATCAAATGATCTTTTATCTCTCTACTTTTCAACTTCTTCATATTCAAACATTTCAGGCATGGACAGAAAAAAATGTCACTACTTGGAACATTTCGTTTTGCAAATTCCAAAAAGGCATCAACACCTTCCTTAAATTCATTGCTCATTCGATGTGTTGTAATCCAACTTCGACTCATTATTACCTATAACAAATATCAACAAAAAATATATATTTTTAAGATAAGACAAATACATGTTTATATGAAAAAAATCATAATTTGAATGTAAAACAATTTAAAATATAAAACAAATCTATAGGTATTTAAAAAAATATGCTTGAATATTATTTTTAAAACAAAATATAGTTAGATGTAACAGTTTAAAATTTCATTGAATCAAAGAAAACCATGACGCCTAATGATTCTCCAAATAAAATATACATCAATAAAACATAAACAAAATGATTTTTATCTGGAATAAGTGAATATGATCAGATGATACACATTTATAATAATCTCATGCCAATATACTAATAAACATGTTAAAATATAGGAATACCTAATGGAGCATATAACATGTGTTATTCATGCTTGTTGTTCAATCATTATGATCTAAAGTACTCAACACTTTCAAGTGCCAAAATCTTGAAAGTATTAGTAGTTTTCATAAGTACCCAACACCAAATAGCTATACATCGTAAGTGTCATGTTAGAAATATGAATATAGACCATTTGTTTTATGTTTAATAATATTGTCATATTATCTGATCATTCTGATTATATATTAGAATTACTATATCCTTTTGATCTGATATATAATCTAAGGATTAATATTTCTTTAGAAAAAGTAATGTTAATATCATGGTAATGTAAGAAAAAGTATATGTCGAACTATATATATGTAATACCAATAAAAAAATACATATGTGTTTGGCCTGGGTTTCACACATAAAACAACTCATCTCACAGATTAAATTTTTGAATCATCCTACATAATACTTATTTTTATAACTTAGGGAATGAAAATAATAAAAGTTTTGATTTACGATACTCATTATGGGTAAACATGATATATATAAATATAATATCTAATCTCATAAAAAGATATCCATGGGGGTATAAGAGCATACACAAAGCACATGATCAAAAAGATAAGTGAAACAGTTCTATATAATCATAGATCATAAAACCTGAGTCCAAGTATAACAATTTTAGCATAACATAAGACATGATTTATATGATAGTGGGAACATGATTTAAAAAACCTTATTCACAAGATCACAACATTGGTATATGGAATAACATAAGAGTGTGGCATAAACATAATCATATAAGTCATAACATATGTCAAGGGAAAACATAGTTTCATTCACCTCATATTGGGATATGTTAATCACCTTTCCTATAATTTATTATAATATTTCTTACGAGACACATCACATAACACATTGGACATTGTATAACCATCTGTATCCCATATTGATCTATGATATATAATGCATTGTCGAATTCATTAGAAGGATATTATGGACCCAAATGTCACATAATGACTAACCATATATATGGGTGAATCGTGATCATCAAATCATTTATAACACTTTCGTAGATCAATTAACTAACAAAAATGAAATGGGGGTCATAATTTTTTTTTACAAAACATAATAATTATTAATACATAAAAATGTGTTTGGATGGTAAGATACGATAATATACCTAATTCAATCTAATTATCGTTAAATTATTTCTACCTAGATAGAAAATACCTTTATAAAAAATATAATTTAACTTGAGAATGAAAAGAAAGTACCCTTTACCTTTTTTATAATGAAAAATCTGAAAAGGATGATAATAATATTTAGGTATTATAATTTTTTTATGAATTATTAATAATAAAAGAAATCACCTCACTTGGTTTTGTTGAAAATCGGACATACCATCGTATTCAAGAAATCAGATACACTTTGCATGAAAAGGTCCATCATTTTTAGGAGATGACTGAAAGAAGAAATGTATTATCAGACTCACCATGAGTCCAGAATGAAATATTTGATTGTAATAGGTATTAATTGATATTCTTATGAATGCAGATGAAAACAGATGATGGTTTTCTGATCTAGGAGTTCTAAAAATCATAATTTTTTGAAAAAATATTATGATGTAAGAATGTTGAATGAAATTTTAAGGATAGGTATTACTGATTGTACCTGGTCCAATTTCATTCATGAAAATCATTTTCTGGAAAATCATATTGAAAATATGATTTTAAGAAAATAAGTACTACCAATCTTCATCCAGAAAGACACATTCCAGCTAAGTAGGAAATAATAATGTTGCTGGAAGAATGGAACATTACAGTACCACCCATTATTTTTCAGATTTTGCTGAAGCTAATCCTCAATGTTTTAAAATTAATTATTATTTCTAAATGATTGAATAATTTGAATGGTTGTGAAGTCAAATATATATGTTCTCATGGTCATAGTAATATTTTTATCAGATATTGATTTATTTAGATACTTAAGAGGTTGCTCGTAAGCGTATATCAGAATGAAAATCTAGAATAAGAGTTAAAAATAGTCTTATCCAAAATACACCTACTTGAATGTTGCGAGTTGAATGTTGCGAGTTGAATGTTGCGAGTTTAATGTTGTGAGTTTAATGTTGTGAGTTGAATGGACATAATAACCATTTGCAATGACAAAAAATTCCACGAGATTCAAAAACGAACGAAAAGCACATCAAGAATCGAAACAAAAACGAACGAAATAAATTTGTGGAAGGCTTACTTGAATGTCGCGAGTTGAGATGATAGATCTGAGAGGAGTGAAGAAGATAAACAATGAAGCCAAAATGAGTTTAATGCAGGCGATCGACGAGCTGATTAGGGTTTACCGCGCGAGAGAGAGACGAGCCGGCGACTGTCAATCGAAAAATCGTAAATTACAGAACACGGGCTTTAATTTTTTTAAATGTTTTATATCATCGGTTATTATATAACCGACGTTATAAACTATTTTTTAGCTTTTTTACGTCGGTTATCTTAAAACCGACGTAAAAAAGCTCCCGCGCTTTGGTTTTTTACGTCCGTTTTAAGATAACCGACGTAAAAACCCAACAGGCGTGATTTGTAACGTCGGTTATTAAAATAACCGACATGAAAAATCTACTCGCCACATTTTTACGTCGGTTATATATAACCGACGTAAAAAATAGTGACGTAAAAAATGATTTCTGCACTAGTGAGCTCCTTTATAGGCGTGGATTTGATGGTGTTCTCCTCTGTTTCCTTCAGGGAGTCGAGATCCCACAGGTCATGTAAGAAGTGCATGCTGGTTCCTGTGGCGCCCACCAGGCCGGGTCGAAGTTTTCCCACCAGATTTAGAGGCTGGGATACTTCTGGCCCTCCATGATCTACGACTACATCGAGTATGACAAGAGGTGTCATGCGTGCCAAGTTCATTCTAACTTTGTGCATAGGCCACCGGATCCTCTCCATACTACCAAGTATTCTTGGACCTTTGTAGTCTGGGGGTTGGATATCGTAGGACCTTACCCGCTGGCGACGGCCCGCCAGTGCCGGTTCATCTTGACCGCTACGGATTTCTTCTCGAAGTGGGCAGAGGCAATCCCACTCAGGGAATTCAAGTCATGTTCTATTGCTGACTTTGTGAGCTCCAATATCATCTATCAGCTTGGAGTACCTAATGCTATCCTCACAGATAACAGAACCAACTTCCGAGCAGTCGAGCTGAAGAAATTGTATGCTAAGTACAACATTCGCTCTAACCACACCTCTCGCTATCATGCGTAGGCGAATGGACAAATCGAGGCGTTTAACAAAAACCTCTCTAACATTATGCAAAAGATGGTTGGTCAGAACAAGAAAAGTTGTCCGAACAAGCTCTCCAACGCCCTCTGGGCTTATAGGACGATGACTCATAACTCCACCAAGGTGACTCCGTATTCCCTGGTATACAGAGCTGAGGCCGTCCTGCCCATCGAGATCCAGTTTCCCTCATTGCGCACGGTGGTCTACGACCAGCAAGTGCCGAATAGAGTTGCTGAAATACGTCTATCTGAATTGGAAGAGCTGGACGAAATTAGGCTTCGCGCTTTACATAACTTGGAAAGGCATCAAAGCAGGATGGCTCGAGCTTTCAATAAGAAGGTTCGCCTCCGCTCCTTCCTGCATGGTGACCTGGTGATGGATCTCAGAACGCCAATGATTACCGGCAGGAAACCACCCAAGTTGGAGCCCAAATGGGAGGGGGCTTTCATTGTCCATAAGGTCTATCCCAATGGTGCGTATTCCCTAGTGACTATGGATGGTGAGCGCGTAACTCCTCCCACCAACGCTAGGTTCCTCAAGCAGTACTTTGCTTAAGGGATCTTTGGTCCTGCATGACCTTAAACTGTACGGTCCCGTACGACCCTAAACTGCACCTTGGTCTGAGTTCTAAGACCTAAAACTAAGATCCTTACACAGTCCAGCATGACCTTAAACTACATTTTTCCCTACATCTGGGCTCCTTGGTCTAAGTTCTAAGACCTAAAACTAAGATCCTTATTCCGTCCTAAATGACGTTAAACTGTGCTTCTAAAACTATGTGTGGCTTGATTCTCATCCTAATGAGATACGTAGGACCGCCTGACCATTTAGATTTCAGGTCCAGCCCCATCTCTTAGGAGATCCCACAATCTCCCGGTTTCCTCGGTCTTTTGGTCTGCCCTTCCCTCGAGAATCCTCCATCTTTTGGCTGCTCTCAGACTGAGCCCTTCGACCCTCTCCAGTGGTCTGCTAATGTGTTCAGAGTACTCTGGTCTAGGACCTGGAGTGTCAGATTCGACTTAGGCAAGTTTTCGTCTGCTTGTCAAGCTTCATGTTCCCCTTCATTCAGGCCCCACCATCTTTCACACCCGGAGGGACCCCCAATAACGGCTTGGATACAACGCCTAAGGGATCTCCTACCGTCACGGGCCAACGCCCCCGAGGGTTTCAGGAAACAAATTGATACAAATACCGTGTTGCGAATGTGGTTAGTGGTTGATGCTCATTTGTTTTCCCCTACCTCTAGGCTAACGCGACAGGATGCTGTGTTGCGAACATGGTCAGCAGTAATCCCCAGTCATCACGCCGGCTTCCTCAGGCCTTGAATGTTGGTTGCATGATTCACATTGTGTTCTGCCCCACTGTTTCAAGGTGGAATCTTGACACTCCTTCTACTAACCCTCAGTACACCCCCACACGTCAGACAGACCAAGCTTCGTAATGGTGTCTCTCGGGGCTCCCGCGATCTGAGCGCTAGAGTATGTGCTTGGGTTTCTTCTTTACAGGTTGCGTGCAGCTTGACCCTCATCCCCATGGGGAATGAGGAGTCAGCCGGACATTGCATTTCGGGCCTAGCGTAGCTGGGAGATATCATCTTTTGTCCCCCTCCTGGTTGTTGAACCCTCGTAGGCCCCTTTGGCCTGAGGCTCCTCTCTCGGAATCACGCACGGTGATGGTATGGGATTATGCTCTCACCCACATCAGGTATGCTTTATCGCATCGTGCGTGTTCCCCTAGGTCCAAACCATATGAACTTAAACTGTGTTTTTGGTCCAAACCATATGACCTTAAACTGTGTTGTTGGTCCTACCACATGACCCAAAACTGTGATGATATCTTCCTGGCCACACGATGAAAAATGGCACTGCATTGTGATGACCTCCCCATGGGGGACATCACGCCAGGTATTGGTCGATTTCCATACCGCTTGTAAATGACTGTTATGGATTAATTATTGTGGAGACTCTAGGAATTTCTACCATAGTCCAGTCTCCCCACAAAAGAAAAACCATTTACCTTCAAGAACAAACAAGATATATCAAATGCCGCTTCTTTTTGTGTGAGGGCTAGACCCGCACGACTCCATCCTTTTCGCAGGCGCCATATCACGCCATGCTGCCTTTAAAGAACTACATATGGCTTGATTCTCATCCTTATGAGATACATAGGAGCACTTGAGAATTTCCCCACAGGCCCAGCCTAACTTTTCGTGTTCGGTCTCTTGGCCTAAACGCGTCCCTGGGAGCACATAGTGAGCAGGGATTTTCCCCATTCACGTTGGGTTTTACAACCTCTTTGTCGTGTGTCTCCCATTCCCCTTCTCCTTTGTTCTGAGTTCTAAGACCTAAAACTAGGATCCTTTCCTTGGATTTCCATGACTCGGTCTCTCTTGTGGGATTGTACGGTGTGGTGCGGGATTATGTCCTCATTCACATCAGGTTACTCACTATGTCATTCCTATCCCCAGATGAGATTTGTCCCCCATCCCACATGACATTAAACTGTATTTCATCCTACATGATGTTAAACTGTGCTTCAAGAACTATGTGTGGCTTGATTCTCATCTTAATGAGATACGTAGGAATGCCCGGACATTTCGTCTCGGGTCCAGCCCCAGGGATTACCAAATCTCATCCCTCCTTATTGTTGGCCCCTCGGCCTGACTTCTTGGGAAGTGGTGTAATCATGACATCTACCCCGAATAAGTTCGAGATTCCCCATAGTAATAATGGGAAGCGGCAGTTATCTCACCAGAGAGGTCCTGCCTGAAAATTGGGGTGATTCGTGATCAGGTTGGTACGTCCGCCTAATGCGCCTCTACCATGGTGGCGCAATTTTGGTAGTGTTGGACTCTGTTCGAACAAACCACCTCTCCACTTTCCACGCTTCGTGTGACCCTTTATTCGAATCCACATTATATTTCATGTTTGACGGGACCCCCTAACAGTATGGATGATAGACCTATGGTCCGCCTACTATCCTGGGTCAACGTTCTGGAGGACTGGTCATGTTTAACGGGACCCCCTAACAGTATGGATGATAGACTTTGGTCCGCCTGCTACCACAATATGGATGATAGACCTTTGGTATACCTATTGTAGCAATATGGATGATAGACCTGTAGTCCACCTGCTGTCCTGGGCCAATGTTCCGGAAAATTGATCGGCGATATTTGAGTTAGGCCCCGTGTTGCGAACATGGTCAGCAGTCAGACCTCATTTATTATCCCCATTCCGGGCCAAAACGATATGGATGCTACGTTTCCTTCATGGTTAACAGTTATCCTCCATCGTCGCGCCCCAGAGTGTTCTGAATTCGGGTAGCGTGATTCACCTTTCCTTTCCATATCCCTATGTTCGGATGGATTTCAATGCCCCCAGCATTTCCCCGCTCATGTGTCAGAGCACATTGAGAAGGTAATATATCAATTGGTCTGAGGTCTTCTCCTCAGAAATCCAGGCCCAATTTTGGTTGCCTGAAGCTTGGTCAGTGACCCACAGTTGGACGAAATGATAGCCCGAGTATCCTTTGCTTCTCGCATTGGGTGTGACCCACAAGAGCTTAGGGGTGATTTGTTATTCATTTCGGAATTATGGTTGAGCATATTAAACCAAAGGTACAAATAAATGGATTTTTCCATGTATTGGATTGAGATGATGAGCAGTACAAGCAAGAAGTTCATGAGATGGCCAAAACAAAGCCCTTAAGGATTAGCATGATGAATCGATCTTTCCAGCGCTGCTACCCTTCGGCTGGTAGCCTCCAGGACCGCTTCTCGCTCCTTGAAGACTCTCTCCTCATCATCTGCCGTAGAGCGCAGCTCGCCAATCCTAGCTTGTGCTTACGCCCACTCGGTTCGAAGTACGGTCATTTGGTGACTCGCCTCCATCAGTTGTTCCTACGCATCAGCCAGCTAGGTCGTCATTTGCTCCACAAGATCAGAGCATGTTGCAATGAAGGCCTCCTTATTTGTCGCCTTCCCTTCGAGGTGTCGAACCTCCCGCTCCTCCCTCAGCAACGCTCAGGCACTTGCCGATATTTCCCGACACTAGGAAAAGTCAGTGCACCGGCTGCTCTCTCGTATCTTCTCGGCCATGTAATCACGAACCGTCAGATGAAGGCATTGAGTGTCATCCCCTCCGGCGCACAGGAAGCGCAGTCAGGTCTTGAGTGATCCCATCCGCCTCAGCCAATCTGACTGGGGATGTCTGAGAAAGCGCTAAATACACTTCCACCCTTTGGGTCGTGTCATCCGGATCTCCACGGATGCCTCTAAGTCTGAGTCATCTATCTCCTCAGGGTCAGCAGGTCGGTACATAGGGAAGGCAGCCAGCAGATCGGCAGCAGTATCTGCCTCAGGTATTTCTTCGTGAGGAATAGGATCCTCGACGTCCGGGAGACCTTCCTCTCTCACCCCAGCAGCGATGGTGCCTTCGTCAGCTTCCAGCCTCGCCTCAAGAACAACGCCGCTGATGTCCTCTGCCCCCTACTCACCAATTTTTGGGGCTGACTCAGTGTAGAGAGCATGTTCTGAATGAGGTGGTATGTCCTCTACTGGTCCACTCACGGATGGCCCAGGCTCCGTAACCTGACAAGCCTCCAATGTTGATATCACTGTGCAAGGCGTACGCTAATTAGTTGGGATCTTTTGATGCCAAGTGCTAGTAGTGAAGTGTGAGACTTACAGGAATCCAGAGCGTTGGCCTCTAGTGTTTCGGCCACTGCAGGAGCCGCCATGATGGGAGACCCCTCTGCGCTTGTCAATTCAATTATGGGCATCGGATCCCCATCCTGTCCCACTGGTCCATCTCCTCCCTCCTCTAGTGGGGACACCCGACCAACACTCAGACGCTTCTGAGTGAGGTAGAGAGATGGTTTGGAAATTGAAAAGGAGAATGGATGAAGAAGGAAAATGAATGAAGATAGAGACAGACCTCAAGTATCTCAGTTATGTCGAGATCAGAGCCGACAATCTCACCGCTCTCTTGGAGACTCCCTTGGTAGGTCGCCTACTACGAACCCTCACCTTCGATTTCTCCTTCGTCTTCATCTTCTCCTTCGCCTTCGTCTTCTCCGGTCTTCTCCTCCCCCTCCGACTCCTTGTCACTGTCGCCTTTTCCCGGCGGCATCACTTATGGATCATGCTCCTGGATGAGCATCACTTTCACTAGGAAAGGTGGATCCGCACACCGACCCCTTTGGCGCACATTTGTGTCCATGGCTGTCAGATAAGCATATCGTCGATGGAAATTTACCCGGTCGGTAACTCGAATGAGCCTGACCTCTGGCAGCTGGATCCCATTTTGCATTATCTTATGCCAGATGGCTTCAACACTCAGCGATTGTTTCAGGGTCATCCAGGCTGACCACAGTGCCGGTAGAATTGCATCTTGGGAAGGTTCGAGCAGGTATCTTATCTGCTTCCCGGGCAGCTCTTTGTCTGCCTCATGTGACCCCCCTATGGGTAGCGAGGTCGCGGCGGTGGTATGTGAAGTTCCTGCTGCTGAAGTCCCAGCCTGCATGGGCCTCGCTGCTTGATGCACCCATGGTTCCCCCCTTCTAGCAGCACCTTTCCTTCTTCCCCATCGCCCGGTTTCCGCATGAGGAGCCTCGAGTTTCCAGACTCACTTGCGTAAAATCCCCTCAGGGTACGCGATGGTCCAGTGCTCGGAATACTCGGTTGCTAGGCCAGCATCAACCCCGGTGGGAGGAAGAGTAATGACGTCGCCGGAGCCGAAAGTGGTAAACATCAACCACATCTGGCGTAGAATGCATGGATTATTCTCCTACCAGACAGCCATGAATACCTTCTTCGACATTCTTTGGAGGCACCCTAATTGCCTAGCGAATCGGGATGGAACGTAAGGCTCGCAGATCAACTTCCCATCGATCTGAGCCACGAGCACCCCACCTCGAATGCTCTGGAAATACTCCTGCTGTTCCAAAGAGCCTCGCCCATTTTCCACCATCTGGCTGACTGGGGTGGGGAATGGTCTGAAGTGGAATTTTTTGTGGTTACCAATGTGGATTCTCACACCCTCCTCATTGAGCGTCATCGGCACCACCCCGACGATGTTCAGCAGGGACAGTCGCAGGCCATTGCCCGGAGGACGAATGGCGTTTGGGAAAGTGTACCCACCGAGATGAGTTGCCACCCAGCTGTGGAAGATCTGGAAGGGGCCACATACTCTCCGGGGTGACCCCCCTCGTGAGATGCATCCCAGGATGGCATACAGCTTGGCCAGAATGGGGACCCCCTAGTTGAACCGTTTGTTGGCGGCCATGGTGCCCGCCATCACCAGTGTTGCTGGACGGACGCCCATCCTCGCATCCCTCACCGGTAGGAGCCACCTACTCAGGAAGGTGGCAAGGAACCCGGCGTACCGGACGTTCAGGTCCTGGGTCTCAATGACGCGGTATCACCATGATTGGTATTGCCCCGCCTCGAGGGTCCTCCAGTATGACCCATCCCTGCTCCTCTAAGCCGCGGTTGGGCACCGTTTACCCCGTCCCGGCATCTTGATAGCCGGATCCTTCTCAAGGAACTGGCTGAACCAGCCCTTGTAGGCAATGTTTTTCAGGAAGTCCTTGACCCCCAGCCTCTCTTTGGCCAGCTCCAACAGGTGCCACATCAGCATGGGCATTTGTGACCTGTCTTCCCAGGTGTTCTTTGGAGGAACGAACTCGTCATATTGGTAGCCCTCCAGTGGGATACCTCTGATGCAGTGAAAGTCCCAGAGACTGATGCCAACTTCCCCATGGTGAAGGTGGAATGTGTTGGTATCAGGATACCACCAGGTGAATAGCTCCGGCCCGAGCTCAGGTTGATGGTGGAAGTGGAACTGCGACGTCCATACCACCTCGAACAGGCCAATATGCCGCGGTTCATCCCCGAACTGGTCGCAAGTATGGTGAACCCAAAACGCCCAGGCCCACTCACTGGTGAAGTTTCCCCTGGACCGCAAGTCCCAATCCTTTATCCATCCCTTCGTGTCATCTGTGACGCTCTGACGGAATGTGCTCGCGTAGAGGGCCGGAGAATTATCTGCGACAGGCTCATCCCCGGTAATGGTCCTGGTCCTCGGGTTCAGGACATATACGTCCATATTTCTGGTTTCTATGGAAGGACGACTATTGTTGGTGATTTTTTAGCGAGGAAGCTCGTCCTCCCGGGTAACCCACGACCGCGGTGTGTCCATCTCGAAGCCCGGCAGGGGAACCTCCTCTAGGATGCCAAAATTCCAGAGTGGGAGGTTTTCAGATAGGGGATACATCTTCTGGGCTGGAGTCAGCAGGTTGAACAAGGTTAGGTTGTTGGAAATGATCACCTTGGCGCTATAAACCCCCTCGTTCACCGCCATTTCAGTCCTACGAGTGACGGATTCCCCCTCATCAACTCGGTTTGCGGCCATCTCAAATATCTCGGCAGTTGCACGAAACCAGGATGTAGTGTGCGGAATCGGAGAGTACTGCGTGAAATATGAAGTGGCGGCATGAAATCCAATAAATGGGCATGCAATCAGCATGCTATGCACGGAATATCCTGAGTAGGTGTGAAATTACGGCCAAAATTCGAAAGGAATTACACGCTGCCAGAGCATTTTTACGTGCAGCCGCAGGAGCAATTTCATGCACGAGAGTGGTAAGCTTATCGCATGGAAAAGCTTGAGTACGGATTCGAGGCCCAGCGCCCCTTTTTATAGGCGAGGCTAGGGTTACGCACCGTGTAGAAAGATAATTTCGTGTGGATCCGTCATTTTTCATGCCACATTGGTTGTTTGCGCGCTAAGTGCCCAGGAGAGGCCCTGCTTCGGCGTTTCGGCGTTTCCCTCGGAATCCGAACGTTGCGACCTCTCACCGATCCAATTCTGAGGGGGGGCATTTGTAGACGCCTAAAAAGTCCGTAACTTCCAGAGGAAGTTTCGAAATGAAAAAGCGAAGTCATATTCTGAATCAGAGGCCCAGTCCGGAGGCCCGGGAAGTGGTGCGTGAAATAAAGGAGGCCTTGCGCGAAATAATGTCGTGCGCGTGAAGCATCCCTGGGATTCGCATAATCGAGCCAGTGAGGCGCGCAATTTTACGCGCCCTGGCTCCTCACGGTGAGGCTTTGCGCACCGACGGTTCCTGGTGCAGAAAATTTCGCGCGCTGCCTGGATTCCGCGCCGACCGATGCCTATAAATAGAAGGCGACCCCAAACGGTTTGGGGTTGAGGAATTCAGAATGGCTCCCATGTGTGCAATTCGGACTCCCCCGCGTGCAAGATGACTTCCAGGTAATTCCTCTTTTCGCGCAACATTGCCCCGGGGTTCGCCTTTGCACGCAACTCCACTGGCTTAAGTGAAATTTCTCAATCCTCCGGGTTCTTCCCTTGCGCGCGATCCTTGCCCTGTGCGCGCAATCCCCTTCTGTGCGCGCAATCCCAATACTTTGCACGCAATCACCTATCCGCGCAATCCTCTGGTCCTATTGCGCGCTATCCCGGTGTTTTGCGCGCAAATCTTCTCTTTGCGCGCAACACCCAGGACCCTTTACCTTGACGCCCCTTGGCTGCCTCTCCACGCCGGCACCTGATGTCTTCCCTGCCGGGCATGCGCGCCATGCGTTGTTTTCCCATATGGCCTTCCAGGCTCGTACGAAGTAACCTCAAGGTCCCTTGGATGGTGTTTCCTATTGCGTTGCTTTGCCTTATTATTCTCTGCATAGGCACGCTAACGGCTATTGCTTCTTCACAGAGTCACGCTAACGTGGACCCCTCAATGGTTCGCCCTGCGGCCCCACTTCACTAAGGCCTTGCCGATGCCTTCCCTCCCACAAGGGGTAGAGGGCATTGGGAATGTAATCCCTAGGGGTGTGGAGTGAGCCCACCTCGTCCAAACTGTAGGACGTTAAACTGCTAAGCACCTCATCCTTAACACATGATGTTAAACTGTGGTCCGACCCTGTGCTTTGCATGCAGGGTCCCCCCGGCTTGGGAATTCTTTACACCCACTCATCTCCACGAGAATGGGATCTTCCTCACATTGAATGAGATCCTCCTTTTCGGAGTGGCGTTTGTCCACGAGGGAAGGGCTGCCTCAGATCGTAATCCCCTAGCCTCTCTTGCGGAAGGTTTCACCCATGCACCTCCATACTTTCCCCCTACCAAGGCCAGTGGATTCTCTTTCCCAATGCGCTTTGTCACACCACGGGCCCCTATCCTAGATTAATCCATGGCACCAAGGGCCGCTAACCACGCGTAAGCCCCTGTTTCCTCATTGGGCCTCTCAACGCGTAATCCCCTTTCCGCTTCTCACGGACGCACACTTTGCGACGTGATCGTCTGGTCTCTGCTGCCTCTTGTTTCTCACACCGAGCATAACTCATGTGGGCTTAGAGCATGCATCGACCATGACATACTCCTATGGTATGCCTCATAGCATAAGCCCTATCCCAGCAAACTACATGGACTTTGATCCATGCTAACGCATGGTACGTAGGAAGCCTCCATGAGGTTCAAGCCCACCACCCGGTCGTTCCAACCTCTCCACGTCGGTTCCACAACCACCATGGGCCACCTCAGAGCGTAAGCCCCATATCCACTCTGGGCCGCCTCAAAACGTACGACCCAAATGCCCTCGTCCATCATGACGTTAAACTGTATTCCCTAAACTACGTGGACTTTGATCTGTGCCAACGCATGGTACGTAGGAAGCCTCCATGAGGTTCAAGCCCATAGCTCAGTTGTCCCGACCCCCTTAGCGTCGGTTCACCAGCACCATTATGGGTCATCTCAGAGCTTAAGTCACATGCCTCACACCCACGTCTCATCCTGACTTCCCCCTCGAGCCCACGTGCCTTGGGAAGCTCATGCCCTAGCCCGGAGATCTTACCTCCTCCAGGCTCCAATCCATGCGTCCATTCTCACGGGTCGCCTCTCCAGGCGTCCCACCATACCACCGAACTATGAGAACTTTGATTCCCTGCCATGGGGATACATAGGAAGCCTCCACGAGGTTCAATCCCATCACCCCATCACCCATCCTGATCCTTACCCGGGCTGCCACATCCCGGTGAGATCATGCCACCCCATCCCACTCCATGGTATCCGGGAAGCCGCCCATGTGTTGGCCCCAACATCGGTGTTCCCCCTAGCGAGTCCTTCAATCTGATCCACTCTCAGTGTTTCGATCAGTCCAATCTGTCTCTGCAAGACGTTAAACTCATGGCATACCCCATGTTAAACATGGGAAGTTGAGGAAAACCTCAGATCGTACACAATTCCCCACGTTCGATGTGGGATTCCTCGGGCTTCCGCGCCCTCGAGAATCCCTCTAATAAGGGACAGGAGACAGACATGCCAATCCCCAGCATCAAGACATGCCAATGACACCCCAACGTGACCATTCTTCTCACCGAAGGTTGATGCCCCGACAAGAACCCTTGGAGCGTCTCGATGGAAGCAGCGTAATTAACTGGCGTCCATGCAGATATGGCGCTGGGAACGAGCTTCACGAACCCATCTTAAATCTATGAGGGAGACCCGAACTAGGTGACGAGCTCTAAGGAGGAATCCATGAAAGGAAGAACCGACATCCCATCATCCTGATTTTGATCAAGGAGAAGACGTCCCTGAATAAGGAGCGGATGCCACCTGCCTTTGGAAAGCGGTAATGCGGGGCAACAAGCCGTGCATCCTCCCATGTGTGACGGACACACACGTGCGCCCCGGCATAAAAGCATCAGAAACAATCATTTTCTTATATTTTATTTTAGTTATTAGTTTATATTGGAGCAGTGGATCATGTTTTACTTTATTTTTTACTTCTACCAATTATATTTTGTATCTCTTCATACTTATTGATTTCTACTATATTGATGATCTTATTTTAGAGTAGTTGATCATTTTTTCCTTGACATTTTTTTGTTAGGTGGCTTGATTCGGTTTCTTACTTGCACCATAATGGTCGTGAAGAAATACTTTATTGGTATCGCATCATGGTATGACATTCAAATAACTGCAACACTTTCTATCATAAACAATATTTCTATCATAGGAATATATGATATTTTATTTTATATTGGAAACATGATAAATGATTCATATTCAATTTTTAAATTATTGTTTTAATAAGTACAAAAAAAATATGGTCATTTGAAGATGTTTTCTTTTCCCTTCAAGATTTATCATCCAATAATCAAGGCAATGTTTCCTCTCATTGCAGAACCTTGCTCGACTATACTTTTCAGTGGGTTCTTCACACGCATGGTCTCAACACTGAAGATCACCCATAGTGATGATGGCAATGATATAGTAAGGAAATTTTTGGATTTTAGAAATTGTATTCACTTGTATGTATTTGAATATTCTATATGCACTTATTATTTATAAAACTTTGAAGTGGTTGATAGCTCTCTATTTAAGCTTCTTAGCATGGGTGAATGTCTCCAATCAGTGAAAAAAAATACGGTATCCCATACACTTACCCATTATTGGTCTCTGCTTAGGTGAGCTTTAAAACCAAAAACACAACACTCTTGTATATTTATGATATATCCTTATTTTAGAGTAGTGGATCATTTTTTCCTTGAAATTTTTTTGTTATGTGTCTTGATTCGGTGACTTACTTGCACCACCATGGTCATGAAGAAAGACTTGGTACCACAGCATGGTATAGCATTCAGATCACTAAAAAACATTCTATAATAAACAATATCACTACCATAGTAACATATGATATTTTATTTTATTTTGGAAACATGATAAATAATTCATATTTAATTTGAAAATTCATGTTATTAATAAGTACATAACATATGGTCATTGGAATATGTTTTATTTTCCATTCATGCTTTATCATTCATTAATCAAGGTAATGTTTCCTCTCATTGAGAAAACCATGCTCAACTAAACTTTTATTTGGGATCTTCACATTCTTGGGGTCAGCATTGAAGATCACCCATTAAACACAAGTAGTGATGATGAAAATGATATAGTAAAGAATTTTTTTTTTTTTGGAAAATGCATGAACTTATATGTTTTTGCATATTATATATGCACTTATTATTTATATAACTTTTAATTTGTATAGAATGGTGATATTGATTCGAATTCCACAACAAGATTCAATCTGTATTCATCTTTTTTTATTCAATTTCATATTTTTGGGTCTTATGAAGTGGTTGATGTCTCTTTATTGAAGCTTATTAGCATGGGTGAATGAATCCAATCAGGGAAAAGAAATCTGGTTGCCCCTCCTCTTACATAACACCACTAAATCTTTCTTACATGATAAATTCATCCTTATTACCTTTAATTAAATTTATTTTGTTTATCATTTAATGCTAAAATGCACTGATTTTTCAGTAAATTAGAAATATTATGATAGTTCATTTGATCTTTTAAATTCCCTGAAGCATGACGTTCGTAATGTAAAACTACGCTTTAGAGGAAAAAGGTATTGGTGATTTTAATTTTCTTGGTGTCATCACTTAATGGCGTTATTTCAAGTTGGGTTGCAGGTATGGGCTTCCATGGATCTTTTCTTTTTAGAAGGTATGTTTCACTAATTTGAATCTATTCAGACCCTTGTCACTATGAAAAATTTCTTTCGGTTTCTATTTTCATGGGTTATGTTTAACTGAACCTTGTATTTTTTCTATTATTTATTTATTTATTTTTGTTGGATCATCCACGCACAATTCAGATCATCCATAGTATTTTTCTGAATGTATGTTTTAATAATTTAACAAGAGACATATGATAACTCTTATGGGGAAAGATGGTATTGATGCTTCAGTACCATAATTATTTACCATATGCTTATTTATTTATTTATCTTCATGTGTGTGTATTTTTTTTTCATTTTTTTGTTTCTCATACTGAAATTTTTTTGTCTAGAATCACAGGATGTGACCATGATAAAATTTCTCACATTTGGGGTATTAATAAGAGAAATGATGGATGATCCTCTTTTGACAAACTACATGTGTTATATTATCCTTATTTATTCCTTATTTTTTATTATATGAGATTTCATTGGCATCCATATTTTTATGTGTCCTTACATTATTTTTTTTGGACATGATCCTGTTAGTGTAATTATGGTGGATGAGGCTCATGAAAGATCCATTTTGATAGATCAATCTATGTGATATGTTTCTAAAAACCAAACAGTTAATCTGCATCTTTTTTTCACTTATCATCATAAATCCAAATCCAATATTTTTTACCCAAACTTCTTATCATTATCCCATCAACTATAATTGAATCCTAATCAATGTCTGCTTTTTTATGGGAGGTTTTGTTTCAAGGACTAATGTGACACCCCGACCCCACTAGACCGGATCCGGTGCATTACTTGTCATATTGGAATGTTTAGAAGGAAAAAAATCCCAAATTAATGATCAGTTTAGTAGTCTTGAAGAAACTACATACATAGATGTAACTCAAATTACATTGGAAAAGGTTACAAAATACAATACATAACAAAAACTAAAAACTGCATCCACAAGAACTCAATAAATGATCTCCTCTTCATCACCTGTTGAAAGTAACAATGAAAGGGGTGAGCTCAAATTCCCAGTAGGGGTTACAAATAGAGGAATCATGAATCAATAATAACTGAATTGTAAACAATTTTACATAATCAATATGGAATGGTGAATAAATGAAAAACTCACACCATTAATAAACTGAGAATGAAACTGCATCCATAGATTTTGTTATAGTGAAAATCTCATGGATAGTAATAACTGATAATGAATAAAGAAAATTATTATTAATTTGACATCATGTATCTGGCACATCATACCATAATACAGTGAAAACGGTTTAGTTCTGTGGGTAGAAACCCGTCTGATTTTTGGAAACAAACTCGAAGGGTTTGTTACCAAACTGATTTGTCTCATGAGACCTACCAATGCATAAAGGGGTTATAGTGGACCCCACCCTCTACTTCATGTCTAAATAATTCTTTATACATATATTCAACACTAGAGAAATATTCCTTTACATTATCCATATATAATAAAGGATACAGATTCATCAATATTTCTAAAGTCAAAACAGCATTCAAAATAAATACCATATGTAAAATGATATACATATTAGACAATAATAATATCCATGATATGAGAATATTGGCATTTAAATGTAATATAATTTCAATTTAAAAGTGATCTCAAATGAGTAGTAGGTACACCACATAAGAAGGAGTATGTGTACAATACTAAGCAAGTCACAATGAAGTGAAAATAGAGACAAAGCTTGTTACCATGTTATCATCAATTGAGTCATATTACCAAAACTTAATAACCACCAAATGAATCAAAGAATACCATGAATATAAATATAATCATGATAATATATATCAAATATAATTACACCTATATCACATATAATAAATAAGAGGTGAACAATGGAAATCCCACAGAATTGAAAGTGAGAGGAGAAAACCCCTTACAAACATTTCGGCATGGTAACGAGTGTTATTGAGAGGGATTAATGAGAGGTAACTGGGTATCCCATTATTTATATATCATAAGGTCAGTATGTGGGAGGTTCAAAAACATACCCCATCATTAGGTATTAAAAATAAAAGAGCACAACATAGGGGAGATTCTTGAACAAAAGTGAGAGAGAGGATCCCTTACCTTAAATTTGTTGGTGTTCTCTACTTCTTATTAAAGAACTAAATAAATAAATTAGGTTAATTAATTTCTTTTATAACCGTTTTGATTGGTTACGAGGTTCAATTTCATTGTTTGAGCCCATTTGTTTACTTGGTTTTAATGATCAGATCGCTTATATTCATGTTTGGATAAACATGTAAGATGAAAGTGGTTATCCAGAATTGAATTAATATTATATTAGTGCACATCTAGGAGATTACATGCTTTTAAATTAATTTTTTTTTACTTGGAGTGAATTCGAATTATTATATAAAATCATAGTGACAACTGTTTTTTTTTTAATTAGTGGGTTTGATTACAAAGAACATGTTTTTCTTTATAACTTAATACCATTTGTACAAAAGGATTAAAGAAAAAAAAATATGATATATTACATATATAATAATCTGGTTCAATCATAACACAAATGGTTTCATGACCAGAATTAAATATAATAATAGAAATTTATTAACAGTTGTCTTTGAATGTGCTAAATTGGCACATCTCAAATGGTGTTTTCATTTCTTTCAAATACAAGGTGGGGAAAGGAGAGAAGATGATGAAATATCCCATTAGTATAAAAACATTCCATTACATGTATGTTACTGAAGTTATCATACTATTTGGGTGAAGAGAGGTGAGGAAAGAAACAAAAAGACAAGAACTTAAAAGAAAAGAAGGAATTAGAAAGAGGAATTTACCTCTTGAGACTTCCTCCTTTGAGAACCTCTTAAGGGGAGAGGTTTTGGTATTTGGTATGATCTTGGGGGAAATTTGGGAAGAATATTGGCAAGGAACGAGGCTTGAGAGAAGTGAAGAGAAGAGGGAGTGAGGGGGGTTTTATAGTGGAGGAGAGGAGAGTTTTTATAATTTTTTAATCATTAGTTTATTATTTCTTCACAAGACAAAGGAATAGTAAGAATTCCTTGACCAAGAATAGTAATAAATGCATGTGACTTTGAACCAATTGGGATTACATCATCATATCATCATCAATGACTCAATAGATCCCTTATTTATCATTTATCGTAAATTATCACATTTTATTATTCATCAAAAATTCAAGTATTTCAGAAAAATACCAAAAATTCACCCTAACCATTTTTCAATGTGTAGAATCAAAAAATGAAGTCCATTTTTCAAAAATAATTTTCTAAATATGATTATTTTAATATTTAATTAAAATCTTTATTTAATCAAAAAATATAAACACGTAAATTATTCATCTTCATTTTTAAGGTGCCTATATTTATTTATACATTCATGGGTATGGATACCATTAATAAGAGTCATATTACTATTCATAAGGGTAATTTACTATTCATAAGGGTAGGTTACTATTTATAAGGGTATGTTACTATTCACAAAAAATTAAGTTAATTCTATCAAACTCTAAATATCATTCTAAACACAACCGTGTATGTCAGATTTTCCAAATTCAAAACACACAAGTGGAAAATTTAATTTCAATGTCTAGGTTATGACTATCTCCTAAATAACCAAGTGTTGTTTCAAAGAAACTCAGTGCTTTATGAAATATAGGATATGACTCGAATGTATTTAAGAGAGACATATCATAAAATGTTTGGGGTGATACATTATTCTTTCCTTCGGAAATTTCATCTTCAAAATTTTTTATTTATAAAGCCCGCCAAAAAGACATGGGTGGTTCTTATTTATAACATCCTCAGGTTCCCATGTTGATTTCTTTATATTCTAGTTTTTCCAAAGAACCTTTACTAGACGATTCGTCCGATTTCTCAATACCAGTTCCCTTGTGTCAAGGATCCCGATAGGCTCTTCACAGTATGAAAAATATGGTTCCAATTATTTTTCTTCATAGGTGAGTACATGCATTGGTTCTGGCATGTATTTCTTCAACAATGACACATGGAACACATCATGAACTTTGGAGAGACTTGGAGGTATTTCTAAACAGTAATCTACTACTTCGATTATTTCTAAAATTTCAAATGGTCCGTTGTACTTGGGGATCAATTTCCCTTTCTTAACTAACCTTAAGACACCCTTTCATGGAGATATTTCATAAATACATGATCTCCCACTTGGAATTCCAAATCCTTTCTCCAATTTTCAGTATAAATCTACTTACTACTTTGGGATACTTTAATATGGTATTGGATTGTCTTCACCTTTTTTGTGGTCTCTTCAATATGTTCTAGGCCAATAATTTTCCTCTCACCAACTTCATCCCAACAAGTTAGATTTCGACATCTCTTTCCATATAATTCTTTATATGGATCCATTTGAATACTAGAATGGAAACTATTGTTGTAGGAAAATTCCATCAAAGGAAAGTATTGATCCCACATACCTTGGAAGTCTATAGAGCATGATCTCATCATGTCTTCCAGAGTTTGAATAGTTTTTTTATACTGTCTGTCAGTTTGGGGGTGATAAGCAGTACTCATATGAAGCTCAGTATTCAAACCCTTCTGGAGACTTTTCCAGAATTTTGATGTAAACTGGGGATCTTGATCGGAAATAATCGATAGAGGTTCACCATGAAGTCTTACAACTTAATTATTATAAATTCTTTCCATGTGCTCAAGTGGTAAATCCTCTCTTATAGGAAGGAAATGTGATGATTTTTTGAGATGATCAACAATTACCCATATTGCATCATTCCTTCTAGGTTTCCTTGGTAGTCCGGTGACAAAATCCATCATAATATTATCCCACTTCCACATTGGAATAGGGAGAGGTTTCATCACTCCTCTAGGATGTTGTCTCTCTGCCTTCACTTGTTGACAAATTAGACACCTTGACACGTAGTCAGCAATTTCCCATTTCATATTATCCCACCAAAAATATTACTTTGGATCGCTATACATCTTTCTGCTAGCTGGGTGTATAAAGAAATTTGATCTATGAGCATCATCTAATAGTTCCCTTTTTAGCTCAGGTACTGATGGAATGCATAACCTCTTCCAGAATTTTAGAACTCCTTCTTCATATACAAAGTATGCCAATCTCCCATCCTTGACAGCATTAATTTTCTTGTGTATATTCTCATCATCAGATTGATATATTTTTATCTTATCTAATAATGATGGTTTATTAATCATTTGAAAGAGGAAAGATGATTCTCGTTCCTTAACAATTTCTATATCCATCTTCAATAGATCCATGAATATAGGATCTCTTTCGATCCTCATTTGGGTCAGGAGTCTCTGATCTTTCCTATTTAATGAATCTTCCACCCTATTTTCCTTTCCTGGGTGGTAGTGTATTGAACAATCGTAATCTTTGAGTAACTCTAGTCATCTCCTTTACCTCATGTTTAGTTCTTTTTGTGTGAAAATATATTTCAAACTCTTGTGGTCCGTATAAATCTCACATCTTTATCTGTAGAGATAATGTCTCCATATTTTCCGAGCAAAGATTATGGATACTAACTCAAGATCATGAGTTGGATAATTTTTCTCATGATTCTTCAACTGTCTTGATTCATAAGAAATAACTTTATTGTTTTTCATAAGGATTCAACCTAGTCCATTCTTTGATGCATCACTGTATATTACAAATCCATCACTTCCAGATGGAAGGGTCAAAATTGGATCATTGAACAATCTTTTTTTAAATTCTTAAAATAATTCTATACATTATTTTTTCCACATAAAATTAACTCCTTTACATGTGATCTTGATTAACAGGTTATCCAGTTGGGCAAAATTCTGAACGAAACGCCGATATTAACCTGCTGAGCCAATAAAAATGTGTATCTCAGTTATGTTTGTTGGCATGGGCCAATCTTAGATCACCTTTTTATTTATAGGATCAACTATGATTCCATCCAAAGAGAAAATATGGCCTATAAAAGAAACTGATTGAAGCCAGAATTCTCACTTTCTAAACTTCCCATATAATTCATTTCTTCTAAGAGTTTTTAGAATAATTTGAAAGTGATCCTCATGGTCTACATAGATTTTTGAGTGTACTAGGATATCATCAATGAATACCACCAAAAATTTATCAAGATATTATTTGGAAACTATGTTCATTAAATCCATGAAAATAGAGGGTGCATTAGTAAGTCCAGAAGGCATCACTATAAACTCGTAATGAACATACCTGGTTCAAAATGTTGTCTTAGGAATATCTTTCTTCCTTACATGTAGCAGATGATATCCTAACTGAAGTTCAATCTTCAAATAGTATTGATATCCATTAATTTGATTAAATAAATCATCAATCTGAGGCATAGGATACTTATTCCTTATTTTAATAGCATTGATTTCCCTGTAATCAATGCATGATGTAACACCCCAGGTAAATAAAGAATATGACATTTTCATATTTATCCATATTTGTGAATAAAATATTGATATGACTTTAAAGGGGACTCTATGCTCGATGGCGTACCCAACACGCAACAACGAGTTTCTTGGGAATCTTACGTTGTACTCTAATGATAAAATAATATTATTTTAAATGGTAGTTAACATGTAGCCGTTGTAATGGTGGGAATGGATATAAATAACTAAAATATGATTATATATGTTTTTTAAATGTTTTTACATTTATACAATAAAAGATAAAGGCTTAAAATGCGGAAAGAATTCAATTTTAGGCGTATATGCCCTAGTTTTCACTAAAGGTTCACTTATCACCTTTTGATGGAGAACCATCATTAAATATAGTTTTGTTCACTCTTAAACATTCTTTTGGACCAAATAAAACTCTTATTAAGAATCGGGACATCAAAATTTACTTTTTGTAAATTTTTGGTATTTTTCCGATAAAGTTCATTTTTTTAATGAATAGTGTAAAATGTTGTATTTTAATTCAAAACCACTTTTTAATCTAATTTATTTATATGATTAGATTATATTTTGAATTGATTTTAAAGTGAAATTAGAAAATATTTTTACCATTAAATCCAATAGTGGTCGTTGGAATTAATTTCACTTTGAAATCAGACTTAAACTAGTGTCAATCTTTTGATACTTATTATTTTATAAAAACACGCTATTTGCTCTGACAGCGGGATTTAATTATTAAATTAATTAATGTGACTAATATGTTTTGAATTTTGTAAAACGGACTTCATTTTTGAATTCGTAATATCTAATATAGATTAGGGTGAATTTTTGGGATTTTTCTGAAAAACTTCAATTTTTGATGAATAGTAAAACCACTAAGTGGTACTTATAAAAGCTGATTTTTCGTTTAAATGAAATTTTACCACTTATGTGTTTTGAATTTCAAAAATCCTACATACATGGTTGTCATTAAGAAGTAAAATGTGGTTCAATGGGATAAAAATAATTTTTTGGTGAATAGTAACTTATTAAGTTTTTAATCGCGATTAGTGGTAATTAGTGTAGTTTAAGGTATAAATAATGCTTTAATAATATGAAATGACCTAGACACATGTCCCAACATTATTGGTTGTTTCATGGCCGACCAAGACAAGACATGGGTCAACTTGGGGACCCCATGGATCCACTTTGGTTGGGAAATGACATAAATAACATTTTATTTAATGTAAAAGTAAAATTGACACAAACATGATATGTTTTTCTAAAGCAATTTTTAAGTGGGGTTATACAAGTCATATTTTTGATTATAAATATTCATTGGAAAGCTAAAAATATTTACTACATCATAGTATTTTTTTTATAATTTTTAGACATTAAATAAATTAAATTATTTATGACATAATAATGAAGCAGCGATGACATCATTATTTGGCGATTTAAATAAAATGGAAAGATAATGTAAAATATATGAACTACACATGTCCAAAACTTATTGGATGAGTGGATTTCGAAGTCTTATCACCTTATCCACGAATTATATCAATGTGGGACCTTTTAAAACCGAAACACATTTTCAAATAAAGTAATATTTCTTTACTTTCCAAAAGTACCCCTCCTCTCCTCTTATAAAAGGCCCCCACCTATACCTCATTTAACACACTCCTCAAGCCTTTGGCTCGGCCAACCCCTGCCCATTTACTCTCTCAACATCCCTCTCCTCACCCTAGAGGATTCCCTTTGGGAATAATCCTTTCAAAGGAAACCTTTAGGCTCAAATCAAAAGGAGTTACACTTTTAAAGGTAATTCATTCTCTCATGTACATTTGTTTTATTTTGCTTCTCCAACCCCCTAAACTCTTTTATTTAATTCTTTTGTAACAACACCAGTATCTTCAATATACTAGGATGTTTTTATAAGATTTATTCGAGCTACACTCTCACACAACTACATCAAATGGTTAAAGAACATACGGTTTCCGTGGAAGGTGAAATTCTGCCTCCCGAAACGATGATTGTTCAATACTCATTTAACACCTTCAAAGGTGGACATTATGATGTCACTATTTTTATATATGATATATAATATGTTTATGTTTTATTTATGCTTCTGTATTTTTCATTTTTGTCTTACCTTTATGGCTTCCATTATGGGTATACGCGATATCTTCATTTAAGGAAGTGCGGACTACCGCCCCCTCAAACTGATTTGATTCATTAAATACCATATGTGGGATGTATAAAGGATGGAAATATGATATTATATATGATATTATACTGGAATTATAATATACCTTTATATCATTATTATTCCATTCTATAAAATACGAAATAGAAATGAAAGTAGCGTTCATGCGTACGTACGGCTTACCGTCTCCATGAACGGTGCATTTCATTTCTTACCTCAAAATGATTATGTAATGTTATAAATGCATGAATGTACTGGATATATATGACATATATGATATATACATAATGAATACAATTCTGGATATAATAAACATTTGGCCACACGAACAACATGTAATTGTAAGAAGTCCACTTTCGACTTAAGAACCAAATATCGGCAAAACAAATATTATTAACTTAATGATTACATAGTGTTTATAACATGGTAATAAGTGATATAAAAGGAATAATGAACTTGAAAAAGGTTCTTAAGGAAGTATAAATTAACTCAAGTTTATTATTCAGGACGTTAAAGAACGATCGAGTCAAGTCGGACCCAAGGTAAGGGATCCTACTCCTCTCTTTCTTTTTAAGTACACAATTTTATGTCATTCCTTTTAAAGCTCATCTTTCTTGTTATTGGGATAATATTTTATATTAAACTTACTGTAATTTTTATGTTCATGTGATGAGAGACCCTATTCTCTTTCATCAATCCATTTTGGAAGTTTTGAGTGGCGCCGTTAGGCTGCCGAACTTTCGTAAGAGATATAACCTCTCTCTTTCTTTTTAAGTACTCTCCTTTGTGCCACTTCTTTTAATCTCCTATTTGTAATGTTGGGGGATGTTATTTTATATTCCTATTTCTGTAAATTTTATTTTAATGTGATGAGATACCCTATTTGATCTCATCAATCCATATTCGGAAGTTTTATGTGGCGCCGTTAGGCTGCCGAGTTTTCGTAAGGGATTTTTCATCTCACTTTTACTCTCGTGAGATTTATGCTACGTTTGCCACAAATTCCATTGAGTGGTGTATGTAATTCCCATTATTCTACTCTTTGTGTAATATAATTTCGTTTATGAGTATTTACATCAATGATCTATTGTCCTTCTTTCATGGGGTGTATGTTTTGAAAGATACCCAAGTCGGTAAGGGAACCTTTCACCCTCCTCTTTTTTAAAAGACTTCTTTTATTGGGTCTTTTAATTTACATATTTTTATGTTGGGTTATGTTCTCATACATCCTTATTGATGTAAATTTTATGTACAAGTGATGAGATACACTTTTTATCTCTCATCAACTCATTTTGATGTGATGTCGTTAGGCTGTCAAGGGAACTTTTTAACCCAATTTCGATTTCTTTGGGTTCAACTTGTAGTCATTGAATATGTCATCCATTGAATATGTGTGAATGACATTTTATTGTTTTACACTTAATATCCACTTATATTGGGTGTATATATATTTGTCACACATATTTTTTGAGATTTATTTGTCCTTAATTTAAGGATACCTTCTTTATAAGGGATTTCATCACATTTGACATTTCTATTGAGGGTTCATTGTTGTTATGCACCGATTCGCTCTTATATGGTGTATATACTGTCCTTTGGAGTATTATATCATGAATCCTTTTATTCTCATGATATTATAAAGTTCTGACTAAATGTTATTCCTCGATTATTGTATTCAAGTGTCTCTAATTTTGGTAAAACCCCTTTAACCAAAATATCGGTTTAAATGTTTTAATTATTTGTTCTTATTAATATCCATGTTTTCAAAATGGTTTTAAGGATTTATTTATATGGATATTAATGGTTTAAAATGTTAAAAGCTTCAAGGTGGTATGGGACACTTTGATTCAAAAATCTCTTTATTAAATGTTTTAAATGGTTTTGGAAATGGTTTCTTTTTGAATGGATTCATTATTTCAATATCCTAAAATGTTATATTGTGATTGAAATGTGGAAATGTTATGTTTCCTTTCTTCATGTTTATGTGATACGATTATGTTATGGTTCTTGGGCATTTTTATGAAGAACGGGTGGTTCTGTGATAAACTAAGGGCGGGTGATCCCGATATAGCTCTCCAATGCATTGGGTAACGTGAAGGAGTGAAACGTTAAGGTTTCTCCGAAGATATTTTAGGGAATATACTGTGATGGGTATTCCAAACGTAACCAAGAGGGTTACTCCCTACGTAAGAATGTTATGAATGCCTCAAGTTACCTCTATGTCTTATGTTTTCTATGATTTATTCATGATTTGATATGCCTATGTTTTATGGGTAAAGTATGATTTCATTCTTATGTATATATGAACTCATGTTTCCTTTGCATATTTTTATAACCCTTACTGAGCCTTTTATGCTCATCCCAAGTTTTTGAAATGTTTTTCACAGGTCAAGGGAAAGGTACATGATGTGATGATAGTGTTGAGGATGTGTCAAGAAAGAATCCATGTTTCATTTTAAATATGTTTCTGTTGATGGGAAGAATGAATACTGTCTTTTATGTAACCACTTTGTTTAAATGTGGAATGTAATGCAAGTTTCATGATCTAATTCTCTAAAACTCTAAACCTAAAAATATCCTAAATGTGTAATCTTGTAATAACTCAAGATTAAGTAAGGTTTAAGGCTGGGGCCTTATAGTTGGTATCATAGGTCGGTTTAGATAACTTTAGAGGTTAGGGTATTCTTTAAGCATAAGTGACATTACCATAATGGTTAGGATTTCAGAAAGAGTACAAGTTTTAGATAAAGTGAATGAGTAAGTGTATCTTAGTGTTTACCTTCCTCATTAGTACATGATGGTTTTGTTGATATACTCACACTGACATTTCTATTTTTAGTGAATGGATGATCTAGCAGGCACCAAAGAGACAACAAGTTTGAAGGAAACTGTGGTGGTTCTCTGATTAAGATACTAGATAAAATGGAGGATTCAATGAGGAAACTCGTGGTTGTTCTAAACCAAATATCAAGGATTCATGATCAACCGCTTCAACCTTGGTGAGTTCTCTAATGCATCAGGTACGAGATGGCCAATTCGATGTGGAAATTCAGGTAATAATTATTAAGGTAACCATTAGGGTTTATATGATACTTAATTTTTAGGTAATTATGGGTTACTCTATGATATGATGGAAAATGAAAGGAATGAGATAAACTTGAGGTTAAAATATGTTATGATTATTTTTGAAGATTTTATCTCATTTTGGGGAATGTTTTAAGAATTATATAGTTTTGGAAAAAGGAAAACACGTAGACCGTGTGACATCCCATCGCGTCGGACAAAGTTGTGGGAATCGAACCCACAACCAATGTGCGACTGGTATTTATCGCCTACCACTGGACTACGTGAAGTCCCTGGTTAGTTTGACTGATTCATTCTAGTTATATGATTTTATGAATTAAGAGTAAGTTGATTTTGGGTTATTTATGAAAATGATTAACCTATCATGGAGGATATGTGATTAGGTTAATTACTTTTCAAAATGAGACTTTAGGAGCAACTGATATTGTTTGGAGATAAATGTTACGATTTATCTTGGAAGACTATGCGACTAAATCCTTCAAATATTTGGGTTTCAATCTTATATTGGTTTACTTTGAAGAATTTTATGGACAAAATGATTATAGAATGGTCCTCGTTGAACTTTGGGTTTTGTTGGACAAATTTTGAAGATTAAGAATAGATTTTCTTTTTATAAAGGGTTATCCTTTTTTGGATTATCTGATCTTGTACTAGCCTTTTTGGTTTTGGATTTGGTTAAAGTCTAAAGACATGGGAAGTATATAGTTCTATTTTGTGGCTTAGGTGATTCTCTAGAAGTTGATTATAGTACTCTTAATGTGAACAAGTCTTCCTAAATACTCGTCTTTTGGAGAAAATATGAGTTTGTGTAAGGAATCTAATAAAGGTTGAAAGTCAATATGATAAGTGATTATGTTTCCTTATGAATAAATTCCTAAATAAAAAGTAACTTAAAACAAAAATGTTGTCTATTAACTTTTCCTACTGGGGAATCGAAGACCGTTTAACCCATCACAAGTTTGTGATTTTCTCGTGGTTAACTTTCTCCTAAACATGTTTTCTATCACTCTCCATCAGAACATGACCCTATGTTTTCTCCTCCATGTCCATGTTTTCCTACATGGAGTCCTAGTATGGGTTAACTCGGGTGACCTTTGTACTTATCTTCCTTTATTTTAAAGTGGTTGTTTTACCGACTCTTGTTCCGATGTGGGATTTTCAAGGATGTTTCCAAGTTCAATTTTAAAATTGCGAGGACGCAATTCCCAAAAGGGGGGAAGGATGTAACACCCCAGGTAAATAAAGAATATGACATTTTCATATTTATCCATATTTGTGAATAAAATATTGATATGACTTTAAAGGGGACTCTATGCTCGATGGCGTACCCAACACGCAACAACGAGTTTCTTGGGAATCTTACGTTGTACTCTAATGATAAAATAATATTATTTTAAATGGTAGTTAACATGTAGCCGTTGTAATGGTGGGAATGGATAGAAATAACTAAAATATGATTATATATGTTTTTTAAATGTTTTGACATTTATACAATAAAAGATAAAGGCTTAAAATACGGAAATAATTCAATTTTAGGCGTAGATGCCCTAGTTTTCACTAAAGGTTCACTTACCACCTTTTGATGGAGAACCATCATTAAATATAGTTTTGTTCACTCTTAAACATTCTTTTTGACCAAATAAAACTCTTATTAAGAATCGGGACATCAAAATTTACTTTGTGTAAATTTATGGTATCTTTCCGATAAAGTTCATTTTTTTAATGAATAGTGTAAAATGTTGTATTTTAATTCAAAACCACTTTTTAATCTAATTTATTTATATGATTAGATTATATTTTGAATTGGTTTTAAATTGAAATTAGAAAATATTTTTACCATTAAATCCAATAGTGGTCGTTGGAATTAATTTCACTTTGAAATCAGACTTAAACTAGTGTCAATCTTTTGATACTTATTGTTTTATAAAAACACGCTATTTGCTCTGACAGCGGGAATTAATTATTAAATTAATTAATGTGACTAATATGTTTTGAATTTTGTAAAACGGACTTCATTTTTGAATTCGGAATATCTAATATAGATTAGGGTGAATATTTGGGATTTTCTGAAAAACTTCATTTTTTGATGAATAGTGAAACCACTAAGTGGTACTTATAAAAGCTGATTTTTCGTTTAAATGAAATTTTACCACTTATGTGTTTTGAATTTCAAAAATCCTACATACATGGTTGTCATTAAGAAGTAAAATGTGGTTCAATGGGATAAAAATAATTTTTTGGTGAATAGTAACTTATTAAGTTTTTAATCGCGATTAGTGGTAATTAGTGTAGTTTAAGGTATAAATAATGCTTTAATAATATGAAATGACCTAGACACATGTACCAACATTATTGGTTGTGTCATGGCCGACCAAGACAAGACATGGGTCAACTTGGGGACCCCATGGATCCACTTTGTTTGGGAAATGACATAAATAACATTTTATTTAATGTAAAAGTAAAATTGACACAAACATGATATGTTTTGCTAAAGCAATTTTTAAGTGGGGTTATACAAGTCATATTTTTGATTATAAATATTCATTGGAACGATAAAAAGATTTCCTACATCATAGTATTTTTTTTATAATTTTTAGACATTAAATAAATTAAATTATTTATGACATAATAATGAAGCAGCGATGACATCATTATTTGACGATTTAAATAAAATGGAAAGATAATGTAAAATCTATGAACTAAACATGTCCAAAACTTATTGGATGAGTGGATTTCGAAGCCTTGTCACCTTATCCACGAATTATATCAATGTGGGACCTTTTAAAACCGAAACACATTTTCAAATAAAGTAATATTTCTTTACTTTCCAAAAGTACCCCTCCTCTCCTCTTATAAAAGGCCCCCACCTCTACCTCATTTAACACACTCCTCAAGCCTTTGGCTCGGCCAACCCCTGCCCATTTACTCTCTCCACATCCCTCTATTCACCCTAGAGGATTCCCTTTGGGCATAATCCTTTCAAAGGAAACCTTTAGTCTCAAATCAAAAGGAGTTACACTTTTAAAGGTAATTCATTCTCTCATGTTCATTTGTTTTATTTTGCTTCTCCAACCCCCTAAACTCTTTTATTTAATTCTTTTGTAACAACACCAGTATATTAAATATACTAGGTTGTTGTTATAATATTTATTCGAGCTACACTCTCACACAACTACATCAAATGGTTAAAGAACATACGGTTTCCGTGGATGGTGAAATTCTGCCTCCCGAAATGATGATTGTTCAATACTCATTTAACACCTTCAAAGGTGGACATTATGATGTAACTATTTTTATATATGATATATAATATGTTTATGTTTTATTTATGCTTCTGTATTTTTCATTTTTGTCTTACCTTTATGGCTTCCATTATGGGTATACGCGATATCTTCATTTAAGGAAGTGCGGACTACCGCCCCCTCAAAGTGATTTGATTCATTAAATACCATATGTGGGATGTATAAAGGATGGAAATATGATATTATATATGATATTATACTGGAATTATAATATACCTTTATATCATTATTATTCCATTCTATAAAATACGAAATAGAAATGAAAGTAGCGTTCATGCGTACGTACGGCTTACCGTCTCCATGAACGGTGCATTTCATTTATTACCTCAAAATGATTATGTAATGTTATAAATGCATGAATGTACTGGATATATATGACATATATTATATCTACATAATGAATACAATTCTGGATATAATAAACATTTGGCCACACGAACAACATGTAATTGTAAGAAGTCCACTTTCGACTTAAGAACCAAATATCGGCAAAACAAATATTATTAACTTAATGATTACATAGTGTTTATAACATGGTAATAAGTGATATAAAAGGAATAATGAACTTGAAAAAGGTTCTTAAGGAAGTATAAATTAACTCAAGTTTATTATTCAGGACGTTAAAGAACGATCGAGTCAAGTCGGACCCGAGGTAAGGGATCCTACTCCTCTCTTTCTTTTTAAGTACACAATTTTATGTCATTCCTTTTAAAGCTCATCTTTCTTGTTATTGGGATGATCTTTTATATTACACTTACTGTAATTTTTATTTTCATGTGATGAGAGACCCTATTCTCTTTCATCAATCCATTTTGGAAGTTTTGAGTGGCGCCGTTAGGCTGCCGAACTTTCGTAAGAGATATAACCTCTCTCTTTCTTTTTAAGTACTCTCCTTTGTGCCACTTCTTTTAATCTCCTATTTGTAATGTTGGGGGATGTTATTTTATATTCCTATTTCTGTAAATTTTATTGTAATGTGATGAGATACCCTATTTGATCTCATCAATCCATATTCGGAAGTTTTATGTGGCGCCGTTAGGCTGCCGAGTTTTTGTAAGGGATTTTTCATCTCACTTTTACTCTCGTGAGATTTATGCTACGTTTGCCACAAATTCCATTGAGTGGTGTATGTAATTCCCATTATTATACTCTTTGTGTAATATAATTTCGTTTATTAGTATTTACATCAATGATCTATTGTCCTTCTTTCATGAGGTGTATGTTTTGAAAGATACCCAAGTCGGTAAGGGAACCTTTCACCCTCCTCTTTTTTAAAAGACTTCTTTTATTGGGTCTTTTAATTTACATATTTTTATGTTGGGTTATGTTCTCATACATCCTTATTGATGTAAATTTTATGTACAAGTGATGAGATACACTTTTTATCTCTCATCAACTCATTTTGATGTGATGCCGTTAGGCTGTCAAGGGAACTTTTTAACCCAATTTCGATTTCTTTGGGTTCAACTTGTAGTCATTGAATATGTCATCCATTGAATATGTGTGAATGACCTTTTATTGTTTTACACTTAATATCCACTTATATTGGGTGTATATATATTTGTCACACATATTTTTGAGATTTATTTGTCCTTAATTTAAGGATACCTTCTTTATAAGGGATTTCATCACATTTGACATTTCTATTGAGGGTTCATTGTTGTTATGCACCGATTCTCTCTTATATGGTGTATATACTGTCATTTGGAGTATTATATCATGAATCCTTTTATTCTCATGATATTATAAAGTTCTGACTAAATGTTATTCCTCGATTATTGTATTCAAGTGTCTCTAATTTTGGTAAAACCCCTTTAACCAAAATATCGGTTTAAATGTTTTAATTATTTGTTCTTATTAATATCCATGTTTTCAAAATGGTTTTAAGGATTTATTTATATGGATATTAATGGTTTAAAATGTTAAAAGCTTCAAGGTGGTATGGGACACTTTGATTCAAAAATCTCTTTATTAAATGTTTTAAATGGTTTTGGAAATGGTTTCTTTTTGAATGGATTCATTATTTCAATATCCTAAAATGTTATATTGTGATTGAAATGTGGAAATGTTATGTTTCCTTTATTCATGTTTATGTGATACGATTATGTTATGGTTCTTGGGTATTTTTATGAAGAACGGGTGGTTCCGTGATAAACTAAGGGCGGGTGAGCCCGATATAGCTCTCCAATGCCTTGGGTAACGCGAAGGAGTGAAACGTTAAGGTTTCTCCGAAGAGATTTTAGGGAATATACTGTGATGGGTATTCCAAACGTAACCAAGAGGGTTACTCCCTACGTAAGAATGTTATGAATGCCTCAAGTTACCTCTATGTCTTATGTTTTCTATGATTTATTCATGATTTGATATGCCTATGTTTTATGGGTAAAGTATGATTTCATTCTTATGTATATATGAACTCATGTTTCCTTTCCATATTTTTATAACCCTTACTGAGCCTTTTATGCTCATCCCAAGTTTTTGAAATGTTTTTCACAGGTTAAGGGAAAGGTACATGATGTGATGATACTGTCGAGGATGTGTCAAGAAAGAATCCATGTTTCATTTTAAATATGTTTCCGTTGATGGGAAGAATGAATACTGTCTTTTATGTAACCACTTTGTTTAAATGTGGAATGTAATTCAAGTTTCATGATCTAATTCTCTAAAACTCTAAACCTAAAAATATCCTAAATGTGTAATCTTGTAATAACTCAAGATTAAGTAAGGTTTAAGGCTGGGGCCTTATAGTTGGTATCAGAGGTCGGTTTAGATAACTTTAGAGGTTAGGATATTCTTTAAGCATAAGTGACATTACCATAATGGTTAGGATTTCAGAAAGAGTCCAAGTTTTAGATAAAGTGAATGAGTAAGTGTATCTTAGTGTTTACCTTCCTCATTAGTACATGATGGTTTTGTTGATATACTCACACTGACATTTCTATTTTTAGTGAATGGATGATCTAGCAGGCACCAAAGAGACAACAGGTTTGAAGGAAACTGTGGTGGTTCTCTGATTAAGATACTAGATAAAATGGAGGATTCAATGAGGAAACTCGTGGTTGTTCTAAACCAAATATCAAGGAGTCATGATCAACCGCTTCAACCTTGGTGAGTTCTCTAATGCATCAGGTACGAGATGGCCAATTCGATGTGGAAATTCAGGTAATAATTATTAAGGTAACCATTAGGGTTTATATGATACTTAATTTTTAGGTAATTATGGGTTACTCTATGATATGATGGAAAATGAAAGGAATGAGATAAACTTGAGGTTAAAATATGTTATGATTATTCTTGAAGATTTTATCTCATTTTGGGGAATGTTTTAAGAATTATATAGTTTTGGAAAAAGGAAAACACGTAGACCGTGTGACATCCCGTCGCGTCGGACAAAGTTGTGGGAATCGAACCCACAACCAATGTGCGACTGGTATTTATCGCCTACCACTGGACTACGTGAAGTCCCTGGTTAGTTTGACTGATTCATTCTAGTTATATGATTTTATGAATTAAGAGTAAGTTGATTTTGGGTTATTTATGAAAATTATTAACCTATCATGGAGGATATGTGATTAGGTTAATTACTTTTCAAAATGAGACTTTAGGAGCAACTGATATTGTTTGGAGATAAATGTTACGATTTATCTTGGAAGACTATGCGACTAAATCCTTCAAATATTTGGGTTTCAATCTTATATTGGTTTACTTTGAAGAATTTTATGGACAAAATGATTATAGAATGGTCCTCGTTGAACTTTGGGTTTTGTTGGACAAATTTTGAAGATTAAGAATAGATTTTCTTTTTGTAATGGGTTATCCTTTTTTGGATTATATGATCTTGTACTAGCCTTTTTGGTTTTGGATTTGGTTAAAGTCTAAAGACATGGGAAGTATATAGTTCTATTTTGTGGATTAGGTGATTCTCTAGAAGTTGATTATAGTACTCTTAATGTGAACAAGTCTTCCTAAATACTCGTCTTTTGGAGAAAATATGAGTTTGTGTAAGGAATCTAATAAAGGTTGAAAGTCAATATGATAAGTGATTATGTTTCCTTATGAATAAATTCCTAAATAAAAAGTAACTTAAAACAAAAATGTTGTCTATTAACTTTTCCTACTGGGGAATCGAAGACCGTTTAACCCATCACAAGTTTGTGATTTTCTCGTGGTTAAATTTCTCCTAAACATGTTTTCTATCACTCTCCATCAGAACATGACCCTATGTTTTCTCCTCCATTTCCATGTTTTCCTACATGGAGTCCTAGTATGGGTTAACTCGGGTGACCTTTGTACTTATCTTCCTTTATTTTAAAGTGGTTGTTTTACCGACTCTTGTTCCGATGTGGGATTTTCAAGGATGTTTCCAAGTTCAATTTTAAAATTGTGAGGACGCAATTCCCAAAAGGGGGGAAGGATGTAACACCCCAGGTAAATAAAGAATATGACATTTTCATATTTATCCATATTTGTGAATAAAATATTGATATGACTTTAAAGGGGACTCTATGCTCGATAGCGTACCCAACACGCAACAATGAGTTTCTTGGGAATCTTACGTTGTACTCTAATGATAAAATAATATTATTTTAAATGGTAGTTAACATGTAGCCGTTTTAATGGTGGGAATGGATAGAAATAACTAAAATATGATTATATATGTTTTTTAAATGTTTTGACATTTATACAATAAAAGATAAAGGCTTAAAATACGGAAAGAATTCAATTTTAGGCGTATATGTCCTAGTTTTCACTAAAGGTTCACTTATCACCTTTTGATGGAGAACCATCATTAAATATAGTTTTGTTCACTCTTAAACATTCTTTTGGACCAAATAAAACTCTTATTAAGAATCGGGACATCAAAATTTACTTTGTGTAAATTTTTGGTATCTTTCCGATAAAGTTCATTTTTTTAATGAATAGTGTAAAATGTTGTATTTTAATTCAAAACCACTTTTTAATCTAATTAATTTATATGATTAGATTATATTTTGAATTGGTTTTAAAGTGAAATTAGAAAATATTTTTACCATTAAATCCAATAGTGGTCGTTGGAATTAATTTCACTTTGAAATCAGACTTAAACTAGTGTCAATCTTTTGATACTTATTGTTTTATAAAAACACGCTATTTGCTCTGACAGCGGGAATTAATTATTAAATTAATTAATGTGACTAATATGTTTTGAATTTTGTAAAACGGACTTCATTTTTGAATTTGGAATATCTAATATAGCTTAGGGTGAATATTTGGGATTTTTCTGAAAAACTTCAATTTTTGATGAATAGTGAAACCACTAAGTGGTACTTATAAAAGCTGATTTTTCGTTTAAATGAAATTTTACCACTTATGTGTTTTGAATTTCAAAAATCCGACATACATGGTTGTCATTAAGAAGTAAAATGTGGTTCAATGGGATAAAAATAATTTTTTGGTGAATAGTAACTTATTAAGTTTTTAATCGCGATTAGTGGTAATTAGTGTAGTTTAAGGTATAAATAATGCTTTAATAATATGAAATTACCTAGACACATGTCCCAACATTATTGGTTGTGTCATGGCCGACCAAGACAAGACATGGGTCAACTTGGGGACCCCATGGATCCACTTTGGTTGGGAAATGACATAAATAACATTTTATTTAATGTAAAAGTAAAATTGACACAAACATGATATGTTTTTCTAAAGCAATTTTTAAGTGGGGTTATACAAGTAATATTTTTTATTATAAATATTCATTGGAAAGATAAAAAGATTTCCTACATAATAGTATTTTTTTTATAATTTTTAGACATTAAATAAACTAAATTATTTATGACATAATAATGAAGCAGCGATGACATCATTATTTGACGATTTAAATAAAATGGAAAGATAATGTAAAATCTATGAACTACACATGTACAAAACTTATTGGATGAGTGGATTTCGAAGCCTTATCACCTTATCCACGAATTATATCAATGTGGGACCTTTTAAAACCGAAACACATTTTCAAATAAAGTAATATTTCTTTACTTTCCAAAAGTACCCCTCCTCTCCTCTTAAAAAAGGCCCCCACCTCTACCTCATTTAACACACTCTTCAAGCCTTTGGATCGGCCAACCCCTGCCCATTTACTCTCTCCACATCCCTCTCCTCACCCTAGAGGATTCCCTTTGTGCATAATCCTTTCAAAGGAAACCTTTAGGCTCAAATCAAAAGGAGTTACACTTTTAAAGGTAATTCATTCTCTCATGTTCATTTGTTTTATTTTGCTTCTCCAACCCCCTAAACTCTTTTATTTAATTCTTTTGTAACAACACCAGTATCTTCAATATACTAGGATGTTGTTATAAGATTTATTCGAGCTACACTCTCACACAACTACATCAAATGGTTAAAGAACATACGGTTTCCGTGGATGGTGAAATTCTGCCTCCCGAAACGATGATTGTTCAATACTCATTTAACACCTTCAAAGGTGGCCATTATGATGTCACTATTTTTATATATGATATATAATATGTTTATGTTTTATTTATGCTTCTGTATTTTTCATTTTTGTCTTACCTTTATGGCTTCCATTATGGGTATACGCGATATCTTCATTTAAGGAAGTGCGGACTACCGCCCCCTCAAAGTGATTTGATTCATTAAATACCATATGTGGGATGTATAAAGGATGGAAATATGATATTATATATGATATTATACTGGAATTATAATATACCTTTATATCATTATTATTCCATTCTATAAAATACGAAATAGAAATGAAAGTAGCGTTCATGCGTACGTACGGCTTACCGTCTCCATGAACGGTGCATTTCATTTCTTACCTCAAAATGATTATGTAATGTTATAAATGCATGAATGTACTGGATATATATTACATATATGATATCTACATAATGAATACAAATCTGGATATAATAAACATTTGGCCACACGAACAACATGTAATTGTAAGAAGTCCACTTTCGACTTAAGAACCAAATATCGGCAAAACAAATATTATTAACTTAATGATTACATAGTGTTTATAACATGGTAATAAGTGATATAAAAGGAATAATTAACTTGAAAAAGGTTCTTAAGGAAGTATAAATTAACTCAAGTTTATTATTCAGGACGTTAAAGAACGATCGAGTCAAGTCGGACCCGAGGTAAGGGATCCTACTCCTCTCTTTCTTTTTAAGTACACAATTTTATGTCATTCCTTTTAAAGCTCATCTTTCTTGTTATTGGGATGATCTTTTATATTAAACTTACTGTAATTTTTATGTTCATGTGATGAGAGACCCTATTCTCTTTCATCAATCCATTTTGGAAGTTTTGAGTGGCGCCGTTAGGCTGCCGAACTTTCGTAAGAGATATAACCTCTCTCTTTCTTTTTAAGTACTCTCCTTTGTGCCACTTCTTTTAAGCTCCTCTTTGTAATGTTGGGGGATGTTATTTTATATTCATATTTCTGTACATTTTATTGTAATGTGATGAGATACCCTATTTGATCTCATCAATCCATATTCGGAAGTTTTATTGGCGCCATTAGGCTGCCGAGTTTTCGTAAGGGATTTTTCATCTCACTTTTACTCTCGTGAGATTTATGCTACGTTTGCCACAAATTCTATTGAGTGGTGTATGTAATGCCCATTATTCTACTCTTTGTGTAATATAATTTCGTTTATGAGTATTTATATCAATGATCTATTGTACTTCTTTCATGGGGTGTATGTTTTGAAAGATACCCAAGTCGGTAAGGGAACCTTTCACCCTCCTCTTTTTTAAAAGACTTCTTTTATTGGGTCTTTTAATTTACATATTTTTATGTTGGGATATGTTCTCATACATCCTTATTGATGTAAATTTTATGTCCAAGTGATGAGATACACTTTTTATCTCTCATCAACTCATTTTGATGTGATGTCGTTAGGCTGTCAAGGGAACTTTTTAAACCAATTTCGATTTCTTTGGGTTCAACTTGTAGTCATTGAATATGTCATCCATTGAATATGTGTGAATGACCTTTTATTGTTTTACACTTAATATCCACTTATATTGGGTGTATATATATTTGTCACACATATTTTTGAGATTTATTTGTCCTTCATTTAAGGATACCTTCTTTATAAGGGATTTCATCACATTTGACATTTCTATTGAGGGTTCATTGTTGTTATGCACCGATTCGCTCTTATATGGTGTATATACTGTCCTTTGGAGTATTATATCATGAATCCTTTTATTCTCATGATATTATAAAGTTCTGACTAAATGTTATTCCTCGATTATTTTATTCAAGTGTCTCTAATTTTGGTAAAACCCCTTTAACCAAAATATCGGTTTAAATGTTTTAATTATTTGTTCTTATTAATATCCATGTTTTCAAAATGGTTTTAAGGATTTATTTATATGGATATTAATGGTTTAAAATGTTAAAAGCTTCAAGGTGGTATGGGACACTTTGATTCAAAAATCTCTTTATTAAATGTTTTAAATGGTTTTGGAAATGGTTTCTTTTTGAATGGATTCATTATTTCAATATCCTAAAATGTTATATTGTGATTGAAATGTGGAAATGTTATGTTTCCTTTATTCATGTTTATGTGATACGATTATGTTATGGTTCTTGGGCATTTTTATGAAGAACGGGTGGTTTCGTGATAAACTAAGGGCGGGTGAGCCTGATATAGCTCTCCAATGCATTGGGTAACGCGAAGGAGTGAAACGTTAAGGTTTCTCCGAAGAGATTTTAGGGAATATACTGTGATGGGTATTCCAAACGTAACCAAGAGGGTTACTCCCTACGTAAGAATGTTATGAATGCCTCAAGTTACCTCTATGTCTTATGTTTTCTATGATTTATTCATGATTTGATATGCCTATGTTTTATGGGTAAAGTATGATTTCATTCTTATGTATATATGAACTCATGTTTCCTTTCCATATTTTTATAACCCTTACTGAGCCTTTTATGCTCATCCCAAGTTTTTGAAATGTTTTTCACAGGTCAAGGGAAAGGTACATGATGTGATGATAGTGTCGAGGATGTGTCAATAAAGAATCCATGTTTCATTTTAAATATGTTTCCGTTGATGGGAAGAATGAATACTGTCTTTTATGTAACCAATTTGTTTAAATGTGGAATGTAATGCAAGTTTCATGATCTAATTCTATAAAACTCTAAACCTAAAAAGATCCTCAATGTTTAATCTTGTAATAACTCAAGATTAAGTAAGGTTTAAGGCTGGGGCCTTATACATAGCCTCGTGGATCCATATTTCTTCTGGACAAACAGGACTGGGGCTCCCCATGGAGAAACACTGGGTCGAATAAATCCTTTTTCACTCAACTCCTCTACTTGTTTCTTTAGCTCAACTAACTCCACAGTGGCCATTCAATGGAGGTTATTTGATATAGGTCTTGCATCAGGAATTAAATCAATGGAAAACTCAATTTCCCACTCTGGAGGATGTCTAGGTAAATCCTCTGGAAATACATCAATGTATTCTTTCACTATATACACATCTTCAATCTGAAGATTTCTTTATTTTCCCATATATATTGTTTTATCTTCCTCTACAAGTATTTCATTCCATAGAGCTACTGGGGGTGGATCTAGATAAGAATCAGGTGGAAAGGTTTATGCTCTAATGATAAGGGATTCTACACTATTTTCAAAAATTGTAACTTCCTTTTTCTTACAATAAATCTCCACATCATAGTTTGACAGCCAATTCATATTTAGAATTACATCAAATTCAGTCATTGGTATGATGATAAGGTTATCAACTAAATCATGTTTATGTTCCACGATGGGGACTAATTGACACGCCTTTGTTGCAATGATGTATTCCCTATGAGTTTTAACTGATAACTCCTTTATTAAATCAAATTGGACATGTCTAATTTTCTTGGAAAACTAGGAAGAAATAAATGAATGCGATGATCCAAAATAAAATAAAGTGTTGCCTAAGTTTGAGTAAAAAATTAAAGTACCTACCACCATATCATTAGGAACTTCAAATTTCACAGTTGTAATCGCATAAGCTCTCCCTTTCTCTCTTGGCCTTTTCTAAGGCATGTTTCCTTGGCACTTAGGACACTCATTTTCATAGTGTCCCATATCTCTACAATTTTAGCATTGAAAATCATCAAATTGTTTCTTCCCCTTGAATTTATTAGATAGATTCTCCTTTTCTCCACACTTATAGTAGACTCTCGTGCCTTTAAATCATTTCCCAAGATGATTATTTCCACAGTTCTCGCATAATGGGAATTTCTTTATTACATTGTTCTTATTTGGTGCTTCACCTTTCCCTTGGTTATCAGAGTACCTCTTTTTATCTTTTTTTCCATTGAACAAATTTTATCTATCAAATTCCTTCTCAATTTTGATGGAACTTTATAGAATTTTATCATATGATGAAAATGTTTGAGAAGCCAGTGCCCTTCAAAGACTTGGATTAAGACCTTAAAATAAATGATCAATATTGTTTATTGAGTCACATACATAATCTACTATATACATAGCTAGCCTTGTGAAGGTAGCCTCATACTCTACAATACTATCTTCTTCCCTTTTCTTTAAGCCAAGTAATTTCCTCTTCATTTTGGTTCGTTGCTCACAAGGGAAATATTTTTCGAAAAATATTTCTTTAAAAGCCCTCCATTCCATATCGTATATTTCTTATTCCTTTGTGGTATTCTGAATCAAGGAGCATCATTGATCAGCATCTCCCTTGAGAAAATATACTACCAGTAATACCTTTTCATTTTCATTACATCTCAATTCCATGAATATATTTTCAAGGGACTTGATCCATTACTCAGAAACCACTGGATTAGTAGTCCCACTAAAATATGGGGGATTCTTCCACATGAAATGATCCAAAATAGGTGTGTAATGGTTATTCGTCACAACCTAAGTAATTTTTCCCAATATGGTCATGATCTGATCTGCTCCAACATTGATTGTGTTGACTTGCTCAGGGAGAAGATCCCTATATTGACCATGAGTATTGATTCCCCTTCTTCCATTAGACGTCATTTATAAATAATGGAACATACTAGATTAGGGTACGAATCATAATGTATAATCTTAACTTAACAAAATACTTATCATAAATTGATATCCTACGCATGGCTAATTCCATAATCAGAAAAATGATTTCTTTGAGGAATAGTATACATTTAAATACAGCATAATGGTTAGTAAAGAAAATATGAATTATCCTAAGCATATACCCTAGGAGTGTCATAACCAATAGTGCAGGAAGTCTTGTTGTCGTGTACTATGATAACCCAGATCAAGCTTGAAACTCCTTGTCAGAGCTTTCACTCCTAGGTACATCTCTACAAGATCCACCTCTACCTTCTCGTATCCAGACAGAGATGTATTTTCTATAAGGATTCACATAATCTATTACTTACCAAAATACCAGGATGTTCTTGTATGTTTATCCTCAAATAATACCTTATGTATTTTTTCCTTAATCTATATTTTCTAATCTAGTTTCCATGGTTCCTACTAAACTTCCTCTGATACCAACTGTAACACCCCGACCCCTCAAGACCGGATCCAGTGCATTAATTGTTATATTAGAATGGTTATAAGGAAATAAATTCCAAAGTAATAATCAATTTAGTAGTCTTGAAGAAACTAGATACATATATGTAACTCAAATTAAATTGGAAAAAGGTTACAAAATATAATACATAACAAAAACAAAAAACCGCATCCACAAGAACTCAATAAATGATCTCCTCTTCATCACCTGTTGAAAGTAAACAATAAAAGGGGTGAGATAAAACACTCAGTAAGGGTTAAAAATAGAAAATGCATGAATCAATAATAATTGAATTGTAAACAATTTGATATAATCAATATTTCATGGTGAATAAATGAAAAACTTGTGCCATTAATAAACTGAGAATAAAACTACATCCATAGATTTTGTCAAAGTGAAAACCTCATGGATAGTAATAAATGATAATGAATAAAGATAATAATTATTAATTGTATGTCATTTATCTAGAACATGATACCATAATACCATTAAAATGGTTTAGTTCTGTGGGTAGAAACCTGTCTAATTTTTGGAAACAAACTTGAAGGGTTTGTCGCCAAACTGATTTGTCTCATGAGACCTACCGATGCATCAAGGGGTTGTAGCGGGACACACCCACCACTTCATGTCCAAATAATTATTTATACATAGATTCAACACAAGATAAATATGCATTTACACTATCCATATAGAATAGAGGATACGAACTCATAAATATTTCCACAGTCAAAACAACATTCAAAATAAATACCATATGTAAAATGGTATACGGATTAGACAATAATTATATCCATGATATGAGAATATGGAAATTTATATGGAATATAATTTCAATTGAAAAGTGACATCAAATGGGAAGTAGGTACACCACATAAGACAGAGTAGGTGCACAATATTAAGCAAGTCACAATGAAGTGAAAATAGAGACAAAGCTCGTTACCATGTTGTAATCAATTGAGTCATAAGACCAAAATTTAATAACCACCAAATGAATCATATAATACCATGAATATAAATATAATCATGATAATATATATCAAATTTAAATACACCTATACCACATATAATAAATAAGATTAGAGCAATGGAAATCCCGTAGAATTGAAAGTGAGATGAGAAAACCCCTTACAAACATTTCGGCATGGTAATGAGTGTTCTTGCGAGGGATTAATGAGAGGTAAAGGGGTATCCCATTACTTATATATAATAAGGTAAGTATGGGGGAGGTTAAAAAACATACCTCATCATTAGTTATTAAAAATAAAAGAGCACAACATAGAGGAGATTCTTGAACAAAAGTGAGAGAGAGGATCCCTTACCTTAAATTTGTTGGTGTTCTCCACATGTTTTTAAAGACCTGAATAAACAAATTAGGTTTATTAATTAAAAATTCCAGAAACTATTATATATTTAATTGGTTTATTATAATCATTTTAAGTTCTTTTATAACCGTTTTGATTGGTTATGAGGTTCAATTTCATTGTTTGAACTCGTTTGTTTACTTGGTTTTAATGACTGGTTCGCTTATATTCATGTTTGGATAAACATGTAAGATGAAAGTGGTTGTCCAGAATTGAATTTATATTCTATTAGTGCACATATAATAGATTAAATGGTTTTAAATTTAATTTGGTTACTTGGATTTAAGTTGAATTATTATATAAAACCATAGTGACAACCATTTTTGTTAATCGATGGGTTTGATTATAAAGAACATGTTTTGATTTATAACTTAATACCATTTTTACAAAAGGATTTAAGAACCAAAAATAGGATATATTAAATATATAATAATCTAGTTCAACCATAACACAAATGGTTTCATGAACAGAATTAAAGATAATAATAGAAATTGATAAACTATTGTCCTTGAATGTGCTGAATTTGCACATCTCAAACAGTGATTTCATTTCATTCAAATAAAAAGTGGGGAAAGGATAGAATATAATGAAAAATACCATTATCATAAAAACATTCCATTATATGTATGTTACTGGAGTTATCATACTATTTGGGTGAAGGGAGGTGAGGAAAGAAACAAAAAGACAAGAAATTAAAAGAAAAGAAGGAATTGGAAAGTTGAATTTGCCTCTTGAGACTTCCTCCTTTCAGAACCTCTTAAGGGGAGAGGTTTTGGTATTTGGGAGAATCTTGGGGAGCGATTTGGGTAGAATATTTTCAAGGCACAAGGCTTGAGCGGAGTTAAGAGAAGATGGAGTGAGGGGGGGTTATAGTGGAGGATAGGATGGTTTTCATAATTTGTTAATCATTATTTTATTATTTCTTCACAAGACAAGGAATAGTAAGTATTCCATGACCAAGAACAATAATAAATGCACGTGACTTAGAACCAACTGGGACTAGAACAGCTAATCATCATCAATGAATCTATAAATCCCTTATTTTGCATTTATCGTAAATTATTGCATTTTACTATTCATCAAAAATTCAAGTATTTCAAAAAAATCCCAAAAATTCACCCTAACCATTTTTTGACATGTAGAATCCAAAAATTTATTCCATCTTTCAAAAATAATTTTCTAAATATGATTATTTTAATATTTAATTAAAATCATTATTTAATCAAAAAATATAAACACACAAAGTATTCATCATCATTTTTAAGGTGCCTAAATTTATTTATACATTCATAGGTGTGGATAACATTCATAAGAGTCATATTACTATTCATAAGGGTAAGTTACTATTCATAAGGGTAGGTTATTATTCATAATTGTATGTTACTATTCACCAAAAATTAAGTTAATTCTATTAGACTCTAAATACCATCATACACACAACTGTGTATGTCAGATTTTCAAAATTCAAAACACACAAGTGGAAAATTTAAGTTTAATGGCTAGGCTATGACTATATCCTAAATAACCAAGTGTTTTTCAAAGAAACTCAGTTCTTTATGAAATATAGGCTATGACTTGAATGTACTTAATAGAAACATACCATAAAATTTTTGGGGTACTACAACTAATATGCGATACATTTTCTCTTTTTTTGTGATGGGTGTTTCTATTAAATCATGTTGATCACACCAATTTTAAATATTTAAAATTAGCAGAAAGCACTGAGGAGTGGATGTTGTAGACCTTTGACCCAGGGATAAACCTGTTATCTTATCTGTTGAGGTATGTTTTTTTATTGTTTGACGTATTTCCCTCAAATATTATAAATTTTCACCCTCTGTCCATTTATCTTTCTCTGTATTTTCTTTTAAAAACACAAAAAATCATGCTTAAGAAACCAATATTTCTTGTAGTGGTGCTATTTTTTGTGGCACAACCACAATAACAAACAATCCTTAAAACACATGGTCTTTTTTGGGTGGTATTATGACAAATTAATTGGAACTATCAGGGCAGGGGGGTTTTGTACAAAACTATTATGTTGAAGAACCTATCTCGGATTATCTTCAATCCTTGGTTTCAACTTTTATGTAAATCCATGATCAAGTGCTATTATCTTTAGAGTAATGTTTTTATATGATGATAAGTTCATGAATACATTTTCTGAATGTTCAATCCACTTTATAGTGCCTATTTCATATTCTTATCAATGATTTATCCTTCAAATGGTTTTCATTTGCATTTATGGAATTGTTTTTAGTGGTTTTCATTCACACTTATTTTCTTCATGGTGTATCTCATAGTTTCATATCAAATATAAATAATTTACCTTAAAAATGGAATATTTCATATTTATTTCCCATATGATTATTTAGGAGACCATGGGTAATATTTTAGTATTTCTTAAGGGGAAAGATGATATTGATGTTGCAGTCCAGTTTCTAACTGAAGAAACTCAAAACAATGGAAGAAATTCTTCAGGTGCATTTGTCATATATTTTACAAAATTCTAGAAATACTTTTACAGTTCAACTCCTACTATATACTATCTTACTTTGAGATTAGTATTGTTTCAACTCCTTATAAGTTGTGATAATTATGCTAGATATGTTTTACTAATTATAGGAAAATACTTCATATTTTAAGGCATATATGACGCCATGCAGAAGAACTATATATTTTTGTTATATTTTATTACTACTAAACCTTATTGTATAGATATTGTACAAAATAGGTTCAACAATAGTTCAATAAATCTGAGATGTACTCTATAAATCATCTATATCTTTTCATTCTTATTACATGATTTATTTATTAAATTATGATGGATTGTTTTCCTGTAGATTGAAGTTTTTGAAAAATTATGTTACCAAGGGAGATTTTGGATAGTTGATGTCTACATGGTTTGGGTTTCTATTATTAGAGTTGGGTGAGAAGAAATGGTGCTGTAGATTTTTAATTTTTTTTCAGCTTAGTGTTTTGAATAAAAAATATTGGAACTAGATGGATCTTTTAATATTTTGTTAAATATTTTGTTACCTGTTGGAGAATCAAAACCCACTGTTGGTTTCTAAAAATGTTGAAATTTTTGGTAGATGTTGAAGAGAGATAGGCTGAGTTACAGTGTATGTAAAATACACTTATAATTTATTTCTGTTTTTATAACTCTATAGATCACATTCTCACAGTGATTTTAATTCCTTGTGAAGTAGTTTTCTCATTTTATTTTGTTTTAATTAATAGTTTATTTTACTTTTATTGAGTATGAGTTATGATTTATTTTTTTTAGATTGCATTTTTTGTATCCTAAATCCACTTATGTATTTTCTTATAAGGTTTCAGTATCTTAGACAGATGGTCCTCCCCAAATACTTGATTTTAAGAAGAAATCCTAGTTAATATATTGGACTATACAAATACATAAAGAAATATTTTGAAGGTACAATATGACCTGAAGCAGCTTAATGTCACAGACCAGTCTCAGGTCTGTAATAGAAGAACGAAGGGCACCCAATAAAAAATTCCATTTAACATCGATCTATAAGGATTCCATCATTTCTAGTGAGGATGCTAAAACATCTGGTAGAGCTGATGAAAAAACAACATTATTCAGATGATAAAAGACGATTGTTTCAAAAGGTAATAAAATCACCAGTTGGGGAGTCAAGATTTCAATGGTTCCAATTAAGTACAGAGTGTGTCTTATTGAGTAATGGGTAATTTATTATAGTTTTTCTTATTTACCAATGGATGATTTATTTAATTTGAGTAGTGGATAGTTTTTTAGATCATTAGAACATGTATTTTTTGTTGGGTAGTGGATTGTGTATTTTTATTGAGAAGTGGTTCATTTATTAGAGAATTGGATTATATCACTGTACGAATGCATGGGAAAGTACTAGTTTTTAAATAAAATTAGATTTTATCTTAATATAAAATATGAAAGGTCCTTCACTAGAATTAATTTCCCCTAAAATATTTTTTTAATAAATTTATGTTTGTTTTAAAATAATTTGTTTTTTATAAAATTTAATTATTTATTAAACATCTCTATTTTTTATCTAATGTGATTGGGATCAGGATTTTTTCTTTTATTTTTACAAAATGGTTAACTAAAAACTAAATTAAAAATAACTCAATGGTTATAGTAAATTGATAATCAAGACATAAAAATAATAAAGCAATTATTGGATTTGATTATTAAAATGAAAACTGAAAAACCACATGGTTGCCGATTTTGGGTTTGGTTATAATTGAAATCAAAATTTGTTCACTCATATAAATCCCTTTGGCAGAGAGACAGTTCTCTCTTAAAAAAATTTAAAATAAATTACACATTTTATGAATTATTATTTATGTGAATGTAAAAATCCTAATATTATGATGACTCCTTGTTCATAAAAAAATATTCCATTCATACGACAAACTCTTTGTTTTCTTTAATCCATGTTATTTCAACCATTAAATCTGAAATTGAGGGAACTGCTGAATGAAATCTCATGTATCCTATATATATGTCAATGTTTTAATGGAATAAATAATTTTTTGGTTTTCCATATTTTCTATTTTAAATCTTGTTTATTTATTTTAAAATATTGTATATTTTTTCACCATTATCTTTAAAAATATTCAACTCCGTGGTTTATCATCAATACACTTCACTTTCAATCAATCATACATTTCTATTTTTCAAATTCCCTATGGTTTTAATTGGTGTTTGATTCGTTTCTCAACATATCCTCATCTTGAGTGCTATTAAGCTAAAAAGGTTATAATTTAATCTAGTAAGTCATATTTTTTACTCTGAACATTTCTAAAATACTTCCCCCCTATTTAGAATCATTGAAAAAAATACTATTTTTTCTTACTATTACATAACAAATACCCTCGATCATTAACTCTTAAAGAGTAACCATGAAACCCAATCAAATTAATTGACTTCATTCCATGAAGAAAATGCGATAGTACTTGAGATCAAAGTAAAAAAATAATAGGATCAATGTTGATGTAAATATTATGATCAAGGTTTCCACACACCAAATGTAATGAGGGGATGACACCATTGGAACTAGTAAAATGATGAAAACCCAAACTAAAAGAAACCAAAGCATGATTAAAGTGAATGTTTTCAATGTGATGTGAAGGGTAACTAATCATGTACCTTCCATACACTAAAAAATTTTGTTGATCGTTATCAACAATCAATTAAATGAAAAAATAAAAGAAATAAAGTGAACTTTGAAGACCAAGTCATGATGTTTGATGATATCATTAATTTTGAAATCTTTTACTATCTTATAATTTTTTAAGTTTCAAAGAATAAGAAAAATGTTTAAATGATCATGGAGGATATTTTCTTGGTTTTTTGTAATATTTTTATAAATATTATAATGTAAGAGTGGGTTCCCTATACCCAGAATAAACAGTACTTTTTGATTACCAAATCATATATACAGTGAGTTATGTATGGTTTTTTCTTACCATAATAGTGTTGATATTTATGTGTTCACTATTTATATGGAAATTCCCTTAGATTACTTATCGTATCAAAATGTTATAGTAGTTTTCAGATTATAATGAGAACTTTGAGATACTATGACATTAATCTTAAACATATGTCTTGTGGTCTAGATACATCATCCTGAATGAACACAGGTGATGTTTGATCATCAAGTGTTGGGGGCTCATAAACATCAAGACTTCTTCTCATTAAGTTTTCATTTGGTGATCTCGAGTTGATGAGATCGTGAGGACTAACATTCCAGTAAGAACACCACATGTTTTATGTGTCATTAGTTATTCCCATCTATGAATACATGTAATGGTCTCCTAACTTGATATTATTATCAGTGTATACTATTTTATTAAAGGATGATAATACAAATTGTGCATCATATTTATGAGATATCATGAGACAAAAAGATTATATAACACAATGCATGTTCATAGGAAAGGTTATTGTTGCTATAATGTTTTGTTATCTCATTAGGGGTCTTGATGGGTTGTCAGAATCTACTTATGGTCTGTTAATATTATTCACTGCTATCGAGATAAGGTTTTAGAGGGTCACACACTAAGGGTATTCAAAAGTTTAGTCTATTCTTATGAATAGGAGTATAGGACATGATGGGATCCACCACAGGATCTGAGAGATATCTAAGAATATATGATCACCAAGAATAAATAAATTCATATTATTAAAGTTAATAATAATTTATAATGAATTTATTTATTAAAAGTATCCACAAGATATTAAGTAAATATATGAGAAAATATTATACAAATGAGTATTATTTTAATATTCAAGGTTCATTTAATATTTGTGGGAACAACGAGTCAAGTTAAATGGCTTGTTTTTATCATGTAATATATTTATTATATTAAAAGTAAGTGATAAAAATATAAATGATATCTATGAATTAGTAAAATAGCTATAAAATTTCGTTTATGGATTATTTAGTGGGTAAAAAATATTTGGAGGTCTGGGAGCCTTTTAGGAGTAATTTTATATCTCACTATATAAGGAGGAGGAGACTCACATTGATGATACTATTCATAACATAAATCTGATAGCCTCTCCATCCTCTCTCCCACTTCTTAGAGATAGAAACTCTCAATCCAAAAAAAATAATCCAAGTTATCCTTCTCAGATCAAATGATTTACATATCAGTAATTTTCAGGATGTCAAAGACATCATCGGATATCTACGCTAGCACTTGAAATTCGATGATCGATACTCCCACATACTTTCGAAATGTGTGTGGATGAACTAGAGGGATTCAGTTTTGGTTCCTTTGAGAAACGGTCACCAATGATAAATTATTGTCGAACATGTCATCAAATTGAAAGATGTAATATTCAAGTTTTTTTGCTTTAAAATATTCACACGGGGTCCTTGGCTTCCTTACAGGGTTTCGTATCGTTGGAGTTGGTGTAGTTACACTGATTCAGCGATGAAATCTTTTTAGTCCCTAATCCATCTAGTTTTGTTGTGTTCCCCGATACCTTTAATTGGTATCAAAGGGATTTCATGAATTTTTTAACCAAGAAAAATTATATTTTCATTAAATTCATGAATAAGGAGTCACAAAAGTCTCATCGTCACATATGGGGATCCAATCCGATATCGGATGATCAAGATTTGGTCATCCTAAGATCTAAAGTTGGGTTGATATCAACATTGTAGTGTTAAATAATGAATAACAACCACATATATATATATATATATGTGTGTGTGTGTGTGTGTGTGTGTGTGTGTAATTTTTCCTAGTGGTGGTGGGATTTCTGGATAGTTTTTAGTGCCAAGTCATCAGAATAGGGTTTTCCTACCAATAGGTTTAATTCTATCGATTGTGGAATTATAGGGACAAAAAAATCAAAAGGCCAAAAATTTATAAGCTTTGAAATTTTCACAAAGAAAAATATATATTAAAATCCAAAGGGGGAGATGGGTGGTCTCGGTTCAGCAAAGAACACACACAAAAAAGGTGAAAAGGGTGGGGTGACACTCAACCACATGATTTCAAAAAATAAAAAATAAAACTTTTTTTAATTTATTTTTGGGGAGGCCCTGTCACCGGCCCACCTACGACCTGACATTCACCCATTTCGGCCTCCCTTTTTGGTTAGAATCACCACCCACATGAACTTGCTCACGGTACTCGACCACCCCATCAAACGGAGACTACCTTGTTGGGTCACCATCCCCAACGTCCCACCCTGACCTGCTAACCCCATGACCCTCCTATTTTACATCGGCCCCCAATGTCGCTCCCTTCATCGTGCTCGACCGCTACCTCCTTGTGCTTTGATTAACTAATCATTGACTCTCCATTATCAGCTTCTTGTGGCTGCACTCCACTTGGCCAACCGCACCAGCCACGTCCCCCATGGCCAGATCTGAGTGCCACTTGATTGGCCTCTCATTGGCTTCCCTGTCAGTCTCCCATGTTCTTCTTGTTGGTTGACCCATGTCCAAGTCAGGTCAGCCCGACTCAAGCCTAGTTGCATGGGCCAAGTTTTTCTTGACCTTTTGGGTCCATTTCAAGTCTAGTATAGGCCCCAAACCCCTTTCTAGTATTTTTTAGGCTATCTAGGGTCAAGGAAAATATTAAAATTTTCAAATATTAATTAATTTATTTTGAATAAAACTAGATTTATTTGGTAATGAACACCAACAAACGTTTGTATTAAAATTAGTTGAATTATTTAAATTAATTTAATTACCTCAATATAAATTTATAATATATTTCATTTTTATTACGTGTTTTCTCGGTGTCCTGACTGATTTTGAGCATCGACCGACTGGTGTATGTATAAGTTTTATTTATTAATTAATTATTTCATGTGGATGGTATTTATAATAATTAATAAATTAAATATATGTTCTACACATCACATGTCTTACTAATTATATGTATAAGGGTTTGTTTGTCCATGAAAGTTTTATTGCATGTGTATTACACATTTTTGAGACTCCCTCCCATGTGTGTGAGTATTTATGTATTATGAAGAAGATGAAGGAAGATGTGTACCGCACTGATATGAGATGGTATTCCAGACGATATGTGGATACAGTGGATTGTGGCACGAGTTTTTGTACGAGTCAAACACAACTCATGTATTATACCCCTAGGGTTACAACTGATCCATTGAGTATAAATGGATCAACCAAAACCAAATTCTCAAGATCATTCGTATTGTTAATTTAATTTACGCATTTTTTATTATTTCTTAGTAATTTTTCAAGTTTACAAAATCACATAAAATAAAAAAATTGCATATATTAAAAAAACTTAAGACATGATGAATGTTTTCTATTTACTATATAGTCAAATTGTGACTGTGATCACATAGTATGTGCATATAATATAGAAAATGGATTCATCCATTGATAAATAATAAAAAAACCCTCAAAGTAATATTAATTCATAACACCTTCCATCATTGGAATGTTAAAAAAAATGGGTGTAATTGGTGTTCGTCAGCCCTAGCTGAGGGCACCTCCTACTACGGATTTCATAAGATAGCAATGGGTTGAATTCACTAAATATGATAGTAAATAAGTAATTATAGCTAGCATGTTGCATCTTTAGAGGAAAATTGTTGAGTAAATCAAGTTTACAATTTCTAAAAACTGGGACTTCACTCAATACTTCAAGGATTCATGGGTTGATTTGGTTGGCTTTTCAAATATATACCTTGAAACTATCTAAGTAGTGGGATAGACATATCTTGGACTATGAGGAGTGGTTTTAGGTATCCTTACCACTAGAATACTCAAGAGACTAGCTATTCTGAATCTATTAGTGAGAAAAACTAGAGTTTTATGAAATAGTGGAAGACATTTAAAAATCTAATTAATCAATAATTTCTAATCAATAATCAAGATACAAATTCCAATCTTATAGATTTTATTTTTATCGAAAATGGAAAGTAATGCCAAAAGTAAACTGTGATTAATATTAGAAAAAGTCAATGTACAATTCATTAAGAATTTCTATGTGTATCATAGGTGCTTGCACAAAGTAATATGAAATGTATGAAAATTTTATGCTTCATAGTCCCCACTACCTATTAGGCCACCTCAGAAAGAAGGGGTGTGAAATATGCTTACAAGAGACTCATGTGTGATGAATTTGATGTCTACATCATAATGCTATCATCAATTTCCAATTAATTTTGAATACATCATGAGTACATGAATGATATCACATGTTTCTTCATCTCTAATAAGTATATGAGAATAAAGATAAGTGATATATGAAATAGGTAAAAATTACACTGAATATGTGTAAATTAAAAGATGGATCATGATCTTTCAATACACCATTTCTTATATCATTTTTACCCACTTACCCTGGTTTCGTTTAAGATTTCAGAAAAATATTTTGGAGGAAACACTTCATTAACTTTTGGGTAAGGTTCACCAAGAAAATAAGACCATTAAAGAAATATTAATCTTTAGTTTTTTATGATGAAAAAGTTGAAATACAAGATAGAAAGTTCAATGGAAAGTGTGATGACAAAGGCACCTTCAGAAAATCTTTCAAATAACAAATATTGATCATCATACAAGAGGTTATTTACTTCACATGTCATGAGATAAGTCTATGGGAGATAAAAATCCAATGAACTGAATTGAATAAGTAAGTTGTCGCATCTTCTTCAGGTATATTCATCAATTATATGTGATGTTTATGTTGTACTAATTGGTTATTAAATACAATATTCCTACTATATATATGTATTTAAATATATTAACAAAGTAAAAAAAAGATATGTTACAATAAGTTAGGTGAATTCTCCAAGCTATTGAGAAAGCATGATTCTTAAGTCAGTAGTAAGATACACAAAACTTCTAATTACAAAGTCTAATGGTTCTAGTTGAAATTTTATTAAGTATTACCAAAAAAAAATATCTCACATGTCCATTGGACATAAGGAGACATTATTCTATAAAGGAATGAATGTTTTTTGTGGCATATAATACTCAACTAATAGTATAACAATCCTGCTCTTTATTTCATATTTAAACATGATTTATTACATAAACTTGTATTTAATACAACTCATAAGATAGAGAGGTCTCGATTCTTTGGGTCTCAGTAACATTACATAAAAACTTAAAACATGAAATAAAATATCTTTATTGAAATATTATTTTACATTACCACAACATTATTTCGTACTTAACACTTCATGAGATAACCTGAGGATGTACACAAGAAATGGGTGAGCTATAAAGCCCAATAAGGGAGTAAACAAGGCGTAACATGAATAATACAATACATGTTAAACAATAGTAATATCAATGTATCATAAGAGAAACATGAACATAAAGGCATGATATAGCATGATTATCATAACATGGAAATGTGGAAACAACTTAAAACACTACATCATAAACATAAAAGAATTAGGTAACCCATGTCCCAACATGGTGGAAAAATTTCCTAAAATGAATTAGGTAAACCCATGTCCCAACATGATGTATCATGATACTAAAAATTACCCATTTCATTGGAGTTCTATATAATTATGGGCGCACCTGTTACTTTCACTTCATTCTCATGATTAAGTGTGCCATATAGATCATAAAACATGGATTCATTCTTCATCATAATTCATTCAAAGATAAAAGATTGTGGAATATATATAGTTAATTCCTCAATAAAAAAAATTATATGTTCGTAAATTTGAATACCCTTTATAGAGGAATGGGTATGGTATTCACTACATGACAATTTTGGCATAGAAAATCACAGTGCAATTTCGGCAGCATAACGGTGTGACATAAAAATTCATAAAAAGAGTTGATGAGATAGAAAGTGGTGTCTCATAATATATACATGAAATTTAAATAATGAGGTTTATATAAATACATGTTCCAAGATAAATAATTTTTAAATAGAAGGCGTAACATAATAAAGAAACTTGAAGAAAGTGGAGGAATGAAATAACTCTTACGAAATTTTGGCATGGTAATGGGCGTACATGGGAGGGATTAATGAGAGATAAATGGGTCTTTCGTCATTAAAAAATAATAAGGTCAGTATGGGGGAGGTGATAAAACACACCCCATCATTTTTAATTGAAAATAAAATAGTGTAACAATATAAGGAAACTTGGATAAAAATGATAAAGGAAAAAACCCTTACGTGAGTGTGTGACATCAAAAGCTTGAAAAGTGGATTATTGAGAGATTTGGGGTCCTTGGGATGATTCTAAATAGGGTAGAAAAAATTAGGTATGTTCTCTAAGGATTTTGAGTGAAGTGAAGTGGGAGATTGTGTGGGTTTATATAGGAAATGAGAGGGGAATTCTTTAATATTTCACAAACTTAGGTTTTGGAATCTATATAATTAAATATTCAAAACCACAAACCTTCCCATAGTTTTTTTCCAAAGATTATTGTAAAAAAATATTTTATAATTCCATTTTCCGAAGATATTAAAATATTAGCCTTTTTTATGTGGAGGTGAGTCTCATTATTAAAGAAATGAAATTAAAATCATAAAATATGTTAAACATTTTGTAGGATTCACTAAGGAATTATAAAATAAGTAAAGTAAATCCAAAATAACATTATTTTAAATTTAGAAAATATATTTGGTCTAAAATACCTTTTATGGTATTTATAACATCACTATTGGGTCATTATGATGTCATAAAACACACTATATACTTAAATATTATTTAATTTTTACCCAAAAATTTGATTGTCTTTAAAAATTGTAAAAAATCAATATTGGATAATTTCAACATCCTGATTCTAAAAAAAATATTCATTTTTTCTAAATAACTTTCTAAATATGTGTATTTTCACTTTTAAAACGATAACTGACATTTATTGGAAATTGATGGGTTTTGACAAAAACAGTTTTTAAACCTTAATAAAAAATTAAATTTGACTTCATAAAAATTATATACTAATTTATTATTAATAAAAGTAATTTTATAATAATATTTTTTTAAAAAATATTAATTATTTCAAAAATTCATTAATTCATTAAAATAAATTCTTTAAAAATACACTTTTTGTTTTATTGTATAAAAATATAAATCTTATTAAATTGATTACCTAATCATTTATAGATAAATAAATGATATAATAATCATTTATAAGAATTGTTTTTATAATAATATTATTAATAAAAACATAATAATGCATATATTTTTCAAAAGTACCATTTTTACCAAAAAAATCAATTTATCAAATTCATCATTTTTTTTAAGAAAGACTAATCCTATAAAGGAATTGATTGAATAAGACTTTTATTTATCAAAAAGGATTAAATAATAAGTAACTAATACCTTGTTCCATAACCCCTTATAACACTCGTATAAGACCTAAGGGTAAGGTGTGCGATGGTGACAGACTCTTTGGGCGGCTCGGATAACATCACCTATGTGGTAATCTATATTAACATGAACTCCTCCCATAGGAAATTATGTTCAAGCTTAATACATTGAATCTTGAATTGGGCTTGGTCAAGAGTGAATCTCAATGACACTACAGCCTTTCTGAGATTCGACAAATGAACTTCATAAGGCCCGAATCTACTGGATGAGGCCATCATCTCCTTTATCTATGTCGAAAGGATTTTTTAAAACCTTATATTTATATTAGTTGTGTGATCATTGTTAAAAAACTATATTAAAACCAATAATAATAATAAAAAGAGTTCATGTGTTTTCTATATCCATAATACATTTAAATAAAGGGAATTTTATTCATAAATGATCAGGCCATTATAACCTTACCCTCTTAAGAAAAATTTCCCTTGAAATTTTCTTTTCCCATACTAAAACAAATGAGGGTAACTCTGCCACATCACTTCCTCCAGATCCCATGTCGCTTCTTCAAAATTTTGGTTTCTCCACAACACTTTAACAATGGTCATTGCCTTATTTATTAGAACTTTTTCTCTACGATCTAAGATCTTCACTGACTTCTCTTTATAGAAGAGTTCATTCTCTAATGGTACCACCTCTATATTGAGTACATGTTATGGTTCTAGTATGTACTTCCTTAATAGTGATATATGGAACACATCATGTACTTGAGATAGGTTCGGTGGGAGTTCTAGTCGATATGCCACTTCTCTAATGCGATCAAGGATATCAAAAGGGCCAATGTACCTTGGACTAAGCTTTCCCTTATTCCCAAATCTCATAACTCTCTTCCATGGTGATATGCAGAGGAAAACCATATCTTCAACATCAAAATCTAGGTCTTGTCGATGGTTTTCAGCATAGCTCTTTTGTCGACTCTAAGCATATTTGATGTGATGCTAGATGGTCTTAACCTTATCCACCATTTCTTTGACCATTTCTAGACCTATAAGTTTTCGCTCCCCAACTTTATCCCAACAAGTTGGTGGTCTGCACCTCTTCCCATAAAGGGATTTATAAGGATCTATTTGGATGCTTGAGTGGAAACTGTTGTTATAATAGAACTCAACCAGAGGAAGATGTTCATCTCGTCCTCCTTTGAAGTCTATTGATAATTCTCTCAACATGTCCTAAAGTTTTTAGATAGTCCTCTCATATTGGACATCAGTTTGATGATGATAACCCATACTGAAGTTCAGTTCAGTATTAAGAGTGTGTTGGAGACTCTTTTAGAACTTAGAGGTGAATCTTAGATCCCAGTCAGATACAATCGATAGTGGTACACCATGCACCCTTACCAATTATCTGATGTATATCTATATTGGTTGATCCAATGAGAAATCCTCTAGAATTGTAATGAAGTGTGCAATCTTTGTAAAATTATCCACAAAAACCTAGATAGCATTGTTTCTTTTGGATGTCTTCAGAAGTCTGGTGACAAATTCCATGGTGATGTTCTCCTATTTTCATATTGGTATGGGTAATGGTTGCATCATCCCCTTATACTTTTTCCTCTCAGCCTTCACTTTCTAACATACTAGTAACTTTGATGTATATTCGATGATCTCCTTCTTCGTGTTATCCCACCAATAATTCTCTTAGATATCTTGATACATCTTTGTGTTTCCTGGGTGAATGGAGAAATTCGAACTATGTGCATCATCCAAAAGTTCTTTCTTTAACTCCATATTTTATGGAAGACATAGTCTTGACCTAAATCTCACAATTCCTTCTTCATTAACATTGAACTATAAGGATTTTCCTTTTTTGATAGCTTCCACTTTATTTTTAATTCCAAAATCATCTTTTTTAGCATCCTTTAACCTTTCCAAAATAGATGGCTGAGCAATAATTTGTGAAAGTATTGATGATGTTTCCTTCTTTATGATTCCTATATCCATATTTACAAAATCTAAGAATATTGGATTCTTTTCAATTCTCATTAATGATAGAATCATCGGTTTCTTTCTACTTAGAGCATATGTCACCTTGTTCACTTTCTGAGGGTGGTAATGGATTGAGAAGTCACAATCCTTGATGAGATCTAACCATCTTCATTGGCACATATTTAGCGCTTTATGTGTGAATATATATTTGAGACTTTTATGATCTGTATATACCTCACACTATTCCCCAAAGAGATAATTCCACCATATTTTCAATGCAAAGGCCACAACTGCAAACTCCAGATCATGCATGGGACTGTATTTCTCATAAATTTTCAATTTCCTTAAGGTATAGGCAATGACTTTGTCATTCTGCATCAACACACATCCCAATCCCTTCTTCTAAGCATCACTAAATATTACGAAAATCTACCCACTTTTGGATAGTGTGAGCATAGTGGCAATGATAAGCCTCTTCTTCAACTCCATGAATCTTTCTTCACATTCATCATTCCAAGAAAACTTGACTCCATTCCAAGTTAGCTTGGTAATAGGGTTTGAAAATTGTGATAAATTTCTCACAAATCAATGATAATATCTAGCTAACCCCATGAATCTATGGATATCTTTCACAGATGTCGGCCTCATCTATCCCTCAATTTCTTTTTCTTTGGAAGGATCCACATATATCCCATTGCTTGTGATGATATTCCCCAATAATGAGACTTACTTTAACTAGAACTCACACTTTCTGTACTTTTCATAGAGCTTCTCCTTTCAAAAGGTCTGTATTACATTTCTTAGATGCTCCTCCTACTCATCCTTGATTTTAGAGTATGTTAGAATATTGTTTATAAAGATTACCACAAATTTTTTGAGGTAATCTCTAAAGACTCTATTCATAAATTCAATGAAGATTGTTGGATAATTAGTGAGTTCTAAAGGCATTACTATGAATTCATATTGCTCGTATCTTGTACAAAAACTATTCTTGAGGATATCCTCCTTCTTCACCCTTACTTGGTAATATCCTGACTATAGATACACCTTGGAGAAGTATTTTTCTCCACATAGCTGATCGAACAAGTCATCAATTCATGGAAAAGGATACTTGTTCTTTATCATGATTTTTTTGAGCTCATAATAATCAATGAAAAGGCGCATTGACCCATCCCACTTCTTGACGAAGAGGACTGGTGCACCCCATGGTGAAGCACTAGGGTATATAAACCCTTTATCTATATTATTATATAGTTGTTTCTTTAGTTCATCAAGATTCACAACAACCATTCTAAACAGAGTCTTGGATATTATAAATTCCCCAGGTATAAGATCAATCAATAATTCAGCATCTCTTCTAGGAGAAAGACCAGGAAATTTCATGGGAAATACATCAGTGAATTCCCTCACAATATGCATGTCTTAGAGGATGGTTCCTTTCTTAGACTCAATAATATGAGAAAGATAAAAGTTATAATAGGGAAGTAATATCCATTCTTGATATGATGGTGCTAAATAAGATTCATCCTCCTCCTTGCACTTGTATAGAATTAGGGGTCGATTCACTATATGGAGAGTGATTTCCATCTAACGACAATTTATATTGTCTCTATATAGGGAAAGCCAATCCATGCCAAGAATTTCATAAAATTACACCAAAGAAAGAATTATGAGGTTTTCTAGGAAGTTAAATCCACAAATTGTGACAATTGAGGAGTTATATTCATGGGATGCAATAATTTCCCCATTTACTATTCTCACTAACATCTCCACTTCCATGATTTGTGGTCGTGTTGGGATTGTTCTACTAAAAGTTCAGGATATAAAAAAAATTGTTGAACTAGAATAAAAAATTATGTTTTCTATTATTGAATGAATAACTAGCATACCTATCACCACTTCATTGTCAGGATTCGCTTTGCTGGTAATGAAGGAAAAATCTTACATGTGTTTCCTTGGAGGTTGTTGGTTGCCTTTGAAAACCCTTAGCCCAGGTAAATAGTTCACAAAGTGTCATGGTTCTTTATATTTATAGAAATGAACAATGCGTTAAGGATCTAACAGATCGTTCCTTTCCTCTATTGTAGTATTAGGTTTTTCTTACCAAAAATTGTTGGATAGGTGTCTTTCTGTCCCACACCTAAAGCATTTCCTCACCCCCTTCAGAAAATTTTTAGGGTGCTTCTTTTCTCACCTTTGGTGAGTGGGATGTTGTAATTTTTTAGCACCATTGGGTTTATCCATCAAACCCCTAGAATTCAAGTTTAATTTACACTTCTTATCCCTATTATACCCTTAAGATTCACCGATCTCTATCTCGACTTTGAGGGCACATTGAAAAATCTCCTCATAACTGTCAAAGTCACAGATCTCTAGGGCTTTTTGTAGGCTAGGTTTTAGCCCACCAAAGAAGTGATCAACCTTGAATTCTGGGGTAACGAGAAAACCAGAGGCATATCGTGCAATTCTGGTGAATTTTTCCTCATATGCCCCAATAGATTCATCGTCATTTTTCCTGAGTGCAAGGAAATATCTTTCCATCTTAAGATGGAGGGTGTGGGGAAAAAATTATTAAAAAACATTTTCTGGAAATCCTTTCATCTCATCACCTTGATCTCTTCCTCATGATTTATATTTTTTATCAATGTTTTCCATTGATAAGATTCATTCTCCATACGATAATCAGCCAAAAGAAACTTCTCTTGTTTAGAACATTTAAGGATGGATAAGATCTTCTCAATGGAGTTGATCCATTGTTCGATGATTGAGGGATCATATGATCCATTGAAAGTATGAGTCCTTTGTCTTATGAATATCTTAACGCATGTTTCTATTAAAAACTTGAGTTAAATGAGAGAGTATCATAACAAAGTCTGTGATTCTTGCCCCCATCGGATTGGGCATCTCATTAGATTAGTCATCACATTGATCTTCACATCGGTTATTAGCCTAAGTCCTCCTATTACCTGCAATTGGATAGAATAAAAGAAAAATTATGGGTAAGTATTTTAAACTATTAAACACATAAAGGGTAATACAATGACAAAAAGGGATAAATTATAAATTACATTTATTTCCTTAACTTATGAATTTCTAGGATTCAATCTAAGTTATCCATGATTTATTTACTAACGTATATTCTTATGGGATTTTTTTCCCTTAATAAAAGTTCATACTAAGATTATGAATTTACCAAAGCATATCCCCCAATAGTTTTGAACCAAGAGTGCGGCAAGTCCTATTGTCGTGCATCAGTTCTCATTCGAGTTTAGCTCAAAGCAGTGTTTATGGGTTTTACCCATAGATACATATGTGAAAGAGCCACCTCTACATGTTCATATCCAGAAAGGGATATATTTTCTTGATAAAACAATTACTCTATAATCACAAAAATTTAGGGATTATTTTCATATACTAATTCTTATCCCTAAGTATTTTACTATAGTTTTCTAATCTTAATCCCAAAAATAACTAAACCTATCCTCTAATACCAACTATAACAACCCTACTCTTTATCTCATATTTAAGCATGATTTATTACATAAAATTACACTTAATAAAACTCAGAATATTGGGAGTTCTAATGTCTTTGGAGATTAGAAACATTACATAACAACTTAAAACATTAAATACAACATCTTTATTGAAATCTTCTTTTACTTGACCACAACATTCCTTCATACTTAACACTGCATGGGATAACCTAAGGATGCACACAATAAATGGGTGAGATATAAATCCCAGTAAGGAAGTAAACAAGGAGTAACATGAAGAATATAATACATTTTAGGCAATATTCATATCAATGGAGTATAAGAGAAATATGGACATAAAGGCATGATATAGCAGGATTATCATAACATAGAAATGTGGCAACAACTTAAAACATTGTATCATAAACATAAAGGAATTAGGTAACCCATGTCCAAACATGGTAGAAAAATATCCTAAAAGGAATCAGGTAAACATATATTCCAACATGACATATCATGATAATAAACATTACCCAATTCATTATAGTGCTATATAATTCTGGGCACACCCATCACTTTCACTTCATTCTCATTCTTAAGTGTGCCATATAAATCATAAAACATGGATTCATTCTTCATCATAATTCATTACATGATCAAGGAGTGTGGAATAAATACATTTAGTTACTCAATAAAAAAAATGTATATATTCATAAAGGCGGATACCCTTGATATAATAATGGGTATTCTATTCACTACATGATGATTTTGGCATGGAAAATTGCGGTGCAATTTCAGCAGCATAACAACGTGACATAAAAATTCATAAAAAGAGTTGATGTGATATAAAGGGTTATTTCATCATATATACATAAAATGGTAAGTAATAGGTTTATATAAATACATGTTCCAAAATAATTAATTTGTAAATAGAAGGCGTAACAGAATAAAGAAACCTGAAGAAAGAGGAGGAATGAAATAACTCTTAGGAAATTTCAGCATGGTAACGGGTGAAAATGGGAGGGATTAATGAGAGATAAATGGGTATATAATCATTAAAAAATAATAATGGAATTATGGGTGAGGTTAATTAACATACCTCATCATTTTTAATTGAAAATAAAAGGGTGTAACAATATAAGGAAACTTGGATAAAAATGAGAAAGGAAGGAAACCCTTACTTGAGTGTGTGACTTCAGAAGCTTGAAGAGGAGATTCTTGAGATCTTGGGACACCTTTGGATGATTATAGAGATGGAATGACATATTAGTGACATTATACAAGTATTTTTAGTGAAGATGAGTGGTATATTCGGTGGGTTTATATAGGAAATGAGAGGGGAAATCTTTAATATTTCACAAACATGGGTTTTGGAATCTATATAATTAAATATTCAAAAACAAAAACCTTCACATGGTTTTTTACCATGGTTTTTGCCAAATATAAGTGTAGAATATTATTTTATAAGTCCATTGGATGAATATATTAAAATATTTTCCTTTTTTATGTGGAGGTGAGTCGCATTATTAAAAAAATGAACTTAAAATCATAAAATATGTTATATATTTTGGAGGATTCAATAAGGAATTATAAAATAATTCAAATGAATATAAAATCACATTATCTTAAATTTAAAACATATATTTGGTCGAATATCCCTTTTATGGTATTTATTACATCACTATTGGGTCATTATGTTGTCATAAACACACTATACTTATATATTATATAAGTTTTACCAAAAAATTCAACTGTCTCAAAAAATTATGAAAAATTCACCATTGGATAATTTTGACGACCTAATTTCAAAAATAATATTCATTTTATCAAAATAATTTTATAAATATGTTAATTTTCACTTTTATAATGAGAACCGACATTTATTGAAAATTGACGGGTTTTGACAAAAATAGTTTTTAAACCTTAATAAAAATTTACATCTGACTTCATAAAAATTATATAATTATTTATTATTAATAAAAGTAATTTAAAAATAATATTTTATTACAGTATTAATTATTTCAAAAATTCATTAATTTCTTAAAATAAATTCTTTAGAAATACACTTTATGTTTTATTATATAAAAATATAACTCTTATCAAACTGATTACCTAATCATTTACAAATAAGAAACTGATATAATTATAATTTATAAGAATTTTTTATAATATTATTAATAAAAACATAATAATTCATATATTTCTCAAATTTATCATTTTTACCTAAAAAATCAATTTATCAAATTTATCATTTTTTTAAGAAAGACTATTCCCATAAATGAATTGATGGAATAATAATTTTATTTATCAAAATGGATTACACAATAAGTAACTAATACCTTGTTACATAACCCCTTATAACACATGTACAAGACCTAAGGCTATGGTGTGTGATGCTAACCTCTTGGGGCGGCTCGAATAACATCACTCAGGTGGTAATTTCTATTAACTTGAACTTCTCCCATAGGCAATTCCGTTCAAGATTAACGTGTTGAAGCTCAGCTTAGGCTTGGTCAAGAGTGAAGCCCAGTTATGCTACCTCAATTTTTGAGCTCGGACAAATGAGCTTTGTACGACCTGAGTCTACTAGATGAGGCCATCATCTCCTTTTTCTATGTCGAAAAGATTTTTTTAAAACCTTATATTTATATTAGTTGTGTGATCATTGTTAAATGACTATATTATCGATGGTAATAATACTTAACAGTCATTTAAACCCAATAAAAAAAAGAGTGCATGTGTTTTCTATATCCATAAGACATTAAAATAAAGATAATTTTATTCATAAATGATCGGGTCGTTACAAATAGTACAATAATACATTAATCGTTGGTAATACAAGATGAATACAAAATTTAAGACTTAGTTATTCCTAGTTGTAGAAAGATAATTCTTTGTCAATAAAAACCAAGTAGATATAAAGGATACGCCTAATATGGTTTTAGACTCTTTGGAGATAAAGAACTTAGGTATTACTGGCACATTTACTTGTTTGTCTTTGGACAAAGAGACCTTCAAAAATAAAGGTATACCACAAATCTTTCATAATTAATTCATCTAGAGAGAATAAACTATTCCAAGGTTAAGCTAGTGGTAAATATACTTCATAATATTCCTTGAATTGTTTTAAGGAATTTAAAAGTAAAGTATAAAATATGAATTGTTAGAATATATGAGTTACTTCGGGCATGTGTGCTGAAGAATATCTTGACCAAACATTTATCAATTATTATAGTGTAGCATGGAGTAATTCCTACATGAAAATTTCCTTATAAACATCAAAGCTGTAATGGTGGTAAGGAGGATTGATGAAGAGTCTTACATGAAAACATTGATCTATAAAATATAGCATGTATTAATTACTGAATTCAAATTTCCTTATACACATCAAATTCATGATGTAAATAAAAGAAGAATCAATGTTAAGATTCATATCCATTCTAGATACTTGCATTATTTTTTAATTAATGCTTCACAAATAGTAGTGTTATCCCATAACCATATGCCAACTATAATGAAAAATGGATATCATATGAGTTATAGTATGATATAAATCCATCATGTCATAATAGCATGTGTCTATATGCAAAGATTTTTTTAGGATATAAACAAACTTTCCTCCAGAAAAACACAATGTGCATCTAAAGTAATTATTCTAAATTTTTCTAAGGATATTATAGAAATACCTAAGATAGAAAAGTTATAGTCAATTGTTAGACTATATTTTTATAAAAGGGTGTGCATATTTATTTGAGATAATGAGATAAATATTGAATTAGGTTTAGTCAATGCTAGAGATGCATAATTAGTTGGCATATGAACAAGTTCCACAAGAGCTCATGGAAAAGGAATTTTCTAGAGACACATACTGTATATGATGGTTAAAACCACAATGGTGGTTTTACATTCACCGTAGTGGGTGATACTTTATTCATTGAGAAAAATTAATCCTACAAGTAAGTAGTATATAGAAAATAAATAAGATTGAAAATTTCAATTAAAATTAAATAATGGATTCCATGTATCAAATTACAAGTGGCTAATACTTTTAATGTTTCAAATCTTAATACTATAGTGGTATTCAAGATAAATATTGCATGTTTGGTACAAGAGTGGTACCAATAAGGCTTGATTAGTAATACCAATTCTTCATGCCTAAATCCATTATAATTTTACTTTCCATAGCCACTTTCTATAATAGTTTCATTTGGAATTGTATGTCAAGACCACATTTCTTAGAAAGTGTTCATGTGACACAACTAGAAACATTTGGTGACACCATAGAATTCCAATAAGGGGTACAAGTTATAAAAATCTAGTTTTGGATTGGAGTAAGTAACAAGATCATATAGTATTGATTTTAAATGAATTTTTTTCTATCGGTTGCCAAAAGGTTAATGAGAGCGCCATTGTTTTCCAAGTAAAATATGTTAATAAGATAGGGAAAATAATTATTTGAACATACAGTTATTAAGTTCAAAATAAAATAAACTCTCTATAGAATGACTTAAAGTAACAAACTAAGTTTTAGGGAACAATATATACTAAGGTAGATCTAATGGGTTGTTTAGACCAAGTCAAAGTACATATACTGACAGATATTGAAAAATACAAGTTATAAAAAATCGAGATATAATTATTACCAATGTCACATGACATAAATCTCTCCAAGAATAAATGTGTGGCATATAGGAGGAGATTAATGTGGTGAGTATAATTCTATATGCTTCTGTGATGGATCAATCAGATATACCATACTATATACTAAATGTGATATTGAAAACATATACTTTATGATAAGAAAACATCAGTTATATCTATGATAAATGCACAAGAAGAAGTCAGAACTATCCAATTGTACTTGATAGAGTATAAAAGATATGTTCCCAATACTTGGAGAGGAAGAGACACTAGTTTAAGGGGAACAAACTACTCTTCCTTTTGATCAATATGTTATTATATCACTATTAGGATAAGGTAATGAGTAATAGAATCTCATTCAATCCAATGATAGAAATATATATAAATAATGAGTGTGTTGTGAATTCTGATGTAGCTAAAGAAGTAGGGTAAAATACACAATGATTTGTTTTAGTTCTTGTAATCTCACCTAGCAAGTAAATTTTTATCATAATATAAATTATGATAATTCTAATATTGGTATTAACCAAGATGTCAAGTTTTGATAATAGAAAAAAGGAACACACTTAGGGATATCAACTCTTGAGGAGTCTTACTCAAGGAGGTGAATTCATAGATAGCAGAATAGTCATGTAGTGAAGACGTGGAAAGCCCAATGATTAAATCCATAACTCACTAGAATCATGATCTTACCATGTGAGTGATAACAAGGTTAGGTAGAAAGTTAACTCTAGTGAAAGTGGGAGTGTTTTAAAAGTGGGTAACCTATAACCAACTTGAACAACACTTTTTGATTACTATATCATGTATGCAGTGAGTTATGCATGATGTTTGTTTACTATAACATTGTTGAAATTTATGCCTCCATTATTTATATGGTAATGCCTTTAGATTACTTATCATATCAAAAGGTTATAGAAGTTTATACGCTATAATGAGAACCTCAAGATACTATGAAATTAATCTTAAATGTATGTCATATGGTCAAGATACATCATACTAACTGGACAAAGATAATGTCTGATCATCAGGTGCTAGAGGCACATAAGCATTGAGAATTCTTCTCATGAATTTTGAACTCAGTGATCTCGGGTTGATGAGATCATGAGGATTGACCCACCAATAGGAACACCATATCACTACAAAAGAAACACATTAGATCAGAGGGGGTTATTTAGAGGGGGTTATGCACAACCCCCTCTAAATTCATTTTCTTTATAATTAGAGGGGGTTATACACAACCCCCTCTAATCATCAAATTTATAGGGGGTTATAAACCTCTACTAAATTAATTTTATGTATAAATTAGATGGAGGGTTATGTAAAACCCTCTCTAATCATCATATTTAGAGGGGGTTATGGACCCCCTCTAAATTTATTAACACTATTTTTTTAATATCTGGTTGAATTTTAGAGGGGGTTCAAAACCCCCTCTAATTTCTTAAATTAGAGAGTAATGAAAACCCATTCTAATTTCTTAAATTAAATAGGGATGAAACCCCCTCTAATATCTTAAATTATAATAGGTTTAAAACCTCCTATAATGTCTTTAAATTAGAGGGGGTTCAAAACCCACTCTAATTTAAGAGATGAGAGGGGATTGTGAACCCCCGCTATTTTTAATAAAAAAATTGTAATATATATATAATTAAAAAATAATATATAAATGTATTTAAATACATTATATGAAGATATTATATAAAATATTTATATGATTGTATTTAATTATATTTATATGTATAGAAAAATATAATTGTATAATATTATGTACATTAATATATAATTATTTGAATAAATTGTATTTCGTATAATATTAATTATATGTAATATAAAAGTATAAACATATTATATAATTATATAAATAAGTATAATTTATTTAAAAAATATATCATATAAAAACTCAAGCTTATAGTTTTTATAATTTATATCATTATAATAATAAATATATTTTTAAATAATATGTTTATGCTTTTATATTATATATAATTAACATTAAATGAAATAGAATTTATAAAAATAAATATATATTAATGTACACAATATTATACAGTTATATTTATTGAAATGAATATATATTAATGTACATAATAATAAATATATGTATTAAAATACATTATATAAATATTTGTATAAATTGTATTTAATATTATATTAATTATATATTTGTATAAAATTTATTTTATATAATATTAATTATAATATATATATATAAATATATATATTAATTATGTATAATAAAAAAATATTTCATATAACATTATATAAATATTTGTATAAATTATATTTTATATAAAATATTTGTATAAATTGTATTTCATATAATATTAATAATATATAATATTATACAATTTATACAAATAAATATTTATTAATGTAAAAAATAATAAATATATGTATTGAAATACATTATATAAATATATGTATTGAAATACATTATATAAATATATGTATTGAAATACATTATATAAATATGTGTATTAATATTCATTATATAAATATATTTTTAAAGAAATTATATAAATATATTAAATAAATACTTATATATATATATATATATTATAAATAAACATGTATATAATATATAAATATGTATTTAAGTATATAAATAATTTACATAAATACATTTATAAATGTATAAACATATGTGTATATACATAACATAAATAGAATTATAAATATATGTAAAAATATTCTTAGTCAAATGTATGTAAATATACATATAAATATATAGTTTTTTTATATTTATATATAGGTTATATATTTAAATGTATTTAAGTATATTATGAAAATAATATTTATTTAATAGTGAATTAAATGTATATAAATACATTGATGTGTATATAAATAAACAAAATGAAATTGGCATATTGGTATAACATTAGGTTAATGGTGCATGTTGTCTGGGTGATTGGGGGTTTGCATCTCCACTAAAGGGAATTTCATAAAGTGAGGGGGGAGGTTATGCGGGACAAGTGGCATGCACACGTGAGCAATTTTCCAATGGGAGGAGCAAGGAGGAATTGAAGGGGGAATTTTTGAGGCTGGGGGTTTCACAGATCAACTAGGGGTGAGAAATGGAGGCCATGGTGCAAGCAATAGAATGGGAGGGAGGGAGGGGTCATATATTGATGGGGTGAGAAATGGATGGGAAGTGTAAGGGTGTTATGGGGTGAAAAAACTATAGGGGGAATTAATTCTTAAAAAAGGGAAGCATATTTAGGGACGGTTCAAACTACCCCCTAAAACTTTGAGTAATTAGAGGGTGGTTAAAAAACACCTCTAAATATGCCTTCGAAAATAAATTAGAGGTTTTTCTACCTACCACTAAATAAAAAATAAATTAGAAGTGGTTTAAACACCTTCTAAAGTTCCAGTTTCCAAATAATTTAAATCAAAATGAGAAGGGGTTTAAATCCCTTCTAACATAATTTCTACTAATTCACTCCTCCTTTTACCAGCGGTTCACAAAAATCACCTCTAATAAAATTAGGAGGAAACTTTAGCAACAATTCACCATAACCGACACCAAATAATTTAGAGGGGTTTATAACCCCATCCCCCCTCTAATGATAACATTTTTTTAGTGCATTTCTCATGTGTAATTGGTTTTTACCTGCGAACACATGTAATTGTCTCCTAACTTGAGGGGGAGAATTAATTGTTAAAAAAAGGGTGGAATATTTAGGGACAGTTCAAACCACCCCTAAAACTTTGAGTAATTAGGGGGGGTTAAAAAAACACCTCTAAATATTCCTTAGAAAATCGGTTAGAGGCAGTTATATCCACCTATAAATAATAAATAAATTAGAAGGGGTTTAAACCTATTCTAAAGTTCCAACTTCTAATGAATTTAGATCAAAATTAGAAGGGATTTAAACCCCTTCTAATAAAACTGTCGCTAATTCACTCCTCCATTTAACACTGGTTCACAAAAAACTGTCTCTAATAAAAGTAATTTGCCACTTTAGTGGAAGTTCACCATAATCACTGCTAAAGCATTTATAGGGGTTATAACCCCCTCTAATGACAACATTTTTTTAGTGTATGTTTCATGTGTTATTGGTTGTTCCTATCTGTGAACACATGTAATGGTCTCCTGAATTCATATTGTAATTATTTTATACTATTTGATCAAAGGAAAAACCCACAAAGTGTACGTCATAATTTATGAGATATCATGATACAAATATATTATATTATGCAATGTGTGTTCGTAGGAAAGGTTATTATTGCAATGAATTTTCCTTGTCTCCTTAGGGGCCTTGGTGAGTTTCCATACTCCCCTCATGTTCTGTGAATAATATTCACTACTATCGAGATAAGGGCCTAGTGGGTCACAGACTAAGCATATTCAAAAGTTTGTTATATTCTTATGAATATGAGTATAGGACATGGTGGGACCCATGAAAGGGTTCTAGAGATTTATGAGAATATATGATCTCCAAGAATAAATAAATTCATATTATTAAAGTTAATAATAATTGGTATTGAATTTATTTATTAAAATTATTCAAAAGATATTAATTGAATAAATGGGAAAATATTATATGAATGAATATTAATTTAATATTCAAGTTTTGTTTAATATTTATTGGAATAATGAGTCAAGTTAAATGAATTGATTTTATTACATAATATATTTATTATATTACAAGTAAGTGATAAAAATATAAAGGATATTTATTACTTAGTAAAAATAGTCACAAGATGTTATTTATGAATTATTTAGTTGGTAATAAATATTTGATGGTTGGAGATCCTTTTCTAGGTAATTTAATATCTCACTACATAAGGAGGCTTGTGTTGATGGTACTGTTAATCACATGAATTTGAGAGTCACACTCTCCTCTCTCCCACTTCCTAGAGAGATAATCCCTAGATCTAAGAAACTGATTTGGGTTTTATTTCTTGGATCGAAGGATTGACATATTGGTGATCATCGGGACATCAAAAGCATCATTGGATCTCTGTGCTAGCCCTCAAATTTTGGCGACTGATGCTCCCACATATTTTAAAGAGCGTGTGGATGATCTAAAGGGATTAAAATTTGATTACTTCGATTAGCAGTATTCAGTGAAGAATAGTTATCGAACACATCATCAAATAAATGAGGTAATATTTGATTATTTTTTCATGCTTAAAAATCTTCATATGGGATCCTCAGATTTTATACCAAGATATATATCACTGAAGTTTACATAGTTACGTCGATATAGTGATGAAAATTTTTAAATATCCCACTCATCTTGTTCTGTTTTATACCCTGGTACCTTCAATTAGTATTAGACAACTCATATTAATTCTTAAGACAAGAAAAATTATGTTTTCATTAAATTTATTAAGAGGGAATTTTGATAGTCCCATCGCCACAGACGGTGATCCAATCTTCTATGGAATGACCGAGATATGGTCATTCAAAAATCAAAAGTTGGATAAAAATCATCTTTACGCTGTTAAATTATAAATAAAACATATATATATATATATTCTATTTTTCCTAGTTGTGGTGGGTTTTCCATCCAATTTCTAGTTCCAAGTGGTCAGAATATGGTTTTACGTCTAGTAGGTTTAATTCCACCGATTTTGGAATTAGATAAACAATTTTTTTTTAAAGTCCTATATGTTATAGGTTTTGAAATTTCCACAAAGAAAAAAATATATTAAAATTCAAAGGGGGTGGAGTCAGGTATGAGGTAAAGAAATAAACACACAAGAAAAGGGTGAAAGGGGTGGTGTAGCACCCAGTTTCATGAATAAAAAAATAAAATACAAAAACTTTTTTTATTTTATTTTTAGTGCGGTCGCTGCTGCTGACCTACCCATGACCCTGAGCTTTCCCTATTTCATCCTCCCTTGTCAGTCAGCCTCACCTCTCTCCTGGCCTTTCTTGTGGCACTCAGTCACCCAGCCCTTGGTCACCTCATCGAATGACCTCATCCCTACCGAATCATCATCCCCAACATCCCACCCTAACCTGCAGCCCCCCAAGATCCTCCTACGGCGTGTCAGCCCCCACCGCCACTCCCTCCACAGTGCTCGGTCACTACCTCCCCTTGCTCATCTTCCCCGATCACTGCCTCTCCACACTCAACTTCATGTAGCCGCTCCCCACTCGACCAGCCACATCGTTCACGTCCCACATGGCCATATCCGAGCATCATCCAACTAGCCTCTCATCGACTTCCCTGTCGACCTTACGCATGCTTCCTGTTAACTGACCCATAACCAAGTTGGGTTTTCATGACCCAGACCTAGTTAGGTCAAGTTTTTTCCAACTCTCCAAGCTCATGTTGAGTCCATTATAGTCCCATAACACCTTTATTGGATTTTATGGGCTACCCAAGCTCCGTGAAAAAACTGAAAATTTTAAAAATATAAATTTAGTTTTTATGAATAAAATTAAATTTATTTGGGACTGAACAAAAAAATTGAATTAAAATTAGTTTAATTATATTCATTTTATATTCTATAAATGAATTTATTATATATTTAATTTTTATTATGTATTTTCTTTGCGTCCCGACTAATCTTGAGTACTGATTGATTGATGTATGCCTGAGTTTTATTTACTAATTAATTATTTCATGTGATTGATATTTGTAATAATTAATTAATTAAATAGGTAGTGTGTACATTTTATGACTTCTTCATTATATGTATAAGGTTTTTCGTGTCCACGATAGCTATATTTCATGCATATTATACATTCTTAAGAACCCCTCACTTGCATGAGAATATTTATGTATCATGATGAAGATGAAAAAATATGTAGACCACACCAAAACGTGGAAGTATTCTAGATGAGACATGGAAACATTTGATTAGGGTGTGATCTTTAATACGATTTGGGAATTAATCGAGTATTATACCCCTAGGGTTATGGTTGATCCATTTAGCATAAATGGATCAACTAATACCAAAAGTCCAAGATCAATCACATTGTTTATTTAATTTATGAATTGTTTATTATTATTAAGTGAGTTTGAAATTTTACATGACCACATAAAATAATAAACTAATTTCATAGATTAAAACAACTATATAAGTGATGAATGTTTTCTATTTACCACATAGTCAAGTTGTGAGTGAGATCACATAGTGTGTGCATATCAAATAGAAAATGAATCCATTCATCTAGAAATAATAAAAACCCTAAAATTAATTGGAAAGACACTTATTTTTTCATTTATTTATTTATAATATTAGATGTATTATTTCCAAAGCTAGGCACTGAGAAAATGTGATATTCTGAGGCCTGGTGTGCCCAAAATTAATTTATGAAATATATTAAATATATTAAATATCACATGTGCGTGATTTTCTAAAAAAAATTTAGTGACTCCTAAAAGGAGGCTCATATTATAAATATTATGCCTCCATTGAGTTCAAAGCATGATTTTTACCCTACGCACGACATAACTTTTATCAGCGTCGATATTTTTATTAAGTGATTTCAAAAGTGAATAAATAAAATAAATAATTTATTTTATTTAATGTGACATGATGACATAATATCTTTTTATAAATATGATAATATGGATAATTTTCCTGATGATCTATATAAATCTACAAATTGAGATAGATAATTAAAGGATATCTTGGCAGGTGATATCATATCAGATCACGATTGAGGATTAGCATGCCAACAGAATGTGTGGATCTCGCTAATGATAGCGACATGCGATCGTTCTTTACCAGTGATTGGTCCACCTTGAGGTAGGTTATTTTTATTTTGTGGATTTATCCCCACTTTATTATCCTATAATAAATGAAAATAAATTTACCAACGAATTGATTTGGGTTCGATCGTATTGCGGGTGCAGGTTTATTTGTGGGGAATTTGGGAGAATTGTTTTTTTGTTTGGATCCTCATTATTCATTCTAATGAAAACAGATCGAGGAAAACATGAACACGAATGAGGTTCGTTCATAATTTTAATGTTTCATGGTTTTCTCCCACCATTAATTGTTCATTCATCTACGATATTTGTTTGACCATTGGTTCAACAAATACCAGATAAACAATCATTTCTCACCCATTTCTTGGCATAATGTATTGCTATCACAGATCCAGGTTTGGATCGATGAAGGGATCGAGCTACGACATTAGTTATGATGGATCATAATCGGATTAGAGTTCCTCATATGGTTTTTGATGTACATTGATCAGGTGATGTGATATATGGTTTTCCTATGTGATTTGGTGGCTGGATTCCAGTGAGAAATGACGAGGAGGATCTATCGGACAAGATCCATACTCTTCAACATGATTTGTAGATGGATCAGAGGTCAGAGGAGTGGATGAATATGTGTGAGGAATATCCACAAGTTTCTAGAAATTTTGGGTTATACAAGGTGTAATATTGGATCACACGCTATGTAGGACCCCCTGTGTGATGCTAGGGTTCCATGGAAAAGATAAATATCACACGGCATGTGACAGTTATCACATGGTTTGTAACCTTTAACTGGTGGTTCGATGTATACCTATAAGGGTACATGAACACAGCTGGGAGTACACAGTCTCAGAAACGTCGTGTACCTACACACAGACACGGCCAGGCTAGGTGTACACGAGCAGAGCCTTGTACTTGGACACGGTCATGAGTACAGAGACTTGGAAACTCCGTGTACTCAGACATAAACATGGTCACATGCCATGATACATGAGTAGAACCCAGTGCCAAAGGTATAGACCATGTACTAGTAGTACACGTCATGTGCTTCATCAAATATGGCTTGGATCCCTTGTCATCTTCATCTTAGACAAGTTTCATTAGGGTATGTTCCCTTGATCCTTTCCCTGAGGGATGTTTTGGAATCTCATCCAGTGCAAAGGACGATGATCCCATCTGTTGAACTTTAGTCTTGGATAGAGTTGTTGGAATCCTTCCATGGGGCCGAGAATGAGATCTTATATCATAATTTTCCTTGGTGGGGATCTTGGTATCATCGTGACCAACACTAAGTGGGTATTGATCCCCTACCTAGCGGGTTAATCTAGAATGGTTTTTTATTATACCTCATGGATATAGGAGTTATCCCATTTATGTGTATTGATATCTTCATAATTCTAGTGTGTACTTCTTATGAAGAGAACCAAAAAGTATGATATCTTGGAAGAATTCCATTAGTTCTATTTGGATCATGGAGTTTGTTCTCTTGAACAAGTGTAATGTGGAACCTTCGAGCAAGAATCATAGGTCGGCATTACAGTTGTGAATTTACCTTGAGACTATGTGTCTTTGTCGAGTATATCTGGATATTATTATTATATGTGTTGGTGATGAGATGGTTTTTATTCTTGATGTGATATTATTGGTGTTTTCAAGGTTTCCTACTAGGTGTTATTATACTCAACCCTACATGGGATTTTCCCACATGTGTCATGTCTTATGCATATGACTCACATTTTGATGGAGTTATAGAGGGACCAGGACTAGGTAGATCTTAGTGAGTCAGATAGACTAAGGTGTGTTCCTATGGTTACCTTGACATCAGTCTGCCTTTTATACTTTACATGTTATACTTTTTTTCAGTTTCATAATGGCGATCTTTAGGTAGTCACGGTAGGGGACCCATTGGTATGGTTCATAACATAGTAGTATTAGAGAAGTCAGTTATACCTTAGGACTAGATTCTGTGAGATTGGTTTGGGAGAATAGTGTTAAGAGTTTCAAGTCAGGATCTCAGGTTAGGGAATCTAGTTTTGGTGTGGCGGATGACGTATCTATACACCAAGACTCTAAAAACCTTCTTGTTTAATTGGTACATGTAGACACTGGTTGCAGGGAAAACTTTGTTACATGAATCATATAGGAATCAGTTTTAGTTACCATGTCCTTTTTGAGTCAGTTCTCCAGATATACTCATTGACTATGGCACATGTTGTCCATTTTAGGATGACTCCATGATGTTTTCTAGCTATTATTCAACATTAGGATCATGAGGATGATTCCCTTAATAATGAGGCTTCAATATAGGAACATTTTCAAAATGTGTTTCCTTCAGGTGGTGCACCAGTCATACCACCACATGTTGATCATAAGATGGTACCAATAGTACCAGTAGATGAAGTGAGCATTCTGAGTGTACATCATGAGTTTTAGTGATATTGACCTCTTAGGTTTCAAGGTGAGCCCAACCCATGGTTGGATAAGGACTATCTTGAGACGGTGACGTGATTATTCCATCTTATCATGACACCAATAGATCAGATGATGATCCTAGATACAAGCCTTCTCCATGGATCTACAGGATAATGGTGGGGCTTAGTGACTCAATCATACAATAAAGTGACCCTGGCATGGTGAGAGTTAGAGATCCTTTTCTGAGAAGAGTTTTATGAAGCTATGTTGAGGGATGTGTGCATCCAGGAGATTCTACAGCTACAACAGTTCAATGTGACTATGGTTGAGTATTCATCAAGTTTCACCAACCTCTCTTGGTACTCAATGTATATGGTGTGGGATCAGTTCTTTCGAGCTTGAACCTTCAAGATATTGTATAAATTCTAGGATTCACAGCGACATAATGAGATTTTAGATGAAGAAAAGTTATAAATAAAATAAGAAGAAGAATAATAACACAAACATATATATTAATGTGGTTCAGGAAATAATCTCGATATCCATGGAGAGGTAGAAATATCACTATAAAACCTGGTATCACAATTATAGGAAGTATCTTAGAGTTTATAGCACATAGAAACCCTATCCTGAAATGGGATAATAAATAAAACAACTCATTAATACACAAACCACATAGAAAGTTTGTTGTGATACAGTGAAAGGTGGATGGAAGTCTGTATTGCTACAGTACTGTGACCACCCAAGTCCAAGGTGTTGGGACCAGGTTGAATGAAGATGAAAGTTTGAAGAGTTAGCTTTTGCAGAGTGTTGTATTTTGTTGTCAAAGGCGATAAATCAATTCACTGTGTAGAAGGATCATAAATCAGACGATGCTTTGCTGGTATGTATTTCACACAAATCATGAGTTATGAGAACTTGTGATGCAAGCCTTATGAAGGAAAGGGGGAGAAATGATGATGCCAGTCAGATAATGTTTTGATTGGAAGGGATGATGCTGCTGGAAGATAGGAAAGATTCAGTTCCCATTGCAACTCTGACGATGCTTAAGCTGATCTATCAAAGGATAAATATCACGATAGTGGGATTCGTGATAAGAGCAGAAGAATGGATATGGGAAGCAGTAAAGAGATAAAATGGCAAAGCAATAGACAATCTGGGGATGGCAGAAAAGAACAGTTTAAGGTGGCGCTGTTTTCCAGTGTTTGCCAAATTTTAGGGCCTGAAAATCGGGAGATGAAGAAATCTGCTTGGCAATGGATGTTGCGCTGAAGATGGTTTATACGTGCAAAAGAGTTATTCAAGGTCAGAACTATGAAAAATGACAAAGGAATGGAGTGCGCAGAAATTTAGGCACGTTTCGCGCAAAAATAAAGTGGTGCGCGCAATATCTGCGGGATGCGCGAAATAGTAGCGGGTTGCGCGAAAAATCTGCGGGTTGCGCGAAATATTGGCATGGTGCGCGAAATTGGGGAATGAAGTTTTCGCGCAAATGATGATTCGAGATCAGAAGATCAAAAATTGGCAAAGGCATAAAATGCGCGAAATATTGGAGCAGTGCGCGAAATCTGATGTCGCAGGAAAGATTGGGTTTGCGCGCAATATAGAACACGGTGCGGAATTTTGCGCGCAATTGGTGCTTCAGGCTTAGAAGGATGAAAAATGCCAAAGGCATGAGGTGCGCGAAATATTGAAGCATGGCGCGAAATATGAAGTTTCATTAAAGAGTTTTTATGCGCATGGAGGAGGTTTTACGCGCAGGAAGTGGTTTTTATGTGCAAGGTCAAAAATGCCTATAAATATGAGGTGAACCCCTCTCATTATGCAATGCTCGACACTTAGAAGAAATCCCGAGCTCTGGTGCGCGTAAATTATACGCTAAGTGAGTTGCGCGAAAAGAGGAAAAGTTGCGCGTAAAAGGAAAGTTGCGCGAAAACGTTTTTCGCGCCAAAAGGTGATTTTACGCGCAATCCATTTGAATTGCGCGCAAGGCACCCTAAAGGCTGCGCGAAATATTTGGGGTCTTCGCACGTATTCAGTTGTGCACGAGAGAGTTCTTACCGGCTTCTGGGTAAGAAAGTGATGATTTGTACTTCGGAGAATACATCTGTTTAATTGTAAAGAAGCACTGAAACATTGTGTTATCCTATTTGTGCTAAGAGGGAGCACACGCACTATTGGATTGTTTTCAAAGTGCTGCACGAGTGTAAGGGTATATCCTACTCGTTGTATTCCACATCAAAGGATTGTTTTCTAGTGGATTGTGTGGTACTGGATTATTTCCGTACCATACCAAGGACGTAGCTACTCTTGTTGAGTAGTGAACCTTGTAAATCTTGTGTTCCTGTGGATGTGTGTGTTCAGCAGGGAAGAAACTCTTTAACAGGAGGCGAAGGTTGTTTCAAAAAGGGGAAACTTAAAAAGAAAAAGATATCACTGATTCACCCCCTCCCCCTCTCAGTGATACTTGGATCCTGATTGGGAACTTCACAAGGTGTTATAGTGGATAGCGGATAGAATTCCATGGAGCTACAATACCACTATCTCTAAAGTACAAACTGTTATAATAGTCATGCCAAAGTCTGCACTGTTATAGTTACCATTTGGTGTTAGTCAGTCAACTCTGCTATAGTCGGTCGGAGTTTCTACAGTGGCCCCAAATTTGGGTAGGGGGCCTTTGGCCCTTGGACCGGGGGTGAATTTCCCCCTACAATCCTACCATGGTGCTTAACCTAGAGAGATGTGGTTTGGTGCATAGTATGGGCTGCAAGAATTTTTCCCAACATCATACAAAAGGACCAGGCTACACCAATCCAATACGAGAGAGTTCTACGTAGATAAATATGATCCATAATTATACCTATATGAATTCTTACTTATAATAGGGTGTTAGATCATGCTTTAGTGGTCAAGAGTTTCTTGGCTGAGTAGACACAAAAAGTTGGTGTCGGTAGTGGGTATATAGAAGTTGCATCTTCAGCAGTAGGTAGCCAATGTCAGACTCAGAGGCATGTATGTGTAATACATTTCATGAGTTAATCCTGTTTTATAGGTTCTATAGTTCAGGGCTCACAAGGTGCATCCAATCATCCTAGAGAGAGGTAGTTCTACTATTGTGATGGTCAGAGACATCTTGCATGAGATTATTTGACTCGATGTACGACTGATAGGGAGACAGTGGATGGACCACCTAGAAAGTGGCATAAGAAAGAGAAGGAAATTATGTAGGGAAAAAGATGTGGAAGAGGAGATGTCAGAGTAGTTGGAAGTGGTAGATGTTATGACTTTTTCCACCACTACCCTCAGGTGGTCCACGCCAGGCTCGGGGAGCTAGGGGCTCGGGGCGAGGGAAGCTGCAGGCATTCAAGGCTTATGAACCATAGGCTCGAGGGATGATACATGGTATGATCTATGTATTTTATACATAAGTTTTAGTACTGACATACACATGTGTGAGCCATTCCTTTATTTCCACTTATCTAGTTTGAGACTTAGATATTATGGTTGAGCCTTTGGCTTGACCCTTACACTTGGAGTCTCCTACTAGAGGTGACTTAGTGATCACACACTTATTTCAATGGTGTGACCTGACTCTTGGAGGTGAGAGTTTCATTTGGGATCCCTTTTCAACAGTGATTATTCCATATGAAATCATGTTAGGTATGAACTGGTTATCCACGGTTCATGCCCAGATGACTGTTTCAAGAGGAGGATGTGGTTTGTCTGTAGTGATCGGATGAGGTTTTCCTTTGTGGGTGAAAAAGAAACCCAGGAAAATTAGGATAGACTCATGCATAGGAGGGTGTAGCCGATTATTCATCAATTGGATAAAATGACCCTTAGTGTAGTGGATGATATGATTTTTTAGCTTCTTGCTGTGGTGGTGGAGTATGAGGATTTCTTTCTTGAGGAAATTTCAGGATTACCTCCCCATATAGAGATGGACTTATTCATTGAACTACACCCTAGGATGACCCTGTTATCTATGTCAGCATATCAAATGGATCATGTAGAGCTTTGTGAGCTGAGGGTGTATTTGGAGGACTTGCATAGGAATGACTTTTCCATATCCATTATTTCACCCTGAACATCCCTAGTGTTGTTCACTAAGAAGACAGATGAGATCTTTAGGTTGTGTATGGATTAAAATCACCTAAACCATGTGATCATAAAGAAAAAGTAACCACTATCAAGGATCGATAACCTATTTGATCAGTTGAGAGGGGCAGAATGGTTCTCGAAGATTTACCTCAGTTTAGGCTATCCCCAATTGTGATTATGGGATAAGGATATACTGAAGATGAATTTTTAATGTTTTTATGGTCACTATGAGTACTTGGTGATGCCCTTTGGCATGAAGAACATCCTATAACATTCTAACCCATCTTACCCTCAAACCGGTAGCTGGACCGATCACTACATGACCTCAAGTACATATCCTCATATTCCATAGGTTTCTGACTAGTAGCGAGGGTCTATAGATAGTCAGTGGGGAGACTATACCCTCATATTTAGAGTGCACAGTGGAAATAGATAACAAACTCAGACAAAAGTGGAAGAAAATTTTAAACAATAATAAACTGAATAATGAAAATGGAAATGCTATCTTATACAATGCATGCATTTCATGGTGATACATATTAGAAAGCAGTAGAAAAAATAGCATGATTTACATTCCAATAAAGAAATAAAGGAAAGACTCAAATCCCTAAGGGCGATCTCCACGATCATACCGAGCTCTCACTCGGTCCTTTTCTTCTAACTCCCAAGTACAAGTAATAGCCACAAGAAAAGGTCCACAGTCCTACAAAAAAAGTCTACTCAGGTACCCTTATGGAATGGCGGCCCGAATAGGGTGTGAGATATACATCTCAGTAGGTCGGGACCACCAGTTTTCTATCCCAATTCGTCAATATAACAAGACAATAACATAACTGAATAAATAACCAACAACTCGTCCAAGTTCCAAAGGGACACCTGACGGCAATACCTTCTTTGGCTCATAGTCGAAATAAGAGTATGCACAAGAATCATACAAGCATATTTATAAAGAATAAATACCATTCAATACTTTACCAATTATTCTCTATTTAATTAGTTATTATCTCTAAGGTTCCAATTATTTCTCATACCTTAATACTAACTTCGGCTCGTACTATAATTCTAATCATTTTTAACCTTTATTTAATCACATTTAACTCATATTTGATCCACATCTCTCATTCAATTCACAATTCATTTATAAAATATATTATTGGTATAGAACACCATGTCTAGAACCTAGTCTCATCAATAAAGAATGACATGTCTAACACCCAAAAATCTCATTCATATATTTATACTATTGGTGTAGAATGCCATGTCTAACACCTAATCTCATTGGTGAAGAATGTCATGTCTAACACCCCAAATCTCAATCAGTGTAGATCGTCATGTCTAACACCTTAGATCTAAGTGCTTAGATAACTATTGGGGAGGGAATGCCATGTCCAAGTCCCAACTTTTACATTGGTCTAGAACGCCATGTCTAGCACCCACAATCTCATTTATTTACATCATTAGATAACTATTGGGGAGGAACGCCATGTCCATGTCCCAACTTCTCCATTGGTCTGGAACGCCATGTCTAGCACCTAATTCTCATTAATTAATTAATTCATAATTAATTAATCCACGATCAATAATTAATTCCTCAATAATTATTCACATTCATTCCCTTAATAATCCAACGATTAGTGAAACACATCAAATCCATTAGTTAACCCCACAATTAACTAAGTCCACAATTCTGTTAATTAATTCATCAATTAATTAATCTATTAACACAAATCTCATTCCATAATTAATTCTCCAAAATTAATTATCCAATCCAAATCATGACTCATCGTAATTAATATCAAAATTAATTATCTTAATCAAACATCAAGGAACATAATTAATCCACCATTAATTATCTCAACATAGCCAATTCCACATCTCATAATTAATCCCTCTATTAATTATCTATATTAAAAACTCAAGAACATAATTAATTCATAATTAATCATTCCATTCTAAAACTCTGCTTCTCATAATTAATTTCCACAATTAATTGTCCAAAACATTACTGCAAAAGAACATAGTTAATTCACAATTAAATTATCTCAACTTAGAAAATTTTATATCTCATAATTAATCCCCCGATTTATTATCTAAATTACAATTCTCAAAGCACATAATTAATTCACAATTAATTATCTCAAGTTTTCTAATTAATATTTAATAATTAATTCCCTAATTAATTATCATCTCAAAGCACATAATTAATTTTTAATTAATTATTTCAACTTAACCAAATTAATATCTCATAATTAATCCCCTAATTAACTATCATCTAAAATCATATAATTAATTCATAATTAATTATTTCAACTTAACCAAATTAATATCTCATAATTAATTCATCGATTAATTATCATCTCAAAGCCCATAATTAATTCATAATTAATTATCTCAACTTAACCAAATTAGTTACTCATAATTAATCCATCGATCAATTATCATCTCAATGCACATAATTATTTCAAATTAACCAAATTAATATATTATAATTAATTCCTTGATTAATTATCATCTCAAAGCACATAATTAATTCATAATTAATTATCTCAAATTAACCAAATTAATTACTCATAATTAATCCCTCGATTAATTATTATCTCAAAGCACATAATTAATTCATAATTAATTATTTCAACTTAACCAAATTAATATCTCATAATTAATTCCTTGATTAATTATTATCTCAAATAAAATAATTAATTCATAATTAATTATCTCAACTTAACTAAATTAATTACTCATAATTAATCCCTAGATTAATTATCATCTCAAAGAACATAAATAAATTGTAATTAATTATCTCAATTTAACCAAATTAATTACTCATAATTAATCAACTGATTAATTATCTATTTTACAACCTCAAAGCATATAATTAATTTGCAATCAATTATCTCATTCCCCCAATAAACAATTAAATCCAACATTGTATTCAACTTTATCAAAAGCAGTAAATTAACAAAACTATATTTTATTAATTAGGAAAAGTTGAGAACCCTGCCTCAATGAATTTGGATGATCCAAAGCTTCATAACTCAAAACACAACCCACTCACATACATGCACCTCAAAAAAAGTGCACATGCACTCGGAAATTTATCGTCGCACCAAACAACCATGAATCGACACCCATAATTAGTGTGGTGGGGACCAACGCACACCCAAAACATTAACCGAAACACTAAACAACCATAAGTATCTAATTCAAGGGGTGAGAAACCAATTATAGAGTTTATAGACTTACCCAAAAATGATGACGGTGGACCGAATCAATCTGAAACACCATGCCTTTGGTAGTGGTTGTCAGAATACAGACCAATAGGTGCTGAGACATCATTAGTACCACCTATAATCAAAAGAAATGAAGAAATTGAATCAATACTAAAGCTTAGGGTTTTAGCCCAACAGAACCTGGGAAAAGGAGAGTTCAGACGACCGATGAAAAGAATGAAACATGTGGAGAAGGACTTACCTCAACGAGACAGACAACTTCCATGAAAGAACCACCATGATCCAACGCGTGGAAAGTAATATGGGAGAGGAGAGTGGTGTGGCACCCATGGATGTTTCACCATGGGTGCTGCATCATGGGTGCATCGTGCCCCCTGTAGGAAGAAGTATAGGTGCGCATCCTTCTTCTTTTCACCCTTAAATAAATTAAAAGTATAATTTAAAAATATAATAATTAATATAATATTAATAATAATAACCATCATATTAATATTATTACCCTTTAATATTATACCACTTTGATAAACTATAAACCCTCATTTACACATTATTTAATTAAATTCTCCTCAATGGAATTTAATTAAATTAATTCTCCAAATCATGTTATTTAATTAAATTCTCTCAACATTCAATTTAATTAAATTAAAACCCCTATTTCACATCAATTAATTAAATTTTTCTTAACCTAGAATTTAATTAAATAAAACACCCATTTCACATCATTTAATTAAATTAAATTTAAATAATTTAATTAAATAAAATTTTCCATCTCGCCTCATTTAATTAAATTCCTCAACCTCAATTTAATTAAATGGAATCATCATAATATTAACCATTATTATTATTATCATTTAATAAAACACTTCTTTGATAAAACCCCAAACTCCCCAATTACACATCATTAAATTATTCTCCAATGAATTTAAATAAATAAATTCTACAACACATAATTATTTAATTAAATTCTATTAATACAATTTAATTAAATAAAACCCTCATTTTTAATCAAAAAATTAAATTCATCTTAACCTTTATTTTAATTAGATAAAACTCCAACTCCACATTTAACACATCATTTAATTAAATTCTTCTCCCATGAATTTAATTAAATAAATTATCCAACACATAATTATCTAATTAAATTCTCTCAATATAATTTAATTAAATAAATCCCTCATTTTTCATCAAATAATTAAATTCATATTAATCTTGAATTTAATTAGATAAAACCCCAACTCCACACTTAACATGTCATTTAATTTAATTTCTTTCTAATCGAATTTAATTAAATAAATTTTCCAACTCATTATTATTTAATTAAATTCTCTCAATATAATTTAATTAAAAAACCCCTAACAACTCATTAATCATCATTTAATTAAATTCATTACAACTAAATTTGATTAAATAATTTCTCTAATTCGTGTTATTTAATTAAATTCTCTGAACACAATTTAATTAAATTAAAAACCCCAACTCATAAACATTATTTAGTTAAATTATCTCAACCTCAATTTAATTACATAATAATCCCTCATTTTGCAACGACTGATTAAATTCTTCTTAACCATGAATTTAATTAAAAGAAACCCTAACCCCTCATCAACACATCATTTAATATTACCATTTAATATTACCCTTATTTGATAACCCTAAACTCCTCATTTACATATCATTTAATTAAATTCATATCATCTTAATTTAATTAAATAAAGACTCCAACTCATCATCATTTAAAATAAATTTAATTATTTTCATCTCAATTTAATTAATTAACTTCTCTAGCTCAACATAATTTAATTAAATTCTCTCAACTTTAATTTAATTAAAAGAAACCCTCAACAACTCATTTAATTAAATTCATTTTAACCATGAATTTAATAAAATTAAATTAACCCAAAACTCAAAATTGGGTAGACCATATGGTATGACTTGAACAGTCTGACAGACTGTGCATCCACTACTAGACACCTATTTTATTAAGCACGGCTGACCCCCATATTTTTGACTAACCATGCACAGCCTGTACAAACGTCACTGCCTAGTTCGGTTCTCAAAAAACTCATCCTATCATCTGAGAAACTCCTTGAGCCTTTACCCAAACCTATTATCAACACTTTAAAATAACCCAACTCGTAAAACTTATTTATGAATCTTGGTTTTAAAACTAAACTGTGTAGTAAATGAAAAAGTTCAAAAACTTTTGTATTTTAGACTGGTCCAAAAACACGAAACTTTACAATTTACCCACCATAAAAACTTATCATCCCCGAGAAGCCATTAGGATATACTACAACACTAGCCAACCCACCAAGGTCAAGAAGTCTTGTTTTAATAATTGTATTTCATTCCCAAATGCCCAACGCACCTTTAAGGAGCCCATACACCTTACCAATGGGATTTGGCTCCCATTTATCACATCAAATTTCCATTTAACCTTTTAACTTTATAATCCCTTTTTTAATTGTTTAAAAACAATAATTACCCTTTTCCCAGTTATAAGGAACCCATACACCTTACAATAGAAATTGGATCCCTTTATAAATGCAACAAATCAATGTTCCACTCATGCAACCATTTACATATCAAAACATCTCTAGAAAGTTTTCATAAGTAGTAACACAACATCATGTTATAACAAAGAATCCTAGAACAACAGCAAAACATGCTAATAAATAGGCAGTATGGCATATAAACACCCAAGTATGTTATATCTATCACAAAAACATGCTATATGAAGGGTAATACTAAAGTAAATCAAAACAGGGAATTTCATCCAAGGAACACAATCAAAATTAGTAAACATCCTACTAATGAAACTACATGGCATGTCATATGCATGGAATGTGAATCTCTAAATGCCTAACATGATGCATGTAATGAAATTTCCTTGTCATATCAAGCTAAGGAAAATTTCCAAAATTATCAAAATCAATAAGTAGCGGAAAGTACACCAGTCAATGAAGGTGAAATCATATCAATTGTAATAGAAAATAGTATCAACATTAATTCACAACCCTGGACACTTGGTCATTTCTCATATGTGAGGTGATCAGTCCCAGGCATGGCTATTAACCAAGCATCGGAACTTTTTTAGTCTCCTGTTTACCATCCCAAAACATAAATACAAAGGAAAAAATAAAGGAAACCAACCATTTGATACCACTTTGTAATGGTCTAGTCCAGCCCACGATCATGATATTGTCCTATTTGGGCCTAGCCTGCACGGTTTTTCTTTCCTTGGGCTTTGGTCCTCAGGCATCCCCACGAAAAAGGCCTCATGATGAGAGAGGTATTCACACCACATTATAAAGGGATGCTTCATATTCCTCCTTTGATGTGGGATTTCTATAATCCATCCCCTTAGAAATTCACAATTATGCATTCTTGGCTTGAAGTAGAGATCAGGATGGGTGAGCTTCAGGGAAGTTTTCCAAGGTGTGTATAAGTGAAAACGAAGTACACTGGAAAGGATATGTGTTGTCATGTGGGGACAGTCATTAGTCAGATGATCTATTTGGGCATGTGGGTAGGCCACAGGGTGGGACCATGTGTCTACAGGGTAACTTGTGGTACCTGATGGGCTAGGACCCAATGTCCATGTTAAGGTGGGGTGTCTATACTGTCATTGGGGCCCAATTGTTACATTTGGTCTCATAGGTTGCACCCATCCTTAAGTGTGGTGCACTTCCTTGGTTGATATGTAGGGCCCACAATGAGCATTTTGTGCTCTAGGGGGTGAATGTAACACCCCATAATGATAAAGGGTTAAATGACTAAATGATATGACTCCTGTCAACAAGGTGAACCTCCCTTTTCATGGAGATCGCCCATGGGGATTTGAGTATTTTTTTTATTTCTATATTGGAATGTAAAGCATGTTGTTTTTTCTACTACTTTCTAATATGTATCACCATGACAATCATGCATTGTATAAGCTAAAATTGTCCTTTTTTTATTTAGTTGATTATCTTTTTACATCTCATTCTGCTGTTATCAGAGTTTATTATCTATTTCCATTGTGCACTCTGAATATGAGGGTATAGTCTCCTAACTAAATATCCATATACCCTTGTTTCTATTTGGTATCCTCTATCATATGGGTACACTTTCTTGGGGTCATTTGGCAACTGGTTCGGCTACCGGTTCGAGGGTAAGCTAGGTCGGAATGTCACAAATGGTATCAGATCTCATGTCCATTTGATGTCCCAGTGATAAAACACATTTTTATTGAATATTTTATTAATAATAAATGATAAAATTTCCTCAAATTATGTTAAATATGTTTATTTTAAAAATATTTGGAATTAGATCATTCATTTGAAAATTTGATGGAAATTCCAGTTTTACCCTTTATAGTGCATTGTAGTATTTCAAAGATAAATATTTTAACATTTATTATTTTAAATTTAAATTTTGTAATGGTATTTCTGACTTAATGGGCTACAACTTTTTTTATGACATTAGAGCTAAATCTTTCATTTGGTTGGAATAAATGGACCATGAAGGAAAAGGTGGGATGGACCCGCTAGATTGGACATCAGTTTTGTATTTGGGTCATACCTTCTTCAACCGTGGTTGGATTAGGACCAAATTTTGAGAGGATCTCACCAACCCAATTTTTCACAAATCATTATTATATAATAACATCTGGTTCATGCGTTTTTGAGGTTAAACGGGTGGTGAAATTTGGCTTAAAATACTTGGTCGAGATTCCCCATTCACACTTGAAACCTCTTTAAACCTAGCCTCCCCTCCACTCTATAAATTAGTTTTTTCTAATTTGGAGGTGTTGGGACGTGAATTGGGAAGTTTAGGGAATATTAGAAGTGTATCCACTCCAATTATCCAACCATTTCAATAAATGTATCAATTGAAGCAAGGATCCCCTCATCAAAGCCTTCTCTTCTTCATGTTGTAATGTTTGCATTTGTGTAATAAAATTCTTTGTTCTTCTTTTATTTCATCTATTTTATTCTATTTTTTTTAATTCTCTTATTCTTTAATCATCCTATTTGGGTTTTAATCAAGATTATAGACGATATTGGGTTCTACCCTTTCAATCCTTTGCTTCTGCAAAACGTCTACACGATGACCACATTGCCCATAGAAGAGTAGTTTTCTTAGTGATCGATCTATTTTCTACCTTATTCATTTAATTATTTTAATAATTGAGCTAATTTAATTCACTTAATATTATCCATGAATTGAGTTTTTAAATTATAATAAACTAAGCAAGTAATTGAACAATTAACACAAAAACACGTGAGGTCAAGTATTGCGTGAACTGTGAGAGCACGATCTTAATCGGTAATACAAGACCACGCGAGATAAATTTGTAGAGTAAAAATATAATCCCTAAACACAATTCATACTCATTTTATATAATGGATATTTTCCCTAATTTACCTCTGACCATAAGCTATCCTTAGAACATTAATCAAAGCAGGGTGTTGTGATTGCATCTTTTGAAGATAGCCTAAGGTTTAATTCACTTAATCTTTGTGGTGAATTTAATTCTCGTAGGGTTTGAGAGTTAATAAGTTAGGGGGTCATAATTAAGTGTATGATAATTTATATTATAATGATAAATAATTGATTGAATAGGTATAGTTATATCTATTACATCTTTTAAATATTTTCAAAAACATTTTTTTGTTGTGTCCTTTTAATCGAACTTCATTTCATAACTAAAAACAAAAAAAAATACAATTTTCTTCCAGAAAACTTATTATAGATTTATAAATGATAAAAAAACCCCAATATTTTAAATAATATTCTTATTTTATTTTATTTTCTTTTCAAAATACCTTTAATATGTTGTTAAATTTACTTCCTCCCTTGAGAAATGACCTTGGTTAGCCACTCTGCTGCACCTAAGTACCCAACAATCACATATCATTTGAAAGCACCCAAGATAGCGTCTTTCAAATTGGAACCATTAATAGGGAGGAAAGTAATTATTTCAACCATTTAGAGGTATTTATTTTATTTTACATTTTATTCTATTCTTCTCTTCTTTCTTCCTTCTTTACCCAATCTGAATTTTTTTTCTTATTTTGTTTTCTTCTTCTTCTTATTCTTAGACCATCAACTCAAACTTCTCATATTTTATTTTATTATGGTCCAATTTTATTCTTTTCATTTTTATTTTATTTATGACACGAACTAATCCTGAAGATCTCTTAGATATTGATCTTGATATTGAATGTAGACTTCAGACTCAAATCAAACATTCTCAGTCTATGGGAAGTTTCAACATTCAACCAGTTGGATAATTCCTCCACTCTCAAAACATTAAAATTGGAACAATTAAAATTCAACCATAAAAAAAGAACCAATGGCTGAAAATAATGGAAATGAACTTAACAGAACCATTTGATAATTGGATGCACCTGATATTAATTATCAACCAAATTGCATTGCACACACAAATCTCGAATCAGACTTTGAACTGAAATCTGGGTTAATTCACCTGCTTCTAAATTTTCATGGCCTCTCTGGTGAGGATCTCAATAAACAAATTAAAGAATTTAATGTGGTTTAACCAACCCTGAAACCAAAAAATGTATCTAAAGACAAAATCAAACTAAGAGAATTCCCATTTTCACTTGATTGAGCTGCAAAAGATTGGATGTATTATTTACAACCTGAAGATGTAACTTGTTGGAACGATTTCAAACATCTTTTATTGAAAATATTTTTTCCAACATCAAGGACCACATCCATTAGAAAGAAGATCGTGGTGATCAAACAAGCTCATGGGGAGTCAATGTATGAGTAATGGGAGCGATTCAAGAAGTTGTGTGCAAGCTACCCACATCACCAAACCAGTGAGAAACTCCTCATCCAATACTTCTATAAAGAAATCACACCGATAGAGAGAAGCATGGTGGATGTCGCAGCTGGAGTAGCATTGGTGAACAAGACACCAGTAGCTGTACATGCATTGATTGAAAAAATGGCCCAAAACTCTCAATAATTTGGTGATCGAGGTACACCACATGTTTGAGGAGTACATCAGGTAAGTCCTTATTCTCTTGAAATTAATTTTATTGATACTAAGTTAAAATAATTGACTAATATGGTGAGGTATATTACATTGGCTCAAAATATATCCCAACCCCCTCCTTCAAGGCCTTGGGGCATTTACACTGAGACGAGCCACCCAATTGACTGTTGCCCCCAAATACAAGAAACGGAAGATTGTGCAGCAGTGTTCCCTAGGAGACCATATCAACAACAAAAACAAAAACCACATACCAAAAATAAGTATGATTCATTTGCACCAACATACAACCAAGGGTTGAAGGATTAATCAGACATGAGGTATGGCTCTGGACAAAAACAAAGTCCCCCTTTTCAACAAAACTTCCAGTAGCCTCCACCTTACCAACAGGGTTTCCAACAACCCCAAAGGTGATTTGAAGCTAAAGAATCAACAAGTCAACAATAATGGAGTTCTCAACCAAAGTTAGATTCTAACACAGATGACCTTTTGAAACAAATTTTTCTTAATCAACAGAATGAGATGAAGAGTCAAGGTTCAGAGTTGAGGGAGTTGAAAACATAGATGATCCATATTACCACTTCCCTCCATGAATTGGTAAGTAATAATTCAAGAAATATAACTTCTTAACCTACTCCAAATCCCAAGGGGAATGTCAGTTCCATCACATTGAGAAGTGGAAATCAAAAAATTGATGTTTCTCCACCTACCATTCCACTGGGATTCACCTCAACTCCAGAGAAGCCTCATTCCATACCAATAGAAGAGAAACCAAAGGAGAAAGAAAAAGGTAAGAAAAATATTGATGATTTTCCTCCTAAACCCCTTCCCTTTCCAAATAGGGTTGTAAAAACTAAGAATAATGCTGAAAAGGAAATGAAAAAAGAGGTTTTGGACACATTCAAGCATGTGGAGATCAACATCCCTCTACTTGAATCCATCAAGAGAATCCAAAGGTATGTAAAATTATTAAAGGAACTTTGTACCAATAGAAAAGGGATAAAGGGAAATGAGAGGATCAATATTGGAAGGAATATTACAGCACTCATTACACTAACTCTAACAATGCCAATAAAGTACAAGGATTCAGGGACATTCACCATCCCACGAACCATAGAGGAGTTACACTGTTTTGATGCTCTTTGTGATTTAGGAGCTTCTATAAATGTAATTACTCACTTTTTATTTTCTTCTTTATAGTTTGGTGAGTTGAAGCCGATGAGAGTAGTGGTGAAGTTGGAAAATAGAGCTAAAACATATCCAGTGGGAGTCCTTGAGGATATACATGTCAAGGTAAGAGACATGATCTTTCTAGAATATTTCTACATTCTTAACATAGAGGATTGTAAAGACCCGAAGCTTGACGTACATGTACATTACATTACTTTAGCAGAATACTTAATACATAACAAAAACAGACACACAAGGATCATAATAGTTTAGTGTCTTTGGAAACTCGGAATATAATCTTCTAATCGTGGTGAAAGATCTTCAACATCTCCCATAAGATCTTCCCCTTTTTGTTTTCTTACATAAAACATTTCTTTAAATCCTGGAGAAAAGAAAACATATAAAGGGTGAGCTCAAATTCTTAGTAAGGGTAAGAATGGATAAAATAAAACAAATCATATACATTTGAACTTCAAAACATGAACATAATATTTCAACATCAAAATATTGAGCAATGACATAAATCATGGCAGTACGTAAGGCATAGATCATAAAGAAGCATTAATCATGATAAAATAGCATGGGTATTAAACATTTAATTGTGTCAAACCATTAAGCACATGATATGATTTCCATAGTAGCCAAGGCATTGCAGCCAAGACCATCTTAGTGGACAAAGTCCCTTTCTGAATCGAGTTCACTCCTCGTTCCAGTCCTGTATTACTGAACTAGTTTAACTTGTCATTCCAGCCATGTATATCTCATGAGATATAAATCTTTACCTAATGCATTGGAGGGAGATATAGGTCCCACCCATCTCATAATGAAATCATTCTTACTTGTGCCACAAAATAAACATACATCATTCATAATAACCCAATAAATAAAATGGGTTTCACAAACATCATCCCATCATTACATAATCCATATAAAAGAAATGGATATCATTTCATAATAAGGAAAATGAAACCATGTAAATCATAGAGACATTATACTTGAAACATACACATATTAAATAGTTTCATCTTATATGAAAAATGGTTTCGATAAAACACTTGAAATGAATTCTTGAGGAAAATATCCTTTTTTCTTCAAAGTCGTTTTATTTTCACAAAATGTCATGAAATTTTTAAATAAAAGGATTTTTTTGAAGATATTCATGAAATATTTTTGGAGGAACCTCCATGAAAATAAGGCTTTATAAAACCGTAAAAAATCCTTTCATGTCGTATACGTTAAAAAAAACATTCTCCTCGTACTTTTGTCAGAAAAGTCAAAAAGTACCTTGTAGGGTAAAAAAAATAAAGATTCCTCCCATACCGGGGTAAAAGTAAAAATGGGTAAAAAGTAATTTAAACATACATGAATACACTTTTATAAAACATGGACATGGATGATAGCAATAACCCCAGCAAATATTTACGAATAAGAAATCTCGGATAAAAATGAGATTTGCAAAATTATCTCTTACCATAGGTCTGATATGATTCGTACGTATCCGAAACTACTGTATAATGATTTAAATGATGTCATTGACTTATTAAAGAATTATATTCATTATTATGATATCATATATGTTTCACTTATGACTTTATATTACCCGTTCTTTTGTAAATTCCATGTTAAAGTAGCCTTTTGGGTAAAATCATTTCATTTATCGTATGTGTTTCGACTTGTCGTTCTTGATATTATTACTTATATACTGATTTAAATAATTTCAGAATATAAAACATGATTTATATATAATATATATTCATCATATACATATATATATTATATATCTATAAAAGGAATAAAATACACCGTTCATGGAGATGGTAGGTCGTACGTACGCATGAACGTTGTTTTCGTTTCCTTATTGAATTAAATGAAACTAAATAGATGGAATACATATATATATACATAAATACAGTAGAATTATTATTTCATATATTTAATTATTATTAATTATATAAACTTTATGATCATTCATGTATAGTTAACATAGAGAATGAATCTCATCGCGTCGTGGAGACGGTAGTCCGTACGTACGCACGAGCGATAATATCGTTCCCATAATTATTGAATAGAATTGGAGTGGATGGTATAATATATCAGAATCATTATGATGTTATAATAACCATATATAGTTATTCTTTACACCATTATACCCATCCATGTAAGGTGTTGGTGGAAAAATAGATTTCACCACGGCGTGGAGACGGTATTCTGTACATACGCACGTGTGGTGATTTTGTTTTCTGTAGGATGGATAGATGGTTAAATAGGGTTGTTTCATACTTATAATAACATATCATTATATGATTTATACTGATGTTATTACTTAATACTGAAACAACTAAAGAAGAATAAGTGGAAGAAGAAATAGAGTTGAAATAATTGGTAACGGACATTACCTCTTCTTTGAAGCGCCTCTTTGAGACCTCCTCTTAGGGCACTAAAATTGGTCTTTGAAGAAGACCAGAACCTCTAGGATGTTTCTATGGAATTTTAGAAGAGAATTTGGCAGGGGTTGGCCGAGCTTGAAGGTTCAATGTGGTGTGAGGAAGTGAGGGAGGAGGTTCCCTTTTATAAGGGAGGAGAGGGGCACCTTTGGAAAAACTAAAAATATTATTTTATTATAAAGTCATATTCGGTTTTTAATAGCTCCATATTGATTTATTTCGAAGCTAATGTGGGGATTGGTAGAAATCCTCTCATAAAATAGAATTTAGACAAGTTTAGGTCATTATACTAACGTTATCTTTTAGTTTTAACTCTTAGCTAATTAGATTGACATTTACCATGTCACTTTGTATTTTTATATTATATAGTTAATAAACTTACCATATACATCTAATAGACCCACAAGTGGTCCATTAATGATACACCTATCATGATATAAGTATCTTGGCCGAACCTTAGATTTTTAGGAATATAATAACAATTAATAATATAATATTTGTTTTAAAAACTATTTTATGTCAATTTTGACACTATTTGGTAATTGATTTTTGTGAAAATCATAACAGAATAATTAGTTCTAAAAAAGTTAACTAAATCAATAATAACATGTCATTTTAACCTATAAAATTAGTTTAATTCATAAAAAGTCTCAAATTACATTTATTTGGGTATTTATAACATCAATTATGTCATTATTTCATTAATAATAAAATTACTGCATCATCATTGTGTCATAAATAAGTTAAATTATTTTAAGTCTAAAAATTATAAATAAAATACAATTATGTAGGAAATATTTTTATCTTTCTAATGAATAATTATAGTCTAATTTATCTTATGTATAACCCTATATTAAAAATTATTTAGTTATTAAACTTTGATTTTAACTATTTTAACCCTTCTTTAAATAAATTAACAATAAATGTCCTAATCTAATCCAAGTGGGCCTAAATGGCCATATTTTATTCATAAGGTTGTTTTTGTCCGAATTAAACTTATCCAATACAATTAGGACATGTTTTAGGGTAATAATAATATCATTTTTACCCTTAATTACCCTATTTACTTTTAATCGTGGTAAAAAAAGGTAAAAAGTTACTATTCACCAAAAATTATTTTCATCTCATTGAACCACATTTTAGTCCTTAATATTAACCGTGTCTCTCGGATTTTCTAAATTCCACTCACAGAAGCGGTAAAATTAAGTTTTGTGAAAAATTCAGTTTTTTTAACTACCACTTAGTGGTTTCACCATTCATCAAAAAATGAAAGTTTCCAGAAAAATACCAAAAATTAGGCCAAAGCTATATTTTTATATTATAAAATCAAAAATGATGTCTATTTTACCAAATTCAAAACATATCAGTTGCATTAATTAATTTAAAAATTAATTCACGTCATCAAAACAAATAGCGTGTTTTTAATAGATAATAACTATCAAAAGATTGACACTTGTTTATGTCTGGTTTAAACGTGAAATTACATCCAATGACCAACATTGTATTAAATGGTAAAAATATATTATAAATATAATTTAAAACCACTCAAATTAATAATTTATCACTATTAATTATTTCGATTAAAAACGTTTTTTTTAATTAAAATTTACTAATTTTCACTATTCATCAGAATATGAAAGTTATCCGAAAAGTACCAAATTTCACCCTAAGATAATTTCGATATTATGAATCCAAAAATGAATTCCATTTTTAATGATAAAATTTATAAAATTTCAAAAAGTGGGCATTACTATTCATAACGGCTAGTTCATAATAATATTATAATAATATCTCGTTTAGTGAAACTCGGTATTGCGTACTACACATGCTATCGAGGAAGGTCTTTATTGCGTGTAATGCAAGCCAAGTCAGGGATGCGTGTTGTGCAAGATCCTTTTGGTGTAGCGTACAACACAAGACATTAATGAAATTAAAACAAATATTTTTCATAAAATCTCGGGGTGTTACATTCTACCCCCCTTAAAATGAATTTCGCCCTCGAAATTCGTCGGGGTTATAAATGGTTTACTACTCGAAAGTTTATTTAATAGAAACCCACATCGTAAAAAGGAATACCAAAACTTGGCTTTAAAAACTAAAGTATGAAACGTAATGGTTACGCAAATTAACTCATCACTGGGTTTTCACGTAGGAGAACATAGGTGAAAATATGGATATAGATGAAAAATATAACCATCAAGTTCTGATGGAGATTGGTAGAGAACATGTCTATGAAAAACCCAACAATCACAAAGCCATAAATTTGTGACGATCTAAGGTACCATCGGATTCATCGGATATAAGAGCACTAGGACAACATTTTTGGTTTTCAAGATCATTTCCCTAAAGTTGAAGAATTTTAATTAGAATAAATACTTACTTTATTTTGGTACAATATCACTGTTGTTCGTGCATTAAACAATTTCCACTTCATCTCTTAAAGAAATGAAGTTGAATTTTTCATTCGTGAAGTGTTAGCAGATCATGTGATAAAATGATGGGTCATTCCATCTGTCTCAAACAAAAGGTTAGAAAAGTTATCAAAAATACATAAGTCTATCTATAGTGAGATTAATCATATATGTTTCCTAAAATGGACTTATAATTCATATATCATACTGCTTAATATAATAAAACTAGTTTCTACAAAATAGGGACTTCCTGTAGGCCAGTGGTAGGCGATAAAGGCCAGTTGCACTTCGGTTGTGGGTTCGATTCCCACAGCCTTGTCCGACGCGATGGGTTATCACTCATCCTGCAGGCTGTCCTTTTTCTAAAACTACATTACTATAACATCACATCAATAATATCGAAAAAAGTTCTATCCTTAAACAATAATAACTTATGTCTAACATAATCCATTCCAATCTTTTGGCTTATCTAAAATACTTCGGTCCAAGCTCATAGTATAGAGAAAAATATTACTTGAAATGTCATCAACCAAGCATGTGAATACCATCATTTATCCCCCATATATCTTGTTGGTCACATTCCAATCATGTGAATACCTTAATCATGTATTCTCTTGAAAAATGAATACACATTAAACCTTAGTGAAAACATGAATGCTTTCAAAAGTTAACTCTTTCCACATACGAAAATCCAAAAATTCTATATACTCATACCCTGATATAACCTTCTCCGTATATCAGTCATGAGCTCATGAATACTATCAAACAATTAATTTTCTCCTTATCCCTTCATTATGCGCATATCATCTACTTTCCAAAAATATCCGAATAACCTTTCATGGTTACTGGTACCATTCATCATACACTTTCAAAACTTAAGGAAAGATAACAGCATAACAATCCTTAGATATCTCTTTATTCCATAGTACCACGAGATTACTTATACAGCATTACACTTGATAAACATGTAATCATTCCACTACCTTCTTAAACCATTGACCGATCATCAACAATTATTTCATCTCACATATCATTTGTATTCTCTTCATCATCATCAACATAAATACTACCCATACGACCATACTGATTCTCTTCATGAGACTTTCCCTTAGGGCATTGGTTTTCATAATGCCCATACATTCCACATTTAAAACATTTAACCGTTGTTGACGTCGTAGCAATACCATTATCCCCATCCATGGTGTTAACTAAACCTTTTCCTTTGCACTTACTGGCTTTATGTCCTTCTTTTCCACACCCAAAGCATCTTCCAGTTCCTTTGAAACATTCTCCTTGATGTCTCTTCCCACATGATTTACATAGGGGAAATTGAACTTTCTTTCCTCTATGATCATCATGAAACTCCATCTTTCTCTTATTAGCCGAGTCCAGAAACTTTCCAAATTTGAGTTTATTGATCATATTATGAGATTGATAATTCGGCATAATAATGATGTTTGGACTTCCAAATCCCATTTCATTTCATTGCTCATGAAGAATATCATTCCATTTTCCATCATATCCTCCATTATCGTGAATCATCTTGTTTCCAGCCATTTTCTAAAACCCAAAAAGAAGAGTGTGAGAGGAAAAAATCATGCTAGGGAAAACAACATAATAAAGGGGGAGTACCCTCAATATCTAACATCTTAGGTTAAATTCTAAGATCGTTATCGTAGTTCTAGGACTATATCCTATACGTATACTTATCCTTAGGGACATCCCTAGACATACCTTAGAAATATCTCTAGGGATCTCACTAACGTTTTCGCATCCTAGTTTCCAAAGGTTGACTAAACCTTTCCTCTAATACCAACTGTAAAGACCCGAAGCTTGACGTACACGGACATTACATTAATGTAGCGGAATACTTAATACATAACAAAAACAGACACACAAGGATCATAATAGTTTAGTGTCTTTGGAAACTCGGAATATAATCTTCTAATCGTGGTGAAAGATCTTCAACATCTCCCATAAGATCTTCCCCTTTTTGTTTTCTTACCTAAAACATTTCTTTAAATCTTGGGGAAAAGAAAACATATAAAGGGTGAGCTCAAGTGCTCAGTAAGGGTAAGCATGGATAAAATAAAACAAATCATATACATTTGAACTTCAAAACATGAACATAATATTTAAACATCAGAATCTTGAGCAATGACATAAATCATGGCAGTACGTAAGGCATAGATCATAAAGAAACATTAATCATGATAAAATAGCATGGGTATTAAACATTTAATTATGGAAAACCATTAATCACATGATATGATTTCCATAGTAGCCAAGGCATTGCAGCCAAGACCATCTTAGTGGACAAAGTCCCTTTTTGAATCGAGTTCACTCCTCGTTCCAGTCCTGTATTACTGACCCAGTTTAACTTGTCATTCCAGCCATGTCTATCTCAGGAGATATAAATATTTACCCAATGCATTGTAGAGAGATATATTTCCCACCCATCTCATAATGAAAACATTCTTACTTGTGCCACAAAAGAAACATACATCATTCATAATAACACAATAAATAAAATGGGTTTCACAAACATCATCCCATCATTACATAATCCATATAAAAGAAATGGATATCATTTCATAATAAGGAAATTGAAACCATGTGAATCATAGAGACATTATACTTGAAACATACACATATGAAATAATTTCATCTTAGATGAAAAATGGTTTCGATAAAACACTTGAAATTAATTCTTGAGGAAAATATCCTTTTTTCTTCAAAATCATTTTATTTTCACAAAATGTCATGCAATTTTTAAAGAAAAGGATTTTGTTGAAAATATTCATGAAATATTTTGGAGGAATCTCCATGAAAATAAGGCTTTATAAAACCATAAAAAATCCTTTCATGCCGTATACGTTAAAAAAACATTCTCCTCGTACTTTTGCCGGAAAAGTCAAAAAGTACCTTGTAGGGTAAATAAAATAAAGATTCCTCCCATACCGGGGTAAAAGTCAAAATGGGTAAAAAGGACTTTAAACATACATGAATACACTTTTATAATACATTTACATGGATGATATCAATAACCCCAGCAAATACTTATGAATAAGCAATCTCGGATAAAAATGAGTTTTGCAAAATTATCCCTTACCTTAGGTCTGATATGCTTCGTACGTATCCAAACCTCCTGTATAATGATTTAAATGATGTCATTGACTTATTAAAGAATTATATTCATTGTTATGATATCATATATGTTTCACTTATGACTTTATATTACCCGTTCTTTTGTAAATTCCATGTTAAAGCATCCTTTTTGGTAAAATCATTTCATTTATCATATGTGTTTCGACTTGTCGTTCTTGATATTATTACTTATATACTGATTTAAATAATTTCAGAATGTAAAACATGATTTATATATAATATATATTCATCATATACATATATATATTATATATCGATAAAAGGAATGAAATACACCATTCATGGAGACGATAGGTCGTACGTACGCATGAACGTTGTTTTCGTTTCCTTATTAAATTGAATAAAACTAAATAGATGTCATAAATATATATATATATATATACATAAATCAAGAAGCATTATTATTTCATATATTTCATTATTATTCATTATATAAACTTTATGATCATTCATGTATGGTTAACATAGAGAATGAATCTCATCGCGTAGTGGAGACGGTAGTCCGTACGTATGCACGAGCGATGATACCGTTCCCATAATTATTGAATAGAATTGGAGTGGATGGTATAATATATCAGAATCCGTATGATGTTATAATAACCATATATATTTATTCTTTACACCATTATACCCATCCATTTAAGTTGTTGGTGGAAAAACAGATTTCACCACGGCGTGGAGACGGTATTCCGTACGTACGCACGTGTGGTGATTTCGTTTTCTGTAGGATGGATAGATAGTGAAATAGGGTTGTTTCATAATTATAATAACATATCATTATATTAGTTATACTTATGTTATTACTTCATAATGAAACAACTAAAGAAGAAGAAGTGGAAGAAGAAATAGAGTTGAAATAACCGGTAACGGACATTACCTCTTCTTTGAAGCGCCTCTTTGAGACCTCCTCTTAGGGCACTAAAATTGGTCTTTGAAGAAGACCATAACCTCTAGGATGTTTCTATGGAAGTGTAGAAGATAATTTTTTAGGGTTTGGCCGAGATTTAAGGCTCAATGTGGTGTGAGTAAGAGAGGTAGGAGGTGCCCTTTTATAAGGGAGGAGAGGGGCACCTTTGGAAAAACTAAAAATATTATTTTATTATAAAGTCATATTCGGTTTTTAATAGCTCCATGTTGATTTATTTCGAATCTAATGTGGGGATGGGTCGAAATCCTCTCATCCAATAGAATTTAGACAAGTTTAGGTCATTATATTAATGTTATCTTTTAGTTTTAACTTTTAGTTAATTAGATTGACATTTACCATGTCACTTTGTATTTTTATATTATATAGTTAATAAACGTACCATATACATATAAGAGACCCAAAAGTGGTCCATTAATGATACACCTATCATGATATAAGTATCTTGGCCGAACCATAGATTTTTAGGAATATAATAACAATTAATAATATAATATTTGTTTTAAAAACTATTTTATGTCAATTTTGACACTATTTGGTAATTGATTTTTTTGAAACTCATAACAGAATGATTCGTTCGAACAAAGTTAACTAAATCAATACTAACATGTAATTTTAACCTAGAAAATTAGTGGAATTCATTAAAAGTCTCAAATCACATTTATTTGGGTATTTATAACATCAATTATGTCAATATTTCATTAATAATATAATTACTACATCATCATTATGTCATAAACAAGTTAAATTATTTTAAGTCTAAAAATTATAAATAAAATAAAATTATGTAGGAAATATTTTTATCTTTCTAATGAATAATTATAGTCTAATTTATCTTATGTATAACCCTATATTAAAAATGATTTAGTTATTAAACTTTGATTTTAACTATTTTAACCCTTCTTTAAATAAATTAACAATAAATGTCCTAATCTAATCCAAGTGGGCCTAAATGGTCATATTTTATTCCTAAGGTTTTTTTTGGCCGAATTAAACTTATTCAATACAATTAGTACATATGTTAGGGTAATAATAATTTCATTTTTACCCTTAATTACCCTATTTACTTTTAACCGTGGTAAAAAAAGGTAAAAAGTTACTATTCGCCAAAAATTATTTTAATCTCATTGAACCACATTTTAGTCCTTGATATTAACCGTGTCTCTCGTATTTTCTAAATTCCACTCACAGAAGCGGTAAAATTAAGTTTTACGAAAAATTCAGTTTTTTTAACTACCACTTAGTGGTTTCACTATTCATCAAAAAATGAAAGTTTCCAGAAAAATACCAAAAATTAGGCCTAAGCTATATTTCATATTATGAATTCAAAAATTATGTCTATTTTACCAAATTCAAAAAATATCAGTTGCATTAATTAATTTAAAAATTAATTCCCGTCGTCAAAACAAATAGCATGTTTTTAATAGATAATAACTATCAAAAGATTGACACTTGTTTATGTCTGGTTTAAATGTAAAATTACATCCAATGACCAACATTGTATTAAATGGTAAAAATATATTCTAAATATACTTTAAAACCACTCAAAATAATAATTTATCACTATTAATTACTTCAATTAAAAAAGTTGTTTTTAATTAAAATTTACTAATTTTCACTATTCATCAAAATATGAAAGTTATCCGAAAAGTACCAAAATTTCACCCTAAGATAATTTCGATACTCCGAATCCAAAAATGAAGTCCATTTTGAATGATAAAATTTATAAAATTTCAAAAATTGGGTATTACTATTCATAACGGCTAGTTCATAATAATATTATAATAATATCTCATTTAGTGAAACTCGGTATTGCGTACTACACACGCTATCGAGAAAGGTCTTTATTGCATGTAATGAAAGCCAAGTCAGGGATGCGTGTTTTGCAAGCTCCTTTTGGTGTAGCGTACAACACAAGATATTAATGAAATTAAAAAGAATATTTTTCATAAAATCTCGGGGTGTTACATTCTACCCCCCTTAAAATGAATTTCGCCTTCGAAATTCATCGGGGTTATAAATGGTTTACTACTCGAAAGTTTATTTAATAGAAACCCACATCGTAAAAAGGAATACCAAAACTTGGCTTTAAAAACTAAAGTATGAAATGTAATGGTTACCCAAATTAACTCATCACTGGGTTTTCACGTAGGAGAACATATGTGAAAATATGGATATGGATGAAAAATCTAACCATCAAGTTATGATGGAGAGTGGTAGAGAACATGGCTATGAAAAATCCAAAAATCACAAAGCCATAAATTTGTGACGATCTAAGGTACCATCTGATGCATCGGATATAAGAGCACTAGGACAACATTTTTGGTTTTCAAGATCATTTCCCTAAAGTTGAAGAATTTTAATTAGAATAAATACTTACTTTATTTTGGTACAATCTCACTGTTGTTCGTGCATTAAACAATTTCCACTTCATCTCTTAAAGAAATGAAGTTGAATTTGTCATTCGTGAAGTGTTAGCAGATCATGTGATAGAATGATGGGTCATTCCATCTATCTCAAACAAAAGGTTAGAAAAGTTATCAAAAATACATAAGTCTATCTATAGTGAGATTAATCATATATGTTTCCTAAAATGAACTTATACTTCATATATCATACTGCTTAATATAATAAAACTATTTTCTACAAAACAGGGACTTCCCGTAGGCCAGTGGTAAGTGATAAAGGCCAGTCGCACTTCGGTTGTGGGTTCGATTCCCACAGCCTTGTCTGACGCGACGGGTTGTTATCCATCCTGCAGGTTGTCTTTTTTCTAAAACTACATTACTATAACATCCCATCAATAATATCGAAAAAAGTTCTATCCTTAAACAATACTAACTTATGTCTAACATAATCCATTCCAATCTTTAGGCTTATCTAAAATACTTCGGTCCAAGCTCATAGTATAAAGAAAACGATTACTTGAAATGTCATCAACCAAGCATGTGAATACCATCATTTATCCCCCATATATCTTGTTGGTCACATTCCAATCATGTGAATACCTTAATCATGTATTCTCTTGAAAAATGAATACACATTAAACCTTAGTGAAAACATGAATGCTGTCAAAAGTTAACTCTTTCCACATAGCAAAATCCAAAAATTCTATATACTCAAACCCTAGTATAACATTCTCTGTATATCAGTCATGATCTCATGAATACTATCAAACAATTAATTTTCTCCTTATCCCTTCATTATGCACATATCATCTACTTTCCAAAAATATCTGAATAACCTTTCATGGTTACTGGTACCATTCATCATACACTTTCAAAACTTAAGGAAAGACAACAGCGTAACAATCCTTAGATGTCTCTTTATTCCATAGTACCACGAGATTACTTATACAGCATTACACTTGATAAACATGTAATCATTCCACTACCTTCTTAAACCATTGATCGAGCGTCAACAATTCTTTCATCTCACATATCATTTGTATTCTCTTCATCATCATCAACATAAATACTACCCATAAGATCATACTAATTCTCTTCATGAGACTTTCCCTTAGGGCATTGGTTTGCATAATGCTCGTACATTCCACATTTAAAACATTTAACCATTGTTGACGTCGTACCAATACCATTATCCTCATCCATGGTATTAACTGAACCTTTTCCTTTGCACTTACTGGCTTTATGTCCTTCTTTTAAACACCCAAAGCATCTTCCAGTTCCTTTGAAACATTCTCCTTGATGCCTCTTCTCACATGAGTTACATAGGGGAAATTGAACTTTCTTTCCTCTATGATCATCATGAAACTCCATCTTTCTCTTATTAGCCGAGTCCGGAAACTTTCCAAATTTGAGTTTATTGATCATATTATGACATTGCTGATTCGGCATAATAATTATGTTTGGACTTCCAAATCCCATTTCATTTGGTTGCTCATGAAGAATATCATTCCATTGTCAATCATATCCTCCATTATCGTGAATCATCTTGTTTCCAACCATTTTCTAATACCCAAAAAGAATAGTGTGAGAGGAAAAATCATGCTAGGGAAAACAACATAATAAAGGGGGAGTACCCTCAATATCTAACATCTTAGGTTAAATTCTAAGATCGTTACCGTAGTTCTAGGACTATATCCTATACGTATACTTATCCTTAGGGACATCCCTAGACATACCTTAGAAATATCTCTAGGGATCTCACTAACGTTTTCGCATCCTAGTTTCCAAAGGTTGACTAAACCTTTCCTCTAATACCAATTGTAAAGACTCGAAGCATGACGTACAGGGACATTACATTACTTTAGCGGAATACTTAATATATAACAAAAACAGACACACAAGGATCGTAATAGTTTAGTGTCTTTGTAAACTCAGAATATAATCTTCTAATCATGGTGAAAGATCTTCAACATCTCCCATAAGATCTTCCCCTTTTTGTTTTCTTACCTAAAACATTTCTTTAAATCCTAGGTAAAAGAAAACATATAAAGGGCGAGCTCAAGTGCTTAGTAAGGGTAAGAATGGATAAAATAAAACAAATCATATACATTTGAACTTCAAAACATGAACATAATATTTAAACATCAGAATCTTGAGTAATGACATAAATCATGGTAGTACGTAAGGCATAGATCATAAAGAAACATTAATCATGATAAAATAGCATGGGTATTAAACATTTAATTGTGGAAAACCATTAAGCACATGATATGATTTCCATAGTCGACAAGGCATTGCAGCCAACACCATCTTAGTGGACAAAGTCCCTTTCTAAATCGAGTTCATTCCTCGTTCCAGTTCTGTATTACTAAACTGGTTTAACTTTCCGTTCCAGCCATGTCTATCTCATGAGATATAAATTTTTACCCAATACATTAGATGGAGATATAAGTCCCACCCATCTCATAATGAAATCATTCTTACTTGTGCCACAAAATAAACATACATCATTCATAATACCCCAATAAATAAAATGGGTTTCATAAACATCATCCCATCATTACATAATCCATATAAAAGAAATGGATATCATTTTATAATAAGGAAAGTGAAACCATGTAAATTATAGAGACATTATACTTGAAACATACACATATGAAATAATTTCATCTTAGATGAAAAATGGTTTCGATAAAACACTTGAAATGAATTCTTGAGGAAAATATCCTTTTTTCTTCAAAATCATTTTATTTTCACAAAATGTCCTGCAATTTTTAAAGAAAATTATTTTTTTAAAAATATTTATGAAATATTTTGGAGGAAGCTCCATGAAAATAAGGCTTTATAAAACCATAAAAAATCCTTTCATGTCGTATACGTTAAAAAACATTCTCCTCGTACTTTTGTCGGAAAAGTCAAAAAGTACCTTGTAGGGTAAATAAAATAAAGATTCCTCTCATACCTAGGTAAATGTCAAAATAGGTAAAAAGGACTTTAAACATACATGAATACACTTTTATAAAACATGTACATGGATGATATCAATAACCCTAGCAAATACTTACAAATAAGCAATCTCGGATAAAAATGAGATTTGCAAAATTATCCCTTACCTTAGGTCTGATATGCTTCGTACGTATCTGAACCTCCTGTATAATGATTTAAATGATGTCATTGACTTATTAAAGAATTATATTCATTGTTATGATATCATATATATTTCACTTATGACTTTATATTACCCATTCTTTTGTAAATTCCATGTTAAAGCAGCCTTCTGGGTAAAATCATTTCATTTATAGTATGTGTTTCGACTTTTCGTTCTTGATATTATTACTTATAACCTGATTTAAATAATTTCAGAATGTAAAACATGATTTATATATAATATATATTCATCATATACATATATATATTATATATCGATAAAAGGAATGAAATACACCCTTCATGGAGACGGTAGGCCGTACGTACGCATGAACGTTGTTTTCGTTTCCTAATTGAATTGAATGAAACTAAATAGATTTCATACATATATATATACATAAATCCAGTAGAATTATTATTTCATATATTTCATTATTATTCATTATATAAACTTTATGATCATTCATGTATGGTTAACATAGAGAATGAATCTCATCGCGTCGTGGAGACGGTAGTCTGTACGTACGCACGAGCGATGATATCGTTCCCATAATTATTGAATAGAATTGGAGTGGATGGTATAATATATCAGAATCAGTATGATTTTATAATAACCATATATAGTTATTCTTTACACCATTATACCCATCCATGTAAGGTGTTGGTGGAAAAAACTATTTTCACCACAGCGTGGAGACGGTATTTCGTACGTACGCACACGTGGTGATTTCATTTTCTGTAGGATGGATAGATGGTGAAATAGGGTTGTTTCATACTTATAATAAAATATCAGTATATGAGTTATACTGATGTTATTACTTCATAATGAAACAACTAAATAAGAAGAAGTGGAAGAAGAAATAGAGTTGAAATAATCGGTAAAGGACATTACCTCTTCTTTGAAGCGCCTTTTTGAGACCTCCTCTTAGGGCACTAAAATTGGTCTTTGAAGAAGACCAGAACCTCTAGGATGTTTCTATGGAAGTGTAGAAGAGAATTTGGCAGGGTTTGGCCGAGATTTAAGGCTCTATGTGGTGTGAGGAAGAGAGGGAGGAGGTTCCCTTTTATAAGGGAGGAGAGGGGCACCTTTGGAAAACTAAAAATATTATTTTATTATAAAGTCATATTCGGTTTTTAATAGCTTCATATTGTTTTATTTATAAGATAATGTGGGTATGGGTCTAAATCCTCTCATCCAATAGAATTTAGACAAATTTAGGTCATTATATTAACGTTATCTTTTAGTTTTAACTCTTAGTTAATTAGATTGACATTTACCATGTCACTTTGTATTTTTATATTATATAGTTAATAAACTTACCATATACATCCAAGAGACCCCCAAGTGGTCCATTAATTAAACCCCTATCATGATATAAGTATCTTTTCCGAACCTTAGATTTTTAGGAATATAATAACAATTAATAATATAATATTTGTTTTAAAAACTATTTTATGTCAATTTCGACACTATTTTTAATTGATTTTTGTGAAAATCATAACAGAATTATTAGTTCGAAAAAAGTTAACTAAATCAATACTAACATGTCATTTTAACCTATAAAATTAGTGTAATTCATAAAAAGTCTCAAATTACATTTATTTGGGTATTTATAACATCAATTATGTCAATATTTCATTAATAATATAATTACTGCATCATCATTGTGTCATAAATAATTTAAATTATTTTAAGTCTAAAAATTACAAATAAAATACCATTATGTAGGAAATATTTTTATCTTTCTAATGAATATTTATAGTCTAATTTATCTTATGTATAAACCTATTTTAAAAATGATTTAGTTATTAAACTTTGATTTTAACTATTTTAACCCTTCTTTAAATAAATTAACAATAAATGTCCTAATCTAATCCAAGTCGGCCTAAATGGTCATATTTTATTCATAAGGTTGTTTTTTCTGAATTAAACTTATCCAATGCAATTAGGACATGTGTTAGGGTAATAATAATATCATTTATACCCTTAATTACCCTATTTACTTTTAACCGTGGTAAAAAAAAGGTAAAATGTTACTATTCACCAAAAATTATTTTCATCTCATTGAACCACATTTTAGTCCTTGATATTAACTATGTCTCTCAGATTTTCGAAATTCCACTCACAGAAGCGGTAAAATTAAGTTTTATGAAAAATTTAGTTTTTTTAACTACCACTTATTGGTTTCACTATTCATCAAAAAATGAAAGTGTCCAGAAAAATACCAAAAATTAGGCCTAAGATATATTTTATATTATGAATTCAAAAATGATGTCTATTTTACCAAATTCAAAACATATCAGTTGCATTAATTAATTTAGAAATTAATTCTCGTCATCAAAACAAATAGCGTGTTTTTAATAGATAATAACTATCAAAAGATTGACACTTGTTTATGTCTGGTTTAAATGTAAAATTACATCCAATGACCAACATTGTATTAAATGGTAAAAATATATTCTAAATATACTTTAAAACCACTCAAATTAATAATTTATCACTATTAATTATTTCGATTAAAAAAGTTGTTTTTAATTAAAATTTACTAATTTTCACTATTCATCAAAATATGAAAGTTATCCGAAAAGTACCAAAATTTCACACTAAGATAATTTAGATATTCTGAATCCAAAAATGAAGTCCATTTTGAATGATAAAATTTATAAAATTTCAAAAAGTGGGTATTACTATTCATAACTGTTGGTTCATAATAATATTATAATAATATCTCGTTTAGTGAAACTCGGTATTGCGTACTATACACGCTATTGAGGAAGGTCTTTATTGCGTGTAATGCAATCCAAGTCAGGGATGCATGTTTTGCAAGATCCTTTTTGTGTAGCGTACAACACAAGACATTAATGAAATTAAAAATAATATTTTTCAAAAAATCTCGGGGTGTTACATTCTACCCCCCTTAAAATGAATTTCGCCCTTAAAATTCGTCAGGGTTATAAATGGTTTACTACTCAAAAGTTTATTTAATAAAAACCCACATCGTAAAAAGGAATGCCAAAACTTGGCTTTAAAAACTAAATTATGAAACGTAATGGTTACCCAAATTAACTCATCACTGGGTTTTCACGTAGGAGAACATAGGTGAAAATATGGATATGGATGAAAAATCTAACCATCAAGTTCTGATGGAGAGTGGTAGAGAACATGGCTATGAAAAATCCAACAATCACAAAGCCATAAATTTGTGACGATCTAAGGTATCATCTGATTCATCGGATATAAGAGCACTAGGACAACATTTTTGGTTTTCAAGATCATTTCCCTAAAGTTGAAGAATTTTAATTAGAATAAATACTTACTTTATTTTCGTACAATATCACTGTTGTTCGTGCATTAAACAATTTCCACTTCATCTCTTAAATAAATGAAGTTGAATTTGTCATTCGTGAAGTGTTAGCATATCATGTGATAGAATGATGGGTCATTCCATCTGTCTCAAACAAAAGGTTAGAAAAGTTATCAAAAATACATAAGTCTATATATAGTGAGATTATATATGGTTCCTAAAATGGACTTATACTTCATATATCATACTGCTTAATATAATAAAACTAGTTTCTACTAAACAGGGACTTCCTGTAGGCCATTGGTAGGTGATAAAGGCCAGTCGCACTTCGGTTGTGGGTTCAATTCCCACAACCTTGTCCGACGCGAGGGTTGTCGCCCGTCCTGCAGGTTGTCATTTTTCTAAAACTACATTACTATAATATCCCATCAATAATATTGGAAAAAGTTCTATCCTTAAACAATACTAACCTATGTCCAACATAATCCATTCCAATCTTTAGGCTTTTCTAAAATACTTCGGTCCAATCTCATAGTATAAAGAAAATGATTACTTGAAATGTCATCAACCAAGCATGTGAATACCATCATTTATCCCCCATATATCTTATTGGTCACATTCCAATCATGTGAATACATTAATCATGTATTCTCTTGAAAAATGAATACACATTAAACCTTAGTGAAAACATGAATGCTGTCAAAAGTTAACTCTTTCCACATACCAAAATCCAAAAATTCTATACACTCAAACCCTGATATAACCTTCTCCATATATCAGTCATGAGATCATGAATACTATCAAACAATTAATTTTCTCCTTATCCCTTCATTATGCGCATATCATCTACTTTCCAAAAATATCTGAATAACCTTTCATGGTTACTGGTCCCATTCATCATACACTTTCAAAACTTAAGGAAAGACAATAGTGTAACAATCCATAGTTGTCTCTTTATTCCATAGTACCTCGAGATTACTAATACAACATTACACTTGATAAACATGTAATCATTCCACTACCTTCTTAAACCATTGACCGAGCATCAACAATTATTTCATCTCACATATCATTTGTATTCTCTTCATCATCATCAACATAAATACTACCCATACGACCATACTAATTCTCTTCATGAGACATTCCCTTATGGAATTGGTTTGCATAATGCCCGTAAATTCTACATTTAAAACATTTAACCATTGTTGACGTCGTAGCAATACCATTATCCTCATCCATGGTGTTAACTGAACCTTTTACTTTGCACTTACTGGCTTTATGTCCTTCTTTTCCACACCAAAAGCATCTTCCAGTTCCTTTGAAACATTCTCCTTGATGCCTCTTCCCACATGATTTACATAGGGGAAATTGAACTTTCTTTCCTCTATGATCATCATGAAACTCCATCTTTCTCTTACTAGCCGAGTCCATAAACTTTCCAAATTTGAGTTTATTGATCATATTATGAGATTGCTGATTCGGTATAATAATTATGTTTGGACTTCCAAATCCCATTTCATTTGGTTGCTCATGAATAATATCATTCTATTGTCCATCATATCCTCCATTATCGTGAATCATCTTGTTTCCATCCATTTTCTAAAACCCAAAAAGAATAGTGTGAGAGGAAAAAATCATGCTAGGGAAAACAACATAATAAACGGGAAGTACCCTCAATATCTAACATCTTAGGTTAAATTCTAAGATTGTTACCGTATTTCTAGGACTATATCATATACGTATACTTATCCTTAGGGACATCCCTAGACATACCTTAGAAATATCTCTAGGGATCTCACTAACGTTTTCGCATCCTAGATTCCAAAGGTTGACTAAACCTTTCCTCTAATACCAACTGTAAAGACCCGAAGCTTGACGTACATGGAAATTACATTACTTTAGCGGAATACTTAATACATAACAAAAACAGACACACAAGGATCGTAATAGTTTAGTGTCTTTGGAAACTCAGAATATAATATTCTAATTGTGGTGAAAGATCTTCAACATCTCCCATAAGATCTTCCCCTTTTTTTTCTTACCTAAAACATTTCTTTAAATATTGGGGAAAAGAAAACATATAAAGGGTGAGCTCAAGTTCTCAGTAAGGGTAAGCATGGATAAAATAAAAAAAATCATATACATTTGAACTTCAAAACATGAACATAATATTTAAACATCATAATCTTGAGCAATGACATAAATCATGGCAGTACGTAAGGCATAGATCATAAAGAAACATTAATCATGATAAAATAGCATGGGTATTAAACATTTAATTGTGGAAAACCATTAAGCACATGATATGATTTTATAGTATCCAAGGCATTGCAGCCAAGACCATCTTAGTGGACAAAGTCCCTTTCTGAATCAAGTTCACTCCTCGTTCCAGTCCTGTATTACTGAACCGGTTTAGCTTGTCATTCCATCCATGTCTATCTCATGAGATATAAATCTTTACCCAATGCATTCGAGGGAGATATAGGTCCCACCAATCTCATAATGAAATCATTCTTACTTTTTCCACAAAATAAACATACATCATTCATAATAACCCAATAAATAAAATGAGTTTCATAAACATCATCCCATCATTACATAATCCATATAAAAGAAATGTATATAATTTCATAATAAGGAAAGTGAAAACATGTAAATCATAGAGACATTATACTTGAAACATACACATATGAAATAATTTCATCTTAGATGAAAAATGGTTTCGATAAAACACTTGAAATGGATTCTTGAGGAAAATATCCTTTTTTCTTCAAAATCATTTTATTTTCACAAAAATGTCATGCAATTTTTAAAGAAAATGATTTTCTTGAAAATATTCATGAAATCTTTTGTAGGAAGCTCCATGAAAATAAGGCTTTATAAAACTGTAAAAAATCCTTTCATGTCGTATACGTTAAAAAAACATTATCCTCGTACTTTTTTCGGAAAAGTCAAAAAGTACCTTGTAGGGTAAATAAAATAAAGATTCCTCCCATACCGGGGTAAAAGTAAAAATGGGTAAAAAGGACTTTAAACATACATGAATACACTTTATAAAACATGGACATGGATGATAGCAATAACCCCAGCAAATACTTACGAATAAGCAATCTCGGATAAAAATGAGATTTGCAAAATTATCCCTTACCTTAGGTCCGATATGCTTCGTACATATCTGAACCTCCTGTATAATGATTTAAATGATTTCATTGACTTATTATAGAATTATATTCATTGTTATGATATCATATGTGTTTCACTTATGACTTTATATTACCCGTTCTTTTGTAAATTCCATGTTAAAGCAGCCTTTTGGGTAAAATCACATCATTTATCGTATGTGTTTCGACTTTTCGTTCTTGATATTATTACTTATATCCTGATTTATATAATTTCATAATGTAAAACATGATTTATATATAATATATATTCATTATATACATATATATATTATATATCGATAAAAGGAATGAAATACACCGTTCATGGAGACGGTAGGTCGTACATACGCATGAACGCTGTTTTCGTTTCCTTATTGAATTGAATGAAACTAAATAAATGGCATACATATATATATACATAAATCCAGTAGCATTATTATTTAATATATTTCATTATTATTCATTATATAAACTTTATGATCATTCATGTATGGTTAACATAGAGAATGAATCTCATCGCGTCGTGGAGACGGTAGTCCGTACGTACGCATGAGCGGTGATATCGTTCCCATAATTATTGAATAGAATTGGAGTGGATGGTATAATATATCCGAATAAGTATGATGTTATAATAATTATATATAGTTATTCTTTACACCATTATACCCATCCATGTAAGGTGTTGGTGGAAAAACAGATTTCACCACGGCGTGGAGACAGTATTCCGTACGTACGCACGCGTGGTGATTTCGTTTTCTCTAGGATGGATAGACGGTGAAATAGGTTTGTTTCATACTTATAATAACATATCAGTATATGAGTTATACTGATGTTATTACTTCATAATGAAACAACTAAATAAGAAGAAGTGGAAGAAGAAATAGAGTTGAAATAATCGGTAACGGACATTACCTCTTCTTTGAAGTGCCTCTTTGAGACCTCCTCTTAGGGCACTAAAATTGGTCTTTGAAGAAGACCAGAACCTCTAGGATGTTTCTATGGAAGTGTAGAAGAGAATTTTTCAGGGGTTGTCTGAGATTTAAGGCTCAATGTGGTGTGAGGAATAGAGGGAGGAGGTGTCCTTTTATAAGGGAGGAGAGGGGCACCTTTGGAAAAACTAAAAATATTATTTTATTATAAAGACATATTCGGTTTTTAATAGCTCCATATTGATTTATTTCGAATCTAATGTGGGGATAGGTCGAAATCCTCTCATCCAATAGAATTTAGACAAGTTTAGGTCATTATATTAACGTTATCTTTTAGTTTTAACTCTTAGTTAATTAGATTGACATTGACCATGTCACTTTGTATTTTTATATTATATAGTTAATAAACTTGCCATATACATCCAAGAGACCCCCAAGTGGTCCATTAATGATACACCTATCATGATATAAGTATCTTGGCCAAACCTTAGATTTTTAGGAATATAATAACAATTAATAATATAATATTTGTTTTAAAAACTATTTTATCTCAATTTTGACACAATTTGGTAATTGATTTTTGTGAAACTCATAACAGAATTATTAGTTCTAAAAAAGTTACCTAAATCAATATTAACATGTCATTTTAACCTATAAAATTAGTGGAATTTATAAAAAGTCTCAAATTACATTTATTTGTGTATTTATAACATCAATTATGTCAATATTTCATTAATAATATAATTATTGCACCATCATTGTGTCATAAATAAATTAAATTATTTTAAGTCTAAAAATTACAAATAAAATACCATTATGTAGGAAATCGTTTTATCTTTCTAATTAATATTTATAGTCTAATTTATCTTATGTATAACCCTATATTAAAAATGATTTAGTTATTAAACTTTGATTTTAACTATTTTAACCCTTCTTTAAATAAATTAACAATAAATGTCCTAATCTAATCCAAGTGGGCCTACATGGTCATATTTTATTCCTAAGGTTGTTTTTGGCCTAATTACACTTATCCAATACAATTAGGACATGTGTTAGGGTAATAATAATATCATTTTTACCCTTAATTACCCTATTTACTTTTAACCGTGGTAAAAAAAGGTAAAAAGTTACTATTCACTAAAAATTATTTTCATCTCATTGAACCACATTTTAGTCCTTGATATTAACCGTGTCTCTTGTATTTTCGAAATTCCACTCATAGAAGTGGTGAAATTAAGTTTTATGAAAAAATCAGTTTTTTAACAACCATTTAGTGGTTTCACTATTCATCAAAAAATGAAAGTTTCCAGAAAAATACCAAAAATTAGGCCTAAGATATATTTTATATTATGAATTCAAAAATGATGTCTATTTTACCAAATTCAAAACATATCAGTGTCATTATTTAATTTAAAAATTAATTCTTTTCGTCAAAAAAAAATAGCGTGTTTTTAATAGATAATAACTATCAAAAGAATGACACTTGTTTATGTCTGGTTTAAATGTGAAATTACATCCAATGACCAACATTTTATTAAATGGTAAAAATTTATTCTAAATATACTTTAAAACCACTCAAATTAATAATTTATCACTATTAATTATTTCGATTAAAAAATTTGTTTTTAATTAAAATTTACTAATTTTCACTATTCATCAGAATATGAAAGTTATCTGAAAACTACCAAAATTTCACCCTAAGCGAATTTCGATATTCCAAATCCAAAAATGAAGTCCATTTTGAATGATAAAATTTAAAAAATTTCAAAAAGTGGGTATAACTATTCATAACGGCTAGTTCATAATAATATTCTAATAATATCTTGTTTAGTGAAACTCGGTATTGCGTACTACACACGCTATCGAGGAAGGTATTTATTGTGTGTAATGCAATCCAAGTCAGGGATGAATGTTTTGCAAGCTCATTTTGGTGTAGCGTACAACACAAGACATTAATGAAACTAAAAAGAATATTTTTCATAAAATCTCGGGGTGTTACATTCTACACCCCTTAAAATGAATTTCACCCTCGAAATTCGTCGGGGTTATAAATGTTTTACTACTTGAAAGTTTATTTATTATAAACCCACATCATAAAAAGGAATACCAAAACTTGGCTTTAAAAACTAAAGTATGAAACGTAATGGTTACCCAAATTAACTAATCACTGGGTTTTCACGTAGGAGAACATAGGTGAAAATATGGATATGGATTAAAAATCTAACCATCAAGTTCTGATGGAGAGTGGTAGAGAACATGGCTATGAAAAATCCAACAATCACAAAGCCATAAATTTGTGACGATCTAAGGTACCATCTGATTCATCGGATATAAGATCACTAGGACAACATTTTTGGTTTTCAAGATCATTTCCCTAAAGTTGAAGAATTTTAATTAGAATAGATACTTACTTTATTTTGGTACAATCTCACTGTTGTTCGTACATTAAACAATTTCCACTTCATCTCTTAAAGAAATGAATTTGAATTTGTCATTCATGAAGTGTTAGAAGATCATGTGATAGAATTATTGGTCATTCCATCTGTCTCAAACAAAAGGTTAGAAAAGTTATCAAAAATATATAAGTCTATCTATAGTGAGATTAATCATATATGGTTCCTAAAATGGACTTATACTTCATATATCATAATGCCTAATATAATAAAACTAGTTTCTACTAAACAGGGACTTCCTGTAGGCCAGTGATAGGCGATAAAGGCCAGTCGCACTTCGGTTGTGGGTTCGATTCCTACATCCTTGTCCGACGCGATGGGTTTTTGCCCGTCTTGGAGGTTGTCCTTTTTCTAAAACTACATTACTATAACATCCCATCAATAATATCGAAAAAATTTCTATCCTTAAACAATACTAACTTGTGTCCAACATAATCCATTCCAATCTTTAGTCTTATCTAAAATACTTTAGTCCAAGATCATAGTATAAAGAAAACGATTACTTGAAATGTCATCAACCAAGCATGTGAATACCATCATTTATCCCCCATATATCTTGTTGGTCACATTCCAATCATGTGAATACCTTAATCATGTATTCTCTTGAAAAATGAATACACATTAAACCTTAGTGAAAACATGAATGCTGTCAAAAGTTAACTCTTTCCACATACCAAAATCCAAAAATTCTATATACTCAAACCCTAATATAACCTTCTCCGTATATCAGTCATGAGCTCATGAATACTATCAAACAATTAATTTTCTCCTTATCCCTTCATTATGCGCATATCATCTACTTTCCAAAAATATCCGAATAACCTTTCATGGTTACTGGTACCATTCATCATACACTTTCAAAACTTAAGGAAAGACAACAGTGTAACAATCCTTAGATGTCTCTTTATTCCATAGTACCACGAGATTACTTATACAGCATTACACTCGATAAACATGTAATCATTCCACTACCTTCTTAAACCATTGATCGAGCGTCAACAATTCTTTCATCTCACATGTCATTTGTATTCTCTTCATCATCATCAACATAAATACTACACATATGACCATACTGATTCTCTTCATGAGACTTTACCTTAGGGCATTGGTTTATATAATGCTCTTACATTCCACATTTAAAACATTTAACCATTGTTGACGTCGTAGCAATACCATTATCCTCATCCATGGTGTTAACTGAACCTTTTCCTTTGCGCTTATTGGCTTTATGTCCTTCTTTTCCACACCCAAAGCATCTTCCAGTTCCTTTGAAACATTCACCTTGATTCCTCTTCGCACATGATTTACATAGGGGAAATTGAACTTTCTTTCCTCTATGATCATCATGAAACTCCATCTTTCTCTTTTTAGCCGAGTCTGGAAACTTTCGAAATTTGAGCTTATTGATCATATTATGATATTGCTGATTCAGCATAATAATGATGTTTGGACTTCCGAATCCCATTTCATTTGGTTCCTCATGAAGAATATCATTCCATTGTCGATCATATCCTCCATTATCATGAATCATCTTGTTTCCAGCCATTTTCTAAAACCCAAAAAGAATAGTGTGAGAGGAAAAAATCATGCTAGGTAAAACAACATAATAAAGGGGGAGTACCCTCAATATATAACATCTTTGGTTAAATTCTAAGATCATTACCGTAGTTCTAGGACTATATCCTATACGTATACTTATCCTTAGGGACATCCCTGGACATACCTTAGAAATATCTCTAGGGATCTCACTAACGTTTTCACATCCTAGTTTCCAAAGTTTGACTAAACCTTTCCTCTAATACCAACTGTAAAGACCCGAAGCTTGACGTACATGGACATTACATTACTTTAGTGGAATACTTAATACATAACAAAAACAGACACACAAGGATCGTAATAGTTTAGTGTCTTTGTAAACTCGGAATATAATCTTCTAATCATGGTGAAAGATCTTCAACGACTCCCATAAGATCTTCCCCTTTTTGTTTTCTTACCTAAAGCATTTCTTTAAATCCTGGGTAAAAGAAAACATATAAAGGGCGAGCTCAAGTGCTTAGTAAGGGTAAGCATGGATAAAATAAAACAAATCATATACATTTTAACTTCAAAACATGAACATAATATTTAAACATTAGAATCTTGAGCAATGACATAAATCATGGAAGTATGTAAAGCATAGATCATAAAGAAACATTAATCATGATAAAATAGCATGGGTATTAAACATTTAATTGTGTCAAACCATTAAGCACATTATATGATTTCCATAGTAGCCCAGGCATTGCAGCCAATACCATCTTAGTGGACAAAGTCCCTTTCTGAATCGAGTTCACTCCTCGTTCCAGTCCTGTATTACTGAACCGGTTTAACTTGTCGTTCCATCCATGTCTATCTCATGAGATATAAATCTTTACCCAATTCATTGGAGGGAGATATAGGTCCCACCCATATCATAATGAAATCATTCTTACATGTGCCACAAAATAAACATGCATCATTCATAATATCCCAATAAATAAAATGGGTTTCATAAACATCATCCCATCATTAAATAATCCATATAAAAGAAATGGATATCATTTCATAATAAGGATAGTGAAACCATGTAAATCATAGAGACATTATACTTGAAACATACACATATGAAATAATTTCATCTTAGATGAAAAATGGTTTCGATAAAACACTTGAAATGAATTCTTGAGGAAAATATACTTTTTTCTTCAAAATAATTTTATTTTCACAAAATGTCATGCAATTTTTAAAGAAAATGATTTTGATGAAAATATTCATGAAATGTTTTGGAGGAAGCTCCATGAAAATAAGGCTTTATAAAACCGTAAAAAATCCTTTCATGCCGTATACATTAAAAAAACATTCTCCTCGTACTTTTTTCGGAAAAGTCAAAAAGTACCTTGTAGGGTAAATAAAATAACGATTCCTCCCATACCAGGGTAAAAGTCAAAATGGTTAAAAAGGACTTTAAACATACATGAATAAACTTTTATAAAACATGGATATGGATGATAGCAATAACCCCAGCAAATACTTATGAATAAGCAATCTCGGATAAAAATGATATTTGCAAAATTATCCCTTACCTTAGGTCTGATATGCTTCGTACGTATCCGAACCTCCTTTATAATGATTTAAATGATGTCATTGACTTATTACAGAATTATATTCATTGTTATGATATCATATATGTTTCACTTATGACTTTATATTACCCGTTCTTTTGTAAATTCCATGTTAAAGCAGCCTTTTGGGTAAAATCATTTCATTTATCGTATGTGTTTCGACTTGTCGTTCTTGATATTATTACTTATATCCTGATTTACATAATTTCAGAATGTAAAACGTGATTTATATATAATATATATTCATCATATACATATATATATTATAGATCGATAAAAGGAATGAAATACACCGTTCATGGAGACGGTAGGTCGTACGTACGCATGAACGTTGTCTTTGTTTCCTTATTGAATTGAATGAAACTAAATAGATGGCATACATATATATATACATAAATCTAGTAGAATTATTATTTCATATATTTCATTACTATTCATTATATAAACTTTATGATCATTCATTTATGGTTAACATAGGGAATGAATCTCATCGCGTCGTGGAGACGGTAGTCCGTACGTACGCACGAGCGATGATAGCATTCCCATAATTATTGAATAGAATTGGAGTGGATGGTATAATATATAAGAATCAGTATGATGTTATAATAACCATATATAGTTATTCTTTACACCATTATACCTATCCATGTAAGTTGTTGGTGGAAAAACAGATTTCACCACGGCGTGGAGACGGTATTCCGTACGTACGTACGCGTGGTGATTTCGTTTTCTATAGGATGGATAGATGGTGAAATAGGGTTGTTTCATACTTATAATAACATATCAGTATATTAGTTATACTTATTTTTTTAGTTCATAATTAAACAACTAAATAAGAAGAAGTGGAAGAAGAAATAGAGTTGAAAGAATCGGTAACGGACATTACCTCTTCTTTGAAGCACCTCTTTGAGACCTCCTCTTAGGGAACTAAAATTGGTCTTTGAAGAAGACCATAACCTCTAGGATGTTTCTATGGAAGTGTAGAAGAGAATTTGGCAGGGTTTGGCCGAGATTTAAGTCTCAATGTGGTGTGAGGAAGAGAGGGAGGAGGTGCCCTTTTATAAGGGAGGAGAGGGGCACCTTTGGAAAAACTAAAAATATTATTTTATTATAAAGTCATATTCGGTTTTTAATAGATTCATATTGATTTATTTCGAAGATAATGTGGGGATGGGTCTAAATCCTCTCATCCAATAGAATTTAGAAAAGTTTAGGTCATTATATTAACGTTATCTTTTAGTTTTAACTCTTAGTTAATTAGATTGACATTTACCATGTCACTTTGTATTTTTATATTATATAGTTACTAAACTTACCATATACATCCAAGAGACCCCCAAGTGGTCCATTAATTATAAACCTATCATGATATAAGTATCTTGGCCGAACCTTATATTTTTAGGAATATAATAACAATTAATAATATAATATTTGTTTTAAAAACTATTTTATGTCAATTTTGACACTATTTGGTAATTAATTTTTGTGAAACTCATAACAGAATGATTAGTTCGAAAAAATTTAACTAAATCAATACTAACATGTCATTTTAACCTAGAAAATTAGTGGAATTCATAAAAAGTCTCAAATTACATTTATTTGGGTATTTATAACATCAATTATGTCAATATTTCATTAATAATATAATTACTGCATCATCATTGTGTCATAAATAAATTAAATTATTTTAAGTCTAAAAATTAAAAATAAAATACCATTATGTAGTAAATATTTTTATCTTTCTAATTAATATTTATAGTCTAATTTATCTTATGTATAACCCTATATTAAAAATGATTTAGTTATTAAACTTAGATTTTAACTATTTTAACCCTTCTTTAAATAAATTAACAATAAATGTCCTAATCTAATCCAAGTTGCCTAAATGTCCATATTTTATTCCTAAGGTTGTTTTTGGCCGAATTACACTTATCCAATACAATTAGGAAATGTTTTAGGGTAATAATAATATCATTTTTACCCTTAATTACCCTATTTACTTTTAATCGTGGTAAAAAAAGGTAAAAAGTTACTATTCACCAAAAATTATTTTCATCTCATTGAACCACATTTTAGTCCTTGATATTAACCGTGTCTCTCGGATTTTCGAAACTCCACTCACAGAAGCGGTAAAATTAGGTTTGAGAAATTTAGTTTTTTAACTACCACTTAGTGGTTTCACTATTCATCAAAAAATGAAAGTTTCCAGAAAAATACCAAAAATTAGGCCTAATCTATATTTTATATTATGAATTAAAAAATGATTTCTATTTTACCAAATTCAAAACAAATCAGTTGCATTAATTAATTTAAAAATTAATTCACGTCGTCAAAACAAATAGCGTGTTTTTAATAGATAATAACTATCAAAAGATTGACACTTGTTTATGTCTGGTTTAAATGTGAAATTACATCCAATGACCAACATTTTATTAAATGGTAAAAATATATTCTAAATATACTTTAAAACCACTCAAATTAATAATTTATCACTATTAATTATTTCGATTAAAAAATTTGTTTTTAATTAAAATTTACTAATTTTCACTATTCATCAAAATATGAAAGTTATCCGAAAAGTACCAAAATTTCACCCTAAGATAATTTCGATATTACAAATCCAAAAATGAAGTCCATTTTGAATGATAAAATTTATAAAATTTCAAAAAGTGGGTATTACTATTCATAACGGCTAGTTCATAATAATATTATAATAATATCTCATTTAGTGAAACTCGGTATTGCGTACTACACACGCTATCGAGGAAGGTCTTTATTCCATGTAATGCAAGCCAAGTCAGGGATGCATGTTGTGCAAGATCCTTTTGGTGTAGCGTACAAAACAATACATTAATGAAATTAAAAGGAATATTTCTCATAAAATCTCAGGGTGTTACAAGGATGATCAGGTAAGTTCTTATGCTCCCATTATCTTAGGTAGTACCTTCCTCAAAACTGCAAAAACTATCATAAATTTCAATGAGGGTACACTTTTCATGTATTTTGGAGATGAAGTTGTAATATTTGATGTTATAGACTCCATGAAATACCTCTTAGAGGACCATTCTTATTTTTTTATCTCCCATTTTAAACTACCAAGTAAAAACCCCATGGAATTTGATTTTCCTATGCTTAGAGGGATTATAATCATTGGTTCTAGTTTGATGTCTAAGAGTACTTCCACACCTATTTTTAATGCACAAGACTCTCTTAGATTTGATTTTGAAATGGATTCATATTATGATTTTGATCATGCGAACTCTGATTATGACATGGTTGTTGAGTATATTGATGGATTTGATGCTTTATTCTCTAATTTTGATGATGTATATTCTGATACTGATGTTCATTGTGCACATATTTTAGTTCCTTCAATTTCTCCATCCGTACATCACCCCCCTTCATTGGAACTCAATCCATTTCCATCTAATCTCAAATACTCATACTTGTTAAGTTATAAGAGATTACCTTTTATAATTTCTAATAATCTTCCTTTTGATCATGAAGAAAATATTTTTAATATTTTTAGGAAGAACATCAGGGAAATCGAGTGGACCTTGGCTGAAATATTAGGTATTATCCCCTCCATTTTCATGCATAGGATTTTTTTAGAGGAGGGGGATAAACCGGTTAGGCAGCCACAAAGGAGACTCAATCCAACTCTTCTGGAAGTTGTTAAAAAAGAGGTTGAAAATTTTCTTGAGGCGGGTATAATCTATCCCATTTCAGATTCCTAGAGGGTGAGTCTTAATCAGGTTGTGCCTAAGAAAAGTGTTGTTACTATTATTAAAAAATAGAAATATGAGTTAATTACAATGAGGGTACAAAAAATTTGGTGTGTGTGTATTGATTATAGGAAACTAAATCAATATACTCGCAAGGAGCATTTACCCCTTCCATTTATTGATCAGATTCTTGAGAGACTAGCTGGGAAGACACATTATTGTTTCTTGGATGTATTTTCTAGATATTTTCAGGTTTCTATTGCTCTGAAGGATCAAGAGAACACAACATTCACTTGTCTATTCAGTATGTTTGCCTACCAGATGATGCTATTTGGACTTTTCAATGCCATAGGTACCTTTTATAGATGCATGGTGAGTATTTTTTCTGATTTTATTGAGACCTGTATGGAGGTATTTATGGATGATTTTACAGTTTATGGGTCTTCATTTGATGATTGTATATCTAGTTTGTGAAAGGTTTTGAATTGTTGTATTGATAAGAATCTGGTCTTGAACTTTGAGAAGTGTTATTTTATGGTATAGAATGTAATTGTCTTAGGGAATGTGGTCTGAAAACATGGGATATAGGTTGATAGATCTAAGGTAGAAATTATTTCATCCTTACTCTATACTTCATGTGTGTTTGATGTTAGATCTTTTCTAGGGAATACAAGATTTTATTGGCACTTCATCAAATATTTTAGTAAGATTTATCTTCCTATGTCCCGATTACTTCAAAAGGATTCTAATTTTGTGTTTGATGTTTCTTGCAAGAATTCCTTTGATGAGCTAAAACAGCATCTGACCACACCACCTATCATACAACCTCCATGGTGGGAGAATCCTTTTGAGCTTATGTGTAACGCCTCTGACTTCGTGGTTGGAGTTGTCTTATCTCAGAGGGTGGAGGCACGTTCACATGTGATCGCTTATACTTCGAGGACATTGGATTCAGCCCAATAAAATTACATAACCATGGAAAAGGAGTTTCTTGCTGTCATATTTTCTTTAGATAAATTTTGTTCATATTTATTGGGCTCTAAAGTATTTGTTTTTTCTGACCATGTAGCTCTGAGGTACCTCTTGAAGAAGTCGGATGCAAATCCCAAGATAATTCTATAGATGCTCCTTCTTCAAGAATTTGATATTGAGATTAAGGACAATAAGGGGTTAGAAAACTAGTGTCGGACCACATGAGTAGGCTTACTCACACATTAGGGGATGACACCTTGGACTAGGTACCACTTTGGGACACATTCCCTGATGAGCATCTTTACTCCATCTCAGGTACGCATCCTTGGTATGCTGATTTAGTTAACTACCTTTTTTCATCTGAAATCCCTGCAAATTTAAAGAAACATCAAGTCCAAAAATTAAAAAGTGAGTCTTGGTATTATGTGTGGGATGATACCTACCTATGGAGAATGTGTAGTGACCAAGTTATTAGGAGGTGTGTTCCTGATCATGATTTTGAGTTTGTTCTACAATTCGTTCACACACTTTCTTGTGGTGGACACTTTAGACCCCAACAGACAGCTTAGAAAGTTTTGGACTCTAGATTATATTGGCCTAGTTTATTCTATGATGCTCATGTGTTTTGTAAGTCATGCTCACGTTTCCAACACACTGGTAATATTTATAGGAGACTCGAGATTCCCCAAAAAATCCATATTATTTTATAAGATTTTTGATGTGTGGGGCCTTGATTTTATGGGTCATTTTCCTAGTTCATTTGGTTTTTTGTATATTTTGGTCATTGTTGATTATATGAGTAAATGGGTAGAAGTTAAGGCCACTAGGACTGATGATTCTCATGTTGTAGTGGACTTTTTCAAGACACATATTTTTTGTAGGTTTGGAGTACCAAAGGCCATCATCAGTGACCAAGGGAAACACTTCTGCAATTGGAATTTGGCTTCCCTCCTTCATAAGTATGGGGTGACACACAAAACATCAACACCATACCACCCCCAAACAAATGGACGGGATGAGGTTTCAAATCATGAGTTGAAACAAATTTTGGAGAAAACCATGTAGCCGAATAGGAAGGATTGGAGCAAGTGCTTGGATGATGTGCAATGGGATTATATGAAATCATACAAGGAACTCATTGGTATGTCCCCATTTCAGATTGTTTTTGGGAAATCCTATCATCTACCCATGGAGGTTGAGAATAGAGCTTATTAGGCTATAAAGAAATGAAACATGGACTTGGCCCAATATGGAATTCAACAAAAGCTACAAATTCAAGATCTTGAGGATATTTGATTATCTTCATATGATAACTCAAGTCTCTACAAGAAAATATCCAAATCATCTCATGACAAAATGATCCAGAAAATGGAATTTCATGTTGGATAGAAAGTCATTCTCTATAGTTAACGACTGAAGATGATGCCCGATAAGTTGTGTTCCAGATGGTTGGGTCCTTATATTGTATCTAATGTTTTTCCTTATGGTGCAATGGAGATTTCACAAGAGGACACTGGAAATATCTTTACAGTTAACAGGAAACATTTGAAGAAATAAATTGAGGGAATTCCAACTGATGTAGTGGATTTCATCACACTGCATGACCCCATCATTACTTGATCAAATCAGGTTATTCCTAACCCTTTCACTTTTATATTATTTGTCCTAATTAAAATTATACATTTCATGTACATATATCATCTCATAGGTTCACATTTAGGACAATACAATATTTTAAGTGTGGGGGAGAGGACAACATTTTGGGGTAGATATTTATGATTTTCAATTGTGTGTTTTATGTATATTTTCTATTAAGTTTTTAGTTAAATTTTTCAAAAAAACAAAATTAAAAAAAACAAAAAAATCAATAAAAATAAACAAATATATCATGTAACATTCTAATGTTGAACATATGGAAAATTCATGTTTTAAAAATTCATTGGTAGAAATATAAGAATGATTAAGATTTCATCGTCAAGGGTTGACTTTTATAAAAATTGAAGTTGCCGATGATATGAATGGTTGTGTCATTATAAAACCTTTTAGATTATAACATCATTATTTGTGATATTTGTTCATGGAAAATTATTTCATTGATTTCTACACACAATTTTTCACACAATCAGGACTTGTGAGTTTCTCTTACCCAATTTAATGTATATTTAGGTTAAGTAATGCTTTTCAGCTCATAAAAATGTGTTTCCATACATTTGTTTCTCTTCCGATCATTTCCAAAACTATACCAAATTGACCTATGTGTGTGCACATAGTATCTGACTATTTTACACCCTCTAAAAAATTCAAAAAAAATCCAAAAAACAAAAAATACAATTAATAAATAGGGGAGTGAAGAAATGTACAACATTTGGGGGTATTTAAGTCAGGAGCCCATGGTTTGACTTCTTTTAATGCTTAAATGAGTGGGTTTTATAATTTGATTGCAAAGGATGTTGAACAGGTTCAGTGGAATAGAATCAGTTAAGAAGAAAACTTTTTATTGACCTGAATATACTAGATAAATGGTGGAGAGACAAGCTTGTAATGGTTGGCACACACACACGTGGATAATTAGTGGAATGGTAGACCCATGACTTGTTTCACTATGATTAGTGTTATGAATCTCACTGGATTTTGTTTTGACACAATTTATGAGACAATGACTTTAAGATTTATTAATATTGACTCTTTATGGGATTCTTAATTTTCCTATATTTGCATTGTGGATTGAGAAATATGAATATGCATATCTTGTCACAATTTTTTTTCAAATACATGATATGAAGTTTTTCCCAGGAGTGAAAAATTTTATGTGTGGGGGAGTTGATAAAACGCATTTTTATTGAATATTTTATTGATAATAAATTATAAAATTTCATAAAATTGTGTAAAATGTGTTTATTTATAAAATATTTGGGATTAGATCATTCATTTGAAATTTTGATGGAAATTCTAGTTTTACCCTTTATAGTGCACTGTAGTATTTAGAATTTAAATATTTTAATATTTTTTATTTGAACTTGAAATTTTTTAACTGTTCTCCTGACTTAATTTTCTACAACTTTTGTTTAGGACATTGGATCAAAATCTTTCATTTGGTTAGACTAAATGGACCATGAAGGAAAAAGGTGGGATGGACCTGCCGGATTGGACGTCAGTTCTGTATTTGGGCCATAAATTCTTCATCCATGCTTGGATTAGGTGCTAATTTTGAGAGGATCTCTCCAACACAATTTTTGACAAATAATTATTCTTGAATAAAATCTGGTTCATGTATTTTGGAGGTCTAATGGGTGGTGAAAGTTGGATTAAAATATTTGGCCGAGATTCCCCATTCACACTTGAAACCTCTTTAAACCTAGCCTCCCCTCCACTCTATAAATTATCTTTTTTATAATTTTTAGGGGTTGGGATGTTAATTGTGAAGTTGAGGGTAGAGTATAAGTGTATCCACTCCAATTATCTAACCATTTCAATAAGGGTATCTCTTAAAGCAAGCATTCCTTCATTAAAGCCTTCTTCTCTTCTCCATATTGTATTGTTTTCATTTGTGTAATAAAATTATTTGTTATTCTTTTATTTATTATATTTTCTTCTATTTTGTTCAATTATATTTTTCTTTACTAATCCTATTTGGGTTTGAATCAATAGTGTAGATGATATTGGGTTCTACCCTTTCAATCCTTTTCTCATGAAAAACATCTCCATGATGACCACACCGCCCATGGAAGAGTAGTTTTCTTAGTGATTGATCTATATTCTACTCGCTTAATTTAATTATTTTGAATCATTTATATACTTTAACTCAATTAATATGATCCCTGAATTGATTTTTTAAATTATAATAAACTAAGAAATCAATTGAACAATTAACACAAAAACATGTGAGGTCGAGTATTGTGTGAATTGTGAGAGCGTGATCTTAATCAGTAATACAAGACCACACAGGATAAATTTGTAGAGTTAAAATATAATCCCTAAACACAATTCATCCTCATTTTATAGAATGGATGTGTGCCTTAATTTACCACTGACTATAAGTTATCCTTATAACATCAATCAAAGTAGGGTGATGCGATTGCATGTTTCCAAGATAGCCTTGGGTTTAATTCACTTCATCTTTGTGGTAAAGTTAATTATTATAAGTTTTTGGGGTTTACAAGTTAGGGGATAATAATTAAGTGGATTTTAATTTAGATGATAATTATAAATAATTTAATGAAGAGGTAGAGTTAGATCGATTACGTCTTTTAAATATTTTTTAAAACATCTTCTTGTTGTGTCATTTTAATCAAACTTCATTTAAAAACTAAAAACAGAAAAAAATATTCTTCCAAAAAAATTCTTATATATTTATGAATGGTAAATAAACCCCATACTTTTAATTAATGTTCTTATTTACTTTTATTTTATTTTCAAAATACCTTTAATATGTTATTAAATTTACTTCCTCCTTTGAGAGATGACCTTGGTCAGCCACTCTGCTGCACCTAATTACCCAATTATCACATATTATTTGAAATTTCCCATGATAGTGTCTTTTATCCATCAAGGACATTGGGCCCTTCTAGGGGGTGGATTATGGAAATACCACATAGAATGAGTAGGAGCATGAATCACCCCTTTATAAAGTGGTGTGGATACCTCTACCATCATGAGGCATTTTCCTGGGGGATGCCTAAGGGCCAGAGCCCAGGGAAAGAAAAACCATGCAATCTAGGCCCAAAGTGGACAATACCATGATCGCGGGCTAGACTAGGTCATCACACACCCCAAGAGTGTTCATGGGACTCATGAACTGGGACTTTCAACCTTTCTTGGACTAGTTTTTGGTAGTATTAATTAACAATATCTTAGTGTAATTAGCATCTAGGGAGGAATATGTGAGACACTTAAGAATGGTTCTTGATGTACTCTAAGAGCACCAAATTTACAAAAATCTCTCAAAGTGTCAGTTATGGATTCAGTTGGTCCACATTCTAGGACATGTTATCTCAACATATTGAGTAACAGTGGGCCCAAAAAAGGTCAAGTCAGTGTTATCTTGGGAGTCACCCAATAGAATGACAGAGGTGAGTAGCTTCCTTAGGTTTTCATGTTACTATCAAATATTCATAATTTATTTCTCCAAGATATCATCTCCCTTGATATATTTGACCCAAAAGGGTAAACCTTTCATGTGGATAACGAGTTGTCAATAGGCTTTCCAGGAATTCAGGTAGAGATTTATGAGAACTCCCTTCTTAATATTTTTAGAGGAGGGTGTCAAGTACTTAGTTTTCAGATATGAATCAGGGAATAGGCTTTTTTTCATTCTAATGTATAGGTATGAGATGATTTCTTATGTTTCACATCAGTTGAGACCACATTAGAAGAACTACGCGACCCATGATCTCGAGTTAGTAGTGGTAGTCTTCGCACTGAAGATGTGGTGACTCTACCTGATGGGCGAGAAATTTATCATATATTCTAACCATAAGAGTCTCAAGTATATCTTATCTCATAAGGATATTAACATGAGAAATAGATGTTGTCTATAGTTACTCTAGGAATATGAATTCAAGATTTTCTATACTCCTGGGAAGGGGAATGTGGTAGTAGATTCTCTCAGTAGGAGATCTTATTTTTAGTAGATGGGTGAGACATCAGAGCATTTGGACACGTTACAGTTATCCTTTTTAGATTTTTATGGAGAATATTACCTCCAATCAGTGGTTGTTACCCCTCCAATTTTATAGTGAGTTGGAGAGGCACACCTTGGGGATGCTGACTATGAGATCCTATGTACTCATATTTCCACTGTACATAGTCATGATGGATTTTATGAAGGTGAGAATCATGTCATTATTTTTAGAGGATGTACAGTGGTATCAATGATGTTGCGGGAGGAGGTTATAAGATAATTCCATACATATCCCTTGGTGGTACATCCAGGTGTGGTAAAGATGTGTTAGGACCTCTAACATCAGTTTTGGTGGTTAAAGATGAATAAGGGAGTTGTAGATTTTATCTCTCGATGCCTTACTTGTAAGAAAGTGAAGGATAAGAATCAACTTCCAGCGGGTTTATCTCAACCCCTTGAGGTGCCTGAGTGGAAGTGGAATGTGATATTCATGGACTTATTGATGGGGTTACCACATATGTCCAAGGGACATTGTGTCATCTGGGTGTTCTTAGACCGACTCACCAAGTCGGCCCACTTCCTAGCTATTCAAGAGTAGAGTTCAGTAGATATCATAGAATATCTCTACATGTATAAGATATTCTGACTCTATGGATTCCCCTCTACTATTGTTTTTTACCATGATACTCACTTCACATCTCAATTATGGAAGGGATTGTAGGAATCTTTTGGGACTTAGTTGTGTTTGAGCATGTATTTCCACCCCTAGAATGACGACCAAACTGAGCGGACCATTCAAGTCCCAGAGTACATGTTGCGGGCTTTCATGTTAGACTTTGACTATAGTTGGGAGGATTACCTACCATTGGTGGAGTTTTCTTACAACAACATCTACCATTCCACCAACGATATAGAACTATTTGAGACCTTATATGGGCATCCCTGCAGGTAACCACTATATTGGACCGACCCAGGAGAGTCGGCACTTATGGTCCTAGAGTTGGTGAGAGATACTACCACTATTAGAAAACTAGTCTATACCCATATATCTATACCCACAGTTTAGAGAAACCATGGGTATAGATAGTCTTCCCAAGCCTATACCAATTATTTTTTTAAAAACTGTTGGTATAGGTTGAGCTATACCAATATCATTTTAAAAACCATGGGTATATCTCTTTAGATAAGAACCCTCGCTCAGGATCCTCCTTCCCTCCTCATTCAAACCTTATCTCTCCTTGGGTGTCTCCCACTCCCCTCCTCGTGATATTTTTGTCATCCCCCTCCCATCCTCGAGTGATCTTCGGCCTCCCCCTCCCCTCCCATCCTTGTTAAATCCTTGGCATTTCCCTCTCACCCAAGTGAGCGGCCACCCATGTGAGTGGAAACCTCCCATATCCTCTGGAAATCTCCTTGGAAAGGTAGTAGAGAGATACCGCCAATATTTTCTAACAATCATACATTTAAGCCTATATGTATTTAATATGTCTTTACCATATGGTTTCTAGGTTAATGAAATAAAATTAGTTTTTTATTTCTTTACACTTCTTTTATTATCTAGTTAGGGAATTTCTAGAAACCATACCCAATAAAAGACTAAGGGTTTATAAGCTTTGATCCATCTTAAATAATAATATTTAGAGTCCCTTATTATCATATATTTTTGGGAGTGTTATAGAGTCTCTCTGTAACTAGAGTTATGACTATAATGAGGGAGGTAAACCCCATTCATTATATGATATGAATATTCTGAAAAAATGAATTTATATGGGCATAAATTGATATGATGGGGGTGGATTGTAACACATGGGTGTAAATATTTCTTATGATTTATTTAATTATTTATTTTCATATAATTGGAGTGTTATGGGGTATATTTTTTAGTATTTTAGTAAAAAAATAGGTCTCATAGTTGGTGCATGGTTGGTTTAGTATTTGTTGTAACTATAAAATTTAATCTTATGTGTATACCTTTTAGTTTTCTGGTGTAATATTGTTAGTGCATTATTAAGAGTAACTTTTCAGTTTAATCATATGTTGGATTAAATCCTACATTGGTTTTGAAATGTTAGGAGTAACCATGTAGACTAATCATGTTTGTTCTTTAGCATTAGTCTAGTAACTATATAAAATTTAGCGCATAATTTCCTAAACAATGTGACCAAACCATGTGATATGCTAAGACTTTTTTTGAATTTAGAGTAATTACCCTATTCAAATTAAATGCCTTTTGGCCCCCTTGTTTACTCATCTGAATTTTCCAAACCACTAGGAATATCCCTCTCATTCCTTTATTTCTAATGGATTACACATGAATTATCTATTTCCTATAGTGATGATTCTTCAATGTAAACTCATCTAACCCTCTTCTTCCCTTACACTAATCTCTTCTTTTTCCTTCTTCCACCCAATTCCTGTATCCGCATGGCTATGGAAGATAGGGTTTCATGTTTACACATATTTTTTGAGGGATTCATTTATTTAGGGTTCTTAATGATCCTTTAAGTGTTTCTATTTCCTTCTTCAATGGAATATTATTAATTTCTTTTGATATCAATGTTTTGAGGTAGGTTTCTCTATACATTTCATTTAAATATAAATCCAAATATGATTATTTATTTTCAAACCATTTTTTGAATGTATTAATATTATATTTAGTATATATATATATCGATTCATTGTGAATGGATATTTTTTTCTCCCTTGATTTTTATTTGAAAAATGGTACTTCTTCTGTTACATTGACTAAAACTAGTTTACATGAATATAATGCCTGTAAGTTTCTTGTAATAATTACAAAAATAGTGTCGAATGTTTTAATTTTGATATATTTTAGAAAATTATTTATTATGAATTATAATTAATTAAAAATCATGTTTCTATTAAGGGATTCTAATGTAAAATTCCACAATTAACTATATTTAAGGGTAGTTTCAATTAGTGCTCTATACATGAATTATTTTTTTCTAATGAATAAATGCTTTTTCAAATATAAAATGTGGTAATTGATCACTATAATTACATTTCCTAAATTTTAGGTCACTTTGATTATATTTTGAAATTATTTGGTAGATGTATACCCTATAAGTGATCCACTTAGTGTTGTTTATTAAAAAGTGGAAAAGTGGTATTTATATTATGAGATATTGGTGGATTTAAGATGGTTAATAACTATTGTTGTTTTATTGATATTCATGATAAAATGGGATACTTATATTCTTGTAGATGTTGTTTTTAGAACTGCTCCTTGGAGTTTTCATCCTAGGTTCCCTGATGGAATTATTTTTTTGGTTTTATTTGTATTCAGGTGAAATCATTTCCAATGTGTAAGTTGATGTCCTTGGAATTTTCTTCTACCCCCTATTGATCAGGAATGAAATTTAAGCCTTGTGGAAGACCATATCGAGTATAGAGATAGATATATAGGGTTAGTTTATTAAAACATAAGTGAGTATAAGGGAATAATATGGATTGTAGTGTCTTAAAGTTATTCAATTTATACACCATGATAGTGATTTCTTAAATGTCAGGGATATCCACCTTGGTTTATTATTTGTAGTCATCACTTATAGCATATGTTATTTATCTTATTCTTTACTTTTCTAGCAACAAGTTTTCTTTGATGCCTTTCATATTAAAATTGATTATAATGAATTTTTTAATTGTGATTTAAATTGTTTATTGGAACATAAATTTTTTACTTGTAATAGAATGGATAAAAGTTGGATGTATCATACCGATCATTTTTCAACTGAGTTTCAAAATAATTTGGAATTTTTTTAGATTTTTCATTTAACAATTATTTATATGGAGGTTTTATATAGTTTCTATGCTATAATTGTATTATAATACCATTGTTAATCCAAGAAGAAGTTAGCTACCATATAACAAAATATGGATTTCAAACAAACTATTATGTTTGGTATCACCATGGAGATATGAGGCCATCTTTTACGATTCATGAATGAAAAGAAATAAGTGGTATGGAAAATTTTATATTTGATTAGTTTTCATTTTTGTATCATCATGAGAGAGATATCAAGTCAGTGCAAGAAGTTAATGATATCAATACAGGTGAGGTAAATACTAAATATTATGATGTTGAGAGAGTGAAAAAATTAATGGATGATACCATAACTCCTATATATTAGGAATGTTCTAAAATGACCAAGTTAGAATTTTTAATGTGGTTATATCTTGGAAAAACCATGTATGTAATTTCTAATATTTTCATTGATTGTATTTTGACCTTTTTGAAGTACTTTCTTCCTAATGGTGCATATATTCCTTCAATTAATTATAAGGCATATAAGTTAATTAAGAATCTTGAATTTTCTACTAATAAAGTTCATGTTTGTTGGAAATATTTTAGTTTATTTTGGGAGGAAATAGATTACCTAAATGACTGTAAGAATGTGGTACATCATGATGGAAGAAAAATCTAGATGGAACACCATCTCATGTGCTACAGAAAGTCACATGATACTTTCCATTGATTCTCATGCTTTAAAATCTATTCATGTCTAGAGAAATACCAGTTAGTATGTGATGACATGATACTGATAGAATTAAATGTAATGATGAGTTGGTTCATCCATAATATGGATTAACATGGAGGAAAATTAATGCACAACATCCGGATTTTTTAGTTGAGGTACACAATTTCAGGTTGGGTCTATCTTGTGATAATTTTAATCCTTTTGTTCATATTCTTACTACTCACAACACATGGTCAGTTTTTATTCATGTTTATAATCTTCCTCTATGGATGTGTATGAAAAATTATTTCACTTTATTCATTATACTGATATTAGGACCTTCTGATCCCAATAATAATATATATGTTTACCTGCAACATTTAATAAGAGAGTTGAAACAACTTTGGGATATGGGTGTGTACACATTTGATGCTTCTTTAAAAAATATATTTTAGATGTGGGCTGCCCTTCTATGGACTATAAATGATTTCCCTACTTATGAAATGATTTTTGGTTGGAGCACAAATATAAAACTATCATTTCCAATCTATATGAATAATACACAATCGAGAAGGCTTAAATATCATTATAGTTTCAATTTCATGGGGCATTGACAATTCTTTCCAATGGATCATTAGAATAAGAGGAATCTCTGAAGGTTTGATAATACTATTGACACTGAAAAACTACCACAATGTATTTCAATAAATCATGTGCTTAATGAAATTAAAGATTTAATTTTTTCATTATGTAAAGTTCAGATGAAATCTAAAAAGAGGAATAATTTTGACACTGAAGGCACTTACAATTGGAAAAGAAGAAGTATATTTTTAAGTTTCCATATTGGTCTACCAATTTGTTACGTCATTATTTAAATGAAATGCACATTAAGAAAAATATATGTGAAATTTTGCTTTTAATTCTTTAAAATATCTAGGGGAATACCAAATATGACTTCTGATCTATTCTGGAATTGATGGAATGGGGTATTGTACTAGAACAGCATCATGTGTGTATCGGTGAAAAAAAATGGAAAGTTACTTATGCTTCTTATGTGATGACACCGTTAGAGAGAAATCAATTTCTGGAAGTATGGGATAATATCAAGGTTCATAATGGATATTCCATCAACATATCTAAACAATTAAATACAAGAGACTTGAAACTAAAATCCTTAAAAACTCATGATTATCACATCCTTCTTCATGAATTGATTCCATGGTAATTCATCATTTTCTATATAATAATTTAAGGTGGAAAGTGATTCGCTTGTGCCATTTTTTTATAGAATTTTGTGCTAAAAGGTTATTCAATTTATTCTTGATAAAAATTCAGCAAGTTGCGGTGTTAATTTTTTGTGAGTTGGAAAAAATATTCTTCCATCATTTTTCACCTGCATGCTGCATTTAATATTTCATCTTCCAACTAAAAAACTTCTTGGGGGACCCTTTTATTTTCGGAGGATGTATCCTAATAAAATAAATATGTTCACAATGAAATCTTATGCTTGAAACAATAATTATCCTAAAGTTTCAATTTTTATAGGTTATCTATATCAAGAATGTATGGATTTTTGTTCAATGTATTTGTCTGATTTGTGCACAAGACATAATTGAACAATGAGAAATGAAGATGAGAAGTATGGTGAAATTGATCCCTCATTTCCATATCTTCCCTAAACAAGAGGAATTCATGGGTCATATATAGTGACTACATTGATCCTTGAAAAGTGGGATATGGCACATCGCATAGTCTTGTTTAATTGTGGTTTGTTCGATGACTATAGCAAGTAAGTAATTTAGATATTTATATGTTATCTCATAATATGTCATTCCACATATATGTTACACTTTTATTATCATTTTATATAGGAAACATAAACAATTTATAAGTAGATTTCATTGGTATTTTCCTTTGAGAAGGAGAGAGGCTTTTCATATCCAAGAGTTTCCTACTTGGTTGAAATCAAAGGTATGAACATTACTTTAATTAACTTAAAATATATATATCCATTTAATTTCATTATTCATATATATTTCAGTTATTGATTTTACCAATTGGATCTATTTATAAAGAATTAGGAGTGTTAGATTTTGTTCAAAATTCTTTGGTTTATGAATGAAAATATTTAATAATCAATGGGTATAAATTTTTTATAGCTAATCAAGCGGTAAAAATGAGAACACAACATGATGGAATTATCTTAACTGTAATAAATGAATATTATGCCAGTGCATTAGATAGTTGACCCTAATATGATGATGTGTATTATTATGGACTTGTTGGGTAAAATATTTTTATTGTATTAATACACTCACAGTTGATTCACTATAATGAAATGTAAATGGTTTGACTCAATGATGAGACAAGGTAAATTTATTGATGATTATGGATTCAGAGATGTTGAAATGATTTGATTCCTAGCTACTGAAGAACTATACATTTTGGCATCAATGAGAAAAACACGTGTTTTATTTGAAAGATCATATGAGACTTGATTATGGTTTCATTAATGTAGTAATACCAAGACATATTTTTCATGATGTTGGGGAAGAATTTGACACCATTGACGCCCTCATTGGTGTTGACCAAAATATTGCATTTTATGACTCAAATTTTTCCATTGTAAGAGTTTATGTTGAAAATGAAGTATGTTTTTTCTTATGCTTATTTTCATTTTTTTTATTACATATGATTTTATATTTGTTTTTTAACCCTTTATGATTTTGTTTGATTACATGTAATTTTATTTTAAAAACCTTTCTGTTTTTTGATGATATATTAAAATTTAGTTTTTATATTTTTATGATTTTTATCAATTTAGATATCTAATAGATTTATCTAAAAATCAATAGTTTATTAATAAGTCTAAAAATTATTTTTTAGTACTCTAAAAATTCAATGAAGTTGATGCTGGAGTTTTAAAAACTCTACAAAAAACAGTTTTAAAAATCTATTGTATATGCTTTACTGAAACTTTTATGGATATCATATTTTCTCAAAAACTGATTTTATAGAAATAAAACATATCTATATTGATTTCATTAGTTTTCATCAAAGTCTAAAAAAGTCATTTGGATGGTGAATAAATTTTCTGAAGTTATACTTCGATTTTTCATAACTGTAGTTTTTTTAGAATGTTGTTGCTTTTATTTTGATTCTTGATTATTTTGAAATATAATAAGTTTTTATACAAATAAGTCTTTTTTACCAAAGTTTGAATGTATTTTTTAGAGCCCTTAAAATTTTTTTGGAGTTTGGAAAAGTATGTTGTTCAGTTTTTTAAAAAGTATGGTTGGGAAACCCTCTGTTACTGTTCATACCCTACGCTACATTAATTTTCATACCATATGTTATGTTACTGTTCATTTATACAAAGTATGGTTGGAAAATCCTACATTACTATTCATACCCTATGTTACGTTACTTTTCATACCCTACATTTCCTTACTGTTCATTTCTTCAAAGTATGGTTGGGCAACCCTACATTATTGTTCATACCCTATGCTATGTTACTGTTCATACCCTACACTATGTCACTGTTCATACCCTATGTTGCAGTTCATTCCATGATTTTATGCTGTAAATTGATTTCTTGTATATATATGGATTATTTTCAATGGTTTTTCCATTGGATAATTTCACATTAAATCTAATTATTATGATTGAAGAGTTTTTAATGTTTTTGGTGGAATAATTAAAGAGAAAAATTAATAAATTATTTAAATATCTCTTTCCAATAAATTTGGTGGTTTCTAGTTTATTTAAATTCAAATATTTGAATTTTCTTTCAATTTTTTCTACTAGTTTTCCAGAATTATTTTAACTAAATTTAAAGAGGTTTGAATGGATTTAAATGGTTTTTAAAATGATTCAATGATATTATTATTCTAGAGATATTATTGGAATATTTATTTAAATTATTTTGAATGCTTTTATTAGAGATTTATTCTATAGGAATAAAGAGTAAATGGTGCTGCGATTTTTATGGAGATATTTATGAAATCTCTTGAATCAATTTATTTTGAATATCCGAAGAAAACGGAGCTGTTGAAACTACTAAATATATTTTTTCTATATATATCATTCTTTCTTGTAGGTTAAACACTCAATATAAATACATAAATGACGTGGGCTAACATATTTGATACTTTTTTTTCAAAAAGAAATTGTTGTGAACTTTAAACCTATTGTGCATTTGCAACATCTTCAGATACTCTATTTCATCACCTGTACGATCTCTTAGGAGCTGAATTTCTAATGCTTCGGATTTTGTTTCCTTGATGAGAGGAGATGATCTAATCCTCAAGAACCAATACCTATGCTTTAATTATTTTTTCTTGTTATTCTTCTGGTTGTGAGTCTGTAACACTTTTCCCATCTCTAACGCACACTTTATTTTTTTATTTATGATTTTACACACAAAAGTATTATTTTTTATTCTATTTATTAAGGTTATGACTCCTGAATTCTAAATTCATCATCTAAGGGTTGTAAATCCTTGTATCTAAAGTCAAAACTCATCAGGCTGTGACTCCCTTTATTTAAAGTTAGGTTGTTAGGGTTGTGACTCCCCATACCAAATTTAGTGTCGTGGTTATCCCTCCACTAGAAAAAGATTCTGTAATTAGGTTATGATTCCCCCATAAAAATAATTTTTAGTGCACATGTATCTATCACCAAGTAGAGAGGTATAAGAGTAGATTAGGCCCACTTTTGACTGAACTATTATAAAAAACATCCTTGCGTTCTTTAATTTTCCTACTGTTAATTAACCTTAATAATTAACTTTGGTAATTAATTAAATTAATCAATTTTTTTGTTTAAATTTTTTAATCTAGTATATTCACCTCCCCCCCCCCCAATCTAGCCCATATTCCACTACCCTATCTAATCTAACAATTTGTATCGAAAGGTAATCCTTTTTATAATAGATTATCTCTATTTTTCTCCTTTTGATAACTAACAATTAGTATCAAAGGATAACCTTCTTAAGAATAGTTTATCTCTATCATTATCTTTATCAATACCAAACATTGGTATCATTGGTTATTCCTTCTATAATTTAGCCAACCCTTTTATAGAGTCTGGTTTATTATTTTAATTGTGCTAACATATTCTTAGACCACACAGTATAAGGATAAAGATCTTATAAGATAGCATGATTAAACCCGAATGATGATTGGATTCCTCAAAAGACACCTCACTTTGATGGTAATGATTATGGTTATTGGAGATCCTGAATGATGTTTGGATTCCTCAAAATACACCTCACTTTGATATAAATGATTATGGTTATTGGAGATCCCAAATGGAGGCTTACCTCAAACAATTGAGCATTGATCACTAGTCTATCATTTCAAAACAATACACACTACCTAATGTTGAACCAAATACTCTAATCAGTAAAGATGTTACTATATGTGTTTTAAATTACAATGTTGTTAATATTTTAAATTTTGATATTAACAAAATTGTTTTTAGTCATGTGTTTACTTGTAATACAGCTCATGAAATTTGGAATATTATATAAGTTAATCACCATGGATTAGAAAAATTGATCTGAAACAAACTTGGAATGCTTTATGCTACCAAGACTTCAAGATGGATGAAGATGAAATATTAAACCAAATGTTCCATATATTCATAAGCATTGTGAATGGAATGAATTCACTTGGTGAAGCTCCGAAAAACCCAGTAATAGTTGAACACGTCCTGCAATTCTTACCAAATAAATGGCATGCCAAGAAGGATTCCATTGATGAAATTAAGAATTTAAAAGAGAACACCCTAGATGAATTGATTAGATCACTCCTTCAGTATGAATTAGAACTAAATAACATAGCTTATGAGGAGACAACAAAAAAGAAAAGGTATAGATTTTAAATCTAGGAATATTGTTTCTACTGACTCTTCTTATACTGAACCATAGAATATTGAAACAGAAGATATGGCCATATTTTGAATACAGTTTAAAAAAGAATGAAAAAGAAAGGATTCAAGAATCAGTTAAGAAGAGACCCTCAAAAAGAAAAATATAAGAGAGATAAGAAAGATGGTACAAATTTCAATGCTTCATATGTAACTTGTTATGAGTGTAGGAAGAAAGGGCATATCAAACCTGATTGTCCTAAACTAAAGAATAAGGACAAATAAAAAAAGGATAAAAAGGCATTGACCACTATCTGGAGTTGTACAGAAGAAACTGATTCTAGTGAGCAATCTAGAAATAAAAAATAATCTACTAACTTGTGCTTCATGGCATCACTAGATAAGGTTTGTAATTATTGTTTGTATTCTAAATATTCTGATTCTGAATGTGATTTTGAAAACACCAATGTTTTTTAATTAAATAAATAAATTGAAAGATTAAGGAAAGTTATTTTCAAATATTCTAATTTATATAAAAAAATTAAAGAAAATAATGAGAAACTTATTTTTGAAAATGAAATAATTTTATAGCATAATTAAAAACTAAATAACACTGCTTCTATATCTCATTCAAAATTTTATGATAATTTGAAATCTGTTCAATATTTGAATGAAAATTTTAAAAAAGAAGTTGAATGTATTGAGAAAAGCTTATCTATATTTATTCAACGTCATGAAAAATATCATGAGATGATGTCTTTGAGAAAAATGATAAAAATAAAGATGGTTTTGTTTATGATATAAGATTCCCCCAAATGTATAAAACCCATTTTTTTTAAAGTAAAAATGGTTGTATTTCTACTATTACTTGTTTTAAATGTGGCATGAAAGGTCATTATGCAAATAATTTTTCTCTTAGATTTAAAAAATCCTTGTAATTTACAAAAACTAATATTTTTAAATCCTTATTATCTAGAGTACCTTACAATACATGTTTAAATTTTGTATGGGTATCTAAAAAATTTATTATTAATCCTATTGGACCCAAAGTAGCTTGGGTGCCAAAATTGTCAAGTAATTAATTTTTGTAGTAAACATGTATTAGATGTATCAATAATGATATATGGTACATGGATAGTGGATGATCTAGGAATATAACCAGAGACCCATCAAATTTTACCACTTAAAACACATGTGATAGAGACACTGTTACTTTTGGAGAAAATTCCAAAGGCAAAGTAAAAGGTTCTGGTAAAGTTAGTATTTCAAATTCTAATTTTATTGTCTAAAGTTTTATATGTTAAAGGTTTAAAACATAATTTAATTAGTATATCACAATTATGTGATGATAGAAAAGAAGTTAAATTTAAAAATGATAAATGTTAATTTTTTAAATATGATTCTTTATTATTTTATGCTAATCAAAAAGATAATATTTATACTATTTATTTTTTTTTGAACTAACTATTAAACATGTAAAGTGTTTGAATGTTGTACAGAATGACAACATCCTTTGGAATAGATGTTTAGGTCATGTTAATTTCAGATTTCTACATAATATCTCAAAACATGAAAATGCACTACAATTGCCTTCCTTGAAGAAAGAACATCTTCATGTATATGATGCTTGCATTAAAGGGAAGCAACACAAAATTTCTTTTAGACCCATCAATCAGATAATAACTAATGGGCACTTACAGTTAGTACATCTTGATTTATTTGGACCCACTCAAATTTCCATCCTTGGTGGGCAGAAATATACCATATTTATTATTTATTATTATAGTAGATTTACTTGGGTATTTTTTATTTCTCATAAAAGGGATACTTTATCTAGATTTACTAATTTTTGTAAATTAGTTCAAAATGAAAAAGGTTGTATGATTATTTATATTCTTAGTGATAAAGGATTTGAATTTCATAATTTATATTTTGAATTTTTTTTGAAAATAATGGTTATTTTCATAATTTTTATGCTCCTAGAATACCACAGCAAAATGGTGTTATGGAACAGAAAAATAAAACTCTTATTAAAATAGATCGAACAATGTTATGTGAATATAATTTTTCTAGATATTTTTGGGTTGAGGAAATTTTTTCTACATGTTATATTTCAAATATAATTCTTATTAAACCATTATTAAAGATAATTCCTTATGAATTATTCAAAAATAAAAATCCTAAAGTTGTTTACTTTAGAGTTTTTTCTTGTAAAGTTTTTATTTTAAAATCAAAGGATAATTTAAATAAATTTGATGCTAAGAGTGATAGAGGTATTTTTCTTGAAAATTATAATAATAGTAAAGATTATAGAGTTTATAATAAAATAACTATGATTATTAAAGAATATTTTAATGTTATGTTTAGTGAAAATAATGTTAAATTAAATTATAATTCTAATTTTATTGATGATGAGTTTAAATATTTTAATTTTGGTGAAGAAATTTCTCAATATAATATTTAATCAATTGAGGGGGAGCATACTCCCTCTCAACCTGATCCAAAATCTTGGAATATTCACAGGGATATTCCTATTGAAAATATAATTATCAATGTTGATTCTGGTATTGAAACCAGAAATTCTATTTTAAATTATTATTTCAATTCTGCTTTTATTTCTAATTTTGTTCCTATTAATGTTAATGATGCTTTGAAAGATGCAAAATGGATTGTTTCTATGCAAGATTAATTAAATCAGTTTTTTAGAAATAATGTTTGGACTTTAGTAGTATTGCCTAAGGATAAGCAGGTAATTGGAACTAAGGGGATATTTAGAAACAAGATGGATGAATCTGGATAGATTGTTAAAATAAAAGTCAGACTTGTTGCTCAAGGATAATCTCAAGAAGAAGGTATAGATTTTGAATATTCTTTTTCACCTATTTCTAGGTTATAGGCAATTAAAATTTTGTTGTCTTTTATTGTTTTCAAGGTTTTAAATTATATCAAATGGATCTGAAAAGTGATTTCTTAAATGGTTTTATAACTGAAGAAGTTTATATTTCTCAACCCCCTGATTTTGAATTTGAAAAATTTCCTAACCATGTTTTTAAATTATCTAAAGATTTTTATTGTCTCAATCAAGCACCTCATGCTTGGTATAAAATGTTTTCTTTGTTTTTATTAAATAATGGTTTTAATAAAGGCTATGTTGATCCAATTCTTACTATTAAAATAAATTTGATTATATTTTAGTTATTCAAATTTATTTGGATGATATAGTTTTTGGATCATCTAGTGAAATAATCTATAATGAATTTTATTCTTTGATTTCTTCTGAATTTGACATTAATTTAATGGAAGAATTAAAATTCTTTCTTAGAATTCAAATTTTTCAAAGAAAAAATGGAATTTTTCTTAATCAATCTAAATATTATAAAGAGTTGGTTAAGAGATTTGATCTTTATTATGATAAATCTATGAAAACTTATATGGGTACTAATTGTAAATTAGATAGTGATGCATATGGTAAATCTGTTGATATTAAAGTTTATAGAGGAATGATAAGTATATTACTTTATTTAACTACATTTTGACCCAATATCATTTTCAGTGTTTTTTATGTGCTAGATTTCAAGAAGTTCCTCCATAAATTTATTTTAAATCTATAAAAATAAAAATTATATATGTTAAAGGAACTGTTGATTCTGGTTTATTTTATCCAAAATATAACTGCTTTGATTTAACATCTTATTATGACTCTGATTTTGGAGGATGTAGAATTGATCAAAAAATCACATCAGGTATGTGTCATTTTATGGGAAAAATTTTAATTTCTTGGTAATCTAAGAAACAAATTTTTATTGATTTATCTACTGTATAAGCTGAATATATCTCTACTTCCAGTAGTTATGCTCAAAGTTTATGGATTAAGAAAACCTTATGTGATTTTGGAGTTTATCTTGATAAACTGTCTATTTATTATGATAATACTTCTACAATTTCTATTTCTAAAACCCCTTACATTATTCTAGAACAAATCATATTGATCTTAGATTTCATTTTATTAGAGATCATGTGAAAAAGGGTGATATTATTTTAGAATTTATACCTTCTTAAAATTAGCTAGCAGATATTTTTACAAAGCCTTTAGACTCTTCTTAGTTGGAAAAAATTAAATTCAATCATGGTATGTTGTAATTTTAAATTTTTATTAATATATTTGTTTAGGAATATTTTTTTTCAATTTTTTTATTTATAAAAAGGGGGATAAATAAATTGGTTTTAATTATTTTAAAGCATTGGTTTTGGGGAGAAATAAATTGGTTTTAATTATTTTAAAAAATTGGTTTTAATTATCTTAAATGTATTAGTTTTATATTCAAAAAAAGGGAGATATTTTTTTCTTATTATTTTTTTTCTTTTGTTTGATTACATATTATTTTACATTTTTTTAACCCTTTATGATTTTATTTGATTATATGTAATTTTCTTTTAAAAACCTTTATATTTTTTAATGATATATTAAACTAAAGTGTTTTTATTTGTGTAATTTTTATCACGTTGGAGATCTAAGAGATTTATATAAACTTCGTTAGTTTATGAGGAAGTATAAAAATGCTTTTTTAGTACTCTAAAAATTCAATGAATTTGATGTTGCATTTTTAAAAACTCTTCCACAAACAGTTTTGAAAAGATATTGTATTTGTTTAAATTCAACCTCTAAGGATATTGGATTCACTCAAAACTTGATTTTATAGAAATAAAACATGTTTTTATTGATTTAATTATTTTTAATAAAAATCTAAAAAGGTTGTTTGGATGGTGAATAAATTGTCTGAAGGTATGCTTTGATTTTTCAGAACTGTAGTTTTTTCAGAATGTTGTTGCTTCTATTTTTTTATGATATTTAGAGTATTAGATATCTGATTTATTTGATTATTGATTTTTTAGAAATCTAAAAAAAATTCTACAAATAATTATTTTTTACCAGAGTATGAATCTACTATTTAGATCTCTTAAAAATTCGTTCAAAATTGTTAAAGTATGTTGTCCGGTTTTTTAAAAAGTATGGTTGGGAAACCCTACGTTACTATCCATACCCTATGCTACATTATTGTTCATACCCTATATTAGGTTACTACTAATTTATGTAAATAATGGTTGGAAAACCCTATGTTACTATTTATACCCTATGTTGTGTTACTGTTCATACCCTATGTTACGAAACTATTCATTTCCGCAAAGTATGGTTGGAAAACCCTACATTATTGTTCATATCCTACGTTAAATTACTATTCATTTTTGCAAAGTATGGTTGGTAAATCCTACATTACTTTTCATACCTTATGATACATTATTTTTCATACCATACATTACAGTTCATTCCATGATTTTATGCTAAAAATTGATTTGCTGCATATATATGGATTATTTTCAACGATTGTTTTATTGGATAAATTCACATTAAATCTAAGGATTGTGATCAAAATAGTTTTTAATTTTTTTGGTGGAATAATTAAAGAGAAAAATTAATAAATTGTTTCAATGTATCTTTCCAATAATGTTGGTGGTTTCAAGTATATTTAAATTCAAATATTTAAATTTACTTTTTATTTTTGGTGCTAGTTTTCCAGAATTGTTTTGACTAAATTTAAAGAGGTTTGAATGGATTTAAACAGTTGTTTAAAATCATTCAATGCTATTAAAAAATCTGGAGATACTATTGGAAGAATTATTCAAATTATTTGAATACTTTTATTAGATATTTATTCTACAAGAGTAAAGAGGCAACGGTGCTATGATTTTTATGGAGAGATTTATGAAAGCTCTTGAATCAATTAATTTTGAATATCTGAAAGAAGTGGAGTTGCTGAAACTGCTGAATATTTTTTTCTATATATATCATTCTTTATTGTGGGTTAAACACTCAATAGAAATACACAAAATACACACGATAACATATTTTATACTCTATTTTCAAAAAAAGAGTTTTGTCAACATTGAACCTTCTATGCATTTGCAACATCCTGTAATACTCTATTTCATCACCCACATGATCTCTCGAGGGCTGAATTTCTTCTACTTCAGCTTTTACTACCTTGGTGAGATGAGACAATCTAAAACTCAACAAACAGTACTCATCCTTTAATTATTTTTTCTTTTCATTCATCTGGTTGTGATCCTGTAACACTTTTTCCCATCTCTCACACACACTCTATTTTTCTGTTTATATTTTTACACACAAAAGAATTATTTGTTATTCTCTTTCTTAGGGTTGTGACTCCGGGATTTCAAATTTAGGATCTAAGGGTTTTGAATCCTTGTATCTAAATTCAGGACTATTCAGGTTGTGACTCCCTTTATTTAAATTTAGTTTGTAAGGTTTGTGACTTATCATACAAAAGTTAGTATCATGGTTATCCCTACACTATAAAAATATTATGTAATTGGGTTATGATTCCACAGTAAAAACATTTTTAGTGTACATGTATCTCTCACCAAGTAGAGAGGTATAAGAGTAGAGTAGGCCCACTTTGGACCAAACTACTATAAAAATCATCCTTGTGTTCTTTACTTTTTTCGCTGTTAATTAACCTTAATAATTAACTTTGATAATTAATTGAATTAATCAATTTTTTGTATAATTTTTTAATCTGGTCTATTCACCCCCTCTAGACCATCTTTCATTACTCTATCCAACCTAACAAAGTAATGGTGGGTAATATATAGAAGCAACCATATATGTTCATAGTTCATTCAGTTTACCTTGACATGAGTTTCTTAGGTTTTTATTATTATAATTACTTTAATTTAGTTCTAGTTTGGAATGATATGTATGTTTTAGTATTTTTTGGTTTCATTACATTAATTATATTTATTTTTATTCAGGAAACTAGGTTTAAAACGAGTTTTTAAAAAATTTATAACTTGGTTTTAAATTATTATTACTAAAACATGTTATGACATTTATTATGAATTCTTTGACTTCTAAGTTGTATGCATGATTTTTAAAAATTGTTTCTAAAAATTTTACATTTACTTATTATAAATATTATTAAAGAAGTTCAAAGGAAGAAATTATTTGACGTTGATCAACAGATGCATGAGCATGGGTTGGCTTATCTGCTTCCCTTAGTGAGTATAATAATTTTAATATTTTTCTTCTGCATTACATATAATTTCATTTTCATATAATTATCAAAAAAATTAGGGATATTTAGTTGCACCAGATTTGAATCCTCATCCTACCATCATGGGTCCAAGCGGGTATGCTCCTAGATCTAAACAGAGCACTCATATTACATGTTCCCACCCTGACCCACCAATGAGAACCCCATATACCACACCTTTTCACCCTCTTCTTTAGGTTCCAGGGATGTTCCCATGCATGCCTCCATCATCATTTCATTTAGCCTCTTTTTCTCATACCATGTATATACTACCTACAGGGATTTTCCTACCCATGCCTTCATCATCATCTCACTTAGCCTCTTCTTCCTATACCATTTCTACATGACCTGTGGGGATTTTCTTACCCAAGCCTCCATCATCATATCATTTATCCTTTTCTTCCCATACCATTTCTACACTTCCTGTAGGGATGGTTCCACCTATACCATTTCCATATTTGTTGATGTATCCCCAACCCTACTACCCATATATTGTCATGTCTATGCCTCCTACATTTCCTATTATCCATCTAGTATTTGATGATTCTGTTCCTTTATCTCCCACTCAAGTGCATTAAAATCACCCAGAGAATGCATTAGAACAATCACATCATTTAGAGGCTACTAATCCAGGATATCCCATGGATCCATCAAATCCTATTGAGCATCCTGTATCCATTTTTTTATAAATATGTCAAATTATATCACTCCATTTTTTTCCTCTTGTACTGTGACTCAATTCTTTTTTTTTCTTCCTTTTACCTTATTTAGTGGGATCTTCTAGTAGGTGATTTGGATGCACCCATATGCGGGAAACCTAGAATCGTTAAACACAAATAATGGTGGATTACAATGAAGAAAATCAGATGATGGGTAAAAATACCAGGAAGTGTAAAAGTTTTATGGTCACTTTATCCAAGTATCACGATATCATTCTGGTGGAACTGGTCTCATGGAGACATCTTGGTAATGACATCAAGGAAAAATCATGGGTGTGGATATGGGTAAGAAAATGTTATAAATTTATATCTATTTTATTATTGTATTTATATGAATTAATATGTTCATTGTAGAGCTAATTTAACTTTTTCAACAGTGAAGCTGCTAAGGTTGCAAGGTCGATGGATCTTGGGGAGTTGTGATGATCATAAAAGCATGAGTTATATGTTGGTTTAAGGAATAGAGTTAGTTCTAATTTATATGGTGTACCCATATTCCTTAACTGTCTAAAAACTCAATATAAAAAAAATACCACATATTGGAAGACTAATGAGTTTAAAGTATTCTCAATATTTAATATTTTTCATATAGAATTTAATTCTTATTACTTGTATTGAATTTTTGTTTTTCTAAAGCCTCATTAAAAAACAAAAAAGAACAAAGAGTCAATGAATTATATACACACATTGGGGTATACTATAATGCCCGAGCATAAGAATCATCAGGTACTTTAATATGAATAAAAATAATATATAAATTTATATTGTTATTTAGTTAGCTATGTATATTTTCATGTCTTATTTTGTTATTCACTATTAATTTTTGATATTGGAAATCTCTGACTAATGTCAAATTATGCTATTAAATAATTATGATATACCATAAAAATGTTAATTTTAAAAATGATACAATGTATAATTGCATCAAGAACTAAACAATAAGATAATTGTTTTTTTAAAACATGATATATAATGATATTTTAACATAAAACAATCCCCTTGGAAATTTGATTCAGTGGACATATCTTAAATGAATTAGGAGACCCCTTCCTTCTTCTGATTAAAATGTTAAAATTAATTATTATAACCTTTCTCAACATCATTGGTTCCGATATTACTAATCAACTCTATGAGTTACATATTGTATTCAATATTAAATATGTTAATTTTAATAATTACATGAAATTATGAACATATTATATGTGTTATTTATGATTTTTTTCTTCTACAAATTATTGTAATTCCTATTCCAAGAACCTTTCTTGTCTCATATGATTTAGAAATCCTCTCGTTTGTTTTTATACTATGGAAATATTAATTTTCAATGAATGTTGTTAGTGTTCACTTGGATTTTATTTCCATTTTCAGCACTGAATAATAGATGATATTTATGGAATGTTTATAATGGGTAGCTAAAATTATACAGTGTTTATGATTAGCTTTTATTTATGAATTTTTTATCAATGTTTATCACATGTTTAAATTTATGAACAGTTCATTCATTTAAAAATTATTCTCTTTTATTATTATTTAATAATATAAAATGTTTACATTATGAATATTTTTATACTAGTCAATTTTATTTATAGAAAGTGGTGTTGGGCATCGAAGTTCGTGTGCCTCTAGAAAAATTATTTTGACCGAGTAGGAAGAAAAAATATGGAAGTTCGGTAAATGAAAAAACACAAGAAAATATTGTAAGTATTTTTACTTATGTTTCAAATATTTATATGAAATTAATAATTAAATATCTTGTTTATATTTTGAACAGTCTACCATGGAGGCCCTCGATGCTAAAGAAGATAACAACTTTTCTCCAAAATATAATTTGAGTCAGGTATTAGGTGAGGAGAACCAAGGGAGAGTATAATGTTGACTTGGGAAAAACATCATCCCATATAGGTATTAGTCCTTATAAATCTCCTCTAAAACCTCTCAGACCCTCGAGTTTCAAAGCGCTTATGTAAAAGTAGCTAAGGCAAAAAAAATCTTTACAGGAGTGTGAATGAAGTAAGATTATCACCAAAAACTTCTTGAAATTTATGTCAGTTATAAGTAAATCTCTTTTATCATAGGATGTTAATATTGTTGATTAATATATTTCATAAATGCGCTCTTTAAATGATTCCCTTAGTGATGCCAATGAGGGTTATAGTGTCAGTGGAGTTGATGGTGGTGGCAATGATGATGTTGATGATACTGTTGATGATGTTGCTACTTTAGATGATGCAGTTGTTGATTCAGATGATATTGTTGGTAATGAGGATGTTGTTGATAGTGATGTTGATGTTTCTGATGGTGATGAGGATGAGTATGTTGTCGATGGGGGAGATATTTATCCCCTCTATTTTTGACTTAGCAGGAAGGAGACTTGTGGAAGTCATTTCATGACTTGAATTGATTACCTGTATGGATTTATATGTATATTTTAGTATTGTTTATGGTTTTAAAATTATTACAAGTAGTTGTTTGAATGTTAAATAGACAATATTTGTACTTCATTTAATTTATACTGTCTTTTTTATTTGATTTACAAGTTCAGGTGCTGGTAGAAGAGGTGTTGTTGTTGTTGTTACCAAATGTAGGTAGCTACCTATACCCACGATTTTCAAAATTGTGGGTATAGTTTCTCTACTGGGTTAATCTATAACCATGATTTTGTTTAATTTTTGGGTATGATAGAATCACTAGGACCTATACTCACATTTTTGTTCAAATTGTGGGTATCATAGGATCTCTAAGACCTATAACCACAATTTGTATAGAAACTATGGGTATAGGTCTATATTGATGCCCCCATTGGACATGGTTCTTAAAACCGTGGGTATGGCCTATACCCATGGTTTTAGGGGTGATACTCGTAGTTTAAAACCATTAGTATAGACTAGTTTTTCAGTAGTGTACAGAGAAGGTGAAGATCATCCAGGAGTGGGTGAGGACTACACAGATCCATCAGAAGCCTTAGGTGGACCGATGGGAGTTTGAGGAGGGAGACCATGCGTTCCTGAGAGTATCACCTCAACATGGATTGTGGAGATTTTTTTAGGGAGACAATATATCTCCAAGAACACAAACACTAAATAAAAATTCCATCGAACAAAGAGGAAATAAGATCAGTTTTTCATGAAAAATATTTTCTCCATTATTTTAAGCACTAAAGAGAGGGAAAATGTACTATTAATTGAAAATTTCATGAATAATCAAATAAAAATAAAATATAAGGGGTTTAAAGGATAATATCTATATAATTTTTCTTAGTGTAAATTTATCATAGATAATCCAGAAAAGAAATGAGATAGCAACATAAACCCTTACCTCAAGCCTCACCTTGCTTCGTATGTGTTCAAACTTCCTATATAATAAATATAAATTTATTATACATATATACCAAAACCATATTAATATATATATATATATATTACTATATATCATTCCCTTAAAAATTCCAATTATACCTTTATTAACAATTCTTCGTTAAAATCATTATTCAGGTGAAAACTGGTCATTTTTTCATGTATGTTTTGGTTCAAAAGTTCTGGTTCTTGTGCCTTAGTCATGGTTTCATCATATATAGAATCTCAAAAATTCCATAAATATCATATTTATTCATTTTATACACTTATAACCATTCATAAAAAATTATAGTGAAAAATGAATTTCATCCCTTCATGAAGATGATAGTCTGTACATACGCACGAGTGATATTTCCATTTTTCAATGGATAGAACGAAAGAAATGTAAATAATGATTAACATTTAAAAAATCATTATTATATCATAAATATAATATATATTTATTAAATATATCTTTATTACCAGTCATGTAAATCATAAATGAAAAATGAATCGCATTGCTTCGTGGAGGTGGAAGTCCACACATACGCATGAGCGACATTATCGTTTTCCAATATATTGGAAGGTAAAAAGGTATATAAGATCATATAATTCTAAAATAATAATTATGTCATAAATATAATATATATACATTAAATAAATCATAATAACCAACCACAAATGATGGTGATGGAAAATTAAATGCATCACTTCATTGAGACAATAGTTTGTACGTACGCACAAGCGATGCTTTTGTTTCCCATTTGATGAGAAAGGAGATGAAAAATGGTTGTATCATAATCATAATAACATATCAATATATTAATGATACTATAATCATTATGTTATTATGGATACAATATCTTTATAGGGAGTATAAGTAGAGATAAACTTTAAAAGTTTTGGGTAAGATGATTGTATCTTCTTTGAGATACCTCATTTGGATGAAACCTTAAACCATCATAGGATGGTCTTAGGGTAAGACCATAAGCTCAATAATTAAGGAATGAAAGCTATTAAGGGGTTTTTTTAGGGTTTGTTTGAGCTAAAGTGATCAAATTTTGTGAATAATAGAGAAAAAGATGTGCCTTTTATAAGTGAGAGGAGGGACACGCATGGAATTACATAAAAGATTTGAATAATAATAATTTTCTTGTGAAAGTGAAACCAAATGGACAAGACTTTTAAATTAAGATAAGAAAACATTGAAATCTCTTCAACCAATAAAATTTAGACAAGTGACATTTTTACTCATATCTCCTAATTTACCCCTCAGTAATTTCGTTTTAACCAGAATTTTGGAAACAATTTTTTTACTATTCATTATGAAAAAAAATGAATGTGGTCTTATTACCAAGTTTGTACATACCAATTAAAAATATGGAAACCATTATATTAAATTAAATTCCTATAATTTACTTTAAGTTATTTTAAAATAAACATGAAATACACTACGAAAATTATTTTTAAAAAAATGCATTTTTAACCATAAAACTGGATTTATTATTATTTCATGCCCAATAAAACCCATTAGATGAATATTAAATATTTTATTGAATATATTATCTATAAATTTTATTAAAATCATCAATTAATAGAGATTAATTTAATTCATTAAGATAAAAATACATTTTGTGAATAAAAACAGTTTTTTAGAAAAACACCTCTTTTTACCTTCAAATGATTTTATTTTAATTTCCAACCAATTGATAACCAATGAATTAATTTTATGAATGGGTAAACGATAATTTTTCATAATTTAGTTAGTCTTATTCAAACCCATTAATCCAATTACTAAACTATAATTATCACATTAAATAATAATATTTTAATAGTATACCGTAGTTTATTTAAACACGGTGTTGCATGTAAAACAGGCTATAAAAGAAAAAAATTATTTAAAGAGAAATATATCATAAAATAATGATTTGTTACATGGAATTAGAGTCTCAGTAAAGATTTATTCTTTTATTTATTTTGTATATGTGATTTCCCTGGTGGGTGATTAGTTGTGGTGTACCGACATAATCATGAGTTTGTATAACTACGTGATTCCGCCTATTCATTTGATATAACAGGTTCTGTTTTATTGCTTATTCACACTCTCATTGTTTGTTATGGATATTTTTTGGTCATTTAAACTACTATTTTTACTCTGATAAGGGTAATAGTCTCCTCATGGTACCACCCTTATACCCTTACTTCTAGTCAATAGCCTTTGATGTATGAGGAGGCATATCTGAAGTCTCACGGGGACTCAAACTAGTTACTGTTCAGTGAACTGGGGAGAAAACGCCACAACATGATCACAACCACCCATCACAACATGTCACATAGTACCCACTAGGGACAAAAATACAATAATTATAAACAACAAACTCTGTCCTTAATCGAGCACGAACAATTCCCTCTATACCCAATTCACTCAGGTGGACAACACTGCCTCTAACCACAGGATGAGGCTAGGTTTCCCCATTTCCAAGATTTTTTACTCATACTACCCCTCTAATCATCCAATCACACCAATATAGATCCACCTAGTTACCTTGACACCAAAATCAGAACTCTTTGGGGTTAACTCACGCACCTGCATGCAAATCAAGCCATAAAATTGCATGTGAATGTCTTAACATGTTAAAGACTTTCTAATTCAATATCAATGGATCACACTTGTCATACTGCACTCTATTATTCAAGATAGATCCTCTAAAACCCTAAAATCTACCACAACCCTCATAATTAGGTTTTTGGGATGGGAAATAATAAAACAAAGGAATAATGAGGCATCTAATGCATAAACAACATTAGGACTGACAAGAGAGAGCCTCTGCAATGAACGACACTTCAAACAGACAATAGGAAAGAGAGAGGAGCTTAAGAATCCATGAAAAATCTCCAACATCAACCAAAATCTCATAGGAGTATAGGTAAAAGGGTAAGAGGGTTTTAGGGGGTCCAAAGTGAATTTTCAAATTTTACCCTTTAAAAAAACTACCCAACACCTAGGTCAAAAAGTGACCATAATAGTCATGTTTTTATGCTCCAATTCTAAGGTCACATTGCGGCACGGCCCTTTGGGTCATGGCGCAGCACCCCTCTCAAGGGTGAGCTATTACGTGGCCTCTGGATCGCAACACATCTCCCTATAAATGGCATGGAGGTGACACCTGGTAGGTCACTACCACGGTGTGACCATCATGGTCACATCATGATGGCCTATCTCATAAGGGTTTCATATCTTGACCCGTTCCACTGCCACCTATAAGACACCCCACCTCCAACACTCTATGTTGTGTCACTCCCCACCACGCCATGGAAATATGTAAGAGTAAAACCTTACATATGAGACCCTTACATATGACATGTTACCATTTCACCACTCCAAATTATCACATTGTGGAACCCCTCAACCATGCCATAACCTCATACCCTCATCCATCATTCACATCATGGTGTTCTTCAACCACTTTTTGATCCTATATTAACGACCACGTTATGTTGCGACTCCTCTACATCACGCTACGACCTACCTGCTATAGAATTTCAAACTCAAACCAATTCCAACTCCCAAAATCTTGATCTTAGGCCACCACTAAGATCTTGAAAAACTTGTACTCATCAAAATATAAAAAATTCAATGAAAATTAAATAAAATACAAGTTGAAATTCAAGGGGCATTACAAGTAGGGTCTCTCTCAACACCATGGTCTACTATAACCTTACTTAAAGGTGAAAGAGAAATGTGAGCTGGAGAGAATAAAATTTGAGGATTTTTTGTGATAGAATCACCCACAACAATCAAAAATAAAGATTCTTCATATATAGGCCATAAAATGACCCTTAAAAGCTCAACATTCAACCTAATAAATGAAATGTTTCATAAATTATTCATATATTACATCTTTACAACTCTAATTTTTAACACTTAAAATATTTTTTTGGGATGTTAAAACTCCTTATAATAATTATGATGATTGTAACCAATCATGATAGATTAGTGTTGGAGATTATGATTGGACATTATCACATAATATGATAATTCTCATGCACAATACCATGACATAGCAATTTTCACTATGTCGTGGTTAATAACAACACAAACCATGATATGGTCTAAACCACCATGTTGTAGTGATGCTTTTAGTACATAATTCCACCTTTTATAATTAAAAACTAAGCACTTTTATAATAAAACCTCATAAATATCAAAACACTTAAATCACACTAAAAACTAAAACTAAAGGGATGACTTCATCATGGAGAAGGTGATCGGAACTAGCGTTAAAATTTCACCTTTTTAGTAACTAATCTGCTAGGCCTCAATCTACTATTTAGAGATAAACATTGTAACAAACATGTAAAAATTTATCCACAATCAGGACAATAGTTTTCAAATGTTTCAACATGTTATTCCATGTGAATAAAAGTGATTAGAATGATGGTATTTAAGAATATAAAATTATTTTATAATTTAAAAAATAAAATTATCCACAAACATAAATATACACTTCACATGAAAATATAAAGAGAATATTAAGTTCATTGTGACTCATCTTAGAGATATCATTTAGAAAAACGAATCAATAAAAAAAATTTCTATTTTTATTAATTATTTTTTTGAATTATAAATACAAATTAATATTTTTAAGAGTCTAATCATTGTAAACATATAAAAAATTATATTGATGAACAAATTATTGATTATTAAGAAATTTAAAATTTGACATTTTTAAAAAAAAATATTTCCACCCTTTAAAAGGCGGGATCCGCCCTTTAATTATTAATGGAATTAGATATTCAAAAAATATAAATACATATTATTATTTTAGTCTACATAAATACCTGATTGTGAAATATATATATATATATATTTGAGAAATTTAATATTTTTTTAAATGATCTAAAATTTATCATTTTTCAAAGTAATTTTTACATAGAATCCAAAAAAATTCTCTCATCCCCTGTTAAAATTGATCACCCTAAAAAGTATTATTTTTAATTATTTATTTATTCAGAGTAGTACTATAAGAACATAAAAGATGATAAAAAACATAAAAAATGATGCATATCATACAAGATGATCAAAAATGTCACTTTTTTTATATATATTGTATTTTTTTGTAAAAATGTATTATTCCTAGAAACAAAAAAATATAGATAAATATATAATGATGTGTCTTGGGTCCCCTTTTCTACTATGCATTAAATTAATAATTTTTTCATCAATATGTTGTATGCACAAATATTAGTGCTTGAATCAAGCCAAATCAAAGAGAGGTCTCAGACACACTCATTCACCTCATAGGATAGAGCCAAAACCCAAATATTAGGATTTCAATGTGTAGGCATCAATTTATCAATCTCACCCACGTAGTTGGTCCTCAAGAAATATTCCATTTACCCTAAAAGAAACCCACGGTCCCTCTGGATTCCTTTGGTCAGAAGAAAGATGCTCCCACCTCACACTACCATTCATGGAACCTAAGAGAGAGATGGTTGTTATGTTTTATATCTAGGTAGAGAAAGACATAGAGTGATGGAGTCATGAATCATGGAGATCAAGGAATTTTCTGAGAAGCCTTGCATGAAATAGTAAGAGAGTGAAGTGACATTATCCCAAAAATATTTTTGTTAATAAATTTATGTTTATTTTAAAGTAATTTGTTTTCTATAAAATTTAATTATTTATTTAACATCTCGATTTTTTATCCAATGTGATTGGGATCATGATTTTTTTACTTAATGGTTAACTAAAAAATAAATTAAAAATAACTCAATGTTAAATAGTAAAATGATAATCAAAACATAAAAAATAATAAAATGATTATTGAATTTTATTATTAAAATGAAAACTGAAAAACTATATGGTTGCCAATTTTAGGTTTGGTTATAATTGAAATCAAAATTTTTCACCCATATGAAACCCTCAAGTAGAGATACAGAGCTCTCTTAAAACAAAGTTTCAAATAAATTACACTTGTTATGAATTATTATTTATGTGGATGTCAAAATCCAAATATTATAATGACTTCATGTTCATGAAAAACTCTTCCTTTAATATGAAAAACTCTTTTTTTTCTTTAATACTTGTTATTTCAACCATTAAATTTCACATGGAGGGTAAAGGTTAATCTAAACCACTGAATTAAATCTCATATATCCTATATATATGTCAATGTTTTAATGGAATAAATAATTTTTTTGGTTCTCCATATTTTATATTTTAACACTTGTTTATTTCTTTTACAATATTTTATTTGTTCACCATTATCTTTATAAATATTAAACTCCATGGTTTATAATCAATAAAATTAATTTGAAATCAATAGTTCATTTCTAGTTTTGAAATTCCTTATGGTTTCAATTGGCGTTCGATCGGTTTCTCGACATGTCATCAGCTTGAATGTCATTAAGCTAAAAAGGTTATAGTTTAATCTAGTAAGTCATATTTTTTACTATGAAAATTGATAAACTACTTTCCCTACTTATAATAATTGAAAAAATACTATTTTTTCTTACTATTACATAAAAAATACCCTCAATCATTAACTCTTAATGAGTAACCATGAAACCCGATCAAATGAATCAGCTTCATTCTATAAAGTAAATTTAATTGCACTTGAAATCAAAGTAAAAAAAACATGATCAAATTTGATGTAAATATTATGATCAAGTTTTTCATACACCAAATTAAATTAGGGGATGACACCACTAGAACTTGTCAAATAATGAAAACCCACACCATAAGAAACCAAAGCATGATGAAAGTGAATGATTTCAATGTGATGTAAAGGGGGACTTGTGTCACCATGAGATTTAATGAGATAAATTCTTTTTAATTCTGTTGATGTCTTGTGTTTTACACTACACAAAGATTATCTTGCACTATACGCAACACCATATTATATTGTGGTATATGAAACTCTATGCTTGGATTATGTTACACACAAATTCATGTTCTTTTGATATAATTCATTTCACGCAAGACCGATTATAAGTGAACAACTAAATATTATTATGTTACCTTATAACCTATCTGTTAAAATGGTGAGGATGAAGAGTATTAATTGATTTATGAAAATATTTTTTACACATTTATTTTATTGATTATTTTGTGAACAATTATTTATAAATTAAAATAAAACATTTTTTAATTAAAAGGAAATTTTTTTCTAAAAAACTATTTAAATGCAAATAAGTGATTTTATAAAATAATAAAATCACTATTTATGGATTTTATTAATGAAATATATATTTAATATATTCAATGTAATTTTTAAAATTCATTGTATATGTTTTCTACGTATGATATAAGAATAAATTCAATTTTTCAAATAAAAGAAGTATTTTTCAAAAAAATACAGTTTTACCACCTTTTGATGGAGAATCCATTTTAAATCCAGTTGTTTACACTTTTATAAGTTATTTTTAGAAAAATAAACTTCTTATTTTTAATTAGAAGATCAAAATTTATTTTGGTTTAAATTTTGGTATTTTCTGATAAAACTCATATTTTAATGAATGGTGAAAAATACTGCATTTTAATTCAAAATTATCTTTATATCTAATTTATTTATATAGTTAGATTATCTTTTAAATTTAATTTAAATTATATTTCAATTATTTTTTATCATTTAATACAATTTTGGTCATTTTAAGTAATTTCACATTGAAATTAGATATAAATTCATGTCAATCTTTTGATGGTTTTTACTTTTAAAAACCTCATTTTCTCATTTTTGACAACAGGGATTAATTTTTAATTAATTTCGACCAATTATATTTTTTGAATTTGGAAAAATAGATTCCATATTTTTAATCAGTAGATCCAAATTATTTAAATAGGTCTCTTCTATTTGTGGACATGATGAATAGTAACTATGGTAGTTTTTATTTACCATAGTTAATGGAAAATTGGGTAAATTAAGGTAACAAACAATATGATATGGACAAAAAAATAACCTAACACCTTCTAAAATCTTATTAGATGAATAAAAGTCGAACTTAACATATAAGGATAAAAATTTATTTTTTTAATGGACTTTTTTCCATAAAAGCAAGTGATGTAATTATTATTTAAATAAAAGAAATTGACAACATGTCACTCTCTTATCTCTTATAAGTATAAAAATTTTAATGTAGTGATAAACCTGACGAAACTATGAAAATAAGTAGTCTAGAAAAAGATAATGAAATTATATAAATTATTTTAATTTATTTATAATTTTTATAGATTAAATAATTACCATAAATATTGACACTATAGTGATACAGTAATTATTTTATTAAGAGAAATATCAAATAAATTTTATTATAAATATTAAAATAAATATCATATTAAAATATTTATGCCATCAACGAATTTTATAGGTGATTATGACATGTTATAAGACTATTTAATTGTTTGGTTTTAATTTATATCTCTGTATAAATTTTATTAAATGAATAGTGTAAAAATTGACACTATTGATATTTTATAAAAATAATATTTTATTAAATTATTTAAAAATATTAAAAATATTTTAAAATACCAAAGTGACTATGAGAAGGTATAAAAGTTTATTAAGTGTCCAATAATATAAACTTTACCCCATGTAAGTAAAATTTATAACCTCTTAATACTTAAAATATTGTTACCACAATTAAAATTAAAAGAGAATAATTAAGGGTAAACCAAAAAGATAAGGTTTAAAATAAAATCAATACATGTATGAAAACTATTGGATAATATTATTTAGAACTATAATAATCTTATCTTATACATATTTAAATTTGGAATCTTTTGGATTAAAAAAATTAATTTATATTAATTTAATATTTTAAGAATTTCAAAAGGCACCCCTCGCCTCAATTATAAAAGGGAACCTCCTCCCTCACCTATTCACTTCAATTTGAGCCTTCAATATCGGTCATACCCTACCATTTTTACTTATCAAATTCATTAGTCACATTATATAGGTTATGGTCTTCTCAAAATTCCAATTTTAGTGCCTTTAAGAGGATATTTTAGAGGAATCGGGTCGAGGAAGATGTAATCTCTTCTACTGATTCTTACAAACTTCTTTCTTCTTCTACTTACTCTTCACTAGTTGTTTAAGTATAAATTAATAACATAAGTATCAATCATATACTGATATTTTATTATAATTATGAAATAACCATATTCCACATTCTATACATCCTACCAAAAATGAAATCATCGCGCTTGCATACATACGACTAACCGTCTCCACGGCATGGTGTAATATGTTTTTCACCACCACCTTACTTAGATGGATATAATGATGGAAATAATAACTATATATGATTATTATAACATTATATGGATTATGTAACAACATATATTTTATCTACTTCCATACCATTTCACAATTATCATAATGATATCGTCGTTCGTGTGTATGTACGACCTACCGTCTCCACGATACGATGCAATTAATTTGAAAAAATATCCATTAAAAATGATTATATAAATGTACAGAGTGAATAAATATGATATTTATTTTGTTAATATCATTTTTTAATGATATAAATATGAACTAATAAGTAGAACCAAAACTTATTCGGTAAAACATTCATAAGAAAATGAAGTCGTTTATACCTGAATAATGAGTAATAATGAAATATTATTACCAAGCGGATGATAATATGATCATATATGATATCATAAAAATAAATATCATATTGTAATAAGTAAATTAAATCATTTAAATCATTATACAATAGGTTCATATACACACAAAGGATATCATACCTAAGGTAAGGGATTATTTTATCTCACTTTTATTTATGTGGGACATATGCCTTATACACCACCTATTTCTTTTGTGTGTTGTTTATGCTCCCCATAAATTTTTTATGATTATTACTATGAAGTTTATAATATTTAAATATGAATATAATTTTTTTTATTTTATGAGGCATATGATTCGACTGATTTTAATTGGTAAGGGATAATTTTGTAATCTCATTATTATCCAAGATTTTTTATACGTAACTATTTACTGGGATATATTTATCATCCATGTCCATGTTTTATAAAAAAATGTTTTCATAAAATGTTTAATATTACCCTATGGATGTTTAAAGTAATTTTTACCCATTTTTGACTTTTACTACATGGTTTGTAAGGAATCTTTCTTTTGTTTTCCATATGAGCTACTTTTTAACTTTTCCAACAAAAGTATGAGGAGAATATTTTTTTAACTTATACAACATGATCGAATTTTTACATATTCATAATGCCTTATTTACATGAATCTTCCTTTACATGATTTCAAGTTTATTTTCAAATAAATTATTTTCTTTTAAAATTGTGTGGTATTTTGAGAAAAGTAACATTTTTTAAGAAGAAAGGATATTTCCCTCAAGAATTAATATCAAGTGTTTTATCAAAATTATTTTCCATTTAAGATGACATTATTTAAATAGGGTTATGTTTCTATTTCTATTATTAATATGATTTGATTTTTTTTATCATGGAATTTTATTTACGAAATCCATTTGTTTTATATGGATTATAATGTAATGATGTTTAAGAAACCCATTTTATTTCTAGGGTTATGTTGTGATAAATGATTTATGTTTTTGTGGAACACATGTGTGTGGTTTTCATTATGCAATGGGTGTGACCTATATCACCCTTCAATTCATTGGTAAAATATTTATATCTCATTATATATACATGAATGGAATGGTAAGTAAATCTGATTTAGTAATATAGGGCTGAAACGACAAGTAAATCTAGTTCAGTAATACAGGGCTGGAATGGTAAGTAAATACGGTTCAGTAATACAGGGTTGAAATAGCAAGTAACCTGATTCAGTAATGGAATTTTTCCACTATGATGGTCTTGAAAATGAGTTTTGTATAATATGGAAATAATTTTCTATCCTTACGTGTTTTCCATAATTTCATTTTTTTATGCTAATTTAATGTTATCATGGTTAATGTTCCTTTATGATTTATGCCTTATGTACTGCCAAGATTTATTTTATGACTCAATATTTTTATATTCAAAATATATGTTCATGTTTTTACATTCTTATGTTTATTTTTTCCCTATTTCCCCTTACTGAGCATTTGATCTCACTTAATTTATTTTTTTCTTTCCCCCAGGATATAAATAAAGGTTTTAGGTAGGAAAAATAAAGGTGAAGATATTTATGGGAGATATTGAAGATATTTCACCAAGCTAGAAGAATATATTCTGAGTTTCCAAAAACCCTAAAATAATATGGTCTTTAGGCATCTATTTTTGTAATGTATTAATTATTCTGAAAAAGAAATTAAATTTCTATATACATCAAGCTTAGGTCGTTATAGTTGGTATCAGGGCAAATTTTTAGACAACCTTTGGAAAATAGGATGTGAAAACTTTAGTGAGATCCCTAGAGATATTTATAATGATATGTATATTGATATACTAAGGATAAGTATAAGTATAGGTTAGAATCATAGGTTTTTTATACTCATGACTAACCTAGGGTTAAACCGAAGATATCATAGATTGAAATATTCTAATAAATTTACCTTACTTATGTGTTTGTAATCTCTAATATGTATTTCTCACACTTTTATTTCCGGTCTTAGTCAATATCCATAACTACATAGAAAATAGTTAACCATTGAATGTTTCAGATTTGGAAACTATAGGGATTATGATGATCGATTTACTAAGTGGAATTATCATGAAGAGAATCATGATGATGGTATGAGTATTGGTCATAATTCTGAGGATAAATAGATTGTAAACAACATGTGAAAGGTATGTTATGTTCTTATAGTATTTTTACATTAAATTTAATAATCTTAAGGTTTATAAACCTTAGGACGTGATTAATATTTTAGAAAAGATGAAGATGATGGATCTTAAGTAATGGTTTAAGAATAAAGTTAGATGATTGAGGTGTATATGTTTTAGAATTAAAAGATTATGTTATATGAATCATGAAATATATAAGTGTTTTCAGTATAAGTTTTTCATTAAGGATTAGAAAGGATATGTTGAATAGTTATAAGGAGCCAAAAAAAGTGATTTAAGGGTAAGGTGATATACTTGGAGAACACATTATTAAGGTAAAGATAACCCTTAATATGTCCCTTATGATAAGATAATGATGTTTGGATAAAGATATGTTGGATTTGAATATGTAAATTGGATAATGCTAGTTTCTTGGGAAGTAATTATGGAGTTGTTTACAAGAGGGTTATGCTATCATGGATGGAGTATACAACTTTTTGGGACTTAATGAATATATCCAATAAGTTTTGTAATAAATAAACATGCATGTTTTCAATAAGGATATTTGATAATTCAGGTTGTTACCGTGACTCAAGATAATACATGATGAAAGTGTTCACATTTTTTGGAATGATACAAACTAGCGATATCTTATAATATATGGGGGGTAAATGTTAAGTCGAGTTTGTTGCCTTTTTTCTATAGTTTTGAATTTTCATATTTCAGAAGGATTGTATGGTTATAAAATTTTTGGAAAGTTTAAGTTAAACAGCAGATGAAGTTTGTTAGAATAAAGTATTGTCTCCCCATATATAGACTTATGCATGTTTTATAACTTGTGCAAACCTTTTTGTGATAAATACAGATGGAATGTCCTGTAATTCAATTTATAGATCACATGATATGATAATACTTTAGGAATGAAAAATTAAACTTAATTTCTTTAAATAATAGATGAATTATAAATTGTTCAAGGCATGGCCAATGATGATATTGTACTGAAATCAATTAAGTATTTCTTCTCATGTTCTTCAACATTAGGAAAAGGATCTTGAAAACAAAAAAAAATTATCCTAGTAACTTCTTATTTGATTAATAATATGGTCCCTTAAATCATAATTGATTTATGGATTTCTAATTGTTATCTTTATCCTAACCTTGTTCTCTATCACTCTTTATCATAACTTAATGGTTAGATTTTTTTTCTTCCATATCCAGGTTTTCGCTTCCCACCTATGTTCTCCTATGTGGAAACCCAATGATGAGTTACTTTGGGTAACCCTTATGTTTCTAAATTTTATTTTTAAAATAAATTTTTAGTATTCCTTTTTATGATGTGGGTTTCTATGAAATAAACTTTTAATTATTAAACCTTTTACAACCTCGATGAATTTCGAGGGTGAAATTCATTTTAAGGGGGTAGAATGTGACACCCTGAGATTTAATGAGATAGATTCTTTTTAATTTCATTGATGTCTTATGTTTTACACAACAAAAATATTATATTTAACAATATGAAACACCATATTAGCTCGAGTTATATGTACCTCTATTCTTGGATTATGTTACACACAAGTTCATGTTCTTTTGATATAATTCATTTTATGCAAGACTGAGTATAAGTGAAAAACTAAATATTATTATGTTACCTTAAAACCTAGCTATTAAAATTGTGGGAATGAACAATATTAATTGATTTATGAAAATATTATTTAAAAATGTATTTAATTAATTCTATTATGAAAAATTATTTATAAATGAAAATGAAACCTTTTTTAATTAAAAGGAAATGTTTTCCTGAAAAACTATTTAAATTCAAATAAGTGAGTATATAAAATAATAAAATCACTCTTTATGGATTTTATTAATGAAATATATATTTAATATATTAAATTTAAGGTTTAAAATTCATCATATATGTTTTCTATGTATGATATAAGAAAAAATTTAATTTTTTATATAAAAAAGTATTTTTCAAAAAAATACAGTTTTACCGCCTTTTGATGGAGAACCCATTTTAAATATAGTTTTTTACACTTTTATAAGTTATTTTTTAAAAAATAAACTTCCTCTTTGTAATTGGGGCATAAAATTTTATTTTAGTTGAAATTTTGGTATTTTTATGATAAAATTCATATTTTAATGAATAGTGAAAAATACTGCATTTTAATTCAAAACTGTCTTTTTTATCTAATTTATTTATATAGTTAGATTATATTTTGAATTGGATTTAAAGTATATTTCAATTATGTTTTTATAATTTAATCCAATTTTTTCACTTTAATTAATTTCACATTTAAATTAGATATAAACTAGTGTTAATATTTTGATGGTTTTTACTTTTAAAAAACTCATTTTCTTGTTTCGACAACAAGGATTAATTTTTAATAAATTTTTGCCAATTATGTGTTTTGAATTTGTAAAAATGGATTCCATATTTGTAAACAGTGGGTTAAAATTATTTAAATAGTTTCCTTTTATTTTTTAACATGATGAATAGTAACTATAGTAATTTTTATTAACCACGGTTAATGGTAAATTGGGAAAATTAAGGTAACAAAAAATATGATAAGGAAACAAAATTATTATAAAAACTTCCAAAATACCATTGTATGAATAAAATTATACCATTAACACCTAAGGATCAAAATTTATTCATTTAATGTACTTTTTTTCATGAAAGTAATGTAATTATTATTTAAACAAAAGAAAGTGACAACATGTCTCTCTCTTATCACTTATAAGTATAAAAATTTTAATGTAGTGATAAAATTGATGAAAATATTAAAATAAGTATTAAAAATAAATATAATGAAATTATATACATCATGTGAATTTATTTATATTTTTTATATATTAAATAATTACTATAAATATTAACACAACAATGATACAATAATTATTTTATTAAGAGAAATATCAAATAAATGATATTATAAATATTAAAATAAATATATTATGACATAATTTATGACATAAACTAATTTTATAGGTGACTATAACATGTTATAATATGATTAAATGGTTTAGTTCAAAGTTATCTCTCTGTATAAATTTTATGAAATGAATAGTGTAAAAATTGACACTATTGATATTTTATAAAAATAATATTTTATTAAATTATTTAAAAATATTAAAAATATTTTAAAATCACAAAGTGACTATGATAAGGTCTAAAAGTTAATTAAGTTTCCAATTATGGAAAATTTACCCCATATAAGTAAAATTTATAACCTATTAATACTTAAAATGTCGTTACCACAATTAAAATTAAAAGAGAATAATTAAGGGTAAACCAAAAAGATAAGGTTTAAAATAAAATCAATACATGTCTAAAAATTATTAGATGAGAGTATTTCTAACCATACTCATCTTATCTTCGACATATTTCAATTTTTAAGTTTTTTTATTAAAAAATTAATTTATATTAATTTTATATTTTATGAATTTCCAAAGGTGCCCCTCGCCTCAGTTATAAAAGGGCACCTCCTCCCTCATATATTCACTTAAATTTGAGCCTTAAATCTTGGAAATCCCATAACCTTTTCCCTTATAAACTTCCTTAATTTCATTATAGAGGTTATGGTCTTCACAAAAGACCACATCTAGTGCCTTTAAGAGGAGATTTTAGAGGAAATACATCGAGGAAGAGGTAATCTCTTCTACCGATTCTTTAGAAATTATTTATTCTTATACTTACTATTCATCAGTTGTTTCAGTATAAAGTAATAATATCATTATAAATAATATAATGATATGTGATTATAGTTATGAAACAACCATATTCCACCTTCTATTCATCCTATGGAAAATGAAATCACCACACGTGCATACGTACGACTAACCATCTCCACGCCGTAGTGTAATATGTTTTTCACCACCACCTTACTTGGATGGATATAATGATAGAAATAATAACTATATATAATTATTATAACATGATATCGATTATAGAACAATATATATACCATCCACTTCCATACCATTTCACAATTATCATAATGATATCGTCGCTCATGCGTACGTACGACCTACTATCTTCACGATGCGATGCGATTCATTCTACAAGATATACATTAAACAATGATTATATAAATGTAAAGAATAAATAAATATTATATTTATTATTTTAACATCATTTTTTAATGATATAAATATGACCTAATAAGTATAACCGTAACTTATTCAGTAAAACATGAATAAGAAAATGAAACAGTTTATACCAAAATACTGAATAGTAGTGAAATATTATTACCAAACAGATGATAATATGATCATATATGATATCATAAAAATAAATATGATTCTGTAATAATTCAATGACATCATTTAAATCATTATACATGAGTTTCTGATACACACAAATTATAACAAACCTAAGGTAGGGGATTATTTTGTCTCACCACCACCTATTTCTTTTGAGTGGTGTTTATACTTCCCATGAATGTTTTATGATTCTTACTATAAAGGTTATGATATTTAAATATTCATATAATTTTCTTTATTTTATTAGTAATTCGATTCAACTGATTATACTTTGTAAGGTATAATTTCACAATCTCATTATTATCCAAGATTTTTTATATGTAATTATTTATTAGGGTATATTTATCATCCATGTCCATATTTTCTAAAAAAATGTTTTCATAAAATGATTAATATTTCCCTATAAATGTTTAAAGTCATTTTTACCCATTTTTTACTTTTACTAAATGGTTTTTAAGGAATATTTCTTTTGTTTTCCATAAGAGGTACTATTTTACTTTTCCAGAAAAAAGTATGAGGATAATTTTTTTTAACTTATACAGTATGATTGGATTTTTATGTCTTAATAACACATTATTTACATGAAGCTTCCTTTACATGATTTCAAGTTTATTTTTCAAATAAATTATTTTCATTTAAAATTGTGCATCATTTTGAGAAAATTAAATGTTTTTAAAGAAGAAAGGATATTTCCATCAAAAATTAATATCAATTGTTTTATCAAAATTATTTTCCATCTAAGAAGACATTATTTAAATAGGGTTATGTTTCTATCCCTATTATTACTATGATTTTATTGGGTTTATGATGTAATGATATTTGTTAAATCCATTTTTTTATATGTATTATAATGGAATGATGTTCAAGAAACCCATTCTATTCCTTGGGTTATTCTATGATGAATCATTTATGTTTTTGTGAAACACATATGTATGGTTTTCATTATGTGATGGGTGGGACATATATCTCCCTCCAATGTATTGAGTAAAGATTTGTATATCATGAGATAGACATGACTAGAATGACAAGTAAATTTGGTTCAGTTATATAGGGTTGAAATGGTAAGTAAATCCAGTTCAGTGATACAGGGCTGAAATGGAAAGTAAATTTGGTTCAGTAATACGAGACTAAAATGGAAAGTAAACCTGGTTCAGTAATGGACTTTGTCAACTATGATGGATTTTTCAATGAGCCTTGGCTAATATGGAAATGATTTTCTATGCTTATGTGTTTACCATAATTTCATGTTTTATGCTAATGCTATGTTATCATGGTTAATGTTCCTTTATGATTTATGTCTTACGTACTTCCAAGATTTATTTTATGACTTGAGATTTTGATATTAAAAATATATGTCCATTTTTTACATTATTATGTTTATTTTTTCTATGTTTTCCCTTACTGATTATTTTGAGCTCACCCTATTTATGTTTTTCTTTCCCCCAAGATATAAATAAAGGTTTTTATGTAGGAAAACTAAAGGTGGAGATATTTATAGGAGATGTTGAAGATCTTTAACCAAGCTAGAAGAATGTGTTACGAGTTTCCAAATAAACTAAACTAATACAGTCTTTGGGAATCTATTTGCGTAATGTATTAAGTACTCCGAATAAGAAATTTAATGTCCATGTATGTCAATCTTGGGTCGTTAGAGCACTATTCATGTACCTACCATACACCAAAACATTTTTTTGATCATTATCAATAATCAATCAAATGAAAAAAGAAAAGCAATAAAGTGAACTTTGAAGACTGGGTCATGATGTTTGATGATGATATCATAAATGTTGACATCTTAGACTATCTTATAAATTATGAAGGTACTAAGAATAATGAAAATTTTTAATTTCTCATGGAGGATATTTTCTCAATTTTTGTAATATTTTTATAAATATTTTGATGTAAAAGTGGGTTCCCTAGACCCAGAATGAATAGTAATTTTCAATTACCATATCATGTATACAATGAGTTATGAATGATGTTTTCTTACCATAATAGTGTTGACATTTATGCATCCACTGTTTATATGGTAGTGTCCTTAGATTATTTGTCGTATCAAAATGTTGTTGTGGTTCTCAAACTATAATGATAACTTCAAGATACCATGACATTAATCTTAAACATACATCTTGTGGTCCAGATACATCATCCTGGCCGGACATAGGTGATGTTTGACCATCAAGTGTTGGAGGCTCATAAACATTGAGACTTATTCTCATTAAGCTCGCATTTTTTAATCTCAAGTTGATGAGATCATGAGGACTGACCAGTTAGTAGGAACACTGCATGTTTCATGTGTCATTATTTATTCCCATCTACAAACACATGTAATGGTCTTATAAATTGAGATTATTATCAGTGTATACTATTTGATTAAAGGATGATGACATAAATTTTTCATCCTGTTTATGAGATATCACGAGAAAAAAATATTATATAACATGACGTGTGTTTGTAGGAAAGGTTGTTGTTGTTATGATGTTTCGTTGTCTCATTAGGGGTCTTGAAGGGTTGTCAAAATCCACTTATATTCTATGAATATTATTCACTTTTATCAAGATAAGGGTCTAGAGGGTCATACACTAACGGTATTCAAAAGTCTATTCTATTCTTACAAATAAGAGTATAGGATATAGTGGGATCCTCCATTGGATATTAGAGATGTCCAAGAATATATGATCACAAAGAATAAATAAATTCATATTATTCAAGTTAAGAATAATTGATATTGAATTTATTTATTAAAAATATTCACAAGATATTAAGTGAATACATGAGAAAATATTATATGAATGAATATTATTTTAATATTCAAGGTTCATTTAATATTTTTGGGAACAACGAGTCAAGTTAAATGACTTTATTTTATCATGTAATATGTTTATTATATTATAGGTAAGTGATAAAAATATAAATGATATCTATGACTTAGTAAAATATCCATAAGATGTCATTTATGGCTTATTTAGTGGGTAATAAATATTTGGGGGTTAGGGATCCTTTTACAGGTAATTTTATAACACATTATATAAGGAGGAGGAGACTCACATTGATGATACTATTCATCATAGGAATTTAAGAGCCCCTATATCCTCTCTCCTACTTCCTAGAGAGAGAAACTCTCAATCCAAGCAACTGATCCAAGTTCTTCTTCTTAGATCAAATGATTGACATAGCAGCAATCACCAAGTTATCGAAGGTATCATTGGATCTTCATGCTAGCATCTAGATTTTGATGATCGATACTCCCATCGACTTTTGAAATGTGTGTGGACAAACTATAAAGATTTAGTTTCAGTTCCTTCGAGAAACGGTCACCAATGATGAATGATTTTTGAATGTGTCATCAAATCGAATGATGTAATCTTCAAAAAAAATTCTTTAAAATATTCATATAGGGTCCTTGGCTTCCTTGTCAGGTTGTGTATCATCATATTCAATGTAGTTACACCGATTCAGTGATGAATTTTTTTTAATCCCTAACCCATCCGATAACTACTAGAAATATGACCTATAACCACATACCTATAGCCATAGTTTAATTGGATCATGGCTATAGGTTAAAATATAGCCACAGTTAATTGAAAAAATTGGCTTTAGAATAGATAAACTGACAGAGAAAGTGTGTCTTGTGGAAAAATCTCCTCAAATAATTTTAATCCGTTGTGACTCATCTCCCACCCCCATCGTGACTCATATCCCATCCATGAAACCCTTCTCCCTCATCATCGACCGATCGATCCTCCCTTGGATGATCCTCACTGGATTATCCACTCAGTTCATCCCTCCCTCGCATGAACCCTCCCTCACATGATCACTCTCATCCCCTTAATCGTGTGTTCCTCTCTTCATACACCCCCTTCGTTGTGTGTTCCTCCTCCAACTGGGGTATTGGCCAAACCGAGACCTTCTATGAGTGAGATCTGTATGAGTCGACCTCTATAATTTCTTTAAAGATTAATGTGGTTACTCCTTCACAACATTAGATCTCTCAATAAATTCATACCAATATCTAGTGACCATTCGGTGAATTTCTATTTTGTGGTTTCTTTGAATATTTTTTATAGTATTCATTCTGTTTTGAGAGTTTTTAGTTTGTAGGAAGAGTTCATAGGAGGAGTTTGTGTTTATTTGTGGCTCATGTTTGTTGATTAGCATTCTGTCAACTATTATTCACTAGTATTTCATGGTTTATATTTCATTCTCATTCTCATAATTAATCTGGTATTATAGTATTCATGGTTTAATTCATTTACTATTCTGTTGTATATTTACTATTCTAAAATTATTATGTTTCTATTTACTATTCTGAAATTATTAATTTGTTTCTAAGTGTTTTATGTAATAGATTTTTTATTTCTGAAATTTATAGAATTCAGAAGATGGATATTTCAGTCATAAATTCCAAAAGTTGGGATTTTTACTATGTAATAAACCTTACATGTCCAGTTCTTACCTTTTTATATCAATAATATTCATAGAAGACCCTTGTATATTAAGTTATTAATTCTACATATCAATAATTGAATCTTACACATTGATGGTTTATTATTATGTATGATGTGATAAGAGATTTTTATTATTATGTAATAAGAAATTACCTTTAGATATTAAATAAAATTACTTTTATGTATTTGATTTTTTACTTGGACGTACTACATGGATTTTGGATATTACTTTTATATATTAACTATTTCTAAGGAAACTACTCTTATTTTGTTATTGGAAGTTATGATTTGAAGATGATAGAAGATATGAAAAAATGAATTTCGTGATATTCAAATAGTAAAGATTGAAGCTAGGTCATGAAATTAATTTTCTAGGCTATTTGGAAACATAAATAAGTTTATTTTGTGATTATACACACCTTGAAGAGATATAGAAAAGATTTACATCATGATAAGATCATCAATCCATGGAGAATTTTTTATCGGTGCAAGGAATATTATTTATCATTATTTATGATTTCTTATCTATCATATGTTATGATTGAAAAACTATTTTAAAATATTGAAAATTAATATATTGTGTTTTTTTAAGGATTTTTTTACATGATTACAAAAATTAGTCAAAAAAATTAAATGTTGATAATTATGGAAGACTTGAATGATGATCTGGGTGATAATTATTATAGAGATTATCATTCACGGACAACTTATGATATTTTGGAAATATTATGATATTGTTGTGAGATTTATGGAGAACCATATTACTATATTATTATATTATTATTCTAAAACCTTTATATATAAATTGACACACATTCCTTTCTTAAGACAAAATTACTAATAAAGTTTGAAAGACTTTGTTTACTCATTGCTCTTGCAGGAATTCCAAAGATAAATTGTGCTATATCTACTATGTGAAGGGCCAAATATACTTATTCTACACTAGTAATAATCATCAAAAAAATTAATTAGTTTAACTATTCTATATTCATTATGATGAATTTCCTTTGTGTTGTAAATTTTTATCGAGTTGTAATCACTCAATTCACACACGTTTGTGCCTCTATTAAAAGGTAGTGTATTGGTTATGCTAACCTCATAAAAAATTAGTTCATAGGTTCTAACTTATCCTCAATAAAATTTAGGTGTTTGGGTTGTTCCTTCAAGTGTGAAAAAAGGTAGGTTGGTTTGTTTTGGTTGTTGGGTATGATATAAGAATATTATAAAGAGTTGTCAATCTACTTCACCATGATGCAATGTTATACTCTATGATGAAAAATCAACAATGGAATGATGTCCTTCAACACACTATGTTATATTAGAATCCTTCAACACACAATGGTATATGATATGGTTTATATTTTCATAATGTATCTAAATTTCAATAAATATTTGTAGAATTAATAGAAAACATCACAACTCATTGTGAATCCATCCAACCACTTTTTGGAGTTGATTATTATTATCTCGTAGATTTCATATGAACTCTTTTTACTATAATAAATCCTCATTCTTGGAACTTATGTGTGACTATTCAGTATTTTTTATAATTTAAAACATTTATCAATTCCCTAAACCATAATTTTAAGATATTTGTTATGATTTTTTTATAAACATCTTATTGATTATTACTTATTATCTTATGAAACAATACATATCATGTTAATCAATTTTATATGTTATTTATTTAATGTATGTTTATATTCGTCGGAATGGGTAGATACTGGATGTACAATGTTGATCGGATCGCTAATGAGTTTCGGAAGGAGTTACAATATTTTTTGGACTTTTCATTCACTAATGATTTAGATAGAGGATTGATTTGATGCTCGTGTTTTGATTGTTTTGGAATACCATGGTTAAATAATGAGGAAGTGAGTTACTATATCACTAAACATGGTTTCCAAAAAAATTATCCCATATAGTATCACAATGGAGAAAAATATCAAGTGGAGAATGACATCGATTTATTGGAAAGGATTGGTATGAAAAATCTAATTTCTGATCAGTTTCTTTTTATTTTTGAAACCAGCTTCTCATATAGACTAGTGCAAGAGGAAATGAATACCAAAACATAGTTTTTTTCTATTAATAATGATGATGGTGTTGAGAGTGTTAGAAAGATGATAGAATATGTGAATACCCCAGTATATCAAGCATGTTAAAAAATTAGCAAACTTGAGTTTTTAATGCAATTATATCATGGGAAAACAATTTATGGATTTGGTAATACTTCAGTCGAGTATCTCCTTAAATTTATTAAGGATTTACTACCTGATGATGCATGTCTTCCAGAAAATGATTACATGGAATCAAATTTGGTTGAAACTTTTGTATTTTTATCTATTAAGATTCATGCTTTCCCCAAATATTGTTGTCTGTTCTAGAAGAAAAATACAGAGTTGAGTCAGTGAAAATAGTGTGGCATATCAAGGTGGAAGACTAATAAAGAATAAAATCAATCTCACATACTAGATAAAGTTATGTGGTGCTTCCCTTTAATTCCTAGGATTCAAAAACTTTTTATGTTGGAACAACTTTCAATGAATATGAGATGGAATGAAGATGAAAGAAATGGGGATAATGATGAAATAGTGCATCCTAAAGACGGGTTGACTTGGAAGAAATTTGATGGGTTACATATTGATTTTATATCTGACCCAAAAAATGTTAGATTGGGATTATCCTGTGATGGTTTCAACCCATTTCACCAAATTTATACTTCACATAGTACTTAACCTATTTTCATTCACATTTATAAATTTCCTTCATGGATGAATATAAAGAATCCATTTACTATCATGAGTATATTGATATCTGGACCCAGTGATCCTAGAAATGATATTGATATATACTTACATCCATTAATAGATGAGTTAAATAAGCTTTGGATTGCTGGTTCACAAGTGTACGGTGCATTCAAGAAGGAGTACTTTATGTTTCGTGTAGCTTTATTATGGGTGATAAATGATTTCCCTACTTACAGAATGATATCTAGTTGGAGTAATAAAGAGAAATTATCCTACCCTATTTTTATGAAAAATACACATTCCCTAATAAAGTTTCGATGAACTTTAAGCTTCATAGGTTATTGATGATTTCTACTAATGGATCATCCATACAGGAAAAATTAGAGATAGTTTGATAATGTTTTAGACATAGATGAGACACCTCAACAAATGTTAGGGAATGATATTGTTAAAAAACTTAATGATTTGAATTATGTTCTTGGAAAAATTAAATCAAATATCATAAAGTGAAAGTATGTTAATTCAAATTCTAATAGCAATTTGAGAAAAAAAATCATATTCTTTGAGTTTCCATATTGGTCATTGAATTTATTACATCATTGTTTGGATGTAATTCATATCGATAAAAACATTAGTCAGATGTTACTTGCTAATATTTTAAATGTATAAGACAAAACAAAATATGATTTGCAGTCTCATAATGATTTGATGGATTGGGTTATAAGAGAAAGACTTCATCCTGAGTTAATTGGTCAAAATAAGTGGAAAGTCTATTTTTCCTATTATTCAATAACAAATTAAGAGAATAAAAAATTTCTTTAGGTCTTGGAAAGTTTAAAGGTTTTGTATGGTTATTCAAGTAATATTTTGAAAAGGGTGGATACATAATGTGTGAAACTAAAATCTCATAAAACCCTTGATTACCATGTCTTGTTACATGAGTTGATTCCCATTTCCATTCGACATTTACTTTCACATAATTTTAGAGTTGTTGTGATTAAGTTATGTAATTTTTATTGATACCTTTGTGCAAAATGATTGAGTATAAGTGTTGTTCAGAAATTACTGAGAGATGCACCAATTATTCTTTGTGACCTAGAGAAAATTTTCCCACCATCATTTTTCACATGTATGTTACATATGACTATTCATCTTCCCACAGAATTTCTTTTTGGTGGTCCTGTTTTGAGTCAGTGGATGTATCCTATAGAAAGAATGATGTTTACATTGAAATCTTATGTAATAAATAAATATCATCCTAAAGGCTCTATTTTGAAATTCTATTTAGCACAAGAATTCACGGATTTCTATTCATCATACTTAGATAACATAACTAAGAGGTCTAATCAAATAGTTAGAACTGAAGATGAGAAGTATGATCCCATTTATCATATATTTCCTTCACTTCCCCAAACAGAGGGGATATCTTGATCGTAATCGTTGTGTACTTTAAGTAGGTAAGATTAGGAAATGGATCATCATATAGTATTATTCAACTGTGTCATTCTTGCTGATTATATCGAGTAAGTAAACTAATAAATATGAATTTTTTTCATTGTTTGATTTCTTCATATCTTATGATATTTTAAATCTTTCATGTCTATAAAAGAACATTTAGAAATTATAAAAAAGAGACATAGATCTCTATCTATTAAGAGGAAGGAATTGTTTAAAAACAAATAATTTTCTTCTTGGTTAAAGTCAAAGGTAATAGATTTATTTTTTCTTATTCTCATAACATAATCACATGTCTCTATTTAATATTCTATGTTGGTATCTTTTAGGTTTTAACTATACCAATGAATGAAGTATCAGATGAAATAAGAGCACTATCCTTTAGTCCAAACAACATGGTACATGATTGTAAGGAAGTGGTTGTCAATGGATTTAAATTTTTTATAAATCGTTGTGAAACAAAAAATGACAACACAACATGATGGTGTCATGATAAGTGCCATAAAATATTGTTATACAAGTGCATCGAACAAACAAGCTCGATCATAAAATATATCATATTATGGTGTTGTTAAAAGAATCATTTTATTATATTACTATGCACATGGTCATGTCTCAATGATGAAATGCAAGTGGTTTGATTCAATGACAAGAAAATTAATTCATATTGATAACTATGGATTTATAGTGATTCATATGAATCATCAAATACATACCAATGAACCTTATATTCTTGTATCATAAACTATAAAAGTGTTTTATGTAACTGAATCATCAAAACAAAAATTTGGTGTTATTTTTTATTTAATTACTTGACACATTTTTGATGAATACCTGAATGAAAATGATGTTGTGGATGAACCTTTCAGTATTTATTTGAATGTTTTATTTGATGACACAAATGATTCAATTGCTAGAACAGATTGTGAACCATAAATTATCATAGAACACACATAGCGTTGACACATTTGTAAGTATTTACATGATATTATCATAATATTGTATGTGTTTTTTTAACTTTAATACATGATATCAAATTAACTAGTATATTTTATACCATTTTTTAATATAAAATCATTAATAGCCTAACCAATTTATGTTTAATCACGTCTCTTGTAATTATTGAACATAGAAAGTCTTGATATGTTATCAATATAAATATCACACATGAAAATGTATCTCATTTTTTTATGATAAAAGTTTATTATTTAAAATTTTTCATTATTTCTATTTATTTGAGAATATTATTTTAAAATTCCATGTCAAAATGTCTAATTATGATGATACTAGAAGAAGTAGAAGAATATAGAGAAATGAATAATGTATGTCTCCTCAAGGAACCATTTTAATTACAATTTATGTTTGAATATTATGGTATTTCATATTATTTATCTTGTTATCATTAATTTTATTTTATCATATATGTTTTTTTAGGCTACATTGTTGAGGAGATAGTTGGATTATGCCACTGAGGCTGATAGTATGGTGGGGGGTAATGCTACGACCGATTCTATAGTTCAGTCTACTACCATGCCTCTTGAGTTGTGAGGAGGCCATCCTCCCATTATTCCATAACAATATTATCCATACCCATCTTTTCCATATCCATTTCCTCCAGCAACCACATCAGATAGTAGTTCTTAGACTCTCATTCCTCTTTATTTTTCATTCCCACCATCCACTTTACAGGGCATTGTGCCCCCATATATCTCACTGCCATATCCATATCCATATCTACCATCATCTGTACAAGGTTATCCATCAGGTTTTCTCCCTCTATCAGTACACTTATCATCATCTACTATATAGAGTATTGCTACTGTAAATATCCAACCTACCATAGAGGATACTCCCCCTCCTCTAGACACAACACTTCAGGGTTCAACAGATCCCCCATCTATTGATATGTGTTTAAACATTATTGTTAGTGATTAATGATAAATTCATATATATTATTTTCCATTATTGTTTTCATGATTAGCTTCAGCCTCTACCAAACAATGAGGCTGCACAAAAATGTGAGAGGTCTGGAATCGACACATGAAAATCATGGTTTAATACAATGAGGAAAGTTCTATAATTGAAAAAATGATAAGGAATGTAAAATATTTATGGGAACACTTTATAAACACAACAATATCATTCCGGTTCAACCAATAAGTTGGAGGGATGTTGGAGAACAAATAAGGAACAATACCTGGGTAGAGATTTGGGTAAGTAATGTTAATCACCTTTTATATATATTAATTTATAATGTTTTCTTAACAAATATTTTGTCCATTACAGCTCTGATATAATTTTTCTAATGGAAAAAATTCTAAGGCTACAAGGTTAATGGAATTAGGTGAAATGTGGAGAGTGTACAAGTATGATGTATTTATTGGTTTAAAAAAGAGAGTTGGTACGGAGCTTGAATAAATACCAGTGGTCCATGATTTCCCAATATCACAATATAAATATATGATCAACTATTAGAAGAGTTCAGGGTTTAAGGTATGTGTTAAATTTATATATATATATTCATTTATTTATTTGAAATGATTTTTAAAGTATAAATTACTTGTTTTATTTATCTTAATGAAATTATATAATTATTTTTTTATAGGATAAATTAGACAAAAATAAAATAAATAAGAGTGGAATGAAATACATTTATACTCTTGGACACACTTCACTCCCAGATCATGAGAAAACATACGTAATTTAACATTTAAAATATTTAGCTTGGTTTAGTGTAATTTTTTTGACTTCCAATTTTGATTTATTTCTTTTTTTTCAGAAAAAGGCATTGAATATCAAGGGTCACATTCCTCACTCTACTTTGTTTTGTACAAAAAAAAAGAAAGATAGTACTGTGACAAATATAGACACCCAGAAGGTGATTGTAAGTATATTTCAATTTATTTTATTTTGACTGAATTTAATTACTTATATTATTTTATCATTTTAATTTATGTTATATATCAATCAATAGAATGATTTAGAGGCATTGGTAGAAAAATAACCTAAAAATTTGGGCCCAAATGATCATTTACATCAAGTATTAGGATATGATCATTAGGGCAGAGTGTGTTGTTAGCCTAGGAAGAAGATTGAACCATCTCGATACTAGTCTTCCTACAATGTTTCTCTGAGTACTAGTTCTGGTTTGGTCACAGTGGAACAAATTAATGCTGCAATCAAATAAGCAACTCAAAAATCATAAAAGGTGATGATTGAAAATATGATGAAATTTATGTCTTCCCTTTCTTTTACACTTCCACCAGAATCATCTAAAGCAGTTGATGTTTGGTGGATGTCGATGCGTTCTGCTTATAAAGATTCCTCTACTGGAGCCAGAACTAGAACCGGACCCAGTGCCGGTGCTGGTGCTAGTGTCGGTACCGATTCTAATGTTGATGATGATGTTGGTGGTGTGAGAGGTAGTGATGGTGTTTTTGTAGGAGGCGTGGATGAGGGTTATCATGATTCTGATGATACTGGTATTGAAACTCGCTATTTTGTAAATTGTATTTTTTGGTTGTTAATATGTGGAATTTTATTATGCAGTTAAGTTTGATTATTGTAATATTGAATTGTATTATGGTGTTTCTATATATATTGAATTATTATATTATGTTGTATGTTTGTTTCTATAGTAGTTAATTATTATTATTATTATATTGAATTTTATCCTCCTCCAACGTAACCACCATACCTCCTCGTTGATGCTGCTCTGAGGTTTCCCCCTACCTCCTCTGGTGCACCTCTAATGGTATATAGTCTAATTTTATATTTTTATGATTCTTTTCTATTTATACTATTAGTTTCTTCCCCTCATTTGTCCATATTCTTAATTTCTACTATAGGTGAACTCATTTTGATGGATGATAGAGAACTTGAACCTAAATTCATTGATCCAGAACCATAACTCAATGTAAGACCCAACAATTCATATCATTTTCTTTTCATTATATAATTAAGTGGTTTTTTCTGATTTGAGTGTCTCCATTGTTTGAATCATTTTGTTCTATTCTCAAAAACCTTCAGTGGAAAAAACTCAATGTAATACCTTTCATTTCAACCTCCATTGTTTGATATATTATATTTCCCTTTTACATTCTTCTAACCATTTTCAATTTGGAAGGCATTCTCTAAATATTTATAAAGATTCATCCTAGAATCGGTATCTCTTGAATGAGGTTGGAACACTTGATTTAATATTTTCAAACCTAGATAAATATGGAAGGTATACTCTAAAATTTTCTCTTTAATTTATGTTCATATTTTATATATGTCAAAGAAAAATATGTATGTTGTTGATGATTAGAGACTAACTCATGATCTGGAAAAGTTGACATCTGATTTTTCTAGACTTCTCACTAGATGGTTAAGACATGTGTTGATATTATATGGTACATACGTCCTTCTACAATTGAAATAATTTACTTATGTTTGTTTTTTCTTTTTTACTTTCTTATTGAGTTTTATCTTTATAAAATTTGATGAAATATTGTGAGAAATTAAGGGTGCATGCATTTGATAGTTGATACCTAAAATTTTTTTTGTTGTAATTTTTTAATAATGTATTTGAAAATTTTCTTTTGGGGAAATAACAGAGTGTTTTTTTCTTTTTAATTGTCAGGGGGTCTACTAGTGGGGGGAGGGGGTAGTTGCAGGCATGGGGAAGGGGAGGAGGTGAAGCTGCAGGCAGGAGGGGAGGTGGGGGTAGTTCAGGGGGATGTTTTAGGTAGGGGCAGTACAGGGGGGTTATAGGAAGGGGGAGTGTAGGGGGGCTACACTTAACGGGTAGGTAGGGGGAGAGGAGGGGTTGTAGGCAGGAGCTGGTGGGGGTCTATAGGCAAGGGGAGGGGGAAGACAGTGCATGGGGGTTGTTGTAGGTAGGGGAAGGAAGGGGGAGGGGGGCTACAGGCAAGGTAGGGGAGGGGAGGGGAGGGGCTATATGAAGGGGTAGGAGGAGGGGAGGGGGTTGTAGGTAGGGGAAGGGGACAGGCAGTGCGGGGGGGGGGGGGGGGGGGGGGGGCTGCTGTAGGGGGAGGGGGGGAGGGTGTTGTAGGCATGGGGAGGGGAAAGCATTGTAGGGGGTCCACTGTAGGTAGGGAGGGGAAGCAGTCAGTGTAAGGGGGGCTAATGTAGGGGGAGGGGGCTGCTGGCAAGGGGAAGGTAGGGGGAGAGGGGAGGGGAGGGGGCTGGATGCAGGGGGTAGGTAGGGGGAGGGTAGGGGATGTAGGCATGGGGAGGGGGAAGGCAATGTAGGGGGGATGTTGCAGACAGGGAGGGTGTTGTAGTTAGGGGAGGGGGATATAGGTAGGGGAGGGGGAAGGCAGTGTAGGGGGATCCTGTAGGGAGGGAGGGGGTTTCAGGCAGAGGGCAGGTAGGGGGGAGGGGGGCAGGTAGGCAGAGGGTTGGGGGAAGACAGGGGGCCAAATGGAGGGGAGGTGGGGAAGGGGCTGGGGGTTGGGGATAGTAGGGGATTGGGGGAAGAGAGGGGGAGGGAGGGTTCTGTAGGCATGGGAGGGGAGGGTTCAGCTATAGGTAGGGGGCTTTTCTATAGGGGTGGGAAAGGGTCTATTTACATACACTTTCTTTTTGAAAAATGAACATAATTTCTTCCTCGCTATTTTATTTTCAAAATTAATCTACGTATTAATAGTCATTATTATAATTTTTTAAGGTTCATGGGGTTCAAATGTTGATGTACATGCATCAAATATAGAATTATTCCATAATCAAGATTCAAATAAATCATCCGAGTGGGTTCCCTTATGCTTATTTTAATATTGTTCTTTCAATTCCTTGATTTTTTTTTATTTTTATAATTGATATCTTTTATTTCACTGATAAAATCCCTCTTTAAATCATGAAAATATTCTATAGAGATACTTGAGCTAGAAATGCCACAACTATTGATTTATAGATGTTGTTGGTCTAGAAATCACCACTCAATCTAATATTCCAGTTGGTTATAGAGTCGCATTCTTTACTCTTCATGCCACTACTATGGATCCTTAAGTCACCTTTCTAACTCCATTTTTGAATCTAGTATCATATCCTTCCTTATCAAGATGACTAACAAGAATTAAGTTATTATATAGTCCTAGGATTTGTCTCGCTATTTTCAACCAAAGAATCTTATGTTCATTATCCATATGTTAGCATCACATTTCCCCACAACTTCTAGATCTTTATCATTTTTCAAGAGAACATTGCCAAATATTCTTGATATATAATTGGATACACATACCTTGAGAATCATTGAGTGAAATGATACTTTGGATTCAATAACCCATGAATCTATTGGAATGTTGACACTGGGTAACAATTCATTACCTCAATCATCTACATTATTAGATCTTGAACATCAAAAATCAGAATTTTTAGAATTTCTACTTCAATACATACATTCTTGATTATCCCACCTTATGATTCATTCATTCATAATTATGTTATTAACATATTAAACCACCCTATTGGTTTTCCCATAGGAATTTTTAATTTTCATTACTATCATGTCGCATAATTAGAAAAATGATGATATTAGTATAAAATCGCAAACATTTTCTATGAACTTTATGTAGACAGATTCAATATGACATGAAATAAAATTGAAATGATTTACATAATGTGCCACTATAATACCTTCTTATAGCCACATATTGAAAAACCACCACACCATGAAAACATTATTTAGTGTTTTTAACTTCTTTTGCATATCATTCATGACCTTCATCAACTCCACCATTATTTCAACATCACCATATATTAAAGGCTATGTCCTGAGCCAATGACATCCAAACTAACACAAGTACTTTACTGTTAAATGTTTCTCACTCTGATTTCTCTATTTTAACCAGATTGACCCTAATCAATGATACATATTCATTCTTTTGAATGAGATAGTCCTCCATCAGTATTCTTCATAAGTGAAATTCCAATACGTTGGACTTGTATATCCAAACCTTACCATCATGTAATCCCATTCCTTATGATAATGGTAAACACCCACTAAAATTGAAATAATATCTAGGAAATAGAGGGAGAGTTACTTAATCTATTATTGAGTGTTTTGTGAGTGATGTGGGAACCATAATCCTTGGTACCACTTTTTGGGAACTGCAAACCACTGGAACCAGTGAATATCAATCTTCTAGAAGCATTAAAATAAATATCTAATGTAGTGGGAAATTGAAGATACAGAACTTCCTACACAGGAAAGACTCCCACGAGCATGATGTACCATAACTTTGGAAGAAAAACCCTTACCATAAATAAAAAAACCAAGCCAAACTTGAATGCACTATAAACAAACTCATAACTCACACAAACATTCAGATGTGATTCTTAAATAAATGAGAGAACACTACTACACTTTTCATCATAATCACAAGTTACAAGGATTATAATCTCAATTGATAAGTTATCCAATCATATCACTAATCACCAGTGATGAATCAATACCTAAATAAGTAGTCTGACACCACTATTATAGTCCGATCCACCTAGTCAATTCATTTTTTGGTCTAAATAAGTTGCATTCCTCAAGTAGTTAGGTGAATCGGGGTTCTATAAATTCTTAAATTGATCCTTTCCTATAATCATTTCCAACCATTGAATAGTATTTCCTATCTCATAGATGGAATGGTCTAATAAAACAAAAAATCTGATATATATGAAATTGAGTTAATCTAAGGAGAATGAAACAATGATTTGATGATTCTCCTAAAGCACTCTATTCACTAACCATATTAAAACACAGAGTAAACACACTAACCCTTCATGTTTACAACCTTCATAGAAAATAGAAAGATTAATATTCTTAAAAACTTATTAAATTCATTGCTCTTGAGAACTTTTTTTAAATCTATATTTCCATTGAATAATATTAATCTTGTGAATTGATCTACTCCACCTTATTATTCTTGAATAACCTCACAAAATGTTCATTTAAAGGGACTTCTGGATATATTCTTCTTCCTCCTTTTTATTTTTAGTACTAACCTATAACTCCCCTTTTTCTCTCTAGTATCTCCTATTTTACTTTGCATCTCTCTTCCTTTTTATTATTCTATGATCATTTATATATAGTAATCTAGAAAAATTCTGATCATGGTGTAACAAATTTATTATCAGTGCATCATGTTTCAAATTATATCCTTTAATTTTGAGACCTATTACTTAAAATTTAATCCTAAGTCAGCTAACTGATTCAATAAATCTGGTTAATATCTTATATTTATGTCCCTACAAAATTTGGTTGGATCTTATAATCTTCAGTGACTCGAAATATTTCTCAAAAATGATCTCTTCATCCATGGTGTGTTGTGTACATGGATATAAATGTTATAATTTGTCTATATACTACTTCAAAACATGTAATATAGACAAAAACATAACATATACCCCTTCAATACCCATCACGGTGCATCACTAACTTCATAGTTAAGGCATCTTCTTAATGATAGTACTATTAAATCTTCCTCAGCCTTGATTCATGGCATCACTTGTGTATTCACAATGTGACTTCATGATCCCTTAGAATCATAATTATATATATCAATTCTTCATGGTGAAACACCATCATCTCATTATATCCCTTCCTACAGGTTATGTCACTGAATTATAGCAATAATCCCTTCATAATGTGGTCATTATCCTCACTTCTTGACTACAATCCTTCAAAATGTTCTGACTAGATCTAGACCTAGACCTCTTACATTTCTAGATTTTATCAATGATTCACTAATCACAAGTAATTTCAACCATGTTTCTTTCCCACATTGTATCTACTAAGTCTACTATATTTTACTCATCATCGGTGTCTTATTTTGATTATTTTATAGCCCCATGTTCTCCCCTTGGCTACACACACCATCATCACATTATTCTTCAGAAAATGTACTATATTGTCATAAAAATTTCTCACATTTTTTTAAAATCATCATGTATTCCACAACTGTTACATATTGACTTTTAAGAAAAATTCCAAGCCTTTTATTGAATAATTTATGTCTTTTTTTTAATGATTCATTAATGGTATTTATAATAGTTATGAAAATCATTTTAATGATACATGTTTTTTATGGCAGAGAGATTGCTACTTCATTGTCTAAATTTGGAAGGTGTGCATGGATTGGGTTGTCAAGACCGGTTGATAACATCCATATGAAGCCAGACTCAAAATGATGGTGATGTTGTAGAGTTCTTGTTCTATTTCTTATGCTTGTTTCTGTAGTTTCTAACATCATAGTTTCATGAGTTCTTGAGATGGTTTATGTCCACTATGAAGTAGTCATCGAACTGGTTAGGGTTATTTCATGGTCTTTGGTTTTCTCTTATATGTAATTATAATTTTCCCTTGTTTACATTCAATTTATGGTGTTCATTTATTAATTTCTTCACTGTTTTCTATTTTTTATTTCTCGATCAAAATGACATTGGTTACTCTGCAGTTTTTTTGGTGGTATCTATGTGTGATTTTGTTTTTTATGTTTTGTAAGACTATTTTGGGTTCACTTATTCAGGAACTTTCATGTTGCTAGGAGAAAATATGAGGTTGTAGCATGGTGTTTTTTTTATGGAATCCAGAAACTATATCCATTTTTAGAACCGTGGTAATAGACCTACTATCACGGTTCCAAACCGTGGCTATAGGTCTTTCCCAGCAGAAGTTATAGCCACATTTTGGAATGGTGGCTATAGGTTTTGAACCATTTCCACACCAATTGGTGACATGGCCTGTTAAAATGTGGATATCACCTATATCCATAGTTTTGGGGCATATAGCCATAGTTCAAAACCATACATATAGCCTTCTTTTCTAATAGTGAATTCATTGTGTACCCCGATACCTTTAATTGGTATTAGAGGGATTTCATGAATTTTTTAATCAAGAAAATTTATGTTTTCATTAAATTCATGAAGAAGGCATTGCAACGGTCCCATCTCTGCAGGTGGAGGTCCCATCGCCATAGAAGGTGATCCAATCTAATACCATATGACCGGGATATGGTCATCCAAAGATCAAAAGTTGGATTGATATCAATATTGGAGTGTTAAATCATGATTAACACACACACATATATATAAATATATATATTTGTGCATTATTTTTTCTAGTGTCCGTGGGTTTTTTGGCTAGTTTGCAGTGCCAAGTGTTCGGAACAAGGTTTTTCTGCCGATGGGTTTAATTCCAATGATTGTGGAATTAGAGGAACAAAAAAATAAAAAGGCCTACAATTTATAGGCTTTGAAATTTTTACAAAGAAACAAATATATTAAAATCCAAATGGGGTGATGGGTGGTCTAGGGTCAGCAAAGAAACACATAAAAAGGGTGAAAAGGGTGGGATGACACCCAACCACATGAATACAAAAAAACAATAAAAATAAAAATAAACTTTTTTATTTTATTTTTGGCGCGGCCCTACCATCGGCCCACCTACAAACCAACCTTTCCCCATTTCGGCCTCCACTTCTAGCCAGCCTCACCACCCGCCCAACCTTGCTCATGACACTCAAACACCCCCATCAAACAACCTCCGCCTCGATGGCTCACCGTCCCTGATGTCCCACCCTAACCCATCAACCCAATGCTCCTCCCACTGTGTATTATCCCCCAATGTCACTCCCTTTATCATGCTTAACTGATGTCTCCTTGCGCTTTGCTTCCCTAATCATTGCCTCCTTGTGCTCGACTTATCGCGACCGCACCCCACTCGGCTATCCTCACTATCCATGCCACCCACAGCCAAATCTGAGTGCCGCCTGACCATCCTCTCATCAGATTCCCTTTTGGTCTACCCATGTCCAATTCGGGTCGGCCCGAATCAGGCCTGGTGGGTTCAAGTTCTTCTCAACCCATTAGGCCCATTTCAGGTTCATTATAGGCCCCAAACCCCTTTCGGGGATTTTTTAGGCTATCTAAGGTCTGGTGAAATTTTAAAATTTTCAAATATTAATTTATTTATTTTTATTAAAACTATATTTATCTGGGACCGAATACAAAAAAAAATTATTAAAATTATTTTAATTATTTTAATTCATTTAATTCTCTCAACATAAATTTATAACATTTTTCATTTTTATTACGTTTTTTCTTTGTATCCTGACTGATTTTGAGCATCGACCAACTGATTTATGTCTAAGTATTATTTATTTATTAATTAATTCATGTGGTTGATATTTATAATAATTAATTAGTTAAATATATGGTCTACACATCGCATGTCTTCCTCATTATATGTATAAGGGTATGCTTGTCAAATAAATTTATATTTCATGTGTATTATACATTTTCAAGACCCCCTCGCATGTGTGTGAGTATTTATGTATTATAAAGAAGATGAAGGAAGACATGGACTGCACTGATATGAGACGGTATTCCAAACAAGATGTGGATATAGTGGACCGTGGAACAAGCTGCTATACGAGTCAAACACAACTCATGTATTATACCCCTAAGGTTAGAGCTTATCCATTGAGCATAAATGAATCAACCAATGCCAAATTCTCAAGATCATTTTCATTGTTTATTTAATTTATGTAGTGTTTATTATTTCTTATCAAGTTTTCAAGTTTACACAATCATATAAAATAAAAAAAATGCATAGATTAAAACAACTTAAGACGTGATGAATGTTTTATATTTACTGTATATTAAAATTGTGAGTGTGATCACATAGTATGTGCATATTAGATCGAAAATGGATTCATTCATCAAGAAATAATAATAACCATAAAAGTAATATTAAGTCATAACACCTTCCATTGTTTGAATTTAAACAAAATTGGGTGTACAGGGTGTTCATTATACCTAGTTGAGGGAGCCTCCTACTACTAGGATTTCATATGAAAGTAATGGGTTGAATTAATTAAAGATGATAGTAAATAATTAGTTATAGCTAGCTTGTTACATCTTTATAGGAAGATTGTTGAGTAAATTAAGTTTATGATTTCTAGAAGTTGGGACTTCACTCAACACTTTAAGGATCCATAGGTTGATTTGGTTGGATTGTCAAATGTCTACCTTAAAACTCTTAGAGTAGTGGCGTAGCCATAGATTAGACTATGAGAAGTGGTTTTAAGGATCCTTACCACTAGAATACTCAAGCGAATAGGTATTCTGAATCTAGTAGTGAGTAAAACTATGGTTTTATAAAATAGTGAAATACATTTAAAATTTTAATTAATCAATAATGTCTAATCAGTAATCAAGATACAAGTACTAATCTAATAGATTTTATTATTGTAGAAAATAGAATGTAATACCACAAGTGACCTATGATTAATATTGGAAAAATTCAGTGTCCTATTCAACATTAATTTCTAATTGTATCATAGGAGCTTGTGCAAAGTACTATGAAATGAATGGAAATTTTATGTGTCATAGTCCCCACTACCTGTTAGGCCACCTGAGAAAGTAGGGGTGTGAAATATGCTTATAAGAGACTCATGTATGATGCATTTTATGTCTACATCATAATGTTATCATCAATTTACAATGAGTTTTGGATTCATCATGAGTACATGGATGATATCACATGTTGTCTCATGTCTGAGAAGTTTGTAAGAAGAAAGAGAATTGATATATGAAAGAGGTGAAAATTACACTGAATATGTGTAAATTGAAATATGGATCACAATATTTCAATACAACCTTTATTATATCATTTTCACCCACTTACCCCAGTTTTGTTTAAGATTAAGAAACAAATATTATATAGAAAACACTTCATTTCATTTTGGTTAAGGTTTTCCAAGAAAATAAGAACATTAAATAAATATTAATCTTTAGTTATTATCGTGAACAAGTTGAAAGACAAGATAGAAAGATCAATGCATAGTGTGATGCCAAAGGCACCTTCAGAACATATTTCAAAGAATAAATTTTGATCATCATACAAGAGTTTCTTTTCTTCACATGTCATGAGATAAGTCTATGGGAGATAAAAATCCAATGAACTAAATTGAAGAAGTAGTTGCTTCTTCTTTGGGTATATTCATCAATTATATGTTATGTTTCTATTGTAATTATTGGGTATGAAATAAAATATACCTACTATATATATGTATTTAAATATAGTAACAAATTAATAAAATAGATGTTATAATAAGTAAGGTTAATTCTCCAAGCGGTTGAGAAAGGGCGATTCCTAAGTCAGTAGTGAGAAGCACACAACTTCTAATTTCCAAGTCTAATGGTTCTAGTTGAAATTTTATTAAGTATTACCAAAAAAAATATCTCACATGTCCATTGGACATAAGGATACATTATTCCATAAAGGAATGAATGTTGTTTGTGGCATATAATACTCAACTAATAGTCAAATAATACATGAATCGTTAGCAATACAAGATTAATATAAAATGTAAGACTTGGTTATGCTTAGTTATAGAAAGATAATTCTTAGTCAAGTAAAACTAAGAAGTTGTAAAGGATATGCCTAATATGATTTTAGACTCTTTGTATCTAAAGAACATAGGTATTATTGACACATTTACTTGTTTAGATTTGGACAAAGAAACCTTCAGAAATAAAGGTATGCCACAAATATTTCAGAATCAGTTCATCTAGAGAGCATAAATTATTCAAAGGTTAAGTTGGTGGTAAATATACTTAATAAGATTCCTTTAATTGTTTTAAGGAAATTAAAAGTAAATTATAAAATATAAATGGTTAGAATATATGAGTTAATTTAGGCTCGTGTGCTGAAGAATATCTTGACCAAACATTCATCGGTCATTATAGTGTAGCATGGAGTAATTCCTACACACAATTTTATTTATATGCATCAAAGCTATAATGTTGGTAAGGATTATTGATTACAAGTCTTACATGAAAAAATTGATCAATAAAATATAGCATATAGCAATTATTGAATGCACATTTCCTTATACACATAAAATTATTGATGTAAGTAAAAGAAGAATAAATGTTAAGATTCATATCCATTGCAGATACTTCCATTATTTTTAATACATGCTTTGTAAATAGTGGTGTTATCCTATAACCATTTGTCAACTATAATGAAAATTGGATATCATATGAGTTATAGTATAATATAAATCCGTCATTTCATAATAACATGTGTCTAGATGCAAATATTTTTTTAGGATATAAACAAACTTGCCTCAATAAAAACATAATGTGCATCTAAAGTAATTATTCTAAAGTTTTATAAGGATATTATAGAAATACCTAAGATAGAAAAGTTATAGTCAATCATTAGACTATATTTATATAAAAGGGTTCACATCTCTATTTGATATGGTGGGAGAAATATTTAATTGGGTTTAGTCAATGCTAGAGATGTACAATTAGTAGGCATAGGAACAAGTTTCACAAGAGCTCATGGAAAAGTAATGTTCTAGAGACACATAATATATATAAAGGTTAAAACCACAATGGTGGTTTTACATTCACTATAGTGGGTGGTACTTTATTCATTGAGAAAAATGAATCTTGAAAGTAAGTAATATATAGAAAATAACTAATATTGAAAAGTTCAATTAAAATTAAATAATGAATTCCATGTATCAAAGTATAAGTGATTAGTATTTTGAATGTTTCAAATATTGATACTATAGTGGTATTTGAGAGAAATATTGCATGCGTGGTACAAGAGTGGTACCAGTAAGGATTTATTGGTTATACCAAGTCGTTATGCCTAAATCTATTATAATTTTACTTGTCATGGATACTTTCTATGATCATTTCATTTGGCATTGGATGTTAAGACCACCATTCTTAGAAAGTTTCTATGTGATACAACCAGAAAGATTTGGTGACACCATAGAATGTGAATAAGGGGTACGATTTAGTAAAATCTAGTTTTATATTAGAGTAATAAACAAGATCATATAATATTGATTTTGAACGAATTTTTTCCATGGGTAACCAATAGGTTGGTGAGAGCGCCATTCTTTTTTAATTAAAATATGTTAATAACATAGGGAAAATAATTATTTGGTCATAAAATCGTTATCAAAAAATAAAAGAAACTATATAGAGATTTACTTAAAGTAACAACCTATGTTTTAGGGAACAATATATATTGAGGTAGATCTAATGGGTTTCTTAGACCAAGTCAAAGTACATATACTGACAGATATTGAAAAATAAAATTTGGAATAATTCGAGAGATAATTTTTACCAATGTCACATGACATAAATCTCTCCAAGAAGAAATGTATGTGACATAGGAGAAGATTAGTGTGGTGAGTAGAATTCCATACACTTCTACGATGGATCAATCAGATATACCATACTAAGTACTAAATGTGATATTGAAAACATATACTTTATGATAATAAAAAATGGTTATATCTAAGAGAACAGCATAACAAGAAGTTAGAACTATCCAATTGTACTTGAGAGAGTATAAAAGATATGTTCCAGATACTTGGATAGGAAGGGACACTATTTTAAGGGGGTACAAGTTAGTCTTCCTTTTGATATTTATGTTATTATATCACTATCAAGATAAGGTAATGAGTAAGAGAAGCTCATTCAATCCATTGGTATCCATATCTATAAATACCGAGTGTGTTATGGATTTTGATGTAGCTAAAGAAGTAGTGTAAAATACACAATGATTTGTTCTAGTTCTTATAATCGCACTTATCAAGTAAATTTTTATCATAATATAAATTATGAAAATTCTACTACTCGTATTAACCAAGATGTCAAGTTTTGATAATAGAAAAAAAGGAACATACTCAGGGATATCATCTCTTGAGGAGTCTTAGTTAAGGAGGTGAATTCATAAATAGTGGAATAGTCACGTAGTGAAGAGATGGAAAGCCCAATGACTAAAGCCATAAGTCACTATATTCATGATCTTATCATGTGAGTACTAATAAGTTTAGTTATAAAGTTCACTCTAGTGCAAGTGGGAGTGTTGTAAAAGTGGGTAACATAGAACCAACTTGAACAATACTTTTCGATTACCATATCACTACTACAAAATAAGATTTTAACAGCATTATTTTTATTAGTGCTAGAAGAAAACACTGATAAATAGCATATTTATCCGTTCTAATAAATTTAATCTTATATTATTGCTTTTATTTTAGTACCGATCAAAGAAACCTTTATCATCACTATATTTTTAGAACTGATAATGGAAACCTTTATCAACACTTTATTTTTAGCACTGATAAAGGGTATCCTTTATCAGTGCTTTATTTTTAGCACTGATAAAGGGTATGCTTTATCAGTGCTTTATGTTTAGCATTGATAAATATTTATTTCATCAACACATTTTTAGCGCTGATAAAATGGAATAAATAAAAAAATATGTGTTTATTAAAAAATATTAAAAAATTTATTAATTAAATAATTATTGATAAAAATGAATTGATTGATTATACATTATTAAATGTTAAAAAAATATTAATTAGATAATTATGATAATTAATGTTATTAAATTGTATATATTAAATATATAGATATATATTAATGTATATAAATATGATTTATATATTACAAAATATTTATGCACTTTACATTAAATTGTCATATATTTATTGAATAATGGTTTATAATTAAAAATTAATATGAATTAAAAATATTGACTAATTTCATAGTACTCGACATATAATTGATTTTTTTTTATTTTTCAATTTAATATAGATCAAATGTCTGTTATATTGATTTTACATATATGTAATTAATGCATTTTTATATGCAATATGCACACACAGAGAACTTATCCATTTTTTCAAAATTGTTAAAGTGTACCTATGTTATTAATTTATTAAATTTCACTCATTTTTAACATATATGCATGTACTCAAAATTAGACATTCATTAATAATGTTAAAAAATATTTATAAAAAAATATTTATAAATAAATATATTTATAAATGTACATCCACTATATTTATACAATTATATATTTATAATTATAAATAAATAAATATTTTTTAAAAAGTATTTATATAATTATAAATAAATAATTATGTATATTTAAATAATTATTAAATTTATAATAAATTTACTTAAATAATGAATATATTTACTATATTTATATTTATATATATTTATTAAATATATTTATATATAATTATATAAATATATATAATGATATAAATAATATTTTTTAAATATTTCTATGATTATAAATAAATAATTATAAAATTATAATAAATATATTTAAAAATGAATATATTTACTATATTTATATTTATATATATTTATTAAGTATTTATAAATATTTACAATTTTTTATTTATAATTATAATTATAAATCCTTTAATAGAACTTTAGTAATAAGCGCTGATAAAAAGAATCTTTATCAGTGCTTTTTTCACATTGATAAAAGGTCTCTTTATCATCACTTATCAGTAAGCACTGATAAAAGTGTCCTGATCTGTTTTAAAAACCCTAAACATTTGTGAACCCATCGTGATATAGAAGATTTCTGTGGAAACCACCCATTGTTGGTGCTCCTCTACGGTGAATCAAAGGTCAAATCACACCACTCGACTACTTCTGAACATCTCGTCCGACATTCGAAGAGGGTCTCATATTTTCTTCAACCTAGCGAGGCAGGCCTTCAAATTTTATTTGTGTATTTTTGGTTTTGTTTTTGATTTCTTCTTCTACGATTTGTTTATGATCCATTGTTTATGATCTTTTGTTTATGATTTTTTTGTGATCCTTTGTTTAGGGAACAATTTGTGGTCCATTGTTTGTATTGACTACCAATGCATGATCCATTGTTTATATCTCACACTGAACCTTGGATTTATTCATTGTTGTTTTACTGCTATGTTTTATATCTTCTTACTAAATATTTTTTTTATATATTTATATAAATGTTTTCATGTATATTCTTGTTTATTGACTACTGATTTGAGGCACATTGGTGGCTCCTTAATGATTATATATGTGTTGACACCTTTCATGGACACCTCAGTGGACATGCAACTTCAGATGCTATTTTTCAGGAACCAAGTTAGTGGAGTGATGTATGTTCCTCTATTGCTTATATGTATCATAGGATCTATTTCCTCTTATAATTCACTATGGTCCTTAGTTTTCTTATAGAGAAGATTCAAAGGGGCCATCCCCAGTTAAGAACATGAGGTTTTATCACATCAATCCTTCACTTTTTGAATCATTATGGTGCCTTCAGTTCATGTTATATTTGAATATCAGGTTTTTATCTATTTTATATTTCTTATAGATTATAAGTGAGTGAGTTTTTATACAAGATTGTCATGTATGTGTGTCTATATAGTCATTTCATCATTTATTTCCATAGTTGTTTGTCTAATAGGTATGCCTATATCAGTTAATTATGATTTTGGGTTTGTGTGTCCATTGACCCCAAGGGTCATGCTAGAATTTTGTTTGACCTTTAGTACTAATTTTTTCTATTTTGGGTGAGGGACCACCTCCTATTTATGGTTTTTTACACCAAAAGTTTAAACCATCCTTTAGTGACTTTGAGCTGTGTTAGAGGTCATAAGATGATATGACTTGGTGTTGTTTGGGTAATTCAAGATAGAGTCATTACACTATATATCTTCCAATTTATAACTATAAAGTTTAGTGATAACATCATTTATTGTCTAACTTTATATCCCTCTATTTTTTTAAATTCAAATATCCCTTATTATTGGATTTTTAATATCTAGGTGCTCATATATTATAGTAGTAATGATCCATATTCCACCTATTAGAATTGTCTATAACTTTCACTTTTCATTATGAATATATTATGTGTATTTATTTATATATTGTATAAAATTAATCTTTTATGAACCTAATAGGATGGATATGAACTGAAAATGGATGCATGTTTATCCTTCGACAAAAAAATATGAAGATGGAGTTAAAGAGTTCATCAAGTTTGAAAGAGATCATGTAGATGACCCTTCTAAAATCCTCTGTCTATGTTTACGTTGTTGTTATTCAAGAAAAATTAGTTCAGAAGAGTTTGAAGAACATTTTATTTGTCATATAATAGATCAAAGCTATAAATTTTGGTCTAAACATGAGGAAAAATTGAATGTAAACATAGATTGGGATGATACTACAGTTTATGAATCATTTTATTTGAATTCCTTGGTAAAAGATGATGGAGATCACATAGAATAAATGACAATGGAAATTTAAGATAACCTTTGTGATTGTCCAATGTTATTAGAGGAGTTAAATATTTATTCCAAGAAACCATTTTATATCGGTTGTACTAAATACACAACATTTTTAGCTATATTGAAGTTATATAATTTGAAAGCTGGCAACAAATGGAGTGACACGAGCTTTACAGAACTACTTGGTTTTATGAAACATATGATACCATAAGAAAATAAACAACCATGATGAACATATGAAACTAATTGAATGTTACATTCAATGGTAATGATCTCTAAAAAATACATGCTTGTCCAAATGATTGCATATTGTTTTGCAAGGACCATGAATCAATCATCAAATTCCCTAAGTGTGGCGCAGATCGATACAAGAAAAATGAATCAAGTCCTTCAAAATTTGTATGGTACTTTCCTTTCATTCCATGGTTTATAAGGATATATGGATGTCATGAAACCATAAGACTATTAACATGGCATGATGATACAATAATTAAATATGGGAACCTACGTCATCCAACAGATTCTCCTCAGTGGAAGAAAATTGATTACGAGTTTCCTGAATTTGTAGATGAGCCGATAAATTTTCATCTTTCATTATCTACATATAGAATAAATTTTTTTAGTGTATGTAGTAGTTCTCAAAATACATAGCCTGTCATGTTAGTAAATTATAACTTTCTGCCATGGTTATGCATGAAGAACAAATACATTATGTTGTCTTTGCTTATATCTGGACCAAAGCAACCCGGTAATGATATTGATGTCTATTTGGATCCATTGATTGAAGATCTAAAATTGATGTGGGATATAGGTGTTACAATGTATGATACTCATAGAAGTGAAGAATTTATATTTAGGTCCATGTTGTATGGAATGATAAATGACTTCCCCACTTATGGAAATTTATTAGGATATATCATTACAGGAATGTTGGGTTGTCCCATTTGTGAAAAACATACATACTAAATTCAATTGAAACATTACTTAAAGACTGTGTTTTTAGGATGTTGAAAATTTTTACCTCGATGACATAAATACTAATCCTGGATGACAACATTCAATGGAAATACCGAACAAGGTACAACACCATTTCCAGCAACAGGTGATCAGCTGCAAAAAAAAGTAAAAAAGATTGACACTATTTTTGGTAAACCATTTTTGAAAAACTTTACAAAATCAGGTTGGAAGAAGAGATCAATTTTCTTTAAATTACCGTATTGAAATTTTTTGTATTTCAGACATTTTCTTGATGTCATACATGTATAAAAAATGTATTTGATAGTGTTATTAGAACATTGCTAAATGTTCCTGGAAAATGAAATATAGAATCAAGGCTAGGTTAGACTTTATTAAAATGGGGATAAGGGAAGATTTGGAACCGGTTAAGGGTAAAAGGTGGACTTTTCCTTCTCCAGTAGCTTACACTCTATCCAAACAAGAAAAAAATTCAATTTTTCCTTTTACTTATGAGTGTAAAAGTTCCACAGGGGTTTTCATAAAATATTAAGAATGCTGTGTCAATGACTAATTTGAAGTTCCAAGGACTAAAATCACATGAATGTCATGTTTTTATTCAAGATTTAATGCTTTTATCTTTCCATTGCATTTTGCCTCAAAATATATGACATACATTAACCAAACTCTACTTTTTTTTTCAAATCCATATGCAGTAAAGTTGTAGACCTAGTGAAGTTTCCCATCATGAATAAGAATATTTCAATCATATTATGTGAATTAGAAATGTTCTTCCCACCATCATTCTTTGATATAATGGTCCACATGATAGTTCACTTGGTCAGATAGGTTCAACTATGTGGTCCTATCCATTACAGATGTATGTACTCCATTGAACGGTATATAAATATTTTGAAAGGGTATGTTAAGAATCAAAGTCGGCCAGAATGTTGTATTAAATAATGATATATTGTTGAATAAGATATTGAATTCTATACCAGTTACAAATCAGATGTCGAAAGCATCGATCTCCCAAAGTCTCATCACATTGAACTCCTTATGGGTGAAGGGATTTTTGAAAGAGATTTTGTCACAATTACCTTAGCATAGTGGTGAAAAACACATATTTACATATTACATAATAGTGAATATGTTGATCCATACATTGAATCACACAAAGAAATTCTTAGATATTTTAGTTTTTCAAGGGCTGAAAACTGGATATCAGTTGCACATAATCAACAATTTATAGGGTAGTTTAGAGATCAAATTTATAAGGAGTTATCTAAAAATAAGAATTCAATTTTTGAACAACTTTAATGGATAGCCAGAGGACTGAATGAAAATTTTATATCTTACACTGGGTTTGTAATCAATGGTTATACATTGTATAAAAAAGAACATGATGAATTCGATATGATGAAAAATAGTGGTGTTACTCTTATGGATAAAGCAATGTACATATCTGGTTCTAATGATATAAGTCTAATTTATGCAAATATGTTATATTTTGGAATTATTGAATAGATATACGAGTTGGATTATACAAAATTTCAAGTGTCTCTTTTATGTTGTAAATGGGTAGACAATATCAATGGAGTTAAAGTTGATAAAATGGGATTTGTTAAGGTGAATTTCAGTATAGAATGGGAAAAAGACAATCTGTTCATAATAGAATCACAAGAAGTGCAATTATTTTATGTCTCTGATACATAAAACAAGAATTGGTCAATTGTCCTGCTGGAAACTAAAACAAATATTGAGTCAGATGAAAATTGATTTGAGGATGACCCTTTCATTGGGATATCACTATCAGTTCATGATGGTCCTAATGTAGATAATGTATTATATGTTAGAGGGGGCCACAAAGAGGGGATTTTGATTCTCAAAAGATGAACCAAATCCTTGAAACCTTTAAAAAAATAAAGGGAGTTCAGTGGGAAGGTAAAAGTGTTTTTTTAATAAATTATATTTTTTCTCATAACATTATATGTTCTCTACTACATTAACATAATCTAAATTAAATGTTTGATTATTCAGGTAGCCAATGTCTTCTACACATGATGATGTTATCAATCCCTCGAAAGAACAAACTATAATGAAGGAAACCCTTTGGATAGATGAAAATGTAATGTTACGATATACTTTATCTATTTTATTGAAAAAATATATAATGGAATATTGATTTAGTTTTCATTATTCCTTGCAGAGTTCATTTATTTTAGAAGATTTTTTTCCATGTTCTATGCCTTTGAAAGAAGAGAAACGATGTTGTCTCTACTCAATTACATAGGTAATATTGATATTTTCACAGAAAAATCATTGTCCATAGAATTAATATATTATTTCATATTTATGTTTAATTTATTTATTCTTAGTATTACTGTAACGCCCCAACCCCAGTTACCCAGAGTCGGTGCATTATTACATAACATTGGCATGATCACAAAAGATCAAGTCTTGAAAGAACGATTAGTTTAGTAGCCTTGGAAACACTAGATATATTCATAAAGTTTACATTACATAAATAAGTGAAAAAATACAACAACATATTGTATTCATATCCCCTCATACTATCCCTACAGGTCATTCATAAAATACTTCTTCACATCCTGGGAAAAATAAAACATTGAAAGGGGTGAGCTCAGATGCTCAGTAAGGATAACAATATAGAGGAAACTTTCATAAATAAACATAAAAATTTAAGGCAATGTATAACTAAAACAAAAGCCTTTTAAACTTTAACTTCAGCATAATATGGCAAGGATAAAATAAAATAATGCCATTTACTTATTCACATGGATATTCTACTAGTCGAATAATCACATGAAAATATCAATAACCACTTTCATAATGACGAAATGCATAATGCCAGACTATCATAACCACATAGCCAAGGCTTCGTGCCAAGACTATAAATAAGATTTTGTCAAGGCCTCGTTCCAAGACACTAGTTTGTATCATGAGACCTACTGATGCATCGAGGAGCTATAGCGGGCTCCACCTGTCACTTACTGAGTCCAATTCATTCCTCATATTAAAAGTTTGAAACATAACATAATCATTCGTATTAAACCTAGCATACAGAATGTCAGTACTTTTAACCACAAACCATGGATGGTATAAAAATATCACATCCACAGTCAAACATAACTCATTTGATACAATATGGAAGTTTTATTGTATTAGATTAACCTCAATTGAGAATAATGAAGGATATTGACATAGATTAAAATAATCATCAAACTATTGAGATAAATATCCCCCTTTTTCTTGAAAAAATTTAAAATTCACACTATTTCTCAAGAAGCCATTTAAAATAGATTTTTTAAATCAAAGTGTCCCATACCACTTTGAAAATTTTAAAAGGAATTTTAATTTTAAAACATTAATGTCTATATATATAAATCCTTAAAAACATTTTTAAAACATGGACATTGATGATAAAGATTTAGAATAATAAATCTTTAAAACATTTAAAATGATATTTTAGTTAGAGTTCTTAACCAAAATAAAGACACTTGAATAAAAATAATTGAGGTAATAAAAACATTATAATATCATGAGAATAAAGGGATTTATGATATACTATGTCAAAGTACATTATATACACCATATAAAAGTGATTTGGTGTATAACAACAAAGAAGTCTCAATGGAATGTAAATTGAGATGAATTCTCTTATAAAGACCATATCCTTAGGATAAGGATAAATCAATGACATAATTATGTGTGAAAAATATAAATACACTCAATATGATAGTATATTTAGTGTAAATCAATCATATGACATTCACACATATTCTTGTAAAAACAACACCAATGAATTGGATATTTAACTCAACAAATGGAGATTGAGTTAAAATTACTCTTATCAAGTTCAAATTGATGACTTGGGAATTTATGAATGGAGTGATTATGTGTATAAAAAGTATATCCATAGAAAGGGGAGTGGAAATTATGACATAATCAAATTAATAGTTATTCCACACATAATCTTGGAGTAAAATAATCAATGAAGTATGCCTAAAGCTGAATGAGTGCAAATTGAAATTTCAAATTCCCTTATCGATTAGGTAACTTATGAAACATACACCCATGAAATAAATATCATACAATGATGATGTAAATACCCATAAATTAATACAATCATGTGTAGTACACATACACCACATGCAATAAATAAGTGGTGAACAATGGAATTCTCATGAAATTAAGAGTGAGATAAGAAACCCCTTACATTGTACTTTTTCCTTGGTCGAGGGTAGGTTAACCTCCTGTATAATGGTGAAATAATTTTTATTGAATTATAAAAGAATAATTTACATTAATATTATGTCATATATGATCTTTTAACATTGATTTGTTAATAATATCTGAGTATTATCGTCATTTAGGGTGTTAACTTACTCATTTTCCTTTATATTCTTTGTTACATAAGCCGTGTTTGTTATGGATAGGTTGTATATTATTCATATACATAATGATATCAATTCCTTAAACAATATTTTTAATCATTAAATGAGAATTATACTCAAATGGATATGATGGGGAATGAATCTCATCGCGTTCGTGGAGACGGTAGTCCGTACGTACGCACGAGCGACAATATCATTCTTTTGATATTAAAATAATATATAATTGGATGGTATATCATATAGAAAGAATCATTATCATGTTATATTTATTATTTAAATGAATTATACATCTTTATTATACCCATCTAAATAATAATATATTGAATAACAATTACACCACAACGTGGAGACGGTAGGTCGTACGTACGCACGTATGGTGACATGTCATTCAAGGGATGGATAGAATAATGAATTTGTTTGTTCTATATTTATAATAACATCACAGTATATATAATATACTAGATTTATTATTTTAGAATAGAAATAACAAAGAAAGAAGAAGTTGAAGAAGAAAGGAACTTGAAAGAGGTTGGTGAAAACATTACCTCTTCTTCGGGTTCTTCCTTTTGATTTGATCAAAAGGGCTCCTTAGGTTGGCTTTCTGATCAAACTAAGGCCTCTACGTTGAATTGAGGGAATTTGGGAGGATATTTGGGCATATTTTGGCTGAGCCAAATGGCTTTGAATGTGTAAATTAATGAGAAGGGGGAGTGCCCTTTTATAAGAGGGGTGAGGGGCTCCTTTGGAAAAGCTAGAAATATTATTTTATAATAAATCCATATTTGGTTTCTAATGGATATAAAGTATATTATTTAAAATTTCAGGTGGGGATAGGTCTAAAACAACTCAACCAATAGATTTTAGATAGGTTTGGGTCACATTATTTACCTTATCTTTTATTTTTAACTCTTAGTTAATTAGTTTGACATTTACCATGTCTCTTTGTATTTGTATATTATATCATTAATAAACTTACTATAAACTTCCAAGCGACCCCAAAGTGGTCCATTAATGATACAAATATCATCATAAAAGTTCTTTGTCCAAACATTAGATTTTTAGGAATAGAATATGAATTAATAATATAATATTTGTTTTAAAAACTCTTTTATGTCAATTTTGACACTATTTGGAATTTGATTTTTTTGAAAATCATAACAGCGTGATTACTTCTAAAAAAGTTAATTAAATCAATCCTAACATGTCATATTATCATAGAAAATTATTTTAATTCATAAAATTCTCAAATTAAATTTATTTGGATATTTAAAATATCAATTATTCTAATATTTCATTAATTCGGTAATTACGGCATCACCATTGTGTCATACATAAATTAAATTATTTAATGTATAAAAATTATAAATAAAATAAAATTATTTAGGAAATCGTTTTATCTTTCTAATTAATATTTACAATTTAATTTATCTTATGTATAACCCTATATTAAAAATGTTTTAGTGATTAAACTTTGATTTTAACTCTTTTAACTCTTCTTTGAATTAAATAATAATAAATGTCCTAATCTAATCCAAGTGGACCTAAATGATAATATGTTATTCCTAAGGTTGTTTTTGGTCGAGATAAACTTGTCCAATAGAATTAGTACATGTGTTAGGGTAATATTAATATCATTTTTACCCTTAATTACCCTATTTACTTTTAACTGTGGTAAATAAAAGTAAAAAGTTATTATTCACCAAAAATTATTTTTATCTTATTGAACCACATTTTACTCCTTAATATTAACTGTGTCTCATGGATTTTTGAAATTCCACTCACAGAAGTGGTAAAATTAAGTTTTATGTAAATTTCTAAATTCTCCTAGGGGGTGGGTAAAAGATGGTGAAAAGTTCAATAAAATTTTTATATATCTAAAATTATTCTAAACTAACTTCAATGAATTACATTTAACTTATATAAGTATTATGTATCTATTTTGACCTTAATTAAATTTAAATAAAATAAATAATTATTTAAATAAAAATTTGGTTTTAAACTATAACTCAGTATTTTTCACTATTCACCAAAAATTGAAAGTTTTCAGAAAAATACCAAAAATTAGGCCTAAGATATATTTGATATTATGAATTCAAAAATTATGTCTATTTTATCAAATTCAAAACATTTAAGTTTCATTAATTAATTTAAAAATTAATTCTCGTGGTCAAAACAAATAGCGTGTTTTTAAGAAATAAAAACTATCAAAAGATTGACACTTGTTTATGTCTGGTTAAAATGTGAAATTACATCCAATGAACAAAATTGTATTAAATGGTAAAAATATATTCTAAATATACTTTAAAACCATTCAAATTCATAATTTATCACTATTAATTATTTCGATTAAAAATTTTGTTTTTAATTAAAATTTAGTAATTTTCACTATTCATCAAAATATAAAAGTTATCCGAAAATTACCAAAATTTCACCCTAAGCTAATTTCGATATTAAGAATCCAAAAATAAAGTCCATTTTGAAAGATAAAATTTATAAAATTTCAAAAAGTATGTATTACTATTCATAACAGCTAGTTTGATTGGTTGTGGTGTGTTAGAATCTCGAAGTTGTGTACAATGAAAGCCATTGCATTATTCAAAGGGAAACGTACTGTGGAAGCTTGAGGTGTTACATTCTCCCCTCCTTCAATAAATTGCATCCTCGCAATTTTTTAAAATTGGGCTTGAGAATATAATGAAAATTCCCACATCGGAAAAAGAGTCAATAAAATTATCACTTTAAAAGAAAAAAAGAGAGGTATAAAGGTCACCAAAGATAACCCATACTAGGATTCTATGTAAAAAAACATGGATATGGACGATAAACTAAGTGTCAAGTTCTGATGGAGAGGGATAGAAAACATGATCAGGATAAAGTTAACAATAATAAAACCACAAACTTGTGTTGGGACAAACAGTCATTAGTCTCCCAGTAGGAAAAGTAAACAGACAACATTTTTTGTTTTAAGTTACATTACATAAGGATGAGGAATTCATTTATGATATTGACTAAGAACATAAATAGATATACTTTATTTTTAAGTAGAGTTTCATTCTTTAATAAATTTCTACCACTAACTCATTTTTTTGAACAATGAGTATTCAAGAAGACTTGGTCACACTGAAAGAGATAGAATAAACTTCTATAGAATAACATGATCCACGTAGGATAAACTATATATTTACCTTGTCTTTAGAGATTAATCAAACCCAAAACGGTTAGTATAAGATCTGATGATCCCCCAAATGGATATTCTTTTAGAGAAAAAAAACACTAATCTTAATTTCTAAAAATTAAACCTACAATACCCCAAAGTTAAATAAATATCATTCAATAATCAATTGTCCTTAAAATCCTTCAATATAATACAAACTAATATTGAAACCCAAAACTTATAAGAATGTAGTCTTCCACATTAAATTGTATCTCCAAATGACATCAACTACTCTTAAAGTCACATACTTAAAAGTAATTAACCTAATCACATATTCTTTATTATAGTTTAATAATTTCCATAAATAACCCAAATCACTATAAATCCACAATAAAAACATAGATAAAAATCCACCATTACTTCTCATATGAAATCCTATAGTATTATATTTTCCTTGGGCATATAGTGTTCCCAACAAAGCGAACATCTTCCAAAATAGCATTTATCACTTAATCACCAAATCATTTTCCTATACTAAGGGTATTCATTTGATAAGACATAAGATCCCAAATCAATTATTATTGATCAATAAAATCATTTAATTAAAATAATAGTCACACTAACCAGGAACTTCACGTAGTCCAGTGGTAGGCGATAAATCCCAATCGCACTTTGGTTGTGGGTTCGATTCCCACAGCTTTGTCCGACGCGACGGGTTGTCACACGGTCTGTGTGTTGTCCTCTTTAAAAAACTATATTTTATAACATTAACAAAATAAGATAAATTCCCCAAAATAACCATAACATAATTTAACCACAAATTTTATCTCATACCTTGCATTTTCATCCCAAATTATAATAACTTGTAATTGCCTCAAACCCAATGATCATATAAAACCAAATGGTTATTTATAACTATATCCACAAGAGAAAATATAATTCTTCCTCAAATATCATTCTCACATGGCAAACTGCAGGGTTACAAATACAAGAGAAAATTATTCCAAAGTAAACCCATCAACAATGAGCACTAATAATTTTTAAACATTTCTCCAACCATTTATTTCCACATAGATTCTTCTTTGACCAAGAAAATATCATATAGAATAGGGCATTCACTTGGGTAATGTCCAGGTACCCTACATTTATGGAAAATGACTGTAAATGGATTCTTGGGACCATTTTTATCTTCTTCCATAGTACTCTTCATTTTTCTTCAGCAATTCTTCACTTTATGTCCTTCCTTCCTGTACGTAAAGAATTTATTTGCCCTATTGAGACATTTTCCTGGGTGTCTCCTTCCACATTTCCTACATGATGGAAATTGAGGATTCCTTTCTCCATGGTCTCCACGGCTGGAGCTCTTATAATTCATCACCTTTTTCTTCTTTGTTGAGTCCGGGAATTGGTTAATATATATATTTTTGATCATATTTTTGGAAAATTGATTTGGCATGAAGACGATATCTTTTACACCTATCAAAATTCCATTATCTTGCTCATTTCCACCCCCATTCCCACCTTGTACATCATTCTCAAAGTCACTATGACTTCCTCGGAATCCAGCCATTGACTAAAACCAGAAATCATTGTGTGAGTAACAGTAGTCATAAAATAATTTATAGATTAACATGTCACCATATTCTCAATTTTAAACACATTAGGATTAACCAAGGTCATTTACTCTCATCTTATATATAATACTTCAAATCAGTTTGTAAAGAAAATGTAAATTATCTTAAGCATATCCCCCGGGAGTGTCGTAACCAAGAGTGCAGCAAAGCCCTTTGTCATGCACCAGTTCACGTTCGAGTCAAGATCAAAGCGGTGTTTTCGGGTTTTACCCCTAGGTACATCTGTGCCAGAGCCGCCTCTACCTGCTTGTATCCAGACAGGGATGTATTGCTCGAAAAACTCACAAAATCTCTACAATACCAAAATTCTAGGAATTTATTCTATACAAATCCTCAAAGTCTATCTTAGGGCTATGTGCTCTAATCAGAGTTTATCTAAATATAGCTCCCAAGGTTTGTACTAAACTTCCTCTGATACCAACTGTAATGCCCCGAACCTAGTTACCCAGAGTCACTGCATTATTATATAACATTGATATGATCACAAAATATCAAGTCTCTAAAGACAGATTAGTTTAGTATCCTTGGAAACACTAGATATATTCATAAAGTTTACATTACATCAATAATTGAAAAACTAAAACAACATATTGTCTTCATATCCCCTCATACTATCCCTACAGGTCATTCATAAAATACTTCTTCACATCCTGGGAAAAATAAAACATTGAAAGAGGTGAGCTCAGATGCTCAGTAAGGATAACAATATAGCGGAAACTTTCATAAATAAACATAAAAATTTAAGGCAATGCATAACTAAAACAAAAGCCTTTTAAACTTGAACTTCAGCATAATATGGCAAGGATAAAATGAAATAATTTCATTTACTTATTCACATGGATATTTTACTAGTCGAATAATCACATGAAAATATCAATAGCCACTTTCATAATGACAGAATGCATAATGTCAGACTATCATAACCACGTAGCCAAGGCCTCGTGCCAAGACTACAAATAAGATTTTGTCAATGCCTCGTGCCAAGACACTAGTTTTTCTCATGACACCTATCGATGGATCGAGGAGCTATAGCGGGCTCCACCCGTCACTTACTAAGTCCAATGCATTCCTCGTATGAAAAGTTTGAAACATAACATAAACATTCGTATTAAAACTAGCATACAGAATGTCAATACTTTTAACCACAGACCATGAATGGTATAAAAATAGCACATCCATAGTCAAACATAACTCATTCGATACAATATGAAAGATTTTATTGTATCAGATTAACCTCAATTGATAATAATGAAGGATATTGACATAGATTAAAATAATCATCAAACTATTGAGAGAAATATCCCCCTATTTCTTGAAAACATTTAAAATTCACACTATTTGTCAAGAATCCATTTAAAATAGATTTTTTGAATCAAAGTGTCCCATACTAATTTGAAACTTTTAAAAGGAATTTTAATTTTAAAACATTAATGTACATATATATAAATCCTTAAAAACATTTTTAAAACATGGAAATTAATGAGAAAGATTTAGAATAATAAATCTTTAAAACATTTAAAATGATATTTTAGTTAGAGATCCTAACCAAAATAAAGACACTTGAATACAAATAATTGAGGTAATAAAAACATTATAATATCATGAGAATAAAGGTGTTCATGATATACTATGTCAAAGTACATTATATACACCATATAAAAGTGATTTGTTGTATAACAACAAAGAAGTCTCAATGGAATGTAAATTGAGATGAATTATCTTATAAAGACCATATCCTTAGGTTAAGGATAAATCAATGACATAATTATGTGTGACAAATATAAATACACTCAATATGATAGGATATTTAGTGTAAATCAATCATATGACATTCACACATATTCTTGTAAAAACAACACCAATGAATTGAATATTTAACTTAACAAATGGAGATTAAGTTAAAATTACTCTTATTAAGTTCAAATCGATGACTTGGAAATATATCAATGGAGTGATTATGTGTATAAAAAGTATATCCACATAAAGGGGAGTGGAAATTATGACATAATCAAATGAATAATTATTCTACACATAATCTTGGAGTAAAATAATCAATGAAGTATGCCTAAAGCTGAATGAGTGCAAATTGAAATTTCAAATTCCCTTATCGATTAGGTAACTTACAAAACATACACCCATGAAATAAATATCATAAAATGATTATGTAAATACACATAAATTAAATTATATTACACAATAAATACAATCATGGTCAGTACAGATACACCACGTGCAATAAATAAGTGGTTAACAATGGAATTCTCACGAAATTAAGAGTGAGATAAGAAACCCCTTACATTGTACTTTTTCATTGGTCGAGGGTAGGTTAACCTCTTGTATAATGGTGAAATAATTTTTATTGAATTATAAAAGAATCATTTACATTAATATGATATCATATATGATATTTTAACATTTATTTTTTAATAATATCTGAGTATTATCATCATTTCGGGTGTTAACTTACTCGTTTTCCTTTATATTATTTGTTACATAAGATGTGTTTTTTATGGATAGGTTGTATATTATTCATATACAGAATGATATAAATTCCTTAAACATTATTTTTAATCATTAAATGAGAATTATACTCAAATGGATATGATGGGGAATGAATCTTATCGCGTTCATGGAGACGGTAGTCCGTACGTACGCACGAGCGACAATATCATTATTTTGATATTAAAATAATATATAATTGGATAGTATATCCTATAGAAAGAATAATTATCATGTTATATTTATTATTTACATGAATTATACATCATTATTATACCCATCTAAATAATAATATATTGAATAACAATTACACCACAACGTGGAGACGGTAGGTCGTACGTACGCACGTATGGTGACATGTCATTAAAGGGATGGATAGAATAATGAATTTTTTTTGTTCCATATTTATAATAACATTAAAGTATATAGAAGATACTAGAGTTATTATTTTATAATATAAATAACAAAAAAAGAAGAAGTTGAAGAAGAAACGAACTTGAAAGAGGGTGGTGAAAACATTACCTCTTCTTCGGGTTCTTCCTTTTGATTTGATCAAAAGGGCTCCTTAGGTTGGATTTATGATCAAACTAAGGCCTCTAGGTTGAATTTAGAGAAGTTTTAAGGATATTTGGGCAGATTTTGGCTGATCCAAATGGCTTTGAAGGTGTGAATTAATGAGAAGGGGGTGCCCTTTTATAAGAGGGGTGAGGGGCTCCTTTGGAAAAGCTAGAAATATTATTTTATAATAAATACATATTCGGTTTCTAATGGATCCAAAGTAAATTATTTAAAGGTTAAGGTGGTTATAGGTCTAAAACAACTCAACCAATATATTTTAGACAGGTTTGGGTCACATTAGTAACCTTATCTTTTAGTTTTAACTCTTAGTTAATTAGTTTGACATTTACCATGTCTCTTTGTATTTTAATATTATATGGTTAATAAACTTACTATAAACTTCCAAGAAACCCAAAATTGGTCCATTAATGATACAAATATAATGATACAAGTTCTTTGTCCAAACCTTAGATTTTTAGGAATAGAATATGAATTAATAATATAATATTTGTTTTAAAAACTCTTTTATGTCAATTTTGACACTATTTGGAATTTGATTTTTGTGAAAATCATAACAGCATGATTACTTCAAAAAAAGTTAATTAAATCAATCCTAACGTGTCATATTATCCTAGAAAATTAGTTTAATTCATAAAAGTCTCAAATTACATTTATTTGGATATTTAAAATATCAATTATTTTAATATTTCATTAATTTGGTAATTACTGCATCACCATTATGTCATACATAAATTAAATTATTTAATGTCTAAAAATTATAAATAAAATACCATTATGTATGAAATCTTTTTATATTTCTAATTAATATTTAAAATCTAATTTATCTTATGTATAACCCTATATTAAAAATGTTTTAGTTATTAAACTTTGATTTTAACTCTTTTAACTCTTCTTTGAATTAAATAATAATAAATGTCCTAATATTATCCAAGTGGACCTAAATGATAATATTTTATTCCTAAAGTAGTTTTTGGTCGAGATACACTTGTCCAATAGAATTAGGACATGTGTTGGGGTAATATTAATATCATTTTTACCCTTAATTACCTTATTTACTTTTAACCGTGGTAAATAAAAGTAAAAAGTTACTATTCATCAAAAATTATTTTTATCTTTTTGAACCAAATTTTACTCCTTAATATTAACCGTGTCTATTGGATTTTTGAAATTCCACTCACAGAAGCGGTAAAATTAAGTTTTATGTAAATTTCCAAATTCTCCTAGGGGGTGGGTAAAAGACGGTGAAAAGTTCAATAAAATTTTTATATAACTAAATTTATTCTAAAATAACTTCAATGGATTACATTTAACTTATATAGGTATTATGTATCTATTTTTACCTTAATTAAATTTAAATAAAATAAATAATTATTTAAATAAAAATTTGGTTTCAAACTATAACTTAGTATTTTTCACTATTCATCAAAAATTGAAAGTTTTCAGAAAAATACCAAAAATTAGGACTAAGATATATTTGATATTATGAATTCAAAAATGATGTCTATTTTACCAAATTAAAAAAATTTAAGTTGCATTAATTAATTTAAAAATTAATTCTCGTGGTCAAAACAAATAGCGTGTTTTTAAGAAATAATAACTATCAAAAGATTGACACTTGTTTATGTCTGGTTTAAATGTAAAATTACATCCAATGGCCAACATTGTATTAAATGGTAAAAATATATTCTAAATATACTTTAAAACCACTCAAATTTATAATTTATCACTATTAATTATTTTGATTAAAAAAGTTGTTTTTAATTAAAATTTAGTAATTTTCACTATTCATCAAAATATGAAAGTTATCCGAAAAGTACCAAAATTTCACCCTAAGCTAATTTCAATATTACGAATCCAAAAATAAATTCCATTTTGAAAGATAAAATTTATAAAATTTCAAAAAGTATGTATTACTATTCATAACGGCTAGTTTGATTGGTTGTGGTGTGTTAGAATCTTGAAGTTGCGTACAATGCAAACCATTGCATTATTCAAAGGGAAACGTACCGTGGAAGATTGGGGTGTTACAATTACTCATAATAATTGTTTTCTTATATATGTGGATTCTTTTTTTTATTTGAGGTGGTTTGTTCGAAACTCCACATGCGGTGTTGGCATTTCAAAAAATAAAGTCAATGGAAATCGTGGTAACATTGACAGTTAGGATTGTTTCTGAATATATGTTATAATTTGTATTTATGTAATTGTATAAACCAATTTTTGAAATGTCTATAATATATTATTTTTTTCTAGTATTTTTGTTGCAAATTTCATTTCATTTAAATTCTGTATTGGGACTCATTTTTTGTAGATATCTGGTGTATTTTTTGTGTGTTTTTGGTGTTGTGGTGTGTTGTAACAACACACTATAGTAGTGTTGCAGTGTACTATTATAGCACACTGTAGTATGATCCTTTATCAGTGCTTCTAAAAGAGGTGATAAAGGTCTACTTTATCAGTGCTTCTATCAGCACTGATAAAGGACTTCTTTAGTAGCACTAAATTAAATCACTGATAAATAACCCCTTTATCATCACTTTTTCAGCATTGATAAAAGTCCTGGTCTTTTAATGTCTCTCACGTTATCAGCACTTTTCTAGTATCGATAAAGTTTATTTTTATCATTGTTAAATGCCTGTTTTGTAGTAGTGTATCATATATATAGTGAGTTATGCATGATTTTTTCTTACCATAACAATGTTGATATTTCTATATCCATTATTTATATGGTAATATATTTAGATTACTTATCATATCAAAAGGTTGTAGAAATTAATAGTCTATAATGAGAACCTCGAGATACCATGACATTAATCTTAAACATAAGTAATATGGTCAAGATACATCATACTGACTGGACAAAGATAATGTATGATCATCAGGTGCTAGAGGCACATGAGCATTGAGACTTCTTCTCATGAAGTTCAAACTTAGTGATCTCTAATTGATGAGATCATGAGTATTGACCCGATAATAGGAACACCCTATCACTACAAAAGAAAAATAGCAGATTAGAGGGGGTTATGCACAACCCCCTCTAAATTCATTTTTTGTATAATTAGAGGGGGGTTATACACAACCCCCACTAAATTCATTTTATGTATAAATTAGATGGGGTTATGTACAACCCTCGCTAATAATAAAATTTAGAGGGGGTTATGGACCCCCTCTAAATTTTTTAACATTGTTTTTTTAATATCCAGTTGGATTTTAGAGGGGGTTCAAAACCCCCTCTAATGTCTTAAATTAGAGAGGGTTGAAAACACCTTCTAATGTCTTAAATTAAACAGGGTTGAAACCCCCTCTAATATCTTAAATTATAGGAGGTTCAAAACCCCCTATAATTTCTTTAAATTATAGGGGGTTCAAAACCACATCTAATTTAAGAGATTAGAGGGGGTTGTGAACCCCTACTATTTTTAATAAAACACAAATTTTGTAATATATATATATATATATAATTAAAACACAATATATAAATGTATTTAAATACATTATATGAACATATTATATATAATATTTATATTATTGTATGTAATTGTATTTATGTGTATAGAAAAATATAATTGTATAATATTATGTACATTAATATATATTTATTTGAATAAATTGTATTTCATATAATATTAATTATATGTAATATAAAATAATAAACATATTATATAAGTATATACATAAGTATAATTTATTTAAAAAAATATATCATATAAAAACCCAAGATTATATTTTTTATAATTTATATTATTATAATAATAAATATATTTTTAAATAATATGTTTATGATTTTATATTATATATATAATTAACATTATATGAAATAGAATTTATATAAATAAATATATATTAATGTAAATACAATTATATTTAATTAAATACATATATATCAATGTATGTAATAATGAATATATGTATTAAAATACATTATATAAATATTTGTATAAATTGTATTTCATATAATATTAATTATATATTTGTATAAATTGTATTTCATATAATATTAATTATATATTAATTATATATAATATAAAATTATAATTCATATAACATTATATAAGTATTTGTATAAATTGTATTTTATATAATATTAATAATATATGATATTATAAAATTTATACATATAAATATATATTAATGTGAATAATAATAATTATATGTATTTAAATACATTATATAAATATATGTATTGAAATTCATTGTATAAATATATTTTTAAAGACATTATATAAATAAATACTTATATATATATATATTATAAATAAACATGTTTATAATATATAAATATGTATTTAAGTATATAAATAATTTACATAAATACATTTATAAATGTATAAACATTTGTGTATATACATAACATAAATAGAATTATAAATATATGTAAAAATATACTTAGTCAAATGTATGTAAATATACATATAAATATATAGTTTTTTAAATTTATATATAGGTTATATATTTAAATGTATTTAAATATATTATGTAAATAATATTTATTTAATAATGAATAAAATGTATATAAATACATTGATGTGTACATAAATAATCGAAATGAAATTGGAATAGTGGTACAATATTAGGTTAGTGGTGCTTGTTGTCTGGGCGATCAGGGGTTCGAATCCCCACTAAAGGGAATTTTATATGGGGGGGTCTATGGGATAGGTGGTATTGGTTTTCTAGTGGGAGGAGTGGGGATGAACTGGAGGGGGAATGTTTGAGGGTGGGGAATCGTGGCTTGATTGGGGGTGAGAAATGTAGGCCATGGAACGAGTGACAAAATGGGAGGGAGGGAAGAGGGGGTTGTAGATCGATGAGGGTGAGAAATGGATGGGAACTGGAAGGGGGTCATGGCGTGACAGAACTTGAGGGGGGATTAATTGTTAAAATGGTGGAATATTTAAATATGGTTCAAACCACACCTAAAACTTTGAGTAATTAAGGGCTGTTAAAAAACACCTCTAAATATGCCTTCAAAAATCAATTAGAGGCAGTTCTACCCACCTCTAAATAATAAATAAATCAAAATTAATTTAAACCTCTTCTAAAGTTTCAGTTTCCAATGAATTTCGATCAAAATTAGAAGGGACTTAAACCCCTTCTAATACAACTGCTACTAATTCACTCCTTCATTTACCAGAAATTCACAAAAACTGCCTCTAACAAAATTAGGCGGCCACTTTAACAAAGGTTAACCATAACCATCACTAAATCATTTAGAGGGGGTTATAACCCCCTCTAAATGAACCCCCCCTCCCCATATTGATATCATTTTTTGTAGTGCATTTTCACGTGTCATTGGTTTCTATCGGCAAACACATGTAATTGTCTTCTGACTTGGGGGGTTAATTATTAAAAAATGGTGTCATATTTAGGGATGATTCAAACCACCACTAAAACTTTGAATAATTAGGGTTGGTTAAAAAAACCACCTCTAAATATGCCTTTGAAAATCAATTAGAGGTGGTTTTACCCACCTCTAAATAATAAATAAATTAGAATGGGTCTAAACCCTTTCTAAAGTTCCAGTTTCCAATGAATTTAGATCAAAATTAGAAGGGGTTTAAACCCATTTTAATATAACCACTGCTAATTCACTCCTCCATTTACCATTGGTTCACAAAAAATGCCTCTAATAACAGTAGGTTGTCACTTTATAATTGGTTCACCATAACCACTGATAAAGCATTTAGAGTAGGTTATAACCCCCTCTAAACACAAAAAAAACCCTCTAATGACAATATTTTTTTATAGTGCATGTTTCATGTGTCATTGGTTATTCCTATCTGCAAACACACGTAATGGTCTCTTGAGTTCAGGTTATTATTATTTTATACTATTTGATCAATGGATGAGGCCAAAAAATTTGAGTCCTACTTTATGAGATATCATGAGACAAAAATATTATATTAATGTGGTGTGTGTGTTCGTAGGCAAGGTTCTTGTAGCTATGACTTTTCCTTGTCTCCTTAGGGGCCTTGATGAGTTTCTAGACTCCACTCTTAGTCTGTGAATAATATCAACTGCTATCTAGTTAAGGGTATATAGGGCCACATACTAAGCATATTCAAAAGTTTTTCCTATTCTTATAAACATGAGTATAAGACATGGTGAGACCCATTACAGGGTCTGAGAGATGCCTGAGAATATACGATCATCAAGAATAAATAAATTAATATTATTAAAGTTAATAATAATTGTTATTGAATTTATTTATTAAAAGTATTCACAAAATACTAATTGAATACATGGTAAAATATTATATGAACGAATATTAATTTAATATTCAAGTTTTTTCTAATATTTATAGGAATAATGAGATGAGTTAAATGAATCGATTTTATTAAATAATATATTTATTATATTACAAGTGATAAAAATATAAATGATATTTATTACTTAGTCAAATAATCACAATATTTCATTTATGAATTATTTAGTGGGTAATAAATATTTGATGGTTGAAGATCCTTTTCTAGGTAATTTTATAACTCACTATGTAAGGAGGAGGCTCACATTGATGGTATTATTCATTACATGAATTTTAGAGCCACTCTCTACTCTCTCTCACTTCCTAGAGAGATAATATCTAGATCCAAGAAAGTAATTTGAGTTCTCTTTATTGGATCTAAGGATTGACGTAGTGGTGATCATTAGGATAGAAAAGGCATCATTGGATCTCTGTGCTAGCCCTTTTATTTCGGCGACTGATGCTCCTACAAACTTTAAAGTGCATGTGGATGATCTAAAGGGATTCAAATTTGGTTTCTTAGATAAATATTCATCAGTGATGAATGGTTATTGAACACATCATCAAATCAAACAAGGAAATCTTTGATTAATTTTCATGCTTAAAAATATTCATATGGGATCCTCAGATTCTGTACCAGGCTATGTATTGGTGAATTTGACATAGTTACGTCGATCCGGTGATGAAAAATTTTGAATCACTCGCTCATCCTATTTTTTTGTATTCCCTGATACCTTCAATTGGTATCAGAATAGTCGTGTTAATTATTAAGCCAAAAAAATTATGTTTGCATTAAATTTATGAAGAGGGAATTATGATAGTTTTGTCGCCATAGACGAAGATCCAATCTGATATCGAATGACTGAGATATGGTCATTTGAAGATCAAAAGTTGGGTCAAAATCATCTTTGCGATGTTAAATTATAATAACACACACATAGATATATGTGTGTGTGTGTGTGATATTTTTTCTAGAGGTGGTGGGTTTTTCATCCAATTTGTGGTACCAAGTGGTCGGAATAGGGTTTTGCAGCTGGTGGGTTTAATTCCATTGATTTTGGAATTAGATAAACAATTTTTTTTCAAAAGACCTATAGGTTATAGGTTTTGGAATTTCCACAAAGAAAAAAATATATTAAAATAAAAAGGAGGTGGTGACTGGTCTGAGGTCAACAAAAAACACAAAAGAAAAGGGTTAAAGGGGTGGGGCAACACCCAGTTGCATGAATAAAAAAATAAAAATAAAAATAAACTTTTTTATTTTATTTTTAGTGTGACCACCACCACCAACCCACCCACAACCCTAAGCTTTCCCCATTTCATCCTCCCTTGTCAACCAGACTCGCCTCCCACTAGACCTTGCTAACGGAACTCAGCTACCCAAACCCTTTTCCACCTCATAGAATGACCTCAGCCCTGCCAGATCATCATCCCCAACATCCCACCCTGACTCGTGGTCCCCCAAGCTCCTCCTGTGGCGCGTCGGCCCCCATCACCACTCCCTCCACCATGATCAACTACTGCCTCCTCATGCTTAGCTTCCCTAATAAATTCCACCCCACTCTTATCTTCCCATAGTCACACCCCACTTGACCAGCCACATCGTCCATGTTCCATGAGCACCTTCTGACTAGCCTCTCATCGGATTCCCTGTCAGCCTCCCGCATTCTTCCTCCTAACCGACCCATGACCAATTTGGGTCGTCCCAACTAGGGCCTAGTTAGGTCAAGTTTTTTCTAACCCTCCATGCCCATTTTGATCAAGTATAGGCCCCAAACACCTTTCATGGATTTTATAGGCTACCCAAGCTCTGTGAAAAATTGAAAATTTTCAAAATATAAATTTAATTTTTTTGAATAAAATTAAATTTATTTGGGAATGAATGAAAAAAATTATTTGAATTAAAATTAGTTTAATTATATTCATTTGATTCCCTCAACATGAATTTATCACATATTTAATTTTTATTAAGCATTTGTTTTGCATCCCAACTAATCTTGATCATCGACTGCCTGATGTATATTTGATTTTTATTTATTAATTAATTATTTCATGTAGTTGATATTTTTAATAATTAATTAATTAATTAGATGATGTGTACATTGTATGACTTCATAAATATATGTATAAGGTTTTGTGTCCACGATATATATCAAGAATATTACATATTTCTAATACCCCCTCGCCTATATGTGAGTATTTATTTATCACTATGAAGATGAATGAAGACATAGACCACACTAACATGTGGTAGTATTCTAGACGAGATGTGGATACATTGGACTGGGGTGCGAGCTTCAATATGAGTTAGACATGACTCAAGTATTATACACCTAGAGTTATGGTTGATCTATTCAGCATAAATAGATCTATTAATATCAACTGTTCAAGATCAGTCACATTGTTTATTTAATTTATGCATTGTTTATTATTGTTGAGTGAGTTTTCAAGTTTACATGATCACATAAAATAATAAACTAAATTCATAGATTAAAACAAATTAAGACACGATGAATGTTTTCTATTTACTGTATAGTCAAGTTGTGGGTGATATCACATAGTATGTTTATATTAGATATAAAATGAATCAATTCATCAAAAAATAATAAAACCCTCAAAATAATTGTAATGAAACTTTTTTCCATTTATTTCTTTATAATATTAAATGGATTATTTATGGATCTAGGTGTCAAGACAACGTGATATTTTGAGGCCCGGTGTACCTAAAATTAATTTTTGAAATTTATTTAATATATTCAATATCACGCATGTGCGGTTTTCCTAAAAAGGTTTAATAACACTTAAAATGAGTCTAAGATCATAAATACAAGGCCTTCATTGAGTTCAAAGCGTGATTTTTACTTTAAACGTGACATAACCTTTGTCGGTATCAGGAGTTTTTATAAAGTGCTTTCATGGGTGAATAAATGAAATAAATTATTTATTTTATTTAATGTGACATAATGAACTAATATATTTTTATAAATACACTGATATGGATAATTTGTAGGGTGATCTGTATAACCCTATAAATTGGGAGATATAATTGAAGGATATCTTGGCAGGTGATATTAGATTAGATCATGATCGAGGATTAGCGTACCAACAGAATGTGTGGATCTCGCCAATGAAAACGACATGTGATATTTCTTCACCAGTGATTGATCCACCTTGAGGTAAGACATTTTTATTTTGTGGATGTATCTCCATTTTATTATCCTACAGCTAATGCAAATAAATCGACAAACATATTGATTTGGGTTCGATCGTATTGTGGGTGTGGGTTTATTTGTAGGGAATTTGGTAGAATTGTTTATTTTTGTATGGATCTTCATTTGTTATTCTAGCGATAACAAATCGAGGCCAACTAAAACACGATTGAGGTTCGTTACTCATTTTCATGTTTCATGGTTTTCTCCCACCATTTATCATTTGTTCATCACTAATATTCATTTGACTGGTGGTTTGACAAATACCAAATAAACAATCATTGTACACCCATTTCTTCTCATAAAAAATTGATATCGTTGATCTAAGTTTGCATCAATGAAGGGATTGAGCTATGATGATGGTGATGATGGTTCAAAACCGGATCAGAGTTCCTCATGTGGTTTTTGATGTACATTTATTAGGTGATGCGACATATGGTTTTCCTATGTGATTTGGTGGTCGGATTATGGCGAGCAATGATGAGGAGGCTCGGCTAGACCAGATCCATACTATTCAATGTGATTCACAAATGGATCGGAGGTCGGAGGAGCAGATGGTGATGCATGAGGAAGATTCATATGTTTATAGAAATTTTAGGTTATAAAATGTGTAATATAGGATCGCATGTTGTGTATGACCCCTTGTGTGACGTTAGGGTTTTTTGGAGAAGATAAATATCACACAGAATGTGACAGCTATCACACGGTGTGTAACCCTTACCTAGTGACTCGGTGTATACCTCAAAGGGTACACAGACACAGCTGAGAGTACATGATCTTGGACGCGCAGTATACCTAGACACAGACATAAATAGGCTAGGTGTACACGGGCAGAGCTGTGTACTTTTATGTGGTCATGAGTACAAGGGCTTGGACACTCTATGTACTCGGACACAGACGTGGTCATGGGCTATGATACATGGGTAGAACCTGATGCCTAAGGGACATGCCATGTAATACTAGTACACATCATGTACTCCACCAAATATTTCTTGGAGACCTTGTCCTCTTCATCTTTTAAAAGTTTAATTAGGGTACATTCCCTTGATCCTTTCCCCAAGGTTTGTTTTGGAATCACATCTAGTGTGTGGGATGGTGATCGCCTCTATGGAACTTTAGTCTTGGATAGAGTTGTTGGAATCCTTCCATGAGACCTAGAATGAGATCTTCTATCATTATTTCCCTAGTTTGGATTCTTAGTATATTTGTGACCAACATTATGCGGGCATCGGTCCCCTAATTAGTAGGCTAATATAGATTGGGTTTTTGGTATACCCCATGGCTCTAGGAGTGATCTCCTTTCTGTGTATCGATATCTTTAGGGTTCCAGTGTGTACTTATTATGATGATACCTGATGATCATGACATCTTAGATAAACTCCATCAATTCTATCTAACTCATGGAGCATGTTATCCTAGATGAGTGTTATCTGAAACCTTTGAGCATGAATCCTAGTTTAGAATTATAATTGTGACTTTACCATGAGATTGTGTGTCTATGTTGATTATATCTGGATATTCTTGTTATATGTGTTGGTGATGAGTTGATTGTTATTCTTGATTTTATATTCTTGGTACTTTCAGGGTGTCCTAGTGAGTATTTTTATACTCACCCATGCATAGGATTTTCCCGTATGTGTCATGTATTATGCAAATGACCAACCTTTTGACGGAGTCCTAGAGGGACCAAGACCAGGCAGGACTTAGTGAGTCGGATAGACCAAGATGTGTTCCTACGATTACCTTGACATCAGTCCCCTTTTTATACTTTACATGTTGAACTTTTTTTAGTTTCTTTATGGTGGGATTGTATTTATCCCTTCTAATTTCCAGTACTTTTTTTCGTACTCTAATGGATGATATTTTAGATTTTTTATGCATAGTTATCAATTGTTTACATTTAAACATTGTATAGTCTTGGAGATGTGTGTGTGTGTGTGTACATGTACATTATCCTAAGGCCTACCATATGTGTGATATAACTACTTGACTCTAGTCATCATCCCCTAACCTATTAGAGGCAGGCTTGAGGTAGTAGTGGCAGGGGCCCCGTTGGGATGGGTCACGACAGAGTGGTATCAGAGAAATTGGTTCTACCTTAGGACCAAAGTCTGTGAGATTGGTTTGGGAAAAAATTGTTAAGTGTTTCAAGTTGGGATATCAAGCCAGGGGCTACAATGTTGGTGTGGTGGCTGACGTATCTATACACCAGGAATTTGATGACCTACTTGTTGACTTGGTAAATGTAGACACTAGTTTCAGGGAAAATTTGGTATATGCATCATATAGGAATAAGTTATAGTTCCCATGTCCTTTTTGAGTCAATTCTACAAATATAATCATTGAATGTGGCACATATTGTCCATTTTAGGATGACTCTATAATGTTTTCCAGCTATGATTCAACATCAGGATCATGAGGATGATCCCCTCAACAATGAGGCTTCGATACAGGGACTTTTTCAAGAGGTGTTTCCTCTAGGTGGTGCACCAGTCATACAACCACCTGTTGAGCATCATATGGCACCAATAGTACCAGTAGATGAGGTATGTAGATTGATTGTGCTTCATGAGTTTCATCAACATTGACCTCTCAGGTTCCAACGTGAGACCAACCCACAGGTGGCTGAGGACTAGATTGAGGCGTTGATGCGATTCTTTTGTCTTATCAGGACACCAATAGATCATATATAATTCTTGGTTGTGATCCTTCTTCATGGATCTATAGGATGATGGTGGGGCTTAGTGACCCATTCATATGATGAGTTGACTTTGGCATGGTCATAGTTAGAGATCCTTTTCAGAAAAGATTTCTCTAAAGCTACATTAAGGGATGTTCACATTCAGAAGATTATATAGATACAAAAGGAAAATACAACTATGGATGAGTATTCAACGAGTTTCACCAACCTCTATCAGTACTAGATAGATATGGTTCATGATCATTTCTTTTGGGCTCGAACCTTCAAGCTATTACAGAAACACTGGGATTCGCAATGACAGAAAGATTTTGTGGATGAATAAAAGTTAGAGATAAAATAAGAATAAGAACACAAACATAGAGATTAACGTGGTTTTTGAAATGATCCCTATATTCACAAAGAGGTAGAAATATCACTAAAAAACCTGGGAGAAAAATTACAGGTAGTTTCTTAGATTTTCTAACACACATAAACCCTAGCCCGAAATGGGATAATAAAGAAGATGAATCACTTTCCGCCAACCACATAGAAAGTTCATTGTGCTATAGTGAAATGTGGATAGAAGTATGAATCACTACAATAACAAGTAAAACCAAGTCCAAGGTGCTATAGTGGTCAGTAGTTGGAAGTCCACGAAGCTACAATACCATTATCTCCAAATTCTGAGCTGTTACAGTAGTCATTCCAAATTTTATACTGATACAGTTCCCATTTGGTGTCGGGCGATGAACTTTACTATAGTCGATAAGAGTTTCTACAGTGACACAAAATTTGGGTTGGGGGCCATCAGCCCCTGGAGTAGGAATGTGTTTCCCCCTGCAACCCCCAATGAGCTCACCATGGATCTCGACTTGTGGAGTTGCGGCCTAGTGCATATTATGGGCTGCAAACATTCAGTCCAACATCATCCAAAAGGATCGAGCTACACCAATCCAACACGAGCAAGTTCTACACAGAGACATCTGAGCTAGCATGATACCTCTATGCATTCCTACTTATTCTAGGGTTTTGTATCATGCTTTGGTGGCCTATAGTTTCTTGGATGAGCTGGCATAGATAGTTGGTGCCAGTAATGGGTATAGAGAAGCTGAGTCTTTAGAAGCAAGAAACCAATATTAGACTCAGGGACCTGGACATGCGATGCATTTCAGGAGGTGATACTAGGTTATAGGTTCTGCAGTTTAGGGATCATAGGGTGAATCCAATCATCCTATATATAGTTAGTGCTACTCTTGTGACGATCGGAGACATCTTATATGATATTGTTCAGCCCGATGTACGGCTGGTAGGGAGGCAGTGGATGGGTCACCTAGGCAGTGACAGTAACAAGATAAGGAAGTTATGTAGGGTGTAATACGTGGAAAAAGATCTAGTAGAGCAGTTGAAGGTGGTACACATTATGAATTTTTTCCACCACTACCCTCAGGTGGTCCATGCCAGGCTCAAGGAGCTAGGGGACAAAGGTGAGGAAAGATGCAGGCGGTCGAGGATTATGAACTAGAGGCTCGAGGGATGCTATGAGGTATGATCTGTGTCTTTTATACCATAGTTTTAGTACTTATAGACACATGTTCAAGTCATTCCTTTATTTCCATATATCTAGTTTGAGACTTAGAGATTTCGGTGGAGCCTTTGGATCGACCCTTATGCTTGGAGATTGCTATTGGAGGTGACTCAGTTATCACACACTTATGTTGATGGTGTGACCTAAATCTTGGAGGTGAGAGTTTCATTTGGGATTTATTTGTAGTAGTGATGAGGATATATTACATCATCTTAGGTATAAACTAGTTATCCATGGTTCATGCCCAGATGACTATTTAAAGAAGAGGATACGGTGTGTCCGCAATGATGGTATGATGTTTTCCTTTTTGGGTGAAAAATAAACCCAGGAAAAAGTATGGCAGAATCATGCACAGGAGGGTGTAGCTGATTGTTCATCAGTTGACTAGCATGATCCATGGTGTAGTGGATGTTATGATTTTTCAGTTTCCTACTGTGGTGGAAAAGTATGAGAACGTCTTTCCTGAGGACATTCTAGGATTACCTTCCCATCAATAAATATACTTCTGCATTGAAATACACCCCAATATGACCATGTTAGCTACTCCAACATATCATATGGCTCCTGCAGAGCTTCGTGATCTGAGCGTGTAGTTGAAGGACTTATAGAGGAAGGTATTTTTCGGACCCAGTGTTTCACCCTGGACATCCCTAGTGTTGTTCGCCAAGAAATAATATGGGATCTTGGGGTGGTGTATGAATTATCATCACCTAAACTAGGTGATAGTAAATAGAAAGTATCCACTTTTGAAGATCTATGACCTATTTGATCAGTTGAGAGGGGCATGATGTTTCTCAAAGATTAACCTCATATTAGGTTATACCCAATTGCGAGTACAGGATGAGAATATACTGAAGATGGATTTCTAATGTCATTATAGTCACTATGAGTACTTGGTGATGTCCTTTGGTGTGAAGAACGCCCCAGGAGTGTTCATGGGACTCATGAAATGGGTCTTTCATCATTTCTTAGACTAGTTTGTGGTAGTCTTAATTGAAAATATCCTAGTGTACTCAGCATCTAGAGAGGAGCATGAAATACATTTGAGGATGGTTTTGGATGTACTCTAAGAGCACTAGATTTGTGAGAAGTTCTTGAAGTTTAAGTTATGGATTTAGGAGTCCAATTTATAGGAAATTTTATCTCAATATATAGAGTAACAGTTAACCCGACAAAGGTCGAGGCAGTGTTAGCTTGGGAGTCACCCAAGAGCGTGATATGGGTGAGGAGCTTACTTGGGTTGGCATGTTACTATTAGATATTCATACTTGATTTCTCAAGGAATAATCTCCCTTGATATATTTGACCCAAAATGGGAAACCTTTCATGTGGATAAAGATGTTCCAATAGGATTTCTAAGAGTTGAGGCATAGATTTATGAGAACTCCCTTCTTAAGATTTCCAAAGAAGGGTGTCAAGTATGTAGTGTTATGATATGCATCTAGAACTGTTCATGTTTGTGTTCTGATGCAAAGTCAGGTGGTGATTTCCTATGGTTCACATAATTTGAGACCATATAAGCAGAACTACATGACCCATTATCTTGATTTAGTAGTGGTAGTCTTCTCACTGAAGATGTGGTGACACTACATGATGGGTGATAAATTTATCATCTATTATAACCACAAGAGTCTAAAGTATATCTTCTCTCAGAAGGATCTAAACTTGAGATAGATATGTTGGATAGAGTTCCTCTAGTATTATGAATTTTATATTTTTTATACTTCAGAGAAGGTGAGAATGGGAAGATACTCTCAGTAGAAGATCGTGTTCGTAGTTTATGGGCGAGGCATCAGAGTAGTTGGCGTCATTAAATTTATACTTTGTGGATAGTGATAGAGAATCTTACCTCTAGTATATGGTTTTTACCCATCTACTTTTATAGTGATCCATGGAGGCATTCCTTGGGGATACCGACTATGAGATCCTAAGTACTCAGATATCCACTGTACATGCTCTTGGTGGATTTTCTAAAGGTGAGAAGCATGTAATTTTTTTCAAAGGATGCACGATGGTATCAGTGATTTTGCGGTACGAGTTTATGAGATAATTCCATACATCTTCCTTGGTGGTACATCCAGGTGTGTAAAAGATGTACCAGGACCTCTGATATTTGTTTTGGTGGCGAACGATGAAGAAGGGAGTTGTAAAGTTTGTCTCTCAATGCCTTACTTGTAAGCAAGTGAATACTAAGCACCAGGTTCCATGGGGTTTATCTCAACCCCTTGAGGTTCCAGAGTGGAAGTGGGGTGTGATATTCATGGACTTCATGATGATGTTACCACATACATCTAGGGTACACAATGTCATATGGTTGATCATAGACCGACTCACCAAGTCATCCAACTTCCTAGCTATTTGAGAGTAGAGTGCAGTAGAGATCTTGGAACGTCTCTATGTGAAGAAGATAGTCCAACTCCATGGAGTCCCCTCGATGATCATTTGTAACCATTATTCTCACTTTACATCTCAGTTATGTAAGGGATTATGGGAATCCTTTGGGACTTAGTTGTGTTTGATCATGTATTTCCACCCCCAAAATGACGACCAGACTAAGCGGACAATTCAGGTCCCAGAGGACATGTTGAGGACTTTCATGTTGGAATTTGACCATAGTTGGGAGGATGACCTAACATTGGTGGATTTTTTTACAAAAATATCTATCATTCCACCATTTTTATGGAATCATTCAATACCTTTTATGGGATACCATATAGGTCACCACTATGTTGGACCGACCCAGGAGAGTCGGCACTTACGGGCCTATAGTTGGTGCGAGCTACTACCGCTACTGGAAAACCTGTCTATACCCATGGATCTATACCCACATTTTAGAAAAACCGTGGGTATAGATATTCTTCTCAAACCTATACCCATTATTTTTTAAAAACTATTGGTATAGGTTGAGTTATACCAATAGTTTTTTAAAAATTGTGGGTATATCTCTTTAGATAGTAACCCTCACTCTGGCTCCCCCCCCCATCCTCATTCAAACCATATAACTCCTTTGGAATCCCCCACTCCCCTACTTGGATGATTTTCAACATCTCCCCCCTCCTATCCTCGGGTAATCTTTAGTGTCCCCCCTCCCATCCTCAGGCGATCTTTGATATTTCCCTCTCAGCCGAGCGAGCGGCCACCCATGTGAGTGGCGACCTTCCATCTCATCCAGCAATCTCCTTATAAATATATTAGTGAGATACCACAAATATTTTATAACAATCATACATTTAAGCCTATATGGATTTATTATTTCTTGGCCATATGGTTTCTAGGTTGATGAAAAAGTTCTGTAGTTTTTGATGTCATGCCACTTATTTCATTATCTAGTTAGGGATTTTCTAGCAACCTTACTTAATAAAAGACTAATGGTTTTTAAGATTTGATCCATCTTAAATAATATTATCTGGACTCCCTTATTGCTACATATTTTTTGGAGTGTCATGGAGTCCCTATATAACTAGAGTTGTGTCTATAATGAGGGAGGTAAGCCCCGTTCATTATAAGATCTGTATATTCTAAAAAAATGAATTTATATGGGAATAAATTGATATGGGGGGTGGATTGTAACACATGGGTGTAAATATTTCTTATAATTTATTTAATTATTGGTTTTCATAGAATTGGAGTATTCTGGTGTAGAGTTTTTAGAATTTAAGTAAAAAAAATAAGTCTCATGGTTGGTGCATGGTTAGTGCAATATTTATTATAACTATGAAATCTAATCTTATTTTTATAACTTTTAGTTTTCTAGTGTAATATTTTTCATGTATGATTAAGAGTAAATTTTCAGTTTAATCATACAATGGGTTAAATCCCACATTGGTTTTGAAATGTTAGGAGTAACCATGTAGACTAATCATGTGTGTTATTTAGCATGAGTCAAGTAACTATGGAAAATTCAGTGCATAATTTCCCAAACAATATGACCAAACCATGTGATATGATGAGACTTAATATTTTTTGAATTTAGAGTAATTACCCTAATCAAATTAAACACCTTTTGGTCCCCTTGTTTACTCGTCTGACTTTTCCAACCCACTAAGAATATCTCCCTCTCATTCCTCTAAATCTAATGGGTTCCACATGAATTTTATATTTTATTTAGTGATGATTATTTAACATAAACTCATCTAAACCTCTTTATCCCTTCCTCTAATCTCTTCTTATTCCTTATTCCACCAAGTTCTTATCTCCCCATGGCTATGGTGGATAGGGTTTCATGTTTACATAGGTTTGTTTGAGGTATTCATTGATTTAGGGTTCTTAATGATCTTTTAAGTGTTTATCTTTCCTTCTTAAGTGGAGTAGTGATAATTTATTTTGAGATCAATGATTTGAGGTATATTTCTCTATACATTTTTTTAAACATAAATCCAAATGTGCTTGTTTATTTTCAAACCATGTTTTGAATGTATTAATGTTATATTTAGTATATATATATATTGATTCATTGTGAATGGATCTTTGTTTCTCCCTTGATTTTAATTTGAAAAATGGTACTTCTTATATTGCATTGACTAAAACTAGTTTTCATGAAAATAATTCTCGTAAGGTTATTGCAATAATGACAATGGTATTGAATTTTTTAATTTAGATATCTTTTATAAAATTATTTATTATGAATTATAATTAATTAAAATCATGTTTATATCAAGGGATTCCAATGTAAAATTCCATGATTAACTATATTTAAGGGTAGTTTCAATTAGTGTTCTATACATAAATTGTTTTTTTCTAATTAATAAATGCTTTTTTGATATAAAATGTGTTAAATGATCACTATAATTACATTTCCTAAAGTTTAGGTCACTTTGATTATATTTTGAAATTATTTGGTAGATGTATACCCTCAAAGTGATCCACTTAGTTTTGTTTATTAAAAAATGGAAAAGAGATATTTATATTATGAGATATTGGTGGATTTAAGTTGTTTAATTACTACTATTATTGTATTGATGTTCTTGATAAAAGGGGATTCTTATATTCTTATAGATGTTTTTTTAGCGATACTCCTTGGAGTTTTCATCCTAGGTTCCCCGATAGAATTATTTTTTTTAGTTTTATTTTTATTCAGGTGAAATCATTTCCATTTTGTAAGTTGATGTCATTAGAACTTGTTGATATCCCCTATTGATCATGAATGAAATTTAATCCTTATGGTAGACTAGATCGAGTATAGGAATGGATAGATAGGTTTGGTTTATTGAAACATAAGTGAGTATAAGGGAATAATATGTATTATAGTGTCTTAAAGTTATTCAATTTATCCACCATGATAGTGAATTATTAAATGTCAGGGATACCCACCTTGGTTTGTTATTTGTAGTCATCACTTATAACATATTTTATTTCTCTTATTATTTGTTTTTCTAGATACAAGTATACTTTGATTGTTTTCATATTAAAATTGGTTGTAATGAATTTTTTAATTATGGTTTACATTTTTGATTGGAACATAAATTTTTTTCCCTATAGTATAATGGATAAAAGTTGGATATATCATACCAATCTGATTTCAACTGAGTTTTAAAAGAATTTAGATATAATTTTTAGATTGTTCATTTAAAAATGCTTTAGATGGAGGTTGTATACAATGTCCATGAAATAATTGTGTTGGAATACCATGGTTAATCTGGGAAGAAGTTAGATACCATATAACGAAAGATGGATTTCAAACAAACTATTATGTTTGGTATCACCATGGAGAGACGAAACAATATTATACTATTCATGAATGAAAAGAAATAAGTGGTATGGATAATTTAATATTTGATTGGTTTCCATTTATGTATAATCACGAGAGATATGGTATGCTAGTGCAATAAGGAAATTATATCAATAAACATGAGGAAAATACTGAAGATGATGATGTTAATAGAGTAAAATTTTTTAATGGATGATGTCAGAACTTTGGTATATCAGGAATGTACTAAAATGGCCAAGTTAGAATTTTTAATGTGATTATTTAATGGAAAACCCATGTATAGAATTCATAATACCTCCATTGATTATATTTTTGAAATTTTTTAAGGACTTGCTTCCTAATGGTGCAGATATTCCTTCAAATCATTATAAGGCATGGAGGTTAATTAACCATCTTGAATTTTTTACTAATAATGTTCATTATTTCCTGATAGATTTCAGTTTATTTTTGGAAGAAATAGTTGACCAAAATGACTGTAAAGAATGTGGTACATCTCGATGGAAGAAAAATGCAGATGGAACATGATTTCATGTGTCACATAAAGTCATGTGGAACCTTCCATTGATTCTCAGGCTTCAAAATCTATTCATGTATGCGGAAATATCATCTAATATGTGATGGAATGACACTGGGAGAATTAAAGGTAATGATGAGTTGGTTCATCCTATAGATGGATCATCATGAAATAAATTTGATGCACAAAATCCTAATTTTTCAGCTGAGAAGCATAATGTCAGGTTGGGTATATCCTATGATGGTTTTAATTCATTTGGTTATATGCTTACTGCTCACAACACGTAGCCAGTTTTAATTCACATGTATAATCTTCCTGTTTGGATGTGTATGAAAAATATTTTCACTTAATTAAGTATACTGATATTTGGACCTTCTAATATTAGTAATGATATAGACTTCTACCTACAACCTTTAATAAGAGAGTTGAATCAACTTTGGGATATGGGTGTGTGCACATTCAATGCTTCTTCAAAAAATATATTTTAGATGTGTGCTTCCCTTCAATGGACTATAAATGATTTCTCTTCTTATGAAATGATGTTTAGTTGGATCATGAAGGGAAAATTATCATGTCCTATTTCTATGAATAATAAATGATCAATAAGGCTTAAATATTGTCGTAGTTTTAGTTTTATGGGGCATCGACGATTCTTTCCAATAGATCATCAGTATAGGAAGAATCATCAGAGGTTTGATAATACTGTTGACATTGAACAACCACATCAACGTATGTTAGAAACTTATGCACTTAATGAATTTAAATATTTCAGTTTTTCATTGGGGAAAGGTCAGATGAAATCTAAAAAGAGGAAGAATGTTGACATTGAAGCCACTTACAATGGGAAAAAGAGAAGTAGCTTTTTTAAGTTTCCATATTGGTCTACAAATTTGTTACGCCATTGTTTAGTCATAATGCACATTGAGAAAAATATATGTTAAATTTTTCTTTCAATTCTTATAAATATCAAGGGGAAGACCAAATATGACTTTCAATCTCATCGGGACTTGATGGAATGGGGTATTCAACTAGAACTACATCCTGTGTGTATCGGTGAAAACAAATGGAAAGTTCCTTCTTCTTCTTATGTAATGACACCATTAAAGAGAAATAAATTTCTAATATTATTATATAATATCAAGGTTCTTGATGGTTATTCCAAAAACATATCTAAATAAGTCAACATAATAGATTTGAAACTAAAATCCTTAAAAACTCATGATTATCACATCCTTCTTCATGAATTGATTCCAATAGCAACTCGGTATTTTATATCCAATAATGTAAGGGTGACAATGATTTTCTTGTGCAATTATTTTAGAGAACTGTGTTCTAAAAGGTCATCCAAGTCATTCTTGATAAAAATGCATCAAAAGGTGTCATTAATTTTGTGTGAGTTGGGAAAAAAATCCTCTATCATTTTTCACCTACATGCTGCATTTAAGAGTTCATATTCCAACTGAAACTCTTCTTTAGGGACCCATTTATTTCCAATGGATATATCCTAACGAAAGAAATATGTGCACAATGAAATCTTATGTCTGAAACAATAATTATCCTGAAGGTTAAATTGTGAGAGGTTATCTAGCTCAAGAATGTATGGATTTTTGTTCAATGTATTTTTCTGATGTGAGCACAAGAAATAACCGACCAATGAGAAATTAAGATGAGAAGTATGGGGAAATTGAGCCCTCGTTTCCATGTCTTCCCCAAACAAGAGGAATTTCTGGGTCATATACATTGACTACATTGAGCCTTGAAGAGTAGGATATGACACGTCGCATAGTCTTGTTTAATTGTGGTTTGTTCTATAACTATATCAAGTAAGTAATTTGGATATTTATATGTTCTCTCATAATATGTCATTTCACATATACCTTAGAATTTTATTATAATTTTATGTACGTAACATAAACAATTTATAAGTAGAGTTCATCGATCTTTTACTTTAAGAAGAAGAGAGGCTTTTCATATCCAAGAGTTTCCTACTTGGTTGAAATCAAAGGTACAACCATTACTTTAATTAACTTAAAATATAGATATCCATTTAATTGCATTATTCATATATATTTTAGGTATTGAGTTTACCTATTGACTCTGTTTCTGAATAATTAAGAGTGTTGGATTTTGGTTTGAATTCTCTGGATCATGAATGAAAATATTTAATAATCAATAGGTATAAATTTGTAACAACTGATCGAGTAGTCAAAATGAGAACACAACATGATGTCATTATGATAACCGCTACAACGGACTATTATGCTAGTGCATCAAATAGTCTTCCCTGATATGAAGATGTTTATTATTATGGACTTGTTGAGGAAATATTGTTATTGTACTACTACTCTCATGGTCGATTCATTATGATGAAATATAAATGGCTTGATTCAATAATTCGACAGGATATATTTATTGATGATTTTGGATTTATATTTATTGACATGAGTTGATTCCTGGCTACTGATGAACCATACATTTTAGTATCAATGAAAAAATAAGTATTTTATATGAAAGATCATATGAGACCTAATTATAGTGTCATTAATGAAGTAATATCAAGATATATTTTTCATGATGCTGGGGATGAAATTGACACTATTGACACCCCATTGGTGTTGTCCAAAATATTGTATTTGATGAATCAAATTTTCCCATTGTGAGGGTTGATGTTGAACCTGAAATAGTGGTGGGTAATATATAGAAGCAACCATATATGTTCACAGTTCATTCAGTTTACCTTGACATGAGTTTATTGGGTTGGTATTACTGTAATTACTTTAATTTAGTTCCGGATTGGAATGATATGTTGTTTTAGTATTGTTTAGTTTCATTACATTTAATTAGATTTATTTCTATTCAGGAAACCAGGTTTAAAACGGGTTTTTAAAAAATGTATAACTTGATTTTAAATTATTGTTACTAAAACATGTTATGACATTGTTTATGACTTCATTGGATTCTAAGTTATATGTGTGATTTTTAAAAAATGTTTCTAAAATTGTACATTTACTTCTTATGCAGATTATGAAAGAATTTCTAAGGAAGCGATTATTTAATGTCGATCAACAGATGCACAAGCATGGGTTATCTCCTCTGCTTCCCTTAGTGAATATAATTATTTTAATATTTTTCTTTTTCATTACATATAATTTCATGTTCATATACTTTATCAAAAAAAATAGGGATATTTAGTTGCACCAAATTTGACTCCTCTTCCTACCAGCATGGGTCTGAGCGAGGATGCTCCTAGACCTAGATAGAGCACCCATCTTACACGTTCCCACTTTGACCCACCAGCGAACACCCCATCTACCACACCTTTTCATCCTTTTCTTGAGGTTCTAGGGATGTTCACATGAATGCCTCCATAGTCATCTCATTTAGTCTCTTCTTCCCATACTATGTCTACACCACCTGCATGGATGTTCCTACCCATACCTTCATCACCATCTCACTTAGCCTCTTCTTCCCATACCATGTTTATAGCACCTGTAGGGATGTTCCTACCCATGCCCTCATCATCATCTCATTTATCCTCTTTTTCCCATACCATTTCTACACCGCCTGCAGGGATGGTTCCACCTATACCATTTCTATATATATTGATGTATCCTCTACCCTACTACACATATCTTGTCATGTCTTTGCTACCTACATTTCCTTATATCCATCTAGGATTTGATGATTCTATTCATTTAGCTCCCACTCAAGTGCATGAAAATCACCCAGAGCATGCATTGGAACAGACACATCATTCAGAGGCTACTCATCCAGGACAACCCATGGATCTATCAGAGCATATTGAGCAGCATGCATTAGGTTTTTTTATTATAACTATGTCAAATTATATCACTTCATATTTTTCCTATTGTACTACGACTCAATTCTTTTTTTTCTATATTTTATCTTATTTAGTAGGATTTTATAGTATGAGACGTGGGCACACCCGTATGTGGGAAACCAAGAATCACAAAACAGAAAAAATGGTGGATTAGAATGACTAAAATCAGATGATAGGTGAAAATTCCAGATAGTGTAGAAGTTTCATGACATCATTCTGATGGAACCGGTTTCATGGAGACATCTTGGTAATGACATCAAGGAAAAATCATGGGCACAGATATGGGTAAAAAAAATTTATAAATTTATATTTATTTTATTATTGTATTATATGAATTAACATGTTCATTACTGTAGAGACCCGGGTTTTTCCCTGAAAGACTTTGGAATATTTCTACATATATTTCCAGAGCTAGGAGATGAGATGGCGTGCGATTCCGAGGCCCGGTGTGCCTGGAATAAATTTTATAAAAATATTAAGTGTTTTTATACTATGCACAGGGCCAGGTTCACACGTTTTACGGTGAAACGCCACTTTTTCACCTGATATCCGTTTGGGGTGTTTGAGTACTCATTTCTGAGTGTTCTTCTGAGGGGATTGCGATGGCGCAATCCACCCGCCCAAATTTGGGTCCGAGGCGTGGGCCCCCTAAGGCGGATTTTGGACGTATGCTGCGTTTTTATGACTTATGCTTCATAAGTCCATTCAGGGCAAATGAATAGCCTACACCTCATGGTTATCTGCAAGAAATGCAATGGTATGATTTGCGTGATGTGTTTTGGGGTCGAGGTGTGGGCCCCACATAGCCCCGTTTGCATAACGCGGGGAGTTGCAACTTTTGCATCCGGAGTCCATTTTAGGCGTTGTCAGTGGCGTTGTGACCTTGGCATCGAGGAAAAGTTGACCAGGGTGGTTTCAGGCACTGGATCCAGAGTTGAGGCGTGGGTCCCATGGGCCGTCTTTTAAGCTATGTGCAGCATACTGCGCCTTTTTCATCAGATGTTTGTTCGGGGCGAATGAGTAGTCGTTTTCACGTATTTTTCTGAGATCATCATGATGGCACAGTTTTTCCAACCTTTTTCGGGATCGAGGTGTGGGCCCCATGAGACGTCGTATGGGCATAAAGCAGTGTTGGATAACTTTTCCATCGGGAGCCCGTTTCCAGTGAGTAAATAGTCTATCTCACGTGTTTTTCTGCAAGGATTACAACGGTGTAATCAGTTTGGGCGTGTAGAGCCTCTTTAAATATCTCATTAAAAGTGGAAACATGAAAGGGTGTTGGTCGGAGGTTCCTTTGATGCACTCCGAACCTACGCATGGTAGCGGTGTTAGTGACACCCAGTGATGGCACGGGTAGTGCGGAGTTATCATATCAGTTTTGGGTTTACCCTCCAATGGGGCTGGGTAGTGGGTTACCCGTTGACCTTAGGGTTTACCCTCCAGCGTGGCTGGGTAGTGGGTTACCTTTTGACCTTGGGTTTTACCCTCCAGCAGGGCGGGGTAGTGGGTTACCCGTTGACCTTAGGGTTTACCCTCCAGTGGGGCTGGGCAGTGGGTTACCCATTGACCTTAGGGTTTACCCTCCAGCGAGGCTGGGTAGTGGATCACCCGTCGACCTCTTAGGGTTTACCCTCCAATGAGGCTAGTCATTAGGTTACCCGTTGATCTTAGGGTTTACCCTCCAGCGAGGCTGGGTAGTGGGTTACCCATTGACCTTAGGGTTTACCCTCTAGCGGGGCTAGGCAGTGGGTTACCCGACGACCTCTTGGGGTTTACCCTCTAGCTGGGATAGGTAGTGGGTTACCCAATGACTTCTTTCAGACTCATCCCTTATTATGATGCTAGTCAATGACTTTTCTCCGTGATTACCAGAGCGGGACCCTTGGTTGTATGGTTCAGCGATCAGGCGGCTTTGGCGTGCGGGACTGTTGGGCATCAGTGATGGATATCCTTTGAACTATTGGTGACTTTTCTTGGGATGATCTTGGAGATAGAGATCCCCTTACACACTTGTTCGGGTTTTTTGTTGAGTATATATATACATCCTACTCTTTTCCCCACTCCTTGGGTTTGGTTACTCTCCTTCTAGGAGGGGCAAAGACGCGCGGGGTATGCCACGTGCTTTCCGTGTCTAGCTCCTCTTGGATTGGATGAGTCTAATTCCTTTCTTTTGTTGGGTTGATCTGCACTCTCTCTTTTGTACTCTTACATTGTTCTTGTTATGTCTACTACTCACCATTTTAGTATCTCCTTTGTTGCTCCCTCGAGCTATCAGGGCATCCTACTGAGTATCTTTATACTCACCCCTACTTGGGATTTGCCCGCTTTTGGTGTGCCCTTGCAGAAGACGGATAGGTTGATCGAGACTACGGAGGAGCGTAGATGACATAGGAGCTTGGGCTGCATTCCGTGGTCGTAGAAGGATTTCTGGGTGTGAGACTCACCAGCTATTTACTTTCGTTTACCTGTTGTTGGGTTGTGGCACCTTTCTAGTTGGGAGTGTGTTTTTCCCTTCACTGTTCAGTTTACTTGTCATCACTATACTTGTTCTATTTAGAAGTTTATGCATGACTGTGGTTGGGTTTTAGTTGTGTGTACTTTGGTTTTCTCTTTTACTCTGCACTTCTGCATTGAGTGGGTTGTGTGTGTGTGTACAGGTACTTAGGCGAAGGTCGCCCCAAGATCGTTACACCTTCGGTGCTTGTCTCCATCCCCTGGCCTATGGAGGCGGGCCTGGGGTAGTTGCGGCTCAAGACCGGTAGGGTCGGGTCATGACAAAGTGGTATCATAGGTGGTTCGTTCCTTGGGGAATTGTTCGGATGTCCCTAAAAAGGAATTGGTTGGGATTTAGGGAAATAGTGTCGATGTGTCTTGAGAGCGGCTCTCAGGCCAGGGAGTCTAGTGATGGTGTAACGGCTGACGTATCCATTCACCAGAACCCTGATAACCCGCTTGTCGACTCGGCACACTGAGAAACTTGTTGCATGGAATTTGGTTCGTGCATCATATAGGGTTGATTCTTTGACTGTCCTTCTTGAGTCAGCTCCCCATCATTGTTGGTATATATATGCTCATTTGACTGCGGTACTCCTTGATCAGATTTAGGATGTCTCTGCGATGATAGCCATATAGGATACTAGCTCTGGTTTGTGACGACGACTCCATGAGCGACAAGGCCTTAGTTCAAGATCCATCATACAATTACCCTTTCTCCAGGAGGACAGGCAGTAGCACCTCCACCTGTGGAGTAGCAGATAGTACCGGCAGCGAAGGTTGATGACGAGCGCAGGTTGGGCGCGCTACGTGAGTTCCAGAATCAGAGACCGCTGAGGTTCCACGGTGATCCATACCCTCAGACAGTGAAGGGTTGGCTAGATTCGGTGGTTTACCTCTTCAGTCTTGTTCAGACACTGATAGGTTAGATGGTGGCTTTGACATCCAGTCTTTTTCCACCAAGTAGTTTGGCGTTAGTAGAGCCAGGGTTACTCAGATGCACGATGAGTTGGTACTCTCATGGGATGACTTCTAGCAGTTGTTTCATGAGGAGTACTACCCCTCCTACTTACGCTTTCTACGGTTTCGGGAGCTGCTGGAGCTTCAGCGGGGAGTGATGGCAGTGGCTGAGTATGTGACTAGGTTCGCAGACCTTACTCAGTACTCTTTGGATGTGGTCCATGATGGAAACTTCCGAGCACAGAAGTTTGAGAGAGGTCTCTGTAGAGGAGATTTGTTCCGGCGTAGTGACCATGTGCGTCCTCACCCATCTCACAGTGCTGGGGCAAGCACTGGTGACAGAGGAATTTTTGTCAGAGGGACGTCAATTGGCAGGGCCTTAGTGCCAGAGGTCTCCCCGTGATGAGACTCAGGTGCATGGTCAGGGACGGTATAGAGCACTGAGACATCTTAGGGAGGACTAGTGTTATGTTTGTGATGTGCGAGGTCACGTGGCGTGAGACTACTCGACCAAATGTGCTGAGTTTTCCAGATATTTGGTAGATGCACCACCACGACAGAGGCAGTGTCGTGATCAGAGAACTCTCAGGTGAGGATAGGGTGGTCCCTAGGGAGGTGGTGTTGGCAGAAAACCAGGAAGAACTGTGGTTGGAGGACGACATTTCGAGGTCCTTCCACCACCACTAGGCGGCCCATGTTAGGCTCAGGGAGCTGACGGATGGGGCCGCGGGCGGTTTTATTCTATGGATGTCTACAATCATGCAACGCATGAGATGATAAGAGGTATGCTTTGTGTCTTTTTCTACTTTTCTCAGTAGAACTTGTTAAACACTGTGTGAGGTACTCTTTTCGTTTAACTCCTTGTTCGAGGAGTTACCGAGGGTGATGCAGGGCGTCGATGTAACCCTGTGTTTGTGTTGTTCAACGTAGCTTTGAATGCACGGGAAAGAGGGGTTCTTCCCCCACTGAGATGCATTTTTGTGATGCGATCAAAACCATGAGGGAGAGTCGGTACCACCCAAAGAGGATAGTATTGAGGTGCGGTGGATGAGTCCCTCTGACATGTGCATTCATGGCAGGGTTGTGCGGTGGAGTGTCAAAGCAGGTTCTGGTTTTTCCAGTGGGGCTTTTCTGCTTGACCTCCCTTTGCTTGAGGTTCCACTAGTGGGTTTGGAAGAGTGCCTGTTTTGGGGATTACTCTCCTTCCAAGAGGGGAAAAGACGTGTGGGGTATGCCACGTGCTTTTCGTGTCTAGCCTCTGGCGGTTGGATGAGTTTGCTCGCCTGCCCTGTTCGTTGGTACCTTGCTTGCTCAACGTCAGTCTTGATATCATTATCAAGTACAGGTCGAGGTGATGGACACCCCATAAACAGAACTACGCGATTCACTATGTAGTGCTAGTAGTTGGAGTTTTTTCCCTGAGAACGTGGAGACGCTATCTTCTGGGAGAGCGCTTTGTGGTTTGCTCAGACCACCAAAGTCTCAGGTGTGCCCTCACCCAGAGAGACTTGAACCTGATACGACGGTGCTGGTTGAAATTTATGCAGGACTATGATGCCGAAGTAGTCTATGTTCAGGGAAAATGGTTGTGTTGTAGCAGGTTCCCTTAGCAAAAAGTCCCAGACTCTTCAGTCACGAGAAGTTTCGTAGTAGTTAGCTTCCCTACGGCTGACCTTGGTGGAGCAGGAGGGTACGACTTTCCTGCAGTCGATGGTGGTGACTCCTTCGCTCCTTGAGCATGTGAGAGAGTCACAGCTGGGGGATGTCGACAGCGAGGTACTGCGTGATCAGATATCCACAGGAGATGCACCCGATGGGTATTCTGAAGGATGGAATCACGATATCCTGTTCTAGGAACAAACTGTGATTTCAGTCGTGACGTGGAAAGTAGAGGTTCGTCCGGGGAAGCCCCCCCGAGTTTCTTTGGGCCGTTCAGGAATCGTGAAAGTGATTGAGAGGTTTCCTACCGTCTTTCCCTACCCTCCCAATAGTAGGAGTGGGCGCACAGCGTCTCCCACGTGTCGCAGATGATGAGGTGCGTGCGTGTTCCTACACACGTCATCGAAAGTAGCAGAACTTATGAGTATGAACCATTCCTTTGGTTCGCATGTTGTGCCAGCATGGTGTTGTGCGAGTTTTCTTAAGAGTGGGAGAGCTAGGTGTGAGCTCTGTATCCCGAGTTGTTTTCCCTAGTTTTGCTTTTTGGGGATGAAAAGCTTGAAGGAGGGAATGATGTAGAGACCTGGTTTTTTCCCTGAAAGACTTTGAAATATTTCTACATATATTTCCAGAGCTAGGAGCTGAGACGGCGTGCGATTTCGAGACCCGGTGTGCCTGGAATAAATTTTATAAAAATATTAAGTGCTTTTATACTATGCATGGGGCTGGGTTCACACGTTTTACAGTGAAACACCACTTTTTCACCTGACATCCATTTGGGGTATTTGAGTACTCATTTCTGAGTATTCTTCCGAGGGGATTACAACGGCGCAATCCGCCCGCCCAAATTCAGGCCCAAGGCGTGGGCCCCCCGAGGTGGATTTCAGACGTATGTTGCGTTTTTACGACTTATGCTTCATAAGACCATTCAGGGAAAATGAATAGCCTACGCCTCGTGGTTATCTGCAAGGAACGCAATGGTATGATCTACGTGATGTGTTTCAGGGTCGATGTGTGGGCCCCACAAGGCCCCGTTTGCATAACGCGGGGAGTTGCAGCTTCTGCATCCGGAGTCCGTTTTAAGCGTCGTCAGCGGCGTTGTGACCTTGGCATTGAGACAAAGTTGACCAGGGTGGTTTTAGGCGTTGGAGCCAGAGTTGATCCATGGGTCTCATGGGCCGTCTTTTAAGCTATGTGCAGCGTACTGCGCCTTTTTCATTAGATATCCGTTCGGGGTGAATGAATAGTCGTTTTGGCATGTTTTTCCGAGAACATCACGATGGCGCAGTTCGCCCGGCCTTTTTTAGGATCGAGGTGCAGGCCCCACAAGACATTGTATGGGCATAAAGTGGTGTTGGATAACATTTCCATCAGGATCCCGTTTTCAGCGAGTAAATAGTCTATCTCGCGTGTTTTTCCGTGAGGATTAAAACAGTGTAATATTTTTGGGCATGCAGAGCCTCTTTCAAGATCTCATTAAATTTGGAAACATGACAGGTCATTGGTCATAGGTTCCTTTGATGCACTCTGAACCTACGCACGGTAGCGGTGTTAGTGACACCCAGTGATGGCACAGGCAGTGCGGAGTTATCGGACCAGTTCTAGGTTTAACCTCCAGCGGGGCTGGGTAGTGGGTTACCCTTTGACCTTAGGGTTTACCCTCCAGTGGGGATGGGTAGTGGGTTACCCATTGACCTTATGGTTTACCTTCCAGCGGGACTTTGTAGTGGGTTACCCATTGACCTTAGGGTTTACCCTCCAGTGGGGTTGGGCAGTGGGTTACCCGTTGACCTTAGGGTTTACCCTCCAGCGAGGCTGGGTAGTGGGTTACCCGTCGACCTCTTAGGGTTTACCCTCCAGCGAGATTGGGCAGTGGGTTACCCGTCAATCTTAGGGTTTACCCTCCAGTGAGGTTGGGCAGTGGGTTACCCATTGACCTTAGGGTTTATCCTCCAGCAGGGCTGGGAAGTGGGTTACCTGACGACCTCTTGGGGATAACCCTCCAGCTAGGCTGGGCAGTGGGTTACCCGATGACTTCTTTCAGACTCATCCCTTATTATGAGGCTAGTTAGTGACTTTTCTTCATGATTATTGGAGCGGGACCCTTGGTTGTATGGTTCAGTGATCAGGCAACTTTTGCGTGCGGGACTGTTGGGCATCAGTGATGGATGTCCTTTGAACTGTTGGAGACTTTTCTTAGGCTGAGCTTGGAGACAGAGATCCTCTTACACACTCGTTCGAGTTTCTTGTTGAGCATATATACACATCCTACTCTTGTTCTCACTCCTTGGGTTCGGTTACTCTCCTTATAGGAGGGGCGAAGACGTGCGGGGTATGCCACATGCTTTCCGTGTCTATCTCCTCTTGGATTGGATGAGTCTACTTCCTTTCTTTTTTTGGGTTGAGCTGCACTCTCTCTTTTGTACTCTTACATTGTTCTTGTTCTGTCTACTGCTCACTGTTTTAGTATCTCCTTTGTTTCTCCCTTGAGCTATCGGGGCATCCTACTGAGTATCTTTATACTCACCCCTGCTTGGGCTTTGCCCGCACTTGGTGTGCCCTTGCATATGACAGACAGGTCGATCAAGACTACAAAGGAGCGTAGAGGACATAGAATCTTGGGATACGTTCAGTGGTCGTAGGAGGATTTCCGGGTGTGAGACTCAACAGCTGTTTACTTTTGTTTACCTATTTCCAGGTTGTGGCACATTTCTAGTTGGGCGCGTGTTTTGTCCTTCACTGTTCAGTTTACTTGTCAGCACTATACTTGTTCTATTTAGAAGTTTATGCATGACTGTGTTTGGGTTTTAGTTGTGTGTACTTTGGTTTTCTCTTTTACTCTACACTTCTGCATCGAGTGGACTGTATTTGTGTGTACAGGTACTTAGGCGAAGGCCTCCCTGAGATCGTTACACCTTTGGTTCTTGTCGCCAGCCCCTGGCCTATAGAGGCGGGCCTGGGGTAGTTGCGGCTCGAGACTGGTAGGGTCGGGTCGTGACAATTGCAGATTCAGTTTAACTTTTTCGGCGGTGAAGCTACTAAGGTTGCAATATTGATGGATCTTAGGGAGTTATGATGATCATACAAGCATAAGTTATATATTGGTTGTAGGAGTAAAGTTTGTTCTGATTTAGAGGATGTACCCATATTCCCTGACTGTCAAAAAACTCAATATCAAAAAAAGATTGCATATTGGAAGACTATTGAGTTTAAGGTATTCTCAATCTTTAATAGTTTGCATACAGAATTTAATTCTTATTACTCATATTGAATTTTTGTTTTTAGGAAGCCTCATGAAAAAACAAAAAGAACAAAGAGTCAATGATGTATCTACACACATTGGGGCACACTACAATGCCCAAGCATAAGAAGCACCAAATACTTTAATATGGATAGAAATAATATCTATATTTATATTATTATTTAGTTAGCTATGTATATTTTCATGTCTTATTTTTTTATTCATTATTAATTTTTGATATTGGAAATCTCCAACTTATGTCATATTATGCTATTAAATAATTATGATATACCATAAAAACGTTAATTTTAAACATGACACAATGTATCTTTGCATCAAGAACTGAACAATAAGATAACTATTTTTTAAAACATGATATATAATGATATTTTAACATGAAACAATACCCTTGGAAATTTGATATAGTTTCCATGTCTTAAATAACTTATGAGACCCCTTCCTTCTTCTAATTAAAATGTTAAAATTAATTATTATAACCTTTCTCAACATCATTGGTTCCTATATTCATAGTCAACTCTATGAGTTACATATTGTCTTCAATATTAAATATGTTAATTTTAATAATTACATGAAATTGTGAACATATTATATGTATTATTTATGAATTTTTTCTTCTATAAATCATTGTAATTCCTCTTCCAAGAACCTTTCTTGCCTCATATGATTTTGAAAGCTTCTTGTTTATTTTTCTATTGTGGTAATATTCATTTTCAATGAATGTTGGTAGTGTTCACTTGGATTTTATTTCCATTTTCAGTACTGAATAATAGATGATATTTATGGAATGTTCATAATGAGTAGCTAAAATTATACTGTGTTTATGATTAGCTTTTATTTATGAATTTTCATCAATGTTTATCACATGTTTAAATTTATGAATTATTCATTCATTTAAAAGTTATTACCTTCTATTATTATTCAAGAATATAAAATGTTTATATTCTGAATATGTGTGTACTAATCAATGTCATTTATAGCAAGTGGTATTGGACATCAAAGGTCGTGTGCCTCAAGCAAAATTATTTTGCTCGAGTAGGAAGAAAAAAGATGAAAGTGTTGTAAATGCACAAACATAAGAAAATATTGTAAGTATTTTTATTTTTATTTCAAATATTTATATGAAATTAATAATCAAATATCTTGTTTATATTTTCAACAGTCTTCTATGGAGTCCCTCGATGCTAAAGAAGATGAAAAATTCAGGCCAAAAGATCATTTGAGACAGGTATTAGGTGAGGAACACCAGGGGAGAGTCTGATGTCGACCAGGGAAAAACAATGTCTCGTATAGGTATTGGTCCTCATCATGCTCCTCTCAAACCTCTCAAACCCCCAAGCTGCAAAGCGTTCGTGCAGAAGCAGTTGAGGCAAAAAATAGCTTTACAGGGGCGTGAAGGAAGTAAGATGATCACTAAACACTTCCTAAAAGCTATGTTAGTTATAAGTCAATCACTTCCATCAAATACTTCTACTATTATTGATTCATATGTGGCATCAATGCGCTCTTTAAATGATACCTTGAGTGATGCCAATGAGGGTCCTAGTGTCGGTGGAGTTGATGGTGGCGACGATGATTATGTTAATGATATTGTTAATGATGTTGCTACTCCAGATGATGCAGTTGCTGCTCTAGATGATGTAGTTGCTGCTCCAGATGATGTTGTTAGTGATGAGGATGTTATTGATGGTGATGAGGATGTTGATGATGGTGATGATGATGTTGCTGATGGTGATGAGGATGAGGATGTTGTTGATGGGGGGATATTGATCCCCTCTATTTTGACTTAGCAGGAAGGAGATTTGTGGAAGTCGTTTCATGACTTGAATTGATTACTTGTATGGATGTATATGTATGTTTTAGTATTGTATATGGTTTGAAAATTATTACAAGCAGTTGGTTGGATACTAAATAGACAATATTTGTACTGCATTGAATGTATACTGTGTGTTTTATTTGATTTACTGGTTCAGGTGCTGGTAGAAGAGGTGTTGTTGTTGTTGTTGTTGCTGCTACTGCCAAATGCAGGTAGCTACCTATACCCACGATTTTCAAAACCGTGGGTATAGTTTCTCTACTGGGTTAAGCTATACCCACGGTTTTGTTTAAATGGTGGGTGTGATAGAATCTCTAGGACCTATACCCACGGTTTGTATAGAAACTATGGGTATAGGTCTATAATGATGCCCCCATAAGCTACGGTTCCTAAAACTGTGGGTATAGCCTAACCCCACGGTTTTAGGGGCTATACCTATGGTTTAAAACTATCAGTATAAACTAGTTTTTCAGTAGTGTACAGAGAAGATGTAAATCATTCAGGAGTAGATGAGGACTGCACAAAGCCATTGGAATTCCTATGTGGACCGAAGACAAAGGCCTTTGGAGTTTGAGAAGGGATACCATGTGTTCCTGAGAGTCTCACCTCAACGTGTATTGCATAGATTTGGTTGGTCCGACAAGTTATCTCCAAGAACATATACATTAAAAAAAAGTTCATCGACCAAAGAGGAAAATTGTACTAATCATTTTAAGCACAAAGAGAGGAAAATTGTACTATTCTTTGAAAATTTCATTAATAACTGGAGAAAAATAAAATATATTGGGTTTAAAGGATAAGATCCATATAATTTTCCTCAGTGAAAATTTAGCATAGATAATCTCAAAAAAAATGAGATAGCAACATAAACTCTTACCTCAAGCCTCACCTTACTTCGTATGTGTTCAAACCTCCTGTATAATAAATATAGATTTATTATATATCTATACTAGAACCATATTCATATATATATATATATATACACATATATCATTCCCTTATAAATTCCAATTATACCTTTATTAACAATTCTTCATTAAAAGCATTATTCGGATACTGATCATTTTTCCATGCATGTTTCGGTTCGTTAGTTCTGGTTCTTGCGTCTTAGTCATGGTTTCATCATCTCTAGAATCTCAAACATGCCATAAATATCATATTTATTCATCTTATACACTTACAACTATTCATAAAAAGTGATGGTGAAAAATGAATTTCATCCCTTCGTAAAGACGGTAGTACGCACGAGTAATGTTTCCATTTTTAAATGGATCAAGCGAAAGAAATCTGAATAATGATTCATCTTTCCAGAATTATCATTATATCATAAATATCATATATATTCATTAAATTTATCCTTATTACCAGTCATGTAAAGCATAAATGAAAAATGAATCACATCGCTTCGTAAAGGTGGAAGTCCACACGTACACATGAGCGACATTATCGTTTTTCAACGTATTGAAAGGTAAGAAGGTATATAAGATTATATAATTCTAGAAGCATAATTATGTCATAAATATCATATATAAACATTAAATCAATCATAATAACCAACCATGAAAGGTGGTGACGAAAAATGAAATGCATCACTTCGTAGAGACAATAGTGTGTACGTACGCACAAGCGATACTTTCATTTCTCATTGAATGAGAAATGAGATGAAAAATGGTTGTCTCGTAATCATAATATCTCAGTATATTAATGATACTGGAGTCATTATGTTATGATGGATACAACAGATTTAGAGGAAGTAGAAATAGAGATAGATTTTAAAAGATTCTTCTTTAAGATACCTCATTTGGATGACACCTTAAACCTTCTTATGATGGTCTTAGGGTAAGATCAGAAGCTCAAGAACGAAGGGAATGAAGCTATGAAGGTGTTTGGGCAGAGATTGGTTGAGCTAGAGTGCTCAAATTTAGTGAATAGGGGAGAAGATATGTCTTTTAAGTGATAAGAGGGACACACATGGAATTACTTAAAAGATTTAAATAATAATCGTTTTCTTGTGCAAGTGGCACCAAATGGACGACTTCGAAATTAAGATAAGATAAGATTGAAATCTCTTCAACCAATAAGATTTAGACAAATGGCATTTTTTACTCGAATCTCCTAGTTTACCCCTTTAGTAAACTTGTTTTAACCATAATCGTGGAAACAATTTTTTACTATTTTTACTATTCATTGTGACAAAAAATGAAATTGATCTTATTACCAAATTTGGACATACTAATTCCAAATATGGAAACAATTCTATCAAATTCAATTCGTATAAGTGACAATAATTCATTTGAAAATAAGTGTGCAAAACACTACAAAAATTATTTTTAGAAAAATGCATTTTTAAGTATAAAACTAGATTTATTCTTATTTCATGCTTAGTACAAACCATTTGATAAATTTTAAAATATTTGATTGAATATATTATATATACATTTCATTTAAATCGTCCATTAATAGAGATTACTTTAATTTATTAAGATAAAAACATATTTTAGGCATAAAAACAATTTTTTTAGAAAAACGCCTCATTTTACCTTCAAATACTTTTATTTTTATTTCCAACCAATTGATAACCAATGAATTCATTTTATGCATGTGTAAACAATACTTTTTCATAATTTAGTTAGTCTTATTCATACCCGTGAATCCAACGACTAAGCTATAATTATCACATTAAATAATAATATTTTAATAGTATATTGTGGTTCATTTAAACACGGTGTTGATTGTAAAACAAGCTATCAAAGAAAAAAATATTAAAGAGAAATATATCATAAAATCTCAAGATGTTACATGACAGTAGAGTCTCAATGCAATTTTATTCTTTTATTTATTTTGTATATGTGATTGGCCCGATGGACGATTAGTTGCGGTGTACCGACATAATCATGAGTCTATATGACTGCATGATTCTGCATGTTCATTAGATATAACAGGTTTTATTTTATTGCTTCTGCAGACTCATTGTTTGTTATGGATATTGTTTGGTTATTTCCACTGTTATTTTTACTCTGATACATGGGGAATAGTCTCCCAACGGTACCACCATTAGACCCTCGCTGCTAGTTGATAGTCTCTGACGTACATGGAGGCATGTCTAAAGTTTAGCGAGGACTCGAATCAGTTACTATTCAGAGTGAACTCGAGCAAGGACACGACAACATGGTCACAACCACCCGTCTCAACATGTCGCATGGTACCCACCAAGAACAACAAACCAAGCATTATAAACAACCATGGCTTAATCAAGCACGAACAACTCACTCTAGGCCCAACTCACTCGGGTGGACAAGAATGCCTCTAACCACAGGATGAGGCTAGGTTTCCCCATTTCCAAGTCATTTTACCCATACTACCCCTCTAAGCGGCCAATCGCACCAATACAGACGAACCTAATTACTTTGACACCAAAAGTAGAACTCTTCGGGGCTAACTCACGCACCTGCATGCAAATCAAGCCATACAATTACATATGAATGTCTTAACATGGTAAAGACTTCCTGCTTCAGGCTTAATGGAGCACACTTGCCAAATTGTGCTCTCTGATTCAAGCTAGATCCTCTGGAACCCAAAAATCAACCCCAAACCCTCATAATTAGAGTTTTCGGATGGGAAACAAGAAAATAAAGGAATAATGAGGCATCTAATGCATAAACGATGTTAGGCCAGACGAGAGAACCTCCACAATGAACGACATTTTGAACATACAAGAGGAAAGAGATAGGAGCTCAAGAAGCCATGAAAGAGCTCCAACATCAACCAAAATCGCAGAGGGGTATAGGGAAAAGGGGAAGAGGGGTTGAAGGGGTCCAAAGCGAATTTTCAAATCTTCCCCTTAAAAAAAACTACCTAATAGCTAGCTCACAACGTGACCATAATAGTCTTGTTGTGATACTCCAACGTTAAGGTCACAGTGCGACGTGGCCTTCTGGGTCATGGCGCAACACCCTTCTCAAGGGTGCGTTACGGCGTAACCTCTGGATCGCAACGCAACATCCCTATAAATGGCAGGGGGCAACACCTGGCAGGTCACTGCCACGGCATGACCATCATGGTCACATCATGATGGCTTATCTCGTAAGGGTTTCACATCGTGACCCCTTCCATTGCCACCTGTGAGCCACCCCACCTCCAACCTGCCACGTTGTGGCATTCCCCACCACGCCATGAAAATATGTAAGAGTAAAGCCTTACGTATGGGACCCTTACATATGACACTTTACCATTTCACCGCTCCAAATTGTCATGTTGCGGCGCCCCTCTGCCACACCATGACCCCCAATCCTCATCCATCCATCATGTCATGGTGTTCCTCAACCACTGTGTGATCCTAGATTAACCACCACGTTATGTTGTGACTCCTCTACATCACGCTATGACGACCTACCCGCTGCAGTTTCAACCTCAAACCAAGTATAACTCCCCAAATCTCGATCTTAGGCCAGCATTAAGATCTCCAACAACCTAAACTCATCAAAATATACAAAATTCAATGAAAATTAAATAAAACACAATTTGAAATTCAAAGGGCGTTAGAAGTATGGTCTCTCTTGACACCAAGGTCTTCTAAAATTTTATTTAAAGGTGAAAGATAAATATGAGCTGGCGGAGTTTATGTTATAGAATCACCAACACCAATCACAGAGTCTTCTTATATAAGCCATCCAAGGACCCTTGAAAGCTCAACATTCAACCTAATAAATGAAACATTTCATAGATGCTTCATAGGCTACATCTTTACAGCTTTAATGTTTAACACCAAGACATTTATTTAGGACATTCAAACTCCTTATAATCATTATCTTATGATGATTGTAACAAATCATGATAGATTAGTGTTGGAGATTATGATTGGACATTATCACATAATAGTGATAATATGATAATTCTCATGCACAACACCATAACATATCAACCGTCACTATGTCATGGTCAATAACAACATAGACCACAATATGATTTAATAGTGACATGGTCAATAACAACATAGACCACAATATGATTTAAACCACCACGTTGTAGTAATGCTTTTAGTACATAATTCCAACATCATCATCAAAAGCGAAAAAATAAATTAAAAACTAAGGACTTTCTCATAAAGACGAAAACACTTGGAATTAGATTTTCTAAAAATATAAATACATATTATTTTAGTCTACATAAATACCTAATCATGAACAAAAAAAAATTATATAGATACAACAAATTTAATAATTTTTTAAATGATTTAAAATTTATTATTTTTTAAAGCAATTTTTTTACAAATTTCATAAATTCAGTAATTATTATTTTTATAATATAACATAATCAAATCCCAATGATCAATTATTTTAAACTTAAATAAGCATCCTCGTCATATATCATTTATGCAAACTGTTCTATAACAACAACAACAAAAATACTTGACACTAAACAATCCATCAACATCAAACACATCCGCTCGTCATTTATTAAAGTCAATCTAAACAAATCCAAAGATAATATTCAATTAATCATTCAATCACGCTTCATTTAAACAAATGTATTTATTAAAATAAAATTTTACAAATCTCAATATTTTGAATCATTACATCCACAAACTCATAAAGATACATGCAGTTACTATAGTAGACATCGAATCCAACAAAATTCCCTCATCCCCTGATACAAATGATGCATAGCATACAAGATGATCAAAAATGTCACTTTTTTTTATATGCATTGTATTTTTATTGTAAAAAAATGTATTATTCCCAGCAACAAAAAAAGCTAGATAAACATATAACAATGTGTCCTGTATCCCCTTTTCCACTATGCATTAAATTCATAAATCAATATGCTGTATGCACAAAGATTAGGGCTCGAATCAAGCCAAATTAAAGAGAGGTCCCAGACACTCATTCACCTCACAGCACAGAGCCAAAATCCGAAGATTAGGATTGCATTGTGTGGGCATCAATTTCTCAATCTCACCCACACAGCTGGGCCTCGAGAAATATTCCATTTACCCCAAAAGCAACCCATGGTCCCTCTGGCTTCCTTTGGTCAGAAGGAAGATGCTCCCACCTCACACTGCCATTCATGGAACCCAAGAGAGAGAGGGCTGTCATGTTCTATATATAGGTGGAGAAAGACACGGAGTGATGGAGTCATGAAGCATGGAGATGAAGGAATGTGCCGAGCAGCCTTGCATGAAACAGTAAGAGAGCGTGGTGCAGCCAAGAATGACTTGCCGGCTAGGCCTGGCTTCCATCGGCACCCGGCAAGTTGTTCTTGGCTACCCCAGATTCCCTTCCTTTCATGTAAGACTACAAGCACGGCAATGGAACAAACAGTTCTATAATTTTAAAGCAGTCGTGAAGGCATAAAATCATGAAGAAGAAGATATGCATTCATGGAATGTGCCGGCCAACCTTGCCTGAAAGGGTGGAGAGTGCGGTGCAGCCAAGAATGACTTGCCGGAGCAGCTGGCCTGGCTTCCATGGGCACCCGGCAAGTTGTTCTTGGCTACCCCGGATTCCCTTCCTCTCATGTAAGGCTACAAGCATGGCAGCAGAATGACTTGTTCTGTAATTTAAGGCCCCATTTGGTTGGAGGAGAAAGTGGAATGAAAGGGCAAAAATGGGTTCATCCCCTTTTTATGCTTGGTTATCATGAAGTGTTTCCAAACTCCTATGATCATATTAATTTACTCTCCTTTCCATTACAAACCAAACACCATCTTTTATTTTTCTTTCCTTTCCTTACCTCCCTTTTTTTGATGTTTCATTTCCTTCCACTTGCATTGTATGGTAGAAAAAGAGAGGGAGAGGGAGAAAATACCACACACCCAAACCTGGCTGTAAATCAATCAAGCCAAAAACCACACATGATCTTGAAGCTCCTTCGCCATGTCACAGGGGTGGCACAATCCGTCTGTAAGCTGCCAGAAAAGTCTGGCCACAGTTTCTAGCAACCTTTTGTCCCTATTCAGTTGCAGAACTCAACAGCATATTAACTGGGTGGATTCAAGTTTTTCCTCCTTTAAACCTTCAAACATGGGGTGGCCTTCTTCATCCAATTGCCCAGTTCTTCCACGTCTGTAACTGTATAAATCATCCCACCGACTCGGAAAACATATGCTTATTCATCTAACAGGTGTGTGCAACGTTGATTCTTCTCTTTGAAGTAAGAATTGGAGAAAAGGAAGACCATCTTCATCAGTTTTCCATCCTGGAAGTAATTCGGAATGTATTTCATTGAATTGGTCCGCCCAATGGAGATATTCTAGTACTCACCCGGATTTTCCATTCTCAATGCCAAAATTCGTTCCATATCCATCATTAGGGTTTTGGGGAAAATAATTGAGACTGATCACAATCTCTCCAAAGCTACATCCAGTATCTGCAAATTCGACCTTCAACGAGCCACCTTGAGAAAAAAAGGAGCGTAATCAACATGTTGAGGAGAGGCGGGAATTGGGAAGTGGGAGTCACTGAGAGGATTGCTATGCGCCTGAGCTCGATAGAATCTTTTGCAGGGAAGACCAGTCACTTGCTAAAATTCAAGTTTGCCTTGTAATCCAACATGCTTTGTTTTCCACTCCCTGAAAAGAAAGGACAATTAGGAATTATAAGCTGAAGAACACCCAAGAGGCCAGCAAAAAACATAAAGAAAAAACATGACGCCACAAACCCCAAAAAAGACGTCTACAACAAAACACTCAGAACAGCAAGATCCAAAGACCGATAACCTCGAAGCCATCTGGCAAGCACATAGCTCATAGATGTCGCCATTTTGCCCCTCCGTTCAGCATAGTCGGCGGCCCTATCCTGAAAACCATGTCCGTATCCCGCGTACCACATGAGAAGCCGACAAAAGGCCTTCGCCAACACTTCGCCATCACGGAAACCGAAGAAGTGCAGCAGAACCAGAAATCGGAAACCCAGCCAAAACCCCAGCCAGAAAACAAGCGACTGCCCTGGCAGAAATCAAAACTCCCAGAAAACCCAAGCTGAAACCACCGTCGCAACAAGCCGAAACCTCCGGAGAAGAAACCCTAAAAAGGACAGGCATAAAATATTTTTGTTAATAAATTTATGTTTGTTTTAAAATAATTTGTTTTTTATAAAATTTAATTATTTATTTAACATCTTGATGTTTTATTCAGTGTGATTGGATTCGTGTTTGTTTTTTTTTACATAATGGTGAGCTAAAAACTAAATTAAAAATAACTCGAGTAAATTGATAATCAAAACATAAAAAATAGTAAAATGGTTATTGGATTTGATTAATAAAATGATAACCAGAAAACCATATGGTTATCGATTTTAGATTTGTTTATAATTGAAACCGAAATTTTTCCACCCACATGAAACCCTTGGGGAGAGGGACGGAGCTCTCGTATAACAAAGTTTCAAATAAATTACACTTGCTATGGATTATTATTTATGTGGATGTTAAAATTCCAATACTATGATGACTCCTCGTTCTCGACAAACTTTTCCTTTCATACGTTTAACTATTTGTTTTCTTTAATCCTCGTTATTTCAACCATTAAATCTGACATGGAAGATGAAGATCAATTTAAACCAATGATTACAATCTCATGTATCTTGTATATATGTCAAGGTCTTTATGGAATAAATAACTTTTTTTGGTTCACCGTATTTCCTATTTTAACTTTTGTTTATTTCCTTTACATTATTGTATATGTTCACCGTTATCTTTACAAATATCTGACTTCAAGATTTGTCATCAATACACTTCATCTGCGATCAATCACACATTTCCAATTTTGAAATTCCCTGTGATTTCAACCGACGTTTGATCGGTATCTCAACAAGTCATCAGCTTGAGTGTTGCCAAGCTAGAAATGATATAGTTTAATAAGTAAGTCATGTTTTTTATTGTGAACATTACTAAACCATTCCCCGCCATAATCATTGAAAATAGTAATATTTTTTCTTACTATTACACAACAAATACCCTTGATCATCAATTCTTAGAGAGTAACCGTGAAACCCCAATCAAATGAATCAGCTTCATTCCATGAAGCAAATGTGATTGTACTTGAGATCAGAGTAAAAAACAACATGATCAAAGTTGATGTAAATATTATGATCAAGGTTGTCATACAACAAATGTAATGAGTTATGCATGATGTTTTCTTACCATAATAGTGTTAATATTTATGTGTCCAATATTTATATGGTAATGTTCTTAGATTACTTATCGTATCAAAATGTTATAGCAATTCTCAGACTATAATGAGAACCTCGATATGTTATGACATTAATCTTAAACATATGTCATGTGGTCTAAATACATCATCATGGCTCGACACAGGTGATGTTTGACCATAGGGGTTGGGGGCTCACAAATATTGAAACTTCTTCTTATTAAGTTCACACTTAGTGATCTCGAGTTGATAAGATCATGAGGACTGACCTGTCAGTAGGAACACCACGTGTCTCATGTGTCATCGGTTGTTCCTATCTACAAACACATGCAATGACCTCCTGACTTGAGCTTATTATCACTCTAAACTATTTGATTAAAGTATGATGACACAAAGTGTGCATCCTGCTTATGAAATATCGCGAGACAAAGATATTATATAACACGATGTGTGTTCATAGGGAAGGTTGACGTTGATATGACATTTTGTTATCTCATTAGAGGTTTTGATGGGTTATCAACCTTCACTAATGGTCTGTGAATATTATTCACTACTATCGACATAAGGGTTTAGAGGGTCACACACTAAGCACATTCAAAAGACTGGTCTATTCTTACGAATATGAGTATGTGACATGGTGGGACCCACCACGGGATCTGAGAGATGTCCAAGAATATACGATCACCAAGAATAAATAAATTCATATTATTCAAGTTAAAAAAATTGATATTGAATTTATTTATTAAATGTATTCACAAGATATTGAGTGAATACATGAAAAAATATTATATGAACAAATATTATTTTAATATTCAAGGTTCGTTTAATATTTGTGGGAACAAGTCCGGTTAAATGACTTGTTTTTATCATGTAATATATTTATTATATTATAAATAAGTGATAAAAATATAAATGATATTTATGACTTGGTAAAATAACCATAAGATTTCGTTTATGGCTTATTTAGTGGGTAGTAAATATTCGAGGGTTGGGGAGCCTTTTACGGGTAATTTTATAACTCGCTATATAAGGAGGCGACTCACATTAATGATACTATTCATCACATGAATTCAGGATATTCTCTCTCATCTCTCTGGCTTCCTAGAGAGAGAAACTCTCAATCCAAGCAACTTATCCAAGTTATCCTTTTCGGATAGAATGATTGACATAACGGTGATTGCTCGAACGTCGAAGGCATCGTTGGATCTCCATGCTAGGACCAAGATTTTGACGATCGACATTCCCACATACTTCTGAAACATATGTGGACGATCTAGATGGATTTAGTTTCGGTTTCTTCGAGCAATAGTCACCAACGATGAACGGTTGTCGAACATGTCATCAAATCGAACGATGTAATCTTTGATATTTTTTGCTTTAAAATATTAACGTGGGATCCTCGGCTTCCTTGCCGAGTTGCATATCGCCAAAGTTGGCATAGTTACACCGATTCAGTGAAGAGTTTTTTTTAATCTCTGACCCATCTAGTCTCATTACACGCCTTGATACCTTTAATTGGTATCAGAGAGATTTTATGAATTTTTAAGCCAAGAAAAATTATGTTTGCATTAAATTCATAAAGAATGTTTCGTGACGGTCTCATCACCACAAACGACGATCCAATCCGATATCAGATGATCGAGATATGGTCATTTAAAGATCGAAAGTTGGATCGATATCAACATTGCAGTGTTAAATTATGAAGAACACACGCGCACACACATATATGTTTGTGTGTTATTTTTACTAGCAGTAGTGGGTTTTCTAGCTGGTTTGCGGTGCTAAGTGGTTGGAACAGGGTTTTCCTGCTGGTGGGTTTAATTCCACCGATTGTGGAATTAGAGAGACAAAAAAATATCAAAAGGCCTACAATTTATGGGCTTTGCAATTTTCACAAAGAAACAAATATATTAAAATTCGGGGGGGGGGGGGGGGGTCTGGGGTCATTAGAGAAACATGCACAAAAAAAGGTAAAAGGGGTGGGGCGACACCCAACCACATGAATCCAATAATAATAATAATAATAATATATTTTTATTTTATTTTTGGCGTGGCCCTGTCGTCGACCCACCTACGACTCAACCTTTCCCCATTTCGGTCTCCCTTGTCGGCCAGCCTCGCCGCCCACCTGGCCTTTCTCGCGACACTCAACCACTCCGTCAAATGACCTCTGCCTCACCGGCTCACCATCTGCGACGTCCCACTCTAACCTGTCGGCCCCATGATCCTCTCGCTGCGCACCGACCCCCAAAGCCGCTCCCTCTGCCATGCTCGACCACTGCTTCCATGCGCTTTGTTTCCCCGATCATTGCCTCCTAGTGCTCAGCTTCCCGCGACCGCACCCCACTCAGCCAGCTACACTGGCCACGTCCCCCGTGGCCAGATTTGAGCACCGCCCGACCATCCTCCCATCAGCTTCCCTATCGGTCTCACATGTGCTTCCTGCCAGTCGACCCACATCCAAGTTGGGTCGGCTCAACTCGGGCCTGGTCGGGTCAAGTTCAGCCCGACCCATTGAGCGCATTTTGGGTCTAGTATAGGCCCCAAATCCCTTTCAGGGATTTTCTGGGCTATCCAGGTCTGGGAAAAATTTAAAAATTATAAATATTAATTTATTATTTTTTGAATAAAAATAGATTTATTTGGGACCGAACGACAAAAAAATTTGTATTAAAATTAGTTGAATTATTTTAATTCATTTAATGCCCTCAACATAAATTTATAACATATTTCATTTTTATTACGCATTTGCTTTGCGTCCCGATTGATTTTAATCATCGACCGACCAGTGCGTGTTTAAGTTTTATTTATTTATTAATTATTTCATGTGGTTTATATTTGTAATGATTAATTAAATAAATAGGCAGTCTACACATCACATGTCTTCTTCATTATATGCATAAGGCCCCCCTATCCACAGAAGTTGTATTGCATGTGTATTACACATTTCTGAAACCCTCTCGCCCGTGTGTGAGTATTTATGTATTATGATGAAGATGAATGAAGATGTGCACCACACCGAGACGAGATAATATTCCAGACAAGAAGTGGATATAGTGAACCATGGCATGAGGTGCTAAACGAATCAAACACAACTCATGTATTATACCCCAATGGTTACAACTAATCAATTGAGTATAAATGGATCAACCAATACCAAATGCTCAAGATCATTAGTATTATTTATTTAATTTATTCATTGTTTATTATTGGTTAGTGAGTTTTCAAGTTTACACAATCACATAAAATAAAAATAAAAAATGCATAGATTAAAGCAACTTAAGACACAATGAATGTTTTCTATTTACTGCATAGTCAAATTGTGAGTGTGATCGTATAGTATGTGCATATCAGATATAAAATTAATTCATTCGTTGAGAAATAATAAAAACCCTCAAAGTAATATCAAGTCACAACACTTTCTGTCATTTGAATTTGAACAAAACCAGGTGTATGAGGTGTTCGTCGGCCTTAGTTGAGGGTGCCTCTTACTACTATGGATTTCATATGAAAGCAATGGGTTAACTTAACTAAATATGAAAGTAAAGAAGTAGTTATAGCTTGCTTGTTGCATCTTTAGAGGTAAAGCGTTGAGTAAATCAAGTTTAAAATTTATAGAAGTTGAGAATTCGCTCAACACTTTAAGGATTTGCGAGTTGATGTGGTTGGATATTAAAATGTCAACCTTGAAACTCTATGAGTGTTGGAATAACCATAACTTGGACTATGAAAAGTGGTTTTAGGGATCCTTACCACTAGAATACTCAAGTGACTAGGTACTCTGAATCCAGTATTGAAGGCGACTAGGTTTTTATAAAATAGTGGAAGACATTTAAAATTTTAATTAATCAATAATGTCTAATCAGTAATCAATGTACAAGTACCAATTTGCTAGATTTTTTTTGTTTAAAATGGAAAGTAGTACCACAAGTTCATTGTGATTAATATTGTAAAAATTCAATGTTCTATCTGGCATGAATTTCTAAGTGTATCATAGGAGCACACGGAAAGTACTATGAAATAAATGAAAATTTTATGTGCCATAGTCCCCATTACTTATTAAGCCACCTCATGAAGAGGGGGTGTAAAATATGCTTACAAGCGACTCATGTATGATGAATTTGATGTCTACATCATAATGTTATCATCAATATCCAATGAGTTGTGGATACATCATGATGACATGGATGATTTCATATTTTGTCTCATCTTTGAGAAGTCTATGAGAAGAAAGAGAAGTGGGATATGAAAGAGGTGAAGATTACACTGGATATGTGTAAATTGAAAGATGGATCATGATCTTTCAATAAACCCTTTATTATATCATTTTCACCCACTTACCCCAGTTTTTTTAAGATTAAAAAACAAATATTATGGAGAAAACACTTCATTACCTTTTGGGTAAGGTTTGCCAAGAAAATAAGAACATTAAATAAATATTAATCTTTTGTTCTTACGATGAACAAGTTAAAAGACAAGACAAAAAGTTCAATTAAAAGTGTGATGGAAAAGTTACCTTTAAAAAATCTTTCAAAGAAAAAAGGTTGATCATCATACAAGAGGTTCTTTGCTTCACATGTCATGAGATAATTATATGGAAGATAAAAATCCAATGAACTAAATTGAAGAAGCAAGTAGTCGCTTCTTCTTCAGGTATATTCATCAATTATATGTGATGTTTTTTTTGTACTTCTTAAGTATTAAATACAACATGCATACTACTTATATGTATTTAAATATAGTAACAAAGTAAGAAAAGAGATGTTACAAAAAATAAGGTGAATTCTATAAGCAATTGAGAAAGGGTGATTTCTAAGTTAGTGGTGAGAAGCACACAACTTCTAATTACCAAGTCTAATGGTTCTAGTTTAACTTTCATTAATTATTACCAAAAAAATTATCTCACATGTCCATTGGACACAAGGAGAAATTATTCCATAAAGGAATGAATGTTGTTTTTGGTATATAATACTCAACTAATAGTCCAATAATACATGAATCATTGGCAATACAAGATGGATATAAAATGTAAGACTCAGTTATGCCTAGTTGTAGTAAGATAATTCTTTTTCTATTAAAACTAAGTAGTTATAAAGGATATGACTAGTATGGTTTTAGACACTTTAGCGCTAAATAACTTAGGTATTACCGACACATTTACTTTTTTATCCTTGGACAAAGAAACCTTTAGAAATAATGGTAAGCCACAAAGCTTATAGAATTAGTTCAACTAGAGAGCATAAACTATTCCAAGGTTAAGTTAGTGGTAAATATACTTCATAAGATTTATTTAAGTGTTTTGATGAATGTAAAAGTAAAGTATAAAATACGCATGGTTAGAATATATGAGTTACTTCAGGCCCGTGTGCCGATGAATATATTGACCAAACATTCATCGATCATTATAGTGTAGTGTGGAGTAATTCCTACATGAAAATTTCCTTATAAAAATCAAAGTTATAATGCTGGTAAGGATGATTGATGATGAGTATTACATGAAAACATTGATCAATAAAATATAGCGTGGAGTAATTACTGAATGCACATTTCCTTGTACACATCAAAGTCACGATGTAAGTAAAAAGAGAATCGATGTCAAGATTCACATCCATTTCAAATAATTCCATTATTTTTTAAGACATACTTCACAAATAGTGGTGTTATCCCATAACCATATGCCAACTATAATGAAAAATGGATATCATGTGAATTATATTATGATATAATTCCATAATTCCATAATAATATATGTCTAGATGCAAAGAGTTTTTCAGGATATAAACAAACTTGCATAAAGAAAAACACAATGTGCATCTAAAGTAATTATCCTAAAATTTTCTAAGGATATTATAGAAATACCTAAGATAGAAAAGTTATAGTCAATTGTTAGACTATATTTCTATAAAAGGGTGCACATATCTATTTGAGATGGTGGGAGAAATATTGAATTGGGTTTAGTCAATGCTTGAGATGCACAATTAGTTAGAATAGGAACAAGTTCCACAAGCGATCATATAAAAGGAATATTCTAGAGATAAATACTATATATGAAGGTTAAAACCATAGTGGTGGTTTTACATTCACCGCGGTGGGTGATACTTTATTTATTGAGAAAAAATGAATCCTGCAAGTAAGTAGTATATAGAAAATAGCTAAGATTGATAAGTTCAGTTAACATTTAATAATGGATTTCATGTATCAAAGTATAAGTGATTAGTATTTTGAATGTTTAAAATCTTGATACTATGGTGGTATTCAAGATAATTATTTCATGCATGGTACAAGAGTGGTACCAATAAGTATTGATTGGTTACACCAAGTCATCATTCCTAAATCCATTATAATTTTACTTATCATAGCTACTTTCTATGATCATTTCACTTGGAATTGGATGTCAAGGCCACCTTTCTTAGAAAGTGTCTATACGATACAATTAGAAAGATTTGGTGACAACATAGAATTTCAATAAGGGGTAAAACTTAATAAAATCCAATTTTGGATTGAAGTAAGTAATAAGATCATAGAATATTTATTTGGAATGAATTTTTCCATGGGTCACCAATAGGTTAGTGAGAGAGACATTGTTTTCCAAGTAAAATATGTTAATAACATAGGGAAAATAATTATTTGGTCATATAGTTATTAAGTCTATAATAAAAGAAACTCTCCATAGATTGACTTAAAGTAATAACCTAAGTTTTAGGGAAAAAGATATATTGAGGTAGATCTAATGGGTTTCTTAGACCAAGTCAAAGTACTTATACTGACAGATATTGAAAAATACAAGTTGGAATAATTTGAGAGATAATTCTTATCAATGTCACATGACATAAATCTCTCTAAGAAGAAATGTATTGGAAATATGAAGAGATTAATGTGGTGAGTAGAATTTCATACGCTTATGTGATAGATTAATCAGATATACCATACTATGTACTTAATGTGATATTGACAACATATACTTTATGATAATAAAACATGGGTTATATCTATAAGAAATGCACAATAATAAGTCATAACTATCCAATTGTACTTGAGAGAGTACAAAAGATATGTTCCTAGTACTTGGAGAGGAAGAGAAACTAGTTTAAGGGGGGACATACTAGTCTTCCTTTTGATCAATATGTTCTTATATCTCAGTCAGGCTAAGGTAATGAGTAAGAGAAGCTCATTCAAGCCAGTGGAAGCCATATTTATAAATACAGGGTGTGTTGCGACTTTTGATATAGCTAAATAAGTAGTGTAAAATACGCAATGATTTGTTATAGTTCTAAGAATCACACCTAACAAGTAAATTTTTATCATAATATAAATTATGATAATTCTACTACTGGTACTAACCAAGATGTCAAGTTTTGATAGTGGACAAAAGGAACATACTCAGGGATGTCATCTCTTGAGGAGTCTTACTCAAGGAGGTGAATTCATAGATAATAGAATAGTCACACAATGAAGGTGTGGAATGCCCAATGACTAAATCTATAACTCGATAGAATCATGATCTTATCATGTGAGTGCTAACAATGTTAGTTAGAAAGTTAACTGTAGTGAAAGTGGGAGTGTTGTAAAAGTGGGTAACCTAGACCCAACTTGAACAATACTTTTTTATTACAATATCATGTATAGGGTGAGTTATACATGATGTTTTCTTACTATAATAGTGTCTACATTTTTGTTTCCATTATTTATATGCTAATGTCTTTAGATTACTTATCGTATAAAAAAGTTATAGCAGTTCCTAGGCTATAATGAGAACATTGAGATACTATGACATTAGTCTTAAATATATATCATATGGTCAAGATACATAATAATGATTGGACTTAGATAATGTCTGGCCATCAGGTGCTAGAGGCACATAAGCATTGAGACTTTTTTTGATGAAGTTCACACTTGGTGATCTCGAGTTGATGAGATCATGAGGACTGAACCACCAATAGGAACACCAAATCACTACAAAAAAACATCAGATTAGAGGGGGTTATGCACAAACCCTTCTAAATTCATTTTATGTATAATTATAGTGGGTTCTGACCCCCCTCTATATTCATTTTTTGTATAAATTAGAGGGGGGGGGTATGTAAAACCCTCACTAATCATAAAATTTAGAGGGGGTTATAAACCCCCTCAAATTTCTTAAATTAGAGGAGATTTTTCACCCCTATAAATTTTTTAACACAGTTTTTTAATATATGGTTGGATTTTAGAGGGGGTTCACCCACCCTGATGTCTTAAATTAAAGGGGGATGAAACCCCCTCTAATATCTTAAATTAGAGGGGGTTGTGAACCCCCACTATTTTTAATAATTTTTTTTTGTAATATATATATATATAATTAAAACACAACATATAAATATTTTTAAATACATTATATGAACACATTATATAAAATATTTATATTATTGTATTTAATTGTATTTATATGTATACAAAAAATATAATTGTATAATATTATATACATTAATATATATTTATTTGAATAAATTGTATTTTATATAATATCAAATAAATGTAATATAAAAGCATAAAAATATTATATAAATATATACATAAATATAATTTATTTTAAAAAATATATCATATAAAAACCCAAGCTTATAGTTTTTATAATATACATTATAATAATAATAAATATATTTTTAAATAATATGTTTATGTTTTTATATTATATATAATTAACATTATATGAAATAAAATTTATAAAAATAAATATATATTAATGTACACAATATTATACAATTATATTGATTGAAATACATATATATTATTTTACATAATAACAGATATATGCATTGAAATACATTATATAAATATTTGTATAAATTGTACTTTATATAATATTAATTATATATTTATATAAATTGTATTTAATATAATATTAATTATATATTTGTATAAATTTTATTTTATATAATATTAATTATATATAATATAAAATTACATTTCATATAACATTATATAAATATTTGTATAAATTGTATTTTAAATAAAATATTTGTATAAATTGCATTTTATATAATATTAATAATATATAATATTATATAATTTATACAAATAAATATATATTAATGTGTATAATAATAAATATATACATTGAAATACATTATATAAATATATGTATTGAAATTGATCATATAATTATATTTTTAAAGACATTATATAAATATATTAAATAAATACTTATATATATATATTATAAATAAACATGTATATAATATATAAATAATTTATATAATTACATTTATAAATATATAAACATATGTGTATATATGTAACATCTCGCCCCTCCTCATTGGTTTGAGAAGGCGGGAGGACGTTACTTGGACTTAAGAAACATCCTCAAGATGCAAAAGGCTAGAAATAAATGTCAAGGGCTTCATATACAATCAGGGGACAATTTTCCCTTTAAAAAAAATAAAACAACCAACCAAGCATATCATAACCAAATAAACTACTACATAATTCATGATACAATGAAAGACAAATCAAACATTCCATTTATATCAAAACCACTATAAAGAGTACCACAACAAAAGACTATAAAACAACCAAGTACACAGTGGAAGACAAGACCAACAAAACTCAATGATGATCATATAACTCCAAGGCTCCAACAAGCTCCATGATCTAACTCCACCACAACCCAAGTATCACTAAGCACCACTAGAGAAGTGTGGTACTTTATCTTTTCCCATGCACTACTAGAAAATGAGGCTACTACCACAGAACTATAGCCACGGTTTTAAAACCATGGCTATGGGTGGCTATAGCCACAGTTTTAAAATTGTGGCTATAGGTCAGTTTTATGTGGCCTATAGCCACAATTTTCAGAATCGTGGCTATAGGCCAGTTTTTTATGGCCTATAGTCACAGTTTTAAGAATCGTGGATATAGGCTGTGGCTATAGTCACGGTTCTGTGGCCTATATCCATGGTTTTAAAACCATGGCTATAGTCCAATTTTTTCGATGGCCTATAGCCACAGTTTTTTAAAATCGTGGCAATAGGGTTCCCGTGCTTCTGTGAGAAAAAAAATTCCCGCCAATTTTTTGGTGGGAAGACCTACTACCATGATTTTGAGGCTATTCCCAAAGTTTATATTAATATATATATCATAATATATATATATATATACATACCTGAATTTTCATGTAGTGTAGTGGTGAGTACGCTGGTTCGTAAAGGGGAGGTGCAGGGATCGAAACTTGCTTGTGACATTTTTTATTTAGGCTATTTCCACGATTTACCAAGGTTATAGCCACGGTTTAAACTGTGGATATAGTTCAACTTCCATAGTGGTCTTTTTTTAGGATTATTGCCATAGTTTTGAAAACCATGACAATAGGTTGTGACCTACTGTTATGACGATATCGGCCATAGTTGGCCAAAACTGTGGCTGTAGGCCACAACCACATTTTTTGGGCCTATTTCCATGGTTTTGAACCATGGAAATATGCCTTTTTTTCTAGTTGTGATGTCCCAATAAATGAAATCTGCAAAAGATCCAAAGTTCCAAAGAAGGGGTGAGTAATGAAACTCAGTAGGATTTCCCCAAATGACTTCCTTAATCACACCACTAGGATAAACATGTTAGCACATTTATATAAATAGTTTATACAAAAAATTTCTAAAACATTTTATATCAGAATATAAACAAGTTCCATAGTAAAATAGTTTTATCAAAATAACAACAAGTTCTAAGGAAAACAACCAAACAATTCACTATAACCATTTCATACATTTCATTTTGGCACAATCCATTCCATTCCACATAACCACACCTCCAACCATTCATGCAACCTAGACCTACCTATACTCATGAGTGGAGAGCCATAATTTCACTAAGTTTTCACTTAGTGAAACACTTTAATGGGGGTACTTCATGCCCATATATGTCCCAACCTTTTGATGGAGGTACTTCACACCCTTATTCATCCCAATGCACATGAACACATGTCATAAAACTATGCCAAACCCAAGCCAAACCCAAGTGTTCCAAACCCATTTCAATAAAAACAATATTTTTATTGAAAACCATTCCATAAAACCTTTTTCATAAATCAAAATAAACAATTGATTTTAAAATAATCATTTTAAAATCAAATCTTAAGCATTTTTCACAACAATTCCAAAATTTCCACAAAAACTATAACCCGTCACTAAATAGGGTTTCCAATAAGAAATTCACATCAATTTCACAACCAATTTAATTCAAAATAGTCAATTGAAATCAAGCCTTAAAGTTTTAAATAGAGGAGTCGAGAGTGAAGACACATACCTCGGGTTTTATGATGAAATTGAATAACAACACTTAAACCCCAACGAAACGAGGATGAATCTCCAAAAACTTGCCTTAGATATCTTCCCCTATCACCAACAAGACCAAATATAATCATATTTGTCATCAACTATCTTATATATATCCACAAAGGAAATATATCTAAGAAACTAAGAGAGAGGGAGAAGTAGATCTAAGGAAAACCACCAAAACAACCAACAATGATGACTTACCATGAGATTCTAACTTCAAAATACTAAGGTAAGCCTTCAGATCACCTCTAAATTGATGGGAGAAGTTCACTTAGCCTTTATAAAGATATAATCTCGAGTTAGAGCCACATAGGAGGGAAAACGAGGGCCTTATAGGTCAAAATGTGTGAGATCCACAATTTTAGGATCTCACTTTTAACTCGTGCATGGTTAGTCGCACAGTTAGACAAATCATGTGCTAACCGTGAACCAAAAACTGCCTCAAGGATGAAACTTGTATGGTTAGCTCACATAGTTATAAAACCATGTGCCAACCATGCCAAATCCTAGTATCCAACATAACACAGTTTCTCCCAAGATTCCACATGGTTTAGACAAACCATGTGTCGCTCGTGTATCTTCCCTTTAGCCCCTACCTCATAGTGTACGGTTTCCTGTAGGTGTTTCATGGTTTTCCCAAATCGTGAACCAACTACGCACCATTATAAAAGCCTCAAAACACTCCAAAAGTATTCCAAACTCTCCCAAACTTCACCCATATACTTTACATACTTAAAAAACATAAAGAAAGGGTTGCTTACTTGAAACTGAGGGTGCTACATTCTCACCACCATTGGACTTTCATCCCTTAGAAAGTAGAAAAAAACTGATGTACCAAAATATTTTGGTCCATTTCTCAATCATTTCCTTCTCGCGTTACCAAGTCTCTTTATGAATCTAACCATTTTCCCACAAAATGAGCACTAGACCGATGCTTTTTCCACACAAGACTTTCTCTTACCTATCCAAAATCCGCACAAGGATATATACCTATGAAGCATCCGAATCTAGTTCAACATGATCCCATAGAATCATATGGTCAAGGTTAGGATGATACCTTTTCAACTAAGATACATGGAACACATTATGCACCATACTGAATTATGGTGGCAATGCCAACTGATATTCCACCTCACCAACCCATTATAATATCTCAAAAGGGCCTATGTATCGAGGATATAACTTGACCTACTTTCCAAAATAAAGATTCACAAGACTTGGATAGATCCTTAAGAACACATGATCAATCACCGTGAAGGACAGTGACCGTCAATGATGACCCGCACATGATTTATGACGACTTTGTGTTGTCTCCATCTGTTTCCTGATCAAATGAATCTTTTTTGTTGTTTCTTGGACATGGATCGAACCAACTAGTGAATTCTCACCTATTTCCACCCAAAAAAGTGGATAACAACAAGTATGATCATAAAAATATTCAAATGGATCCATTTATATCGAGTCCTGATAACTATTATTATATGATAACTCCATTAACAATATGTGATCTTCCCATGAGCCACTGAAATCCATTACACAAGACCACAATATGTCTTCCAATGTTTGTATTGTTATTTAGGTTTCCCCATCCATTTTAGGATGATATGTCATTCTTATAGTCAACTGATTCCCAAGGGATTTCTGTTAGGATTTCTAGAAGTGAGCCATAAACCTCAGTTCTCTATCTGACATGATCGAAACTGGTACGCCATGCCTCTTTACCAATTCTCGGATATATATCTTTGAAAAGTCCACCACCATGATAGATTCATGAATAGGGATTAAATTATCTGCCTTGGTGAGATGATCAAATATCACCCATATGGAATTGTGATTTCAAACCGTTTTTGGGAGACCCATTACAAAATCCATAGCTATTTATTCCCACTTCCAAATATGAATAGGTAAAGAATACAACATACCTATTGGTCACTGATGCTCCGCCTTAACCCACTGACAAGTTAAACATCTCAAAAAAACTCATCCACCTTCCTTTTCATACCAACCCACAAAAACCATTATTTCAACACCTTATACATATTCTGTATTCCATGATGAAAAACCCATCTCAAATGGTGGTAAGCATGGAGAAGTTGTTTCTAACAAGCCATAGGTACGACCATCCAATTTCTGAACCACAACACTCAATTCTCATCTAGATTTCATCCCTCGATGGTCTCCCCACCATTGGGTTTTGATCTTATTTCCATGCATTCTGAATCATATGTTTGTGCCTCTTTAACCATATCTACCAAATCAGGAATAGATGAAACTGAAAATAAAACCACAAATTCACCTCGGTATTCAAATTCCAAGTGCATGCCGGCTAGGACTAACATAAACTTCCATTCATCTAAAACTTATTTTTCTAACTGAGCATATGAATTTCTACTTAATACATCTGCCATCATATTTCCTTTACCTTGTGTATACATTAAGTCAAATTCAAACATTTAAAGATAATCCATCCATATTATTTGTCTCAGGTTTAAATACATTGTGAGAAAATATACTTCAAGCTATTATGATCTGTAAGCATGGTAAATTTCTCACCTAATAGATAATGATTCCAAGTCTTCAAATCATAGACTACAAAAGCTAACTCAAAATAGTGTGTTGGGAAGTTATTCTCATGAACCCATAACTTCCTTGAGACATAAGAAACAACATGATTTCCTTTAATGAGGACACACCCCAACCCTGATCCCAAAGTATCACAATACACCATGTACCCTTGTCCTGATTCTGGAAATATCAAGATAGGTACTGATATAAGGCAAACTTTAAGCTCTTGAAAGGACTTCTGAAATTACTTGTTCCATTGGAATGGAACATTCTTCTTTTTCAAAGCTTCCATAGGCGAAGCTAGTCATGAAAAATCACAAACAAAACATCAGTAATAACGAGCTTGATTAAGGAAACTACGTATCTCAAAGACATTCTCTAGAGGTTTCCAAGAGATAATAGATTCTATCTTTTTTTAGATATATAGAAACACCTATTTCAGAAATTACATGGACAAGAAATCATACCTCTTGTATCCAAAAATCACAATTTGATAATTTTTCATACAATAAATGATATTTTAATATTCCCAAAACTGTCGCCAAGTGTTTCTCATGCTCATACCTTGTCCTTGAATACACCAATATGTCATCTATAAACACCACTACAAAAGAATCTAGGTATCTCTGAAATATCTGATTCATCAATTCCATAAAGACTGTTGGTGCATTCATAAGACCAAAATGCATTACCATGTACTCATAATGGTCATATATTATTCTGAAAGATGTCTTCAGAATATCCTCCTTCTGAACTCGCAATTGGTGATATCCTAATCATAAGTCAATCTTAGAGAACCATTGAGCTCCCCTCAATTGATCAAATAGATCATAAATGCATGGAAGTTGATACATGTTCTTTATTGTAACTTGGTTAAGCTTACGATAATCCACACAAAGCCTTAGAGTTTCATCATCCTTTTTCCACAAACAAGACCGAGGCTTCCCACAGAGATTTGATTGGCCGAATGAAACCTTTGATTTACATCTCTTCCAACTGCACTTTCAATTCCCTTATTACTATTGGTTCCATATGATAAAATGGAATGGAAATAGGGCTGGTTTCTAGAATAAGATAAATCATAAACTCCACTTCTTTCATAAGTGGAAACCCTGAGAAATTCTCGGGAAATACATCTGGAAACTGATCTGCCATTACTAAAAAACTGATATTCTCAATCTTGTCCATCGATGCCAAAATCAACACCGCCAACTGGTACGAGATCATTCCAAAATCTGGTGCCAACAAACCTATTTCACTTGTCATTATTTTTTGGTCTCCTCAAAATATATTCCTGACACCATCTTCAGTTGTGAAACTGACTTTTTGGTATAACAGTTGATGTGATACTTGAACATTGTCATCCAATCTATACCCAATATTATATAAAAAATATCAATCTCAAGCACATAGAAATCCCATTTCATCTTAGCTTCATCAACCATTATAGAACATGCTCTTCAAAAAAAGTCTTGACACTCTCTTAGACCAAGAGGAGTTTTAAGTTTTATCATAGAAGGCATCATATCAACTTTTTAACTCAGCAAATTAACAACATGATAAGCAATAAAGGAATGAGATGCACCCATATCAAACAAATCTTATATTAGGGTAGAATTAAAAAGAATCATACCTCACAACATGGATGGTCCCAAATGATCATCTATAATAACCTACTCAGCTCTATATAATTTCTTACTTGTGACACTTTGTTCTTTATTGCCTTGTTGAGATTTCCCTTGACAAGGAGTCATCGTATTCCTATAATCACCATGGAAAAATATATCCTGCTGATGGGGATTGTTCTTCTACCCTCATCCTATTGAAGCATATGACAGCTATGACACCTGATAAGTGTCCCAAACACCCGACCTCAGAGCACTGAGACAATAGCACTGAAGATGCCCCATATAATTGCAGTCTTTGAATGCTCTAGGTTATGTCATACACTCTCACTTTATGTGGTCAAGTGAACCACATTGGAAACATCCTTATTTTATCTTGGGCCATGGAGGAAGGTTTATTGATCCATCCATCTGATTTTGATTCATACTCCCACCTTGGAAATAAGTTTCCCTCTTCCACTTTCTCCTAGAATTATGGTTCCTACTATTTCCCATGGGTATCAACATGCTTCCTCCTCCGATAAATCCTTATATGTCTCTTTCTACTATCGTCACCCTATTCACCATCTTTGTATAGTCTTTAATATAGAGCACAATAATCTTAGAGCGAATCTCCTACCTCAGCCCTAATTCAAATATGCATACCTTCAAGGATGCACTGGTCACAACCTCAGGTGAAAATCACACTAAATTCATAAATTTATCCGCATACTTTGTGATAGAAATATTTTACTACTTCAAGCTTAAGAATTTGGTTGTTCTTTTAATTATGAATGTACGAGGATAGAACTTTTTGTTAAAAATTTCCTCAAAAACCTCCTATGAAAGGTTATGGTCTAATTTAGTTTGAACAACTAAATCCCACCACTAGCATGCAATATCTTCTAGCATATACATCATATCTTGACTTTTATATCTGTTGGTGTACCAATGAAATCAAAGATATGATTTATCCTATTCAAAAATACCTTTGACTTTTCTGGTTCTCAATCACCCTAAAAGATGGGTCGATTCTGCTTCTAGAACTAGATATAATGATCTAATTTCCTTAGATCATCCCTCTTATTCCTCGTATCCACAACCTAAAAATCTTGGACTATACTCTAAACCAGCTATTGCTTCACCTGTGGATCGGGATAAACTACATTCTCAGTAGCTTCTTCTAGTTGGTTTCTACAACACCTACCGAGTGACATTTTCTAGAAACACAAAAAATTTCATATGTCTCGCTCTCTATTAACTTAAGGATTAACAATTTCAAATTCTACCACATCATAATTATCACAACAATGATTTCCAAAATCATCCTTTTCCACATTCAACCATTTTTGAAAATTTTCAACTTTTGAAAATCAAACTATTTTCAAAATAACACAACCATGCTCTTTTGTAAAATATTTCATTTGAAAACAACTTTCAAATTTTTTAAAAATCAAAATATTGCATGAAAACACAAATCATTACTCAAAATGAAATATGCACTCTTGGTGGGAATTCATTTCTAAAATTCATGTCATGCTCATATCATTGGATAAACCAATGATAATGAGATTTCAATTCCTATAAGTGTCTATAAAACAATTATGTACCCAACTCCTTGGTAACATTAAGTTCAACATAAAAAGTTTAGCAACATATTTTTATGCTCTACATTTTAAGTCCTGAAAATCCTACTCCTTTCTAAGAACTCGACACAAGGAATAAACCATAATGAATTTCAACTCCAAAACCAACAACCAATACCAAGTCAAAGACCATCCAAGACTACTAACACTTGTTCCAAAAAGATTGGATGGACTAAGTTTATACCAATTGTAACATCTTGTCCCTCCTCATTGGCTTGAGAAGGTGGGAGGACATTACTTGGCCTTAAACGACATCCCCAAGATTCCAAAGGCTGAAAATAAATGCCAAGGGCTTCATATACAATTAGGGGATGGTTTTCTTTTAAAAAAAATAAAATAACCAACCAAGAATACTGTAACCAAATAAACTACTACATGATGCATGATACAAATGAAAGACAACTCAAACATTCCATTTATATCAAAACCAATACAAAGATTACTACAACAAAAGACTACAAAACAACCAAGTACACAACATAAGACAAGACCAACAAAACTCAAATATGAACATATAACTCCAAGGTTCTAACAATATAAAAATCCAACTCCACCACATCCCTAGTATCACTAATTACCACTAGAGAAGTGTGATACTTTACCTTTTTCATGTCCCGATAAATGACATATAGAAAAGAACCAAAGTTTCAAAGAAGGGGTGAGTAAAGAAACTCAATAGGCTTTCCCCAAATTTATTCCCTACTCACCCCACTAGGATAGAATATGTTAGAACATTTATATAAATAGTTTATATAAAAAAAATTCTAAAATAGTTTATATCGTAATATAAACAAGTTCCATAGTAAAACGGTTTTCTAAAAAAAAAACAAGTTCCAAGGAAAACAACCAAACAATGCACTATAGCTATTTCATATATTTCATTTTGGCACAATCCATTCCATTCCACATAACCGCACCTCCAACCATGAATGAAACATAGACCTCCCTATACTTGTGAGTGGTGAGTCATCCTTTCACTAATTCTTCACTTAGTGAACCACTTTGATAGGAGTACTTCATGCCCATATCCATCCCAACCTTTTTATGGGGGTACTTCACACCCTTATCTATCCCAATGCACATGAACACACACCACACAACTATGCCAAACCCAAGCCAAACCCAAGTGTGCCAAACCCATTTCAATAAAAACAACATTTTTATTGAAAACCATTCTATAAAAACTTTTTCATAAATCAAACTAAACAACCGATTTTAAAATCATCATTTTAAAATCAAATCACAATCAATTTTCACAACAATTACACAATTTCCACAAAAACTATAAACCACCACTAAAGAGGTTTTCCAAACATAAATTCAGATCAATTTCACAACCAATTTTGTTCAAAATAGTCAATTTGAAATCAATACCTCAAGTCCTAAACAGAGGAGTCAAGAGTAAATCCACCAACCTCAAGTTTTTTGATGAAAATGAAGAATGACACTTAAACCCCAATGAAATTGGGTTGAATTTCCAAAATTCTACCTTAGATATCTTCCCCTATCATCAACAAGACCAACTATAATCATATTTGGAATCAAATATCTTAGATATATCCATAAAAAACATAGATATAAGAAACTGAGAGAGTGGGAGAAGTAGATATAAGGAAAACCACAAAAAAACAACCAAGAACGATGACTTACCATGAGAATCTGGCTTTAAAATACCAAGACAAGCCTTTATATTGCCTATGGATTAATGGGAGAAGCTTCCTTTCCTTTAGTAAGAGAGAATATCGAGTTAGGGATGCATATGAGAAAAAATGAGGGTCTTAGAGGTTAAAACATATGAGATCCAAAATTTTAGGATCTCATTTTTAACCTGTGCATGGTTAATCGCACGGTTAGAAAAACTATGCTCTAATTGTTCTCCATCCACTACCACGAAGATGAACCTCACATGGTTGGATTGAACAGTTAGAAAACCATGCGGCAACCATTACAAATCTCACTATCCAACATAGTACGGTTTCTCCTAGGATTCCACACAGTTTGGACAAACTGTGCGCCGCTCGTGTTCCTTCCCTTTATCCCCCGCCTAATAGTTCACTATTTCCTGTAGGTACTATAAGGTTTTCCTAAACCATAAACCTTTATAAAAAACTAAAAAACACTCCAAAAGTATTCCAAAATCTCCCAAACTCCACCCATATACTTTAAATACTTAAAAATCATAAAGAAAGGGTTACTTGATTGAAACCTCAGGTGCTACAATATACATAACATAAATAGAATTATAAATATATGTAAAAATATACTTAGTCAAATGTATGTAAATATACATATAAATATATAGTTTTTTATATTATGTGGCATGCGCATGCGAGCGGTTTTCTAGTGGGAGGAGCTGGGAGGAACTGGAGGGGGGACATTTGAGGGTGGGGCCATCATGGCTTGACCAGAAGTGAGAAATGGAGGTTGTGGCGCAAACGAAGGAATGAGGGGGGGGGGGGGGGTAGATCGACGGGGGTGAGAAATGGATGGGAACTGGAAGGGGGTCATGGCGTGACAGAACTAGAGGGGGAAAATTAATTATAAAAAATGGTGGAATATTTAGGGACAGTTTAACCCACCCCTAAAACTTTGAGTAATTAGGGGTAGTTAAAAAACCATCTCTAAATATTCCTTTGAAAATCTATTAGAGGCAGTTCTACCCAACTCTAAATAATAAATAAATTAGAAGGGTTTAAACTTCTTTTAAAGTTCCAGTTTCCAATGAATTTAGATCAAAATTAGAAGTGGTTTAAATCCCTTCTAATACAACCATCACTATTTCACTCCTTTATTTACCAAAAGTTCACCAAAAATACCTCAAACAACAGTAGGCAGACATTTTAGTGGTGGTTCATCATAATCACCACTAAAGTATTTAGAGGGAGTTATAACCCCATATAAACACAACCCCCCTCTAATGAAAACATTTTTTATAGTGCATGTTTCATGTGTCATTGGTTTTTCCTATATGTGAACACATGTAATGTTCTCCTGAATTGAGTGGGGTGGGGGGAATTAATTGTTAAAAAATGTGTCATATTTAGGGATGGTTCACACCACCCATAAAAAATTGAGTAATTAGGGCTGGTTAAAAAAACCACCTCTAAATATGACTTCAAAAATCAATTAGAGGTGGTTCAACCCACCTCTAAATAATAAATAAATAAATCATAAGTGGTTTAATCCCCTTCTAAAGTTATAGTTTCTAGTTAATTTAGATCAAAATTAGAAGGGGTTTAAACCCCTTCTAATACAACCGCCACTAATTCACTCTTCCATTTTCCAACGGTTCACAAAAACCACCTCTAATAACATTAGGCATCCAATTTATCAGTGGTCCACCATAACTGCTACTAAAGCATTTAGAGGGGGTTATGGCCTCCTCTAAACACAAAAAACCCCTCTAATGACAATTTTTTTAGTGCATGTTTCATGTGTCATTAGTTATTCCTATATGCAAACACATATAATGGTCTTCTAACTTGAGATTAATATTATTTTATACTATTTGATCAAAGGATGAATCCAAAATGTATGTGTCCTAATTTATGAGATATCATGATAAAAAGATATTATATTACATGACGTGTGTTCGTATGAAAGTTTGTTATTTCTATGACTTTTCCTTATCTCCTTAATGGGTTGCTAGATTCTACTCTTAGTCTGTGAATAATATTCACTACTATCAAGATAGGGTCCTAGAGGGTCACACACTAAGAATATTCAAAAGTATGATATATTATTATGAATAGGAGTATAGGATATGGTGGGCCCCATGATAGGGTCTAAGAGATGCCTGAGAATATATGATCGCCAAGAATAAATATATTCATATTATTCAAGTTAATAATAATTGGTATTGAATTTATTTATTAAAATTATTCACAAGAAATTAAGTGAATATATGGGAAAACATTATACGAATGAATATTAATTTAATATTCAATTTTTGTTTAATATTTGCAGGAAAGAAAGTCAAGTTAAATGAATCAATTTTATTTCATAATATATTTATTATATTACAAGTGATGAAAATATAAATGATATTTATTACTTAGTAAAATAGTCACAAGATTTTGTTTATGAATTATTTAGTGGGTAATAAATATTCATGGTTTGCAGATCCTTTTTTAGGTAATTTTATAACTCACTATATAAAGAGGAGGAGGCTCGCATTGATGGTACTATTCATCACATGAATTTGAGATCCATTCTCTCCTCTCCCTCGCTACCTATAGAGATAAGTTATCGATCCAAGAAACTGACCAGAGTTCTCTTTCTTGGATCGAAGTATTGATGTAGTGGTGATTGTTGGGACATCAAATGCATTGTTGTATATTCACGCTAGCACTCAGATTTCAGTGACTGACACTCCCACGGACTTTAAAGAGCATGTGGATAAACTAAAGGGATTCAAATTTGGTTCCTTCAATCAACAGTTTTTGATGATGAATGGTTATAAAAAACATAATAAAATCAAATGAGGTAATATTTGATTAATTTTTCATTCTTTAAAATCTTTATACAAGATCCTTGGATTCCATACCAGGCTTTGTATCGCTGAAGTTGACATAGCTACGTCGATCTAGTGATGAAATTTTTTAAATCCCTCAACCATCCAGTTCTATTGTATGCCCTGGTACCTTCAATTGGTATAAGAATAGTTGTGTTAATTCTTAAGACAAGAAAAATTATGTTTTCATTAAATTTATAAAGAGGGCATTGTGAAAGTCCCATCACCGCAGGCGACGATCTAATCTGATATCGAATGACTGAGATATGACCATCCAAAAATCAAAAGTTGGATCAAAATCAGATTTCCAGTGTTAAATTATAAATAACACACGTACACACACATATCTTTTTGATTGTGTGCTATTTTTCCTAGAGGTGGTGGGTTTTCCATCCAATTTGCAGTGCCAAGGGTCAAAGCAGGGTTTTCCAGCTAGTGGGTTTAATTCAACTGATTGTAAAATTAGATATATTTTTTTTCAAAAAGGACTATAGGTTATATGATTTGAAATTTACACAAAGAAAAATATATATTAAAATCCAAAGGGGGTGGAGGGTGGTCTAAGGTCAACAAAGAAACATACAAGAAAAGGGTGAAACAGGTGGGGCAACACCGAGTTGTATGAATAGACAAAATTAAAATAAAAAATCTTTTATTTTATTTTATTTTTAGTGCAGCCGCCGCCACCAACCCACTCAAAGCCCTAAGATTTATCCAATTCAGCCTCCCACCTGGCCTTTCTTGTGGCGCTCAGTCTCCCCGTACCTCATCCACCTCATCGAACGACCTCAACCCCACCGGATCATTGTCCCCGACATCCCACCATGACCCGTGCCCCCTACTCCTCCTGTAGTGTGTTGACCCCCAACTCCACTCCCTCCATCATTCTCAGTCGCTGCCTCCCCATGCTCAACTTCCCTGATCACTGCCTCCTTGAGATCAGCTTCCCACAACTACACCCCAATCGACTAGCCACACCATCCATGCCCCGCACGACTATATCTAAGCATTTTCCGACTATCCTCCCGCCAGCTTCCCTGTTGGACTTCCGCATGCTTCCTCCTAACCGACCCATGACCAAGTTGGGTCATCCTGACCCAGGCCTAGCTGGGTCAAGTTTTTACTAACCCTACAGGCCCATTTTGAGTCTAGTATAGGCCTAAAACATATTTGATGGGTTTTTTTTGGGGATACCCAAGCTCTGTGAAAAGCTGAAAAATTCAAATATATTTATTTATTTATTTTGGAATAAAATTAAATTTATTTGGAACTAAATGAAAAAGAATTATTTTAATTAAAATTAGTTGAATTATTTTAATTGATTCAATGCTCTTGACATGAATTTATCACATATTTAATTTTTATTACACATTTTCTTTGCATCCCGACTAATCTTGAGCATCAACTTACTGATGTTGTCTAAGTTTTATTTACTAATTAATTATTGCATGTAATTGATATTTGTAATAATTAATTAATTAAATAGATTATATGTGTATTTTATGTCTTCCTCGTTATATGTATAAGGTTCTACATGTCCACAGTAGCTATATTCTATGCGTATTACACATTCCTAAGACCCTCTTGTCTGCATGTGAGTATTTATGTGTCACGATGAAGATGAATGAAGACATGGACTGCACCCAGATGATGTAGTATTTCAGACGAGACATGGATACATTGGACCGGGGTGCAAGATATGATATGAGTTAGACATGACTCAACTATTATACCTCTAGGATCATGGTTAATCCATTGAGTGTAAATAGATCAACCAATACCAACTGTTTAAGATCAGTCACATTGTTTATTTAATTTATGCATTTTTTATTATTGTTGAGTGAGTTTTCAAGTTTATAAGATCACATAAAATAATAAACTAAATTCATAGATTAAAAAAACTTAAGACATGATGAATGTTTTCTATTTATTGTATATTCAAGTTGCGAGTGTGATCACATAGTACGTGCATATCAGATAGAAAATGAATTCATTCACCGAGAAATAATAAAAACCCCTAAAATTAATTGTAATGACTCTGATTTTTCCATTTATTTATTTATAATGTTAAAAAAATTATTTTTTGGAGTTAGGTTCTGAGATGACATGATATTCTGAGACCTGGTGTGCCCAAAAATAATTTTTGAAATATATTAAATATCACGCATGCACAATTTTCCTATTTTTTTAATAACTCTTAAATAGAGGCTCGGGTCAGAAATATGAGATCGTCTTTGAGTTTAGAGCATGAGTTTTACCCTAGGTGTGACATAAAATTTGTTGAAATCATGATTTTTTATAAAGTTCTTTTACAAGTGAATAAAAAAAATAAAAAAAATAAAAAAAATAAAAAAAATAAAAAACATAAAAAAAATAAAAAAAATAAAAATAAAAATAAAAAAATTATTTATTTTATTTAATGTGACACGATGACCTAATACCTTTATATAAATACATTATTATGGATAATTTGTAGGGCTATCCACATAACCCTGCAAATTGGGAGAGAGCATTGAAGGAGATTTTGGCAGGTGATATTGGATCATATCACGATCGAGGATCAGTGTGCCAATAGAACGCGTGGATCTCACCAATGAAAACTAAATGTGATCATTCTTAACTAGAAAGTGATCCACCTTGAGGTAGGAAGTTTGTATTTTGTGTATTTATTCACATTTTCTTTTTCTATGATGAATGCAAATCAATCAACCGATATATTGATTTGGGGTTCGATCATATTGCGGGTGAGAGTTTATTTGCGGGGGATTTGGGAGAATTGTTTATTTTTGTTTGGATCTTCATTTTTTGTTCTAACGACAATGGATCGAGGCCAAACTGAACATGGCTGAGTTTCATTCCTCATTTTTATGTTTCATGGTTTTCTCCCACCATTCATCATTCATTCATCACCGATATTCATTTGACTAGTGGTTTGACAAATACCAGATAAACAATCATTGTGCACCCATTTATTGGCACAATAGATTGCTATCACAGATCCGGGTTTGAATCGATAAAGATATCAATCTAAGATGATGGTGATGAAGGATTGGGATTGGATCATATTTCCTCATGTAATTTTTGACATACATCAATTGGGTGATGTGACAGATGGTTTTCCCATACAATTTGGAAGCTAGATTCTAGAGAGAAATAACGACAAGGATCATCCAGACCAGATCCATACTCTCCAGCATGATTCACAGCTAGATTGAAGGCTAGAGGAGCAGATAAAAATGTGTGAGGAAGATCCATGAGTTTCTAGAAATTTTGGGTTATACAGTGTGTAATCTGAGATTACACGTCATGTGGGACCCCTATATGACCCTAGGGTTCTGTAGAAAAGATAAATATCATAGAATATGTGATATTTATCACACAGTATTTAACCCTTTACTGGTGGATCGGTGTGTACCTCATAGGGTACATAGACACGGATGGGAGTACACGATCTCAGATGCACCGTGTACTCAAACATAGACATAGCTAGGCCAGGTGTACATGGGCAGAGTCCTGTACTTGGACACGGTCAGGAGTAAATGGGCTTGTATACTCCTTGTACTCGGACATAGATGCGGGCATGGGCACGGTCCATGATACATGGGTAAAACTCGATACCGAAGGGAAATTCCATGTACTACCAGTACACGTCATGTACTCCCTCAAAGATGGCTTGGAACCCTTGTTCTCTTTATCTTGGACAAGTTTCATTAGGGTATATTCCCTTGATCCTTTCACTGATGGTTTTTTTGTAATCACGTCCAATTCATAGGATGATGATATCCTCTAAGGAACTTTAGTCTTGGACAGAGTTGTTAGAATCCTTTTGTGAGACCCAAAATGAGATCCTCTATCACTATTTCCCTAGGTGGGGTTCTTGGTATCATCGCGACCAACACTACATGAGCATCAATCCCCTACTTATAGGGTTAATTCAAATTGGGTTTTTGGAATCCCCCATGACTCTGGGAGTGATCCCCTTTCTGTGTATCGATATCTTTAGACTTCTAGCATGTACTTATTATGGCGAGACCCGATGAGTATGACATCTCAAAAGAACACCATCAGTTCCATCTAACTCATGGAGTGTGTTCTCCCGGATGAGTGCTATGTGGAACCTTCAAGCAGGAATCCTAGGCTGACATTACACTTGTGACTTTACCTTGAGACTATATGTCTATGTTGAGTATATCTAGATATTCTTATTATATGTTTTTGTGATGATATGATTGTTATTATTGATGTTATTGGTGTCTTCAAGGTGTCCTACTGGGTATTGTTATACTCACCTCTACATGGGTTTTTCCTACATGTGTTGCGTCTTATGCAGATGATTGAACTTTTGATGGAGTCCCAGAGGGACCAGGACCAGACAAAGCTTAGTGAGCTGGAAGGACTGAGTTGTGTTCATGTGGTTACCTTGAAAACATCCCCCCTTCTATATTTTACAAGTTGGACTTATTTTCAGTTTCTTTGTGATGGACTTGTATTTGGACCTTTTTCTTTCTGGTGCTTATTTTTGTACTCTAATGGATGATATTTTAGATGTATGCATGCATGATTATCAGATATTTACATTTCAATATTGTATGGTCTTGGATATGTGTTCATGTGTACAAGTACATTATTCTAAGGCCTCCAATGTATGTGATATGTCTACTCAGTGCTAATAATCATCCCCTGGCCTATTGAAGGTGGGCTTGGGGTAGTCGCAGTAGGGCCCCTATTGGAACAGGTCATGACAGAATGGTATCAGAGCATTCAGTTCTAGCCTAGGAATAGAGTCCATGAGATTGGTTTGGGACAAAAGTGTTAGGTGTTTCAAGTTCGGCTCTCAGGATAAGGACTCTAGTGTTGGTGTAACGACTAATGTATCCATACACCGGGACTCTGACAACCTGCTTGTTGACCTGGTACATATAGACATTAGTTATAGGGAAAAATTTGGTACATTCATCATATAATAATGGGTTGTTGTTTTCGTTTCCTTTTTGAGTCGTCTCTCTAGATATACTCATTGACTGTGGTACATATTGTCCATTTTAGGACACCTCTATGAAATTTTCTAGCTAGGATTCAACATCAGGATCATGAGGATGATCCCATAAATGTTGAGGCTTCGATATAAGAAAATGTTAAAGAGTTGTTTCCTCCAGGTGGTGCACCAGTCATGCCACCACCTTTCAAGTAGTAGATGGTACCGATAATACCGACATATGAGGTGATCAGGCAGAGAGTGCTTCATGAGTTTCAGTGAAAGAAACCTCTTAGGTTTCAAGGTGAGCCCAACCCATAGGTATCTGATGACTAGCTTGAGGTAGTGAAATGAGTCTTCTATATTATCAGTACACCAGAATATCAGATGGTGATCCTGGTTGTGATCCTTCTCTAAAGCTATGTAGTATGATGGTGGGGATTAGTGACCGAGTCGTATAATGAGGAAACCCTAGCATGGTCATAGTTAGATCACCTTTTTAGAGATGAGTTCTTTAAAGATACATAGGTGATGTGAGAATCTAGGATACTCTACAGCTATAGTAGGGAAGTATGATTGTGGATGAGTATTCATCGAGGTTCATCAACCTCTCTCAATACTCGATGAATATGGCGCGTGATCAGTTATTTTGGGATTGAACCTTTGCTTGATGTCTACACAGAGACATCCAAGATAATGTGATTCCTCTATTTATTCCTATCTATATTGGGGTGCTAGAGCATGCTTTAGTGGTTGAGAGTTTCCAGGATGACCAAACATAGACAATTGGTGCTGGTAGTGGGCACATAAGAGTTGAGTTTTTGGCAACATGTAGCCGATGTCAGACTCAGGGACCTAAATGTGAGAAATTTCAGGAGGTGATCCCAGTTTATAGGGTCTACAGTTCAAGGATGATAGGATGGATCCAATCATCCCAGAGAGAGGCAGTGCTACTCTTGTGACAATCGGGGACATCTTGCATGAGATTTTCCGACACGATTTAAGGATGATAAAGAAGTAGTGGATGGTTCACCTAGGAAGTGGAAACAACAAGAGTAGGCAGGTACATAGGGTAGAAGATGTGGTGGAGGAGATGGAAGAGTAGCTGGAGGTGGCATACGTTATGACTTTTCTCCACCACCACCCACAGGTGGTCCACGCCAAGCTCAGGGAGCTAGGGTACAGGGGTGAGGGAAGTTACAGGCAGTTGAGGCTTATGAACCAGAGGCTTGAGGGATGATATGAGGTATGATCTATGTCATTTATACCTTAGTTGTAGTACTGATAGATAGATGTGTGATTCATTCCTTTATTTTCAATTATCTGGTTTGAGACTTAGAGATTCTGGTTGACCCTTTGGCTCGACCCTTACGCTTAGAGACTCCTACTAGAGGTGACTCAATGACCACACCCTTCTGCTAATGATGTGACCCAACTCTTGGAGGTGAGAGTTTCATTTGGGATCTCTTTGTAGCAGCAGTGAGGCCATATGAGTAACCTTAGTTATGGAATGGTTATCCACAGTTCATGACCAGATCATTGTTTCAGGAGGAGAATGCAGTGTGTTTATAGTGATGGGATGGGTTTTTTCTTTGTGCTTGAAAAGTAAACCTGGGCATAGTAGGACATACTCATTATTAGGAGGGTGCAACCAATTAATCATCAGTAGGCTAGAATAACCCTTTATGTAGTTGATTCTATGAGTTTCAATTTCCTACTGTGGTGGTGGAGTATGAGTACATATTTCTTAAGGACATACCAGATTTACCTCCCTACTGAGAGATAGACTTATGCATTGAACTACAACTTGAGATGAACCTGTTATCTATTCCATCATATCATATAGCTCTTACAAGCTGAGGGTAAAGTTAGGGGACTTATAAAGGAAGGGATTTGTCAAATCCAATGTTTCACCCTCACCATACCTAGTGTTGTTCGCCAAAAAGGTGGATGGGATCCTGACGTTGTGTATGGATTATTGTTTCCTAAACCAGCTGATCGTAAAGAAAAAGTATCCACTAACAAGGATCGATGATATCTTTGATCATTTGAGAAGGGCAAAATGGTTCTTAAATATTGATCTTAGATTAGGCTATCCCCAATTACGAGTACAAGATGAGGGTATACTGAAGATAGCTTTACGATGTCATTACAATCACTATGAGTACTTAGTGATGACATTTGGCATGACAAACACCCCAAGAGTGTTCATGGGACTCATGAACTAGGTCTTTTAGTCTTTCTTAGATCGGTTTTTGGTAGTCTTCATTGATGATATCCTAGTGTACTCGACATCCAAGGAAGAGCATGCAAGATACTTGAGGATAGTCCTGGACATACTCTGAGAGAACCAGATTTATAAGAAGCTCTAAAAGTTCCAATTATGGATTCAGGAGGTCTAATTTCTGGGATATGTTATCTCAATAGATGGAGTAATAGTGGAACCGACAAAGGTCAAGGTAGTGTTAGCTTGGGAGCCACCCAAGAGCATGATAGAGGCACAAATCTTCCTTGGGTTGACATGATACTATCAGAGATCCATACTTTATTTCTCAAGGATATCATCTCCCTTGATATATTTGACCCAAAGGGGAAAATATTTCATGTGGATAAAGAGGTTCCAACAGGATTTCCAGGAGTTGAGGCAGAGATTGATGAACACTCCTTTCTTGAGATTTCAATAGGAGAGCATCGCGTACGTAGTGTTATGATACACATCAGGGACTGGTCTTGGTTGCATTATAATATAAAGTTAGGAAGTGATTGTCTATGGTTCACTTTAGTTGAGACCACATGAGCATAACTACACAAACCATGATCTTGAGTTAGCAGTGGTAGTCTTCACACTAAAGATGCAGCAACACTACCTAATGGGAGATCATTTTATCGTCTATTATAACCACAAGAGTCTCAACTATATCTTTTATTATAAGGATCTTAACTTGATACAAAGATATTATCAAGAGTTTCTCGAGGAATATGAATTATAGATTTTTTATACTCATGGGAAGGGAAATGTGGTAACAGATGCTCTCGGTAGGAGATCTAATTCACAGTTTCTAAGCGAGGCATTAGAGTAGTTGGCCTTGTTATGGTTATACTTTGTGTATAGGGATGGAGCAAATTACCTCCAGTCAATGGTTTTTATCCCTCCTCTTTTATAGTGAGTCGTGGAGTCACACCTTGGGGATACCGACTGTGAGATCCTATGTACTCAAATATCCATTGAACATGCTCCTGATGGATTTTATGAAGGTGAGAATCATTATAACAACCCTATCCTTTTACACATATTATTTCATGATTTTGAGTATAATTATCCATCAAATACAAACCAAGGATCATAAAGTCTAGTGTCTTTGGACAATTAGGTACATAGAACTAAAAACATGGAAATAGAATAAAACATATTTATATTAATTATCCATAATGATCTTCTAACTTCCTTTGAGGTCTTACATATTCAGATAATAACTTGGGGAATACATAGACAAAAGGGATGAGATAAAAATCCTAGTAAGGGAATAAACATAGAAATAAATCATAACACATGGATTAGAAGGCATAACATAATGACATAAAAAGGAATGAAACATGAATAAACATATAGAATCATAACATATAGAACATGGTATAATTTAATCATGTAAACATAAGAATGTTTCATCAACATATAACATTACATAAACATGATTCAAGGATAACTTCCATGACTATATCACATGGTGGAAAAAGTCCTATAAAGGAATCAGTTTTACTCATTGTCCCAACATGACGTCTCATGAGACTAAACATTACCTAATGCATTAAAGCACTATATGTATGCACCCATCATAACATATTCATGAATACATGTGACTAATGAATAATCAATTATAAGTAATGAACATATGGGTTACCCATGAAAATAAATGAGTGTCGTAATTGTAACGACCCAGACCCAGCCGACCACCCGAATAGTGCCAAACGGGTCGGGTGTTACTACCTTAGGCGCACCTCCCCTGAACTCCAAAGGCTGTCGACTAGCAGCGAGGGCCTGTTAGGTATAGTGGGGAGGCTATACCCTCTCGGAGGATCATAATAATGGTACTGGTCCAAGTATAATGTCTATAAGAAGCAGAAAATAAATGACTCAGCAGACTCGAACTAGACCCGAAGAGCGGAAACATATCAAATATAAAATAAACAGTGGAAGTAGTATAGAAACAGTAGCAGCAGAAAGTAAACAAAACAACATGCTGAATATCACAAGAAACTACCACTGCAACAACAAACATGCATACAGAGCAATTCATACACATCAATATATAACGGTACCAATGGCTAACCAACAGTACTACATAATAGGGTAAGCATGCTGGTATAAAAAAGAAACTAAACCAAGTAATTTCAGCAAGGCACGACCTTGAGGTCTATACCAGTCTCCATGCCAACAGCACTAGGGTCCAGCTCCTGAGGCTGATCCTCTACCTGCACGCAATTTCATAAAATCTACACGCATCCCGAAGGGCCCGTGTAGGGTGTGAGACGAGTCTCAGTAGGATACCACCCAAAGGTGTGTACCTAGTATAAGTTTTTAGGAAGACATGCTTATATAAGGAAATAGTCAATAGTACAATGCTCAAAAGTAAACACAAACTTCACTGGCACTCAGCAGCCACCAGGAAGAGTCACCTGTTTCGGCCAACGCCAGAATCTCTGACCTGTAACCCAACACCACGTGCCACCTGACACCATGTGCCTCAAGTGACGACGTCTTGGAGGTACGCCCAATAATCATAACCCTACTCGAAATCTCAACCTACCCATGGCACAACATCTGAAGAAACATCGATACCTGTCCTCAAATGATACCCGGAGGGACAACGATGTCTGCCCTCAAATAATACCCGGAGGAACAACGATATCTGCCCTCAAATCATGGCGAGCCTCTGCCCCCAACCTGACAGCCCCAATGCTATCTTCTGAAGGCTCCTCACCTCCCACGTGGCTTCTTATGGCAAGCACCCCCAAACCAATAACACCTAACCGCTTCTATCGGGGCCTCTACCCAGCGAGTGTTCGTACCACCTCATCACAGAGTCTATCTATGTGCACACTACTCAAAAGTGCCTGGTGAGCAGTAATCACCTCAAGAAGTTCCCAAGCCACAACACCTCTGAAACCTCATTTCCTTGCGAACCTGTCGCTCAAGTCTGATGGTCTCTCCATCCAAGTGACCCGGGCCAAGCCCAATCTGACAGTCCAACTGCCTCAACTGACGTCCATAACGCCCAATCCCATGGTAGAAACCACCCAAGTAACCCAGGAAAATCCCCAACCTGTGATCCACATCACCCACAATATATTTGGGCCACTCCCAACACAACTAAGCAGTTCAACATAGGAAATATCACACATTTCATATACATACATACTCGAAGGCACCACTTTAAACAGACAATTACTAAATAGTCAAATTTCACTAACTTGTGTTATCCCATACCATCACCTAACTCATTCATAATTTAAAAATTAACCCAACAGTTTAACTCAAGAAAATTCAGTAAGCAGTCTAAACACAGCAGTTTAAACAATGGTCCAATTCATACGCATTTCGGCACCCCTAGCCGAATTGCCCCAAATGAGCAACGACCCCTAACCCGACCTCGCTCAATCACAACAGGGTCAGGGAATACCCAAAGGCATACCATAATGTAGATAAGTAATTAAAAACAATTAAACAGGGTTTCTATCAATACCCAACGTCGTGCTCGAAGGTCACAACCCCCAAAAGTCTACAAAAACACAAAAGAAGGTATGCACCACCCACCTCTGACTCGTATGATGCTACTCCTCCGATGTCAGCCTCTGAATTGGTCTAAATCACGGTAGATTTTTGTTTCCGTCAAATCCTAGAAATTCCGCTCGGACGGAAACTTTGGAGAAATAGAGGAGGAATCAAGGACGAAGAAGGGTGCGCAGGGTTAGCCTTTCCGATGCGGCCCCGCAGCCACCGATGGATCGAAGAACATGCAACATATGACGATTCTAGGAGGAATTGTGTTCCTTGGAGGTTTTCGGACGAACTGTTCATCCAACGGAGAAGAAGAAGATGGTTTCGGAAATAAGACGCGACGACGTCTCGGATGCTCAAATAAAAATAAAAGTACATGGCGTGTATTTCAAGAATACAAGCCATGTAGATGGATTTTCCGTACCCCGACTTAAGCAGAGTCCAGTACACGGATTACACCGTGTACACGGTCAACACACAGCTAGGGACTCGACCATTTACATGGAAAGATGTTACACGGCGTGTCAAGGAAGACTACACGCCGTGTAGATGGAAATTTACACACAGGGTACCACATGGCATGTACTTGGCCTCAGAAGGTTTGTCACCTGCCTAGCTGATACACGGAGTGTACTTGGGAGTACACGGCGTGTAGTCTGGAAATTTCTAGAAATTTCCCAGAGTTTCCAGACTTCTCAAAAATCAGCCAAAATTTTATATAAAGGAAGAAAATTCAAATAGGGTCAGAAAATTTACCCCGTTCTAAAAACATGGGTTCTTACAAACTCCCAACCTTAACATAGCTCATCCCTGAGCTACCGAACGAAACCCAGAGATGGAACCGAACATACCACCCTACTCAAAGTAATCCAGACTTCCCCGGTCTCAAGATCCTAGCTAAACTCCTCAAGGGGCTCCCCACCTTAGGAATTTCCTACTCGGTCTGAACCCGAAACAAAGCTCAATGCAACCAAAATAAACAAGCAAGGCCCACCGACCTATTTCCCTGGACCCATGGTCCTCCCGTGATGCATCGTCACCCTTGTACCTCCTCAGTGCTCATGTGTCACTTCCAACACCCAAAGTAACCCTCACCACATCAGTGTCCGCCTCCGTGAGGTTCTGCATCTCATAGATGCTTCAATCAAAACTTGGTTCCTTGCACCTAAAGTAACCCACATCCACGATGCCCCGATGCCCACAGAAACTCAAGTAACCTGCATCCTTGATGCTCCTGATTCTACGCATCTCAAATATATATAGATAAAATATATAACACATCCGATATGATGCCAATCACACTAACTAGCATCTAGTCAGTCCACAAGTATCATGTGAAACTCGTGCACTCAACTGGACATGCCTCAAGAGACCATGACAAAAGAAAGCAAAGAAAAATCACAGCTACACCCATTGTGTACCTACCACCATTGTCAGCTCACCATCCTACTCAGTCCCTGGCAGCTCCATAGCGTGTACCTAGCCTAAAGTATGGCTGCATGATGCCTGACCTCCCTGCGGTGCTGCTCCAGTCACCAGTCACTGAACCCTCAGCTGGGTCCCACCGTCTCTATCACGTCCTCCGCACACAAATGAACCTCGACTACCCCCTCCTGGTACTGAACCCAAACCAACACCTGACGTCACAGTCTGTCCTGGTCCCTGCTTGCCGGCTGTCTGAGAAGGCTGCCTGCAAAACCTCTCTAGATGCCCGACCTGTCCACACGCCTGGTACTCCTTCAGAGGCCTATTGAACTAATCCTGAACATGTCCCGGCTATCCACACTGAAACCAAACCACCGTTGAACTGCCACGAGGTGGTTTAGCTGAATCCTTGGCCTACCCGCCCTGCTGGAACTCATCTCTACCTCGCTTCCTGCTGTCCAAACCATCACCTGGAGCTTCCTACTAGCCAATCTGGGGTTTATCCCTCTGGTTTCCCTCCGATATAAGCGCCTGGTTCACTACCTCGGAGAATGAACCCAATCTTAAGATGTTCACCTGGACCCAGATGGCATGTCGTAAGCCATCCTCAAAGCGTCTCACCCTAGCTACGTCATCGCTTACAATACTAGGTGCAAAGAAAGACAACTCTGTGAAAGTAGCTGCGTAGTCCATGACAGACATATCTCCCTGCTGAAGACTCGAGAAATACCGAGCTCTCTCTGCCCTCAGTGTCTCCAGGTAGAAGTGCTCAAAGAACCTGTCCTCGAAGTCTTTCCATGCCAGTCCCTTGTGCCTATGAGCCTGTACCTATACATCCAACCAACGCTTCGCCGGTCCTCTCATCATGTATGTCGCTAGCTTGACCCTCCACCCTGGAGGCGTCTCGAGCTGCTCGAAGATCATCTGCATGCTTTCTATCCAGTTTTATTCTGCCTGTGGGCCACCCTCACCCTAAAAAAGCGGCGAGTGCTACGACTGGAACTCCCGCGTTAGATATGTCATAGAAGGCTCTATACCCTGTGTGCCTCTGTCAATCCCCTACAAGAAACGTACAAGGATAGCTCAGAGCTGCTCATCAAGCCACGATCCGAATGCTTCAAAAGCCGGCTGCTGCCCTGCCTGCACTAGATCCTGAACCTGATCATGTCCCTGAGCCTGTACCTGTGGCTCATGCTCTGCCTGCACCGGATTCTGAACCTGATCCTACGACACTGTATCTTCTCCTTCCAGATGCTCTATAGAGTCATGAAGGATTAACCCACTGAATACCATAAATGGCCAGATAGCCCATAAATATGTATAATAGTATATTCTACGCAGATAAGGAAAGCAGTAAAGAGGCAGTGTATAAAAACTACCCTTACTCTCCCCTATCGCAACCGATGCCCTTGGCATCCTGACCTCACAACCTCCTTACCCGCCCTCAACAGAGCCAAGTATCAATGGTACCTTGGTCCATGCCCATCCTAACAACCAATGTTGCCTCTAACCCGACGACCGAGTCGCCCAATCCTGACAGTTACACTGCCTCAGTCATAGTACCTGCCCTCTCTCATAAGAGCCAGGACCAAATATCCTATAACATGAAATTCTAGAAATACACACAACATGGAATACATATTTCAATAAAAAATAAATTCTCTCAGGAGTTTCACCTATTCAAATTTCAAAGCATACATAGCATGACAATTGATTTTTTTATTTACATGGCATTATAACTTCACAAAGCATACGTGCAATTATGAAATTGAAATACCCTAAAATGTGCCTACCAAAATCCAAGAAAACAAACCTTGAAATACCGGGCCAAGGTCCAATTATCCCTTACTACACCAGGTCAAGGGTCACATATCAAAATCAAAAACATCACACATCAAGTGAGCCACCGAGGTGGAAATCATATAAACCATAATCTGAGCAAAAGTAAACAACAATTCCCACCCATGGAAACTAGGTCCATCCCTCGTACCTGGGGTTGCAGGCACCCAAGCACAAGCTAGAAAACCAGTTCCAGCAATAACCTATCTCCAATCTACCATAACCCAAATAGTAAAACCAGCATAAATAAAAAGATAAGTCTCAACTCCAAGTAGTCAGCAAGGCACTGCTACTAAATCCCTGTCAAGAACTCCTCTGATACCACTTTGTAACAACCCGGACTCGGTCGGCCACCCGAACAGTGCCAAATGGGTCGGGTGTTACTACCTTAGGTGCACCTCCCCTAAACTCCAAAGGTTGCCGACTAATAGTGAGGGTCTGTTAGGTATAGTGGGGAGGCTATACCCTCTCAGAGGATCATAATACGGGTACTGGTCCAATTATAATGTCTATAAACAGTGGAAAATAAATGACTCAGCAGACTCGAACCAGACCCGCAGAGTGGAAACATATCAAATATCAAATAAACAGTGGAAGCAGTATAGAAATAGTAGCAGTGGAAAGTAAATAGAATAACATGATGAATATCACAAGCAACTACCACTGCAACAAAAAACATGCATACAGAGCAAGTCATACACATCAATATATAACGGTGCCAATGGCTAACCAACCATACTACATAATAGAGTAAGCATGCTGGTACAAAAAAGAAACTAAACAAAGTAACTCCAGCAAGGCACGACCTCGAGGTCCATACCAGTCCCCATGCCAAAAGCACTAAGGTCCAGCTCCTGAGGCTGATCCTCTACCTGCACGTAATTTCATAAAATCTACACACGTCCTAAAGGGCCCGTGTAAGGTGTGAGACGAGTATCAGTAGGATACTACCCAAAGGTTTGTACCTAGTATAAGTGTTTAGGCATACATTCTTATATAAGGAAACCATCAACAGTACAATGCTCAAAAGTAAACTCAAACTTCACTGGCGCTCAGCAGCCACCAGGAAGAGTCACCTGCTTCGGCCAACGCTGAAATCTCTGACCTGTAACCCATCACCATGTGCCACCTGACACCATGTGTCTCAAGTGATGACGTCTTGTAGGTATGCCCAATAATTGTAACCCTGCTTGAAATCTCAACATTCCCATGGCACAACATCCGGAGGAACAACGATACCTATCCTCAAATGATACCAGGAGGGACAACGATGTCTGCCCTCAAATAATACCCGGAGGAACAACGATATCTTCCCTCAAATCACGAATAGCCTCTTCCCCCAACCTGACAGCCTTAATTCTATCTCCTGAAGGCTCCTCACCTCCCACGTGGCTTCCTATGTCAAGCACCCCCAAACCAATAACACCTAACTACTTCTATCGGGGGCCTCTACCCAGCGAGTGGCTATACCACCTCATCACAGAGTCTATCTGTGTGCACACTACTCAAAAGTACCTGGTGAGTGGTAATCACCTCAAGAAGTTCCCAAGCCACAACACCTCTAACACCTCGTGTCCCTGCGAACCTGTCGCTCAAGTCTGATGGTCTCGCCATCCAAGTGACCCGGGCCAAGCCCAACCTGATAGTCCAACTGCCTCAACTGACGTCCATGATGCCCAATCCCTTGGTAGAAACCACCCAAGTAACCCGGGAAAATCCCCAACCTATGATCCACATCACCCACAATATATCCGAGCCACACCCAACACAACTAAGCAGTTCAACACAGTAAATATCACACATTGAATATATATACATACTTGAAGGAACCACTTTAAACAGGCAATTACTAAACAGTCAAATTGCACTAACTTGTGTTGTCCCATACCAGCACCTAACTCATTCATAATTTAACAATTAACCCAACAGTTTAACTCAAGAAAATTCAGTAAGCAGTCTAAACACAACAGTTTAAACAATGGTCCAATTCATACGCATTTCGGCACCCCAGCCGAATTGCCCTAAATGAGCAACGACCCCTAACCCGGCCTCGCTCAATCACAACAGGGTCAAGGAATACCCAAAGGCATCCCAAAATGCAGATAATTAATTAAAAACAATTAAACAGTGTTTCGCTCAATACCCAACGTCGCGCCCAAAGTTCGCAACCCCCAAAAGTCTACGAAAACACAGAAGAAGGTATGCACCACCCACCTCTGACTCGTATGATGCTACTCCTCCGATGTCAGCCTCTGAATTGGTCTAAATCGCGGTAGATTTGTATTTCCATCAAATCTCGAAAATTCCGCTCGAATATAAACTTCAGAGAAATAGAGGAGGAATCAAGGATGAAGAAGGGTGCGCAGGGTTAGCCTTTCCGATGCGGTCTCGCAGCCACCGATGGATCGAAGAATGGTCAACGTATGACGATTCTAGGAGGAATTGTGTTTGTTTCAGGTTTTCAGACAAACTGTTCGTCCAACAGATAAGAAGAAGATGGTTTCGGAAATAAGACGTGATGACGTCTCAGATACTCAAATAAAAATAAAAGTACACGACATGTATTTTAAGACTTCACGATGTGTTGATGGCTTTTCCGTACCCCGACTTAAGCGGAGTCCAGTACACAGCTTACACCATGTACATGGTCAACACAGGACCAGGGACTCAACCATTTACATGAAAATAGGTTACACGACATGTCAAGGAAGACTACACACTGTGTAGATGGAAATTTACACATGGGGTACCACACAACATGTACTTAGCCTCAGACGGTTTGTCACCTGACTAGCTGATACATGACGTGTACTTGGGAGTACACGGCGTGTAGTCTGGAAATTTCTAGAAATTTCCCATATTTTCCAGACTTCTCAAAAATCTGTCAAAATTTTATAGAAAAGCAGAAAATTCAAACAGGGTTAGAAAATTTAACCTGTTCTAAAAACCCGGGTTCTTACAGTAATCATGTCATAAAGCATAACCACAATGTGTATCATAATGGTGTATAAGAAAAAATGAATTTAAATCATACTTGGACATTAATAATGGAAAATAGGTATATATCATGATAAATGATGTCCAAATGAAGAGAAAACAAGTAAAAATAGTGTTTAATAAACTTTAGAAATGAGCCACTTCAGTGTGTTTTAAGGGAAAATATAAAAGAGACTTTTAAGCAGACAAAGGCATAATTGTTTTCATAAAACCAAAAATTAAATGAGATATTTTTTCATTATAAAATGATTTATTTTAGAAAAATAACAGTGTTTTAAAAATATATTATAGAGTGTACTTGAAAATGGGTAAGAAATTGGGAATCTCACTTTAATCGGTCTTGTTTATCAGAGGAATTGAAAAGAGAACCTTATAAAACATGTATTTACCTATAAAAAAAAGAATTGAGCTAGGTAAATATTTTTGGAACATACACACAGCATCTAGGAGGAGTATATAATAATAATTAAGAATTAAAATGTGATGAAGATAGAGAAATCATAACCTGAAGGAAAAATGGGGGTTCAGAGAGAATCCATTACCTTATGTTTGAAAGTGTTCTTCCCTTGTTCTTAATGTCTTGGATAATCAAATTAAATACATTAATTAATTAATTAATAATATATTATACATTTATTTAATTTATTATAATTTTATTAGGTTCATTTATATCCATTTCGTTGACTTATAGTGTTTAATTTTTTCATTTTGGGAGTGTTAATTTCATGATTTTATGATTGGTTCCCTTGAGTTTAATTATGAGAGTTCTTGTCAAAAGGAAGAAAAACTCCAGAGGTGGAATTATATGATATTGATTCACCTCCATAATTTTAAATAGTCTAATATATCATTTTATTTTCATATATGAGAATTATTCATTAGATAAAATGTTAATGATGAACGTTAGTTTATTTTGGTGAATTTTCAATCATCACGAACTACTTTTGTTTCATTATTTAATATTATGTATATATATTAGTTCCATAACATAAAAAAGTTTTAAAATATATTTTAAAATATATTTTAACTATTATAATATTTTTATGATCAACCATGAAGGCGATAATAGAAAACGGAAAACCGTCATCCACGAAGGTGGTGAATCGACGCATCACAGGTGACATTTTCATTTTTAAGATAAAAAGAGAAGAGATTTGATTATGGATATCCATTTAACATAATAAAATTATAGTATATATATGATTATTTAGTTATAATTTTACTTTGTATTGGGGAGTTTAGGGAAGGATAAGAAAAGAAATTAAATTAAAAGAGAAAGAGGTAGGGTTTTACCTCTTGAGTGTCATCTCCTTAAGAACCTCATTAAGGCACTTGGAAATGGTCTTTTTGTGAGACCAGCAAGACCAAAACATGGGGAAGAGGTTTGGGAGAGTAATTGAGAAGAATATAATCAAGATCCAAGGCTTAGAATATGTGATTATAAGAGGTTACGAGGGGTGATGTTTATAATGGGAGGAGAGGGGCGTTTTTGATTATTTTATTCATTTGTTTATTATTTTGGCTCAATACTATCAATAGTGTTGATTCCCATGACTAAATACAGCAAAAGGTTCAATATAGTTCCAACCAATGGGTTTTTACCTCATCCATACATCATTCATGACTCAATAATTCATGTATTTGTTAAATAGAATAAATTATTGTATTTCACTATTCACCAAAATTCAATTATTTTAGAAAAATCCAAAAAATTCACCCTAATAATTTTTGACGTGTAGAATTAAAAAAATAGAATCTATTTTATGAAAATAATTTTCTAAATATGAGAAATTTAATTTTTAATTAAAATCACCATTTATTCAAAAAATACCAATTTTAAAATTATAACTGATTTTATGACACTTTAAAAAATTAATTAAGGTCCCATAAAATTATTTTATAATCATAAGACAACAAAATATTAATTTATGAATCTATTTTATGAAAATAAAATTTCTTTTAAATCATCATATTAATTATAAAATTGTAAACAAACATTTACGTTTCACAAAAATATCAATGATTAATTTATCATTTTTAAAACATTTATTTACTTATTTCATGATATAAATATATTATATTTTTATTTATAAGTTACCTAATTTTTTTTATACTTTCATAGGTGAGGTTACTATTCTATTGGTCGGGTTACCATTCTTAAAGCTCATATTACTATTCCAATGGTCAGGTTACTATTCCATGGGTATAGTTTCCTTAATTGCTATAAATACCACTTATTTCATTATTTATTTTTTTATAAAGTTTTTATTGTGTTCTATATGTGATTTTATGTGATTTATAATATATGTAATAATTATAAGAAGGGAAATTTTATTGATAAATTGTTTGGTTGTTACATTCTTCCCCTTATGAAATTTCGCCCTCGAAATTTTGTTTTACATTCTAAGATGAAAAGAGGTGGGGGTAATTCTTCTTCATTGTTTCCTCCAGTTCCCATGTCACCTCTTCATACTTATGGTTTGATAATATTACTTTTACTAGGTCATTAGTCTTGTTGCATATAACTTTATCTATAAGGTCCAAGATCTTCACTGGTTTCTCTTCATACGATAGGTTGTTCTGTAGTTGTACCACCTCCAGATTCAGTACATGTGGGGGATTCGGTATGTACTTTCTCAAGAGGAACACGTAGAATATATTATGTACTTGATACATAGTAGGTGGAAGTGTTATTTGATAGGCCACAACTCTGACATGATCAATAATATCGAAGGGGATGATGTGCATGGGACTTAACTTTCCTTTCTTCCCAAATATCATGATCCTATTCCATGAAGATATGTATAGAAATACCATGTATCCAACCTAAAACTTTAGGTATATCCTATGCTTTTATTCATATCTCTTCTATCGACTTTGGGTAGTTTGGATATGATGTTAAATGATTTTCACCTTTTTTTACATTTCTTCGACCATTTCAAGTCCTGACAGCTTCTATTTACTAACTTCATCCCAGCATTCTAGTGTTCTGTATCTTTTTTCATAAAGGGATTCATATGGAGCCATTTGGATGCTTGAGTGAAAACTATTGTTTTATATAACTTAACTATAGGTAGATTTTGGTCTCATCCTCCCTTGAAGTCTATAGAACATGATCCCAATATGTCTTATAGTCTTTGAATAATTTTCTTAGATTATACATTAGTTTGAGAATGATAAGCCATACTGAATTTCAACTCAGTGTTTAGAGCATGTTGAAGAATTTTCCAAAACTTAAAGGTAAATATCAGATCTCAATCAGATACAATCGATAGTGGCACTTCATATAGCCTCACCACTTCTTTGATGTATATTCATCCATGCAAGTTGATCGAGTGATAAATCTTCTTGAATTGAGATAAAGTGATATGTATTTGTAAGATGATGCACAATGAACCATATAGCATTATTTCCTCTGGATTTCTTTGAAAATTCAGCGATAAAGTCCGTGGTGATGTTTTCCTATTTCCTTGTTGGTATGGGTAATGGTTGCATCATCCCCTTAGACTTTTTCCTTTTAGACTTGACTTTCTGACATACTACGCACTTTGATGTATATTCAATGATCTCCTTCATATTGTCCCACTAATAGTGATCTCAGAGATCTTGATACATCTTTGTGCTTCCTAGGTGAATAGGGAAAGTTGATCTATGCGAGTCATTTAGAAGATCTTTCTTTATCTATAGATTGGATGGTATACATGGTGATGACCCAAATTTTATGAATCCTTATCCATCAATTTTAAACTCTGAGGATTTCCCATTTTTTATAGCTTCTAACTTTTTATGAATTTCATCATTATTTCTTTAAGAATCCTTTATTTTATACATAAGGGATATTTAAACAATCATTTGAGAAAGGATTGATTATGTTCCTTCCTTAATTATTTCCATGTCCATCCTTTGTAGTTCTAAGAAGATTGGATCCTTATTAATTCTCATTATTGATAAAGTTTCAAGATCCTTTCTACTTAGAACATCCACCACTTTATTTTAATTACTAGGATGGTAGTGGATTGAGCATTAATAATCCTTTATGAGCTCTAACCATATTCAATGATGTATATTAATCTCCTTCTATTTGAATATATACTTTAGGCTCGTATGATCAGTATATATCTCACATTTCTCCCCATAGAGATAATGCCACCAAATTTTCAATGCAAAGATTGCAACTGCCAACTCCAAATCATGTGTGAGATAGTTTTTCTCATGAATTTTCAACTACCTTGAGACTTAGGCTACCAATTTATCATTTTTCATTAGTACACATCCTAATACCTTCTCATAAGCATCATTTTATACCACAAAGAGTTCCCACTTGTCAGAAGTGTGAGTACTGGGGCGGCGATAAACCTATTTTTCAACTCTTTGAAGTAGTATTTACATTCACTTGTCAAGAAAAATTTACTCCCTTCCGAGTCAACTTGGTTAGTGGGTTTGAAAATCATGTGAAGTTCTTCAAAAATCATCGATAATATCCATCTAGTCCAAGGAAACTACAAATTTCTGCTACAAATGTTGGCCTAAGTCACTCTTTGATTGCCTTTGTCTTAGAAGTGTCCACAAATATTCCTTTTCTGGTGATAACATGCCCCAATAATGATACTTACTCCATCTAGAATTCAAATTTACTATAATTTTCTTAGATTTATCTCTTTGAAAGGTCTTTAGCACAATATTCAAATACTCCTCATGTTCCTCCTTTCTCTTGGAGTATATCAAAATATCATCAATAAATACTAACACAATTTTTTTGAAGTAATATCTAAAGACTCTATTCATTAAGTCCATAAAAATTTCTGGAACATTAGTGAGTCTAAAGGGAATAACTATGAACTCATAGTGTCTATACCTTATTTTAAAGGTAGTCTTGGGAATATCTTCTTTCTTCACCTTTAATTAGTGATATCATAACTGAAGGTCCATCTTAGAGAAATAATTGGACCCACATAGTTGATCAAACAAGTCATCTATCCATGGAAGGAGATATATGTTCTTTATAATGATTTTTATGAGTTCACGATAATCAATATAGAGGCACATTGATCCATCCTTCTTCTTGATGAAGAGGAATGGCACACCCCATGGTGAATCACTCAGGCGTATAAAACCTTTGTCAATATTCTCTTGTAACTGCTTCTTTAGTTCCTCTAACTCAATGGTGGACATTATATAATGTGAATTTGATATAGGTAGAGATACATGACTAAGTTTAATTGAGAACTCAACCTCTCAGTCAATAGGATAACCAGCCAATTCTTCAAGGAACACATCAGTGCATTCCTTCACAATGGGCATGTCTTAGATCATGATTCTCTCCTTTGTCTCAATCATTTGAGATAGATATGATTGATCATAATGAAATAATATACACAATTGAGATAATGATTCTTAATGATATTCATACTCCTCCTTACATTTATACAGAATTGGAGGATTCATCGGGATATGAAGAGTGATCTCCCTTTCCCGACAATTGATGTTGGCTTTGTATAAAGATAGTCAATCCATGCCCAATATAGCATCAAACTACACCAAAGGAATTATGAAAAGATTTTCTGGGAGGTTCAATCCATAAACATTAACTAGGGAGGAGTTATATACTTTGGATACAATAATTTATCCATTCACTATTCTCACAGATAAATCAACCTTCATATTTTGATGTGGTGTTTGAATAGTTCTACTAAAATTGCAAGATATGAAAGAATGCATAAAACCAAAATCAAATAGTATGTTTTATATTCTTGAATGAATAACCATCATACATGTCACCACATCATTATCGGGTTCCACCTCAGTAGTAGTAATACCATATTCCCTTCCTTTCAACCTTGGAGGTTGTTGTTTATTGCCTCTAACAACCCTTGGATTAGGGAATTGGCTCTCATAATACCCATGTTCCTTACAGTTGAAACACTACACTACAAGATGAGTGTTGATATGAACCTTCCTTTATTCTTACAAATTAGTGGGATTATTCATATCCCTTTAGCATTTATTATCCATATGCCCCTCTCTTCCACATTTAAAGCATCTTATGGTTCCCCTTAGGAATTTTCGAGGATTCTTCTTTCCACACTTTTGACACGTGGGATTTTGGGTTTTCCTTCCATAATGGGATTTATCTATTGATCCTCCCATATTAAAATTCATTTTCTAATTTTTATCTCCAGGCCCACGAGACCATTGAGATTCTATGATCTCTATTTCAACCTTAATAGCACAACAAACAATCATTTCATAGATTTTGAAGTCTCAAATTGACAATTATTTTCATATACCCAGCTTTAGTCTGCTAAAGAAGCGATCCACATTGCTTTTAGTGTTCATGATAAAGTCAGCGGTGTATCATGAAAGCCTTTTAAAGTTTTCCTCATACACCCTGATAGACTCGTCTTCATTTTTATTTAGTCTCGGGAACTCCCTTTACATCTTATGATGGAGAGTTTGGGAAAATATTTATTAAAAAATATTTTCTTGAAATATTTTCATTCCATTGAATCAATTTCCTCCTTAGACTTTGTGTTTTTGATCAGTGTCCACCACTGATCAGCTTCCTCATCAAAATGATAAACCACTAGTATGACTTTATCTTATTTTGAGCATTTAAGGATGGATAATATATTCTAAATATAGTTAATCTATTGTTCCACACTGATGAGATTAGAAGATCCATTAAATATGGGGGTCCTTTGTCACATAAAGGATTCAACTACAACTTACTCTTTCTTAGGATAAGGAGGGTGTTCCACATGATTCAAGTTATTATTCATAACTTTATCTAGTTGATCAAGTACTATCATGAAGTTTTGATCTCTCATTCCCATCAAATTTGGGATTTCATTAGGGAAATTGTCACATTGCTTATCACATTTATTGTTGGAACATGTTCTCCTATTTCCAGCCATTAACTTAAAAAACGTACAATTAGGGGGGATTGAATACTTAGGTAATAAGAATATAAAAAGGAAACATTGAACATAGAAGGATAAACTTGTAAATGGAAAGTATACCCTATCTTTTGATTCCCTAAGTTTCAATCTAAGTTATCCATGGTGATAGAATTATCTCTAGGGTTCTTACTAAAGTTTTATAATCCTAATATCCAAAAATAACTAGACCATGCTCTAATACCAAATATAGACCCTATAATTTTACAGGTATTATTTCATTATTTTAAGCATAATTATCCATCAAATACAAACCAAGGATTGTAAAATACAATGTCTTTGGAAGATTAGGTACATAAAACTAAAAACGTGGAAATAGAATAAAACATATTTATATTAATCATCCAAAATGAGCTCCTAAATTTATTTAAGCACTTACATATACATAGGATAACCTGGGTAATACATAGACAAAAGGTATGAGTTAAAAATATCAGTAAGGGAATAAACATAGAAATAAAGCATAACACATGTGTTAGAAGACATAACATGATGACATAAAAATGAATGAAACATGAATAAACATATAAAATCATAACATATAGAACATGAGATCATATAATCATGGAAATATAGGAATGTGACAATAATATATAACATGAAATAAACATGATTCAAGGATAACTATCAAGACTATATCACATGGCGAACAAAGTCCAGTAAAGGAATCAAGTTTACTCTCTGTCCCAACATAACATCTCATGAGACTAAAAATTACTCAATGAATTGGAGTGATATCTGGTCACACCAATCATAACATGTTCATGCATATGTGCGCCACATTAATGATCAATTATAAGGAATAAACATAAGGGTTACACATGGAAATAAATTGGTATCCTAATCATGTCATAAATCCTAACCAAGGGGTGTATCATAAATGGTGTACAAGAAAAAATGGATTTAAATCATACTTGGAAATTAATAAGGGAAAATAGACATAGATCATTATAAATTATGTCCAACTAAAGTGAAAACATATAAAAATAGTGTTTAAGAAACTTTATAAATGATCCACTTTGGTGCGGTTTAATGGAAAATATAAAAGAATCTTTTAAGTGGAAAAAGGCATAATTGTTTTCATAAAACAAGAAATTAAATAATATATTTTTTCATGATAAAATGAGATATTTTATAAAAATAATGGTGTATTAAAATAGATTATGGATTTTACTTGAAAATGGGTAAGAAATTGGGAAGTCCCTTTTAATCGGACTTTCTTATCGGGAGGAATTGTACAGAGAACCTTATAAAACATGTATTTTACTATTAAAGAAAGAATAATTGAGTTATGAATATATTTTTAGAACATAAACATAGAATTTAGGAGGAGTGAATAATAATAATTAAGAATTACATCGGTGTAAAGAGAGAGAAAGTGTAACCCGAAGGAAAAAATGGGGATTTAGAGAGAATCTCTTACCTTATGTCCGAAAGTGTTCTGTACTTGTACTTAATATCCTGGATAATAAAATTAAATATATTAATTAATTAATTTAAAACCTATTATGCATTTATTTAATTTATTATAATTTTATTAGGTTCATTTATGTCCATTTTGTTGACTTACAGTGTTTAATTTTGTCGTTTTACGAGTGTTTGTTTCATGATTTTATGATAGGTTCCCTTGAGTTTAATTATGAGAGTTCTTATAAAATAGAAGAAAAACTCCATAGATGGAATTATATGATAATTATTCACCTCCATAATTTTATATGGTCTCATATATCATTTTTTTAGACATGAGAATGATTCATTAGATAAAATGTTAATGATGAACGCTAGTTTATTTTGGTGAATTTCTGATCATCATGAACTACTTTTGTCTCATTATTTAATATTATGTATATATATTAGTTCTAGAACATAAAATAAGTTATAATATATATTTTAAAATCTATTTTAATCATTATTATATATTTATGACCATCCATAAAGGTGATAATAGAAAACGAAAAATCATCATCCACGAAGGTGGTGAATCGACACATCACGGATGATGTTTTCATTTTTAAGATAAAAAGAGAAGAGAAGATTTGATGATGGATATACCATTAAAATAATAAAATTACAGTATATATATAATACTTTAGTTATCATGTTACTTTGGATATGGGAGGTGAGGGAAGGATAAGAAAACAAAATAAATTAAAAGAGAAAGATGAAATGTTTTACCTCTTGAGTTACATCTCCTTGAGAACCTCCTCAAGGAACTTGGAAATGGTCTTTTGGTGAGACCAAAAAGACCAAAACATGGGAAAGAGGTTTGATATAGGAATTGGGTATAATATAATAAATCTCTAAGTCTTAGAAGGTGGGAGGAAAAGAGATGGCGAGGGTCATATTTATAGTGGGAGGAGAGGGATGTATTTTATTATTTTATTCATTTGTTTATTATTTTGGATCAAGACTATCAATAGTGTTGATTCCAGTGACTAGATAAATTAAAAGGTTTAGGAGAGTTTGAACCAATGAGTTCTTACCTCATCTATCCATCAGTCATGACTCAATCATCCATGTATAGTTAAATATCGTAAATTATCGTATTTCACTATTCACTAAAAATTCAACTATTTTTGAAAAATCTAAAAAATTTACCCCAACCATTTTTTTCAACGTGTATAATTAAAAAAAACTCCATTTTATGAAAATAATTTTCTAAATATGATAAACTTAATTTTTAATTAAATTCATCATTTATTTGAAAAATATTGATTTTAAAATTATAACTAATTTTATGACACTTTGAAAAATTAATTAAGGTCTCATAAAATTATATTATACTAATAATACAAAAAAATATTAATTTATGAATCTATTTTATGAAAATAAATTTTCTTTTAAATCATTATATTAATTGTAAAATTATAAATAAACATTTACGTTTCACAAAAATACCAATACTTAATTTATCATTTTTAAAACATTTATTTGCTTATTCCATGACATAAATATGTTATATTTTAATTTATAATATGTATAATTTTATTTATAATTTCATAGGTGATATTACTATTTTTTTGGTCAGGTTACAATTCTTAACGGTCATATTTCTATTCCAACGGCCAAGTTACTATTCCATTAGTATAGTTTCTTTAATTGCTATAAATACCACTTATTTCATTATCTCTTCATTTATAAAGTTTGTATTATGTTATATATGGGATTTTATGTGATTTATACTATATGAAATAATTATAAGAAGGGAAATTCAATTGATAAAATTCTGGGTCATTACAAGCATGTCGTTTTTTTCAGAGGACGCACAATGCTACCAGTGACATCGTCGGAGGAAGTTTTGAGAGAGTTTCATACATATAATTTGGTGGTAACTCTAGGTGTGGAGAAGATGTATCAAGGCCTACAACATCGGTTTTGGTGGCCAAGGATAAATAATTAAGTTGCAAAGTTTGTCTCTTGATACCTTACTTGTAAGCAAGTGGAGGCTGAGCATGAGATTCCAACAGGTTTAGCTCAACCCCTTGAGGTGCTAGAGTGGAAGTGAGATGAGATATTCATGGATTTCATGATGTGGTGACCACATATGTCCAGGGGACATGATGTCATCTAGGTGATCATAGGCTAACTCACCAAGTCATCTCACTTCCTAATTATTCAAGAGTAGAGTTCGGTAGAGATCTTGGGACACCACTACTTGCAGGAGATAGTCAAACTTCATGGAGTCCCCTCGATGACCATTTTTTACCATGATACTCACTTCACATATCAATTATGGAAGGGATTTTAGGAGACCTTTGGGACTCAGTTGCATTTCAGCATGTATTTTTACCCCCACAATGACGACCAGACTGAGTGGGTCATTCAAGTCCTAGAGGACATGTTGCAAGCTTGCATGTTAGACTTTGTCCATAGTTGAGAGGATCACCTACCATTGGTGGAGTTTGCGTACAACAACTACCATTCCACCATTGGTATGGAACCATTCGAGGTCTTGTACGGGTGACCCTACAGGTCACCACTATGCTGGACTGAACCAGGAGAGACTACATTTATGGGCCCATAGTTGGTGTGAGCCACTATAAAGAATGTGCAGATCATCTAGGACCGGATGAGTACTGTACATAGCCATCAGAAGTCTTATGCAAACCGATGATAGAGGCCTTTAGAGTTTAAGGAGGGAGACCACGTGTTCCTGAGAGTCTCACCGTGGATTGAAGATATTTTCTCGAGGCAGCAAGCTATCTCCAAGAACCTGAACATTAATGAAAAAGTTCATTGACCAAAGAGTAAATAAGATCGATTTTTCATAAAAACATTTTCTTCATCATTTTAAGAACTAAAGAGAGGTAAATTGTACTATTATTTGAAAATTTCATGAATAACCAAAGAAAAATAAAATATATGGGGTTTAAAGGATAATATCCTTATAATTTTCTTCAGTGTAAATTTAGCATGGATAATCTGAAAAATAAATGAGATAGAAACATGAACCCTTACCTTAAGTCTTGTCTTACTTCGTATGTGTTCAAACCTCATGTATAATAAATATATATTTATTATATATATATAGAATAAAAATATTCATATATATATATCACTATATATCATTCCCTTATAAATTCCAATTATTACTTTATTAATAATTCTTCATTAAAATCATTATTCGGGTGGAAATTGATCGTTTTTCCATGCATGGTTCGGTTTGACGGTTATGATTCTTGCATATTGGTTATGGTTTCATAATATCTAGAATCTAAAACATGTCATAAATATCATATTTATTCATTTTATAAACTTATAATCATTCATAAAAAGTGATGGTGAAAATGAATTGCATCCCTTAGTGAAGATGGTAGTTTATACGTATGCACGAGTGATGTTTTCATTTTTCAATGGATAGAATGAAAAAAAATGTAAATAATGATTCATCTTTCTAGATTTATTATTATATAATAAATATCATATATATTCATTAAATCTATCCTTATTACCATCCATGTAAAGCATAAATGAAAAATGAATTGTATCGCTTCATGGAGGTAGAAGTCCACACAGTATAATTATCGTTTTCCAACGGATTAGAAAGTAAGAAGGTATATAAGATCATATAATTATAAGAACATAATTATTTCATAAATATCATATATAAACATTAAATCAATTATAATAACCAACCATGAAAGGTTGTGATGGAAAATGAAATGCAACACTTCATGGAGACAGTAGTTTGTACATACACTCAAGTGATGCTTTCATTTACCATTGGATGAAAAAGGAGATGAAAAATGGTTGTGTCATAATCATAATAACATATCATTATATTAATTATACTAGATTAATTACTTTATTATAGATACAACATATTTAGATAAATTATAAGTAGAGATAAACTTTAAAAGATTTGGGTAAGATGATTATCTCTTCTTTGAGAGACCTCATTTGGATGACACCTTAAACCTTCTTAGGATGGTATTAGGGTAAGAACAGAAGCTCAAGAATGAAGGGAAGAAAGCTATGAAGGTGTTTGGGAAGGTATTGGATGATCTATAGTGTTCAAAGTTTGTGAATAAGGTAGAATAAGATGCACCATTTTATAAGTGAGAGGAGGGACACACATGAAATTACTTAAAAGATTTAAATAATAATAGTTTTCTTATGTAAGAGAAACCAAATGACCAAGACATTGAAATTAAGATAAGATAATATAAAATTATATTCAACCAATAATATTTATACAAGTGAAATTTTTATTCATACCTCTTATTTTACCCCCATCCCCTCGGTAAACTCGTTTTAACCATAACCGCGAAAACAATTTTTTTACTACTTTTACTATTCATTATGACAAAAAATGAAAGTGAACTTATCAAAAAATTTGGAAATACTAATTAAAAATATGGAAAACATTATATAAAATCCAATTCTTATAAGTTACATTAATTCATTTTAAAATAAACGTGCAAAACACTGCAAAAAAATTTTATTAGAAAAATGTATTTTTAAGCATAAAACTGAATCTATTCTTATTTCATGTCTAGTAAAAACCATTAGATAAATGTTAAAATATATTATCAAATATATTATCTATATATTTCATTAAAATCATCCATTAATATATATTAATTTAATTTATTAAGATAAAAATTCATTTTATGCATAAAAACAGTTTTTTAGAAAAACTCCTCTTTTTTAGTTTCAAATACTTTTATTTTCATTTCCAACAAATTGATAACCAATAAATTTATTTTATGCATGATTAAATAATAATTTTTCATAATTTATTTAGTCTTATTTATACCCATGAATCCAATGACCAAGCTATAATTATCACATTAAATAATAATATTTTAATAGTATACAACACTTCGTTTAAACATGGTGTTGCATGTAAAACAAGATATCAAAGAAAACAAATTTATTTAAAGAGAAATATATCATAAAATAACAAGGTGTTACATGGAAGTAGATCCTCAGTGTAGTTTTATTATTTTATTTATTTTGTAAATGTGATCGACCTAGTGGGTGATTAGTTGTGGTGTATAGACATAATCATGAGTCTGTATGACTGCATGATTCTGCATGCTCATTTGATATAACAGGTTTTGTTTTATCACTTATGCATACTCTAATTTTTTGTTATGTACATTGTTTGGTTATTTACACTGATATTTTTACTCTGATACAAGGGAAATAATCTCCCCATGGTACCACTCTTAGACCCTCGATGCTAGTCGATAGCCTTTGAGGTACGAGGAGGTATGTCTGAAGTCTCACGGGGACTCGAACCAGTTACTGTTCAAAGTGAACTGGGGAGAGGACACCACAACATGGTCACAAACACCCATCTCAAAATTTCACATGAAAATTATTAGGAACAACAATCCAATCATTATAAAAAACAAACTCTCTCCTTAATTGAACACAAGCAACTCACTCTAAGCCCAACTCACTCAAGTGGACAACATAACCTCTAACCATAGAACGAGGATAGGCAATTAGCCACTGAATGAGGATAATATTAATTGTTAATATATATAATATTCATGTTATTTATTATTCATAAACACCATTTTATTTCATTTTACACTTTGAACATCATTTCACATTATGATTTGAAGTCCTTAAAATGCACTATTACATGGTACATTTTTGAACACCGTATAAGATACCAAATGGCCTTGAATTAATTTTATATTTAATTTTCAGGTTTATCATTACATTTGGAACAATTAATATTTTTGGATTACTAGAATATTCACATTGTAAGACCACCAGAATGGGCTTTCATGCCAACACATTATGGGTAAAGTAAAATGGACAACGACCCAATAAAGCGACTGTATCAGCCATGATCTAAGCCCAATGATTCTCAAAATTTATCTTAAATTATATTACATCATGGAGAACATTTCATACAACAATTACAAGAGATAATTCTAATGTTTTAATGGAGTTCCGGGCAGCCCAAGTTAGAGAAAAAATTATGGGCCAGATTATGCGGCCCAGAAAAACATATCACCAATTCGATAATATCTCGCAAAAAAAAATTCAATTTGGTATGAAATTTTATAGGAGGTTAGAAGACATCTATTAATCCATTTTCTTCTTATATGGACCACTATAATTCTACCATATAGAAGGTCATTTTTATGCCTCTGTTCGGTGGATGCAAGTTGGCTTCCACTTCAGGTCAAGAGTGGAAAAGTCTAAGTTCCACAAGCTTTCCACCACCCTAAGCCTACCATACTCAAGTGGGATGAATTTCACTATTTGATTCTTGACCCAAGTCTCCCAAAATTAATATTTAAGGTAGTGGTGTTTGAGAATTTATGCATCTTTGTTTCTTTCTTTCATTGTAATGTTATGCTACATTTTTGTTGTCTCAAGTTGTCTTTCACATGTAAGTTGTTCCAATTCATCTTAGTTTCTTAATAAAAGTTATTCTACTCCTATTATTCTATTCTTATTAATATCACCTTGATATTTTTGTCTCAATATGTGAATTTATTCACACCAAACCTTGTGAAATTATCACACATTGGTGGAGTGATCGTTATTTCATTGTTATTTTTACTTCTTTAATTCCTCCTTTATGAGTCTACTTCCTACTTCCATTGAAACCATAGCATCAATGGAGGGATAACCCACTTATGGGTTGATCCAAGGAAGTATAAAGGGGATGAATTGGATTTTATTTCTCACTCTATTAATGTCTAATCACTTATTTTAATTGATAATTTTGTTTGAATATCTTTAAACTTCTTCATCCTTGTTGAATTTAAGGCCACACACTTCAAGTGCTAATACGAACCTTTACTTTGGAGTGCTCAAAAATTTGATCCTTCAACTGTATAGGTGATTAGTATTAAGGTGAGTAGTTGTTAAACCAGTAAGTGATGATGTTGTTTTATCTTCTTAAATGAACTCATCTCAAATATAAAAAATTGAAATAGTTGAAAAAGGAATGCATCCAATCTACCCCAAGTGATAATCTAGGATCAAATCATTATTTTAAATTGAAGTAAATTAAGTATATTAGTGTTCATTTAAACCCATATAAAATCAAACCAATTTTTCCACTTCATATCCAAAAAAAATCCATATAATGTACGTGTTTGTAGGTTACTTATTAGCTCTCTGAGGATTCGGCAACCCAAGTTAAACTACAAGTGACCGCTTAACCCTAAAATCTTGGATAAATTTGGGTAAGACAAAATTTTGGTGTTGTTGTCAGGGACCCAAGTAAGTCATATCAACATTAATTCTATTCTCCCCCATTTTTCTTTTCTCACCATGAATTCTCTTATCTTTTCCCTTTCTCGCTTTTTTTCTTTTGGAGCATGTCCACCTACACCCGTGATAACTCAAACAGATTAGTTAGGGTGGAAAATCATGGTGTTGGGGAGTCAAGTACACCAAGGGAACTCATTACATTAGATCCTAATATTCAAAATAATCTAGAGTAAAAAATTGATCCCATTTCAATGGAAGTTCTTAAAAGAAACCAACTTATAAACCCAGTTGGGAACCAAAATGGAAATCCAAATGAGGCAGCCCCAAACTTTGGGAATACAGTCGATCAAACCATGAATGACTACCTCACACCTGCCTAGATCAATGAACCCTCTTGAATTAGGCATGTTTCCCTATGAGAATCCCAATATGTTTTCAAACCTCATGTCCTAAACCACCTTCCAACCTTTTGTGGGATGGAGTCAGAAATTCCATACATTCATGTCAAAGAGTTCAACGACATTGTTGAAACCATGTGCCCACCACATCAACTTGAGTCAGATAAGATGAGGCTCTTTCATTTATCACTAAAGGATCAAGAAAATAATTGGTTAATCAATCTGATACCTGCATCAATCCACTCCTGGGACCAATTTCAAAGAGAATTCTACAAAAAAATACTTCCCCCACCACAAAACAATTGCACTTAAAAAGAGCATCCATATTTTTTTTTGAAAAAATGGAGAGTCATTCTATGAAACGTGGGAGAGGTTCAAAGACACCCTAAACATGGTGTCACACCATGGTTTTTCTATTCCTGAACAAGTGAGAATTTTCTATGAAGGGTTGGGTCTGAGAAACAAAAAATTCATTGACATGATGTGTAATGGAACTTTCAAAAACAAAGCCCCAAATGATGCTTACAAGTATCTAGAAAGTATTGCTGAACAAAATCAAACATAGGGAACATCACCTTACTATGAAAATCCACCCAAATCTAGTGTAATTAACACACTTAGGGAGGAGGAAAGCCTTAGGAAAAAACTTGATTCACTCGCTAGGAAGGTTGAGGAGATCGATCTTAGGAAGGTCCATGAAATTCAAACTGTTGACCTTGTTTGCACAATTTGTGACAAACATGAACATAAGACCGACAACTGCCCAACCATTCATTCCATTAAAGATGTTCTTTTAGGAGGACCACTAGAAGAGGTCAATGCTTTGAACTTTCAGAAGCCACAATACCAAAATACTTTCAATCCAAGGTACAATGACCATCCAGGATTCCGCTGGAAAGATAACCAACAACCTAGTTAGCCACAATGACCAAACCCCCACCCTCCACAAAATTTTCAAAACCATAACTAGTTCTAACCACAACCAGTCCAATACCAACACCCTCTTATCCAATACCAACAACCCATCCAACAACCCATGCAACAACCAATCCAATAACCAAATTATCCTCTTGGGATAAACCAACCAGCACAAGCCCCTACTCAATCTGCCCCTCTTCCAATCCTTGAGCAGTTGTGTAAACAAATAGAGAAAATGAACTCAGAAGTCTCATCCCTTAAACATAAAATACAAACCATTAAAACTGGGAAGGAACCCATGCCTACTCAGGCAGTACCATCCTCAACTTTAAGGGGAGAATCTAGTTACACACAAACCTCTCATGAACAACTCAAAGTAGTGACTGTTTTAAGAAGTGGGAAATCCATTGAGAAAACTGAACAAACTATTCCAGAACCATTAAAAGCTCTAACAATTCATGAAAATGATGAAGAACCACCCACAGATTCTGAAAAAAAAAACCAATGAGAATGTGAAGGAACTACAACCACACCAAACAATCAAACAACCTGCTCCCTTCCCTCAACGCACAAGAGAAAAATCTAAACTATAACTGAATGAAACTTTGATGGAAATCTTCTCTCAGGTTAAGTTGAACACCCCCCTTATAGATGCAGTACAAACCATTCCTTCCTACTCAAAGTACCTTAAGGACTTGTGCACTTTTAAAAGGAAATTTTCACATAAAAACCAATTCCTTTTGGCTGCTAATGTGAGTACCACCATTCAAGGGACCATTCCTCTAAAGTTAAAAGATCCAGGTTGTCCATACATCAATGTTGAGATAGGAGAGAACAAAGTTGTCAAATCCATTTGTGATTTGGAAGCTAGTGTGAACCTCATTCCTTATGACATGTATTGTCAATTAGGGCTCGAAGAACTCCAACCCACATCTGCCACTCTTCAACTTGATGATTGTAGTGTTCAAGTTCCAAAGGGGATCTTAAAGGATGTTTTGGTCAAAGTTGAAAATTTTATTTACCCATCTGACTTCATTTTTCTTGACAATCGCCTGAGTTTAGGTTCTAGGGAGAAAACCCCCATCATCCTTGGTTGTCCATTCTTAGAAACAATCAACTCAATCATCTGAGTTAGGAATGGGAACATGACAATAACCTTTGGAAACATGAGCCTTGATCTAAACATCTACGATGCCAACTCTCAAATTGGGGATGATGAAGAGATCCATGAGGTAATTGGATAGGTAGTGTTGATAGTGAACTCGAGGAATATGAAGGGATTACTGAAGGATGTTTAAGTCAAGAATAGATTGATTTTATTTGTTCACATGAGGGAAATTTGTCTCCATGGCTTGAATCTCTTTCAGATAGCTCTATTGATGATTTTATAGAATCACCAATCAACGATACCATGGGTGAAATCAATAACATTGAGTCCATACCCATTCATGACACTACTCTGGCTAATTTAGTGGATGAAAAATATGTTCACAAGGAACCAATTCTGTCAAGAAATCTGAATAAAGAAACTGAGTTCAATACAAAGTCTCATCCTTTCTTGGAAAGTGATAACCAATCTAATCTTGAATTTAATGTCTTACCTTCATCACTCAAGTATGCGTTCTTAGGGGACAATCGAGCCTTTACTATTGTCATTTCTTCCTCTCTTGAATCCAATAAAGATATGATGCTTTTGGATGTCCTAAGGAAGCATAAGAAAGCAATTGGATGGACCCTTTCTGATGTTCCTGGGATTAGCCCACTCATTGGAACTCATAAGACTGTTCTTGAATCTGAATCCAAACTATGTCGTCAACCTCAGCGGAGACTCAATCCAAATCTTATGGATGTGGTAAGGAAATAACTTCTTAAGTTGTTGAAAGCGGGTATCATCTACCCCATTGCTGAGAGCGAGTGGGTAATCCCAATTCAAGTTGTCCCAAAGAAAGCTGGAATCACTATGATCACCAATGAAGATGGTGGCCTTCTCCCCACAAGGATCAGTAGTGGATGAGGAGTTTGTATTGAATATAGGAAGCTCAACTCTTGTACTAAGAAAGACCATTTCCCCTTTCCCTTTATTTATCAAGTCCTCGAGCGAGTGGCAGGTCATCAATTCTATTGCTTTCAGTACGGGAAAAATCGTTATTTGTGACAGGTTGACCAACCCGTCGCAAATAACCAATTATTTGTGACGAGAATAGGCGCCCCGTCGCAAAAACTTACGCACAGATTGACGCGGTTTGCACGCCAAACCGCGCGAAAGGGTATTTGTGACAGGTTGGCACCACCCGTCGCAAATGCTGGGAGGCGGTAAGACCTAGTTACGAGGGGGGATCCCCCATCGCAACTAGTTCGACCCCGGAGGGTATTTGCGACGGGACTCGTCACAAATAACCGGTGGCGGTAAAAACCTATTTGCAACGGGTTGTTGTCCAGTCGCAAATAGTGTGTCGACATGTTACTTTTTGCGACGGGGCTCGTCGTAAATAACCTTTTAACCGCCGATCGTAATTAATGCGGCCGAAGGTATTTGTGACGGGACTCGTCGCAATAAGTACTATTAGCGACGGGACTCCCATCACAAATACTCCCGTCGCAACTAATCTAACTTATATATACCCCCTCTGTTTTTTATGCTACCCTTCTAAATTCCTTCTGCCTCTGCTTCTGTAAACTCTAATTTTAGAGTAAAAATTTTTTAGAGTTAGTTTTTTTTACGAAGAAGTTGTAAAGCCACCTACAATTATAATAGATCAAGTTTAAAGGTATTTATGTTTTATTTAATTTAGTATTTATTTCATTTCTTTATATTAATTTTAATTATTGTTGATTAGTTGTAATTAAGTTAGATTTAAATTATTTTGTCATCAGTATTTATTTGTAATAATAAAATTAATTTATTAGTACTAATTCTTAGTAATTAGTAATAATTAATAATTATTAACGATAATTAGTAATGTATATAAATAATTAGTGGTAATTAGTAATTAGTAGTTGTATTTTGCAGTAATTAAAAGTAATTAACACTAATTAGTAAAAATTAGAAATAAATAGTAATAATTAGAAAAAAATAGTAATGAATATTAACAATTAGTATTAAATAGTATTAATTAGTAATAATTAGTAATAAATACTAATAAATAGTAATAAATACTAATAAATAATAATAAATACTAATAATTAGTAATAATTAGTAATAAATACCAATAATTAGTAATAAATACTAATTAATAGTAATAAATACTAATAAATACTAATAATTAGAAAAAATAGTAATAAATATTAACAATTAGTAATAAATAGTATTAATTAGTAATAAATAGTAATACATACTAATAAATACTAATAAATACTAATAAATACTAATAAATACTAATAAATACTAATAATTAGTAATAAATACTAATAATTAGTAATAAATACTAATTAATAGTAATAAATATGAATAAATAGTAATAAATAGTAATAGTTAGTAATAAATAGTAATATCTAGTAATTAATAGTAATAAATAGTAATAAATACCAGTAAATAGTAATAAATAGTAATAAATACTAATAAATAGTAATAAATACTAATAAATAGTAATAAATACAAATAAATAGTAATAAATAGTAATAAATAGTAATAAATAGTAATAAACACTAATAAGTAGTAATAAATACTAATAAGTAGTAATAAATACTAATAAATAGTAATAAATAGTAATAAATAGTAATAATTAGCAATAAATAGTAATAATTATCAATAAATAGTAATAATAAGTAATAAATAGTAATAAATAGTAATAAATACTAATAAATAGTAATAAATACTAATAAATACTAATAAATAGTAATAAATACTAATAATTAGTAATAAATACTAATAATTAGTAATAATTAGTAATAATTAGTAATAATTAGTAATAATTGGTAATAATTAGTAATAATTAGTAATAATTAGTAATAATTAGTAATAATTAGTAATAATTAGTAATAATTAGTAATAAATACTAATAAATACTGATAAATACTAATAAATACTAATAAATACTAATAAATACGAATAAATAATAATAAATACTAATAAATACCAATAAATACTAATAAATACCAATAAATACTAATAAACACTAATAAACACCAATGAACACTAATAAACACTAATAAACACTAATAAACACTAATAAACACTAATAATTAGTAATAAACACTAATAAATACTAATAAACACTAATAAATACTAATAAACACTAATAAAGAGTAATAAAGAGTAATAAAGAGTAATAAATAGTAATAAATAGTAATAATTAGTAATAAATAGCAATAATATTAATAAATAGTAATAAATACTAATAAATACTAATAAATAGTAATAAATATTAATAAATACTAATAAATAGTAATAAATTGTAATAAATACTAATAAATAGAAATAAATACTAATAAATAGAAAGAAATACTAATAAATAGAAATAAATAGTAATAAATAGTAATAAATAGAAACAAATAGTGATAAATAATAATAAATACTAATAAATAGTAATAAATAGTAATAAATACTAATAAATAGTAATAATTAGTAATAAATAGTAATAAATAGTAATAATTAGTAATAATTAGTAATAAATAGTAATAAATTGTAATAATTTGTAATAAATAGTAATAAATGGTAGTAATTAGTAATAAATTGTAATAATTCGTAATAAATGGTAATAAATGGAAATTATTAGTAATAAATGGAAATAATTAGCAATAAATGGTAATAATTAGTAATAAATGGTAATAATTAGTAATAAATGGCAATAATTAGTAATAAGTGGTAATAATTAGTAATAAATAGTAATAATTAGTAATAAGAAGTAATTGTAATTATTTATCTTTTTATTTTGGATAATGTTTTTCTAATTTCAAATTAATCAAAAACAGTAATGATATTATATTTTTTAGAAAAATATGGAACAAGGAAGTCGACAATAGTCATTATTAGATGACCGCGCTTGGATAAATCAGCGCAGAAATTCAAACGGTTCTGGTTTAAATCCTGTATATATTGAGGGTGTTGAAGCTTTCTTATCATTTGAATCATCAAAACCAAAATTTATTTTAGAAGGAACAATTAAGTGTCCTTGTAAAAAATGTTCTCTGAGTACGTTTGACACATTTGACAAGGTTGGAGGACATCTCTTGCGGTTTGGTTTTCAACCAGATTATATTTCTTAGTATCAACACGGTGAACGCAGTTTCAGAGAAGATACTAATAACTTGATTCTAAATCCATCATAGTTTCAAAATTTAGTACATGATGTTGCAGGTCTATCTGTTCAACAAACTGAAACTTAGGATTTTATTGATTTAACTCTTAAGTTGGAACCATCCGAATTTTATGATTTTTTGAGGTCTCCTGAGGATGCATTATATCCTAGTTGCAAGATAAGACAATTAGAAGTGGTTGAAAAATTTATGACTATTAAATCAGATAATGAAATGTCAAACAACTGTTTTGATAAGATATTTTCTTTGGTTAAAACACTATTACCTGAAGGAAATGTGTTTCCTATAAATTACTATGAGAGCAAGAGGCTGGTTTGTAATCTGAGTCTTAGTTATTGGAAGATTCATGCATGTGAAAATCCTTGCATCTTATATTCTGGTGAAAATGAGTCTTTGGATAGTTGTCTTACATGTGGACAATTGAGGTATAAATAAGCTTAACTGGGGAAGTCTGGATCGATTCTTATAAAACAATTGAGATATTTCCCCCTTACACCCAGGCTGCAACGTTTTTTTATGTCTTAGAACACAACATCAATGATGTTGTGGCACAAAACCAAGATTTCAACTGATAAAAGCTTGAATCATACATATGATGGTGATTCATGGAAACATTTTGACTGACTACATCCGTCTTTTTCTTTAGAAGCCCAAAACATGCGATTGAGTCGTTCTACTGATGGTTTATGTCCATTTGGTTCTTATGGTAGTCAGTATTCATGTTGGCGTGTCTTTATAACTCCGTACAATTTACCTCCATGGATGTTGATGAAGGATCCCTATATCTTTTTGACCTTATTAATCCTAGGACATCCGAAAAAGAATATTGATGCTTATTTGAAACCATTGATTGATGAGTTAAATTCATTGTGGAGTAATGGTGTTAGTACATATGATGTTGCTGTGAAACAAAATTTCATATTAAAAGCTGCATTAATGTGGACGATTAGTAACTTCCCGGCATATGGCATGTTATATAGCTGGAGTACACATGGTATGAAATCACGTCCTTACTGTATTAAAGACAATAAAGCCTTTATGATCATCAATGGAAAGAAACCTTGCTATTTTGACTGTCATCGCAGATTTCTTCCAACTGATCATCCTTTTCGGAGGAACAAATCTCATTTCAGAAAAGGCACAATTGAAAGGGATGAACCTCCAAAAATGATCTTAGGTACAGAGTTAAAATCAGTTGTATTTTGATTACCTCCCATCACATTTGGTCCAACAGTTAACCAACGGAAAATTCATGGCTTTGGGAAAGAGCATAATTGGATAAAATGAAGCAATTTTTGGGATCTTTCATATTGGTCTGATTTGTTGGTCCGCCACATGTTGGATGTCATGCATATTGAGAAGAATTGTTTTGATAATTTATTTCATACAGTTTTGGATACATCAGGTAAGACCAAAGATAATGTAAAGGCACAATTAGATCTTGCCTAAATTTACAGACAAACGGAACTTGAACTGTTTCAAAATGTCAGATCACAAAGTTTAATGAAGCCAAAAGAAACTTATACACTTTCAAAAGAGAGTCACTTATTATTTTGTTAGTGGATTGCAGATTTGAGACTTCCAGATGGTTATGCTTCCAATTTGGACAGATGTGTTAATAATGGTCATATTACCGGATTAAAAATTCATGATTGTCATGTTGTAATGGAAAGAATTATGATAATTGGATTTATAGGTTTGTTGAATTCTATGATTTGGGATTCAATAACAAACATATCATATTTTTTTCGAGACATTTGTGCAACAACAATAGACTATGGTGCACTAAGTAAACTGGAATAAGATGTTGTCATTATATGTAAATTGGAAAAAATCTTTCCGTCGGCTTTCTTTGACTCAATGGAAAATCTGATATTACATTTTCCACATAAAGCTAAATTTGGAGGTCCAGTACAGTTTTGATAGATGTACTCATTCGAGAGATGTATGAAGAAAATAAATAAAAAAGTACGTAACAAAGCATCAGTTGAAGGCTCAATTGCTGAAACTTATTTTCAAGAGAGAATTGTTTTTTTCTGCTCTCATTATTTTGAATCTAAATATCCCTAAAAACACAACCGCATGGGACAAAATGAGGGGAATGCTAATGATGAAATGGAAAATCAATTATCAGTTTTTAATCATCCAGAGTTTGGCTTCGGTGGAGTTCATGAATGATGGATTTTAGATGATGAACATCACAGTGCTCATACATATGTTCTGCTCAACTGTAAAGAAATGACATCATTTGTACCGTGAGTGCTTCTATCACTTATTTTATAATTTATGTTACAGTAAGTAAACTTATTTTATTTTTAGGTTATATGGTAATCATATCAAGAAACAACTTCCACAAATTATAGTAGTTGCTCTTGAAGAACACCGACATAAAAAAAATTTCTCAATGGTTTCAAAACCTGGTAACATAAATTATTGATGGTTTAATATATCAATTCAGTTTATTATTTATTATATTGATAATTTTTTACAAATTTTCAAGTGTCTCAACATGCTGATAAAATTGATAAGTGACTGTTTATATTGAGTAACTCACCATCCAAAATGATTAAATCTTATAATGCATATGTGGTGAATAGTTTTTGATTTCATACACGTGCATATGGGGAATCAAAAAAAAAAACAATGAACAATGGAGTTTTCTTGAGAGGATTATATCATAGAGAAACTGAAGTTGACTTTAATGGCATACTGAATAAAATTATTGAACTGTGTTATCTAGGGAAAAATTACATAATAATGCTTAAATGTCAATGGTTTGATACTGAGAGAGTCTTGTGTGTTCATTAGATTCATGGAATCATCGATATTAAATATAAAAGTCTTCTTATAGTAAATGAACCATTTTTACTGGCTCAACGGTCACATCAAATATATTACACAAAGTACTGTGCTACTTCAAGAGACCTGAGTGATTGGTGGAGCATAATAAAAATGAAATCTCGAGAAAATCAGTTTACTCAAAATAAATGTGATTCTGATGAAGTACAAGGAATTGAAATTTTTCAAGAGACTACACAAAATACATATTTTTCACAAAGAGACATGAATATCGATGATGACACCCCACAATTAAGGGTCGATGGTGACGATGATGTTAATAATGTTACAAATGAATTTGAAATGGAAAGAGATGGTGAAATTGAAACTCATATGGATATTGATGATGCTGATGATGAATATGAAGACAATAACATCGTTAGATATGAAGACGATGATGAAGGTGAACATTGACACAATTAAATGATGGTTATAATCATAACTAATATATATCTATATGTAATGATTATTTTCAACTATCTGCTAACAACAATCATTTTGTGTTTCAGATGGACCATGATCTATTTCGTGAGTTGGATGAGGCTGAGCTACCTTTGGATGAGGAGGATGTGGGATCATCTGACCCTTAGCCTACTGGCAGTTTAGGGGGTATGCGAAGGGGGCGTAGTCTTGCGCGATTGATGATTCTTGACCCTATATCCGAGCGGCGTCCACATCTTGGTTTTGATCCATGCACACGGAGGTTTGATAACTTGTGTATTTTAGTTAGCTTTCATTAATTTATTTATATACTAATTGTTTGATTATTTTTTCTTTTCTCACAATTTTGTGCATGTAGCTGTTGGATAGGGGAGCGCTATCTTGCGCAATTATTTTTCTCAGCCATGGGTCACATGAGAACAAATTCCCATTCATGTGAGGCTTGGAATGTTAAATCATTGTTTGGAACATAAATAAATAATATTTCTTTAGAAATTTATTTCATGAATAACTTGATATTATAAATTATTTTTAGGGTTTATGGTATCTCATTGATGATAGCATGCATGGCGCTATCCACGAGGCATGAGAGGTGTCTATGCGCGAGTGTTTCCATTAGTTTTTGCATAATTTGATAAGGAAAACCATTAAGAAAGCAGGAGTGACAATATTTGATGAGTCATGTAGAGCCCATCGACCAGAGTACATTTCATCTCACGTTTGGGATAGATTATGTTCACACTGGTTGAGTGGTGGATTTCAAAGGAGATCTTCATTGGGTCGGAAGAACCGGGGGAGACAGGAGGTGACACATCGAGCTGGTAGACATACATTTAGTACGCATAGAGAGCATATGGTAAGTATCTTTTTTAAATATTTTATACATCATTAAATATAAAAAGATTATTTTATATTCATATAGGCAGTCGAGAATCCCGATATTATGGAGTACGACGTTTATCAAAGGATGTACAGTGATCCAGCCACTAGAGAGATTAGAGGTGATCACCAACGTCGGATTGTGGTCAGTATTATTTCTTTTTCAGTTTGAAAATTAATTGCATATAATATTTTCATTATTTTAATTTCAAATAAAAACTGAAGGAGTCATATGAAGCCGCGATCTCTCAGACATAGGCTGAGAGTCAGGCCGAGACGGCTAATCAGACTAGTGCCCACCATTTCGATGAGGCGGCATGGATTCAGGCGACCCAGTATGCCTTAGAGAAGGGTCGAGTAGTTGGTATCAGCTCTCATTTGACTCATGAGACTTATTATGGTACTGTTGCGATGTCGGTGTCTAGCTCAAGAGGAGCTCGTGGAGAGGCATCATCTTCTGGAACACAGTATCAGGAGCAGTTGTGAGCTCAAACTGAGCTTATAGAAAGTTTGCAGAAGCAGTAGAAAGAGATGCGTTATCATCAACAACAACAACAATAGAAGCACGAGGAGGACATGCGTCGATTGCAGCAGCAACCACACACGCAAATGAAGTACATGCGTTGTATGACTTGTTGTTTAGGGATGGAGTTTCCTCTACCATCTACTCCAGCTCCTCCAACTCCTCCATAAGACTACCCCACCATTGATTTTTTTGTTTTGTTAAAAACATTTGAATTGAACATTTGTTGTAATGTGAACTATTTACAGTTTTTGTCTTTTATATTGGTGCGAACATTGCATAATTTTTTATTATTTTTATTATTTTAATATTTTATTATTTATTATTAGTATTACATTTTTTAATGTTTGTTTATTTTACTAATAATAATAATAATAATAATAATAATAATAATAATAATATTTTATGATTTTTTTATATTTTTTTTTCTGAATATTGATAATTTTAATATTTTTTTAATAATATTAATATTATTTTTTTCATTAATCATGATTTTATTATTATTTTTATTTTATTAAGTATTTTCAAATCTTGAGAATTTTAATTTTTATTATTATTTTAATAATATTAATATTATTTTTTCATTAATCATAATTATATTATTTTTTTATTAAGTATTTGTAACGGGGCCTTTTGCGATGGGGGTCCATCACAAATAGATTATATATATATATATATATATATAAAAGTTTTTGCGATGGGTTGCTTTACCGTCGCAATAACTTTGTTGTGACGGGTCCGTCGCAATAGGTTTATAACATATAAGTTATTTGTGATGGGATGCCGACCCATCACGAAAGATTCTTATATATATAATGTATTTAATCAGAGATCTATTTGTGATGGGACTGCCTCCTGTCGCAAGTAGTATTTGTTACGATGGGCTTGTCGCAAAAAATACTAGTTGCGACACTGTTTTCTACAACGGGCTAGTTGCGACGGGACCCTGTCGCAAATAGACCATCGCAAATATCCGAAATTCCAATAGTGTTTCTAGATGGATTCTTAGGGTATAATAAAATTGAGTTCTCCTTAGAGGATCAAGGAAAAACAACCTTCACTTGTCCATTCAACACTTTTTCCTTCAAGTGCATGCCCTTTGGGTTTTGTAATGCCCTTGGTACCTTCCAGTGGTGCATGATGGGAATCTTCTCGGACATGGTGGGGGATTGTTTAGAGGTCGTCATGGATAACTTATCCATCTTTGGGGATACTTTTGAGGGATTCCTTCTGAATGTTGAAAGCGTTTTGTCAAGATGTGAGGGTAAGAATCTCATCTTAAATTGGAAAAATTTCCATTTCATGGTAAAGGAAGGATTTGTTCTAGGCCATCTGGTATCTGGAAGAGGGATTGAAGTTGATAAAGCTAAGGTTGACATCATTCGTCACCTTCTCTCTCTTAAAACTGTTAAGGAAGTGAGATCTTTCTTAGGACATTCTGGTTTCTATAGAAGGTTCATTAGGAATTTCAACTCTATTTCTCGGCCACTTTGTGTTATATTGGTGAAAGATGCTCCATTTTTATGGACAGAAAGCTATGAGGAATCGTTCTCTACACTCAAGTGAGCTCTTATCTCCCCACCTATCATGCAATATCTAAATTGGAAACTTCCTTTTGAGATCATGTGTGATGAAAGTGACTTCATTGTAGGAGTATTCTTAGGACAACAGTGTGAGAAAACTCCATGTGTCATTGCTTATGCAAGAAAATATTTAAATGATGCACAAATCAACTACAACACCACTGAGAAATAGTTGCTTGCTATTGTATTTTCCTTAGATAAATTCAGGTCTTATCTCTTAGGATCACCCATCATTGTATTCACTGACCATTCAGCCCTGAAATACCTTTTCCAAAAGCAAGATGCCAAGTCTATATTGATTAGGTGGGTCCTTCTTCTTCAAGAGTTTGATTTAACCACTAAGGATAAAAAGGGTGTTGAAAATGTTGTAGTTGATCACCTCTCTAGGATGGAATTAAAAGAAAACTCACATCACCTTTTTGTGTCTGATTCATTTCCCGATGAGAACCTCTATTCTGTGAGTGATTTCCCATGGTATGCTGACATAGAAAACCATTTGGTGACAGGTGACATTCTAAAATTCTTAGGGACCCAAGATAAGAAGAAATTTCTTTCTGATGTCAAACACTATGTGTTTGATAATCCTTACCTCTTCAAGTTTTTTCCTGATCAAATCATTAGGTGATGTGTTCCTGAGTCTGAGCAAGAGTCAATTCTAAAATTTTTTCATAGAGAGGCATGTAGAGGCCACTTATCCACAAATAAAACCAGTGCAAAGATCCTCCAAAGTGGTTTATACTGGCCTAACCTCACTAAGGATCCCTTCCAATTCTGCAAAAGTTGTCCTTAGTGTCAACAATTAGGATCCATTACCAAGAGGAATCAAATGCCCCTCACTCTCATTCTGGTCATTGAAATCTTTGATTGTTGGGGAATTGATTTCATGGGACCCTTCACAAACTCTAGGGGATACCTCTACATCCTCTTAGCTATTGATTATGTCTCGAAATGGTTGAGGTCATTCTCACCAAGTACAACAACCATCATGTTGTGATCCGATTTCTGAAAGAGTGCATATTTTCTCAATTTGGAATTCCTAGGGCTGTAATCAGTGAGTGAGGAACCCATTTCTACAACCGCCCATTCTCTTCACTCATGTCTAAGTATGGTATTTCTCATAAAGTTTCCACTACATACTATCCTCAAACCAATGGTCAAGTTGAGTTAGCAAATAGGGAGATTAAGCAAATTCTTGAAAAAACTGTCAATCCCTCTAGGAAAGATTGGTCTGAGAAACTCTTGGATGCCCTTTGGGAATATCGTACAACATTCAAAACCATCTTAGGAATGTCACCATATGGTTTGGTTTATGGAAAAGAATACCATTTACCTATTGAAATTGAGCATAAGGCATTTTGGGCAATCAAAAAAATGAATTTTGACATTTCTTTGACCGAAGCAAAGAGGAAATTAGATCTTAATGAACTTGAGGAACTTAGGATGGAAGCTTATGAAAATTCAAGGATAAATAAAGCTAGATTTCAAGCCTACCAATCTAGGAATCTCAAAATTAAACACTTTGAACTAGGAAAATTCATTCTCTTGTATAATTCAAAACTTCTTTTACACCCGGGAAAGTTAAGGTATATATGGCTAGGTCCATTCATAGCGCATCATGCGTACCCCCATGGGGCAGTAGAGATTCATGATCCCACAAGTGGACACATTTTTAAGGTCAATGGTCATAGGTTAAAACCATTCATCGAATCATTCAATAAACAAGAAACAGAGGTTGAGTTAACTGAGTCAACCTATGAACTGGGAAAAAATTGATAGATTTAGGATCAATGTCGGGCTAACGACGTTAAAAAAAAGTGTTTCACGGGAGGCAAACCGTGGTTTTTATGTTTCCAATCTTTGTAAATCATCTTTATTTTTCAAATTGGATTAATGAATCATTTTGATATTTAAAAAAATATTAGACTGTTGACATGTTCTTCTATTATGAGTATGGATGGGTATGAAATGAGAGTGTCATATTCATTTGTGTCACGTGGTGTGATCCTTGAGTAATACCTTAACCATAAATTTAAAAAGAAGACAATGTATCATCAGTTTATTTTTATTTTTATGTGTTTGTAGGTTAAAATAAAAATACAAAAAAATATAATAATAATTAAAAAAAAGGACACATCGTAGGTCGTGGGGAAAACCCTGTCACAACCGGTGAAGCCGTAGGGACTCGAACCCGGGACAGAAGGGAGACAGGGGCGTGCACTTTCTACTGACCTACGACTTATAGTGCTTCATTCTTCTATATTTTTTTATATATACTTATATTTTTCTTATATATATATATATTATTATTATTATTATTATTATTTTCTTTTTTTACGTGATACTTGGATCGGTCTTTGGTATTCTAAAATAAATAGGTATGTTTTTTTTTCTTTGTCTGTTTTTAATTAAGGGAACCTCTCGGGGTTTCCATGGTTTCTAATTTAGTTTGTGAGTGAGAAACAAAGTCTATTGAGGTCAAAGAGTTTTATAAGGAAATCAACTATATCCATAACTTCCACAATTTTCTACCATCTACCATTGGGAGTCTATGGGTAGCATAGAGATCAAAGGAATAATTAGGAGCATTATGAACTTCAACTTCAAAAACCATGTGACTTTGTTCCATGTGTATTTATTCAAATTCCTTTTAGAACTTCTCTCTTCCACCTCTAACCCCTTCTAAATTTTCTTTTCTTCAAACACTAGGGACGGTGTTATTTTAAGTTGGGGGGAGATGAAATAAAAAAATTGATTTTGTGTGCAAAAAAAATGATTTGAAAAAAAGTGTTCCTTAATGTAAGGAAAAGTTCTTTTAACCTTGAACATGATAATACACATTACACACTTCGAAATTGAATATCAGATAATTTAGCATGCCCGGATTCTGATTTTAATCCATGTATAATTTCATGAGCATATATTTTGGAAAGTGTGGTTGTCTAATGTGAAATTTCATCATTTATATTTTCATCCAAATAAAAAAAAGATCACAACGCACGTCCTTTGGATAGTGGGTATTAGTTTGAGTTCATGGGATCCCCCAAATAAATAGCATAGGTTTGGTGATCATTTTAGTTTTAATATGATTATTCAATAAAAATAAATAAAAAACAATAAATTTGCGCATATAGTAATGAAATGACCTAATACGTGACTTTCATCAATTGGGAATCGTGACTCCATAGTTTTCTGACACAAAGTTAGTAATTTTATCTCTATTTGTGGTAATTTGACCTTTTTTTCGACTGAGTTAACTCGAGATGATGCCTGAGTATGTGGGCTTCACTTGGTGTCCTAAGGTCTTTGAGCCTGGGAGTCATCGGCAAAGGCTCGCTACATGGGTTGACTATGTTGAGTGTAATTTCAATTACCATGGAAAAATTGAAAAAAAACAAAAACAAAAACAAAAAATAAATAAAATATACAAAACAAATTGAATCCTCATCCTAATATTGAAATATGATTCCACCTAGAACTTCCATAATTTCCCCTTGAATAAAGATGAACTCTCATGTCTATTGTGATGCACAACACATCATCATGCGTAATTGATATTGGATGAAATATAACGATGAATTTGAACAAAGGAATGAGTTTGGGATTGAAATATGCTTATGAAACTATCTTGTATTAAAATATTTTCATGGTTTCATGATTTTTTGGTATAAGGGGTATTGGTGATCAATGTGTATTAAAAAGTTTTTGGAAAATGGAATTCGAATTTCATATGTTTGAGATATATTTTGCTCGGGAGTAGCAAAACTCAAGTTAGGGGGAGTGATTAGCCACCGAATGAGGATAATATTCATTGTTAATATATATAATATTCATGTGATTTATTATTCATAAACACCATTTTAGTTCATTTTACACTTTGAACATCATTTCACGTTATGATTGAAAGTCCTTAAAATGCACTGTTACATGTTACATTTTTGAACACCATATAAAATACCCAATGGTCTTGATTTTATTTTCATATTTAATTTTCAGGTTTCTCATTACATTGGGAACAATTCATATTTTTTGAGTACTTGAAGATTTACATTGGAAGACCACCAAAATGGGATTTCATGCCAACACATTATGGGAAAAGTAAAATGGAAAGCAACCCAATAAAAAGAATGTAGCAGCCATGATCCAAACTCAATTATACTCAAAATTTATATTAAGATAGATTAAATCATGGGGAACATTTCATCCAACAGTGAAAAGAGAAAATTCGGATGTTTTAATGGAGTTTCAGGCGGCCCAAGTTGGAGATAAAATTCTGGGATAGATTCTGCGGCCCAGAAAAACATCTCACTATTTAGATAATATCTCACAAACCGAAATTACATTTGGGCTGAAATTTTACAGAAGTTTATAAGACATCCGGGGATCCATTTTATTCTTATATGACCCACTCTAATTCGGTCATATAGAAGGTCATTTTGACGCTTCTGTTCGGTGGATGCAAGATGGCTTCCACTTCGGGTCAAGAGTGGAAAAGTCTAAGTTCCACAAGCTTTCCACCACCCTAAGCCTACCATACTCAAGTGGAATGACTTTAACTATTTAAGATTTGACCCAAGGCTCCCAAAATTCCTATTTAAGGCAGTGGTGTTGGAGAATTTATGCATCTTTGATGCTTTCTTTCATTGTAATGTTATGCTGCATTTTTATTGTCTCAAGTTGTCTTTCACATGTAAGTTGTTCTAATTCATCTTAGTTTCTTAATAAAAGATCTTCTTTTCCTATTATTATATTCTTATTCACAACATGTTGATACCTTTGGATCAAGGTGTGAATTTATCCACACCAAACCTTGTGAAATTATCACACAACGGTGGAGTGATTGTTGTTTCATTGTTTTTTTACTTCTTTAATTCCTCCCTCATGAGTCTACTTCCCGCTTCCATTGAAACCATAACATCAATGGAGGGATAAACCGCTTATGGGTTGATCCAAGGGAGTATAAATGGGCTGAATTGGATGTTATTTCTCACTCCATTAATGTCTAATCACTTATTTTAATTGAGAATTTTGTTTGAAGATCTTTAAACTTCTTCATCCTTGTTGAATTTAAGGTCACACACTTCAAGTGCTAATACAAACTTTTACCTTAGAGTGCTCAAAACGTTGATCCTTCAAGTGTATAGGTGATTAGTATTAAGGTGAGTAGGTCTTAAACTAGTAAGTGATGATGTTGTTTGATCTTATTAAATAAACTCATCTCAAATATTAGAAATTGAAATAGTTGAAAAAGGAATGCTTCCAATCTACCCTAAGTGATAACCTAGGATCAACTCATTATTTTAAATTGAAGTCACTTAAGTATATTAGTTTTCATTTAAACCTACATAAAATCAACCCAAGTTGTCCGCTTCATAGCCAAAAACAATCCATATAATGTACGTGTCTGTAGGTTATTTCTTAGATCTCTGAGAATTCGACAACCCAAGATAAACTACAAGCGGCTGCTTAACCCTAAAATTTTGGGTAAATTTGGGTGATACCACTAGGTTTCCCCGTTTCTAAGTTGTTTTACCCATACTACCCCTCTAAGTGGTCAATCACACCAATACAGATCCACTTAGTTACCTTGACACCAAAAGCAAAACTCTACATGGCTAACTCACACACCTACATGCATATCAAGCCATATAACTACATATGAATGTCTTAATGTAATGGTATGAACCTCTCTGGTCCATTCCTTTGCTGAAATATGGTGTCTGAAGTGTTTTGGGAGGTCAAGGTGACTTACCCCAACACTTTTTCAAAATTTCCAGTTTTGTAAATAGTGTTTCCAGTTTTGTGAACAGTGTTGTCGGTGAGTCATCTGTCAGTAAGTCATCTGTCGGTGAGTCATCTATCGGTGAGTCATCTATCGATGAGTCATCTGTCAGTAAGTCATCTGTCGGTGAGTCATCTGTCGGTGAGTCATCTGTCGGTGAGTCATCTGTCGGTGAGTCATCTGTCGGTGAGTCATATGTCGATGAGTCATCTGTCGATGAGACATTTTTTAACAGTGTTTCCATCTTCCTATAGTTTCGCCCCTTTGACGCTTTATTTTACGTAAAATGCATTCAGAGCATTATTTTAAGGCATTTAAGGCTGATTCAAAGCCCATAACTCCTATATAAATTTTTCCTAAGACTCAAGATTCCTTTACATGGTCAAACCGCATGGTTTAATGCGATCCTCTTTTAATGGAAAATCCAGCGTATCTTAAACCGACTCTGTTAAATCTTCAAAAGGGGTGAGATATCTTCCTCCCTTGTTCTACCTTCTTGTTCCCTGGTGCGAGAAGCTTGAACCTTTCCTTATTCCCATAAGAGTGGTGTGATCGAACCTTGATCCTTGGATTGTTTCCCCTTGAAGTTTCTTCCTGCTGCATGTGCACCCCCTATTTTGGTGCAAGCAGCAAGTGTCGATCCATTAACAATAGAAGGTACGATCTACCTCAGTTCTTGTGTTTTCTTAGATCCTTATTCTCTAGTTTCTCATTGTCATGTTATGGCATGTGATCTTCATGCTTCTAATGGGGTTTTCTTGGGTTTCGGTTGGTGCGGTCGTGCCACAATGTCCTCGGGTGGATGCAGTTGTCGTGGGGGAGGCTATCGTAATCCGTTGTGTGGATCGTTCTCGTACAAAGAACGTCAAAAACCTTTTGAGGTAGGGGATTCGTGGCTTCTCTATTCTTTTACATGCAAATGTAGAGTTATCATGTTTTATCCCACTGAATCACAATGTAATTAACGTAATAAATATTTAAACTGGACAAATAAATTGGCATCGATCATATGTTATTGCCTCTTGTTTTTCTAGATAGTGTGATATTTATGTTTGCCTTGTTTAGCATGTTGTTCTTGACAGAAATTGGTAAAGAACGTAAACTGAGATTAATTGTAATTATTTTTCAAAGATAAAGAGGCATGTAAATGAATCTGGTTGTTATTGTTGTAATTTGATGTTAATCAAACTGATGTAGTAAATATGTTTAATTATTTGTGATAACTTTCTATTTAGGTTGCCCGTAATTGGAACCTACAAATAATAAATCGATTAATTCTAGATGGATTAAAGAACAAACTATTTGATAAAAAGATAATGTCTGGTAGGGTTCTGAGTTACCCTCTTACTTGTAAGGTCAAGTGCCTTGTACTTTGGATCCATGAGTGCTCATTATGTTTGAAGGTCGGATGCCTTGTTTAAGGGTCAAGATCCCAGTTTATAGGATGTTTGTTTCCTGCTGCTTGTGTTTTGATGTGAACTTGGGTGGATGTTGTGATATGTGGGGGAAGGGAGGTCATTGGTTGTGGCAGCAGTTGATGCCTAGAGTGGCGATATGCATCGATTTATGCATGTGGGTGTTGGGGAGGACACTAGAGATTATGAAACAAGTTGGATGTGAATGTTGTATACTTGCTTAATCTTGTTGGTTGTTTATCTGTTTTACTTTCCCCACTGCTTAAGGTAGCTGGTCTTGCTTACCCTTCTTCCAAAAGGGGCAAAGACGCGCGGGGTATGCTACATGCTTCCCGTATTTAGCTTCTTGAGGGAGGATGGGTCTACGCTCTTGCTATAGGTGGAAAGGACTTGTTGGGTAGTTCAACTACTCACCGTGTTGACCCCCTTGTGTTTAGTAGCTTAAAATGTTTTTATAGAATGTTTGGGAATATGGGAAAGTAATAATGATGTTAATAAATGATGTTAACTCATGGGGTTTGAGCTTTTTGCGATGAAATGCTGAGGTAATATCTCTAAGAAGCTATGGACTTGGTTTTGTTATTCCTAGATGGCATGAAACTTTGGTTGGATGCTAATTAAATGTAATATGGAATTAATAACGGTTAATTAATATTTAAAGAATTAATTAACGTAAAGTGAAACTAATTAAAAGGGATAAATTAATCTAATATAGCTCTTTAAATGGTTGCATACTTATAGGATACCTAGTATTAACAGTGGCAGTTGGGAGTTGAGATACGTTAGTTCCAGTTGAGTCTAAGACTAGGTTATGCCCATAGTGTGGCTGTGAGCTATAATGTATTATGTACTTTTTGTGTTTTTATACGCTACCCCACCCTATCGGTTAGGGTGACTGACACCCCGAGGATTCTGAGTCATAGGGAGGGTGTTTTCCCCAACATTCTGGTGGGAGGATGGATGGCTGACTACTCCCTTTGACCTCACTCTCTTCTCTTGGTAGTTATTTGTGCTGGTAGGCACAATGGTTAGTTTTCCACATATATGTGTGTAGAGGGTTGTAATGGATTGTGGTTATTCACACACATATATTCTAGATATAGTTTTCTATGGATTATTATAGGTGTAACATGTATAGGTTGTGATGAATTGAGGATCCTTACTCAGTGTATGGGCTATAATGGCTTGAGGTTTAACACCTGATGTATGATACACGTTATGCAAGTTGTGGTGGCTCCTAAAAACTAACTGGTTACTTTGGTTACGTGCACGTGGTATCTTTATTGCATGAGGTGCATGTTGTGGTTATATGCCCAGGTGTTTGTGGGCAAGCCTTTTTGGAGAGAGATGGATTAGGACGTGCGATGTTGGGGCAAAACAAAAAACCAATGGGGAAGTGGTAGCGGGGTACCCTTGATATTCTTTATTATATTATATACTCTTGTATGCGATATTTGGTGAGAGTATCCATAGTGAGGCTGAGAACATAGTATACCTGTTTAGGTGATGATTTAGTTTCACTTGTTGTTCACTGTGTTTTAGCATGCTTTCTTTACTTTTGCATGAGAGGATATGAGGAGGATCCTACTGAGTATACTGTTATACTCACCCTACGTATATATAAACTATTTTTCAGGTCACTTGGAGCAGATTGGAGATCATGCTGGTAATTACTAGCTTGGGGTTGCAGGAGCTGTTCGGGCTTCGTGGCCGCTGGTGTTTTTACTTTTTTTTGGTACTTGCAATTTTCCGTTTCAGTTTTAGTAGTTTTTGCATGACATTACATATGTGTACTTGGGTTTTCTTTTATATTGCAGACTGAGTTGGAGTTGATTGGTGTTTGTCTTATCTCTCTCTTTTACCTGTGTTCTCTTAGAGGGTAATATCTCTCATTTGTATGTTTACTATACCCTCGGTGCTAGTCACCAACCCGGGGCCTACTGGAGGCGGGACTCGAGGGGTCACTATCTCCCTTCTCACATTGTCGGCCCTAGAGGGGTATACCTTGTGGGGAGGGGGTCGTGATAGAGTGGTATCAGAGGTCAGATTGAGGGATATGATGGAGTTTGGTGTTAGGCACAGGTGAGGTTGCATGAATTGGTAGGGCAACGGTTTCAGTCAAGTTTAGCAATTGATTCAAACACTAGATACCGGCCCAGACATAGGCGTTTATGGCCCCATGTGATATGATGAACGAACCTTTAAGTTTATAGTGGCTACTAAACGAGGTGATACCGATTGCAGGGTAGAGACCTATGAAAGGATCATGCATCATTCTTCTTTGTGTTTGTGTTTGAATGGATAGACCTTGGGATAGGTTATCCTAAAATGAATAAAATAAAACAATTAATTAATTAATGTTGAGTCTTCCATGTTCCAGGTTTAGGAGCTATAACTGTTTTTTATTTTTCAGGTATGGCTCCAGGTCGACGTCCTCATCAGGTTCGCGCAGAAGATGTCTAGCAGGTTGTGCCAGCAGATCGCCACAGGGTAGAGGTTGGTGACAACGAGACTTGGAGGAGGACACTCCGCGAGTTTCAGCGCCAGAGTCTACAGAAGTACGAGAGCTCCATTTCAGATGCAGTCACAGAAGACTGGTTGGAGGAGGTTGGGATAGCATTCAGTTCGATCCGTGTTCGGAAGGAGCACTGGGTGTCTTTGGTTGTGACGATGCTGCGTGGGGTAGCGAGGCAGTGGTGGTCCTTGTTCCTCAGGGATCGTTAGGAATTGACAATCTCATGAGAGGAGTTTTGAGACAAGTTTAGAGTTGAGTTTCTTTCTTCGACCGTGAATGCGTCCAGTCGCCAGGATATGTTTACCCTTCGACAGGGGAGCTCCAGTGTGAGAGAGTTTGGAATCTGTTTCAGGAACCTTTTATGATATGCTTCAGACCTATTGTTAGATGAGGAGGTCAGGGCGAGGCATTTCGAGGAGGCTTTGCATCCAGAGATCCAACGTCAGGTCACCCCGTTTATGCTAAAGACATATCTTGATGTGTTGGCGAGGGCAGAGGTCGTCGAGAGGACATTAGCCAGAACTGGATCATCACAAGAGGGGAGTCGTCAAGATTCCTCACGAAGCAGAGCTGTGGTCCGAGGTTCTCAGTTTTCAAGGCAGAAGAGTTTTTGTTTTGTTGGGGGTAGGTCCCAGCCCTTAGCATCTCGTTTCTCTGAGGGCGGCGGCTCTCAGTCCTATGTCAAGGGACCAGGTGCTTGTTTTTCTTGTGGAGGTCGAGATCATCAACAGTGAGAGTGTCCAACCTTTCAGAGCGGTCAGCGTGCACCAGGTGTTCCGCTCCAAGTTCCTCCGTTGAGGTAGTTCCAATCGAGGCAACAATAGCAGGTTACACCAGCTTTGGATCAACAGAGTAGATGGAGCGGGCATAGGACAACCCCATGATGCTCTCTATCCTCAGAGAGCAGAGCGTGGCCATGGTGGTGGTCGTCGTCAGGGTCAGAGAGGTCGTGGAGGAGGTCGTGGTCAGCTTCTTGCTTTAGCGTTGCCAGCGCCAGGCGAGCCAGACGTCATTCGAGGTACCCTTTGCTTGTTTTATTCTTGGGTGTATGTCTTGTTTGATTCAGAAGCGACACACTCCTTCATATCACCTTCTCTTGTCCATTCTGTGGGACTTGAGGTAGAGATCCTTCCAGTGCCTTTGGCGTTGACTACGCCAGTTGGAGGTCAAGCTGACTTGTTTGAAGTATATAGAGACTGTGAGCTGGTGTTGGGGCAGCATCGCTCTTGGGGAGATTTCCTATGTTTACGGATACAACCATATGATGTCATCCTCAGCATGGATTTGTTGTATTTGGTGCAGGCTATCGTAGATTGCTTCTGAAGGCAGGTGGTGTTCTTCGATGTTGATGGAGAGCCAGCAGTGTTTGTTGGCGAGCGAGACCCTCAGATGGGTCAGAGGCGTGTTCTGTCCTTGTCATCCTTAATGGTTGTGCTGATGTTGGTTTCTTCAGAGGTTCAGCGGTTGGTGTTTCCTAGGGTCGTAGAAGAGTACCCTGATATCTTTCCAGAAGAGGTTGTAGCATTACCCCCTCGACGAGAGATCGAGTTTGGGATCGAGCTACAGTCGGGAGCATCTCCTATCTCTATGTCTCCGTATAGGATAACCCCTTCTAAGTTACAGGAGCTGTGTATACAGCTCGATGGTCCGTTACAGTGTGGTTTTGTTCGTCCGAGCGTGTCACCGTAGGGTGCACCAGTTTTGTTCGTGAAGAAGACTAACAACAATTTGTGATTGTGTATCGATTATCGTCACTTAAACAAAGTGACAGTGAAGAATCGCTATCCTCTTCCACGGATTGATGATTTATTCGATCAGCTGAAGGGTGAAAGTTGGTTCTTGAAGATCGATTTGCGGTCAGGATATCATCAGATGCGTGTGAAGGATGAGGATATCCCGATGAAATCTTTTCGTTGTCGTCATGGGTATTACGAGTTCTTTGTAATGTCGTTCGGTGTGATGAATGCTCCAGTTGTGTTCATGAGATTGATGAACGTTGTGTTCCGTGAGTTCCTAGATAAGTTCGTGGTGGTTTTTATCGATGACATCCTTGTGTATTCTGCGTCTGAGGAGGAGCATGCAGAGCATCTGCATGTCGTTTTGGGAGTTCTTCATTAACAACGGTTGTTTGAGAAGTTGTCGAAGTGTGAGTTTTGGGCTCGAGAAGTCTGTTTCTTGGGGCATGTTGTATCCCAGTAGGGAGTAGTTGTGGATTCGTCGAAGATAGAAGCGATTGTGTCTTGGGTATCCCCCAAGACAGTGATAGAGGTGTAAAGTTTCCTTGGTATTGCAGGCTATTACAGGAGGTTCGTAGCCGATTTCTCTCGGGTTGCGACTCCTCTGACATCATTGACCAGGAAGAATCAGGAATTTGTGTGGATTGATCAGTGTCAGACATCTTTTGAGTATCTGAAGGAGAAGTTGGTAAGTGATCCAGTTCTTTGTCTTCCAGCAGAGGGACTTCAGTTTGATGTTTTCTGCGATGCTTCACATCTGGGGTTAGGTTGTGTTCGGATGCAATAGAGATCAGTTGTTTCTTATGGGTCTTGAAAATTGCGTCCCCATGAACGTAACTATGTCACTCATGATCTTGAGTTGGCGGTCGTAGTGTTGCTCTGAAGTTGTGGAGACATTACCTCATTGGCGAGTGCTTTGTGGCTTTCACCGATCATAAGAGCGTATGTTTTCTCTCAGCGTGACTTGAACTTGCGACAATGTCGGTGGATGGAGTTCTTACAGGAATACGACTTCGAAATGTCGTATACACCTGGAAAGGGGAATGTTGTAGTTGATGCACTGAGCAGGAAGTCACGTAGTGATGCAGTGCGTGAATCTGGTGATTCCTAAAGAGTGATGGAAGAACTTTCAGCATTGCATCTGGATATGAGAGAAGTTGGCGGGAAGAGGTTGTCTTTTTCAAATGACGGTGTAGTCATCTCTGGTGCAACAGGTGGAAGAGTCTCAGTTGGGAGATCTAGAGGTGGAGGTCTGGAGAGACCGAGTTGTTTGTGGTGAGACCTCTGAAGGTTGGTCTGAGGATGAACAACATCGAGTCTTGTATCAGGGAAGGCTTTTTGTTCCTTTGGTGATGTGTGAGGCAGTTCTCAGAGGGTTTCATAGTTCACCTTTAGTGGTGCATCCTGGCGTGACAAAGATGTACTGAGCCTTGAGGAGTCATTTTTGGTGGCATAGGATAAAGCGTGCAGTTGCAGAGTTTGTGTCTCGATGTTTGGTCTACCAGAAGGTGAAGGTCGAGCATTGTGTCCCCGATGGTTTGCTCCAGCTGTTAGATGTTCCTCAGTGGAAATGGGAGGACATCTCAATGGACTTTGTTACTGGTTTACCTCAAACTCAGGGAGGCCATGACACTATTTGGGTGGTAGTGAATCGTTTAACGAAATCATCCCACTTCATAGTGATAAAGGAGTCGAGCTTAGTGGAGGTTTTTTCAAGGCAATATCTGGAGGAGGTAGTGAGACTCCATGGAGTCTCGAGGACGATCATTTCTGATCGAGATCCTCGTTTTACCTCTAGGGTGTGAAGAGGTCTCCAACATGCTTTTGGTTCTCAGCTATGCCTTCGCACTGCTTTTCATCCATAGACGGACAGTCAGACAGAGCGGACCATCCAGACTCTTGAAGACATATTGTGCTCTTGTGTCCTGGATTTTGGAGGTTCGTGAATGAGACACTTACCCTTGGTGGAGTTTTCTTACAACAATATTTTTCACTCCACCATCGGTATGACACTGTTTGAAGCCTTGTATGGTCGACCTTGTCGTTCTCCGTTGTGCTGGACTGGGGTTGGAGAGTCAACAATTCTTGAACCGGAACTAGTGCAGAATACGAAAGAGATGGTTCAGATGATTCGTGAGAGGATGAAGGCAGTGCAGGATCGTCAGAAATTATATGTCAATCAAAGGAGGAGACCTTTGGAGTTTGATGTTGGGGATCACATGTTTCTGAAAGTGACTCTTTGTCACAGGCAGTGAAGGTTTGGTCGTGGGGGTAAGCTTTTCCCCGGTTTGTTGGGCAATTCGAGGTGTTGGCTCGTGTTGGAGCCATGGTGTATCGTGTAACACTTCCCCCGCACATGATCCGGATACACGATGTTTTTCATGTGTCACAACTCCGTCGTTATCTTCATGATGACTCTCACGTCATCGATTGGGGTGAGATCGACGTTGACGATGATGCGACCTTCGAGGAGCAGACTGTAGAGATCCAGGACCGCAAGGAAAAAGTGGTGTGTGGGCATGATATCCCCTTGGTTCATATCTTGTGGCGACACGGTGGCGTGGAGGAGAGTACATGGGAACGTGAGTTGCAGATACATGCTCAGTGCCCCGAGTTGTTTGATGTTTAACTCTTTTCATGTATCGATGTTTGCTTTGTGGTTATAGACATTTCGTGTTTATGAGATGTCTTTCTTCTGTTGTTTTTTTGTGGCTTCTCTCTTTTGAGAGGTATCTCGATGGGTGGTTGTTCGGACCCCTTTTTTGTTTCCTTTTTTGGTTGGTTTTGAATTCTCGAGGACTATAATGTCTTGAGAGGTATCTGATGTAATGGCTTAAACCTCTCTGGTCCATTCCTTTGCTGAAATCTGACGTATGAGGTGTTCTGAGAGGTCAAGGTGACTTATCCCCAACACTTTTCCAAATTTTCAGTTCGGTGAATAGTGTTTCTAGTTTTGTGAACAATGTTGTCGGTGAGTCATTTGTGAACAGTGTTTCCAACTTCCTACAGTTTCGCCCCTTTGACGCTTTCTTTGACGTAAAATGAATTCAAAGCCTTATTTTAAGGCATTTAAGGATGATTCAAAGCCCATAACTCCTATATTAATTTTTCCTTAGGCTCAGGATGTCTTTACTTGGTCAAACCGCGTGGTTTAATGTGATCTTCTTTTAATGGAAAATCTAACGTATCTTAAACTGACTCTGTTAAATCTTCTAAAGGGATGAGATATCTTCCTCTCATATTCTGCCTTCTTGTTCTCTTGTGCGAGACGCTCGAACCTTTCCATCTTCCCATAAGAGCGGTGTGATCAAACCTTAATCCTTGTATTGTTTCCCCTTGAAGTTTCTTCCTGCAGCATGCGCACCCCTTGTTTTGGTGCAAGCATCAAGTGTCGATCCGTCATCAATAGAAGGTATGATCTACCTCTGTTCTTGTGTTTTCATAGATCATTATTATCCCGTTTCTCCTTTCCATGTTATGGCATGTGATCTTCATGCTTCTAATGGAGTTTTCTTGGGTGTCGGTAGGTGCGGTCATGTCGCGACGTCCTTGGGTGGATGCAGTTGTCGCGGGGGAGGCGATCGTAATCCGTTCTGTGGATCATTCTTATATAAAGAACGTCAAGAACCTTTTGAGGTAGAGGATTTGTGGCTTCTCTATTCTTTTACGTGCAACTGTAGAGTTAGCATGTTTTAGTCCACTGAATCACAATGGAATAAACGTAATAAATATTTAAACCGAACAAATAAATTGGTATCGATCATATGTTATTGCCTCTTGTTTTTTTAGGTAGTGTGATATTTATGTTTGTCTTGTTTAGCATGTCGTTTTTTACGGAAATTGGTAAAGAACGTAAACTGAGATTAATTGTAATTATTTGTCAAAGATAAAGAGGCATGTAAATGAATCTAGTCGTTGTTGTAATTTGATGTTAATCAAACTGACGCAATAAACATGTTTAATTATTTGTGATAGCTTACTGTTTAGGTTGCCCGTAGTCGGAACCTGCAAATAATAAATCGGTTAATTCCAGATGGATTAAATAACCAGCTGTTTGATAAAAAGATAATGTCTGGTAGGGTTCTGAGTTACCCTCTTGCTTGTAAGGTCGAGTGCCTTGTGCTTTGGAGCCATGAGTGCTCATTATGTTTGAAGGTTGGATGCCTTGTTTAAGGGCCAAGAGCTCAGTTGATAGGATGTTTGTTTCCTGCTGCTTGTGTTGTGATGTGAGCATGGGTGGCTGTTGTGATATGTGGGAGTAGGGAGGTCATTGGTTGTGGCAGCAGTTGACGCATAAAGTGGTGAGATGCGTCGGTTTATGCATGTGGGTGTCGGGGAGGACATCTGAGATGATGAAACAAGTTGGATGTGAATATTGGATGCTTGCTGAATCTTGTTGGTTGTTTATCTGCTTTACTTTCCCCACTGCTCAAGGTAGTTGGTCTTACTTACCCTCCTTCCAAAAGGGGCAAAGACGCGCGGAGTATTCCACATGCTTCCTGTGTTTAGCTTCTTGAGGGAGGATGGGTCTACGCTCTTGTTATAGATGACAAGGACTCGAAGGGTAGTTCAACTACTCAGCGTGTTGATCCCCCTTGTGTTTAGTAGCTTAGAATGTTTTTCTAGAATGTCTGGGAATATGAGAAAGTAATAAAGCTGTTAATAAATGATTGAATAAATGATGTTAACTCATGGGGTTTGAGCTTTCTGGGATGCAATGCTGATGTAATATTTCTGAGAAGCTGTGGACTTGGTTTGGTTATGCCTAGAGGGCATGAAACTTTGGTGGGATGCTAATGAAATGTAATGTGGAATTAATAACGGTTAATTAATGTTTAAAGAATTAATTAACGTAAAGTGAAACTGATGAAAAGGGATAAAGTAATCTAATGCAGCTCTTTAAATGGTTGTATGCTTATAGGATACCGTACCTAATCTTAATAGTGGCAGTCGGGAGTCGAGAGACGTTAGCTGTAGTTGAATCTAAGACTATGTTATGCCCATAGTGTGGTTGTAAGCTATAGTGTATCATGTACTTTTTGTGTTTCTATACGCTACCACACCCTATCGGTTAGGGCGACTGACACCCCGGGGATTCTGAGCCCTGGGGAGGGTGTTTTCCCCAACATTCTGATGGGAGGATGGATGACTGACTACCCCCTTTGGCCCCACTCTCTTCTCTTGGTAGTTATTTGTGTTGGTAGGTACAACTGTTAGTTTTCCCCATATATGTGTGTAGAGGGCTGTAATGGTTTGTGGTTATTCACACACATATATTCTGGATATGGTTTCCTATGGACTACTATAGGTGTAACATGTATAGGTTGTGATGACTTGAGTATCCTTACTCGGTGTATGAGCTATAATGGCTTGAGGTTTAATACCTGGCGTATGATACACGTTATGCGAGCTGTTGTGGCTCCCAAAAACTACCTGATTACTTTGGTTACGTGGACACAATGACTTTGTTGCACGAGGTGCATGTTGTGGTGTTATTCTCAGGTGTCTGCGGGCAAGCCTTTTTGGAGAGAGATGGCTTAGGACGTGCGACGTTGGGGCAAAGCGGCAAACCAGTTGGGAAGTGGTAGTGGGGTACCCTTTATATTCTTTATTATATTATATACTCTTGTATGCGATATTTGGTGAGAGTAGCTATGGTGAGGCTGAAAACATAGTATACCCTTTTAGGTGATGAGTTAGTTTCACTTGTTGTTTTAGCATGTTTTATTTACTTTTGCACGAGAGGCTTCGGGAAGGATCCTATTGAGTATACTGCTATACTCACCCTACGTATATATAAACTGTTTTTTAGGTCACTTAGAGCAGGTTGGAGATCAGGCTGGTTATTACTAGATTGGGGTTGCAGGAGCTGCTCGGGCTTCGTGGTCGCTGCTGTTTTTTACTTTCTTTTGGTACTTGCATTTTTTTGTTTTAGTTGTAGTAGTTTTTGCATGACATTACATATGTGTACTTGAGTTTTCTTTTATATTGCAGTCTGAGTTAGAGTTAGTTGGTGTATGCCTTATCTCTCTCTTTTGCATGTGTTCTCTTAGAGGGCAATGTCTCTCATTTGTGTGTTTATTATACCATCGATGCCTAGTCACCAACCAAGGGCCTACTGGAGGCGGGACTCGGAGGGGTCACTATCTCCCTTCTCACATTGTCGGCTCAGGAGGGGTACACCTTGTGGGGAGGGGTCGTGACACTTAACATGGTAAAAAATTCCTACTTCAAGCTTAATGGAGCACACTTGCCAAATAGCGCTCTCAGATTCAAGCTAGATCCTCTGGAACCCTAAAATCAACCCCAAACCTTCATAATTAGGGTTTTGGGATGGGAAACAAGATAACAAAGGAATAATGAGGCATATAATGCATAAATGACATTATGCACAACAAGAGAGGGCCTCCATAATGAACGACACTTCAAACAGACAAGAGGAAAGAGAGGGGCTCAAGAAGCCATGAAAGAGCTCCAATATAAACCAAAATCGCATAGGGGTATTGGGAAGAGGGGAAGAGGGGTTAAAGGGGTTCGAAGTGAATTTTCAAATCTACCCCTTTAAAAAGAACTACCCAACAACTAGGTCACACCTTGACCATAATAGTCACGTTGTGATGCTCCAACGCTAAGGTCACATTGCGACGTGGCCATCTGGGTCACGGCACAACACCCCTCTCAAGGGTGTGCTACGATGTGTGGCCTCTGGATCGCAAAGCAACACCCCTATAAATGGCAAAGGGCCCGACACTCAGCAGGTCACTGCCACAATGTGACCATCATGGTCACATCATGATGGCCTATCTCGTAAGGGTTTCACATCGTGATCCCTTCCACTGCCACCACCCGTGAACCAACCCACCTCCAAGCTGTCACGTTGTGGCACTCCCCACCATGCCATGGAAATGCGTAAGAGTAAAACCTTATGTATGACACTTAACCATTTCACCACTACCGTCACGTTGTGACGCCCCTCCACCACGTCATGACCTCTTGCCCTCATCCATCCTTCACGTCGTGGTGTTTCTCAGCCACTGTGTGATCCTAGATTAACCACCACGTTATGTTGTGACTCCTCTACATCGCACTATGACGACCAACTTAATGCAGAGTTTCAACCTCGAACCAAGCTCGACTCCCCAAATCTCAATCTCAGGCCACCACTAAGATCTCTAACAACCCAAACTCGTCAAAATATACAAAATTCAATGAAAATTAAACAAAACACAACTTGAAATTCAAGGGGCATTACAAGTAGGGTCTCTCTCAACAACATGGTTTGTTGGAACCATATTTAAAGGTTGGGGAGAATTGTGAGCTGGAGAGAATATACTTTGAGGAGTTTCTATGATAGAATCACCCACACTAATCACAAATAAAGAGCGTTCTTATATAGGTCAACCAAGGACCCTTGAAAGCTCAACATTCAAGCTAATAAATGAAATGTTTCATAAATGCTTCATAGGTTACATCTTTACAACTCTAATGTTTTAACACCTAAACATTGGTTTGCGACGTTTAAACTCCTTATAATCATTATCTTATGGTGATTATAACCAATCATGATAGCTTAGTGTTGGAGACTATGATTGGACATTATCAAATAATATGATAATTCTCATGCACAACACCATGACATAGCAATTGTCACTATCATCACTATGTTGTGGTCAATACCAACATAGACCACGTTGTAGTGATGCTTTTAGAACATAATTCCAACAACATGATCAAAAGCAAACAAATACAATTAAAAACTAAGCGTTTTTACAATGAAACCTCATAAAGATGAAAACGCTTATAGATCACACTAAAAACTAAAATTAAAGGGAGCTCTTCATCATTATAAAGGTGATCAACTTGAGCGTTAACATTTCAGCTTTTAGCAACTAATATGCAAGGCTTCAATCTCCTATTTAGAGATGAACGTTCTAACAAACATGTAAAAAATTATCCAATAGTTGTCATATGTTTCAACATGTTTTTCTATGTGAATAAAAGCCAGGTGATTTAAAAGATGGTATCAAAGAATATAAAATTCTTCTATAATTCAAAAGATAAAATTACCCATAAACATAAATGTACACTTCAAAAAAATATAAGGAAAATATTAAGTGCATTGTGATTCATCTGAAAGATATCATTTAGAAAAATGAATCAATAAATTTATTTTTGTATTTTTTATTAATTATTTGTTTGAAATATAAATACAAATTAATTTTTTTTAAAGTTTACTCGTTGTAAACATATAAAAAATTATATTGATGAACAAATTATTGATTATTAAGAAATTTAAAATTTGACATTTTTAAAAAATTATTTTCCACCCTTTTATTATTAATGGAATTAGATTTTCTAAAAATATAAATACATATTATTATTTGTCCATAAACACCTGATCATGATAAAAAGGTATTTATTTTTATAGATGTGAGAAATCTAATAATTTTTTAAATGATCTAAAATTGTTTATTTTTTAAAGCAACTTTTTTACTAAATTTATAAATTTCGTAATTACTATTTTTATCATAATCAAAATCAATCACACTATTTATTTATTTACTCAATATTCATAAATTTCATAAAAAAAATCAACAATTGATCCATCAAAATTCTCTCATCCCCTATTACAATTGATCACCCTAACAAGTATCGTTTTTAATTAATTATTTATTCGTACCACGACTACAATAACATAAAATATGATCAACAAATGAACAAACAATGCATAGCATATAAGATGATAAAAAATCTAACTTCTTTTTATATGCATTGTATTTTTATTTTATTTTTTTGTAAAAAATGTATTATTCCCAGCAACAAAAAAAGCTACATAAGCATATAACGATGTGTCTTAAACCCTTTTCCAGTGCATTAAATTCATAATTGAGAAAATGGAGATCAAGGACCAAAAGAGAGTTCATTTGGGACCAAAAACATGAGAAAACGTCGAATGAGAACCAAAAAGATTATAAATTTTCAAATTAAATTAGATTCTACTTTGGTCAAAAAAAAGGAGACGGTCCTTAACTGAAATTAAGTCTTTGTTTTGATCATTAAAAGACAGTGCCCCTTCATAATTTTGTCATCAATATGCTGTATGCACAAAGATTAGGGCTTGAATCAAGCCAAATCAAAGAGAGGTCCCAAACACACTCATTCACCTAGCCCAAATCCAAAGAATAGGATCGCATTGAGTGGGCATCGATTTCCCAATCTCACCCACACAGCTGGGCCTCAAGAAATGTTCCATTTATCCCCAAAACAACCCATGGTCCCACTGGCTCCCTTTGGTCGGACGGCAGATGCTCCCACCTCACAGTGCCATCCATGGAACCCAAGAGAGAGAGAGGGCTGTCATGTTCTATATATAGGTGGAGAAAGACATGGAGTGAAGGAGTCGTGAAGCATGGAGATGAAGGAATGTGCCGAGCAGCCTTGCATGAAACAGTAAGAGAGTGTGGTGCAGCCAAGAATGACTTGCCAGCTAGGCCTGGCTTCCATCAGCACCCGGCAAGTTGTTCTTGGCTACCCCGGATTCCCTTCCTTTCATGTAAGACTACAAGCACGGCAATGGAACAAACAGTTCTGTAATTTTAAAGCAGTCGTGAAGGCATAAAGTCATGAAGAAGAAGATACGCATGCATGGAATGTGCCGGCCAACCTTGCCTGAAAGGGTAGAGTACGGTGCAGCCAAGAATGACTTGCTGGAGCAGCTGGCCTGGCTTCCATTGGCACCAGGCAAGTTGTTCTTGGCTGCCCCGGATTCCCTTCCTCTCATGTAAGGCTACAAGCATGGCAGCAGAATGACTTGTTCAATAATTTAAGGCCCCATTTGGTTGGGGGAGAAAGTGGAATGAAAGGGAAAAAATGGGTTCCTCCCCTTTTTATGCTTGGTTATCAAGAAGTGTTTCCAAACCCCTATGATCGTATTAATTTACTTTCCTTTCCATTACAAACCAAACCCCATCTTTTTCTTTCCAAACTCCTTCCACTTGCATTGTATCAACCAAATGGGCCTAAGAGCTTGTTTGGTAGAAAAAGAGAGGGAGAGGGAGAAAACACCACAACTCAAACCTGGCTGTAAAGCAATCAAGCCAAAACGACACATGATCTTGAAGCTCCTTCCCCATGTCACAGGGGAGGCACAATCCAACTGTAAGCTGCCGGAAAAGTCTGGCCATAGTTTCTAGCAACCTTTTGTCACTCTTCAGTTGCAGAACTCAACAGCTTAATAACTGGGTCGATTCAAGTTTTCCCTCCTTTAAACCTTCAAACATGGGGTGGCCTTCTTCATCCAATTGGCCAGTTCTTCCACGACTGTAATTGTATAAATTATCCTAACTCAGAAAACATATGCATATTCATCTAACAGGTGGACGTTGAGTCTTATCTTTGAAGTAAGGATTGGGGAAAAGGAAGACCATCTTCATCAGTCTTCCCTCCTCGAAGTAATTCAGAATGTATTTCATTGAATTGGTCTGCAACATCGAAATATTCTAGCACTCACCCGGATTTTTCATTCTCAATGCCAAAATTCGTTCCATATCCATCACTAGGGTTTTGCGGAATAGAATTGAGACTGATCACAATCTCTCCAAAGCCACGTCCAATGTCAGCAAATTCGACCTTCAACGAGTCACCTTGAGAAAAATAAGGAGAATAATCAACATGTTGAGGAGAGGCGGGAATTGGGAAGTGGGAGTCACTAAGAGGATTTATATGTGCCTGAGCTAGAATCTTTTGCAGGGAAGAGCAGTCACTTGCAAAAATTCAAGTTTGCCTTGTTATCCAACATGCTTTGTTTTCCACTCCCTGAAAAGAAAGGACAACTAGGAATTATAAGCTGAAGAACACCCAAGAGGCCAGCAAAAAACATGAAGAAAAAACATGATGCCACAAACCCCAAAACAGACGTCTACAACAAAACGCTCGAAACAGCAAGATCCGAAGACCAATAACCTCGAAGCCATCTGGCAAGCACATAGCTCATAGATATCGCCATTTTGCCCCTCCGTTCAGCATAGTCGGCGGCCCTATCCTGAAAACCACATCCGTCCCCCGCGTACCACATGAGAAGCCGACAAAAGACCTTCGCCAACACTTCGCCATCACGGACACTGAAGAAGTAAAGCGGAACCAGAAATCGGAAACCCAGCCAAAACCCCGACCAGAAAACAAGCGACTGCCCTTGCAGAAATCAAAACTCCCAGAAAACCCAAGCTAAAACCACCGTCGCGCAACAAGCCGAAACCTCCGGAGAAGAAACCCTAAAAAGGACGGACATAAAATATTTTTGTTAATAGATTTATGTTTGTTTTAAAATAGTTTGTTTTTTATAAATTTTAATTATTCATTTAACATCTAGATTTTTTATTCAATTTGATTGGGATCGTGATTTTTTTAATTTTTTTACATAAAGGTTAACTAAAAACTAAATTAAAAATAACTCAAACGATTATTGGATTTAATTATTAAAATGATAACCAAATAACTGGATGTATATTTTATATTTGGTTATTTATGTGGATGTCAAAATCCCAATATTATGATAACTCCACCTTCTTAACAAACTCTTCCTTTCCTACAACAAACTCTTTATTTTCTTAACCATTGTCATTTCAACCATTAAATATGACATGGAAGGTTTTGATCAATTTAAACCACTAATTACAATATCATGTATCCTATATATATGTCAATGTCTTAATAGAATAAATAACTTTTTTGGTTTGCCATGTTTTCTATTTTAACTCTTCTTTATTTCTTTTACAATATTGTATTTGTTCACCATTATCTTTATAAATATTCGACTCTATAGTTTATCATCAATACACTGCATCTGCGACCAATCACACATTTCTAGTTTTGAAATTCCCCGTGGTTTCAACAGGCGTTCGATCCGTTTCTCAACATGTCGTCAACTTGAGTGTTATCAGACTAAAAAGCATACAGTTTAATCGAGTAAGCCATATTGTTTACTGAACATTGCCAAACTAGTCCCCCCCCCCTTTAGAATCATTGAAAAAAAATACTATTTTCCCATATTATTACATAATCATTAACTCTTAAAGAGTAACCATGAAACCCAATCAAATGAATCGGCTTCATTCCATGAAGCAAATGTGATTGTACTTGAGATCAAAGTAAAAAATGACATGATCAAAGTTGATGTAATTATTACGATCAAAGTTGTCATGCAACAAATGCAATGAGGGGATGACACCACCAAAATTGGTCAAATGGTGAAAACTTGCACCAGAAGAAACCAAAGCACGATGAAAGTGAATGTTTTCAGTGTGATGTGAAGGGGCACTGGTTGCGTACCTTCTATACGCTGAAACATTTTGTTGATAAATAATCAATCAAATAAAAAAAGAAAAGTGATAAAGTGAACTTTAAAGACCAAGTCATGATGTATGATGATGATATCATAACTTTTGACATCTTCGACTATCTTACAAATTTCGAAGGTACTAAGCATAATGAAAATGTTTAAATGCTCATGGAGGAGATTATCTCGATTTTTGCAATATTTTCATAAATATCATGTTGTAAAAGTGGGTGCCCTAAACCCAGAATGAACAACACTTTTTGATTACCATATCACGTATACTGTGAGTTTATGCATGATGTTTTCTTGCCATAATAATGTTAATATTTATGCGCCCACTATTTGTATAGTAATGTCATTAGATTACTTATCGTATCAAAATGTTACAACAGTTCTCAGGCTATAATGAGAACCTCGAGATACCATGACATTAATCTTAAACACGTAACCTAGGGTCTAGATACATCATTCTGACTAGACACAAATGATATTTGACCATCAGGTGTTGGAGGCTCGTAAGCATTGTGACTTCTTCTCATTAAGCTCACACCTGGTGATCTTGAGTTGACGAGATCACGAGGACTGACCTGCCAATAGAAACACCACATGTCTCATGTGTCATTGGTTGTTTCTATCTGTGAACACGTGTAATGGTCTTCTGAATTAAGATTATTATCAGTGTGTACTATTTGATCAAAGGACAATGACACAAAGTGTGCATCATGTTTATGAGAAGTCGTGAGGCAAATAGATTATATAACACAACGTGTGTTCATAGGAAATTTTTTCTTTGTTATGATGTTTTGTTATCTCGTTAAGGGCCTTGATGAGTTGCTAGACTCTGGTTATGGTTTGTGAATATTATTCACTGCTATCGAGATAAGGGCTTAAAGGGTCACACATTAAGTGTATTCAAAAGCATGACCTATTCTTATGAATAGAAGCACATGATATGGTGGGAACCACCACAAGATCTGAGAGATGTCCAAGAATATACGATCACCAAGAATAAATAAATTCATATTATTCAAGTTAAGAATAATTGATATTGAATTTATTTTTTAAAAGTATTCACAAGATATCAATTGAATACATGAGAAAATATTATACGAACAAATATTATTTTAATATTTAAGTTTCATTAAATATTCATGGGAACAATGAGTTGAGTTAAATGACTCACTTTTATCACATGACATATTTATTATATTACAAGTAAGTGATAAAAATATAAATGATATCTATAACTTAGTAAAATAGTCATAAGATGTCATTTATGGATTATTTAAAGGGTAATAAATATTCGGGGGTCAGGATCCTTTTATGGGTAATTTTATAACTCATTATATAATGAGGAGGGGACTTGCATTGATGATACTATTCATCACGAGAATTTGAGAGCCTCTTTCTCGTCTCTCCTGCTTCCTAGAGAGAGAAACTCTCAATCCAAGCAACTGATCTGAGTTCTCCTTCTTAGATCAAATGATCAACGTAACAGGGATCGTCAGGACGTTAAAGGCATCATTGGATCTCCGTGCTAGCACCCAAATTTCGATGACTGACACTCCCATAATGTCACAGACTAAGTCGGGATGTCATCCAACCCGACATCCGACCCAATCTGAGACATGGGCCAAAGGGAATTCCCAATCCCCACAAGCTGACAACTAGTACTGGGCATCAAAGTAATCACTGTGGGAATGCTTTTTTCCCAAAAACTAGGATTAGATAAATAACCAAGCATGTGGAAGAACAAACAATAATCGAATCTCAATAAATATACAAACAAATCCAGTTACAATAGCTGAACAAAACAGAAAATAAATACAAAACTGAGACTGAACCACACTACCATGATCTCTCTGTGACCACTTGGTCACCACCAACCACACGACCAAACTACTCCAACACGAGCACTCGAACTAGAAACCTGTACCTATAAAATAGCTTGGGTCTACTGACACCGAATGGTACAAGTAGGGCGTGAGCTTAACAACTTAGTAAACAATCACCACAGATTCCATACATTTCCTTTCCCAAAAACAGTCTATGAACACTAGTTTGGAAATGCACATATAAAAATAGGTTTTTATTATTTTAATAAACAACATTGCCTTTCCTTTTTAAAACACTACACACCACATCACTAGTTTTCAAAGAGGATTACCATTTTCAAAACCAAATCCCAAACTAAAATCCAAACATGACTGTACCGAGTTATGCTAAAAATAAACAAGTAGTATAAACAAGGAACCAAGTGCAACATAATACAAACAACCAAATACAGATAGTAACCATTGTAATTCCTTAAAAATACCTAGAGCGATCCCTGGACGTACTCAGGTTGGACTCACCTGCCGACATATGGTGCATCTTCAAAGTCTATAACCAACTGACTGTTCTAACTACCAATCCAATGGAACAACCTCACCTGGTCTCTAAAACGTCCAAGGGGTACCAACCCGTCTAATTAGGGTTGATAAGAAACCATTAATCGACCCTATAAAAGACGCCTAGGAGACCCATGATAATATTATGATGTGTAAGTAGGAGGCCCTCGCATGTGTGACTCACCTTACTTGTCGCCTCCACACTTACCTACCCCAAACACTAACACCACCTATGTGATAATCCATATAGGGAAATTCTCCATAGGGGTGTCCGAAATACAACAAACCATACACAAGTGCCAACCGGGTCGTCAGATCACATGGTCTCATAAATCATTTATAAAAAACATTCTAATATGCCAACCGAGCATTTGTACTTTCAATCCATAATCCACTCCTGAGAGTTTATAAAGTACCAACCAGTCCTTCAATATTATCAATTCCAATACATTAAAAAATTCTCTAAACCATTTTCAAACCCAATTCCAAACAAGCCTTTAAGATTTCCAAATCCAAATGCATTTACAAAACCATTTCCAAACTTGAGTAAAACATGAAACCTTATGAAATGTGCCAAATAGGCCTTTATACCATCATTCACCAAAACACGTGTCAATTGAAATATGATCCAAGTTTTAAAGGACACGTTTGAACCCAGTTTCAAAAATACACAACACACGATACACACACCTTTTAGAAATTAAGGTAGCATTTGAGAAAATGAGTTTTAGGGATACTATTGTTTTAAAGTGTCATCTTCATTTAAATGCACATCCATGTGTGCACCTCGTGCACCCATGGATGTTCCAAAATATAACGACACACACTAAAATACCATGAAAACACCTAAAAACTATTTTCAGAATCACCACTTACATTCAAACCAAACCCAACAATTTCACATAATTACAAAAATGAAAATAAGCATTTAAACCAAGGGAGCCTTTCCAAACAACATAAAAAACCACACTAGAAAATTCACCATGTTCCACACATGAAGTAAAAACCACAATACGACCAATTTAATAAAACATATCTAAGGGAAAACAACACTCAAATCATCCAACTTTTCTTTAAAAGCTTAATTAACATTCTATTAAACACATTGGGTGTATATATACATATGCATATTTGAAGAATCACTTCGAAAACCATTTTTAACAAATTATACCAATATGAAAACACCACCATGAATTAACCAAATGCATAAAAAATATGCAGATCACATTTATAAATTAATTGAAAACACCCAAGCATCAAATGGATTGTATTAGAAAGGAAACAAATTGAAGCACCTACCTCAATAGAGTGTGGATGTGATGAAACATAAAGGGTAGGGAGAACCGAGACCCACAGATGATTCGAACACCCTAGATCCAAAGAAAATCAACCCAATATATCAAACCTATCCATTAAGGTTCGTCCAAACAAGAACCCACTATGGAAATCCAAGAAAACTAAGAGAGGAGAAGAGAAGGGAGGAAAAGGAGGCTAAGCACCCTAAAAACTCAACTTAGAACTTTGAAGATGCATCCATCAAGGAGGAAGGAGAGGGGGGGTTTGGGACCCCTTAGTGCACAAAAAATGATCCAAGAGAAGGGGGCTCAATTTGTGATAAAATGAGAGGAGGGTAGATTAGGGAATTCCAACTTTTTAAGAATCTGGGCTGATCACATGGTTTTCCAAACCGTGTTCAAATTATGTGATAGCCACCATCCAAATGGATAGAATTGATTGCATGATTTCCATACTATTTCCCAAACCATGCGCAACCCATGTGCCTTACTTCTGAACCCCAAAACAAGCCACACCGTTGCTTGGGCGAGGCTACACGGTTTTCTAAACCATGCGCCTAAACCATGCACTCGTACAAATCCAAGAAAAGAATAAAATAAAGGAATTCTAAAGTTTAGGGCGTGACACACAGACTTTTGAAGTGTGTGTGGATGATCTAGAGGGATCCGACTTTGGTTCCTTCGAGCAATGGTCGTCAACGATGAAATATTGTCAAATGTGTCGTCAAATCGAATGATGTAATCATATATTTAATTTTTTTCTTAAAAAACTCCATGTGGGATCCCTGGCTTCCATACTGGGTTGTGTATCGCTGGAGTCGACGTAGTTACACTAATTCAATGATGAATTTTTTTAATCCCTGATCCATCCAGTTCTGTTGCGCCCCCCGATAACTTTAATTGGTATCAAAGGGATTGCATAAATTTTTAAGCCAAGAAAAATTATGTTTGCATTAATTTCTTGAATAAGGCCTTGTGATAGTCTCATCACCATAGATGGCGATCCAATCCGATATCAGATTACCCATATATGGCCATCTGAAGATTGAAAGTTGGATTTATATTGTAGTGTTAAATTATGAAGAACATATACATACATAAATACATACATATATATATATATATATGTGTGTGTGTGTGTGTGTGTGTGTGTGTGAGTGTGTGCATGTGTGTGTTATTTTTCCTGGTGGTGGTGGGTTTTTTTGACTAGTTTTTGATTCCAAGTGGATAGAATAGGGTTTTTTCGGCCAGTGGATTTAATTCCATCGATTGTGGAATTAGACATACAAAAAAACACACAAAAACAAAATATCTTCAGGTTATAGGCTTTGAAATTTTCACAAAGAAATAAATATATTAAAATCCAAAGGGGATAGTGACTGGTTTGGGGTCAGAAAAGAAACACACACAAAAATGGGTGAAAGGGGTGGGGCGGCACCCAACAACATGAATAAAATAATAATAATAATAATAATAATAATAATAATAATAATAATAATAACTTTATTTTATTTTATTTTTGGCGCGGCCCCACCATCGAACCACCTATAACCCAAAATTTCCTAATTTTGGCCTCCCCTTTCAGCCAACCTCACCACCTGCCTGACCTTACTCACGACATTCAAACACCCCGTTGAACGACCTCTGCCCTGTCGGCTCGTCGTCCCTAACATCCCACCCCAACTCGACGACCCATGCTCCTCCTGCCATGCACCAGACCCCAGCGCCACTCCCTCCATCATGCTTGGACATTGCCACCCCATACTATTCTTCCTCAGTCATTACCTACTTATACTCAGCTTCCTGTGACTGCACCCCACTTGGCCAGCCACACCGACCACGTCCCCCGCCGCCAAATCTGAGCGTCGCTCGACCAACCTCCCATTGGCTTCCCTGTTGGCACCCCGTGTGCTTCCTACTAGCAGACCCATGGACAAGTCAGGTTGGTCCGACTTGGGCTGGGTCGGGTCAAGTTATGCCTGACCCACTGGGCCCATTTCAGGTCCAGTATAGGCCTCAGATCCCTTTGATGGATTTTTTGGGCTATTCTTGGTCCATAAAAAATTGAAAAATTTCAAATATTAATTTAATTTATTTTGAATAAAATTAAATTTATTTGGGACCAAACGACAAAAAAATATTTGAATTAAAATTAGTTGAATTATTTTAATTCATTTAATTCTCTCAACACAAATTTATAGCACATTTAATTTTTATTATGTGTTTGCTTTCCTTCCCAACTAATTTTGAGCATCGACCAACTGATGTATATCTGGGTTTTATTAATTAATTAATTATTACATATAGTTTATATTTTCTATAATTAATTATTTAAATAGACAGTCTATACATCATTTATCTTCCTCTTTATATGTATAAGGGCCCACGTGTCCATAAAAGTTGTATTGCATGTGTATTATGTATTATCGATACCCCCTCGTCTGTGTGTGAGTATTTATGTATTATTTTGAAGAAGAATAAATATGTGGATCATTTTGAGATGATATGGTACTCCATACGAGATGTGATTACATTGGACCAGGGTGCGAGCTGTTATACGAGTCAGACATGACTCATGTATTATACACCTAGGGTTGCGGCAGATCCATTGAGCGTAAATGGATCAACCAATACCAAATGATCAAGATCAGTCACATTGTTTGTTTAATTTATGTAGTGTTTATTATTGTTTAGTGAGTTTTCAAGTTTACACAATCACGTAAAATAATAAACCAAATGCATAGATTAAAACAACTTAAGACGCTATGAATGTTTTCTATTTACTGTATAGTTAAGTTGTGAGTGTGATCACATAGTATGTGCGTATCATATAGAAAATTAATTCATTTTTTGAGTAATAATAAAAACCCTCAATGTAATATTAAGTCATAAAATCTCCCATAAATTTAATTTGAAAAAACTAGGTGTACAAGGTGTTTGTCAATCCTAGTTAAAGGTGCCTCCTACTACTAGAGAGTTCATATGAAATCAATAGGCTGACTTAACTAAAGATGATAACAAAGAAGTATCCATAGCTATATTTTTGCATCTTTAGAGGCAAAGTGTTGAGTAAATAAAGTTTATTATTTCTAGAAGCTAAGAATTCACACAACTGTTCAAGGATCCATGAGTTGATGTGGTTAGCTAGTAAAATTCCTACCTTGAAACTCTCTGAGAAGTGGCATAGCCATAACTTGGACTATAAGGAGTGGTTTCAAGGATCCTTACCACTAGAATACTCAAGTGACTAGTTATTCTGAATCTAATAGTGAGGGATTCTAGGGTTTGATAAAATAGTGGAAGACATTTAAAAAATTTAATTAATCAATAATATCTAATTAGTAATCAAGATACAAGTACTAATATGTTAGATTTTATTTTTGTTGAAAATGGAAAGTAATACCACAAGTTAACTATGATTAATACTAGAAAAAGTCAATGTACTATCATGAATTTATAAGTGTAACATAGTTTCTTGCTCAAAGTACTATGAAATTAATGGAAATTTTATGTGTCATAGTCCTCACTACCTATTAAGCCACCTTAGGAAGCGAGGGTGTGAAATATGATTACAGGAGACTCATGTATGATGCCTTTTATGTTTACATCATAATTATAGCATCAATGTACAATGAGTCATGGATACATCATGAGAAAATGGATGATATCACATGCTATCTCATCTCCAAGAAGTATGTGTGAAGAAATAGAAACGAGATATGAAAGAGGTGAAGATTACACTAAATATGTGTAAATTAAAAGATAGATCACGATCTTTCAAAAAATTCATTTCTTATATCATTTTCACCCACTTACCCTAGTTTTTATTAATATTAAAAAAAGAAAATTATGGAGAAAACACTTCATTACATTTTAGGTATGGTTCTCCAAGAAATAAGAACATTAAAAAAAGATTAATCTTTAATTATTACGATGAACAAGTTAAAATTCAAGATGAAAAGGTTCATGGAAAGGGTGATTCCAAAGGAACTTTTGTAATGTAATTAAAATAACATAGGTTTATCATCATGCAAGTGGTTATTTGCTTCACATTTAATGAGATAATTATGTGGAAGATAAAAATGCAATGAACTTAATTGAAGAAGCAAGTAGTCGCTTCTTCTTTAGGTATATTCATCAATTATATGTGATGTTTCTATTGTACTTATTGGGTATTAAATACAATATGAATAATATATATATATATTTAAATAAAATAACCAATTAATAAAATATAGGTTATAAGAAGTAAGATGAATTCTCTAAGTGACTGAGAAAGGGTGATTCCTAAGTCAGCGGTGAGAAGCACACAACTTCTAATTACTAAGTCCAATGGTTCTAGTTGAAATTTTGTTAAGTATTACCAAAAAAATTATCTCGCATGTCCATTTTACACAAGGAGAAATTATTCCATAAATAAATGATTTTTTTGTGGTATCTAATACTCAACTAATAGTTCAGTAATACATGAATCATTGACAATACAAAATTAATATAAAATGTATGACTCAGTTATGCCCAGTTCTCATGATAATTATTTTTCTAGTAAAACTAAGTAGTTTTTAAGGATATGAACAATATTTTTTTAGAATATTTTTATCTAAAGACCTTATGTATTACTATAACAAACTCAAACTCACACTCCTAGATCTGGTGTTTAAATCATAAAATTTACATTTTCAACTTTGATACTGATAATTGTGACCTAGTTTTTTTCATCCAAACCTTACAACATCAAAAGGAGAAACTAGATCAATTACTTTATCAAGGACCATTTAGGTTTGGATTTTTAGAGAATTAGGAAAAAATCCCACATAAACAATACTTATGTCATTAAATAATAATTTCTCCCACTTAACCTAGCTTTTCTTATTTCACCTTAAGATATCATCATCATCCATATGAAATAACTTCTATACATAATTTGTTCAACCATGTTATTTATAACCCCAGGGAGAGGAAACATAATAAGGGTGATCTCAAATACTCAGTAAGGGTAAACATAAGAATTAACATTTGAAAGTCATCAATGAGCATAAGAAGTGTATAATGGTATGACTACATAATAAGAGTGCATGAGCGAATCATAAAAGAACTCATACCCATAAATACCTGGATTATCAAATATGAAAACATTGTATAATGATTTAATAATAAATATTCACTAGAATCAATAATCACGAGTCATGTGATATCAATCTTGATTATAAGAAGCATTATAAAACCACAACTTGCATAAAAAAAACATGTTGGTATCTTAGAACATTTTTCATCATAACCCATATTAAACCCATGTAAAAAATAACCAAATCCCAGTTAAATCTATAGAAGAAAACCTCAGGTAACCCCATACTTCTTTCATCTCAAGAAAATGTACATTACCCAATGAATTAAAGTGCTATTTGGGTGCACCCATCATTTAATCTATAATGGCTCACCCTGTGCTATTTGGGCCTCCCCATAATATAAGATGTAATGGGATCACCCAATACTATCTAGGTTTCCCCATAATATAAGTTTTAATGGGATCACTCGATGCTATCTAAGAACACCCATCATATATAATTTCTAATAATCACAACATGAATAAAGTACACATAGCTTTCATTTCATTATAAAACTCATAAAAATAATCATTATTCCTTTTATAAATTTATTAACCCATGGAAAAAATGGGTTTCATGTAAAAAATTTTGAAACATGATTAACCTGTAGAAAATAAATGGATTCCATTACAATCACTTTGAAACATGGTTAACCTGTGGAAAAAATGGGTTCCATAACAATATATTTGAAACATGATTGATCCATGGAAAAGAAACAAGTTCTATAGCAATCTATTTGAAATAATCTTAATCCATCCAGAGAAATAATGAGGATGATATCATTAAAAAATATCCCCATTGTAGCATAAGTAATAATAAGGGTTTTCAACATTGATGAATGAAAATACCATTAAAAGATCATTAAATACATTTTGAGAAAAATAAACTTTTCATTTTTAAAATCATTTTTTAAAACTAAAAATTCACAAAATATTGTGAAAATACTATTCTTTGAAAAAAAACCTTTTAAACATATAAAGTAAGATTTAAAAAATCATTTAAAACATTTCTTGAGGAAAATATCCTTTATATTTTTAAAAACACCTTTTAAAACATTTGGATTTTTTTTATTTTAAAATAACCTTGAAAACTTAAAAAGTAAGATTCAAGAAAAATAATGGTCATGATGATAGAAAATTCCATTCATGCCATACATGTTAAAATAAAAAATACTTTCACATTTTTGGTAAAAGCCAAACATGCATTGTTTGGAAAGCGACATGAAGATTTATTTTAAAGAATTTTGTAAAAAATTAAAACATGGGTAAAAATGTATTTAATAAATCATTTCAATAATGCTAAAAACATTTTTAAAAACATTTTTAGAAAACATGGTTTCGGAATAAAAAGGGTATTTGACCAAAGAGAGAAATAAATATGATTTTTCTTAAAAAAAATTCTCAATTATTTTAAGTACCAAAGAGTAAAAAAATGGTACTATTACTTGAAAATATCATGAAAAGATATAGTAGAAGAAAATTTATGAGAATTATTAAGAGTTAGATCATAATATTTCAACATTGGAGGCTTAATCATAAATAATCCTGATAAATGATGAGATTGTAACAGAAAACTCTTACCACTTTGGTATCTTTGAATCATAAGACCCATGAAAGAGAGATCCTAAAATGGATATTTAAATCCCAATAATTTTTGGTAAAACATTATAAAATACATTAATGGGTAGTATATACACCACATAAAAGAAATATGTTGTGAATATGATATATATCTTACAAAAGTAAAAAAGTGAGAAGGAAATCCCTTACCTCACACTTAATTTTTGTTGATCATTATTTAAACTAATTTATAGTAATTTTAAACATGTTATTAACTTAAAAAAGAACCATATTACTATTTATAAGACCATATGTGTGTTGTGACCAAGCTAATGATGAAGGCGGTGAAGGTTTCAAGAGTTGTCTTTTTTTGTCAAGGTTGGTTTTGAAGAAAAGAAATCACTTCACTTTGTTTTGGCAATAATTGTTTTGAGTTTTTTGTTTTTAAAAGGATCAGACTTTATATTTCAAAAGAATCAATCTCGTGGCACTTTGTTTTGTAAAATATTTGATTGGATTCAAAAAGAATCAGTTTCACAGGAGAATGTATCATGTTGGAAGTAACTGGTCAGAGGTTTCACACTAGAACCAATTAGAAAGAAGTTGCTATTTTGGTAGAGAATTTGAGTCTCTATGACTAAAATTAAAACTAATTGTGACGATTATTTATTGATTCGTATTTCATATAAATCATGAGTTGTATTGAGAACTTGTGATGAAATCTTTATAGAATAAAGGGGGAGTGAAAGAGATGCTTCCAGTTAGAAAAGAATCGTATTTAGATTTATCATATCCAGATGGTAGAGAGAAAGAAGTGGTACTGATTATTTTTCAAAAAAATCATATCCAGATTGAATAGGTGGTGCCGATTGAAGAGATCATACCAATAAGAAGATAAAGAGACAATATCGATTATTTTTAAAACAATTGAATTTCAGGTGAAAGTAAAAAGGCTGTACTGATGAAAGGTGGTGCTGATTGAGAAGTGGCACTGATTGAAAAATGGTGCTAATTAAAAAGTGGAACCAATTGAAAATGGGTAATAATAAAAGAGTAAGTGATAGTGCTGATTTTTTTTTTCAAAATTATCGGATCTGGGTGAAAGAGAAGAGGTGATAATGATCAAAAAGGAATCGTATTCAGATTGTATTGTATCATATTTGGAAAGATCATCATTTTAAGATTATATTGTATCGTATCTTGTTAGATCATCATTTTCATATTGTATTGTATCATATCTGAGTAGATAATCATTTTCAGATTGTATTGTATCGTATCTGGAAAGATCACTTTTATATTGTATCGTATTCGGGCAGATTGTTGTTTTTAGATTATATTTGATCGTAACCAGAATGATCGTAACCAGAAATGATCGTATCTAGAATGATTATATTTAGAATGATCATATTCAATATGATCATATCCAGACCATTTGTGTTCATAAAAGATCATGCTTGGGGTGAGATGAAAAGAAATATGCAGGAGTTAATGGAAAGTTACAATACTTTACAATTGAAGTAAGATGATGCTAAAGCTGATCCTTAATGAATTCAAAGTAATAAAGGTAGTCATGATTCAAGCAATAGTTTTTGAATGATGTATTGTTTCTCAAGAGGTTCAAGAGAAAAGAAAATAAAAGAATATTTTTGAATGATTTGTTGAGGGGGAGGTGAACTTTCAAATACAATAATTTGATTCAAATCGGTTCTGAGAATCATATTCAGCAATCAGAATGAGGAATTAGACTCAGTTAATCAGACCCATATATTCCTAAAAATTGAAATCAGCCTCAATAATTTAAATGTGAGTCTGAAGAAGAAGAGGTGAAGATTGTGTAAGTTTCAATAAGAATCGATAAGCATTGACAAAGTCATAATTGCTTCGAAATTTCATATGAAATTCAAATTTGGGTGAATTTTTGTGAGCGAGAAACATTTTGGGATTCCTGCCTAATTTTTTTTGGGTCACCTATAAAAGGGAAATAAGTACATTGTACTTTCTGATGATGATTTCACTGTTCACTTCAGAATAGAGAGAAGATATGGGTTTCTAGAGAGAAGAAGAAATCAATTCTATTTTTCTTGAAAATTGTTTTGGGTGGTGTCAATTCATTCATATTCTATTCAGTTTAATAATTTTATTTGGGAATTGAAGTGGTTCAGATTCTACTCTATTGTATTCTATCATAAAATTGGGCTGGGAGTATTGTTTTGTAAGAATCGAACTCAGAAAAGATCAGACTTAGTGTTTCCTAACAAAGTCCAGGTGGTTCTTACCTTTCTTCTGGGTAAGGAATTGATGAATTGTATTTCAATTGAATACATTTGTTGAATTTAAAAGAATCCTAGGTAACATGAGTTGTTACAAAACAATTGTATTACCTTATTGTTCTAAGAGGATGCACATTCACTAGTTGTATTGTTTCATAGTTCTAAATGAGTGAAAGGGTACATCCTACTCATTGTAATCCAAGGATTGATTTCTAGTGGATTGTATAGTATCAGATCATTTCCAAACCATAACAAGGACGTATATATTCTTATTGAATAGTGAACCTTGTAAATCTTTGTGTTCCTTTGGATGTGTGTTGATTTGTTTCTTAGTAGGGAATTGAAATATTTAACAGGAGGTGATGGTTGTTTCAATTGAAAAGAAACATAAAATAAAAAGGGTATCACTGATTCACCCCTCCCCCTCTCAGTGATATAATACTCTAATTGGTCACTTTCAATGTGATCCTTTTATAACATATTATTACCCATTCATTAATAACATTTCATTATTTTCATTATTTTGGGTGTAAATTGCATTGTTTTATTATGTGTGTTTTATCATTAAAGATATGATTCCTGCACATATTACATAGTTTCATCACCTCCAGAGTAATAATTATGACATGATTATAATATTTTTATATAAATTTTACTTTTAAAACTAATTATGAAATATGGTTATGAAAAATGAAGAATGTTACGATCATGGAGATGGTAGGATGTGTGTACACATGAGTAGCGTTTCCATTTTCCAATGATCATTATGGAAAGAAGGTAAGTAATATATAATCTTTTCAGAATGATAATAATATTATATATATCATATTATATAATTATATATATCATACATGTGGTGTGGTGATGAAATGTGAGTCACATCGCATCATGAAGGTGGTAGTCCACACATACATAAATGATGTTATCATCTTTAAGTGAGTAGAAATGTAAGAAATAAAATGATATAATATCTTTAAATAATTATAAATATGTCATTAATATTTCTTAATTATTTCATTTATATCATATATAATAATTAAATTTATCCTTATCACCTTCCATGTGAAGCGTTAGTGAAAGACGAATCACATCGCTTTGCGAGGCGATAGTCCGCCGTATGCACGAGTGACATTATCATATCTCCTAAGGAATGGAAGGTGAAAAATATATATATGATATAATGAAAAATAGGTATAAATATATTATAAATATAATTTATATAATTTATATCCATCATCATACCAACCTTAAAAGGTGGCAATGGAAGAACGAATAACATCGATTCACGAGGTGGTAGTCCGCCATACACACGAGCGATGATTTCATAACCCATTTGATGAAATTTGAGATGATTGTAGGTCATGAAATTATTATAACAAAATAATAGTATATTAAATATACTTATGTTATTATATAATCATGGTTTAAAAATAATTTAAGGAGGTTTAGAAATAAATAAAATAAAGATGCTCGTTGAAGAACATTACCTCTTCTTTGGGAATCTTCCTTAGGTTCGCACCAAAGCCTTCCTAGGTTGGATTTCTGCCCAAAATAAGGATTTCAGGATTAGGGGGTGGGGATTTGGTAATTTATTTGGGAATATTTTGACTGAACAAAATAGTTTTTAAGGTGTGAAGAAGAGAGGAGAGGGGGTGACCTTTTATAAGTAGGGGAGAGGACACACTTTGTATTTTTGAAAGGAAATGAGTACTCCCATGGTTTTAATATGTAAAAATGGTATATTATTGAACCTTAGAGGTTTAATGTTCGAAATATTTCCATAAAATATTTTTATACAAGTTTATAAGTCATTTTATCCTAATATTTTTAGTTTAACCCACGATAAACCCATTTTTACCTTAACCACGCTAATTAATTTTTACTGCATTCACTAACAATTTTGGTTAAAAATTAATTTAACCTTATTATAACATATAAATTATTATTATTACAAATTTGGAGTCCATTTTTCCAAATTAAAATCACAAAAGTGGAAATATTTAATTTAAAATTAATCTTGTAGATGTGACGAGAAAGCATGTTTTTAAAGAGAAAATATTTAAAAGTTTATAAAGTTTTTATATAAAAAATCAATATAAAAATTATTAGAATGAAATAAATTGGATTAATTATTAATTTTTTTACTAATTTTATTTTAAAACCAATTTAAAATATAATTTAAATGAAAAGGAAATTTTCAATTAAAATTCAGTATTTTTTCACTATTCATAAAAAACATAATCTTTTTAGAAAATTCTCAAAAATTAAACCTAATATAATTTTGAAATGAAATTTTAAAAAATGAATTTAAAATTTTCAAATAAATTTTATAAAATTTTTAAAAATAAAATTTAAAACAAACCCACCGACGTGCTGAAAATTTAGGTTTTCGAGAAGTGTATTTTTTTTAAGCACAAGATGATTTTATATTAACTCTATGTCTAATAATAATCATTGTATGAATCTAAATTAAAATTTATTCATATATAATATGAAAATTTTATTTAAAAATTCCTCCTTAGGGATTATTTTAATTAATTAAAATGTAGAAACATTATGCACTTTAAATAGTTTTCATAAAAAATCTGTTTTTAAACCCAAAAACAAACTTATACCAAAATATAATATAATAATGATTAAAAAGTAATAAATTGTATTAAATAAAACTAAATAATACTTATGTTACTTGAAATCATATTAAAAACATAATTTTACTTTTATATTTATTAATTTATTTAAAAGAAATGATTTTTTTACAAAAATCGATATTTTTCACTATTTATTGAAAAATCAATATTTTCAGAAAAATTCCAAAATTTCACCCAAATTAAATTTTGATATTATGATTAAAAAATTGATGCTAATTTTATAAAATACATTTTATAAAGGTTCCAAAAGTTTATTATAATATTTTTTCATGACAATGAATAAAAAAATTATTTTTGAAGAAAATATATTTTTGAAGAATATAATCACTTTACTAAAAATTGATTGATTATTCACTAAGAATTTATCAATAATTTACATCGAGTGTAATATATATATATATATTTCATAAATTAGTTAATACTATCCATACCCACTGATTTAACATCTAGGTTATAACGATTATATATATTATGGGTTGTTTAATCTCAGTATCATGTGTTTAATATGCTATTAAACATAAAAAAATACGGGTTGGGTATACCACAAGAAATCAAAGAGATTAAATTTATTTAAAAATAAATACATTATAAAGTCTCAGGGTGTTATATTCTGATCTAAGTTCATTATTGCGTGTCCTTTAAGCTATAAAATATAATTTTCTTCTTTTAAAATATCAGGGTGTTACATCCTTCCCCCTTTAATAAATTGCATCCTCACAATTTGAACTTTCTCTTGGTAATCAAAGTTTGGAAAATTGAAAATACTTTTATTGTAAACCCAGATTATAAAAAAGGTTAATAAAACATCCTCTTAATAAGAGAGATAAGTAAGTGAAAGGGTCATATGGAATAACACATAACTAGGTTTCCAAATAGAAGAACATAGGTGGGAATGGAAGAAAAACATAAATAATTATATAGGGTGATTGAGGTCATTGATCACAAGTAAGTGAATGATCAATGGAAAGTTAAGGGCCATAAAACCATAAATACATGATGTTCTAAAAGACCATATGATTCATCAGATATGAATGTAATAGGATATCATTTTTTTTTCAAAATACTTTTCCTAGAGTTGAGGAATTATTTACCATTGAGACTAAGAGCATAAGAAAATTTACCTACTTGATGAGTATAACTTCACCTTTTTTCAATTTCCACCACAATCTCATATTTTTCTCCAAATGATGAGTATTCAAGATGAATTATTCATGCATGAAGTGCTAACATCAAATTTTAAAGACCACATAACCATAAAAGGGATAATAATCTATTCATCATGTCTTAGACATTAACCAAAACCAAAATGGTTAGTACATGGTAATATAATTCCAAAAATTAATAAAACTTCATATGATATATTGATCTTAAAAATTCAAAATTAATACCCAATTTTGAAACTAAATCATTACATAACCCTATATCCAAAATAACCTTAATAACATCAAAATTAAAGATTGTTTTAACCTCAAAGTTTATCTCACACCTTTCAAATTTCAAGTCTAAAAAATAGAGATCTTATTTTGGGGTGACATTAGTCACTTAGACAATAAATAAATTTTTAATCCTATGGTTATCTATATAATAAAATTTGTGTTTTCAATATATAATATCATATCAACCATAAAGTTTATCAATAAAAATATTATTTCCATAAAACTTAAATGCATACCATAGCTTTACAAATACTTAAACCTACTAAAATGCATCCTAAAATGTCATTAATCACTTTAAGATCTCACTGGTTAAAACCTCAAAGGGGTTTTTAAGACTTTGAACTTATGATCAACCTTAAGATTATAGACTTATGAAAATATCCATAACTCTTAAGATAACCTCACATGAAAAAAATATCAATCTCTAAATTTATCTAAACCGACCTATGATACCAACTATAACAACCCCAAAACCACACTCTTGGATACAATGATAAAATCATAAACTTTACATTTCTAGATTTGATATCGATGATTGTGACCCAATTTTTTTTCATCCAAAACTTACAACATAAAAAGGAAAAATTGGATCACTTACATTCTCAAAGACCTTTCAGGTTTAGAGTTTTAGATAATTAGGAAAAACTCCTACATAAATAATACCCATGTTGTTAAATTATCATTTCTCCCACTTAACCTAGATTTTCTTATTTCACATTAAGTCATCACTATAATACATATAAAACCCCTTATAGACATAATTAATTTAACCACATTATTTATAACCCATGGAAGAGGAAACATAATAAGGGTGAGATGAAATGCTCACTAAGGGAAAACATAATCATTAACATTTGAAATTAATTAATAAGAATAAAAAGTTCATAAGTATATAATGAAATAATTAGAGTGTATTATATAATCATAAAATAACTCATACCCATCAATACCTAGATCATCAAATATTAAAACATGGAATAGTGATTTTAAAAAGGAAAAAGTCACCAGAATCAATAATCATAAGCCACGTGATATCAATCTTGATCATAATAAACATTATAAACCCATAACATGCATAAAAAAACACATTAGCATCTTGAAACATTTTTCTTCATAACCTATATTAAATTAAAGTTAGAAATAATCGGAGCCTGTTTAAATCTATAAGAGAAACCCTCAGGTTATTCCCTTATTCTTACCTCTAAATAAAAGATACATTACCCAATGCATTTGAGAGATATCTAGGTTCACCCATAATTTAATATATATTGATCTTAGATGTCTCTATCTCAACCACCCCAACGTATAAGCTATAAAGGGCTCACCCAGTGCTATCTGGGATGCCCCATCATATAAGCTGTAATGGGATTACTCGACACTATCTAGGTGCACCCATCATATATAATGTACAAGAACCAAAACATTAACAAAGTACATAGATCTTTCATTTAATCATAAAAATTATAGAAACAATAATTATTCTTTTTATAAATTGATTAACCCCTGGAAAAAATGGTTTTCATGTAAATCTCTTTTAAACATGATTGATCTGTGGAAAAGAAACGGGTTCCATAAAAATCTATTTGAAACATGGTTAACCCATGGAAAAGAAATTGGTTCTATAAAAATATTTTTTAAATATGATTGACCCATGAAAAATAAATGGGTTCCATAAAAATCAATTTGAAACAATATTAATTTATCCATAGAAAGAATGAGGACGATATCATTACAAAATATACTTATTGGAGTATAAGTAACAACAAGGATTGATGATGATGATGAATGTAAATACAATTAAAATATCATTAAATATATTTCAAGGAAAATAAACTTTTCATTTTGAAGATATTTTTTTTTAAAAACTAAAAATTCACAAAATATTTCAAAAATCTATTTCTTTAAAAACATCCTTGGAAACATATGAAAGAAACTTTAAAAAATCATTTAAAAAATTTCTTGAGGACAATATCATTTATATTTTTAAAAAAACATTTTAAAACATTTTTGAAACCATTTTATTTTAAAATAACCTTGAAAACTTATAAAATAATCTTCAAGGAAAATAATGGTCATAATAGTAGAAAATTTCATTCATGTCGTACACATTAAAACAAAGGTTCCTTTTACATTCTCGGTAAAATCCAAATGGGAATTTTTTGGAAAACAACATGAAGATTCCTTTCATTTTTTTTGTAAAAAAGTAAAACATGGATAAGAATGTCTTTAATAAATCATTTCAATAATTATAAAAACATTTTTGAAAACATTTTTAGAAAACATGGTTTTGGAAGTAAAAAGGTTTTCGACTGAAGAGAGAAATAAATGTGGTTTTTATTAAAAAAAATTCTCAATTATTTTAAGTAAAAATGAGTGTAAAAATGATAGTATTATTTTAAAATATCATTAAAAACTAGATGAGAATAAAATTCATGAGAATTATTAATAGGTTGATCATAATATTTCAATATTGGATACTTAATCACAAACAATACTAATAAATGATGAGATTGTAATGTAAAACTCTTACCACTTTGGTAACTTTGAATTTTAAGCCTCGTGAAATATATATCCTCAAATGGATATGTAAATCCCAATATTTTTCATGATAATCATCATAAAATATATTCATGGGTATTATATACACCATATAAAAGAAATAAGTGGTGAATATGACATGTGTCTCATGGAAGTAATAAGTGGGATGAAAATCCATTACCTCACACTTCCTTTTGGTTGATCATGATTTAACCTATTATATAGTAGTTTTAAAACTATTATTAACTTAAAAAAGAACCATATTACTATTTATAATATCATAAGTGATCCTTTTATAACATCTTATCACCCATTCATTAATTATCTTTCATTATTTTCATTGTTTCAGGTGTTAATTGCCTTGTTTTATTATGTGTGTTTTGTCATTAAAGATCCAATTACTGCACATATTACATAGTTTCATCACCTATATACTAATAATCATAAAATAATAATCATATTTTTATATCAATTTTACTTTTAAAACCAATCATAAAAGATGGTTATGAAAAATGAAGTATGTTACTATCATGGAGATGGTAGGCCGTACGTACGCATGAGTAATGTTTCCATTTTCCAATGATCATCATGAAAATAAGGTAAGTGATATATAATATTTCAAAAAATTATAATAATATCATATATAACATATTATATAATTATATATATCATCCATGTGGTGTGGTGATGAAAAGTGAGTCACATCACTTCATAAAGGTGGTAGTCCACACGTACATGAATGATGTTATTATCTTTATGTGAGTGGAAAGGTAAGAAATAAAATTATATAATATACTTACATAATGATAAATATGTTATTAATATCATAATTATGTCATGTATATTACATATAATCATTAAATTTATCCTTATCACCTTCCATGTGAAGCGTTAGTGAAAGAAGAATCACATCGCTTTGTGAGGCGGTAGTCCACCATACATACAAGCGAAGTTATCATATCTCCTATGGAATGAAAGATGAAAATTATATATATGATATAATTACTCTATAGGTATAATTATGTTATAAATATCATATATATACTTTATATCCATCATCATACCCAACCATGAAAGGTGGTAATGGAAGAATGAATGAAATTAGTTTGGGAGGTGGTAGTCCTCCGTACACATGAAAAATGATTTTGTAACCCATTTGATGGAATTGGTGATAGTTTTAGGTCATTACCTTATTATAATAACATCCCTAAAAGTTGTTATTGACTACCTTGGATTCCATTCCTTTTATGTAAGACTCCAATCACAACAATGTAACAAACAATTCTATAATTTTAAAGTAGTCACCAAGTTATAAAGTCATGAAGATGAAGATTTACATGCATGGAATGTGACAAAAAACCTTGCCTTAAAGGTTATAGAGTGTGGTTCAGTCAATAATTACTTTTTGGAGTAGCTTTCCTAGCTTCCATTGGCACCCATCAAGTTATTCTTGGCTACCCCAGATTACCTTCCTCTCATGTAAGGCTACAAGCATGGTAGCATAATGAATTTTTATATAATTTATGGCCACATTTGGTTGGTGAAGAAAGTGGAATGAAAGGTAAAAATGGGTTCATCCCCGTTTTATGCTCGGTTATCATGAAGTGTTTCCAAACTCCTATGATTATATTAATTTACTTTCCTTTCCATTAAAAACTTAACACCATTTTTATTTTTCTTTCCTTTCCTTACCTCCCTTTCCCTTTTTATTGTTTCATTTCCTTCCACTTGTATTATATCAACCATATGGAGCCTAAGATATTATTTGGTAGAAAAAGAGAAGAAGAGGGAGAAAACACCACAGACCTAAACCTGACTATTAAGAAATCAATCCAAAACCACACATGATCTTGAAGCTCATTCTCGATGTCATAGGGGTGGCGCAATCCATCTATAAACTACCTAAAATGTTTTGAAACCATTTCTAGCAACCTTTTTTCCCTCTTTAGTTGTAGAACTCAATAGATTAATAACTTTTATGATTCAATTTTTTCCTCCTTTAAACCTTCAAACATGGGGTGGACTTACAAACATGCCTTCATCCAATTGCCCATTTCTTCCACATATGTAATTGTATAAATTATCCCACTGACTCAGAAAACATATGTATATTCATCTAACAGGTTCATATGATGTTGATTATTCTATTTGAAGTAAGGATTGGGGAAAAGGAAGACCATCTTCATCAGTTTACCTCCTCGAAGTAATTCAAAATGTATTTCATTTAATTAGTCCACACCATGGATAATTGGTATTGAATTTATTTATTAACAGTATTCACAATATGTTAAGTGAATACATGAGAAAATATTATAAGGATGAATATTATTTTAATATTCAATGTTTGTTTAATATTTGCAGGAACAATGAGTAGAGTTGAATGACTCACTTTTATCACATAATATATTTATTATTTTATAAGTAAGTGATAAAAATATAAATGATATTTATGAATTAGTAAAATATCCATAAGATATCATTTAAGTATTATTTAGTAGGTAATAAATATTTAGGGGTTGGAGAGACTTTTTTGGGTAATTTTATAACTCAATATATAAGGAGGAGGAGACTCTCATTGATGATACTATTCATCATGTGAATTTGAGAGCCCCTCTCTCCTATCTCCCGCTTACTGGAGAGAGAAACCACCAATCTAAGAAACTGATCCTAGTTTTTCTTGGATCGAATAATCGACATAGTGGTGAACATCCGGACGTCAAAGGCATCATTGGATCTCCGCTCTAACACCCATATTTTGACAACCGACACTCTCATAGACTTTCAAAGTGTGTGTGAATGATCTAGATGGATTCAAATTCAGTTTATTTGAGCAACAATTGCCAACAATGAATGGTTTTTGAACATGTCATCAAATCAAACTATGTAATATTTGATTTATTTATTTTCTTAAAAATATTCACATGAGATCCTCAACTTTCTTGTTAGGATGTGTATCACTAGATTCAACATAGTTATGCCAATTTGGTGATGAATTTTTTTAATCTCCAACCCATCTAGTTCTACTGCATGCCCCAATACCTTCAATTGGTATAAGAGGTATTGCATGATTTTTTAAGCCAAGAAAAATTAATTTTTCATTAAATTCATGAAGAAGGCATTGTAACGGTCTCATCACCACATACAATGATCCAATATGATATCAGATAATTGAGATATGGACATCTAAAGATTTAAAGTTGGATCGATATCAACATTGTAGTGTTAAATTATGAAGAACATGTGTATGTGTGTGTGTGTGTTATTTTTCCTGGAGGTGGTGGGTTTTTAGACCAGTTTGTGATGCCATGTGGTCGGAATAGGGTTTTTTGGCCAGTGGGTTTAATTCCATTGATTTTGGAATTATACAAAAAAAATCAAAAGGCCTATAGGTTATATGATTTTAAATTTTCACAAAGAAACAAATATATTAAAATCCAAAGGGAGAGGCAGTTGGTCTGGGTTCAGAAAAGAAACACACAAAAAAAGGGTGAAAGGGGTGGGGCGGCACCCAAACACATGAATCCAAAATAAAAATAAAAATAAAAATAAACTTTTTTATTTTATTTTTAGCGTAGCCCCACCATCGGCCCACCTATGACCCAAATTTTCCCCATTTTGGCCTCTCCTGCCGGCCAACCTCACCACTCACCCGACCTTGGTCACGACACTCAACTACCTCATAGAAAAAACTCTTCCCCATCAACTCAACTTCCCCAACATCCCACCCTAACCCGCTGACCCCATGCTCCACCCACCACACATTGCTTTCCAATGAGACTCCCTCTATTGTGCTCAATCACTACCTCCCCATGCTTTTGTTCCTCGGTCATTGCCTCCTTGTGATCGACATCCCACGTCCACACCCCACTCGACTAGCTACACCGGCCATGTCCCCTATGGCCAGATCTGAACACCGCCCAAATAGCCTCCCATCATCTTCCGTATCGGCCTCCCACACACTTCCTTCTATCTGACCCATGGCCAAGTCAGGTCAGACCAACTCAGTTCGGGTCGTGTCAAGTTCTACCCAGCCCACTGGGCCCATTTCAGGTTTAGTATAGGCCCTGAATCCCTTTCAAAGATTTTATAGGCTTTCTTGGGTCCAATTTTTTTTTTTTAAATTTCAAATATTAATTTATTTATTTTTGAATAAAATTAAATTTATTTGGGACCGAATGATAAAAATTATATGAATTAGAATTATTAAAATTATTTTAATTCATTTAATTCCCTCAACATAAATTTATAGTATATTTAATTTTTATTATGAGTTTTCTTTATGACCCGATTGATTTTTAGCATTGGTCGTCTAACGTATTACTGAGTTTTATTAATTAATTAATTATTTCATGCAATTGATATTTGTAATAATTAATTAATTAAATAGACAATATACGCATTTGATGTCTTCCTCATTATATGTATAAGGGCTTGTGTATCCACGAAAGATGTATTGCATGTGTATTAAACTTTCCTGAGACCCCCTCATTTTCATGTGGGTATTTATGTATTATGAAAAAGAAGAAAGAATACATGAACCACATTGATACGAGATGATATTCCAAATGAGACATGGATATAGTGGACTAAGGTACGAGCTGCTATATGAGTTAGAAATGACTCATGTATTATACCCCTAGGGTTACAATTGATCTATTGAATGTGAATGGATCAAGAAATACCAAAATGATAAAGATCAGTCACATTTTTTATTTAAATTATGCATTTTTTATTATTGTTTAGTGATTTTTCAAGTTTACATGATCATATAAAATAATAAACTAAATACATATATTAAAACAACTTAAGACACGATGAATGTTTTCTATTTATTGAATAGTCAATTTGTGAGTGTGATCACGTAGTACATGCACATCAGATAAAAAATAAACTCATTCTTTGAGAAATAATAAAAACCCTCAAAGTAATATTAAGTCATAATGCCTTATGTTGTTTGAATTTGAACAAAACTGGGTGTATGAGGTGTTCTTTAACCTTGGTTGAGGGTGCCACCTACTACTGGGGAGTTTATATGAAAGTAATGGGTAGAATTAACTAAAGATGACAGTAAATAAATATTCATAGCTAGCTTGTTTCATCTTTATAGGTAAAGTGTTGAGTAAATCAAATTATGATTTCTAGAAGCTGGGACTTCACTCAACAGTTCAAGGAGCTGTGAGTTAATGTGGCTGGATAGTCAAATTCCTACCTTTAAACTCTCTAAGCAGTGGCATAGACATAGATTAGACTATAAAGAGTGGTTTTAGGGATATATACTACTATAATACTCAAATGACTATGAAATAGGAGAAGATTACATTGATTATGTGTAAATTGAAAGATGGATCACGATCTTTCAAAGAATCCCTTTCTTATATCACCCACTTACCACAGTTTCATTTAAAATTAAAAAAATGAAAAGTATGGAGAAAACACTCCATTAACTTTTGGGTATGGTTCACCAAGGAAATAAGAACATTAAAGAAAGATTAATCATTAGATCTTATGGTGAACAAGTTGAAAGACAAGATGAAAAGGTCAATGGGACATGTGATGCCAAAGTCACCTTCAGAACATCCTTCAAAGAATAAAGGTTGATCATCACACAAGAGGTTATTTTCTCACATGTCATGAGATAAGTCTACAAAATATAAAAATGAAATGAACTGAATTGAAGAAGCAAATAGTCGCTTCTTCTTCAATTATATTCATCAATTATATGCGATGTTTCTATTGTACTTATTGAGTATTAAATACAACATGCCTAATATATTTGTATTTAAATATAGTAACCAAGTAATAAAAGATACATTATAAGAATTAAGGTGAATTCTCCAAGTGGTTGAGAAAGGGTGATTTATAAGTTAGTGGTGAGAAGAACACTACTTCTAATTACCAATTCTAATGGTTTTAGTTGAATTTTTGTTAAGTATTACCAAAAAATTTATCTCACATGTCCATTGGACACAAGGAGACATTATTACATAAAGGAATTAATGTTGTTTATAGTATCTAATACTCAACTAATAGTTTAGTAATACATGAATCATTATCAATACAAGATGAATATAAAATTTAAGACTCGGTTATACCTGGTTGTGGAAAGATAATTCTTTGTATAGTAAAACTAAGTAGTTATCAAGGATATGATCGGTATGGTTTTATACTCTTTAGTGCTAAATATCTTAGGTATTACTAATACATTTACTTGTTTATCCTTGGAAAAATAAACCTTTATAAATAATGGTAATCCACAAAGCTTTTATATTTAGTTCAGCTAGTGAGAATAAAATCTTCAAAGGTTAAGCTAGTGGTAAATATACTTCATAAGATTACTTTAAGTGTTTTAAGGAATGTAATAGTAAAGTATGAAATATTCATAGTTAGAATATATGAGTTACTTTGGGATCATGTGCTAAAGAATATACTGGACAAATATTCATCGATCATTATAGTGTAGCATGGAGTAATTGCTAAACAAAAATTTCCTTATACACATCAAAGCTATGATGTTGGTAAGGAGGATTGATGATGAGTCTTAAATGAAAATATCAATCAATAAAATGTAGCATGGATTAATTCTTGAATGCACATTTCATTGTACACATCAGATTCATGATATAAGTAAAAGGATAATCAATGTTAAGATTCATATCCATTATTGATACTTCCATTATTTTTCAAGACATGCTTCAAAAATAATAATGTTACCCCATAACCACATTCCATCTGTAATGAAAAATGGATATCATATGAGTTATAATATGATATAAATCCATCAGGTCATAGTAACATGCATCTAGATTCAAAGAGTTTGTCAGGATATAAACAAACATGCATTAAAAAAAACACAATGTGCATCTAAAGTAATTATCCTAAATTTTTATAAGGATATTACATAAAACACTAAGATAGAAAAGTTATAGTAAAGTGTTAGACTATATTTTTATAAAAGGGTGCACATATCTATTTGATATAATGAGAGAAATATTTACTTGGGTTTAGTCAATGATGGAAATACACAATTAGTTGTCATAGGAACAAGTTTCACAAGATCTCATGGAAAATGAATATTCTAGAGACACATACTGTATAGGAAGGTTAAAACCACAATGATAGTTTTACATTCACCATGGTGGGTGATACTTTATTCATTGAGAAAAATTAATCCTATAAGTAAGTAGTATATAGAAAATAGATAATATTGATAGGTTCAATTACAATTCAATAATAGATTCCATATATCAGAGTATAAGTGATTAGTATTTTGAATGTTTCAAATCTTGATAATATGGTGGTATTTAATAGAAAAATTACATGTGTGGTATAAGAGTGGTACCAATAAGGCTTGATTGGTTATACCAAGTCATCATGCCTAAATCCATTATAATTTTACTCATCATATCTACATTTTATGATCATTTCATTTGGTATTAGATGTCAAGACCACCTTTCTTGGAAAGTGTATATATGTTACAACCATAAAGATTTGGTGACACCATAGAATATCAATAAGGGGTGAAAGTTCGTAAATTCTAGTTTTGATTTGGAGTAAGAAATAATATAATAGAATATCGATTTGGAATGAACTTTTTCCATGGGTCACCAATGGGTTAGTGAGGGCTCTATTATTTTACCAGTAAAATATGCTAATAAAATTTGTAAAATAATTATTTGGTCATACATTTATTAAGTTCATGATAAAAGAAAATCTCTAGATATTGACTTAAAGTAACAACCTAAGTTTTAAGGAACAATATTTACTAAGGTAGATCTAATGGGTTGATTAGACCAAGTCAAAGTATATGTATTGAAAGATATTGAAAAATAAAATTTGGAACAATTAAATAGATAATTGTTACTAATGTCACATGACATAAATCTATCCAAGAAGAAATGTATGAGACATGAGAGGATATTGATATAGTGAGTAGAATTCCATATGATTCTATAATGGATCAATTAGATATACCATGTTATATACTAAATGTGATACTACAAACATATACTTATGATAAGAGAATATCAGTTATATCCAAGAGAACTATACAAGAAGAAGTTAGAACTATCCAATTGTACTTGAGAGAGTACACAAGATATATTCCTAGTACTTGGATAGGAAGGGAAACTAGTTTAAGGGGGAATAAAATAGTATTAATTTTTATCAATATGTTCTTATATCACTATCTGGATAAGTTAATGAATAAGAGAATCTCATTCAAGCTAGTGGTATCCTTATCTATAAATACTGAGTACATTTCAGCTTCTTATATAGCTAAATAAGTAGTATAAAATATGCAAAAAAAAAAAAAATTTCTATTTCATGGAATCTCATATAGAAAGTAAATTTTTATCATAATATAAATTATTATAATTCTACTATTGGTATTAGAAAAGATGTCAGGTTTTGAAAATGGAAAAAATTAACACACTTAGGGATATCATCTCTTAAGTAGTCTTACTCAAGGAGGTTAATTCATAAATAGAAGAATAGTCATGTTGTGAAGACATGGAAAGCTTAATGGATAAATACATAACTTAGTAGAAGCATGATATTATCATGTGAGTGCTAAAAGGTTAGTTAACTAGTTGAATCTAGTTCAAGTGGGAGTTTTGTAAAATTGGGTGACCTAGACCCAACTTAAATAATACTTTTCAATTACCATATCATATATACAATGAGTTTTTCATGATATTTTCTTACTATAATAGTGTTGATATTTCTATATACACTATTTATATGGTAATATCTTTAGATTACTCGTCGTATCAAAAGGTTATAATAGTTACTAGATTATAATGAGAACCTCAGGATACTATGAAATTAATCTTAAACACATGTAATATGGTCTAGATACATCATACTAACTGAACATAGATGATGTTTGAATATTAGGTGTTAGGGGAACATAAGCATTGAGAATTCTTCTCATAAATTTCACACTTGGTGATCTTGAGTTTATGAGATCATGATAATTGACCCACTAATAGGAACACCACATGTTTCATGTTTCATTGGTTGTTTTTATCTACGAACATGTGTAATGGTCTCATGACTTGAGACTATTATTAGTGTATACTATTTGATCAAAGGATGATGACACACAATGTGCACTCTACTTTATGAGATATCCTGAGACAAAGAGATTATATTACACAGATCGTGTTTATAGGAAAGGTTATTTTTGATATGACTTTTAATTATCGCTTTAGGGGACTTGACGAGTTTTTAGATTTTACTCTTGGTCTTTGAATGATATTCACTGCTATTGAGATAAAGGTCTTGAGGGTCACACACTAAGTGTATTAAAAAGTCTAACCTATTCTTATGAATAGGAGTATAGGACATGATGGGCCCCATGATAGGGTCCGAGAGATGTCTGAGAATATACAATCACCAAAAATAAATAAATTAATATTATTAATGTTAATAATAATTGGTATTGAATTTATTAATTAAAAGTATTTATAAGACATTAAATGAATACATGAGAAAATATTATACAAATAAATATTATTTTAATATTCATGTTTAATTTAATATTTTCGGGAACAACGAGTCAAGTTAAATGGATCACATTTATCACATAGTATATTTATTATATTACAAGTAAGTGATAAAAATATAAATTATATATATTACTTAGTAAAATATCTACAAGATGTTTTTATGGATTATTTAGTGGGTAATAAATATTCAGGTTCCAGATATACTTTTCTAGGTAATTTTATAACTCATTGTATAAGGAGTTGTGGGCTCACATTGATGGTACTATTCATCGTGTGAATTTGAGAGCCACTCTCTCCTCTCTCCTGCTTCCTAGAGAGAGAAGCTCTCAATCCAAGAAACTGATATGAGTTCTCCTTCTTGGATCGAAGGATCGACATAGTGGCGATCATCAGGACATCGAAGGCATCATTGGATCTCCGCACTAGCACTCATATTTTAGCAACTGATGCTCCCACAAACTTTCAAAGAATGTGTAGATGATCTAAAGGTATTTGAATTTGGTTCCTTTGGAAAAAATTCACCGATGAAGAATGGTTGTTGAATGCATCATAAAATCAAATGAGGTAATATTTGATTTGTTTTTCATTCTTAAAAATATTCATTTGGTATCTTTGGCTTCCATACAAGGTTGCATATCATCTGAGTTGACATAGTTACATAGATCTAGTGATGATTTTTTTAAATCCCTATCCCATCCAGTTCCTATACATGCCGAGGTGCATTCATTTGGTATCGGAAGATTTGTGTGAATTATTAAGCCAAGAAAAATCATGTTTAAATTAAATTCACAAAGAGGGCACTGTGATGGTCCCATCATTGTATATAATGATCCAATCTGATATCGGATGACTGAGATATGATCATCTGAAGAATGAAAGTTGAATTGATATCAGTTTTGTAGTGTTAAATTATAAATAACACACACACACACATGTGTGTGTGTGTGTTATTTTTCTTAGAGGTGGAGGGTTTTCTAGCCAGTTTTCAGTGGCAAGTAGCCGAAATAGGGTTTTATAGCCAATGGGTTTAATTTCACCAATTGTGGAGTTAGATAGACATATTTTTTTCAAAAGGATTATAGGTTTTAGGCTTTTAAATTTCTATAAAGAAACAAATATATTAAAATCCATGGTGGTTGGTATGAGGTCAGAAAATAAACACAAAAAATGGGTGAAAGGTTTGGGAAGACACCTAGTTTCATGAATCCAAAAAAAATTAAAATAAAAAAAACTTATTTTATTTTATTTTTGGTGCGACCACTGACCCACCCACAACCCTGAACTTTCTCCATTTCAGCCTCCCATGCCAGCTAACCTTGCCTACCACCCAACCTTAATCATGGTGCTCTTCCACCCCAGTCCTTAGCTACCTTGTCGAATAGTCTCCACACCATCGGCTCACCTTCCTTGATGTCCCAACCTAATCCACTGCCCCCTGTTCCTCCCACTGCATGCCGAACCCCAGTTCCACTCCCTCCACCATGCTCGATTGTTGCGTCCCCATGCTTAGCTTCTCTAGTTTTTGCTTCCCCACGTTCAACTACCCGCGCTCTCACCCCACTTGTCCAGCCACACCGGCCACGTTCCACATGGCCAGATCCAAGCGCCACCCAACTAGCCTCTCGTCGGCTTCCCTTCTAACCTCCCACATACTTTCTATGAGCTGAACCACAATCAAGTTGGGTCGTCCCGACCTGGGTCGGTCTGCGTCAAGTTCTTCCCGACCCTCTAGGTCCATTTCGCGTCTAGTATAGGCCCATAACACCTTTAAAAACTTTTATGGGCTACCCGGGCCCCGAGAAAATTGAAAATTTTAAAATATTAATTTATTTTTGTTTAATAAAATTAAATTTATTTGGGACCGAATGAAAAAATTATTTGAATTAATATTAATTGAATTATTTTAATTCATGTAATGATCTCGACATGAATTTATCATATATTTATTTTTTATCACGTATTTTCTTTGCATCCAAACTAATCTTGAGCATCAAATGACTAATGTACATCTGAGTTTTATTAATTAATTAATTATTTCATGCGATTGATATTTGTAATAATTAATTATTTAAATAGATGGTTTTTTCATTGTATGTCTTCCTCATTATATGTATAAGAGCCTTCATGTACACAATATCTTTATTGCATGCATATTACACATTCCCAAGACTCCCCCTATCTGCATGAAAGTACTTATTTATCATGATAAAAAAGAACTAAGATGTGGAATACACCGCGATGAGGCAGTATTCCAAATGAGATGTGGATACATTAGGCTGATGTATGAGCTGTAATATGAGTCAGACATGACACAAGTATTATAAACTTAGGGTTATAGTTGATCCATTGAGAATAAATGTATCAAATCATACAAAATGTTTAAGATCATTCCCATTGTTTATTTAATTTATGAATCATTTATTATTTTTACTGAGTTTTTAGGTTTAAGTGATCACATAAAATAATAAACTAAATTCATAGATTAAAAAAACTTAATAAAAGATGAATGTATTCTATTTATTGCATAGTTAAGTTGTGAGTGATATCATATAGTATGCTCATATCAGATAGAAAATGAATTCATTCATATAGAAATAATAAAAACCCTCAAAGTAATATCAAGTCGTAACAATTTATATAGATTGAATTTGAACAAAAATGGGAGTAAAAGGTGATTTTTGGCCCTAATTGAGGCTGGCTCATACTACTTTTGAGTTCTTATGAAAATGATGGGTTGACCCAACTAAAGATGACATCAAATAAGTACCCATTTCTAGATTGTTGAATCTTTATAGGCAAAGTGTTGAGTAAATAAAGTTTATGATTTCTAAAATCTGAGACTTCACTCAATAGTTCAAGGGGCCATGAGTTGATGCACTTGGTCGGTCAAAATCCTACTTTGAAACTCTCTGAGTAGTGACACAGGTATAGATTATACTATTAGGAGAGGTTTTAGGGATCCTTTCCACTAGAATACTCAAGAAAATGGGTATTCCAAATCTGGTAGTGAGGGATACTAGGGCTTGATAAAATAGTGGGAGACATTTGAACATTTAATTAATCAATATTTTCTAATCTGTAATCAATACGAAAGTACTAATATTCTAGATTTTATTTTGTATAAAATGGAAAGTAATACCATAAGTTCATTGTGATTAATATTAGACAAATTCAATGTATTATCCAGCACAAATTTCATTGTGTATCACAAGAGATTGCACAAATTACTACAAAATGAATGGAAATTTTATGTTCCATATTTCCCCTACCTATTAAGCCACCTCATGAACTAAGGGAGTGAAATATTCTTACATGAGACTCATGTATAATGAATTTGATGTTTACATCATCATGATATCATAAATTTCTAATTAGTCATGGATACATCATGATGACATGTATGATATCACATGTTATCTTATCTCTGAGAAGTCTATAAGAAGAAAGATAAGTGAGATATGAAAGAGGTGAAGATTATAATGAATACATGTAAATTGAAAGATGGAACAAGATCATTCAATACATCTCGTTATTGTGTCATTTTTACCCACTTAATCTAGTTTCTTTTAATATTAAAAGGTAAAATGTATATAGAAAACTATTCATTACCTTTTGGGTAAGGTTCACCAAGAAAATAAGAACATTAAAGAAATATTAATATTTAGTTCTTATGGTAAAAATGTTGAAAGAAAAGGCAAAAAATCTAAGAACAAGTGTGATTACAAATTAACCTTCTTAAAATCCTTCAAAGAATAGAGGTTGATCATTATACAAGAAGATGTCTCCTTTTAATGTCATGAGATAAATCTATAGAATATAAAAATGCAATGAACTAAATTGAAGAAGTAATTAGTCACTTATTCTTCAGGTATATTCATCAATTATATGTGATGTTTCTATTGTACTTCTTGGGTATTAAATAATATATTACTATAACATATGTGAATTTAAATATAGTAACCAAGTAAGAAAAGATAAATTACAATAAGAAAGGGGAATTCTCCAAGCGGATGATAACAGGTGATTCCTAAGTTAACAGTGAAAAGCACACAACTTCTAATTTATAACTCTAATGGCTCTAGTTAAACTTTTGTTAAGTATTACCAAAACATTTATCTCACATGTACATTGGAAACAAGGAGAAATTATTATATAAAGTAATGAATGTTTTTTGTGGTACTTAATAGTCAACTAATAGTATAGTAATACATGAATCATTGGAAATACATGATGAATATAAAATATAAGACTCAATTATAACAAGTTGTGGAAAGATAATTCTTTGTACAGTAAAACTAAATAGTTTTCAAGGATATAACTGGTTTGGTTTTACACTCTTTGGAGCTAATGATCTTAGGTATTATGGAAAAATTTACTTGTTTATCTTTGGACAAAAAACCTTTAAAAATAAAATTAATCCACAAATCTTTCAGAATTATTTTAGTTAGAGAGGGTGAACTATTAAAAGGTTAATCTAGGGGTAATTATACTTTATAAGATTCCTTTAAGTGTTTTATGGAATGTAAAAGTGAAGTATGAAATATGTATGGTTAGAATATATGAGTTACTTTGGTCTTGTGTGCTTAAGAATATTTTGACCATGCATTTATTGATCATTGTAATGTAGCGTGGAGTAATTCCTAAACACACATTTGCTTATACACATCAAAGATATAAATTTGGTAAGGAGGATCAATGATGATTCTTGCATGAAAACATTAATTAATAATATATATCTTGGATTAATTCATAAACATGAATTTCCTTATACACATCAGAGTGACGATGTAAGTAAAAAGAGAATCAATGTTAAGATTAATACCTATTGTAGATACTTAAATTATTTTTTATGACATGCTTCACAAATATGAGAGTTATCCCATAACCATATGTCAACTGTAATGAAAAATGGATATCATATGAGTTATAATATGATATAAATCCATCATGTTATATGAACATGCATCTAAATGGAAAGAGTTTTTCAAGATATAAACAAACTTGCATCAATAAAAACAAAATTTTCATATAAAGTAATTATCCTAAAGTTTTATAAGGATATTATAAAAATATTTAAGATAGAAAAGTTATAGTGAAGTGATAGACTATATTTTTATAAAAGGGTGAACATATTTATTTGAGATAGTGGGAGCTATATTGAATTGGGTTTAGTCAATACCAGATATGCATAATTAGTTGTCATAGGAACGAGTTCCACAAGAGCTTATGGAAAAAGAATGTTTTAAAGACACATACTACATAGAAAGGTTAAAACTAGAGTGGTATTTTTACATTCACCATGGAAGGTGATATGTTATTTATTGTAAAAAAATTAATCCTATAAGTAACCAATATATGGAAAATATATAAGATTGAGAAGTTCAATTAAAAATTAATAATTGATTCTATGTATCAAAGTAAATGTTTTTAGTATTTTGAATGTTTCAAATCTTGATACTATAGTGGTATTCAAGAGAAACATTTCATGGGTGGTACAAGAGTGGTACCAATAAGGCTCTATTGGTTATAACAAGTCTTAATGCCTAAATAAATTAGAATTTTACTTGTCATAGATACTTTCTATGATCATTTCATTTAGAATTTTTTGTCAAGGACACCTTTATTGGAAAGTGTCTATATGATACAAACAGAAAGATTTTATGGCACTATAAAATTCTAATAAGGAGTGAAAGTTTCTAAAATCTAGTTTTGGATTGAAGTAAGCAACAATATCATATATTATTCATTTGGAATTTTTTATTCCATGTTTTAGCAAGAGGTAAGTGGGAGAACCACTTTTTTACAAGTAAAATATGTTAATAACATATGAAAAATAATTATTTGGTCTTATAATTATTAAGAACAGAATAAAAGAAACTCCATAGAGATTGAATTAAAGTAGAAAACTAAGTTTTAGGGAATAAGATCTATTTAGGCAGATCGAATGGGTTACTTAGACCAATTAAAAGTATATAGACTGATAGATATTGTAAAATACAAGTTGGAACAATTTGAGAGATAATTGTTTCCAATGTCACATGACATAAATCTCTCCAAGAAAACATTCATGGGACATAGGAGGAGATTAACGTGGAAAGTAAAATTCCATATGATTCTACGATGGATCAATATCATATACCGTGATATGTACTAAATGTGACATTTCCAATATATAATTTATGGTATAAAGATATTGGTTATATCAAGGAGAACTGTATAAGAAGCAATTAGAAGTATCCAATTGTACTTGTGAGAGTACAAAAGATATGTTCCTGGTACACGGAGAGGAAGGTAAACTAGTCTAAGAGGGCACAAAAAAGTCTTCATTTTGATAAATATGTTCTTATATCACATTTAGGATAAGGTAATGAGAAAGAGAATCCCATTCAAGCAAGTAGTATCCATATATATAAATATTGAGTGCATTATGAATTCTGATGCAACTAAATAAGTAGTGTAAAATTTGAAAAGATTTTTTCTAGTTCATAGAATCACACCTCGTAAGTAAAGTTTTATCATAATATAAATTATGAAAATTATACTATTGGTACTAACCAATATGTTAAGTTTTGATAGTGGACAAAAGGAACATGCTCAGGGATATCGTCTCTTGAGGATTCTTAACTTAAGAAGGTGAAGTTGTAGATAGTAGAATAGCGACACAACATAGACATAGAAGGCCCAATGAATAAATTCATAACTCATTAGAAGCATGATCTTATCATGTGTTTGGTAATAATGTTAGTTAGTAATTTGGATTTAGTGTAAGCGGGAGTATTGTAAAAGCGATTTCCCTAGAATCAACTTGAACAATACATTTTGATTACCATATCATGTATACAGTGAGTTATGAATGATGTTTTATTATTATAATAGTATTGATATTTGTGCATCTACTATTTATATTATAATGTCCTTAGATTACTTATCATATAAAAAGGTTATAACAGTTCCTAGCTTATAATGATAACATCAAGATGCTATGAAATTAATATTAAACATATGTTATATGGTCTAGATACATCATACTAACCGAACATAGATGATTTTTGACCATTAGGTGTTGGGGGATCATAAGCATTGAGACCTATTTGATCAAAGCATGATGAAACAAAGTTCACATTTTCCTTATGAGATATTGCAATACAAAGAGAATATATTATACAAAGTGTGTTCATCGGAAAGGTTGTCATTGCTATGAATTTTCCTTATCTCCCTAGGGGAATTTATGGGTTGCTAGAATCTGCTTTTGGTCTATGAATAATATTTACCGCTATCGAGATAAGGGTCTAGAGGGTCACACACTAAGCATATTCAAAAGTCTGTCCTACTTCTATAAATAGGAGTATAGGACATGGTGTGCCCCACCACAAGTTTTGAGAGATGTCTGAGAATATATGATCACCAAGAATAAATAAATTAATATTATTAAAGTTAATAATAATTGTTATTGAATTAATTTATTAAAATTATTCACAAGATATTAAGTGAATACAATGGAAAATATTATATGAAAGAATATTATTTTAATATTCAATGTTTGTTTAATATTTATGGAAACAACTAGTTTTGTTAAATTGATCACTTTTATCATGTAATATATTATTACTTTACAATTAAGAGATAAAAATATAAATGATAATTATGACTTAGTAAAATAGTCATAAGATGTCATTTATGGATTATTTAGTGGGTAATAAATATTCAGGGGTTGGGGAGCCTTTTTTGGTTAATTTTATAACTTAGTATATAAGGAGGAGGATCACATTGATGGTAATATTCATTACAAAAATTTAAGAGAATCTCTCTCCTCTCCCATTTCCCAGCGAGAGAATCTCATGATCTAAGCAATTGATTTGAGTTCTCCTTTTAATATCGAAGAATCAATGTAGCGGTGATCATTAGGATGTCAAAGGCATTATTGGATATCCGCAATAGCACCCAAATTTTGATTATTGATGCTCCCATAGACTTTTTAAGCATGTGTGGATGATCTAGAGGGATTTGAATTCAGTTCCTTTGAGAAATAATCACCAAAGATGAATAGTTTCCAAACATGTCGTTAACTCAAATAAGGTAATCTTAAATTTATTTTTAATGCTTAAAAATATTTACACATGATCCTTGGCTTCTGTAACGAGCTGTATAATTTTGGAGTTGACATAGTTATATCGATACAATGATGAAACTTTTTAAATCCCCAACACATCTAGTTTTTCTGTGTGCCCCGATATCTTCATATTATATGTTTTATTTTTATCTTTTAATTTACTTCCAATGTGTATAATTAATTTTCTTTTATTAAACATGGATGTGGATTTTGAATTTTATATTCATGTTATTGGATTTGAAACACCATAGATACTGATCAAATAATTTTATTTCATTCCCTGAAATGAATGTAAATTTTTATTAATTAAAATGATTTAATTTTTATTTTTTTTATTTTTTAAATTTTTTTCACAACATATTTATTTTATTCCACAAAAGTGAGTGTAATTATCTTTATTATTAAGATCAAGGGGAATATAAAATATCATGTATATGAATGAAGATATGAAAATAATGTCTTTTGACATCATATTGAAGAATATTTATATATATTAATTTTTTTTGTTGTGATAGTAATTTCAAAAAAATAATAATTTATAATTTATTATATCATTATGTATTAAAAATATTAAGAAATATAATTGAATTGATATCATCCCCTTAAGTGGATGTTATTTTCTTAGAGTTTATATTTGACTCATAACTTTTATTATCAAATTTATTATAATTAATTTTACTTTCCAAAGTAGTTAAACATTTATCATCATTATAAATAAAATAAGCGATTTTGTATGAGATGGTCATTGATGATAAATAATAAATCATAATTCAAGAATCATGAAATCCAATTCATCCCCTATTATAAGTGTAAGTTTAATGGTTTTATTTCATTCCTAAAAGTGAATGAAATTATTCATGAAATTTTGTATAATATTTGTGTAATCAAACATGAATATTCAAGAAATCATACACTTTGATTAACTATTTATTTCTTCATCCCCTAATGTTAATAAGATTAAAATAATTATTTTATGATTTATAATAATGGTTATGATGAGGAATGTATTATGAATCCTAAATATTTTTCCACGTATCTTATTGTGCTATATGCATCCGCCTTGAAATACATGGGGGATACTATCCCTAATAGACACATTTTAAAACATTTGAACAAAAAGTTCCAAATCATAAAATACCCTCTAGGTGATTGGCTTAACTCGTTATGATTATATTATGAATTTATTAATTGATGATCAACCACCAGACATGGAAATTATAATAAAATTATAAATATGAGTATTTTAATTTTTCATTACATACCATGAACATGATAAATATTCATAATAGAAGATCCTAGAGATATTATATATGTCTATCTTGAAAAAAAAGTTTTATAAATTTTATTTTAATTAAATTCTTGTAAGAACTCATATATGTTTATTATTAATAAATTCTACTGAAGAGTTAGTACATGCTCATGAAAGTACCTTAACTAGTAGTCCAAAATTAATATAAGACTCTGGAAGAGTGAATATATGTCTACCTAGTGGTGCATAATTTTTAATAAATAATAATTTATTTTATCTTAAGTCTTGATAAAATCTATTGATATTTAAAGACAACCTTGATAATGAATATCATACCATGGATATAGGATGTTCCAAATACCTCTATATATGATAAGTATTCATAATAGAAAAAAATTATCATTGATAATTTTGTTAGGAATTTCTTTTTTTTTCAATCTAAAATTGAATTAATTATATAAAACAAGAAGATTACCTATCCTAAAACATTAATTAAATGACACGATCATTTGGTTATAGGATTTATATTGGATCGTGTTATGCTAAATACACACAAGAGGGGGGGGGGGTGAATTGTGTCTTTTAAAAATTCTTTACGAATTGTGATGAAGTCCGAGTCTTTCCTTTTGTCTTTATCAGGTTGTTTATGCAGCAAAAAATAAATAGTTAAAGAATGCAAGGATGTATAGTGGTTCGGGGAATAGAAGGCCCCTATTACACTCCACCAACTCTCTACTCCATGAGTTTGGTGATTTTCACAATCTGCTCCTCTTATCAACAATCTGTCCACAACTGAGTGCAAGCAGTTGACACCTTTACAAGTTAAGGCTAAAAATAGAGCCTTATGGTTCATACACAGAATTGAATACCCAACTTAGTACAAGAAGCCAGTTATTCAAAATAAAAATAGTATTTGTCTTGAAATACTTTCCAGTTGATCTGCACAGTTGAAACAACATGCAACTGACAGTTGATGGATCGTCGTCTTCAGAAAAGAATGATCTTTAGGTAGAAGCAGTTCTGAGCCGATCTGGTTGTAGTAGATCTTTAAATGAATTTAGCAACTTAAAAAATAGTAGATTCACAATAGATAATCAATTTAGAATCTATGAATCTTCAAAATATTTCTTCTTCTTTAGAAAAGATAGAGTTTGTGGTTCCTTGTAACAACAGATTTGTAAATATCGAATGACTCTATAAAAATGTAGTCATGAAGAAATCAAGAGATTGTTATATATTTTCTTGATGATTCAACCTCTCTTTTTAATACAAAACATCATATATATATATAGAATAATGATGATCATTTTCCTTAAACATTTAGAACCAAAAAATTTGCCTTTAAAATCGCGATATTCAAATGTTTGAATAACAGAGCAGTCATAACTCCCCTGAATATTCAACATGAAAAGCACCTCTTAAGTCGATCATTTGAATAAAAAATAAATGGATTTGAATCAGTAAAATACATTCTTTAAAATCAGGCTTTGAATTTGGTTTGAAATCAGCCCAATAATCTGCATAAAGACCGTTGCTCAATAAAGTCGTAATTTAAATCTCCAACGCCAAACACAGGGTTGAATTGCATAACATTCTTTCTCTAAATGTAAGGTTCACAACATAAGGTTCACAAAGTAAGGTTCATAATATAAGGTTGATAATGTAAGGTTGATTACGTCAGGTTCACAATGTAAGGTTGATTTCAAAAGTAAGGTTGATGAACCATACTTTTATCAGCTTCTAAACATAAGGTATATGATCCATACTTTTTGATAAAACATAAGGCTGTTTTCAAAAGTATGGTTGATGAACCATACTTTTGAGAAACAAAAATAATGTTCCATATTAACGTAGGATTATTCTTCTATACTTTTTTGATATCCCAAACTTAAGGTTTTTTCCAAATATAGGGTTCTTCTTCCATAATTTTTTTCTATAATATATGGTTGCTTAACCATACTTTTCTGATATGCCGTAAAGTAAACGACGTATTCCATCCTTACGCTATGCTCCTCAACGTAGGGTATGAATAGTGTTTCTAGAATACGTGAAAGTGATTTATGAACACGTAGAGCATGAATAGTGTTTCTAGAACATGCTAATACGCAAAAATGATTTCTGAACACTTTGTAAAATATTCTACACGGATTAAATAATTTAATATTTTTCCAAAATAGAGAAATAAAGAATATTAATTTCCTAAAATATACTTAAATTAAAATAATTAGAATAAAAAATAAGGGTATTTTTTAACATCAAAATCATCATAAAGGGATAGAGTATTATTCTCAACAATCTCCCCTTAATAAAATAGAGTGTTGTTGAAAACAACACTTGATCAACAATATCCCCCCTTTTGATGATCACAAAACCCATGAAATAACCAATGAAATTATCTTACAAAATTAATTGTATATAGTTTAGAATTTTGAAAAGATAAAAACAATATTTTATTTTAACAAAATTATTTCTTAATTATTATATTTTTCCCTATTTATAAAGTAAAACAATATCTCCTAGGTTCACAGACCTTGCATGCTACTATATGGACATGATCTATAACAATTACTTTCAAGCACGAAAGTTCAAGCATGGAATCCATAGATAGATCCATGCTATCATAGTACCCTTGTGCATCCACACCTATGCCGGGGTACTAGAGTAGGCACTGGTGATAGAGAACTTTCTATCATAGAGACACCATGAAACTATTTTTGTTAGTGAGTACAATAGAGATGAGACATCTTTAGCATCTAGCAGACGTCAGTCGACAAGAAATCAATGCAAGAGGCCTACCCGTAATCGGTCTCAGGAATGCATTCGTATGGGGATGAGGAAGCACAGAGCATAGGGACAACCTGGGGAGGACCGGTGTTATTCTTGTGATGGGTGAGGTCATTTGGCATGAAACTTCCCAACCAGACATGCTAAGAACACTAGGCAGACAACTGGTGGACCACCACAGTAGAGCCAACATAGTAATCAGGGTGGTCCCTTGAGAGGTGGTTCTAGAAGAGGAGTAGGAGAATTTAGAGGTAGGGGACAATGTTGTGAGGTCTTTCCACCACCACTAGGTATCCCACGTCAGGCTCAAGAAACTGGCATCTGGGTCCACAGATACCTGCAAGATTTGGATGTCTACGATCCTACAAAGCATGAGATAATAAGAGGTACTCCTTATGTCTTTTATACTTTTTTTAGTAGAACTTATTATACACTGTGTAAAGTACTCTTTTATTACTACTCCTTACTTGAGGTTTTATCGGGGTGGCGCAGGGAATCAGTGTAACCATGTGTCGGTATTGTTCGACGTAGTTTCAAATGCATGAGGAAGAGGGGTACTTCCCCCACTGAGAAATGTTTTTGTGACATGAGAAAAACCATGAAGGTGAGTGAGTCCCACCCAAAGTGGATAGTATAGAGGTGTGGTGGATGAGTCCCTCTAACTTATGTGTTCATTACAGAGTTGTGTAGTGGAGTGTCAGAGCTGGTCCTGGCTTTTCCAGTGGAGTTTTATTACTTGACCTCCTTTTGATTGAGATGCCACTAGTGAGATCATAAGAGTACCTATTTTGGGGATTACTCTCCTTCCAAGAGGGGAAAAGATGCATGGGGTATGCCACACATTTTCTATGTTTACCCCTTTGTGGTTGGATGAGTTTTCTAACCATCCCTGTTCATTTGTACCTTGTGTTCTCAACATCAAGTATTAATACTACAATTATCAAGTATAGGTCAAGGTGATGGATACCCCATGAATAGAACTACGTGACTCACTATATGGTGTTGAAAGCGGTAGTATTTTTCCTGAGAATTCAGTGATGCTACCTTCTGGGAGAGAGATTTGTAGATTACACAGACCAAAAAAGTCTCAGGTATATCTTCACCCATAGATACCTAAACCTGAGGTGGAAATACTAGTTGAACTTCCTACTGGACTACAACTTTGAGATAATCTATACTCTGGGAATGAGAAATGTTGTAGTAGATTCCCTTATTAAGAAGTCCTAGGTTTTCCTAATGTAGGAAGTTTCAAAGTAGCTAGCTTCTCTACAGCTGACCCTGGTGGAGCAGGAGGGTGCAACTTTCCTTCAGTCGATTGTGTTGACTCCTTCGCTTCTCATGCGTGTAAGAGTGTCTCATTTGTGATGCATCAATTGTGAAATCTTTCATGACCAGATATCCTTGGATGTTTCAAAAGATGGGTATTCTGAAGGGGGGAATTATGAAAATATGTTCTAGGGGAAATCAATGATTCTAGTCATGACATGGGACATGGAGGTCTGGTCAGGGAAGTAAAATTTTTCCACTGAGTTTCGTCGGGCTATTTGAGACTGTGCAAGGAGATGGCAAGGTTTCCTACCACCTTTCCCTACTCCCAATAGCTGGAGTGAGTTCACAATGTCTCCCACGTGTCACAACTGATGAGGTACATGCACGTTACGATGCACGCCATCTAAAGAAGAAGACCTTACGTAGATGAACCATCCCTTTGGTTAGAATTCTGTGCCAGTACAAAAATGTGTAGGTTTTATTAAGAGGAGGAGAGCCAGGTGTAGGCTCAGTAATCCAGAGTTGTTTCCCTAGTTTTTCTTTTTGGAGATGAAAATATTAAAGGAGGGAATTATGTAGGGATCTGGTTTTCACCTTGTAATACTTTGAAATATTTCTAAGAATATTTACAGAGCTAGGTGTTGAGACGACGTGCGATTCTGAGACTCGACGTGCTCGAAATAAGTTTTATAAAAATATTAAATGCTTTTATACTATGAAAATGTCAGAAATGGGATATCTCCTAAATGGTAGTTCAGATCAAAAATATGAGGCCACAGTTGAGTCCAGAACATGCCGTTTAACCTAGGTGAGGAATAACTTTTGTCAGCATGAGACTTCTGTAAAAAATGCCACGCAGGGGAAAAATGGTAATTAAAATAATTAAATTTAATTATTTTATCTTAAATGCCAATCTGAATAAATTTTGAATGGAAGATTAAATTGGAAATCTAAGACCTCCACTGAGTTCATGATGAGGGTGTTTTTCCTAGGCATGATAAAAAATGAGCGGGCGCGGAGGTTTTGAATTCCACGACTGAGGTGGGAGTCTCGGTGTTTTTCTTTAAATATGAACCTAAGGTGTTAGGATCAGGGTTAACCCCTAATCCTCCTCTCATGTTGGTAGATTATTCACCTCCATTCCTCCTTGGTGAATCAAGAGCGATCTCTGATAGATCTTCGATGAATTGAAGAAGGATCATGATGAACACGTCGTCAATGATAAATGGTTTAACGAGGTAGGATTCTTGTTAATTTTCACACCTTCGATTGAATTCCTAAATTTTTCTTCAATTTTTCATTAAAATTGATATTTTGAACATCAAGAAGATGAAAAAATGAACAAAAACATCATCCGATCTCCATTTTGAATCACATCTTTGAGCATTATTCATCCGTTATTCATGGTTTTAGCCGATAATTATTCTACCCATCGAAACTTCAACGGATTGACGAACATAGGCCGGTTCTGTGAATCTCTCATCGTAAAGATCATAAATATGCTCATGGTTTCGAAATTAGGTAACTAGAGGAGTCTCAGTGGTCTATGGAAGGGACCAACAGACCACCGCCGATGGTAGCAGCTAGCGACGACGCATGGCGGTGGTGGGCTGACGATGTGAAGGCGACGACCATGGGGATTTGATATAGCAGGGTGGTCAGGCAAGGGACCGAGGTGTGTGAGATGAGGCAAAGGCGTTCTGTGTGGAGGAGGCTAGAGCGGGGCGCTGTGGTCAGTTGGTAGGCGGAGAAGCTGGGATAGAGGCTGGCATAGGTGTGCATCATGGCGGTGGAGCGACGATGCACTAGGCGAAGCCTCTGAGGCAGGAGGTCGATGGTTCCGAGGATCGGGGTAGGGCCCAGTTGACGCGGGGGAGCGCGGGGTCCTAAGGTGGCCAGGATGGTACAAACTAGGAGCAGGGAGGAGGACCATCCATATGGATGGTCGGTGTCTGTAGGCGGGTCACACTGGCTGGGAGTGGGCCAAATAATCAGGTAGCAGAGCATGGGCTGGGCCGGCCTAGGCGGGGCGGACTGGCTGGACCAGGTCGGTCCAGCCTATTTTGGGCCAGGGGACTTTAAATGCCCATATCTCTTTGATACAGGCCTCTTCCATCTGTGGTAATGCAATCCTTGAGTCAATCTGGACTATTTGAGGTTTTTTGGAAATTTTAAATTTCAAACCTGAATACGGATGACTGGAAACACTAACTTTATCAATAATAATATTTAATAATTATTATTAAATAATCTTGTTTCAGACTTATCTCCCAAAAGGAGTCTCCGATTCACGTGCTGTCTGCAGCCACGCGTTCCACTAAATGAGAAGAACCTTTTAAGATAAGTTTTTGAATTTTATTACTTGGTGTTGTGGTTTAGTTGCACAAAAAACCTAAGTTTAATAATAATGATATTATTATTATTAAAAAATATTTTTTCAGTCATATATTCTAAATGGAACGTCCAAATGATGCACCATCAGCGGTGTCATGACCCTGGAGTTGAGGAAGATGTTCCATGACCAATTACAATCATTTAAAATCGAAATCAATCTGTGGTCCCCATGAGGCCTAGTTTGGGCATTTTGGTGACTTTTTCACTAGGTGTCCATTCTAGATTAAGGAGTAGTCAATCTCGTGTGATTTTTTTCCATGATGATTATGATGTAATGATTTATATAATTATATTAGGATAGAGGCATGGTCCCCACGATATGCCTTTCGAGTGTAATGCGCCAACTTACAACTTTTTCCATCGGATTTCCGTTTGGGGTGAATAAATAGTAAATCTTGCATGTTTTTCCACAAGGATCACAATGGCATGATCCATTTGGAAGTGTGAAGCCTTATTTGTTATCTCATTAAATGTGGAAACATGAAAGGAATATCGGTGGAAGATCCTTTTGACATGTTTGAAGAGATCCCATGACTTGGGTCAACCTCGACTCTTGTGAGAGTGGAGAAGATATATAAAGAGATGCGGTCAAATGTTCTTGATCCGTTTGAGGAGGTGTGCCAGCATAATTATGCTTTTGGCCCTCCAGATCAACGAAAATCATTGTTCACTCATCAAACTTTTGGCTAGAGGTTCCATGTACTCTTGGAGAACACTGGCACACCTTGTGGATACTAGTTCATAGTTTAGTACCCAAGTATATCTAGGTACACAGCCAAACGATGAGGTGGGGTCACATGTCATGTGGGACCCACACGTGTCATTTACCACTTTATGTATCTTCTACCTCTTACATCTCCTTCTTCTGAACTCGAATTTTGATTTTGTCCTGTGAGTAGCCTATCCTAAATGTTTTTCTGTATATAATATGATGGTGCCCTCTATAGTGGATTTCGAGGTATGATGCGAGATGTTACAAGTGTGATGCCTATCCAAGGTGACACTTAATGTTCCAAGCGTGATGTCTATCCAAGATGGTGCTCGATGTTGGCAGTGATGTTTTTAGAATCACCAGAGAAGTTCTGGTCTTACCTCCAATTAGGCTGAGCATTGGTCCTCGATGCCAGTTCTGAGTGGAACCCTCCAACAGGGCTGGGGATGGGTCCTCGATGACACTAGAGTGGAACCCTCCAGCCAGGATGGACATGGGTCCTTGATATTTTCTGAGTAGAAACCTCCAGTCGGGCTAAGGATGGGTCCTCGATGACACTAGAGTGGAAGCCTCTAGCCGGGCTAGGCATGGGTACATGATTACACTAGAGTGGAACCCTCCATCCAGGCTGTGCATGAGTCCTCGACCTTGAGACCTGATCTCCTAACTATGAGGCACAATGAAGAGACGTGATTTGATGCACCTTTGGACTCTCAAGGAAGAGGGATGCTTTTCCCTCCAAGACACGTCCTTGTGATATGACCCAAAACCATGCGGGCGAGATAGACCCACCCAAATCAGATAGTATCAAGCTACGGTGATTGAGCCCCTTTGACTTGTCGTTAAGAACAGACATGTGGGATGCTATGCATTAATGGTTACTTCTAGAACTATTGGCGACACACTTTTCCTGGGCTGATCTTGTGAGATGGAGATCCCATTACTCTCTCGTTTGGGCTTCTTTGACCGAGCATATATATATATATATATATATTCTGTTTCCAGTAACCACTCCTTGGGTTTTGGATACTCACATTCCAAGATGGGTGAAGGCGCGTGGGGTATGCCACATGATTTATGTGTCTAACTTATCGTGGTTGGATGAGTCTAATCTCCTACTATAGGTAGCAAAGACTTTACGAGAATTTTATCTTCTCACTGTTTCTAGCTCCTTGTGTTTGGATGAGATTACTTCACTTCTTTTTTGGGTTAAGATGTACATATTTTATGGTACCTTGTTCTCTCTACTATTGTCATCTAATTTGGTTATATCTCTCTACTACTCCCCTCTTCAGTACTTCACTTGCTGCTCCCTTAAGCCTTTGGGACATTCTACTGAGTATTTTTATACTCACCCCTGTTTGGGATTTTCCCGCACTTGGTGTGCCCTTGCCGATGACATATAGGTTGACCGTGACTTCATAGGAGCTAGGGTTACATGTTGGTTGGACCACATTTGGTGGTTGTATCTTGGGATTCAGGAGCTGGACACTCCCAGCAATTTTACTTTTTCACCTGTTTCCAGGTTGTGGCACTTTTCTGGTAGGGTGTGTATTTTTCCCCTTTCCCCTTTAGCTTTACTTTTCTATACTTGTATTGATTAGAGGTCGATTCATGTATGTAGTTTATTTATAGCAGTATTTTATCTTTTTTTATTTTCCCTATGAACTATTTGTATTGAGTTGGTTGCATGTGTATAGATTCTTAGGAAAATGCCTCCCCGAGTTTGTTGTGACTTTAGTGCTAGTCGCTAGCCCCTGGCCTATGGAGGCGAGCTTGAGGTAGTTGTGGCTTGAGCCCCAGTATAGGTCAGTTCGTGACACAGTACCCACTATAGTACTGCTACAATACTGATATAGTAACCCAGAAATATCCATCCACCAGGATTTGATATTATCAAATTCAAAATTATTAATATTATATTAATAATTAAAAATATTTAATAATAATATGATTATTTACATCCTTAATAATAATCAAGGTACACCACATCAATAATATTAATAATAATATAATATTATTATTGTGACTTTAATAAAAGATAATCATTATTACTTTATTATCATGAATTTATTATCTTTTAATAATTATCATGACTTTATTATCTTTTATTTTTGGATCCTCAGACTTTTGGGTCATGAATTTATTAATAATAATATTATTATCAGGAATTTATTATCATAAATTTATTATCAAGACTTTATTATTCTTAGTCTAGTCTCTGAATGCATGTATTTTCTTTATATCTCCACGTATATGTAACCATAAATAATTAATAATAATAATAATAATAATAATAATAATAATAATAATAATAATATTAATAAATATAATAAAAAAAAAATAATTTACATGACACAAAACATTTCTATTTAGTTGGCCTATAGATGCTGTTGTCCACTATATCTAACTATAAAGGTTTTAATTATCACAAATCATGTCATGTATTAACATATATCTTATTTTATGTTAGATCCTATATTATGAAAAACCATTATATTGAATATCAGATCATTTAATTCATATAACTATTTATGCGTACTTAAGTATACACAAGATTTTAATTGATTATCTATGTGTAATTATGAGGATTTCCAATTTCTAACTTTGTTGAATTACAAGATAGACAGAACATCTAAAATTGTCTAAGTATGAGTCACTGAAACCAACAAGAATATGACTCACCGACAGACAGATCAAACAGGCATATTTTCTAAGTATATGAAGCTGACACCATTGGAAAATACTCACTGTTGGATATGACACTGACAAACAAAAGACTCACCATTGCACATGCTACCGATACAGATGACTTACCGTTAGTTCAAGTGAACTACCTTTTCTTGATGCTACTGATGCAAGGACTCACCGTCAGTTAAAATGATTCACCATTGGCTCAACTGTCTCGCCAATAGAAGGAAAGAATCACCGTTGATATGAGTCACCATTCATTAATCTATCTCACTGATGAAAGGAGAAACTGACACCCAGATTCACCGATGCCGACTGACTGATGATGACAGACTGATTCCAATGAGACACTGATACTTATGACTCACTGATAGTCATAGAAACATTTTTTAATTTATTAATTCAAATTTATATCTAACATTCATATTTAAACAAATTAATGTTTCTAACATTATTTAATGTTTTCTATAGAAATTTTGGCAGACAGTACGTGGTATGATGAGTCGATGCACGTGGAATGTACATGCTATCTGTTGGACCTCAAAAATAAGAAGGATTTTAAAAAGAAAGTAGATAGATAGAACGCAGAGAGCTGAGTGTGGTCATGCATGATTTCAAGGGAGACATAATAAAGAACATAAACTCTTATACAACTACTGTGATCTCAAGAATAGAAGAACATGAGGAAATATCAATCAATATGAACACCTAATTGACAACTCACTTCAACATCTCAAGAAGAAGAAGAACATACCTGAACACCCATACTTGTAGCTTGAAGACAGACTAAAATACTCTGTTTTGGAGCCGAATTTCAGAAGAGGACTCAAAATTCATTTTCACTACATCAAACGAGTCTAGAGCTTCACTGTATAACACATAGATACTTCTAAACCTTATTCTACACCTTTATCTCTATTGTGTTCTTTTGTTTACATTTTTGAATAGTGTGTGTATCTGTCTATTACGCACACACTGACTCCTGTGCATAACTGGAGGATACTTGATACCCTCAAACTCCCTCTCTATTTTACTCTTTGTATCCCATTTAGAATAGTGGAAGAGGTCAAGTGTGACCTTTTTGTTGTTTTCCCATAGATAACATTAGTAGAGGTCAAGTGTGACCTGGACAACCTTGTGTGCTATTGTGAACCCTGATCCAGGGTTTGAATAAAACTATTTATTAATTTAAACTGCCTGGTAGCAGGTGATCACCAAGTGGAGAGGAAAAAGTCTTAGCTTGAGACTGAACCTCTTTTTTATTTCCTCCATGTTTTACTCTTTAGTTTTACTCTGTTTTATCACAATTTCATAAAACTAAATTGAACTTTGTTAGTTAGTTTAGCAAGTGTTTATAACTTTTTTGAACTAGTAGGTTAGTTTCAAAAGTTGTATTAATCTTTAGATTAATATATATGAGAACGAATAAATCTTTTGAGAAATTAACTAAACATTCAGGACTCTTATAAATTCACTAAAAACTAACTTAGACTATATTTTTAATTGGGGAATTTTCAAAGAACCAATTTTTTACAGATTTTTTTACAGATACTTAATTCATCCCCCCTTGAGTAATCTACTCTATCCAAAATTTGGTATCAAAAGAGTTTATTCTTGTTAATATTAAGTCAATAAGGTTTTCCTTATGACTTTTCCATTCCTTCATACTCGGGGGATATTGTTGAGTCAATAAGGTTTACTTATGACTTTACCATTCCTTCTTGTTTGTAAAATCACAAACACCTTATCTTAAGGAAAATTTCTTTCTACCTTATGTTTTATTTTCATAAGGAAAATTTTCCTTCCCTAAGGAAATTCATCCTTACCATGTTTTTTGTTATTCATTTTGTCTAATTATAAAATTCAGTTTCATATCCAAAACCTCAGAATCATATAATAATTAGATATAGAGCATTCTGTTTTTAGGATCTGAATTCAGGTTCCAAGCTCTCTGAATTTAGACTTTGAACTCTTATGAGTTCCGACTCCGAGTTCTTTGAATTCAGACTCCAAACTCTTATGAGTTCTGACTCCAAGTTCTCTGAATTCAGACTCCGAACTCTTATGAGTTCTGACTCCAAACTCTCTGAATTTAGACTCCGAACTCTCTAAATTTTGACTCTGAACTCTCTGAATTCTGACTCTGAACTCTCTGAATTCAGACTCTGAACTCTTATGAGTCCTGACTCCGAACCCTTATGAGTTTAGACTCCGAATTCTTGTGAATCCAGATTCCAAATTTCCTTGAAATTCAGACTCCGAAATTCTATAGAATTCAGGTTCCGAATTCCTTAGAAAATAGAATCCGAATATCCTTGTATTATAGATACCGAATGTATTTTTGGTTAGACTCCAAACTTTCATTTTTTACTTACACTCCGAAAAATGAATTTTATTAAGTAACCACATTCTTGATTACTATTTTAAAATTATGTCATGCATTCAGTTATTAACTAACCATTGTTTGAGTGACACATGTATAGGTCCCTCCAAAATTCAAGGAAAAATATGACCATTGGAGGAGGGAGCCAACCGTTGAAGCTGTGCCTATAAATAGAAGCTCATTTGAACAAGATCATAATAACAACTACAACTTTGAAAACTTTTCTTACATGATGTTGAATTGATTTCTAGAGAGAGAGGCTCTTATAAACTCTCAGGCTTCATACAGAAAGTTTGAACGACTTGTTCAAACTTTACTTCATGCAGATTTTCTTTGTGCAGAGGTGTGATTTCCTTGAAATCAGAGACTTCAGGTTGTGAAGTCAGAGGTGCCAATTTACTTACAAATCGAGGGCTTGTGGGGATAGCAATACAGATACTAATATTTGGATTGAGGGATTACCTGGGTTTGGGTAATACATACTTTCTTGAAAGTATAAATCAAGGGACCTTTATCCAGGGTTGTTAGATACCCTTCTCTTTGGGTTAAAAGAGTTACTACTTGTTACTTGTAGTGTTTCAATTTTTTTCTGCTGTAATTTTGGTTTTTGATGAAAGTATAATTTTCTTATACTTCATTAAACTTGTAATTTGATTATATAGGATTCTATATGCTTTAAGGTAGAATCTTAATTGTTGTAAACTTTTGTCAAGTTTCATTTCCAGAATCACTTTTCCGGAATCAAGCAGGTTATTAGAGCTTAGAGGTTTTGTGAATTTTTTTATTCAAAAATTCCTTAAGGTTTCTTAAATTATACAATTCACCCCCTCTTGTATATTGAGTATCTACATCATATTTTGATACTACAATCAGTATCATATCTATCATACTATCTATCCAACAATTGGTATCAGAGGAGGTGACCTTATACCCTGAACCAATTCATCAATTGGCTTCAGAGTTTTGGTTAAATCTGTATTAATCTCACAATTAGATTCAAAAGAGAATTTTTTTTCAGAATCGAATTTTCGGACTCATAAAGTTTGGATTCATATTTTTCTTAGAGATACTCTAGTTCTATTTTCCTTGCTTAGGATATTTTCTTTGGTTTACAAACTTTTATTACTAACAAGTTTGTGTGGAAAGAATTTCCTTAAGATGGCAGGTTTAAATGTTGGTTCTATTGACAATATAAATCCTACCAGACCTTCTATTTTTTATGGAAATGATTATGAGTACTAGAGAGATAGGATGAAGACTTTTGTTATTAACATTGGAGTTGATAACTACCTAATACTGACAGGAGACTATAAGATTCCGGATAAGGAATTGAGAACTTTTACTAATCAGGAAAAATCATAATATTAAGCAAATTTCAGAGTCAGAAATACATTGCTATGTTCCATGACTAGGAATATTTATAGTCAAATATCTTCATGTGAAGCTACAAACAGTATCTGGAAGAAACTTGAAGTTACACATTTTAGTACTTCTAAAGTTATAGAGACAAGAAAAGCTATGTTGAGAGCTGAATACCATGGATTTAACTTTCCTTATGGAGAACCTATAAGCAAAGTTCAACAATGAGTTTGAATCCAAGAGGACAACAATTGATGAGAACATGAAAGTTACCCAGATTTCCTTAGATGATCTATTTGGAACTCTTCTTCAGCATGAGACTAGAATGAAGAGAGATGCTGATAATGTTAAAAAGAAGAATGGGAATGGAAGAGTTGCTTTTATAACTACTTCTAAACATATGAAATCCAAGACTCCATAAAGAGTAACTAGATAAAAGTCAAAGAAAGTTACTATTCAGTTATAATCTAGTGATACAGAAAAGTATGAGAATGAATTAGCTAATATTTCTCAGAGAATGAACAAGATACTAGCTCAAAATAACTATCAGAATAAGTTCAAGAAGAGAGACTACAAAGATAAGAAAGATGTGGAAGTTACTTGTTATGAATGTAGAAGAACATTTCATATCAGGCCTGATTTCCCTCTATTGAAAAAGAAAGAAAAGAAGGAAAGGAATTCAGAAAGAAACAAGAAGAAGTTCTATCATTCGAAGCACAAGAAAAGTCTTAAAGAAAATGATACTTGGAGTGCTAGCTGTGGAGACTCTTTGGGAAGTGAATATTTTGAATATGAATCATCAGCATAGAAAAATATTGGATTCATTGCTACTAATTATTTCCCAAATACATGTCTTATGAACAAGGTACGCTCTGCCGAGGCTTTAAAAAATTTATCTCTTGATAAGAATTACTATTCTGGAGATATTAATTCTAATTAAGATACTTCATCTTCAGATAATGAAGAAATACCTTATTATGAAGAAGTATCTATATTTTCCAAGTTGTTAGAAGAAAAAAATTGTAAAATTTCTAAGAAATTGGACAAGGCAAATACTAGAGAAGAAGTTCTTACAAAAGAGATTTCAGACCTCTCTAGAGATCTTGAAGATAAGGATGAGATTTTAGAAAAACTTTCTAAAGACCTTAAGGAAGTAAATTCTAAAAAGGAAAAACTTTATAAAGATATTAAGAATGCTATTTTAAAAATAAATGTTTTTGAGGAAAAATCTAACTCTAAAGAAATAATTCTTGAGGATCGAAATTTAGTCATAAGACTAAAATCCAAAATATATTCTCTTAAGAAACTTCTTGCAAACTTTACTTTTGGTAAGGAAAATTTTGACAAGATGTATTCTCAAATCAAAACTTAAGGAAATACTACTGGAGTAGGTTATACTCACCAAAAACCAATTTTCAAAAACAACTATTTTATTCCATCCAGAGCCCCTTTTTGTACTAAATGTCAAAGTGGTGGGCATTGGAAGAAAAATTTCTATTTGAATAATGTTCAATATCTTGGGTTTCATAAAGCTTATTTTTCTAAACAAATGTGGATACCCAAAATTTTGCTGTCTAACAATTCCGGATCCAAGGAAGTTTGGATTCCAAAAGTTTAACATTCTTATTTTCAGGAAAATAAAAAAGGTACCAACAACAATACTTGGTACATGGATAGTGGATGTTCCCAGTATATGTCTGGTAACAAAAACTTCTTTGAAAAGATTATCAAGATGAAAGGAGGAAAAGTAACTTTCAGAGATAATACTAAGGGGTAAATTATTGGTATAGGTAACATCATTCTTCTTGAAAAAACTTTGATTTCAAATGTTTTATTTGTTAAGGGTCTTAAGCACAACCTCATTAGCATAAGTCAATTATGTGATGAAGGTTACCTTGTGAATTTTAGGAATGAAAAGTTCTCAGTACACAATTCCAAGGAAGAGTTTATTATTTCTGCCAATAGGTAAGAGAATTTTTACACACTAAACTTATAATACCTTAGGAGCCAAGATTTACATTTTCTTAGTGCAAAGGAAGATCATTATTGGTTATGGAATAGAAGGTTAGGTCACTGTAACCTTAGAAACCTATGTAAACTCTCTAAGAAAAGACTAGTTAAGGATCTACCAGAGCTTAGATTTGATTCTTAAAAAGTTTGTGATCCTTATCATTATAACAAGCAACGTAAATCAAGTTTTAAATCAGTCGGTGAATTCTTAACCACTGATACATTACAGTTGGTGCATATGGATCTTTGTGGTCCAACCAAAACTGGAAGCATTGGAGGCAAATATTATGTATTTGTATTAGTTTATGATTACACTAGATTTACGTGGGTCTATTTTCTATCAAATAAATATGAAGTTTTTTATTATTTAAAAAGTTTTAGAACCCAATTTAAAAATGATAAAAACCTTCCTTTGATAACTATTCATAATGATCATGGAGGAGAATTTCAAAATTCTGATTTTGAAACTTTTTGTAATAGAAAAGGCATTAATCATAACTTCTCAGCACCCAGAACACCTCAAAAAAATGGTGTTGTTGAAATAAGAAATATAATTATTTAAGATATAACAAAAAACATGTTGAGTGAATATTCTATAGCCAAACATTTTTGGGATGAAGCTATAAGTACTGCTTGTTATACTATAAATCGTGTTTTGATTAGACCTTTTCTTAATAAAACTCTTTATGAGTTATGGAATGGTAGAAAACCTAGACTTTCCTACTTCAAGGTTTTTGGATGAAAAGTATTCATTCTGAATGCTAAAGGTAACTTACAAAAATTCACACCAAAATCTGAAGAAGGAATTTTCTTAGGCTACTCCACAACTTCTAAGTCTTATAGAGTTTTTAATAAAAACACTTGTACTGTTGAAGAAACAGTACATGTCAAATTTGATGAAACTGGTCCCTTTGTTTTTAAACAACCCCAACCTATATCTTCGAATGTGTTTTCAAAAACCGATTATCAACCTTTGTTAGAAGATCCTTATGATAAGGAAAATGTCCAAGAAGATGCTTCTAAAGCATTTACCCTAGAAGATTTTCTACCCTATGTTGATGAACATGTTTTACAGAACCCAAATCAGTTGTTTCTTAAGAGTCATCCCAGTGATAGTATCATCGGTGATGTAAATCAACCCGTAAGGACTAGAATTTCCTTAAGGAATGAAGTACAACATCTAGAATTTATTTCCCAATTATAACTAAAAATCACTGATGAATTTTTAGGTGATGATGATTGGATAAAATCTATGCAAGATGAACTAAATGAATTCGAAAGAAATAAAGTCTGAACCTTGGTTGAAAGACCTAAGGAAACTTCTATTATTGGAGTAAAATGGGTCTTCAGAAATAAGCGTGATGAAAATGGAATCATATTAATAAATAAAGCTAGATTAGTTGCTAAATGATATAATCAACAAGAAGGAATAGACTATGAAGAAACCTATGCTCTAGTAGCTATACTTGAATCTATTTATATTTTACTTGCTTTTTCAGCATTCTTCAACTTCAAAATTTTTCAATTGGATGTGAAATGTGCTTTCCTTAATGGTTTTATATAAGAGGAAGTTTTTGTTGAACAACCTCCTGGTTTTGAAGATACAAAACATCCTGAATGTGTTTATAAACTTACCAAAGCTTTGTATGGACTTAAGAAAGCTCCTCGATATTGGTATAATAGACTTACAAGATTTTTGATTCAAAATAATTACGTTAAGGGAAATGTAGATCCAACCCTTTTTATAAAAAAAGATAAGAAAAATGTTTTGATTGTTCAAATTTATGTTGATGACATTATATTTGGTTTAACTCAGCAATCTTTAACTGATTACTTTGAATATCTAATGAAATCTGAGTGTTAAATGAGTATGATGAGTGAGTTAACATTTTTCCTTGGTTTTCAAATTTCTCAAAAACCAGAAGGAATCTATATATCCCAACACAAGTATATTAAATATCTTCTTAAAAAGTATGGATATGACAACACTAAATGTATTAGTACTCCCATTAGTACCTCAAATTCACTTGATCTTGATGAAGCTGAGAAACCATTAGATCAAACATATTTTAGAGGTATGATAGGAAGTTTAATTTACTTGATAGCTAGTCATCCAGACTTAATGTTTTCAGTATGCTTATATGCAAGATATCAATCCAATCCTAAGGAATCTCATTTAAAGGCAGTGAAAAGAATTTTTCACTACTTAAAGGGAACCATGGATTTAAAAATATTTTATACTTTTGGAAATGATTTTGTTCTGAAAAGTTTTTTCGAATTCTGAATTTGGTGGATGTAGAATGGATAGAAAAAGTACATCCGGAACATGTCATTTCTTAAGAGATTAATTAGTTTCTTGGTCATGCAAGAAGCAACACTCAATAGCACTTTCCACTACTGAAGCTGAATATGTAGTAGCTGAAAGTTGTTGTGCTCAAGTGTTGTGGATGCAACACACACTCACGGACTATGGTATGAGTTTTACCAAAACAATTTTTTTTTGTGATAATACTAGTTCCATTGCCTTAAGTAAAAACCCTACACATCACTCTCGTGCAAAACACATAGATATTAGACATCACTTTATTAGGGATCACACACAAAAGGGGATATCATTCTTCAATTTATCAGAAAATGATGTTATTAATATTTTAATGACTTATTATATACTCCCATTACTTATTTTATATGAAATGTGCATAATTTTTGTGAAATATTAATGTTTTAATACTAAGTATAAGTTTTGAGCATTTTTAGAAGTAGTCCAATTGAGTCAGTTTACTATTTTATTTATAACTCTCCCCTGATGATCCAAATTGTTTGTTTATTATTTTTTAGGATTCCTAGTTCAATATAAAACATTTCATTATAAGGGATCATGAGAAAATTCTGCCATTTGAAGGGTCATATAGACCACACAAGAAGGCCCAATGAATCTGTGAACAAACTGAACCAGCCTTGAAGATTGATTTACTGGGCTCAATCCAGAAGTCAAAAAACATTAATTCTCCACCATAATTCTGGGGACACTACATTTAATCTTGGATAAAAATTTCAAGGCCCAAATCCAAGTACAAGGGGCCCAAATGATTCATTTAAACTCAGCCCACCATTCTATACGGAAATTGAAATCAGCACACAAATGTTGAATTTTCTCCTGATTTAGACATCCATTAAAGATGATATTTTTCAGTGTGAAAGCCAAGATATATTATGCCAACATTTTTTAAGAAATTATTTTTATTTTAGGGCATCTTACTATGCAAAAACCCGTTCACATTTCAGCCATTGAAAAGTCTAGATTGAAATAGAGAGAATGACATTATTTTTTAAAACCACCATAAATTTGGATAAAAAAGTCTATAGGAGGCTAAATTTTGAGGGTGGATATAAGACATTAATATCTACATCTTTGAAGAAGACACTAGCTCGTGATTCATCTGTCTATATTGGTAAATCTGCGGTTCAAGTGGAGGGACAGTTTTGGAATGCAAACAGCCCACAACCTTGGGCTATAAATACACCCCCTCCTCTCCTTCCAAGAGGTTGGAACTTCAGCACTTAAGTAGAAGGTTTGGAATTAATAGGGCCTTGACAAGGTTTTGGGAGGATATGATTTGATCTTGTTTCAACAAGATAAACCTCTCTTCCACTTCTCTTTCATGTTTGTTTATGTTTGCTTTCAATTGTAATTGTGTAACTTTGTTTTCATTTCAATCAAATTTTAGTGCTTGTTTCTTCTTCAATACCTCTTATTCTTCTCCAAATTCTGTAGTATAATATTAATGGTATTAAAATAGTTTGAATCATTTTAAATTACATTCCCTTATTTTGCTTCCTCATTCAATCGAAATTCCATTTTTATTCTCAAAATCTTTCGTGTGTGTGTTCAACACACTACTCTTTTCTTATCCCTTTATCTTTATAATCTTTTTAAATCATCACCATAAAAATTAAACCCAGATTATCAAAAATCCTAATGGTTGAGTAAATCTACCATTGGGGTGAGTTATAATTTGGGTATGTTAAGTGATTGAGAGTTTTTTCTCTATGAGTATTCTTTAAATTAATATTGTGTATGTTAAACTTAATATTTCATAGATTAATGATATGTTTTGTTTAACAAGTAATTTCCATGGATTATTGGAACCATAAATACACTATAATAAATAAGTTTTGATTGATATTAGAACCCTAAGTTAAGTTAATCCTTGGATTAAAGTCTTAACACTTATGAATTCCAATCAATGTTAACTTATGACATGGGTGTTAATTTAATGCAATACAAAGCAAGGCTCAAGGATATCACAAGCTTAACTCCCCAATAATGAACTCACCCCAATCTTCATATATTTGCTAAATCAAGATTCAACCATAAAAAATTTTAATTTAGCTCTGCAAACAAACCCCACTAATCAAAATACAATCAACTAAAAACAAACTACTATTATAAAGTATCATCGCTGAGGATTTGACCCGAGTGCTGCTATACACATTAGTAGAGCACCAGAACCTTGACCAGTCGATAGGCGACAATCGGACGCGCATTTAAAATGGATCCATTTCTAGGTATGGTGCTTTATGTAGTCATTAGTTTTTGGTTATTGTAAAAAAACCAAATAAAATAAAGTTTAAAAAAAATTGAAAAAAAAACACACAAAGAAAAACCCGTCTTCTCATAAAAATTATAAACGGAAAACAAACAAAGAAAAAACCATCTTCCTTTTTCTTCCAACATAATTATGAATTCCTTGTAGCCTCCCAAACAATCCCTCAGATTTGTTTGATCCTGAAATTGAGCGAACTCTTCACCAACTTAGGAGGAACTTAAGAGATAATCAACTCATTCAAAAACCAGTCCTCATCCAACCAGTTGAATTTGAAATGGCCAATCCTAGGGAACAAACCCTTAAAGAACTCACTGCCCCTGATATGAATTACCAACCTCTTGTTATTTAATATCCAAACATAGAATCTGACTTCAAACTCAAATCGGGTTTGATTCATCTTCTCCCTCATTTCCACGGGCTAGCCAGTGAGGATCCACATCTCCACCTTAAAGAGTTTCAAGTAGTGTGCTCTACCATGAAGCCTCAAGGGGTTTCCGAGGAACAAATCAAAATCCGAGCATTCCCTTTCTCCCTATATGACACTTCTAAGTCATGGATCTACTACCTTCTTCCTGGTTCCATAACCACATGGAATGGCATGAAGTGACTTTTCTTAGAGAAATTATTTCCTGCTTCTCGTACCGATTCTATCCGAAAGGAAATCAGTGGTATCCATCAGTTCCCAAGTGAACCACTCCATGAATATTGGGAGAGGTTCAAAAAGATTTTTGCAACCTTCCCACACCACCAAATCCCTGACCAACTCTTGATCCAATACTTCTATGAGGGGTTATTGGCTATGGAGAGAACTATCATTGATGCTTCAAGTGGCGGTGCTCTTGTTGATAAAACTCCTGCAGCTGCAAGAGATCTCATAAGTAACATGGCTGAAAACACACAACAATTCCATACTCAAGCACATGATCAATTCAAACAAGCCCAAGATAATCAATCAATTGAGCCGAACAAGATGACCTAGTGGATGAGTGAACTTACAGGTCTTGTGTGACAACTAGTTGTGGCTACCAAATCCCCAACCTCATCTTCTCCACAATCAATGTTTCCTGGACCTGTCAAAAACTATGGAATATGCAACTCTCCATCTCATACAACTAACACATGTCCACAACTTCAAGAGGATCAATCCAATTCATCTGGACCAATGGAGCTCAATGCAGTATATGCTCAGAGGAACACTAACCCTCAACAATCAGGTCAGTTCATTAGAAACTTCAACCAGCCTCACTTTGAGCCCTTCTCTTCTTCCTATATCCAAGTCCATAGGTATGGTAATCCCATATCTCACCCCCCTCAATTCCCTCCTCAAAAACCCAAACCAGTTTCAATATGGTCAAGGTGTTGGTAACTTCCAACAACCTTATCCTTTTATTCCTCAACCTCAAAGGAACAATCCTCCTCCTGGATTCCATTATCCTAGAGAGCCTTCCCAATTATAAAACCAATACAATATCTTTTTCAAGAACCATAATCTAGGTAATCCCAATATGGGAAAATCCTCTTCTTCCAAGAAACCATGGGAAAGTGCAGTGGAATATCTCACCTCCTTCACCCGTTCAAGCCTCAAGAACATTGAAACCAAAATTGGTCAACTTACATCCCACCTTAGTCAGCAGCAGCCATCCAATTCTTCCTAACTCCTAGCTCAACCATTACCCAACCCCAAGGGTAATGTAAGTGAAATTTCACTTAGATCGGGAAAGAAAATTTCTATGCCTCAAGATAAGTCCTCCAACCCTCCTTTCAATGTTGAACTAGAAAATGAAAATAAAAAAAAACTTGAAAAGGAACCTGAAAAAATTCCCTCATATCCTTACATTCCACTTAGGAATCCAATTCCTTTTCCTCAAGCTGTTTCTAATCCAAATAAGTCCTTTGAACCCGATCCTGAAATGATCAACATGCTTAGACGTGTTGAAGTCAATATTCCTCTCTTAGATGCCATAAAACAAATTCCTAAGTATTCCAAGTTTCTTAAGGAATTTTGCACCCACAAGAGGAAACTTAGGACCTTTGAAAATGTTTCCACCCAGCAGTCTATTCCCATAAAGTGCAAAGATCCAGGGACCTTTACGGTCCCATGCCAAATTGGAAGTTCCAACTTTGATGATGCACTCATAGACCTATAATCCTCAATTAATGTCATTCCCAAATCCATATTCTTCAACCTTGGTCTAGGTCCCTTACATTAAACGAGTGTTTTCATTTAGTTAGCTAATCGAAGCACAGCCAGTCCTGAGGGAATAATTGAGGATGTCCTTGTTCGTGTGAATGATCTTATCTTACCGTCTGATTTCTATGTCCTTGACATGGAAGGTGAGATGAAATCTTTTTGATCTCCCCTAATTCTAGGAAGACCATTCCTCATGACTGCTATAACTAAGATTGATGTCCATTCCGACATCTTATCCATGGAATTCGGTGACCAACTAGTCAAGTTCAACATTTTCCAAGCCATGTGATATCCATCTAAGGATCACTCTGCATTCTCAATCCATGCTTATGAGGACACTTCTAAGAGTCAATCGAACCCCAATCCACCATGTTCTTCATGTTCTAATGACAAAGGATCTTGTGAAATCTGCACCATGATTAACAAAGTCATAAATTGTGATGTTGATGTGGACCTCTCATTAATAGACTCCATCAATCTAGAGGAACTTGAAAACTCTCCTGAATCCCATCTCAACTCTGATCAAAACTACTCCACCTTGGACAGTATTGGTAAAAATGAATCTGAAGCAACTAAAGTCCCTTATTCCATTCTTGAGATGTCTAACCCACAAATAAGAGATGATACTGATCTAAAACCTCTTCCTGAACACCTGAAATATGCATTCCTTTTCCATGATCACTCATATCTTGTCATTATCTTGTCTTCACTTACTGAAACTGAGGAGTCCAAAATTGTTCAAGTGTTAGAGGAAAACAAAAATTCCTTAGGGTAGACCCTAGATGACATACCAGGAATCAACCCTAACCTTTTAATGCATCACATCCATCTTGAGTATTCATCCAAAACAATTAGACAACCACAAATAAGACTCAATCCACTCATACTTGAGGTAGTTAGGGAAGAGATAACCAAGCTTCTTCAAGTTGGTATTATCTACCCAATTTCTGATAGTTAATGGGTTAGTCCAATTCAAGTTGTACCTAATAAGGGTGGGATAACTGTTGTCACAAATGAACATGGAGAGGTAGTCACAACTCGAGTGAAGAACAAATGGCGTGTGTGCATAAACTATAGTAAATTGAATGTTGAAACAAGAAAAGATCACTACCCTCTTCCATTCCTTGATCAAATGCTGGAACAATTAGCCGAAAAGTCACACTATTTCTTTCTTGATGGATACACCAGCTACTTCCAAATCCCAATCGCACCTCAGGGGAAAGAAAAGACTACTTTCACATTCCCCTTTGGAAAATATGAATATATAAGAATGCCTTTTGGCCTTTGTAATGCTCCTGCAACATTCCAGAGGTGTATGATGAGTATCTTTTCTGAATTCATTGAACACTACATGGAAGTCTTCATGGATGACTTCACCATTTATGGTGAGTCTTTTGAATCATGCTTTAATTCACTCTCTCTAGTCCTTAAAAAGTGTGTCAAGTGTAACCTTGTGTTAAATTTTGAAAAATGTCACTTCATGGTTGCAAATGGGATTGTTCTAGGGCACATTGTTTCGAAAGATGGTATTGAAGTTGATCCTGCCAAAATTGAAGTGATCCAATCACTTCCTGAACCCACTTCTGTTCGGGATATCCGTTCATTCCTCGGTCATGCCAGTTTTTATCGGCGATTCATCCCTAAATTCAGTAAAATTTCCCTCCCTCTCACTTGTTTTCTCCAAAATTATGTCACTTTCCATTTTGATGAGGTTTTCAAGAGAGCCTTCATTGAACTCAAAATTGCTCTTACATCTGCCCCAATAATCCAACCCCCAGATTGGACCTTACCCTTTGAGTTGATGTGTGATGCTTCTGATAGAGCTATTGGGGCTGTTCTTGGTCAAAGAAGAGAAAATATTCCTCATGTCATTTATTATGCCTCAAAAACATTGGATGAAACTAAATCTCACTACACTATCACTGAAAAGGAACTTTTAGTAGTGGTTTTTGCCTTAGATAAATTCTGACCCTATCTCTTAGGTTCCAAAATCATCATCTTCACAGACCATTTTGCTATAAAGTTCTTACTCAAGAAAAGTGATTCCAAACTGAGGATAATAAGATGGATCCTAATGCTCCAATAGTTTTACCTTGAAATCAAAGATAGACCAGGAAAATAAAACCCTGTGGCTGATCACTTGAGTAGAATTTCTAATTCTTCTCATTCTAAAATCATTGATCCTGAATTCTCCACTGAGCACCTTTCATATCTCTCTCCAAAAATACCATGGTATGCCCCAATTGTAAATTACTTGGTTTCTGGTGTTTTTCCTGAATTTTTTTCGAAAGAACAAAAAATGAAGTTGAAAATTGATTCAAAATACTATTTTTGGGAAGAAAATAAACTTTGGAAAACTGGGGTAGACATGGTAATTAGGAGATGTGTTGATAAAGATGAACATTCCTCCATCTTAGAATTTTGTCACTCATTTCCCGGAGGTGGCCACTTTGGACCACAAAGGACCTCCTGAAAGGTCCTAGACTCTGGATTCTTCTGTCCTTCACTCTTCAAGGACTCACATGAGTTCTGTCAATCATGTCCCACTTTCCAAAAGTTTGGCACAATTTCCAAGAGAAATGAAATCCCCCAAAATCCTTTAATTTTCTGCGAGATCTTCGATGTTTGGGGCATCGATTTCATGGGACCATTTCCCCCTTCCAATGGATTATCATACATCATTCTTGCAGTTGATTATGTTTCTAGGTGGGTCGAGGCCAAACCCACTAGAAAGGATGATTCACATACTGTTAGTGAGTTCCTAAAGACACACATATTCCATAGATTTGGAACACCTCATGCCTTGATAAGTGACTTAGGAACCCATTTTTGTAATAAAACCATGGAATATATTTTGAAAAAGAATGATATTTTAAATAAAACTTCAACTGCATATCACCCCCAAACAAATGGCATAACTGAACTTTCTAATAGAGAAGTGAAAAGAGTGCTTGAGAGAATTGTAAAACCCACCAGAAAAGACTGTCCTGAAAGACTTGGTGAAGCACTTTGGGCTTATCGAACTGCCTATAAAACACCCATTGGGATGTCTCCTTTCAGGATAGTTTTTGGTAAAGAATGTCATTTACCAGTTGAAATCCAACATAAGTCTTTTTAGGCTGTGAAAACCTGTAATTTTGATTGTGAAAAATTTGTTGAAGAAAGATTTTTGCAATTGGATGGACTGGAGGAGCTTCGACTTGAATCCTATGATAATTATAATCTATTCAAAGAGAAGGATAAAGTAATCCATGATAAACACATCCTAAGAAAGGTATTTCATGAAGGTGAAAAGGTAATTCTCTTCAATTCTCGATTTCGGATTCACCCAGGTAAGCTTAATTCTCGTTGGGAAGTTCCTTTTGTTATTACTAATGTTTACCCATTTGGTGCAGTGCAAGTCCAAAAGCCCTCTTCCAAAAGGACATTCATGGTTAATGGACATCGGTTAAAGTATCACCATGAGAGGATACACAATCCTGGATCAACATCAACTTACACCGGATCCCAAAATTCTCTAGCCGACCTACCACTAGATGGAGATGGCGACCCGCCAAATCCAAACCAAGGGGCACCTCTTTCCCTTTAACTCTCTCTCTACCTCTTCTTCTCTCTACCTCTTTCTTCTTCTTCCTCTCTATTTCATTTTTTTCACCACATTCATTATCAAAACCTTTATTTTTCACTTTATATTTTGTGTGGGTGTATCTTTATAAAAAAAACAATCACTTAAAAAATACAAAAAAATTATGAGTCATGCTACTCACCATCGAGTTTTGAAATTTTGTCCAACCATTTTTGGGAGTTAACAGACATGTTTTCATCTCAAAATTTTTGTATTTTCATCATGACTTTGGATAAAGAATTTTGTGTCAAAATTAACAAATTTTGAATGCTCAATTTTTGATTTGGAAAATGCTTTTTCGGAACTGTGAGGAACAACATTTGCTTTCATGACAAGGCCACTTATGGCCATCTTTTCAAAATGTGTGTTTTCACCCCCATTTGTGAGTCTTGAGTTTGTGGACCTTCGAGCTGAATTTCCTACCTTAGTGTGCATTAATATGATATAGGCATTTTCTGAACCACACGATAATCACAATAGCCGAATAGCCTCCCATTTCCCTTACATTAATCCTCCTTTTGAAAGCCCCTTAGAGCCTATAAAAACCTTTTCTTTGATAGCCACATTACAATTCCAATAAATTTTCCCACCCAATATCAACATGGATTTTCATTGCATAATTTTTTGAAATTTAAGTGTAGGGAGAATGGATTTCATTGTTTGGGTACCCTATTATTGATTTTTAATGAGCTATCATCTGCTTGAGGGAAAGCATCCATTTCAGTGTGGGGGAGAGGTTGTCATTCAGTGTGTTTTGGGGAATGCAATGTACTTTCATTTATATAATTCTGTAAATGTTATTGACAAGTGTTCAAAAATAAAAATAAAAAATGATCAAAATAAAAAATTGAAAAAATGCATTGTGTCTTGGGTTGGTCAAAAATCACTCTTACTCAACCTTTTATCTTGTTATAACTATTAGAATTAGTGTCGTGAGGAGATCAATCATGGGTTGGGATATGAGTGTGAGATCTGTTTCAAGGTCAACTTTCGAAAAAACAAAGAAAAAAAGGAAAAGAAAAAAATAATACTTGCATTATATTATTATTGGGAGAAGTTTTGTGTTTTGTAAATATTCCATCTTCTCATTACCTTAATATTTTCTTCCTCTACTGTGTATTTCTTCACATAATCATTCCCTTGTAAATATGTGTTTTCATTTCCTTCCATGTTTTATTTCAGAAAAACCTGCATTGCTTTTTCTGTGTTGGTGTTTTAACCCTCTTCTTCTCTCTCTTGGACATTATATTCCTACCATCCCATAGCCACAAAACCCCCTTAAAAAGACCTCTTGATTCTTGTTCACTTGAGATAGGTATTGGAAGCTGAGATCTCTTTCAAACTCTAAGATTTTCAGTTTTGGTTGGTGAAAGAGTGAACCTCCACAAATGAATTTTATCATCTTGAGAGGTGTGAGTTTAGAGTGTCCATATTTTCCATTTCTAAATTTGAGCATGAAAAAATGAATTAGTTTTGGAACATTGTTTCTATAACAACATGTGGTGTATTTCAAAATGGATGAGTGAAATAGTCTAAACCTCCCCTGATTGAAGAAAATAAAATTTTAATATTTGTTGGTGAGTGAAAATGATTTTGTCATGTTTTTATATTTGTTGCACATGAGGACATGCACAAAACTAAGTGTGGGGGAGTTGATTTTATTAATATTTTCATGACTTATTATATACTCCCTTTACTTATTTTATATGAAGTGTGTATAATTTGTGTGAAATATTAATGTTTTAATACTAAGTATAATTTTTGAGCATTTTTAGAAGTAGTCCAATTGAGTCAGTTTACTATTTTATTTATAACTATCAACCTGATGATCCAAATTGTTTATTTATTATTTTTTAGGATTCATAGTTCAATATAAAACATTTCATTATAAGGGATCATGAGACAATTCTGCCATTTGAAGGGTCATATGGACCACACAAGAAGACCCAATGAATCTACGAACAAACTGGACCAGCCTTGAAGATTGATTTACTGGGATAAATACAGAAGTAAATAAACATTAATTCTCCACCATAATTCAGGGGACACTAATTTTCATCTTGGATAAAAATTTCAAGTCCCAAATCCAAGTACAAGAGGCCCAAATGATTCATTTAAACTCATCCCACCATTCTGGACGGAAATTGAAATCAGCACACAAATGTTGACTTTTCTCCTGATTTCGACATCCATGTAAGCTGATATTTTTCAGTGTGAAAGACAAGATATATTCGCACAACATTTTTGAAGAAATTATTTTTATTTGAGGGCATATTACTATTAAAAAACCCATTCACATTTCAGCCACTGAAAAGTATGGATTGAAATAGACAGAATGAAATTATTTTTCAAAACCGCCATAACTTTGGATAAAAAAGTCTATAGGAGGAAAAATTTTGAGGGTGGACAAAAGAAATAAATATCTACATCTTTGAAGAAGACACAAGCTCGTGATTCATCTGTCTAGATTGGTAAATCTGTAGTTCAAATGGTGGGACAGTTTTGGAATGAAAACAACCCACAACTTTGGGCTATAAATACACCCCCTCCTCTCATTCCAAGAGGTTGGCACTTCAGCACTTAAGGTGGAGGTTTAGCATTACTAGGGCCTTGAAAAGGTTTTGGGAAGATATAATTTGATCTTGTTTCAACAAGAGATACCTCTCCTCCACTTTTATTTCATGTTTGTTTATGTTTGCTTTCAATTGTAATTGTGTAACTTTGTTTTCATTTCAATCAAATTTTAGTGCTTGTTTCTTCTTCAATACCTCTTATTCTTCTCCACCTTCTATAGTATAATATTAATGGTCTTAAAATATTTTGAATCATTTTAAATTATAGTTCCTTATTTTGCTTCCTCATTCAATCAAAATTCCATTTTTTATTCTCAAAATCTTTCGTGTGTGTGTTCGGCACACTACTCTTTTCTTGTCCCTTTCTCTTTCTAATATTTTTAAATCGTCACTATAAACATTAAACCCAGATTATCAAAAATCCTAATGGCTGAGTAAATCTACCATTAGGGTGAGTTATAATTTGTGGATGTTAAGTGATTGAGATTTTTTTCTCGATGAGTATTCTTTAAATTAATATTGTGTATGTTAAACTTAATATGTCATGGATTTATGATATGTTTTGTTTAACAAGTGGTTTACATGGATTATTGGAACCATAAATAAACTACCATAAATAAGTTTTGATTGATATTAGAAACTTAAGTTAAGTTAATCCTTGTATTAAAGTCTTAACACTTAGGAATTCCAATCAACGTCAACTTATGACACGAGTGTTAATTTAATGCAATACAAAGCAAGGCTCAAGGATATCACAAGCTTAACTCCCCAATAATGAACTCACCCCAATATTCATATATTTGCTAAATCAAGAATCAACCATCAAACATTTCATTTTAGCTCTGCAAACAAACCCCACCAATCAAAATACAATCAACTAAAAACAAAAAACTATTACAAAGTATCATCACCAAGGATTTGACTTGAGTGATGCTATACACATTAGCAGAGCACCGGAACCTTGATCGGTCGATAGGCGACAATAGACCACGCATTTCAGAACACAAGATCAAATTGCTGATATTTTCACAAAATCTTTACTCTCCGATAGATTTGAATACATAAAACAGAAGTTAGGAATGATAACCATAAGGTAATATTCCTTGTTAACTTTCTATTGAAACCAATCTCCTTACAGTAATAAACTCCTTTTCATAGGGGGAGTACACTTGTTTGTTAGATAGATTAAAATTTTTCGTAATGAAATTTTTCATAGTCAGATTTTTCAAATCTTTCGTAATGAAAATTTTCGTAGTTAGATTTTTCAAATCTTTCGTAATGAAAATTTTCGTAGTCAGATTTTTCAAATCTTTCGTAATGAAAATTTTCATAGTCAAATTTTTCAAATCTTTCTTAAAATTTTTTTTCATAGTCAGATTTTTCAAATCTTTTGTAATGAAAATTTTCATAGTTAGATTTCTCAAAATTTTCATAATGAAGATTTTCGTACTTAAAATTTTCATAATGAAGTTTTTTGTTTTCAATTTTTTTTTCGTAATCAAATTTTTGGAATCTAAAGTTCTTCAAGATGATTTTTCTTCAATACGAATAATTTTACTAGCAATCCAAAAGGTATGTTTCCTTTCTTAAGTTTTTGTAATCATCATTTTCTTGCTGGTATTTTTTTTCTTCTTTTGGTTTTAAAATTTTCAGATTCTCTTTTTTTTTAAATCCAAATGTTTTTCTTTAAAAACCTCAAAAGATCAGATCCTACCAAGATTTCCTTGAGACCATCATATCAACCTTCAGATCTGATCAGAAAGTTTTTCAGCCATTGTATTGAGTTTGGAAGATGAATCGTCACATCAAGAACCTATATAAAGGACCCCCTGATAGTTGTCACACATCTATCTCAAGCTCTCACGTGCTGAAGCTCTGCCTCTCTACTTAAGCCCATTCCAATCTTCTCAGAGTTTTCTCAAATCTGAATGTCTGTAGAAGAATCCTCTCATAAATATATGTCTACTGTCAAGTCAATTTCAAAGTGGCAGTTATATAGAGAAAGGTTGGTACATCCGAATTTCTTCAACAAGTATGATTCTATAATCTCAAAGAATATCAAGCTCAATGAATGGGAGACTATTTTCATATCAAGGCCAGGGGCTCAAGATTTGGTGTATCCGGATTTGCTTGTTGAGTTTTATGAATCAGTCAGTTTCTTCAAGAAAGAAGGCAGAGAGAAGTTTTTGTTTAAGAGATATGGTAAGACTTATGCTCTTTCTGATACAAAGGCAGCTAGCTTGGTTGGAATTCCATATGAAAGGGAAGCCAAGTTCTGTTCCCACAAGTTGACGGATGTCAAATAAAGCTTTGTAAAGGTAAAATATGTGGAGTGCCTCAGTCTTAATCATGTCAAGACTCTGAAGATTTCTCACCTCTCTACAAATAATTTGATCATTGAATTATGGGTTCAAGGATTTATCATTCTGAGAAAAGGTGACAAGGACACATTGGAAAAGAGTGATATGAACATCTTATATTTTTTGGTGAACCTGAGGAAGGTTAATTTGGTTAAGCATATTCTGATTACGATCGAGAATATCAAGAATGAGAATCTGAAGGCTCAGATTATAATGTACCCGACCATTCTTTCTAAGTTGATTGTTCGGTGTCTAGAGTCTTTCAAAATTCCTTACAGTCTGAAGCCTAAAAATTGCAAAGTCATGATAGTCAGTGATGATACCCTGAAGAGGATGAACATTGGTTTTTCTAAGGACTCAGGATAATTTTATGACCTACTAGAGGAAGAAGCTGAAGCTATTCCAAAAAATCAAGTAGTGGATAAACCATCAAAAAAGGTTGGAAGGAAGAGGAAGTTGAAGGAAGTGGAAGAAGAAGAAAAAAACCCAAAAGCTAAGGAAGCTCAATCTGCACCTCCAAAACCTAAGAAGAAATAAGCTTATCTAGATGAGGTTGTATCCAAGTGGAGAGAATATAAGAAAAATTGGAAAAAAGGAGAGCCACAGTTTAGCTTGGATCCTGTAGAATCTAAGGCTTTAAAATAAAAGACAACTGATGAGATTGAGAATCAAGATTAAGAAAAGAAGTTAAAGAAAAATATTTCTGAGACTGAGATTGTGCAATCCCTTCTGAGGAATACTGAAAAAGATTTCGAAAAAATTCCGGTACCAGAATCCTTCCTGGTAGAACCCTTACCCGAGACTCTGGGGAAGAATTTCATGACTCCAGAAAAATCCCAAGAGAAGGTTGTTGAAGAAAAAGAAGTTTTCAAAGGAGTATAAGAAGATGCTGAAAGTAGTGGTGATACCGAAGACTTGATTAAAAAAGTGGAAGAATTTCATGAGAAGGAAATCCCATCCGAGAAATTGTCAATCCAAACTTCTCAAGAAGAATATTTGAAGCTTGATACTCCTGGGTTACATGACAAGGCTGAATATGAAGTGAACAAGGCATCTAAGGATGAAAGTTATAAACATCATTTTATTCATCCTAAAGATGATTAGGTAGGAGCTCAGAAAGAAGAAGTAGATGAGGATAATATTGTTCAGCTGTCTGATAGTGAACATGAATCTCTGGATCGGGAAGTCGTTCCGAGAACTGATAAAGGTAAAAATGTGGTTGTTGATACACCTACTAAAGTTGTATTAAAGAATAAGGAAGGTGGTGGATCTTCAAATAGTAAACTTATTGAGATAGAAAAAAAAACCTTCACCTAAAAAAGTTTCAGATTCAGAATCATCATCCCTTGGACAATATTTTGTTGTTCAGTCATTGAAGAAGCTGGTTGGCACCATTCTGATTTTTCCAAGCATAGAATCTAGATGCCAGATGATTCAACGCACACCCAATCAGAAATAGAATTCATTATCCATGGTGATGGATAAGTGTGTAAAGCTTGAGGTTGAATTCAGGAATTTCTTCATTAACTATAAATCCCAAAAGAGGTCTTGTAAGAAAATAGTTGGCTAGTCAAAGAATACAGTAGAAGATTTGAGAGAACTTTATGAGTTCCAAGATGGTATAAAGAAATATTTTGATATCGAAGATTGTAGGATCAAAGATCTTACAACCAGTTTTGAAGAAAAGTTAACTTTGGAAAAAAATACCTGGATTCCGGAAGTGAAGGATCTGAATGGGAAATTGTATTATGTTTCCCAAAGTTGGAAGAGGGAAAGGGATCTTCAGATTGAGATTGAAGAAAAACTTATCAATAAGGAAGAAGTTCTGAAGGCTCAAGCAGAGGTTATTAGGTCTCAGGAAGAAAGAATCAAGTCTTTAGAGAAGAAAGCTGAGGACCAGGAATAGATTCTTAAGCAAGCAGAGAAAGATCATAAGGATCTCAAAAAGATTAAGACTATAGTCAAGAAGTTGATGCTGAAGGAAAAGGAAGGATAACTTTGTTGCAATATGATCTTTTGTTGTATTCATTTCCTTATACAAATTCTTTCTAATTATAATAAAATTTGTGGTTGTTTTTTGGATGTTTTGTACTAATATTTTTGGTACCATAATTTATTTTCCTTTCCCTCAAATTATTTTTGAAAATCACAAAGGGGGAGAAAGGAAAAATAACTCTAAGTAAAGAATAAATATTCCTAAGTAAGGGAGAGTTTATCTAAGGGGGAGTTTTCATTACGAAGATTTCCGTATTCAAGATAATGAAAAATCTCATTCTGGAAATCTAGAATAAAATCCTTAGAGTTCCAAAGCTTAAGGGGGAGTTAGTTGTATTCATCATTGTCAATGTGTAATGGGAGATAAGTTTTATTTCAAAGTCTAGAAAAATATTTTCTAAGTCCTTATATTCTTTTTCGTAAGGATGTTTGTGCTTTCCAAAAAGGGAGAGATTGTTGAGTCAATAAGTTTTTCCTTATGACTTTTACATTCCTTCATACTTGGGGGAGATTGTTGAGTCAATAAGGTTTCCTTATGACTTTACCATTCCTTCTTGTTTTGAAAATCACAAACACCTTATCTTAAGGAATATTTCTTTCTACCTTATGTTTTATTTTCATAAGGAAAATTTTCCTTCCCTAAGGAAATTTATCCTTACCATGTTTTTAATTATTCATTTTATCTAAGTATAAAATTAGGTTTCGTATCCAAAACCTCAGAATCATATAATACTTAGATATAGAGCATTCTGTTTTTAGGATCTGAATTTAGGTTCCGAGCTCTATGAATTCAGACTCCTAACTCTTATGAGTTCTAACTCCGAGTTCTATGAATTTAGTCTCCTAACTCTTATGAGTTATGACTCTGAGTTCTCTGAATTCAGACTCTGAACTCTTATGAGTTCCAAATCTAAACACTCTGAATTCTGACTCCGAACTCTTTGAATTCATACTCTGAACTCACTGAATTCTAACTCCAAACTCTATGAATTCAGACTCCGAACTCTTATGAGTCCTGACTCCGAACCCTTATGAGTTTAGACTCCGAATTCTTGTGAATCCAGATTCTGAATTTCCTTGAAATTCAGACTCCGGAATTCTCTAGAATTCAGGTTCCGAATTCCTTAGAAAATAGAATCCGAATATCCTTATATTATAGATACTGAATGTATTTTTGGTTAGACTCCAAACTTTCATTTTTTACTTACACTCTTAAAAATGAATTTTCTTAAGTAACCATATTCTTTCTTACTCTTATAAAATGATGTCTTGCATTTAGTTATTAACTAACCATTGTTTGAGTGACACATGTACAGGTCCCTTTGAAATTAAAGAAAAAATATGACCATTGGAAGAGGGAGATGACTGTTGAAGTTGTGCCTATAAATAAGAGCTCATTTTAACAAGCTCATAATAACAACTACAAATTCGAAAAATTTTCTTACATGTTATTGAAGTGATTTCTAGAGAGAGAGGCTCTTATAAACTCTTAGGCTTTGTGAAGAAAGCTTGAACAGCTTGTTCAAAATTTTCTTCGTGCAGATTTGCTTTGTGCAGAGGTGCAGTTTCCTTGAAATCAAAGACTTTGGGTTGTGAAGTCAGAGGTTTCGATTTACTTACAAATCTAGGGCTTGCGGGGATTTCAAGATAGATACCAATATTTGGATTGAGGGATTACTTGGGTTTGGGTAAGACAGACTTTCTTGAAAGTATAAATCAAGGGACCTTTATCCAGGGTTGTTGGATACCCTTCTCTTTGGGTTAAAAGAGTTACTACTTGTTACTTGTAGTGTTTCAAGTTTGTTTTCTGCTATAATTTTGGTTTATGAGGAAAGTATAATTTTCTTATACTTCTTTAAACTTGTAATCTGATTGTATAGGATTCTATATGCTTTAAGGTAGAATATTAGTTGTTGTAAACTTTTGTTAAGTTTCATTTTCAGAATCACTTTTTCGGAATCAATCAAGTTATTATAGCTTAGAGGTATTGTGAATTTTGTTCATGAAAAATTTTCTAAATGTTTTTTAAATTATAAAATTCACCCTCCTCTTGTATATTGAGTATCTACATCATAGTTTGATACTACAATCAGTATCATATCTATCATACTATCAATCCAACAGTTAAGGCTCTGTTTTAATTTTTTCTTTCAACTGTGATTTTACTTGTACTTTAAAGATATGTAAATTTTTATTAGTTCTAAATTTCTATATCTTTAAAATAATTCCTTTATTATGGAAAATATAATGGAAGGTGCTGCTACCAATAGAACTCCATTCTTTAATGGAACTAATTGTGCCCAATGGAAAATTAAAATGAAAATGCATTTAGAAATTATGGGTTTTGAAATTTGGTCTTCAATTGTCAATGAGTATAAGATTCCTGCTACTGTTAGAACTAATTGGGATGAATCAACTAATACTTCTTATAACAATAATTTTAAATCCATGGATGCCTTATACTTCTCTTTAGGATATGAGGAATTTAACAGAATTCCTGCATGTAAAATAACCCATGAAATTTGGGATACTTTGTCTGTTTCACATGTAGGAACTTCTAGTGTTAGGAAATAAGACTTAACACATATACTATTAAATATGATAACTTTAAGATGAAGCCTGATGAGCATATTTATGATATGTTTCTTAGGTTCAATGAAATAGGAAAACTAAGATCTCTCTAGGAAAATATGTTACTGCTAAAGAACAAATCACAAGGATTCTCAGATGCTTACCTGATAGATAAAGAGGAACCTCTGTCTCAATTAGAGAATCATGAGACATCAAAAAATTACTTTCCAAAGAGCTCATTGGAAAGCTGATGATGTATGAAGAATATTTGAAAGTCAACAAGGAAGAGGGGGATGAACCCAAAAGAAAATATATGGCATTTAATACTACTACCTTTAAGAATAAGAAAAAAGAGAAGGTGCTAGCCTATGTTGAAAGCTCCAGTACTGATGAATCAACATATGATAGTGATGGAGATATGGCTCATTTGGCCATAATATTCAAGAAATTATATAGAAAGAAGAAGTTTTTTAGGAAGACCAATTATAAAGGAAGGTATGATAACAAGGGAAGCTGGAAGGACTGGAAAAGAAATGATAAATCAGAAGAGATTGTCTGCTATGAATGCAAGAGGAATGGACATTCCAAAGATGATTTTCTAAAGTTAAAATACAAAAATAAGTATGAAAATAAAGACAAGAAGTATAATAAAGCTATGAAGGCCACCTGGAGTGCTTATGAGGATAGCTCTAGTTAATTACTATCATCTAATGATGATAAATATGGCATGGAAAATATGTGTTTTATGACAAAAAAATCTTAGGTAACCTTAGATTCACCCGCACATAATTCCGATTATTCTGAAAATAAAAGTGAGTATGAGAATATGAAAAATGATGAACTATTTGAATATCATAACATGCTGGAAGAGACATATAATGAACTAAAGGATAAGTATAAATCTTTAAAGAAACAACATGATCTTACGATAACTATTAAATTTGAACTTATTACTGAAAAAGAAAATAATGCTCAACTGATTAAAGAAAATAATGAATTAAAAATGTCTAATGAGAAATTGAAGAAAGATTTAGAAAATTTTACCAATGGGAAAGACACTCTTACTCAAATTCTTGGTAAACATATAGCTCCTAAGTACACTTATAGTATTGGATATCAACCTGGACATAGAAACTTATCTAAAACACATTTTATAACTATATCTGGAAAATCTATTTTTTTACCTAAAAATCAAAGCTCTGTTACTAGTACCCATTCTGAAAAATCTTTTAATATCTCTAGTTTTTCTAGATCAAATAGAGTTTATTTTTCAAATATGTTGCATAATGCTTATAGGAAACCCATAAGGAAAATGTGGGTACTTAAAGCATTGATTACTAATGTCACTGGACCCAAATAAGTCTGGGTACCAAAATCTATTTTTGGTTTTATTATTCTGTAAGAAATTTGTCTAAAGAGCTCTTACAAGAGTCAATGGAACTTTGACAATGGATGTTAAAGACACATGGTAGGGGATTACTCAAGCTTCAAGAGTCCCATCAAAATTAATGGTGGATATGTCACTTTTAGTGACAATGCTAAAGGAAAAATAATTGGCCTAGGATAGATTGGTAACTCTAACTTAGTTTTAATTTCTAAAGTACTTTTTGTTGATGGATTGAAGTACAATATGCTTAGTATTTCTCAATTATGTGATGATGTATTTCATATTAAGTTTGAAAATGATTCTTTCAATGTTTTTAACTTTAAATATGAATTAGTATTTTCTGTTTTTAGAAATAAAAATGTATATTCTATTAATTTAGATTATTTAGCCTCTAAAAATGTTTCTTGTTTAAGTGCCTTTCATAAAGATTCTTAGATTTGGAATAGGAGATTAGGACATTATAATGTAAACTCTCTTAGAAAGTTTACTAGAAAATTCCTAGTTAAGGATCTGCCCAAACTTGAGTTTCCAAATGAAAAAGTTTGTAATCCTTGTCAAAAGGAAAAAAAACACAAGATATCTTTAAAATAAAAGAAAGAAGTTTCAACTTCTCAACCTTTAGATTTGGTTCACTTTGATTTGTTTGGACCATCTCGGGTTTCTAGTTTAAATGGGAAACACTATGTTTATGTTCTTGTGGATGACTATTTTAGGTATACTTGGACTTATTTCTTAACACACAAAAGTAAAGCATGTACTTACTTCACCAAGTATGCTAAAACTATAGAAAATCTTAGTGGACATAGAATTAAATCTATAAGAAGTGATCATGGCTGTGAGTTTGAAAATCAAGAATTTGAATATTTTTGCTCACACAATGGATATAGTCATAACTTCTCTGCCCCTAGGACACCTCAACAAAATGGATTTTTAGAAAGAAGAAACAAGACCTTGCAATAAATTACAAGAACAATGCTTAATGAATATGATTTACTTGTTTACTTCTGGGCTGAGGCTGTGAATACATCTTGTTACACAATTAATAGAGTCTTAATTAGACCTATCCTCAAGAAGACTCCTTATGAATTATGGAATAATAGAAAAACAATTGTTAGTTATTTCAAAGTTTTTGGTTGCAAAGTATATATTATTAATACAAAGGATAATCTTGAAAAATTCACATCCAAGAGTGATGAAGGAATATTCCTAGGTTACTCAACCTCTAGTAAAGCCTATAGAGTCTTTAATAAAAGAACCAAGTGTGTGGAAGAATTTGAGCATATAAAATTTGATGAAATAGATCCAAATGAACCTAAGGACTCTCTAGACAACCTTGAAGATGATATATCAAATCTCGACATAAATGAAAAATAATCCAATCCTTATATCAAGCAATCTGTGAAATCAAACAATTCTGAAAACTCTTCAGAATCTGAACATGATGAACCCAAACCTATAGATGGACCTAAAATAAATAGCCCTATATTTTCTATACCAATTAGATCTCTAAAGAACCATCCTCTAGATGCTGTTGTTGGAGACCTAGATAAAGGAACTCAAACTATAGATTCTCTTAGAAACCAGGTTGAACATAAAGATTTCTTGTCATAGCTTGAACCTAAAAGCATCAATGACGCAATTAAAGATGAATTTTGGGCGATGTATATGTAATAATAACTTAATCAATTTGAAATAAATAAAGTTTGAAAACTTGTGGATAGACCCAAAGACACCTTGACCATAGGAACTAAGTGGGTGTTTAGAAATAAAGTAGATGAAGGTGGTAATATTATTAGAAACAAAGATAGATTATTTGCACAAGATTATATTCAAGAGGAATAAATTGACTATGAAAAAACCTTTGCACCTATTTCTAGACTTGAATCCATCAGAACCCTACTTGATTATGCTATCCATATTAATTTCAAACTGTATCAAATTGATGTTAAAAGTTAATTCCTAAATGGATATATAGTTGAGGATGATTTTGTTGAAAAACCCCATGGTTTTACAAACACTCATTTTCAAAATCGTGTTTTCAAATTGAAAAAAGATTTATATGGTTTAAAACAAGCTCCAAGAGCTTGGTATGATAAATTAAGTAATTTTATTATTTCAAAAGGTTTTGCAAAAGGAATTGCTGATCCTACTATTTTTATAAAGTGAACGTATAAATATGTTTTAGTAGTCCAAATCTATGTTGATGATATTATTTTTGGATCTTCAAGAAATTATTTATGTATTGAATTTTCTAAAATAATGAAAAATGAATTTGAAATGAGTTTAATGGGTGAACTCAAATTATTTCTTGGATTTTAAAATTTTCAAAATAAAGAAGGCATCACTTTAAATCAAAGTAATTATACAAAATATCTTTTAAAAATATTTGGATTTGATAGCATTAAAATTAGTGACACTCCCATGAGTAATACTTGTAAGTTGGATATTGATGAAGATGGTAAATCTATTGATGAAACCACTTATAGAGGAATGATTGGAAGCTTGCTCTACTTGACTACTAGTAGGCCAGATATAATGTTTAGTGTGTGTATGTGTGCCCGTTTTCAAGCTAATCCCAAATAATCTCACTTGAATGTTGTTAAAATAATTTTCAAATAGCTCAAACATACTATCAATTTAGGATTGTTTTACACCAAAGGACAATCATTTGATATAGTGAGTTATTTTGATGCTGATTTTGGGGGATGAAAGTTATATAGAAAGCGAACCTCTGGGACATTCCACTTTTTGGGAAAATATTTTGTTTCATGTTGTAGTAAGAAACAAAATTCTGTTACATTATCTACTGTTGAAGATGAGTACATAGCTGTTGGTAGCTATTGTGTACAAATTTTGTAGATAAAACACACTCTTCTAGACTATAGATATAAATTTATACATGTAACTATAAAATGTGACAACAAAAGTGCTATTAAAATTTCTAAGTACCCAGTTTCTCACTCTAGAACAAAACATATTTATGCAAGACATCAATTTTTGAGAGATAATTATCAAAAGGGTGATATTACTTTAAAATTTATTGGCAATGAATATCAGCTTGCTGATATATTCGCTAAGCCATTGAACCCTGAAAGAATAAATTATATCAGACATGAGTTAAGAATGATCAACCAGTAAGACCCTATGTTTTTCTTTCCTTTAATTTTTTTGTGAAATTTTCATGCTGACACCATTGTCATGCCAACACCATTTTCACGCCAACACCGTTGTCATGCTGACACCGTTGTCATGCCGACACCTTTGTCATGCTGAAACTGTTGTCATGCTGAAACTGTTGTCATGCTGACACTATTGTCACACTAAAACCATTAGTGTTTTACAAAGTCTATTATGATGACACTGATGACTCATCACTTTTATATGTTTTATATATTTTTCAAAACGAAACTGTTTCATTAATTCTAGTGAACTCGATTCATGATTTTGTGATTGTAAAATCTTAAAATACCTAAATGATATAAGTTTGAATCGATCCACTCTACTCCCTTTATCGCTACTCTCTCTCTACCGCCTTTCTCTTTCTCTACTCCCAACCTTTAATCTTCTAACCTCCAGATTGAACTGATCAGAATGGAACGAGTAAAGAAAGCTCTAGAAGAGGGTGAGTCTCATGCATCCAAGAAAAAAAGGGGAATCAAGAAAATCATTAGGTCCTTTAAATCCTAGTCTGGTAAACCATTTTGTAATTTCATAGTAGGAAATTTTGGTCGAATGGATCTTAGAGATATTTTTTTTGAAAGTGCTGAAAGATCAAGGATGTCTTGAATGGTTCGCAAATAATGATAGAGTCTTTTATCCAAAGCTGGTTTATGAATTTTATATGAATATGGAACTTTTTTTAGAAGGATGTTATATTGCATAAGTGAAGTCGAATGTGAAAGGGAAGAGAATCTAAATCTCTTCATGGAATTGGGATAAATGTCTTAAGGTACCTCATGAAGGAAGGTTTGATGATTAACAAGGTACTTCTCCTCCTGAAATTGAATTCTTATATTATGAGACTGCTCTGAAAGAGATAACTGGAAATAAAGAGAACAAGAGACCCATCCCCTCAGAATTGAATGGTGAATGTAGAATTATTTTCAAGTTTATTAAACATAAGATTTTTCCCAGGAAAGGGGAGTTTGATTCTCTCAATTATCAAGATGTATACTTGGTTTATTTTCTTCATAAATGTGTTAAATTTAATCTATGTAGATATTTGATGGTGTACATCAATGAGATGATAAAACCTGGGTGTAAGTCAAATTCTGTATTCTATTCAAGAATTATTTCAGCTATACTGAAAGAGAAAGTATATGTAAATGAATTTGAGGATGTGGTAGTTAGTGAATGAAGTGAAATCTGATTAAGCTTTGGCATTTGTAAAAGAATGAAAATAAATTGGAACCCTTGGAGGAAAGATTGGGTTGGTGATGAAGACAGATTCTATGAGAATTTCAATCCCATAAACCATCCAGTTATACCAGGGGATCTAGTGGATCCTGGTCTCGGTCCAGATGAAAAAGTAACATATTCTAAAAATGTGGAAGAGTATTATGATACCCCTATTAGAGATGTTGGATCATTAGTTGATTATTGAAGAGACCCAGACACTATTGGACCATAAAAAAGAGTCTCTATTAGACCTGCAAGTCCACCTATGGATTTACCATCTCATGAAACTATTCTCAAATCTTCTGGAAGTGAAGAAATCAAATTTGAAGGCAGTGTAGAGTATGTCAGTGAATCCAATAAAGAAGAAAATGAAGAAAAAAACGAAGAAGAATATGAAGAGGAATAAGCTGGTAGTGGTAAAAATGGTTCAGAATCAGGAAGGGAAAAAGAAGATGAGCAAGTCAAAGATGAGCAAAATGAATATGGTAATAATGAAGAAATCAATGAAAGTGAAAGTGACTCTAGTCACCCTGATTAAAATCCAAATCCCGTGAGTATGGAAGTTACTAAATCTAATACTGGTGTCTCTGTTGAGGGTGCTATTCAAGAAGAAAATGTTGCTCCAAATGAACCTGTTGCTCAAGTTGTTTATACTGGGAAAATAAATCTACTTAAGGAAAATCACCCTATCTAGGAAAACTTGACTAAGGGGGAGCAATCTGCCAAAATATCTAACACTGAGGGGGAGCCTCAAGGACCAGTTGATCATGCTAATGAAGAGAATCAAACAAGAAGAGTAAGGCTTGATACTATTTCTCCTTTTGATTATGATATTCTTACTGAATGGATAAGGAATCATGGTTATATAGCCTTGGTATTGGATTATAAAGATTCTGATGATGAAATTATTTCTCTTGCTGTAAAGGAACCAGTGGATGAGACCACTTCTAGTGACTATGCCACTAAAGCAGATTTTGAACAATTCAAGGAAGTGATATGTGCCTCTATAAGAAACTCAGTGAAATCTCAAATGAGGTATAATATTGACGAATCCAGGAGAAAAAATAATGATATAACTGGTAATTTGAAATCAATCAGATCTATGGTTGACGGTGTAAAGAAAACTGGTGCTTTTAGTTCTTCTCCTACCTCAACTAGTCTGTCTCAAGCTGATGCTGCTTCTATTTCAAAGATGGTGATAAAAGAGATTCAGCCAAATCTAATCACAACTACAGAGAAAATTGTGACAAGAAATACCATGCTCGTATATTATATGAAGAAGTTGACAACTGGGATCAATGACTTGACCACAGAGTATAGGAATACAATGGAAACTATCATGAAAGGTCTTGAGAGCCTTGTTTCTCATTTTAAAGCTCTTGAGTTTTCACACCTGAGAAAAGAAGTTCAGGATCTCACCTCCTCTGCTCTAGATTCAAGTTATGCTCCACCTGCTCAGTCCTCAGAATCTGCAGATCTTGATACTGTTAGTTTGGTATTGAAAGAGGAGCTATAAGTTTTGACTGCAAGTATAGAAAAAGTTGAGGATACTTTAGATAAATTGTATGATCATGTGAAGTATTATACAAGGAGTTATTCATAGACTCAGGAAGAGTTGACCAATAGGATTAATGAGTTTTTCTCTAAAATCATCACAAAACACCAAATGAACAATATATTTAAGTATTTGGCCACAAATATCACTCTTCCTCTAGTGAAAAAGGCCTTTAAGGATCAGATTAAAAAGATCAAAGAATTTACTCCTTTTTTGGATAAGTTTATAGAAAACATGAATGATTTTGAAAAAGCTATGAAATATTGTGCAGATATCATTGAAGAATTCATCAAGCTGTTGAAACCATATCTTCATGTCCAAATTGAAGCCATTGTGGAACCTCCTACTGCAACTCTTGGCCTTACTGGTTTTGTGCCTTCTCAACCTCAAATATCAGTTTCTCAGGCCTTATATCACATCAGACCAATCATCACAGAAACTATTCATTCTCAGGTTCTTTTTCAACACAGACCTACCCTTAATTATATAGTTCCTGAAGGAGTGCCTCTGCCTCCTCTCAAAAATTAGTTCATACCCTCCTGATCCTCAGCCTAACCCTCATGATAAACATTCTATTGATCCTTTTGATAAGGGGAATAAGCCCATTGATCCTACCATTTGATCCCATCATACAGTGTGAACTTATTTTAATTTGATATGGATGAGTCATTGTATGTATTCTTTTTTGGTGTAATCAGTTTATGAATGCTATTTCATTATTTCTACTTTACTGTATTTTCTGTTCTTTTCTTCTATCACTTTTTTCTAATCCCAAAAGGGGGAGAAATTTTATTATGAATTATTAATAGTGAGTGAACTTTATGAGATTCAATAATTACATGATTTTTGATTATCAAAAAGGGGGATATTGTTGGCCCATAGATGCTGCTAGCCACTATCTCTAACTATAAAGGTTTTAATTATCACAAATCATGTAATGTATTAACATATATCTTATTTTATGTTAGTTCCTATATTATGAAAAAATATTATCTTGAATATCACATCATTTAATTCATATAACTATTTGTGTGTGATTAAGTCTAAACAATATTTTAATTGATTATCTCAAGAAGAATAAGAACATAACTGCACACCCATACCTGTAGCTCAAATCCAGACTACGATACTCTATTTCGAAGCTGAATTTCAGAAGAGGACACAAAATTCAATGTCACTACATCAAACGAGTCCAGAGCTTCACTGCATAACACACAAAGACTTCTAAACCTTATTATGCATCTTTAGCTCTGTTGTGTTCTTTTGTTTACATTTTTGATTGGTGTGTGTATCTTTCTGTTACACACACTGACTCCTATGCATAACTGGAGGATACATGATATCCTCAAACTCACTCTCTATTTTACTCTTTGTATCCCACCTAGAATAATGTAAGAGTTCAAGTGTGACCTATTTGTTTCTTTTTATTGAATAATTGTGGTAGAGGTCAAGTGTGACCTAGACAACCTTGTGTGCTGTTGTGAACCCCGATCGAAGGTGTGGATCAAACTGTTTATTAATTTAAACTGCTTGGTGGTAGGTGATCACCAAGTAGAGAGGACTAAGTCTCATCTTGAAACTAAACATATTGTTTATTTCCACTGTGTTTTACTCTTTAGTTTTACTCTGTTTTATCACAATTTCATAAAACTAAATTGAACTTTGATAGTTAGTTTAGCAAGTGTTTATAGCTATTTTGAACTAGTAGGTTCAAAAGTTGTATTAATCTTTAGATTAATATAGCTGAGAACTATTTAATCTTTTGAGAAATTAACTAAACATTCAGGACTCTTATAAATTCACTAAAAACCACCTTAGACTATATTTTTAATTTGGTAATTTTTAAAGAACCATTTTTTAACATAAATTTTTATAATACTCAATTCACCCCCCTCTTGAGTAATCTACTTCAGCCAATAATAATAATAATAATTATTATTATTATCTTTTAATAATTACATTATTATTAAAATAATTAGTTAATTTATCGATTATTATTATTATTAATAATTAGATTATAAATTACTACTAATTATTTTTAAATATCAAATTAATTATATTATTAATTACTGGTCATTAAATTATTAAATAATAATTAATTATTAGTAATGTGTTATAATTAATTAATCATTACCATTAATGTGTTATTATAAAAAACACATTATCCATTTAATGCTAGAAAGGAGATGTTTCAATCCCACATCAAAAATCTAGAAAATATGTGAAGAGATGAACCCTTATAAAATGGGGGTTTGGGTGTGATTTGGTTTAATATTTTCAAAATAGTTTAATTAAAGCAATTCTGAATATAAAATAGTGAAATAAAGATTAATTTTTTTTGTTTATATATATATAAAGAAAACAAAAATAAAAAAATTAGAAAAAATAGATGGGTGAGCGATGTCTAAGAAAGAACCTTAAAACATTTTCAGAGAATGTTCTTTCCTAGAAAGCACCTTCTTCGAACATGTTTTAAGGAATGAACTATATGAGATATAACCTTCCAAAAAAAAATTAAAGAAGGTGTTTTCCAAGACAATGCCCTCCCTTCTATTCCTTGGTAACCGAAATCATGCCTAGATTGAGAAATATTTTCCCAATTTTGGCATTTTTAGAATATGTTCTTTTTTCTTTGTATGAGGAAAAAATTCCATTGGTGAAGACCCTATGGATGTAAGCCTCACCTTACACTACTTGTTGGATCAGATCTGGTCAGTTAAGGATCCTTTATTAACTCCCAACCTTGTTGGTTTGTCTATGTTTTCTTCTTTTATTCATTGCGGGTTCTCAAGTTAGTGCCCCGTTATAAACTCCTGACCTTTTCTAGATTTTTTGGTTTATAATATTTTCCCCCACTATTCCCATAAACCCAAATGTTTTTTATTGAATTAATTCATAACACAAATCCCTTGGAATATTTTTTTTTGATTTATAAAAATGGACTATCCATGGTCTTACCTGACCCATGTTAAAAACGGTCCAATTTTCTAAAATCTAGCTCGTTATATAACGGTCTAAAATAGGAAATTATGAAATGGACTTAGAATCATATGATCTTGGATCATTTAGGATAATAATTCTACCTATTAAATCCTAATTCACCTTTTATTTATCCCTAAAGGATGCATATACATACATACATGTGTATATATAACATGCAAATAATATGAGGTCTTATTATAATGAATTTGATGAAATATAATGTTTATATTCTACTCATTGATATTTTAAGGGTATAAATGATTACTTATTGAAAAATTTAGAATCAAAATTAGTTGATTATGTTAATTTTAGATATTTTTCTAATCTATATAAAAGTATATCTCAAGTTAGATTTTAATTCACATATAATGGAATGATGATACCATGGTGTTTTATAACATAACAAATTTCTATAAATTTATAAAATCACGATGATTTGATTGAAATTTATGAGGTATTTTAAGAATTTGGTTGGTTATTCATCATATTAAAAATATTTATGGTTTAAATATGAATAATGTAATGTTCGTGACCTGAATACCCAAACAATACTCACACCACATCATTATAAAACCTTAGGCATACCTCCCAGTCACCTTAGGATGTAATAAACATCATAGGTCAAGTAATACATGTGTGAGTAGAGATTTTAACCCTTTAAAAGAATCTACAAATGTAATAAAGTATGTACATATTAAGGAATGACCTATGAAAGTGTTAAAGATACCAAATATGTATAAGGGTAATGAAAAAAGCAAATGGGATACCTGACAATGAAAGATGTAATAAAACCATATGTATATACATATTCATACCATATCAGTATAAAAAATCCAAGTCATACATAAAGTGTTTTCGAAAAAGTTAGAACTACATATACACAAGTAGTGTAAGCCAAACATGGCCTAATAGGGAAAAGTGGTGCTCCCACATGTGGATATTCTCCAAAAAAGATATCTAAGACAACCCACATTCCATCCACTAATAAATACAGAAAAAGATCTAAAAATGATCACCCATGATCCATAATACATGCATGTGACTATCTCCCATAGTCATGTTCTTTCTCTTTACCCAGATTACACATAAAGGAGACTGCATGTGTCCTAGGAGCCACTTGTATTGGGCATGAGTATGAAAACTCAATAGGATGTCACCAACCCACCCTTGACAACCTATCATAAGCTAAAGTGTATGCCAACAATAGTAAAAATCTATAATAACAAAAAAATAACAAGAACATGGAATGAAAAAGTGTCTAATCATATTCATTAGTATTGAAAACAAACTCCCTATGAGGGGAGAGTCCATACCAACATATCAGCTTAGACTTGTAGCTTGAGATCTGCAATGATAATCCAGGGCCATCCCTTATGGGAGGCAATAACAGTTCCCATAAATATCTCACACATGTACACATATACACCCACACATATGAGTAAATGTGTGTAAAATAAGTTAGGGTTTAATTGAACCATCCTAGGGAAATCATGTATAACTAGTTAGGGAAATCTTACAGCTATTCCCATGGAATAAGGGAATGGGTATAACAAGTCAGGGACTACGAACCTGTCACAAACAATTAACCTAGATAATTAGTCACAAATTAATGCCCATCCCATATGTTCAACCTATACAACACCAAGTGGGAACTTGCTTATGCTTGTATACAACAATATATGCATATTTTATAAGTCCAACATGACTAAAAAATGAAATAACAACCTAAATTGATAGGATTATAAAGTATGATAAGTGTAACACTAAAAAATCACTTTAAAAAAATCATAAATAACAATAAACAAACTGAATTCATTCCTATCATGTTCTATTAACCATAATTAAAGTAGTAGTCATGCCAAGCAATGTTGTGAGTGGGTGCCTTAGACCCAAATCCTTTATGAACTTTGATTACCATTGCATGTATACAATTTGATATATACCTATGTTTATTCTTACCATTATAGTGTCAATACCTCTACATCCACTATTTACATGGTAATTTCCTTAAATTATGTGTCATATTAAAAGGTTATAATAGTTCCCATCCATAATGAGAATCTTGAGATACTATGATAGTAATCTTAAATATATTTCCTATAGTCTAAATACACTATATTTACGAGACACAAATGATGTATAACTATCAAGTTCTATACGGATCAAAATCATTGAGACTTCTTATGAAGTTCACACTTGGTGATCTTGAGTCTATGAGATCATGAGGACTGACCTGCCAAAAGGAACACCACATGCTTTGGGTGTTATTGATTGTTCTTATCTATGAATATGTGTATTAGTCTTCAGACTTGATATTGTTATTGATGAGTACCATTTTATTGCATACTTTGATGCAAGGTAAAAACCATGGCATTGAATTCATGGTGAGGTAGCTTGTGTTGGGTGCATAATTAGTGATATAGAATTGGTTGAATGATCAAGATATAATTTGGAACTTCCGAGTTGAGGAAGAGATATCTCATAGGCCCAGGTTTACCAGGATGACAACATCTTCATTAAATCCATTTCCATGGTATAATAAGGTAAGTCCATACAGAAAGTTCACAAAATATATAAATCAACAAAAAGATGATGACACAAGTGTGCATCTTGCTTTATGATATATCACAAGATAAAGAGATTATATTACACAGAACATGTTCATATGAGGTAGTTATAGCTACAGAATTATTTATCCCCTTAGGAGTCGTGATGGGTTCCTAGAATTTTCTCTTGGACAGTGATTTGGACTCACTATAATAGAGATAAGTATTTAGATGGTCACACACTAAGTGTATCCACAAGTTCCACCTATTCGAATGAATATGAGTTTTGAACGAAGTGGGCCTCACGTGCGAGGGATGGTTAATGCCTGAGTGTGACTAATCACATTTAAAAATAATTCATTTATATTATTAAAGTATATAATAATGATTATTGAATTTATTTCTCAAGTTATTCTAAAGTTTATTGATCATAAAAAGTGAATATGAGAAAATATAATTTTTTGAATGAACATAACATGCTTAAGGTTCATTAAATTATTTGGGGATCCTAAAGGTTAATTTAATGGTTCATATTTTATCGTGTAACATGTTATAGTGTTACAAGTTAGTGATAAAATATTTGTTACATTTATGACAAGTTTATTAAGTCATAAGTGCATGCAAAGGTCTAAAATAAAGGTTATTAATTTATAGGGATCAAAGTGAAATTTTGAAAAGTATAACCTATTGGAGTTGGTTCCCTAGAACCAAATTATATGTACTTTATAATAACCTTTATTAATTGTTTTTAATATTAATAAACTCTTTATAACATCATGATTTTTATTCTACATAACATAGTATGTGATTATGTCCTAAGGGTAGTTATCGTACTGTATTGTCATAACAGTTCTCCACTATAATGAGAACCCAAAAGTTCTATGAAAGTATTCTCAAATATATGTTCTATATCAAAATGAAATCATTTGGGGGACACAAATTATACATGATATCATGGGTTTAGACTCATAGGTCTTTGAGGAACCTTCTCATGGTGTACATATTTGGTGATATCCAGTGTAGGATATTATGAAAATGAACCACCAATAGGAAATCCACATTTATATGTTTCATTGGATGTTTCTATCTATGAATGTGTGTATTGATCCTTAGACTTTAAGATTATTATAAGTTTCATACTTTGATGTATTGATGATCAACATGATGATATATATTCATGGTGAGGTAGGATACATTGGGCACGTCCCGAGTAATATTTCATTAATGAATAATGAGAGAAATTATTTGTCCCCATTATTATTTAATAAAAGTTGATATCTTAGGCCCATTGATGGAAATGATATAGCCTAAATAAATCCATTGACATGTTTTTCTATAGGAAAGTTTTATTTTTATAAATTCAAAGAAAGAGACATCAAAAACATAGTTTGATGGCACCAACATGAAACCTGCTTGATTATATATATCATGAAAAAGATATAATATTACACAGTAAGTAACTTCATAAGGTATTATGTTGTTTCAACATTAAATTCTTTCCCTGTGGGTGCCCTATAATGTTTCTAGATGTTAACCTTAAAATTTGGGATGCTTCACCTAATTCCAATGAGATAGAGTCCTATAGGGTCACACACTAAGTGTATCAAAAATATCAATTAAATAATAATATTATTTAATAAGTTGAATAAATATTATTCCGAAACATGGTTTCATAATCATTCATGTTTTATTGATCGAATATATTCTATCACCAGTTATTCGAGAGAATATGTTGTGAGTAAAATATTTAATAAATATTTAATTATTTATTTGTGAATAATATAATGATATTTATTTATTAAATAAATAGTCACTATTCAAGGTCTGATAAATATCATGGAGGAATGAAGAACTGAGTTTAATGGGATGGTGAGAAATAATATATATATTGAATATTATTTTAATAAATAATATTTAATCTAATTCATAAGTTTAGATCATGTCAAGAAATAATAATAATAATAATAATATTATTATAGACATGAGGTTCTGTATGGATTAAAAAAATAATAAGGGTGTATGAGAAATTATTATTTTCTAACCCTATTAGTATATAAAACCAATTATATTATTTTCTTAAGAGATCCAATTCATTTTGGTTGTGCATAATAAGATCTGAAGAGAATCCTCTCAAGACCTAGATAGATCTCTCTCCCAGATTGATCTCAAGAATTGAGAGTGGTTCGCCTTCACCACTACTCTCATGTCTAGAGAGATCAAAGAGAAACATTCCTTGTAGAGATTATCGAGGTGATCCAAAGAGAACAACATAAGAATTAGGATATTCTATGCTAGAACTTGAATATTTCTATGATGATGTTCAGTGGTTCATATAATACACATGGATCACCGCTGGAGGGAATCTATTATTGATTACTACAATGCAATGATGGTATGATGTAGAGATGTTGTCAGATCCATTAATGAAGAAATAATTCCTCATAAGGCAATTATTTAATTTCTTAAATTAATTATAAATAATATGTGATGATCCCACACTTTGGTTCCATAGTTATTCTATTGTCTATATTCTTTGATTCAATTCTATTGATCACAAAATTCATCATCATGCAAACTTTAGATTAATAATTGATCATGAAAAAAATAAAATTTGAGCATAACTGATCTGTCACTTCCATTGATCCTAGAACCTTAAAGTGGTATAAGAGAGGTCACATAATTATTTATAATTATTTAAATATCCTTGATTAATTTACACATTTGTTACTAGTTTTCAATTCCATTTAAATGATTCTTTAATCCAAATTGCAAGATCCACTTTCTTATTTTTCATTTATAAAAAATATAATCAAATAGATTAAATATATGAATGAAATAAATTTTAAGATCTCATCTGGAGGTGTTGAGGAGTCTTCCTAGATAATACAAGATTACACATAATGTAACTCAGTGGTACACGCCATGTACCTTAGTTTAATTCACCCTAGATTAATTTAGAATTAATTCGAACTGTGTGTATTTATTACACATAGTGAATTTAATTACACGCCATGTGTTTACTGGGCCATCCTGGCATACATTTAGTCATAGTATATGCTGTGTAACTTTTGTACACTACATGTAGTCCTTTAGTCATAGATGATCCATGTTTATTCTTACATGACCTACATGAACAGTGACCATGTAACTTGGAGACCAGACACCATATATCCCATATACACACCATGTACTCCAATATTTTCCATGGAACGGTTACACACCAAGTCCTTAGGCCTATGCTATGGATAGACAGTGAGAATAATACACGACGTGTAACTATAATGTACACATCATGTACTTTTACCAAATTATATATAATTAAAAATTAATTTACTATACTACTTAAATATTATCAACACGTGTTCCGTGTGGTCATTAAGTTGATAGTACATGTTGTGTGATATGTTATATATATATATATATATTAAATATCTAATTAATTTTCTATGTAATGTTCAGAACTACATATCATGTATAAGTCATAATACAATTATTACTCTACGCACATCAAAATATTACACACTACATAAATACCATGTGTTCCGTGCGGTCATTAAGTTTATAGTACATGCTGTGACATTACATGATAAGTTGTGTATATTAGATTCCATGTGATTAAACATTATATAAATATAATACACATTGGGTAGTTCAGATAGGTACACACTATGTTGCCTCCAAGGGAATTTTTTGTACACAATTAATTTTAAATAAATTCATTTAATTTGTTTAAAATTATGATGGATGAGATTCTCAAGAAAATTCATATGATAATTAAGATAAAATAATTGATTAATTAAAGAAGATAATTAACTGATTCGATCACAATTTATCTTAAATAGGAACAATTAGTATTGAATGATAATTTTATTAAATTCTTAATTCATTGCATGTATATGGATGATCATGATCATAGATTAGACCTCTGTATGCGATTTATTTATTTTGATTTATTATTAAATTAAATTTTTGGCTTGTGTTTCATCCCTCCTCTCATTATGTAAGGGCATTCAAGCCCATGGTTTCTTTTATGTAAACCCCTTAACCAATCCTTTAGCTCTTGTCACCTGCATGTGATTAAAAGCATATATAATAGATATAGATCCCAAGATAGTGGAGGCAGTTCAAGTTTGGAGTTGAGGAGAAACCAATCTAAGAGAGATACAAAGGTGGACATATAGAAAGATGCAGAACAAACCATAAAATGGTTCAAGGTATTTTCACCCTAAGTTAATGATTATTTAATCATCTTCTAGGTAAACCAACCCTTAGTAAAATCACATGATCATACCAATTTACTATTTTATTTATGTCAAGTTTCATGGTTATTTCATTATGGATGTTTTTTCATGATCACATGAATCAACTAATTAACAATCATGCAAGATAGAACTAAATTTAATTGGATTACACATAACAATTATCTAAGACATGGTCAACAACTTAAGTAAATCTACTTAATATTAACAAGCATGTAATATAGATAATAATTATAAATTTATACATAAAGATAAAATCCCTCAATTATATATATTAAGTCGGTATAGTCTTCAACTAATTAAGTTAAAATAATTCCATAGTTCAAAGTGCTTGACCATCAAAAGTTGGGGTGCTTTCAATTACCAAGGAATTTTAACTTAAAGTTTTAGGTTGACTTAACTTAGTTCACATCAAGGGTTAATTTCCAAAGAAGGAATTGGTGTAACTAAGAGTAAAATGTTAAGGAAATATAATTTAAGAATTTTAGTATTCGGGAGTCCACTCAAAAGATCAAGGAACTGTGAATTAATGTAGTTGGAATTTGTAATTCCTACCTAAAACCCTTCAAATTTCTTGACTAAAAAAATTCAGGGTGATGAGAAGGAGAATATGGATCCTTGCCACCAAAATGTTGAAGAAATAGGATATTCAAAATCCAATAGTGAGGGATATTTGGTTTTAATAAAATAGTGGGAGATTAAAAAATATAATATTTATTTATTTTTCTAAATTTTATCAGATAAAGTACTAATTTTTTTACATTCTTATTTGTAGAAAAGACAATAAAAATTACTTCAAACATATCACTATAATCCAGCATTAAGAAGGTTGAAATTCTCACCAGAAAAAATTTCAAAGAGTGAAAAAGGCACTTATGCATTATCCTACACCATGGAAAGAAATTGTATGTGTTGGAAGAACCTATTCATGAAGTGACTAGTAAAGAGGCTAGTGAGGAAGAGTTGTCTCTATATGAGAAATGTTTTAATGATGCGACAAATGTTTAGTGTTTCATGATAGCATCCATGACCAATGATATTCTAAAGAAACATGAGGACATCGATGCACATAACATGATGTCTCATCTTTGGGATATTTATCAAGATAAGATGAGATAAGAGAGATATGAGATCTCCATTTATCTATTTACAACTATTCTTATAGATTATATGCTAGCTAAGGCTCGTGTATTCAAGATCATTGGCTACATTGAATGCCTAAACATATTAGGGATTAAATTCCTAGATGAGTTGTGAAAAGATATCATACTTTCCTCACTACCCAATTCCTTATATTTGTTTTATTGTTAATTATCACATGATCAATAATGAGAAGAGATTTCAAAATTTATTACTATAATTCACCAAGTGGAAAAGGACATAGGGCATGACAAATCTGCAATCCTTATGGTGAACAAGAAAATGAAGAACAAGGAAAAGGGGTCCAGGACTCATAAAAAGTATAATTATTCTAAGAACCATCCTTCTAATAAGTGGAAAATCCAAATGCATGTTAATGAAAAGGAAGTAGTTTGTTTTTTATATGGCAAGTAAGGCCACCAGAAAAGGAATTACACCTATAAGTAAGGGAAAGATAAATGTGATTTCTTTATCGAGGGTAATATTTTAATATCTAAACATTGGGTATTAGATATAACTTATGGTTCTCACATATGTATCCAAATGTAGGAACCAATTATATTCCAAAATATTTCTAGAGGATATGTGGATTTATGAGCTACCAATGGTGCGAGGATGACTACTATATCCATTGGATACTACCTCCTTTCATTTAAAATATAAATTATATTGGTTTTAAAATATTTTTATTATATACCAACTGCTAAAAAGAAAATAATTTATGTATCATGCCTAAATATGGATAGTTTTATTTTCAAATTTATAATTTTTTCCTTTTATAAAGACAACATATGTTATGGTATGAAACATTTAAATAATGGTCTTTAAGTATTAAATTATGAAAACCAAGTATTATAAATGGATAAATAATCATGTTCAAACAACTAATATAACACCCAGCTATGGAATCACCATCTTGGTCGAGAAGCATTTTAAAAAGCTCTTATTTAGACAGTTTTAAGCTAAAACCACTTGAAATATGTCATTCTTGGTTATAAGGAAAAATGATCAAACCACCATTCAATGGATAGGGTGAAAGGGCCATAGAGCTTCTGGGATTAGTATGCATTGATGTTTGTGGACCATTTCTAGTAGAAGCTAGAGGTAGGTATTCTTATTTCATAATTTTTACTAATGAATTGAGTAGATATGGATATGTCTAATTTATGAGGTATAAGTTTAAGTCCTTTGAGAAATTCCAAGAATTAAATAATGAATTAGATAATCAAATTAGAAAGAAGATAAAGAAGATTCTACCAGATCGAGGTGGTGAATATATTAACCAAGAGTTTATTAAACTTTTTTAGGAGTTTGGGATTATTTCTCAACTCACTATACCGTAAACACCATAGTGAAATGGTGTTAATGAAAGGAGGAACTGTACCTTGTTATACATGGTAATGTCATTTATGGGTCATTCATATCTTCCATTATCATTTTGTGGATATAAATTACAAACTCAGACATATTCATTAAACCAAGTACCAACTAAATAAGAAAATGGAATTCCCTCTGAGTTATGGAGTGAAAAGAAACCCATCTTGTCACTTACACATGTTTGGGGTTACAAAGCTTTTTTAAAGGAGTTAATAGGAAAAAAGGACCCTAGGGCACAAAGTGTATCTTTATAAGGTATCCTATGGAAACAAAGGGATACCACCGATATGACCCCTTAGACAAGAAAGTTATTGTCTCCAAACATGCTATCTTTGTTGAGAGGGAGCACATCCTTAAAAAGGATAATGGGAGCTATATGCACTTCAATGAAGTTGATTCTCAATATAAACAAGAGTTGGTACAAGAAAAAATTCCATAGGTCCCTATAAAAGAAGTATTTTCTGAAACAAAAGTACTACATAGGAGCACTAGACATGTAAGAGAGCTAGAGAGATATTTTTTTCTAGTCATTGAAGATGGTGACTCATTATTGATTGATAATGATAAAACTCTCTCCTGTAAAGATGCGGTAGAGAGAACAAAGACTACTAGATGGAAAGAAGCCATGAATTCTGAAATGGATTCAATATATTAGAACCATGTTTGGGTTTTGGTCAATACCCTAGTTAATGTAAAGCTCATAGGGTGAAAATGGGTATTCAATAGAAAATTGGACACGAAAGTTAAACTAAATACCTATAAATAAAGTCTAGTGGACAAAGGGTTTAAAAAAACATCAAGGAATTAACTATGATGAAACATTTTTTCCAATTTCCATGTTTAAATCCATCATAATTCTACTTTCTATAATAGCTTTCCATGACTATGAAATTTAGAAGATGGACATAAAAACTTCTTTCCATAATGGGAAACTTCTGGAAGATGTCCATTTGACACAACTAGAATGGTTTGTGACTCCATATGATGCCAAAAAGATTCAAAAGTTAAAAAGATCTATTTATGGATTGAAGAAAACATCTAGTTAATGGAACATTCAATTTGATGAAGCTATAAAATAATTTGTTTTCATTAATAATGAATATTATCCATGTATTTACAAGAGGTTTAGTGGTAATGAGGTAATTATCCTAGTAGTATATGTTTATGACATATTACTTATTGGAAATTTCATACCGGTCTTATAGTCTATTAAGGACTAGTTTAAAACGTGTTTCTCTATGAAGATATTAAGTGAAGTAGCCTATATTTTAGGGATAAATATCATTCGTGATAGATCTAAGAGTATTATTGGACTAAGTGAAAGTACATACATTGACCAGATACTATATATATATAGTATACAACAATTCAATAGGGGATTGGTTCTAGTGTCACATGGTATACATCTTTCTAAGAAAATGTGTCCTCAGACACAATAGGAGAAATAGAGAATGATTAAGATACCATATGATTCAGAAATAAGATTAATCATATATTCAATATTATGTACTAAACTTGATGTTTTACACGCATTGATCATGGTAGGTAGATATCAAGATAATCTAGGAGAATAATATTGGTATAATCTTAAAGCTATACTTATGTATCTAAGAATAACTAAGGATATGTTCCTGGTGCATGGAGGAGATGAAGATTTGGTCATCATGGGTTATAATGCTAGTTTTTAGATAGATCAAAATGATTTGAAGTCATAGTAAGGATATGTTTTTTCTCAACGGAGGATCTGCGAGCTAGAAGAGTTCAAAGCAGCTAGTTGTCGCTGATTCTATAATGTAGTCTGACTATATAGAAACTTCTGATATATCTAAGGAATATGTTTGGATATGAAACTTTGTATAGAAGTTTAATTTGGTACTTATTAGTAAAGAACCTATCACATTGTATTGTGATAATACTACAAGGGTGGCTCTTTTAAAATAGCTAAGGTCACACCAACAGACAAATCACATACTTTGGAAGTATCACCTCTTGAGAGATTTTTATCAAAGGGTGAAGTTGCAATAAGAAGAGTTACCACAGAATAAAATGTGTCGAACCCCTTGACTAAAGGCCTATCTTAGTAGAAGAATGAGTATCATGTGAGAGCTAGTGGACTGAAGGTTATTAGTATTTTCCTCTAGTATAAGTGGGAGTCTGTTAGAGTTAGTGCCCTAGAACCAACTTCTATATACCTTATGACAACTTGTATACATTTTTTTGAATATTAATAAACTTATTACCACATCATGATTGTTTTATGTGTATTTTACTCTGTGATAATGTCCTAAGAGTAGCTGTCACACTAAATGGTCATAACAATTCCCTGCTATGATGAGAACCTAGATGTGCCTCGATAGTATTATTAAATATATGATTTACATCTAGATTAAATCATTTGAGGGACACAGATGATATAAGCCATTAGGGGTGGAGAATAATAGGACTTTGAGGCACCTTCTCATGGTGTATGTCCTTGGTAATATCCAGTGTAAGATATTATGATAATGAGACCTACCAGTAAGAAATCCTAATTTATATATGCCATTGGATATTCCTATCTACAAATGTGTGCATTGATCCTTAGAATTTAAGATTATTAATAATGAGTGTTATAAGTTGCATACTTTTATATATTAATGAAAACCATGATGACATATGTTCATGGTGAGGTAGGATATGTTGGGTGTGTCATGAGTAATATTTCTTTAATGAATAATGTGAGAAATGATTTTCCCTTATATTCTTTAATAGACATTGATATCTCAGACCCTTTGATAGAAATGATATAGCCTAAATAAATCCATGGCCATGGTGTTCTATAGGCAATTTTGATTTCAGAAAATTCAAAGAAAGAGACATTGAGAACATAGGCTGATGGCATTATAATGTAACCTGCATGAGTAGAGATATCGAGATAAATGGATTACATTACATAGTAAGCATATGTATGAGGTATTATTTCATTATGACATTAACTTCTTTATTTATGGGTGCTTTTGAGTATTGCTAGACACTAACCCTGGAATTTGGGATACTTCACCTAATGTCACTGAGAAAGAGGCCTAGAGGGTCACACACACTAAGTGTATTCAAAATCTTAGTTAAATAATAATATTGTTTAACAAGTTGAATAAATATTATTCTCATAAGTGGTTTAATAATTATTCATTTTTTTGTGATCATATATATTTAATCTATAGTTATTTGAGAGAATATTTTGTGATAAGAATATTTAATAAATATTTATTTTTTATTTAGTGAAAATAATATTTATTTATTTGTTGGTGAATAATATAGTGACATTTATTTATTAAATTAATAGTCATTATTTATGGCCTGATAAATATTGTGGAGGAATGGTGGGTCAAGTTTAATAGCTCGAGGAGAAATAATATATATTGAGATTATTTGAATAAATAATATTTAATTTAATTTGTGAGTTTAGCGCATCTCAAAAAATAATATTAATAATATTATTATTATAGAAATAGGGTTTCATAGGGATTACAGAAATAATAAGGGTGCATGTGAAATTATTATTTTCTAAGCTTAGCAGTATATAAACCAAATTATATAATTTTATTATGAGATCCAATTCATTTTGGTTATGCAAAATGGGATCTGGAGAGAATCCTATCAAGCCCTATTTATCCCCATCTCCTAGAATGCTCTTAAGAATGGAGAGCGATCCTCCTCCACCACCACTCTCAAATCTAGAGATATCTAAGAGAAAACTTCCTTGAAGAGATTCTTGAGGTGAACAAAGGTGAATGATGCAATAATTAGGATCTACTATGATAGCACCTGAATATTCATATGACGAAGTTCAGAGGTTCATGGATCACGTGTGGATCACCGCTGGAGTGAACTATTCTTTATTCCTACAATGCAATGATCGTATGATTTAGAGACATTGTCAGATCCATCAATGAAAAAATAATTCCTCACAAGGCAATTCTTTAATTGATTAAATTAATTATAAATAATATGTGAGGATCCTATGCTTTGATTTTTGTGTTTTTATATTTTCTATATTCTTTGATTCAATTATGTTGATCATGACATTTATCGTCATATAAATCTTGGATTAATCATTAATCATGATAAAAAACAAAGTTGGGCATGCCCATTCCATCACTTCCACTGCACCCAGAACCTTCATAACCTAGGTATAAGAGATCTACTATTTGGATGAATTTAGAGAGATAATCTATCCTTTTATCTCCTCTCAATCTCTTGGTGAGAGATTCTGAAATAATAATAAGGTCAGATTGATCCTGTTTTCTCAATCGAGTGCACATTATTCATGTGATCAAAGGGATGTTGTAAAGCTCTTCAATTAACCTCCCTAGCACCTAAGAATCATATATTGATGATCCAAGAGTTGTGGTGCATGTGTGGACAATCTAGAGGACGTCTAGTTGGTTCCTTTGAGCCATGACTTGCCAACAGTGATCGAGTCAAATCGTCGACTTAAAACGAACAAGGTACTCTTTACGCTTACATTTGATTTTATTTTTTATGCTTAAATTGAATTGAATGAGATCCTTTAATAAATCCAGGAAATCGGTTGTGAGAATTCAATTTTTTTAACAAGAATTTAAATCCAAAACTTTAATCTACCTATTTTTCATGCTTCCACTGCGCCCCAGGTTACTTGAATTGGCATTGGATGGAACGTGTAATTATTTAAGTTGTAAACTTTAAAATTTTGATTAAATTTACTATGATTTAGAAAGAGGGTTTTTATATGGTCCTAATGAAACTGATAGCACATCGATCCAAAACTACTAAAAAACATGTAATATACTATTCTAGAGAAAAGCTCTAATAAAGGATGCCTTTATCGGTGCTAAAAAAAGCACTGATAACATTTATCCGAATATTTTCCAATGTTGGTAAAGGTCCCAATTACACAAGTGAATCCCACATCGAAACAGTGGATGTTCATCCACTTCTTTATATAATATTTCAACACATCTCAATCTCAGAAGCCTGCTATAAGGATGGGCTCCCACAAACACTCTTCACACACCCGAGCCTATACACGACCCAACCCACCCGCCTCCCCACTCAGCCCTAGACACTTCTCGGCCCACTCATGGGTCTATTTTTTATATAAACCAATATAAATAAACAAAAAATACAAGTATTAAAAATATTAAAAAATTGATTAGTCAAATAATTATTAATAAATTTAATATATATATATATATTTTTTTTTAATATTAATAAATAGTATATATTAAACATCAATGTATAAAACTAATAAATTGAAATAATTAAACAAATAAAATTTTAAAAAGAGTAAATTAAAAAATATTAAATATTTTATTAATTAAATAATTAGTAATAAAAATGAATAACTTTAATATACATATATATAAATTATAAATATTAATAAATTTTATATATTAAATATAGATATATAAAATGAATAAATTGTAATAATTAAACAAAAAAATTAAAAACGAAAAAATTATAAAATTATTAAAAAATCATTAATGAACATTTATTAATAAAAGAGAATAAATTATATATAATTAAAAATGAAAAAATTATAAAAATGAATATTTTGTATTATACATAATTATTCATGAATATATTTAATATTTATAATAAAGAAATATATTCATATATATATATATCAATATATATAAAATTTCCTAAAATATGATTTATATAATACAAAATATTTATGCTTGCATTAAATAAGCCATATATTTTGTGAAAAATAGTTTATAATTAAAAATTAATATTAATTAAAAAATATTGACTAATTGTAACCAGTAATGAAAATTTAATTGAATGTCGTTTGATTTTTAAATTTAACATATATCAAACGTGTGTTACATTAAGTTTATACATAAATATACATAATTAATGAATTTTTATATACAATGCACACACACATAATATTTCTGTAATTTATTCAATTTGTAATATTCATTTTAGAATTATATTTATTAAGATTGTATATTTAATATATATTATGTTTATAATTGGTAAATTTTATCATTTTTATATTTTTATTTAATATATACTATTTATTACATTTTAATATTTTTTCAAATTTATTCATACTTAATATTATTTATTCATTAATAATCATAATTATTTTTTTAATATTTTTGTAGTTTATTCATTTTCAAATTTTCATTGTTCAATATGTTTGTAATTTTACCCTTCAATATTAATTTATACATGTTTATTCGTTAACATTTAATATTTTTAATATGGTTGTAATTTATATAATTAATATGTATTCATTTCAATTTTAACATATATAAATATTAATTTTTATTTTTTTAAATTATCTATATAATTAATAATAGTTATTCATTTTTTAAATTTATTCATTATTCTTATTATTTATTTCATTAATAGACACTAAATATTATATAATTTCATTTTTTTAATTTAATATATATCAAAATAATACACACACACACACATAAAAATATATATATAAACACACACACACACACATTAATTTCACACACAAAAATATTTACATAATTAATGAAATCTTATATAGAAACAGATACACCTAATATTTTTTTAATTTATTCAAAATTTAATATTCATTTTAGAATTTCATTTAGTAACATAATATATTTAATATATTATGTTTTTAATCAGTAAATTTTATTTATTTATTTTTAATATTATTGGAGTTAGTATTATTTATTCATTTTTAGTATTTTTTTTGAGAATTTAATCATTTTATAATATTTATTTATACATATTTATTTACTATGTGTTAATATTTACAATACGTATTCATCTTCATTTCAATATAGATCCATATTTTTAATTTTTTAATAATTTTTATAATTAATAAAACTTATCATCCATTTTTTCAATATTTTTAAAATCTACTAATTTTTAATTTTTCTATTTCACTCATTTGTAACATTCATGCATTTAAGATTATATATTTATTAATAATATTTAAAATATATTTTTAAATAAATATATTTATAAATGTATATTTACTATATTTATAAAATTATATATTTATAATTATAAATAAATACTTATAATTTTTTTAAAATATTTATATAATTATAAATAAATAATTATATATTTAAATAAGTATAAAATTATAATAAATATATTTAAATAATGAATATATTTACTATATTTATATTTATATTTATATATATTTGTTAAATATAAATATAATTATATAAATATATATAATGATATAAATATTTTGATAATTATAAAATAATAATCATAAAATAATAATCATATTTTTATATCAATTTTACTTTTAAAACCAATCATAAAAGATGGTTATGAAAAATGAAGTATGTTACTGTCATGGAGATGGTAGGCCGTACGTACGCATGAGTAATGTTTCCATTTTCCAATGATCATCATGAAAATAAGGTAAGTGATATATAATATTTCAAAAAATTATAATAATATCATATATAACATATTATATAATTATATATATCATCCATGTGGTGTGGTGATGAAAAGTGAGTCACATCACTTCATAAAGGTGGTAGTCCACACGTACATGAATGATGTTATTATCTTTATGTGAGTGGAAAGGTAAGAAATAAAATTATATAATATACTTACATAATGATAAATATGTTATTAATATCATAATTATGTCATGTATATTACATATAATCATTAAATTTATCCTTATCACCTTCCATGTGAAGCGTTAGTGAAAGAAGAATCACATCGCTTTGTGAGGCGGTAGTCCACCATACATACAAGCGAAGTTATCATATCTCCTATGGAATGAAAGATGAAAAGTATATATATGATATAATTACTCTATAGGTATAATTATGTTATAAATATCATGTATATACTTTATATCCATCATCATACCCAACCATGAAAGGTGGTAATGGAAGAATGAATGAAATTAGTTTGGGAGGTGGTAGTCCTCCGTACACATGAAAAATGATTTTGTAACCCATTTGATGGAATTGGTGATAGTTTTAGGTCATTACCTTATTATAATAACATCCCTAAAAGTTGTTATTGACTACCTTGGATTCCATTCCTTTTATGTAAGACTCCAATCACAACAATGTAACAAACAATTCTATAATTTTAAAGTAGTCACCAAGTTATAAAGTCATGAAGATGAAGATTTACATGCATGGAATGTGCCAAAAAACCTTGCCTTAAAGGTTATAGAGTGTGGTTCAGTCAATAATAACTTTTTGGAGTATCTTTCCTAGCTTCCATTGGCACCCATCAAGTTATTCTTGGCTACCCCATATTACCTTCCTCTCATGTAAGGCTACAAGCATGGTAGCATAATGAATTTTTATATAATTTATGGCCACGTTTGGTTGGTGAAGAAAGTGGAATGAAAGGTAAAAATGGGTTCATCCCCGTTTTATGCTCGGTTATCATGAAGTGTTTCCAAACTCCTATGATTATATTAATTTACTTTCCTTTCCATTAAAAACTTAACACCATTTTTATTTTTCTTTCCTTTCCTTACCTCCCTTTCCCTTTTTATTGTTTCATTTCCTTCCACTTGTATTATATCAACCATATGGAGCCTAAGATATTATTTGGTAGAAAAAGAGAAGAAGAGGGAGAAAACACCACAGACCTAAACCTGACTATTAAGAAATCAATCCAAAACCACACATGATCTTGAAGCTCATTCTCGATGTCATAGGGGTGGCGCAATCCATCTATAAACTACCTAAAATGTTTTGAAACCATTTCTAGCAACCTTTTTTCCCTCTTTAGTTGTAGAACTCAATAGATTAATAACTTTTATGATTCAATTTTTTCCTCCTTTAAACCTTCAAACATGGGGTGGACTTACAAACATTCCTTCATCCAATTGCCCATTTCTTCCACATATGTAATTGTATAAATTATCCCACTGACTCAGAAAACATATGTATATTCATCTAACAGGTGCATATGATGTTGATTATTCTATTTGAAGTAAGGATTGGGGAAAAGGAAGACCATATTCATCAGTTTACCTCCTTGAAGTAATTCAAAATGTATTTCATTGAATTAGTCCACACCATGGATAATTGGTATTGAATTTATTTATTAACAGTATTCACAATATGTTAAGTGAATACATGAGAAAATATTATAAGGATGAATATTATTTTAATATTCAATGTTTGTTTAATATTTGCAGGAACAATGAGTAGAGTTGAATGACTCACTTTTATCACATAATATATTTATTATTTTATAAGTAAGTGATAAAAATATAAATGATATTTATGAATTAGTAAAATATCCATAAGATATCATTTAAGTATTATTTAGTAGGTAATAAATATTTAGGGGTTGGAGAGACTTTTTTGGGTAATTTTATAACTCAATATATAAGGAGGAGGAGACTCTCATTGATGATACTATTCATCATGTGAATTTGAGAGCCCCTCTCTCCTATCTCCCGCTTACTGGAGAGAGAAACCACCAATCTAAGAAACTGATCCTAGTTTTTCTTGGATCGAATGATCGACATAGTGGTGAACATCCGGACGTCAAAGGCATCATTGGATCTCTGCTCTAGCACCCATATTTTGACAACCGACACTCTCATAGACTTTCAAAGTGTGTGTGAATGATCTAGATGGATTCAAATTCAATTTATTTGAGCAAAAATTTCCAACAATGAATGGTTTTTGAACATGTCATCAAATCAAACTATGTAATCTTTGATTTATTTATTTTCTTAAAAATATTCACATGAGATCCTCAACTTTCTTGTTAGGATGTGTATCACTAGATTCAACATAGTTATGCCAATTTGGTGATGAATTTTTTTAATCTCCAACCCATCTAGTTCTACTGCATGCCCCAATACCTTCAATTGGTATAAGAGGTATTGCATGATTTTTTAAGCCAAGAAAAATTATTTTTTCATTAAATTCATGAAGAAGGCATTGTAACGGTCTCATCACCACATACAATGATCCAATATGATATCAGATAATTGAGATATGGACATCTAAAGATTGAAAGTTGGATCGATATCAACATTGTAGTGTTAAATTATGAAGAACATGTGTATGTGTGTGTGTGTGTTATTTTTCCTGGTGGTGGTGGGTTTTTAGACCAGTTTGTGATGCCATGTGGTTGGAATAGGGTTTTTTGGCCAGTTGGTTTAATTCCATTGATTTTGGAATTATACAAAAAAAATCAAAAGGCCTATAGGTTATATGATTTTAAATTTTCCCAAAGAAACAAATATATTAAAATCCAAAGGGAGAGGCAGTTGGTCTGGGTTCAGAAAAGAAACACACAAAAAAAGGGTGAAAGGGGTGGGGCGGCACCCAAACACATGAATCCAAAATAAAAATAAAAATAAAAACAAACTTTTTTATTTTATTTTTAGCGTATCCCCACCATCGGCCCACCTATGACCCAAATTTTCCCCATTTTGGCCTCTCCTGCCGGCCAACCTCACCACTCACTTGACCTTGGTCACGACACTCAACTACCTCATAGAAAAAACTCTTCCCCATCAACTCAACTTCCCCAACATCCCACCCTAACCCGCTGACCCCATGCGCCACCCACCACACATTGCTTTCCAATGCGACTCCCTATGTTGTGCTCAATCACTACCTCCCCATGCTTTTGTTCCTCGGTCATTGCCTCCTTGTGATCGACATCCCACGTCCACACCCCACTCGACTAGCTACACCGGCCATGTCCCCCATGGCCAGATCTGAACACCGCCCAAATAGCCTCCCATCATCTTCCCTATCGGCCTCCCACACACTTCCTTCTATCTGACCCATGGCCAAGTCAGGTCAGACCAACTCAGTTCGGGTCGTGTCAAGTTCTACCCAGCCCACTGGGCCCATTTCAGGTTTAGTATAGGCCCTGAATCCCTTTCAAAGATTTTATAGGCTTTCTTGGGTCCAATTTTTTTTTTTAAATTTCAAATATTAATTTATTTATTTTTGAATAAAATTAAATTTATTTGGGACCGAATGATAAAAATTATATGAATTAGAATTATTAAAATTATTTTAATTCATTTAATTCCCTCAACATAAATTTATAGTATATTTAATTTTTATTATAAGTTTTCTTTGTGACCCGATTGATTTTTAGCATTGGCCGTCTAACGTATTACTGAGTTTTATTAATTAATTAATTATTTCATGCAATTGATATTTGTAATAATTAATTAATTAAATAGACAATATACGCATTTGATGTCTTCCTCATTATATGTATAAGGGCTTGTGTATCCACGAAAGATGTATTGAATGTGTATTAAACTTTCCTGAGACCCCCTCATTTTCATGTGGGTATTTATGTATTATGAAAAAGAAGAAAGAATACATGAACCACATTGATACGAGATGATATTCCAAATGAGACATGGATATAGTGGACTAAGGTACGAGCTGCTATATGAGTTAGAAATGAATCATGTATTATACCCCTAGGGTTACAATTGATCTATTGAACGTGAATGGGTCAAGAAATACCAAAATGATAAAGATCAGTCACATGTTTTATTTAAATTATGCATTTTTTATTATTGTTTAGTGATTTTTCAAGTTTACATGATCATATAAAATAATAAACTAAATACATATATTAAAACAACTTAAGACACGATGAATGTTTTCTATTTATTGCATAGTCAATTTGTGAGTGTGATCACGTAGTACATGCACATCAGATAAAAAATAAACTCATTCTTTGAGAAATAATAAAAACCCTCAAAGTAATATTAAGTCATAATGCCTTATGTTGTTTGAATTTGAACAAAACTGGGTGTATGAGGTTTTCTTTAACCTTGGTTGAGGGTGCCACCTACTACTGGGGAGTTCATATGAAAGTAATGGGTAGAATTAACTAAAGATGACAGTAAATAAATATTCATAGCTAGCTTGTTTCATCTTTATAGTAAAGTGTTGAGTAAATCAAATTATGATTTCTAGAAGCCAGGACTTCACTCAACAGTTCAAGGAGCTGTGAGTTAATGTGGCTGGATAGTCAAATTCCTACCTTTAAACTCTCTAAGCAGTGGCATAGACATAGATTAGACTATAAAGAGTGGTTTCAAGGATCTATACTACTATAATACTCAAATGACTATGAAATAGGAGAAGATTACATTGATTATGTGTAAATTGAAAGATGGATCACGATCTTTCAAAGAATCCCTTTCTTATATCACCCACTTACCACAGTTTCATTTAAAATTAAAAAAAATGGAAAGTATGGAGAAAACACTTCATTAAATTTTGGGTAAGGTTCACCAAGGAAATAAGAACATTAAAGAAAGATTAATCATTAGATCTTATGGTGAACAAGTTGAAAGACAAGATGAAAAGGTCAATGGGACATGTGACGCCAAAGTCACCTTCAGAATATCCTTCAAAGAACAAAGGTTGATCATCACACAAGAGGTTATTTTCTCACATGTCATGAGATAAGTCTACAAAAGATAAAAAATGCAATGAATTGAATTGAAGAAGCAAATAGTCACTTATTCTTCAAGTATATTCATCAATTATATGCGATGTTTCTATTGTACTTATTGAGTATTAAATACAACATGCCTAATATATATATGTATTTAAATATAGTAACCAAGTAAGAAAATATACATTATAATAATTAAGGTGAATTATCCAAGTGTCTGAGAAAGGGTGATTTATAAGTTAGTGGTGAGAAGAAAACTACTTCTAATTACCGATTCTAATGGTTCTAGTTGAATTTTTGTTAAGTATTACCAAAAATTTTATCTCACATGTCCATTGGACACAAGGAGACATTATTACATAAAGGAATTAATGTTGTTTGTGGTATCTAATACTCAACTAATAGTTTAGTAATACATGAATCATTATCAATACAAGATGAATATAAAATTTAAGACTCAGTTATACCTGGTTGTGGAAAGATAATTATTTGTATAGTAAAACTAATTAGTTATCAAGGATATGATCAGTATGGTTTTATACTCTTTAGAGATAAATATCTTAGGTATTAATAATAAATTTACTTGTTTATCCTTGGACAAATAAACCTTTATAAATAATGGTAATCCACAAAGCTTTCAGATTTAGTTCAGCTAGTGAGCATAAAATCTTCAAAGGTTAAGATAGTGGTAAATATACTTTATAAGATTACTTTAAGTGTTTTAAGGAATGTAATAGTAAAGTATGAAATATTCATAGTTAGAATATATGAGTTACTTTGGGATCATGTGCTAAAGAATATATTGGAAAAATATTCATTGATCATTATAGTGTATCATGGAGTAATTCCTAAACGAAAATTTCCTTATACACATCAAATCTATGATGTTGGTAAGGAGGATTGATGATGAGTATTAAATGAAAATATCAATCAATAAAATGTATCATGGATTAATTCTTGAATGCACATTTCATTGTACACATCAGAGTCATGATATAAGTAAAATGATAATCAATGTTAAGATTCATATCCATTATTGATACTTCCATTATTTTTCAAGACATGCTTCAAAAATAATAATGTTATCCCATAACCACATTCCATATGTAATGAAAAATGGATATCATATGAGTTATAATATGATATAAATCCATCAGGTCATAGTAACATGCATCTAGATGCAAAGAGTTTGTCAGGATATAAACAAACATGCATTAAGAAAAACACAATGTGCATCTAAAGTAATTATCCTAAATTTCTATAAGGATATTACATAAAACTCTAAGATAGAAAAGTTATAGTAAAGTGTTAGAATATATTTTTATAAAAGGGTGCAAATATCTATTTGATATAATGAGAAAAATATTTACTTTGGTTTAGTCAATGATGGAAATACACAATTAGTTGTCATAGGGACAAGTTTCACAAGATCTCATGGAAAATGAATATTCTAGAGACACATACTGTATAGGAAGGTTAAAACCACAATGGTAGTTTTACATTCACCGTGGTGGGTGATACTTTATTCATTGAGAAAAATTAATCCTATAAGTAAGTAGTATATAGAAAATAGATAATATTTATAGGTTCAATTACAATTCAATAATAGATTCCATGTATCAGAGTACAAGTGATTAATATTTTGAATGTTTCAAATCTTGATAATATGGTGGTATTTAATAGAAAAATTACATGTGTGGTATAAGAGTGGTACCAATAAGGCTTGATTGGTTATACCAAGTCATCATGCCTAAATCCATTATAATTTTACTCATCATATCTACATTTTATGATCATTTCATTTGGTATTAGATGTCAAGACCACCTTTCTTGGAAAGTGTCTATATGTTACAACCATAAAGATTTGGTGACACCATAGAATACCAATAAGGGTTGAAAGTTAGTAAATTCTAGTTTTGATTTGGAGTAAGAAATAAGATAATAGAATATCGATTTGGAATGAACTTTTTCCATGGGTTACCAATGGGTTAGTGAGAGCTCCATTATTTTACCAGTAAAATATGCTAATAGAATTTTGAAAATAATTATTTGGTCATACATTTATTAAGTTCATGATAAAAGAAAATCTCTAGATATTGACTTAAAGTAACAACCTAGGTTTTAAGGAACAATATTTACTAAGGTAGATCTAATGGGTTGATTAGACCAAATCAAAGTATATGTATTGAAAGATATTGAAAAATAAAATTTGGAACAATTAAATAGATAATTGTTACCAATGTCACATAACATAAATCTATCTAAGAATAAATGTATGAAACATGGGAGGATATTGATATAGTGAGTAGAATTCCATATGATTCTATAATGGATCAATTAGATATACCATGTTATATACTAAATGTGATACTACCAACATATACTTATGATAAGAAAATATCAGTTATATCCAAGATAACTATACAAGAAGAAGTTAGAACTATCCAATTGTACTTGAGAGAGTACACAAGATATATTCCCAGTACTTGGATAGGAAGGGAAACTAGTTTAAGGGGGAATAATATAGTATTAATTTTTATCAATATGTTCTTATATCACTATCAGGATAAGGTAATGAATAAGAGAATCTCATTCAAGCTAGTGGTATCCTTATCTATAAATACTGAGTACATTTCAGCTTCTTATATAGCTAAATAAGTAGTGTAAAATATGGAATTTTTTTTTTCTAGTTCATGGAATCTCACCTAGAAAGTAAATTTTTATCATAATTTAAATTATTATAATTCTACTATTGGTATTAGAAAAGATGTCAGGTTTTGAAAATGGAAAAAATTAACACACTTAGGGATATCATCTCTTGAGGAGTCTTACTCAAGGAGGTTAATTCATAAATAGAATAATAGTCATGTTGTGAAGACATGGCAAGATTAATGGATAAATCCATAACATAGTAGAAGCATGATCTTATCATGTGAGTGATAAAAAGGTTAGTTAACTAGTTGAATCTAGTTCAAGTGGGAGTTTTGTAAAAGTGGGTGACCTAGACCCAACTTAAATAATACTTTTCAATTACCATATCATATATACAATGAGTTTTTCATGATATTTTCTTACTATAATAGTGTTGATATTTCTATATCCACTATTTATAAGGTAATATCTTTAGATTACTTGTCGTATCAAAAGGTTATAATAGTTACTAGATTATAATGAGAACCTCAAGATACTATGACATTAATCTTAAACACATGTAATATGGTCTAGATACATCATACTAACTGAACATAGATTATGTTTGACTATTAGGTGTTAGGGGAACATAAGCATTGAGAATTATTCTCATAAAGTTCACACTTGGTGATCTTGAGTTTATGAGATCGTGATAATTGACCCACTAATAGGAACACCACATGTTTCATGTTTCATTGGTTGTTTTTATCTACGAACATGTGTAATGGTCTCTTGACTTGAGATTATTATTAGTGTATACTATTTGATAAAAGGATGATGACACACAATGTGCACTCTACTTTATGAGATATCATGAGACAAAGAGATTATATTACACAGATTGTGTTTATAGGAAAGGTTATTTTTTCTATGACTTTTACTTATCACTTTAGGGGACTTGACGAGTTTCTAGATTTTACTCTTGGTCTTTGAATGATATTCATTGCTATCGAGATAAAGGTCTTGAGGGTCACACACTAAGTGTATTAAAAAATCCGACCTATTCTTATGAATAGGAGTATAGGACATGATGGTCCCCATGATAGGGTCCGGGAGATGTCTGAGAATATACAATCACCAAGAATAAATAAATTAATATTATTAATGTTAATAATAATTGGTATTGAATTTATTAATTAAAAGTATTTATAAGACATTAAATGAATACATGAGAAAATATTATACAAATAAATATTATTTTAATATTCATTTTTCATTTAATATTTGAGGGAACAACGAGTCAAGTTAAATGGTTCAAATTTATCACATAATATATTTATTATATTACAAGTAAGTGATAAAAATATAAATTATATATATTACTTAGTAAAATAACCACAAGATGTTTTTATGGATTATTTAGTGGGTAATAAATATTCAGGTGCCATATATACTTTTCTAGGTAATTTTATAACTCATTGTATAAGGAGTTGTAGGCTCACATTGATGGTACTATTCATCGTGTGAATTTGAGAGCCACTCTCTCCTATCTTCTGCTTCCTAGAGAGAGAAGCTCTCAATCCAAGAAACTGATATGAGTTCTCCTTCTTGGATCGAAGGATCGACATAGTGGCGATCATCAGGACATCGAAGGAATCATTGGATCTCCGCACTAGCACTCATATTTTAGCAACTGATTCTCCCATAAACTTTCAAAGAATGTGTAGATGATCTAAAGGGATTTGAATTTGGTTCCTTTGGGAAAAATTCACCGATGAAGAATGGTTGTTGAATGCATAATAAAATCAAATGAGGTAATATTTTATTTGTTTTTAATTTTTAAAAATATTCATTTGGTATCTTTGGATTCCATACAAGGTTGCATATCATCTGAGTTGACATAGTTACATAGATCTAGTGATGATTTTTTTAAATCCCTTTCCCATAAAGTTCCTCTACATGCCCAGGTGCATTCATTTGGTATCAGAAGATTTGTGTGAATTATTAAGCCAAAAAAAATCATGTTTAAATTAAATTCATGAAGAGAGCACTGTGATGGTCCCTTCATTGTATATGATGATCCAATCTGATATCGGATGACTGAGATATGATCATCTGAAGAATGAAAGTTGAATTGATATCAGTTTTGTAGTGTTAAATTATAAAGAACACACACACACACATGTTTGTGTGTGTGTTATTTTTCTTAGAGTTGGTGGGTTTTCTAGCCAGTTTTCAGTGCCAAGTAGCCAAAATAGGGTTTTATAGCCAATGGGTTTAATTTCACCAATTGTGGAGTTAGATAGACATATTTTTTTTCAAAAGTCTTATAGGTTTTAGGCTTTGAAATTTCTATAAAGAAACAAATATATTAAAATCCATGGTGGTTGGTATGAGGTCAGAAAAGAAACACAAAAAAATGGGTGAAAGATTTGGGGAGACACCTAGTTGCATGAATCAAAAAAAAATTAAAATAAAAAAACTTATTTTATTTTATTTTTGGTGCGACCACTGACCCACCCACAACCCTGAACTTTCCCCATTTCAGCCTCCCATGCCGGCTAACCTTACCTACCACCCAACCTTACTCATAGTGCTCTTCCACCCTAGTCCTTAGCTACCTTGTCGAATAGTCTCCACACCATCGGCTCACCTTCCTTGATGTCCCACCCTAACCCACTGCCCCCTGCTCCTCCCACTACATGACGAACCCCAATTCCACTCCCTCCACCATGATCGATTGTTGTGTCCCCATGCTTAGCTTCTCTAGTTGCTGCTTCCCCACGTTCGACTACCCATGGTCTCACCCCACTTGTCCAGCCACACCGGCCACGTTCCACATGGCCAGATCCAAGCGCCGCCCAACTATCCTCTCGTCGGCTTCCCTGCTAACCTCCCACATACTTCTTATGAGCTGAACCACAATCAAGTTGGGTCGTCCTGACCTAGGTCGGTCTGGGTCAAGTTCTTCCTGACCCTCTAGGTCTATTTCGGGTCTATTATAGGCCCATAACACCTTTAAAAACTTTTATGGGCTACCCGGGCCCTGAGAAAATTGAAAATTTTAAAATATTAATTTATTTTTGTTTAATAAAATTAAATTTATTTGGGACCGAATGAAAAAATTATTTGAATTAATATTAATTGAATTATTTTAATTCATGTAATGACCTCGACATGAATTTATCATATATTTATTTTTTATCACGTATTTTCTTTGTATCCCGACTAATCTTGAGCATCAAATGACTAATGTACGTCTGAGTTTTATTAATTAATTAATTATTTCATGCGATTGATATTTGTAATAATTAATTAATTAAATAGATGGTTTTTTCATTGTATGTCTTCCTCATTATATGTATAAGATACTTCATGTACACAATATCTATATTGCATGCATATTACACATTCCCAAGACTCCCCCTATTTGCATGAAAGTACTTATGTATCATGATAAAAGAGAACTAATATGTGGAATACACCACGATGAGGCAGTATTCCAAATGAGATGTGGATACATTAGGCCGAAGTATGAGCTGTAATACGAGTCAGACATGACACAAGTATTATAACCTTAGGGTTATATTTGATCCATTGAGCATAAATGTATCAAATCATACAAAATGTTTAAGATCATTCCCATTGTTTATTTAATTTATGAATCATTTATTATTTTTACTGATTTTTCAGGTTTAAGTGATCACATAAAATAATAAACTAAATTCATAGATTAAAAAAACTTAATAAACGATGAATGTATTCTATTTATTGCATAGTTAAGTTGTGAGTGATATCATATAGTACGCTCATATAAGATAGAAAATGAATTTATTCATATAGAAATAATAAAAACCCTAAAAGTAATATTAATTCGTAAGAATTTATATAGATTGAATTTGAACAAAAATGGGAGTAAAAGGTGCTTTTTAGCCCTAATTGAGGCTGGCTCATACTACTTTTGAGTTCCTATGAAAATGATGGGTTGACCCAACTAAAGATGACATCAAATAAGTACCCATTTCTAGATTGATAAATCTTTATAGGAAAAGTTTTGAGTAAATAAAGTTTATGATTTCTAAAATCTGAGACTTCACTCAATAGTTCAAGGGGCCACGAGTTGATGCACTTGGTCAGTCAAAATCCTACCTTGAAACTCTCTGAGTAGTGACACAGGTATAGATTATACTATTAGGATAGGTTTTAGGGATCCTTTCCACTAGAATACTCAAGCAAATGGGTATTCCAAATCTTATAGTGAGGGATACTAGGGATTGATAAAATAGTGGGATACATTTAAACATTTAATTAATCAATATTTTCTAATCTGTAATCAAGAAAAAAGTACTAAAACTCTATATTTTATTTTGTATAAAATGGAAAGTAATACCATAAGTTCATTGTGATTAATATTAGACAAAGTCAATGTATTATCCAGCACAAATTTCATTGTGTATCACAAGCGCTTGCACAAATTACTATGAATTGAATGGAAATTTTATGTTCCATAGTTCCCCTACCTATTAAGACACCTCATGAACTAAGGGAGTGAAATATTCTTACATGAGACTCATGTATAATGCATTTGATGTTTACATCATCATGATATCATAAATGTCTAATTAATCATGGATACATCATGATGACATGTATGATATCACATGTTATCTTATCTCTGAGAAGTCTATAAGAAGAAAGATAAGTGAGATATGAAAGAGGTGAAGATTACAATGAATACGTGCAAATTGAAAGATGGAACAATATCATTAAATACATCCCTTTATTGTGTCATTTTTACCCACTTAATCTAGTTTCTTTTAATATTAAAAGGTAAAATGTATATAGAAAACTATTTATTACCTTTTGGGTAAGGTTCACCAAGAAAATAATAACATTAAAGAAATATTAATATTTAGTTCTTATGATAAAAAAGTTGAAAGAAAAGGCAAAAAATCTAAGAACAAGTGTGATTACAAAGTCACCTTCTTAAAATACTTCAAAGAATAGAGTTTTATCATTATATAAGAAGATATATCCTTTTAATGTCATGAGATAAATCTATAGAATATAAAAATGCAATGAACTAAATTGAATAAGTAATTAGTCACTTATTCTTCAGATATATTCATCAATTATATGTGATGTTTCTATTATAATTCTTGGGTATTAAATAATATATTACTATAACATATGTGAATTTAAATATAGTAACCAAGTAAGAAAAGATAAATTAAAATAAGAAAGGGGAATTCTCCAAGCAGATGATAACAGGTGATTCCTAAGTTAGCAGTGAAAAGCACACAACTTCTAATTTCTAACTCTAATGGCTCTAGTTAAAATTTTACCAAAAAATTTATCTCACATGTACATTGGAAACAAGGAGAAATTATTATATAAAGTAATGAATGTTTTTTGTGGTACTTAATAGTCAACTAATATTATAGTAATACATGAATCATTGGAAATACATGATGAATATAAAATATAAGACTCAATTATAACAAGTTGTGGAAAGATAATTCTTTGTACAGTAAAACTAAATAGTTTTCAAGGATATAACTGGTTTGGTTTTACACTCTTTGGAGCTAATGATCTTAGGTATTATGGAAAAATTTACTTGTTTATCTTTGGACAAAAAACCTTTAAAAATAAAATTAATCCACAAATCTTTCAGAATTATTTTAGTTAGAGAGGGTGAACTATTAAAAGGTTAATCTAGGGGTAATTATACTTCATAAGATTCCTTTAAGTGTTTTATGGAATGTAAAAGTGAAGTATGAAATATGTATGGTTATAATATATGAGTTACTTTGGTCTTGTGTGCTGAAGAATATTTTGACCATGCATTTATTGATCATTGTAATGTAGCGTGGAGTAATTCCTAAAAACACATTTTCTTATACACATCAAAGATATAAAGTTGGCAAGGAGGATCAATGATTATTCTTGCAAGAAAACATTAATTAATAAGATATATCTTGGAGTAATTCATAAACATGAATTTCCTTATACACATCAGAGTGATGATGTAAGTAAAAAGAGAATCAATGTTAAGATTCATACCTATTGTAGATACTTAAATTATTTTTTATGACATGCTTCACAAATAGAAGAGTTATCCCATAACCATATGTCAACTGTAATGAAAAATAGATATCATATGAGTTATAATATGATATAAATCCATCATGTTATATGAACATGCATCTAAATGGAAATAGTTTTTCAAGATATAAACAAACTTGCATCAATAAAAACATAATTTGCATATAAAGTAATTATCCTAAAGTTTTATAAGGATATTATAAAAATATCTAAGATAGAAAAGTTATAGTGAAGTGATAGACTATATTTTTATAAAAGGGTGAACATATTTATTTGAGATAGTGGGAGCTAGATTGAATTGGGTTTAGTCAATACCAGAGATGCATAATTAGTTGTCATAGGAATGAGTTCCACAAGAGATTATGGAAAAAGAATGTTTCAAAGACACATACTGCATAGAAAGGTTAAAACTAGAGTGGTAGTTTTACATTCACCATGGAAGGTGATATGTTATTTATTGTAAAAAAATGAATCCTACAAGTAAGCAATATATGGAAAATATATAAGATTGAAAAGTTCAATTAAAAATTAATAATGGATTCTATGTATCAAATTAAATGTTTTTAGTATTTTGAATGTTTCAAATATTGATACTATAGTGGTATTCAATAGAAACATTTCATGGGTGGTACAAGAGTGGTACCAATAAGGCTCTATTGATTATAACAAGTCTTAATGCCTAAATCAATTAGAATTTTACTTGTCATAGATACTTTCTATGATCATTTCATTTAGAATTTGTTGTCAAGGACACCTTTATTGGAAAGTGTCTATATGATACAAACAGAAAGATTTTATGGCACCATAAAATTCTAATAAGGAGTGAAAGTTTATAAAATCTAGTTTTTGATTGAAGTAAGCAACAAGATCATATATTATTCATTTTGAAAATTTTATTCCATGTTTTAGCAAGAGGTAAGTGGGAGAACCACTTTTTTACAAGTAAAATATGTTAATAACATATGAAAAATAATTATTTGGTCTTATAATTATTAAGAACAGAATAAAAGAAACTCCATAGAGATTGACTTAAAGTAGAAAACTAAGTTTTAGGGAATAAGATCTATTTAGGTAGATCGAATGGGTTACTTAGAACAATTAAAAGTATATAGACTGATAGATATTGTAAAATACAAGTTGGAACAATTTGAGAGATAATTGTTTCCAATGTCACATGACATAAATCTCTCTAAGAAAACATGCATGGGACATAGGAGGAGATTAACGTGGAAAGTAAAATTCCATATGATTCTATGATGGATCAATATCATATACCATGATATGTACTAAATGTGACATTTCCAATATATACTTTATGGTAGAAAGATATTGGTTATATCAAGTAGAACTGCATAAGAAGCAATTAGAAGTATCCAATTGTACTTGTGAGAGTACAAAAGATATGTTCCTGGTACACGGAGAGGAAGGTATACTAGTTTAAGAGGGTACAAACAAGTCTTCATTTTTATAAATATGTTCTTATATCGCATTTAGGATAAGGTAATGAGAAAGAGAATCCCATTCAAGCAAGTAGTATCCATATATATAAATACTGAGTGCATTATGAATTCTGATGCAACTAAATAAGTAGTGTAAAATATGAAAAGATTTGTTCTAGTTCATAGAATCACAACTCGTAAGTAAAGTTTTATCATAATATAAATTATGAAAATTATACTATTGGTACTAACCAATATGTTAAGTTTTTATAGTGGAAAAAAGGAACATGCTCAGGGATATCATCTCTTGAGGAGTCTTAACTTAAGAAGGTGAAGTTTTAGATAGTAGAATAGCGACACAACATAGACATAGAAGGCCCAATGAATAAATTCATAACTAATTAGAAGCATGATCTTATCATGTTTTTGGTAATAATGTTAGTTAGTAATTTGGATTTAGTGTAAGTGGGAGTGTTGTAAAAGCAAGTTCCCTAGAATCAACTTGAACAATACATTTTGATTACCATATCATGTATACAGTGAGTTATGAATGATGTTTTATTATTATAATAGTGTTGATATTTATGCGTCCACTATTTATATTATAATGTCCTTAGATTACTTATCATATAAAAAGGTTATAACAGTTCCTAGGCTATAATGATAACATCAAGATGCTATGAAATTAATATTAAACATATGTTATATGGTCTAGATACATCATACTAACCGAACATAGATGATTTTTGACCATTAGGTGTTGGGGGATCATAAGCATTGAGACCTATTTGATCAAAGCATGATGACACAAAGTTCACATTTTCCTTATGATATATTGCGATACAAAGAGAATATATTATACAAAGTGTGTTCATAGGAAATGTTGTCATTGATATGACTTTTCCTTATATCCCTAGGGGACTTTATGGGTTTCTAGAATCCGCTCTTGGTTTATGAATAATATTTACCTCTATAGAGATAAGGTTCTAGAGGGTCACACACTAAGCATATTCAAAAGTCTGTCCTATTTCTATAAATAGGAGTATAGGACATGGTGTGCCCCACCACAAGTTTTGAGAGATGTCTGAGAATATATGATCACAAAGAATAAATAAATTCATATTATTAAAGTTAATAATAATTGGTATTGAATTAATTTATTAAAATTATTCACAAGATATTAAGTGAATACAATGGAAAATATTATATGAAAGAATATTATTTTAATATTCAATGTTTGTTTAATATTTACAGAAACAACCAGTTTTGTTAAATTGATCACTTTTATCATGTAATATATTTATTACTTTACAACTAATATATAAAAATATAAATGATAATTATGACTTAGTAAAATAGTCATAAGATGTAATTTATGGATTATTTAGTGGGAAATAAATATTCAGGGGTTGGGGAGACTTTTTTGGTTAATTTTATAACTTAGTATATAAGGAGGAGGCTCGCATTGATGGTAATATTCATTACAAAAATTTAAGAGAATCTCTCTCCTCTCAAATTTCCCAGTGAGAGAATCTAATGATCTAAGCAATTGATTTGAGTTCTCCTTTTAATATCGAAGAATCAATGTAGCAGTGATCATTAGGATGTCAAAGGCATTATTCGATATCCACAATAGCACCCAAATTTTGATTATTGATTCTCCCATAGACTTTTTAAGCATGTTTGGATGATCTAGAGGGATTCTAATTCAGTTCCTTTGATAAACAATCACCAAAGATGAATAGTTTCCAAACATGTCGTCAACTCGAATAAGGTAATCTTAAATTTATTTTTAATGCTTAAAAATATTTACACATGATCCTTGGATTCTGTAATGAGCTGTATAATTTTGGAGTTGACATAGTTATATCGATACAATGATGAAACTTTTTAAATCCCCAACACATCTAGTTTTTCTGTGCACCCCGATATATTCATATTATATGTTTTATTTTTATCTTTTAATTTACTTCCAATGTGTATAATTAATTTTCTTTTATTAAACATGGATGGGGATTTTGAATTTTATATTCATGTTATTGGATTTGAAACACCATAGATATTGATCAAATAATTTTATTTCATTCCCTGAAATGAATGTAAATTTTTATTAATTAAAATGATTTAATTTTTAATTTTTTTAATTTTTTTATTTTTTTCACAACATATTTATTTTATTCCACAAAAGTGAGTGTAATTATATTTATTATTAAGATCAAGGGGAATATAAAATATCATGTATATGAATGAAGATATGAAAATAATGTCTTTTGACATCATGTTGAAGAATATTTATATATATATATTTTTTTTGTTGTGATAGTAATTTAAAAAAAATAAGAATTTATTATTTATTATATCCTTATGTATTAAAAATATTAAGAAATATAATTTAATTGATATCATCCCCTTAAGTGGATGTTATTTTATTAGAGTTTATAGTTGACTTATAACTTTTATTATCAAATGTATTATAATTAATTTTACTTCCCAAAGTAGTTAAACATTTATCATCATTATAAATAAAATAAGTGATTTTGTATGAGATGGTCATTGATGATAAATAATAAATCATAATTCAATAATCATGAAATCCAATTCATCCCCTATTATAAGTGTAAGTTTAATGGTTTTATTTTATTCCTAAAAGTGAATGAAATTATTCATGAAATTTTGTATAATATTTGTGTAATCAAACATGAATATTCAAGAAATCATACACTTTGATTAACTATTTATTTCTTCATTCCCTAATGTTAATAAGATTAAAATAATTATTTTATGATTTACAATAATGGTTATGATGAGGAATTTATTATGAATCCTAAATATTTTTCTATGCATCTTCTTGTGCTATATGCATCCGCCTTGAAATACATGGGGGATACTATCCCTAATAGACACATTTTAAAACATTTGAAAAAAAAGTTCCAAATCATAAAATACCCTCTAGGTGATTGGCTTAACTCGTTATGATTATATTATGAATTTATTAATTGATGATCAACCACCAGACATGGAAATTATAATAGTAATGATAAATATGAGTATTTCAATTTTTCATTACATACCATGAACATGATAAATATTCATAATAGAAGATCCTAGAGATATTATATATGTCTATCTTGAAATTTTTTTTTTATAAATTTTATTTTAATTAAATTCTTGTAAGAACTCATATATGTTTATTATTAATAAATTCTCCTGAAGAGTTAGTACATGCTCATGAAAGTACCTTAACCAGTAGTCCAAAATTAATATAAGACTCTGGAAGAGTGAATATATGTCTACCTAATGGTGCATAATTTTTAATAAATAATAATTTATTTTATCTTAAGTATTGATAAAATCTATTGATATTTAAAGATACCCTTGATAATGAATATCATACCATGGATAGAGGATGTTCCAAATACCTCTATATACGATAAGTATTCATAATAGGGAAAAAATTATCATTGATAATTTTGTTAGGAATTTCTTTTTTTTTTCAATCTAAAATTGAATTAATTATATAAAACAAGAAGATTACCTATCCTAAAACATTAATTAAATGACATGATCATTTGGTTATAGGATTTCTATTGGATCATTTTATACAAAATACGCACAAGAGGGGGGTGAATTGTGTCTTTTAAAAATTCTTTACGAATTGTGATGAAGTCCGAGTCTTTCCTTTTGTCATTATCACATTGTTTATGCAGCATAAAATAAATAGTTAAAGAACGCAAGGATGTATAGTGGTTCGGGGAACAGAAGGCCCCTATTACACTCCACCAACGCTCTACTCCATGAGTTTGGTGATTTTCACAATCTGCTCCTCTTATCAACAAACTATCTACAACTGAGTGCAGACAGTTGACACCTTTACAAGTTAAGGATAAAAATAGAGCCTTTTGGTTCATACACAGAACTGAATACCCAACTTAGTACAAGAAGCCAGTTATTCAAAATAAAAATAGTATTTGTCTTGAAATACTTTCTAGTTGATCTTCACAGTTGAAACAACACGCAACTGATAGTTGATGGATCGTCGTCTTCAGAAAAGAATGATCTTTAGGTAGATGTAGTTCTGAGCCGATCTGGTTTTAGTAGATCTTGAATAGAATTTAGAAACTTAAAAAATAGTATATTCACAATAGATAATCAATTTAGAATCTATGAATCTTCAACATATTTCTTCTTCTTTAGAAAAGATAGAGTTTGTGGTTCCTTGTAACAACAGATTTGTAAATATCGAATGATTCTGTAAAAATGTAGTCGTGAAGAACTCAAGAGCTTGTTATATATTTTCTTAATGATTCACCATCTCTTTTTAATACAAAACATCACATATATATATATATAGAATAACGATGAGCGTTTTCCTTAAAAATTTAGACCCACAAAGGTCGCCTTTAGAATCACGATATTCAAATGTTTGAATAACAGAGCAGTCGTAACTCCCTTGAATATTCGACATGAAAATCTCCTCTTAAATCGATCCTTTGAATAAAAAATAAATGGATTTGAATCCGTAAAATACATTCTTTAAAATCAGGATTTGAATTTGATTTGAAATCAGCCCAATAATCTGCATAAAGGCCGTTGCTCAATAAAGTCGTAATTTAAATCTCCAACGCCAAACACAGGATTGAACTGCATAACATTATTTCTATGAATGTAAGGTTCACAACGTAATGTTCACAACGTAAGGTTCACAATATAAGGTTGATAATGTATGGTTGATTACATAATGTTCAAAATGTATGATTGATTTCAAAAGTAAGGTGGATGAACCATACTTTTATCAGCTTCTAAACATAAGGTATATGATCCATACTTTTTGATAAAACGTAAGGTTGTTTTCAAAATTATGGTTGATGAACCATACTTTTGAGAAACAAACATAATGTTCCATATTAACGTAGTGTTCTTCTTCTATATTTTTTTGATATCCCAAACTTAAGGTTTTTTTCTAAATGTAGGTTTCTTCTTCCATACTTTTTTCTATAACATATGGTTGCTTAACTATACTTTTCTGATATGCCGTAAAGTAAACGATGTATTCCATCCTTACGCTATGATCCTCAACGTAGGGTATGAATAGTGTTTCTAGAATACGTGAAAGTGATTTCTGAACATGTAGAGCATGAATAGTGTTTCTAGAACATGCTAATATGCAAAAACGATTTCCGAACACTTTCTAAAATATTCTACATGGATTAAATAATTTAATATTATTCCAAAAATAGAGAAATAAAGAATATTAATTTCCTGAAATATACTCAAATTAAAATCATTAGAATAAAAAATAAGGGTATTTTTGAACATCAAAATCATCATAAAGGGTTAGAGTATTATTCTCAACAATCTCCCCTTAATAAAATAGAGTGTTGTTGAAAACAACACTTGCTCAACAATCTCCCCCTTTTTGATGATCACAAAACCCATGAAATAACCAATGAAATTATCTTACAAAATTAATTGTATATAGTTTAGAATTTTTCAAAGATAAAAAATATATTTTATTTTAACAAAATTATTTCTTAATTATTACATTTTTTCCCTATTTATAAAGTAAAATAATATCTCCTCATTTATAAATAAAGAAAATAAAATTTGTATTTATCCAAAAATTTCTCCTTAAAAAAGACTTTTATAAATTTCTCCCCTTAAAATGAAAAGTTTTCTTTTTTCCCTCTGAGTAAAATATTTATATAAAAAAATATGTTGTGTTTATCCATATTTCTTCCCATTTTTTTGATATCAAAAATAATAATAGAATAAGGAATATAACACATTTTAATGTAGCACTTAACTTAAGTAAATGCTATGATAAACTATTTATAAATATGTGAAGCTGGATTACTGGAATTTTAACATAGACAGTACAATAAAACAAATTAATAACACCTAAACATGGGATGAAAATATATTTTATTGAAAATATAATTATATGTACAGTAATGACAATGAGAATCAAGGTTAGGCTAAAAAGGTTTTGGAAACAGGTTTCAACACCTCTGAATGACTTCCTTGAGCTCTGACATGTGTATTCGTAACCTTTTCATCAGTCCATCAACTAACTGGACTATGAGATCCCTTCATTCCTGAGTGAGATGGATATCTTAAATAAAATTGACTCTAAAAAACTCATGTAACCTCTCTTCCTTCTCTATAAACTGATTTAGATTCTCTATGAATCTGTTCAACAAAACTCTGACCCCTAGTTCATCTGAGGTAAGCTGGTCAATAAGATGCTTTTGATTATCCAAAAGAATAGATAATAGAGAACTATTACACTATAAGTCCTACAATCTATCATTCATATTGCTCATTACTGTTTTAATGGCCTAAAATCTCCTTATCATATCAGCTAAAGTACCTGAGGCACCTGGTTGACTATCCCTAATAGTTGCAAATTTTTTCTCCATGAAAATCTTAAAATCTACTAAATTTGACTACATTACCATTTCAGATTTTAGTTTTCCAACTTTAGCTAACATTTCCTTCTTAAAAACTTCCACTTACATTTTTGAAACTGAACTATCTTTCAAGTTATGAAATTTTCGTCTCTCCTTTTCTAATGCTCTTCTCAAAGAAATTTTTTTGGCTTGAACTTTATTAAAATTTCAGATTAACTCCTCCACATGATACTTCTCAAAATTAGAGGCACCCTGTGTGTAATTCTCAACTTGATTTAATAAAGTTAAAGGCAAAGATTGAGCATCAGATCTCTGATCTGCAGCCTTCTCTATTGGTTGCTCAACATATTTTTCCTCAAAGCCATGAACAGACTCATCCACAGAAAAATTTTCATTAAGAACTTTAGTATGAATCTCAGAAGGATTATCTTATAAATTCACATCAGTAGGATGTTTCTCTTCCTAAGCATCTTCTTCATTGAGTTCCTCCAAGACTGGATCCTCTAATACAAGTTCCTCTTGAGCTAATTACTCTTGAACAATCTCAGTAGGCTGGATAGTTTGAGCATATTCAAGTCTATCCACTACAACTTCTCGTGGATTTTCAATAGTTTTAGGCACAATTTCTTTTTCCACTTGAGGAGTCACCTCGATTTGGGAAATTTTTGGTTGTTCAATTTGCTTTACTGCAAGTTCTATAATAAATCTGTAGCTCAGAAGAGGTTCAGTTGCATCAGCAGTTGCTTGAACATGCTCCTCACCAGTTGGAGCCACTCGATGTATTTTCCTCTAAAGTCCCTCTTGACTTTCCTCATAAGCAGGTGGATCAATTGCTTCAAATATTAGTCTTCTTGAGGTTCCACTTGCTCTTGATTCATCCATGCCTTCCTTAAACTTAGCAGGTCGCTCCACCTAAGCCGAGTCTTGGTCTTCCTCAGCTCCAACAGGCATAATCTTTCCTTTCACAGTACTCCAAGAAAATCCAATCTTCCTTAGAGTTCCAGCATTTAAAATATTGTTGTGATGGAATATTACACTAGCATCTATTAATCTTACCGTATTAGACTTAAATAGTAATTATGAAATGAACCTTCCATAGGGATAAGAGTTCATTATAGCCTCTAGTTGAAAACAGTAGTTGATATATCTTACCATATATCTCAAAAAATTCAACTTGATTTAACTCATAAGAAAAAGCATTATGTACATGTCAGGAATCAAAATCTTCTCCATCTCTGACATCCTAGATGCAATCTTTGTTTGCACAAACTTAGCAATAATCTTCTGATCAGGTTTCAGATCCTTCACTAACATTTTTCTTATACTTGTAGATCCAAATAAAAATGACATAATGTCCTCTGAATTATGTTCATCATCTATAATATTCTTTAAGTTTAGATGATAAAGTCCCTCATGAGGGTAGTTTAACATTATAGCTATTTCTGCAGATGAAATTGAAAAATATTGATCTTCAATTTTCACAAATACGGTGTCCTATGTATCTCTAAGACTGAACTGAATGGATTTGAAAAAGTGATGAAGATCTACCACATATAAAAACTCTGTATTTTCACCACTGAAATTTTTCTTGAGATTCTGAAAAGTGAGGGCTTTCCGCAGTATGAGATCCGTTTGATACAACCATTCGAGGTTGATTACTTTTCCATATAGAATTTTTCTTCCTACCGTGTGCTAATTCTTGGAATTATTAGCTTCTCCTTCCTCGATTCTCTATTTCTTGGCCATTTCTATTTCAAATTCATGAAGGCTCGAAGGTTTAGGGTTTCAAAGGTTTATCCAAAGGTAGATAAAGGCGGTAAGGGTTTTTGGTGTTTCGAAAGGTTTTGAGAAAATGAACGGGTTTGGAATTTGAAACAGTTTCTGACATCCTTGATTCTCGTGTTATTTACTTACATAATAATCATTACATTATTTAAATAAAATAAAATGTATGTGGAAAAAAATAATACAAATGAAATTTTAAATTATTCTAAAAACAAATAATTAAATTATTTAAAATAGTGAAGATAAAAAACGTGTAAAAATTTAAATTTAAATTTCATTTAAAATTAAATAAACCTATCCCCCCCTTAATAAAATCAAAGTTTACAGTGGGAAGTGGTTTAGTAAAAATATCAACTAATTGAATTTTAGTACTTACAAATTCTAAGAATATATCTTTTTTAAGAACATGGCCTCTTAGAAAATCATGTCTGATATAAATATGCTTAGTTCTAGAATGATTAATAGGGTTTTTTGAAATATTTATAGCACTTGTATTATCACATAAAATAGGTGTGCTATTAAAATTTATTCTAAAGTCCATAAGAGTGTTTTTTATTCACAAAACTTGTGCACAACAATTGCCTACAGATACATATTTTTCCTTGACTGTTTTCAGGGAAACTGAGTGTTTTTTCTTACTAGACCATGACACTAAAGATTTTCCTAAAAAGTGAAAAGTCCCTAAGGTGATTTTTCTATATAATCTACAAATTACAAAGTTAGAATCTGAATATAAAATTAAATTAAAATCAAAAATTTTTGGATAGAGAAGAGATTGAAACACAGTTCCTTTTAAATATCTAAAAATTATTTTAACAGCACTTAAGTGAGATTCTTTAGGATCAGATTGAAATCTAGCACAAAGAAATACTAAATACATTATATCTATCCTACTAGCAGTAAGATATAATAAAATTCCAATCATACCTCTATATAACTTGTTGTCAACTAATTTTCCAGTTTCTTCCAAATCAATTTTTATATTAGTACACATAGGAGTTGTATATGTCTTGCTGTTTTCAAGTACAAATTTCTTTAGTAAATCAGTAATGTATTTTCTTTGATTTAAAACATTTCCAAAATACTTTTGAAAAATTTGAAGTCCTAAAATAATTTTAATCCTCCCATGATACTCATTTCAAATTATTTTTTGCATTAAATTTGAAAACTCATGACAAAGTTTTTTGTTTGTTGAACCAAAAATTATATCATCAACATAAATTTGAACCAATAAAATATTATATTTAACAGTTTTCTTAAAAAATGTTGGATTTTCCATCCCAACAGTAAAATTATTTTTCAAAATAAAAGAACTTAATCTTTCATACAAAGATCTAGGTGCTTGTTTAAGTACATAGAGAGCTTTAGTAATTTTAAAAACAAAATCTGTTTTTTTTTGAATTTTTAAAACTAGGAGGTTGCTCAACATAAACTTCCTTCAATAAGTAACCATTTAAAAAGGAAGACTTAACATCCATATGAAATAATTTAAAGTTAATATGAGATGCATAGGCAAAAAGGATTCTTATAGCTTCTAATCTAGCTACAGGTGCAAAGGTCTCATCATAATCTATACCTTCTTCCTAATTATATCCTTTAGATACTAGTATTGATTTATTTCTAGTTATTATTCCTTTATCATCTTATTTATTTCTAAAGACCCATTTAGTTCCTATAACTGGATATTTATGAGGTCTTTCAACTAAATTCTAAACTTCATTTCTCTTGAACTGGTTTAGTTCTTCTTGTATTGCTATTATCCAACTTTGATCAACTAAGGCTTCTTATAATATCTTAGGTTCTAATTGGGATAGAAAGGCAGATAATTCAAAAAGATTTGCTACATTTATTCTAGTTTTTATTCCAGTGTCTAGGTCTCCTATAACAATTTATAAAGGGTGATTCTTTAGGGTTATAGACTGTCTAGGTAGTACACTGTTGGGTTATTCAATGTCATGTTCTTCTGAACTGGAATATATTTCATTTAAATCTTTTTCAAAATCATCTTTTAAGTTCTTAAGTCTCATGTTATCATTAGAGTCAAATTAATCAATTTTGTCTTTCCTTTTCTCAAAGGGATCAGATTCATCAAATTTCACATGAAATGATTCTTCAACAATCCTTGAATTTTTATTAAAAAATATATAATATTTGGAAGTAGTAAAATATCCTAAGAAAATGCCTTCCTCAGATTTTGGATCAAACTTACCAAGATTGTCCTTGGTGTTTAAGGTGTAAACCTTGCATCCAAAAACTTTAAAGTAATTTACTTTAGGTTTTCTGTTATTCCAGAGTTCATAGGGTGTCTTTTTAAAAATTGGTCTGATTAAAACTCTATTCATTATATAGCAGGTTTTACTTATAGCATCTGCCCAGAAATAGATAAGAAGATTGTACTCATTTAGCATAGCCCTAGCCATTTCTTGAATAATCCTGATTCTTCTTTCAACAATTCCATTTTTGAGGTGTTCTTGGTGCATAGAAGGTATGTTTAATACCCATATTTGAGCAAAATGAATTGAATTATAGATTGTAAAATTCTCCACCATGATCACTTCTTAATGAAATTATTTTAATACCTTTTTCATTTTGGACATATTTTTAAAAACTTCCAAATATAGTAAAAGCTTACTTTTTATATTTTAGAAAATAAATCCAAGTAAATCTAGAATAGTCATAAAATAAAACATATACATATAATTTACCATCCAATCTTGCTATTCTTGAAGGTTTAAACAAATCCATATGGATAAGTTCTAGAGGTTTCGATGTAGCAATTTTGTTAACAGATTTGAAGGATGATTTGTGCTGCTTTCCAAGTTGACATGCATCACAGAATCTATCAATTTCAAATTTGAGACTAGGAAAATTAGAAACTAATTGTTTCTTATATAACTTATGAAAATCATATATATTTTAATGTTCAAGTATTCTATGCCAGATCCATGATTCATTTATCTTAGCAGTTAAGTAGTTTAATTTTTGTTTGCACAAGGAATTTAAGTCCATAGTATAAACATTATTAGTTCTGGGTTCTCTAAATTTAAGAAATTTATCTTTAAAAATAGAACAACAATTATTAGAACAATCAAAAAATAACCATCATCATAGAGTTGAGAGAAAATTATCAGGTTTTGTTTCAATCCTTGTACATAGAGTTCTTTATTAATTGAGACAACTTATGGATCTCCAATAGTTCCAATGCCAATAATTTTACCATTGGCATTGTCACCAAATGTGACTAATCCTCCATCTTTTTGAGTTAATGTTTTAAAGTTCGATAAATTCCCACTCATATGCCTGGATTAGCCACTATCCATATACCATATTTCAGTTCAGCTTCTGTGACCTGCTTCCTACAATGGAATTTAAACAAAGGTTTGTTTTGGTACCCATATTTTGTTGGGTCCAATAGTGTTATCCAGCAAAGACTTGGGAATCTGAACTTGATTTGTTTTTCTATAATCAATAGAATCATATAAACTACTTGCAAAAAAGGATTTCTTAATACTACTTATTTGCAGTTGCCTTAAAAAATATTTTTTAGATATGCGACCTTTTGTTCCATAGTAGTTTCAAATTTTACCTTTTGTACTTGGAACAAAATAGTTCTTATACAATTTGGGTTTCTCACCTTTACTAACTATTCCATATCTTTCCTTTTTAATCAAATTATTTCTAATAATTTCATTTAGTATATTTTCTCCTTTTGTAAAAACAAGAGATACACTTTTGTATATTTCTACTTCTATTTGCAGTGTTTTCATTTTAGTTTCATTATCTGTATAGTTTATGTTTGATGAGTTATATTTTTTAATTAACTCTTGATGTTGTTTTAGCAGAGTGTCTATTTCTCCTAAAAAAATAGTGTGAATATTTTTCAGTGATTTATGTTTCTTAAATAAGGAATCATATTTTTCTTCCAGCATGTTGCAGTAGACTGCAAGTTTATAATTTCAAAAACTAGAACTAGAATTAGAATCAGATGAGTAATAAGATTGTACCTCATCAGATTCTGCCATAAAACACATATTTGCTTTTAGATTTGATTCTTCTTTTTCTGAGTCAGAATTTGATGAGCTGCTAGAGTCTTCAAAAACAATCTAAGTAGCTTTCATTGCTCTTTTGTCTTTCTGCTCATAATCATTGTTTTTGAAAAATTTCTTTTTCTTTTCTCCTTTTAATTGAGGACAGTCAGGTCTAATGTGACCCATCTTTTTTGCATTCATATCATTTGACTTCCCTTGGTTATTTTTCATCCTTTTTGAAGGATTTTCTAAATCCCTTCTTCTTTCTGTAGAATTTACTGAAATTTTTGGCTAGTTGAACCAGTTCCACATCTGAATTAGATGAATCAAAACTCTCTGATTTTATTTTGATTTCATTCTTCATCTGTATGCTCTTCTTTTGGGATGTTAGTTTCAAATAGGTATTTTCTCTCTTGATCAAGACTTTATGATCATTTGCTTCATATTTCATCTCATCTTCATACATCATTAGAGTTCCAACTAATTCTATCATAGTTAGATCTTTGACTGGTGATGATTGTCTAATAGCCGCTGATATCCCATTCCATCTAGGTGGCATCACTCAGTATTTTCAGGGATTGATCTTCTTGTTTGATATGATCTCCCAAGGAAGTGATGTTATTAACAATTTCTGTAAGCCTTCCATTCATCTGGGTGATGCTTTCTCCTTCAAAAATTCTGAATGTATCAAATTTCAATTTAGCAGTGACATACCTCATCTATCTAATATTGTCAGTTCCTTCATAAGTAACTGCAATTGTCTACCACATTTCATAAGCAGTCAAGCACTGAGATACTCTATTGAATTCATCCAGTCCAAGACCACATATGATAGCATTCATAGCTTTTGAGTTTATGTTGTAATCTACTTCTATATCATCACTCTATGTTTCAGGTTTCTCTTGAATCACATAGGGAGTTAGAATTTTTGAGTAGACTTTGTATCCAAGGTTATTTAAATAAATGATCATCCTTGATTTCTAGATTCCATAATTTTTACCGTTGAAGTAGGGAGCTCAAACCATTGACATACCCTCTCGTGTATCAACCATTATGCTCTGTATAATCCAAAAACTTTCAGCTTGTTATAGGTTTGACAAAATCTCCTCCTTCGATACCAATTATTGAATTAGGTTATACCAAATATGCACAAGAGGGGGGGGGGGGGTGAAGTGTATCTTTTACAAATTATTCACAAATCGTGATAAAGCTTGAGTATGTCCTTTTGTCTTTATCAGGTTGTTTATACAGTAAAAAATAAATAGTTAAAGAATGCGAGGATGTATAGTGGTTCGGGGAATAGAAGGCCCCTATTCAACTCCACCAATGCTCTACTCTACAAACTTGGTGATTTTCACTATCTGGTCCTCTTATCAACAGACCTTCCAAAAATGAGAGAAGACAGTTGACACCATTACAAGTTATGGCTAAAAATAGAGCCTTATGGTTTATACACAGAACCAAATACCCAACTTAGTACAAGAAGCCGATTACTCAAAATAAAAAGATTATTTGTCTTGAAATAATTTCTAGTTGATCTTCATAGTTTCAACAACATGCAACTGACAATTGATGAATCATCATCTTCAGAAAAGAATAATATTTAGATAGAAGTAGTTCTGAGCTGATCCAATTGCATTAGATCTTGAAATGAATTTAGAAACTTCAACAATAGTAGATTCACAATAGATAATCGATGTAGAATTGATGAATCTTCAACATATTTTTTCTTCTTTAGAAAAGATAGAGTTTGTGGTTCCTTATAACAATAGATCTGTAAATATCGAATGAATCTATAAAACTGTAGTCGTGAAGAACTCAGAAGCTTGTTATATATTTTCTTGATGATTCTAACTCTCTTTTTAATACAAAATATCACAAATATATATATAGAATAACAATGAGTGTTTTCCTTAAAAATTTAGATCCACAAAAGTCACCTTTAGAATTACGATATTCAAATGTTTGAATAACAGAGAAGTCATAACTCCCCTAAATATTCAGCATGAAAATCTCCTCTTAAATGGATCCTTTGAATCACAAATAAACGACTTTGAATCAGTCAAAGATGTGCTTTAAAATTGGGCTTTGAATTTGGCTTGAAATCAGCCTAATAATCTGCATAAAGACCGCTGCTCAATAAATTCATAATTTAAATCTTCGACGCCAATTGTAGGGTTGAACTGCATAGCATTCTTTCTCTGAACATAAGGTTCACAACGTAAGGTTCACAATGTAAGGTTCACAATGTAAGGTTGATAGTGTAAGGTTGATAATGCAAGGTTCACAGCGTATGGTTGATTTCAAAAGTAAGGTTGATAAACCATACTTTTATCAGCTTCTAAACCTAAGGTATATGATCCATACTTTTTGATAAAACGTATGGTTGTTTTCAAAAGTAAGGTTGATGAACCATACTTTTGAGAAACAAACATAACATTCCATATTAACGTAGGGTTATTCTTCTATACTTTTTTGATATCCTGAATGTAAGGTTCTTTCTAAACGTAAGGTTCTTCTTCCATACTTTTGTCTATAACGTATGGTTGCTTAACCATACTTTTCTAATATGCCATAAAGTAAATAACTGATTCCATCCTTACGCTACGCTCCTCAACATAGGGTATGAATAGTGTTTCCAAAACACACAAAAGTGATTTCTGAACACATAGATAATGAACAATGTTTCCAGAATATGCTAATATGCAAAAAAGATTTCTGAACACTTTGTCAAATATTCCATGCAGATTAAATGCTTTAATATTATTCCAAAATAGAGAAATAAAGAATATTAATTTCCTGGAATATACTCAAAGTAAAATAACTAGAATAAAAAATAAGGGTATTTGTGAATATCAAAATCATCATAAAGAGATAGAGTATTGTTCTCAATTATCTCCCCTTAATAAAATAGAGTGTTGTTGAGAACAACACTTGCTCAACAATTTCCCCGGGAAATGTTGTTTCCCGAGTAAAATTATAAAAATGTTTCCCTTTAAGTATGGGTGCTTACTGAGCCGGACTGGAGGAGATCAGATCAGAGCCTTTATTTTTCAGGTCTAAAATTATAAATACATTTAAACCTATGGATTAAAAAAAAAACAAATCCAATCTACATGTGGACCGAACTAGACCAACCCATGGGCTATCCCACATAATATTAAAAAATAAAAAAAATTAAAAAAATATTTTTTTAAAAATAAACCTCCATTGCTTGAAAAAGAACTAAAAAATATTTTCAAACAAGTCTTTAAATAATATAAAAATTTATTTCTTCTATGTTTGTAAATTCAACTTCAACAAGTCAAAAAATCCATTTTTTTAGAAAAAAATTGTACAATTTTTTACCTTTCAAACCACTTCAAAACCAATAAAAAATGCATTAAGGTCTGTAAAAATAGGATAGTTAATCCATTGTAAAAAATATTTAAAAGTGGCCTAGTCATAAAAATAAATCATCTAAAATCAAAACATGATTGAGTATATAATGTCAACTTAAATCAATATCAAAACACGATTTAAAAAATTAAAATTTTCTCTCTTTTATTTTTGAAAAGTAATTTATAAACATAGAAAAATAGTGTATTATATTAAAAATAAAAATTTCACCCTTTATACCCATGAAAAAAAACATAAAATAAAGGCAAAAAAATTCTTAAAATGTCTAAAAAACTGATTAGAAAGTGCTTTGTACCATTTCAAAGTTTAAATAAATACATTATGGAACTTTAAAACCCATATATAACAATAAAAATTTAAACCAATTTTAAATCTAACCCAAATAAAACTATATGATTTAAAAACACTTCTTTTAACATCTTAGATAATCCACTTAACTCAAGTAAACCTCACATTGTAAGGCCCGATGTCTCAATACATCTATATACCAAATAGAAAATAATATTAATCAAGTGAAACCAACATTGAAACTCAATAAAGTTAGAATTAACATCACACACCTAATTTTTAAAATAGAACATGAAAAAAGTAACTAACATGTATACTAAAGTCAATTCCAAACACTATTTAAAAAATTAAGGTAGTAAATATTATCTTAAACTAAATGAAATCTATAATTTTTTTAATAATAACTAACATTTATTTGAAAACATTATTATTTTTAAATTTAATAAATAAATAAAATAAAAACTAAAAATTGAAATAAAATAAAAACTATATAAGTGGGGGAGGAGGGAGGGTAGTGGGGGGGGGGGGGGGTGAAAAGAAGAGTGTAGGTGAGAGGGATCTTATAAGGAATATAACAAAAAAGGTGGTGGTTCCCGCAAATGCATCTTGCAATGAGGGTGAGGAGAGGAGTGTTCTTTGCGTTGGTGAAGATCAGAGGTTGGGGTTGAGTGGGAGAGGAGGGGGGTGTATGTTTCCCCTATCCGTCATATTGGATAAGCCTAAGGAATCAATGGGATTTACCTTGGGTTGACCCTGTTTAGATCATTATTGATCAATCATGATGAAAAGTATTAACAAAAGTATACATGAACATTAATTTATTGATAGAATAGTAAACATAAATCATGAGGAGAATCATAAATTAAATGGATTTATACCTACTAAATTATAACTTATAAAGTAATTTTTATTCCCTTTGTGATATTATGAATTACACAATATAATTATTTACCAAGGGTTACCTATTATTATAGTAAATTATCCATATAATAACCAACAATATTAAAAGTATATTTATAATATTTATATAAAATATCAATCATGGAATATATGGGTGCACCCACCTACCATGTGAACTATTTAAATGTTTTATAAAGGTTACAACCTAGAAATGGTCATATGTATTATTCATTGTAGAATATATATCACATGTTTTTCATGGTGATTAAAATAAATAATGAACATAACACACCTTATATAAAATGATCTAGAGGAATCAATTTTAAGATACCCACATCACCTGTATGAATAATTTAAATGTGAAGTTTTGGAAATCAATAGTTTAATATGTTTATTATACACACTAGAAGTGTGGTTGAACTAATTATATAAAATCATTATTCGTCATGATTAGAAAGTAATAAATAAATTATTTATTTAAAGTAGAAAATAAATTTATCAACACCAACATGTCTTTTTAAATTTTTCCCTGAAGTGATATAGATACTATATAAATCATGAGATCAAATTAAATTTCATTGATTATATATTTAATTTTTTTAATACTTATAATACTCATCAATGATAATGAATTTTAAGAGATGTTGACATCCAAATAATTGACCAAAAAGAACCTAAGGAACATGTGATATGAATAAAGTTTTGATTTTTTTATCCCAACTACCAAGACTATTGAATACTAATGATATTGTTATAGAAACATTATTCCTTATGATAACATTGATTACAATATCTATATATGAATCCCTAAAGGGTTCAAAATTCCAGAATCACATTCAAAATTATGAATGCTCCTCCTTGATCCCTACACCCACACGTTTATCACGATCCACTCATCCCTTAATTTCTAGAAGAAATGGAGCATTACCCTTGCTTAATCACTTCTCAATGATATCCTAGTTTCATTGTTAGCCGTATCTACTTGGATTAAGTGCTATGTCGCTCTACCTCTCATCGACTTCACCTTTGTTAGCCACACCTTTGTTTTGGGTAAAGGGTGGGTGCTCTCTCAGACAACACCTTCTTTAATTTTTTTGTTTTTATATATACATATAATTAAATAATTTTTAACTACTTTTATACTCAATATTACTTTAAGAAAAGTATTATGAAAATATTACATAAAATTCCACCCAAACTCTCCTTTTATAAGGATGTGATCCTTGACAGCTTTTATAAATTTTCAATGTGATATTCATACACCACTTTTACAACATTTAATGAATACTATATTATTTATAATTACAAATTAATGATAATAAATAATTAATGTTAATATATTTTTAATAAATAATTATTTATATTTATATTTATATTAGGTGCTTGAGGGTATAATTAAAATCAAACACGCACACACACATAGACACACACACACCAAGGGAATAACCCAGTCCACAACCCCCCAAGGATAGTCCAAATTAGACCCTAGTATTATTTATTATATATATATATATATGTGTGTGTGTGTGTGTATGTATTATATATATGGTACCCCAAAAACCTACATTAATTTCAGTCGCCTCCCACCATCGAAGATCAACCCATCCGTCGACCGCATTAGCCATCCCCAATGCCCCCACCACTGGGCAGGGCGCCACCCTTCTGTCGGCCGTGCAACGTGTGGCCCAACTACAATCCTCAGTGCCAATGTAGTCAGGGGCCCTTATCACCATGCCAATAATCCTTCCACCTCATTGTTGTCATCAGTCATCGCACCATCCCACGCTGTAGCCATATGGCACCCCTTTCATTTTCAGCCACCACACCAGGCTTGCACATCGCTGCCTCCTTGGTCAGAGACCTCAAGCCCACTCATCACTGCCCCTCTAACCCCCATCAACAGGCGAGGTTCCATATTTCATGTCACCCACACAAAGCATGAGCCATTTTTCATTTCCCGTACGAGCGAGCCCACATCATCACTGGAATCATTTGACTCAAACCAACAACATCCCCCCAATTTAATTAAGGGACAAAATATTTTGCAGTTAGGTTTCAAAACCTAGTCACCCAGATGTATTTGGGGATGTCTTACCACTAAGATAACACCCCATCTACTTAATAAAAAAATATTATTTAAATAATGTAATAAATATTAACTAATAAAGTTGTAATGTTGCTGATAATGTCATTAATGCTATTAAAACTATAATTAATAATCAAAAATGTTTTTATATGATGAGATTAATAATATAATTGAAAATAAAAAATAATTATTAATAATTTATGATACTTATAAACAGTTGGGGAGAGGGAATTAAAAATAAAAAAATAACTTCTTCTACTGAATATAAAAATATTATTAATATTATAATTAATTTTATATTTCAAAATAATTAGTAATACTTAATAATATAATTATTACGAATTATTATTAAGAAATAATATTTTGTGTCATGTAAATTATTATTTGTTTAATATATTTATGAATAATAATAATGATGATGACAATAATAATGTATATAATAGTATTAAATAATATTCTTATTAAATAAAATAATTTAAATAGAAAAATAATAATAACATTATTATTACTACTAAATATTTTTTTATTTATTAAAATAATTAATATTTTCTTTTTTATTTTCAAATAAATTTCAAAATATTATTATTAATATTATTTTTATTAAATTATAATTACGCGTATTTTTTTTTGAATTAATGATTATTTATAATTAATTATATTACTAATTATATTATTATTAGTTATTATTAAATACATAAATAATTAAATCATATAAAATATTTATAATAATTAATTAATTAATTAATTAATTATTAAAATGTTAATTATATTATTATTATGATTATTATAAAAGGTTATTAATTTTATAATAAATTGTTAATAATAACATTATTAATAATAATTATCTTTTCTATATTATTAATTTAATTACCCTTTTTTTAATTATATTGTTAACTAATTTATAACTTACATTAATAATTATATATTTTACATCATTATATGTAAAAGGCTAGTGTCAGAGCCCCTTTATTAAAAACAATAACAAAGTAAAGAGGCTAGGGTCAGATAAAGCAAAAATGCCCTCATCTTAAATAGATTAGTCATAGACCAACCTTTTTAATAATCTCAACCTGGGCATTAAGGTTCTCATTATGTCAAGCCCCCTAATTAATTCAACCATGTCCATAACCCCAAACACCTAGATTTTGGCCACTTCTCTAAGTACTTACACATTTACATGGTCCATTAGGGTCTTTTTATCCCTCCAAGTCACTTTAAACAACATCATACAAAGCCTTTTATCACTTAGAGAGGTCATTAAGTGAGGCACAATCACTACCACTATCCTTCCTCATTGGGGTCTGAATCTCATGAGATTCAGTCTTTTCATCATCTTTCCTAGAGTGGACATCCCAATTAATAAGAATTTCTAGCACTACAAAGATATTAAAAGTTGAAACCTATGACTTTCTAAGGTTTTCATGTTCAGATACTCGATTACTCAGCGTGAACAACGTCTCATGTTCACCATCCAATGCATCCAAAATTTGAACAAATTTATACATTGAAGGATCAAAGATCTTAGCCTTATGATATGATTAAGGGTCTAAAGGAACTTCACCAGTTAGAGAAACTTTCACAGGAACACCAAAAGTTCTAGATGCAACCACCCCAACCCGATTATTCTAAGAGACCTGATTCCCCTCCTTATTAAAAATATACAGACTCTGATTAGGAGACACATTCAAAGAAGGATTTAATATACCATATGAGAGGTCACCTAATGCACCCAAGAAATCGGCACGATGTATCAAGGGCATGGCCATATTGGTTAAAGCCCCCTTGATCAAAAGTACATACTATCCAATGGATTGTCCATCAGTAGGAATTCCCTTGGATGCCTCCTTCCTGTAAGGCATATGAGAAACTAAGGGTCTTACTGATGTTTCCAAATTTTTAGATTATGGTGTTATAGTCTAATCTTTCTCAGAGTTATAACCCTTGCCTGAAGAAAATTCAACTTTTATCTTACCCCATGGGCCCTTAAATGTGACCAATTTGTGTTCTAGTGATAATTGTTGATCATCTAGGGATTTTTCTTTACACTCACTATTCGATTGAACATCTACAGATTCAACCTACCGATCATCCTCTAGGCCATGAGAAAGAACATATCTAAAAGAGGGAGAGTATTTATCCTCCCCTTCTTTGTTATCTATAGGTCTATATTTTTGAGAGTCTACCAATCCACTGCTTAGATCACGCTCATAAGGAGTATGATGGGAATCAATAACCTCCTATGCAATATATTATCTAGACATAGATGGTTCCCTAGTTTTATCTATGACTTATCCCATACTAGCCTTGGAAATAACAAATTGCTTCCTATCCATAACCAGGTATTTGTCCACCATTCTAGTATTCTCAGAAGTGTCCTCAATCATATTTTGAAAAGCCAAGGAAGAAGAAGAATTATGCACTACTATATCCTTACCTTTCTCTCTCTTATTACACATCTTAGTCAAATAAACCTTTAATGGTCTCTGGAATTTAATGTTTCATAGGTGAGGAATGATTTTTTCCTAGGTATGGGTTATATTACATGACCATAATTAAATTCTTTGTAACCTGAAGATATTGCATGATATTTCCATGGAAATTGGGGCACATATTCACCTTGATAGAGAGATATAGAATGGTTACTTTGGTCACTATACCAGAATCCTGGCTGAGGTAAATCTCAGGTCCACCTTAATTAATAATACTTCATAATATTGTAATCAACAATTTAATACTTAATAAGAATTATGCCCATAAAATTTTTAAAGTGTAAATGTTATGTTTTTAAACAATAAATTTTGTGTCATGTAAATTAGTTTTGGTTGATTATATTTTTTAAATTATTTTTATTTTCAATTATTATTTATATGTTTAGTCAGTGTGTTATATTTCATTTAGATTGTATATATACTCTATAATTCAATGGCTTTAAAATCACCTACTTGAAACATAATAATGTTTCAAGTAGGTGATATGTAAATCCTTCAAATTATAAAGTATAAATACAATCTAAATGAAATTTGAAATAGTGACTTAACATATAAAAAATAATTGAAACAATTTTTTTATTAAAAACAATTAATGAAAAATAATTTTAATGACACAAAATATTGTTGTTTTAAAACATAACATTTGTACTTATAATTTTTTTTACAGATAACATTATCTATATAAATTCATATTTTTTGTTTATTATTTTGTTTATTTTTTGATTTTTAATATTTTTTTATTTTTATAGTCCACGTTCTAAATTTAATTTAGATTTTATTTATACAATATTTTATGTGAATTAATTTTTATATATTTTATATTTTATAAGCTTTCAAAGTTACCTACTTAAAATTTAATAAGTTTGGTTATGTTTCAAGTAGTCGACTTTGAAAGATTATAAGATATAAATTATATGTACAATCTAAGTGAAACTTAAAAAACATAGCCTAAATATATAAGAGATAGTTGTAAATAAAAATAATTTCATAAATATACTAAATAAAAATTAATTTAGAGGTCATAAACATTATTTATTAAAAACATAAAACATATACTTTAATAGCATAATTAATTATTAATTATTAATATAATAATTTAATTATTATTAAATATTATTAATTATATTATTAATAAATATTTATTATATTATTAAACATTTATAAAAATTATAATAAAAATGTAATTAATGAGGTGATACTTAATAACAATAATGCATAATTTTTTTTAAAGTTTAAATGTTATGGTTTTAATCAATAATGTTTATGTCATGTAAATTTTTTTATGATATTTATGAAATTATTTTTATTTGAAACTATTTTTTATATGTTTGTCCTATGTTTTATGTTTCAATGAGATTTTACTTATAGTTTTTAATTTATAACCTTTCAAATTTACTTACTTGAAAAATAATAAGTTTTTTTATGTTTCAAATAGACAATTTTGAAAGCTTATAAAATATTAAATATAAATAAAATATAAATGAAATTTAAAACTTAAAGTAAAAATATAAAAAATAATTGAAAATGAAAATATTTTCATTAAAATAATAAATATAAAACAATATATATGATAGAAAACATTGATATTTCAACACATTACACTTAAAATTTAAAAGAAGAAGTTAAATTTAAAATCTTAAAAAATATAAATTATTATTATATTCTGAATGAAATTCAAGACATTCACTTAATACATATTAAATAATTTAAAATAAAAAATAATTTCATAAAAATAATAAATAGAAAATATTAATTATCAATAATAATATACGACTTAATAATAATAATATAAAATAAATGATTAAAAATAATTAATATTTTTTAATTATTTTTTAAAATTAGGGGGAAACACCCTCTTTTTATTAAGTAAATAAACCCCTATTTTAAATAGGGTTTATAGATAACCCTTACATGACTCAAATACCTAGTGACTTGAAGGCCCATTACAATTTGGTGGCCCGAACACCCTATGATCTGAAGGTCCAAGTTGAGCAACCAAACTTTGCATCATTATACGCATCTTCTCACCAGATTCCCCCTACCAACAACCATTGAATTTCACTACCCCAACGTGAAGACATGGAAGAACACCCCTCTTTAACCCACATTTGGGTAGAGGATCATATGATATACACCAACACACCCATCGTTCTTTCTAGCTGCCCACCCAGCAATGTCTATATGTTCCATGCCACACCACCTGCCAAGATGCACCACTTCACCTGTCTTCTCATCACCATACACATGATGCATCACCCCCTTTGCTAATAACCATCATAATGTGGTGCCCTTTGAAAATTACATGGAAGAGAACCCCCCTTTCCCAAGTGGTTAGAGGGCTAGTTGATAGGTTCCAACATACCTAATCACTCTTTGAAGCTGCCCACCCAATAATGTGGCATGAAGACAAGATGCACTACCTACCTGATGCACTATACTGATTGGTTAGTCACTCTACACCACCTACTACTATGACCCATAGGCCTAAACCGGTGGCCTGAAAGCCCAAATTCGATGAATAGTTCTAGATGATATAGTATGTAGAGACCTGGTTTTCAACTTGTAAGACTTTGAAATATTTCTAGAAATATTTCCAGAGTTAGGTGCTGAGACGACGTGCAATTCTGAGACCCAGTGTGCCCAGAATAAATTTTATAAAAATATTAAGTGTTTTTATACTATGCACATGCCAGAAATGGGATATCTCCTAAACAGTTGCTTGGATAATAAATATGAGGCCACAATTAAGTCTATAATGTGTTGTTTACCCTAGGTGGGACATAACATTTTTCGGAGCGAGACTTCTGTAAAAAAATCTTCGTGGGGGAAAAATGGTCATTAAAATAATTAAATTTAATTATTTTATCTTTAACGCCAATCTGAATAACTTTTGAATGGGAGATTGTATTGGAAATTCGAGACCGCTGTTGAGTTTGGAATGAAGTGTTTTTCCTAGACATGATATAAAATGAGCAGGTGCGAAGGTTTCAGATTCCGCGACCGAGGTGGGGGTCTTGGTGTTTTTCTTTAAATATGAACCTAAGGTTTTAGGATTAGAGTTATCCCCTAATACTCCTCCCATGTTGGAAACTCATTCACTTAATTTGCTCCATGGTGAATCAAGTTTGATCTATGATGGATATTTGGTGAATCGAAGAAGGATCGTGATGAACATTTCATTAATGATAAACGATTCAATGAGGTAGAATTCTTGTTAATTTTCATACCTATGATTGAATGCCTAAGTTTTTCTTCAATTATTCGTTAAAATTGATATTTTTAACATCAAGAAAATGGCCAAATGAACACATCCATCATCTGAGATCTATTTTTAATCCCATCTTTGAGCGTTCTTCATCTGTTCTTCATAGTTTTAGCTGATAATTATTCAAAACATCGAAACCTCAATGGATCAATGAGCATAGGCTTGTTCTGTGAATCCCTCATTACAAGGATCATAAATATGTTTTTAGTTTCAAAATTGGGTAACCGGAGGAGTCCCGGTGGTCCTTGGAAGGGACCACCAGACCACCGCTGTCAGTAGCGGCCGACGATGGTGCATGGTGGTTGCGGGGCTCCGGCATAGCAGGGCGGTCAGGTAGGGGATTGGGGGGTTCAAGTCAAGGTGGTGGAATTCGGTGTAGAGGAGGCTGGAGTGGGAAACTGCAGTCAGCATGCAAGCAGAGAAGTCGGGGTGGAGGTCGGTGTGGGCATGCGTTGTGGAAATGGATCGACGATGCACTGAAAAGAGTCTCTGAGGTAGGAGGATGGCAGTAATGAGGAGGGGGGGGGGACTGATTGATGTGGGGGGTGTGGGGTCCCGAGGTGGCTAGGCAGGCGCGGACCGGGAGCAGGGAGGAGGACCGGCCGCATAGCCGGTCGGTGTTGGCAGACGGGTCACGCTGCCCAGGAGTAGGCTAGTGGACCAAGTAGTGGAGCACGATCCAAGCCGTGTGACTGGGTCACAAACCGGCCTAGATGTGGCGGACCGGCTGGACCGGGCCGATCCAGCCTGTTTTGGGCCCGAGAACTTTAAATGCCTGTATCTTTTGATATGGGCCCGGATTTGCATGCCGTCTATGGTAACACAATCCTTGAGTCGAGCCAGACTATTTATGGTGCTTTGGAAATTTAAAAATTTCAAACCTGAAGATGGGTGGTGTGAAACACTCACTTTATCAATAATAATATTTAATAATTATTATTAAATAATCTTGTTTTGGACTTATCTCCCAAATGGAGTCTCCGATTCACATTCCGTCTGCGGACATGTGTTCACTTCAATGAGAATAACCTTTTAAGACAAGTTTGAGAATTTTAGGACTTGTTGTTGTGGTTCAGTTTCACGAAACATGTAAGTTTATTAATAATGATATTTTTATTATTATTAAGAAATATTATTTCTGTCATATCTTCTAAACGGAACATACAATGATGCACCGTCAGCGGCGTCATGACCCTGGAGTTGAGGTGAACATTTTAAGACTGATTCTGGGTGTTTAAAACCAAAATCAAGATATAGGCCCCATGAGGCCCAGTTTGGGTGTTTTGGTGACTTGGCGTCTCTTTTGGGCGAATGAGTAGTCAATCCCGTGTGATTTTTTTTCTATGAGGATCACAATGGCGCGATTCATATAATTATACTGGGATCAAAGTGTGGGCCCCATGAGATGCCTTTCGAGTGTAATGCACCAACTAATGCCTTTTTTCCATCAGATGCCTGTTTGGGGTGAATAAATAGTCAATCTTACGTGTTTTTCACAAGGATCACAATAGCGTGATCTATTTGGATGTGTGAAACCTTATTCATGATCTCATTAAATGTGGAAACATGAAAGGAATATTAGTGGAAGATCCTTTTTGATGTGTTTGAAGAGAACCCATGGCTTGGGTCAACCTCTACTCTTGTGAGAGTGGAGAAGATATATGAAGAGATGTGGTCAAATGTTCTTGAGATGTTTAAGGTGGTGTGCCAGCGTAATTACACTTTTGGCACTCCAAATCAATGAGGAGCATCGTGTGCTTGTTAGCCTTTTAGATAAAGGTTCCATGAACTCTAGGAGTACACTGACATGCCTTGTGGGTACTAGTTCATAGTTTAGTACCCGAGTACATCTAGGTACACAACCAGACAATGAGGTGGGGTCACACATCATGTGGGCCCCACATGTGCCGTGTACCACTTTATGAATCTTCTACCTCTCATATCTCATTCTTATGAACTCTTATTTTGGCCTATAAGTAGCCTATCCTGAGTGTTTTTCTATATAGAACAGGATGGTTCCCTCTGTAGTGGATTTTGAGATATGATGTGAGATGTTCTGAGTGCAATGCCTATCCGAGGTGACGCTCGATTTTTTGGGAGCAATGCCTATCTGAGGTGACACTTGATGATGCTAGTAATGTTTTTAGAATCATCCGATCAATTTCGGGCTTACCTACAGCTAGGCAGGGCAGTGGTCTCCGATGGTAGTTCCGAGTGGAACCCTCCAGTCAGTTTGGGGATAAGTCCTTGATGACACTAGAGTAGAACCCTCTATCTGGTCTGGGCATGGTTCCTAGATGTTTTCTGAGTAGAACCCTCCAGTCGGGTTGGAGATGGGTCCTCGATAACACTAGAGTGGAACCCTCCATCCAGGATGGGCTTGGGTCCTCGATGAAACTAGAGTGAAACCCTCTCACCGAGCTAGTCATGGGTCCTTAACCTTGAGACACCATCTCTCGACTGTACGACATAGTGAAGAGACATGCTTTAACAAACCTCTGGTCTCTCGAGGAAGAGGGGTGATTTTCCCACCAAGATGTGTCCTTATGATGCGACCCAAAACTATGCAGGCAAGACAAAACCACCCAAAGAGGATAGTATTAAGGTGTGGTGATTGAGCCCATTTTACTTGTAGTTCAGAGTAGACATGTGGGATGCAAGGCATTGATGGTCACTTCTGGAACTATTGACGACTCACTTTTCCTGGGTTGAGATTATGAGATGGATATCCCCTTACTCTCTCATTTTGGATTCTTTGACCAAGCATATATATATATATATATATATATATATATATATCTTGTTTCTAGTACCCACTCCTTGGGTTTCAGATACTCATCTTCTAGGAGAGGCGAAGACGCACGAAGTATGCCACGTGCTTTCCGTATCTAGATTCTTATGGCTGGACTAGTCTACTCTCCTACTATTGGTAGTGAAGACTCAACAATAAGTTCATCTTCTCATTATTTCTAGATCCTTGTGTTTGGATGAGATTATTTCACTCCTTTGTTGTGTTGAGCTACACTTATTTTACTGTACCTTTTTCTCTATAATGTTTTCATCTTCTTCGTTTATATCTCTCTACTGCTACCCTCTTCAATACTTCTATTGCTACTCCCTTGAGCCTTTAGGGCATCCTACTGAGTATTTTTATACTCACCCCTTCTTGGAATTTTCTCGCACTTGGTGTGCCCTTTAAAATGACGAACAAGTTGATCGTGACTTCAGAGGAGCTAGGGATACGGGGTTCTTAGAGTGCATGCGGTGGGTGTAGTTTGGGATTTAGGAGCATTACTCTCCCAACTATTTTACTTTTTCACCTATTACTGGGTTATGAAACTTTTCTAGTAGGTTGTGTATTTTTCCCCTTTCCCTTTCAGCTTTACTTTTCTGTACTTATACTTATTAGAGGTTGATGCATTATGTGGTTTATTTATAGCAGTATTGTATCTTTTTTTATTTTCCCCATGCACTGTTTTCATTGAGTTGGATGCATGTGTGTATACAGGTTCTTAGGAAAAAGCCTCCCCGAGTTTGTTTTGACTTCTATGCTAGTCGCTATCCCCTGGCCTATGGAGGTGGGCTTGGAGTAGTTGCCCCTCGATCCCCAATATGGTTCGGTTCATGAAACAGCGGTATCAAAGGTGGTTCGACCCTTTGTACGTTGTTTGGAAGTTTCCATAAAAAGGTCTTGGTTGGGTTTAGGGAAATAGTATCAAAGCGTCTCGATAGTAGCTCTCAGGCCAGGGAGTCTAGTGATGGTATTGGATGATGAAATATCCATTCACCAGAAACCTGATTACCTTCTTGTCAACTCAGCACCCTGAGACACTTGTTGTAGGGAACAATGGTAATGCATTATATAGGATCGATTCTTTGACTATCCTTCTTGAGTCAGCTCCCCATCATTGTTGATATATATATATATATATATATATATATACATATACACGATCATCTGACCACTACGCTCCTTGATAACATTTAGGATATTCCCATGATGACATCCAACCAGGACACTAGCCTCAGTTCATGATGATGAATCTATGAGAGACAAGACCTCAGTTCAAGAGCCATCATATGAGCCCCTTTCTCTAGGTGGGCAGATAGCAACACCCCCACCTGTTGAGTAGCAGATATCCCCAGTAGAGCAGGCTGGGGATGTGCACGGGATGAGTGCACTTTGTGAGTTCTAGCGATAGTGACCACTAAGGTTCTACGGTGAGCCAAACCCTCAGGAAATAGAGGTTTGGATAGAGTTGTTCATCCACCTCTTCTGGCTTTCACAAACATCGATAGATCATATGGTTTCTATGACAACTAGACTTTTCCATGGAGCATCTAGGTGTTGGTGGAACTTGGTTACTCTATTAAATGATGAGTTGACACTCTCATGGTATGAATTTCGATAGCTATTTTGTGAGGAGTTCTACCCCTCTTTCTTGCACTTCATTTGACTTTAGGAGCTCCTACAGCTTCAGCAGGGAGGGATGATGGTGAATGAGTACGCTGCTAGGTTCACATACCTTGAATGCTACTCTATGGACATGATCTATAAAAATTACTTTCAAGCACTAAAGTTTGAGCATGGAATCCATAGATAGATCCATGCTATCATAGTACCCTTGTGCATCCACACCTATGCAGGGGTACTGGAGCAGACACTGTTGACAGAGAACTTTATATAATAGAGACACCATGAAACTATTTGTGGTAGTGAGTACAATAGAGATGAGACATCTTTAGCATCTAGAAGACGTCAATCGACAAGAACTCAATGCAAGAGGCCTCCCCATAATCGGTCTCAGGCATGCATTCGTATGGGGATGATGAAGCACAGAGCGTAGGGACATCCTGGGGAGGACCGATGTTATTCTTGTGATGGGTGAGGTCACTTGGCATGAAACTTCCCAACCAAACATGCTAAGAACACCAGGAAGACAACTGGTGGACCACTACAGTAGAGCCAACATCGTAATCAGGGTGGTCCCTTGAGAGGTGGTTTTAGAAGAGGAGTAGGAGAATTTATAGGTGGGGGACAATGTTGTGAGGTCTTTCCACCACCACTAGGTATCCCACGTCAGTCTCAAGAAACTGGCATCTGGGTCCACAGATAGCTGCAAGATTTGGATGTCTACAATCCTACAGAGCATGAGATGATAAGAGGTAATCCTTATGTCTTTTCTACTTTTTTGTAGTATAACTTATTAGAAACTGTGTAAAGTACTCTTTTATTACTACTCCTTACTTGAGGTTTTATCGGGGTGGCGCAGGGAATCAGTGTAACCTTGTGTCGGTATTGTTCAACGTAGTTTCAAATGCATGAGGAAGAGGGGTACTTCCCCCACTGAGACATGTTTTTGTGACGTGAGAAAAACCATGAGGGTGAGTGAGTCCCACCCAAAGTGGATAGTATCGAGGTGTGGTGGATGAGTCCCTCTAAATTATGTGTTCATTACAGAGTTGTGTAGTGGAGTTTCAGAGCTGGTCCTGGCTTTGCCAGTGGAGTTTTATTACTTGACCTCCTTTTGCTTGAGATGCCACTAGTGAGATCAGAAGAGTACCTATTTTGGGGATTACTCTCCTTCTAAGAGGGGAAAAGATGCATGGGGTATGCCACACGTTTTCTGTGTTTATCCCTTTGTGGTTGGATGAGTTTTCTAACCTTCCCTATTCATTGGTACCTTGTGTGCTCAATATCAAGTCTTAATACTACAATTATTAAGTATAGGTCGAGGTGATGGATACCCCATGAATAGAACTACGTGACTCACTATATGGTGTTGAAATCAGTAGTCTTTTTCCTGAGAATGCAGTGATGCTACCTTCTGGGAGAGAGCTTTGTATATTACACAGACCAACAAAGTCTCAGGTATATCTTCACCCATAGACACCTAAACCTGAGGTGGAAATACTGGTTGAACTTCCTACTGGACTAAAACTTAGAGATAATCTATACTCTGGGAATGAGAAATGTTGTAGTAGATTCCCTTATTAATAAGTCCCAGGTTTGCCTAATATAGGAAGTTTCAGAGTAGTTAGCTTCTCTACAGCTGACCCTGGTGGAGCAGGAGGGTGCAACTTTCCTTCAGTCGATTGTGTTGAATCCTTCGCTTCTCAAGCGTGTAAGAGTGTCTCAGTTGTGATGCATCAATTGTGAAATCTTTCATGACCAGATATCCTTGGATGTTTCACAAGATGGGTATTCTTAAGGGGGGAATTATGAGAATATGTTCTAGGGGAAATCAATTATTCTAGTCATGACATGGGACATGGAGGTCTGGTCAGGGAAGTAAAATTTTTCCACTGAGTTTCGTCGGGCCGTTTGAGACTGTGCAAGGAGATGGAAAGGTTTCCTACCACCTTTCCCTACTCCCAATAGCTGGAGTGAGTACACGATGTCTCCCACATGTCACAACTGATGAGGTACATGCATGTTACGATGCACTCCATCGAAAGGAGAATAACTTACGTAGATGAACCATCCCTTTGGTTAGAATTCTGTGCTAGTACAAAAATGTGTAGGTTTTATTGAGAGGAGGAGATCCGGGTGTAGGCTCAGTAATCCAGAGTTTTTTACCTAGTTTTTCTTTTTGGAGATGAAAATATTAAAGGAGGGAATTATGTAGAGATCTGGTTTTCACCTTGTAAGACTTTGAAATATTTCTAAGAATATTTACAGATCTAGGCGTTGAGACGACGTGCGATTATGAGACCCGACGTGCTCGAAATAAGTTTTATAAAAATATTAAATGCTTTTATACTATGAAAATGTCAAAAATGGGATATCTCCTAAATGGTAGTTCAAATCAAAAATATGAGGCCACAGTTGAGTCTAGAGCATGCCATTTAACCTAGGTGAGGCATAACTTTTGTCAGCATGAAACTTCTGTAAAAAATGCCACGTAGGGGAAAAATGGTAATTAAAATAATTAAATTTAATTATTTTATCTTAAATGCCAATCTGAATAACTTTTTAATGGAATATTAAATTGGAAATCTAAGACCTCCACTGAGTTCATGATGAGGGTGTTTTGCCTAGGCATGATATAAAATGAGTGGGCGCAGAGGTTTTGAATTCCACGACTGAGGTGGGAGTCTCGATGTTTTTCTTTAAATGTGAACCTAAGGTGTTAGGATTGGGGTTATCCCCTAATCCTCCTCTCATGTTGGTAGATTATTCACCTCCATTCCTCCTTGGCGAATCAAGAGCGATCTCCAATGGATCTTCGGTGAATTGAAGAAGGATCGTGATGAACACGTCGTCAATGATAAATGGTTTAACGAGGTAGGATTCTTGTTAATTTTCACACCTTCGATTGAATTCCTAAATTTTTCTTCAATTTTTCATTAAAATTGATATTTTGAACATCAAGAAGATGGCCAAATGAACACAAACACCATCCAATCTCCATTTTGAATCCCATATTTGAGCATTCTTCATCCGTTATTCATGGTTTTAGCTGATAATTATTCTACACATCGAAACTTCAACGGATTGACGAACAGAGGCCGGTTCTGTGAATCCCTCATTGCAAAGATCATAAATATGCTCATGGTTTAGAAATTAGGTAACTAGAGGAGTATCATTGGTCTATGGAAGGGACCAACAGACCACCGCCGATGGTAGCAGCCAACGACGACGCATGGCAGTGGTGGGCTGACGATGTGGAGGCAACGACCATGGGGATTCGATATAGCAGGGTGGTCAGGAGAGGGACTGAGGTGTGTGAGATGAGGCAGAGGCGTTCTGTGTGGAGGAGGCTAGATCAGGGTGCTGTGGTCGGTTGGTAGGCGGAGAAGCTGGGATAGAGGCTGGAACATGTGTGCATCATGGCAGTGGAGCAACGGTGCACTAGGCGGAGCCTCTGAGGCAGGAGGACGATGGTACCGAGGAGTGGGGTAGGGCCCAGTTGACGTGGGGGAGCGCAGGGTCCTAAGGCGGCCAAGATGGTACAGACTAGGAGCAGGTAGGAGGACCATACATATGGATGGTCGGTGTCGGTAGGCGGGTCACACTGGCTGGGAGTGGGCCAGCTAATCAGGTAGCAGAGCGTGGGCTGGGCTAGCCTAGGCGGGGTGGACTGGCTGGACCAGGTCGGTCCAGCCTGTTTTGGGCCAGGGGACTTTAAATTCCCATATCTCTTTGATACAGGCCTCTTCCATCTGTGGTAATGCAATCCTTTAGTCGATCTGGACTATTTGAGGTGTTTTGGAAATTTTAAATTTCAAACCTGAATACGGATGGCTAGAAACACTAACTTTATCAATAATAATATTTAATAATTATTATTAAATAATCTTGTTTCAGACTTATCTCCCAAAAGGAGTCTTCGATTCACGTGTTTTCTGCAGCCACACATTCCACTAAATGAGAAGAACCTTTTAAGATAAGTTCAGGAATTTTATTACTTGGTGTTGTGGTTTAGTTTCAAAAAACACCTAAGTTTAATATTAATGATATTATTATTATTAAAAAATATTTTTTTAGTCATATCTTCTAAATGGAACGTCCAAATGATGCACCATCAGTGGTGTCATGACCCTGGAGTTGAGGAAGACGTTCCATGACCAATTCCAAGCATTTAAAATCGAAATCAATCTGTGGTCCCCATGAAGCCTATTTTGGGCGTTTTGGTGACTTTTTCACTAGGTGTCCATTCTAGATGAAGGAGTAGTCAATCTCGTGTGATTTTTTTCCATGAGGATTATGATTTAATGATTCATATAATTATATTAGGATAGAGGCATGGTCCCCGCGATATGCCTTTCGAGTGTAATGCGCCAACTTACAACTTTTTCCATCGGATGTCCGTTTGGGGTGAATAAATAGTCAATCTTGCGTGTTTTTCCACAAGGATCACAATGGAGTGATCCATTTGGAAGTGTGAAGCCTTATTTGTTATCTCATTAAATGTGGAAACATGAAAGGAATATCAGTGGAAAATCTTTTTGACATGTTTGAAGATATCCCATGACTTGGGTCAACCTTGACTCTTGTGAGAGTGGAGAAGATATATAAAGAGATGCGGTCAAATGTTCTTGATCCGTTTGAGGAGGTGTTCCAGCGTAATTATGCTTTTGGCCCTCCAGATCAACGAAAAGTATTGTGCACTCATCAAAATTTTGGCTAGAGGTTCCATGTACTCTTGGAGCACACTGGCACACCTTGTGGGTACTAGTTCACAGTTTAGTACCCAAGTATAGCTAGGTACACAACCAAATGATGAGGTGGGGTCACACGTCACGTGGGACCCAAACGTGTCATGTACCACTTTATGTATCTTCTACCTCTTGCATCTCCTTCTTCTGAACTCGAATTTTGATTTTTTCATGTGAGTAGCCTATCCTGAATGTTTTTCTGTATATAATATGATGGTTCCCTCTATAGTGGATTTCGAGGTATGATGCGAGATGTTTAGAGTGTGATTCCTATCCAAGGTGACACTCGATGTTCCAAGTGTGATGGCTATCCAAGATGGTGCTCGATGTTGGCAGTGATTTTTTTAGAATCACTAGAGAAGTTCTGGTCTTACCTCCAATTAGGCTGAGCATTGGTCCCTGATGGCAGTTCCGAGTGGAACCCTCCAACAGGGTTGGGGATGGGTCCTCGACGACACTAGAGTGGAACCCTCCAGCCAGGCTGGGCATGGGTCCTTGATATTTTCTGAGTATAAACCTCTAGTCGGGCTGAGGATGGGTCCTCGATGACACTAGAGTGGAACTCTCTAGCCGGGCTAGGCATGGGTACTTGATTACACTAGAGTGGAACCCTCCATCCAGGTTGGGCATGAGTCCTCGACCTTGAGACATGATCTCCTAACTGAGAGGCACAGTGAAGAGACGTGATTTGATGCACCTTTGGACTCTCAAGGAAGAGGGATGCTTTTCCCTCCAAGACGCTTCCTTACGATATGACCCAAAACCATGCGGGTGAGAAAGACCCGCCCAAAGCGGATAGTATCAAGCTATGGTGATTTATCCCCTTTTACTTGTCGTTAAGAACAGACATGTGGGATAATATGCATTAATGGTTACTTCTAGAACTATTAGCGACACACTTTTCCTGGGCTAAGCTTGTGAGATGGAGATCCCATTACTCTCTCGTTTGGGCTTCTTTGACCGAGCATATATATATATATATATCCTGTTTCCAGTAACCACTCCTTGGGTTTTGGATACTCACATTCCAAGATGGGTGAAGGTGCGTGGGGTATGACACATGATTTCTGTGTCTAACTTATCGTGGTTGGATGAGTCTACTCTCCTACTATAGGTAGCAAATACTTGACAAGAATTTTATCTTCTCACTGTTTCTAGATCCTTGTGTTTGGATGAGATTACTTCACTTCTTTTTTGGGTTAAGATGTACATATTTTACGGTACCTTGTTCTCTCTACTACTGTCATCTTATTTGGTTATATCTCTCTACTGCTCCCCTCTTCAGTACTTCTCTTGCTGCTCCCTTAAGCCTTTGAGACATCCTACTGAGTATTTTTATACTCACCCCTGCTTGGGATTTTCCCGCACTTGGTGTGCCCTTGCCGACGACATACAGGTTGACCATGACTTCATAGGAGCTAGGGATACATGTTGGTTGGACCGCGTTTGGTGGTTGCATCTTGGGATTCAGGAGCTAGACACTCCCAGCTATTTTACTTTTTCACCTGTTTCCAGGTTGTGGCACTTTTCTAGTAGGGTGTGTATTTTTCCCCTTTCCCTTTTAGATTTACTTTTCTATACTTGTATTGATTAGAGGTCGATTCATGTATGTAGTTTATTTATAGTAGTATTTTATCTTTTTTTTTCTTTTCCCTATGAACTATTTGTATTGAGTTGGTTGCATGTGTATATATTCTTAGGAAAATGCCTCTTCGAGTTTGTTGTGCCTTTAGTGCTAGTCGCTAGCCCCTGGCCTATGGAGGTGGGCTTGGGGTAGTTGTGGCTTGAGCCCCAGTATAGGTCAGTTCGTGACACAGTACCCACTATAGTACTGATACAATACTGATACAGTAACCCATAAATATCCATCCACCAGGATTTGATATTATCAAATTCAAAATTATTAATATTATATTAATAATTAAAAATATTTAATAATAATAATATTATTTACATCCTTAATAATAATCAAGGTACACCACATCAATAATATTAATAATAATACAATATTATTATTGTGAATTTAATAAAAGATAATCATCATTACTTTATTATCATGAATTTATTATCTTTTAATAATTATCATGACTTTATTATCTTTTATTTTTGGATCCTCATACTTTTGGGTCATGAATTTATTAATAATAATATTATTATCATGAATTTATTATCATGAATTTATTATCATGACTTTATTATTCTTAGTCTAGTCTCTGAATGCATGTATTTTCTTTATATCTGCACGTATATGTAACCATAAATAATTAATAATAATAATAATAATAATAATAATATTATTAATAAATATAATAAACAAAAAATAATTTACATGACACAAAACATTTTTGTTTAGTTGGCCTATAGATGCTGTTGGACACTATCTCTAACTATAAAGGTTTTAATTATCACAAATCATGTCATGTATTAACATATATCTTATTTTATGTTAGATCCTATATTATGAAAAACCATTATATTGAATATCAGATCATTTAATTCACATAACTATTTATGTGTACTTAAGTATAAACAAGATTTTAATTGATTATCTATGTGTAATTATGAGGATTTCCAATTTCTAACTTTGTTGAATTACAAGATAGACAGAACATCTAAAATTGTCTAAGTATGAGTCACTAAAACCAACAGGAAGATGACTCACTGACAGACAGATCAAACAGGCATATTTTCTAAGTATATGAAGTTGACACCATTGGAAAATACTCACTGTTGGATATGACACCGACAAACAAAAGACTCACCATTGCACATGCTACCGATACAGATGACTTACCGTTAGTTCAAGTGACCTACCTTTTCTTGATGATACTGATGCAAGGACTCACCGTTAGTTAAAATGAGTCACCATTGGCTCAACTGTCTCTCCAATAGAAGGAAAGTCTCACCGTTGATATGAGTCACCATTCATTCATCTGTCTCACTGATGAAAGGAGAAACTGACACCCAGATTCACCGATGCCGACTGACTGATGATGACAGACTGATTCCAATGAGACACTGATACTTATGACTCACTGATAGTCATAGAAACTATTTTTAATTTATTAATTCAAATTTATATCTAACAATAATATTTAAACAAATTAATGTTTCTAACATTATTTAATGTTGTCTATATAAATTTTGGTAGACAGTACGTGGTATGATGAGTCGATGCACATGGAATGTACATGCTATCTGTCGGACCTCAACAATAAGAAGGATTTTAAAAAGAAAGTAGATAGATAGAACACAGAGAGCTGAGTGTAGTTATGCATGATTTCAAGGGAGGCATACTAAAGAACATAAACTCTTATACAACTACTGTGATCTCAAGAATAAAAGAACATGAGGAAATATCAATCAAGATGAACACCTAATTGACAACTCACTTCAACATCTCAAGAAGAAGAAGAACATACCTGAACACCCATACTTGTAGCTTGAAGACATACTACAATACTCTGTTTTGGAGCCGACTTTCAGAAGAGGACTCAAAATTCATTTTCACTACATCAAAAGAGTCTAGAGATTCACTGTATAACACATAGATACTTCTAAACCTTATTCTACACCTTTATCTCTATTGTGTTCTTTTGTTTACATTTTTGAATAGTGTGTGTATCTGTCTGTTACACACACACTGACTCCTGTGCATAACTGGAGGATACTTGATACACTCAAACTCCCTCCCTATTTTACTCTTTGTATCCCATTTAGAATAGTGGAAGAGGTCAAGTGTGACATTTTTGTTGTTTTCCCATAGATAACATTGGTAGAGGTCAAGTGTGACCTGGAAAACCTTGTGTGCTATTGTGAACCCTGATCCAGGGTTTGGATAAAACTATTTATTAATTTAAACTGCTTGGTGGCAGCTGATCACCAAGTTGAGAGGAAAAAGTCTCATCTTGAGACTGAACCTCTTTTTTATTTCCGCCATGTTTTACTCTTTAGTTTTACTCTGTTTTATCACAATTTAATAAAACTAAATTGAACTTTTTTAGTTAGTTTAGCAAGTATTTATAACTGTTTTGAACTAGTAGGTTAGTTTCAAAAGTTGTATTAATCTTTAGATTAATATATATGAGAACTAATAAATCTTTTTAGAAATTAACTAAACATTCAGGACTCTTATAAATTCACTAAAAACTAACTTAGACTATATTTTTAATTGGGGAATTTTCAAAGAACCAATTTTTAACAGATTTTTTTTATAGATACTTAATTCATCCCCCTTGAGTAATCTACTCCATCCAAAATTTGGTATCAAAAGAGTTTATTCTTGTTAATGTTAAGTCAATAAGGTTTTCCTTATGACTTTTCCATTCCTTCATAATCGGGGGATATTGTTGAGTCAATAAGGTTTCCTTATGACTTTACCATTCCTTATTGTTTGGAAATCACAAACACCTTATCTTAAGGAAAATTTCTTTCTACCTTATGTTTTATTTTCATAAGGAAAATTTTCCTTCCCTAAGGAAATTTATCCTTACCATGTTTTTTGTTATTCATTTTTTCTAAGTATAAAATTTGGTTTCATATCCAAAACCTCAGAATCATATAATAATTAGATATAGAGCATTCTATTTTTAAGATCTGAATTCAGGTTCCAATCTCTATGAATTTAGACTTTGAACTCTTATGAGTTCTGACTCCGAGTTTTTTGAATTCAGACTCCAAACTCTTATGAGTTCTGACTCCAAGTTCTATGAATTCAGACTCTGAACTTTTATGAGTTCTGACTCCAAACTCTTATGAGTTCTGACTCCAAACTCTCTGAATTCTGACTCCGAACTCCCTAAATTCAGACTCTGAACTCTCTGAATTCAGACTCTGAACTCTCTGAATTTAGACTCTGAACTCTTATGAGTCCTGACTCCAAACCCTTATGAGTTTAGACTCTGAATTCTTGTGAATCCAGATTCCAAATTTCCTTGAAATTCAGACTCTGAAATTCTATAGAATTTAGGTTCCGAATTCCTTAGTGTTGGTCGGAGTGGATACTCAAGAGGGGGGTGAATTGAGTTCCAATTAAAATTTTCTGTTAAAAACAATGTTTATTAAAATCCCCCTATTTCAAAAACAGATTAAACTTTAGTGAATTTATACAGATTATAAAGGTTCAATTAGTTTCTCAAAGATTGATTAGTTCTCAGTTAACTTAATCTTATGATTAAATTAACTTTTGAAACTAACTTACTGGTTTATAATAAATATAAACACTTGCGAGTTTAACTATCAAAGTAGATTTGAAAATAAATTATATTTCAAAGTAGTAGCAGCGGAATATGAAATAAATATGTATATTATAGATATAGTATGTAGCTACAAACACAGAGAATTAACCAAGAGGTTCAGTCTCAAGTCGAGACTTAGTCCTCTCAAAAGTTTATATAAAAATGATCCACACCCTGGATCGGGGTTAACAACAGTGAACACACTGTCTAGGTCACAAGACCTCTACCACAGTTCTGCGTGGGAAAAAAAACAACAGCTCAGAGCTGTCCAGGTCTCACACGACCTCTACCACTATCCACAGTGGGAAATGAAGTGTAAAAAGGTTTGCTGAGGATTTACAGATCCTCCAGTGAAAGTACAGGAGTCAGTGTGTGTGTTTAATACAGCAGATAACACACACTACTCAAAATGTAAAACAAATGTATCACAGAGCAGAGATGTAGAGTTTAGAAATGGCTCTGGTGATTTCAGTGTAGCTCTGGACTCTTTTGTATTTGGTCAAAATTTATTCTGAGTCCTCTTCTCGTTTTTGTTTGAGAAGAAGAGTGTCGTATGCTTCTTGTTCATAGGCAGTGAGATGTAGTCGATGAAGTTCTTCAATCGTTCTTTTGTATGCACAGAACTCCCTTTGAGTAGGCTTGATTGTATATGAGATTCTATGTAATCTCTTGATATGTATCTTCACTTCTACTTAGTTCTGCTCAACTTGCTTCTTGTATTCCTCATATGTTCTCTGAAAAATATCCTTCGTCTCTCCTTTTGCAGCATAGTCTTCTAATCTTTTTATCACATGCTCTGGAAGACAGAAGAGGTTTCTTTTCAGCAGGTACGAGGTATGGTTTCCCGACATCCGACAAACTTTATTAATTAATTGTCAGAGCATTAAAATATACCTAATATGACCGTTGGTTAGATTAAATAAAGATAAAGATAAAGAAATTCAAACAGTTGTTTATGACTATTGAAGAATCAAGTGATCGGTAGGTCATCAGCATTAGTGAGTAATGATCGGTGACTCAGATAGATCAGCATCGGTGAATCAGACTGATCAGCATCGGTCTGTTATCTGATCGGTGAGTCAGTTTGATCAGCATCAGTGAGTCAGACTGATCAGCATCGGTCTATCATCTGATCGGTGAGTCAGTTTGATCAGCATCGGTGTGTCATTGGATCGGTGGCTCATTTTGATCAGCATCGGTGAGTCATGCGATCAGTGTCTTATCTTGATCAGCATCAGTGTGTCATTTGATCGGTGGCTCATTTTGATCAGCATCGGTCTGTCATTGGATCAGTGAGTCATTTGCATCGGTGAGTCATTTGCATCCTGATATCGGATCGGTGCGACCATTGTCCTTTGATATTGGATCGGTGCTTCCGATGTCTGTTGATATTGGATCGGTGCTTCCGATGTATGTTGATATTGGATCGGTGCTTCCGATGTCTGTTGATATTGGATCAGTGCTTCCGATGTCTGTTGATATTGGATCGGTGCTTCCGATGTCTGTTGATATTGGATCGGTGCTTCCGATGTCTGTTGATATTGGATCAGTTCTTCGGATGACTGTTGATATTGGATCAGTGCTTCCGATGTCTGTTGATATTGGATCGGTGCTTCCGATGACTGTTGATATTGGATCGGTGCTTCCGATGTCTGTTTAATCCAGAAGACTTCCAAAATACTTTGTAAGTCAATAAGCATAGACAAAAACACGATAACAGATTCATTAACAGATTTTAATTAAGTTTGTGAGAAATCAAACCAGATTAAGCATTAATGGTATGTGATGATTTGTGATTATTAAAACATCAATCATAGACATGAAATCAATCAATCTTCCAGAGGGCTCAACAATCTCCCCCTTTTTGATAATCACAAAACTTAATCATAAAAATAATAATATGATATATCATCAATAAAAACATAATGAGAATAAATATAAAGAGATATATAAATCTCCCCCTTAATTTAAATTGCCCATATATATTATACAGATTTCTCCCCCTGAGATATATACATCTTTTCTCCCCCATATATCTCTTCCATACATCTTTCTTCTCCCATATATCTCTCTTCTCCCATAAATCTTTCTTTTTCTTCTCCCCCTTTGGGATAATCAAAAAGGAGGGAAAACATATAAGTGAAAGGAAAAGCAGTCAGCATAGAGTATAGAGAAAAAAAATATTTTATAAAGTACAGAATAGTACAGGCATCACATTGTGCACCCTATCAAAAACAATACACAACTATTTGTTGGGATACAAAGGGGCTTTGCCTTTGTCTTTGGGATCAATAGTGGGTAAGTTTGAAGGCTTGGATGCAGGCTGTACTTGGCGAATCTAAAGTGGTGGTAGGACAACTCTGGCAGGTGTAGGAGCAGGTGCCACAGAGAGTTGTTGTTGAGAAACAGGAGCTGGTTGAGAAGCTTGCTGAGGGACTGGTCTTAACTGAGATAGAGCTTGAGCAACAGAGAGCTGATTTGGAGCTACATCAGAGTCACTGAGAGGTTCAGAAGTAGGAAGTACTATTGCAGTGGCCTGTGCATTCAAATAGGCCTTCAAATGATGAATGAAGTCCTGAATGACTTCTGCCCCATACTTCATAGCTTTTTCAAAATCATCTTTATTCTCCATGAACTGTTCCAAGGAAGGGGTAAAATCTTGCAACTGACGAACTTGAGTTTTGAAGGCCTGAGTGACTGGAGGTAATTTCAGATTCTCTACCAACACCTTGAAGTTTGCAGCCATCTCATGCTTTGTATAAATCTTGGAAAAGTAATTATCAACTTTCTCTTTGATCTCTTGCAGAGATTTCTTAGCATCTGCTGAATACACCAATGCCATCTTATGACTGTTATCACAGAGCTCTTTCATTTTCCTCAAAGATTCTAAATCAAGAATTTGTCTAACAGCAGCTAACTCATCATGCACAACTTCTATTAGAGCTTCTAGCTCACGGGTAGTGATTTTGGTTACCTTGGCTGTACTGGCTTGGCCAACTATGTGAGTTATCTCAGCTTTCAACTTCCTCAGGTCAGACTTGTTGAGATGTTCAATCAAAGTTCTCAACACTTCCATCATACCAGAGATGGTTGATCTGAATTCGCTTGATAGAGATACTAAGCCGGTGTGAAGATCCTTCATAGTCTGATTCAAAGAGGCCATGTGCCTGCCAATAAGTTCACAAGTATTGGCCAGGTCTGGCTTCACAGCATTAGATACTCTTTGTGAGAAGGCTTCCAATGAATTTTCAGAAACTTGTAGAGACACTTGAGTAAGGGCATTGGAAATTTCTTCTCTAACTGTGTCTCTCATAGCAATTAGAAATTCAATCTTAAACTTATCAAGATCAGCTTGAGAGATTACAGAACCAGGTAAATTAACATTTGTAGGATCAACAACAGGAACAGACCTTGCGTCTCTTGGGAGGCTCCTCTTCACAACTACAGTAGATTCTGGCATTTCTTCTTCTTCTTCAGAATATTCTAAACCCAACACAGCATAACCAGGGTAGTCATCTCAAACAGCAGCACACAGGGTGTATTTTGGTTTCTCATAGCTTGCTGTTCCACTGATTTTTGGTGAATCAACCTTGCCACTGATATGTATTTCTTGTACTGACTGAGGTGGTTCTATTTGATCTACAGCAAGACCATCCACTGGTCTGTTATCACAATCAATAGCAGCCTCAACATCATCAGTATGTCCATCATCACTCTTCTCAGAAGATTCACTGTGATATTATTCAGTATCATAATCTTCTTCATCACCAAGAATAGGTTCTGATTCTGGTAGGGCTAAGGGTGGACTAGCAGGTCCAAATTCTATTCTTCTTTTGGGACTAGCAGTGTCTGGATCACTTCTATCATCAGGAGATGACATACTTCCTTCCTTAGTCTCAGCTTCTTCTTGCTCTTGGTCTTTGGTGGCCTCATCCTTTCCTTCTTCGTGCTCATCATCATCAGAATAAACTGGTTCCTCATCTGGTTTCAAGCCAGGGTCTCTCAAATCCTTTGGCCTCTTGCCATGATCTATGGGATTTTAGGCTTCATACAATTTATATTCATCTGCAACCCAACACTTCTTCCATGGATTCCAATTGATTTTCATCCTCTTGCAGATCTCTTTGTTGAGACAGAAGGTATGATCTGTTTCAGCAACTTCATCATCTTCATCAACACATTCTAGATTCTTGAGCATGATAGATATCATCTTTGAATAAAACAAGGCAGTGGCTTTCTTGGATGGTTTCATCATACCAGCTATGTGTACCATCACATATCTACACAAATTGATCTTCTCACGTGTTTTCAAAAGAAACAATAGGAAAACATCCTGGTACTTTACAGCAGCAAAATCTCATCTCCTAGGGAAAAGTTGGTGCTGAATAAACTTGAAAAGAAGTCTGCATTCACCATCTAATTCTGAAGCTGTGATTCTCCGTGACTCTCTGTTTCCAGTCAGAATCTCTAGAGCTAGCTCATAAGAAAAATAGTCAGTGATTGGAGGTATATTCCCAGCATAGTCCTCATATCGACCTTCATGAGGTACATTCAAGCACTCAGCCCACTGCTTAGATGAGAAGGATATTTTCTTTCCTTTTACCATAGACGACATCCTGGCAGCCTCCACACCATCTAGAGTGATTTTCAGATTCATGTAGAACTCATGTACCATCTTCGGGTAGTCTATTCGAGAGTTGTCAGAAAACCAGTATATCCATCCTTGCGATTCAAGAACTTGTAGCAACAGTGACTTACTTGAAAAAAGCCACGCAGAGATGACTTCTCTTTCTACAGCAACAATCCGAGTTTCCAAGTTCGGATTTACTGATCGTTGACAGCCACTACTCGACTCGCCTCGAGCACGCTTTGGAGGTACAGGGCTATCTGGTCCTTTTCTCGGTCGCTTTTGCTTAGCCATTCGAAGATTTTGGGAAGGAAGGAGTTCAAAGGTTCGAAGTAGAGGGGAAGAGAGGTTGAAAGGTTCGGCGGGAAATGAAAGGTCAAAGGTTTAGGGAAGATAAATAGCCGCGTATCATTTATTTTATCATTTAGGGTTCCCATAAAAAGTATAAAAGAAATTTACTAATTAATTACAATATAATAAAAAAAAGAAAATAGATCGGTATGACAGATCAGTTGCACTGATCGGTTTGACAGATCGGTTTCACAGATCGGTTTCACAGATCGGTTTCACAGATCGGTTTCACAGATCAGTTTCACAGATCGGTTTCACAGATCGGTTTCACAGATCGGTTTCACAGATCGGTTTCACAGATCGGTTTCACAGATCGGTTTCACAGATCAGTTTCACAGATCAATCATACACAACTCTTGTTTAATAAATTTCATTCTTTCAGAGCATAAAGGCTTTTTGAAGATATCAGCTAATTGATGTTCAGAACTAACAAATTCTAGAGAAATATCACCTTTCTGATAATGATCTCTTAGAAAGTGATGTCTGACATCAATGTGCTTAGTCCTAGAATGAGACACAAGGTTCTTAGATATATTGATTGCACTAGTGTTGTCACAGTTAATTGAAACATGTTTAAAATCAAATCCATAATCCAATAAAGTGTGTTTCATCCACAGAATTTGTGCACAGCAACTACCAGCAGCTATGTATTCTGCCTCGGCAGTAGACAATGCAACTGAGTTCTGTTTCTTACTACACCATGATACTAGGGATTTTCCAAGCAAATGACATGTTCTAGATGTGCTATTCCTATCTAACTTACATCCAGCAAAGTCAGCATCTGAATAGCTAGTTAGGTTAAATGATTGTCCTTTTGGATAAAACAAACCTAAATTTACAGTATACTTAAGATACTTAAAAATCCTTTTAACAGCCAGTAAGTGTGATTATTTAGGATTAGCTTGAAATCTATCACACATACATACACTGAACATAATGTCTGGTCGACTAGCAGTAAGATAAAGTAAGCTCCCAATCATACCTCTGTAATTGGTTTGATCCACTGGTTTCCCAGCTTCATCTGTGTCCAATTTATAGGTAGTAATTATAGGTGTATCACTTTCCTTAATACTATCCAATCCAAAACGTTTTAAAATATCCTTTGTATATTTACTTTGATTTAAAATAATTCCATCTTTAGTTTGAAAAATTTGAAAACCAAGAAAATACTTAAGCTCTCCCATTAAGCTCATTTCAAATTCATTTTTGCATAACCTTTGAAAAATCAGTACATAAAGAATTTTTAGAAGATCCAAAAATAATATCATCAACATAGATTTGTACTATTAATACATCTTTTGAAATCCTTTTTATAAAAAGAGTGGGATCAACTACTCCTTTTGTAAATCCTTTTGAGATAAGAAAGTTTGAAAGCCTTTCATACCAAGATCTTGGAGCTTGTTTTAAACCATATAAAGCTTTAGAAAGTTTAAAAACATGATTTGGAAAATGAGGATTTAAAAAACCAGGTGGTTGTTCTACAAAAACATCTTCAACAATAAAACCATTTAGAAAAGCACTTTTGACATCCATTTGATATAGCTTGAAATTCAGATGTGATGCATAGGCAAGTAAGATCCTAATAACCTCTAATATAGCTACAGGTGAAAAGGTTCCTCATAGTCAATTCCTTATTCTTTATTGTAACCTTGTGCAACTAGCCTAGCTTTATTTCTAATGATGTTTCCAGATTCATCAACTTTGTTTCTAAACACCCATTTTGTGCCTATGGTCAAGGTGTCCTTAGATCTTTCTACTAATTTCCAGACTTTGTTTCTTTCAAATTGATTTAGTTCTTCTTGCATAGCCATTACCCAAAATTCATCATTGATAGCATCATTGATATTTTTAGGTTCTAACTGTGAAAGAAAAGCTTGATGTTCAACCTGATTTCTTAGAGAAGCTCTAGTCTGTGTTCCTTTATCTAGATTTCCTACAACAGCATCTAAAGGATGGTTCTTTAGAGTCCTATATGGTCTTGAAAATATAGGGCTAGAGATTTCAGATTCATCTACAGATTGAGGTTCAACAGAAGCAGGTTCTGGAAAAATTTCAGAACTGGATGTTTTAACTATAGGTCCATTGTCTTTATCATTGAGATTCAAACCAGAGAGATCATCTTCAAGAGAGATTTTAGGTTCATGTGGATCAGTTTCATCAAATTTGATGTGAACAGATTCTTCCACACATTTGGTTCTTTTATTGAAAACTCTATAGGCTTTACTAGAGATAGAGTAACCTAGGAAAATTCCTTCATCACTCTTGGATGCAAATTTGTCAAGATTGTCTTTAGTATTGAGAATAAAGACTTTGCAGCCAAAAACTTTGAAGTAGTTAACCTTAGGTTTCCTATGGTTCCACAACTCATAAGGAGTCCTCTTAAGAACTGGTCTGATCAAGACTCTATTAATGACATAACAAGCTGTATTTACAGCTTCAGCCCAAAAGTAAATAGGCAGTTCATATTCATTGAGCATGGTTTTAGCTATTTCTTGCAGGGTTCTATTCCTTCTCTCTACTACACCATTTTGTTGGGGTGTCCTAGGGGCAGATAAATTGTGACTATAGCCATTGTGTGAGCAGTAAGAATCAAACTCATGATTTTCAAACTCACGACCATGATCACTTCTCAGGGTCTTAATCTTGAGTCCACTAAGATTTTCTACAGACTTGGAGTATTTAACAAAGTAATAACAAGCTTCACTTTTGTGAGCTAGAAAATATACCCAAGTATATCTAGAAAAGTCATCTACAAGAACATAGACATAGTGCTTCCCATTCAAACTAGAAACTCTATAAGGTCCAAATAAATCCATGTGAACCAACTCGAGAGGTTGAGAATTTGACACTTCTTTCTTTGATTTAAAAGAAACATTATGTTGCTTTCCCTTTTGACAGGGATTACAAACTTTGTCTGCTGGAAATTCAAGTTTGGGTAAGTCTCTAACTAAGTTCTTCCTAGAAAGTTTTCTAAGTGAGTGCACATTGCAGTGTCCTAGTCTTCTGTGCCAAAGCCAAGACTCTTTATGAAAAGCATTTAAACAAGGAATATTCTTCTTAGCTAAAGAATCTAAATCAACAACATAAAAATTTTCATTTCTTAAAGCAGCAAATACTAAAACATTTTTAGAGTTAAAAACATTGCAAGAATCATTTTTAAATTTCACATAAAAACCATCATCACACAACTGAGAAATGCTTAACAAGTTATATTTAAGTCCATCAACAAATAACACTTTAGAAATCAAGATTGAATCAGTATTACCAATCTGGACTAAGCCAATGATTTTTCCTTTTGAATTATCACCAAAAGTGACAAAGCCTCCATCAACTTTTACTAAGCTCTTGAAACATGAAAAGTCTCCTGACATATGTCTTGAACATCCACTGTCTAAGTACCATATCTTCTTGTGACAGCTCTTCAAGCAGGTCTCCTACAAAACAGATTTAGATGGAAGATGATTTTGGTACCCAGATCTTCTTGGGTCCAGACATGTTAGCCAATAATACTTTAGGTACCCATATTTGTATAATGGGTCTCATATAAATTGTAGAATTAACATTCTTTGAAAGATAAACCTTATTAGATCCACAACTATGAATATAACTGGTTGAGGCATATGAAGTTCCAGAATTAACTATCTTCTGTCCAGATTTAGGAATGAATCTAGTTTTGGAAACTTTTCTTTGTCCAGGTTGGTATCCTATACCAGTAGTATATCTAGGTGCAACTTGCTGTCCTAGCATTTGTGTTAGAGTATTCTTGCCATTTGTGAACTTCTATAAGTCTTTTCTGAGTTGCTCATTAGACAATTTTAGTTCAGTATTCTCTTTAAGCAACTGAGCATTCTTTTCTACTTCTATATCCAGATCAGATTTATGCTTAACACTTAAAGCATACTGTTTCTTTAAACCTTTATATTTATCTTTAAGATCATTACAGGTTTCTTCAAGAATATCACAATATTCAAATAGTTCATATTTAGACATGTTATCACATTCAGAATCATCTCCAGAATAATATGAATTTGAAGCAGGAGTTTCTGATGTTACCTCAGAAGTGTTTGTCATGAAACACATGTTGGCTCGATTCCTTTCAGAGTTTGAAGATTCAGCTTCACTTGTGCTGTCTTCTGAAGCACTCCAAGTAGCCTTCATGGATTTCTTGTACTTGTTATCCTTGTATTCATACTTATTTATGTATTTCATCTTTGGACAGTCTGCTTTTATGTGTCCTTTTCTTTTACATTCATAACAGACAACTTCATCTGATTTATCAGACTTCTTCCAATCCTTTTTCCAGTGTCCTTTGTTATCATACTTGCCTTTGTAGTTTGACTTTCTGAAAAACTTCTTCTTCCTATAGAATTTCTTAAATCTTCTAGCAATGTGAGCCATCTCAGCATCACTGTCAGAGTCATTCTCACTTTCCTCACTGCTGGAACTTTCATTGATAGCTTGAAGCTTTTCCTTATCCTTATTCTTTGAGGTTGTAGTCTTGAAGGCAATAGACTTCCTTTTAGGTTCATCATCTTCTTCTTTGTTTACCTTGAGTTCTTCTTCATACATCATCAACTTTCCAATTAGTTCCTTGACTGACAGTTCTCCAATGTCACACGATTCTCTAATGGAGATAGAGGTTCCTCTCCATCTTTTAGGTAGACATCTCAAAATTCTCATGATTTGTTCCTTTGCTGGAACATCCTTTCCTAGAGAAGTCATTGTGTTGACAATTTCATTGAACCTAAGATACATATCAGAAATGGGTTCATTAGGCTTCATCTTAAAATTATCATACTTAATAGTATAGGTATTCAATCTCATCTCCTTAACATTAGTTGTTCCTTCATGAGAAATAGCTAAGTTATCCCAAATTTCATATGCAGTTTTACATGCAGAAATTCTATTAAATTACTCATCTCCTAGAGCACAGTACAAGGCATTCATAGCTTTACAATTATTATTGTAAGCAGTCTTTGTAGGTTCATCCCAATTAGATCTATCAGTACTGGGAATTTTGTATTCAGCTTCAATGGCAGTCTAAATATCAAAGCTCATACTTTCTAAGTGAATTTTTATTTTTAGCTTCCACTGAGCATAGTTGTTTCCATTAAAGAAAGGTGGCCAGTTAGTAGCAGCACCCTCAAGTCTATTATCCATGATATCACAAAAAGAAATTTTAAAGAGATAAAAATTTAGAAATAACAGAAATTTTAAGAACTTTAAAATACAACTAAAATCACAGTTGAAAAACAGAGTACTTTAGAAAATATTTTCCAACCTCTGATACCAAATGTTGGTCGGAGTGGATACTCAAGAGGGGGGTGAATTGAGTTCCAATTAAAATTTTCTGTTAAAAAAAATGTTTATTAAAATCCCCCTATTTCAAAAACAGATTAAACTGTAGTGAATTTATACAGATTATAAAGGTTCAATTAGTTTCTCAAAGATTGATTAGTTCTCAGTTAACTTAATATTATGATTAAATTAACTTTTGAAACTAACTTACTGGTTTATAATAAATATAAACACTTGCGAGTTTAACTATCAAAGTAGCTTTGAAAATAAATTATTTTTCAAAGTAGTAGCAGCGGAATATGAAATAAATATGTATAGTATGGATATAGTATGTAGCTGCAAACACAGAGAATTAACCAAGAGGTTCAGTCTCAAGTCGAGACTTAGTCCTCTCAAAAGTTTATATAAAAATGATCCACACCCTGGATCGGGGTTAACAACAGTGAACACACTATCCAGGTCACAAGACCTCTACCACAGTTCTGCATGGGAAAACAAACAACAGCTCAGAGCTGTCCAGGTCTCACACGACCTCTACCACTATCCACAGTGGGAAATGAAGTGTAAAAAGGTTTGATGAGGATTTATAGATCCTCCAGTGAAAGTACAGGAGTCAGTGTGTGTGTTTAATACAGCAGATAACACACACTGCTCAAAATGTAAAACAAATGTATCACAGAGCAGATATGTAGAGTTTAGAAATGGCTCTGGTGATTTCAGTGTAGCTCTGGACTCTTTTGTATTTGGTCAGAATTTATTCTGAGTCCTCTTCTCGTTTTTGTTTGAGAAGAAGAGTGTCGTATGCTTCTTGTTCATAGGCAATGAGATGTAGTCGATGAAGTTCTTCAATCGTTCTTTTGTATGCACAAAACTCCCTTTGAGTAGGCTTGATTGTATATGAGATTCTGTGTAATCTCTTGATATGTATCTTCACTTCTACTTAGTTCTGCTCAACTTGCTTCTTGTATTCCTCGTATGTTCTCTGAAAAATATCCTTCGTCTCTCCTTTTGCAGTAGAGTCTTCTAATCTTTTTATCACGTGCTCCGGAAGACAGAAGAGGTTTCTTTTCAGCAGGTACGAGGTACGGTTTCCTGACATCCGACAAACTTTATTAATTAATTGTCAGAGCATTAAAATATACCTAATATGACCGTTGGTTAGATTAAATAAAGATAAAGATAAAGAAATTCAAACAGTTGTTTATGACTATTGAAGAATCAAGTGATTGGTAGGTCATCAGCATTAGTGAGTAATGATCGGTGACTCAGATAGATCAGCATCGGTGAATCAGACTGATCAGCATCAGTTTGTCATCTGATCGGTGAGTCAGTTTGATCAGCATCAGTGAGTCAGACTGATCAGCATCGGTCTGTCATCTGATCAGTGAGTCAGTTTGATCAGCATCGGTGTGTCATTGGATCAGTGGCTCATTTTGATCAGCATCGGTGAGTCATGCGATCAGTGTCTTATCTTGACCAGCATCGGTGTGTCATTTGATCGGTGGCTCATTTTGATCAGCATCGGTCTGTCATTGGATCGATGAGTCATTTGCATCGGTGAGTCATTTGCATCCTGATATCGGATCGGTGCGACCATTGTCCTTTGATATTGGATCGGTGCTTCCGATGTCTGTTGATATTGGATCGGTGCTTCCGATGTCTGTTGATATTGGATCGGTGCTTCCGATGTCTGTTGATATTGGATCGGTGCTTCCGATGTCTGTTGATATTGGATCGGTGCTTCCGATGTATGTTGATATTGGATCGGTGCTTCTGATGTCTGTTGATATTGGATCGGTGCTTCCGATGTCTGTTGATATTGGATCGGTGCTTCTGATGACTGTTGATATTGGATCGGTGCTTTCGATGTCTGTTGATATTGGATCGGTGCTTCCGATGACTGTTGATATTGGATCGGTGCTTCCGATGTCTGTTTAATCCAGAAGACTTCCAAAATACATTTTAAGTCAATAAGCATAGACAAAAACATGATAACAGATTCATTAACAGATTGTAATTAAGTTTGTGAGAAATCAAACCAGATTAAGCATTAATGGTATGTGATGATTTGTGATTATTAAAACATCAATCATAGACATGAAATCAATCAATCTTCCAGAGGGCTCAACACTTAGAAAATAGAATCCGAATATCCTTGTATTATAGATACCGAATGTATTTTTGGTTAGACTCCAAACTTTCATTTTTTACTTACACTCTGAAAAATGATTTTTCTAAAGTAAACATATTCTTGATTACTCTTATAAAATGATGTCATGCATTCAGTTATTAACTAACCATTGTTTGAGTGACACATGTATTGGTCCCTCCAAAATTCAAGGAAAAATATGACCGTTGGAGGAGGGAGCCAACCGTTGAAGCCGTGCCTCTAAATAGAAGCTCATTTGAACAAGCTCATAATAACAACTACAACTTTGACAACTTTTCTTACATGTTGTTGAAGTGATTTATAGGGAGATAGGCTCTTATAAACTCTCAGGCTTCATACAGAAAGTTTGAACGACTTGTTCAAACTTTACTTCGTACATATTTTCTTTGTGTAGAGGTGTGATTTCCTTGAAATCAGAGACTTCAGGTTGTGAAGTCAGAGGTGCCAATTTCCTTACAAATCGAGGGCTTTCGGGGATAGCAAGACAGATACTGATATTTGGATTGAGGGATTACCTGGGTTTGGTTAAGACAGACTTTCTTGAAAGTATAAATCAAGGGACCTTTATCCAGGGTTGTTGGATACCCTTCTCTTTAGGTTAAAAGAGTTACTACTTGTTACTTGTAGTGTTTCAATTTTGTTTTCTGCTGTAATTTTGGTTTTTGAGGAAAGTATAATTTTCTTATACTTCCTTAAACTTGTACTTTGATTATATAGGATTCTATATGATTTAAGGTAGAATCTTAATTGCTGTAAACTTTTGTTAAGTTTCATTTCCAGAATCACTTTTCCGGAATCAAGCAAGTTATTAGAGCTTAGAGGTGTTGTGAATTTTGTTTATTCAAAATTTCCTTAAGGTTTCTTAAATTATACAATTCAACCCCCTCTTGTATATTGAGTATCTACATCATATTTTGATACTACAATCAATATCATATCTATCATACTATCTATCCAACAATTGGTATCAGAGGAGGTGACCTTGTACCCTGAACCAATTCATCAATTGGATTCAGAGTTTTGGTTAAATCTGAATTAATCTCACGATTAGATTCAAAAGAGAAATATTCTTCTTTATTTTTTTTTCAGAATCAAATTTTTGGACTCATAAAGTTTGGATTCATATTTTTCTTAGAGATACTCTAGTTCTGTTTTCCTTGCTTAGGATATTTTCTTTGGTTTACAAACTTTTATTACTAACAAGTTTGTGTGGAAAGAATTTCCTTAAGATGGCAGGTTTAAATTTTGGTTCTATTGACAATATAAATCCTACCAGACCTTCTATTTTTGATGGAAATGATTACGAGTACTAGAGAGATAGGATGAAGACTTTCATTATTAACACTGGAGTTGATAACTACCTAATACCGACAGGAGACTATAAGATTCCTGATAAGGAATTGAGAACTTTTACTAATCAGGAAAAATCAGAATATCAAGAAAATTTCAGAGTCAGAAATACATTTCTATGTTCTATGACTAGGAATATTTATAGTCAAATATCTTTATGTGAAGCTACAAACAGTATCTGGAAGAAACTTGAAGTTACACATTTTGGTACTTCTAAAATTATAGAGACAAGAAGAGCTATGTTGACAGCTGAATACCATGGCTTTAACTTTCCTTACGGAGAACCTATAAGAAAAGTTCAGCAATGAGTGGGAATCCAAGAGGAAAACAATTGATGAGAACATGAAAGTTACCTAGATTTCCTTAGATGAGCTGTTTGGAACTCTTCTTCAGCATGAGACTAGAATGAAGAGAGATGCTGATAATGTTAAAAAAAATAATGGGAATGGAGGAGTTTCTTTTACAACTAATTCTAAACATATGAAATCCAAGACTCCATAAAGAGTAACTAGATCAAAGTCAAAGAAAGTTACTATTCAATCAGAATCTAGTGATACAGAAAAGTCTGAGAATGAATTAGCTAATCTTTCTTGAAGAATGAACAAGATAGTAGCTCAAAAGAACTATTAGAATAAGTTCAAGAAGAGAGACTACAAAGATAAGAAAGATATGGAAGTTACTTGTTATGAATGTAGAAGAACATGTCATATCAGACCTGATTTCCCTCTATTGAAAAAGAAAGGAAAGAAGGAAAGGAATTCAAAAAGAAACAAGAAGAATTTCTATCATTCGAAGCACAAGAAAAGTCTTAAAGAAAATGATACTTGGAGTGCTAGATGTGGAGACTCTTTGGGAAGTGAATCTTCTGAATATGAATCATCAGAATAGAAAAATATTGGATTCATTGCTACTAATTATTTCCCAAATACATGTCTTATGGCCAAGGTATGCTCTTCCGAGGATTTAAAAAATTTATCTCTTGATAAGAATTACTATTCTGGAGATATTAATTCTAATTAAGATACTTCATCTTCAGATAATGAATAAATACCTTCTTATGAAGAAGTATCTAGATTTTCCAAGTTGTTAGAAGCAAAAAATTGTAAAATTTCTAAGAAATTGGACAACACAAATACTATAAAAGAAGTTCTTACAAAAGAGATTTCAGACCTCTCTAGAGATCTTGAAGATAAGGATGAGATTTTAGAAAAACTTTCTAAAGACCTTAAGGAAGTAAATTCTAAAAAGGAAAAACTTTCTAAAGATATTAAGAATTCTATTTTAAAAATAAATGTTTTTGAGGAAAAATATAACTCTAATGAAATAATTCCTGAGGATCGAAATTTAGTCATAAGACTAAAATCCAAAATATATTCTCTTAAGAAACTTCTTAAAAACTTTACTTTTGGTAAGGAAAATTTTGACAAGATGTATTCTCAAATCAAAACTTAAGGAAATACTACTGGATTAGGTTACACTCACTAAAAACCTATTTTCAAAAACAACTATTTTATTCCATCCAGAGCCCCTTTTTGTACTAAATTTCAAAGTGGTGGGCATTGGAAGAAAAATTTCTCTTTAAATAATGTTCAATATCTTGGGTTTCATAAAGCTTATTTTTCTAAACAAATGTGGATACCCAAAATTTTTCTATCTAACAATTCCAGATCCAAGGAAGTTTGGATTCTGAAAGTTTAAAATTCTTATTTTCAGGAAAATAAAAAAGGTACCAACAACAATACTTGGTACATGGATAGTGGGTATTCCCAGTATATTTCTGGTAATAAAAACTTCTTTGAAAATATTATCAAGATGAAAGTAAGAAAAGTAACTTTCAGAGATAATGCTAAGGGAGAAATTATTGGTATAGGTAACATCGTTCTTCTTGGAAAAACTTTGATTTCAAATGTTTTATTTGTTAAGGGTCTTAAGCACAACCTCATTAGAATAAGTCAATTATGTGATGAAGGTTACCTTGTGAATTTTATGAATGACAAGTGCTTAGTACAAAATTCCAAGGAAGAGTTTATTCTTTCTGCCAATAAGTAAGAGAATTTTTACACACTAAACTTAGAAGACCTTAGGAGCCAAGATTTACCTTGTCTTAGTGTAATGTAATATCATTATTGGTTATGGAATAGAAGGTTAGGTCACTGTAACCTTAGGAACCTATGTAAACTCTATAAGAAAATACTAGTTAAGGATCTACCAGAACTTAGATTTGATTCTTTAAAAGTTTGCGATCCTTATCATTATAGCAAGCAACATAAATCAAGTTTTAAATCAGTCGGTGAAGTCTTAACCACTGATGCATTATAGTTTGTGCATATGGATATTTTTGGTCCAACAAAAACTGGAAGCATTGGAGGCAAATATTATGTATTTGTATTAGTTTATGATTACACTCGATTTATGTGGGTCTATTTTCTATCAAATAAATCTGAAGTTTTTTCTTATTTCAAAAGTTTTAGAGCCCAATTTAAAAATGATAAAAACCTTCCTTTGATAACTATTCATAGTGATCATGGAGGATAATTTCAAAATTCTGATTTTGAAACTTTTTGTAATAGAAAAGGCATTACTCATAACTTCTCAGCACCCAGAACACCTCAAAAAAATGCTGTTGTTGGAATAAGAAATATAATTCTTTAAGATATAACAAAAAACATGTTGAGTGAATATTCTATAGCCAAAATTTTTTGGGATGAAGCTGTAAGTACTGCTTGTTATACTATAAATTGTGTTTTGATTAGACCTTTTCTTAATAAAACTCCTTATGAGTTTTGGAATGGTAGAAAACCTAGACTTTCCTACTTCAAGGTTTTTGGCTTCAAATTATTCATTCTGAATGATAAATATAACTTACAAAAATTCACACCAAAATCTGAAGAAGGAATTTTATTAGGCTACTCCATAACTTCTAAGTCTTATAGAATTTTTAATAAAAACACTTGTACTGTTGAAGAAACAGTACATGTCAAATTTGATGAAACTGGTCCCTTTGTTTTTAAACAACCCCAACCTACATCTTTGAATGTGTTTTCAAAAACTGATTATCAACCTTTGTTAGAAGATCCTTCTGATAAGGAAAATGTCCAAGAATATTCTTCTAAAGCATTTACCCTAGAAGATTTTCTACCCTATGTTGATGAACATGTTTTACAGAACCCAAATCAGTTGTTTCTTAAGATTCATCCCAATGATAGTATCATCGGTGATGTAAATCAACCCGTAAGGACTAGAATTTCCTTAAGGAATGAAGTAGAAAATCTAGCATTTATTTCCCAATTATAACTAAAAAGCACTGATGAAGTTTTAGGTGATGATGATTGGATAAAATCTATGCAAGATGAACTAAATGAATTCGAAAGAAATAAAGTTTGGACCTTGGTTGAAAGACCTAAGGAAACTTCTGTTATTGGAGTAAAATGGGTATTCAGAAATAAGTGTGATGAAAATGGAATCATATTAAGAAATAAAGCTAGATTAGTTTCCAAAGGATATAATAAACAAGAAGGAATAGACTATAAAGAAACCTATTCTCTAGTAGCTAGACTTGAATCTATTTATATTTTACTTGCCTTTGAAGCATTCTTCAACTTCAAAATTTTTCAAATGGATGTGAAATGTGCTTTCCTTAATGGTTTTATATAAGAGGAAGTTTTTTTGAACAACCTCCTGGTTTTGATGATAAAAAACATCCTGAACGTGTTTATAAACTTACCAAAGATTTGTATGGACTTAAGAAAGCTCCTCGATCTTGGTATAATAGACTTACAAGATTTTTGATTCAAAATAATTACGTTAAGGGAAATTTAGATCCAACCCTTTTTATAAAAAAAGATAAGAAAAATGTTTTGATTGTTCAAATTTATGTTGATGACATTATATTTGGTTTAACTCAGCAATCTTTAACTGATTCCTTTGCATATCTAATGAAATCTGAGTTTGAAATGAGTATGATGAGTGAGTTAACATTTTTCCTTGGTTTTAAAATTTCTCAAAAACTAGAAGGAATCTATATATCCCAACATAAGTATATTAAATATCTTCTTAAGAAGTATGGATATGACAACACTAAAAGTATTAGTACTCCCATTGGTACCTCAAATTTAGTTGATCTTGATAAAGTTGGGAAACCATTAGATCAAAAATCTTTTAGAGGTATCATAGGAAGTTTAATTTACTTGATAGCTAGTCATCCAGACTTAATGTTTTCAGTATGCTTATATGCAAGATATTAATCCAATCCTAAGGAATCTCATTTAAAGGCAGTGAAAAGATTTTTTCGCTACTTAAAGGGAACCATGGATTTAGGAATCTTTTATACTTTTGGAAATGATTTTGTTCTAATTTTTTTTTTCGAATTCTGACTTTGGTGGATGTAGAATGGATAGAAAAAGTACATCCGGAACGTGTCATTTCTTAGGAGATTCATTAGTTTCTTTGTCATGCAAGAAGCAACACTCAGTAGCACTTTCCATTACTGAAGCTGAACATGTAGTAGCTGAAAGTTGTTCTGCTCAAGTGTTGTGGATGCAACACACAATCACAGACTATGGTATGAGTTTTACCAAAACACAATTTTTTTTGTGATAATACTAGTGCCATTTCCTTAAGTAAAAACCCTACACATCACTTTCGTGCAAAACACATAGATATTAGATATCACTTTCTTAGGGATCACACACAAAAAGGGGATATCATTATTCAATTTATCATAACATGATGTTATTAATATTTTCATGACTTATTATATACTCCATTTACTTATTTTATATGAAATGTTCATAATTTGTGTGAAATATTAATGTTTTAATACTAAGTATAATTTTTGAGCATTTTTAGAAGTAGTCCAATTGAGTCAGTTTACTATTTTATTTATAAATATCACCCTGATGATCCAAATTGTTTGTTTCTTGTTTTTTAGGATTTCTAGTTCAATATAAAACATTTTATTAGGAGGGATCATGAGACAATTCTTCCATTTGAAGGGTCATATGGACCACACAAGAAGGCCTAATGAATCTGTGAACAAACTGAACCAGCCTTGAAGATTGATTTACTGGGCTCAATACAGAAGTCCAAAAACATTAATTCTCTACCATAATTCTTGGGACACTACATGTCATCTTGGATAAAAATTTCAAGGCCCAAATCCAAGTACAACGGGCCCAACTGATTCATTTAAACTTAGCCCACCATTCTGGACGGAAATTGAAATCAGCACACAAATGTTGAATTTTCTCCTGATTTAGACATCCATGCAATCTGAGATTTTTCAGTGTGAAATCCAAGATATATTAGGCCAACATTTTTGAAGAAATTATTTTTATTTGAGGGCATATTACTATGAAAAAACCCATTCACATTTCGGCCATTAAATAGTCTAGATTGAAATAGAGAGAATGACATTATTTTTTAAAACCGCCATAACTTTGGATAAAAAAGTCTATAGGCGGAAAAATTTTGAGGGTGGATATAAGGAATCCATATATACATCTTTTAAGAAGACACTAGATCGTGATTCATCTGTCTATACTGGTAAATCTGCGGTTCAAGTGGAGGGACAGTTTTGGAATGCAAACAGCCCACAACCTTGGGCTATAAATACACCCCCTCCTCTCATTCCAAGAGGTTGGCACTTCAGCACTTAAGAAGGAGGTTTGGAATTACTAGGGCCTTGACAAGGTTCTAGGAGGATATGCTTTGATCTTGTTTCAACAAGAGAGACCTCTCCTCCACTTCACTTTTATGTTTGTTTATGTTTTCTTTCAATTGTAATTGTGTAACTTTGTTTTCATTTCAATCAAATTTTAGTGCTTGTTTCTTCTTCAATACCTATTATTCTTATCCACATTCTGTAGTATAATATTAATGGTCTTAAAATAGTTTGAATCATTTTAAATTACATTCCCTTATTTTTCTTCCTCATTCAATCGAAATTCCATTTTTGATTCTCAAAATATTCCGTGTGTGTGTTCAGCACACTACTCTTTTCTTGTCGCTTTCTCTTTCTAATCTTTTTAAATTGTCACTATAAACATTAAACCCAGATTATAAACAATCCTAATGGATGAGTAAATATACCATTGGGTTGAGTTATAATTTGGGTATGTTAAGTGATTGAGAGTTTTTTCTCGATGAGTATTCTTTAAATTAATATTGTGTATGTTAAACTTAATATGTAATGGATTAATGATATGTTTTGTTTAATAAGTGGTTTCCATGGATTATTGGAACCATAAATAAACTACCATAAATAAGTTTTGATTGATATTAGAACCCTAATTTAAGTTAATCCTTGGATTAAAGTCTTAACACTTATGAATTCCAATCAACATCAACTTATGACATGGGTGTTAATTTAATGCAATACAAAGCAAGGCTCAAGGATATCACAAGCTTAACTGCCCAATAATGAACTCACCCCAATCTTCATATATTTGCTAAATCAAGAATTAAACATCAAACATTTCAATTTATCTCTACAAACAAACCCCACCAATCAAAATACAATCAACTAAAAACAAACGACTATTACAAAGTATCATCGCCGAGGATTCGACCCGAGTGCTGCTATACACATTAGTAGAGCACCGGAACCTTGACTAGTCGATAGGCGACAATCGGATGCACATTTCAAATGGAGCCATTTCTAGGGATGGTGCTTTATTTAGTCATTAGTTTCTGGTTATTTTAAAAAAAACCAAAAAAAACAAAGTTTAAAAAAAATTGAAAAAAAACACACAAAGAAAAACCCGTCTTCTCATAAAAATCATAAACGGAAAACAAAAAAAGAAAAAACCGTCTTCCTTTTTCTTTAAACATCATTCTGAATTCCTCGTAGCCTCCCAAAAAATCCCTTAGATTTGTTTGATCCTGAAATTGAGTGAACTCTTCACCAACTTAGGAGGAACTTAAGAGATAATCAACTCATTCAAGAACCATTCCTCATCCAACCAGTTGAATTTGAAATGACCAATCCTAGGGAATAAACCCTTAAAGAAATCACTACCCCTAATATGAATTACTAACCTCTTGGTATTCAATATACAAACATAGAAGCTGACTTCGAACTCAAATCAGGTTTGATTCATCTTCTCCCTCATTTCCACGGGCTAGCCGGTGAGGATCCACATCTCCACCTTAAAGAGTTTCAAGTAGTGTGCTCTACCATGAAGCCTCAAGGGGTTTCCGAGGAACAAATCAAACTCCGAGAATTCCCTTTCTCCCTATCTGACACTTCTAAGTCATGGATCTACTACCTTCTTCCTAGTTCCATAACCACATGGAATGACATGAAGTGACTTTTCTTAGAGAAATTATTTCCTGCTTCTCGTACTGCTTCTATCCGAAAGGAAATCAGTGGTATCCATTAGTTCCCAAGTGAATCAATCCATGAATATTGGGAGAGGTTCAAAAAGATTATTGAAACCTTCCCACACCACCAAATCCCTAACCAAATCTTGATCCAATACTTCTATGAGGGGTTATTGGCTATGGAGAGAACTCTCATTGATGCCGCAAGTGGCAGTGCTCTTGTTGATAAAACTCCTGCAGTTGCAAGAGATCTCATAAGTAACGTGGCTGCAAACACACAACAATTCCATACTCGAGCACATGCTCAATTCAAACAAGAACAAGATAATCAATCAATTGAGCCGAACAAGATGACCGAGTGGATGAGTGAACTTACAGGTCTTGTGAGACAACTAGATGTGGCTACCAAATCCCCAACCTCATCTTCTCCACAATCAATGTTTCCTGGACCTATCAAAAACTGTGGAATATACAAATCTACATCTCATCCAACTAACACATGTCCACAACTTCAAGAGGATCAATCCAATTCATCTGGACCAATGGAGCTCAATGCAGCATATGATCAGAGGAACACTAACCCTCAAAAATCAGTTCAGTTCATTAGAAACTTCAACCAACCTCACTTTGAGCCCTTCTCTTCTTCCTATATCCAAGTCCATAAGTATGGTAATCCCATATCTCATCCCTCTCAATTCCCTCCTCAAAACCCAAACCAGTTTCAATATGGTCAAGGTGTTGGTAAATTCCAACAACCTTATCCTTTTATTCCTCAACCTCAAAGGAATAATCCTTCTCATGGATTCCATTATTCTAGCGAGCCTTCCCAATTCTAAAACCAATACAATCTCTTTTCCAAGAACCAAAATCTAGGTAATCCCAATCTGGGACAAGCCTCTTCTTCCAAGAAACCATGGGAAAGTGCAGTGTAAGATCTTGCCTCCTTCACCCGTTAAAGCCTCAAGAACATTGAAACCCAAATTGATCAACTTGCATCCCACCTTAGTCAGCAGCAGCCATCCAATTCTTCCCAAATTCTAGCTCAACCATTACCCAATCCCAAGGTTAATGTAAGTGCAATTTCACTTAGATCGGGAAAGCAAATTTCTATGCCTCAAGATAAGTCCTCCAACCCTCCTTTTAATGTTGACCTAGAAAATAAAAAGAAAAAGAAACTTGAAAAGGAACCTGAAAAAATTCCCTCATCTCCTTCCATTCCACTTAGGAATCCAATTCCTTTTCATCAAGATGTTTCTAAGACAAAGAAGTCCTTTGAACCTGATCCTGAAATGCTCGACATGTTTAGATGTGTTGAAGTCAACATTCCTCTCTTAGACTCTATCAAACAAATTCCTAAGTATTCCAAGTTTCTTAAGGAATTGTGCACCCACAAGAGGAAACTTAGGACCTTTGAAAATGTTTCCACCTAGCAGTCTATTCCCATAAAGTGCAAAGATCCAGGGACCTTTACGGTCCCATGCCAAATTGGAAGTTCCAAATTTGATGATGCACTCATAGACCTAGAAGCCTCAATTAATGTCATTCCCAAATCCATATTCTCCAACCTTGGTCTAGGTCCCTTACATCCAACGAGTGTTTTCATTCAGTTAGCTAATCGAAGCATAGCCAGTCCTAAGGGAATAATTGAGGATGTCCTTGTTCGTGTGAATGATCTTATCTTCCTGTCTGATTTCTATGTCCTTGACATGGAAGGTGAGACAAAATCTTTTTGATCTCCCCTAATTTTAGGAAGACCATTCCTCACAACTTCTAGAACTAAGATTGATGTCCATTCAGGCATCTTATCCATGGAATTCGGTGACCAACTAGTCAAGTTCAACATTTTCCAAGCCATGCGATATCCATCTAAGGATCACTCTGCATTCTCAATCCATGCTTCTGAGGACACTTCTAAGAGTCAATCGAACCCCAATCCACCATGTTCTTCATGTTCTAATGACAAAGGATCTTGTGAAATCTGCACCATGATTAACAAAGTCATAAATTGTGAAGTTGATGTGGACCTATCATTCATAGACTACATCAATATAGAGGAACTTGAAAACTCTCTTGAATCCCATATCAACTCTGATCAAAACTGCTCCACCTTGGACAGTATTGGTAAAAATGAATCTGAAGCAACTAAAGTCCCTTCCTCAATTCTTGAGATGTCTAACCCACAAATAAGAGATGTTACTGATCTAAAACCTCTTCATGAACACCTGAAATATGCATTCCTTTTCCATGATCACTCATATCTTGTCATTATCTCGTCTTCACTTACCGAAATTGAGGAGTCCAAACTTGTTCAAGTGTTAGAGGAAAACAAAAAGTCCTTAGGGTGGACCCTAGATGACATACCAGGAATCAACCCTGCCCTTTTCATGCATCACATCCATCTTGAGGAGTCATACAAACCAATTAGACAACCACAAAGAAGACTCAATCCACTCATACTTGATGTAGTTAGGGAAGAGATAACCAAGCTTCTTCAAGCTGGTATTATCTACCCAATTTCTGATAGTTAATGGGTTAGTCCAATTCAAGTTGTACCTAATAAGGGTGGGATAATTGTTGTCACAAATGAACATGGAGAGGTAGTCATAACTCAAGTGAAGAACAAATGGCGTGTGTGCATCGACTATAGGAAATTGAATGTTGAAACAAGAAAAGATCACTACCCTCTTCCATTCCTTGATCAAATGATGGAACGATTATCCGGAAAGTCACACTATTGCTTTCTTGATGGATACACCGGTTACTTCCAAATCCCAATCGCACCTCAGGACCAAGAAAAGACTACTTTCACATGCCCCTTTGGAAAATATGCATATAGAAGAATGCCTTTTGGCCTTTGTAATGCTTCTACAACATTCCAGAGGTGTATGATGAGTATCTTTTTTGAATTAATTGAACACTACATGGAAGTATTCATGGATGACTTCAACATTTATGGTGAGTCTTTTGAATCATGCTTGAATTCACTCTCTCTAGTCCTTCAAAAGTGTGTCAAGTGTAACCTTGTGTTAAATTTTGAAAAATGTCACTTCATGGTTGCAAATGGGATTGTTCTAGGGCACATTGTTTCGAAAGATGGTATTGAAGTTGATCCTGCCAAAATTGAAGTGATCCAATCACTTCCTAAACCCACTTCTGTTCGGGACATCCGTTCATTCCTTGGTCATGCTGGTTTTTATCGGTGATTCATCCATAACTTCAGTAAAATTTCCCTCCCACTCACTCGTTTTATCCAAAATGATGTCACTTTCCATTTTGATGAGGTTTTCAAGAGAGCCTTCATTGAACTCAAAACTGCTCTTACATCTGCCCCAATAATCCAACCCCCCAGATTGGTCCTTACCCTTTGAGTTGATGTGTGATGCTTCTGATAGAGCTGTTGGGGCTGTTCTTGGTCAAAGAAGAGAAAATATTCCTCATGTCATTTATTACGCCACAAAAACATTGGATGAAACTCAATCTCACTACACTATCACTGAAAAGGAACTTTTAGCAGTGGTTTTTGCCTTAGATAAATTCTGAACCTATCTCTTAGGTGCCAAAATCATCATCTTCACAGACCATTCTGCTATAAAGTTCTTACTCAAGAAAAGTGATTCCAAACCGAGGCTAATAAGATGGATCCTAATGCTCCAAGAGTTTGACCTTGAAATCAAAGATAGACCAGGAAAAGAAAACCCTATGGGTGATCACTTGAGTAGAATTTCTAATTCTTCTCATTCTGAAATCATTGATCCTGAATTCCCCACTGAGCACCTTTCATATCTCTCTCCAAAAATACCATGGTATGCCCCAATTGTAAATTACTTGGTTTCTGGTTTTTTTACTGAAATGTTTTCGAAAGAACAAAAAATGAAGTTGAAAATTGATTCAAAATACTATTTTTTGGAAGAAAATAAACTTCGGAAAACTGGGGCAGACATGGTAATTAGGAGATGTGTTGATAAAGATGAACATTCCTCCATCTTAGAATTTTGTCACTCATTTCCCATAGGTGGACACTTTGGACCATAAAGGACCTCCCAAAAGGTCATAGACTCTTGATTCTTCTAGCCTTCACTCTTCAAGGACTCACATGAGTTCTGTCAATCATGTCCCGCTTGCCAAAAGTTTGGCACAATTTCCAAGAGAAATGAAATTCCCCAAAATCCTTTAATTTTCTGCGAGATCTTCGATGTTTGGGGCATCAATTTCATGGGACCATTTCCCCCTTACAATGGATTCTCATACATCATTCTTATGGTTGATTATGTTTCTATGTGGGTTGAGGCCAAACCCACTAGAAAAAATGATTCACATACTGTTAGTGAGTTCCTAAAGACACACATCTTCCATAGATTTGGCACACCTCATGCCTTGATAAGTGACTTAGGAACCCATTTTTGTAATAAAACCATGGAATATATTTTGAAAAAGAATGGGATTGTACATAAAACTTCAACTGCATATCACCCAAAAAAAATGGCATGTCTGAACTTTCTAATAGAGAAGTGAAAAGAGTGATTGAGAGAATTGTAAAACCCACCATAAAAGACTGGCCTGAAAGACTTGGTGAAGCACTTTGGGCTTATCGAACTGCCTATAAAACACCCATTGGGATGTCTCATTTTAGGCTAGTTTTTGGTAAAGAATGTCATTTACCAGTTGAAATCCAACATAAGCCTTTTTAGGCTGTGAAAACCTGTAATTTTGATTGTGAAAAATCTGGTGAAGAAAGATTGTTGCAATTGGATGGACTGGAGGAGATTTGACTTGAATCCTATAAAAATTTCAATCTGTACAAAGAGAAGGCTAAAGTACTCCATGATAAACACATACTGAGAAAGGTATTTCATGAAGGTGAAAATGTAATGCTCTTCAATTCTCGATTTCAGATTCACCCAGGTAAGCTTAATTCTCGTTGGGAAGTTCTTTTTGTTATTACTAATGTTTACCCATTTTGTGCAGTGCAATTCCAAGACCCCTCTTCCAAAAGGACATTCACAGTTAATGGACATCGATTAAAGTATCACCATGAGAGGATGCACAATCCTGGATCAACATCGACTTCCATAGGATCCCCAAATTCTCTAACCGACCAACCACTAGATGGAGATGGCGACCCGCCAAATCCAAACTAGGGGGCACCTCTTTCCCTTTAACTCTCTCTGTATCTCTTCTTCTCTCTACCTATTTCTTCTTCTTCCTCTCTCTTTCATTTTTTTTCACCACATTCATTATAAAAACCTTTATTTTTCACTTTATCTTTTGTGTGGGTGTATCTTTATAAAAAACAAAAAAAAAACAAAAAAAAAACAATCACTTAAAAAATATAAAAAAATTATGAGTCATGCTTACTCACCATCGAGTTTTGAAATTTTGTCCAACCATTTTGGGGAGTTAACAGACATGTTTTCATCTCAAAAATTTTGTATTTTCATCATGACTTTGGATAAATAATTTTTTGTCAAAATTAACAAATTTTGAATGATCAATTTTTTATTTGGAAAATTCTTTTCCCGAACTGTGAGGAACAACATTTGCTTTCATGCCAAGGCCACTTATGTCCATCTTTTCAAAATGTGTGTTTTCACCCCCATTTGTGAGTCTTGAGTTTGTGGACCTTTGAGCTGAATTTCCTACCTCATTGTGCATTAATATGATAGAGGCATTTTCTGAACCACATGAGAATCACAATAGCCCAATAGCCTCCCATTTCCCTTACATTAATCCTCCTTTTTAAAGCCCCTTCGAGCCTATGAAAACCTTTTCTTTGATATCCACATTACAATCCCAATAACTTTTCCCACCCAATATCAACATGGATTTTCATTGCATAATTTTTTTTAAATTTAAGTTTAGGTGAAATGGATTTCATTATTTGGGTACCCTATTATTGATTTTTAACGATCTATCATCTGCTTGAGGGCAAGCATCCATTTCAGTGTGGGGGAGAGGTTGTCATTCAGTGTGTTTTGGGGAATTTAATGTACTTTCATTTATGTAATTCTGTAAATGTTATTGACAAGTGTTCAAAAATAAAAATAAAAAATGATAAAAACAAAAAATTAAAAAAGTGGTTTGTGTCTTGGGTTGGTCAAAAATCACTCTTACTCAACCTTTGATGTTGTTATAACTATTACAATTAGTGTCGTGAGGAGTTAAATCATGGGTTGGGATATGAGTGTGAGATCTGTTTCAAGGTCAAATTTCGAAAAAGAAAGAAAAAAAGGAAAAGAAAAAAAATAATACTTACATTATATTATTATTGGGAGAAGTTTTGTGTTTTGTAAATATTCCATCTTCTAATTACCTTCATATTTTCTTCCTCTACTGTGTATTTCTTCACATAATCATTCCCTTGTAAATATGTGTTTTCATTTCCTTCCATGTTTTATTTCAAAAAAATGTGCATTGATTTTTCTATGTTGGTGTTTTAACCCTCTTCTTCTCTCTCTTGGACATTATATTCCTACCATCCCATAGCCACAAAAAACCCCCTTAAAAAGACCTCTTGATTCTTGTTCACTTTGGATATGTATTGGAAGCTGAGAGATCTTTCAAACTCCGAGATTTTCACTTTTGGTTGGTGAAAGAGTGAACCTCCACAAATGAATTTTATCATCTTGAGAGGTGTGAGTTTAGAGTGTCCACATTTTCCATTTCTAAATTTGAGCATGAAAAAATGAATTAGTTTTGGAACATTGTTTCTTTAACAACTTTTGGTGTATTTCAAAATGGATGAGTGAAATAGTCTAAACCTCCCCTGATTGAAGAAAACAAAATTTTAATATTTGTTGGTGAGTGAAAATTATTTTGTCATGTTTTTATATTTGTTGCACATGAGGACATGCACAAAACTAAGTGTGTGGGATTTGATGTTATTAATATTTTCATGACTTATTATATACTCCCTTTACTTATTTTATATGAAATGTGTATAATTTGTGTGAAATATTAATGTTTTAATACTAAGTATAATTTTTGAGCATTTTTAGAAGTAGTCCAATTGAGTCAGTTTACTATTTTATTTATAACTATCACCCTGATGATCCAAATTGTTTTTTATAGTTTTTTAGGATTCCTAGTTCAATATAAAACATTTAATTATAAGGGATCATGAGACAATTCTGCCATTTAAAGGGTCATATGGACCACACAAGAAGACCCAATGAATCTGTGAACAAACTGGACCATCCTTGAAGATTGATTTATTGGGCTCAATCCAGAAGTAAAAAAAAATTAATTCTCCACCATAATTCGGGGGACACTACATGTCATCTTTGATAAAAATTTCAAGTCCCAAATCCAAGTACAAGGGGACAAAATGATTCATTTAAACTCAGCCCACCATTCTGGCCAGAAATTGAAATCAGCAAACAAATGTTGACTTTTATCCTAATTTAGACATACATGTAAGATGAGATTTTTCAGTGTTAAAGCCAAGATATATTCTCACAACATTTTTGAAGAAATTATTTTTATTTGAGGGCATATTACTATGCAAAACCCATTCACATTTCAACCATTGAAAAATCTGTATTGAAATAGAAGAATGAAATTATTTTTTAAAACTGCCATAACTTTGGCTAAAAAAGTATATAGGAGGCAAAATTTTTAGGGTGGAAAAAAGTCCTCCATATCTACATCTTTGAAGAAGACACCAGCTCGTGATTCATCTATCTAGATTGGTAAATCTTCAGTTCAAGTGGCGGGACAGTTTTGGAATGCAAACAGCCCACAACCTTGGTCTATAAATACACCCCCTCCTCTCATTCCAAGAGGTTGGCACTTCAGCACTTAAGGTGGATGTTTGGAATTACTAGGGCCTTTAAAAGGTTTTGGGAAGATATACTTTGATCTTGTTTCAACAAGAGAGACCTCTCCTCCACTTTTCTTTCATGTTTGTTTATGTTTACTTTCAATTGTAATTGTGTAACTTTGTTTTCATTTCAATCAAATTTTAGTGCTTGTTTCTTCTTCAATACCTCTTATTCTTCTCCAAATTATATAGTATAATATTAATGGTCTTAAAATAGTTTGAATCATTTTAAATTACAGTCCCTTATTTTTCTTCCTCATTCAATCGAAATTCCATTTTTGATTCTCAAAATCTTTTGTGTGTGTGTTCGACACACTACTCTTTTCTTGTCCATTTCTCTTTTTAATATTTTTAAATCATCACTATAAACATTAAACCCAGATTATCAACAATACTAATGGATGAGTAAATCTACCATTGGGGTGAGTTATAATTTAGGGATGTTAAGTGATTGAGAGTTTTTTCTCGATGAGTATTCTTTAAATTAATATTGTGTATGTTAAACTTAATATGTCATGGATTAATGATGTGTTTTGTTTAACAAGTGGTTTCCATGGATTATTGGAACCATAAATAAACTACCATAAATAAGTTTTGATTGAGATTAGAACCCTAAGTTAAGTTAATCCTTGTATTAAAGTCTTAACACTTAGGAATTCCAATCAACGTCAACTTATGACATGAGTGTTAATTTAATGCAATACAAAGCAAGGCTCAAGGATATCACAAGCTTAACTCCCCAATAATGAACTCACCCCAATATTAATATATTTTCTAAATCAAGAATCAACCATCAAAAATTTCAATTTAGCTCTGCAAACAAACCCCACCAATCAAAATACAATCAACTAAAAACAAACAACTATTACAAAGTATCATCACCAAGGATTTGACCTGAGTGATGCTATACACATTAACAGAGCACCGGAACCTTGACCGGTCGATATGCGACAATCAACCACACGTTTCAGAACACAAGATCAAATTGATGATATTTTCACAAAATCTTTACTCTCCGATAGATTTGAATACATAAAATAGAAGTTAGGAATGATAACCATAAGGTAATATTCCTTGTTAACTTTCTATTGAAACCAATCTCCTTATAATAATAAACTCCTTTTTATAGGGGGATCACACTTGTTTGTTAGATAGATTAAAATTTTTCTTAATGAAAATTTTCATAGTCAGATTTTTCAAATCTTTCTTAATGAAATTTTTCGTAGTTAGATTTTTCAAATATTTCGTAATGAAAATTTTCGTAGTCAGATTTTTCAAATCTTTCGTAATGAAAATTTTCAGTCAGATTTTTCAAATCTTTCTTAATAAAAATTTTCGTAGTCAGATTTTTCAAATCTTTTGTAATGAATATTTTCATAGTTAGATTTCTCAAAATTTTCATAATGAAGATTTCCATACTTAAAATTTTCATAATGAAGTTTTTCGTTTTAATTTTTTTTTTCATAATAAAATTTTTGGAATCTAAAGTTCTTCAAGATGATTTTTCTTCAATACGAATAATTTTACTAGCAATCCAAAAGGTATGTTTCCTTTCTTAAGTTTTTTTAATCATCATTTTCTTGATGGTATTTTTTTTCTTCTTTTGGTTTTAAAATTTTCGGATTCTCTTTTTCCTTAAATCCAAATGTTTTTCTTTAAAAACCTCAAAAGATCATATCCTACCAAGATTTCCTTGCAGCCATCATATCAACCGTCAGATCTGATCAGAAAGTTTTTCAGCCATTGGATTGAGTTTAGAAGATGAATCGTCACATCAAGAACCTATATAAAGGACCCCCCGATAGTTTTCCCACATCTATCTCAAGCTCTCACGTGCTGAAGCTCTGCCTCTCTACTTAAGCCAGTTCTGAACTTCTCAGAGTTTTCTCAAATCTGAATGTTTGTAGAAGAATCCTCTCAGAAATATATGTCTACTGTCAAGTCAATTTCAAAGTGGAAGTTATATAGAGAAAGGTTGGTATATCCGAATTTATTCAACAAGTATGATTCTATAATCTCAAAGAATATCAAGCTCAATGAATGGGAAACTATTTGCATATCAAAGCCAGGGGCTCAAGATTTGGTGTATCCGGATTTTCTTGTTGAGTTTTATGAATTAGTCAGTTTCTTCAAGAAAGAAGGCAGAGATAAGTTTTTGTTTAAGAGATATGGTAAGACTTATGCTCTTTCTGATACAAAGGCAGCTAGCTTGGTTGGAATTCCATATGAAAGGGAAGCCAAGTTCTGTTCCCACAAGTTGCCGAATGTCAAAGAAAGCTTTGTAAAGGTGAAAGATGTGGAGTGCCTCAGTCTTAATGATGTCAAGATTCCGAATATTGCTCACCTCTCTACAAATAATTTGATCATTGAATTATGGGTTCAAGGATTTATCATTCTGATAAAAGGTGACAAGGACACATTGAAAAAGAGTGATATGTACATCTTATATTTTTTGGTGAACCTGAGGAAGGTTAATTTGGTTAAGCATATTCTGATTATGATCGAGAATATCAAGAATGAGAATCTGAAGGCTCAGATTATCATGTACCTGACCATTCTTTCTAAGTTGATTGTTCAGTGTCTAGAGTCTTTCAAAATTCCTTACAGTCTGAAGCCTAAAAATTGAAAAGTCATGCTAGTCAGTGATGATACCCTGAAGAGGATGAACATTGGTTTTTCTAAGGACCCAGGAGAATTTTATGACCTACTAGAGGAAGAAGCTGAAGCTATTCCAAAAAATCAAGAAGTGGATAAACCATCAAAAAAGGTTGGAAGGAAGAGGAATTTGAAGGAAGTGGAAGAAGAAGAAAAAAACCCAAAAGCTAAGGAAGCTCAATCTGCACCTCCAAAACCTAAGAAGAAATAAGCTTATCTAGATGAGGTTGTATCCAAGTGGAGAGAAGATAAGAAAAATCGGAAAGAAGGAGAGCCACAATTTAGCTTGGATCCTGTAGAAGCTAAGGCTTTAAAAGAAAAGACAGCTGATGAGCTTGAGAATCAATCTAAAGAAAAGAAGTTAAAGAAAAATATTTCTGAGACTAATATTGTGCAATCCCTTCTGAGGAATACTGAAAAATCTTCCGAACAAATTCTGGTACTAGAATCCTTCCTGGTATCAACCTTACCCGAGACTCTGGAGAAGAATTTCATGACTCCAGAAAAATACCAAGAGAAGGTTGTTGAAGAAAAAGAAGTTGTCAAAGGAGTATAAGAAGATGATGAAAGCAGTGGTGATACCGAAGACTTGATTAATAAAGTGGAAGAATTTCATGAGAAGGAAATCCCATCTGAGAAATTGTCAATATGAACTTCTCAAGATGAATCTTTGAAGCTTTCTACTCCTGGGTTAGATGACAAGGCTGAATATGAAGTGAACAAGGAATCTAAGGATGAAAGTTATAATCTTCATTTTATTCATCCTGAAGATGCTGAGGTAGGAGATCAGAAAGAAGAAGTAGATGAGGATAATATTGTTTAGCTGTCTGATAGTGAACATGAATCTCTGGATCAGGAAGTCATTCCAAGAACTGATAAAGGTAAAAAGGTGGTTGTTTATACACCTACTAAAGTTGTTTTAAAGAAGAATGAAGGTGGTGGATCTTCAAATATGAAACTTATTGAGCTAGAAAAAGAACCTTCACCTAACAAAGTTTCAGATTCAGAATCATCATCCCTTGGACAAGATTTCGTTGTTCAGTCATTGAAGAAGCTGGTTGGCACCATTCCGATTTTTCCAAGCATAGACTCTAGATTCCAGATGCTTCAACACACACTCAATCAGAAATCGGATTAATTATCCATGGTGATGGATAAGTGTATAAAGCTTGAGGCTGAATTCAGGAATTTCTTCATTAACTATGAATCCCACAAGAGGTCTTGTAAGAAAATAGTTGGCTGGTCAAAGAAGACAGTAGAAGATTTGAGAGAACTTTATGAGTTCCAAGATGGTGTAAAGGAAGATTTTGATATCAAAGATGGTAGGATCAAAGATCTTACAACCAGTTTTGAAGAAAAGTTAACTTTGGAACAAAATACCTGGATTCCAGAAGTGAAGGATCTAAATGGGAAATTGTATTATGTTTCCCAAAGCTGGAAGAGGGAAAGGGATCTTCAGATTGAGATTGAAGAAAAACTTATCAAGCAGGAAGAAGTTCTGAAGGCTCAAGAAGAGGTTCTTAAGTATTAGGAAGAAAGAATCAAGGATTTAGAGAAGAAAGCTGAGGATCAGGAACAGATTCTTAAGCAATCATAGAAAGATCATAAGTAGCTCAAAAATCTTAAGACTATAGTCAAGAAGTTGATGCTGAAGGAAAAAGAAGGATAACTTTTTTGCAATCTGATCTTTTGTTGTATTAATTTCCTTGTAAAAATTATTTCTAATTATAATAAAATTTGTGGTTGTTTTTTGGATGTTTTGTAATAATATTTTAGGTACCATAATTTCTTTTCCTTTCCCTCAAATTCTTTTTGAAAATCACAAAGGGGGAGAAAGGAAAAATAACTCTAAGTAAAGAAGAAATATCCCTATGTAAGGGAGAGTTTATCTAAGGGGGAGTTTTCATTACGAAGATTTCCATATTCAAGATAATGAAAAATCTCATTCCGAAAATCTAGAATAAAATCCTTAGAGTTTCAAAGCTTAAGGGGGAGTTAGTTGTATTCATCATTTTCCACGTGTAATGGGAGATAAGTTTTATTTCAAAGTCTAGAAAAATATTTTCTAAGTCCTTATATTATTTTTCGTAAGGATGTTTGTGCTTTCCAAAAAGGGAGATATTGTTGAGTCAATAAGGTTTTCCTTACGACTTTTCCATTCCTTCATACTTGGGGGAGATTGTTGAGTCAATAAGGTTTCCTTATGAATTTACCATTCCTTCTTGTTTTGAAAATCACAAACACCTTATCTTAAGGAAAATTTCTTTCTACCTTATGTTTTATTTTCATAAGGAAAATTTTTCTTTCCTAAGGAAATTTATCCTTACCATGTTTTTCATTATTCATTTTATCTAAGTATAAAATTCAGTTTCATATCCAAAACCTTATAATCATATAATACTTAGATATAGAGCATTCTGTTTTTAGGATCTGGATTTAGGTTCCGAGCTCTATGAATTCAGACGCCGAACTCTTATGAGTTCTGACTCCGAGTTCTCTGAATTTAGACTCCTAACTCTTATGAGTTATGACTCCGAGTTCTCTGAATTCAGACTCTGAACTCTTATGATTTCTAACTCTAAACTCTCTGAATTCTGACTCCAAACTCTCTGAATTCATACTCCGGACTCTCTGAATTCTAACTCCAAACTCTATGAATTCAGACTCCAAACTCTTATGAGTCCTAACTCTGAACCCTTATGAGTTTAGACTCCGAATTCTTGTGAATCCAGATTCTGAATTTCCTTGAAATTAAGACTCCAGAATTCTATAGAATTCAGGTTCCGAATTCCTTAAAAAATAGAATCCGAATATCCTTATATTATAGATACCGAATGTATTTTTGGTTAGACTCCAAACTTTCATTTTTACTTACAGTCTTAAAAATGAATTTTCTTAAGTAACTGTATTCTTGATTACTCTTATAAAATGATGTCGTGCATTTAGTTATTAACTAACCATTTTTTGAGTGACACATGTACAGGTACCTCTGAAATTCAAGGAAAAATATGACCATTGGAGGAGGGAGATGACCGTTGAAGCTGTTCCTATAAATAAGAGCTCATTTGAACAAGCTCATAATAACAAATACAACTTTGAAAACTTTTCTTACATGTTATTGAAGTGATTTCTAGAAAGAGAGGCTCTTATAAAATCCCAGGCTTTGTGTAGAAAGTTTGAACGGCTTGTTCAAACGTTTCTTCGTGCAGATTTTCTTTGTGTAGAGGTGCGGTTTCCTTGAAAGCAAAGACTTCGGGTTGTGAAGTTAGAGGTGACGATTTCCTTACAAATCGAGGGCTTGCGGGGATAGCAAGATAGATACCAATCTTCGGATTGAGGGATTACTTGGGTTTGCATAAGACATAATTTCTTGAAAGTATAAATCAAGGGACCTTTATCCAGGGTTGTTGGATACCCTTCTCTTTGGGTTAAAAGAGTTACTACTTGTTACTTGTAGTGTTTCAAGTTTGTTTTATACTATAATTTTGGTTTTTGAGGAAAGTATAATTTTCTTATACTTCCTTAAACTTGTAATATGATTTTATAGGATTCTATATGCTTTAAGTTAGAATATTAGTTGTTGTAAACTTTTGTTAAGTTTCATTTTCGGAATCACTTTTTCATAATCAAGCAAGTTATTATAGCTTAGAGGTATTGTGAATTTTGTTCATGAAAAATTTCCTTAATGTTTTTTAAATTATAAAATTCACCCCCCTCTTGTATATTGAGTATATACATCATATTTTCATACTACAATCAGTATCATATCTATCATACTATCAATCCAACAGTTAAGGCTCTGTTTTAATTTTTTTCTTTCAACTGTAATTTTACTTGTACTTTAAAGATATGTAAATTTTTGTTAGTTCTAAATTTATATCTCTTTAAAATAATTCCTTTATTATGGAAAATATAATGGAAGGTGCTGCTACCAATAGAAATCCATTATTTAATGGAACTAATTGTGCCCAATGGAAAATTAAAATGAAAATGCATTTAGAAAGTATGGGTTTTGAAATTTGGTCATTAATTGTCAATGAGTATAAGATTCCTGATACTGCTAGAAATAATTGGGATGAATCAACTAATACTTATTATAAAAATAATTTAAAATCCATGGATGCCTTATACTTCTCTTTAGGATATGAGGAATTTAACAGAATTCCTGCATGTAAAATAACCCATGAAATTTGGGATACTTTGTCTGTTTCACATGAAGGAACTTCTAGTGTTAAGGAAATAAGACTTAACACATATACTATTAAATATGATAACTTTAAGATGAAGCCTGATGAGCATATTTATGATATGTATCTCAGGTTCAATGAAATAGTGAACACTAAGATATCTCTAGGAAAATATGTTACTGCTAAAGAACAAATCACAAGGATTCTCAGATGCTTACCTGATAGATAAAGAGGAACCTCTGTCTCAATTAGAGAATCATGAGACATCAACAAATTACTTGCCAAAGAACTCATTGGAAAGCTGATGATGTATGAAGAAGAGTTGAAAGTCAACAAGGAATAGGAGGATGAACCCAAAAGAAAATCTACGGCATTTAATACTACTACCTTTAAGAATAAGAAAAAAGAGAAGGTGCTAGCCTCTGTTAAAAGCTCCAGTACTGATGAATCAACATATGATAGTGATGGAGAGATGGATCATTTGACCATAATATTCAAGAAATTATATATAAAGTAGAAGTTTTTTAGGAAGACCAATTATAAAGGAAGGTATGATAACAAGGGAAGCTGGAAGAAGGACTGGAAAAGAAATGATAAATCAGAAGAGATTTTCTACTATGAATGCAAGAGGAATGGACATTCCAAAGATGATTTTATAAAGTTATAATACAAAAAGAAGTATGAAAATAAAGACAAGAAGTATAATAAAGCTATGAAGGCCACTTTGAGTGCTTATGAGGGTAGCTATAGTGAATTAGCATCATCTAATGATGAGAAATATGGCATGGAAAATATGTGTTTTATGACAAAAAAATCTTAGGTAACCTTAGATTCACCCGCACATAATTTCGATTATTCTGAAAATAAAAGTGAATATGAGAATATAAAAAATGATGAACTATTTGAATATCATAACATTCTGGAAGAGACATATAATGAACTAAAGGATAAGTATAAATCTTTAAAGAAACAACATGCTCTTACGGTAACTATTAAATTTGAACTTATTACTAAAAAAGAAAAGAATGCTCAAATGATTAAAGAAAATAATGAATTAAAAATGTCTAATGAGCAATTGAAGAAAGATTTAGAAAAGTTTACCAATGGTAAAGACACTCTTACTCAAATTCTTGGTAAACATATAGCTCCTAAGTACACTTCTGGTATTAGATATCAACCTGGACATAGAAACTTATCTAAAACACATTTTATAACTATATCTGGAAAATCTATTTTTTTACCTAAAAATCAAAGCTCTGTTACTAGTACCCATTCTGAAAAATCTTTTAATATCTCTAGTTTTTCTAGATCAAATAGACTTTATTTTTCAAATATGTTACATAATGCTTATAGGAAACCCATAAGGACAATGTGGGTACTTAAAGCATTGATTACTAATGTCACTGGACCCAAATAAGTCTGGGTACCAAAATCTATTTTTGGTTTTATTATTATGTAATAAATTTGTCTAAAGAGCTCTTAAAAGAGTCAATGGAACTTTGACAATGGATGTTAAAGACACATGGTAGGTTATTACTCAAGCTTCAAGAGTCCCATCAAAATTAATGGTGGATATGTCACTTTTAGTGACAATGCTAAAGGAAAAATAATTGGCCTAGGATATATTGGTAACTCTAACTTAGTTTTAATTTCTAAAGTACTTTTTGTTGATGGATTGAAGTACAATATGCTTAGTATTTCTCAATTATGTGATGATGTATTTCATATTAAGTTTGAAAATGATTCTTTCAATGTTTTTAACTTTAAATATGAATTAGTATTTTATATTTTTAGAAATAAAAAAGTATATTCTATTAATTTAGATTATTTAGCCTCTCAAAATGTTTCTTGTTTAAGTGCCTTTCATAAAGAGTCTTAGATTTGGAATAGGATATTAGGACATTATAATGTACACTCTCTTAGAAAGTTTACTAGAAAAGTCCTAGTTAAGGATCTGCCCAAACTTGAGTTTCCAAATGAAAAAGTTTGTAATCCTTGTCAAAAGGGAAAACAACACAAGATATCTTTTAAATAAAAGAAAGATGTTTCAACTTCTCAACCTTTAGAGTTGGTTCACTTGGATTTGTTTGGACCATCTCGGGTTTCTAGTTTAAATGGATAGCACTATGTTTATGTTCTTATGGATGACTATTCTAGGTATACTTGGACTTATTTCTTAACACACAAAAGTAAAGCATGTACTTAATTCACCAAGTATGCTAAAACTATAGAAAATCTTATGGACATAGAATTAAATCTATAAGAAGTGATCATGGATGTGAGTTTGAAAATCAAGAATTTGAATATTTTTTCTCACACAATGGATATAGTCATAACTTCTTTTCCCCTAGGACACCTCAACAAAATGGAGTTTTAAAAAGAAGAAACAATACCTTGCAATAAATTACAAGAACAATGCTTAATAAATATGATTTACTTTTTTACTTCTGGTCTGAGGCTGTGAATACATCTTGTTACATAATTAATAGAGTCTTAATTATACCTATCCTCAAGAAGACTCCTTATGAGTTATGGAATAATAGAAAAACCATTGTTAGTTATTTCAAAGTTTTTTGGTTGCAAAGTATATATTATTAACACAAATGATAATCTTGAAAAATTCACATCCAAGAGTGTTGAAGGAATATTCCTAGTTTACCAAACCTCTAGTAAAGCCTATAGAGTCTTTAATAAAAGAACCAAGTGTGTGGAAGAATTTGAGCATATAAAATTTGATGAAATAGATCCACATGAACCTAAGGACTCTCTAGACAACCTTGAAGATGATATATCAAATCTCAACATAAATGAAAAATCATCCAATCCTTATATCAAGAAATCTGTGAAATCAAACAATTCTGAAAACTATTAAGAATATGAACATGATGAACCCAAACCTATAGATGGACCTAAAATAACTAGCCCTATATTTTCTAGACCAATTAGAGCTCTAAAGAACCATCCTATAGATGCTGTTGTTGGAGACCTAGATAAAGGAACTCAAACTATAGATTCTCTTAGAAATCAGGTTGAACATCAAGATTTATTGTCATAACTTGAACCTAAAAGCATCAATGATGCAATTAAAGATGAATTTTGGGTGATGTATATGTAATAATAACTTAATCAATTTGAAATAAATAAAGTTTGAAAACTTGTGGATAGACCCAAAAACACCTTGACCATATGAACTAAGTGGGTGTTTAGAAATAAAGTAGATGAAGCTGGTAATATTATTAGAAACAAAGCTAGATTATTTGCACAAGGTTATATTCAAGAGGACGAAATTGACTATGAAGAAACCTTTGCACCTATTTCTATAGTTGAAGCCATCAGAACCCTACTTGCTTATGCTATCCATCTTAACTTCAAACTATATCAAATGGATGTTAAAAGTGAATTCCTAAATGGATATATAGTTGAGGATGCTTTTTTTGAAAAACCCCATGGTTTTATAAACACTCATTTTCAAAATCATGTTTTCAAATTGAAAAAAGATTTATATGGTTTAAAACAAGCTCTAAGAGCTTGGTATGATAAATTAAGTAATTTTATTATTTAAAAAGGTTTTACAAAAGGAATTGCTGATCCTACTATTTTTATAAAGTGAATGTATAAAGATGTTTTAGTAGTCCAAATCTATGTTGATGATATTATTTTTGGATCTTCAAGAAATTATTTATGTATTGAATTTTCTAAAATAATGAAAAATGAATTTGAAATGAGTTTAATGGGTGAAATCAAATTATTTCTTGGATTTTAAAATTTTCAAAATAAAGAAGGCATCACTTTAAATCAAAGTAATTATAAAAAATATCTTTTAAAAAGATTTGGATTTGATAGCATTAAAATTAGTGACACTCCGATGAGTAATACTTGTAAGTTGGATATTGATGAAGATGGTAAATCTGTTGATGAAACCACTTATAGAGGAATTATTGGAAGCTTACTCTACTTGACTACTAGTAGGCCAGATATAATGTTTAGTGTGTGTATGTGTGCCCGTTTTCAAGCTAATCCCAAATAATATCACTTGAATGCTGTTAAAATAATTTTCAAATAGCTCAAACATACTATCAATTTAGGCTTGTTTTAAAGCAAAGGACAATCATTTGATATAGTGAGTTATTTTGATGCTGATTTTGGGGGATGAAAGTTATATAGAAAGAGAACCTCTGGGACATTCCACTTTTTAGGAAAATATTTGGTTTCATGTTGTAGTAAGAAACAAAATTTTGTTACATTATCTACTTTTGAAGATGAGTACATAGCTGCTGGTAGCTATTGTGTAAAAATTTTGTAGATAAAACACACTCTTCTAGACTATAGATATCAATTTAGACATGTACCTATAAAATGTGACAACAAAAGTGCTATTAACATTTCTAAGTACCCAGTTTCTCACTCTAGAACAAAACATATTTATGCAAGACATCAATTTTTGAGAGATAATTATCAAAAGGGTGATATTAATTTAAAATTTATTGGCACTGAATATCAGCTTGCTGATATATTCACTAAGACATTGAACCCTGAAAGAATAAATTATATCATACATGAGTTAGGAATGATCAACCGGTAAGACCCTGTGTTTTTATTTCCTTTATTTTTTTTGTGAAATTTTAATGATGACACCATTGTCATGCCAACACCATTTTCACGCCAACACCATTGTCATGCTGACACCGTTGTCATGCCGACACCTTTGCCATGCTGAAACTGTTGTCATGCTAAAAATGTTGTCACGCCGACACTATTGTCACACTGAAACCATTAGTGTTTTAAAAAGTCTATTATGATGACACTGATGACTCATCACTTTTATATGTTTTATGTTTTTTTCAAAACGAAACTGTTTCATTAATTCTAGTGAACTTGATTCATGATTTTTTGATTGTAAAATCTTAAAATACCTAGATGATATAAGTTTGAATCGATCCACTCTACTCCCTTTACCGCTACTCTCTCTCTGCCGCATTTCTCTTTCTCTACTCCCGACCTTTCATCTTCTAACCTCCAGACTGAACTAATCGGAATGGAACGAGTAAATAAAGCTCTGGAAGAGGGTGAGTCTCATGTATCCAAGAAAAAAAGGGGAATCAAGAAAATAATTAGGTCCTTTGAATCCTAGTCTGGTAAACCATTTTTTAATTTCAGAGTAGGAAATTTTGGTCGAATGGATCTTAGAGAGATTTTTTTTGAAAGTGCTGAAAGATCAAGGATGGATTTAATGGTTCACAAATAATGATAGAGTCTTTTATCCAAAGATAGTTTATGAGTTTTATATGAATATGGAACTTTTTCTAGAAGGATGTTATGTTGCATAAGTGAAGTTGATTGTGAAAGGGAAGAGAATCTCAATCTCTTCATGGAATTGGGATAAATGTCTTAAGGTACCTCATGAAGGAAGGTTTGATGATCAAAAAGGTACTTATCCTCCAGAAAGTGAATTCTTCTATTATGAGACTACTCTGAAATAGATAACTGGAAATGAAGAGAACAAGAGACCCATAGCCTTAGAATTTAATGGTGAATGTAGAATTATTTTCAAGTTTATTCAACATCAGATTTGTCCCAGGAAAGGGGAGTTTGCTTCTCTCAATTATCAAGATGTATAATTGGTTTATTTTCTTCATAAATGTGTTAAATTTAATCTATGTAGATATTTTATGGTGTACATCAATGAGATTATAAAACCTATGTGTAAGTCAAAATCTATATTCTATTCAAGAATTATTTCAGCTATAATGAAAGAGAAAGTATATGTAAATGAATTTGAGGATGTGGTAGTTAGTGAATGAAGTGGAATATGATTAAGCTTTGACATTTGTAAAAGAATGAAAATAAATTGGAACCCTTGGAGGAAAGATTGGGTTGGTGATGAAGATGGATTTTATGAGAATTTCAATCCCATAAACCATCCAGTTATACTAGGGGATCTAGTAGATCCTGGTCTCGGTCCAGATGAACAAGTAACATATTCTTTAAATGAGGAAGAGTATTATGATACCCCTATTAGAGATGTTGGATCATTAGTTGATGATTGAAGAGACCCAAACACTATTGGACCATAAAAAAGAGTCTCTATTGGACCTGCAAGTCCACCTCCGGATTTACCATCTCATGAAAATATTCTCAAATCTTTTGGAAGTGAAGAAATCAAAGTTGAAGGCAGTGTAGAGTATTTCAATGAATCCAATGAAGAATAAAATGAATAAAAAAATGAAGAAGAAGATGAAGAGGAAGAAGGTGGTAGTGGTAAAAATGGTTCGGAATCAGGAAGGTAAAAAGAAGATGAGCAAGTTGAAGATGAGCAAAATGAATATGGTAATAATGAATAAATCAATGAAAGTGAAAGTGACTGTAGTCACCCTGATGAAAATCCAAATGCTGTGAGTATAGAAGTTACTGAATCTAATACTGGTGTCTCTGTTGAGGGTGCTATTCAAGAAGAAAATGTTGCTCCAAATGAACCTGTTGCTCAAGTTGTTTATACTAGGAAAATAAATCTACTTAAGGAAAAGCACCCTATCTAGGAAAACTTGACTAAGGGGGAGAAATATTCCAAAATATCTAACACTGAGGGGGAGCCTCAAGGACCAGTTGATCATGCTAATGAAGAGAATCAAATAAGAAGAGTAAGGCTTGATACTATTTCTCCTTTTGATTCTAATATTATTACTGAATGGATAAGGAATCATGGTTATATAGCCTTGGTATTGGATTATGAAGATTCTGATGATGAAATTATTTATCTTGCTGTAAAGGAACCAGTGGATGAGACCACTTCTAGTGACTATGTCACTAAAGCAGATTTTGAACAATTCAAGGAAGTGATATGTGCCTCTATAAGAAACTCAATGAAATCTCAAATGAGGTATAATATTGATGAATCCAGGAGAAAAAATAATGAGATGACTGATAATTTGAAATCAATCAGATCTATGGTTGATGGTGTAAAGAAAACTGGTGCTTCTATTTCTTCTCCTGCCTCAACTAGTCTGTCTCAAGCTGATGCTGCTTCTATTTCAAAGATGGTGATAAAAGAGATTTAGCCAAATCTAATCACAACTGAAGAGAAAATTGTGACAAGAAATACTATGCTCGTATATGATATGAAGAAGTTGACAACTGGGATCAATGACTTGACCATAGAGTATAGGAATACAATGGAAACTATCATGAAAGGTCTTGAGAGCCTTGTTTCTCATTTTAAAGCTCTTGAGTTTTCACACCTGAGAAAAGAAGTTCAGTATCTCACCTCCTCTACTCTAGATTCAAGTTATGCTCCACCTGCTCAGTCCTCACAATCTGCATATCTTGCTACTGTTAGTTTAGTGTTGAAAGAGGAGCTATAAGTTTTGACTGAAAGTATAGCCAAAGTTGAGGATACTTTATATAAAGTGCATGATCATGTGAAGTATTATACAAGGAGTGCTTCATAGACTCAGGAAGAGTTGACCAATAGGATTAATGAGTTTTTCTCTAAACTCATCAAAAAACACAAAATGAACAATCTATTTAAGTATTTGGCCACAAATATCACTCTTCCTCCAGTGAAAAAGGCCTTTAAGGATCAGATTAAGAATCTGAAAGAATTTACTCCTTTTTTGGATAAGTTTATAGAAAACATGGATGATTTTGAAAAAGCTATGAAATATTGTGCAGATATCATTGAAGAATTCATCAAGCTGTTGAAACCATATCTTCATGTCCAAAGTGAAGCCATTGTGGCACCTCCTACTACAACTCTTGGCCTTACTATTTTTGTGCCTTCTCAACCTCAAATATCAGTTTCTCAGGCCTTATATCACATCAGACCAATCATCATAGAAACTATTCATTCTCGGGTTCTTTTTCAACACAGAACTACCCTTAATTCTACAGTTCCTAAAGGAGTGCCTCTGCCTCCTCTCAAAAATTAGTTCATACCCTCCTACTCCTCAGCCTAACCCTTATGATAAACATTCTATTGATCCTTTTGATAAGGGGAATAAGCCCCTTGATCCTACCATTTGATCCCATCATATAGCGTGAATTGATTTTAATTTGATATGGATGAGTCATTGTATGTATTCTTTTTTGGTGTAATCAGTTTATGAATGCTATTTCATTATTTCTACTTTACTGTATTTCCTGTTCTTTTCTTCTATCACTTTTTTATAATCCCAAAAGGGGTAGAAATTTTATTATGAATTATTAATAGTGAGTGAACTTTATGATATTCAATAATTCCATGATTTTTGATTATAAAAAAGGGGGAGATTGTTGGCCCATAGATGCTGCTAGCCACTATCTCTAACTATAAAGGTTTTAATTACCACAAATCATGTAATGTATTAATATATATCTTATTTTATGTTAGATCCTATATTATGAAAAAATATTATCTTTAATATCACATCATTTCATTAATATAACTATTTGTGTGTGCTTAAGTCTAAACAATCTTTTAATTGATTATCTATGTGTAATTATGAGGATTACCAGTTTCTAACTTTATTTAATTATAAGATAGACAAAACATCTAAAATTGTCTAATTATGATTCACTGACACTAACAGGAAGATGACTAAATGACAGATAGATCAAATAGGCATATTTTCTAAGTATGTGAAGATGACACTTTTGGAAAAGACTCACCATTGGACATGACACCGATAGAAAAAAGACTCACTATTGCACATGCTACCGACGCAGACGACTTACTGTTAGTTAAGTGACCCACCGTTACATGATGCTACTGATGCAAGGGCTCACTTTCAGTTAAAATGAGTCACTGTTGGCTCAACTATCTCACCAATAGAAGGAAGGACTGATCATTGATATGTGTCACCATTAGTTCATCTGTCTCACCAATGAAAGGAGTCGGTGACACCCAGAGTCACCGATGCCGACTAACCAGTGATTAAAGACTGATACTAATGAGACACCGATACTTATGACTCATCGATAGTAATAGAAACTATTTTTAATTCATTAATTCAAATTTATATCTAACAGTCATATTTAGACAAATTAATATTTCTGAAATTATTTAATGTTGTCTGTAGGACTTTTGGCAGACAATACATGGTATGATGAGACGATGCATGTGGAATGTACATGATATCTATTGGCCCTTGAAAATAAGAAGGATTTTAAAAATAAAGAAGATAGATAGAACATATAGATATGAGTGTGGTCGTGAATGCTTGAAAGGGAGAAATACTGAAGAATATCAACTCTCATACAACTACTGTGATCTCAAGAACAGAAGAACATGAGGAAATATCAATCAAGATGAACACCGAATTGATAACTCACTTCAGAATCTCAAGAAGAAGAATAACATACCAGAACACCCATACCTGTAGCTCAAAGCTAGACTATGATACTCTGTTTTGGAGTTGACTTTCAAAAGAGGACTCAAACTTAATTTTCACTACATCAAACCAGTTCAGAGCTTCACTGCATAACACACATAGACTTCTAAACCTTATTCTACATCTTTAGCTCTGTTATGTTCTTTTGTTTACATTTTTGAGTAGTGTGTGTATCTGTCTGTTACAAAAACACACTGAATCCTGTGCATAACTAGGAGGATACTTGATATCCTCAAACTCACTCTCTATTTTAATCTTTGTATCCCACGTAGAACAATGGAAGAGGTCAAGTGTGACCTGTTTGTTGTTTTCCCTACGAATAACTATGGTAGAGGTCAAGTGTGACTTGGAAAACCTTGTTTGATGTTGTGAATCCAGATCTTGGGTGTGGATCAAACTGTTTATTAATTTAAACTACTTGGTGGTAGGTGATCACCATGTGGAGAGGACTAAGTCCCATCTTGAGATTGAACCTCTTGTTTATTTTTGCTGTGTTTTACTCTTTAGTTTTACTCTGTTTTATCACAATTTCATAAAACTAAATTGAACTTTGATAGTTATTTTAGAAATTGTTCATAACTTTCTTGAACTGGTAGGTTAGTTTCAAAATTTGTATTAATCTTTAGATTAATATAGTTGAGAACTAATCAATCTTTTGAGAAATTAACTAAACATTCAGGAATCTTATAAATTCACTAAAAACGGACTTAGACTATATTTTTAATTGGGGAATTTTCAAAGAACCAATTTTTAACAATTTTTTTATAGATACTCAATTCAAACCCCTCTTGTGTAATATACTCTGACCAATATTTGGTATCAAAATAGTTTATTCTTGTTAAGGCTCTATTTTAATTTTTTTTTCTTTCAGCTGTGATTTTAATTGTACTTTAAAGATCTGTAAATTTTTGTTAGTTCTAAATTTCTAGCTATTTAAAAGTATTTCTTTATTACAGAAAATAGACTGGAAGGTGCTGATACCAACAAAACTCCATTATTTAATGGAACTAATTATGGCCAATGGAAAATTAAAATGAAAATGCATTTAGAAAGTATGGGTTTTGAAATTTGGTCTTCAATTGTCGATGAGTATAATATTCCTGCTACTTATAGAACTACTTGGGATGACTCAACTAAGACTGCTTATAATAATAATTATAAAACCATGAATTCCTTATACTTCTCTTTAGGAGATGAAGAATTTAACAGAATTTCTGCATGTAAAAAAACTCATGAAATTTGGGATACTTTTTCTGTTTCAAATGAAGGAACTTATAGTGTTAAAGAAATGATACGTAAGACATATACTATTAAATTTGATAAATATAAGACGAATCTTGATGAGAATATTTCTGATATGTATCTCAGGTTCAATGAAATAGTGAACACTATGATCTCTCTAGGAAAATATATTACTACTAAAGAAAAAATCATGAGGATTCTCATATTCTTACCTGATAGATGGAGAGGAACCTTTGCCTCAATTAGATAATCATGAGACATCAGAAAATTACCTGTCAAATAACTCATTGTAAAGCTGATGATGTATGAATAAGATATGAAAATCAACAAGTAAGAGGAGGATGAACCCAATAGAAAATATGTGGAATTTAAGAATACTACCTCTAAGAATAAGGAAAAAGAGAAGGTGATATCCTCTGTTGAAAGATCCATTAATGATGAATAAATATATGATATTGATGGAGAGATGGATCAGTTGGACAAAAGATTAAATAAATTATATAGAAAGAAGAAGTTTTCCAAGAAGGCCAATTATAAAGGAAGGTATGATAACAAGGGAATATGGAAGAAGGAATATAAAAGAAATAATAAATTAGAAGAGATTGTCTGCTATAAATTCAAGAGGAAGGGACATGTCAAAGCTGACTGTCCAAAGTTAAAATAAAAAAAGAAGAGGTCAAGTGTGATCTCAAGAACAAAAGAACACGAGGAAATCTCAATCAATCTGAACACTGAATTGACAACTCACTTCAAAATCTAAAGAAGAATAAGAACATAACTGCACACCCATACCTGTAGCTCAAAGCCAGACTACGATACTCTATTTCAGATCCAAATTTTAGAAGAGGACTCAAAATTCAATGCCACTACATCAAACGAGTCCAAATCTTCACTGCATAACACACAGAGACTTCTAAACCTTATTATGCATCTTTAGCTCTGTTGTGTTCTTTTGTTTACATTTTTGATTAGTGTGTGTATCTTTCTGTTACACACACTGACTCCTATGCATAACTGGAGGATACATGATATCCTCAAACTCACTCTCTATTTTACTCTTTGTATCCCACCTAGAATAGTGTAAGAGTTCAAGTGTGACCTGTTTGTTTCTTTTTGTTGAATAATTGTGGTAGAGGTCAAGTGTGACCTAGTCAACCTTGTGTGCTGTTGTGAACCCCGATCCAAGGTGTTGATAAAACTATTTATTAATTTAAACTGCTTGGTGGTAGGTGATCACCAAGAAAAGAGTACTAAGTCTCATATTGAAACTAAACCTCTTGTTTATTTCCACTGTGTTTTACTCTTTAGTTTTACTCTGTTTTATCACAATTTCATAAAACTAAATTGAACTTTGATAGTTAGTTTAACAAGTGTTTATAGCTATTTTGAACTAGTAGGTTCAAAAGTTGTATTAATCTTTAGATTAATATAGCTGAGAACTATTTAATCTTTTGAGAAATTAACTGAACATTCAGGACTCTTATAAATTCACTACAAACTAACTTAGACTATATTTTTAATTTGGGAATTTTTAAATAAATATTTTTTAACATAAATTTTTATAAATACTCAATTCACCCCCCTCTTGAGCAATCTACTCCAACCAATAATAATAATAATAATAATAATTATCTTTTAATAACTACATTATTATTAAAATAATCAATTAATTTATCGATTATTATTATTATTAATAATTAGATTATTAATTACTACTAATTATTTTTAAATATCAAATTAATTATATTATTAATTACTGGTCATTAAATTATTAAATAATAATTAATTATTAGTAATGTGTTATAATTAATTAATCATTACCGTTAATGTGTTATTATAAACAATATATTATCCATTTAATGCTAGAAAGGAGATGTTTCAATCCCACATCAAAAATCTCGAAAATGTGTGAAGAGATGCACCCTTATAAAATGGGGGTTTGGGTGTGATTTGGTTTAATATTTTCAAAATAGTTTAATTAAATAAATTCTAAATATAAAATAGTTAAATAAAGATTAATTTTTTGTTTATATATATATAAAGAAAACAAAAATAAAAAAATTAGAAAAAATAGAAGGGTGAGCGATGTCTAAGAAAGAACCTTAAAACATTTTCAGAGAATGTTCTTTCCTAGAAAGAACCTTCTTCGAACATGTTTTAAGGAATTCACTATATGAGATATAACCTTCCAAAAAAATTAAAGAAGGTATTTTCCAAGACAACGCCCTTCCTTATATTCCTTGGTAACCGAAATCATGCCTAGATTGAGAAATATTTTCCCAATTTTGGCATTTTTAGAATATGTTCTTTTTTCTTTGTATGAGGAAAAACTTCCATTGGTGAAGACCCTATGGATGTAAGACTCACCTTACACTACTTGTTGGATCAGATCTGGTCAGTTAAGGCTCCTTTATTAACTCCCAACCTTGTTGGTTTGTTTATGTTTGCTTCTTTTATTCATTGTGGGTTCTCAAGTTAGTGCCCCGTTATAAACTCCTGACCTTTTCTAGATTTTTTGGTTTATAATATTTTTCCCCACTATTACCATAAACCCAAATATTTTTTTATTGAATTAATTCATAACACAAATCACTTGGAATATTTTTTTGATTTATAAAAATGGACTATCCATGGTCTTACCCAACCCATGTTAAAAACGGTCCAATTTTCTAAAATCTAGCTCGTGTATATAATGGTCCAAAATAGGAAATTATGAAATGGACTTAGAATCATATTATCTTGGCTCATTTAGGATCAAAATTCAACCTATTAAATCCCAATTCACCTTTTATTTATCCCTAAAGGATGCATATACATACATACATGTGTATATATAACTTACAAATAATATGAGGTCTTATTATAATGAATTTGATGAAATATAATGTTTATATTCTACTCATTGATATTTTAAGGGTATAAATGATTACTTATTCCAAAATTTAGAATCAAAATTAGTTTATTATGTTAATTTTAGATATTTTTCTAATCTATATAAAAGTATATCTCAAGTTAGATATTAATTCACATATAATGGAATGATGATACCATGGTGTTTTATAACATAAAAAATTTCTATAAATTTATAAAATCACGATGATTTGATTGAAATTTATGAGGTATTTTAAGAATTTGGTTGGTTATTAATCATATTAAAAATAGTTATGGTTTAAATATGAATAATTTAATTTTCGTGACCCGAATACCCAAACAATACTCACACCACATCATTATAAAACCTTAGGTATACCTCCCAGTCACCTTAGGATGTAATAAACATCATAGGTCAAGTAATACATGTGTGAGTGGAGATTTTAACCCTTTAAAATATTCTACAAATGTAATAAAGTATGTACATATTAAGGAATGACCTATGAAAGTTCTTAAAGATACCAAATATGTATAAGGGTAATGAAAAAAGCAAATGGGATACCTGACAATGAAAGATGTAATAACACCATATGTATATACATATTCATACCATATTAGTCTAAAAAATCCAATTCATAAATAAAGTGTTTTCGACAAAGTTAGAACTATATATACACAAGTAGTGTAAGCCAAACATGGACTAATAGGGAAAAGTGGTGCTCCCACATGTGGATCTTCTCCAAAAAAGATATCTAGGACAACCCACATTCCATCCACTAATCAATACAGAAAAGATCTAAAAATGATCACCCATGATCCATAATCCATGCATGTGACTATCTCCCATAGTCATGTTCTTTCTCTTTACCCAGATTACACATAAAGGAGACTACACGTGTCCTAGGAGGCAATTGTATTGGGCATGAGTATGAAAACTCAATAGGATATCACCAACCCACCCTTAACAACCTATCATAAGCTAAAGTTTATGCCAACAATAGTAAAAATATATAATAACAAAAAAATAACAAGAACATGGCATGAAAAAGTGTCTAAGTATATTCATTAGTATTGAAAAAAACTCCCTATGAGGGGAGAGTCCATACCAACATATCAGCTTAGACTTGTAGCTTGAGATTTGCAATGATAATCCAGGGCCATCCCTTATGGGAGGCAATATCAGTTCCCATAAATATCTCACACATGTACACATATACACCCACACATATGAGTAAATGTGTGTAAAATAATTTAGGGTCTAATTGAACCATCCTAGGGAAATCATGTATAACTAGTTAGGGAAATCTTATAGCTATTCCCATGGAATAGGGTAATGGGTATAACAAGTCAGGGACTACAAACCTGTCACAAAAAATTAACCTGGATAATTAGTCACAAATTAATGCCCATCCCATATGTTCAACCTATACAACACCAAGTGGGCACCTGCTTATGCTTGCATACAACAATATATGCATATTCTATAAGTCCAACATGACTAAAAAAATGAAATAACAGCCTACATTGATAGGATTATAAAGTATGATGAGTGTAACACTAAAAAATCAATTTAAAAAATCATAAATAACAATAAACAAACTGAATTCATTCCTATCATGTTCTATTAACCATAATTAAAGTAGTAGTCATTCCAAGAAATGTTGTGAGTGGGTTCCTTAGACCCAAATCCTTTATGAACTTTGCTTACCATTACATGTATACAACTTTATATATACCTATGTTTATTCTTACCATTATAGTGTCAATACCTATACGTCCACTATTTACATGGTAATTTCCTTAAATTATGTGTCATATTAAAAGGTTATAATAGTTTCCATCCATAATGAGAATCTTGAGATACTATGATAGTAATCTTAAATATATGTCCTATAGTCTAAATACACTATATTGATGAGACACAAATGATGTATAACTATCAAGTTCTATAGGGATCAAAATCATTGAGACTTCTTATTATGAAGTTCACACTTGGTGATATTGAGTCTATGAGATCATGAGGACTGACCTGCCAAAAGGAACACCACATGCTTTGGGTGTTATTGATCGTTCCTATCTATGAATATGTGTATTATTCTTCGGACTTGAGATCGTTATTGATGAGTACCATTTTATCGCATACTTTGATGCAAGGAAAAAACCATGGTATTGAATTCATGGTGAGGTAGCTTGTGTTGGGTGCATAATTGGTGATATATAATTGGTTGAATGATCAAGATATAATTTGGAACTTCCGAGTTGAGGAAGATATATCTCATAGGCCCAGGTTTACCAGGATGAAAACATCTTCATTAAATCCATTTCCATGGTATAATAAGGTAAGTCCATACAGAAAGTTCACAAAATATATAAATCAACAAAAAGATGATGACACAAGTGTGCATCTTGCTTTATGATATATCACGAGACAAAGAGATTATATTACACAGAACATGTTCGTAGGAGGTATTTATAGCTACAGAATTCTTTATCCCCTTAGGAGTCGTGATGGGTTCCTATAATTTTCTCTTGGCCAATGATTTGGACTCACTATAATAGAGATAAGTATTTAGATGGTCACACACTAAGTGTATCCACAAGTTCCACCTATTCGAATGAATATGAGTTTAGGACGAAGTGGGCCTCACGTGCGGGGGATGGTTAATGCCTGAGTGTGACTAATCACATTTAAAAATAATTCATTTATATTATTAAAGTATATAATAATGATTATTGAATTTATTTCTCAAGGTATTCAAAAGTTTATTGATCATAAAAAGTGAATATGAGAAAATATAATTTTTTGAATGAACATAACATGCTTAAGGTTCATTAAATTATTTGGGGAGCCTAAAGGTTAATTTAATGGTTCATATTTTATCGTGTAACATGTTATAGTTTTACAAGTTAGTGATAAAATATTTGTTACAATTATGACAAGTTTATTAAGTCATAAGTGCATGAAAAGGTCTAAAATAAAGGTTATTAATTTCTAGGTATCAAAGTGAAATTTTGAAAAGTATAACCTATTGGAGTTGGTTCCCAAGAACCAAATTATATATACTTTATAATAACCTATATTCATTGTTTTTAATATTAATAAAATCTTTATAACATCATGATTTTTATTCTACATAACATAGTATGTGATTATGTCCTAAGGGTAGTTGTCGTACTGTATTGTCATAACAGTTCTCTACTATGATGAGAACCCAAAAGTTCTATGAAAGTATTCTCAAATATATGTTCTATATCCAAATTAAATCATTTGGGGGACACAAATTATACATGATATCATGGGTTTATACTCATAGGTCTTTGAGGAACCTTCTCATGGTGTACGTATTTGGTGATAGCCAGTGTAGGATATTATGAAAATGAACCACCAATAGGAAATACACATTTATATGTTTCATTGGATGTTTCTATCTATGAATTTGTGTATTGATCCTTAGACTTTAAGATTATTATAAGTTTCTTACTTTGATGTATTGATGAGAAACATGATGATATATATTCATGGTGAGGTAGGATACATTGGTCACGTCCCGAGTAATATTTCATTAATGAATAATGAGAGAAAGTATTTGTCCCTATTATTATTTAATAAAAGTTGATATCTCAGGCCCATTGATGGAAATAATATAGCCTAAATAAATCCATTGACATGTTGTTCTATAGGAAAGTTTTATTTTTATAAATTAAAAGAAAGAGACATCAAAAACATAGTTTGATGGCACCAACATGCAACCTGCTTTATTAGATATATCATGATAAAGAGATAATATTACACAGTAAGTATCTTCATAAGGTATTATGTTGTTTCAACATTAAATTCTTTCCCTGTGGGTGCCTTAGAATGTTTCTAGATGTTAACCTTAAAATTTGGGATGCTTCACCTAATTCCAATGAGATAGAGTCCTAGAGGGTCACACACTAAGTGTATCAAAAATATCAATTAAATAATAATATTATTTAATAAGTTGAATAAATATTATTCCCACACATGGTTTCATAATTATTTATGTTTTCTTGATCGAATATATTCTATCACCAGTTATTCGAGAGAATATGTTGTGAGTAAAATATTTAATAAATATTTATTTATTTATTTGTGAATAATATAATGATATTTATTTATTAAACAAATAGTTACTATTCAATGTCTGATAAATATCATGGAGGAATGAAGAACTGAGTTTAATGGGTTGGTGAGAAATAATATATATATTGAATATTATTTGAATAAATAATATTTAATCTAATTCATAAGTTTAGATCATGTCAAGAAATAATAATAATAATAATAATATTATAGACATGAGGTTCTGTATGGATTACAAAAATAAAAAGGGTGTATGAGGAATTATTATTTTCTAACCCTATCAGTATATAAAACCAATTATATTATTTTCTTAAGAGAGCCAATTAATTTTGGTTGTGCATAATGAGATCTGAAGAGAATCCTCTCAAGACCTAGAGAGATCTCTCTCCCAGATTGATCTCAAGAATTGAGAGTGGTCCGCCTTCACCACTACTCTCATGTATAGAGAGATCAAAGAGAACTATTCCTTGAAGAGATTATCGAGGTGATCCAAAGAGAACAACATAAGAATTAGGATATTCTGTGCCAGAACTTGAAGATTTCTACGATGATGTTCAATGGTTCATAGAATACACATGGATCACCGCTGGAGGGAATCTATTATTGATTACTACAATGGAATGATGGTATGATGTAGAGACGTTGTTAGATCCATTAATGAAGAAATAATTCCTCATAAGGCAATTATTTAATTTCTTAAATTAATTATAAATAACATGTGATGATCCCACACTTTGGTTCTATAGTTCTTCTATTGTCTATATTCTTTGATTCAATTCTATTTATCACAAAATTCATCATCATGCAAACCTTATATTAATCATTGATCATGAAAAAAATAAAATTTGAGCATAAACGATCTGTCGCTTCCATTGATCCTAGAACCTTCAAGTGGTATAAGATAGGTCACATAATTATTTATAATTATTTAAATATACTTGATTAATTTACACATTTGTTACTAGTTTTCAATTCCATTTAAATCATTCTTTAATCCAAATTGCAAGATCCACTTTCTTATTTTTCATTTATCAAAAATATAATCAAATAGATTAATTTTATGAATGAAATAAATTTTAATATCTCATCTGGAGGTGTTGAGGTGTCTTCCCAGATAATACAAGAGTACACATAATGTAACTCAGAGGTACACGCCATGTACCTTGGTTTAATTCACCCTAGATTAATTCAGAATTAATTCGAACTGTGTGTATTTATTACACATAGTGAATTTAATTACACGCCATGTGTTGACTGGGCCATCCTGACATACATTTAGTCAGAGTATATTCTGTGTAACTTCTGTACACTTCATGTAGTCCTTTAGTCATATATGATCCATGTTTCTTCTTACATGACCTACATGACCAGTGACCATGTAACTTGGAGACCACACACCATATATCCCATATACACACCATGTACTCCAATATTTTCCATGGAACGGTTACACACCAAGTCCTTAGGCCTGTGCTGTGGATAGACAGTGAGAATAATACACGACGTGTAACTATAATGTACACATCATGTACTTTTACCAAATTATATATAATTAAAAAATTAATTTACTATACTACTTAAATATTATCAACACATGTTCCGTGTGGTCATTAAGTTGATAGTACATGTTGTGTGATAGGTTATATATATATATATATTAAATATCTAAATAATTTTCTATGTAATGTTCAGAACTACATATCATGTATAAGTCGTAATACAATTATTACTCTACGCGCATCAAAATATTACACGCTACATAAATACCATGTGTTCCGTGCGGCCATTAAGTTTATAGTACATGTTGTGACATTACATGATAAGTTGTGTATATTATATTCCATGTGATTAAACATTATATAAATATAATACACATTGGGTAGTTCAGACAGGTACACACTATGTTTCCTCCAAGGGAATTTTTTGTACATAGTTAATTTTAAATAAATTCATTTAATTTTTTTAAAATTATGATGGATGAGATTCTCAAGAAAATTCATATGATAATTAAGATAAAATAATTGATTAATTAAATAATATAATTAACTGATTCAATCACAATTTATCTTAAATAGGAACAATTAGTATTGAATGATAATTTTATTAAATTCTTAATTCATTTCATGTATATGGATGATCATGATCATAGATTAGACCTCTGTATGTGATTGATTTCTTTTAATTTATTATTAAATTAAATTTTTGGCTTGTGTTTCATCCCTCCTCTCATTATGTAAGGGCATGCAAGCCCATGGTTTCTTTTATGTAAACCCCTTAACCAATTCTTTAGCTCCTGTCACCTGCATGTGATTAAAATCATATATAATGGATATAGATCCCAAGATAGTAGAGGCAGTTCAAGTTTGGAGTTGAGTAGAAACCAATATAATAGAGATACAAAGGTGGACATGTAGAAAGATGCAAAACAAACCATAAAATGGTTCAATGTATTTTCCCCCTAAGTTAATGATTATTTAATCATCTTCTAGGTAAACTAACCCTTAGTAAAATCTCATGATCATACCAATTTACTATTTTATTTATGTCAAGTTGTATGATTATTTCATTATGGATGTTTTTTCATGATCACATGAATCAACTAATTAAAAATCATGCAAGATATAACTAAATTTAATTGGATTACACATAAAAATTATCTAATACATGGTCAAAAACTTAAGTAAATCTACTTAATGTTAACAAGCATGTAATATAGATAATAATTGTAAATTTATACATAAAGATAAAATCCCTCAATTATATATATTAGGTCAGTATAGAATTCCACTAATTAAGTTAAAATAATTCCATAGTTCAAAGTGCTTGACCATCCAAAGTTGGGGTGCTTTCAATTACCAAGGAATTCTAACTTAAAGTTTTAGGTTGACTTAACTTAGTTCACATCAAGGGTCAATTTCCAAAGAAGAAATTGGTGTAACTAAGAGTAAAATGTTGAGGAAATATAATTTTAGAATTTTATTATTCAGGAGTCCACTCAACAGATCAAGGAACTGTGAATTAATGTAGTTTTAATTTGTAATTCCTACCTAAAACCCTTCAAATTTCTTGACTAAAAAAATTCAGGGTGATGAGAAGGAGAATATGAATCCTTGACACAAAAATGTTGAAGAAATAAGATATTCCAAATCCAATAGTGAGGGATATTTGGTTTTAATAAAATAATGGGAGATTAATAAATATAATATTTATTTATTTTTCTAAATTTTATCAGATAAAGTACTGAATTTTTTACATTCTTATTTGTAAAAATGACAATAAAAATGACTTCAAACATATCACTATGATCCAGAATTAAGAAGGTTGAACTTCTCACCAGAACAAATTTCAAAGAGTGAAAAAGGCACTTATGCATTATCCTACACCATGGAAAGAAATTGTATGTGTTGGAAGAACCTATTCATGAAGTGACTAGTAAATAGGCTAGTGAGGAAGAGTTTTCTCTATATGAGAAACGTTTGAATGATGCATCAAATGTTTAGTGTTTCATGCTAGCATCCATGACCAATGATATTCTAAAGAAACATGAGGACATCGATGCACATAACATGATGTCTCATCTTTGGGATATTTATCAAGATAAGATGAGATAAGAGAGATATGAGATCTCCATTTATCTATTTACAACTAATCTTATAGAGTATATGCTAGTTAAGGCTCGTGTATTCAAGATCATTGGCTACATTGAATGCCTAAACATATTAGGGATTAAATTCCTAGATGAGTTGTGAAAAGATATCATACTTTCCTCACTACCCAATTCCTTATATTTGTTTTATTGTTAATTATCACATGATCAATAATGAGAAGAGATTTAAAAACTTATTACTATAATTCACCAAGTGGACAAGGACATAGGGCATGAAAAATCTGCGATCCTTATAGTGAACAAGAAAAGGAAGAACAAGGAAAAGGGGTCCAGGACTCATAAAAAGTATAATTATTCTAAGAACCATCCTTCTAATAAGTGGAAGATCCAAATGCATGTTAACGAAAAGGAAGTAGTATGTTTTTTATATGGAAACTAAGGCCACCGGAAAAGGAATTACACCTATAAGTAAGGGGAAGATAAATGTGATTTCTTTATCGAGGGTAATATTTTAATATCTAAACATTGGGTATTAGATATAACTTATGGTTCTCACATATGTATCCAAATTTAGGAACCAATTATATTCCAAAATATTTCTAGAGGATATGTGGATTTCTGAGCTACCAATGGTGCGAGGATGACTACCCTATCCATTGGAGACTACCTTCTTTCATTTAAAATATAAATGATATTGGTTTTAATAGATTTTTATTATATACCAACTGCTACAAAGAAAATAATTTATGTATCATGCCTAAATATGGATAGTATTATTTTCAAATTTAGAATTTTTTCATTTTATAAAGAAAACATATGTTATGGTATGAAACATTTAAATAATGGTCTTTAAGTATTAAATTATGAAAACCAAGTATTATAAATGGATAAATAATCATGTTCAAACAACTAATATAACACCCAGCTATGGAATCACCATCTTGGTCGAGAAGCATTTTAAAAAGCAGTTATTTAGACACTTTTAAGCTAAAACCACTTGAAATATGTCATTCTTGGTTATAAGGAAAAATGACAAACCACCATTCAATGGATAGGGTGAAAGGGCCATAGAGTTTCTAGGATTAGTATGCATTGATGTTTGTGGACCATTTCTAGTAGAAGCTAGAGGTAGGTATTCTTATTTCATAATTTTTACTAATGAATTGAGTAGATATGGCTATGTCTAATTTATGAGGTATAAGTTTAAGTCCTTTGAGAAATTCCAAGAATTAAATAATGAAGTATAGAATCAAATTAGAAAGAAGATAAAGAAGATTCTACCAGATCAAGGTGGTGAATATATTAACCAAGAGTTTATCAAACTTTTTTAGGAGTTTGGGATTATTTATCAACTCACTATACCGTACACACCATAGTGAAATGGTGTTAATGAAAGGAGGAATTGTACCTTATTAGACATGGTAATGTCATTGATGGGTCATTCATATCTTCCATTATCCTTTTATGGATATACATTACAAACTGAGACATATTCATTAAACCAAGTACCAACTAAATAAGAAAATGGAATTCCCTTTGAGTTATAGAGTGAAAAGAAACCCATATTGTCACTTACACATGTTTGGGGTTACAAATATTTTTTTAAGGCCTTATTAGAAAAAAAAGTGCCCTAGGGAACAAAGTGTATCTTTATAAGGTATCCTATGGAAACAAAGGGATACCACCTATATCACCCCTTAGACAAGAAAATGATTGTCGCCAAACATGCTGTCTTTGTTGAGAGGGAGCACATCCTTAAAAAGGATAATGGGAGATATATTCACTTAAATGAATTTGATTCTCAATATAAACAAGAGTTGGTACAAGAAAAAATTCTATAGGTCCCTATAAAAGAAGTAGTTTCTGAAACAAAAGTACTACATAGGAGCACTATACATGTAAGAGAACTAGAAAGATATTGTTTTTAGTCACTGAAGATGGTGACTAATTATTGATTAATAATGATAAAACTCTCTCCTGTAAAGATGTAGTAGAGAGACCAAAGACTACTATATGGAAAGAAGCCATGGATTCTCAAATGGATTCAATATATTAGAACCATGTTTGGATTTTGGTCAATACCCTAGTTAATGTAAATCTCATAGGGTGAAAATGGGTATTCAATAGAAAATTGGACATGAAAGTTAAATTAAATACCTATAAAGAAAGTCTAGTGGCCAAAGGGTTTAAAAAACATCAAGGAATTAACTATGATGAAACATTTTTTCCAATTTCCATGTTTAAATCCATCAGAATTCTACTTTCTATAATATCTTACCATGACTATGAAATTTAGAAGATGGACATAAAAACTTCTTTCCATAATGGGAAACTTCTGGAAGATGTCCATTTGACACAACTAGAATGGTTTGTGACTCCATATGATGCCAAAAAGATTCAAAAGTTAAAGAGATCTATTTATGGATTGAAGAAAACATCTAGTTCATGGAACATTCAATTTGATGAAGTTATAAAATAATTTGTTTTCATTAATAATGAATATGATCCATGTGTTTACAAGAGGTTTAGTGGCAATGAGGTCATTATCCTAGTAGTATATGTTTATGAAATATTACTTATTAGAAATGACATACTAGTCTTATAGTCTATTAAGTACTGGTTTAAAAAGTGTTTCTCTATGAAGAAATTAAGTGAAGTAGCCTATATTTTAGGGATAAATATCATTCGTGATAGATCTAAGAGTTTTATTGGACTAAGTAAAAGTACATACATTGACCAGATACTAAATATATCTAGTATACAACAATTCAATAGGGGATTGGTTCTAGTGTCACATGGTATACATCTTTCTAAGAAAATGTGTCCTCAGACACAATAGGAGAAATAAAGAATGATTAAGATGCCATATGATTCAGAAATAATATTAATCATATATTCAATATTATGTACTAAACTTGATGTTTTATAAGCATTGATCATGGTAGGTAGATATCAAGATAATCTAGGAGAATAATATTGGTATAATCTTAAAGCTATACTTAAGTATCTAAGAATAACTAAGGATATGTTCCTGGTGTATGGAGGATATGAAGATTTGGTCATCAAGGGTTATAATAATGCTAGTTTTTAGATAGATCAAAATGATTTTAATTCATATCCAGGATATGTTTTTTTCTCAACGGAGGAGCTGCGAGCTAGAAGAGTTCAAAGAAGCTAGTTGTCGCTGATTCTATAATGGAGTCTGACAATATAGCAGCTTCTGATATAGCTAAGGAATCTGTTTGGATATGAAACTTTGTCTAGAAGTTTAATTTGGTACTTAGTAGTAAACAACCTATCACATTGTATTGTGATAATACTACAGGGGTGGCTCTTGTAAAAGAGCTAAGGCAACACCAACAGACAAATCACATACTTTGGAAGTATCACCTCTTGAGAGATTTTTATAAAAGGGTGAAGTTTCAATAAGAAGAGTTACCACATAATAAAATGTGTCGAACCCCTTGACTAAAGGCCTATCTTAGTAGAAGAATGAGTATCATGTGAGAGCTAGTGGACTGAAGGTTATTAGTAGTTGACTCTAGTATAAGTGGGAGTCTGTTAGAGTTAGTTCCATAGAACCAACTTCTATATACCTTATGATAACTTGTATACATTGTTTTGAATATTAATAAACTTATTACCACATCATGATTGTTTTATGTGTATTTTACTCTGTGATAATGTCCTAAGAGTAGCTGTCACACTAAATGGTCATAACAATTCCCCGCTATGATGAGAACCTAGATGTGCCTCGATAGTATTCTTAAATATATGATTTACATCTAGATTAAATAATTTGTGGGACACAGATGATATAATACATTAGGGGTGGAGAATAATAGGACTTTGAGGCACCTTCTCATGGTGTATGTCCTTGGTAATATCCAGTGTAAGATATTATGATAATGAGACCTACCAGTAAGAAATCCTAATTTATATGTGTCATTGGATATTCCTATCTACAGATGTGTGCATTGATCCTTAGAATTTATGATTATTATTAATAAGTATTATAAGTTGCATACTTTTATATATTAATGAAAACCATGATGACATATTTTCATGGTGAGGTAGGATATGTTGGGTGTGTCATGAGTAATATTTCTTTAATGAATAATGTGAGAAATGATTTTCCCTTATATTCTTTAATAGACATTGATATCTCAGACCCTTTGATAGAAATGATATAGCCTAAATAAATCCATGGCCATGGTGTTCTATAGGAAATTTTGATTTCAGAAAATTCAAAGAAAGAGACATTGAGAACATAGGATGATGGCATTAAAATGTAACCTGCATGAGTAGAGATATCAAGATAAATGGATTACATTACATAGTAAGCATATGTATGAGGTATTATTTCATTATGACATTAAATTCTTTATTTATGGGTGCCTTAGAGTATTTCTAGACACTAACCCTGGACTTTGGGATACTTCACCTAATATCATTGAGAAAGAGGCCTAGAGGGTCACAATCACTAAGTGTATTCAAAATATTAGTTAAATAATATTATTATTTAACAAGTTGAATAAATATTATTCTCACAAGTGGTTTAATAATTATACATTTTTTCTTGATCATATATATTTCATCTCTAGTTATTTGAGAGAATATTTTATGATAAGAATATTTAATAAATATTTATTTTTTATTTAGTGAAAATAATATTTATTTATTTATTGGTGAATAATATAGTGACATTTATTTATTAAATTAATAGTCACTATTCATGGCCTGATAAATATTGTGGAGGAATGGTGGGTCAAGTTTAATAGCTCGAGGAGAAATAATATATATTGAGATTATTTGAATAAATAATATTTAATTTAATTTGTGAGTTTAGCGCATCTCAAAAAATAATATTAATAATATTATTATTATAGACATAGGGTTTCATAGGGATTGCAGAAATAATAAGGGTGTAGTGAAATTATTATTTTCTAAGCTTAGCAGTATATAAACCAAATTATATAATTTTATTAAGAGATCCAATTAATTTTGGTTATGCACAATGGGATTCAGAGAGAATCCTATCAAGCCCTATATATCCCCATCTCCTAGAATGATCTTAAGAATAGAGAGCGATCCTCCTCCACCACCACTCTCAAGTCTTGAGATATCTAAGAGAAAACTTCCTTGAAGAGATTCTCGAGGTGAATAATGGTGAATGATGCAAGAATTAGGATCTACTATGATAGCACCTGAATATTCATATGAATAATTTCAGAGGTTCATGGATCACGTGTGGATTACCACTGGAGTGAATCTATTCTTTATCCCTACAATGCAATGATCGTATGATTTAGAGACATTGTCAGATCCATCAATGAAGAAATAATTCCTCACAAGTTAATTCTTTAATTGATTAAATTAATTATAAATAATATGCGAGGATCCTATGCTTTGATTTTGGTGTTTTTATATTTTCTATATTCTTTGATTCAATTATGTTGATCACGACATTTATTGTCATATAAATCTTGGATTAATCATTAATCATGATAAAAAACAAAGTTGGGAATTCCCAATCCGTCACTTCCACTACACCCATAACCTTTATAACCTAGGTATAAGAGATCTACTATTTGGATGAATTTAGAGAGATAATATATCCTCTTATCTCCTCTCAATATCTTGGTGAGAGATTCTGAAATAATAATAAGGTCAGATTGATCCTATCTTCTCAATCGAGTCTGCATTATTCATGTGATCAAAGGGATTTTGTAAAGCTCTTCAATTAACCTCCCTAGCACCTAAGAATCATATATTGATGACCCAAGAGTTATGGTGCATGTGTGGAAAATCTATAGGATGTCTAGTTGGTTCCTTTGAACCACAACATTCCAACAGTGATCGAGTCAAATCGTCGACTTAAAACGAACAAGGTAACCTTTACGCTTTCATTTGATTTTATCTTTTATGCTTAAATTGAATTGAATGAGATCCTTTAATAAATCCAGGAAATCGGTTGTGAGAATTCAATTTTTTTAACAAGAATTTAAATCCAAAACTTTAATCTACCTATTTTTCATGCTTCCACTGCGCCCCAGGTTACTTCAATTGGCATTGGATGGAACGTGTAATTATTTAAGTTGTAAACTTTAAAATTTTGATTAAATTTATGATTATTTAGAAAGAGGGTTTTTATATGGTCCTAATGAAACTGATAGCACATCGATCCAAAAATACTACAAAACATGTAATATACCGTTCTAGAGAAAAGCTCTAATAATGGATGCCTTTATCGGTGCTAAAAAAAGCACTGATAACATTTATCCGAATATTTTCCAACGCTGGTAAACGTCCCAATTACACAAGTGAATCCCACAACGAAACAGCGGATGTTCATCCACTTCTTTATATAATATTTCACCACATCTCAATCTCAGAAGCCTGCTATAAGGATGGGCTCCCACATACACTCTTCACACACCCGGGCCTATACACGACCCAACCCACCCACCTCCCCACTCAGCCATAGACACTGCTCGGCCCACTCGTGGGTCTATTTTTTATATAAACCAATATAAATAAACAAAAAATACAAGTATTAAAAATATTAAAAAATTGATCAATTAAATAATTATTAATAAATTTAATATATATATATATATATTTTAAATATTAATAAATAGTATATATTAAACATCAATGTATAAAAATAATAAATTGAAATAATTAAACAAATAAAATTTTAAAAAGAGTAAATTAAAAAATATTAAATATTTTATTAATTAAATAATTAGTAATAAAAATGAATAACTTTAATATACATATATATAAATTATAAATATTAATAAATATTATATATTAAATATAGATATATAAAATGAATAAATTGTAATAATTAAACAAAAAAATTAAAAACGAAAAAATTATAAAATTATTAAAAAATCATTAATGAACAATTATTAATAAAAGAGAATAAACTATATATATATATATATATATTAATTATAAATAGTAAAAAATAACATATATTAAATATAAATATATAAATTGAATAAAATTTAATAATTAAAAACATATTAATGACTTATTCATTTTTAAAGGTTTTAATACATAATTATTCATGAATATATTTAATATTTATAATAAAGAAATACATATATATATATATATATCAATATATATAAAATTTCCTAAAATATGATTTATATAATACAAAATATTTATGATTGCATTAAATAAGCCATATATTTTGTGAAAAATGGTTTATAATTAAAAATTAATATTAATTAAAAAATATTGACTAATTGTAACCAGTAATGAAAATTAAATTGAATGTCGTTTGATTTTTAAATTTGACATATATCAAACGTGTGTTACATTAATTTTATACATACATATACATAATTAATGAATTTTTATATACAACGCACACACACATAATATTTCTGTAATTTATTCAATTTGTAATATTCATTTTAGAATTATATTTATTAAGATTGTATATTTAATATATATTATGTTTATAATTGGTAAATTTTATCATTTTTATATTTTTATTTAATATATACTATTTATTACATTTTAATATTTTTTCAAATTTATTCACACTTAATATTATTTATTCATTAATAATCTTAATTATTTTTTTAATATTTTTGTAGTTTATTCATTTTGAAATTTTCATTGTTCAATATGTTTGTAATTTTACCCTCAATATTAATTTATACATATTTATTCCTTAACATTTAATATTTTTAATACGGTTGTAATTTATATAATTAATATGTATTCATTTCAATTTTAACATATATAAATATTCATTTTTATTTTTTTAAATTATCTATATAATTAATAATAGTTATTCATTTTTTAAATTTATTCATTCTTCTTATTATTTATTTCATTAATAAACACTAAATATTATATAATTTCATTTTTTAATTTAACATATATCAAAATAATACACACACACACACATAAATATATATATATAAACACACACACACACATTAATTTCACACACAAAAATATTTACATAATTAATGAAATCTTATATAAAAACAGATACACCTAATATTTATGTAATTTATTCAAAATTTAATATTCATTTTAGAATTTCATTTAGTAACATAATACATTTAATATATTATGTTTTTAATCAGTAAATTTTATTTATTTATTTTTAATATTATTGGAGTTAGTATTATTTATTCATTTTTAGTATTTTTTTTGAGAATTTAATCATTTTATAATATTTATTTATACATATTTATTTACTATGTATTAATATTTACAATATGTATTCATCTTCATTTCAATATATATCCATATTTCTAATTTTTTAATAATTTTTATAATTAATAAAACTTATCATCCATTTTTTCAATATTTTTAAAATCTACTAATTTTTAATTATTTTATTTCACTCATTTGTAACATTCATGCATTTAAGATTATATATTTATTAATAATATTTAATATATATTTTTAAATAAATATATTTATAAATGTATATTTACTATATTTATAAAATTATATATTTATAATTATAAATAAATACTTATAATTTTTTTTAAAATATTTATATAATTATAAATAAATAATTATATATTTAAATAAGTATAAAATTATAATAAATATATTTAAATAATGAATATATTTACTATATTTATATTTATATTTATATATATTTGTTAAATATAAATATAATTATATAAATATATATAATGATATAAATATTTTGATAATTATAAAATTATAATAAATATATTTAAATAATGAATATATTTACTATATTTATATATATTTATTAAATATATATACCAGAAAAGGTCTGGGGTCAAGCCCCTTTATTAAGAAAAGTAAAAAATGAAAGAGATACATGATAGGAGAGATGGTTTAAACCAAAAAATCCCTCAAAGGCATTACAAACCAAAACAACCAATAAAAGCTAGATTTGGGTGATTAACGTCTACCACATCCTCAAAAAGAGCCTTGACCTCATGGATGATGACCACACCTCCACATTTTTACCATATGCTAAGGCTCATGTTCCTCATCAAAGGATGAAATGGACTTTTGATCCTCACCACTCTTTTCCATGATAGGTCCCTAATTTCATGCTTGGGGTTAAGACAAATTCCTTCTTCTACATTGGTGGAAATAAACTCAAGAATATCAAAATACTCATGAATATTGATTGTACTATGATCCAAATTAGTAAAAACAACCTCAACTTGAAGATCAAACTAGTCCACCATATCCTTTGAGAGACCCTTGGGTGACCTATCACCCTTAAATCTCCTAGAAGGATTTTACTTTCAATATTAAGCTCCTTTGACTACACACATTCATCAAGTGTAGCCTTGTCGAAACTATCACATATAGATTTCATTATACCAAAAAATGTGAAGGAAACTGCATGGTAGTGAACTCATTCTGATGGTTAACACCAAGAGGTACATCAACCAATAATAAATCACCACCCAAGATCTCCTTATTATCGAAAGTGTATTTTGTAGGTAACAAAATTGATTCAGAGGAAGATATTACCTTACCTTTTCGATCAGAGGAGGAGGTTAGATTTTTTTCACGACTCAACTGCAAATAAATCATTCCCTGCACCATAAGATCCTTCTTAGAAACACCATGAACAGAGCCAACCACACTATCCCATGACATGCTAGAAGTTCCAAGATCTACTCTAGAAGAAACTAGGAGATCCCTACTACCTCTAGAGGCACCAATCCCATCATTATCATGGGGAACATAATCTGATCTCTGATTACCTTCATTTCCATTACCTTGAACCTCCTATCCATTTTCCACCTCAACTAGGGATTTCCACTCCTTAAAAGAAATGGATTCATCCCTGGTAAGAAGATCCATGAGATTATTAGAGGAATCCCCCAATAGGGGAGTAGACAACTTCCTGCCTATGACACCTTTAATTTTAGAAGAAAATTCAATTCCTATCCTTAGTCTTTGAAAATTTATAGCTTCATTTTTCTTGGAAGAACCAGATTTATGTGTTTGGATACTAATAATATGTTTTCATCTTGATATTTGATGACCAACCACTTTGAAAAAATCATAGAATGAAGGAACAACTTCATATCCAAAATCAACATCAATCTTCAATCCATCAACCAACAACATAGAATTGTTAGGCCTTGGATTCATAAGATCAACATCAACCAAAATTCTTGCATAAAATCCAAATTTACCTTCAATGGGATTATCATACAGCTTAAGAGGATCCCTGTGCAAGATGCAATTTCATTCAAGATTTTCAGATGCCACAGAACCCATGTAAGTTCGTGAATACATACCCAGATCTATGCATTAGTATGATTCTGGTTATAATAATTGAAATTGATCTCCCATGCCTAAATCCTAAAGGCAGTAGGATTAAGATCATAGAAACTAAAATTCCAAGCAGTATAATGATGCAATTCAGATTAAAAATATATATTAAAGTATCCCTTTACAATTGGAACTATTTTCCAATCATTGAATCCCCATAGTTAACCCAGCTTCTGTTTTAACTCATCTGCATTTATTGGCTTGTCTCATTTGGAAAAGATAAGTTGTCCAATTAACAAAAACTAACACAGATCAATCTATTCCTTCAACATAACTGGAACCATAGAGATAATAATCCTATTATCATCATTTTTTTGAGATTTTCTGCTCATTTTCAACTAGATCAAAAGTTTCATTAGCCCTTTTGGATAAAACTTACACAAAATAAACACCTTTCCTTCAAGGATTTGAGGGACATACAACATCAAACAAATCATTCGCAACACCCCTTACCGTAGATGAGACCACCCAATCAGAGGATACATCAGGTCTAGGGTTTGAAGGAGGCGAGAAGATGATGGAAGAAAGATCCTAAACCAGTGACCAAATCCCCCTTCCAACCACGCCCATAACCACCATGTTTATGCTCATGTGAAAATCTGTCATGCTGGAATGCATCATCATAGATGAGACTACCTAATCATCAGATCTAGGGTTTATAGAAGGTGGGATGATGACAGAAGATGAATCTTGAACCATCGGCTAAATCCTCCCCCCGACCATACCCATGACCTCCACACTGCTGTTCACGTGTAGATCTGTCATGCCGATATATATCATCTTCTCAGTTGTCAATTTTGAGGGTTGGAAGCTCAATTCTTTCCTTGCTCTAGGCGGCTCTGAAACCAACTTCTTTCTTTGTATCTTATTAACTATATTTATATAATTATTTTAATATATATAATTATATAAATATATTTGTAATTATAAATAAATAATTATAAAAATATGTAAAAAATATTTATTTATAAATATATATTTACTATATTTATAAAATTATATATTTATAATTATAAATAAATAAATATAAATTCTTAAAAAAAGTATTTATATAATTATAAAATTATAATAAAAATATTTAAATAATGAATATATTTAATATATTTATATTTATATTTATATATATTTATTAAATATATATAATTATATAAATATATATAATGATATAAATACATCTATAATTATATACAATTATTTATAAAAATATTTAAAAATATATATTTTTTATATTTATAATTATAAATCTTTATCAGCACTTATTATTTTAGCATTGATAAAAATCCTCTTTATTAGCACTTTTTTGGAAGCACTGATAAAACCCTCACTGATCTTTTAAAAATAACCATAACCAAACTGATTTTTGTTTCTCTAATCAAGCTCTCACGGAAGTCTAGTGTTTCCACCGCTCCCCCTCAACCTTATCTCGGACGAATAAAGCCTCAAATATAAGGTATGCTATTTTTTCCTTCTCCTCTCTCATTGATTTCTTGTTTGGGTTCAGCGGTGTGTGATAATGTGGTGTTATCATGGATCAGTGGTCTCATGGTTCCACATTTAGGAGCTTTGTCGATGAAGTCTGCACCATCATTCATCCTCCTTTAACGATTCCTTGTTTGTGGGTCTCTGTGTTCTTGATTTTAACCTACAGGTCCTGCTCGGTTCATGGTGTTGTGTTTTGTTTTTTTATTTCGAAACCACTCTATAACTATTGGTTTCTTCCTGGTCTTAGTGTCACCCCATTCCAGGAGCTCTGTAACACTACCCCATATAGGTTCTCACCCACTTATCCACTACCTAGGCTTATTATAGTAGAACGTGGTCGCTACCTCACGGTGCAATATCATACCACCTATGGATTTATTAAGGCTAGAATTATTTTAATAAATATTTAATATATTCTATATTAGACCAAATTTCACTAAAGTGTTTATTATTATATACTAAAACTCAAAGAATAAAACATATATTTTTTATGCTTTAAACATTTTTTTTTCATTTTCACCAAATATTAGCTCAAATGTAGAATATTTTCAACACAATTGAATATATCATCAATCAAGTCAAGTACTTCTTAGTAATGTTCATACACATATCAAATATCTCATACAATATCTAACATAGTGTGGGGAGGGTTTCCTACACCAATATACCCAAAAACTTCTATCTTCTTTAAACCACTAAAATAACCTCAACGTCTATTATCAATAAATCAAATGAAAAACTGTATTGTTTGCAATAATGGGTTAACATTAAATTTTTTAGGTCTCTAAAGAAACATTTTAAGAGGAAATTATATAGAATAAATTATATTAAATGAGATAATATTTATTGATTAAATACATTAACTAATTAGAAAAAAAATCAAGGGTTATATAGTCAATTACTAATGAATTTTCCTTTCAATAAGATACAGATTCATGGATAGTAAAATTTCATAGGTAGATTCAAATGAAAATAGATATTGGTAAACCTTAATAAGAATGATACCCATTTAATGGAAAGTATGAACATATTTTTATTTACAATATGATGTTTATAAGGTCATCTAAAAAAATAAACAATAAGAAAATCATAGGTATGTATAGAGAAATAAAACTAGTGAGGAGTTGTATTTTTGTTAATATTTATAGGTTTGGTCTAAAAGTTAAAAAAATTATGAAGTAGAGTTCCTAATATTTTAAGATATATATAACCAACTTGGTTTTAACATAGTAATTTAATAGTTTTAGAATGGTATGGAACATCTATACATAGAAAAAGGTACACAGATCTGGTGGAATATATATAAGGAATAAAATAAAACAAAAATAGATGAACAAGACCATTAAAAAGCTATAAAAAATTGACTAGGATATTTAGATCACTGTGTATAAAAAATTACCAAATTATTTATGACTGTAAAAATATTTATGCAAATATCAACGTTATAAATTTATAAAATGGTTAACTAATGTGTGAATAGAATGGAAAATTTTATCTTCCTAGAAATTTTATTGTTAATTAAAAAGGAAATATCATTGATATTACTAAATTAATAATTAATATGATATATGTTAATGATTCCAAAGGATATTAATAGAAATAAAATCAATCACTACTACAAAATATTCCTTTAACAGTGCTAGAAATGACCTTTATCAGCACTAAAAAAGTACTGAATACCTGAGTGATATTAAAAGTCCTGGCCTTTTATCAACACTTAAAATTGATGATAAAGGGTTTTATTAGTGCTTATAGAAGAGCTTTTAAAAGTGATGATAAAGGGACATACTGTAGTGTGCTGCAGCAACACACTGCAACACCAGTGCAGTGTGCTACAACAACACACTGTAGCACCAGTGTAGTGTGTTGTAACAACACACCGCAACACCAAAAACAGACCAGATATTGAAAAAAATAGTCCCAATATAGAATTTAAATGAAATAAAATTTACAACACAAATGCAAGAAAAAATCACTATATTATAGACATTTCAAACATTGGTTTATACAATTTTATAAATACAAATGATTACATACATTCAAAAACATCAATGTTCCTTTATCTTTTAATCCTGACCCTGACTCATGCTATTTCCAAAAAAACCATCCCTACTCAAGCAAAATAATTCACCTGTATAAAAAAAATTCTTATGTTAGTAATAATATAAATAAATAAATTAAAAAAAGTGTTAATTTTACTAAAATTGATGTCAATTTTAAATAAAAAGATGTACTTAGAGTCATACTAGTCACACCGTGTTTTAGATTAATGTGATACTGATTACAAAATGTCTTAAATGACTTATGGATCCTTTTCCTAAAGTACCAAAAAAATATGAATGCATTTGCTCAGTTTTGAGTACGTTAGTTTTCTTTTTTACTAAAATGTCATTTTAAATCAGAAACACACACTTTTGACTCTTTATGATCACATAGTGTATCAGTTTGATGTGAAATTTATTCCTATATAAAAATTTACTTAGGAATTGTTTTCATAAATTATAAAGAAAATCTGAGCACGTTTGATTGGTTTTCAATGAGTGACACTTTTTGAACTAAAATATCAATTTTAAACTGATAACGGACACTTTAAGTCATACATGGCATATCATGTATCATATTGATGTGAAAATAATTTCTACACATTAAAAATAAATTATGAATATTTTTACTAAAGTATAAAAACAATCTGAATGTGTTTTCTCGGTTTTGAGTAGGTCAGTTGTCCATTTCAATAAAATTGATGTCAATTTTAAATAAAAATACGTACTTTGAGTCATACTGATCACACTGTGGGTCAGATTGAGGTGAGTTTGATTCCTACACATCTCAAACGACTTATGGATCTTTTCCTAATTTATCAAAACAATCTGAATATATTTTCTCATTTTTGAGTATGCCTATTTTATTTTTTACTAAAATGTCATTTTAAACTAGAAACACACACTTTTGAATCATTTAAATCACATCATGTATCAGTTTAATGTTAAAACAATTCATATATGTCAAAAATTAATCATGAATCTTTTTCTTAAATTATCAAGAAAATATGAGCATGTTTTTTTTATTTTCAGTGAGTGACAATTTTTTGAACTAAAATGTCGATTTTAAACTGATAACAGACACTTTGAGTCATATTAGGCACATCATGTATCAGATTGAGGTTTGGATTGTCCCTATACATCAAAAATGACTTATGGATCATTCTTTAAAGTATCAAATCAATTTTAATTTATTTGATCAGTTTTGAGTAGGTCCATTTTCCATTTTACTAAAATTGATGCGAATTTTAAATAAAAGTATGTACTTTGTGTCATACCAATCACACCATGCATCAAATTGATATGAGACTAATTATTGCAGGTATAAAATTAATGAGTGACACTTTTTGAACTAAAATGTTGATTTTAAACTGATAACTGACACATTGAGTCATAACAGGCACATCATGTATTAGTTTGAGGTGAGGATGATTCCTATACATCAAAAATGACTTATGGATCATTGTATTAAAGTATAAAAACAATATGAATATGTTTTCTCAGTTTTGAGTATGTTAGTTTTCTATTTTACTAAAATTAATGTCAATTTTTAATAGAAAGAGTACTTGGAGTCATACCCATCACACTATGTGTTGGATTGAGGTGGAGTTAATTCCTACAAATATTAATGGCTCAAAAAAGATCCTAACTATAAATTTTACCATTATATTCATTGAATTTCTTTATCTAACTGTCAAAACTTCATGAGAAACTTTGAATAAACCACCCCTTCTCAAAAAAAGAATTCACTTGTATAAGGAAACAATTATTATATGAGTAATACAAAAAATAAATAAATTAAACATAAATATGAAATAATACATTAATTATATGGACAATGATTTTACTATGGAAACATCAATATTACCTTTGTGATTCAGTTATGGAGGAAATTTAAGAGAAAGTGATAAATTCCAATATTGTAGGGGTTGAAGGTTTTGAGGGAGAAGAAGTCTGTAAAAGTTTTAGTACACAAAGGCATGAAATATAGACAGATCACCCCAACTCGAACAAAAGAATCCACCTATATAGGAAAACAATTATTATGCGAGTAATACTAAAAATAAATAAAGTAAACATAAATATTAAACAATATATTAATTCCATGGACAATGATTTTACTGTGAAAACATCAAGATTACCTTTGTGATTGAGTAAAGGTAGTGTCATTTATCTTCCTACAAAGGTAGTGGAGGAAACCTGAAGGAAAGTGATAAATGAAACACTATAGGGGTGAATTTTTTTTGAGGGATAATAAGTTTTTGGAAGTTTTGGTATATAAAGGCATGGAAGATGGATAGAACACCCCAACTCGAACAAAATAATCCACCTATATAAGAAAACAATTATTATGTGAGTAATAATAAAAAGAAATAATAAATATGAAAAAATACATTAATTCTATAGATAATTATTTTACTGTTAAAACATCAAGATTACCTCTATGATTAACCAGAGGCAGCATCATTGCTCTTCCTGCAAAGGCAGTGGAGGGAACATGAAGGAAAGTGATAAATGAAACACTATAGGGGTGAAAAAGTTTTGAGGGAGAAGAAGTTTGAGGAAGTTTTGGTACAAAAGGCATGAAAGATGGAAAAAACACCCAAACTCGAACAAAAGAATCCACCTATATGAGAAAAAAATTATTATGTGAGTAATACTAAAAATAAATAAATTAAACATAAATATGAAACAATACATTAATTCTATGGACAATGATTTTACTATACAAACATCAAGATTACCTCTGTGATTGAGCAGAGACAATGTTGTTTATCTTTATATAAAGTAATGACAGATGAATATGAATCTTATAAAATAAAATAAATCTTCAAGGAATAATGAAAATTAAATCAAAATTCCATTATATATTTTTTCTATAAAATAGAGAAATTATATCATAACATTACCTTAACATTTTTCCAAAGGGTTTCCTTCATTACAGTTTGTTCTTCTAAGGGATTTGTAACATCATCGTGTCTAGAAAAAATTATTCATATGAGTAGTAAAACATTTAATTTAGATTATGTTAATGAAGTAGAGAACATATAATATTATGAGAAAAAACATAGTATATTAAAAAAAACTTTTACCTTATCATTGAACTCTATTTTTTAAAAGGTTTCATGGATTTGGTTTCTCTATCGAGAATCCAAATCCCCTCTTTATGGTTCCCTCAAACAAACAAGAAATTATATACATTGGGACCAACATTAAGTTATTGTGATCTCCCAATAAAAGTGTCATCCTCAATTGAATTTTTATCTGACCTAACATTTGTTTTAGTCTCTAGCAGGACAATCGAACAATTTCTGTTTATTGGACTAAATACATAAAATACTTTCACTGCTTGTGATGCTATTATGAATAGATCATCTTTTCCCCTTCCACATTGACATTCACCTTCACAAATCCCATTTCATCAACTTTTACTGCAATGATATTGTCAACCCATTTGTAATGGAAAATCAGTACTTGAAATGTTGTATAATTCAACTTGTATATCTATTTGATAATGCCAAAATGTGACATATTTGCATAAATTGGATTTCTATCCTTGGAACCAGATATGTACATGGCTTCATCCACAAGCATAACACCACTATTTTACATCATACTACAGTCATTGTTTTCTTTGGTATAGAACATACAACCATTGATTACAATACCAGTGTAAGATATAACATTTAAATTCATTCCTATAACTATCCATTGAAGTTACCTAGAAATTGAATTAATATTTTCAGATAACTCATTATAAATTTGATATTGGAACCATCCTATAAATAGTTGATTATGTGTATTTTATGTCCATCCTTCATCCCTTAATGGATTCAAATATCTAATAATTTTTTGTGGGCTTCAATGTATTGTTCAACATATTCACTATTATGTAAAATTTAAAGGTGCACTTTCTACCACTATTTCAAGGTAATTATAACAACATATCTTCTGAAAATCCCTTCAACCATAAGGTGTTCGCAGTGAAGAGACTTTGGGATCCCAATACTGTCAATATATGATAGGTAATCAGTACAGAATTCAATAGCTTCTTCAAAAATATGTCATTCTGTAATAGAACCTTCTGGTCAACTTTGATTCTTGATATACCCTTTCAAAATCTTCATATACAATTCAATGGGATATATCCATCTATAATGGACATGACTACATAGTTGAACCTCTCTAACCAAGTGAACCATTAGGCAGACCATTATATCAAATAATGATAGTGGGAAGAACCCCTTTAACTCACACAATATGACTGTAACCTCTTTTTTCATGATGGGAAACTTCATTGGGTCTATAAATTTATTTCATATTAGTTTGAAAAATAAGCATAGTTTGGTTAATGTATATCATACATTTTGAGGCAGGATTCAATGAAAATCATCATGCATTGGATCTTTCATCAAAACATGATAGTCATGTGATTTTAGTCCTTGTAACTTTAAATTAATCATTGACATGGAATTATTGATATTTGATGAATACCCCTATAGAACATTTACACTATTAAGGAAAATAAAAAATTGAATTTTTTCCTTTCTGGATAGAGTGTAAGCTACTGGAGGAAGAAAATTTTTCCTTTTACCCTTCACCAGTGCCAAATATTCCCTTATCCCCATTTCAATAAAGTACAAGCTAGACTTTATTCTATATTTCATTTTTCCAGGAACACTTAGTAATGTGACAATAACACTATCAAATAAATTTTTTTCTACATGCATAACATCAATAAAATGTCTAAAATACAAATAATTCTAATACGGTAATTCAAAGAAAATTGATCTCTTTTTCCAACCTGATTTTGTAAGGTTTTTAGAAAATGGTTTACTAAAAATAATGTCAATATATTTTACTTTACTGTACAATTGATCACCCATTACTGGAGACGGTGTTGCACCTTGTTCGATATTCCCATTGAATGCTATCATACATGATTGGTATTTATGTCATCAAGGTAAAAATTTCTGATGTCCAAAAAATACAATATTCGAGGAATGTTTCAACTGAATTGAGTATGTGAATTTTTCAAAAATTGGACACCCCAATGTTCCTTTAATGATATATCCTAATAAATTTCCATAAATGGGGAAATCATTTATCGTTCCGTTTAACATGGCCCTCAATGTGAATTCTTCACTTCTATGAGCATCATACATTGTAAAATCTATATCACACATCAATTTCAGATCTTTGATCAATGGAGCTAAATTTGATCAATGGATCCAAATAGACATTAATATCATTATTGGGTTTCTTCTGTCCGGATATAAGTAGATTCAACATAATGTATTTGAAATTCATGCATAACCATGGTGGAAAGTTATAATTTATCAACATGACAGGCCATGTACTATGAGTACTACTCTATACACAAAAAGGATTTATTCCATCTGTAGATAATGAAAGATGAAAGTTTCTCAACTCATTTACAAATTCAGGATACTAATAATCAATTTTCTTCTACTGAGGAGAATCTGATGGATGATGTAGGTTCCCATATTTGATTCTTGTATCTTCATGCCATATAAACTGTCTCATGGTTTCTTGAAATACTTATAGCTTTCTAGAACATAGAATGATAGGAAGATACCATACATATTTCGAAGGACTTGACTCATTTTTCTTGTATCGATCTGCACCACACTTAGGTCATTTTATGAGTGATTCATGGTTCTTGCAAAAAAATATGCAATCATTTGGAAAAGCATGAATATTTTTAGAGACCATTACCATTGAACATAACATTCTTTTAGCATCATATATTTGGAATTGTAGTTAATTTTCTTATGGTATCATATCATTCAAGAGACCAAGTAGTTCTATAAAGCTAGCTTCACTCCATCCACTGCCATATTTCAAATTATATAACTTAAATATAACTGATAAAGTTTTATATTTAGTATAACTGATATACAATGATTTCTTGGCACACCTATTTAACTCCTCAAACAACTTTAGACAATCACAAATGTCATCTTCAATTGTTGTTGTCATTTCTTCCATGCGATCTCCACCATCCTTTACACTGGTATTCATATCAAATGATCTATAAAAGATAATATCATCACAATCGATGTCCACATTCAGTTTTCCCCATGCTTAGTCCAAAATTTATAGCTCTGATCTATTCCATTACAAATCAAATGTTCTTCCAACTCTTCCAGACTAATTTTTCTTGAATAATAATAATGTAAACATGAAAAGAGGATTTGAGATGGGTTGTATGCATGCTATATTGAAAAATTGATGATCTATTTAACTCTATCTTCATACTATTTTGTCAAATAATTAGAGTGAATCTATTTTTGATTCATATCTATCCAATTGGATTCATAAAAGATTAATTTTTTACAAAAAATAAATGAATACACATAAGATATTCATTATCAAAGGTGAATGTTATAGACAATTCTATTAAGGGAAACTAAACATTTTATTGTTTCAAATAATATCACTATGTTGAAGAAAATGGGTAATTGCCTTTAGGAAAATAATTACTCTAATATGGCAGTTTTTATCCTATGAATTCATTCAAAGGTGAAATTTATAGACAACTTATCCCCAAAAACTCATCTCCCAGACATTTATCATTGTATTTTATTGTTTGACACATCCTTAATATCTTGTGGACATGAACCTATGTTGCTTAAAATACTCTAAGCAGTATTCATCCATGGGATGACTAATGCTAAGAGTAGTACAAGAAACATAAAAGAGATGGGGGACGAGTTTCGAGCAACAAATTAAAATAATGGATGTTCGAGAGATGAATTTGATGAGGATGACAATTATCTATAAAAGATACAGGGGATTAGTCTCAAGAAAAAAATTGAAATAATAACTATTGTTTGACACACATCAAAACTTTATTAAACCCCCTAAACAAATGAAAATATAATATAGACAATTAGTGAGTAATAAGAAACCCAAATATGATAAACAAGAATAATAAATTCTCATTTAATCAACTAGAAGATATAAAAATGTATTGATCAAACATTTTAATAAATAAAGAGTTATTTCATATACATGGATAGTAACCAGATATTCATAGGGGTGAAACCAATACATATATACCTAAAATGATGAATACTTAAAAACAATTTCTAATATATAGAATTTGATAATGTTAATTATTTTTTTTGAAACTAGTGATGTAGTAACCTAAGGAATTTTTATATTTAAAATTAATGGTATATCAAATATTTGAAAACATATCAAGACTCTTGGGATGTCATATCACCACACCGACTCATCCCAAGGATTCTAGGGAGGTCATCACATCAGATCTACCCATATAAAGAATTCTAGGGAGGCCATCTAATACACATTGACCAATCCTTGAGATTCTAGGGAGGTCTATAAAGAAGTTTCCATAAAGAAATAATAAACATCAACAAGATAAATCACAAATAAGGTCGAAAAACACACTAAACCTTGAAATTTCTATCCCATACACATTTAAACACACACATATATAACATGGAATTTATAATACACATAATTGAAAAAAACGAACATTTTAATATAATTTTTAATGAAAATAAATATAATCCCTTACTAATTTAAAAATCCAGAACCATAATTTGTGAATAAATAATTATAAAATCACCCTTACATTATAAATTCTGAAAACTCATATAAATAGATAGAAAGATATATATTTACATATATATATATATATATATATATTTATAAAATAAACTTAAATTGATAAAAATATATGTATCCCTTACAGTAGAATATCACAACATAGTAAAATAAATACAACCCCATACTAATTTTGATAATAAAGAGCCATTGAAAATAAATAAATATGGTATCGGCCTTACTAATATTTCTCTTAAAATAAAGAAACAAAATTATGAGAAAATAAATTTTTAAGGAAAAAACCTTACACCAAAATAATAAAAGAGAATTTAAATAAACAAATTCCATTACATGAATTATATAAAATCATCTTCTGTTGATTCTTTGCACCATCTCCAGACAGAGAACTAGATTGATAAATCAATTTTCTCATTCATTTAAGGTTTTTATATTCAAAACCTTCACTGTTTATACAGTGACATAAATATTTATTTAATTGGTTTATATGCAGACCACAAGTGATTCCCTAAGATTTCAAAACAACAAAAAAATTAAGCTTACTGAGAAATTTGGGGTATAGATGTAGACAAAGAATCAAATTGATTCAAAAAAAAAATTTTAAAAGACCAAAACAGGATATCCAAATTAGTAGTCAAGAAAAAAATAGATCATAAACAAAAGCAAAACAATATACAATAACCAGAGCACAAATAACTGATGACATCATTGAACAAGAAATCAAAAACCAAATGAAAAATACAGAAAGAAAATTGGAACCTATAAATAAAAACACAGGCCTACCTCGCTAGGTTGAAGAAAATTCAAGACCCACAGATCCAAATATCAATGTCTTCTTCAGAAAACCTAACTACAAGTGAACACTAGATGTCATATGATGTTCGAGAAACTAGAGGATAAGTTTTGTGTGTGTGCATTGTATATAAAAATCATCATGCATTGGATCTTTCATCAAAAAATGGATAAGTTTTGTGTGTGTGCATTGTATATAAAAATGCATTAATTGCGTATATGTGAAATCAATATAGCACACATTTGATCTATGTTAAATTGAAAAATCAAATAACATTCAATTATATATCCATTACTCCATGCAATTAGTCAGTATTTTTGATTCATATTAATTTTTAATTATAAACCATTATTCACTAAATATATGACTATTTAATGAAAAACACATAAATATTTTGTAATATATAAATCATATTTATATACATTAATATATATCTATGTATTTAATATATAATATTTAATAACATTATAAATAATCATTTAATTAATAAGATGTTTAATATTTTTTTTTCAATTTACTTATTTTTAATATTAATTTGTTTAATTTTCATTTATATATATATATATATATTTAATACATACTATTTATTAGTATTTATAATTTATATATAGTATAATCAATTTATTCATTTTTATCAATAATTATTTAATTAATAAAATTTGTAATATTTTTTTTAATAAACTCATTTTTTATTTTTTTATGTAATTATTTCATTTTATTTATTTGGACCTTTATCAGTGCTAAAAAAACACTGATAAAATACTCCTTTATGAGCACTAAAAATATAGCACTGATAAAGGTTACCTTTTATCAACGTAAAAAATAAAGCATTGATAAAGGGTTAAATTTTTCAGTGCTAAAAATAAAGTGCTGATAAAGGTACCCTTTATCAGTGCTAAAAATAAACCACTGATAAAGGGTTAAATTTATCAGTGCTTTCTTTAACACTGATAAAGATTCCATTTATTAGTGCTTTTTTCTAGCACTGATAAACTCCAATGCTGTTAAATGCCTATTTGGTAGTAGTGAATGTGTTCAATCATTATATGAATTTACAAACCATGATAAAGAACTAGAAGTTACCAAAAAAATATGAGTATATTTTTAGAACTTATATAGTTATTATAAATAAAAATTAGGCATTTAATTCAATTTTCATAGTAAACGATGGTAATATGTAATGATCATTACATTATATTGTTTTAGAAAACCTCAATAAAATAAAAAATAATATTCATTTCATTAATGATTTATTGGGGTCTCATTTCAAAATTAAAATTTTATTTATATAATATTTTTATTTTAAAATTTTTATTTTATATATCATGTTATCACATCATGTGATTTTTTAATTAATGTATTGAAAATATAACTCCCTTTTAGTGGATTTTTTTTATAATATTCTATGTCCAAAGGGATTCAAGAAACATTAAGTGATTCTCATGTTTTTTTAAATGTATGTTAGTGTTTTATTAATGTATATTTATAGTTTTCATGTATATATCTAAATTTTATGATTTCCATGTATAGTGATTTCAAAAACTATTACTTTTTAGTATAAAGTATACTTAAATTATTTATTAAATGATTCATATTATGCAATTAAATGTTTTAAATAAAGAATTGAAGTTTGTGGTTTCTTAAGTTAAATTATAAATTGGATTTTTAAAGAAATTCAAAGTAGTTATTATTGAATAAAGTCTCATTTTCATGTATTAAACTGATTATTATTTTCACACACACACATATATATATATATATATAAATTTTTATCTAATGGTATATTTTAATGAGTTTTTAAGTGTTTATAAATTAAATTTATGGCTATATTTCTTATTTGGGAAGTTTTATTTTGAATAAAAAGGTTTTATGGCTTTTGAAGCTGAAAATTTCTCTGGTTCTTTGGGAGATATCTTATAGTGAAGGTTTTGACTACTAGATGTGGGAGATAGCTTATAGTGATGTGTGTCATTTTTAGAGGTGGAATCATAATGTTTTGGATCTCAATGTTGTGAAATCCTTACTAATTGAATTTTTTGTAATGTTTATTAATGTAAAGTATTTGTGGCATTTTCAAGGAAATTTGATAGAGGTTTTGGATATTGTAGGATATGTGAAACATACCTAAGATTGATAACTATACTATTTTTGAAATAGGGGTTTGTTAGTGGGTTATAGTAAAATATATTTGTTGGTATTCCTATAATACATGGTCTAGAATAATCTACAGAAAAAGAGAGTAACATTGAATATAAATTCAGTTCTATCATCAATAACAGTTTCATCCATTGGTTTTAGGAAATTACATGCTCCTTTACCCCATGTCAAAATCTAGTGATTACATAAACTTTTATGTTTTGAGGAAAGATATTTTTTACACAAATTTATAAATCCAGGTCCTAATTAAATGATAAAAAATAAAAAGAATTTCCAAGGGATGTTTACCATCCAATAATAAATAAAATTTAATTTCCAACATATTTATTAGTGATTATTAGATTAATATATGTTTGTAAGTGATTTGGTTGAGTAAGAAATCCATTATATTAACTATTTTAATAATATATTTTATAATTATACAAGAAATAGTTATTTGAAAGCCCTTGATATATGATGTAAGGTATATCAAAGCATGGTAAATGGGAATAAATGAGAGCAGAAAAATTTATGCTTGAAGTGGCTACCAATCATTGGTAAGATTTCACAATTAAAGGAAAGAAGGATCATGGATTGACTAATACTCTTTAGTGGTCAAATGTATTGTATTATTTCAATTTCTTGCTACTTTTTCTAGATCTTCAAATTAATCATATGTGAAATTTTTCCACTGACAGGTGATGGTCACCTAAACTTTTCCACTCTACTAAAGCTCCACTTATACTATCAATGAAACACCACCTATCCCACCACATACCATGTGAAGAAATTAATAAACATTAACTCCTCCCTCTTGTTGGACTCCCACCTAGGAAGGTCACATAAGCCATCTTAGAAATACCACCTTTTGTCCCACACAACATCAAACCGAGAACTTGGACCTACAACAACTTTTTTACCCTATCTCATTTCTTTTCATGTCACCCTTGTGTAAAATGATAATTTTTTAGGAATCATCACCAATAACATTCAAATTTTGGGTTCCCCTTATTATAATTATCTATAACTTTATCTTTTAATTATGAATATCTTTTGTGTATTTTTTTTACAAAATGAATATTTTATGAACCTAATAGGATGGATATGAATCAAAAATGGATTCATGCTAATAGTATGACAAAAGAGTATAAATATAGAGTTAAAGAGTTCATCAAGTTTGTAATAAAGAATGAATATGACCATTATAAAATTCTTTATCCATGTTTAAGTCATTTTTATTCAAGAAAAATTAGTCCGAAAGAGTTTTAAGAACATTTAATTTGTTATAGAATAAATTAAAGCTATAAATATTGGACTAAACTTGGGAAAAACCAAATTTTCACACCAATTGAGATGATATTGTGGTTTATAGATCAATTGATTTGAATAACAGTGTAAATAATGATGGAGATCGTATTGAAGAAATGAAAATAGAAATTTAAGATGAAATTAATGATTTTACAAAGTTATTTGAGAAGTTAAATAACTATTCCAAGAGACCATTTTATACCGGTTGTACTAAATACACAACATTGTCAGTTGTATTGAAGTTATATAGTTTGAAAGTAGGTTGCGAATAGAGTGACACTGAATTTACAAAACTACTTGGTCTCCTGAATGATATGATAATAGAAGAAAATGACCTTCTTTTTAAAACATATGATGCTAAAAAAATTCTATATTCAATGGGAATGATCTTTAAAAAATACATGCTTGTACAAATGATTGCATATTTTTTTTCATGGACCATGAATCAGTCATAAAATTCCCTAAGTGTGGCGTGGATTGATACAAGAAATATGAATCAAGTCATTCAAAAGTTTTATGGCAATTTCCTATCATTACATGGTTTAGAAGACTATATGGATGTTAGGAAACCACAATAAAATTAACACGACATACAAATAAAAGAATAAAAAATAGGAAACTACATCATCTAGTAGACTCTCCTTAGTAGAAGAAAATTTATTATGAGTATCCTAAATTTGGAAATGAGCCAATAAAATTCTATCTTGTGTTATCTACATATAGAATAAATCCTTTTTGTGTATATATTTGTACTCACAGTACATGGCCAATCATTTTGGTAAATTATAACTTGACACCATAGTTATGCATGAAGGGAAAATAAATTATGTTGTATCTACTTATATCTGGACCAAAATAACCTGGTAATGATATTGATGTCAATTTGGATCCATTAATCAAAGATCTAAAATTGATGTGGTGTACATGTGTTACATTGTATGATGGTCAAAGAAGTAAAGAATTCACATTGAGGGATATATTACACAGGATGATAAATGAATTTCCTTATTATAGAAATTTTTTAGTCTATAAAATTAAAGTAATGTTGGGGTGTCCCATTATTGAAGGATGCACACACTCAGTTTAGTTGAAACATTCCTCAAATACTGTGTTTTTAGGACATCAGGAATTTTTACCTCGACAACATAAATACCGATCTTGGACGAAAACATTCGATGGGAATACTGAACAAGGTACAAGACCATATCCACTAATGGGTGATCAAATATTTGATAAAGTAAAATACATTGACACCATTTTCAGTAAACCATTTTATAAAAACCTTATAAAATCAGGTTGAAAAAAGGGATAAATTTTCTTTGAATTAATGTAATGTGTTTTTTTTACGTCAGACATTTTCTTGATGTCATGCATGTAGAAAAAAAATTTATTTGATAGTGTTTTTGGAACATTATTAAATATTCATGGAAAAAAAAAATATGGAATAAAATATAGGTTGGAAATGATTGACATGGGGATAAGAGAAGAGTTGGAAATGGTGAAGGGTAAAGGGTATACTTTTCTTCCTCTAGTAGTTTATACTTTTTCTAGAAAAAGAAAATTGTATATTTTCATTTTCCTTAATGGTGTAAAAGTTCTACATGGGTATTCATTAAATATCAAGAATGTTGTTTCAAAGAATAATTTTAAGTTATAGGGAATAAAATCACATGACTTTCATGTTTTGATGCAAGATTTGATTCCCATCGCTTTACATTGCATTATACCTAAAAATGGAAAACATATATTAACCATACTCTGCTTATTTTTCAAAGCCATGTGCAACAAAGTTATAGATCTAGTGAAGTTTACAATCATTAATAAAGATGTTGAATTCATATTATTTGAATTAGATATGTTCTTCCCACCATCATTATTCGATATAATGGTCCACTTGATAGTTCACTTAGTTAGATAAGTTTAACTCTGTTGTCCTATCCATTACAGATGGATGTACCCCATTGAACAATATATGAAGATTTTGAAAGGGTACACCAAGAATCTAAGTTATCCAGAAGGTTGTATTAAAGAAATATATATTGTTGAAGAAGTAGTTGAATTATATATCGATTACCTATCAGATGTTGATAACATTAGTGTCCCAAAGTCTTATCATAATGGATGCCTTATGAGTAAATTGATTTCTGAAAGAGATGTTGTTGTAATTATGATCGTAGAGTGGGAGAAAGCTCACCTTGAAATTTTACATAATAGTGAGGATACTGATCCATATGTTGAAGGCCATAAAGTAATTCTTAGAGATTTAAATCCATCAAGATATGAAGGATGTATATCAAATAAACATAATAAATAGTTTATAGGATGGTTCTGAGATTATACTTATAAAAATTTATCTAAAATTTTTAATTCAATTTCCAAACAACTTTTATGGATAGATATATGACCAAATAAAAATGTTATTTATTGCATTGGTTTTGTAATAAATGGTTATATGTTCTATACAAAACAACATAATGACCATAGTATGATTCAAAATAATGGAGTTATTATTGTGGAGGAAGTGATGCACTATCTAGTTCCAAGGATATAAATCCAATTTATGTATATATGTCATATTTCTTTATTATCGAATAGATATACAAGTTGGATTATACAAAATCTCAAGGGATGGTTTTCTATTACAAAGGGGTTGACAATAAGAGTTAATTGGAGGTTGATGAAATGGGATTTTTGAAGGTAAATTTCAATGTGTAAGGGGAAAAGGATGATCCATTCATAAAATAATCACAAGAAGTGCATGTATTTTTCATCTCAAATCCAACAAACTAGAATTGGTCGATTTTCTTTCTAGAAACTAAAAAAACTATAGAGTTAGATGAAAATTCAATTTAAGATTACCCTTTAATCAGGAGATCACTATCAGTTAATTCCAGTACCAATATAGACAATGCCTTATACATTAATAGAGACCACAAATAGGGGATTTGGATTCTCAATAGAGGATCTAAATCCCTTTAACATTTTAAAAAAGAAAGAGAGTTAAATGATCAGGTTAAATTATTTTTTAATATACTATTATTTTTCTCATAATATTATGTGTTATATACTGTATTAACATAATTTAAATTAAATGTTTGATTAATCATGTAGGCAATGTATTCCTCGCATGATGATGTTACCAATCTTGAGAAAGAATAGGCAGTTGATACTAAAATTTCAGAATTATTAGGGGATTAACAACATGTTGATGAAAAAAAAGAATGACACAACATCCAACGTAGACTTAAAATATCAAGGTAAGAAGCAAGGGTATAATATTTGAGGTTGGATGGAATCAACACGAAAAACCTATTGACCCCAACAAGTCAATGTTCTTTAGTTATGTTGGGGTCACAATGAGGATGAATGTGCTGATTGATATAGATTCATGGCGTCATGTACAACCTATAATGATAGAAACCCTTTGGGAAGATATAAAGTTAATGTTATGATATACTTTCACAAATTTACCAAGAAAATATATAATGAAACATTGATTTAATTTTCATTATTCCTTGTAGAGTTCATTTATTTTAGATTATTTACATAATAAATATATCTTAATAGCCACTAAAAGATCCCATAGAGGCTTTTAGACTCTTTTTACCAAGTTTCATCTTTGGGATTCTAAGGGGAAAGTAAATCCCCACCCACTAGTTGCTTATGTACACATTATAAACTAGGAAACATGAAATGATTTCATTAGTAGTCATGATGAGAAATCATTTGAGGTTAATTTTCATTGATAATATATTATTTGATGTTATTTATTTTATCCAATTTTATTAAAAGTTGTTAATTTATGAAATAGTAAAGGAGTGCTGAAAATAAACAACATGCATCAAAATAGTGTACCCCTATCGCAAAGAAAGTATGGAGTATACTTCACTAGAAAAGAAATTTATATGTATTTTAAATCAAAAATAAAAGTTTATGTGATATAAAACAACATATTTTACTTAGTTTATACATATTGGTGAATCAAAATCCTAAGCCACTTCCATCTGACGTCATGTGCTATGGAAGGAGTCCCACATAAATAAAGAGGGAAAACTAGTTGATGAGAACACAAAAGTAGTATGGAAAAATTGTGTATGTATGACATAATATTAATTATTTATGCTTTATAATAGTATTATATAAATATATCTATTTATCTTTTTATGTTTTCTATACAGTTTGGACTCAAGAATCGATAATGACCGTATCGAAAGAAAAACTACGTTAAGTAGATTTGGAGCGGCCAAAACAATATAGTCATGTTAGAGGTGTAGGTTTTGGAGTGTCTCCTTAAACATATTTCAATATGAAAAGACCATAATAAGATACATATCAGATGATGAAAGGATTGTAGGTGAAAATAGATGATTTACAAGATATTATTTTTCAGTCTAGTTTAGCAGACCAATATATGTGAAAGGATCAAAGTGAACCAGAAGTGGAATAAAGATCTATACATGAACAACCAAATGACCCCACTAGCTTGGAGGCTAGTCATTAACCTAAAACACTTACCTTACCTGAGGTAATAAATTTTTTAATTACTATTTCTTCTAAATGTGAAACTAACAAATTTCAATAACTTTATATTACTAAAATTATGTAGGGTAAAGTTTTATGTGATTTCGATCTATCAACACCCATGAACCACTTTGTTATGAGGGGTATGGTTTATAATATTATAGGAGAAAAAATACAAAATAAATAACTCCCAAAATATAACATGAGAGTGGGGATTGAAGTATCTCAGGAGACAAGCACCGAGTTGTTTATTCCACTTTATGATCCTGATATCACAACAATAAATGATTCTATTGGAACTTTCATATCATGTCTAATTTTATAATGATACATGAGGTATGAACTTAATTTTTTTTTTCAAATGAAAAACTTGTTATAGTTGATGAAAAAAGGTCTGAAGTGAGGTATGGTATTACATATGGTTAAAATGATGGGGAAATAGATGTTAGATAAAGACAATCCCATGAATCGACCAAGAAAATAAAAGTACCTTTTATGAGTACCTTCTACCACAAGTTCCACTACAACATATATTATCATTACAACTTCATACATACAACACATTCAAATATAGAGATGTGTCTAACATTCCATATGAAGAAGAAATATTTGGAGCTTTTATTACAAACATGGTTGGGATCAAGAGTATAACTGAGATTCTCAAGTTTGAATAGATGTGAGTCTCAATTGTGAATATATACATATGATACATTTTTATAATACGCCTATCCAAAAAATGATCTAATATTTTCATTAAAGTTAATAAATATTCATATTTTTTATAGGTGTTTATATTACTACAATATAAGAGAAAAAATGTGTGAATAACGATTTGGATCCATTAATCCCTATACCCTTTCTATGGAGAAAATTTCTTTGGAGTTCAAAGAAATTGATAAGAAAAAACATGCGCTAAATAAGGCATTTGAGAAGAAAATAACATATGAAAAACTCTTTTTGATTCCTATAATGTAGGGTAAAACTCTAAAATCTAATCATATAAATTATATATTTATTTTTTTCATAATTATTTGTTTTTGTTTTTTATAAATCACTTGATGTTGATCACAATCAACCTGGATGCCCCAAATATTTATTTTCTTTGGATCCAATGCATGAATATCTATCAAACTGACCACACATGATATGTATTGTGAATTTTTAATTTGCTTCAATCAATATTTTTTAGGTAAAATTTAAATTATATGTTTCAGTATGTGTTTTAACAAGAATTTGGTTATAATAGGGTGATCAATAAATATAGGATAATTCATGGTATGAGGTCAGTGAGTGAAAATAAGAAGCCTATGGATTACTTCAAATGGAAACATATTAAGGTATATATAGAAATATTTAACTATCAAAACATATTTCAAAACAATTTACTTATTTTGGTCAATGTTTCTATAGTGTTTAAAGAAAGACAACAACAAGGATTATGGATATTATGTTTGAAAATTTATGAAAGATATCATATATAATCAAAATATTAGCATCCCCAAATAGGTAATTTGCAAATATAATTAAAATTTCATTAAAAATATTTCTTAATCATTTTTTTCTATATTTTCTTAGTACTACAAAGATTTCCAACAATATACATACTCAAAAGAAGAAGTAAATTTGTTTAGAGATGAGTTGGAAGCGTACATAGTGATATAATTTTTTACGACATCAAATTTAGGTGATTACCTTGTATGTTTGTGATCTAGTATGGTTTATGACCTTAGATATACAATTGGGATGTGAATCATTAGTATCTGAATGCTTATATATTATTTTGATCTATTTATCAAGGATAAGTATAATAGAGGAAATCTATTTGGTCCCCGAGTCCTTTAAGGCCTTCGGGCCACCCAGGCCTTCAAGTCAGTAAGGCCTTCGGGACACCTCAAGGCCTTCGGGCCACCTTAAGTGCAGATTAAAACTAGACAACCTACAAGGAACAAGCTTCAGAAGGAGGATGAGCAAGGAGCTTTCACCATATAAGAATCTAAACGGATTGCAAAAATGAGAGGATATGACACCTGCAATCGGGAAAAGCCTATGCATGCACGAGAAAGCCTATCAGAATAGCCATGTGAAGGCAGAGAGATAATTTCATGCTGATGGTGCTGGGGAGGAGCGGTTCAAAGTAGTTAGTCTGGGTTTTATGTAATGTTTGAAGCCTACGGGAAATGAATTCCTCTAAGGCCTATGGTCCATGTAATACTTACACCTAAGAGCCTTGTAAGGGTTCCACCTCAACCCTTAAAAGGTAGATTATCAAAAAAATCAATAAAAAAAATGAAGGGCTTTGGGCCATTGGAGGAGGTGTTTGATATGATTTAAAGTGCATGTTTTTATTAGAAAAGTTCCATTTTAGTTTAAAAATCATGTCACATTTCCAAAAACGACCAAATGAGATTAGATTATTTTCAAAATTTAGTACAATGGTTCATAATTCATTTTTGATTTGTATTAATTGAACATAATCTAATAAAACACATGTTGTGGTTGATATGACTCAAAGTATGTGTTTTCAATATAAAACTATCATTTTAGTGTAAGATGAATAGTAAATATCCAGAAAACGAGCATATATTATTTTCATACATTAGGAAAATGATCCATAATTTTTTTTTCATGTGTAGGAATTAAACGCACATCAATCTGACACATAGTGTGGTTGATATGACTTGAAGTGTGTTCTTTCAATACAAAAGTGCCATTTTAGTATAAAACACACATCAAATATCCAAAACCAAGAAAATTATCTCATATTGTTTTCAAACTTTAGTAAAAAGGTCCATGATTCTTTTTTTATGTGTCAGAATTGACCACACATTAATTCAAGACATGATGTGATCGATATGACTCAAAGTGTTTGTTTTTAATAGAAAAGTTCCATTTAAGTTTAAAACACACATCAAATAGTCAAAACCAAGTAAATGAACTCGATTATTTTCAAACTTTATGAAAATTATCCACAATTCATTTTTCATTTATAGGAGTTGACTGAACATAAATTTAACACATGATGTGGTCAATATGACTTTAAGTGTGTGTTTTCAATATAAACATTCCATTTTAGTTTAAAACACACATAAAATAACTAAACCCAAGAAAACGAGCTTAGATTGTTTTTAAACTTTAGTAAAATGATCAATAATTTATTTTCGATGTGTAAGAATTGACCTAACGCCAATTTGACACACGATGTGGTCGATATGACTCAAAGTGCATGTTTTCAATACAAAAGTTCCATTTTAGTTTAAAAACACATCAAATATCCAAAAACAATAAAATGAGATTGAATTATTTTGAAACTTAAAAAATGATCCATAATTCATTTTTAATGTGTATGAATTGACCTCACACTAATCCAACACATGATGTGGTCGATATGACTTAAAGTAGGCATTTTTAATAAAAAATTTACATTTTAGTTTAAAACACACATAAAATAGACAAAACTGAGAAAATGAACTTGGATTGTTTTTAAACTTTATGAAAATAGTCTATAATTCATTTTTCATGTGTATGAATTAACCAAATATCAATCAGAGACACGATGTGATCGATATGACTCTAAGTGAATGTTTTAATAGAAATTCACCATTTTAGTTTAAAACGCACATCAAATAGTAAGAAACAAGAATACAAGCTCATATTATTTTTAAGCTTTAGGAAAATGATCCATAATTAATTTTTCATATGTAGTAATTTACTGCACATCAATCCAGAAAATGATGTGGTTGATATGACTCAAAGTGCATGTTTTCAATACAAAAAATGCCATTTTAGTTTAAAACACATATCAAATACCCAAAAACTAAGAAAAAAAATCTTGTATTTTTTTTTTTTCAAATTCTAGGATAAGGATCTATAATTCATTTTTCATGTTTAGGAATTGACCACACATTAATCTGACACACTATGTGGTCGATTTGTCTCGAAGTGAATATTTTCAATTCCAACGTTATATTTTAGTTTAAAACACACATCAAATAGCCAAAACTAAGAAAAAGATCTTGGATTACTTTTAAAATTCAGGAAAATGATCCATAATTCATTTGTGATGCGTATGAATTTACCACACATCAATCTGACACACGATGTGGTTGATATGATTCGAAGTTATTTTTTTCAATACAAAAGTTCCATTTTAGTTTAAAAAACACATAAAATGTGCAATTCGAGAGTACCTATTTTTTAGAACAAAAATAAATGGTGTGATATGTAAGAATCAGCTACAACTCAATCTTCTATATAGTGTGACTGATATGACTCAAATTTTATGTTTTTAGTTTAAAAATAACACTTTGTGTTTAATTTATTTCTTTATAGTATTACTAAAATAAGAACTATTTTCTTATACAAGTGAATTATTTTTTTTGATCCATGGTGGTTTTTTTAGAAAATAATAGCATGACCGGGGGTCGGGGGATGAAGACAAAGGAACATTGATATTTTTGAATGTATGTGATAATTTTTACTTACTCATGTAATTATACAAATCATTATTTGAAATTTCTATAATACAAATTTTTTTCTTGTATTTTTGTTGTAAATTTTATTTTAATTAAATTTTATATTTTCTATATATTTATATTCCTTTTTATGTATTTTGATTGAGTTTGATTTTATAGGGCTGCTGCATGGCTGTAACTGTGTAGCAGCTGAAATGGCCTTTATCAGTACTAGATGAAGTGTTGATAAAGGGTCCCTTTATCGGTTCTTCATCTAGTGCTAATAAATTCTACCCTTTATCAATGATTCATATAGCACTAATAAAGGAACCATTTATCATTGCTTCATATAGAATTGATAAATGATACCCTTTATTATCACTAAATAAAAAGCGCCGATAAATGTTATCTTATCAACACTTTTTTAACACTAATTAAGTCCACATGTTTTTTAATATAACTTATATTTTTAGTTCTTTTAAGAGATGAAAAATATAATTTTTTGCACTGTTAAAAGCGTGTTTTTTAGTATTGAGAGTTTTTATCACCAAGATATGGCCAATTGAAGATCGACGAGTTTTGCATAAAAATTATGACTGAACTTAAAGTTTTAATTTTTTCTTCACTTTAATGGCTACTAGTGTGTGAATTTTTGGCTAGAGTGTGATGGGAGTACATTGCATGTTAGCTGGATATATCAAAATCCATTTGGGGTAGTCGATTGGAAGTACAAGATTACTATTCAAGTTTAATTAATTATCCAACAATCAGAAAAAGGATAGGGAAGATAAAGATTCCATCGGAAGATTGTTTAAAAAAAAAACAAATAAATACCTAAATAAATAAATAAATAAATAAATAAATAATATTTCATTTAAAAAGATGCCCAAATTTGACTTGGGTCAGACCGGTATAGTCGGGGTCTGACCAGCTTGACCCATCAACCCCATCACTAGCCTTAAATTAATTTATATGTGTCTACTTTAGGTCTAAATGAATCTGAAAAATTATGAATAAATTTTAAAAAATAAACTTAATTGGATGAAATTTAATAAAATTATTCTTGGTGTTGTGGGATGTATTGATAATAAATTAAAATTATTTTAATGAAAGTTAAATAATTAAACATTTCCTCGAATTTAATTTTAGTAATTTTTTATTTTTATTATGAAATATAATTTCATGTTGACTAATCATGAGCTGAGACTGACCCATGCATGTTTGGTTTATTATTTATTTAATTTAATTATTTAATTTAAGTTTTAAAATGTAATAATTTTTTTGATGATCTAAACATTGTCTCTCCATATCTAATTTGTATAAGGGTATACATGTCTATATTTAAGTGATAAAATGTGTTTTCACACCCCGAGTTCCCTCACCTGTGTGTGACTATACATTATAAATATCAGAGGAGTTTGTGGCAAAGCAGTTTGAGTCAAGAGATGATATAAACCAAACAAGTGAAGTGCATAAGATTTATGGGTACTACAATTCAAGTCAGGTATTGACTTAAGAAATATTCCTAAGGCCTACATTAATATATTATTCACTAAATGGATGAACAAATAGTGAATATCTCATGATCATGTCATTATTTTTTTATCTTATCATGTGCATGGTATATTATTTTCATGAATGTTTATTTATTATGTACGATCACATAGTATAATAATAAAAAAGCATGCAAAGATAAAATGAACATGTGCGATGAATGTTTTATATTTAAAAGCATGGTTAATTTGTGAGTGAGGTCACATATAACAAGAATATTAAATAGAAAGGATTTCATTCATCAAGATTAAATTTAAAAATCCCTAAAGGAAAATATTAAGTCATTAAATTCCTTCCATTTCTTGAATTTAGACACAATTGATTGTTTGAGGTGCTTGTCATCTCTCATTGAGGGTTCCTATTACTACTATAGAGTTATTATGATAGTGATGGTTTGACTTAACTAAATATGGTAGAGAAGGAGTAGTCATATCTAGATTTCTATGACTTTAGAGGCAAAGCATTGAGTAAAGAAAATTAATTCTTTATAGAAGATGATACTATACTCAACAGATCAAGGAGCTATGATTTAATGTGGTTGTCTATTAAAAAGCTTACCTTAGACTCTTGAAGTAGTGGTGATGCCATATCTCAGTCTATAAAGAGAGGTTTAAGGATCCTTTCCACTAGAATACTCAAGCGACTGAGTGTTCTGAATATAGTAGTCGAGGGTTACTAGGATTTGATAAAATAACAGGAGAAATTTAAAATTAATAATTTAAAAATTTTCTACTAGTAATCAAGATAATATAATAATATACTAAGTTTTTTTGTTTTATATTAAATGGAAACTACCAACAATTCAATTTCACTATGAATAATATTTTATAAAGAGAATATATTAACTGACCATAACTTCCAAGAGTGGTACAAGCACTTGTGCATAATAATATGCCAAGAGAGTAAGTTTTATGTGCTATAATACCCAATTTAACTGAAACCACTTATGGAAAAAACAAGGAAGATAAAGATAAATACAAGAATCCTATAGATGACGTGCTATATATTTAGTGTTTCATGGTGTCATATATGTTCAATGAGATATAGAAAATGCATGAGGACAAAGATGATTTCTAAATTCTATATTTTATCCAATAGTTATACTAGGGGAGAGATCGACAATAAATATTTGAGATATCAAGTGATCTGTATAGATGTAGGCTAGAATAAGGGAATCAAGCATGACCTCATGTACTCAAGATGATTGGGTACATTGAGAGATTAGAAACCCTTAGGTTCAAACTGAACCAAGATATAGCAACTGATCTCATTATTTCCATTTTACCATATAGATTCATGAATTTCATTGTTAATTAGAATATGAATATCATGAATAATCCACTCCCAGTTTTTTTGGCTTTAGTTTTCCAAACAGACAAGGATATGAATAATTCTCACTCTTTGGTCCTTATAACAAACAAGAGGAGGAAATACAAGGATAAAGTGTTAAGGGATATGAAATTTTCAAATACACCTATGCACTAATATTCTAAGAATCCAAAAATACAAAGGGATAGAAACAATTAGGAGATAGTTTTATTTTCATGTGGAAACAAAGGCCATTGGAAGAAGAATTACACAACTGGTAAGAAAAAGAAAGTTAATGCTTCAACTTCAAGTATATTTTTCATTGAATGTAATATGTCTATTTCTATAAGTTGGGTATTGGTTACTGCACATATCTCACACATTTTTATTTAAATATAGAAAACAATTATATTCAAGAAAATTATAAATGTTGAATTAGATTTCCAATCAGTAAATGGAGTGATACTAGCAGCATTATCAATGTGAGATTATCATCTTAATTTTCCTAGTGGAGTGGTTTTTGTAATAAATAATTGTTATTATATACCATATATTACCATAAACATAATCTCAGTTTCGAGTTTAGAAACTATGGTATTTTATTTAAAGTTTGGAAATAAATGTTGTCTTATGTATAAGGATAACACATGTTATGGTATGAAACATCTTAACAATGAGTTATATATAAATGAAATGGAAAATCTAGTTTTTGAAATCAATGACAATTCTAGTGATAATGATTCATATCCTACCCACCTATAGAACTTTAGTCTAGGTAATGTAAATGAGAAGCATTTAAACAAATTATATAAAGCATGATATTTTGTTCCATTGATTTAAAAACCTTGGATGCATGTCTTGCTTGTTTACAAGGTAAAATAACCAAATCACCTTTCATTGGTAAAGGATAAAGAGCCAAAGAACCATTGTAACTAGTTCATACTAATGTATTTGGTCTATTTCTAGTAGAGTCATGGGGTGGTTTTTCTTACTTCATTACCTTTACCATTGACTATAGTAGATATGGGTATATCTACTTAATGAGGTATAAGTAAGATTCCTTTATCATATTTAAGGAATATCAGAATGAAGTAGAGAATAAACTTGGTAAGAATATTAAGAAACTACACTTAGATCATAGTGGATAATATCATAACCAAGTTTTTATCAATCATATATAGGAATATGATATATTTTATTAAATCAATCTTCCTTATACACCTTAGTGAAATTGTGTTAGTGAAATGAGGAATTGAACCCTGCATAACATAGTCACATCGATGATGATTCATGAAACTCTACCATTATCATTTTGGGGATATTCACTATAGGTTGTGACTTATGCACTAAACTAAGTACCAACTAAAGTAGTATATGAGATAACATATGAGTTATGGTATGGAAATAAATCCAATTTTTCACACCTATGTGTATGGGGATGTGAGGAATTTTTTCAAGACTATACCCAGTGACAAATTAGAATCTTGGGGATGTGAGGATTTTTTTTCAAGACTATAACTATAGAAATATTCATATTAAAGGTGATTATAGAAAAAAATTCTACATTTCTATAAAGGGAACACATTTCCCATGGAAATAGTGGGAGTAAGATTGACTTTGATGAAGTTGATGCTCCAAATACACAAGAGTTGATATGAGAACAATATCCATAAGTGACACTGGGAGAAAAGGAAATACATAAGTACTACATAGGTCTACTAGAGAGGTTAGAGAACTAGAGAGACATGGTTTTATTTTCACCAAGTCAAGTGACACATTACTCCTAGAGAATGATGAACCTCTAACCTTCAAGGAAGTAGTATATGGAAAGGATGTTGTTAAATGATAATAATCCATGCATTCTAAAATGGATTCCATGTACCAAAAACCAAGTTTTATTTTTGGTGAACCCTCCAGTTGATATAAAACATATTAGGTGTAAATGGGTATTCAAGAAAAATCTCAACATGGATGGTCATGTAAGCACCTATAAGGCATGGATAATAGCAAAGGGATTCATGAAATGTCAAGGTATTGAATATGAAAAAACATTCTCTCTAGTTGCAATGATAAAATCCATGAAAATATTAATTACAATAATATACTTCTATGATTATGAAATTTTGTCCAATGGATATCAAAACTGATATTCTAAATGGGAATTTAGTTGAAGGAGTCTATATGAAACAACCCAGATGGTTTATTATATCAAAGAGTTACTATAAATTATACAATATCTAGAGATCCATTTATGGATTAAAATAGGAATCATGATCATGAAATATTATTTTTTTTATGATTCCATAAGAGAATTTGGTTTCATTAATAATGAAAGTGAACCACGTGTTTATAATAAGGTTAGTGGAAGTTCCATCGTCTTCCTAGTATTATATTTTTACAACATATTATTAAATGGAAACTAAGTAAAAGTCTTATAGTGAGTGAAGACTTGGTTAAATGAATGCTTCTCTATAAAAGACGTAAGTGAAAAAGCCTATATTCTAGGGATAAATATCTATCAAGATAGATCTCAGAGGCTATTTGGGATAAGTCAGAGTACCTATATTGATAAGGTACTCAAAAGGTATATTATGGAACAATCCAATAGAGGATTGTTTCCAGTGTCACATGACATTAATATCTCTAAGAAGATGTGTCCACAGACACTAAAGGAGATTGAAAGAATGAGTGGAAGTCCTTATATTTTAGTAGTGGGATCTATCAGGTATTCTATGATATGTACTAGGTTTAATATTACTTTCTCTTTAATCATTGTTGGAGGATATCAATCCGATCTAGGAGAGCTATATTGGGTAGTTGTAAAAACTACCCTAAAGTACTTGAGATGCACAAATGATATGTTCCTGATGTATGGAGGAGATGAAGATCTAGTTCTTAGGGGATACACTGATGCTAGATTCTAGATAGATCACGATGATCTAAAATCATAGTCAAGCTATGTATTTTTACTGAATAGTGGTGTAGTGAGCTAGAGGAGTTCAAAGAAGCCCATGGTTTATGATTCTAAAGTAGAATACGAGTATATAGTGGCTTCTGATGCAATTAAGGAAGCAGTTTGGATATGAATATTTATTTTTTAAGATTTGAATTATATCTAATAGATAAAAACCTATTACAATATATAGTAATAATACTGCAGTAGTGGTTCTTTCCAAGGAGACAAGGTCATATTAGAGGACAAAACATATACTTTGGAAGTTTCATCTCTTGATGGATTTTACTTAGAGATATGAAGTCATGGTTAGTATAGTTTACATAGAGGATAACATGGAATAACCTCTGACTAAATCCATACCTTAGTAGAATCATGATATTCTTGTGAGAGTTAGTAGATTGAGAATTTTTAGCAGTTGGATCTAGTTCAAGTGGGAGTGTTGTGAGTGGGCACCCTAGACCCAACTCCTTTATGTACTTTTATTACCATTGCATGTATAAATTTTGATATATACATGTGTTTATTCTTACTATAATAGTGTTTATATCTCTGAATCCACTATTTAAATGGTAATTTCCTTAGATTATGTGTCGTATCAAATGGTCATAACATTTATCATCTATAATGAGAACCTCAAGATACTATGACAATAATCTTAAATATATGTCCTATGGTCTAGATACATCATAATGATGGGACAAAAATGATGTCTAACTATTAGGTTATGGGGTTTCATAATCAATGAGACTTCTTATAATGAAGTTCTCACTTGGTGGTCATGAGTAGATGAGATCATGAAAACTGGACCACCAACAGGAACACCACTTGTTTTGGGTGTAATTAGTTGGTCATATCCATGAACATGTATATTGGTCTCCAGACTTGAGATCATTATTAATGTGTACAATTTAATCATGTACTTTGATTCAAGGAAAAAATCATGGCATTAAAGTCATGTTGAGGTAGATTATGTTGGGTGTATAATTTTTGGTATGAAATTGGTTGAATGATAAATATTGAATTTTTCATTCTCAAGTTGAGGAAGAGATATCTTGTGGGCCTAGGTTGACCAGGATGGTAGTACCTTCATTAAATCCATGCCCATGGTATAATAAGGTAATTTTATATAGTAAGGTCACAATATATATAAATAAACCAAAGGATTAAGTCATAAGTGTGCATCCCTCTTTATGAGATATCATGACACAAAGAGATTATATTACACAAAGCATGTTAATAGGTGGTATTCATAACTATGAAATTATTTATATCCTCAGGGGTCATGATAGGTAGTTAGAATCTACTCTTGGTATATTGGTTAGACTCACTGATATCAAGATATAGACCTAGATAATCACACACTAAGTGTATCGACATGTTCCACCTATTCGAATGAATAAGAGTTTAGGATGAAGTAGGACCCATGTGTGGGGGGCGATGAATGTACAATTTTGATTGATAAAATTTAAAAATAATTCAATTATATTATTATAGTATATATTAATTATGATTTAATTTATTTTTTAATGTATTCAAAAGTTGATTGATCATAAAAAGAGAACACGAGAAAATATAATTTTTTCGAATTAAAAAAAACGTTCAAGTTTTGTAAATTTATTTTGGGAGCTTATAATTAAATCTAATGCTTTTTATTTTATAATGTAACATTTATAGTGTTACAAGTGAGTTAAAAAATATTTTTAACATTTATAACAAGTTTATTATGTCATAAGTGTGTGTAAAGGTCTAAAATAAAGGTTATTACTTTCTAGGGACCAAAGTGAAATTTTGGAACGTATAAATTAGGTATAAAAATTACCCCATTTGAGTGAATTAAGAGATATAATATCTCCTCTCACATAATCTCAAGATATTAAAGTGAGATTCTAAAATAATAACAAGGTCTTATTGATCTTGTTTTCTCGATCGAGTCTGCATTCTTCATGCGATCGAAGGGACATTATAACACTATTTGATTTCCCATGCTAACACCTGATAATCATAGATAGATGATCCAGGAGATATGGTGAACATTAAAATGATATAGATTATTTCTATTTTGGTATCTTGGATCCATGACATGTTAACAGTGAGAAAATAAAATCATCAAATTCATACAAACTAGGTACCATTTATGATTTCATTAAATTTTATTTTTCATAATTAAATTGACTTTCAATTGATCCTTTAAGAAATCAGAGAAATGGGTTTTGTTAATTCAAAGTTTTTAACATTAATCTAAACCCAAAATTGTAATCTACTCATTTTTATGCTTCTGTTGTACCTCATTTTCTTTCAAGTAAAGCATAAAGTGGATAAAAAATACTCAAGGCATAACATGGTATATAAAAAAATTAAATAAAACCAATAGAGGCATAAAAAATCCATTTATCCATAAAAATATTTAGAAAAAAATATTTATTAATTTTAACTCTTGGTTTTCATTAGGTTCACTTGTACCTAAACCATTTACAAGCTAACTCTCTACAAGTAAGAAAGGAAGAAGCAGTAAACCTACCAATTAATTTATATATAGCCTATATGGGAACCCTAGAAGAGAATGGATTACACTAAAAATATCAATGAGACCATATAAAAAAATATTATAATTATTTCAACACTATTATGATTTTGGAAGATCATAACTGAGAATAAAAACCATGGTGATACCTTCAATTCACCTATACTAAGTCTTTGAAGGTGCTAGTCTAGAATGAATCAAAATTATTTGATTTATTTATCAAGATATAGATTAGTGATACATGAGATTAAATTTATTAGAAAATATAAATATAAGTGGGGATAATATGAGAGGTGATCCATTTTTTTACCACATTGAAAGTGGGATTTCGTAACCACTCATATCCACTTGGATCAAGGCTTTAAGTTTGATTCATAGGGGAGGGAGAGGAAGAAGATAAGATATTCTAAGAGACACCTTATCTTGGAAATGGTGGTAAAATTATGATCCTTATGGTATTTAGGGATAAGTTTAGGTGATTAATGGTAAAAAAATCCTTTTATCAAGGTTATTTTTCCAAGAGTCTATTGGGTACCAAGTATAATGACTTTGAGTACTTGGTGGGTTAAACAAAACCATCTAGTCCCCTAAAGCACCATCAGGTACCTAACACTAAGGCATTAGGTACTTAGTGTTTTCTGTACCTCACCCCCTTCTCCATTTTCCTCCAACTCCTCCCAAAAAACTCAAATACAAAATTAAACTCAAAATAAAAAATGAACTAAAATAGATATAAATTAAATAGAATAACCTATATATATAGGTATGGGACTTTATAACCTCAACATTATCTAAATTATCATACCTGATATGATTCAATTAGCTTATAGAGGGAATAATTTTGTCCATTTCATCTTCATCTTATCCCCCACTCCCAATTTTCATCTTAGATATTTCTATGTTTCCACTTAACCCAAATAAGAGGAATAACCTTTCCCCATAACACCTTCTAACTCCAATTAACGATGAAAATAAATTTCTCAATATAGGAAGAATTATATTTTAATGCAACACCATTATATCATATTTCATGTGAAGGGTTTTTCATGAACTTACTCAATTGGGAGACATGGAAATTATTATGCATGATGAAAAATTTTGAGGTAGAGAAAGATGAGAGACCACCTCTTTAAATCAAGCAAGTATTTTTAAAGGTTTGACATATCTGAGAGTCAGTTTTTTCTACTTTCCTATCTGTTGATGAACCAATCTCAGTGAGACCAAAATAAACACATGGCCACCCACCTTGAATTCCAAGGTACTCCTTTGATGATCAGAATATAATTTTTTTGTGTCTTTGAGTGGTTATGAGCTAATTTCATATTATCTTCACTTTCTTAGTCGTCTCCCATATGATACTAGTCCAAACCATCAAATATTTTCCTATCTTCATCCAACACAAGGGAGAATTACATGGTTTCTCATATAGATCTTCAAAGCGAACCATATAAATAGAATATCGATAGCTATTATCATAGGATAAATAAAACAATAAAATATGATCCTCTAATGTTCCATTGAAATCAAGAATGAACTATTAGAGAATATCCTATAGAATATGAATCATCCAATCTAAATAAAAATTAGTTTATGGGTGAAAATATATACTCAACATTACATGTAAACCCATTTCTCGTCATATCACTTTCTAGAAATAATATGTAAATCTAGGATATATGTTAGAGATAATACTAACAGGTAAACTATGAAGCTTTATGATATCTCTTACATATAATTTACTAAGTCCATCAACTAAATAAGCCTCTATAATTTATAGAAAGTGATACTTATTGAACATACAATGCAAAATCATCCACACCACATACCGACCTCTTATCATTCTTGTTAGACCAATCATAAAATATATCATGATCTCATACCATTTATATACCAGTATTGAAAGTGGATAAATAGAAACCATAAGCCTTTAGTGATCTACCTTTTCCTACTTAAAAGTGATACATCTACCAATGAACCCTATGATATCATTTTTAACTCCAATAAAATATAAGTGGTGATGAATATCATGATACATATTCATGATCCTAGAGTGCGTAGATCACCAAAAGGTATGATATTATTTCATCATACTTTATCTAGTTCCAGTTGGGATAACCAAACATCCATGTAAATATAGAAATGATGAATAATTCTAGAAACATCTATCAAGGATATCCTCACCATTATGTTTCTATTGAATAATGATACAATTTGGATCATATATCTAGGATTCCTTGACCCTCTCCATAAGAGAAGATGTAAGGTCAATATAACATAAGTGAATTCCATTATGATCATAAATCAAATTCAAGTGAAGTTAAACTATAAGTGATATAAAATTACATTAATCATTTTCTTCCATTAGCTTCTGAGAGTGAACCTTCAGTCTAAGATAAATTGTAACCACATTTCCCTTACCAAGATCATACTAGATATCAAAATCTAATGGCTAGAGATATTCCACCAAGTGAAGTTTCCTAAGATTCAATTATCTTTTAGAAAATATATATTCTAGGATTTTTTTCTTTATGAACACCATGAAACATTCACTATATAGATATTGTTTCCAAGACATAAACAATAGTGACCAGTTATAGGTTATGGGTAGGATAGTGCCTTTCATGAGGATGAAAATACATAGAATAAATGACATTATCCGATGATCCTATATACACATGTATCTAAATCCCACTAAATATGAATCTAAATACACCTTAAATCCCCCACCTAGTAGAGGTAGAATAATAATAGGAGTTGTAGTTAACCGATACTTTAATTCTTAGAAAACTGATTCACATTAGTCTGACTATGAATTTATCTCATTTCTTAATCAATATGGTTATTTGAGATTCAATCTTAGAAAAATCCGAAATAAAGTATTAGTGATACCCAAAAATCCTAAGAAAAATCTATATCTTAAAGACATTTGTTATGAATTTTAAGGAATTTACCATTTCCACCATCTCAGGATCCACTAAGATACTATATTTAGATATGACATACATAGGGAATTTATTTTCTAGATTTTAGAAGTATAATTTAGATAACTTAACATAGAGTTGATTTTATCATAAGGTTTCTAGCATAGTGTGAAGATGTAAATGATGATCAAAACAATACATAGATTAAATGAGGAAATAATCCATAAAGATCACTATAAAGGTGTAAAAAAAATAGATGAAAAACCCCATTCATTAAATCCATGATTATAATATGGCCATTTATTAGGTTGAAATAAATTACTAGATATTCAAAATACCTATAAATTTTTTAAAAATATGTCTTCAGAATATTATTTGGACTAGCTTGAAGTTGATGGTTTCCTGGGTGATGACCAATATTTAAGAACCACCTTTCCCCCATTAATTATTCAAAGAGATCATTAATTATAGGAAAATGGTTCCATTTATTGATTCTGACCTAACTAAACTAGTTATAGTCTACACATAAGCATAAAATCCCATCATTTTATTTCGATAAAGGACCGTATCACCCCAATGGTAAGTACTGAATTTGATAAACCCTTTATATTCAAGATCTTCTAGAAATATTTTCAATTCCCTCAATTCAGTAGGATCCATATGATATAGAGTAATTAATATTAGTTTAGTTATAGGTATTAAATTGATGAAAAAATCCACTTATTTCTTTGGTGGTAGTCTTTAAAAGTATTCAGAGAGCATATTAGAATATAAGTCCACCATAATAGGTAAAAATTTTAGCTCCTTAGCTTCAAATTCTCTAAGGAAAGGACAAGCCATCTCATCTATGACTGATCCCACCTATCCTTAATGAATTCTTTCTCAATTATCCTAGAAATATCACTCTCCATAGAGAGTGTAGTGGATAAAAAAAAGAGACGAGAAAAAAAATTCCTATTGTAGTAATCAATGAAAACATGGAACTAGTTTAACCAATCCATTCACAGAATGATATAAAAAGAATTCATATTGAGAACCATAAAATCCCAAATATGTTCAAAAGGTTCCACTACTAGAGAATATAAATAGAACTTTAAAATTTTCTCTATACTCTTCGATAAAGTAGTACAAAAGATCATATATAAAGGTAAATATTTCACTTTCAACTCATTAAGGGATACCAGTAGATTAGAAATTAAGGATTGAGAAGTACCTCTATCAAATAGAGAATATTCTAAAGTAAAAGATAATAGAATAGTACCTATAATATTAGAAGTAGAAACTATAATGTTATATATAGGTTTCTATATGATATACACACTACCTAATTCCTCATACTAACCTTGAGGTTTTGATATCTTCCTATAAAATTATTATATAGACGATCTACATTGATTTACACATAAAACTCCTCAACTAGATCATCCAGATAGTGGTTAAATATTACTGGTGGACTCAATATATGATTGATCCTTATGGGTATGTGTTGGATGAGGAAGTTTACCAAAGCAATCTAATATTTCTCCATGATATAACCTCTTATGGTAACCATACTGGGTGTAAGTGTGGCATTTCTTTTCCTTAAAGGTATAATTGTGATTGATGTGGCCTGATTATTTTCACTAATGTTACTGAAAAAGTGGTCTTTCTAAGATCGATGATGAATGAACACTACTACTATATATTCCTTGGTTTCATCCACCTATTCTCACCTTTACCCATTGTAGTTTTTAATACCAAAAGAGCTATCACCTAGGATATGGCCTGGTAGTGGGATACCCACTACTAAACCTCCTTTAAAACCTATCTCTACAAGGATGAATTTATTGACCACTTTTTAAAATATTAAAGATTAAAAATTATAACATGGGTTTTTAAATGATATTTAAGCCCCATTTAAAAACTCCCTACCATGGTGAAGTTCCCTTAGATCAGTGAGATAATTGAGAGAGTGGGTAAATCAATGATATTTTTTACCTTTTACAAGTTATTTTCTCAAACTCAATCCATGTGGTTGTTTAATACCTCAATATACTCAATATTTAATAACTCACCCTTATCTTTCATGAAATAAAAATTAAATAAGCACAAAACACAAGGATTGATAAGATTTAGCTGTAAAAGATACCCCTTTCCATGGTTGGTTAGTAGCCCCAACCCCTAGATTATCCACTATAAATATTGTTATAAATTTTCAATGGGTGTAAATATTTTCTATTTTAAAGGAACTTTCGTGGGTTACCTCAAATGATTAGTGTGATTTTTGGGTACTTAGGTGCAGCAGAGTGGCTGACCAAGGTCGTCTCTCAAAGAGGCAGTAATTGAAACAACTTATTAATGATATTATGAAAATTACATAAAAGAGAATAAAAAACACTACATAAAAAGTATGGGGGATTTGTTTACCAATTATAAACCTTGATGAAGTTTTCTTAAAGAATATTTTATTCTTTTGTTTTTATTTTTGAAATGAAGTTTGATTAATACGACACAATGAGAAGATACTTTTTTTAGAAAATATTTTTAAAAGACATAATCGATCTAACTATACCTCTAAATTTTATTGTTAATAATTATCATTTAAATTAATACCCACTTAATTATTACCCCCTAATTTTTTAACCCTCGAACCCTATGAGAGTTAACTTAACCACAAAGATGAAATTACTTAAACCCTAGGATAGCTTTAGAACATGCAATCGCCTTACCATGCTTTAATTAATGTTCTAAGGTTAGGTTATGGTAAGTGGTTAATTATATCACATATATATTATGGATATGAGAATTAATTTATTTTATGGATTATATTTTAACTCTACAAACTTATCCCATGTGGTCTTGTATTACCGATTAAGATTGCGCTCTCACAATTCACACAGTACTCGAACACGTGTGTTTTTGTGTTAATTGTTAAATTTCTTGATTAGTTTTTTCTAATTTAAAAACTAAATTCATGGATCATATTAAGTTACTTATAGTATCTCAATGATTAAAATAATTAAATGAAGAGGGTATAAGATATATCAATCACTAAGAAAACTACTCTTCCATGGGCGGTGTGGTAATCGTGGAGACATTTTGCATGAGCAAAGGATTGAATAGGTATAACCCAATATCATGTACAATCTTGAATTCCAGACCAAATATTAAGATAATAATATGAAAAGGGAAAAAATAGAAGATTAATTGAAGAAAAAATTTAGGATACAAGCATGAAAGCAAAGAAATACAAAGAGGAGGTGCGAGAGGAGAGCCTTTTTGGAAGAGATGTTTGCACAAGGAATTACTTATTCCAATAGTTGTGAGGGGATAACAAGAGAAAAAATTTCTTAAAAACCTTCCCAATTCCTCAACCAATAATCCCAAAGAGTGAAAACACCAATTTATAGATTGGTGGGTAGGTTAGGTTCAAAGTGTTTTCAAGTGTGAATGTGAAATATCGACCAAATATTTTAATCCAAATTACACTGAACATTTGACCTTAGAAACGTGTGAACCAGATATTTTATATTAGTATAATATGTGTGAAATTGGGTTTTATATCTCCTCCCAAAATTTGGGCTCAATCCATGTGTAGATGTAGAAGTTATGGCCCAAATACAGAACCCATGCCCAATCTGGCTAGTCCAGCCCAACTTTGACTTAATGGACCATTTTCACCAACCAAATGAATGATTTAGATCTAATGTAATAAATGAAAGTTTTAGAAAATTAAGTATGGAACATATTTAAAAAATATTAATTTCAAATAATTCAGATAAAATTATTTATTTTCAAAATACTACAGTGAATTTTTAAAGGGTAAAACTGGAATTTTCATCAAATTTTTAAAAGAATGATCTAATTCCAAATATTTTATAAATGAGCATAGTTACCACAATTTGAGGAAATTATATCATTTATTATCAATAAAATATTCAATAAACTTGTGTTTTATCAACTCCCCACACTTACCCTTTTTTCACTCCCCGGGAAAACCTCATATCATGTATTCCAAAAAAAATTGTGACAAGTAAATATCAATATCAAATCAAAACAAACACATATCATTGAGATCCAAAATTACCCATGAAGAAACAAAAGATATCATGCCTCATGAAAAAACTATTTCAAGTTCTACATTTATATCCTTCAATACATTTCAACTTCACTTATCCTCTAATGCACACAAAACACTTACCTCACTTGAATTTTATTTTATCAACCGAATGTCAATTTTTTATTAATGTCTTTCTCATCCAAACTCATAAAAGGGCCCCCACAGGCTTGATAAATTCATACATCTCCAACCGATGTGAGTCAAGGACATATGTTTATCATGAGGACTTTTCAAGGTTGTTCTGTGGCTTTCAGTTGGTAGGATTTATATATGAAAAATTCTGAGGCTGAATGAGGGGGGATTGACTATTTTTGAAGAAAAATTGCATTAATCTAATTTTCACATAAATATGGTCTCCTCCTTAATACCCATACCATAAATTCATGTTCATCATCATAAAAAATAAAGTAATGTTTACACCATTCAACATTTCAGCAGTAAAAATGTTAATCTTCTTAAACATGATTTTCTTGAAAGCTCTATATAGGCACAAATTTCTTCCTTTATTAGAAGCTCCAAAAAGGAAAAAATTCAATTATAATAAAAGATCCAGAAAAGGAACAACTTTCAATATAATTATTTTATTAATTAGAAAACAAATCTCATAAAAATTTAATTTTCCACCCAAAGTATCACAAAATGTGGTAGCACAACACAAGACATCTTCTCCCACACTTAAGTTCAACTAGATTATGCAATTTCACTTCAAGTGTTGGTTGGATAGGGAAAATTGGCTTGTAATGTGGCTAACCTAACAGGATTATAATGGATTATAAGGTCCAAAAGGATTAAATGTTCAAGTTAGAACATTATAAAAAGTATTATTTAAAATACAGGATTTAATACCAAACAAATGCCTCAATCATTTAAAACATAAGTACCTCAAACCCTCAAGTTTTGACAGGAATAAATAAAATTCTGGTTAAATCAAGCATGGTTTGGTTCTCTCAAGAAGTGAGGTAAATGTAAAGAATATGAAAATAATGGTTCAGAAGCCTCACAGAAAGGTTATTTCAAATATAAATATAGTAATATGTGGCATGTGATTCAAAATTCAGAGTACCTTTCCTGAAATTACTAAATATTTGAACTTGAAACAAAGTTATTTTCATCATTCATTTAAGATCAGTTTCATGGGATAAATTGTTTCAATTATTGATATGAATTTCAAAATGGTGATGAGAATAATTTCATCTTAAAAATTTAAAAAACACACAAAAAATTGAAAAATAAACACAAAAAATTTGAAAAACACAATTGTTTTTGAAAATCATTGAAAAAAACAAAAACAATTAAAATTACGAAACTAAAAGGTTCCCTCCCACACACTTAAAATATTGAATTGTATTCAATGTGAACCCATGAGATGATATATGCACATAAAATGTATTATTTTAAATAGGACAAAGAATAAAGAAGTAAAAGGGTTAGGAACAACCTGATATGCTCAAGTGATGATGGGGTCATGCAGTGTGATGAAATCCATTACATCATTAAGAAGTCCTTCAATATATTTCTTCAAGCGTTGCCTATTGACTATAAATATCCTTCCTATTTCCTCTTGTGTGATATCCACTGCACTATAATGAAAAACATTAGTCACCATATAAGGACCTAACCACTTGGAATGCAACTTACCAGGCATCTGCTTCAGTCGTGAACTGTAGAGGACTTTCTCTCCAACATGAATTTCCCTTTGTTGGATCATTTTATCATGAGATGCTCTTGATATTTCCATGTAGAACCTTGAGTTCTCATATGAAGACAATAAAATCTCCTCAAGCTCTTGAATTTTCAACTTCCTTTGGATTCCAGCTTGTGCCAAATCCATGTTGCATTTCTTTATAGCCCAATAAGCCCAGTGATCAACTTCCACAGGGAGGTGACATGCTTTCCCAAAAACAATACGAAATGGGGGCATACCGATGGGAGTTTTTTATGTTGTCCAATATTCCCATAGCGCATCATCCAAGTGCTTTCTCAAATCCTTCCTATTCGGCTGCATGGTTTTCTCCCAATTTTTTTTCAACTCATGATTTGAAACCTCAGTCTGGCCATTTGTTTGGGGGTGGTATGGTGTTGATGTTTTTTTGCATCACCCCATACTTCTGAATGTGGGAAGCCAAATTCCAATTGGATAAGTGTGTCCCTTGGTCACCGATGATAGATTTTGGTACTCCAAACCTACAAAAAATCTGTTTCTTGAAAAATACTACTACAACATGAGAATCATCAGTCATGGTGGACTTAGACTCCACCAATTTACTCACATAATAAACAACAACAAAAATATACAAAAAAATAAAGGAACTAGGAAAAGGAACCATAAAATAGATTCCCCATACATCAAAAATCTCACAGAATAGTATGGGTTGTTGGGGTATCTAATGTCTCCTAGAAATGTTCCCAGTGTGTTGGCAGTGAGAGCATGACTTACAAAACACATGGGCATCATGGAATAATCTAGGCTAATATAATCCAAAGTACAAAACTTTCATAGCTATCCATTTGGGTCCAAAGTATCCACCACAATAAAGTGCATGACAAAAATGTAAAATAGAATTCGACTCATGATCATGAACACACCTCCTAATAACTTGGTCACTACACATGTGACATAGGTATGGATTATCCCAAACATAAAATATTGACTCACTCTTTAACTTTTAGACTTAATGTTTCTTTAAATTTTTAGGGATTTCAGAGGAAATAAGGTGGTTAACTAAATAATCATACCAAGGATGCATACCTGATATGGAATAGAGATGCGCATTGGGGAAAGTGGCTTGAAGTGTTACTTGGTCCAAGGTGTCATACTCTAGTGTGTGAGTAAGCCTACTCATGTGGTCTGCCACCAAGTTTTCTGACCCCTTATTTTCCTTTATCTCAATATCAAATTCCTGAAGGAGCATCCATTGGATAAGTCTGGGCTCTGTGTCTAGCTTCTTCAAGAGGTACCTCAGAGCTGCATGGTTAGAAAAAACAACTACTTTAGATCCCAATAAATATTAATGGAATTTATCTAAAGTGACTATGATAAAAAGAAAATCATTTTATGTGGTTGTGTAGTTTGATTGGGCTGAATCTAGTGTTCTCGATGCATAGGAAATCACATGTGAACGTCCCTCCACCCTTTGAGATAAGACAACTCCAACCATGAATTTGAGGCATCACACATAATATCAAAAGGAATGTCCCATTGTGGGGGCTATATGATCGATGGAGTGGTCAGAAACTTCTTCATCTCATCAAATGAAACCCTGCATAAATCATTAAACACAACATCAGAATACTTTTGAAGTAATCACGACAAAAGAAAATAAATCTTACTAAAATATTTGATGAAGCACCGATAAAAGTATGCATTCAGTAGGAAAGATATAATATCACGCACACATGAAGGATAGGGTAAGGATTCAATAATATCTATCTTAGATCTTTCAACCTCTATCTCATGTTTTGACACTACATTCCCTAAGACAATGCCATGCTCTACCATGAAATGACACTTTTCAAAGTTCAAGACCAGATTATTCTCAATAAAACGATTCAACACCTTTCCAAAAAAACTAAGAAATTCATCAAATGAGGATCCATACACTGTAAAATCATCCATAAATACCTCCATGCAGGTCTCAATAAAATCAGAAAAAATACTCACCATGCATCTTTGGAAGGTACCTGGGGCATTGCAAAGTCCAAATGGCATCCTCTGGTAGGAAAATGTACTGAATGGACAAGTGAATGTTGCCTGATCCTGATCCTCCAGAGTAATAAGAACCTGAAAGTATCCAGAAAATCCATCCAAGAAACAACAGTGTGTTTTCCCAGCTAGTCTCTCAAGTATTTGATTAATAAATGGGAGGGGAAATGGGCCTTGCGAGTGGACTGATTTAGTTTCCTATAATTAATACACACACGCCAACTATTTTGAACCCTCCTCATAACTAAATCATCTTTCTAATTTTTAACAATTGTAACACCACTTTTCTTAGGCAAAACCTGAATAAGACTTACCCACAGAGAATCTGAAATGGTAAAGATTATACCTGCCTTGAGAAATTTCTCAACTTTTTTTACGACTTCCAGAAGAGTTGGATTCAGTCTCCTTTGTGGATGCCTAACTAGTTTATCCCCATCCTCCAAAAGAATCCTATGCATAAAAATGGAGGGGCTAATACCTGATATGTCAGCCAAGGTCCACTCGATTTCCTTAATGTTCTCCCTCAAGAGATTCAAAAGTTTTTCTTCATGTTCAAAATGGATATTTTAAGCAATGATAATAGGTAATTTCTCTCCACTCAATAAGTATGAGTATTTGAGATTTGGTGGAAATGGATCGAGTTCCAGTGTAGGGGAGTGGTGTATGGATGGAGAAATTTAAGGAATTAAAATATGTGCACAATGAACATCAATATCTGAATATACATCATAAAAATAAGAAAATAAAGCATCAAATCCATCAGCATACTCAACAACCATGTCATAATCAGAGTTCACATGATCAAAATCAGAATATGATTCCATTTCAAAATCAAATCTAAGAGAGTCTTGTGCATTATAAACTAGTGTGGAAGTACTATTAGACATCAAACTAGAACCAATGCTCATAATCTCCCTAAGCACATGACAATCAAAATCCAGGGGGTTTTTACTTGGTGGTTCAAAATGGGAGATAAAAAAAGCAGAATGGTCTTCTGAGGGGTACATCATGGATTCCATGACATTAAATATCACAACTTCATCTCCAAAATCCATGGAAAGTGTACCCTCATTGACATTTATGATAGTTTTTTTTAGTTTGGAGGAAGGGTCTACCTAAGATAATGGGAGCATGGGAACTTACCTGATCATCCTCCATGTTAATCACATAGAAATCTGCTAGAAAGATCATGTCTCTTACCCGAACAAGTACATCCTCAAGGACTCCCACTGGATATGACGTATATATATTCTCTAAATAAACCAATACTCTTATTAGATTCAACTCACCAACCTGTAAAGAAGAGAATACAGAGTGAGGAATCACATTTATGGAAACTCCCAAATCACAAAGAGCATCAAAAAAGTGAAACTCCCCTATAGTGCATGGGATTATGAATGTCCCTAGATACTTGCACTTTGTTAGCATTGATAGAGTTTTTGTAATGAGTGTTGACACATTCCTTCCAAGATTGATCCTTTCATTTCCCTTGATCCCTCTTCTATTGGTAAAAAGTTCTTTTAATAATTTTACATACCTTGGTATTTGTTTAATGGATTCAAGTAAAGGGATGTTGATATCCACATGCTTGAATGTGTCCAAAACCTCTTTTTTCATCGGCTCCTCATCCATATTCTTGGTTTGTACAACCCTATTTGGAAAGGGAAGGGGTTTAAGAGGAACATCATAAATATTTTTCTTACCTTTATTTTTCTCCTTGGGTTGCTCAACAGTTGGTGTGGAATGAGGATTTTCTAGAGTTGAGGTGAATCCCGGTGGAACGATAGGCGTAGATGTATCAATTTTTTTACTTCCAACTTCTCAATGTGATGGCACTGACATCCCCCTTGGTATTTGGAGTTTTTTGTGAAGGTATATTTCTAGAATTGTTTACCTACCAGTTCATGGAGGGCAGTGGCAATCTGGCTCATTTGAGTCTTCAACTCCCTCAGCTCCGAACCTTGAATCTTCAACTCATTCTATTGATTAAGAACAATTTGTTTAAAAATATCATCATTATTAGAATATAAATTTGGTTGGGAATTCCATTGTTGTTGACTTTTTGATGCTTGAGCTTCAAATTGACTTTGGGGTTGTTGGAAACCCTGTTGGTAAGGTGGATGCTGATGGAAGTTTTGTTGAAAGGAGGGACTTTGTTGTTGTCCAGATGTATAACTCATGTCCAATTGATCATTCCAACCTTGGTTGTATGTTGGTTCAAATAAATAAAACTTCTTTTGGGGATGTGGCTGTTTCTGCTGCTGATATGGTCTCCCAGGAAACACTACCGCACAATCTTATTTTTCTTGTAATTGGGGGAAACAGTCAGTTGGGTGGCTTGTCTCAGTGAAAATTCCACAAGTACTTGAAGGATGGGATTGGGATGTCTTTTGTTCCAAAGTAATATGCCTCACCATAGTGTTCAATTCTTCCAACATAGTATCAATCAAATGATTTTCAAGAGAGGAAGGACTTACCTAATGTACTCCCCTGACATATGGTGTACCTCAATCACTAAATTGTTGGGAGTTTTGTGCCATCTTGTTGATAAATACACGTGCAGATACTAGTGTCTTGTCGACCAATGAACCTATAGCTATATCATCCACCATGATCCTCTTCATAGGTGTGAGTCCTTCATAGAAGTATTGGATGAGGAGTTGCTCACTGATTGGTGATGTGGGCATCTTGCGCATAACTTCTTGAATCGCTCCTAGTACTCATACATTGACCCCCCTTGCACTTTCTTTATCCCTTATATCTTCTTACGAATGGAAGTGGTCCTTGATTTTGGAAAAAATATTTTCAATAAAAGACGTTTCAAATCATTCTAACAAGTTACATCTTCAGGTTGTAAATAATACATCCAGTCCTTTACAGCTCCATCAAGTGAGAATGGGAATGCTCTTAGTTTTATTTGATCTTTATAAACATTTCTTGGTTTTAAGGTTAATAAAACCACATTAAATTATTTTAAATTTTTATTTGGATCCTCAATAGATAATCCATGAAATTTTGGAAGAAGGTGAATTAATCCAGATTTCAGTTCAAAGTCCGATTCGATATTTGGGTATGCAATGCAATTTGGTTGATAATTAATATCAGGTGAAGCCAATTATTGAATGGTTCTATTAAGTTAATTTACATTATTTTCAGCCATTGGTTCTTGTTTTATGTTGGACTTAGAAGTTTTTCCAATTTAAATGTTCTTGTAGTAGAGGAATTCTCTAACTGGTTGAATGTTGAAACTTCCTGTAGACTGAGAATGTTTGATTCGAGCCCTAAGGTTGTGTTCAATCTCAGGGTCAAGATCTAAGAGATCATCCGAATTATTTCATGTCATAAATCATATAAAAAAATAATGAAAGTGAACCATAATAAAAATGATAAGTTTGAGTTGATGGTCCAAAAATAAGAAAAAGAAAATAAAAGAAGAAGAAAAAATTCAAATTGGGGAAAGAAGGAAGAAAGAAGAGAATAAGTGAATAAAATGTAAAATAAAATAAATACCTCTAATTGGTTGAAATAATTAATTTCATCCCTGGAAATGGCACTAATTTGAAAGGCGCTGTCGTGGGAACCCTAAAATGATTGGTGTGATTTTTGGGTACTTAGGTGCAGCATAGTGGTTGACCAAGATCGTCTCTCAAAGAGGTAGTAATTGAAAAAACTTATTAATGGTATTATGAGAATTACATAAAAGAGAATAAAATACACTAAATAAAAAGGTTGAAGGATTTTTTTAATAATTATATACCTTGATGAAGTTTTCTGGAAGAATATTGTATTTTTTTGTTTTTATTTTTGAAATGAAGTTTGATTAATAAGACACAACGAGAAGATAGTTTTTTAGAAAATATTTTTAAAAGATGTAATTGATATAACTATACCTATTTGTTTAATTATTAAACATTATCATTTAAATTAATACCCACATAATTATTACCCTTTAATTTTTTAACCCTATAACCCTATGAGAGTTAACTTAACCACAAAGATGAAATTACTTAAACCCTTGGCTAGCTTCGGAACACGCAATCACAACACCCTGATTTGATTGATGTTCCAAGATTAGATTATGGTCAGTGGATAATTATATCACATATCAATTATATATATGAGGATTAATTGAGGTTTTGGATTATATTTTAACTCTACAAACTTATCCCGTGTGGTCTTGTATTACCGATTAAGATCGCGCTCTCACAATTCACACAATACTCAACTTCGCGTGCTTTTGTGTTAATTGTTCAATTTCTTTCTTAGTTTCTTATAATTTAAAAAATAAATTCATGGATCATATTAAGTGAATTATAGTATCTTAATGATTCAAAATAATTAAATTAAGAGGGTAGAAGATAGATTGATCACTATGAAAACTACTCTTCCATGGCTTGTCTGGTCATCATGGAGACATATTAATGAGCAAATGATTGAAAGGGTAGAACCAAATATCATCTCTACTATTTAATTCCAACACAAATAGGAATATAATAATATGAAAAGGAAAAATCACAGAAGACTAATTGAATAAAAATTCAGGATACAAGTATGAAAGCAAAGAAATACAAAGAGGAGGTGGGAGAGGAGAGTCTTTTTGGAAGAGATGTTTTCACAAGGCCTTAATTATTTCAAGAGTTGTGAGGGGATCCCAAGAGACAATATTTATTCCAAACCTTCAAAATTCCTCTAAAAAAAATCCCAAAGTGTTAAAATACCAATTTATACAGTGGTGGGGAGGCTAGGTTTAAAGTGGTTTCAAGTGTGAATGGGGAATCTTGGATAAATATTTTAATCCAACTTGAAACGCCCATTTGGGCTTCCAAACGCATGAAACATATGTTATTACAGAAGCATAATTTGTGTGAAATTGTGTTTTTGAGATGATATCAAAATTTGGGCTCAATACATTTACGTATGTAGAATTTATGGCCCAAATACATAACCCATGTCCAATTTGGCGAGTCCATCCCAACTTTGACTTCATGGCCCATTTGCACCAACCAAATGCATGATTTAGCTCCAATTTCATAAATTAAAGTTGTAGAAAATTAATTCAAGACACATAAACAAAATATTATGTTCAAATAATTAAAATAAAATTATTTATGTTCGAAATACTACAGTTAATTTTTAAAGGGTAAAACTGAAATTTTCATCAAATTTTCAAATGAATGATCTAATTCCAAATATTCTATAAATGAGCATAGTTACCACAATGTGAGGAAATTATATCATTTATTATCAATAAAATATTCAATAAAATTGTGTTTTATCACTATTATTTCCCACAATGTTTCACACAACAACACAAAATAACATAGTGTTGTATCTCTAGAGTCCCTCTTGAGAGTGACTCTTCCCATTGTACACCACTTGATGCTTGGATCCACAAAAAGAAAGATATCTGTCAGATTTTGGTTACTTCTACACCACCTTAAAATATACTGATTAATGATCTAATCATGTACCTTCATTCAATAAATTCAATAACTAATTATCATGATCAAAACTGTTGGTAATGAAACAATCTATAGATTATCAACTATATGAATCTCCATCAAAGTATAGAGTACTCAGGCATACAAGTACTCTATTATTGTAAGTAAAATATCACCTTCATTCTCCCAATTTTTCTTCTCTTCAATAATTTGTAAGAATCAAGTTTCTTAGTCTCATTCCTTCTCAAGATCTCATAGTTCTTTATATTTCTCACTCAATTCGAAAACTTCTACATAGATCCTCATTGAATCTTATTTTTCATATACTATAAAATATGTTATCTTCTTGATCATCTTATTTTTCTATATCCTTGATAACAATATACCCATAATGCACATGCACATAAATTAAATGAATCCCATTAATATCACTATCCATAAATGTAGTACCATAAATAATTTTTAGCCTCCATCCAAAAGTGTGATCATAGAACAACCACTTTGGGTTCTCCATGATCTTTTGGTGTGATTATCAAAACGATCTCACATGGAATAAATCTTCTCATATAATTCTAGAAATTCCCTCATGATATTTATCCTCAAACAAGAATCTTTAAACTTCCAAGATTAACTCAAAAAATGAAACTCTTTTTATCTTCTTCAAAAATTAAATTGAAATAATCTTTATTTCTATAAAAAAACTACCTAACAATATATACAATCATGACATGACTATTTTGGTTCCTAAATAAATACTACTCACCTTAGTTTCCACCTTTATTTTAACTTGTCTTCCTCTTCTCATAGTAGAATTATTCTTCAACAACTAAGTAGTTATCATAAGTGATTTTTATATATAATATTTTAAGAACAATATGATATTTGACAAATTTAATCCTTTATTATTCTTAAGAATACATGAAACTCATTTTTATCATTAAAAATGAACTTCTTCTTAATCATTAGCTTGAATCTCATACACCTCAATTGTTAGAGATATTTAAGTACATAAGATAATAATTCCAACAATATTATTATATTTTTAAGATTTTTTTTTGAAAATAAATTCACATTCTAGCTCAAGAAATCACTTAGTAACCATGAAATTTCACTATAATTTTTCTTCTCAATTTATACTTGAATCACAAGTAATTTTTTGATATTTTAACCATGAAGAATGAATTTTAATTGATTGATTTAAAATTTTCTTTAGATTATAAATTATGGAAACTCCATGTTTCAATTTTCACATTGATGTTTACACATCATATTGATGTTTATAATGTGTAGATGATGTTTATAGAGCCCATGTAAACGCAAATGATGTGTATGAAGATGTTTCTTATGTATAGAACATGTTGGTTACATAGACAATGATCATACTTACATAGGTGAGGATTATGTTTATATAGAGGCTAGATGATGGTTACATAAGCATGGATGATGCTTACATAGAAAAATACATTTCCATTTTTGCACTAGATGATGGTTATGTATGTAATGGGATGATTTTTATATAGAGCATGAATGGTGATTACAAATTATAGGGACTTAGTTTTTATAATTCATTCAAATTAGTCCAGTCCCACTTCAAAGTAACTTTAACCATATTTATCCTTCATCTAAGAGTGAATATATGCTAAAAAATAGAAAAAATGCTATATAATCCAAGGATGTATTCTACACTAATTTACCTAGATTAAGATATCTCCACTAGTTGGATTCTTCCAACAACTTAACAACTATTTTAGACATCAATTTCAACATTTAGTACTTATATTAACTTAATGATCAAATAAAAAATTATCTAATGTTAGGGGATTCCTGATTTTTTTACATATAGTATTCATAAAATAACCCATCCTCTTATCCCATCACATCACACCCACACATATTTATAGACCTTTCCAAACAATAATAAAAACTATTATTGTCAAAAAATACAACTAAAAACATGGGCACAAAAATCCCCCCTTTATATTTATTTTCAATACCACCAAACCTAAAATATCAATATGTGTGATGAAACTAAATTTATTCTCCCTATTATTCATAATAAATACAATAGAAGGGAAAGACATTTCTTGATGCATATTTTTCTAACTTATTTATAACATATTCTCTTCCATTTTTAAATCTAAATCACCTTTTGATCCACATTCAAGATAAGGATAACACCACATGATTTTTCATAGCAAAGGGACTTTAGTTATTCAAATTTAAGTCTACATGGGATAACCATATATAGAAAACAAGAGCGATTTAACTAAGGTTGTGAATACTATATATAAAAAACCATAGATGTGACCTAATATCAATTCTCACTTTGGGGTTATTCAAGATATATTTATCAAAATAAAAAAACTGATACAAAAATCAGAAAACCCATCAAAAAGGTTAAGTGAAAGAAACATAAATTTCCAACTTTTCCCTCAAATTTTGATTAACCAACATCCCCACCACACAATGTTTTATATAATAAAAAACAAGGGTTGTAAGTGTGATTGTAATACCGCATTATCCATTATATCCTAAAATTATATATTTTCATAGAATATTTATTTTTAAAGCCTCATTATCAATAAAGATCCCCATAAAGGGATACACTATTTTCCTCATTTTCATTGTAGTTATTAAACCCCATGATGAACATATTATTTTTTTCATAGTTTGTAAAACCCTTAATAATCCCCTTTGATTCACTAGAAGTTAGAATAAAATTATCAAAAAATAAAGGAATAAGGAGGGAACTCTTTTATCCTCAATAATAGCATTAAGGATGAGAGTTTCCTCCCAACAAAAATATTTCATTCATTTTATTCTTAGTAAAATTATAATTTCTTATAATCTTTTTTATGTAATATGACTTAAAAGTTTTCATGTTTTCCTTCTTAACTTGAACCACTTATTTGTGTAGAGCAGTCTTCTCCACCTTAGTTACTAAGGAAAAATCCTTGTTTGATTCTTAAATCTGCTTCCTAAAAAAATATTCTTGGTATATAAAGATATTAAAATAGTATTTTTTTCTATTCCCAATCCATCAACATATTCCATATTGATTTTATTTATTTTTTAAATTTCCACTTGTATTAAAACTCTCACCAACTTCAACCTTCTATTCTGTAGAAAATTGATTTCCTTTAGCTACAATACTATTTTAGTTTTATTTATTTGTTTAGAATTCTCTAATTGGTCTATAAAAACTGTTAAGAATACCTACTTGGTATGCTCAGCCTTCTTTATTGGTCTATATTCTTTTCTTATTTTTTGAATTTCCTTCCCTTTTAAACTATAGGGATTATCTCATTTTAGGCTTGTATTTCACTCCTAAGCATTGTGAACTTACTAATCACACACACCAAAAATCTCATTTAATCATTCAAATCTATTTCATATAGTTATACTTGATAGATTTTGAGTCATACCTTTTTTTCCAAGAAAACATGCTCTTTCTTTCTTAGTGTTACCCCCAAGTTCATAACTCCTTCATAATAAAGACCCATTATACCAGCATGAATAATATCCATGTCCATGAATTTCATAACACCAAAAATATCATATAAAATTGGATATTTCATTTTGATAACGAATATATACATATTTTTAATGTTTTTATCCTTCCTTAATATGTTCCTTACTTTTCCTAAGGGCAATGGTCTTCTTGACATTTTCCACTCTTACTTTGAAGTAGTATAGTGTTTCCCACTTTAGTTCTTGATCTAAATGTCCTTATCATTAGTTTTATAACCAAATTTAGATTAATAATCCTTGATCTACACTTACATGATGATGTATTCTTTAGATTTATTCAACTCATTATTAGCTCCCTATAAGATAGTTTGTGTCTCGACCATCTCTTCTTCCTTTACACATAACTTTTTATTCCAAATATTTGAAAATGTTTTCTTGCTCACCCACCTTTAATCTATACTTATTGATTTCAATAAGAAGATCTCATTCCTTCTTATAATTATTTTATTTCTCAATATAAATATTGTTATTGTATATAACCCATTTTATTTTCTCTTACTTGAGATGTGTATTCTACTCAAGATTAGCTTCTAAATATTCTTTCATTATATACTCATGTTCTTATATCTCTTCATCATCACTTATTATGGTATCAAAGCCTCTCTAAACATGATAAAGGAATTTTATTTCATCTTCTAATTGACTATTTAAAATATATTTTTTCCTTCTTACTCACCAAGCTTATTTTCTTGCTTCTTGAATATATCTTATTTATTTTACCCCATTTTTATTTTTGAGATTTATCATCCTCCTCATTTGTTTCAGATTATAAACCCTTATTCCTTAGACATTTATTTTCAAATTTTCCAATTATATTATATATATAGCACATTTTTGGTCGCTTTCCCTTTCCTTTATTCTTTCCTTGAATAAAATTTCTTGATATAAGTGATACAATTTGATTAAAGGCTTCATCATCTTACTCACTTTCAGAGTCACTTGATTATTCTATATCTTTATATTTGAGCTTAAGTTTTCTCATGGATTAAAAATAAATATTATCCCTTAACTTATTTTTAAAAGTGGAGTATTTTATCATCATATATGCTATGAGAATATTGTTAAGTTTATCTAGGGATAGATCCTCCATATCTTCCAAAGATAAAAAATTGGGATAAAATATATTCTAAAAGTTTCTCATTAACTTCTTTGTAATAATAAAATCACCAATATTATTATAAAACCTTCAATTACTGCTAACTATCTCATTCAATCTATAAAATAGTAATCTATAATTTAATTATTAGTAATTTTAATGTCTTTAAACACACTCCCTGATATCTATAACTTGGATTACTTCACTTTGATATTGCCTTCATATATACTTCTTAGATTTTCCCAAATTTATTTTTTAATTTAAAGTACCTTGAAATTTTTATAAACCTTTTATAATAGGGTTATAAATATATAATTTTGGTCTTTTACATATACTTATATATTTATATTATTTGTGAAGGTCATTAGAGCATCTTTATCTATGGGTGTAAATCTTACTGTTGTAGCATATCTCACTTCTAGGCTAAGAGAAATAAGATAGATAAGCACCTTACCCTTATAACTATGATAGTTCTCACCATAAAATGTTGGAACACCTTTTCTATTTATAGAATTTAGGTTCTCCATAACTCATTAGCTTATTAGATATTTAAGATGGAACCTTTCTTTAATACCAATTGAAGTTCCCTTGGATCACTGAGATCAAGGAGAGTGGGAAGGGGTGAATCACTGATCCATTTTTCTTTTTATGAGTTCTAATAAACATCTATAGGAGATTAGTAACTTTATCCACTCAAGATATAATAACTCTCCCTTACCTGGTATGAAATAAAAATGAAATAAGCATAACACATAAGGATTTACAAGGTTCGACTGTAAAAGCCTACTCTATACCATAGTTTTCTAGTCTTTACAACCCATGAATTACATGTTAGAAATGATTTTATAAATTTACAATGGGTGTGGGTAATTTTATCCTTTCCCATAGAAATACACACACCAAAATTGATTTTTTGGAACTAGAGTCACTTGGGGGGAGTGAATCTGGGTGTTTCTAAATTTTATATTTTCTCATTTATTTGTTTATCAACTTACTTTTAGACCTTGTTCCTGTGTTAGAGGAAAAATGTTAAATATATTACTCTCTTATGAATATTACTCTTAATATAATAGTAATATTAAAATTAATTCATGCACACATAAGATTTTACTGGGTTCACCACTAAGGGATAATATAAGGAGTACACAAAAATGATGTGTTTGTGTGATAGGGTTGTAATACTATTATTGGGGTAATTATAATGTAATAAAGAAGGGAACACTACCAATCCCAAGTTAAATTCCTCTTCTATATTATTACACACCACTCAAGTAAGGAATAGTTATATTATATACTTTAGGGCCTCTTAAATATTTTAAATACTTGATGACCTCTTAAATTTTAGTATAGGTTGTTAAAAGAATTTTCATATTTATCTTCAGGTAGATTCTCTGTTATGATACTCTCTTACTAATCCCTTCTTCCTATTTTAATAATAAATGTGAGAATCCTATTTCTATGAGGATTTATCTATATCTTATATAGTTTACAACATCAGCTTTCCCTTCATTCTAGATAATGATAATTCTATAATTGTAATTATCTAATACGCTTCAACCAGATGGTTTAGTGTTTTAATTTATTCTTCTCTATGTCCAATCCTCAAAAACCGAACCAGATGAAATAATAGAATTATTATATATAACATCTTTTACTTCCTATAAATTTAATATGTCAATGTTCTTTATTATCCATCTTCCTTTTCTTTTTTCCTATCACAAAATCAAAGATGACAATGAGATTATTCTCTGTTTTTTTAATATGGAAATAGAGCTATCCTATATTTTTAGAACAACTTCATGCAATATATATATGTACATGATCTAATCCATGCATCACAACCCTTGGTATAAATCACACCTAAGTTTCTTCTTGCTATTTACAATCCCACCACTTATACCATGTAAATAATTTTTTTTAAATTCAAACAAATATCTTTAGTCTATCTTCATAATCACTACCCCATAAAATTTAAACATGTTTCCATATCTTCCTTGATATTCAGACATATTCAAAAGTTGTCTTCATTATCTTCTACAGATCTTTAAAAGAATAATATTTTACTATAGTAAATCCCATAAACCAAATAAACTATTTATCAATTAAATTTCCATGATCTCTATATTATTTGAAACCTCCATAATAACCAACTGTAATATCTCCATTAAAAAATATCCAATGTAATAGTAGTATAACATCTTAATTTAAATTCATAAATATATGTAACTTTCATGCTCTTAAAAATTCCCAAAAATCATGGCATTTATTATCCAAACTTTGACTAGGGAATCTCACTTTATTTCTTTTGGTATGACGCATCTCCATAAAACACACCTAGTGAAACACTAGACACCACACTTACTAGTCATTTTAGCCTTTAGATACATGCAAAATAATGCTCACCACACCCTTGTCTATGGCATGGTGTCTTCCACTTGCCTATTTTTTCAATCCAAAAATCTTGATACATTATTGTTCTACTCTGATTTACCACATGATTCAACCATAACCACCAGCACACCCACACCGGACTTTCACATTTCTCATAGGTAAACTAGAAATTCAAAATGACTTCCTCCTTGGCGTGGTTTCCACCATCTTCCTGTTTTTCTTATCTTCCCCTAATAAAGGCATACATTATAAACTCATTAATTATTTTCCAATTAATTATAAAATGGACTAGATGGGATTCCTCTTATTGAACATATAGACTACCAGGTAAAAAATATGAGCTCCATGGTGTAGTAACTAGCTAATTCCTATTTGAGATAATATTACACTACTATGATCTTTAAAACACATGTTGAATTGGATTACAGGAAATTTTCATAATTCCAAGTATTCCATGATATTTTCTACTCTAATTCGAATGAAAAACTATCTTATACTTGAAAACCTTCACTTAAAATCACCAAATATTAAGACATGAGAATTTTTAACTCCACATAATTTATGGAATGAAGAAACGCTTCATAGCGTGCTCTTACATAGGGGTCTAATTACCTTTATGTAACTAATGTATTACCCTTATGTGGGTCCAAAGTGACCTTTATATAAGTCTATAATTAACTCATAACTCACATAAATCTTTTCAAATGATACATGGGCTTTCACAATCACCAAAACTTATCTAAAATAATTATTCAAGAAGTATTCATCCCATGATACAACATATTTCCTTTAGGTTCCAGGCGTAATGAAAGCACAAGTAAGGTCATGAACAACTCAAATTTTTGTCTTAATCGATGATTAATCTAAGATTTATATCAATGAATAATTCCATGACCAAAATAATTGAATCAATGATTAATTGAAATGAGAATGACAGAACTGAATACAAGATCATCGTATAACAATTTATAATTAATTTAAGTAGTTAAATAATTACCTTGTGATAAATTCATTCTTCATTGATGAATACAACAATGTATCTATGTCGTACTGTCATTTTATTATAGGGATCAAGTATATATTCTCTCTAGTAGTTATTCACACATTCACCATGAACCTATGAGTGTCTCCATATGAATCTCTAAGTGCTATCATAGAAGATCCTAATGCTTTAATTATTCATTATTTGATCGCTATGATAATCTCTTCCAAGAAGGATTTTCCACAATCACTCTAGAATAAAGAGGGGTAATGAAGGAGGATCACTATATGTTCTTATGAGAGTTATTAGAGAGGGGAAATCTAGGTCTTGAGATAATTCTCTAAAGTCACTATGTAAAAGTAAATCAATGGATAGCGTTAGGTTTGGAAATAATATAATTGGGTTTAAATAGTACTAGGGTCAGAAAAATAATAATTACACATGAACCCTTATTATTTCCTTAATCCCCATGGAACCCATGTTTATAATAATAATAATAATAATAATATTATTTCCTGATATACAAAAAACTTGTGAATTAATTAAATATTATTTATGGAATAAAATATTTAAAATTTATTTAAATAATTTTTAATATATATTATTTCTCACCATAAATTTAAATTTGGTACTCCATTCCTAAATAATATTTATTGGGCCTTAAATAATGAATCATTATTTAATAAATAAATGTGAAGAACCTTTATGATGTTTTTTAATAAAGTATTTTATTTTTTGACAACTAACCTTTTTGTAAAAGAATTTTTTTTGTTACTCAGGATCAGAATCAATCCATCAGAATGAGTTCTTGTATGTAAGATGAAATTTGATGAATGTTTGAATCCAAACATAAAGGGAGATAAAAGTTTTTTTCTTTGAAAATTTTGTTTTCTGAACATAGGTTTTAAAACACAAGTTTTTGGACTGAGCAGTACTGGATGAAGAAGGTGTAAGGAAGATGGAAGTTGGAAGTTTGGTAAATTTTTCGATCAGACACACCATCAGACTCAGATCCATCAACATGAATTTCAATATTCATCAAACTTAGAATTGGTTAGAAATTCAAAAGTTTCAGAGTGAGGAATTCAAAATGATGCTAAAGAGATTGAAGGAAGATAGTGATTTCAGGATTTATAAAGTTATTAATATTTATAAAATTTAATTAGATGATGCTATAATGATCTTAAAAGTTCTCAACATCATGAGAGAGTCATGATACAAGTAAGATTTTATGTTTTAAGAGTTATGAATTCATTGGTATGAAGAAACTTGAGAAGATGAAGATGATGATTTTTATTCAGGATGATAAATCAAATATACATATAATTGGATCCAAAAGAATTAGAAGATGAAATTGTTGATTTTTAGAAGTTTTATTTTTTTGTAATTAGTGAAATAAATAATTTCCTAAATTAGATTGTCATAATTTTTCTGAAGATGTTGAATTAATATAGTGATGTAAGGAGTAAGAATGTTCTCAAACTTTATAACTTAAGTCATAAAATTCTTTTCCAATCTTGAAGTTATCATAAATTATGAAAACTCTCGTGATAAAATATTTTGAATAAATGGAGGAATCATAAAGATTTTATTAGTTCCAAAAACAAAGAAAAAGTTTTCATCAGATCCAAAAGTAACAGACACAGAAGTTTTTAGAAGTCTGAATGAGTTATAGCTGATAAGGTTTGAAGAATTTCAAAGTTGCAGAGTGGATTTTCCATTGTAATGATAATTCCTTCATAATGAGGATTCCATTAGATTGAATCTGATAAGGAAATATGATCATACTAACTCTAAGGAAGAAATTCAGATCGTAATGAGAAGAGGAGGAATGTTAGATCATAATTAGCAGAGGAAGAAAGTCAGATTGTAATGACCAGAAGAAGAAATCCACATCATAATGAGATAATAAAGCTCCATTATATTGAATATAATTTAGGAAGTTCGAGAAGGATGATACATCTCAAGAAGATTATAGAATATTTGTGAATAGTTTAAGTGGTCAAACTTGAAATTAAAAGCATAGATCTCAAAGTTATTGAATTTGAGTGATAAGGGAAGTTTTTTAGTTTCCCGCATTTGTATTTCTAGGATGACTATAAATACAAGCACAATACATTCATACTTTGCAACAATTTTTGTGAGTATAAATGGAGGAGTGATATAGAATTTCATGTCAAAGTTATATTTCTATGCTGATACTTCATTAGAAGATCATACATCTAAATGTTTTGTTTACTGCAATGAGGACTATCATACCGAGCATTTTAGTAGAGTTTGAGTAATGAAAATTGATAATGGGTTCATTATACTAAGTCTATCAGACCAGGAATCATCAGATTTAGGAATATCAGATTGAGAAATTGAGTAGAGTTTGAGAAGTAGAGTCTCAGAAAAGGGTTCATCATAATGATACAATCAGACTGAGGATCAGATCTAGGGTCATTGGACTGAGGTTCCAGATAGAGTTTTGTGAAGATTTTTTTGTGATATTTTCTTTTTTGGATCAAATTTTTTATAATAAATCCTTTTAATCTAATGGGATTTACTATAATAATTCATATAAGAATATAGAAAGTATCTAATATAAGTTTTGATGAGTTGTATTCACTTATTAATAAGAGTGAATTTTTATAGAACCATGAGAGTGGCTATGACAAGGATGTAGGTTCACACGCTAATGACAAACCTTGTAAATATTGTGTTCTTTACTTGTTTTACTACCTTTTTGTGCATTATTATTTACTAAAATATGACAAGGTAATGAACTTTAATTGGTTTCATGGGTTAAGTTTCTAAAATATTGAAATTTATAAAAAGTTAACAACTGATTCAATCCCCCTTCTCAGTTGTTATTCGATCCTTTGGAACTTAAATTAGTATCAGAGTTGAGGTTCCCTTGTTGAATCCTTATCATGGATAATCTCAATTCTGTCAACAATAGAAAAATTCCTACATTTGATAGAAAATATTATTATAGATGAAAAACAGGATTATTCCTAATATCCTATCTATTGGTTTGTGATTTTTCGATGCTACTACAATTGGGTTTCCACCTATTTAGAAGGATTCCTTGATGATTTTTTTTCTGAAAAGATAAATATTGATGTCGATGGAAATTCTAGAAATACTATCCTTACGTCTTTATAAAAAAATGTTTATATGAAGGTGATGGGTATAAAAATTTTAAAAAGTATGCAAGAAAGGCTATAAAGTATTTTTGAATGGAATACTAAAGTTAAGTAAGAAAAGATAAAAATCTAGAATAGTAATTATGAAGACATAAAAATGAGATATGAAGAAACAATTAATGAATAATTCACTAGAGTAAATGATTTTTTTTCAAAATCAGAGGATTCTGAGATGTCTTGTGTAAGAACCCGAGTTTTTAGAACGGGTCAAAATCCCACCCTGTTTGAATTTTTGACTTGTTTCTGAGAAAACTAGAGAATTTGGGCAGTTTCTGGAAATTTGCAAACTACATGTCGTGTACTTTAAGTACACACCGTGTATTTGTTAAGAGAGTGACAAACTGTGTGCTCGCTAGGTACATGTCGTGTGATGACCCTGTAGACATTTCTTACTACATGGCATGTAGTTTTGTGACATGCCATGTACCCTTAGGCGTGTTGAGGCCATACATGGCGTGTAGTCCTGTTGGCTGGGGTGAATCGTTGAAACCAAGTACATGCTGTGTTCCCCTTGGACACGCCGTGTACTCTGGCCGTGTATGAGGGATATACATGGCATGTGGGTAATTCGATGAGGAAGAGAAGGGAAGCCGAGTACACTCCATGTAACCATAGGTACACACCGCGTACTCATGTCGGCAGGTTCGGAAAGTAAGTCTGCAGAATTCCAGCCGCCAAATGAATAGTTAAATGATATACATGACGTGTATTCATGAAGTACACACCGTGTACTTTTTTTTGCGTTAAAATGGGCAGTAGTCTCGTTTTGAGGCAGAGCTCATTTTCTTCTACCGGGTTTCATGAACCAAGCTGATCGGGACTTCAAATACCTCCCGATTCTTCATCCGAACCCCGATCCAAACACTGATTGTTCCATTGAAACTCCTTAAGTAAGGCCTCGATTCCTCTTGAGCTATTTTGTTTGATTTTTGTTCTAGAACGAGTTATAGGGGTTTGAGAGGTTTGGATCCTTTTGTAGATCTACCGCATTTTAGATTGAATTAGAGGCTATTACCGGAGGAGTAGCATCATACGAGTCTCAGGTAGGTGGTTCATACCTCTTTTTGTGTTTTCTTGGTCTTTTGGGTCACGCGGCCTTCGGTGCGTTTTCAGGTATTTTGAGCGGGACCTGTTTTATCTGCTATTTCATATTGAATTGATTTTTAGACCTATGGGATGCTATTGGGTATGCCCTATTACCAGTTTTTCTTGAGCGGGGCCGGGTGAGGGGTCGTTTCTCATCGGGGAATTTTGGCCTAGGGATTCCAAAATGGTTTAAATTGCAATATCAATGTTTTAAACTATTGAGTAAAATTTATTAAGCCTGATGTACATTGTTAGAGGCATCCGAGACCTCAGTGATGTTGACTGATACCCGTTGGGTTAGGCCGATTCTTCTATTTGAATCTTTTACCTGTTTATGTGTCCTGTTTAAATTTGTTATATATGCAATTTCTGAATTGCACATGTTGGACCCTTTGGGTTGTGTTGGGCATGGACCAAATATTCTTGAGTGATGCTGATCATAGGTTGGGATTGGCTCGGGATACGTTGGGTGGTTCTGACCATGAGATTAGGCGTTATGGACGTCAGTTTGAGGTAGGATGGCTGTCAGGTTGGGCATGGCCTGGGTTACTGGGATGGCGATGCCATCAGACTTGAGAGACATGGTCACAAGGACACGAGGTGTCAGAGGTGTTGTGGCTTGGGTACTATTTTGGTGATTACCGCCCACTCAGAAACTTTGAGTAGTGTGAACACAGAGATACTCCATGATGAGGTGGTTTTGACCACTCGTGTGGGTATATGCCCCCGTAGTTGCAGTTTAGGTATTTTGGTTTGGGGGTGATTGCCGTAGGAAGCCACGTGGAAGGTGAGGAGCCTTCAGGGGATAACATCGAGACTATCAGGTTGGGGGCTGAGGCTCACCGTGATTTGAGGGAAGACATCACTATCCCTCTGATTACATTAATTGAGGGGAGACATCGTTGTCCCTACGATTTCTTATTTGAGGACAGGTATCGTTGTTCCTCCTAGTTACTTCTTGGGCATGCCTTTAGGACATCGGTACTTGAGACACATGGTGTCAGGGGGCACATGGTGCCGGGTTTCATGACAGAGATTCCGGTGTTGGCCGAAGCAGGTGACACTCCGTGGTGGATGCTAAGCACCAGGGGAGTTAGTGTTTATTTGTGAATTTCATTATTTAATTCTTTCCTTATAAATGCATGACTGCTTAAAAACTCATATTAGGTACACACCATTGGGTAGAATCCTACTGATATTTTTCTCACACCCTATATCAACGCTCAAAACGGTCTTTAACAGCGCTAAAAAAGTGATGTAAAGCTCAGTGCTAATATAGGGGGGTCCCTTTTATCAGCGCTCTGAAAAGCGTTGATAAAGGCCACTTTTGTCAGCGCTAAAAAAAAGCAATGAAAAAATGGTCCTTTATCATCTCTTTTTAAAAAGCGCTGATAAAAGTCAAAAAAATTAAAAAAAATTAAAAAAATTAAAAAAATTAAAAAAATTAAATAATGCACGGGGATAGCTTTTATCAGCGCTTGACCACCCCTTTACCAGCACTAGGAGGTCTCCCACACGCTACCCTTCCCGCACATCCTCACACGCGCACACCACCTTTTCCTCCACCCGAACTCGAACCCGTAACCTCCCCATTTTGCGGCTGCACCTTTACCACTAAGCTATTTCATTATTTTCTCTATTTAATGATATATCTATTTATATATAGTTAAATTTATTCATATATTGATATAGAATAATATTAATATAAATATATTTATTCATATATTAGTATATATATATTCATTCGTATATTAATATATATTAATATTTATTTATATATATATTTTTAGTTATAATTTTTTATCCGTATGTTTATTTGTATATTAATATATACCTATATGATTTGTTTTAAATACATTTATGAAAAATGTTTTGTATGTGTGTTTATAATTAAATAAATAAATACATACATAGATACATATATATATACAACACAAAGACACACACACAGACACAAACACACACAAACACATATATATTTACGAATAAATACATATATATGTGTATTTGAAAATCCATAAAATGTTAAAACGATCATAACTTATAATCTAGAAGCCCATTTTAACTCCACAACCTGTCAAATCGAAGAAAATGAAACAATCATTGATATGATATGTGTTATAGGCTTAACGGACATCTGGATCAGAAGTTATACTTGTTTGAATGTTAACAAATCAGGGTATCCTGACTAAAAACTCAGTTTTTGGGGCCTTTTGGGCCTTTTTTGCCTCTAAAAATGTGACAAATGCTTTTCCTTGGTCACCAGCGTGTAGAGCTCATCGCAGGATTCAATTTGATATGCTGTAGAGCTCAAACAGACACCCGAATCAAAAGTTATGGCCATTTGAATTTGAGTTACATTTTCAACTTATTTTAGATCTTTTATTAATTGTTTTGATTTTTTGTGTCTTAAAATTATTATTAAATGTTTTTTAATTGATAATAATTAGCAAATTATTAATTAATAATATTTTTTTAAAATATTTTAAATCCATTTACACTAAATTTATTATATATTAAATGTAATAGTCTATTTATACGTATATAAAACATATTTAAAAAATATATATTATATTTATATATGAATAAATATACTTATATAAAAATAATTTTTTTTTCATGATGTTTTTTTGAAATATAATTTTTTTCAGCGCAGATAAATCCCCCCTTTATCAGCGCTCCAAAAAATTTCTGATAAAGGGGGGCCTTTATAGAGAGCATGTAGATGATCTTCGAGCAGCTCGAGACGCCTCCAGGGCGGAGGGTCAAGCTGGCGACGTACATCCTGAGAGGATCAGGGAAGCGTTGGTGGGATGTACAGGTTTAGGCTCATAGGCACAAGGGACTGGCATGGAAGGACTTTGAGGACATGTTCTTTGAGAACTTATATCTAGATACACTGAGGGAAGATAGAGCTCAGGAGTTCTTGAGTCTTCAACAGGGAGACATGTCTGTCATGGAATATGCAACTGCATTCACTGAACCGTCTCGCTTTGCACCTGGTATGGTAAGCTATGATGTAGCTAGGGTGAGATGCTTCGAGAATGGATTACGACATGCCATTCGGGTCTAGGTGAATATATTCAGGCGGGGTTCTTTTTTAGATGTAGTGAATCAGGCGCTCATAGCGGAGGGAAACTAGAGGGATAGGCCCCAGGTGGGTCGGACGACAGCTTCAGGTGATGGTTCAGACAGCAGGAAGCGAGGACGGGATGAGTTCCAGTAGGGCAGTCAGGCCAGGGATTCTGGTAGACCACATCATGGTAGTTCTTCAGTGATTTTATTTCAGTGTAGACAGCCGGGAAATGTTCAGACTTAGTGCGATAGGCCTCCTAAGGAGTGTCGGGCATGTGGACAGGTCGAGCATCTGGAGAGATTTTGCAGGCAGCCTTCTCAGACAGTCGGCAGGTAGGGACCAGGACAGACGGTGGAATCCGGAGTTAGTTCAGGTTCGGTACTAGGAGAGGGTAGCCGAGGTTCAACAACACGCAGAGGACGTGATAGAGACTGTTGGATCCAGCTGAGGAGTTAGTGGTCGGTGGCTAGAGTAGCACCACAGGGAGGTCGGGCATCAGGAAGCCGTACTTCAGGCCAGGTGCATGCTATGGAGCTGCCATAGGCTGAGCATGCTGGTAAGCCAACGACAGTTAGAGGTACACCATGGTGTGGCTGTTATCTCCATGTTTCCTTTTTGGCATGACCTGTAGAGGCATGTCCGTTTTGAATGCACGTGGTGTACAAGATCTATGTGGACTGACTTGATGCTAGTCAGTGGGATTGGCACCATATCGGGTGCGTGATATATATATATATATATATGAGATTCGTAGCATCATTGGCATCAAGGATGTGGGTTACTTGAGGTGTCGTGGGCATCAGGGAATCAAGGTTGCGGGCTACTTGAGGTGCTAGGCACCAGGTTCGTTTTGAGCATCCATGGGATGCAGAACCTCGTGGAGGCAGACATCGATGTGGTGCAGGATACATTGGGTGTTGGGGACGACACAGGTGCACCAATGAGGTGCAGAGGTAACAATGCGTCACAGAAGAACTATGCATCCAGAAAATAGGTTAGTAAACCTTGTTTTCTTTGGGTTTTGTTGGGTTGAGACAAGGTTAGATGATTCCTAAGGTGGGGAGCCCCCCTTGAGAAATTTAGCCGGGACCTTTGAGACCGGGGAAGTCCGAGTTACTTGATCAGGGTGGTATGTTCGGTGCCATATCTGGGTTTCGTTTGATAGCTCGGGGACAAGCTATGTTAAGTTGGGGAGATTATAAGAACCTGGGTTTTTAGAACGGGTCAAAATGCTGACCATGTTTGAATTTATGACTTGTTTCTGAGAAAACTGTAGAATCTGGGAAGTTTCTGGAAATTTCCAGACTATACTCTGTGTACTTTAAGTACACACCATGTATATGTTAAGCGAGTGACCAGCCATGTGCTTGCCAGGTACATGCCGTGTGATGACCTTGTAGACATTTCTTACTACACGGCGTGTAGTTTTGTGACATTCCGTGTACCCTCAGGCGTGTCTAGGCCATACATGGCATGTAGGCCTGTTGGTCGGGGTGAATCGTTGAAACCAAGTACATGCCATGTTCCCCTTGGACACACCGTGTTCTCTGGCCATGTATGAGAGATATACATGGTGTGTGGGTAAGTCAGCGATGAAGAGAAGGTAAGCCAAGTACACACCATGTACCCATAGGTACATGCCATGTACTCATGTCGGCAGGTTCGAAAAGTAAGTCGACGGAATTCCTGTCACCAAATGAATAGTTAAATGATATACATGGCGCGTAGTCATGAAGTACACTCCATATACTTTATTTTTTGCGTTAAAATGGACAGTAGCCTCATTTTGAGGCGGGGATCGTTTTACTCCACTGGGTTTCTCAAACCAATCCATCCAGAACTTCAAATCCCTCCTGGTTCTTCATCCGAACACCGATCTAAAGAATGACTGTTCCATTGGAACCCCTTCAGTGAGGCCTCGATTCCTCTTGAGCTGTTTTATTTGATTTCTGTTCTAGAACGAGTTATAGTGGTTTGAGTGGTTTGGATTATTTTGTAGATCTACCATGTTTTAGACCGAATTGGAGGCTGTTACCAGAGGAGTATGAGTCTCAGGTAGGTGGTGCATACCTCTTTTTGTGTTTTCTTGGTCTTTTGGGTGACACGGCCTTTGGTGCGTTTTTGGGTATTTTGAGCGGGACCCGTTTTATCTACTGTTTCAAATTGAATTGATTTTTGGACCTATGAGATGCCTTTGGGTATACCCTGTTACCATTTTTTCTTGAGCGGGGCTGGGTGAGGGGCCGTTGCTCATCGGGGAATTTTGGCCCAGGGATTCCAAAATGGTTTAAATTATAATATTAATGTTTTAAACTATCGAGTTTAATTTATTAATCCTGCTGTACATTGTTAAAGGCATCTGAGACCTCGGTGCTGTTGACTGATGATACCTTTTGGGTTAGTCCAATTCTTTTGTTTGAATCTTTTTCCTGTTTATGTGTCCTGTTTAAATTTTTTATATATGCAATTTCTGAATTTCACATGATGGACCCTTTGGGTTGTGTTGGGAATGGCCTGGATATTCATGAGTGATGATGATCATAGGTTGGGCTTGTCCTAGGATACGTTGAGTGGTTCTGACCATGGGATTGGGCATCATGGACATCGGTTTGAGGCAGTATGGCTGTCAGGTTGGGAATGGCTTGATTTCTTGGGATGGTGATGCCATCAGACTTGAGAGACATGGTCGCAGGGACGTGAGGAGTCAGAGGTGTTGTGGCTTGGGTACTATTTTGGTGATTACCGCTCACCCGGAAACTTTGAGTAGTGTGCACACAGAGATACTCTGTGATGAGGTGGTTTTGACCACTCGTGTGGGTAGAGGCCCCCGTAGTTGCGGCTTAGGTATTTTGGTTTGGGGGTGCTTGCTGTAGGAATCCATTTGGAAGGTGAGGATCCTTTGGGGGGTAACATCGATACTATCGGGTTAGGGGCTGAGGCTTGTCGTGATTTGAGGGAAGACATCGCTATCCCTCTAGTTACATTAATTGAGGTAAGACATTGTTGTCCCTCCAGTTTCTTATTTGAGGACATGTATCACTTTTCCTCCGGGTTACTTCTTAGGCGTGCCTTAGGGACGTCGTTACTTGAGACATGTAGTGTCAGGGGGCACATGGTGCTGGGTTTCATGACAGAGATTCCAACATTGGCTGAAGCAGGTGACACTCCGTGGTGGATACTAAGCACCAGGGGAGTTAGTGTTTATTTTTGCATTGAACTGTTTAATTCTTTCCTTATAAATGTATGACTACTTTAACACTTATATTAGGTATGCACCGTTGGGTGGTATCCTACTGATATTTTTCCCACACCCTGCACGGGCCCTTCGGGACGCGTGCAGACTTTATGGATTTACATGCAGGAAAGAGGCCAACTTTAGGAGCTGGGCTGCGTTAGTTATTGTATGGAGATGGTAATGACCTTGAAGTCTTACCTAGTAGGGGTTACTCTGTTTTGTTTTCTTTACTTGTATCATCATGCTTACCTGTTTGTAGCTACTATTGGTTAGCCATGGGCACCTATTTTGTTTAGCGAATTTCTATAGATGCATGTTTGGTTTGTTTAGTAGTTACCGGTGATTATCATGCTGTTGTGTTTACTTTCCACTACTGTTGTTTATATTTATTGCTTCTTCTATTTATTGATATTGAATTTGCTTCTGCTCTGCGGGTCTGGTTCGAGTCTGCTGAGTCTTTTATTCTGTTTCATCTTTACTGTTATACTTGGACCAGTACCATTTTTATTATCCTCCGAGAGGGTATATCCTCCCCAATATACCTATCAGACCCTCGCTTCTAGTCGGTATCCTTTGGCATTTAGGGAGGTGCGCCTATGGTAGTAGCACCCGACCCGTTTGGCACTGTTCGGGTGGCTGATCGGGTCCGGGTCGTTACATCTTGGAAGATTCTAAAATTGTGAAGAAAATTATGAAAAACTTTTTAAAAATGTTTGATTCTAAAATTTTCTCTTTATAAGATTAGGATGACTTATCTTTTGATTAATTACATAAATTTCTTATTTCTTATGAAATAAAGAAATCTCTAATGTTAAAAAAGAAGATGAAATATGAAATGACTTTTAAAGACATGAGAAAAATGAAAATATATGATGTTGAAGATTTTGATCCTTATGACTTTAAAGATAAAGGGGATGATGAGTTGAATTATAAAACCATGTCTCTTATATATAAGAACTATCTAAGAGGTAGAAGAAAGTATGGAGGTAAACTTCCTATGAAATTTTTTGAGTGTGGTAGAATCAAACACTTTTATATGAATTTTCCCAAGAAGAAATTTGGAGAATATAGAGATGATTATGATGAAAAAACTCATTTTAAAAATTGTAACAAAAGTTATAAAGGATAAAAGTCATCAAAAAAATATAATAATAAGTTAACTAGAGACAAAATAAGTATCCCGAGTAATAAATCTTAATCTAACTCAACTGAAAACATTTCCTTAGAGTATGAAAGTTTAGAAAAGTTCAAAACATTCATTGAAAAATTTAGAAAGTTAAAGACTACTAAAATAGTCAGTATTATAGAATAATCCTATACCAATGGTTTGTAATCATTAGTGTGGGTCCCAAAACTATTGGTATAGGCTATACCAACATTTTGGGTGGCCATTGGCTTGTTTGGCATCGGTATAGACCTATACCAACAGTTTTGGGAAACTGTTGGTATAGGTGGGATATACCTATGGTTTATAAACCATTTGTATATATAATATGAAATACCTATACCAATAGTTTTGAAAACGGTTGGTATATGTAATTCAAAAAAAACCTCAACTGGTTTGGAACCCTAGGCCACCAATTTATATCTCAATGACCTAACCACTAAGATACAATATTTTTTTGAAAAATAATATGATATATATATACATTTATAATTAAATTAATTCTTGATTTATTGAATGTTATTTGATAAAATAATCCCTTAAAAATAAACATACGCATACCAATGGTTTGGACAACCATTGCTATAGGTTTATACCAATGATTTTCTAAATGGTGGGTTTATGTATTTTGAATTTTGGGACCTATACCAATGGTTTTTCCAAAACCATTGGTATAGGGTCATTAAATAGAGTCTATACCATTGGTTTTATCCAAACCATAGGTATATCCATCACCCATACTAATGGTTTTGGAAAAACCATTAGTATAGGGTCATTTTATTGATGATATACTAACGATGTTTCCAAACCATTGGTATTGGGTCCTTTTATGGTACCTATACCAACATTTGGCCAAAACCATTGGTATAGGTCCTATTTATAGTAGTGAGTGAAGAAGGAGGTGAAAAATATTACAAAGAGTATCAGATCAGAACAAAAATTATTGTATGTCTTGAGAAAAACAAAACTCTCAAGAAATAAATTAGAGTAATGAAGAATTTTTTTAATAATTTTATAAAGTAATAAAAGATGTCATCAAGAAGGAGGAAGAATAAATTTAAGAGATCTTAAGTTACAAACTTAGAATTTCTAAATAGGGAAAGATAGTTTAAGATCATATTAAGTAGCTTGTATCTAAGGAAGAATAAGTTAACAAGTTTTAATAAAAACTTATTTAGTACCAAAGTACCTTGAGTAAGATGAATGAAAACTTCAAAAAATATTTATAAGTAAGAGATGAGACTTTTAAAGTTGCTAAAAAAGATCAGATCAAGAATCAAGTTAATTCCTCAAGCTCAAAAAATAATGTTCCATATTATTTTTCTAACATTTTAGGTGATAAGAAAATTATTAGGAAAGTTTGGGTGGATAAATTATGTGAAAAACATATCACATCTATAAAATTTGAAAACTCACTTAGAAGTAAAGATGGTCCTTTCCCAAAGTATGTTATTGGAGGAAGAAGTTATCAACCTCAACAAAGTTTCTATAGATAAAGATCTCACTTTAATAGAAAATCAAGATTTTATGGTTTATACTGGTGCTGTGGAATCTATGGGCACATGAATTATAATTTTTGGCATAACTTATCACTTTCTGAAAGAAGGTTTGAACAAAGTGAAATAAATAGTGAAATTAGGATGAGTAAATTTCCTAACACACAAGAAGCTATAAAAGAAAAATCTCAAGATGTTAGAAACTTTCTAACAAAAAACAATTTTTAATATCTAGAATAATTTTATGGAAGATCTGATCATGCTGGTCATCATGCCGAAAGATATATGACACTCCTTCCAGAACAAGTTTCTTGTGTGAGAAAAGAAAAGGAATCTGGAAAGAATAAAGTTGAATAAAGAGATTATTTTGTTGAGAATTAATTAAAATAAAGTAAAAATAACAAACCATGGATACTTCATAGTGGTTATTCTTCACACATTACATGTGATTTGAAAATCTTGAAACATGTTGAAAATCATGATAGAGGTGATGTTACCTTTGGGAGTGATTGTTCCTTAAAAATGAGAGGAATAATAACTATTGATATTTAAGGAGAAAAGTTGAAATATAAGGATGTTTTATTTTTTATGGGCTAAAACATAACTTAATTAGTGTAAGTAAACTTTGTGATGATGGAAAATAAGTGATTTTTATAAAATATTCATGTATTTTAAGAAGTTTTAAATATGGAAAAGTTATAACAAAAGGAGAAAGAACTAGTAGAAATAAATTTCAAGTTGGAGAACTTAAAAACTAATGTTGTCTAAGTTCTGAAGATGATAATAAGTTGTGGCATCGAAGATTTGGAAACTTTGGGGAGAAAAACATGAAAAAAAATTCTAAATTTGATGCTGTATAAGAGTTTCCATAATTAAAAAGAAGTGAGGAAGATATTTGTGTCATTTTTCAGAAAGGGAAGATGAATAATTAAGTTTATAAGAAAGTCAAGATTCAGTATACCAGGCCTCTTGAAATTATTCATTCCTATTTATGTAGGACAATGAGATCTCAATAAAAAATAGATTTATACTTTATCACTTTTTTTGAAGATTTCACTCAGATGAAAAACATCATGTTTATGAAACACATGTCATAGACTATGGAAATGATCAGGTTTTTCAGAAAAGAAGTTGAGAAAGAAATGGGGGTTTATATAAAGAAGTTGAGAACATATAATGGTACTGAATTCACAAGAAAAACTTTTGAAATTTATTTGAGAAAGAATGGAATCAAACATCAATATAGTTATCCATACACTCCATAATAAAATGGAGTATCATAAATAAATAATAGATTTTTGGTATAAATGGGAAGAAGTATGTTAGTAGAATAAAAAATTTCAAAGTTCTATCAGAGAGAAACTATTAGTAATTTTGTAAATATTGAGAATATATGTTTGTTTATACCTTAATCCATCATGACTTATTATGAAATATGTTATAAAAAACCTTTATTGATGTACTTTAAAGTTTTTGTAAGTCCATGTTTAATTAAAATTAAAAATTCGTATATGGGAAAGTTTGATGATAAAGCTGAGGAAGGAAACTTTATGGGTTATTCACCCATTGAAAGAAGTTAAAAATATTGGAATAAATGTTTACAAAAAATGGTGGAATCATATGATGTGAAAGTTATTGAGAATATAAATTCTTTAATAAAAGTTGTTGGTAATGTTAAGGAAGAAAAAACAAAAGTTTCTAAGGAAAATGAAAGCGTGAAAAGTAATGTGCTTGAAGAATCAGATGAATCATGTGATAAAGAAAGTGAAGTGGGAATAGGAACTCTGCAATTTCATACTTTATAAAAAAATATTGAGACCAATTTTTTTTGGGAATTAGAAGGCTCTATTTTAGACTAGGATAAATATTATATTAGAAAATCAAACTTCACTCATCTCAAAAGTTAAACTAGAATAAGATTTAAAAGCTATTAAAAACAAAGAATGGATAATTTATATGAATGAATTGTTGGATAAAATTTAGAAAAATGAAACATGGGAACTTTTTCCATATCCTAAAGGTAAAAATGTTATTGAAAAAATGGGTTTACCAAAACAAGTTGATTGAATATGGAAAATTTTCAAGAAACAAAGCAAGGATTATTTGTAAAGACTATACACAGGTGTAAGGTGTGAATTTTGATGAAACCTTTGACCCCATTGAAAGGTTAGAAACTATTAGAATGTTTTTATAAGTGGTAACTCAATGGAATTACAAGTTATATCAGATGAATGTAATGTCATTATTTCTCAACAGAGAAATTAAAGAATAAGTTTACATTGAATAACCTTGTGGATTTCTACTTGATGAGGATGAAAAATAAGTTTTTAGACTAAGGAATGTTTTTATGGTATGAAATAATATCCACATGCATGGTATTATAAGCTTGAAAATTGTTTGAGAATTTTGAATTTTTCTAAAGTAAAAGTTGATATAAACTTATATGTGAAAGATGTTGACTCTAGAAATTTAATTGTAATTGTTTATGTGGATGATATAATTTTTTCTAAGGATAACGATGATGTTTGTAAAACATTTTCTAAAGAAATTAAATGGAACTTTGAGATTACAATGTTAAAAGAATTAACATTATTCCTTGGTTTACAAGTTCAACAAAAAGAAAAATAAAATTTCCCAACTCAAGAAATGTATGCCCGTGAATTATTGAAAAAGTTTATAATAACATAATAAAAAGAAGTTTATAGTTCTATCTCAGTAGGGATGAAGTTGTGTAAAGATGAGTTTGGTAAAAGTGTGAATCAGAAAGACTTTCAGAAGCGGATAGAAAGTCTACTTTACCTTATAACCTCAAGGCCTGATATTAATTATGGTGTGACTTTGTGTGCTAGGTATCAAAGTAATTTGAAATAATAACATATATTGGTAGAAAATAGAATCCTTATACATATCAAATGAACAAATTCACATGGGTTTTTATACAAAAGAAATTATCAGATGAAGTTTCATGGTTATACTGATGCCAATTGGGCTGGAGATTATAATGATAGAAAATCAACATCAGGGGGAACATTTTTCTTGGGTGAATATTGTGTGAGTTCACATAGTAAGAAACAAAGTTCAGTAACTTTGAGCACATCAAAATCAGAATATGTTGTGACTACCCAGGCTTGTACTCATATTTTTTAGATGAAAGTTCATATGGAATATTTTAAAGAAAAGTGTCTAAACCATGGAAGATATGTTTTGATAATTAGAGTGCAATTGATCTTTCTAAAAATCCTATAAAAAATTCAAGATCAAAATACATTGATATAAAATTTCACTTTATAAAAGGAAAATTTTATATCAGAGTTATTTTATTGGAATATATCTCAAGGAAGTATCAAATTACTAAGATCTTCACAAATACAATACCAAAAGAAATTTTTGTTGAGTTAAGGCTGTAAATCCATTTTCAGCCTCCTCCAATGACTTCCTAAAACTCACAAGGAATTCCTCCACCACGCTTTTTATTATTTTCACAAAGGGGGAGAAAAACTAACAAATTTTTATTAAGTTTTTACCTATCTTCATTTTATGAATATGAATCTATGGTTATCAAATAATGGGGGAGAGGAAAAGAAAAGTGTGAGAAAAAGAAAGTTATAAATTATAAAAGTGAGGGGGAGTTTAGATTAACATGGACACAAAATTTTCTTATCACTGAGGGAAAAAATTCCTTCAAAAACATTACTTCATCCAGTAGTGTGGTGTTAGGAAACTCACTTTTGAGAAAGAATGTGTTTTGGTAAAAGTAAAAAAACTAAATTTGTTTATAAAAGGAGAGTTGTAAATTTTTTTAATGAGTGATGTCAACAAATACAAAGGAAGATATTAAAGAACCTTTGTGTTGTTTTTTAACAAAATTTTCTATTTGTTGAAAACTAAACGTTTTTTAAAATAATGTTTTTTGTTATTAAGGATCATAATTAGTTCATCAGAATGAGTTTTTGTAAGAAATATGAAAGTTGCTGACTATTTTAATCCAAACACAAAGGGAGAGAAATTTTTTTGTCATTGAGAAAGTTATTTTCTAGACATAGTTTATTTGGATTGAGTAGTACCAGATGTAGAAGGTATAAGGAATATGAAAGCTAAAAGTTCTATAAATTTGTTGATCAAATACAAAATCAGACTCAGATCCAAGGACATGAAGTTCCAGATTCATCAACATCAGCATTGGTTATAAAGTCAGAAGTTATGAATCGAGGTAGTCAGAATGATGCTGAAGAGATTAAAGGAAGAAAGTGATTTAAGGAGTTAAAATGTTCTTAAAATTTATAAATTGGAATCATATGATGCTATGGAGATCTCAAATTTTCTCAATGTCATGAGAGATTCATGATATAAGCAAGAGTTTGTGTTTCAAGTGTTATGAATTCATTAGTGTAAATAAACTTGAGAAGATGGAGATTCTAGTTTTCAGTCAGACTGATAAATAAAATATACAAATCATCAGATCCAAAAGAATAAGAGGTAATTTTTTTTTATTTTTGGATGTTTTCAATTTCCATAATTATTTAAAGAGAGAAGTTTTTGAATTATAAAGTTAGAATATTGCTGTAGAGGTTGAATGAAGATAGTGATTTTAGGAGTTAGAAAGTTCTTAAAATTTTTAACCTTAAGTCATATGATGCTTCTCCAATATTGAAGTTATCATAAATCATGAAAAATCTCCTGATAAAAGACTTTAAATAATTAAAGGGATCATGAAGATTCTATTATTTCCAGGAATCAAGACAAAGTGTGCATCAGATCTAGAATTACCAGACATAAAAGTTTTTAGAATTCTGAATGAGTTATAGTTGATGAGGTTTGAAGAATTTCAAAGTTGCAGAGTAGAGTTTCCATCGTAATGAGAATTCCATCAAAATGATAATTACATATCAACGAGTATACAATAATTACAAGGATTCTATCATTATTAGGATTCCATCATACTAACTCTATAAAATAAATATGATTGGTATGACTCAGAGGAAGAATGTTAGATCTTAATGAGTAGAGGTAGAAAGTAAAATTGTAATGAGTAGAGGAAGAAAGTCAGATTGTAATGAGTAGAGGAAGAAAGTCACATCGTAATGAGCTAATGAAGTTCCATTATATTGAAGAAAATTTAGAAAGTTTGAGAAGGTTGATACGATTCAATAAGATTCTATAAGATTTGTGAAGAGTTGAAGTGGTCAAATGTGAAATTAAAATATGCGTAGATCTTGAAGGTTTTTAATTTGAGTAAGCAGGAAGAGTTTTTTAGTTTCCCGCCTTTGTCTTTATGGCATGAATATATATATATAAGCACAATACATTCATACTTTACAACTTTTAGTGTGATTAGAAAAGGAAGAGCGCTGCATAATTTTATGTCAAAGTAATCTTTCCGTACCAAGACTTCATTAGAAAGTCAGACATCTTAATGTTTTGTTTATCAAACTGAGGAAGATCAGAATGAGAATTTGAGAATATTTTGAGTAATGTAGATTGAGAATGAGTTCATCGTACTTATTCCATCAGACCCAACATCATTAGACTGAGGAAGATCGGGATGAGAAGTTGAGTAGAGTTTGAGAATTATAGTTTGAGAAAAGGGTTCATCATAATGAGTTAATCGTAATGAGAAAATCAGAATAAGGATCAAATCTAGGTTCATCAGACTAAGGTTCCAAATATATTTTTTTGGAAAATTTTTTTTTGTGATCTTTTATTTTGTGGCTAAATTTTTTTGTAAGAAAACTTTTTAAATTGATGGGAGTCAGTATAATCATTCTTATTGGGATATAGAAGGTGTCTAATGGGATTTTAAATTTTTTTTATTCACTTCTTTATAATAGTGAATTTATATAGACCCATAGGAGTGGCTATGGAAAGGATGTAGGTTCTCACACTAAGGCCAAATCATAGAAATCTTGTTTACTTTTATTAATTTCCTACTTTTTCATGCATGGGTATTTACTAAAATATGATAAGGTAATGAAATTTAATATGTTTTAGGGGTTAAGTTTCTAAAAGTATTGAAACTTATAAAAAGTTAACAACTGATTCAACACCATTCTAAGTTGTTATTTGATCCTTTGAAACTTCAATTGGTATCAGAGCTGAGGCTCCCTTGTTGAATCCTTATTATGGATAATCTCAATTCTATCAACATTAGAGGAATTCCTACATTTTATGGAAAATATTATTATGGATGAAAAGATAGAATGATTCCTTATCTCCCATATCTTGGCTTGAAAGTTATTAATGCTGCTAAAATTGGGTTTCCACCTATTGAGAAGGATAATCCAATGACTTATACTAATAATAGAAATATTAAAGTTTATGGAAAGGCTAGAAATTCTATACTTATGTCTTTATCATAAAATGTTATATGAAAGTTATGGGTCTCAAAATTTCAAAAAGTATGCATGAAAATTTGGAAAGTATTTTCTAAGGGAATAATAAAGTGAATAAAGAAAAGTTACAAATATGGTATAGTAAATATGAAGACATAAGATTGAGATATGAAGAAAATATTGATGAATACTTCACCAAAGTAAATGAAATTTATTTGTAACATCAGAGGATTATGATATGTCCTCTAAGATTATACAATTTTTAAGAAACTTATGTGAAACATTTTAGACAGGTTTGATTCTAAAATTTACTCTTTATAAGATAAAGAAGTTTTATCTCTTGATTAATTGCATAAATTTCTTATCTCTTATGAAATGAGGAAAGATCCAATGTTCAAAAATAATATAAAATATGAAATGTATTTTGAAGCAATGAGAAAAATAAAAATAAAATAAGTTGAATATATTGATCCTTGTAACTCAAAAGATAAAGAAGACGATGAGTTTAATGACAAAATCATGTTTCTTATTTCAAATAAGTATTGAAGAGGAAAAGGAAAGTATGGAGGTAAAATTCCTCTAAAATATTTTTATTGTGGTGGAATTATGCATTTTTCTATGAATTTACCCAAGAATAAAGTTAGATAATATCAAGATGATTCTGATGAAAAATTTATAAGGAAGAATTGGGATAAAATTTCTAAATAAGAAAATACGTCTAATAAATATAAGAAGTTAATTGGATACAAAAGGAGTATAATGATTAAGAAAGATGAATCAAACTAAACTGGAAACAATTCCTTAGATGATGAAAGTTCATAAAAGTTCATAACATTCATTTCAAAAGATGAGAAAGTTGAAGGCTCCTCAAATAATGATGAAGAAGGAGGTGAAGAATATTACAGAGAGTTTAAGCTCTGAATAAAACTTGTTTCATGTCTTGAAAAAAAAAATTTCTCAATAAATAAATTAGAGTAATGGAGAAATATTGCGAAGAGGTTTCTGAATAAAGAAAAGATATCATCAAGCATGATAAAGAATACATTTAGGCGATTTTAAGTTACAAAATTAGAATTGAGGAACAAGGAATGATGGTTGGAGATCTCAGCAAGAAGCTGGTAGTTAAGGAGGAATAATTTAACATGTTTCAATAAAAACTTATTGAGTCTGAAATTTCCTTGAGTAATATTAATTAAAGATTCAAAAAAGGTGCAAAAGTAAAATTTTAGACTTCTAAAGTTTCTGAGAAATCTCAAATCAATAATCAGGTGAATTCCTCACCCTCCAAAAATAATGTATAATCTAATTTTTCTAACATTTTAGGTGATAAGAAAAGTACTGGGAATTTTTTTATGGAGAAAATATGTGATAAATCTATCACATATACAAAAGTTGAAAACTCACTTATAAGGAAAGATGGTCAATTCCCATAGTATGTTAGATTAGGAATAAGTTATCAACGTCAAAAAAGATTCTATAGAGAAAGATCATACTTCAATAGAAAATCAAGATTTGATGGTTTATGTTAGTGTTGTGGAATCTATGGGCACATGGATTATAATTGTTGGTGTAACTTACCAATTACTAGAAGAAGGTTTGAATAGAGTGGAAGAAATAATGAAAGTAGAATGACTAACTTTCCTAACAAACAGGAGGTTAAAAAATAAAAATATCAAGATATTAGAAACATTCCAATAAAAAATCACTTTTAATCTAGAATAAGATTTTGAAAGATGTGATCAGGATGGTTATTATGCTGAAAGATCTTTTAAACTACTTTTGGAAAAAATTTCTTATGGAAGAAAAGAAATAGGAGCTGGAAAGAATAAAGTTAAGAAAATAGATTTTTTTGTTGAGACTTCCTTGAAATAAAGTAAAAATAAAAAACCATGGATACTTTATAGTGGTTGTTCTTCACACATGAGAAGTGATTTAAAAATCTTGGAACATGTTGAAAATCATGATGGAGGTTCTGTTATCTTTGGGATTGAATGTTCCTTAAAAATCATAGGAATCAGAATTACTGATATTGAAGCATAAAAGTTGAAATAAAAAAAGTTTTATTTCTTTATTAGCTAAAACAGAACTTACATAGTGTAAGTCAACATTATGATAATGGAAAAGAAGTTATTTTTAGAAAATATTCATTTATTATTAGAATTGTGAAAGCTAGAAAAGTTGTTACAAAAGGGGAAAGAACTAGTGGAAATATTTTTCAAGTTGGAGAACCTAAAAACTCATAATATCTAAGTGTTAAAGATACAAATAATTTGTGGCACCAAATAATTTTCCACCTTGGGCCAAAAAACATGAAAAAAATTTCTATAGCTAATTTTGTATGAAATTTTCCAGAATTTAAAAGAATAGAGGAAGATGTTTGAGTTACTTGTCAGAAAGGGATGATGACTAATAAAAGTCATAATAAAGTTGAGATTTAGTCTAATAGGCCTCTTAAACCTATTCATTCTAATTTATGTGGTTTAATGAGACATCAATCAATAAAAGGAGATTTATAATTTATCACTTTTATTAATTATTTCAATTGGATGAAAACATCATTTTTATGAAACATAATTTAAAGGATGTGGAAATTTTCATGTTTTTTATAAAATAAGTTGAGAAATAAATGAGGGTCTATATAAAGAAGTTGAGAAAATATAATTCTATTGAATTCACAAGCAATAATTTTGAAATTTATTTGAGAAATCATGGTATCAAACATTATTATAGTCCTCCCTACAATCCATAACAAAATGGATTAGCAGAAAGAAATAATAGAAGTTTGGTGGAAATGGGAAGAAGTATGTTAGCAGAATAAAAAATTTCAAAGTTCTATTGGGATGGGTAGTTAGTACTTTTGTACATATTCAGAATAGATGTTTTTTGAGACCAAAGTCCAACATGAATTCTTATGAAATGTGGTATAAAAAAACCTTTATTGAAGCAATTCAATGTTTTTGAAGTCGATGTTTACTTAAATTAAAAAATCCAGATCTGGGAAAGTTTGATGAGAAAGGTGAGGAAGAAACTTTTATGGGTTATTCACCAAATGGTAGAAGTTAAGAATATTAGAAAAATTGTTTTAAAAATATGGTGGAATCATATTATGTAAAATTTATTGAGAATCTATCTTCTTTAATAAAAGTTTCTGGGAATGTTGAGGAAGAAAAACTAAAAGTTTCTAATAAAAATGAAAGTGAGAAAAGTAATATGCATAAAAATTTAGATGTATCATGTGATGAGGAAAGTTAAGTGAGAAGAGGAAATATAAATTTTTATACTTTATAAAAAACATGTTGAGACCAAAAATATTTTTGGGAGTCAGAAGGCTCAAATTCAAACCAGAAGAAAGAAAATATTAGAAAATAAAACTCCACTCATCTCAAAAGTTGAACTAGAATCCTTTTCATAAGCTATTCAATACAAATAATTGGTGAATGATATGAATGATGATTTGGATTAAATTGATAAAAATGAAATATGAGAACTTGTTCCATGCCCGAAAGGTAAAAATGGTATGATAAAAAAGTGTGTTTATAGAAACAAATTGAATTAACATAGATAAGTTTCAAGAAACAAAGTAAAGATTGTTTGTAAAGGCTATGCACGGGTGGAAGGTGTGGATTTTGATGTAACCTTTTCCCCAATTGCAAGTTTAGAAATGATTAAAATGTTTTTATTAGTGGATGATCATAAGAATTAAAAATTTTATGATATAGATGTAAATTCTATTGGATCAGGTTATACCAAATTCGCAAAAGAGGGGGGGTGAATTGTGACTTTTACAAATTCTTCACAAATCGCGATGATGACTGAGTCTGTACTTTTATCTTTATCAGATTTTTTATGTAGCTGAAAATAAGTAGTTAAAGAATTAAAGGATGTATAGTGGTTTGGGGAACAAAAGGCCCCTAGTCCACTCCTCCAAGGCTCTACTCCACAAGCTTGGTGATTTTCACTATCTGATTCTCTTATCAATAGACCGTCCACAATTGAGTGAAGGCAGTTGACACCTTTACAAGTTAAAGTTTAAAATAGAGCCTTCTGGTTTATACACAAAACCTAATACACAAATTAGTATGAGAATCCAGTTACTTAAAATAAAAAGTGTATTTGTCATGAAATACTTCCAGTTGATCTTCATAGTTGCAATAACACACAACTGACTGTAGATAGATTGTCGTCTTCAGAAAATATGTTCTTTAGATATGGGTAGTTTGGATTCGATCCAATTTCAATAGATATAGAAATAAATTCATAAACTCTAACAACAATGGATTCATGAAAGATTTTCGATGTATAAATGATGAATCTTCAACATGTTTCTTCTTCTTCAGAAAAACAAAGTTTGATAGATCTTGGTAACAACAGATCTGTAAATCTCAAATGACTCTGTAAAACTGTAGTCATGAAGAAATCAAGATCTTGTTATATATTTTCTTGTTGATTTTCCCCTGTCTTTTTAATACAAAATATCATAGATATATATAGAATAACAATGAGCGTTTTCCTTAAAAATTTATATCCACAAAAGTTGCCTTTAGAATTGCGATATTCAAATGTTTGAATAACAGAGAATTCAAAACTCCCCTAAATATTCGGCATGAAAAGATCCTATTAAATCAATCCTTTGAATCACATATAAATGGATTTGGATCAATCAAAGACATGCTTTAAAATTGGACTTTGATTTTGGCTTGAAATCAGCCTAATAATCTGCATAAAGACTGTTGCTCAATAAAGTCGTAATTTAAATCTCTGACGCCAAACGTAGGGTTTAACTACATAACATTCTTTCTCTAAACATAAGGTTAACCATGTAAGGTTGGCAATGTAAGGTTTACAACATAATGTTGACAATGTAAGGTTGACAATGTAAGGTTGATAATATAAGGTTGATAACGTAAGGTTGATAACGTAAGGTTGATCAACCATACTTTTCTCTTAAAATATCAAACGTATGGTACAATATCCATACTTTCCTTTTTAGAAAAACATAAGATACATGATTCGTAAGGTTCATTATAAAATTTAGTTTAATGATCCATACTTTTATCAGCTTCTAAACGTAAGGTATATGATCCATACTTTTTGATAAAATGTAAGGTTGTTTTCAAAAGTAAGGTTGATGAACCATACTTTTGAGAAACAAACATAACATTCCATAATAAAGTAGTGTTATTCTTCTATACTTTTTTGATATCCCAAATGTAAGGTTCCTTCCAAATTTAGGGTTCTTCTTCCATACTTTTGTCTATAACATATGGTTTCTTAACCATACTTTTCTGATATACTGTAAAGTAAACAACAAATTCCATCCTTACACTATGCTCCTCAACGTAGGGTATGAACAGTGTTTCCAAAACATGTGAAAGTTATTTCCAAAAAAATAGAGCATGAACAGTGTTTCCATAACATGCTAAAATGATTTTTGAATACTTTTTCAAATATTCCACACAGATTAAATCCTTAAATATTATTCCAAAATAGAGAAATAAAGAATATTAATTTCTTGAAATATACTCAGAGTAAAATCATTAGAATAAAAGATAAGGGTATTTGTGAACATCAAAATCATTATAAATAGATAGAGTATTGTTATCAAGGATCTCCCCTTAATAAAATTGAGTGTTTTTGAAAATAACACTTTCTTAACAATCTCCCCCCTTTTGATGATCACAAAACCCATAAAATAACCAATGAAATTTTCTTACAAAATTAATTGTATATAGTTTAGAATTTTTCAAAGATAAAAACAATATTTTACTTTAACAAAATTATTTATTAATTTTTACATTTTATCCCTTTATAAAGTAAAATAATATCTCCTCCTTTATAAATAAAGAAAATAAAATTCTATGTTTATCCAAAAACAAATTTTTTCTTAAAAAAACTTTAAGAAATTTTCCCCCTTAAAATGAAAAGATTTATTTTCTCCCTTTGAGTAAAAGATTTATATTAAAGAAATGTTGTGTTTATCCATATTCCTACCTAAAAAAATATGTTGTGTTTATCCATATTTATCCCAAAAGAAATATGTTGTGTTTATCCATATTTCTCCCCCTTTTTGTGATATCAAAAAGAATGATAGAAGAAGGAATAAAACACATTTTAATGTAGCACTGAACTTAAATAAATGTTATAATAAACCATTTATCAATATTTTAAACTGGATTACTGGAACTTTAACATAGAAATTATAGTAAAACAAATAAAACATATGAAAATGAGATGCAAGTATATTTTATTTAAAATATAATTAAATGTACAATAATGACAATGAGAATCAAGATTGTGATAAAAAGATTTGGGAAATAGGTTTTAGTGCCTCTGAATGACTTTCTTGAGCTCTGATATCTACAGTCACAACCTTTTCATCAGTCCATCACCTAACTGGACTATAAGATCCCTTATTTCCTGAGTCATATGGACATATTCAATCAAATTGACTCTAAAAAACTCATGTAACCTCTATTCTTTCTCTATAAACTGATTTGTCTTCTCTATGAATCTGTTCAATAGAAATTTGATCCCTGGTTCATCTGAGGTAAGCTGGTCAACAAGATGCTTTTGATTATCCAAAAGAACAAATAATAGAGCACTATTACACTGTAAGTCCTGCAATCTGTCATTCATATTGCTCATTACTGCTGTAATGGCCTGAAATCTCCTTATCAGATCAGGTGAAGTACCTAAGGTACTTGGTTGACTGTCCCTGACAATTGAAAACTATTACTCCATGAAAATCTTAAAATCCTCCAAATCTGACTTCATTTCCATTTCATATTTCCATTTTCCAACTTCAGCTAACATTTACTTCTTAAAAACTTCCACTTCCTTTTCTGAAACTGAACTGTCTTTCAAGTTCTGAAATTTTTACCTATCTTTTTCTAATTCTCTTCTCAAAGAAGAATTTTCGACTTGAACTTATATTAAATTTTAGTATTAAATCCTCCACATGATCATTATCAAAATCAGAGGCACCCTGTGTGTGATTCTCAACTTGATTTAATAAAGTTAAAGGTAAATATTGAGCATTAGATCTCTGATATGTGGCCTTCTCCATTGGTTTCTCAACATATTTTTCCTTAGAGTCATGAACTGACTCATCCATAGAAAAATTTTCATTAAGAAATTCGGTATGAATCTCAGAAGGATTCTATTCTAAATTCACATTAGTAGGATGTTTCTCTTCTTTAGAATCTTCTTCATTGAGTGCCTCCAAGAATGGATCCTCTAATATAGGTTCCTCTTGAGTTAATTCCTCTTGAAAATATCAGTAGGCTATTCATTTTGAGTAGATTTAGGTCCAACCACTTCAACATCTCCAGTATTTTCAACAATTTAAGGAAAAATTTCTTTTTCCACTTGAAGAGTCACCTCAATCTAGGAAACTGTTGGTTGTTCAATTTTATGTACTGTAGGTTCTCTAATAAATATGTAGCTCAAAAGAGGTTCAGTTGCATTAGAAATTTCTTGAACATTCTGCTCACCAGTTGGAGCCACTTGATGTCTTTTCCTCTGAAGTCCCTCTTGACTTTCCCCATCAGCAGATGGATCAACTACTTAAAATCTCAGTCTTCTTAAGGTTCCACTTTCTCTTTATTTAGCCATGCCTTCCTTAGACTTAGCAGGTCTCTCCCCCTGAGCTAATTCCTTGTCTTTATTAGATCCAACAGAAATAATATTTCCTTTCACAGTACTCCAGAATAATCCAATCTTCCTTAGAGTTCCAGCATTGAAAATATTGCTATGATGGCATCTTACTCTGGAATCTATTAATCTTACCATATCAGACTTGAGTAGTAATTTTGAAATGAACCTTCCATAGAGATAGAAGTTCATTCTTGCCTCTGGTTGAAAATATTAGTTGAGATATCTTACCATATATCTCAGAAAATTAAAATTGATTTCACTCATAATAAAAAACATTATGTACATGTTAGGAAACAAAATCTTCTCCATCACTGACATCCTAGGTGAAATCCCTGTTTGCACAAAATTAGAAAGAATGTTATGATCATATTCCAGGTCCTTCACTAACATTTTTCTTATACTTGTAGATCCAAATAAAAATGACATAATGTCATCTGACTTATTTTTATCATATCCAATATTCATTAAGTCTAAATGATAAACTCCCTCATGAGGGCAGTTTAAGATTATATCTATTTCTGCAGATAAAATTGAAAAATCCCAATCTTCAATTTTTGAAAATATAGTGTCCTCTGTATCTCCAAGACTAAATTGAACGGATTTGAAAAAGTGATGAAGCTCTACCTCATATATAAAATCTGTATTTTTTCCACTGAAAGTTTTCTTGAGATTCTGAAAAGCAAGGGCTTGCCTCAGTATGAGATCCGTTTGATACAACCTTTCCAGGTCGATTACTTTCCCCCGTATAATCTTTCTTCCTACCATGCACTAATGCTTGGAATTACTAGCTTGTCTTTCCTTGATTATCTGTGTCTTGTCCATTTCTATTTCTAAGTTATAAAGGCTCTAAGGTTTAGGGTTTTGAAGGTTTATCTAAAGGAAAGCGAAGGTGGTAAGGGTTTTTGGTGTTTCGAAAGGTTTTGAGAAAATGAACGGGTTTGGAATTTGAAACGGTTTTTGACACCCTTGATTTCCATGTAATTTACTTACATAACAATCATTACATTATTTAAATAAAATAAAATATACGTGAAAAAAAATACAAATGAAATTGAAAATTAAACACATAATTAAATTATTTAAAATAGTGAAGATTATAAAATGCGTAAAAATTAAAATTAAAATTTCATTTAAAATTAAATAAACCTATATCCCCCTTAATAAAATTAAACCTCGAAGTGGGAAGTGGTTTAGTAAAAATATACACTAATTGAAGTTTAGTACTTATAAATTCTAATAATATATCATTTTTAAGAAAATGATCTCTTAGAAAATGATGTCTGATATCAATATGCTTAGTTCTATAATGATTAATAGGATTTTTTGAAATATTTATAGCACTTGTATTATCACATAAAATAGGCATATTATAAAAATTTAGTCCAAAGTCTATAAGAGTGTTTTTAATCCACAAAACTAGTGCACAACAACTATCTATAGATACATATTTTTCCTCAGCTGTTGATAGAGAAACTAAGTGTTGTTTATTACTAGATCATGACACTAAATATTTTCCTAAAAAGTGATATGTCCCTGAGGTAATTTTTCTATCTAATCTAAAACTTCAAAATTCAGCATCTGAATATGAAATTAAATTAAAATCAGATTTTTTTAGATAGATAAGAGATTGAAAAAAAGTTCCTTTTAAATATCTAAAAATTCTTTTAATAGCAATTAAGTGAGATTCTTTAGGATTTGATTGAAATCTAGAAAAAAGACATACTGAATACATTATATCTGGCCTACTAGAAGTAATATATAATAAATTACCAATCATACCTCTTTATAAATTTTTGTTAATCAATTTTCTAGTTTCATCCAAATCAAGTTTTATATTAGTACAAATAGGAGTTGTATATGTCTTGCTATTTTCAAGTCCAAATTTCTTTAGTAAATCTGTAATTTATTTGATTTGATTTAAAAAATTTCCAAAATCCTTTTGATAAATTTAAAGTCCTAAAAAGAAATTTAATTCTCCCATCATACTCATTTCAAATTCTTTTTTCATTAAATTTGAAAACTCATGACAAATTTTTTTGTTTGTTGAAAAAAAATTACATCATCAACATAAATTTGAACCAATAAAACATTAGAGTTAATATTCTTGTTAAACAATGTTGAATATTCCATCCCAATAGTAAAATTTTTTTTCAAAAGAAAAGAACTTAATCTTTCATACCAAGCTCTAGGTGCTTGTTTAAGGTCATAAAGATCTTTAGTAAGTTTGAAAACAAAATCTGATTTTTGTGAATTTTCAAAACCAGGAGGTTACTCAACATAAACTTCCTCCAATAAGTAACCATTTAAAAAGGTAGAATTAACATCCATATGAAATAATTTAAAGTTCATATGATATGTATAGAATAAAAGGATTATAATATCTTATAATCTAGATATGGGTGAAAAGGTATCATCATAATCTATACCTTCTTATAGATTATATCCTTTAGCTACTATTCTTTCTTTATTTCTAGTTATTATTCCTTAATCATCTTATTTATTTCTAAAGACCCATTTAGTTCCAATAACTGGATAGTTATGAGGTCTTTCAACTAAATTTTAAACTTCATTTTTCTTGAACTGGTTTAGTTCTTCTTTCATTGCTATCATCCAACTTTCATCAACTAATGATTCTTATAATGTCTTAGGTTATAATTTGGATAGAAAGGTAGAGAATTTAGAAAGATTTACTACATTTATTCTATTTTTTATTGCAGTGTTTAGGTCTCCTATAACAGTTTCTAAAGGGTGATTTTTTAGGGTTTTAGATTGTCTAGGTAGTACACTGTTAGGTTCTTCAAAGTCATGTTCTTCTGAACTACACTGAATTTTATTTAAATATTTTTCAAAATAATATTTTAAGTTCTCAAGTCTGATGTTATAATTAGAGTCAGATTCATCAATTTGATCTTTTATTTTCTCAAAGGGGTCAGATTCATAAATTTCACATGAACTGATTCTTTAATAATCCTTGAATTTTTATTAAAAACTCTATAAGCTTTGAAAGTAGTAGAATATCATAAGAAAATTCCTACATCAGATTTTGGATCAAACTTACCAAGATTGTCCTTGGTGTTTAAGGTGTAAAACATTCATAAAAAAACTTTAAAGTAATTTACTTTAGGTTTTCTGTTATTTCATAGTCCATAGGGTGTCTTTTTAAAAATTGGCCCGATTAAAAATCTATTCATTATATAGCAGGCTGTACTTACAAATTCTACCCAAAAATAGAGAGGAAGAATGTACTCATTTATCATAGTACTAGCCATTTCTTGAATAGTCCTATTTCTTATTTCAACAATTCCATTTTATTGAGGTGTTATTGGTGCATAGAAGGTGCGTTTAATACCCATATTTGAGAAAAAGGAATTAAATTACAGATTCTCAAATTTTCCACCATGATCACTTCTTAATGAAATTATTTTGAAGCATTTTTCATTTTGGATAGCTTTGAAAAAATTTAAAATATAGTAAAATCTTCATTTTTATATTTTAGAAAATAAATACTAGTAAATCTAAAATAATCATCAACTAAAACATATACATATAATTTACCAGCCAAGCTTTCTATTCTTGAAGTTCCAAACAAATTCATATGGATAAGTTATAGAGGTTTAGATGTAGCAATTTTGTTAACAAATTTGAAGGATGATTTGTGCTGCTTTCCAAGTTGACATGCATCACAAAACCCATCACTTTAAAATTTGAGACTAGAAAAATCAGAAACTAATTGTTTCTTAGATAACTTATGTAAAATATATACATTGAAATGTCTAAGTCTTCTATGCCAGATCCATGATTCATTTATATTAGCAATTAAGCAGTTTACTTTTTGTTTGCACAAGGAATTTAAGTCCAAAGTATAAACATTATCAGTTTTGGGTGCTCTAAATCTATGAAATTTATCTTTAAAAACAGAACAACAGTTGTTAGAAAAATCAACAAAATAACTATCATCACAGAGTTGAGAGATACTTATCAGGTTGTGTTTCAATCCTTGTACATAGGGTACTTTATTAATTGAGACAACTTTTGGATCTCCAACAGTTTCAATACCAATAATTTTACCTTTGGAATTGTCACCAAAGGTGACTAATACTCCATCCTTTTGAGTTAATGTTTAAAAATTTGATGAATTCTCACTCATATTCCTGGAGAAACCACTGTCCATATACCATATTTTAGTTCGGCTTCTATGACCTGCTTCTTGCAATGGAATTTAAAAAAAGGTTTGTTTTGGTACCCATATTTTTTTGGGTCCAACAGTTTTAGCCAGCAAAGACCTGGGAATCCATACTTGCATTGTTTTTCTATAATAAATAGAATCATATAATCTTCTTGCAACAAAGTCTTTCTTAATCCCACTTATTTGCAGTTACCTTAAATAATAGTTTTTAGATATGTGACCTTTTGTTCCACAGTAGTCACAAATTTTATCTTTTGTACTTGGAACAAAACAATTCTTATATAGTTTGGGTTTCTTACCTTTAATGCCTATTTCATATCTTTCCTTTTTAATCACATTCTTTCCAAGAATTTCATTTACTGTATTTTCTCCTTTTTTAAAATCAAGATTTTCACTTTTGTATGTTTTTACTTGTATTTACATTGTTTTTATTTTAGTTTCATCATCTGTATAGTTTATGTTAAATGAGTTATATTTTTCAATTAACTCTTGATGTTGTTTTAGAAGAGTGTCTCTTTCTCCTAAAACAGTAGTGTGAATATTTTTCAGTGATTTATGTTTCTTAAATAAGTAATCATATTTTTCTTCCAACATGTTGTAGTATGCTGCAGGTTTATTATTTGAATAATTATAACTAGAACTAGAATCATATGATTAATAAGATTGTATCTCATCAGCTTCTGCTATAAAGCACATATTTTCTTTTAGATTTGATTATTCCTTTTCTGATTCAGATTTTTATGAGCTTCTATAGTCTTCAGAGACACTAGAAAGTAGATTTCATTGCTCTTTTGTCTTTATGCTCATAATAATCATTTTTGAAAAATTTCTTTTTCTTTTCTTCTTTTAATTGAGGACAGTCAGGTCTAATGTGACCCATCTTCTTGCATTCATAGCATTTGACTTCCCTTTGGTTTTTATCCTTTTTGAAGGATTTTCTGAATCCCTTCTTCTTTATATAGAATTTACTGAACTTTCTAGCTAGCTGATCCTCTTCCACATCTGAATTATATGAGTTAGAATTCTCTAATTTCATTTTGATTTATTTATTCATCTTTCTGCTATTCTCTTGGGATGTTACTTTCAAAGAAATATTTTCTCTCTTGATCAAGATTTTATACTCATTTGCTTCATCTTGCATCTCAGCTTCATACATCATAAGACTTCTAATTAACTCTCTCATTATAATATCTTTGACTGGTGATGATTATCTAATAGCCACTCATATCCCATTCCATCTAGGTGGTAGCACTCTCAGTACTTTCAGGGCTTGATCTGCTTGTTTGATAGGATCTCCCAAGGCAGTGATGTTATGAACAATTTCTTTAGGCCTTATATTCATCTGGATGATGATTTCTCCTTAAAACATTCTGAATGTGTTGAATTTCAATTTAGATGTGGCATACCTCATCTTTATGACATTATCAGTTCCTTCATAATTAACTGCAATTGTCTGCCACATTTCATAAGCAGTCAGGCAATGAGATACTTTGTTGAATTCATATGGTCCAAGGCCACAGATGATAGCATTCATAACTTCCGAGTTTATGACATACTCCACTTATTTATCAGCACTCCATGTTTTAGGTTTCTATGGAATCACATAGGGAGTTAGAATTTTCGAGTAGACTTTGTATCCAAGGTTCTTTAAGTAAATGATCATCCTTGATTTCCAGCATCCATAATTTTCACCTTTGAAGTAGGGAGCTCGAACCATTGACATACCCTCTTGTGTATTTTCCATTGTGCTCTATATAATCCAAAAAATTTCAGCTTGTTATAGGTTTGAAAAAAGATACTCCTCTGATACCAATTGTTGGATCAAGTTATACCAAATACACACAAGAGGGGGGTGAATTATGAATTTTACAAATTCTTCACAAATCTTGATGATGACCGAGTCTGTCCTTTTATCTTTATTAGACTGTTTATGCATCAGAAAATAAACAGTTAAAGAACACAAGGATGTATAGTGGTTAGGGGAATAAAATTCCCCTATTCCACTCCACCAATTCTATACTCCACGAGCTTAGTAATTTTCACTATTTGGTCCTCTTATCAACAGACCGTCCACAACTGAGTGCAGGTAGTTGACACCTCTCTAAGTTAAGGCTAAAACAGAGCCTTATGGTTCATACACAAAACCGAATACACAGCTTAGTAGAAGAAGCCAGTAACTCAAAATAAAAAGAATATTTGCCTTGAAATACTTTCCAGTTGAGCTTCATAGTTGTAATAGCACACAACTGACAGTAGATAGATCGTCATCTTCAGAAAAGATATTCTTCAGATAAGGGCAGTTCTGAGTCGATCTTGTTCAAATAGATATAGAAATAAATTTAGAAACTCCAACGAAAATGGATTCACGAAAGATCTTCGATTTAGAAATGGTGAATCTTCAATGTGTTTCTTCTTCTTCTTCTTCTTCTTCTTCAGAAAAACAGAATTTTGATAGGTCTTGGTAGTAGCAAATATGTAAATATCTAATGACTCTATAAAACAGTAGTCATGAAAAACTCAAGATCTTGTTATATATTTTCTTGATGATTCACCCCTGTGTTTGTTATACAAAATATCACAGATATATATAGAATAACAATGAGTGTTTTCCTTAAAAATTTATATCCACAAAAGTCACCTTTAGAATTGTGATATTCAAATGTTTGGATAATAAAGAAGTCGTAACTCACTTGAATATTCGGTATGAAAAGTTCCTCTTAAATATGTACTTTGAATAAAAAATAAATGGCTTTGAACCAGTAAAATACATTCTTTAAAATCGGTCTTTGAATTTGGTTTGAAATCAACCTAATAATCTGCATAAATACCGTTTCCCAATAAAGTTGTAATTTAAATCTTCAACGCCAAATGTTGGGTTGAACTGCATAACATTCTTTCTCTGAACATAAGATTTACAATGTAAGGTTCATAACATAAGGTTCACAATGTAAGGTTGACAACCTAAGGTTGACAATGTAAGTTTGACAACATAAGGTTGACAATGTAAGGTTGATAATGTAAGGTTGATAATGTAAGGTTGATCAACCATAATTTTCTCTTCAACTCTCAAACATACGGTACAATATCCATAATTTCCTTTTTAGAAAAACATAAGTTACATGATCTATAAGGTTGATTATAAATGTAAGGTTGATGATCCATACTTTTATCAGCTTCTAAACGTAAGGTATATGATCTTTACTTTTTGATAAAATGTAAGGTTGTTTTCAAAAGTAAGGTTGATGAACCATACTTTTGAGAAACAAACATAACCTTCCATACTAACGTTGGGTCCTTCTTCTATACTTTTTTGATATATCGAATGTAAGGTTCCTTCCAAACATAGGGTTCTTCTTCTATACTTTTTTCTATAATGTATGGTTTCTTAACCATACTTTTCTGATATGCCGTAAAGTAAACAAAGGATTCCATCCTTACGCTATACTCCTCAACTTAGGGTATGAATAGTGTTTCCAGAACACACTAAAGTGATATCCGAACACGTAGAGCATGAACAATATTTCCAGAACACGCTAAAATGGTTTCCAAACATTTTGTCAAATATTCTACGCAGATTAAATGCTTTAATATTATTCCAAAATAGAGAAATAAGGAATATTAATTTCCTAAAATGTACTCAAAGTAAAATCATTAGAATAAAAAATAAGGGTATTTGTGAAAATCAAAATCATCATAAAGATATAGAGTATTGTTCACAATTATCTCCCTTTAATAAAATAGGGTGTTGTTGAAAACAAAACTTTCTCAAAAAATTCATCATTTCTCAATGTAGAAATTGAATAACAAGTTTACATTGAAAAACCTTGTGGCTTTCTACTTAATTGGGATGAAAAAAAAGTTTGTATACTGAAGAATGTTTTGTTTGGGATGAAATGAGATCCACATTAATGGTATTCAAATCTTGAAAATTGTTTGAGAATGCTGAATTTTTCTAAAGGAAAAGTTAATAGAAAATTATATGTTAAAGATGACGACTTCAGAACTCTAATTATAATTTTTCAGATGGATGATATAGTTTTTTTTCTAGGGATAGAGAAGATATTTGTAAAAAAATTATAAATAAATAAAAAGGAACTTTGGGATGTCAATGTTAGGAGAATTAACATTCTTCTATGGTTTACAAGTTCAACAAAAATATAAATACATTTTTTTATCTAAAGAAAAGTATGTCAGGGAATTTTATAAAAGTTTGGTATGGAAGAATTCAAAGAAGTTTATACTCCTATCTCAGTAGGGATGAAGTTGAGTAAATATGAGTCTGGTAAAAGTGTGAATGAGAAAAAAATTTGGAAGCTAAAATGAAGTCTACTTTACCTTACAACCTCAAGTCCTAATATTATTTATGGTATGACTTTGTGTGCCAGGTATCAAAGTAATACGAAAAAATCACATATGTTTGAAGAAAAAAAATTCTAAGATATTTTAAAGGATTAAATTCACATGGGTTGTTATAAAAAAAAATTTGAGATGAAATCTCATGGTTGTACTGATGCTGATTGGGATGGAGATTGTAATGATAGAAAATCAACCTCAGGAGGAACATTTTTCTTGGGTGAATGTTGTGTGACTTATACTAGTAAGAAACAAAGTTTAGTAGATTTGATCATAGTGGAATCATAATATGTTTTTGCTACCCAGGATTGTACTTAGATGTTATTGATAAAAGCTAAGCTAGATGATTTGAAAGTAAAAGTTTATTAACCATTGAATATAATTTGATATAATGTGAGTGCAATTGATCTTTCTAAAAATACTTTCCAATATTCAAGATCAAAACAATTTGATATAAAGTTTCACTTTATAAAAGATAAAGTTTCTCCTAGATATGTTTTACTAGAATATATCTCAATGAAGAATCAAATTGTTGATATCTTCATAAAAGAAATTAAAAAGAGAGGTTTGTTTAGTTGAGGTAACAACTTCATGTTGAAACTCCTCTAATGAATTCATAAAAATCATAATTAATTCCCCCACTATGCTTTGGATTATATTTACAAAGGGGGAGAAAATTTAACAACTTTGTATGAAGTTTTTAATTATCTTTATTTTATGAATATGAAGCTATGGTGGCTAGATAAAGGAGGAGAGGAAAAGAAAAGTGAGTGAAAAATAAAAGTGAGAAAACATAAAAGTGAGGGGGAGTTTATCTAAACATTTTCACATTTTGTTTCACAGAGGGATGAAATTTCTTAAAAAATATAAATTTACCTAGTAGTGTGGTGTCAGGACACTCTATTTTGAGAAATAATGTGTTTTGGTAAAATTAAAAAAAACTTGAGTTTTAAAAAAAATGTGATTTGTAAAAGTTGTTAACGTGTGCTATTAAAAAAATAAAAAGGGGGAGATTGAAGAACCTTTGTGATGTTTTTTTAGAAAAGTTTTGTATTTGTTTACAAATAACATTTTTGTAAAAGAATGTTTTTTTTCTCTTTAGGATCAGACTCATTCCATAAGAATGAGTTTTTTTAATAAATATGAAAGTTTATAAATTTTTGAATCCAAACACAAAGGGAGAGAAAAGTTTTTGTCTTTTAGAAAGTTGTTTTCTGGACACATGTTTCTTTAAAAAAGTTTTCAGACTGGTCAGTACGGGATACAGAATGTGTATGGAAAATGGGAGTTGGAAGTTATATAAAGTTTTTGATCAGACACACCATCATAATCAGATCCATTGGCATGAAATTTAAGATTCATCAGACTTAGTTTTGGTTAGAAAGTCAGAAGTTGTGGAGTGAGGAAGTTAGAATGAGGCTGAAGAGATAGATGAAAGACAATGTTTCCAGGAGTTAGAAAGTTATTAAACTTTCTAAAATGGAATCATATGATGATATGATGATCTCAAAATTTCTCAACATCAAGAGAGAGTCATTATTAAAGAATTATTTTGTCTTTAAAGAGTTATGAATTCATCGGTGTGAAGAAACTTGAGAAGATAAAGATATTGTTTTTTAGTCAGACTGATAAATCAAATATATAGATCATTGGTGTAAGGACCCCAACCCTAGTTTACTATATCCGATGCCTTAAATTAATAAATTGGTATGTTTTCAAGGATTTCACATCCTGAAGGACAAAATAGTTTAGTATTTTTGAAAAACCAGATAAAAACATAAGTTTTACATTACAAATTTAAAGGAAAAACAATATGTATATATTCTATTAGAAACATCAATAACTCCTAGATTATCCCTGAAAGTCACTCATAATATTCATATTCACATTTGGGTAAAAAATAAAACATAAAAAAGGGGTGATATTAGATGATTAGTAAGGGTAAGTAATAAAACAAAAGATATCACAAACATAAACACTAGGCAAGGTGAAGTACTATAAACACATGCCTTTAAAAATATACTCAAGCATAATATGGAAGGCATGAAGCTAATTAAATGAAGACATATAAATGATCATAAGAGAATGAAACATGATAATTGATATTATACTAGTCTAATAATAACATGGTTTATCAATTACTAATATCATAATGAGGAAATTCATAATTTTGTACATCTGAAACATGTTGTCAAGGCCTCGGCCAAGACGTCGAAAAATACCCGGGTAAGGCCTCAGCCAAAACCCAATTATGTTTTGTCTCATGAGACCTAATAATGAATCGAGGGGATATATTGGTCACAACAATTCCTTTTATAATTACAATTCATTACTCATATGAATTGGGATAAACATAAACAACATGAACATATGAAATGTAAATAACTTTCCCCAATCTGTAATCATAATCACTAACCAATCTGAGTAGCATGGTGAATGGTGTCAAGATAGCACATCCATAGTCAAACCAGTAATAAAAAATTTAATAACATATTTTATATTAAAATAATAATATATCAATATCAATAAATCATGAAATTCAATAGAGGTGATGAAATAGATGGAAATACTCAAATAAAATCATCAAGTAATACTTGATAGAAATAATATTTTACTTTGCAAAGAAGATTTATTTTGGAAAAATATTTGTATAAAACAAAAAGTGAACTAATATTTTTTTTCATAATAAAATGATTTATTTTATAAAAAAAATGGTGGTTTAAAACATATTATATAGTGCACTTGAAAATAAGTAAGAATTCAAGAAGTTCCCTTGAATCATCCTTGTTTATCGGGAATAATTGAGAAGAGGACCCTTTTAAAACATGAAATTTCAAAAAAAATAAATATAAACTGATTAGAATACATGATTTTTTAAAATATAAGCCTAATTTATAATAATTATATAAAATAAATTAATAATTAAATTGGTTTATATAGGAATAAATCACAACCTGAATGAAAATGATGGTTCGAGAAGGAAACCCTTACCTAATGTCTAAATGAGTTCTGTACTTGAAATTAAAATCCTAGATAATCAAATAAAATTAATTAATTAATTAATTAAAAACCTTTTATATAGGTATTTTATTTATTATAGTTTTATTAAGTTCATTTATGTCCTTATTGATGAGTTATAAAGTTTAATTTCATCATTCGAGTGCATTCTTTTTCTGGGTTTTCATGATCAGTTCACTTGTTTATAATTATTGAAGTTCATGTAAATGGGTATAATTATCTAGATTTTGAATTACATGTTGATAATTAGAATCTAGAAGTGTACATGTTTATATATATCATATGTTTATATGGTATGAGGATTAACCATTAGATAATACATTTAGTTATAATCATTTAGATTATTATGACGATATTTCGATCACCATGAACTAGTTTTGTCATATAAATTAGTATTATGTATACATAATAGTTAAAGGACATTAAATAATATATAATACATATTTTATAATCTGGTTAAACCATAAAAATGGTTTCATTACCATAATTTAAGTATAAATTAAAGAATGAAAGTTTGTCGTCCATGAAGGTTGTAAATTGATACCTCCCAAACGATGATTTCATTTTTAAAATAAAAGAGAGGGAGTAAGAAGATTAATGATGGTTATTACATTAACATTATATAATTATAGTATATAAATGATATTGGATTTATCATTATCATTTTTATATATGAGGTGAGGAGAGAATAATAAAATAAAGAACTTGAAAAGAAAAAATAAAAGGAAGGGGATTTTACCTCTTGAATACTCCTAATTGAGAATCTTCTTAAGGGGATTGATTTTGTATTTTGATGAGAATAAGAGCTTATATAAGTGAGTGAGGATCTTGGGAATAGTATTGGGTATAAATTGTACAAGGCTCAGAGCTTGGAAGGTGTGAGGAGAATAGGGAGTGAGGGGTGGGTTTTATAGTGGTGGAGAGGGGTAATTTCTCATTATTTTTTTTACTTTGCTCAAGATAACCAATAATATTGATTATTGTGACTAAATAAATTAATAAGTGAATTTTAGTTTGAAACAAGAGTTCTTACATCATCCATGACTCAAGGAATAATTTATTTAGCTTATAATGTATTAATACCGTAAATTACCATATTTTACTATTTACTCAAAATTTAAGTATTTCAGAAAATACAAAAAATTCATCCTAACAATTTTTCAACATGTAGAATTGAAAAATGAACTCAATTTTATGAAAATAATTTTATAAATTTGAGAAATTTAATTTTTAATTAAAATCATCATTTACTTGAAAAATATAGTTTTTAAAATTAAAACTGATTTTATAACACCCTGAAAAGTTAACTAAGGTCTTATTAAATTATACTAAAATAACAGGATAAAAAAATATTGATTTATAAATACATTTTATAAAAATTATTTTTCTTTCAAATCAATTTATTAATTATAAAATTGTAGTTAAATGTTTATTATTCACAAAAATATCAACACTTAATTATTAATCTTTAAATATTTACTTACTTATACCATGATATAATTATATTATTGTTTCATTTATAAGGTGACTAAATTTTATTTATAATTTCATAGGTGTAGTTACTATTCATTAGGCTTATTTAATATTCATAAGGGTCATATTAGTATTCCTAAGGTCAAGTTACTATTTTCCAAAAATTCAAGTTGATCCTATAAGACCCTAAATATCTTACTGATCTCAATCGTGTATGTCTGTTTTTTGAAATTAAAATAAAAAAGATGAAAAAAATATGTTTGATAGATAGGTTACAATAAAAAAGTTCTATTTAAAAGAGACTCAATGTTGTATGCATTTCATTCTATATTAAATTTATTTGTAAATCTTTAGGGTGTTACATTCTTCCCCCCTTACAAAAATTTTTTCCTCGAAATTTCTAGAATGTTACGTCATAAAATTATTTGGGTAGGTCTTCATCATAAGTTTCTTAGGTTCCCACTTCACCTCTTTAATTTTATGATTTTCCATAGTACCTTTATTAGCTGAGTCATCTGATTCCTCATGACCTGTTCTTTAGTGTCCAAAATTCGGATAGAATATTTATAGTAAGATAAGTCTAGTTCCAATTCTATTACTTCATAAGTGAGTACATGTGTTGGGTCTAGCATGTACTTCCTTAATAAAGAGACATGGATCATATTTTGTACCTCAGAAAGGCTAGGCGGAATTTACAAATGATAATCCATAGCTCCAATTCTCTCCATAATTATAAAAGGACCAATGTACCTGGGGCTCAATTTTCCTTTCTTCCTAAATCTTATAACTCCCTTCCATTGAGATACTTTTAAGAAAATTTGATCTCCCACTTGAAATTAAAAATCCTTCCTTTAATTATTAGCATAGCTCTTTTTCCTTCTTTTAGCTGCTTTGATATATGTTTTAATTGTCTTTACCTTCGCAGTTGTTTCTTCCACAAGCTCTAGGAACACAATATTCCTTTCACCAACTTCATCCCAACAAGTTGGTGTATGACATCTCTTTCTATAAAGTGCTTCATATGGTTCCATTTGAATACTTGAATGGAAACTATTATTGTAAGAAAACTCTAACAAAGGTAAATACTAATCCCACATACCTTGAAAATCAAGTGAGAATGATCTCAACATTTCTTCTAAAGTTTGGATCATCCTTTTTGACTTCCCGTCAGTTTAAGGGTGATATGTAGTACTCAAATAAAGCTCAGTATCCAAATATTTCTAAATACTTTTCTATTATTTTTATGTAAATCATGAATCATGATCAGTCACATTTGAGAGAGGTGATCCATGAAGTATTACTACTTCATTGATATAGAGTCATGTGAGGCACTCCAGTGGAAAATCTTCTCTTATAGCGAGGAAATGTGCATATTTGGTAAGTTGATCAATAATTACCCATATTTAATTATTACTTCTTGGAGTTTTTGGTAATCTAGTAAAATGATCTATAGTGATGTCATCCCATTTCCATGTAGGAATAGGTATAGGTTTCATGACTCCTTCTAGGATATTGTATTGTAGCCTTCACTTATTGACTGACTAAACATCTTGATATATAATTAGTAATTTCACACTTCATGTTGTCCCACCAGAAATGTTCCTTCAAATCTCTATACATCTTAGTGCTACTAGGGGGTATATATAAATTCAACCTATGGTCATCATCTAATAACTCCCTTTTTAGCTCAGGTATAGAGGAAACACTAGCCTTCTCCCAAATTTCATAATTCCATCCTCACACATGAAGTATAGAAACTTCCCATCATTCACAGGTTTAATTTTATTTTGAATATTCTCATCATAAGATTGAGTACTTTTAATTTTTTCCAATAAATATGGTTGGAAATCCAACTGAAAAAGTAATGGTTCTTCACCTTCTTTGATAGTTCCCATATCATTCTTTTCTAAATCCATGTATATAGGATTATTTTCAATCCTATTTTTTTTCAAAACTCTATGATCCTTACTACTCAATGCATCTTCCACCTTATTTTCCTTCCCTAATTGGTAGTGTATGGAACAATCATAATCCTTGAGTATCTCAAACCATCACCTTTTCCTCATGTTGAGTTATTTCAGTGAGAATATATATTTCAAGATCTTATGATCATTATATATCTCACATCTTTCACCATAGAGATAATGTCTGTATATCTTCAGAGTAAAGATTACATCTTCTAACTCAATATCCTGAGTTGGATAGTTCTGTTCATTATTTTTTTTAACTTCCTTGATTCATAGACAATAACTATATCATTTTACATAAGAAAACAACCAAGTCCTTTCTTTGATGCATCACTATAAATCACAAATCCACCATTTACCAATGGTAGAGTCAATATTGGATCATTAACTAACATCTTCTTAAATTATTCAAAAAATTCTTCACATTATCTGGTACATACAAACTTAACCCCTTTACGACTAAGCTTAGTTAACAGGTTATCTAATCGGGTGAAGTTCTGAATGAAACATCGATAATAACCTACTAAACCAATAAAACTATGTACCTCAATTATGTTCATTGGAGTATGCCATTCCTGAATTGCCTTTTTATTTGTAGGATCAATTAAGATTCCATCCTTAGAGACAATATATCCAAGAAAAGAAACTGTTTGAAGCCAGAATTCACACTTTCTAAACTTTCTATGTAACCCATTTCTTTTAAGAGTCTTTAGAATAATGTACAAGTGATTCTAATGATATTTGTAGATTTTTGAGTATACCAATATATAATCAATAAATACCACAAAAATTCATTAATATATTCCTTAAAAACTCTATTAATTATATCTATGAAAATAGAGGGTGTATTAGTCAGTTCAAAAGGCATTACTGTAAACTCGTAATGCCCATACCTAGTTCAAAATGATGTATTTAGAATATTTTCCTTCCTCACAAGAAAACGATGATATCCAGATCAAAAGTAAATCTTAAAAAAAAATTGGGCTCCATGAATTTGATCAAATAAATCATCAATTCGAGGTAGGGGATACTTGTTTTTTATTGTAATAAAATTGATTTCTGTATAGACAATGCATAACCTCATGGATCTATCTTTCTTCTTGACAAAGAGAACAGGGGATCCGTATGGAGGAACACTCGGCCAGATAAATACTTTATCACTAAATTAATCTAGTTGTTTCTTTAGTTTTACTAATTCCACTATGTACATTCTATAAGGAGTATTTGATATAGGCCTTGCAGCAAGAATTAAATCAATAGAAAACTCGATTTTTCACTTCGGAGGATGTCTAGGTAAATCCTATGGAAATACATCAATGTATCCTTTCACAATAGGTAAATCCTAAATTTGAATATTTCTTTCCTCTCGCATATATATTGTTTTATCTTCCTTCCTAATAATTACATTCAGTAGAGCTACTAGGGGTAGATCTAGATAAGAATCAAATGATGAGGTTTCTACTATAAAGATAAGGGATTCTACATTATTCTCAAAAATTGAAACTTCGTTCTTCTTGTAATAGATTTTTACATCATAACTTTAAATTCAATTAATAATAAGAATTATATCAAATTAAATCATGGGTATGATGATAAGGTCTGCAACTAAAGCACCTTTATGTGTCATAAGGGGGACTGATCAACACATCTTTGTTACAATGATACTTCCCTTAAGAGTTTTGACTGACAACTACTTTATTAAAAAAATTGGAAATGTCTTATTTTCTTGGAAAAATAAGAATATATAAAATAATCTAATGATATAGAATCAAATAAAGCATTGGATAAGTTTGAGGAAATAATTAAAGTACCTACCACCACATCATTAGGAACTTCAACCTCAGTAGTTGTGATTACATAAGCTTGGCATTACTCCATTGGCCTTTTTTGGGTAATGTTTCCTTGAAACTTAGGAAATTATTTGGAATAATGTCCCATATATTTACAATTGTAGCATTGAATATTGACAGCTTCTTTCTTTCCCTTTCAATCATGAGATTGGTGGCATCTTTCTCCACATTTTTAACAGACTCATTTTACTTTTAAATAGGCTCTGTGGTGTTTATTTCCACAAGTATCACATGTTTGAGAACTCCCCTTTTTATTCTTCCATTTATCCATTCTTTCCCCCACCACCCTCTTCTTATCTTTATTTCATTTAAAGTCATAAGACTTATAGAATTATTTCTCTATCATAATTGCACATGAGACTATATCTTTATATGATAAAAAAGTTTGGGAAACTAGTACCCTTTAGAGGAATGATTTTAAACCATCAAAGAATCAAACAATATTTCTCCTAGGATTATGTATATAGTCCAAAACATGCCCCGCTAACCTTGTAAAATTGGTTTTATACTTGGAAACATTTTCATCCTCTTTTTTTTAAACTCAAGAATTACCTCTCCATATCTTCTCGCTGTTCTTGATGAAAATATTTTCCTAGGAATATTTTCTTAAATTACCTCCATTACATTTCTTCTATTTATTCCTCATCCTTCATGTTTTGAATTAACAACCACCACAAATTTTCATCTCCCGATAGATGATAAACTGCCATGATAACCTTCTCCTTTTTGTTACATCCCAAAGATAGAAATATATTATCTAAGAAACTTATCCAATGATCTTCTGTGAATAGGCTTGTAGTCCCATTGAATGATGGAGACTATTGTGACATAAAGTAGTCTAAAATTATTCCTCCATGTTGTGGATCAGGATGCTCTATATGATTAAGGTTATTTTTCATAATTTGAGTCAGCTGTCCTTGTATCATTACAAGTTTCTAAGCTCTAGTAGAATCTTTAGAACCAACATCATTATTTTTCATAGGATGAAAATCCCTACCTGGGACATGTCCATTCATGTGGTTTCCATTCCTTCTACTAGGAACCATTTCTAAATAATAGTATACACTAAATTAGGTTATGAACCATAATGTATAATGTTAAACTAGAAAAACACTTAACATAAATTGAAATTTTATGCATGTCTAATTTCATAATCATAAGCATGTTTTATTTCAGGACATATTTAAATTTATATCCTTCATAATGAGTTTTTAAGAAAATGTGAATTATCCTAAGAATATCCCCCAAGAGTGGAAACTAAGTGCATAGTAAGGCCCGTTTTTGTGTACCGGATTACCCTGTGTCAAGCATGGAATAACTTATCGGAGTTATTACCACTATGTATATTTATGCCAAAACCAGATCCACTTGTAGTATCTAGACAAGGATGTATTTATAGGAAGATCCACATAATCTCTACCTTAAAAAATTATAGCATGTTCTTGTATGATTATCCTCAAAGTATATCTTAGGGCACTACGACAAAAAAGGCATTTAGCGGCGGTTTTTTTTCGTTTCGCGGCGGTTTAAACCGCCGCTAAATCGATTGGTGGCGGTTTTCAAAAACTGCCGCTAAATGGTGCGTTGGGAAACTATTCACGGTGGTTTTCAAAACCGTTGTAGAATGTTTCGCGGCGGTTTAAACCGCCGCTCAATGATTCAACGACTGTTTTTTTATTATTTTTTATTATTTTTTTATTTTTGTTATTTTTGTTATTTTTGTTATTTTTAATTATATATATATATATATATTTATTTCGTATTTATTTATTTTATTTTTCATATTTATTTATTTATTTATTTATTTATTTTTTTTTTATTTATTTTATTTATTTTATTTATTTATTTATTTATTTTTCGTATTTATTTATTTTTCGTATTTATTTATTTTTCGTATTTATTTATTTTATATATTTTATTTCGTATTTATTTTATTTCGTATTTATTTTATTTCATATTTATTTTATTTATTTATTTTATTTATTTAATTTCGTATTTATTATTTATTTTTTTTATTTCGTATTTATTTTTTATTTATTTTATTTTGTATTTATTTTATTTATTTATTTATCGATTTCATATTATTTTATTTACTTTATTTATCCATGCATGCACATCCCATGCCCATGCATGCCCATGCAATATAAAGAAATTCTGCGTTTGGTGAGATTTGAACCCCTAACCTCTTGCATATTTTTCAAAGACTTTACCATTCCAGCAAGCTCGCCATGTGGTTAATAAATAGAATTTAATATACTTATATATATTAATTGAAAAAACAAATAATACATAAATAATAGATATAAACTCGATAATAATAAATAATAAATAATAAATAATAAATAATAAATAATAAATAATAAATAAGGAATAATAAATAATAAATAATAAATATTAAAAAATAAAAAATAAAAAATAAATAAAAAATACATAATAGATATAAATAATAAATAATAAATAATAAATAATAAATAATAAATAATAAATAATAGATATAAATAAAAAATAATAAATAAAAAATAAAAAATAAAAAATAAAAAATAAAAAATAAAAAATAAAAAATAAAAAATAAAAAATAAAAAATAAAAAATAAAAAATAAAAAATAAAAAATAAAAAATAAAAAATAATCAATAATCAATAATGAATAATAAATAATAAATAATAAATAATAAATAATAAATAATAAATATTAAATAAATAAATATAAATAATAAATAATAAATAATAAATAATAAATAATAAATAATAAATAATAAATAATAAATAATAAATAATAAATAATAAATAATAAATAATAAATAATAAATAATAAATAATAAATAATAAATAATAAATAATAAATAATAAATAATAAATAATAACTAATAAATAATAACTAATAAATAAATATAAATAATAAATAATAAATAATAAATAATAAATAATAAATAATAAATAATAGATATGAATAATAAATAATAAATAATAAATAATAAATAATAAATAATAAATAATAAATAATAAATAATAAATAATCAATAATGAATAATAAATAATAAATAATAAATAATAAATAATAAATAATAAATATTAAATAAATAAATATAAATAAAAAATAAAAAATAAAAAATAAAAAATAAAAAATAAATAAAAAAAATAAAAAATAAAAAATAAATAATAAATAAAAAAAATAAAAAATAAAAAATAAATAATAAATAAATATAAATAATAAATAAATATAAATAATAAATAATAAATAAATATAAATAATAAATAATAAATAAATATAAATAATAAATAATAAATAAATATAAATAATAAATAATAAATAATAAATAATAAATAATAAATACATATAAATAAAAAATAAAAAATAAAAAATAAAAAATAAAAAATAAATAAATAATAACTAATAAATAAATAATAAATAATAAATAATAAATAATAAATAGTAAATAATAAATAATAAATAATAAATAATAAATAATAAATATTAAATAATAAATAATAAATACATATAAATAAAAAATAAAAAATAAAAAATAAAAAATAAAAAATAAAAAATAATAACTAATAAATAAATATAAATAATAAATAATAAATAATAAATAGTAAATAATAAATAATAAATAATAAATAATAAATAATAAATAATAAATAATAAATAATAAATAATAAATAATAAAGAATAAAGAATAAATAATAAATAATCAATAATGAATAATGAATAATAAATAATAAATAATAAATAATAAATAATAAATAATAAATAAATAAATATAAATAATAAATAATAAATAATAAATAAAAAATAAAAAATAAAAAATAATAAATAAATATAAATAATAAATAAATATAAATAATAAATAATAAATAATAAATAATAAATAATAAATAATAAATAATAACTAATAAATAATAACTAATAAATAATAACTAATAAATAAATATAAATAATAAATAATAAATAATAAATAATAAATAATAAATAATAAATAATAAATAATAAATAATAAATAATAAATAAATATAAATAATAAATAATAAATAATAAATAATAAATAATAAATAATAAATAATAAATAAGAAATAATAAATAATAAATAATAACTAATAAATAAATATAAATAATAAATAATAAATAATAAATAATAAATAATAAATAATTATAAATAATTAATAAATATAAAGAATAAAGAAGAAAGAATAAAGAATAAATAATAAATAATAAATAATAAATAACCAGTTACAAATAAGATAATAAATAAATTAAAGTATATTATAAATAATAAATAATAAATAATAAAGGAAACACATGAAAAAGTATGAAAAGACGTGATAAGGGATGCAAAATCATGAAAACACATGAAAAAGGATGGAGAAGCATATGAAGAATGAGACATTAGAAAGAATGAGAACACATGAAAACTCGTGACAACTCTGGAAAACTCCTTAATAATTTAACATAATAATCATAATAACCCACAAAAAACCATTGATAAAGATAACAAGTCATGGAAACCCAAATAAACAGTAATAAATAGAGTTACCGTTAAAACCCGTCAAAACGGTCATAAAGAGACAAAAACATTGAACTCACATTAACAGAGATAACTTATGATCCGAGAGTCCGTTTTAGATCCGCGACCCATCTAATCAAATATCCTGAAACGATCTTCGACCTGAAAGGTGAAAGTGTTCGAATGGATAGGCAGATCAGAAGTTATGACCATTTAAAAAAAAGCTGACGGGGAACAGTTGCTAGAAACGAGGCATTGAAAAATATAACAAACCCGATACCCACTAAAAAGGTCATAACATATGATCTAGGAGTGAATGTGGGTGCTGTGACTAGTCAAACTGAAGCTCATGGAACGAGCTATGATTTGGCAGGTGGAGGAGGCCGAACTGACACGCGGATCGAAAGTTAGGTCCGTTTGAAGACAAGTTCGATGGGACACCGGTGACGAAAACAAGGTTTTGGAGGCCTTCAGAGGGGTTTTTGGGGTCGAAAAACAAGACAGAAGCTAGCTTCTGTTGATTTGGTGCGTAGATCGTTTCGCTGGCTTCGATTTGATATGTGGTAGAGCCCAAACGGACACCCGGAGCGAACGTTATGGCCGTTTGAAGTTGGAGAACTTTTTTCAACTTTCTTATAACTCTAATATCTTCCGCACCTTAGACCGTCTCACGGTTTTGATTATATGTGCCTCTAGATCTCTTCATGAGCTTCAATTTGACTGGTCTTGGCACTTCAACAGATGCCCGGATCAAAAGTTATGGTCGTTTTAGTGATTTCGGGGTTTCTCGTGTTTTTTTATTTTTTCATTTCATTTCGCGGCGGTTTTACTGAAACCGCCACTATTTCGTGGCCGTTTTTTTAAAAAAACCGCCGCTAATCATCGAATAAAATTAAAAAATTAAAAAAATAAATAAAAAATAATTTTTTTTCCGTTTAGCGGCGGTTTTTTCGCGGAAGTTTTAAAAACCGCCGTGAAATGCCGGCCCGAAACGCATTTCGCGGCGGTTTTAAAAACCGCCGCGAAAAAACCGCCGCTAAACGGCAGTTTTCTTGTAGTGGGGGTTTTTTTCCCTAATCTACATTTTTTAAATCTAGTCTTCATGGATTCTACTAAACTTCCTCTGATACCAAATGTAAGGACCCCAACCCTAGTTACCCGGAACTAGTGACTTATATTAATACATTAGTATGTTTATAAGGATTTTTCATCCCTAAGGAACGAATAGCTTAATAGTTTTGGAAAACTAGATACAAATATAAGTTTTACATTACAACTTTAAAGGAAAAATAATATAGAGATTCCATTGGAAACATCCATAACTCCTAGATTATCCCTAAGATTCATTCATAATATTTATCTTTTTATCCTGAGGAAAAATAAAACATAATAAAGGGGTGATCTCAGATGCTCATTAAGGTTATGTAATACAACGAAATATATCATAAACATAAAATCTAGGAAAGGTGAACAACTATAAACACATGCCTTTAAAAATATACTAGAGCATAATATGATAGGAATTAAGCTGATTAAATAAATCCATATAAATGATCATAAGAGAATGAAACATAAACATTGATATTATACTAGTTTAATAATCACATGGTTTATCAATTATTGATATCATAATGGGGGAATTCATAATGCTAGACATCTGAATCATTTTTTCAAGGCCTCGACCAAGATGTTGGAAAATACTAGTGTAAGGCCTTGGCCAAAAACTAATTCTGTTTTGTCTCATGATACCTAACAATGAATAAAGGGGATATAGTGGGCCCCATAAATAACTTTATAAGTCCAATTGATTTCTCATATGAATGGGGATAAACATAAACAACATGAACATATGAAATGTAAATAACTTTCTCTAACCTGTAATCATAATCGCCAACCAATCTGAGTAGCATGGTGAATGGTATCAAGTTAGCACATCCAAATTCAAAATGATCATAAAACATTTAATAACATATGATATATGAAAATAATAATATAAAAATATTAATAAATCATACAATTCAATAGAGGTGCTGAAATATATGGAAATACTCTAATAAAATCATCGAGTAATACTAGAGAGAAATGGTCTTTTACTTTGAAAAGAAGAGTTATTTTGGAATAATATTTGTATAAAACCAAAAGTTAACTAATATAGTTTTTTCATAATAAAATTAGTAATTTTATAAAAATAATCGTGGTTTAAAATAGATTATATAATAAACTTGAAAATAGGTAAGAATTCGAGAAGTTCCCTTGAATCGAGCTTGTTTATCGGGAATAATTGAGAAGGGGGCCCTTTTAAAACATTTATTTTTCACAAAAGAAAGATGAAATGATAAAAATACATGAGTTTGGAACATATAATTAGAATTTAGAATAATTATATAAAATAAATTAAAAATTACATTGGTTTATAGAGGAAGAAAGCACAACCTGAATGAAAATGAAGGTTCGGGGAGGAAACCCTTACCTTATGTCCGAATGAGTTCTAAACTTGAACTTAACGTCATAGATAATAAAATTAAATACATTAGTTAATTAATCAACAACCTTTTATATAGTTATTTTATTTATTATAGTTTTATTAAGTTCATTTATGGCCATATTGATGAGTTATAGAGTTTAATTTCCTCATTCGAGAGCATTCGTTTTCTTGGTTTTCATGATTGGTTCACTTGTTTATAAGTAATGAAGTTCATGTAAATGAGTATAATTATATAGATTTATAATTTAATTTTGTTAATGATCATCCAAAAGTGTAAATGGTTATTTATATAATATTGTTATATGGTACGATGATGAATGATTAGATAAGACATTTAGTGATAATCGTTTAGATTATTACGTCGGTCTTTCGATCCCCACGAACTAGTTTTGTCGTATGAATTATTATTATGTATATATACTAGTTCCAAAACATTATGTAAGAAATAATAAATATTTTATAATCTGGTTCAACCATAAAAATTGGTTCATTACCAGCTCTAAAGGATACATTAAATAACTAAAGTTCGTAGTCCACGAAGGTTATAAATTGGTACCTCCTGGATGACGATTTCATTTTTAAAATAAGTAAGAAGATTGATGATGGTTATTACATTAACATGATATAATTATAGTATATAAATGATAATAGATTTATCCTAATCATTTTTATATAGGAGGTTAGGAGACAATAATAAAATAAAGAACTTGAAAAGAAAAAAAATTAAAGGATGTGGATTTTACCTCTTGAATACTGCTGCTTGAGAATCTACTTAAGGGAATTGATTTTGATCTTTTTATGAGAACAAGTTATTAAAGAAATGTTTGAGGATATTGGGAAGAGTATTGGGTAGAAATTTTAGAAGGATATAATCTTATATGGTGTGAGGAGAAGAGGGAGTGAGGGGTGGTTTTTATAGTGGAGGAGAGGGGTAATTTCTCATTATTTTATTATTTTGCTCAATACAACCAATATTGTTGATTATTATGACTAAATATAGTAATAAATACACATGAGTTAGAACCAAGGGTGCTTACATTGTCCATGACTCAAGGAATAGTTTATTTCGCTTATAATGTATTTATATCGTAAATTACCATATTTTACTATTCACTAAAAATTCAAGTATTTTAGAAAAATACCAAAAATTCACCCTAACAATTTTTTGACATTTAGAATTAAAAAATGAAATCCATTTTATAAAAATAAATTTCTAAATATGATAAATTTAATTTTTAATTAAAATCATCATTTACTCGAAAAATACAGTTTTTAAAATTAAAACTGATTTTATAACACCCTGAAAAATTAACTGAGTTCTTATTAAATTATCCTAAAATAATAGAACAACAAAATATTTATTTATGAATACATTTTATGAAAATTAATTTTATTTTAAATCAAATTTTTAATTATAAAATTGTAATTAAAAATTTTTTATTCACAAAAATACAAAAACTTAATTATTAATCTTTTAATTTTCAGTTACTTATACCATGATATAATTATATAATTATTTAATTTATAAGGTGCCTAAATTTTATTTATAATTTCATGGGTGCGGTTACTATTCATTAGGCCGATTTACTATTCATAAGGTCATTTTACTATTCCCAAGGTCAAGTTACTATTCACCAAAAATATAAGTTGATCCTATCAAACCCTAAATATCTTACTTATCACAACCGTGTATGTCTATTTTTCAAAATTCAAATCACATAGGTGAAAAAATTATTTTTTATGACTTGGTTACAATAATAAAGTGTTGTTTCAAAGAGACTCAGTGTTTCATGCATTACATTCTATATTAAATTTATTTGTAAATTATTTGGGTATTACAATTGGATCCAAAATAATTAGAGGCAAAAATAATTGATGTCTAGAAGTTTTAATTTTCCATAATTAGTGAAATAAAGTAGTTTTTGAATTAGAAATTCAGAATGTTGTTGAAGTGGTTGAATAAAGATAATGACGCCAGGTGTTAGAAAGTTATTAAACTTTATAAACTTATGTGAGATGATGATTTTCCAATATTGAAGTTATCATAAATCATAAAACCTCTCATGATAAAATATTTTGAAGAAATGGAGGAATCATAAAGATTGTATCAGTTCTAGGAATCAAGAAGAAGTTTTCATCAGATACATAAGTACTAGACACCAAAGTTTTTAGAAGTCTAAATGAGTTATAACTGATAATGTTTGAATAATTTCAAATTTGTAGAGTAGAGTTTCCATCGTAATGAGTATTACATTGTAATGAGAATTACTTCATTATGGGGATTCCATCAGACTGACACTAAGAAGAAAAGATGATTAGATTGACTTTGAGGAATAAAGTCAGATCATAATGCACAGACGAAGAAATTCAGATCGTAATGAGTAGAGGAAGAAAGTCAGATCATAATGAGTAGAAGAATAAAGTCATATAATAATGAGATGATGAATTTCGATCGTATTGAAGAAGTGATAGGAATTTTGAGAAGGTTTATATGACTTAAGAATATTCTAGAAGATTTGTGAAGAGTTGAAGTGGTCAAACTTGAAATTCAAATATATTTAGATCTCATTGTTTTTTAATTTGAGTTAGTGGGTTTTTTTAGTTTACCACCATTATCTTTCTAGGATGCCTATAAATAAAATCTCAATACATTCATACTTTGAAACTTTTTATGTGAGTGAAAAGGCATAGCATTATAGAATTTATTGTCAAAGTTATATTTCTAGATTGAGACTACATTAGAAGGCTGAACATCTAAAAGTTTTGTTTAACAGACCAAGGAAGATAAAAATTAACATTTGATTAGAGTTTGACTAATGTAGATTGAGAATGGGTTCATCATACTTAGTCCATCAGAACCAACATCATGAGACTGAGGAAGATCAAACTAAGAAGTTGAGCATAGTTTGAGAAGTATATTTTGAGAAAAGGGTTCATCATAATGAATCCATCATAATGAGACAATCAGACTGAGGTTAATATCTAGGGTCATCAGAATGAGTTTTTGAATAGATTATGGAGATTTTTTGATCTTTTATTTTGTGGATCAACTTGTTTGTAAGAAAACTTTGTAAATTTATGGTAGTTAGTATAATAATTCCTATTGGGAGATATAATGTGTCTAACAAGAGTTGAAACAACTTGTGTTAACTTATTAATAATAGTGAATTTCTATATACCCACAAGAGTGGCTATAAAAAGGATGTAGGTTATCACACTAAGGACAAACCTTGTAAATATTATGTGATTTAATTTCTTTCCTACTTTTTCATACATGATTATTTACCAAAATATAATAAGTTAATGAACTTTAACAAGTTTCAGGGGTTAAGTTTCAAAAAGTATTGAAACTTATAAAAATTTAACAACTGATTCAAACCCCCTTCTCAGTTGTTATTCGATCCTTTGAAAATTTAAAATATTACCACATTATTCTCTAACAAATAAATAAATATTATATTTAAAAAAGAGAAAATAAATATTTATTAAATATTATTCTAACAAAATATTCTCTTGAATAACCTGTTATTGAATATATGTGATCATCATAATCATAAATAATTAGTTAACCATGAATTTGAATAATATTTATTCAAAATTTTAAATAATAATATTATTTAACTAAGGTTCTGGATAGACTTAGTGTGTGACCCTATAGGACTCTTTCTGAATGGAATTAAGAGAAGTCACCTAAAGTCTAAGTTTAGCATCTAGAAATAGACCAATTCACTCACAGAGAAAGAAGTTAATATCATAGTGACATACAACATCATATAGATTCTTACCATGTAATATAATCCATTTTTCATGATATCTCTAATCAATCAGGTTGCATGCTAGTGTCATCAACCTATATGATCTATGTATCTTTATTTGAATTTTCAGAAATAAACCTACTCATGGAACACAAGACCATGGATTTATTTAGGTTGTTTCTTTCCCATCAAAGGGTATGAGATATCAATTTCCATTTATGAATAGATTGGAAAAATCCTTTCTTGAATTATTCATTAATGTAATATCACTCTTGATACACCTAAAGTATCATACTTTACCACGAACATATATAATCATGGTTTTTATCAATACATAAAAGTACGTTACTAATAATATCTATTAAAAATAATCTTAAAGTCTAAGGATCAATACAAACATGTATAGACAAGAACATCAATAACATATATAAATATAGATTTCCTATCTGTAAGTCATGTTCTCATAATCTTCTGCACTGTAAATTACCAAGAGCATACACCATGAGAAATTACCTCAAAGTCCTATGAGTCTCCACACCTAATATACTAGATCATTTTTTTCCTATAAAATGATATCATCAAACTATAGAAAATATATTTAAAAATACTATTGTGGCACTTCTAGGTCCTGATCATTGTGAGGAACTGCTATGACCTTTTAGTGTAACAGTTACTCTTAAGACATTATCAAATATTATTTCTCCTAGAAGAACAATCATTATGTGATAAAAAGTTTATTAATATTAAAAAAGGATAAAGGTAATCATAAAGTATATATAAGTTGGTTATAGATCACCAACTCCAATCAACTCTCACTTATACTATATCCAACAGCTAACAACCTTAATTCTGATAGCTCTCCCATGATACTCATGATTATACTGAGATAAGGATTTAGTCAATGTTTACACTATGTTTTATTTAATTGAAACTATTCTTATCACAACTTCACCCCTCTTAGGAAAATATCTCAAAAGGTGATACTTTCAAAGTATATTCTTTGTTTTTAGGGTGACTTGGCTTCTTTACAATAACTACAATTATAGTATTATCTCAATATAATGTTATAGAATCTTTATTTTTTGGAAGCACATCAAGATCTTGGAGAAATTTTAATATCCAAATATATTCTCTAGTTGCATTAGAATTCACTATATACTTAGAATCCACTGTAGAATCAGTAATAATTGGATGTTTTGAACTCTTAGAGCCCACAAATCCTCTATTGAGATTGAAGACATATCCTGAATGTGATTTCATATCATTATGATGGATTTAAAATAAATAATTAGCATAACCCATAATAAATAGCTTCTCATGTCCTCTATACACCAGTAACATATCCTTATTCCATATTACATACTTAAAATAACCTTAATAGTAGACCAATGATATTCACTTGAATGAACTTGATATCTTCCAATCATGCTTAAGGATTAGGAAACTGATGAAAATCATAATTACATATATTTAATTATTCAATTAAATGTTTTGATCCCACCAATTTCATATTTTATGGGTAATTGTCTCAATTTTAGGTTTTATTAATAGCAAAATCTTAATTGTAAAAAGGCCTAATTTTGGAATTTAAATATTTTTAAGTCATATTGGTATTTTGGCCATAAATCTTTCTACACTAATTTAAAATTTGATATTAATTTTTTTTTCAGATTCCATATACATTGTTCTTCATTTCATTCAATTGGATTCAAATCTCAAACAAACATCTTGAGTTCCAAAACCAGATCATAATTTAGGCCTTGAAATCTATACCCAGATCTGGTGAATTTTGAAGATGGTCCCATATTTAACAAATGGTAAGCCCAAATGAGCTAAAAATTCACATGGAGTTATAAAATACCTATAGGAATAATTTTTATAACTAATTATATGTTATATTTGGTCTATTTAATTGTCAAAAATTCATGGGAAATAGGATGTTTGGAATTCCAATAGTCTCTTGGCTGTAAAATATTATCAGAGAGTAAATCTATCAAATTTTTTGGGTGGATAAAGGATATATATATGAAAAAATTAATCGAAGAAAAATTTCCATGATTCTTCCATTAAGTGTGAATAATAAAAGACAACTTTCAGAGAACATTTTTAGAGGGATATCTGGCCACATGTTTTCCTAAAAATTTGTAGTTCAATTCCATTTTAAAATTTTTACTATTTTATTTATCCATTTTTGTAGTTATTATACTATAATTTTATATTATATTTTTAATATATATTAGTTAGTTTTTATTTCTCTCACTATCTTCTCTTTAATTTTTTCTATTTTGTTCTCTCCCACCATGATCCTTCTAATATCCATGAAAATAGAGAATGAACCCTCATTATTGATTGAGGAAGGAGCGGTGATGTTTTGAGTTTTTTGTTATTAAATTATTTTAAATTATTATTTTATAAGAAATTTTGTAGTGGTGGAATTGATTTTTGTGTATTTTTCACCCTTCTTTCACTAATATTATATTCTTCTTCCCATTCATTTTTATTCCACTCCTTAATTGTCATAATGTTGCATAGGGGTGGATTAGCATTGCAGTGATGATGTGAGGGAGCATTGTATCATATATTGAGGGTCAGTACGGGATAATAAAAATTAAATGAGAGGTTTTTGAATGATTTTATTGATATCAATATTGAGTAAAATATTGGGAATTAGTATTTTAAAGAACAATGATAGGATCACCACTAAATCCTGAGAAAAATGGCTTATTTATTCTTTACTTACATATTTGTGTATTGTTTTTTTTTAATTTTAAAATATTTTTATCACATAAAATTTAAAACCAACACTATATTATTATATCACTAATCTTATATTAGTTAGTTTATAAATAGTGATAATAGAAAATTGGTGTGTGTGAGCGGCCTCCTCTAGAGATCAACCCTAAAAGTGTACTATATTGAATTCTTAGGTAAACAAGAATTTATTTCCTATGGATACATGAAAAACATATCTGTAACACCCGAGACTTTTATAAGAAATATTTTGTTTTTATTTTATATAAATCATCAAAGGAATCTTTCAATACACACAACACTAGCTTGCCTTACTTTACACACAATCGCGACCTTCCTTGATAGCTTGCATTGTACGCAATACTGAGTTTCACTAAACAACGATATGCTATTAAAATATTATTAAAACTAGCCGTTATGAATAGTAATAACCACTTTTTGAAATTTTGTAAATTTTATTTTTCAAAATGGACTTCGTTTTTGGATTCGGAATATCGAAATTAGCCTAGGGTGAAATTTTGGTATTTTTCTGGAAACTTTCAATTTTTGATGAATAGTGAAAACACTGGGTTATTATTTAAAAACCGACTTTTTATTTAAATAATTATTTATTTTATTTAAATTTATTTAAGGTCAAAATTGATACATAATACCTATATAAGTTAAATGTAATTCATTGGAGTAATTTTATAATAATTTTAGATATATCAAAATTTTATTGAACTTTTAACAGTCTTTTACCCATCTCCTAGGAGAATTTGCAAATTTACATAAAACTTAATTTTACCGCTTCTGTGAGTGGAATTTCAAAAATCCGAGAGACACAGTTGATGTCAGTAAGTAAAATGTGGTTCAATGAGATGAAACTATTTTTTGGTGAATAGTAACTTTTTACTTTTATTTTCCACGGTTAAAAGTAAATAGGGTAATTAAGGGTAAAAATGATATTATTATTACCCTAACACATGTCCTAATTCTATTGGATAAGTTTAATTCGACCAAAAACAACCTTATGAAAAAATATGACCATTTAGGCCCACTTGTATTAGATTTGGACATTTATTATTAATTTATTTAAAGAAGGGTTAAAATAGTTAAAATCAAAGTTTAATAAGTAAATAAATTTTAATATAGGGTTATACATAAGATAAATTAGACTATAAATATTAATTAGAAATATAAAAAGATTTCCTACATAATGGTATTTTATTTGTAATTTTTAGACATTAAATAATTTAATTTATTTATGACACAAAGATAATGCAGTAATTATCTTATTAATGAAAAATTGACATAATTGATGTTATAAATACCCAAATAAATGTAATTTGAGACTTTTTATGAATTAAACTAATTTTATAGGTTAATATGACATGTTATTATTGATTTAATTAACTTTTTTCGAACTAATCATGCTGTTATTATTTTCACAAAAATCAATTAATAAATAGTGTCAAAATTGACATAAAATAGTTTTTAAAACAAATATTATATTATTAATTGTTATTTTATTCCCAAAAATCTAAGGTTAGGCCAAATTACTTAGATAAGGTTATATATATTAATAATAAACAACTTGGGGTTTGTTTGGCTTGTTATAGTAAGTTTATTAACCTTATAGTGTAAGGACACAAAAAGACACGGTAAAAGTAAAATTATCTAAATTAAAGTTAAATCTAAATGATAAGGTTAACATAGTTAACTAAACTTATCCAAATTCTATTGGATGAGAGGATTTCGACCCATCCCCACTTTAGCTTCAAAATAAATCAATTTGGAGCTATTTAAAACCGAATATGGCTTTATAATAAAATAATATTTTTAGTTTTTCCAAAGGTGCCCCTCTCCTCCCTTATAAAAGGGCACCTCCTCCCTCTCTTCCTCACACCACTTTGAGCCTTCAAGCTCTTCCAAACACTGCCAATTTCTCCTCTACACTTCCCTAGAAACATCCTAGAGGTCCTGGTCTTCTTTAAAGACCAATTTTAGTGCCCTAAAAGGAGGTGTCGAAGAAGCGCTTCAAAGAAGAGGTAATGTCCGTTACCGATTCTTTCAACTTTATTTGTTCTTCCACTTATTCTTCTTTAGTTGTTTCATTATGAATTAATAACATAAGTATCACTAATATACTGATATATTATTATAAGTATGAAACAAACCTATTTCACCATATATCCATCCTACGGAAAACAAAATCACCGCGCGTGCGTACGTACGGAATACCGTCTCCACACCGTGGTGTAATCTATTTTCCACCACCACCTTACTTGGATGGGTATAACGGTTTAAATAATGAATATATATGATTATTGTAAAGTGATATTGATTCTGAAATAGTATACATACACTCCAATACAATTCCACGACCATGGGAACGATATCATCGCTCGTGCGTACGTATGGAATACCATCTCCACGATGTGATGCGACTCGTTCTACATGATTTTCATTGCATAATGATTAAATAAATGAATTTAGTGAATAAATATGATATATATTACACTAATACCATTCTGTAAATGAGGTATCTATAACCCAAAAAGAAGAATAAGAATTTATTCGACAAAACACGCATAAGAACAAAAAGCAATAAACACCCGAATAACAAGTAACAATGAAATATTACTAATAAGAAGCTAAGAATATGACCATATATGATATCATAAAAATGAGTATGATTCTGGAATAATTCAATGAAATTATTTAAATCATTATACAGGTGGTTTGGACACTTACGAAGCAAATCGAACCCAAGGTAAGGGAAAATCTTGCAATCTCAATTTTTATCCGAGATTGTTTATACTTCAGAATTTACTGGGGAATATTTATCATCCACATCCATGTTTCCTCAATATGTAATATTTATATCCTTATAAAATAGTTTATATCCAATTTTACCCTTCGGAGAGTTTTTAGTAAAATATATGAAAGGAATCTTTTGTCGTTTTTCGTACGAGGTACTTTTTGACTTTTCCGACAAAAGTACGAGAAGAATGTGTTTTTTAAATTATATGGAATGAATGGATTTTTGAAACATTATTTCCAAGAAGCTTCCTTTACAAGTTTTAAAGTTTATTTTTAATCAACTTATTTTAGTTTAAAATTGTATGACATGTTAATAAAGGAAAAATGTTTTTGAGGTAGAAAGGATATTTTCCTCAAGAATGGAGTTCAAGTGTTTTATCAAAATTATTTTCCATCTAAGATAATAAAGGGTTATTTTTCTATCCCTATTATTACATTGATTTGATTATGTTGTGGTGGAATTATTTTTATGAATTCCTTTATCTTATATGAATTATTTTATGATGTCACAATGTTTAAGAATCCCATTTTTATTACATGGGTTATGCTATGATGTATGGTTTATGATTTTGTGGAACACATAAGAATGGTATCATTATGAGATGGGTGGGACCTATATCTCCCTCCAATGCATTGGGTAAAGATTTTATATCTCATGATATAGACATGTCTGGAACGGCAGGTTAAACCGGTTCAGTGAAATAGGATTGAAATGAGGAATGAACTCGGTTCAGAAATGGAATTTGTCCACTAAGATAGTCTTGGAAATGAGTCTTGACTAATAGAAAATGATTCTCTATGATTATGTGTGTATGCCAAAAAGATTCATGTTTTAAGTTATGATTATTGTGATTACATTTCATTACCATGATTTATCCCATGTTATGAAATTATGATATCTTTTGCAGGGAAAGATTTCCAAAATGTTATGTTCTTATGAATATGATGTGATTGATATTTATTTTGTTTACCCTTACTGAGCATTTGAGATCACCCTTTTTTATGTTTTATTTCCCCAGGTCAGGAAGAAGGTTATTAAGTAATATATTCCAAAAGGGACTATAAATATTATGAAATAAATGGGAGACAATGTAGACGCTTTATGAACCAGTTGTTTATGTTTCCCAGTTTCTAAAGACACTATACCTATACGGTACTTTCATGGTTTTGTTATATGTTGTAATAAGTATGCTTCAATTTTGAAGTAATAACCATGTATAATGTATGGTTCGTTATAGTTGGTATCAGAGGAAAGGTATAGTCAACATTTGGAAACAAGGATGTGAAAGCCTTAGTAAGAATCCTAAGGATAAGTCTAAGCATAGAACACAATATTAGTGTTTTAGAAATGGCCATGAATAACCTAGGATAAGACCTTAAGTGTGAAATTTTATTCTTTATTATGTGGTTTTCCTATTATAATTAGTGTTGCTCACACTATTCTTCTTGGTTTTAGTCAATGGATGGAACCCAAAGGAACCTTGTTAATGCAGAATGTGACGGGAAATGGAATGATTGTCCCCCTGAGAAACCAAACGTTATGGGAGATGGAATGAAAAATCTTGTAGCCAAGATCACACAACTTTCTCAAGATATGAATCATGCTGGACTTCCAAACGAGCAAAGGAAGGAGAAACATTCTGTTTAATCCTTCATGAGACAACGTCCACCTTCATTCAGCGGGTCTACTGATCCATTAGTTGCTGAAAAATGGATCAGTACTACTGAAAAGATATTTTCAGTTCTTCAATGTTCTGAACATGATAAAGTCATATTAGCAGTGTATCGTTTGGAAGGTGATGCTGGTCAATGGTGGAATCTTATCAATAATACTAGGCCAAGAGATGAAATTGAGTCCATGGAATGAGACGAGTTCAAGAACTTATTTTTCAATAAGTACTTCCCTCGTATTCTCCGAACAAAGATGGAGAAGGAGTTTCTTGAACTAAAGAAAAAGGATGATGAATCTGTTGGTACCTATGAAGCAAATTTTACAAGACTTGCAAGGTATGCTTCTTGGATTATTATCCAACCTAAGAGTAAGATCGATCGATTCTTTAGTGGCTTAAAACAAAGTCTTCGAAGGGCATTAGCCATAAGGGACTTCAATAGCTATGAGGAAATCGTTCGATGTGCTCTCAAAGTTGAGATGGAGATTGGAGTAACCCATCAGTCATATGGGTTTGATAAGAAGAGGAAAATGGAATTCAAAGGAAAATCTAAAGAGCACACTGAAAAGAAGATGAATTTTCCCTTATTCTCAAAGTGTGGAAAGAAACATGGAGGGAGTTTTCTTAAAGGGACAAGTAAATGTTTTAAATGTGGAAAGGAAGGTCATCATGCATTTGAATGTCGCAATGATGGGAAGAAGATGTCTAGTGATGCGAACAAAGAAAAGGCTACACAGAGTGCACCTCCTACACTTCAATGTTACAAGTGCAAGGAGATGGGGCATTATGCCAATCAATGCCCAAATCCAAGGGTTGATGATGATGGTCGACGTCAACAAACTCTTAAGGCCAACGACAAAGGAAAGTCCCATGCAATTTCTATCAGCGATGTGGAGTACGATAATGAAGTGATGAAAGGTACACTTACCATCCACTCTAAAGTAGCAAATGTTTTATTTGATTCTGGATCCACCCACTCTTTTATTTCTGAAGAATTTTCTAAGGGTATCACCGTATTACCTCAACAATTAGATGTTGAGTTAGCTGTGACAACCCCTAATGGCACAACAATCGCATCAAAAGTTTATAATTCTCTCCGATTGAAGTTTGTGGGAATGTGCTTCCTGAAAATCTTGTGATCCTTCCTATAGTGGAATTTGATGTGATTCTTGGCATGGATTGGATTTATTTATATGGATCTCATATCAATTGTGAAAGAATGGAAGTCACATTTCATATTCCAGATCAATCTATGATCGTCTATCGATGAAAGGATGAACATAACCTTCCAGTGGAAATTTCTTCCATCTTATGGGTTTTGATTCCACTAAATGAAGGTTATTTATCTAAAATGGTTGGTGATAAACTCACGATTAAGAATATGCCCATTTTACGGGAGTTTGACTTTGTATTTCCGGAGGAATTACCGAGTCTTCCACCAAATCGTGAAGTTGAGTTTTCAATAGAACTCGTACCGGGTGGTTTACCTATTTCAAAGACACCTTATAGAATGGCCCCAATTGAGTTGCATGAATTGAAGAAGAAACTCTAAGAGAATCTTGATAAGGGGTTCATACGTCCTAGTGCGTCACCTTGGGGAGCACCTATTTTGTTTGTTAAGAAGAAAGATGGATCAATGAGACTCTGCATTGATTATAGAGAACTTAATAAGATCACTATCAAGAACAAATATCCTCTCCCGTGCATTGATGACTTATTTGACCAACTACGTGGAGCTCAATACTTTTCCAAGATTGATCTTCTTTCAGAGTATCATCAATTAAGGGTCAAAAGGGAGGATATACCAAAGACGACTTTCCGTACAAGGTATAGACACTATGAATTTATAGTGATGCCATTTGGTCTTACTAATTCCCCTGCTATCTTCATGGATCTAATTAATAGAGTCTTTAGAGAATATCTTGATCAGTTTATGGTAGTCTTTATAGACGATATTCTTGTCTATTCAAAGATAAAGGAAGAACATGAAGATTACTTGAGAATTATATTGAAGACCCTGAGAAAGGAGAAGCTTTATGCCAAATTTACCAAGTGTGAATTTTGGCTTCAAAAAGTTTCATTTTTGGGTCACATAATCTCAAAATAGGGGATATCTGTGGATCCAGCAAAAACAGATGTTATCGAAAGATGGTCGAGACCAAAAACAGTAACTGAGATCTGAAGTTTTCTTGGTTTGGATGGATATTACCGATGTTTTGTAAAAGATTTTTCATGATTATCTAATTCACTCACCAAGTTGACTCGAAAAGGAGTTAAGTTCGTGTGGACGGAGGAATGTGAAGAGAATTTCAAGGAGTTGAAAAGAAGGTTATCCAGTGCACCTATACTCACACTTCCTTGTAGTGGAGAAAGGTTTGTGATCTATATTGATGCATCAAAGAAGGGATTGGGGTGTGTTCTTATGCAAAATGATATGGTGATAGATTATGCCTCATGACAATTGAAAATACATGAGCAAAATTACCCAACTCATGATTTGGAGTTAGCTGCGGTAATCTTTGCATTAAAGATTTGGAGGCATTATCTTTATGGAGAAAGGTGTGACATTTATACTGATCATAAAAGTTTAAAGTATATTTTCACACAAAAGGAGTTGAATATGCGCCAAAGAAGATGGTTGGATCTGATTAAGGATTACGACTGCTCAATTCATTACCACCCTGGGAAAGCAAACAAGGTGGCAGATGCATTAAGTTGACAAGACCATGCCAGTTTATCCATGATGAGGATCACAAAAGATCCAATATTTATGGATTTACAAAGGATGGATCTTGGAATTATAATGGAAGGGGAAAAATCTTATCTTTCTCAAATGAATGTTCAACCATATATACATGTGAAGATTAAAGAGGCACAAAAAGAAGATGCAGAGTTACAAAAGAAGGTGAGAAATTTTCTTGAATTCAACCTTGATTGTGATGGGATAATAAAGTTCAGGAATCGGGTTTGTGTTCCTCCCATAACCGAATTAAAGAAGGATCTGCTGGATGAGGCTCATAGTTCTTCATTCTCTATTCATCCTGGAAGCACGAATATGTATAGGGACTTGAAAGAGTACTTCTGGTGGGATGGCATGAAAAGAGATGTTGCTGAATATGTCTCTCGATGCTTGGTTTGTCAGCAAGTTAAAGCTGAGAGATAGAAGTCTAAGGGGATGTTACAACCATTACACATACCCGAATGGAAATGGGAAAACATCACTATGGACTTTGTCACAGGACTTCCTAAAACATCCAAAGGCAATAATGCTATCTGGGTCATAGTTGATCGTCTTACAAAGTCTGCACACTTCATTGCTATTAGAGAGGATTTCTCTCTAGATCAGCTTGCCAGGATATATGTAAAGGAAGTGGAAAGATTGAATGAAGCACCACTTTATATTATATCTGACCGGTATCCGAGGTTTACCTCAAAGTTCTGGTGAAGTCTTCAGCATACTCTGGATACAGAGTTGAGTTTCAGCACTGCTTATCATCCTCAGACAGACGATCAGTCTGAGAGGACAATTTAAACTCTAGAAGATATTTTGGGACCTTGCTCTATGGATTTCAAAGGTGGTTGGGATCAACACCTACCTTTGGTGGAATTTTCTTATAATAATAGCTTTCACTCCAGTATTCAGATGGATACTTATAAAGCTCTCTATGGAAAGAAATGTAGGACTCCAACTTGCTGGGATGAAGTTGGGGAAAGAAAGCTATTAGGACCTGATCTTGTTGATGAGATGGAAGAAAAGGTCAGATCTATTCAACAACACATAAGAGCAGCTCAGAGTCGACAAAAAAGTTATGCCGACAATCGAAGAAAAGACTTAGAGTTTGAAGTGGGTGATAAAGTGTTCTTATGAATATCTCCTTGGAAGAGAGTAATGAGATTTGGAAAGAAGGGAAAACTGAGCCCTAGGTATATCGGTTCTTTCGAAATACTGGATTGTATTGGGAAGGTAGCTTACCAATTGGCGCTTCCACCAAATATCTCTCAAGTTCACGATGTGTTCCATGTATCTCTCCTGAGAAAGTACATACCTGATCCTTCACATGTACTCAGCTCAGAAGTTGTACCGCTGGAACAAGATCTTTCTTATGAAGAACAGCCGATAGAGATTCTAGATCGTAGCAAAAAAGTCCTACGGAACAAGACCACTCTCTTGGTGAAAGTTTTATGGAGGAACCACTAATTATAAGAAGCTACATGGGAGCTTGAGGATATGATGAGGGAGAGGTATCCTCATATGTTTGTTACAAGTGACGAATTTCGAGGGTGAAATTCATTTTAAGGGGGGTAGAATGTAACACCCGAGACTTTTATAAGAAATATTTTGTTTTTATTTTATATAAATCATCAAAGGAATCTTTCACTACACACAACACTAGCTTGGATTTCTTTACACGCAATCGCGGCCTTCCTTGATAGCTTGCGTCGTACGCAATACCGAGTTTCACTAAACAACGATATGCTATTAAAATATTATTAAAACTAGCCGTTATGAATAGTAATAACCACTTTTTGAAATTTTGTAAATTTTATTTTTCAAAATGGACTTTGTTTTTGGATTCGGAATATCGAAATTATTATAGGGTGAAATTTTGGTATTTTTCTGGAAACTTTCAATTTTTGATGAATAGTGAAAACACTGGGTTACTATTTAAAAACCGACTTTTTATTTAAATAATTATTTATTTTATTTAAATTTATTTAAGGTTAAAATTGATACATAATACCTATATAAGTTCAATGTAATTCATTGGAGTAATTTTATAATAATTTTAGATATATAAAAATTTTATTGAACTTTTCACCTTCTTTTACCCACCTCCTAGGAGAATTTGCAAATTTACATAAAACTTAATTTTACCGCTTCTGTGAGTGGAATTTCAAAAATCTGAGAGACACGGTTGATGTCAGTAAGTAAAATGTGGTTCAATGAGATGAAAATAATTTTTGGTGAATAGTAACTTTTTACTTTTATTTACCACGGTTAAAAGTAAATAGGGTAATTAAGGGTAAAAATGATATTATTATTACCCTAACACATTTCCTAATTCTATTGGATAAGTTTAATTCAACCAAAAACAACCTTAGGAATAAAATATGACCATTTAGGCCCACTTGTATTAGATTTGGACATTTATTATTAATTTATTTAAAGAAGGGTTAAAATAGTTAAAATCAAAGTTTAATAAGTAAATAAATTTTAATATAGGGTTATACATAAGATAAATTCTACTATAAATATTACTTAGAAATCTAAAAAGATTTCATACATAATGGTATTTTATTTGTAATTTTTAGACATTAAATAATTTAGTTTATTTTTGACACAAAGATGATGCAGTAATTATCTTATTAATGAAACATTGACATAATTGATGTTATAAATACCCAAATAAATGTAATTTAGAATTTTTATGAATTCCACTAATTTTCTAGGTTAATATGACATGTTATTATTGATTTAAGTAACTTTTTTCGAACTAATCATTCTGTTATTAGTTTTACAAAAATCAATTACTAAATAGTGTCAAAATTGACATAAAATAGTTTTTAAAACAAATATTATATTATTAATTGTTATTTTATTCCCAAAAATCTTAGGTTCGTCCAAATGACTTAGATAAGGTTATATATATTAATAATAAACAACTTGGGGTTCTTTTGGCTTGTTATAGTAAGTTTATTAACCTTATAGTGTAAGAACACAAAAAGACACGGTAAAAGTAAAATTATCTAAATTAAAGTTAAATCTAAATTATAAGGTTAAAATAGTTAACTAAACTTGTCCAAATTCTATTGGATGAGAGTATTTCGACCCATCCCCACCTTAGCTTCTAAATAAACCAATTTGGAGCTATTTAAAACCGAATATGGCTTTATAATACAATAATATTTTTAGTTTTTCCAAAGGTGCCCCTCTCCTCCCTTATAAAAGGCCACCTCCTCCCTCTCTTCCTCACACCACTTTGAGCCTTCAAGCTTGTCCAACCCCTGAAAATTTCTCCTCTAAACTTCCCTATAAACATCCTAGAGGTCCTGGTTTTCTTCAAAGACCAATTTTAGTGCCCTAAAAGGAGGTCTCAAAGAAGCGCTTCAAAGAAGAGGTAATGTCCGTTACCGATTCTTTCAACTTTATTTCTTCTTCCACTTATTATTATTTAGTTGTTTAATTATGAATTAATAACATCAGTATCACTCATATACTGATATGTTATTATAATTATGAAACAACCCTATTTCACTATATATCCATCCCACGGAAAACGAAATCACCGCACGTGCGTACGTACGGAATACCGTCTCCACGCCGTGGTGTAATCTATTTTCCACCACCACCTTAATTGGATGGGTATAATGGTGTAAATAATGAATATATATGATTATTATAAATTGATATTGATTCTAAAATAGTATACATACACTCCAATACAATTCCACGATCATGGGAACGATATCATCGCTCGTGCGTACGTACGGAATACCGTCTCCACGATGTGATGCGACTCGTTCTACATGATTTTCATTGCATAATGATTACATAAATGAATTGAGTGAATAAATATGATATATATTACACTAATAAAATTATGTAAATGAGGTATCTATAACCCAAAAAGAATAATAAGAATTTATTCGACAAAACACGCATAAGAACAAAAAGCAATAAACACCCGAATAACAAGTAACAATGAAATATTACTAATAAGAAGCTAAGAATATGACCTTATATGATATCATAACAATGAGTATGATTCTGGAATAAGTTAATGACATTATTTTAATCATTATACAGGAGGTTCAGACACTTACGAAGCAAATCGGACCCAAGGTAAGGGAAAATCTCGCAATATCAATTTTTATCCGAGATTGTTTATACTTCAAAATTTACTTGGGAATATTTATCATCCACATCCATGTTTCCTCAATATGTAATATTTATATCCTTATACAATAGTTTATATCCAATTTTACCCTTCAGTGAGTTTTTAGTAAAAGACATGAAAGGAATCTTTTGTCGTTTTTCGTACGAGGTACTTTTTGACTTTTCCGACAAAAGTATAAGAAGAATGTTTTTTTAACTTATACGGAATGAATGGATTTTGAAAACATTATTTCCAAGAAGCTTACTTTACAAGTTTTCAAGTTTATTTTTAATAAACTTCTTTTAGTTTAAAATTGTTTGAAATGTTAAGAAAGGATAAATGTTTTTGAGGTAGAAAGGATATTTTCCTCAAGAATGGAGTTCAAGTGTTTTATCAAAATTATTTTCCATCTAAGATAATAAAGGGTTATGTTTCTATCCCTATTATTACATTGATTTTATTATGTTGTGATGGAATTATTTTTATGAATTCCTTTATCTTATATGAATTATTTTATGATGTCACTCTGTTTAAGAATCCCATTTTTATTACATGGGTTATGCTATGATGTATGGTTTATGATTTTGTGGCACAGATAAGAATGGTATCATTATGAGATGGGTGGGACCTATATCTCCCTCAAATGAATTGGGTAAAGATTTTATATATCATGAGATAGACATGGATGGAACGGCAGGTTAAACCGGTTCAGTGAAACAGGACTGAAACGAGGAATGAACTCGGTTCAGAAATGGACTTTGTCCACTAAGATAGTCTTGGCAATGAGTCTTGAATAATAAGAAATGATTCTCTATGATTATGTGTGTATGCCACAAAGCTTCATGTTTTAAGTTATGATTATTGTGATTACATTTCACTACCATGATTTATCCCATGTTATGAAATTATGATCTCTTTTGCAGGGTAAGATTTCCAAAATGTTATGTTATTATGAATATGATGTGATTGATATTTCTTTTGTTTACCCTTACTGAGCATTTGAGCTCACCCTTTTGTATGTTTTCTTTCCCCAGGTCAGGAAGAAGGTTATTAAGTAATATATGCCAAAAGGGACTATAGATATGATGAAATAAATTGGAGACAGTGTAGACGCTTTATGAGCTAGTTGTTTATGTTTCCCAGTTTCTAAAGACACTATACCTATACGGTCCTTTCATGGTTTCGTTATATGTTGTAATAATTATGCTTCAATTTTGAAGTAATAACCATGTATGTAAAGTATGGGTCATTATAATATCTCATCAATTTGGAACCATTTCCATAGAGGCCATGCTAATTCAGATGCTATTTAAAAAAACACCAAGAAAAATCATAAATTTGAAAAACTAAAAAATAGAACTTTATTGCACATATTTATTTTATTGGTTGAAAGATGGAATTTTAAGGTGGATCTACATATTATTTTAATGTTAAAAATTTTTATTAGTCTATTAGAAAGGTATATTTTAATAATAATTGTATTAGAATGAAAAAATGATTGAAGATCTGAGGAATCAAAAGAAAACTATTTTAGCTTCCTTGAAGGAATTAGAAACTCAAAAGGAGGCTTATGAAAAAATGAATAAAAGATTTATTTTTAAATATTTTAAATTGAATAAACTTGGGAGGAATATATTATAAAGTAAATAATATCAAAACTATCCATACCTTTTCTATAGGATTTTAAATAAGATTACTTTTTAACAGATGCACATGTGGGAGATCAAGATGAATTAGTTAAATATTGTGATGATTTTGTAGAGATGAAAAGGTATGTTATTATCCCATATTATTCAATAAAAAAAATCAATACCTCTATACCTACCAATTGATATAGAATAATACACCACTCAAGTGGATGAATTTTATGAAAAATTGTGGGATATTTAATACCTTCCTCCATACACAACAAACCTATTCCAAGAGGCATTAAGAAAACAAGAAGATATTAAAGCCAAGATTAATATGGGAGATGATATATTCTTAAAATAATTTTACACTAAATTTATTGAAAATGAATTGAGTATTTACTCACACTACTTTAATTTTATAGATTCAACCGATACATGGATGTGCTTAGAGGATAAATAAGAAGATGATACACTTGTTGATATTGAGTTACCAGTGGCCTTTCGGAAATAGATCATGTTTCAAGCCAACCTACTTGAGTGGTAATAATTATTTATTGGTTCTTCATGTTTTAATCATATTCAAGTTAAATTGTTTTATGAATTCCTCATTAATTAATTTTATGATACAAAATCACATGAGATAGCCCTAGATGTTGAGGTTGAACATGCCACACAAGTAGTGGAAGCAAATAAAGAGGACCCATTATTTATCTTTCCCCCATCTTACAAGTTATAATATATTTCTAATGAGATGGAATTATTTTAATATATAAATGGATTTATCTATAATATATGTGAAGGAGTGTACATTGGAAGGAAAAAATGTGGTGGTTCAAATCATGCAAACCACACCCACTTTCAGTTTAGGGATAAAGCTCTGCAACAACCTAACAGGGGAAGTAAAATCCTAGCATCTAATTGGGGGTCAAAAAACATTCTATCCTATCATATCTCTCTCTATCTATCTATATTTAATTTTAATTATTTTTCTTATACTTATGTTTCTTGATTTCTAAATCTAAGTGGTAGCATCTAGGACCTTAACTCAAGGTTTCCACCACAAAATACATTCAGGTTTTATCATTCCTTCTATTTGGTTTTATACCCTTTTTTTAGAATATTTAATGGGTTGTTAAATTTTAAGTGTTTTTGTGGGTGGGGGGGGGGGATCAAACTATATAAGAGTATTTGAATTGTTTAATTTTTCCTTTTATTTTTTAGGAACTTTTAGCTTCAATGAATATCCACTTTCATTTTTATCACTTGAATTAATTTTGAGAGAGTTTTATTGATTTTAGAATAAATGTATTTTAAATTATTTTTGATGTAAATTTTTTTCTTGGTTTTTTATTTTAAATAATTTTTATGAGTTTGGACAATTTTTGAAATCCATGCCCATAAAAAATTTACTCAAATTATTTTTCACCATCCTTTGGGTATTCTGAACCTTTTTGACATGTGTTTCATAATACCCACACTTTCTTAAGAGAAACTTTAATTTTTTTGTATAAAACATAACTTATGATTAATATCTTTCAATGATTTCAAGTTCATAAAACGTCTTTGATGTGGTTGAGGCATTTTTTTTGGCAATCCATATTTTAACTTGATACACACCTTTACATTTACCCTTTTTTATCCATTAAATTCCATGAATTTTCTTATAGGTTTAAGATATATTACAAACCATTTTTTTCCTTAACTTCCTTCAATATTAATATTTTTTTATGATATTTCAAGTTTGAATGTGGGGGAAGGGATTTTTGTGTGTTTTATTTGGGATGAATCTTATTATTGGGTGTGTTAGGATTATTTCATTATTATGGGAATTTTAATAATGAGAACGATTCAATTTAATTCAATGTTCTTCATTTCTATCATCTGATTCTCTAAAAAATAATAAAAGGGAAAAAAGAGAAAAAGAAAAAAAAAGAAAATGAAAAAATGGATATGATCTTGAATTATTAATTATCATTAAATTTATGCATCACGTCATACTAAAAAATTAAGGGCATGATTTTCATTATTTTTTTGTTTTTTATTATCATTCCATACACCATTAAAAAAATAAAAAAAATGAAAAAATAAAATAAATATGAAGTCATTCATTGTATTTATTTTTTGACTCATGAATTATGTCAAAAAATGTGGTGTTGCATTTCAATTGTAAGGGGAGTTGATCGAGGTATATTTACTATTTTTTTACTTGAATATTCGTGCATTTGTATTTAAGAGTTCAACCTCCACTTTTTTTGCCTTAAATTTTTAAATATTTTTACCCACTGAACCTTAGTAAAAAAATTCACCCTGAAAAATCCTCATGATTGAAAATATTTTTGTGAATCACAGTGTGGATAGATGATAATTTTCACAAGCCTATAGTGACACATGCACTTTCCAAGTATGGTCATAACTCCAGATTTTATTTCTCTTGAGTGAAGAGTGGCATGAATTTCTATGTGAGGTAGGTGTGATTGGGCCATGGTTAGATTTTTTATAGACATGATGAAATTAAATTTTGAAAAGGATATTTGAAATTTTTATTACTTTATATTTTAGTGTGGATTTTGATTAAGATATTTAATAATTTCCCAGGAGTGAAATGTTTAAGTGTGGAGGATTGTTGAAGCTCATAATTTCACACAATTAATTATATAATTAAATGTTTTAATCTCACCAACTTTCCAATTTATTTTTAATTGTCTCAATTTTAGGTTTTATTAATAATTGAAGCTTAATTTTGAAAAATTGATAATTTTGGAATTTAAATATTTTTAGTTCAGATTTTTATTTCAGACATAAATTTTTCTAAACTAATTTAAATTGTGAAGTTTATTTTTTAGGCTCCGATAAATTTTTTTCTTCTTCATTTCATTAAACTTAATTCAAAGCTCAAACTAACATCTTGAGGCCCAAAACTAGCTCACAATCCGGGCCTTATAATCTATGCCCAGATCTAGTGAATTTTAAAAATGGGCCCATATCTCACAAATGGAAATTCCAAATGATATAAAAATTTACATCAACATTTAAAAAATATTAAGGAACATTTTTCATAACCTAGGATACCTAATATTTGACTTATTTCAATGCCATAAATTCATGTGAAATTGGTATATTATAATTCTAATAGTCTCCAGAATAGAAAATATTTTTTGTGAAAATCTATCATAAATATCTCTAAACATTTCCAATGGAGTTAAAATTTTGTGGGTGGATATAAGTGACATATCCAAACAAATTAAATGAATTAAAATTTCCAAGATTCTACCACTAATTGTGAAGTAAATAAGACAACTTTCAGAGGAAATTTTTATATGGAAAGCTGGACACATTGTTTCCTATAAATTTTCACTTCTATTCCATTTCTAATGGTTGGCTATTTTTCTTATCCATTTTGTGGAGTTTTTTTAATTTTAATTTATATGTTTAATATATATTATTTAGTTTTTATTCATATATTTCTATTTGATTTAAATTTTTTTAAATTTTTTTCTCCCACTATGCTCCTTCTAATCTCTATGAAAATTGAGAACTAGTCCTTGTGGTTGTTTAGGGGGGAGCAATGATTTTTCTATTTTTTTGTGATTAAATAATTTTTAATTATTATTTTAGAAGAATTTATGTAGCTGTGAAACAATTTTTTATGTAGGGTTCACCCCTCTTTCACTGCTATTGTATTTTTCTCCCCATTTATTTTTATTCATATCCTTTATCATCATAATGCTGCATACAAAATGAAGTAGCATTACAATGATGTTGTGAGGGAGTATTATCCAATGCATTTAGGGTTGGTGTGGGATAATAATAATTCAATGAGAAGGTGTTGAGTTATATGGTTGATATCAACAATGAGTAAAATATTGAGAACTAATATTTTAAAGGTCAATAATAGCATTTTTATGAACTCCCAAGAACAATGGCTTCTTTCTTATTCACTAAAGTATTTGTGTGTTATTTTTTTTGTGTTTTTTATTTTAATATATTTTTATCATATAAATATTAAAACCCCACACTATATTGGAATATCATTAGTAGTATATTAGTTAGTTTATAAATAGTGACAATAGAAAATTAGTGTGTGTGAGTGGCCTCCTCGAGAGATCGACCCTAGGTGTGAACTATATTGCATTATTAAGTAAATAAGAATTTATTGGTGAGGTATCCATGAAAAATAACTCTCATCAGAAAAATAAAGTTTATTATATAACCTGACATTCATGATAGATCCTATCAAAAAAGTGTATGGGGTCATACTCATTCTCTCTTTATCCTCTTGTATATGAGAACAAATTTTCTTAGAAAGATGTATACCATATGAAAATAGAACTAATAATATATTGGATTGTTCCATAATAAATCTATTTTTTTAATGTATGTATCTTGACTTAGTCTATCAAGACTCTTGGTTTTATCACAAATGATCTTGATCCTAATAATATAGGATACTTCACCAAAGTCCTTCATAGAGAACCACTTGTTTAACCAGTACTTAACTAACTATAAGACTGGTACATCATTTCTAATTAGTAATATTCCACCGATATATACTACTAATATAATTACAACACTCCCACTAAACTTATTGTAAACACATGGATCCAATTCATTCTTAATAAAACCAAATTCTTTTTTATATTCATCAAACTGAATGATCCATAACCTAGATGCCTAAATCAATCCATAAACGGATCTATACAACTTGTATATATTTTTGGAATTTATTGGTGTAACTAAATCTTCTAGTTAGGTCATATATACATATTTATAAATTTTCCCATTAAGGAAAGATATTTTGAGATCCATGTACCAAATTTAATAGTTATGGTAATTTGATATAACAAGTATAATTATAATGGATTGAAATATAGAAACTGGATAAAGGGTTTTTTATTTGTCAATTTATCGACACTTTTTAAAACCTTTACCCACTACCCATGCTTTATAGGTATGTACTTTAACTTCCATGTCTAGTTTTATCTTGAATACTCAGTTAAACCCAACAGTCTTTACATCAACTGGAGAATAAATTAGAACCCAAAATTGGTTTTCATACATGGAAACCATCTCAGAATTCATGAATTATTTCCATATTTGGATGTTCTTAGCTCTCTACTTTCTCTTTGTAGGATGAGGTTCATTATTGTTAATCAATAATGATTTACTATCTTCAATGAATAGAAAATTATATCTTTATGGTTATCTTATCTCTTTGGTAATCTTATGAATACATGTGTTTCAGGAACAAATTATTCCACTAGGACCTATAGACTTTGTTCTAGTACCAACTCTTGGTTATATTGAGCATAAAATATATCAAAGTAATTATTTCTCCTGCTATCCTTTTGTAGTATGCGATCCTTTAAAAAAATTCCTTTCTTGTAACAATTACTTTATTTTATAAGGGGTTTTATTGATAGTATCCCCTTGTTTTCTTGAGATATCCTATAAAGATACACTTAATTCCTTAGGGTGTTAGTTTATTTCATGAGATAGAATAAAATATTATGTATATCCTCATACACAAGTGTGTGAAAACACATATTTCTATCCATAAATTAGATCATATGGAATTCTGTTTTCTACCTTAGTTGGTACTTGGTTTTGAGTGTGTGCTGCAACATGTAATGTATATCCCCAAAAGGATAATGGAAAATCTGTATGAATCATCATTGACCTTACCATGTCAGGAAAGGTATGGTTACTCCTTTCACTAACACCATTCCACTATGGTGTATAAATTTTAGTGAGTTGAAATAGAATCCCAAAATACCCTATAAATTTTATTAACTCTTGGTTAGGATATTCACCACCTTGATTGGATCGAATTTTATTTATATTCTTACCAAGTCAATTCTTTACTTAATTCTTGAATTATTTAAATTTCTCAAAGTAATTGGGCTTATACCTCATTAAGTAGAAATAGAAATATCTATGAAGGTCATCAGTAAAATTTATAAAGTACTAATATCCAACTCTATATTCTACTGGAAAAGTTCCACACACATTAGTGTGTACCAATCCTAGAAGATCAGTGGCCTTTTCACCCTGTCCATTTGATGGGGTTTTGGTCATTTTTTCTTGAAAAAAGAATTACATATTTCAAGTTTTATTATATAAAAAGATTTTAAATAACCATCTTGATAGAGTTTTGTCAGACACTTCTCATTTACATGACTAATATGGTGATTCCATAATTGGTTGTTAAATGAGTTGTACTAATATAATTCATTATCAATTGTTAATATTTAGTTTTCATAATTTAATATATAAAGAATGATATTTAGTTTACCATACTTTACCAAATGATTTATTTGTAAAAGAGGCATTCTTTATTTCCAAATTTGAAAATAAAACCGTCCATGTCAAGTAATGAAATGTAGATTATGTTCTTGGTAATTCTTGGAACCAGATAAAAATTCTTTAAAACCAAAATAAATTCGGTTTGAAATGGAAGGTGGTAGTATCCTATAGGTAAGACAAAAAGTGTCACCCCATTGGATTCTTGAATATCCACTTCTCCTGTAGAAATCTTATGAAATTTACTTGGTTCCTACATCTTGATATAGATGTGAGAACCACATGCTATATCTAATTCCCAATGTGTAGATATAGAATGATTACACATGATAATGAACAAAATATTAGATTACCCTTGATTTTAGGTTAAGTTTTTCTTCCAGTAGACCATATTTAAAAATGAAAAATTTACTTATTCCTTTTCTTTTAACTATATTTTAATCTTATTATTCTTTAATGAACAATGATTAGGAGATTTAAAACTAGGGTGAGACTTATGACCCCTTTCCTTGTAATTACTTTTCTTGTTCACCATCATAACTGTGGAGTTTTCACCCCCATGTCCTTGTAAACTTGATGAGTGAGAGTAAGAAGTTCTGAAAGAGTCTTATTGCTATTTCTCATGTTGTAATTCAAAATAAAACTGGAGAAGGATTTAGGTAGTGAGGGTAGAATAAGATATATTTTTATATCATCAGGGAATTTAATTACCAAGGTTTCTAAGCACTCTATGTAGCTAATAATATTCACATATGAGGCATAGGAGGCACCAAATATCGAATCTTTCATGTGAATAGTTCATTGAAGTTCTTATATCTCACTTGTCTTGGATTCTCTTAATAGATATCATGAAGGTGATACATCATGCTATATGCATCAATGTCCTCATGTTCCTTTAGAAGATAATTGAATATGGATGATATCATGAAACATTGTACATTTGTGGTATCATCTAAATTTTTCTCGTGTAGATATAATTATTCCTCACTAGACTTTTGGATATGAACTTTAGGAATGTGATTTTACATCACATATAATTTCCATTCATGGTATAGAATAATACGCAAAAACCTTTTCCATGATTGAAAATTATTTCTAGTGAGAAGGTAATCCTTCTCAAGCATGGATCATAGTGATGTGTTTGAAGTCATGTGTAATACCATTTGTACAATTATAAAGAGCATAATTTTAGTACTTTATATGATAACATTTTATAATAAATATTAAATTTGTTAATATCTCATTATTTTATTGAAACCTAATTGACCTCACCATTAGTTTCAAAATATCTTATTACTTGGATATTTTAGTGGAAAGAATCCATATAACTCTTTTCATAACCCATACAGAAGTTTACCAATATTTTCAAAGGTATTTTGGTAGTAATAACTTGATAACTACTTTATCTCACAACTCCTTAATCTGCTAAGTGGACTCCCCAATCCTAAAATCCTGAATTTGGATTTACTCAACACTTTTCCTAATAGTTTCACTAATTCTCATGGAGTAAATTAACACTTAATGTGAACTAGGATAATTATACCCAAAAATGAAGATAGAAATTTCTTGATAATTAAAATTACCGTAATGAATGTTTGTCAAGTACTTTGAATATGGTTTGATTCCTACCCCAAGTAGTAGAAGGCTATTCCAACTTAATATATATAGTTGAGGGATTTTAATATTTTATGTGTAAATAGAAAATTTTATCTTTATTTCATGATTTTTAAAATTATATAGATTTACTTAAGTGATTAAATATGTCTTAGATGATGTTCATGCATAATCCAATTTATTTTAGTTTTATCTAGCATGCTTGTTAATTCATTAATTCATGTGATCACAAAAAAATCCATAATGAAAATAACCATGAAACTTGATAGAAATAAAATAATAAGAGTGGTATGATCATGAACTTTTTATTAATGGTTAGTTTATCCAGTAAATTATAAACTAACCATCGACTTAGGGGGAAAAACCTTGAACCATTACTTTTATTGTGTTGCATATTTCCACCTATCCTCCCATGTAACTCTTGGATTGGTTTTACATGGATCTAAACTTTAATAACCTCTAATAACCTAGTATATCCATCAAATAAATAATATTTTAATCACACATAGGTGAGGGGAACCAAATTATTGGTTTATAGGGTTTACATAAAAGGAAAACATGGTCACACTATCCCTTACATAATGAGAGGAGGGATGAAACACATGCCATCAATTTAATTTAATAATAAATTAAAATGAAACCAATCACATACAATGGTCTGGTCTATGTACATGATCATACATATACATGAAACTAATTATGAATATAAAAAACTATCATTAATTCTCAATCATTATTATTTAAGATAAATCACATTCAAATTTTTTTATTATCTTCCTTAATTAATTAATTACTTTATCTTAATTATCATCCAAAACATCTTTAGATTCCAATAAATTATTATTTTAAATAAATTAAATAATTTATTTAAAATTGACTAAGTGAAAAACATGTACCTTGGAGGGAACATGGTGAGTACCCACCCAAACTACCCATAATGTATCATATTTTTATACTGTTTATCATGCAAAAAGTAATATACACATCTTATAACATAATTTCATGGAATATACTATCAAATGAATGGAACACCGACACATGTTATTTATATATCTTGTTATGTATGAAAGTATGTATAGTAGTCATTTTATTAAAACTTATACACAAAATATAGTTCAGAACATTGCACAAAAATTAATTAAATATTTAATATATACAAAACCCATCACATGGCATGCATGAGTAAAATAAATGAAACATGGAACACATGTTGATATGGGTTAATTACTATAATAAATTAATTTTCAATTCTATGTAAACATTTAATATACATAGTGTGTACTAACTAACTACATATTATGTATAAATACTTATGACACATGCTTAAGGACTAGGCATGTGGTCCTTCCATGAAAATTAATGGAGTACATGATGTGTACCAGGGCTACACATCATGTGGTCTCTGAGTTACGTGGTTACTAGTCACACGTTCCATGTAAAAACACATGGATTGTCTTTGAATAATATAATACACATTGTGTATGCATGTTATAGGATGCATATTTTGGATAACCATGTTCCAAGATGGATCAATAAACATTAAATGTATTTAATACACACTGCATGTAATAAATGCAAATGATCTGAATTAATTCATGAGTTTTGTTAGTGAATTGAACATGGATATACAATGTGTACCAATGGTATACACACTATGTATTTTTGTGATATCTAGATAGAATACTTGGCACATCTATATGAGTTCTTAAAATATTCTTCATTCAAAATTTATCCATTTATTGATTATATTTTTGCGAATGAAGAGGAAGAAGATAATATATCATGATTTAGATTAAATAATAATTAAACCAAATTCTAAAACTAATGTTAAATTCATAAATCAATCAATGATATTTAAATAATTATAAATCATTATGCAACCACTCTGATACCACTAGTAGGTTCTAGGTGCATTTTAGGCAATAGTATGACCATGCTTAACTTAGATTTCTGTTAAAACCAATGATTAATCAGATATGTACATTGAAGAAGAATTTCATGACTAAAATAATTGAATTAAATATTAATTGACATGATAATGTTAGAATGAAACACCTAATCATCATATAATGATTTATAATTAATTTAAGAAGTTAAAGAATTACCTTGTGATAGATTCTTTCTTTATAGATGAATCTGACAACATATCTACATTATACCACTAGTGAATCATAGTAATAAAGTGTAAATTCCCTAGATAATTGATCCATACATGCACTATAAACCTATGAGAATAATCATAGGAATCTATAATTTTTAGTGTGTAAGATCCTAATGCTTGTGTCATTCATTTTTTGATCACCATGACAATCACTTCCAAGAAGGATTCTCCTTGATCCTTATAGAATCAATAGGGGTGGTAGAGGAGGATCACTCACCATTATTGTGACTGTTCTTGGAGAGGGTCTCTCTAGGGGTTGATATAATTCTCTAGAGTCATTGTACACAACCAAAATAAAGGTTAGCATTAGGGTTGAAAATAATATAATTAGATTTAAATAGTGCGAGGGTTATAAAAATAATAACTATACAAGCACCTTTATTATTTTATTAATCCCCATAGAACCCCATGTATATATTAATAATAGTTTTATTATTATTTATTTACATGATCAAAACCAGTGAATTAATTAAATATTATTTCTTGAACAAATTATTGAAAATTTATTCAAATAATATTTAATATATATTATTTCTCACCAAAAATTTAAAATCGTTATACCATTTCTCTAAAAGAATTATTAGGAATTAAATAATGACTCTTTATTTAATAAATAAACTTCACTCCATTATTCATCATTAAATAAATAAATATTATATTCACAAAATAATATATAAATATTCATTAAATATTTTGCTCAAAACATATTCTCTCAAATAACTAGTGATTAAATATATACGATCAAGCTAATCATGAATAATTATTAAACCACAAATGAGAATAATATTTATTCAAAATATTAAATAATAAATAATAATATTATTTTACTAATTTTATGGATACACTTAGTGTGTGACCCTTTATGCCTCTTTCTCAGGGGCATTAGGCAGAGCCACCCAAAGTCCAAAGTTAGCATCTAGAAACATGTGAAGACACCCATAGAGAAATAAGATAATGTGGAAATGAAATACAACCTCATACATAAACTTATTATATAATATAATCCATGTATCATGATATCTCTAATCAAACATGATTCATAATGGTTTCATCAACCTATGTGCTTGATGTCTCTTTCTTTGACTTTATGGAAATGAACCTTCCCATATAACCCGATGATTATGGAATTATTTAGGATATTTAATTCACATAAAAGGGAATAATATAACAAAATTATATTAAATAATAAAGGGAAAAATAATTTCTTGTATTTTTCATTAATACAATATGACTTATGATGTACCCACAATATCCTACTTCATCGAAGACATATGTCATCATGGTTTTCATCAATATATACAATTATGTGACTAATAATATCCATTATAAATAAACTTAAAGTCTAAGGATAAATAAAAATATCAATATATAATAACATCCAATGACACATATAAATGTGTATTATCTATTAGCGAGTCATGTTCTCATAACCTCCTACACTAGAAATTACCAAGGGCATGAACCATGAGAAATTTCCTCAAAGTCCTATGAGTCTCCACCCCTAATATACTATATCATTTTTGTCCCATCAAGTGATATCATATGACTATAGAAAATATATTTTCGAATACTATCATGGAACTTCTAGGTCCTCATCTTAGCGGGGAACTGGCATGAACTTTCAGTATGATAGTTACTCATAGGACATTATCACATACTATTTCACATATAATAACAATCATGATGTGGTAATAAGTTTAATAATATTAAATAAAATGAATAAAGGTAATCACAAAGTACATACAAATTGGTTACAGGGAACCCTACAACATTTCCTACTTGAAACTCAATGGATGATTTCTCCAACTCCATGTACCTCCCCTTCATAACATCTATTTAATATGCTATCTGACCAAATTTCTTCAATACTAATGTATTATTATTATAGATAGTATTACAATACACATTTCCTTGTATTTCATGAAGATATAGACAACAAACAATCATCACGCTTTGAAACACTATGACATGAATAACTAACATAATAAAACATATGAACATACCATGAAATACCCATAAAATTCATGCCACATACACCATGAAACTCCTATCAGTATAATATAATCTATTGATTCAACTTCCCATGAAATTCATACACAATAAATCGTAACATCAAAATTTGAAATACTTCCTTTGTGGTTGAAATCATGAAAATACTCTCAACACCAGTAATGTTCTTTAATAGCTGCCTTATCAAGATTAATAAACGAATCTACCTCACAAATTCCATGAAACACTTCTTTAAATCCAATCCTTAATATATTATAAAAAATAAAATATAATCTCATTGTTAAAACATCCCCCATTTTGATTTTTTGACTATATATAATAAAGTATAAATCTATTCAAGGCCATCTCTATTATCTATCCCCCCATTTATAAATAAAATAATAAGGGGATTCTTATTTAATTATTTTTGGAGTATCATTAAATTTACTGCTCCTTTTTCAACATATTACTTAAACCAGATATTTTAATAGATATTATCAACTTCAAAAATTATAATTTAAAGGATACTATGCTTCCCCTTAATACTTACCTCAAAATATTTTATAAATTCCATTAACACCTTAAAATTTCTCTCTTATAACTTTCTTTCATATAAAGGTTTCATTCTTCTTTTGAAATTACAATGATTGATCTCCACATCTTAGTAAAGACTTGTAAAAAAAATCCTATAATTATATTGAGTTAGAACTTTGTGTAGGAAATAAGAATTTTTTTATGGAATCAAGGTTATCTAAACACAAGAATCTTTTACAAGTCAAATAATCTAGTGAACTTAGAAAACTTCCTAGTAAATAGTTAGTACATAAGCTTCAAAGCACATGAGTAATGAGGATACCACTTGTGATCCAATTAATGTCATTTATTAATATCAACCAAGTGATTTTGTTTGAAACCCATTATAATATCCTTATATTGTTTTTAAAAGAATTCAATGTTTTATAGTGTACAAAATACTCAACACGGAGCATAAACAAACCAAAAATATTATTATTTAAATATGACCTTTATAACCTAGATGTTAAATTGGATGGTATGAATAGGATTAAATAATTTTTGAAATATATATAAAGGTTATAATAAATTAAACTTTATTTATCAATTCTTATGAAATAAGTACTCAATTTTTAGTAAAATCATTTTATTTTTAAAAGATATGTTTTCTTAAAAAATTTTATTTTATTTATTTTTATGAGAAAATGATATAATTAATTTCTGGAGCTTTTTATAAATTTTATTTAACAAAATAAATACCATTTTTTAATCATCATATCAAAATTATCCTTTGGTAATTTTTTTAAAAGTTTAATTTTTTTGAATAGTAAAAAATACAGATTTTTATTAAAGATTGTATTTTCTTTTTAAGTATAAAAAATTAAAATTCTATTTTTGATTAGTTTTAAAATTCAATTAGGTAATTTTACTTTTAAATAATCCCATTATGGTTTTTGAAATTAATTTTTAATTTTTTATAAAAACAATATTTATTTAAAAGGGAAATTTTCTAAAAAACCATTTTTCATTATGTTTTTCTGGTTTAATTTTAAATTAAATTCCACCACTAATTTATTTTTAATTTTTAAAAATAAATTCCATATTTGGAATCAAAAGGTAAAATTTTTATAAATAGGTTCCTTTTATTTTTGGTCAATATGAATGACAACCTTATTAATTTTTTCTACCACAATAAAGAGTGAATCGGGTAATTAAATTTAAAAATAAAATGATAATCACTAAAAAATGACTCAAAAAGTTGACTTAATTTTATTATATGATTCCATATAATCCATATTATCCATGACTTAGTTATATGGCCTTTTCATTATTTGGGTGTGATTATAACCTTTATAATATTTTATATAAATAAAAGTAAAAAATGACACACTCTTGTTTTTCATAACTATAATATTTTTAGCATGGAATAATAAGATAATGTATTATATTATAAATATTATTTTTAAATATAAAATATTTATATTTATCATATAATTTTTTTAATTTTTAGTGAAAAAATAATTACTTTAAATGCTTTCACAGTGCTAACACTGTGATTTTTCAATTAATGAAAAAATCAAATAACTGATATTAAAAATATTAAAAGTAATATAATCTGATATAATTAATATGATACATAAATTTTATATATTAATATAACAGTTTAGGGATGTAATATGTTTTTTTTAATTTCATTTTTTTCTTGATGTAATTAAATTCAAAGTAATGAATAGTTTTAAAAATTGACATTAATGATATTTTATAATAAATAATATTTTATTAAATGATATAAAATTCATAAAAAACATATATTCAGACAAATTATTAATATATGGTTTATAATATCAACCATCATCCATTTATGGGTCATTTTCTATTTATAGTGACTATCTTGTCCCCCAAAGAGTAAAAAATATTATTATCGCGGTAAGTGTGAAATGGATTAACGAAGGGTTAAAACCAAAATACAAGGGTAAAACCATAGTAAAAACTTCTATAGTTTTTATTTTATGAGATTATTTATAACTATAATAATTCTATATTCAAAATAAATCAGTTTTTATTCTTTTGGAATAAGAAATTAATTTATAATAATTTAATATTTTGAGAAATTCCAAGAGTGCCCCTCCCATCTCTTATAAAAGAGGATCTATTTCTCCCTCGACTTAACACTTAAAAACAAATTTATTTCATCCAATATATACCCCAATACCTTCATATAATCTCTACCCATGTTATATAAGAATTAGTTATGGAATAATTCCAACCTTAGTAGTCTTAATGTGTTAAGAAAATGAGGTTATCTGAAGAAGAGGTATCATTCTTCACCGAACATTTCTATTTTATTTCTTCTTCCACTTATTTAAAATATTCATTAAGCATGATTATATAATAACATAATTATCTTAAATATAATTATATTTTATTATTTTAACGACAGGACCTATATCCATCTCCAAACTCCATCAAATGGGGAAGGAATCCATCATTTGTGTGTATGGAGGACTACTGCCTCCGAGACCGATGTGATTTTTTTTCCATCACCACCTATCAAGGATAGTTAAAATTATGGAATTAATTTACATATGATATTAATGAAATATTTATAATTATTTAAATATAATATAATATGTATTTCATTACCTTTTCACTCATTGAAAAATGATATCATCATTCGTGCGTACGTGTGGACTACCACCTCCACGAATCGATGTGATTCATTTTTATCACCAAATCACATTAATTATATATGTAAGTATATTTAAAGAAATAATATCATATTTATGATATTATTATCATAATATAAAGTTAAAATAACACATACCTTCTTTCCATAATGATCATTGAAAAATGGAAATGTTACTAATGCGTATATATGACCTATCGTCTCCAAGACTGTAACATAGTTCATGTTTTATAACCATATTTAATGGTTAGATTTAAATGTATAATTTATGTATAAAAATTATAATGATGTAATTATTATTATTTTGTATATGATGAATCAATTAACACTTTTACCATAGTCAACCTACTGAAGTCATTTTGGACTTGTGAACTGGATATCATCAAAACATCCATCATCAACTTAAATGATTAGCTAATTGTTATAACATGGTAATAAGTGAGATAAAAGGAATAATAAAATTGGAAAATGTTCTTAAGTAATTAAATAATTAACATAAGTTTATTATTTAGGAATACAAATAAATTACGTGATGATTCATACTCAAGTTAAGGAAATTTCTTTTTAAAAATTATCTTTTAAAATTTCCTTTAAAACTCTATTTTTTCTCATATCAATATTTTTAAAATTATTTATGGATGTTTTTTAATTGAATTATAAATTAAAATTTTATGTTTATTTGGATTTTTTTTCAAATGTTTTCAAAAGGAATCTTATTATGGAATTTTTTAATGTTCTTTACAAAAAGACAAAAGGAATGTTCAATTTTGACATTTAAAAAGACAACGACCTTTCCCATTGCTATAACCATTATTTGATTTTAGGAATCCTTTATAAGATTTCATGCTTTATTAAAATAAAAACCCTCCCTACATATTTTATGGTTATTTTCAAAAAGGTTTTCAAAATGGAATGAATATATCAATATCATTAAATTTTTTCTTATGGGTGAAAATAACATTTTTATGATGTAATATTTTATGTATTCTATTATGGTTCCTAGTCATTTTTTATGAGGATGGTTGATTATATTATATAAAAAGGGTGGGAGAGATAATTAAATCTCTCCAATTCATTGGGTAAAGGGAAAAATTTAAATGATTAGGTTTCTCCTAAGGGATTATGGGAATATATTATGATGGTTATTCCATTTGTAACTTTGATGGATATTTTATGTTTAACTACGATGGTTATTCTATGTGTAACCGTGAAGGTTATCCCATTTGTAAGATTGATATGAAAATGCTTACCCAAGTAACCTACATGTTTTATCTATTATTCTAATGGGTTTTATGGGAATATTATGATTTATCAAGGTAATAAAATGATCTTATGTTTAAAGGAAAGTACATTCTACTTTTTAACGGTAAAAAGTAAAACTTTGTGAAACATTTATCATGGAATTTTCATGATTTAAAAGAAAAATTAATGAGTTTATTTTTCCTATAATATATCTTATAAAATATTTTATGAAAACATTTGTGTAGAGAAGGTGATTTCTTGGGTAAGAAAATGTTTATTTTAAACCAAAAGATCATTTTGAAAAATGATTTTTTTATAAGTATTCATGGACTACCAATTTATTTATTTATTTTTGTTTATTTTTTTGATATTTTTGTGCTCATATCAGATTTTATAATGTTTTTATATGATTATTAGGGACAATAATGAGGCCAAGATAATAATTTTGAAGATGTTTCATGAAAATAAAACATGTTTTTTAAGTTTTTATAGTGGAAAAAATAGATGCTAAATAGAAGCTTCCAATTTTTAATATATGAGTTTGTTATGTAATAGTTATGAACTAACCCTCTAAAATTACAAACCTAAAAAATATTTTGGAATTTAAGAAAGATAATTCTAGTAAAATTCATTATAATATGTAATGTTTAAGGTATGATCCTTACAAGTGGCATCATAGCAGGGTTTAGACAACTTTGGTGATTAGTGTACTTTCATGTAAGGTTTTGTTAATAATTATGGATAACATCATGTGTTTAAAAGTTTAAGGTTTATTATAAGTTCAAATTCTTAGAAAATACTTTTTATGGTTTCAGGTGATGGATTTTGAGGTGATTAATTTTTTTGGATATTAGATTTAGACGGGTAATTAAATTATGTATAAAGGATTTGAAGGTTAAAGTATTATAAAATTTATATGGGCATTTTATTTACAAATACCATTTTAATTATAATATGAAATAATTCATTTCATGTATTAATGGTGTTACCTTTTATATATTAATGATCCTTTATAAAGATGGGGGGAAATCAATATTTCAAAAACCTTCTTATCCCTTCCAGATGATTTGATTATAACTATTATTGTAAAATCTTGTTCAAATTATTTTGACATATTCTTGAGGATTAAAATCACCTGAAAGAAAATATTTGATATATCTAATACCTTTTAATTTCTTTGAAATATATATGTATCTTGGTTTCTCTTTTATTTGATTTCAAAATCTCTATTTACCCATCCTATCCTATATGGGAAAGACCATTGAGGATTTGGATATTTATTTTCTGGAGATATGGACTTCATGCTAGAAGAGAATGGGGATATAAAAAACATAAAATAAGATCTTGATGTATTTATTTAAGGTATGAATTATTTTACTGTGTTATAATTATAAAACATTATTGAGTTTATATTGAAAAATTATAAGTACCCATTTCATATATTTGGTTTATAGGAATAAAGTATTAAGGAATAAGATAAAGAAGCATGGTTAATGGTTTAAGGATGTGTTTATGTATAGAGTTTTTAGAATTATGATATAGTGGTATTTTATAAATATTATGATAATCATAAAACACCTATGTATTATTATATAGTAGGTTTTATTTTTAAAATTTGGAAGCACATGTTAATTGGAATCGATACCTTTGAAATATGACATATTGAAAGATGAAAATTTTTGGGAGACATTTATTGAGTTTTGATAAATGTTTGAGGTATATGTAACCTTTAAGTTTAATATATGAAAAATTTATTTTAGGAAGAATTCATTTACATTTGGTGGAAATAAGTTTAAATGTATTGGTATCCTTTAGGATTAGAAAGGTTTGGGGTCATGCCCCTTTATTAAAAGAAAAGAAAAAGGACAGTAAAACCTTTTGAAATGGGTAAGGTAAAACCCATTACAAGCCCATAGGCCCAGTGGGACAAAGCCCAATCAGAGACACCACCCAAAACATAAGAGCCCAATGGGAAAACCCACGACAAGTGACCAGAAGCACCATAAGAGGATAACACAACCCGAAAGTAAAACCAGAAGGCCCACCGGACCAATTCCAAGCAATCACTCCGGAGACACGGCCACCAGAAAAGAACCGGCTGCCCAAGCAGGGAAAACTAACCACGCAGCCCAAGCAAGCCTGAACCATCGCGGCGCCACCAATCAGATCAGAACCCCCACTGTGGCCTCGACACATCGCGGCCACGAAATCCCGCCACCATCGAAAACCGAGGGCCGCAAAACCCTGTCACGGCGCCGCCTTCGAAGACCGCACGAGTGCCGGAGCCAAGACATCAACCCGAGGTCGACGCTCACCGCAACACCGCACAGAATCAACCGACATGACCGACCACTGCAACGCGCCTCTGGACCCGCACAAATGACTGCCATAAGAGCCCACCGCCCGCCAAGGATCCCTTCGACGATGAGGCACACGAAACCATCCAGATCTGCAGATCGTGACCAGAACGGGGCTATCAACCACCACTGATCACCATCACGCCTCTGACACCGTGTCGCCGCGAGACAGAAGTCCACCATCCGAACCGCCGATGTCCGACCCGATCTGGTTTGAAACCAGGTCTGGAACAGATCTGTAATCAACGCCTTCCAACCAGCCTCCGCCGCTGATGTCCGACCAGATCTGGTTTGAAACCAGATCTGGAACAGATCGCTTGAAAGAACGGGGCCGCCGACGTCACCGATGAACTTGGAAGAACTCCCCGCGCCACCGAGACCCTCCGTCCTAACTCTTGCGCCGATGCACCGTCGCCGTCTCCCACTCGATGAAACGACGTCTCCGCCTTGAAAGGAAGCTGCAGGAAGACCCTCCCCCCTCCGCGTCACACCGGGGCCAGCGCCAAGCCTCGCCTGATCAAGCCCGCCAAGCCGAGGCCACATCCGACGCCCAACCAAGCTCCCGAGCTGAGGAAGAAGGACCGACGCCGAGCCGAGGACGAAGAACCGATGCCAAGCCGCACCGCTTCACGTCGGAGGCGGGAAGGAGGTGAAAATAGAGAAGGAAAACCCTAGCCCACCGCTCAGAGGAGAATGCCACCGCTCAGAGGCCTCTCCACTAAGATTCTTGGTATCCTTTAGGGTTTATATGATATATGATTTTGAGGTAATTTCAGGTTATTACTATTTGGGAACATATTTTTTATCATATAGAAAACCATGGGATTGGAAATTGATTTGGTTATTAAGTGATTAATGTTATTTTGAAAGAATATCACTATAATTTAGGGAACCCTATATGATTAAGGTAAATATAATATTATGGAATTTTATTTGAGGAATAAAGTCTGAATTATCTTTTGGAAGAATATATGATATTATTATACCTTTAGGGTGATTTAGGTTATTTATAGAAATATTAGCACGTTTTTGAGATTAAAGTAGTTTTTCTCCATTTTATTTTTACTTATTTTATGAATTATGTTATCTTGTGCTATCCATTTTAGTTTTGGTTAAAATATAAGGATAGAAGTAATAGATTTTTTTTATCTTATGGATTATGTGATTTTTTTAAAAGTTTATTTTAGTGCTTAATTCATGAAAAATTCATCTTGAATAATCATTTTTTGTAGTGAAATATGATTTTATGGTTGAATTTGATTAAAGAATGAAATTTTACTTTTTAAGTATGTATATTTCCATATGTCTATGTTTCATGGTATTATTATTAATACTAATCTAGATCAGTTGGTGTTTGCTAGGTCACAATCTAGTTTCTTCTCATCGAAGGCCTATCATAGTGTTTTATTGGTTAATGTTGGTCACTACTCATGGGTAGGGGATCTTTGGTTAAATGAAATCATAAAAAAACTGAACTTCCTTGTATATATCCTTTACAATATTTCTCTATCCATGGATGGTGATGTTTTTCAGAAAAGGGGTTTCTATTTTTTCCAAATTATACTACTGTCATCAACCTAAGGAAGAGTCAACCTCCCATTTTTTCTTTGAGAGTGATTGGACCAACCTAATTTAGAACACATTTAGTGATGAAATTAGGCAGGAGGTGCAGGGCCTGTCCCAAGATGCTTTTCTATAGTCCTAGTTCCAAGGGTTGGCGAACGATGTGCATGAGCATACAGGGCATGCTATGTTTTTTTTGGTGGGATATTGGGTCCTTTGGAATTCTTGTAACAAGGATAGGTATGTGGGTCTCTTTATCTCCATTACATATTTACTGGTTAGGGATTCATCTTGAATGATGGACCTCACACTACTGCTCAAGAGGGGTCACCTTTCTCCCTCCCAGAAGAGACCTGGATACCATAGAAATCTCTCTTTCATTATCAAGTGTGTATTACCATGGAAATTAGATTTGTTGATACCCCCATACATCAAGATTTATATTGATCATCAACTGATCATGTTTTAATGGTTTAATGAAGGGTGGAGGTGCTATCCATGATCACTGGGGATCAGTGTTTTTTGTTTTTAGATTATGGATAGGATATGGTGACTCCCTCATGGATGAGGATTCTACGATTCTCAAAGGCTTGGAATTGTGTAGCTCCCATGGATTCACTCTTTAGCAGGTGGAGACTGACTCCATGATTCTTATCTTGTCAATCCAAGGTGTGGTCAATATTCCCTAGGCAACCACTTACATAATTATCAACTATAGAAGGATACTTCTATATATTATTAATTTTAATCACATGTGAGGAAAAGGAAACAAAGCCCTGGAAATCCTAGAGTCATGGGCTTCACCTGCTAATCCTGGTATTATTTTTAGTTGTACTGGCTCCCTCCCCCTTGGGTTCATTAGTTTGGTTTTCACTAATGCTTTAGGTTTGCACTTCTTTAAGTCACCTTCACCTATTTCGGGCATCGAACCCCATTTCCATTTTAATAAAAATTCTCAATGCTAGATGTATGTTATCTTAGATGACCTTGGTACTTACATTTATCACTTTTCAATAAAAAAATTCACTAACCATTTTTACAATGCGGGATTTCAAAAAAGGTATTTTAAAATTCCAAACATTGATTACTAAGATCAAGTTAAAATTTTGATGATGAAATTTATTAAATGGGGGGGGGGGTTGTAATACCCAAATATTTTTTAAAACAATACCATGTTCTATATTGTACAAAATATAAAATATCGAGCATAAACAAACTGAAAAATATTATTATTTAAATGTAACCATTATAAACTAGCCATTAAATTAATGAGTATGAATAGTATTAAATAATTTTTGAAATATATATAAAGGGTCTAATCAAAAAAAAATTATTTATTAATTATTATGAAACAAATGCTCAATTTATAATAAAGTCATTTTATTCTTTAAAGATATGTTCTCTTCAAAAATGTTTTTTTATTTATTTTTGTGATAAATTAAAATAATTAATTTCTAGAACTTTTATAAATTGTATTTTTTAAAATTAATATCATTTTTAAAATCATGATATCAAAATTATCCTATGGTGAAATATTTAAATTTTTCTAGAAAGGGTGATTTTTCATTGAATATTGAAAAATACTATTTTTAATTGAAGATTGTATTTTCTTTTAAAGTATTACAAATTAAAATTATTTTTTTTGATCATTTTTAAAATTTAATTATTTAATTTTATTGAAAATATTATAATTATGGGGTTTTAAATGTATTTCATTGTTGAATTTCGTATAAAAACAATTTAGATTTAAATGGGTATTTTTCTGAAAAATAGTTTTTTGTCACATTTTTCCTGATGGATTTTAAATTAAACTATGAAACATCTATAATTTGAATTTTTAAAAATGGATTAAATATTTTTAATAATTAGGTCCAAATTTGATAAATAGGTCCCTTTTATTTTTTTTCATTATGAATAGTAACCCTAGTAATTTTTTACCATGAAAAAGGGAAAATCACGTAATAAAAGTTAAAAATAAATTTATAAGGACTAAAAAATGATCCTAACACTTGCCTTAATTTTATTGCATGATTCCATATCATCTATAATCATACAATATTCAATTATATGACCTTTTTTCCATTTGAGTGTGATTAGAACCTTTATAATATTTTATTTAAAGAAGAGTAAATAATGTCACACTCTTATTTTTAATAACTACAATATTTTTAAAATAGAGATAATAAAAGAATATTTTAATTATAAATATTATTTTTAAATATAAAATATTTATGTTCATCATAGTAATTTTTTTTAAATTTTTAGTGGAGAAAATATTACCTTAAATTCTTATACAACACCAACATTGTAATTATTCAATTAATGAAAAATAAAATAAATGATATTAAAAATATTAAAAGTAATATAATTTGAGATAATTAACATGATAAATGAATTTTATATATGAATATAATAGGTTATATATTTAATAAATTTTATTTTTATTTTTATTTTTTATTGATGATATTTAAGTCAAAGTAATGAATAATTATAAAAACTCACATTGATGATATTTTATAATAAATAATATTTACCTTAAATGATATCAAATTACTAAAAATTATATATTTTTATAATTTATTAGGATATAATTTAAAATATATATATTTTTTATATTTATGATATGTTTTTCCATTTTTAGTAACAATCATGACCCTCAAGTAGTGAAAGACCATGTTGTCGTGGTAAGTGTGAAGGGGTTAATGAGGGGTTAAAACCAAAAGATAAGGGTAAAAACATAGTTAAAACTTGTATAATTGTTTTATTAGAGTATTTAAACCCATAATAATCCTATATCTAAATAAATAATTTTGGAACTATTTTTAATTGAAAATTAATTTATATTTATTTAATATTTTGAGAAATTCCAATTATGCTCCTCTCATCTCTTATAAGATGGAATCTCTTATTCTATTTAATTAAAACTTAAAATACCATTTTTATTGGAAAATATATACTCAAATAAATTCCTAAAATCTCTACCCACATTATAAAATTTTTATTTATGGTATAATACCGACCTTAGTGGTCTTAAGGAGTTAAGAAAAGGAGGTTCTCAGAAGAAGAGGTATCGTTCTTAACTGAGATTTCTATTTTATTTCTTCCCCCACCTCCTTAAAATATTCCATAACCATAATTATATAATAAAATATTTATCTTAAATATAATTATATATTATTTTGTTAATTTCAAAACCTATATCTATTTTCAACCTCCATCAAATGGGAAATAAATCCATCGTTTGTGTGGATGGAAGACTACCACCTCACGGACTGGTGTAATTAATTTTCCATCACCACCTCTCAAGAGTGATTAAAATGACATATTTAATGTATATATGATATCCATGAAATATTTTTTATTCTTTAAATATAATATAACACCTATTTTCTTACCATTATATTCACTGAAAAATGATAACATCGTTCATGCATACATGTGGACTACCACCTCTACGAAGCGATGTGATACATTTTTCATCACTAGATCACATGGATTACATATATAAGTATATTTAAAGAAGTAATATATTATTTATGATATTATTATAATTTTATAAATATAAAATAATACATAACTTCTTTTCATAATTATTGTTGAAAAATGGAAATGTTACTCATGCGTACATTTGACCTACTGTCTCCATGATTGTAACATAAATCATTTTTCATTTACATTTTTATCGGTTGGATTTAAAAATATAATTTATATATAAAAATTATAATCATTTCATTATTATAATTCTATATATGATTCAACAATAACTTTTTTCACCATATTCAACCCACTGAAGTTATTATAGACTTATGAACCAAATATCTTCAGAACATCTGATCTGAACTTAAATGATTAAGTAACTATTATAACATGGTAATAAGTGAAATAAAAGGAATAATAAACTTGAAAAAGGTTATAAAGAAAGTAAATAATTAATATAAGTTTATTATTTAATAAGATAAATATTTTACGTGATGAGTGAGACTCATGGTAAGAGACTTTCGTTTTAAAAATCATATTTTAATGTTTCTCATAAAACACTCTTTTTATTCTATATAAACATTTTAAAAATTATTTTACGAATTTTTTAAAGTGAATTATAAGGGAAAATTTATGTTTCTTTCAAATTTATTTCAAGGGGTTTTAAAAGTAATATTTTTATGAAGTTTTCTAATGGTATTTACAAAAAAGATGAAAGGAATGTTATATTTTAACGTATATGGCAACAACGACCTTTCTCACTAATGTAACCATTACTTTATTTTGGGATTACTTTATAAGATTTCATGTTTTATAAAAATAAAAATTCTCCTTATATATTTTTTAGTTATTTTTAAAAATTGTTTTTAAATGGAATGGATATATCAATGTTTGAAAATATTTTCTTATGGGTAAAAAGAAAATTTTTATGATGCAAGATTTTTTTATTCTATTATAGTTATGGGTAATTGTTTATGAGGAAGTGTGGTTCCGTTACAAATTTAGGGTGGTTAAGATTATTATATATCTCCAATTCATTGGGTAAAAGTATTGAGTTAACTAATTAGGTTTCTCTTAATATATTATTGGAATATATTGCTATGTTTATTTTATGTGTAACCGTGATGGTTATTCTATGTGTAACCATTAATGTTATACCATTTGTAAGAGTGATATGAAAATGATGCCCCAAGTATACTGTTTGTTTTATCCATGATTTCTATGGTTTTTTACAGGAATCTTATGATTTATCAAGGTATGATGATGATCTTATGTTTAAAGGAAAGTATATGATACTTTTTAAAGGTTAAAAGTTTAAATTTGTGAAAAAGTTATTATGTGTTTTTTAGGATTTAAAAGAAACCATTATGAGTTTTATTTTTCCTCTAATATTTCTCGTGAAATGTTTTATGAGAATATTTGGATAGAGAAGGTGATTTCTTGGGTAAGAAAATGTTTATTCTGAGTCCATGGTTTATTTTGAAAAATGAAATTTTTTATAAGTATTCATGGACTAACAATTTATTTCTTTATTTTTATATCCCTTACTAAGATTTTTGTGCTCATCCCTAATTTTAAAATATTTTTCATAGTGTTATTAGGGATAAGGATGAGGTAAAGATATTTTTTAAGATTTTTCATGAAATGAAAACATATTTTTTTAGTTTTGTTTGGTGGGAAAATGGATACTGAATAGAAGTGTACACTTTGTAATATATGAGTTTCTTATGTAGGAGTTAGGAACTAACTATATCAAACTATAAAAATAAAAGATCTTTGGGAATGTAATAAATTAAATTCTAGTTAAAGTCACTAGAATATGTAATGTTTAAGTTGGGGACCTTACACCCACATCCTCCAATTCTCCATAGAGCATCTATTTTTTTTGAATGAGGCTAAACAACATGCATATATTTTTTTATTAAGACCCCCTAAATTTCTTTTACTTTAGAAACCATATTTTATGATGATCCTTATAATGGGAGACCACTTGATGATACCACTTTATTTATTCTATTTATGTTTATTCAAAAGAGATTTTAGGTATCATGAAAAATACTCAGATAATACCATTATGTAGGTTTATAATAAATAAATATGAAATCTTAAAGATTGTTGAATCTCCATTTTTTTCCATAAAATACAAGGTAATTCCATCATTTACAACATTCTTGATATCACTTTTTTCAATTCTAAACTAGCCTTAATACCAACTACTCTTTAGAACTGCATCACACAAATACAAATTTAATAGAATTCTCATTTTAATGCTTACATACACTTCCTCCATCAATTAATTTTTTTTTGTATCTATCCCATAGATCATATCCTCACCTACATCATTTGATTAATTATATTTAAAAATAAATTACAAATGGGATAAGGGAACCTCAGAATATCCGTAGGTTAAGGAATGTGCTTGGTATTGGTGGACCAACCCTTTGATTCTAATTAACTTCCCAACCTTCAAGGTGGAACTTCTTTCTATGACACTACTCACACAAAATTATTTTAAGATATTTTATTTAGTATCCTTCAACTTACTTGTCTTGAGTTTATTTTACATAGTGAGACTAATCTCACTTATGCATGTCATTTATTTTTATGCAACATTGATGCATTCTTCTTTATGCTTCCTCTTTTATTAGAGGGATCTTCCATAAACCTATATCTATTTTTTATGGTGTAATTTGTGAAACCACCAAGGCATGATTTATTTTTCTCCTCTTTAATGAACATAATATACACTTCCAAATTCTTTATCCTTGGTGAATATTTATTGAAATTAACTACCTTTTTCCCCAAAAATAGAACAACTTACACTTTATTTTACACTCTCCAAATAAACTCTCTTTACTTTCATCAGTTTTGTGGTGAGTGTAACATGATATGTGATTTATGTAACTTCCACTGAGATAAATTTTCTCCTATATTATTTTGAATATATTTTCAAAATTAATATATTTATTTCTAAGGAATATATTTTATTTTTATTCTATAGAAATATAGGAATTACTATTGAATTATTTGGATCTCCTCATATTGAAATTTATTTCTAAACGTCCAGGGTTAGTGAAAATAAAACCTCCCATCTAAAAAATATACATTTTTATCCTTTCTTAGAAGTGATTTTGTTTAAATAGTTATTTTCCACCACTGGGCCCTTGGTCTTTTGAATACACAATCATGGTGTGCCCCAAACTTCCAAAATAGTAGCAGTTCATAACTAAATTCAACCGTGAGACTTTTTTACTGTATTTATATTTATACCTATCTTCACCTATATATTATAGATCTAATATTCCATTTTTTCACTTTATGAGTATTCCATATAGGGTATCTTCTATTTTTCACCAGTGGTTTTCAACCTCTCTTTAAGATCCCTTATATTCTCAACTTTCTCAGTTATCTCAGTAGTTAACTTCCATAAAATATAGTTGGATTTATTCCTAGATATTATCCTTTGATAATGATATATTTTTTTGAGAGAGAATAATTTCTTTTATCTCCTTCTACATGGATAATTTCTTTCCTATATCTTATGAAAATTCTTTAAGTAAATTACATTGATCCTTTATTTTTTCACCCATCTTATTTATTGAAAAATTCAAGGCTGTTTCAACTATCTTCAGTATTATATTTTCCATGGAAAAATATTCTATGAAATAAAGGTCCTATTGATGAATAATATTTTATTGATTCACCATATCATACTAGGATTAGATATTATATCGATCACTACATAAAAATTCATCAGACTGACATCTTAATGTTGTTTCCATATCATATTTGGAATCCTTACTTCTGTCCATCTCTGGGATTTTTTTTGAATTTTTAAAATCTTAAACATATTTCAAAACATTGTTAGAAGTCGATATAATAATAAAATTATAGTTTTTTACCTCAACTATAGTGTTTATATTCTTGAAATTATACTTATTATTCATCTTCTTCTTGAATTTTTTCATAATACATTCTTCACCGACATTGTTTATTGGTTTATCATCTTCAATAGTTTTTCCACCTTATGTTGGGGCATACATTATAAAATCTTTTTTATTAGTTGTTTTTCTATAAATATTTTCCAGGGTCTTCCATATTTAAAGGGTGGTAGAGCAATGACTGATGTTCTTAAAAACATCATTAGATAAAGATCTAATGAATATGTTTTCTATCATGGAATCACCAATCTTCTCACTAGTATTTATCAAATTAAAATCACATTGAATGTATTTTATTAACTCCTTTCCACAAGTATACAATAATATGATCATTACTTTCTTCCAACCATCAAAATCAGTTACTATAAAAAATAGAGGTTTCAATATTGATTCCATGTGTATAAGAAATATAAATAAATTGAGATTGAAACTTACATTTACATCCTTTTGGCACTAATACAACTTATTGAAACTATATTTACCCTAAGAGTGGGGGGGGGGGGTTAGGGTGTTACCAAATTTTCTATTCTCTTTTATACTTATTACTATTATTATTTTAGTACCTTTTTCTTATATAAGAAGGAACAAATTAAATATCTCACTCTCTTATTCCTCTCACTCCTAATATAATAGTGTTACAAAAATTAAATCGCACACATACAAATATTTTACTTGGTTAACCACTAAGGGAAAATACAAGGAGAACACACCAATGATGTATTGGTGTACCAAGGTTTTAATACTATTACTAGGGTAATTATAATGGCTTTGATAAGGGAACATTACAAATCCTAGGAGAAATTCCTCGTCTCTACTCTTGTGAATTGCTCAAGTAAGGAATGGTTAGTTTATAAACATGATGGTATCTTCAACAATTTATATAATTGATGGTATCTTAAAGTTCAATATAGGTATATAAAACACATTTAATATTTATCTTTATGTAGATTCTCTATTATGCTCTGCACTTACTGCTCCCTTATTTATCTTCTATTACTAGATGAGAGAATACTCTTCTTATGAGGATTGTTCTATATCAACTATAGTTTATAGTAACACCTTATCATTACTTCTATATTAAGATAATTAAAAAATTGTAATTATATTGTTAAGATTCAAACATATATGGAAGTATTGTCCCTTGTTATTCTCTAAGCCTACTCATAAAAAATGAATCATATGAAATAATAGAGCTCTTTTATGGATCATCCTCCTCTTCCTATAAACCAGATATGTCAAAGTGCTTCAGGATTTCTCATATTCTTCTTACTATTATAGACTCAAATATATAATTGAGGTTATTCTATATTTTTATGATATGTAAATGAAACTATCACCCCTTTTATAACTAATTAATGTAATATATATACATTCATGATCAACTCCATGCATCACAACCCATAGTGTAGATCACACCTATTTTTCTCCCTAATCTTTATAATACTGCCATATATCCCATGTAGAGAACCTATTTTTTAAATTAAAATAAATATCCCAAGAATATCATCATAATCAATACTCTATGTTATTTAAATAGGTTTTCATATCTTCCATGATCTTTTGTAATATTCCCATGATATTTGAATTCTATTTTCTATATGCTCAAACACATGATATTTTACTATGGCCATTCCCATGAACAACAAAAATCAATTATCACTTAAATTTACATGATCTCAATATTATCTACAACCTCCATGATAACCACCTATAACATCTCCACTAAAAATCACCAAATTCATGTAGTATAATATATTCATTTAAATTATTGACTACCAATAACTTTTTACTCTTAATATTCTCAAATAATCTTACATAGATTCTCCAAAATTTGACTAGGGAATATAAAATTATTTCTTATTTCATGTCATATTTCTAGGCAACACACCAAGTGAAATTCTTGACACCATGCCTAGTATTCATTTTAGGATTTGGCTTCAGAAAACCTAATTCTCACCACACCCTTCTTCCATGGTGTAGTGTCTTCCACTTTACCATTTTTTAGATCACTAAATAACAACACATTAAAACACTACTCCTATTATATATGTGAGCCAACCATTAAAAATAACACACCAAAAATGGACTTCCATGTTTCTCATAAGTAAACCTTAAATTCAATATTCCCAACACCACATTGTGGTTTACAAAATTTTCCCATTTTGATATATTTCCCCATATAAAGCCTTACATTCCAAACTACTCCATTCCCTACCTAAAACTTCCAAAATTTATGAGATGGTATTACTCATGTTTCATAGGTAGAACCCAAATTTAAAACACTGATATGCTTGGCATGGCCACAATATGATTTTTATTTTAGATAGAACCATTAATAGAGTCTTTAAAACATTGAATTAAATATATTTCTTGAAATTTTTACAATTATTGGTCTTTCAAGATATTTTATACTCTAATTCCACAGAAACATTATATTCCACTTAAAAAAATTCACTTAAAATCACCAAATGATGGTACATGGGAATTTTTAACTCCACGTGATTATGGAATAAATAAATTATTTGTAATATTCCCTTAAATAGGGATCCAATGACATTTATGAATATAATATATTACCCTTAGGTGGGTCCAGAGTGGCCTTTATGTAGGTTCGTGATTAACTAATAATTAATAAAACTATTTTCAAATGATACATGAGCTTTCTCAATCACTGAAACTCATGTAAAATCATCATCTAAGAAGTCTGCATCCCAATATGCAACAAATTGGCTACTTGATACTTAATATATGGTCTATTTAACTCCATTTCAACCCCTTTTACCTTCATAACATCTATTAAAGTTTCCCTTTGGACATATTTATTCAATAATCATATAGAAATATTGTAAATAGTGTTATACTACACTTTTCCTTATATTCCATAAATATCAGGACAACAAAAAATCATCACACTTTCAAATACCATGATGTTCTTCACTATATCATGAAAATATATATAAATTCCATGAAACATATATAAAATTTATGCCACCTCCACCAAACAATTCATATTAATTTAATATAACATCTTAATTAAAATATCTATGTAATTATTACACTATAAATCATAACTTCAAGATAAGAAATAATTCCATTCAGGATGAAATCACAAAAATATTCTAAGCATCACCAATATTATTTAATATTTTCCTTATCAAGAATGGAATACAAATCTAAATCATTAATTCTATGAAAAAATTATTTCAATCCATTACAAAATATATTTTCAAAAAATCAAATATAGTATCATGGTTGCAATAGAGTCACAATATTTTATGTAACTAGAGTATCACTGAAGAATATAACTTGATACTTCACAATTCTTGATTGTTGGATCCATAACAAGAAATACCTATGTTATATCCCACTTTCTTTTTCATCAAATTAAGATGATCTTCCTCCGCAAAAATACTGGATCACTAATCTACTCATGTAACTTCCTTAGATAAATTAAAACCCAATACTCATGATAAGATCTTCTAGTCTTGAACTCTCTCCATATCATCAATTGTTTAGATCTTCCTCATTATACCAAGAACTCCGGAATGTGGGTATTTTATTCTTACATGTGAACTCCTAGATACAATATCTTAATTTTTTATCTTATATAATTTATAAGTACCAAGTTACTATATCTTATTCCTTATCAATATATTATAGTTCTCCCTTTTTTCATGAATTATTATAATTCTACTTAGCTCCTCAGTATATCTTTTTTTTCTATGAAATAATATTTTATCCTCCCACTTATTTACTTTTTATCTTTCCTTGATAAATATAAAACCATAACATGCATCCATAATAATTGAATGAATCCCATAGATATCATTATCCATAAATGTAATACCATGAAAAATATTTAGTCTCTAACCAAAAGTGTTATCATATAATTATCACTTTTTGATCCCCATGACTTTTAGTGCACTTCTAAAAAAGATATCATGTGGAACAGATCTCCACATTGATTTATAGAAATACCCTCATGATATTTTTACTCAAAATAGTATCTTTTAACTTCCAAGATCAACTTATAAAATGAAACACTTTTTATATTATTTAAAAAATAAGTATTAATAATCTTCATTTCTATAAACACAACTATCTAATAAGATATACAATCATGGAATAATTATTTTCTTAATAGATCAAAACTAATCACCTTAGCTCCAACCTTTATTTGTTATGGTATTTTTCTTCTTATAATATAATTAGTATTCAAAAAATTAGTAGGTATACAAAGTTATTTTGTGATATATAATCTCTAAATAAAAACAAAATCTTTGACCCATTTAAGACTACATTATTATTGAAAATCCCTGAAACTCTTTTTTATCATTTATAATGCATGTATGCTTGATCATAAACTTTAATCTCATACACATTGAGTGTTGGAGATGTTTAATTACATAATAGAATTGTTCCAACAACATAAAAATAATTTTCAGATTTATTTCTAAAACTAAATTCACTTTACAGCTAACCAAATCACTCACTACCCATGCCATTTCATCATAAGTTTTCTTCTCAATTTATTCTTGAATAAAAATTAATTTGGTGATATTTTAATCCATTAATAATAAATTTTACATTAATTGAATTAAATTTCTTTTCAAATTATAAAATATAGAAACTCTATGTTTTATTCTATGAATTAATGTTTACATAGAACATTGATATTCAACCCAATGAAGATGATGTTTACACAGATCATGTCCATGCAGTTGATGTGTACACAAATGATTCTTACTCAATGCACATGATGGTTACAAAGACAAGGATCATACTTACCCAAGTGAGGATTATGTTTACACAGAGGTTAGATGATGGTTATGAAATCATGGGTGATACATACGCATGGAAAGGCTTATCCATTTATAAACTGTATGATTATTATGCAAGGAAATAGATGATGCTTATTTAGAGAATTAATGATGCTTACATAAGAAATGGTCTTATATTATTTCCTGATTTTCTTATAATCACTTCACACCCTTCTTAAAGCAACTCCAACCATCTCCATCCTTCATCTAAGAGTAAATAGACAATAAAAATTATAATAAATATTCTATATACTCCAAGAGGATATCAATCTATGAAAATCTTACTAACCCATATTTTCTTATAAATTACAAAAAATATACTAGAAAACACCATTTATTTATTTTTAATGTCTTAATTAATGTGAATCATCAACTAGTTCCAATAATAATATAGTAAAAAAGATATGAACACATACAATATGGAATGATACCATACTCATGACTACCTATCAATACTTAATATGATGCATGAAACCTGAGGATATAGAATCGAATAAAGTGATAAAAGAAAAATAGATCTTGAACTTACCCTAGAAACTCAAGGTTCCACCATAATTATGTTAGCCAATCATATTTATGGGTTACTTATAGAGTATCAATAGTATTATTCTCTTGTCTAATATAAATTCCCATACCCAAGATTCTTTAAAGAAGTATATGATACCATTTTGTATTGTTCCTGATCTGAATACCCAAATGACACCCGTCCCACATCATCAGAACACCTCAGGTGCACCTCCCAATTACCATAGGTTGGTGTAAACAATGAGGGTCAAGTAATACACTTGTCGGAGATAGTTTCCCCCATTTAAAGGATTCAAATAATGTAATAAGGTATATAATCAATATTTTATGAACCATATAAGAGTTAAAAGATAATATATATTTATAATAGGTAATGATAGAATTATATGGGATACATGTCAATGAAAGAAGAAATAACACTATATATACAAGAATATTTACACCATATCATTCCTAAACATCCAATCCATGCATAAAGTGTATAACATTAAGTAAAAACTATATATACATGAGTGGTTTAATCCAGACTTGGAATATGAAGAAAAAGTGGGTTTCCCATAGAGAATCCTCTCAAAAGTAGATATCTAGGATAAATCATGTGCTATAGGCTATTACACACAATAAAATCCCCCCAAAAATGACCACCTATTATCTATGATCCATGTGTGTGACTAGTTCCCATAGTTCGATTATTTTCCATTACCTAGATCATACATAAAAGTGTCTACATGCATCCCATGATGGTCCCACATAGAGCATTCATATAGAAACTCAATAGGTACTCACCACCCTACCAATAAAAACCTATCATAAGATATATTTTATTATAGAAACAATATAAATCTAGAGAAACAAAAAAATTAAAGCACATGGAATAATGAAGAGTCTATTCAGATTTTTTGGCATTGAGAATTAACTCCCTATTAGGGGAGGTTCCATGCCTTCATACATTACTTGATATGAAACATGAGATCTAAGATGATAATCACGGTCTATCACCAATTGTAAGTAAAATTAGTAAAAGTAAATAGCTCACACACATACACATATGCATCTACACATATAATTAGATGCATGAAAAAATTGTTAGGGTCCAAGAAACTTGTCTCAAGGTAATAAGGTATAACTACTTAGGGAAATATTAAAAACCATCACAAAAAATAGGGGAATGGTTATACTGTGATAGGGTATCATGATTTTATCCTAAACCATTAACATATATAGTTATTCAGTGTATAACACCCATCCCATATATTTAACCCGTGCATAACCATGTGGGTAGCTACTCAAGATTGTAAATAATATCACATGCATATTATATAAGTCCAACATGGATGGAAAATTAAATATAAACTGGCATTGATAGGATTAGTATTTATATTAAGAGTTCCACTAAGAAAGCACTTAAAAAAATAATAAACAATAATGAAAAAATGAATCCACGCCTATCATGTCCTATTAAGAATAATTAAAGCAGTATTCATTCCAAGAAAAGAATAAAGTGGATAATAAATATTCAAGTTATAATATGGAATATTAAAGAACTAAATTTAAATAATAGTGTCTTAATAATTATATTTGTCCGTAAAATATTTAAGAATTTGTTTTATTAATTTTAACTCCTCATTTTCATTTCACTTGTCCCTAAACCATAACTAGGATAACTCTCAACAAGTATAAAAGGAAGAAAGGGTAAAAACACCAATAAATTTAATGATATAACCAATAGGAACCTAAGAAGAGAAAGGATTACACTAAAAATATCACTGATACCACATAATAAAAGATTAGAATTAGTTCAACACCATTGTGATTTATTAAGGATATAACTGGAAAGAAAAAGAACGGTGTTTTCTTTTCATCAATTATAAGCTTCCAAAGATACTAGCCTATAAGGAATCATAAGGATTTTATTTATTTAATTAGAATTATATTAGGGATAGATGATATTTACCCTTATTCCAACCAAAAAAAGATGGTGGGGGATATGAGAGTTGAGACATGGTCTTACCTCATTGAAAGTGAGATTTTGTGAAAAATAAGAGCAACTTGGATCAAGTATTGATGGTGTATTCACATATAAAGGATATGAACCAGATGAGAGATTATAAGAGACTCATTTTCAAGAAAATAGGGGTAAAATTCAAACCCTGAAGGTATTTTGGGATATATTTAGTGGGTGATTGGACAAAAATTCCTTTTATTAAAGGTATTTTACCCAATAGTATATATATTTCCTTATAAAATTACCCATTACACTTTGTGGATCAAACAATACCACTTATCCAATTAGGGAACCACCAGGTACTTGGTAATACTTTACTGGGCACTTGGTTCTTTCCACACTCACCCCTTCCCTATTTCCAAAAATTCCTCCTAAAACACTCAAATACCCCTTCAAATCCATATATAGCTAAAATTAATTAAAAGGATATAAATTAATGAGAATAACCTATCCAAAGAGGTTTAGATATTTTAAAATAATTAAATTCCTACTATTTTACATGAAAATAATTCTTCTTGTGTAATATAATTGAAGAGTGGAAATATCAATGGTGATATGACAAAGTATATCTCACCAAAATTCATTTTTACCCATGATCTTAAAAATATTGGCGAGATAAATATCCAAAAAAATAAATCATGTGAAAATTAGAATAGAAAGGATAAAAATTCTATCACGATTTAATCAGAGGGAGTTGGAAATGTTGTACTCTTTTCCATTTATTTGATTTTTTACATAAGGTTTTCTTGATAGGGTTTTTAACGAGGCAACTAAAAATAGAATAAAATTTAATTATTTTTTCTTTATTTTTTCGCAAGGGGTTTTTATGTTAATGATAAATAATATTCAATGAAATTATGACATCAAAAGGGGAGTGTTATAAATTATTATTTATATGGATGTTATAATAACAATATTCTAATTACAAATTGCTATAATTCATACATTTATTTTTAATTTAAATATATTAATTTTGGTGTTTAAATAATAATTATTTCCTGATTAAATGTTATTTTAATATGTTTTTGGTTGGGAATAAATTTTGATGATTTTGGAGAAAAATAGATAAATAAGAAATTTATAGTAGAATACATGAACTTTAGGAAAGGAAAACAAAGTATGGAGTATTAAAAATTTAGCCAACTCTATCATACACCACTGAAGGAAGGTTAGAATAGGTTAGAAACAAGATTCAATGGTGGATTTGGGTCCGAGATAGAGCTAGTATGGGGTAGTACTATTAGAAAGTGGAAGTAGTGTGGGAAAATACTATAGCAGGCAATGAGAAATTGAGGAATGATCTAGGTGATGTATAAGAGACTGGACAACTTGAAGTTTTATATTAGTTAGAATGTAGAATGGCAATTTCTCACTTAAATGAAGAATGTTCAGATGAGATAAAAATGTTATCATTCAGGTTATCTTCTTCACATGACATACAGTATTTTCAATGTCTACTCGATTTACACCATAAAACATCATTGTGCAAAGAGATTGATCCACTATTTCTATAAAGAAAGTACATATCATGATTTTAGTACTTACACCATGAATCATTGGTGATACATGATATGTAAGAAGAAAATGCACCATGATATATAGGAATGAGAAAGTTTTCATAAGAATTTATCATAGTTGTGAGGTGAAGGTTCATTCCTTGAGAATTTTGTAAGAGTATTTGAGGGGTGTAAGTGGAATATTAAGACTCATTGGATAAATTTAGAAGAGTGTTTGTAAGTTTGTAAGGGTCATTTTCTTTGTGAGTGTTTTTTTAGTTTGAAATCATGTCCATGCTAAGTAAAGAGATGTTTTGATGTTTATTACATGGGAGGAGAGAGAGTTTCATGAGATGTTCATGACACATGGGTTGAAATATACAGAAATGTACTTGAAATTAAGAGGTGATGGTTTTCAATAGAGATAAGGGAGAAGATTTCATGGCCATAAAAGGATGATGTTGTGGTGTGTGGTTAAGAGGTAATGGATATGTGGTTATATCAAAGGATTTAAAGAAGATGAAATACTGTGAGTATGAGTATTTCATGTTTCATTTATACATGGATATATATGAAGGATCCATTCAAAGATAGTACTGATGTAAAGAGGTTCACGATGCACCATGATGATTGTGCGCATTCATGCAAATAATTTTGAGGAGAGTGATAATTTATTCTAAAAAATTCATGTTATGAGGTTTTAAATCTATAGAAATATATTAGTTAGATATCTTCTCTCCAATATAGAGTTAGTAGATATATTTTAAAGATAGATAGGAGAAGTTTCAGGTGATTTTTATTACCTATATCTATAAACTATGAGTTAGAGCATAAATAGGATAGATAAAAGATATATGATAGATATATTATTATATAAAAGTGGGGGAATTATACCTATAAATAGAGGGGGAAGCTACTTCTTTTTGAAGAAAAACTTCCATAAGAGGATCAAGTCTTGGATTTTGTTCCTTTAGCCAAGGTTTATACTTCTATATTATTTTATTTTTATTTTATTTTTTTCATCTCATGAATAACATGAGGTTTTAGTTTTGTTTTGTGGTATTTTAATGAAAATGAATCAAGCTTATAATGTATATTTTTTAATAGTATTCATTTTGGGTTTTTCCATTTTTCCATTTTTCTAAATATCTCCTTCACTTTTGGATCATGACCATTATATTTTGAGTGAGGGATTTCCCTTTTCATGTATTTACTAGTGTTTATTTTTATTCATGAACATTGAGATAATTGCATAATATATTTAAATATGGTTTTGGGTTACCCAATTTATAGGTGATCTAGAGTATCCAACCATGAGAAAAGGGGATCTTAGTGATTGGATAGTTATTACTCAAGATAAGGGATTCAGTTAGACCTGATTATGAAAACTTTATGAGTATCTACTGTTTCTTTTACACTTCATTAATTCGTGATCCTAGATTTAAAATTTCCCATTACATTATTCATCATTCATATTTATTCCAAAATATAAGTAGATTTAATTTTTTTTATAATTGATCATATTAATTGTTAAGTTAGAGTTTCACATACTAATTTTTCCTCATCTCCATGGGTTCAACCTTGAAAATCAAATTCCCTATACTACGCCTTACTTTTTTTAATATTTTTTGAGTCATGATTTATAAATTTATAAACTTTATAACATTTAGGAATTAATGATGCTCTATAGGACATCAATGACTCCTCATTTCCAACCCACCCTTTATATAGAAAACTTTTAATATGAAAAACTCTTAATTTTCTCTAACCCTTGGTATTTAAATAGTTTGATTTGACATGGAATATAAGGATGTATTTTTATTGTTGATTATAATATTAGGTACCCTATATATATTTCTATGTGTTAATGAAATAAATAACTTTTTTATCCATCCATACTTTCTATCTAAAAATTTTATACTTCTTTTACATTAATATATTGGATCAATATTATATTTAAAAATATTTAACTCTATGTTTGTTCATTGATACTATTTTATTACAATTGATAATTAACTTTTGATTTTAAAATCCCTCATATTTTTAATCAGTGTTCAACCTTTTTCTCAATAAAAATTAAATTTTATAAGAAACATACATAAATAAGTGACACAAAAATAATTTTTTCAAAAAATAGTGTCATCATTAATTTTCAATATGCATGACCCTTGAGAACTTATTAGATTTAAATAATTAGAATGATAACCCTTTAAAAAATATATTTAGAGTTACTTTAACATAACATATTACCATAAGAAAAAAATTATAAATAAATACTAACCATAAGTGGTAAGTGATATCATTATATTTCAATAAGAACTGTCAAACATAGCCCAAAAATCCAAAGAGAAATTTTCAAATACTAACCACTTGACTCTGAAATGAAACATTATGAATATAATATTTAATAAATGGATTTAAGAATAAAATATATTTATAGAGAACATATTCCTTGTTTATTTATTTTTCATTTATTCTTTAGAAGAAATTTATGAAACATTAATTAAATTCAATCGGGTTTGATTTAATAACTCTAATTAAATTGAATATATACTAAAGATACTTAAATATATTACACATCATTTGTTTATATTGAATTACATGAGATTAAATTAATATTTTTTTTAAATTCTATGAAATAGTGAAATGTGATCTATAAAGGATATGTAATAATAAACTGTGATTCATAAAGATTATGTAATATATAAAAGAACTTACATAGGTTATATAAGAGTAATTAAAAGAATTTTATGACATTGGTGTTGAATTTGAACTGGATGTATACTATTCAATAGGATTTACAAAATATTAATGTTGATTTCTAATAATAGTTATTTGAGTTTGCATGATATTAAGTTATATAGAAATGATTTCATTATAATTATAATATGATGGTTTTATAGGCTTCATGAGATTGATCAAAATTTTATATGAGATTGAACAATCATTTTTAGGGGTTGTGTGATAATAATATTTATGCAAACACTAAAAATATTTATTATATTAATTATTTAAATGAAGAGAATATTTTCTTAGATATTTATAATATTAATAATCTATTGGTTATTTGAGTAAAAATATGAATCAAAAGGAATATGTTATTATGGGATATTTCTAAATATGGAATGTATTTGAATATCAATATTTATTATAGATATTCTTTTATATTTAAATGGGGACATACTGTATTTCAATTGACAGTGATTTTATTTGGATTTGATTGGTTAATTTGATTAATATATTTGAGAGGAAAATATATAAATCATTTTCTATAATTTGATATGTATATATTGATAGTTGATCCTATTTATCTGATAATTATAAATGAATAATTTATTGAATATTTTGAAAAATAATTCATGGGAATAAAATATATTTTTATCATTGAATGTGTAGTGGACTCATTACTATTATTTAAGAAATCATACTAATTTAATCAGATAGATTGAGATAGAATAAATTTTATAATAAACCATATTTTAAGTCTCATGTTGAAACCATGTTCATGATCTATTGATCAATTTATTCTGTCTTGAAAATTTTGTATCATATGAAAAAACATCTATTAGTAATTTCAAGACATCATAGAGAACAAAGAATATATTTTTTACTCTAATATATATATATATATATATATATATTAAATAAGGATAATTCCTTTAAATATTTGATTTCTCATAAACTATGGGTGTTTCATCCCTCCCTCTTGCTTCTCCCTCGGTGGTACCAGCAAAATTTTCTCTAGATTTTGTGGCGATATAATTGCATGTGATCTTCAAGGGGTGTAACTCGAGATGAACAGCTCGAGGGGGGGGGGGGGGGCTAATCGCTTGGGGGTGTCACCTAAAAGGTCCCAATTTCCCCATTAGGATTGGGAGCTACACCCTAACCTCATTCATTCAAGGATAAACTTTCACACCCCACTGCATCTCAACTAGTTTTCCTATTTCTCCACTATTTCATTCTTACCCATTACTCTAGAGGTCTCTTTAGGGGGCATTGATAATCCTTTTATCCTTGTCACTATGGATGAGTTTGACTCAACTAATACCTATCACTAATGGTTAATGGTAGCTGAGTTTGGCATAGAATAACCACCTCTTTAAGTGTTTAAGACCTCCATTGACTCTTTGGGGATATTCTTTCCTGCTGAAGTTTTGGTTCTCAACTAAAAGGTTTTTTATATCCATATTTTCTTCAGGGATGATTTCATTAATGATTTTTGATAGAGGGGTTATTATGGGGGAATATGGGGAATCTTTGTCTTCAGATGTTCAATGAAGGTGCACTTAGTTAGGGATCCTTATTTGGTGGTTGTGTGGATTTACCTCTCAGAACTCTCTTTACCATTCCAGAATCCTTCCATCCTACCAGGTATTGAGGATGGTTTAAGGATATTTCTTTATATGCATGAATATAATCTTCATTTGAAATATACTATAGTGGTTCAGATCAATATGGAGATAGATTTGTCCCACAAATTTACCCCTCCAATTATGATCTGAGTGGGGGAGTATCTATCTTGGTGGAAAAATGTATTTTATCCTTTAAATATTTAGTTTTGATCAGAAAGTAAGCTTCAAAGTCATTCTTCAAATATTTATAAATTGAAGTGGTCTAGCTTCAAGGTGAAGCATCCCTTATAGGTTTATCCTTATGAGTAGGAGGTTCCACCTAAATTGGAGGTTCCTTCCGGGATCTTGTACAAACCTATCTAGTAGGGAACCTTCTTATCTTCACCCATAAGTCTCTTCCCATTCATTTTCCAGGATAACCCCATTGTGATAGTTTCTAGAGTCTTATTAAGGATTCAGGATGTCCCTTATACTAGAATAGCCAAATGTGGGGCACACTCCCAATTATGGGAGAAATCAGGACAAGATATTTTTTCATCAACTAGCTACAATTGGAGTCTTATACTGATAGGAGATGCAATCTCCTTTGGTGGGTATCCTATGGGGAACGTAGTCACTAGAGAGGAGAGATACCAAGGGTATATGACCCACTTGAAAAAACTCTTAACATAATTTAATATATTCTCTATAAATAGGATAATATATTACAGAATTCTAATCCTAAAAAACTCATTGTAAGAATCATGATCCTATGAAGTTTTATCTAGAGAGGAAATAAACAATAGGACTCCTTTCTCCCATGGATGTAGGCATACTAATGAACCATGTTAACTTTTTTATGTTCTTTCATTTTTTTCACTTATTGTGTGTGGTTTTCCATCTGGAACTTCTGATACCCCCAAAAAGTGTTATCATAGGAACTGAGGTCAGAAAAAAAGGTGAAGAGAGGTTTTCTGATGACCAAAAAATTTAATATGGTCAGAATCGATTTTTAAAGAGATATTCATAAATTTATCTTTGATACAATTCCAAAAAATTCAAATGAAATTTAAAAAATAGATCAAACGTAGTCAGTAGAGGCGATCAATTTTTCAATGAAAACCCAGGGTGATATAGTAACCTATTACTAGAGAAGACTATATTATTCACACCAAAAATGAATTTCTAGTGATTATTCTAGAGAGTCAAGTTAGCTCCACAACCTCATTCTATCTAGACCATTAAAACTATTTTGGCAATATCATTGCCAATCAGAGTTCATTTTTAGAGATCCCTGAGTTTTTTACTTCTATTTTAACCATGCCAGACACATTGATATAGGTATATTTTCAACATTCTCACTAAATCAATATAATAAAATATCCGTAACATGATTAAACTCACTATTTTTAATTATAAAATTTGGAAACCCAAAATGGAAGATCTTTTGTACGTTAAAGATTTATGGAATCCCATAGTAGAGGCTACTAAAACTATTTCAGAGACATTATAGAAACCAATAGATGATAGTCAATCTGGTGAGAAGACGTGTACCAGTACTCCATCAGTTGATGTAGAGCGGTTCATGCTCAATAGGAATTGTTCTACACAAATCAGGAAATGGATCGAAAAAAGTATCTTCTAGAATTTTTCCAATGAACATGATAATTTTTTTATATAGTGAAAATTGGAAAATATTTATGAAATTAAAATCACAGAAAATACAAAAAAAATGATATACCGAATTTTCAAATTGAAGTACCAGAATGGGAACAACATATCAGAGCACATGATTAAGTTTTAAGGTATTTTTTATATGTTGAATTCCATGAAAATAATGGTTAATAATAAGTTTCATGAATTATTTATGTTGAGGTATTTGTGGAACACATGGGATACACTAGTTGTTTCAGGTGGAAATTTAGCTTCAGATGGAAATATCATCATGGAAATGGTAAAAGAAAGAATGTTAAATGAGGAGTCCTGAAGGAAGGAAAATGGATGTACACCTAAATCAAATTCTCTTATCACTAAAAGAAAAGGGAAAAAAATGATAGGGAATAAGTATAGGAAGTGAAACTTGAAAAAAAATTATTCAAAGGAGGAAGTGATCAAAATCCTAATTGAGATATGACATTAAGTACCACTACTATGGAAATCCCAAAAACTTCATTTTGAGAGTTTCATAAGATAAAGTAAAATAGAGGAATCAAGAAGGTAAAAACAAAAATAACTATTCTATAGTTATTAATAGAGATATAGTTATTATTAAGTAAGATAAATGGTTAAATCTTTAAAGTTAAGACTCAACATGGGTGATTGATTCAATATCCTCCTACCATGTCACCGCCAGGAGAGATTTATTCTCATCTTACACTTTAGGGAGTTTTAGACACATGAATATGAGAAATGATGGTGTATAAAAAATCACTAGCATTCGAAATATTTTTTGGAGACTAATATTGGATACATGTTACTATGAAAGGATGTGAAGCATGTTCTTGATATAATCCTCAATTTGAAATCTACTAGAATGATTAATGATGATGGATAGGTTAATTTATTAAGTGATTGTAAATAGAAGCTTACCAAAGGTAACACAATAATTTCTAATGGTAATAAATATACTTATCTCTATCTCAGAGATTCCAAAACCATATAGAGGTGAAGTGAATACAACTAGAAAAGTGGTTCCTAAATTTTTTTGGGAAAGGCAAATTGGTCACATGAGTGATAGAGGAATCATAATTATCTCTAAGAAGGATCACTTACCAGTAATAAAAGGTAAAAATTTAGATATCTGTGTTGATTGTATCATGGAAAAACAACATAGAGTATCATTTGGTGTTTATTTACCATCCAAAAAAGAGAATGTTTTGGATTTTATTCAAAATAATGTCTGAATGATGAGAAATATGTTTATGGGAGATGATATTTATTTTTTTATCTTTATAGATGATCATTATAGAAAATTTTGGGCATGTTCTTTGAAAACTAAATATCAAGTGCATGATATTTTTGAGAAGTTTCATGTGAAGGTAGAAAGGGAAATAGAAGTGTTTATGAGTAGACAATATAGGAAAGCTTCATAGTCTAATTGAGGAGTATTATAGGAGTTTCATCGTTAGGATGTAAAATTTATTACTGAAGATGCCTCAACATAACAATGTTTTTGAGAGGATGAAGGAGACAATTTTTGAGGGAGTTAAGTGTAGGATCTCAGATGAAAAGCTACAAAACACCTTTTGGTGGGATTTAATGATAACAAAAAATTGAAATTATCAACATTTCTCTACCAGTTACACTAATCTATGAAATCCTAGAAAGGGTTTGGATAGGTAAGTGTTTTTTATACAAACACTTGAGTGTATTTGGATGCAGATCAATTGTTTACATCCTAAAAAATTAATGGGTGAAGATAGATGGAAAAGGAAACCAATGAATCTTTTTGGGATATACTCATGTGGAGTTTGGATACTAAATATACGATCCTATAAATAAGATAAATTTTATAAGAAGATATGTTGTGTTTCTTAAGTATTATATGATTGAATACTTTTAGAAGCTAGAAAATGCCGATAATATGCAATCTGAGAAAATTCTAGTCAATCTAGAACTAGTCGCACCACCACCAGTTCCAGATAGTTTGTGAGAGATTCATAACACCGATGATACATAACTACCTGGTAAGATTTATCCATCTTCTGATATGTCTCCATTATATGATACTCTAGAATAGATTACCCCTGAAGCACAACTGAGGAGATCCACCAGAGAATGATAATCGAGTCCTAGATACTCAACATATGAGTATGTAATGATAAAAGATTGGTGATATTCAGATAGTTATGATGATTTGATCAATATCCAGTAAAATATGAAATGGTAAAAGGCCATGTAATAGGTGAATAGGTCCTTGCACAATAACTAGACATTTGATTTAGTAGATTTAGCACATGGGAAGAAGGCACTCAAGAAAAAGTGGTTGTAAAAAAAATAAAAGGTGAAGATGGTAGCTCAAATCCATGAAATAGATCTAGAATGGTTATGAAGGGATTTAGTAGGAATAAATATACTAACTTTGATGAAATATTTTATCCTATGGTAAAAATTTATTCTATTAGAGTTGTTTCTGGATTGGTGGAAAGTCTTAACCTAGAGGTTCAACAAATCAATGTAAAGACATTGTTTTTACATAGTGATATTGATTAGTATATTTACATAGAGAAACCAATGGGATTTTAGGTCAAATATAAAAAAACCTGGTATGAAAACTTAAGAAAATTTTATGTGGTTCGAAACATGATTTGAGTTAATGATAAAATAAATTTGACTCATTTATAGAGAAAAATTATAATAGGAGGGAGAGTGATGATCACTACATTTTCATCAAATAATTATCAGATAAGAATTTCATTATCTTATTAATTTATATTGATTATATATTGATTATTGATAGATATATCAAAAATATTTATAGGTCTAACAAGGAGTTGAATAATTATTTTAAAATGAAGTACTTGAGAGTTGCTACTCATATTCTTGGTATGACAATTACTTATAACAAGAGGAATCATAGGATTTTTCTCTCTCAAGAGTGATAAATTGAGATGGTTCTTGAAAGGTTCAACATGAGAATGGAAAAAATAGTTAACACTCCAATTTTTATTAACTTTATACTTATGACACATCAAAGTCCTTCAACTAAAGAGGAGAAATCATAAATGGAAAAAAATCATTATTAGACAGCAGTTAGTGATCTTATGTATGCCATGGTGTGCACCAGACTAGATATTTATCATGATTTTGGTGTTGTGAGAATATTCTTATCAAATACTAGAAATGAGCATTGGAAATTGGTCAAATGGATATTGAGGTATCTCCGAGGTACATCCAGTCATTGTTTATGATTTTGAAATGGTAAAAAAGTTTTCAAAGGATACATAAATAGTTATATGAATGAAAATGCTAACATAAGGAAATTTATATTTGAGTACCTGATATCATTTACAGGGAGAGAAATCTTATAGAAATCATAAATTTAGAATTGTGTTTCCTTATCTACTAGAAAAGATGAATATATTGTGATCACTAAAGGATTTAAGAAGATCCCATGTATTAAGAAGTTTCTACAAGAGGTAGGATAAAGTTAGGAAAATTATATTCACTATTAAGATATTTAGAGAACTATTCATATCATAAAAAACCCAACATTTCATTCTAGGTCCAAACACATAGATGTGCGATATCACTAGATTCATAATGAACTGGAATAAATACTATTTCATGTTGTGAAAATCCACAAAAATTATAATGAGATAGACATGACGATAAAGGTTCTAACAAAAGGGAAGATAGAATCCTTTAAGGGGACTATAGGTCTAGATTATACCCCAAATTGGTTATGAGGGGGATATTTGTGGGGGCCACTCCCAATTATGGGATAAATCATATAAGTATATTTTTTCAATAACTAGATACAACTAAAGTCTTCTAATTATAAGATAAGTAGTCTCTTTTGGTAGATAGATAACACAAAACACATTAAAAAATGAGGAGGGATGTCAAAGGTAGATGAACCACCTGAACCAACCCTTGAAATTGTTGAATATATTCTATATAAAATGGTATCAAATCCGATGGAATTGTAATCTTAAAAAAAATCATAGTAAGATTCTTGATCCTCCAATATTTTATCTATAAATGAAATAAATAAAAGGACCCCTTTCTCATATAGATGTATTCATACTACCAAACCACATACAATTTGTGTGTTCTTACATTTTATTTCTCTTTTTGTGTATATTTTTTCACCTAGAAATTCTGCTACCCCAACACTAAAAAGGATCCCCATAGGTGCTTCCCCCTACCACCGGTATGAGGGATAGGCTAGGTTGGTGCGATCAAGAGGCCACCCAAAGTTTTATTGTTTATTTCACGAGGCTTATACCTCAAATATTTCTACATGTTTTTTCATTCAACCCCTTCCTTCATATGATATTCTAGGATAGGATTTCTATGGGATACCCTCCCTAAGGGATGTTGATGGGGAATTTATACCACCCCCTTAGTAAATCCACACTACTAGTTCCCATGATGGTTAATGATCATATTCATGACAAAATTATATTAATTTACAACTATTTTGGGGTTATATATGATATGGATGAAGACTTAATTATTTCTCCAACCCATAGGTTCCATACAAAGTGATTTATCTCTAGATCCCCCAGTAGTATGGTGACCAGATATAAGTCCTATTCTTTATTTTCTACCACAAAAATAATTGCTCGAAGTTGGGATCCGACATGACTGACACCCAACCACCACTCATTTTAATGATCTAAAATATTTTGTGGAATTACAATGGATTGGAACCCAATATAAATTTGAATTCTTGGATAATGAGATTTAAAAAACAACACCTATTTAATTACTAATATAGAATATAAAAAAAATTATATAATATTCATAACTTTACATCTAGGATGGGAATCAAGGAGAGCATGCATGACAACCTTATTAAACAATATATATAGATGTTTTAGGAAATTTCATCGGATAAGGTAGAATACTCCTCTCAACACATTACCATAAAAATTATTTTATCCACTGTTATTATGTAAGTTTTGATTTTATATTATAAATACAGAATCTTAGAAAGATAAAACCTATAGAAGTACCTCTTATCCTTTACACCTGGAGTCTTAGTGTGGTTTGTGGGGGGGGGGGGGATCACTTAAACACCATCATGGATCCTTAACAAAATGGTAGTAGAATTTATTAGATAAAGGACATCCAAGACTTTGGATAATTTATTCTTTCCAAAACATATTGGAATTGAGATTTATAGGGGAGAAGTTTAATTGGTAAAACCACAAAAGGGGTCATAAATATATATAGATACACCTCAATTGATTCTTAGGTAATTTATAATGGATCTCCACATTTACTCTCTCATCTATAGTCTAGATGGATAAATTTATTTTTGACCCCCCTCTATTGAAACACCTTCAAATAAAGGCTATTAACCATAACCACTTTCACTTATCTAAAATGTTGGTATAGGAGGAAAACTTCATGTAAGTGGTTTTAAAGTCTTAAAATAGGCCAAAAATTGAGTTTTTATGGGTGGACTTTCCTAACAAGATAATATGTCTAAAATAAGACATTCAGATATTGAATAAAAGAATACCTAACACTCACTTTAACTTAAAGTAAATAAAAGTAGAGATTAATCATCTTGATATGTCCCTATAATACTGATGGGAAGATGAAACCTATACTTTCCTTATGTATAAAAACCACATATTAGTAGAGAATCTAATCTGGGTTGAATGTATTTCTAGGGAAAGATATCAAGAGTTATGTATGAGGGAGGGAGATAGAAATTCCACTTTATTCTAGTCTTGTATCATGTAAAAGAAGGATATCAGGAAACCAAAATCTCTCTTAGAATACACACCATTAACTAGTGATATAGAGTATGTGGAGAAGATTATGAAGTACCACTTTAAATTAATACTATTAAGTGATAAGATCGACCCAAACACTAGGGGGATCTAGATGATACATTATAAAATAATATATTGAGAACAATTGATGATGTCTATAATGACTATATCAAAGGTATACCATATGAAAATGATGCTAAAGATGTAGTTCACATTCTTACCCTCAAAGTGAACTGGGCCTATATGGATTCACCAAATATTTCTACATCTTTATATAAGTGGTTATCAAAGGATATTTAACATTTACTATAAATTTTTTATTTAGATTAAGTTATCTTACTAGTGTTTATTATGCATCAATAGTGGTACTCATCCCTAAGGTAAAGAACCCTACCACAATCAACTGATATAGGTCGATCTATATGTGAAACTTCTCATAAAAAGCCTTAGAGAGCATCCTGAATAATAGAATGGTAAACATAATCCCTAAACTCATATTATAAGAGTAACGTGGGTTAATTAAATGCATAATATTGCATGGGAACATTACAATAGATTAATAATTGATAATGGAACTCAATTGAAAATTAGTTGGGGATAATGTGATGATAAAAATGGTAATGGACAAGTCTTATGATAATATGTAATGAAGATTAATTTTATAAGTTATGAGACACTCTGTATTGTTATAGTGGGCATGTGATCTCCTTCTTTGGTTTTACTCTTTTCCCTGGATATCTGTTTCCATCATAAGAAATAAATTTAATTTTTTTAGGACTTCCCATGGGATTTCCAAGGATATATCTTATCTCCATTTCCCCTTATTATGGTACAAGATGTGTTAAGAATAAGCATTAACCAAGATGTGTTGGGTTATAATGTATGATGTGAATATACTAATAGATTCTGAGGATGATTTTATTTTTTATCAATAAGTAATGATAATAAGTAAAGATTCCAAGATGTGTTGGGTTATTATGAAGAACCTAATGAATAAATAGGTTGAATACTTGAGATAAAACTCATAGTTTCTGTACTATCTTCCAATGACTGGGATACTAAGAGATCTATTAATGTGTTGAAAGATTAACCTTATAAATAAATTATAAGAATTTGAGTTACTAGTAATGGTTATATTTTATGTATATTATTCATCTATTTTTGATCATAAAAGATAAATGAAGATATAGAAACTTCTTAGAGTTTTGGGATATACTGATTTATGAAATAATCCTAAAATGTGATGATTTTTTAGTGGATATTTTAATGATTCAGCGAAAAATTATGGTGGTTTATAGAATTTCAATAAAAATGAAGGCCTTCAGGCCATTCAGTTTGTCGATGGTGGTTTATAAAATCATTGTAAACTATATTATATTGATGAGTATGACAATGAAATAAAGAAAATAAGAGGTTAACTATGATTGAAGAAGAATAGAGTTGGTTAGAATTAATGAGGCTCACCCTTCTATTTTTTAAATGAAGAAATATTTACAAAGCAGAAGACATAATTTGAGAAAGATAGAAATTATGTTATGAATTAATGTGGTTGGTGCTACATTTTTTTAATAATTAATTAATGCACTATTATTGATAATATTTTTTATGATTAAAAGTTTATTTATCAAGGTAGTAAATATTCATTGAAGCAATAAAAATTTAGTACTTATGTACCATGATTACTTTGGGAATTTTTCTTTATGTTTTTAGTGGATCATGAAGTCACATTGAGAGGGGGATGAATCAATATAGACCAATTTTACCAAATTATTCCAAATTAAACTTTTACCCCTTCTTATAATTCAAATTTTTGTCTCGATTAAGATGTATCGATCAATTTACTCATTCTCGAAACACATTCACACTACATGTAATGTAAAAAGTAAATGAATCAAAAACATGGTATTTTAACAAGGTTTGATCCCAATGTGGGTACCTAATCCTTACTATGTTTAGTTATTTTCCGAATATATAGATTCCCACTATATGATACAAGTGAATACAATATGTTATCTTCTAAAAATTCACTTATATATATTGATATTATTTAAATTCACCCAAAATATTTTATATACTAGATCCCTCTAGTTTATAATGGTTCCTCCCAAACTTTTTAAATAACAAGATCCTTATTTTTCTCCCAAAATTTTTCACATCAACTATATATATTCTTCAATAACACAATCCTTAAACTACTAATAAATAATATACTTCAACAACATGCATGTCATCCCAGTACTCTTAACTTATAGAAACTAAATTTTTAGATCTCTCACTTCACTAAGAAATTTAATGCCTAGATCTTATATGGGTTTCCACTTAACATTTTTCTTTCCATTTATCTTCCATTTTCCTAATTTTTAGAAACCTCTTAATGATATTCAGAAATAAAATCAACTCCTAAATTCTTAGACCCAATGGATGATCTTTCATAACATACTAACCACCATTCCCATTTTTTATCTCCTCTCAATTTCTAATCATAAACAACAAGACCTAAATTAACACCCCTTTATATAGTCATACTAACTTTGATAAATCCAAGGAACATAGGCTCTAATTTGAAATTCCTACTAACTAATTTCTTGAGTTAATCTCCTTTAATTAATTTTAAAAATATCAGGACATGACATCATCAAATCCTCTACAGAAATCAGTATTAAAAATATTTAAGTCTTCCAAAAATATAAAATAGAATCCTAATATCAAAATCATGAATATTGTATCTTTTAAATCCATCCCAACACTGAAACAATGAGTTTTGACTTCACATTAAGGATATATGGAATATTCTACAATCATCTGGTCTTCAAATTTCTAGTTTATAAATCTACCAGTTCCATATTTTACTCTATATCCTTTGAATTTTCAAACAATATTTGTCATACATCCTGAGATTCTAATATTCTAAATTTTTTATCTCCATCATAGGTTTTAAATATAGCTTTGAAATCTTAGATTATTATTTTCTAACTAGATCAACTCAGGATTATCTTTATTTTTTTCTCATCTCTAAATTCAATCTTTAACTCTCAATTAACTCAGATTCAGTACATTTGAGATTCCCCAAAATTCAAACTTTATAACTTTAAATCAACTAGAATTATGAAAATCATCAACTTTGACTACCTTATATTCTTATTTCATAGTTTATATTCTATGTCTTTGGGGTTTTAGAGTTCTTCTCTCATACCAAGGAATCTAATGTACTTTATTTTTCTTCTATAATTATCCTACAACCAAATAATTCAACAACACTTTTCATTTCCATGAAACTTCTTGATTTACATCAACCAAATTTATAAGCATTACTGAATTTTATCTTATAGTTTTCATCTCCATACATTTTAATTTATTCTTCTTGTATTCTCTAAATTTCAGTTCTCGATACTCCAAGAGGAGCCTTATCTTCCATTACTTCAACCTCTAAACACCTATTTGAAACTCTCATAATATTGGTCTTCCTATTTTATTTACTTTTCAATTATCTATAACCTAAAACTTATTTTGTTGATTTAACCTATTTATCATTACCAAACAATGTAAAATACATGTTAATTCATTATAAGAGTTTTACCAATCTCAAAATATCTCATCTTTGAAAAGTATCTTCCTCTAGTTTTGTATATAAGGAAAATTTTGATGCTCATCTCCTTCCTTCATAACATATGATGCCTTTTAATTTATTAAATTCAATCTGGATTCCAAATTTTGCATTCTCTATCATCTAGTATCTTTTATAATACATGTGTCACGACCCATCCTCGGGGCCCGTGCTGTGACTAACCCAAGCCCGCCTTCCATAGGCCAGGGGCTGGCAACTAGCACCATGACGTAAATCCCGGTAAAAAGGGAAGGCATTGCCTTTGTAAAGTAAACAAGCACCACAGAGTAAGCAAGTGGAAAAAGTAAACACTAAATAAAAACAGAGTACAACTGAAGTGCGGAAAAGTAAATGGGCCAGTATACAAACCCAACTAAAAGTAAAGTACAACTCGAAAGGGAAAACAACAACTGTAAAGTAAAAGCCTCTACACCGAGCTGTCCACTGGAAATCCCACCTGAAGGGTGGGTACAGATAGCTCCAATGCTCCTCGGGTCCCGCCGTCCGCTCCGAGCACGTCCCGCCAAGTGGTCCACCTCCAGGTACCGTCCTGCTCTGCAAGCCTCAGCCACGATCAACGCTGTCCGTCGTCTGCAACCAACACAACGTAGTGCGGGCATAGCCCGTGCAGGGGTGAGTATAACGATACTCAGTAGGGATCCCGATACCCTCAAGGTCTCACTAAAACCAACAAGGATAACCACAAGAAGATATCAACAGATAACCTCTACATAGATATATGCCCATAGATATACCTAAGTTATCAAGTAACCCATCTCAATCATGAGGCAAACACGAGGTCAAAAGTCTCAGCTCAAACCAGGATTTTCATCATCGAAACCGTAACTGCTGAAGAGCTCCGTCTCTGGAGTGTACAGTGGTCCTGTCACAACTCCAAGGTACTGCTCACTAACTTAAGACTGCTGTAGTACTCCACCTATAAAGTATTGCGGGCCAGCTGCTACCACCAAGCGCTCCCATGTGCCGCTACAACCAAGCGCACCACTGTCGTGGGTCTGCCGCTACAACCAAGCGCTCCCATGTGTAGCTAAAACCAAGCGCACCTCTGTCGTGGGTCTGTCGCTACAACCAAGTGCTCCCATGCGCCGCTACAACCAAGTGCACCTCTGTCGTGGGTCTGCCGTTACAACTAAGCGCTCCCATGTGCCGCTACAACCAAGCACACCTCTGTCGTGGGTCTGCCGCTACAACCAAGCGCTCCCATGTGCCACTACAACCAAGCGGACCTCTGTCGTGGGTCTTCCGCTACAATCAAGCACTCCCATGTGCCGCTACAACCAAGCGCACCTCTGTCTTGGGTCTGCCGCTACAACCAAGCGCTCCCATGTGCCGCTACAACCAAGCGCACCTCTGTCGTGGGTCTGCCGCTACAACCAAGCGCTCCAATGTGCCGCTACAACCAAGCGCACCTCTATCGTGGGTCTGCCGCTACAACCAAGCGCACCTCTGTAACACACCGAGTCGTTCGATCAGCAGTCGTCGGGTCTCAGTCAGTTACACGGTCTCCGTGCTCCGCCCGCTCGTCTCCAGGAGGGTCTGCTCCAAGAGCTACTGGTCGATACTCCAAGTATCACAAAGTCCCGCAAGGAAGTATCTCAAAGGACCACCTCGTCATAGGGGTCTCAACGCAACAGATGACGCGTCAATCGGACGCCCGGTCTGTGAGTTATTAGCCTTTTCATCCCAGGGGCCCGGTTGGTTTTGTGTGCGAACCAATCCGGCCGTAACTCAACTATACCCCGAACACTCATAGGGTATACTCATAGGGAGCATTTTTCAACGTGATCACCAACGCCGCTGACGGTTCGTCAAACAGACGTCTGGTCTGAAAGATATCATCTTTTCCGTTCCAGGGGCCCGGTTGGATTTCAGTGCGATCAAACCTGGCCACTATCCATCTGCATCCAAAACTCAGGCGGAGGATGCCAAAAGTTCCGTCTCATCAAGAGGAAAGCAATGAGATAGACGACGCGTCAATCAGACGCCCGATCTGTGAGTTATTGGTTTTTTCGTTCCAGGAGCCCGGTTGGATTCGTGAGCGAACCAACCCGACCGCACTCCGACGGCATCCCAACCTCGAGCGGAGTAACCCAAAAGATCCGTCTCACCTAGAGGAATTCAACAAAGCTGACGACACGCCAATCGGACGTCCGTAGCTCAAGATATGAGTGTTTCCGCTCCGAGGGCCCGGTTGGTTTCGTGTACGAACCAACCCGGCCGAACCCAAAGTATTCCGAAACATTGAGTGCGATATACCGAAACGACCGTCTCGATCCAAGGGTCGTGTTGCCGTAGATGGCTCGTCAAACGGAGGCCCGTAGCTCAAGTTACGGGCATTTGACCGAAAGCGGTCCGAAAAACGGGGGGGGGGGGGGGTCCGGGTCCGGGCCGACCCGGCCCGACCCCCCCTGGTCGGCCCGAACCGGGTCGACCCGACCCGGGTCCGACCCGGTTGGCCCAGCCCGGCTCGGCTCGGCCGCGCGGCCGAGCGGCCGACACGGGGGGAACCGCCGCCCCGTGTGACACCCCTGCGGCACCCGCGGGGTGTCAGCCAGACAGCCGGACGCGCCGCGTGACAACCCCGCGGCACCCGCGGGGTGCCGCCCTGGACACCCGCGGGGCGCCGCGTGACAACCCCGCGGCACCCGCGGGCTGTCGCCCTGGACACCCGCGGGGCGCCGCGTGACAACCCCGCGGCACCCGCGGGGTGTCGCCCTGGACACCCGCGGGGCGTCGCGTGACAACCCCGCAGCACCCGCGGGGTGTCGCCCTGGACACCTGCGGGGTGTCGCCCTGGACACCCGCGGGGCGCCGCGTGACCACCCCGCGGCACCCGTGAGGTGTCGCCCTGGACACCCGCGGGGTGTCTCCCTGGACACCCAGGCGCGCCGGACCCGCGCGACCGTGGGTCCACGGGCGCCGCCGCCTCCGGCCGCCGACGTCGCCGCGCCGGTGACCCGCGCCGCCGCCGGCTTCTGCGGGCCGCCGGAGTCGCTCCGGTGGCCTGTTTTCCTTCCCGTATGCGCCGTTACTCCTCCCGGGACACTTCCTTCACTGCGAAAACATCAAACATCCATTGCGGCACCTTCTGTCGTCGCCCGTCAAATCCGCACAAAACGAAGAACGGCGGAGGGTCGTCGGGCCGTGTTCGTTTGGCCCGCACCCTCAGCGTTAGAGATAATCAACGGGAGAAAATAAAATGTTCAACACATGAAACAACAATTTTAATAAAATAAAATTGTTTCTTTGATTCCGGTTCTTTAATTTTTAAAGAATGTTCACGGGAATATAAGGAGGGGTATTTCCAAAATATAAAATCCCTACCTCGCTGGGCGTCGCGCGTGAGCGTTCTTCGCGGAAATTGCTCGTCGCGGAAGGTGGAGATCGTCGCGTCGTCGTGGAAGGGCTTCGCGTCGTCGCGGAACACGACGTTGAGTCGGCGAACTGAACGCACCATGAAACAGAAGATTTAATTTAATTAATTAAATCTGTGTTTTGGTTAAGAACCACGAAGGAGATAAAAAGGAAGGTCCGAGACTCTTACCTCAAACAGCCGATCGAAGATCCGTCGTGGAGGAAGAGACGTTGCAGAAGAACGTTGTCGGCGTCGCGGATCACGGCGTCGCGTCGTCGATTTCCGGGTTCGGCGTTCTTCGCGTTCTTCGCGTTCTTCGCGAAGGAGGCTGAAGGTTCAAGGATCCTTTCTCAACGAGTAATCCTCCAAAAGAAAAAGGTTGGTCTTATTTTATTATTATTCCAACACACAAAAAAGGGTAAGTAACGACCCATAAATTCATTGAATTAATTCAACGAAAGAAACAACTCATTTAATTTACGAAATAAACCGCCCAATTAAATGGTCTGTTAAGAATTTAGAAAACGCGTTAGTTGACTTTCATAATGACGGGTTTTCGTGGGTGCGTTACTTAGTGGAAAGAAACGGTGGGGCTCGTGCGGGCCCCACCTCAAAAATATCCTACAAAGGGGGTAGGATATTTCTGGATAGCATCCTATCCGGTTCAACTCAGTTCAAGCCGCCTTTAAGTGGCGTCAAGTGGCTTAAGTGAAATAAAATAAAGTTGTCGAAAAATTATTTTATTTCTTAATTTTAAGCCCGAAAATTAAAAACCACACCCGAGCAAACGCAACTCCGGAAGAGGCGTTTCTAAGAGAATACTGGCGCTGCGATTTCATCGGTGCCCTCAGAATTCGATTCTGGGCACCGGTTCAAAAGTTAGAAAAACTCGCTCGTCCGTTCACTGAACGTACCCGAGCCAAACTTCGGAAAATGATTCCGGGCACACCAGGACTCGGAATCAGGTGCCGTCAGAAACTGTGCTCTTGTAATATTCCAAAGAAAAATAAGAAAAAAAAATTCCTTGAAATTTATGGGTCTTTAAATTACTCCCACCACAGGGATTTATGTCCCCATAAAGATTCAACACAAACTAGGGATACAAAGGCGGTACTGAGCACGCATCTGAGCCTTCCGCTCCCATGTGCTCACCTGGACCTTCTCTATCATGGCCCAGACCACCTCTGGTCCCACTAGAGCTGCTATGATTTCTTCCTTGCTGATAAGAGAAATCTGGTCTCATCCCCTGGATGAACCACGTTCTTTGCCTAATACTGTCAAGCCCGACATGGATGATACTAACCCATACCAAGGATGACGTCGTAAGGCCTCGACGCTACTACAAAGAGATCCAACCTTTACTCTCGCCTCCAAGGGTTGAGTCATACTGTCGGCATTAGTGTGTGGTAACTAGGTCTCCTCCAGTAGATACTTCTCAAGTGAGGGTCAAGTCAACGGTCTAAACCAGAACCTCTTAGTAACAACACAAGAGAGGACATGGAAGTAAATGCCACAAGAAAAGGTGTCTTTTATTACTGCAGCTCAAGTACAAAGACACAAAGCATCTACAAACATACATCAACAAAACTAGAAGCAACATGAACAAAAGTCTCCAGGTCTGGAGCTAGTCCCGCTCCTGTCCATCTGCTCCCGGAGCCCCATGATCGTAGGCCTCAACTGCCTGAAGATGAGCTCTCCCATGTCCTCATGTCCCCTACAGTCGGGGTGGACTACCTGGTGGTGGTGGTGGCAACACCCCGAAGCGCCGTCCACCTCCAGCTGCACGACCAACTCCCCTGCCATGGACGCCTGTTCCTTGCGGCCCGCCCTGATCGAACCTCTGCCTCTGCCTGGGGGGTCCTTCGTTCGTCTTCTGGTCATCCGTATGGCGGGTCGGACAGTCACTAGCCATGTGACCAACCCCGCCGCAGGAGTAACACTTCCCTCTCATGGCAAGTCGTTGCCCACCCCGAGTGCCTCGCGAAAACGATCCAGAGTCATGTTGTCGACCACTTGTAGGTCCAGTCCTCTTGGACCCCTGCGTCATCCGTCCACTGCCCGCTGCATAAGACTCTGCCGCATGCCGATAAGTGGTGGGTCCTACTGCTGGAGACTGCTCAGCAAGGAAACTCTCCACTAAGAGGGCTCGCTCCAACACCCCTGCCTGAGTCGGAATGTTGAGGGAGATCATCGAAGCCCTGATCTCATGCCTCCGTCCCTGCTCGAAGGTCCGGGCCCGGAAGAACGGGTCCCGTACCATATCAGTGGAGTAGCGCGAGAGATTAGTAAATCTCGCCGAGTACTGGGCCACTTACATGCTGCCCTACCGCAGCTGTAGTAGTTCTTGGATGCGCACCGCTCGGAGGGTGGCTGTGACGAACTCGGAGGGGAAGATGTTCTCAAAGTCCGTCCAGAGGAGAGACGCCTCATCGTGCACCTGGAGCATCAAGCTCCGCCATCTGCCTGCTACCGCGTGCAGGAGACTCGCTGCAAGGATCACCATGAGGTCTGCTGGTATCCTCACTAATCTGAAAACCCGAACAACTGCCTCCAGCCAGTCCTCGGCGGCCTGAGGGTCCGTCTCCCCGCGGAACCTGGGCGTTCGCTGGCGCTGGAACTCATGCAGTGCACTAAGGCGAAGTGCATCGTCAGCGGCTGGGGCTGGTAGAATCGGTGCCTCGGCGGGTATAGGTACCGCCGGTGCCTCAGCTGTCAAAGGGCCCTGTACTGAGTCCTCAACGCTCGGTGGGCTCTCGCCACGCATATCGCTCGGAATCCTAGCTGGCTGTTGTCGTGGGGCCATCCTGAAAAGGAAACAAGTGCGCCACGGTCAGGATAGTATACCTGGTGAGCTGACAAAAGTAATCACAAAGAAAACTTGAAACACACATGCAATCAATGTTTTCATGAATTAAGTCGGAAATCAGAAGTCAGGGTCCTGGTGTACGGATACGTAGGCCGCCGCACCAACACTGGACTCCCTGGACTGATAACCACACCCAATACGCAAAACACTATTTCTTTACATAGAAGAAAGATCAGAGTCTGCGGTAGAACCGACCCCTCTGATACCAATTTTTCACGACCCGTCCTCGGGGCCCGTGCCGTGACTACCCCAAGCCCGCCTTCCATAGGCCAGGGGCTGACGACTAACACCATGGCGTAAATCCCGGTAAAAAGGGAAGGCATTGCCTTTGTAAAGTAAACAACCACCACAGAGTAAGCAAGCGGAAAAGTAAACACTAAGTAAAAACAGAGTACAACTGAAGTGTGGAAAAGTAAATGGGCTAGTATACAAACCCAACTGAAAGTAAAGTACAACTCGAAAGGGAAAACAACAACTGTAAAGTAAAAGCCGCTACACCGAGCTGTCTACTGGAAATCCCACCTGAAGGGTGGGTACAGATAGCTCCAATGCTCCTCGGGTCCCGCCGTCCGCTCCGAGCACGTCCCGCCCAGTGGTCCACCTCCAGGTAACGTCCTTCTCTGCAAGCCTCAGCCACGATCAACGTTGTCTGTCGTCTGCAACCAACACAACGTAGTGCGGGCATAGCCCGTGCAGGGGTGAGTATAACGATACTCAGTAGGGACCCCGAGACCCTCAAGGTCTCACTAAAACCAACAAGGATAACCACAAGAAGATCTCAAAAGATAACCTCTACTTAGATATATGCCCATACATATACCTAAGTTATCAAGTAACCCATCTCAATCATGAGGCAAACACAAGGTCAAAAGTCTCAGCTCAAACCAGGATTTTCATCATCGAAACCGTAACTGCTGAAGAGCTCTGTCTCTGGAGTGTACAGTGGTCCTGTCACAACTCCGAGGTACTGCTCACTAACTTAAGACTGCTGTAGTACTCCACCTATCGAGTATTACGGGCCAGCCGCTACCACCAAGCGCTCCCTTGTGCCGCTACAACCAAGCGCACCACTGTCGTGGGTCTGCCGCTACAACCAAGCGCTCCCATGTGTCTCTACAACCAAGCGCACCTCTGTCGTGGGTCTGCCACTACAACCAAGCGCTCCCATGCGCCTCTACAACCAAGCGCACCTCTGTCGTGGGTCTGCCGCTATAACCAAGCGCTCCCATGTGCCGCTACAACCAAGCGCACCTCTGTCATGGGTCTTCCGCTACAACCAAGCGCTCCCATGTGCCGCTACAACCAAGCGAACCTCTGTCGTGGGTCTGCCGCTACAACCAAGCCCTCCCATGTGCCGCTACAACCAAGCGCACCTATGTCGTGGGTCTGCCGCTACAACCAAGCGCTCCCATGTGCCGCTACAACCAAGCGCACCTCAATCGTGGGTCTTCCGCTACAACCAAGCGCACCTCTGTAACACACCGAGTCGTTCGATCAGTAGTCGTTGGGTCTCAGTCAGCTACACGGTCTCCGTGCTCCGCCCGCTCGTCTCCGGGAGGGTCTGCTCCACGAGCTACTGGTCGATACTCCAAGTATCACAAAGCCCCGCAAGGAAGTATCTCAAAGGACCACCTCGTCATAGGGGTCTCAACGCAACAGACGGCGCGTCAGTCGGACACCCGGTCTGTGAGTTATTAGCCTTTTCGTCCCAGGGGCCCGGTTGGTTTCGTGTGCGAACCAATCCAGCCGTAACTCAACTATACCCCGAACACTCATAGGGTATACTCATAGGGACCGTTTTTCAACGTGATCACCAACGCCGCTGACGGTTCGTCAAACGAACGTCTTGTCTGAAAGATATCAGCTTTTCCGTTCTAGGGGCCCGGTTGGATTTCAGTGCGATCCAACCCGGCCACTATCCATCTGCATCCAAAACTCGGGCGGAGGATGCCAAAAGTTTCGTCTCATCAAGAGGAAAGCAACGAGACAGACGGCGCGTCAATCAGACGCCCGGTCTGTGAGTTATTGGCTTTTTTGTTCCAGGAGCCCGGTTGGATTCGTGAGCGAACCAACCCGACCGCACTCCGACGACATCCCAACCTCGAGCGGAGTAAGCCAAAAGATCCGTCTCACCTAGAGTAATTCAACAAAGCTAATGGCATGCAAATCGGACGTCCGTAGCTCAAGATATGAGCGTTTCCGCTCCGAGGGCCCGGTTGGTTTCGTGTACGAACCAACCCGGCCGAACCCAAAGTATTCCGAAACCTTGAGTGCGATATACCGAAACGACCGTCTCGATCCAAGGGTCACGTTGCCGCAGATGTCTCATCAAACAGAGGCCCGTATCTCAAGTTACAGGCATTTGACCGAAAGCGGTCCGAAAAACGGGGGGGGGGGGGGGGGTCCGGGTCCGGGCCGACCCAGCCCGACCCCCCCTGGTCGGCCCGAACCGGGTCGACCCGACCCGGGTCCGAACCGGTTGGCCCGGCCCGGCTCGGCTTGGCCGCGCGGCCGAGCGGCCGACACGGGGGGAACCGCCGCCCCGCGTGACACCCCTGCGGCACCCGCGGGGTGTCGGCCAGACAGCCGGACGCGCCGCGTGACAACCCCGCGGCACCCGCGGGGTGCCGCCCTGGACACCCGCGGGGCGTCGCGTGACAACCCCGCGACACCCGCGGGGCGCCGCGTGACAACCCCGCGACACCCGCGGGGCACCGCGTGACAACCCCGCGGCACCCGCGGGGTGTCGCCCTGGACACCCAGGCGCGCCGGACCCGCGCGGCCGCGGGTCCACGGGCGCCGCTGCCTCCGGCCGCCGACACCGCCGCGCCGGTGACCCATGCCGCCGCCGGCTTCTGCGGGCCGCCAGAGTCACTCCGGTGGCCCGTTTTCTTTCCCGTCTGCGCCGTTACTCCTCCCGGGACTCGTCCTTCCCTGCGGAAACATCAAACATCCGTTGCGGCACGTTTCGTCGTCACCCGTCAAATCCGCAAAAAATGAAGAACGACGAAGGGTCGTCGGGCCGTGTTCATTTGGCCCGCACCCTCCGCATTAGAGATAATCAACGGGAGAAAATAAAATGTTCAACACATGAACCAACAATTTTAATAAAATAAAATTGTTTCTTTGATTCCGGTTCTTTAATTTTTAATGAATGTTCATGGGAATATAAGGAGGGGTATTTCCAAAATATAAAATCCCTACCTCACTGGGCGTCGCGCGTGAGCGTTCTTCATGGAAATTGCTCGTCGCGGAAGGTGGAGATCGTCGCGTCGTCGCGGAAGGGCGTCGCGTCGTCACGGAACACGGCGTTGAGTCGGAGAACTGAACGCACCATGAAACAGCAGATTTAATTTAATTAAATAAATCCGTGTTTTGGTTAAGAACCACGAAGGAGATAAAAAGGAAGGTCGGAGACTCTTACCTCAAGCAGCCGATCGAAGATCCGTCGCGGAGGAAGAGACGTCGCAGAAGAACGTTGTCGGCGTCGCGGATCACGGTGTCGCGTCGTCGATTTCCGGGTTCGGCGTTCTTCGCGTTCTTCACGAAGGAGGCTGGAGGTTCAAGGATCCTTTCTCAACGAGTAATCCTCCAAAAGAAAAAGGTTGGTCTTATTTTATTATTATGCCAACACACAAAAAAGGGTAAGTAACGAACCATCAATTCGTTGAATTAATTCAACGAAAGAAACAACTCATTTAATTTACGAAATAAACCGCCCAATTAAATGGTCTGTTAAGAATTTAGAAAACGCGTCAGTTGACTTTCATAATGACAGGTTTTCGTGGGTGCGTTACTTAGTGGAAAGAAACGGCGGGGCTCGTGCGGGCCCCACCTCACAAATATCGTACAAAGGGGGTAGGATATTTCTGAATAGCATCCTATCCGGTTCAACTCAGTTCAAGCCGCCTTTAAGTGGCTTCCAAGTGGCTTAAGTGAAATAAAATAAAGTTGTCGAAAAATTATTTTATTTCTTAACTTTAAGCCTGAAAATTAGAAACCACACCCGAGAAAATGCAACTCCGGAAGAGGCGTTTCTAAGAGAATACCAGCACTGCGATTTCATCGGTGCCCTCAGAATTCGATTCCGGGCAACGGTTCAAAAGTTAGAAAAACTCGCTCGTCCGTTCACTGAACGTACCCGAGCCAAACTTCGGAAAATGATTCCGGGCACACCAGGCCTCGGAATCAGGTGCCGTCAGAAACTGCGCTCTTGTAAAATTCCAAAGAAAAATAAGAAAAAAAAATTCCTTGAAATTTACGAGTCTTTACAACATGTTGATTCCAAGAGAATCCATAACTTCTGATGATCAATATTTTTTTGAATCTCAGTTAGAATCATAGTTGATATCCAAAAAAATGTAATGTATTTTCTATTAGAAGAATAATATAACATCGTATGAATTATGTTTTCAAATTTTCCTTGAAATATCAAATTTTGTAAAGTGTAAATATGCATATAAGATGTATAAAATATTATGTATAAATCATAGAAGAAAAAATCATCTTACATAATTTATTAGATGTTTAAATTTTCTAATTTCATCTGATTTCTTCTCTAGAAATAATATTATATGTGAAAACAAATATCTTACATATCAAATAATATCTTTTTCCTTTAAAACTTCCAGAATAAACCTCTCAATACTTTTATTATACATAATTCGTAGCTTCTAGTGATCTCCACCATATCATATTACCATTTTAAACTCATTACTATCAATCAAAATTAATCTATTATGAATGTATTAGTTAGTTATCCAATCTTATGGTGGTGTATCCACTGGATAAATATAGAGTATATTCACAACTCAACTTATAACTTTCAAACAATATTTATCCTTTATCAAAGTGTAGTTGACAATTATATCAACAAACTTCAGTTATTTCATAGATAAAAACTTGATATACATTTAAATGATCATAAAATATTTCTATGCACCACATCATTTGACCTCCATCAATGTCATATTCTTGAAGTAGAACCGATATTTTCCAATATTTCATCTTCTGATGCATTAACTTCTAAAGTATTAACATTCAGAACACCCTTAGGACCTTTAGGAAACACCATATTATTTTTCACTATTCTTATTCACCTTTAATATATACTGACTTTACTTTCCACTTATATTACTTATTATTGATAATAAATACAACATCCTTCATCAAAAAACTGTTCAAGATATTCAATATCCCCATTTGGATTTGTTATTAATATCCATTTCAGGATCTTCTCCATCAATGTCATCTTCTGGTAGTAGAACTGGTATTTTCTTACATTTAATCTTTTTATGCATTAACTTCCAAAGTATTAACATTCATAACACCCTTAGGACCCTTAGGCAACAACATATTATTTTTCACTCTTCTTCTTCACCTTTATTATATATTCACTTTACTTACCATTTATATTAATTATTATTGATAATAAATACAACATCCTTCATCAAAAATCTATTCAAGATCTTCAATATCCCCATTTGGATTTGTTATTAGTATCTATTTTAGTTATATGGTAAATTATAAAGTTAATATTCTCTCTTCCCATTGAAAAAAAATTCAAATTTTCTTACATCTCTATATTCAATGAATTTTAAAGTGAGAGAGGGATACAATCATCTCATATTTCATTCACTAATGACATTTCATTATTTTCCCCTTATATTCATTTGTTATAAAAACAAAACTTAATTTCTCAAGATAAGGATAAAATAAATTTTATTTAAATCAATGAGCCATAAATTAATCATCTCTATATCTATGTGAACCATGATCTATGTAGAAAAAAATAGCATCCAACTAAGATATCAAATCTATTTATACAAGATTCATAAAGTGATACCACTTCACAAATCTTTTTTTAGGTGTTATTTAAAGGATTATTGCATTCAATTTATTTCCCACATTTATCTTAATAAATAGATTAAAAAAATTCAAACCAAAAATATTTCCCCTTCAAAATTTCATTTTTTATCTAAAATTGGCACCTCCCTTTTGGATTCAAAATTAATTTTTTATGAAAATCAGAAAATCTAGTCAGCATACCTCATCAATGATAGAATCACTTATTTTTAGAATTATAATATTCAAAATTACATCATCATACTAAACCTTAACATATGAAATCATCATCATTGAAAACTTTAACATCTTATTTTTTCAATTCATAGTTGTCAGGAATTTAATCTCTTTCACCCCCCTTGATAAATCTTCGGAATCCCCTAGTTTATCTCCCCCTTAAGTGATAATCTCCACACATTTTCTTTATCATATATGGTACCAAATGAGATATTTTGGTTAATATTAATCAAAGTGTGATAATGAGGTATCAAGATTCTAATTGAAGTAAATTAATCTATTATTGATTTATTTCAGTGTGCTGTAATACTTACAAAACACTTATTATTTTAGGCCCCCCTGAATATGCATATCACCTTTAATTAGTTGTATGGATAAGAAAACACAATATATATTTGGGAATAGGGTGGTTATTCCATTTATTCTTAATTAGAGATACATACTTTGATTTATTTATCAACTTAAAAACTCATTTCAATTTAGATCCATATCTAAGATAACACTTCATCTATGTTTACTTTTAAATTTTATATGTTTGAATTTATGTGGCCCATATGGAATTCTTCCTTTCAACTTTCACTTTATGTGGACATCCCCTTTTCTAAGTTTTCATTATGGAACATTCAAACTTATTTTTTCCCTATAACATCTTTACTTCTTCCAACTCATCAGAAAAATGGTCATACAAACTTTTGGAACATGTTTAACTTTTGCCTTATTATTAGAATTCTTCCTTATATAAATCTTTATAGTACATGAATCTTTCGATTCTCTCTTCCTTTTATTCACCAACTTATCCTATATCTATGTCCATATCTTGTAATTTTTAAGAGTTTTCACAACCTGTTTATATCTTCCATATATATTCTTAACATCTTTTAAGTTACATTATTTGTGTAAATTCTGATGAAATTTAACTTCTTCTTTGGGGATGTCTTCCACCATATTAATCCCACTATTTATTTATTAGACTGATTCACTTTTTTGTTTCATCTTGATCCTGTCAACTTTAATATTCATATATTTTTACACCTATTCATGATGTGGTCCTTCCTTTCACAAAATAATTATATTTTCTTTGGTGTGAAACTTTCTATTACATTATTCTTGGGTGTTTTCTTCTTGGAAACTTCCCATTTATTTACCCTCAAGAATGAATTACTTTTGATCTTATTTTTATTTTTCTTTAGATTTTGTAGCCATATTATTTTATTTTCCTTGGAATCATGATTAGTTAATATAAAACAACAATCATATTCAAAATAACCTCATTCCTTATAATTTTCACATGATTTCTCAAGATCATTAAATATTTTTTGTAGCAAAAACAATTAACTTCTTCTATATATTTTGGTTAAACTTGGGATAATTTCTGATAAATTATATTTTCTCTCTGTCAAAGTTGGAATTATATATCATTTGGCAGTTAAAATTTTATACCAATAGTTAATTTATATATTTACAAACTTTTTTTAGTAGCAATAATAGCCAGTAAAGCTTGATTTATTCCTTTGAGTTGTACTTTGACTGGATTTGAAAACATATAAGGAATTATTTCACTTCCATGCTTTTACTTCCACTTTTCTAGATGTGGTAAGTTTCTTACTATTTTTATCCAGCCATATTTTTTCATAACTAATGTTATATCCTACACTGTGTAAAGGATTAGAATTAGTGAAATTATAATTTTGATAACTCAGGGTTAACTTCATTAGTGAACTCTTGAAATATACATCTTTCAATTATTTCATGCTCTTTCTACCGTTTGGATGATTATTCAGAAAAATAGACTCTTATGAGGTATATTCATATCAAAAAAATATTCTATTAAATTCATGTGAAGATTTAAATTGATAAAAATCCATGTTTTTGAACTTTACTACTAACTCAAGACACTTTAAATAGAAAGTGTTTTTATTATCTTCAAGATATTTTACTTTATATTCACATTCATTATTCATATTCTGAACTTTTTATTATTGAATACTCCTTTATTATAATGGAGAACATTCGAGATCTTTTATTCTCTTTTCCTTAACCTCCATGTGAGAGTTCTTGACAACTACCATAACTTCCAACGTGTGGATATTACCTTCTAAAATTATCCAAATATCCACTTTCTCACTATTTACTTCTTGTAATTCTACTTTTGTTAGGTTATAATTTTCCTTAAAAAGTGACACTGATTGTTCCTTAGATTCAATTAGATTAGTTATATAATCAAACTCATGTAACCTCTTAGTAAGTACCTTTTCCATTTTATTTACTTCCTATTACAATAGATTTTTTTAGCATGTAAGTATTAAATTAACTAAAATATATAGATTATAACTTATGAATGATATTTTTTCAAACACACCTTAACTTCAGAGTAGATATATTCAATTGAAATAATAGTATAACTCTTCTCTTACTCCTCAAAACTCAAACTAGATTCTTTAAAAGGATATAAATTAATATATTTAATAGATATACAGTTTCCACTTTGATTACCTTCAAATAGTGGAATTTCCTCATCCAAATAACTCTATGAATTAGTTAACTTTTTTACTCTCCCCTTTCCTATTTTTAATGTTCTAGAAAAATACTCCAGGGTAGAACTTGTGATAGTAACTTGTTTTTCTCTAATTTAGTATTGCCCATAAATTTTGAAAATCTATACTTCATGTAAGGTAGCTAAAAATAACTGGGAGAGAAAACCTTGCTCTGATATTAATTGAAGTACTAGTGAATCTTACAATCACATTTGGGGAAGGGGGAATCATTATAGGTGAGTTTTATAAAATTATTCCAACTTAAACTTTTACCTTTTTTTATAATTTTAACCCCTACTTTGGTTAATATGTATAGATAAATTTACTCATTCTTGACACACATTCACACCTCATAAAATTTATAAAGTAAATTAAGTTCAATAAGTAGTATTTCTCTAAGGTTTGGTACTAATGTGGGTGCTTAATACTTTCTATGTTCTGTTATTATATTGAGACATAGAAATCTACTATATGAAATAATTTAATTAAATAGGCTATCACCCAAAAAGATTCTTCTGTATCCTGATAGGTTTTACAGTCTCTTGACCAGTTCATTATACTATATCCCACTTGTTTATAATGGGTCTTCCAAAATTTATGAATGAATAATATCCTACCTTTTATCTAGTATGTCTATATGAATTATAAATCTTCTTCCTTAATACAATTCTTCAACTTCAAGTGAATAATATACTTTAATTTCATTCATGTTATCTTGGTACTCTTATATTTTAAAAACTTAATTTACAAAGATCTCACTTTACCCAGAACATAAATGACTAAATATTATATTGTTAATAACTTATCAGTGGTATTTATCTATATCTTTTGGTTTTCTAATTCCCAAAAACCTCTTATTGATATTTGAAAATTAAGGCTATGACCCCTAATTTCTTTAACCTAATGAATGATCTTTCAAAATGTATTGGTCAAATTCACATTTTCATCACCTCTCAATTTTGCATCAATAAAAAAAAGTCCGGGATGAAGTCCCCATTTATATAACCAAACCCACTCTGATAAATCAAAGGAATGTGGAATCCAACTTAAAATTCAGAATAACTATTTTTTTAGACAACTGACTTAAATTATTTCCAAATATATTAGGACTTAACTTAATCAAATCCACTATAAAAATTGAAATTAATAAGCTTCCAGTTTTCCATAAATCTCACAATAATCCTGACCTCAAAATCAAGAATATTTTATTTTTGACATCCAAATCATCATAATCACAATAATTTTTTTACTTTACATTAAGAATATATGAAATTATTTGGAATCTTATATTTTTATAAATTCTACTTCTTAATTTACCAGTTCAACCTTTTAATCCATAGACTTTGATTTTTAAATTATAGTTATTATAGCTTCAGAGCTTCTTGTTTTCTAACATTCATAGCTTCAATATATGTTTGAACTATATATTTTAAATCTCATATTTTTATCTTATAATCAACTAAACCCACAATAATATTTATTTTTTAATCATCTTCAACATTAAATCTTCATCTCTTAATCAACTTAGCTTCAACACATATAATATTCCTTAATATTCACACTCCATAACTTTTGATCTATTGGACTTAGGAAACTCATCAACTTAAACCTCGTTCCAGTCTGAACTCATAGTATATATTCTATGACTATAGATTTTATAGAGTCTTTCTCTCACATTAGTGAATCCAATGAACTTCACTTATACTCCTAGGCTTCTTCAATATCCAAAAAATTCCATCACACTTTGCATTACTCTAGAATTTATTAATTTACATTAACTAGAGTTATTAGTATTGCTGATTTATTTTACTTTTAATTCTCAGATACAGACTCCTTAATTTAAACCATTATTATGGTATTAATTTCTATTCTTTATTCTTCTATAAAATCCTTATCTTCCATTACTTTATCCCTTGACAACATTTTTAGACTCTTGCATGACCATTATTATAATTTTATCTCCCATTTTCAATTTTTAGGAGCCTCAAAATTATTTTATCATCTAAAAATATATAAAACTAATAAAATAAAATAAAATATAGGTTAATTCTTCATGAAAAATTTTCAACTATCAACCTTCCTCTGCACTAAAAATGATCTTCATACAGTTGCGTTTTCGATGCTTAGATCTTACCATTTTAACTTCTATTGCCTTTGATTTTTTTAACTTCAAACCATATTTAAAATTTATAATTCTCCAAGGAATAATATCTTAGATAACACATGATTCTTCTAATAGAATCCATAACTTCCAGTGCTCAATACTTTTTTGAATCTCAGCTGGAATAACTATTGACCCTCAACTCACTGTGATGTATTTTCCATTGAATGAACAACATAGCATCATCTGACTTAAGTTTTAAAATTATTATCAAAATATCATTTTTTTAAAATTATAAAACTCATTTAAGATTAATTCCATTTTATATATGACTTTTTTGAGAACCAATCATCTTACATATTTCAAAAATGCTTCTATTTTCCAATTTCTTCCACATTCTTTTCTAGAATGAATATTTTATATGAAAATAAATATATTATGTATTACATAATATTATTTTCATTACCCCTTTTATTATACACCTATAAATACTTATTCAAGATAAAATTATTAGCATTAAGAGATCTCCACTACCTCATGTAATTGTAGAAAACCCATTATTCTCACTTATAGTTCATCTACAATGAGTGTATTTTCCAAATATATCATAATCCAGTGGTTTATCTACAAGATATCTTCATATTAGCTTCAAAACTCACCATATAACCTACAAAAAATCTTCATACTATATCCAAGTGTAGTTTCCAATTCTCGTAGAAAGCTTCAATACTTTTCGTAGATTAACACTGAAGCTAAATTCAAATAATTTTCTAATATAACCATGCTCCACTTCACTAATTTTGGACACAATATATCCTATTATCGAAGTAAACAATTTTTACTCCATCAATGTCATCTTCCAGTAGTATAATAATTATCTTCCTATATTCCATATTATGATGAATTAACCTTTAGAGTACTAATTTTTGGAACACCATGAGGACCCTTAGGTAATACCATCTTCTTCTTTATTCTTTTTCATCACCTTTAACAAATATTTACTTTACTTCTCATTAACAAAAAATAAAATATACTTACTAAAAAATACATTATATATCTTAAATAATGAATAGTATCATGAAAGTATAATGAATTTGTAAATTCATTTGTGTTGATTTAAGATGATCTAATGTTTTTGAATGTAATCTGAGAATGTGAGAAGAATCTTTGAGTTGAGTTAAAGAAGTTCTAGAATTAGGATTTGGAGTCGAATATTTGACAAAGTAATTCTTAGGATCCTATTGAATAGAAAATTAGAAAAAAGTATTAAGTTTACACTATGATACATAAGATCAATATTGTCATATGAAATAATGACTAGAAGATTACATGGTGATACATAAAATATTTAAAATGATAAGTAATTTATATATAAGAAAATGAAATACATTGAAGAGTATACATAAGAATAAAATATGATTTCATAGTAATTAAAAATATAGATTTGGAGAATATATACGAATTAATTTTAGGATTATATGATATGTATGATTAAATGTTTGAGTTCATAGGAGGATATTTAAACCAGATTATTAAGTCCCTATTCATCAAATATATAAACATTATAATAAATAAAAGTGATTTTGATTTAAGATGAGTTTATTTCGATCTATAAAGGAGGAATATCAAACCATGGGAGAACCTTTTCATTATAATAGTTTTGTTTATGTGATCATGAGAATGTGAAAAACATACTCTATATTTTTTGGATTTTTTATAGAAGAAAAGGATTAAAATTTTAAATAATGAAATGAGGAAAATTCAAGGATAATTAAAGTGTAGATTTAAGGTGAGTCAAATATGATACTTTCAATTGATATTTAAAGATATATTTGACTTTAATATTGGAGGAATAATTAAATTTATATTTTTTAGGTGATCTTTTAGTGATAATTAAAGATTAAAAAATATAAGATTTATTCCCTTATTTTATAGATTGAAGCTATAAAATTTCTAAAAGTTATTAAATTGATAATTTTCTTATATGGAGATTACACTTCTTGATTATTTTTAATTATTTCCATATTAAAAATCTGAGAAATATCCATATGATTATTTTAAGTTTATAAAGGGAAGAAAAATAATGAGAAGGGATGTGTAGAGATTGAGAAGTTAAAGATACACTAAATGAATTTTGGTTCATTGAGTAAAAAAATAATATAAAATATAGAGGGAAACTTCAGTTATTATATTTATAAGTAATATTATATATATAAATATGCATGATGAATAAATTGGTACTTCTATTAAATATTATTATAAGTTTCAAAGAGGATTGAAGAGGAAGAATACAATGAGGAAAATCCTACTACAATTGTTCATTGATAATTCTAAAGCTGAGATGAGACCAATATCCATGATGGGTTGCTAAAACATCTATTGTAACTTGAGTTTTTTGATTAAGGAAGAAGATATTTTTTTGGTGAGTAAGACTTTGTAGTTTCAAGAAGATCATGTTAAAAAAGGAGGATTGGAACACTATTGTAAGTAAAAGGGATCCCATATGAATAACTAGTCGGGTGACTGTAAAAATGTCAAGAAATAGTCTAAGTGGTAAATGATGACACCTTACCCATGTGTATTCACTAATGATATTACTGAATCACTAGTTTCTTAGAATTTAATTGAAAATATAAATGACTTAGTCATCCACATCAGAGTGGAACCTTATAAAACTACCATGTTCTTTACTCTCTTTACTTTTTTTATTATGTGTAGTGTGTTTGCATTACATGATTCACATGAGATTTATTTATCCTAAAGATAATAGAGTTTTTAATAATTAAAGAGAAAATAATTTGGTAAAAAATGGTTCACACTGATTCAACCCAATCTTTGTGTAACTGCACTGGATCACTAAACACTTCAAGTAGAACCATAACACTAAATTCTTCCTTTGATTGGCTCTATTATTATTCTAGTTATTTTTTATTTATTTTCATGATGTGTATATTTGAAGAAGTTTTTGAGAAGTATTATATAGTTAATAAGTAGGTTTTCCCAATCAAGACCATCATATATGTTATTTTATCAAAAATCCTAAAGAATAGAAAAAAAGAGAAGCTAATAATATGAGAAAAACTCATCTATGATGAATGAAAAATTGGATTAAAAAATATTTAAGGGTAATCAATGTGGTAATATATTTTTCATATATGTTGATAATTATCCTATTGTGAAGAGAATATTCTCATTGAATATCTTAGTGAAATTTACTTTAAAATAATACATTATTTAAAAAATAGGTCTCTTTATGTTTTCACTTTCATATTTTAGTTTATCAAGGGTCTATAAGATTATAAAACACAGTTGGAGTTGGAAGATGATGTAATAGAAAAATAATTGGTAGAAAATTTATGAATATTAAACACTCTCATAAAATATATTTAATCCAAAAATATTTTTCATTCATAAATAAGAAAAAATTATCACTGGATGAATAATTATTAAAAAATAACATTGATGTTATAGAATATATAAGTAAAATTTATTAATATAGGATCCATGAACTGGAAAAAACTCTTATAGATACTATTTTTGTTAAGAATTACCAATTAGAGGTCATAGATAAAAGAATAAAGGATCTTTAAAATGCCATGCAAAAATATTAGAATATGCATGAATATCACATTGATATGATAAAAAGTTACTTGGAAGAAGTAGTGAGATCATATAAGGATGAGAAAACTACACTCAACATGAAGTTCCTTGAGCATGAATACAAAATGAGAAATTTGGAAAAAATACAAGAAGAATATTCCTAAACTACTAAGAGAAGAGGTATCTCTATGGATGTTTTTGTTAGGAGTATTATTCCAATAATATATCTTTCTAGTAAAAATAAGGGTATAAAATCATCTTAATACATATCCATTGAAAGATGAAATAAAGTGGTAACACTTATTATAGAATATTTTGTTTATAATAATGTTTTTTTCATTAAAATTGTAGGTCTCAATTTAATATCTGGACAAATATGGGAAGATAAAAAATGTTAAAAATCCACCACTTCATAAAAGGTGGATGTGAGTACTAGCGTAAATTTTTCCATAAAAATATTATTAAAATACGAGTTTTTTTTGTCCAAAATTGGAAATCTACAAAATCTATCTAGATTTAAATTAATGGAAAAAACTAGGTTCATTAGTAATTGTTAGTGATATGGAAGGTTTGTACATAAATCCATTAGCTTTTGGAATAATATATCAATTAGTGGAAAACAAATAAGGCCTATTTCATGAGGGATAAAAGATGAAATGAAAATTAATTCTTCTAGAATGAGGTAATTTAAATTAAAAAAAGCTAAATATATTCATTAAGAATATATTTGAAATTTTAGAGAATTTATATGTAAATCTTAACATAAATAGGGATTTTGATAATTAATATTGATTTTAAATATACCAATCATGTAAAATAAGCTTTCAAAAAAATACCACAAAATATTAATGTATATTAAAGGAATGAATATATTGATACTAAATTGATGTGTAAGGAAAATAAAATTATAGAACAAAACACACCCAAGTGGATTGAGAAAGATTCTACACCAAATAGAAGGATATGAATATACTGTAGAAGAAAAGGCCATATATTGTACAATTTCAAGAAATACATGAACATAAGTAATTATGGAATCATGTTAATAAAATAAATCCAAGTATGAAACAACAATATTAGTTTAGTATAAGGTATTTATGAAGATAAATTCAAATTTCATGTGAGTTTTTAAAAATACAGTAACTCAAATAGATTCCAGAATCCATGTAAATGAACCAAACATGTTGTACATATTTCAAAAAAGGAATGATCATATATCAAAATAGTTATAAATGGAAATATTGATGAATAAATCATAATATAATTCACATACATTATTATCATATGTGAAAATAGAAATTTATATGAGTAGAAAGTTAAAAAATGAAATAAGATCATGGTCCCCAAGGATAATTATATCTAGAAAATTAAAAGATCTAGAATGAAGAGTTCTTAAATAGTTGAGATAAAATAAAAGGATTTTTAAGGTTAATAATAAACTCTTAACCTTTTTTCTCTCACAAAATAGATTTATATAATTCAACTTATTCCTATATTTTTGTTTTTTTCTCTTTATAGGGAATTGAAGTTGATGTGTATAGTGGGAGAACTGATGAGTATGTTGTGGAATATTATAACATGTAGTATTATCCATGAGGGTATGATCTTGAAATAACAAGTTGTTTCCTCCTTGAAATAATTTAATTGGTATCAAACATGGTGAATTAAATGAAAGGAGTTTTACTATTAAGGGTGATAGAACATTAGAGGTTTCTAGATTGCATGATTTTATGTGAACCTGGAAATTAAAAATTCCTTGAATATATCATTGAAAAATTATGATTGATATATTTTTTCCCTTATCCTGGATAAATTAAGGGGGAGAGTTTGATTATTCAATGACATGAAAATTGAAGATATTTTTAGAAATACAGAGGTTAGAATCTGAGAAAATTACTTGTTTTTTTAATGTTTTTAATCAATTTATTGAGATTATTATAGGAATCAAATTTAGAATGTAAAATAACATCTATTTGAATAACCCCTGAACTAAATATTTGAGTTGGTATCACATGATAAGTTATTTAATGGAAATATTTGATGTCTGAACTAATATCTCTTTTTTTACGCTGATCTAGCTCACATATACTTAAAGTTAATTAATTTTTATCTCATTACATATAGAGGAGTAATAAAAACCCTATCATAAGAACCTTTGTATTTTTGGTTATTAAGGGGGAGTTAAAAGAGAAGCGATATTGAGAACTTATTGACATTACTTTTGAAGGGTATTAAAAAAATCCAAAGGGGGATATTGAAGAGCTCAATGGATTGTGATGATGAATTTTTTTCAAAAGTAAGGTTTTAAATATGTGTTAGGTGATGTTAAAAAACCCAATGAATAAGGAGGTCGAAGTTTCTAGATACAACTTGTAGCTCTTTTGTTGTCTTCCAATGATCATAATTCTAAGAGATACACTCATGTATTTGAAAAGGAATATTATTAGTAAGTCATAAGAAATAATTTTTTTTACCAATGGTTATATTGAATGAATATTATTCATTTATTATTGATCAGAAAATATAAATTAAGATGAAATTACTTATTATATTTTTGAGAAATATAGATTTGTTGAAGCAACCTAAAATGTAATGATTATTGAAATGATATTTTAATGAATCAGTAAAAAGTATCGGTGGTTAATGAAATAACTTTCAATTACATGTTCTTGTTAAGTGTGGTGAGGAATTTAATAAAATGAGAGGCTATCTATGATTATAGAATAATGGAGATAGTTGTAATTATTGACATCTATACTTATAATTTTGGCATAATGGAATATGTATGAAGTGAAAGACTTACTTAGATAAAGTTAAAATTTTAGTTTTGAATTTATGAGGTTGGTTTTGTCTTTATTTGATAATTAATTAATGTACTATTATTCAGAAATTTTTTTTCTAAAAATAAAATATGAGTTATTGAGGCAATGAAAATTCATTGAATTATCCCAAATTGAGAAATTATGTACTATAATTAATTTTAGAATTATGCTAAAGATATTTTTTAAAGTATAATTATTTACTAAATTCATTTGAGTTATTTTAAGATAAGCTGAAGTGGTTGGATATTCCATGAGAAAGTATGAATATAAAACATTATGGGCCTTTTGAGACCATTACTTTACTTTTTTTGGGTGTTGGTTGAGGCATGAAAACTCCCCTAAAGTTCTTACATAAGGGTTAGGAATTGATGCATAAGGGTTACTACACTGGTAACTATTATGTACGACTTTACCACATGAGTGTGAGTTATGAGGCATAAGGTTATTTGGGGTTTTGAGTTTACTCTTATGTACTATTATCTCATGGTGTGAGGATCTTTAGTCATTAATTGAATGGTATTAGGAGATAGTTTGATTTTTCAATGATTGGCTATTGCGGTGTAGCCATAACTACCATGATGTAAAGCCATGATAAGATAATATTATTGTTCTACCTTTTGGGTGTATCTTAGTAATATAGTCTCTTATTTTGTCATGGTAGGTTTAGGATTACACCATGTTTTTTAGAGGGTCTTATATTTCGGTGTGATTTTATTGGCCGCATCATGTCCTTTATTGAACTAATTGAGTAAAGGAAGTGTTAACCATGATATTTAGGGTAAGATAAGGAAATTTGAGACATTATTTTCAAAGGTGCGTTTCACTTATCTCCATCATGGCATGACAATAACCAATAACACCATGATTCCTTAAAATTATATCTTCAATATAAATTTTTAATTCCATTAAAATTATTTTATAATCATTCATTTTTAACCAAACCAAAGGTGACTAGAGGTGAACCCATAGAGTCCTTTGAGTTAAATTGGACTATATTTTTCCCTTGGCTGCAAGAGACAAACCATATTTTGATTCGAGGTAAATGTTTTTGTTCTTCTCTTGGTTCCCTTTCTATCCTTTTTATTAGATAGGCTATGGAAGTAGTTCATATTTGGTTTTATTTTCCTTTAGTTTTAGTTTCAATAGAGGTTTCTATGATCTATATTGTTGAGTTTTTCCTCATAATTTCTTGGTTTTGTGATCACATACCTCTCTTTATTATTATACAATGATTATTAAATTTTTGGTTGAGTTAGGGGATTGTAGAATTATACTTCTTTATTTTGTGTAAATTGTGAAAGTAACATGATTCTTCTTTCTTTAGATAGATGATAAGTATTAAAATAATAAATAAAATTAATTATACTAAAGGTAATTTGAGGTGAGGTGCTATTCACCCATTTTTTATATAATAATATGATATTTCATATGACTGACTGATATTTGAAATTGATGCTAGATGTTTTGTTTAATTTTTTAATATATATAATATTTATATGATTAAATTATTAGAATCACCTCCCATAAAAGGAAAATTATTTAAAAAGGGTAACAATATAATTTCTTGGAAATATTAAATCTTTATAATGATGATTATGCTAGCCACAAATTATTCATATTAAAATAATGATTAACAGTTGGTTGTTTATTTTGATTTATTACTACTTTTTCTATTGTTCACTATGGATGATTGAGTTTCCCTTATTATCATTAGAATGGTATTAGTTGTATGTTATAAAGGGTGGTTTCACAGTGTTAGTATGTGTTTCAAAACGAGTGTTGCATCTAGTTTGTCATTGAATAATTTTTTTGACATGATAATAGTAGACAAGATATTTTTTCATTATGATTGTGGTAGTGTGGTTTTTTATGTGTAAAGTAAGTGGTTTTATGGATATTATGGTGGATCATGGCATGGTATATGTGTAGGTTATTTTTGTGACGATTTTGGTTGATGCAGGGTTGTACTATAACTACCAAGTGGTATAGAATGTGTTTTGAAATAATGATTACGATAATGTGCAGTGGACTGTTAATAAATTGTTAATGATTGAAAATAATGTTTACTGACTGATAAAAAAGTTATTTATGGCTAAAGATTAGTGTGAAATTTAATATGGATAAATTAAAGACATAATGAATGTAATGAGAATGGTAAATGGTAATTCTAAATATCAAAATAATTATATGATTATATGGAATTTCAATGATGATTGATATAGTTTTCTTGTGTGAAAAGGTGGGTCTAGTAAGTGGTATAGTGTTGAAGAAGTTGATAATTGTGGTAGTGACAATGTGGTAATTATGAATGGTATTGGTAATGTTGTTTTTGAATGAAAACTTATGGTAGGACAGCTTGTGACTATGATATATGATGTATTTTATTGTGATTTCTTATGCACCACCACCCAAGTTGGATAACTTTACTTATTCACAAAGGTTTTGGGTTCTGAGTGTTTTCCCCAACATCGTGGTTAGTGAGGGAATGAATGGCTAACTAATCCCTCTTTTATAAACTCCATTTGGTTATAATATAAGCCAATATGACTCAAGTTACATATATACATTTGTCCTGAGGTGAAAAGTGGCTGGAGTATGTATATAATAACTTATACGATTATATAGTGGTGATATGGTTTCATAGAGGGGTCTGTTCATTGTAAGAGGAGGGTATGAGGTTTATGTTCTTCATGTTCAGAATAACCTACTTTGATGAGAATGTGGTTGTGGTTGTGACTATATGGTTATATGGAATGTGGTTGTGGATGTGATAATACATTTATATAGATATGTGGTTGTGGTTGTGATATGATTTTTGGTAGTGTAAATATGTGTATATTAAAGGGATTGTGGCATAAAACTTATATCGTTGGGTAATTAGAGAGAAAAACTAGTGTATAAGTTATTTTGGGGTACCTTCTTGATATATTATTTTGATATTATGTTATTATACTTAGATGCAATATTAGGTGGGTGAGACTTGGTGAGGTTGGGTGATAGTTGACTTATTTTAGGTGCGTATTGGTTTTCTGTTTGTTTAGTGAGACTTTAATATACTTATTCTACATTTTCATGAGAGGTTTTGAAGAGGATCCTACTTATTATACATTTATTCTAATTCATATATATATTAATATGTTTTTAGGTTTCTAATAGGCATTTGATGACTAATCCAAAAATTAATATCTATAGGCTTAGAGCTATTGTCAAGGTAGCTGCTATAGGAGATTCTTTTTGGTATTTTATTTTTTATATACTGGTTTTATTATGAAATTTACATGAATTATGTGTTATTGTATTTATTTTATATAATGTGTTTTATTGGTGGTTTTATATAAAATTTCAATGGTTTATGAGGGTAATTCCTTCCAAATATACATGATTATATCCTCATTTCTAGTCTCTAACCTATGACCTGTTAGAGTTAGGAATCAAGGGTCACCCTCATCTTTACTATAATTATAAGAGATGTTTCCTAGTGGAGGTAGGTTTTGATATATTATTATAAAATCTATATATAAGAGTCAAGATAGATCTTGGATTTAAGCACTATTGAGGATTACATGGATTTTTAGGGAAATAGTATTATCCAAAGTTAGCATATAATATAAAAAGAGATAATTTCTAGGGAAGATGCTATTAGGTCCACTTGTGATCTAATTAAAGGACCTTAAGATTACTCAAAACCTTTGGCATGGTAATATTTATTATGGGTATAGATCTAGATTAGGTTTATTTATAATGTTTTTTGAGATTATGTATGATTTTGGATGATTTAGTGGTGTTAAAATGAAGATAATTAAATGATCCTTAATAAATTCCATGCTAATAAGCTTATGAGTTTCTTTTTTTTGCTTTTATAAGAGGTTACTAGTAATAGTATCCATGATTCTCATATTAAAAAGGTTTAATAGGATTATTTGGTTGAATAAAGGTGTATTTATTTGGCCAATTATGATGATTCTTGTAGGAGGACACTACATTAGTTTTAGTGATAGAGTTTAGAGAAGTATGAGGTGAGTGTCTCTGATCGAGAGACAGAGCACTGTTTGGAGAATTTGGTGATCATTTTAAATTTAATCCATGATAATAAGGAGTTTTAGGTCCCATTGGTTATTAGTCAAATGAGAGGAGTTGTGTTCTAGTGGTGGTTCCTGTTTCTCAAAGAGCATGAGGAGTCCAAGATTTCAGGAGATGATTTCCCAAATTAGTTTTATGCTAAGTTCATTTTATTGATAATGAAGGAAATAAATAGGTAGGAGATATTGTCCCTATAATATAGAAGAATGAGTGTATGAGATATCAATATTTTATTTAAGGACCTCCTCCACTTTTCCCCCAATCTTTTTCTAGAAAATTAAGCGAGGGTATAGAATCTTGAAGAGGCACTACATATAGTTAAAACATCTATGTTGCCTATATATTTATAGGTTTTGAAGAAGGTAGAGGTGATTATGAGGATACATGCAAAACCAGGATTAAATTGATAGAGAACTCATAAGATCTTCTCAAGGAGAAGAGTTATTGATGAAGGATATGAAATTTTAGGAAAGTATAGGTTTTAACTGGTAGGGAGTCAGCCCCAACATTCTTCAATGATTTTTTCTAGATATGGTAGTTATTTCACATAAACTAGGAGATAACTTCCTCTGTGATTCATATATAGAGTTCATGATCACTATCAATTAAAATTAACAACTACTATTAGTGTCAAGTGCGGAATAGGTGGTTAGTTCTCAATTCATCCTCAACAACAATTGCCTCAGAGTCCTTATTATCAGCATGGTTAATAGAGTTTCAGTTAGTTGTGGTGAGATAGAGTAGGAATAGGAACACCCTATGATTTCTCCTATACTTAGGGGCATATGATTGAGTGTGTGCAAGGAAGAGGTCATCAATATGTCCAATGATTCATAGGAGTTGGGTGCGGTTAGTCACATTCTATAGAGATTCCAACACCCGATGGGCTAAAAATAATCTAAGGTAGCATCTATATATCTTATACAATTTCTTTATAATTTTTTTAATTGGTTTGTTTTAATTCATTTATTACACTCACCTTAGTCTATTCCTTAAAGACTTGTGTTAGAGAGGCTTCTAGTTCCCCTAGTGTTGACTATGCCAGTTGAAGGTCAGTATAGTTTTCTTGATGTGTACTAGGGTAGTCAGATGATGAGGAAAAACCAATAATTGAAGATTTTTTTCTATAATACAATAATAAAATGTCGTACTTGTAATGGATTAGTCATATTTTATGTGTTTAGTTAGGGTTTGTTTTCTATGATGTGGAAGGAAAATGTGCGGTGTTCATTGGAGAGTGGGATCATCATATGGATATAAGGATAGTATTAAATGTTTTTTATACTAGATGATACCGAAATCATCTCTATTGCAGCTGGTTGATGATTCTCAGTGGGGAGGATCAAAGGCATAAGTGATGTGGTATCACGTATTTAATTTCAATTATTCTAAGGGATGTTTGAAGGATAGTTGAAATTGATTTTTGTTTTAAGGGATATTTTTTGTTATGTTGGAAATGCATGAGGTTATTCCTTGTGAGATTAATAGATCACCCTTGGTAGTTCACCTAGGTATATCCAAGATGTGACATGTAATGACCCAAACTTTTGAATAATATTTGTTTCCTAAATTTGTGTGTTATTTCATTTTATACTCCACAAAACAATATCCTTTAATTAATGAAGTAATATCGTTGCATTTCGACTGTTACATGACCGTTGGTCAATATGACCATTGGTCAATATGACCGTTGGAAACTAAACACTTAATGTTATGATTATTTTTTATAAATACAATTGACCTTGGTTAATTAATACAGAAAGAAGAGTTGATGGCCTTATCCAGTAGACTCGGGCCGTACAAAGCCCATCTATCAGAGCTTGGGAAGGAGGTGGCTTCACTAGGCTATTCTCTTGACCAAGCCCAAGCCAAACTCCAATATGTGAAGCTTGAATGGAATTGAATATGGGATAAGTTCAAGCTGATAGAAATCACCACTCGAGCAATGTTGTCTGAGCCACCCCAAGATTCTATTACTATAGCACACCTTACACTTAGGTCCGATTCAAGTGTTAAAAGGGGATATGTAACGAGGCCTTAGATAATTTTTTTAATACCTTGGTTTAAATAAAATTGTTATTTCTTTTTATGGTAAAATTAGTGATTTTCAAATGTCCGGATAAACATAGGATGAATATTATTGATGAGTTTTGTAAAAAGGTTATTTTAAAATATTCATGTAAACTTTAAATAATTAATAATTGGAAATGATTTTCAAAAAATGGTCTTCTATAGTTGTGATCAGTAAGAAATTTAGAGTCTAATAAGATCAACTTAATTTATAGTAAATAGTAAAGTATGAATAATAAAATACCCTTATGAATAGTAATGAATATTAAATCGGCCAAAAAAATAGAAACTTCAACCATGAATGTATAAATACAATTTAGATATCTTAAAAGTGAAAAAACGATAATAGTATAAGTTTTGTTATTTTTGTATGTCATAAATAAATTATTTAGAATTTTACAATTAATTTAATAATTTAAAATGGAAATTTATTTTCACAAAATATAATCATAAATTGATACATTATTTTCTTATGGTTATACGATAATTTTATGGGACCATGATTACTTTTTCAAGGTGTTACAAAATAAGTTATAGTTTTAGAGTTGTTTTTTTGAATAAATAATGATTTTATTTAAAAATTAAATTAAGAATATTTAGAAAATCATTTTCATAAAATGGAGTTCATTTTTGAATTCAGACCATCGATATTAGGTTAGGTTAAATTTATGAGATTTTTATAAAATGTTTTGTTTTTCGGTGAACAGTGAAAATATAGTTTTGAGTTTTGGGTGTTTAATGACATCAATAATGATGTACTAATTTTTGTCAAATAGTGAATAGTAAGATACACTATGAGGTGTCCCAAGTTTCCAATACCATGGGAAAATACCATGGGCAAGACCATGGTTTTGCAAATACCATCGATGAGGTGTCCCTTGGAAATTAATTAAATATTCCCTCACTCTTCCTATAAATACCAAGACATTTAATCATTCATTTCATTCCAAAAATCCTCCTCAAAGAAGTTATAGTCTTTTTACCCCCCAAGGAGTCCTCCCAAGGTGACGTCAAGGCCCCATAGGTCCAACCTTTGAGCTTTCAAAGTCACTTTTCAAGGTAAGCGAACCATTAACCCTTCAATTTTTAGTCATGAATTATTTTATGTTATGTCTTATAGTTTCCATATTCTTATGTGGGGGTATGTTATTAAATATTATAATTACTATCCATTTCATTTAAAAATTATGAGAGACCCTTTCCTCCCTCATCAATTTATTTTCTATTATTTTTGTGACGTCGTTAGGCTGCCAAATTTTTAATAAAAGAAATAGTGTATTCTATTTTCTTTCATGTTTTATTTTCATGTGGTATGTCATTCAAATATCAATATCATGATCTTATTATGTACCCATAATATATTATGAATTATTTATGAGTGGTTTAACTTTTTCCCCTCTCTTTTTAATGTTTTCTAAAATGATGTTATGTAGCTGTTGTGCTGCAAAATTTTCATCTCGAAATCTCTCTCTTTTTCTCAATAAATTATCTTGTATTATTTATGTGGATTCCCAAATATATTTTCATTTATAGGGGTATTCATAAATATATACAATTGATTTATTTTATTCTTTAATTTACATACATATAACCATCACTCCCTTTCCATGGGTTATAAATGACATAATGATCTTATTTTTAGGTACTTTTTAAACATCATGATTTTGACATGAAACCCATTTATTTGATTCTATTTGGGTTATTTATGAAATGTTTGATTATGATATATGTAAATCACATGAAAATAAATACATATTAAGGGTGTTCCCTAATAGCGCTCCAATGCATTGGGTAAAGAATTAAGCTATAGAGATGACAAGTTTCACGATACCTTGGTGAATAACCTTGGTAATGTTTTTATGAAACCTTGGGAATGAACCTTGGTGAAATGTTCATGAATGTATAAATGAAATGTTTTAGCCACATATTCAATTTTTGATTCATGTTCTTTTTATTATTATATTCCTCTACTTTCATTGCTCATGTCTTTATGTTTTTCATCAAATTATTATTGATATCCCAAGTAAACTGATTCCCTTTCTTTCCTTACTGTGCTTTCAACTCATACTTTCCATTGATGTATGTATCCAGGTTATGAGATGCAGTAATTATACATAGGGTGAAATTTTCAAGAATATTTTCAATGGGATTTAAAAGAGTGTTTTAATTTTTCATGTTTTTTTGTTCCTGATTTCCAAGACACTAGACTTTAAGGATCATCTGTTTGTAATTTGTAATAAAAAGTTATGTAATAAAAAGACATGATTCAATAATTGGTATCATAGGATAGTTTAGTTATTTATTGAAATTAGGCTATGAAAACATTAGGAAGAAACCTATAGAAAAGTTTAAATATAGGAATACGTCCTGGTATTTTGGTGAGTATTGAGTAAGTGGTTTATCAAGAAAATACATCCCTGCCTGGATATGAACAGGTAGAGGTGGCTCTGGCATAAATGTACCTAGGAGTGAAAACTCTGACAAGGAGTTTTAGGCTTGACTCGGGGTATCCTAGTACACTACAACGGGCCTTACTGCACTCTTGGTTATGAAACTTCAGGGGGATATGTTTGGTTAATCATTAGATTTTTATGAATCATTAAGAAGGATTTATAGAGAAATGTAATTGTTTAAAGCATGAAGTTTTAAGATATAAAATTCTTTATAGTTAAAATATCCATAAATGAAATAATATTCTCACCAAGGTTTTATTCTTTTAGAAAATTGTGGGAAATAGGAGGAACCATGCAAATGGTGACCGCAATGGACCATCCACTAATGGCCCTCCGATGGAAGCTGGATTGGAAACTTTCATGCGAATGATGAACCAACTGACTCAAGTTATGGGAAATAAATTGAATCAAAATGAGAGACCGATATCACCATGAAGGGAAAAAATTTCTATTGAATCCTTTATGCATCAATGACCACCAACCTTTAGTGGATCTACCGACCCATTGATTGCTAAATGGTGGATTAGCTCTATTGATAAGATCTTTTCTGTGCTCTGCTGTTCTGAATAAGAGAAGGTTACCTTGGCTGTTTATCACTTAGAGGGAGAGGCTAATCAGTGGTGGGAAATAATTAAAAAAAAAGGAAAAGAGTGGAAGTTTAAGCTATAAAATGGGATGTGTTCAGAGGGATATTATTCAATAATTATTTCCCTCGATCGATGAGAACAAGAATGGAGAAGGAGTTTATCGAGCTATAGCAAAAGGAGAATGAATATGTGGGAAGCTACGAGATGAACTTCACAAGGATTTCACATTACACCTCTAGCTTTTTCATAGATCCAATGGTGATGTTGATAGATTTTTTTAGTGGATAGATACCTCATCTGTAGAAGAATCTAGCCAACTGAGATTATGATAGCTATGAGGATATCGCGTGAAGTGCGATGAAAGTCGAATTGGAGTTTGGTGAGATGAAATGGTCTCATAAATCCAATGACAACAAAATATCGATGGATGCAAGATTAGGGAGGATCTTTTATCAGGGAAGAGGAGGAAAGAAAGTACAACATCCCATGTGTAATAAATGTGGGAAGAAGCATTCGGGGAACTTCTTACTCAGGAGTGGGAAGTGATACAATTGTGGTAGAGATGACCACATTGTGCGGAATTATTGTTGTGAGGTGAAGCCATAACTTCTCAGAACTAATGAAAAGGGGAAGATGGTGCAATCACTAGATGATTTCCAATGCTATAAGTGTGGACAACTTGGGAAATGTGCCAATCACTGTCCAAATCTGAGGGCAGTGGAGGGGAATCACCATCAGCCTCAGCAACAGCCAAGAAAACAAGGTCGTACTTTTGCAATCAATATGGCTAAAGTTGAAGCACCAAATTATGTGGTGGTAGGTACTCTTTTTGTTCTCTCAAATCTATAAAGTACTTTGTTTGATTCTGGTTTTACACATTCCTTTATTTCCTATAAGTTTGAAAAGAATTTAGAATCAACCCCCGTTTGGATAAAAGTAGAGTTATCAGTCAAGACTCCTGGTGGGATTATCCAAGCATCGTCAGTTCTTAGAAACTCTAGTATTTACTTTAGTGAGCACAATATTATCACAAATCTAGTAGTCATTCCCATTCTGGAATTTGACATTATACTAGGGATGGAATGGATCTCAAATTATAATGCTAAGATAAAATGCAGAAGCAAGGAAATCTCAGTAGTCTTGAAAGGAAAACATATAGTTATCTTCTAAGGAGAGATATCTCAACCTGATATTTGTCTAGAAGAACCACCTATATCTTTCTTCATGGATTTTATCGGTGAATAAGAATAAATAAATGAGAGTTTGAGGATAGAAAATGTCCCCATCATCTAGGAATACGTTGACGTATTTATTAAGGAGTTACCCAAAATTCCCCTAGAAATAGAGATAGAATTATCCATTGAACTCCTACCTAGATCCCATCCGATATTAAAGACACCATATAGGATGGAAAATTTGGAGTTGGAGGAGTTAAAGAAACAACTCCAAGATCTTTTGGAGAAGGGTTTTGTCCGATCAAGTGTGTCTCCTTGGGGAGCACCAGTTCTCTTTATGAAGAAGAAGGATGGATTGATACAACTATGCATTGATTATAGATAACTGAACGAGATCACAGTAAAGAACAAATACCCTCTTATAAGAATTTATTACTTATTTGACCAACTTTGTGGGGATCAATTCTTCTCTAAGATTGATATATGATCTGGTTGTCATCAATTGAGGGTAAAGAAATAAGATATTCCAAAAACTACCTTCCAATCAAGATATGAGCATTATGAGTTTGCTGTTATTCCATTCAGACTAACTAATGCACTTTCCATTTTTAAGGATTTGATGAATAGAATCCTTAATTACTACCTTGATAACTTTGTGGTAGTTTTGATCGATGATATTCTGATATATTCCAAAAGTTTTGAGGAGCATCAGGATCATCTAAGGGTTATTTTGAAAACTCAATAGAAGGAGAGGATTTTTGGGAAGTTCAAGAAATGTGAGTTATGGTTACAACAAGTTTCTTTCTTGGGGAACATTTTTACCAATGAAAGAATCATAGTTGACCCTGTAAAGACAAAAGTTGTAGAGGAGTGACCTCAGCCTACAACAATAACTGATATTCGTAGTTTCCTTGGATTATTGGGATATTATAGGAGGTTTGTGAAAAACATTTCATGAATTTCTAATCCTTTAACCATGTTAACTCAAAAAGGGGTCATGTTCATCTGGACAAAGGAGTGTGAAGAAAGTTTACAAGAGCTAAAGAAGATATTGGTTACTGAACCCGTGTTAACTTTTCCCTCAAGTATAGAAGGATTTATTATTTTTAGTGATGCATCTATAAAAGGGATTGGGTGAGTCCTCATGAAAAATGACAAAGTCATTGATTATACATCTCGAAAGTTGAAGAATCATGACCAAAACTATCTTATGCATGATCTGGAGCTGGCTGTGGTCATTTTTTCTCTGAATATATGAAGACACTATTTTTATGGGGAGGAATGTGATATATACACAAACCATAAAAGTTTTAAATATATTTTCACACAAAAGGAATTGAACCTGAGACAAAGGAGATGGTTGGAACTTCTCAAAGACTATGATTGTTCAATTCAGTATCATCCTAGAAGAGAAAACATACTAACTGATGCATTAAACAAGAAAGACCAAGTTGTTATTTCAATGATGAGGATTCAATGAGATCCTTTGATCAATGACCTAGTAAACCTGGACATGGGAATTATAAGGGAAGGGACACTATCAACCCTAACCCAAATGATTTCTCAACCATCATTACTAGAGAAGATAAAGAAATATCATAAATAAGACCCTTTGTTACTGAATAAGTTTGAGGCTGTGAAGGATGAGAAGTTTCATGAGTTCAATATTGATCAAGAAAGTGTACTAAAATTTCATACAAGACTATGTGTTCCATCTATTCTTGAAATAAAGAAGGAGCTGATGGATGAAGCTCATAGCTCTACTTACTCTATACATCCAGGAAACACAGAAATGTATAGATACCTTCATGATCATTATTGGTGGGATAATATGAAAAGGGAGATTTCTGAATACACTTAATGGTGCCTCGTATGTCAGCAAGTGAAGGAAGAGTGAAAACTTCCTAAGGGGTATTACAACCACTACCCATACCAGCATGGAAGTGGGACAATATCACTATGGACTTTGTCACTGGTATCCTAAGAACTTCCAAAGGAAACAATGCGATATGGGTTATTGTGGACCGTCTCACCAAGACTACCCATTTTATATCAATTAAGAAAGATTTCTCTCTTGATCAACATGCCAGGATTTATGTAAAGAAAATAGTAAAGCTACATGGAGTTCCACTTTCTATCGTATCTTATCATGATCCAAGGTTCACATCAAAATTATGGAGAAGTCTTCAACATGCTCTGAGAACTGAATTGAATTTCAATATGGCCTATCACCCCCAAATAGATGTCCAATCTGAAAGGACTAATCAAACACTTGAGGATAAGTAGAGAACATTGTCAATGGAATTTAAAGGTGGATGGGATAAAAATCTCCCTTTAGTTGAGTTCTCTTACAAAAATAGCTTCCACTTGAGCATTCAGATGGCACCCTATGAAGCTCTATATAGGAAGTGATGTAGTAGTCCTACTTGTTGGCATGAAGCTGGTGAGAGAAAGCTTATTGGGCCTGATCTTGTGCAAGAGATGATAGAAAAGGTCTATTCCATCCAGCAACACATGAATGCTGCTCAGAGTTGGAAAAATATCTATTCCAACAACCATCGAAGGAACTTGGAGTTTGATGTTAGTGAAAATATATTTCTTAGAATTTCACCTTGGAAGAGAGTCATGAGGTTTGGGAAGAAAGGGAAGCTCATCCCTAGGTACATTGGCCCCTATTAAATCCTTGATCGCGTAGGAGAAGTGGCCTATCAGCTTTCACTTCCTCAAAATCTAGTACAAGTTCATGATGTCTTCCACGTATCCATCTTGAGGAAGTACATACCTAACCCTTCACATGTAATAAATCTAGAGGTGGTACAACTGGAACATGACCTCTCATATGAGAAGCAACCGGTGGAGATTTTGGATCATAGAGACAAGGTTCTACACAATAAGACTACACACCTTGTTAAGGTGTTGTGGAGGAACCACAAATGCAAAGAAGCCGTGTGGGAACTAGAGGAGTATATGAGGCAGAAGTACCCACACCTTTTTTCTTATTATGGTACGATTTAAAATTTCAGGGATAAAATTTCTTAAGGGGTGAATAATTTAATGACCCTAACTTTTGAATAATATTTGTTTCCTAAATTTGTGTGTTATTTCATTTTATACTCCACAAAACTATATCCTTTAATTAATGAAGTGATACCATTGGGTTTCAACTGTTATATGACTGTTGGTCAATATGACCATTGGAAACTAAACTCTTAACGTTAAAATTATTTTTTATAAATACAAGTGATATTGGTTAATTAATACAGAAAGAAGAGTCGATGGCCTCATTCAGTAGACTCGGGCCGTACGAAGACCATCTATCAGATCTTGGGAAGGAGGTGGATTCACTGGGCATTTATCTGGACCAAGCCCAATCCAAACTCCAACAAGTGAAGCTTGAACGGAATCGCCTATGGGATATGTTCAAGATGATAGAAATCACCACTCGGGAAATGTAGTCTGAGTCGCCCCAATATTCTATCACCATATCACACCTTACACTTAGGTCCTATGCAGGTGTTATAAGGGGCTATGTAATGAGGCCTAAGATACGTTTTGTAATCCCTTGGTATAAATAAAATTTTTATTTCTTCTTATGGTAAAATTTGTGATTTTCAAATGTTCGGATAAATATAGGATGGATATTATTGATGAATTTTGTAAAAGGGTATTATAAAATATTCATGCAAACTTTAAATAATTAATAATGTCAAATGATTTTCAAAAAATGGTTATCTATAGTTGGGATCAATAAGAAATTTAGAGTCCAATAAGATCAACTTGATTTTTAGTAAATAGTAAAGTATTAATAGTAACATACACTTATGAATAGTAATGAATAGTAAATCATAAAAAAAATATAAACTTCACCCATGAATGTATAAATGAAATTTAGACATCTTAAAAGTTAAAAAATGATCATAGTATAAGTTTTGTTATTTTTGTATGTCATAAATAAATTATTTAAAATTTTATAATTAATTTTATAATTAAAAATGGAAATTTATTTTCATAAAATATAATCATAAATTTCTACTTTATTTTCTTACGGTTATATGATAACTTTATGGGACCTTGATTACTTTTTCACGGTGTTACAAAATAAGTTATAGTTTTAGAGTTGTTTTTTTGAATAAATAATGATTTTATTTAAAAATTAAATTAAAAATTATTTATAAAATTATTTTCATAAAATGGAGTTCATTTTTGAATTTACATCATCGATATTAAGTTAGGGTGAATTTATGATATTTTTATAAAATGTTTTGTTTTTCGGTAAATAGTGAAAATACAGTTTTGAATTTTGGGTGTTTAATGACATCAATAATGATGTAATAATTTTGGTTTACTTTTTAATAGTAAGATATTCTATGAGGTGTACCAAGTGTCCAATACCATGGGCAAGCCCATGGTTTTGAAAATACCACCGATGAGGTGTCCCTTGGAAATTAATTAAATATTCCCTCACTTTTCCTATAAATACCAAGACATTACCTTATTCATTTCATTATAAAATCCTCCTCAACAAAGTTATTTTCTTTTTACCTCCTAAGGAGTCCTCCCAAGGTTCCCTAAAGCCCTCAAGGTCCCAACCTTCGAGCTTTCGAAGTCACTATTCAAGGTAAGGGAACCTTTCACCCTCCTCTTTTTAGTCATGATTTCCTTTATGTTATGTATTCTAGTTTCTATATTCTTATGAGAGGGTATGTTATTATATATTATTATTAATGTACATTTCATGTTAAAATGATGAGAGACCCTTTTTGATCTCATCAATTTATTTTCTGATTTTTTTGTGACGTTGTTAGGCTGTCGAATTTTTTGTAAAAGAAATAGCGTCTTCTCTTTTCTTTCATGTTTTATTTTCATGTAGTATGTAATTTAAATATCCATAAAATGATATTATTATGTACCCATACTATATTATGAATTTTTTATGAGTGTTTTACCCTTTTCCCCTCTATTTTTAATGTTTTCTAAAATGATGTTATGTATCTGTTATGCTGTAGAATGTTCATCTCAAAATCTCTCTCTTTTTTTCAGGAAATTCTCTTGTATTATTTATGTAGATACCCAAATATATTTTTATTTCTAGGGGTATTCATCAATATATAAAATTTATTTATTTTATTATGGAATTGACATACATATAACCCTCACTCCCTTTCCATGGGTTATAAATGACAAAATGGTCTTATTTTTAGGTACTTTTTAAACGTCACGATTTTGACATGAAACCCATTTCTTTGATTCTATTTGGGTTATTTATGAAATGTTTGATTATGATCTATGTGGATAAAATTAAAATAAATACATATTAAGGGTTCACCCTGATAGATCTCCAATGCATTGGGTAAAGAATTAATCTCCAGAGATGATAAGTTTCATGAAACCTTGCTGAATAACCTTGGTAATGTTTTTATGAAACCTTGGGAATGAACCTTGGTGATATGTTCATGAATTTATAAATGAAATTTTGTAGAAAAATATTCAAGTTGTGATTCATGTTATTTTTATTATGATATTTCTCTACTTCCATTTCTCATGTCTTTATTTTTTTCATCAATTTCTTATTGATATCACAAGTAAACTAATTCTGTTGACTTTCCTTACTCAGCTTTCAGATCACCCTTTGCATTGATATATGTATCCAGGTTATGAGATGAAGTAATTATACATAGGGTGAACTTTTGAAGAATCTTTTCAAGGGTATTTAAAAGAGTGTTTTAATTTTTCATGTTTTTTCCTGATTTCCAAGACACTCGACTTTAAAGATCCTCTATTTGTAAAATGTAATGAAAAGTTATGTAATAAAAAGGATGGATGCTATATGACATGCCTTGAGTAATTGGTTTTTGTGGTCAAGTATGAAGTGGTTTATATTGGATTTTATGTTATAGTATTTTATCTATCAGTAGGTGATTGTAGAGAACCATATATTTGGATGTTTTTTAGCCATTATATGTCCATAAGTGGAAGTGAGAGGAAATTTCAATAGATTTTTCATTGGTTTACATTGATCCTAGGGAGGGTGTGATTATATTTGACTTATTATGGATTAGTTGAGGAATTTGGATAATTTATTATCAATCAAGGAGTTGACTATTGTTGATTTTTTTCAATGTAGTATGTATATGAGATAGTGAAACTTCATAGGGTTCTGTGAATGATCATTTTTTATTGGGATATTCATTTTACCTCATGAGTCCGAGGTGTTCTTTAATGTGATTTTGTCTCTCATCCACACCTTTTCACTACCTTCCATCCTCAAATAGATGAACAAATAGAGTAGACCATCCTAACATTAGAGGATATGTTTCATGATTGTTATTTGGATTTTTGTGGAGTATGGGTGAAACATTTTCCTTTGGTTGAGTCTTTATATAATAATAGTTACCACTCTTTTATTGTAATATCATTGTTTGAGTAATTTTATGATCTACCTTATAGATATTTGTTGTTTTGTACCAAGGTTAGAGAGTTGGTTGTCCTTGGGATATATATGGTGAAAATAATGATCATGAAGGATTAGACGATTAGAGAGTGGATAAAGGCAATGAAGGACCATCAGAATTCTAATGATTATCAGTGGAGGAGACCTCTAGAATTTTTTGTTAGATATTTTGTGTTCCTGCAGGTTTCTATAATCATGGGTAGTAGAGGTTTGTCCGAGTTCGTAAGTTTTCAACCTAGTTTATTAGTCCCTTTTAGGTGTTAGGTCATGTAATCAAGGTGGTGTATCAGTTATCCATTTCTACATAGATGGATCAGATACAAAATGTTTTCTATGTGTCACAACTTCATCGAAATCTTCACGATGAATCCAATTTCATTGATTGGGGGAAGTTGGATTTAGAAGATGACACAACAATCATAGAGTATCTAGTTGATATTTGTTATTATTTTAGAGAAGGTTCTATATAGGAGTTTCATTCCTTAGATTTTCATCTTATAGAGGCAAGGTGTCTTGGAGAAATGTATATGGGAATGTGAGTCATAGATGCATGGTCAATACCCTAATCTATTTTGAACCATATTCTTACTTGATTTTGAGATAAATTTTTATTGATTTTTTATTTATTTTGTTTATTTACTATTTTTCATTGTGCCATGTTGATGGCATTATTTCTGATTAAGAGGTATCTCCAAAGGAGTTCCTGGGTTTGGTAGTGTTTGCTTTTCTTTTAGGTTTTATTTTGATTCCTGAGGATGATAATCATTTAAGAGGTACCTAATTTAATATAACATACCTTCTTAAACCATTAATTTTCAAATTTTGTGTATTGGTGGTGTTGGAAGAAGGTTGGAGGAAGGAAGGTGAAGTTAGAGATGAGATTTTAGCTGTAAAGGAAGAATTATGGTGTGTCCATTGGTGTTGCTTTTGGAGTAAGTGATATATGAAAAACTTCTTTTATTTATGATAAACATGTATTAATTATTTGAATATTTATAAACTAATTACCACACCATGACTGTTCTTCTTCTTGACATAGTATGTGATAATATCTTAAGAGTAGCTGTCACACTAAAAGGTCATAGCAGTTCCCCGTTATGATGAGAACACAAAAGTGCTATGACAATATTCTTGAATATATGTTCTATAGATGGAATATATCATTTCAGGGACACAAATGATACAAGATATCAGGGGTTGAGACTCATAGGACTTTGAGGAACCTTGTCATGGTGTAATCCCTTGGTAATGTTTAGTATGGATATTTTGAGAACAAGACCTGTCAGTAGTAAATACACATTCATATGTGTCATTAGATGTTCCTATCTATATACGTATGTATTGGTCCTTATAATTTAAGATAATTATTAATGAGTATTACGATTCGTTCACTTAGATGCATTGAAGAAAACCGTGATGGTAGATTTTCACGGTGAAGTAGGATACGTTGGGTGCGTCATGAGTAATATTTCATTAATGAATAATGAGAGAAAGGATTTATCCCTTATGTTATTTAACATAAGTTAATATCTAATGCCTTTTGATAGAAATGATATAGCTCAAATAAATCTATGGTCATGGTGATCAATAGTCAAGTTCTGTTTTCAAAAATTCAAAGAAAGAGATAATCGAGCACATAGTTTGATGGCATTGGAATGCTACCTGCTTTATTTGAGATATTGTGATAAAGGAATTATATTACATGGTAAGTGTTATTATGTGGTGACATGTCATTGTGGAATTAAATTTATCTACGGGTTCCTTGGCGTGTTTCTAGACACAAACCTTTGAATTTAGGCTACTTTGCCAAATGCCACAGAGAAAGAGGCCTATAGGGCCACATACTAAGTGTATCCAAAATCTTAGTTAAATAATATATTATTATTTAATATTTAATATGTTGAATAAATATTATTCCCATTCATGGTATAATAATTATTCATGTATACTTGATCACATATAAATATTTATTTCCTGTTTAGTAAATATAATATTTATTTATTTATTGATGAATAATGAAGTGATATTTCTTTAATAAATAAATAGACATTATTCAAGGCACAATAAATATTATGGAGGAATGGAGGACCAAGTTTAATGGTCCAATGAGAAATGATAATATTGAATATTATTTAATTGAATAATATTTAATTATAATTCATAATTTAAGAACATGTCAAGAAATAATAATATTACTATTATTATTTGACATGGGGATTTGCTAATATTAAATAATAATAAGGGAACTTGTGAAATTATTTTATTTTAACCCTATTAATATAAATATAAAATTATATTGTTTTATCATAATATGATTCAGTTGTGCAGAATAGATTGGAGAAAAACCTCTCAAACCAAGAGAGTTCTTCCTTATCCAAGAATGCTCTCAAGAACTAGAGCAATCCTCCTCCACTGGATCAAGGAGAACACTTTGGAATCGATTCTTAAGGCGATCAAAGGAAGATGAAGAAAGCATAAGGATATTATGTGATGATACCCATAAACCCCTTCGGTGATGCCCAAAGATTCCTGGAACACGTGTGGATCACTGCTAGAGGAAATCTATACTTGGTTTATACAATGCAACTATGGTGTGCCATAGATCTATCACCAGACACATAAATGAATAAATAATTCCTCATAGATAATTCTTTATCTAATTAAATTAATTATAAAAAATATGTTTTGATCCTTCTCTCTCAGTTCTAGTGAAAATTTTCTTTGTCTTTTTCTTTGAATCAATTCCATGGATCACAGTGTTCATCATCATATATATCTTTGATTGATCATTGATTATGGAAAAATCAAAGTTGGTCATTTCCCATTACACAATTCTACTATTCCTAGAACCTATAAGTGGTATCAGATCAGGCACATAATTGTTTATAATTATTTAAGATTGTTGGTGATTTATGTATTTATAATTTAGTTTTCTCAATTCAAGCTTAATAGTTATTTTAATAAGAATTGTGAGATCTATTTCTTCCTCACTCATTTTTCATAGATCTAATCGAGACATTTAATTTTTTGATTAAAATAAAATCGAGTAACTCATCTGGAGGTTCCATGAATTCTGCCCAGATAACACAACAGTACACGCTGTGTAACTAAAGTTACACAATGTGTAGTTCTGTTCAATGCACTAGTAGTTAATTTGGAAATTACTCATCCCATGTTCTTTAATGACACGAGGTTTAGTTAATTATTACACTTTATGTTGAATAGGATAAATTGGCACATGGTCAGCCAGACTACACACTTTGTGGACCATTAGACATGGTGTGTGGTCCCTTTGTGTCAAAGAAAGGCCGTGTATTCAACACACGACCTTCCTGATAGGTGATCGTGTAACAAGAGTCAACATGGTGTGTGGCCCATTGAAAATTCCATGTGCTCCAAATTTTCTAAGGCACGGAATACACACCAAGTTCCTAGGCATGTATCTCAGATAGACGGTGAGAGATGTACACACCATATTGATCGAATATATAAACCATGTACTTATACAAATTTACAATGATTTAAAATTTATTTATTTTACTATGTAAACCTTGAGACATGTACTTTCATATGGTCTTAAATATATTACATGCCATGTGATAGGTTTTAATATTCATAAATTTTTAAATGTTTAATTAATTTATATGTAATGTTCAAGATCTACATATCATGTATGAGTTGTATTACAAGTTGTTACTATACATACATTGAAGAAAAAAACAAGATCGAATAAACATGTAATTCATGTAATCATATGTGAAGTACATATCATGAAAGTAAGTTATAATTTTTATATTCCATATTTCACAATAGTAAAATAGTTTATGAGTATAATACATGTTGGGTAGATTTGGACAGGTATTCATCATGTTTCCTCTAAGGTTATTTATGCACAAGGTTAATTTTAAATGAATTTATTTAATTTGTTAAATTATAATGGATAAGAATATAAAGGAAATTCAAATAATAATTAATATAAAAGGATTGATTAATTAAAGATAATGATTAATATATTTTAGCATAATTTATCTTAAATAAGAATGATTAAATAATTGAATACTATTTTTATTAAATGTATATTATATTGCATGTATGTGGATGATCATGAGCCAGAACATACCTTTTGTATGTGATTGGTTTCATTTCATTTATTATTAAATTAAATTTTTAGCCTTTATTCCTTCTCTCATCATTATTATATAGATCCATCATGCCCATGGTTTCTTTTATATAAAATCTTTTCCCCTAACCTATGTGTGAGTAAAATAAATATGTAATGGATGGAGCTTTCAATCTAGTGGAGGTGGTTCAAGTTTGAAGCTAAGGAAAAACCAATCCAAGGAGATACAAAGTTGGATAGGTGGAAAGCTATAAATACGAACCTTAATTGCTTCAAGGTGTTTCTCTCATAGGCCAATGATTAGTTTATCAAATGATAGATAAACTAACCATTAGTATAATCTCATGATCATACCCTTTATTTTACTTCTATCTTTTGTATGTTTATTTCATTATTTATTTATTTCCGCAATCACATAATTATTGAATTAACAAGCATTAAATATGAAACTAAAATAAACTGGATTATGCATAAATATTATATAAATACATGGTTAATCACTTAATTAATCCCACTTAATATTATCAAGCTTGTGATAAAGATAATAATTGTAAATTTACACATAAAGGATAAAATCACTCAATAATATATTAAGTTGGTATTTCCTTCTATTACTTTGGTTAGAATCGAACCATAGTTCAAAGTACTTGACCAACCCATGTTGGGGTGATTTCAATTATTGGGGAATTCTAACCCTAATTTTTAGGTTGAATTGATTTGGTTCACATTAAGGTTTGACTTTCAAAATAGGACTTGGTGTAACTGAGAGGCAAAGTTTGTGGAAATACAATTATAGGATTTAATGATTGGGGAGTTCAATTAACGGATCAAGTAACTTTGAGTTAATGAATTTGGAATTTGTAATGCCTTCCTAAAACCTTTCAAGTTGCTTGAACAACCAGATTTGGGGTAATAAGAAGTGAAATATATGGATCCTTGCTAATAGAATGTCCATGAAATAGGATATTCTGAAGCCAATGGAGAGGACTATTGGGTTTTGATAAAATACTGGGTGACTAATAAATATAATATTTATTTATTTTTCTAAATTTATCAGATAAATTACTATATATATACTTATCTTATTTGTAGAAACAAAAATAAAATGACATCAAACATATCATTGTGATCCATACTCAAGAAGAAAAATGTTCTCACCAGCATGAATCTCCAACAATGGTAGAGGTGTTTATCCATTATCCTACACCATTCAAGAAAATTATATGTGATGGAAGAACCTTTACTAGTTTCACCTAGAAATGAGGGAAGTTATGAAGAAATATCTCTTTATAATAAATATCTGAATGATTCTATAGATGTTTAGTTATTCTTGCTATCAGCCATGTCCAATGAGATTTTAAAGCAACATGAGGAAATAGATGTATATAACTTGATGTATCACCTTCAGGATCTCTATAAAAAGAAGGAGATACAAGAGAGGTGTGAGATATCCAATGCATTGTTTACCACTAAGCTTAGAGTGTTTGCGTTAGATGGGCATCATGTAGTCAATCATATTAGATACATTGAATGCTTGGACATCTTAGGGATTAAATTCCTGGATTAGTTGTGTACATATCTCATACTTTCATCACTACTCAAGACCTTCTCTAGGTTTATTGTGAATTATAATATGAGAAATAATGAGCAGGGTCTTTCAAAACTTCTTTAATTTTCCAAGTGGATAGGGATCTGGGGTGTAATAAACCCATGGTCCTTATGGTGAATAATAAGAAGAAGGAAAAGGTAAAGGGGACCAAGACTTATAAATAGTCTAAAGCTCCCAAGCACCATCCAATAAATAAGAAGAAGATCCAGTGACAGGGCAATGAAAAAGAGGTATTTTGTTTTCCATGTGGAAAGCTAGGCCCCTAGAACAGGAACTAGACTTAGAAACAAGGGGAATCTAATGGAGCATTCGTTATTGGGTGAAATCATTCCATATCTACACATTGGTTATTAGATATATATTTTGGTTCTCACATATATATCCAAATGTAGGAACTAAGTATATTCTAGAAAATTTCCAAAGGACAAGTGGATTTGAAAGATGCCAATAGCGTGAGGCTGACTGTGCTTTCCATTGGTGAATACCACCTTTCATTGCCAACAAGAATGGTTTGGGTTTTACATGATTGTTATTATGTACCTACTATTACCAAAAACATAATTTCTATTTCAATTTTAGATACAAATGGGTTTATTTTCAAGTTTGGAAATAAAAGTTGTTTCTTTTATATGGACAACATATGTTATGGTATGGAACATTTAAATAATGGTCTATAGAATTGTGGGTGAAATGCGAGGTGGAGGACTGATTTGTGATAATAGTGGAAGTGTTTTGATGGCCTTCAAAGCTCACTATGGCAGAAAAAACTCCCTCTAGGAGGTGGCCAAATTGGTTTTAACAGGGATCACTATCTATATCTAGAGGAATGTTTTCCCCTTCTAGGTGGAAATTGACTCCTTAATAATTCATGACACACTTCATAGAAAAGGAACTACCCCATGGTCAATTTCCTACATCATCAGGTGATTCAAGACTCTTCTTAACAAAAACATCATGGTCACTCACACTTGGAGAGAGGGGAACAAGGTTGAGGATCATATTTCTTCTCAAGAAGATTATGGTTCTAATATCACTTTACTTCCCGATATTTTTAACTTTAATCCAGAGGGGGTGAACTTAATTTGAGGGGATTCCCTTGGCCTCCATTGTTTTATACGTCCATAACCTATTGTTTTCCAATTTTTACTTCTTTTATTTGAATAAATAATGGACAAGAATGGTAAAATAACAGCCTGTATGTATTAAATTATGAAAACCAAGTGTTATAAATTGATAAAAAATCAAGTTCACATGACTCATATAACACCTAGATTTGGCATCACCATCTTTGTCATGTAAATGAGAATAATTTGAAAAATATCTATCAAGATGGGTATTTAGACTCTTCTGAGATAAAACCACTTGATAGATGATGCTTGTTTATAAGGAAAAATAACTAAACCACCAATTGGTGGATAGGGTTAAGGGGCCACAGAGCTTCAAGGATTGGTATATACTGATGTCTGTGGACCATTTCCAATAGAAGATAGAGGTGGATATTATTACTTCACGAATTTTACTGATGACTTGAGTAGATATGACTATATCTACACGATGAGGTATAATTATGAGTCTTTTGAGAAATTTAATGAATTACAGAATGAAGTAGAAAATTATCTTGGTAAGAAGATAAATAATCTTCAATTAGATTGAGATGGTGAATATATTAACCAAGATTTCATCGACTTTTTATGGGAGTTTGGTATTCTATCTCAGCTCACTCCACCTTATACACCACAGAGGAATAATGTTAGTAAAAGGAGGAACTATACCTTATTGGACATGGCAAGGTCGATGATGAGTCATACACATATTCCATTATCCTTTTGGGGATATGCATTACAAACTGCGATATACACATTAAACTGAGTACCAAATAAAGTGGAAAATGGAATTCCCTTAGAGTTATGGAATGGAAAGAAACCCATTTTATCACATACACATGTATGGGGTTGCGATGTGTTTGTTAAGGCTTTCTCAGGTAACAAACTAGCACCTCGGGGTACAAAGTGTATCTTTATAAGGAATCCCAAGTAAAAAAAGGGATACTACCTATACAACCCCTCAAATAAGAAAGTGATTGTTTTTTGACAAGATGTATTTCTGGAGAGGGATAAAATCTTAAAAAAGGATAGAGGGAGAAATATTGACTTTGATGAAGTTAATGCTCAAGATACATATTAGTTGGTGCAAGAACAAGTTCCACAGGTCCCTATATAAAATGAAGTTCTTCAAACACAAGTACTGCGTAGGAGTGTAAGATAGGTAAGGGAAATAGAGAGATATTGTTTTCTAGTCCTTGAGGATGGTGACTTATTATTATTGGACAATTATGAACCTATAACCTACAAGGAGTTAGTAGAGAGATCATAAGCTACAATATGGATATAAGATATGAATTTTGAGATGGATTCCATGTATTAGAACCAAGACTAGGTTTTGTTTGATGTTCCAATTGATGTAAAACCTATTGAATGGAAATGGGTATTCAAAATAAAACTGGAAAGGGAAGGTAAAGTAAGTACCTATAAAGAAATTCCAATTGATAAAGGGTTTAAAAAATGTTAAGGAATTGACTATGACGAATCCTTTTCACTAGTTTCAATATTTAAATCCATTAGAATCATACTTTATATAGCAGCTTATCATGACTATGAGATTTGTAAAATGGATTTCAAAACTACATTCCTTAATGGGGACCTTCTGGAAGATGTATATATGACATAACCAGAAGGGTTTGTTACTCCAGGTGATTCTAAAAGGATTTTAAAGTTACAGAGATCCATTTATGGATTGAAGAAAGCATCCAGGTGATGGAATATTCATTTGATGAACTTATAAAATAATTTGGTTTTATTAAGAATTAATATGATCCATGTGTTTACAAAAGGTTTAATGGGAATGAAGTCATTATACTAGTAGTGTATTTTTATGACATATTACTTATTGGAAATGAAATACCAATCTAACAGTCAGTTATGTACTGGTTGAACAAGTGATTCTCCATGAATGAATTAGGTAAAGCAGCCTACATTCTAGGGATGAAGATCATTCATGATAGATCCAAGGGGATGAATTGACTAAGTCAAAGTACATATATTGACCAGATACTAAAGATATTTAGTTTGAAAAAATCCAAGAGGGTATTTTTTCCAGTGTCACATGGTTTATATCTTTCTAAGAAAATGTGTCCCCAGAAAAAACATGATAAATATAGAATGAGTAATATCCCATACGCTTCAACAATAGAAACAATAATATATTCCATGTTATGTAATAGAATTTATGATTCATATGCACTAAGCATGGTTGGAAGGTATCAATAAGACCCATGAGAACAACATTGGACTACTATTAAGGCTATACTTAAGTATCTGAGAAGAACTAAGGATATATTCTTGGTGTACGTAGAAGATGAGTATCAAGTCATCAGGGGTTATACTGATCCTAGTTTTCATATAGATTAGAATGATCTAAATTTGTAATCAGGATGCGTGTTCTATCTCAACAGAGGAGATATGATATGGAAGAGTTCAAAGAAGCTAGTTTTCACTGATTTTATAGTGGAGTCTAAGTATATAGTGGCTTCTGATACATCCAAGGAAGCCATTTGGATTTGAAAATTTTCCCAAGATATTGATGTGATACATATCAGTAAAGACTCTATCACATTGTATTGTGATAATACTATAATGGTGTCTCTTGAAAAAGAGTCAAGCTCAAACCAACGTACAAAGAATTTACTCTAAAAATATCACCTCTTAATGGATTTATATCAAAGGGGTGAAGTTGTAGTGAGCGGAGTACCTACATAAGAGAATGTGGTGGAACCATTAAACAAATTACTATCTCATTATAATCATGAATATGAAGTGAGATCTAGTAGACTGAAGGTTGTTAGTAGTTTTCTCTAGTTCAAGTGGGAGTCTGTTAGAGTTGGTGCCCTAGAACCAACTTCTTTTCACTTTATGATAAACATGTATTCGTTGTTTTAATATTTATAAACTATTTATCAAATCATGATTGTTCTTATATGTGAAATAGTATGTGATAATTTCCTAAGAGTAGATGTTTCACTAAAAGGTCACAGTAGTTCCTCACTATGATGAGAACACAAAAGTGCTATGACACTATTCTTGAATATGTGTTATATAGTAGGATTATATAATTTGAGGGACACAAATGAAATGGGCTACTAGGGGTGGATACTCATAGGATTTTGAGGCATCGTATCATGGTTTACCCCTTTAGTAATGTCTATTACGGATATTATAAGAACGAGACCTTCCATTAGGAAATCAACATTTATATATGGCATTGGATGTTCCTATCTACAGATGTTTTCATTGGTCCTTAGACATTGATATTTCTATTAATGAGTCTTATGAGTTACAAACATAGATTTATTGATGAAATTTTTGATGACAGATGTTCATGGGGAAGTTGGATACGTTGGATGTGTCTCGAGTAATATTTAATTAATGAATAATGCGATAAAGGGTTTATCCATTAAGTTATTTAATTGAAATTAATTCTTATAACCTTTGATAGAAATGATATAGACTTAATAAATCCATGTCCATAGTGATTAATAGCCAAGTTATATTTCTGGAAATTCAAAGAATGAGATAATCAAGCACATAGGTTGATGGAACTAGCATGCAACCAATTCAATTTGAGATATTGTGATTAAGGGATTATATTATATAGTAAGAATTTGTACGAGGTGACATGTCATTGTGGTGTTAACATTTTTCTCTATGGCTTCCATGGTGTGTTGCTAGACACAAACCTTGGACTTTAGGCTACTTCGCCTAATGATAATGAGAAAGAGGCCTAGATGGTTACACAGTTTGTGTATCCAGAATCTTAGTTAAATAATATATTATTACTTATTATTCAATAGGTTGAATAAATATTATTCTCATATGTGGTCTAATAATTATTCATGTATGCTTGATCACATATAAATATTTATTTCCTTTTTAGTAAATATAATATTTATTTATTTATTGGTGAATAATTCAATGATATTTATTTAATAAATAAATAGACATTATTTAATGATTGATAAATATTGTGGAGGAATAGAGGAATGAGTTTAATAGACAGATGAGAACTGATAATATAGAATATTTTTTAATTGAATAATATGTAATTATAATTCACAAGTTAAGCACTTGTTAAGAAATAATAATATTACTATTATTATTTGACATTAGGATTTTCTAGGATTAAATAATAATAGGGGTTCTTGAGAAATTATTTTATTTTTACCCTATCAATATAAATACACAATTATATTATTTTCTAATAAGCCTATTTAGTTGTGCACAATGAAATGGAGAAAAAACTCTCAAGCCTAGAGAGTTATTTCTTCTCTATGAATGATTTGAAGAACAAGATCAATCCTCCTCCACCAGATCAAGGAGAATTCTTTGGAAGTAGTTCTCAAGGTGATCAAAGGTAGGCGGTGCAAGTGCAAGGATCTTCCATGCTAACACCCGAATATCCCTTTAGCAATGTCTGGAGGTTCACGGAACATGTGTGGATCACCACTAGAAGAAATATACAATTGGTGTCTACAACGCAATGATGGTGAACCATAGATCTGTCACCAGACACATCAACGAAGAAATAGTTTTTTTGAAGTAATTATTTATCTAATTAAATTAATTATAAATAATATGTGTTGATCCTTTTCTCTCAGTTCTATAATAATTATAATTTTTATATTTATTTGACTCAATTTTGTGGATCACAATTTTCATTTTCATATAGATCTTGGATTGATAATTGATTATGGAAAAATCAATGTTGGAAATCACCCATTACACGCTTCCACTGTGCCCAGAACCTACATTTTCACCATGAAGGGTTGGTTGGAAGAGAGGGAAATTATGTAGTTTAGTGTGTTGCAATATGTAGGGTTGAGTCACTATATGGTTCTTATGTTATAGCATAGACTGTGAGATGTGATAGTAAAGTTTCAAATTATCTCGAGTTGGAAGCCAGGTTAAGGCGTGATGGGTTTTGGTTATGGTGTGGTGGCTCCCAAGAAATTATTACATAGGGGTTAAGAGTTGATGTATAAGGGTTACCCCACTAGTAAGCTTTACATATAACTTTTTTGTAGGAGGTTGAATTATAATATAGAAGGGTACACATGGTTTTGAGTTTATCTTGATATATGATACTATAATGGAATAAGGAGCTTCAATTATGGAATGAAGGTTTGGTTTAATTTTCTACAAGTGGTCATTATAGTGTGGTCACAACTGTTGTGGCATGAATAATTGTGTGGCTAATTTCATTATTTTACCTTTTTGGGTATCATTTCACGATGGTTATCTTATTTATTTATGTCTAGTTCAATGTTGCAATGTGTTTTTAGAGGGTCACATGCTATGATGTGACCACCTTGGTTGCATCAGGGAATTTATTATATACATGGAGTTAAGGTGGTCTCAACCATGAGATTCAAGTGAAGATAAAGGAGATAATTTTGTGATTTTATGTACATTTGTCTTATCCCAATCATGGTGTGACCATGAAATATTACACTATTATTACTTAAAATTTCAATTTCAATATAAATTCTAAATCTAGTTCCAATTCTTTTATATTTTTTCATTTCCCCTGAATCCTATGTGTTCAGAGGTTCATCCTTGGAGACCCATGAAAACATTTTAACAATAATTGGTCCTCAACTTCAAGATTCCAAACAATTTGTGATTATAGGTTAGTTTATATCCTCTTATCCTAGTTTCTTTCCCATATTTATTCTTAGAGAGGTCGTGGCATCAATAATATATCATAACAGATCTGTACACCCATATTCAGTAATAAAAACATAATATTTAAATATTGGGTTTGATACAGACTTAAGTGAACCAATTTTGATCTTACATAATTACAAAATCAAAGAAATAATCGATTCACTTACATACCCAATACCTTTTTACGTTTAGTGATTTATAGAATTAGGAAATAATTTCTTAATAAAACCCATATCATTCTCACCTAATCAATATTTTCCCACTATACCCAAATTTTATTATTACATAACAAGCCTTAATATCTCCTAAAAAATTATATACACATGATAAAATTATAGATATATAATATGTATTTATCTTCTTTATAACTTGGGGAGATGGAATCATAACAAAGGGAAAGTTCAAACCCTTAGTAAGGGGAATCATACAACAGAAACTATTATGAATACATAAGGCATAAACAATATTAACAAGATAAAAAATAATCAAATATTCCATATAAATAATACCATAAAAGTGGAATATATCGATGAGTGAAATAAAAAAATAAATAATCACTTGGATAACAATAATTGGTTTTATAATGATAAAAATCATAACATCAGACATTATAATATTACTATCAAGGCCTCATGCCAAAACATCATACATAAATATGTAAGAAAAACACTAAATACCCGAGCTAGTTTTTATCATCAGTCCCACCAATTCACCAAGGGGAAATATAATATTAGACCACACCCATAACTTACTATGTCTAATTCATTCATCATATGAAATAAATGAATAACAATACAATATATATTCAACATTCCTTAGTAATAAACATTTGTATCGGAAAACTAGTATAAAAAATGTCAAAATTTTATCAGTACACATTAAGGCTACCTTAATAAAAAATATTAATCCATATAAAACTAACATGTATACATATTTTCAATGTTTTCATAAGTTAATAAATCAGATGCCTTTCTTGGTAAACACCCCCAATCCGATTCATTTAAAATAGGTTATTTACACAATATGGGGTAATGGCTATACCTCCAAGTCAATAATAAAAATTATGTAGAATATATCCATGATAATAAATAGAATGGAAATGTAGTAGACTATAAATTATTAAAAAATTAAGGTTTTTAAGTAAAGACAAGTCCCTTGGTAAATAGAGAGGAAAATGGAAGCAAAAATTTTAAAAAGGTATTTTTTGTATATTTTGTAACATTTTTAAAAAAAATGGAATTATAAATAAATTTTAAAACTATTTTTATGAGGTTTCAATAATAAATTTAAAAAATTATTTGTAAAATAATTTAAAATAATATAATCTTGAAACTAAAATATACTAAATTAAGAAAATTTTGAGTGTAAGACAAAAATATACATATATTGAGTGAAATCCATTTCATTTTTTTTAAAATAATAACCATTTACATTAAAAATTTTATATAATAATGAGAATAAATATTGTTTTCGAGAACTATAAAAACTTTGAAAATATGATAAATCATGAATATGCGTCATAATTATGGGAAATTCCATTCATATAGAAAATATTTAAAAATAGTTTTTTCACCCTTTTTTAATGAATGTAAAAACAAATTGTTCAAAGAATGTTAAAAAATATTACTTTTAAAATTTTGAATAGAAATTCAAAGTTAAAATAAATATTAACTTAATAAATCATTGAATTATAGAAACAATCTTTCTTTAAATAAAATAGTGAATATGTTATGGAAGAGAAAGTTTTCCAACCCAAAAGGAGAAATATGGTTAGCTTTTATAAAAAAACATTCTTTCAATCGACTTAAATACCAAAGAGAGTAAAAATAAATTTAATAATTGAAAATAAAAACAATAACCATATTAGAATAAATTATATGTGTTTTAAAATAGAAAATAACATATAATTCCCACAAGGTAAATTTAAACATAAACAATCTCCAATAAAAATGAGATAGTAAAATAAACACTTACGTATTGGAAACGCTTGAATCAAAATATATTGAAATTTATAAAATGAAATGTTTATAAAAATCACATGAATTATATCAATAATTATGTCAATATATATTTTTGGGTAAGTAAGTATTCCATATTAGAGAAATCATGGTGAAAAACATGAAATTTGTCTTAGAGAATCGAAATCGAGACCAAGAACCCTTACAAATTTTGTTACACTTGAATCAAAACCCATTAAATGAGATAATTTGAAATGGAAAATTAATTAACATGATTAAATAGTGTATTAGGATATAATATTTCAAAGGAAAAAATATATGTAAAACCCTTACATTTTAGAATATATATTTCTATTTAATTTAAAGTGTTCAATAACTTTTTTTTTTCACGCAACAACGAGCTTAGATAAACCACATTATAATATTGGAATATTCTTATTAAATGTGAATTTTATAACATAGAGACTAGTTTAGTGGGTATTAATATGAATACATTAATTATGTAAAATATTTATAAAAGGACTTCTTAAAGAAAATTTATTAATTAAGTCTTATGAAATAAGTAATCATAATTTAATAAAATCATATAAGACCTAATTTTCAAGAATTGTATTTTATACATATTAAAATTTTATCTAAATAAAATATATTGATATATAATAATAAATTATTAAATATATTTAAAATTCATATGACCAAAGGAATAATCATTTATACACTTATTGTTAATATCACTATAAATAAAGATAAAACCATTTGAAGGTAAATAAAGATATTTTCCAGAAAACTATTTTTATTATTCTCAATGTATTTTATCAAAATACATAGAATAAATGCCTAATTATGGATTATTTTAATTAAATATATTTATAATGTATTAAATAAAATATATTAATGTTCCTATAATGGTTTTTACTAGACAAGGAATGAGAATAAAATTCATTTTTCTTAAAAATACATTTTTTCTAAAAACGATTTCTACATGTTTTGTGTTCAGATACTAGAATTAATTTGTTCCAAATATAGGAATTGAATATTAAAAATTTTTTCCATATTTTTAATCATAATAATTAATAATTTTTAATAAGTTTAACATATTTTTTATCCATAATGAATAGTTACCTTTGTAAAAATCTTATTACCACGGTATGGGTTAATGGAATTAAGAGGGTGTTTAACCTAAGGGATAAGGTTTAAAATAATAAAAAAAACTAATTTTATTCTCATTTATTGATTTAATTTATTAATTAACCTTATTATATTATAAAATATTACAATTTTAAGCCACTTTAATTGAATAAGACACATATTATATAATAATGTTTTAAGTATTTACTAGTTTTCCACCCACCTCACTTATAAAAGAGAACATCATATTATCACTTATCCACACAACTTGAGAGCTCCAATTATTCCAGTACATACCAAAATAAATTACAAAATTTTACTAACACGTCCTATAGGTCTTGGTATCACCAAAATACCATATCTAGATGGTTTAAGGTGTAAACTAACAGAAAATTCTGCAGAATTTGTAATTGTATTTTCCGATTTATTTTAAGTTTCTTTCTTCATTAACCACATAAAAATATTATATTATCATATTAACATTATGAAATAATAATATTTAAGATACTATATTTTATGTTAATGGTATAACATTTTTCTATCTTATTTATATCTAATGGAAAATGAAAACATTGCTCATGCGTACGTATAAACTACCGTCTCAATGACGCGATGTATTTTATTTTTCATCACCATATATCATGGATGGTTATATAGATGGATTTATTAGATATATATGATTTTTATGAAATAATTATAATTATTAAAAGGTAAAATTTTATCTACCTTATTACCCTCCCATCCATTGGAAAATGATATTGTTGATTGTGCGTACGTGTGGACTACCACCTCCATGAAGTGACATGATTTGTTTTTTTATTTATACTTAAAGTGGATGGTAGTTAGGATATATTTAGTGAATATTTATGATATTATTTTTATTATTTAAATATATATTATTATTTACCTTTTTTTCTTTCTATTTTTTGTAAAATGAAATCATCACGCATGTGTACGTACAAACTACCATCTGCATGAAGTGATAAAATTCACTTTTCATCCACAAATTATATAAATTGTAATAAAAGTATATATAATTAATAAATATTATATTTAACAAATTATTAATTTTATAGATATGAATAAACTATGACCAATGTGGAAGGATCAGAACTATTGAACTGAAACAAGCATGAGAAAGAACAGTTAACACCTCGAATGTCGATTTTAATGAAAATTTGTTAATAAATGGGTAATTAGAAATTATAAGGGAATTATATATTATAATATAAGTATTAATATGGTTTTGGTGAAGATTTATAGTAAATATGAATTTATTATATATGATTTCAATAGTGTGTTTGAAGAAAGTTATGACTTGAGGTAAGGATTTTTGTTACAATCTCATTGTTATCAATATTATTTATGTTTTAATTTCCATTATGGGGAATTCTATATTATTTATCTTATAAACCTAATTTATTTTCATATAGTATCATTATTTATGATATTTTCACGTATTATCACCATTTCGCCAGCTTTGATACATAAGATGGCATAAAATTTATTTTTAATAAAAACAAACCTTATTTCTCTTCTTTTGTTTTGGAATCTTTTCCCTCAATGTCTATGTTCTTAAAATTGTTTTATATAAGTTTTTAACGATAATAAAACGATTTATAATGGTATTTCATACCATTTTAGAATTTATTTAAAAATTATTAAAAGGAATATTTTTAAATGTTATCCATATGAATCAAGTTTGGATTTTTATAAAAGTGTGAAAGAAATGTTTTCTTTTTAATGTATACGGCATGAAATTTTTTGTCATCATAATTTAATTTATTTTTAATGAATATTACTTTAAAAATTCTCATGAGTTTTAAAGTAAAAAATATATTTCCATTATTCTATAAATTTTTATTTTTAAAGGTTACTAAAATAAAAGACATTTCTCTCATTTTTTCAAAGTATATTTCTAAAGATTTTATAAAAGAGTTTTTCATCTATGTCAACATCCTTTAAGAATTATTATGATTTAATAAGGATATGATCATAGTATACCATAAACTTCCTTTATCTAGATGTAATATAGTGATAATGTCTTAATTATGTCTCTTAAAACCCATTTATTTCTTATGGATTAATTAATCTATAAAGGAATGATCCATGATCTTATATTCTTATGACATGTATATGAATTGTTTTTTATTATATGATAGGTGTATCCATTATATACCTATAATTTATTAAATAATTTTATTTATTTATTATTATATTAAAGGGTATATGAGTGGCTATCCCAATCCCAATAGGGTATACGATTGTTTATCCGAAGCACAAGAAGGTACACGAGTGGTTAACCGAAGCCAAATATGTGATGAATGCCTTAGGGGTTATCCTTAACATATGATGTGATAAATTTCTTGGTGGGTATATTTGAAATATAATTTCTATACTTATGTTTATTCCATATTCTTATTCCATATTCTTATACCAATGTTATTCTCTCATAGTTTATGATTTTTTGATATTCCACTCTTATGACCTATGTATTATGTTATGATAATGATTTATTCCATGACTCGTGATTTGAGATTTATGTATTTTGTTATGACCTATATGTACCATGATTAAGTTATCATGACCTTAAGAATATATTATGATCACTTATGATCATCTAATTAGTGTATCCAATTTTTACCCTTACTTTCCATTTGAGCTTACCCCTTATGATGTTTATATTTCCTCAGGTTATAATAACGGGTATTAAGTAATATGTGTAAGGACCCAGATCCTTCTAGTTTATTCTTTTGTATGTTTTCTAGTATTTAGGTGTTTGGAGAAATTTATAAGTAGGTTCAGTGGAGTTTTTGAGCTAAAATATGGTTTCAAGATGAATTTGTGGTTTGAAGTGTAGTTCATGACATGAGAGAGAAGTTCTCGGCTTGAATAGTGATTCATGGAATAAGTAAAGGAAGTTCAAAGGGAGTGTTTCAAGAAATAAACGATAGGTTCATGATGTGAATGGATAAAGGGTTAGGTTTGATAAATCTATAAATGATAATTCACAGTGTGAATACAAAGTTCATGCAGTGAATTAGTCCTAGTTTATAGGATCATGGTGATGCACTTTTCAGCAAAACTTAAACTCAAGACATTCATAATATGAAAGACCCATTCACACCTTGAATGTATGTCTAGAAGAGTACCTAAAAGTCATTTTACACATTTTTTTTAAAACACTCTAATTTCTCCTAAGCCATAGGTGGTCATAGGTTCTATTTGAAGGTTTTTCAAGGCCCTTTAATTTAGGATTGATCCTTCGATTCTCATGTTCAATCCATAGTGATCCAAGGTGAGTTTTCCCTCTTTATCTTATGTTTTATTCTCTATTTAGTTTTTTCTCCCATGTAATATTTCATTGATATTATGGTTTATAAAATTTATTCACATGGAGTGATTTTGATGTTTGGTGGTGTGTTCATGGCACAATTCCCATAGGTACTGTCAATTTCTTGTGGGAGAACTATTCAGATATTTATTTTTGTCATTTTATTCTCATTCGAAGAACATTTAAATCCTTGAGGTAGTGGAATCATTTATTCTAATTTTTTTTAAGTGAAATAAAAAATTTATCATGATTTATGTCATTGGTTAATGATGGAATCAACCTTAATTAAAATTATACCAAAAATAAAGAAATTATTGTTTTTGGGTTGTAGAGATCGCATGTGTGTATATTGTATTAATGAATTGCCTCTTGATTTTATAGATATTATGCTAGTTTTTCTTATGCTTTGGTTTAGTATTTATTTTATTTTTGGAAATTGGATAAATATTGTAAACTTGGTAATGCTTTTAAGTTAAATAATTATAATAACCCTACTCTTTATTTCGCATTAATACATGATTTATTACATAAGATTACACTTAATAAAACATGGAAGACTAAGAAGTATAGTGTATTTAGGAATTAGGTACATTACATAACAACTTAAAACAAAGAATAAATCATCTTTATTGAAAACCAGGTGGTAAGGGATCCTACTTGGCATCCAAGAGACCCACGTTTGAAACTGGGTGGAGGTGAATTTCTGGGGTACTGTAGCGGGTACTGTTCGGTACTGTAGCATCTAGAACAATTCACCTGATTTGGGCCTTCGGGCCACTGGTTTGGGCCTATGGGTCTCAGGGCCGTCGGGTTAACAAAGGCCTTCGGGCCTTAGGGCCTTTTGGCCACAAATACCGTGGAGTAGCCCAGTTCACTCAAATCATTCCCTAGAAGAGGATCAGAGTAAGAGTAGTAGTCACCAGATGAAGAGCTAATTGATTGGATGAATGATAGGGTTTGGAAACTGCCATCGGGACCAGGAACTGTCCAGCATTGTACGGGGCAATTCTATATGATCAAAAATGCAAGGGGGGGGGGGAAGCTAGAAGATTAATGATGTAGAAGCTGGGGATGGTCAGTTCTAGTGGGTTGGGCCTACGGGTCATGTTATGGGAATAATATTCCTCTAAGCCTTCGGGTCATGTATTGGCCTTCGGGTCATGTCGGGTATTGTTACTTAGGCCTACGGGTCATGTAAGGGTTCCACTTTAACCCTTAAAAGGGGGATTATCCATAATAAAATTAAAATAATTCCTTCGGGCCATTCATGCCATCATCTTTATTGAAAAACTTCTTAACATGTTCCTAATATTCCTTCGTACTTAAAAATACATGGGATAACCTGGAGATGTACATAAGAAAGGGGTGATATATAAATATCAGTATGGGAATAAATAAATCATAATATAAATAAAATAATACATGTTAGACAATAATAAAATCAATGGGGAATAAAAGGAATGATAATCATAAAAATGAATGGTAATACAAGATATAACATGATAACACAAAGGCAATATGAGAAATATGGAAAAAACTTAAAAAAATGCATCATAAACATAGATCAATGTTAACTATCAATACATAAAGATGGATAAATTACCATAAAGGAATTAGGTTCACTCCATATGAAAACATGACATCATATGAGACTAAACATTACCCAATTCATTGGAGCGTTATATAATTCTGGGTTCACCTGTCACTTTCATTTCATTCCCATGCTTAAGTGTGTCACATAGATCATAAAACATGGATTTATTCATTGTAATATTTTATTACATGATCAAGTAGTATGGAATATATACATGTAAGTCCCAATTAAAATAATTATAATTGTATAAAGGTGAACACCATTGATATGAAATTGGTGTGGTATTTACTGCACAATTACTTTGTCATGGAAAATTGAAGTGAAATTTCAGCTACATAAGAACATCACTTAAAAAATTTATTAAATTTATTTATGAGAGAGAAAATGGTATCTAAACATTTGTACATAAAATAGGAAGTAATATAGAAATGTACAAGCACATACCAACATAATTAATTGGAAATATAAGGCATAATATAATAAGGAAACTTGAATAAAGAAGAGAAGGAAATGATCCCTTACTTGAGTGTGCAACTCAAGATGCTTGGGTGGTTCTTATTAAGAGTTTTGGGGAACATTGAGAGGAATCTAGATAGGGGAAGGAAGATTAATTATGCGATCCAATGATTTTGAATGAATAAAAATGGGATCTTGGATGAGTTTACATAGTAAATGAGTGGGGATTTCTTTATTATTTCTCAAACTTAGGCTTTGGACTCTATATAATAAAATAACCAAAACCACAGACATTCCCATGATTTTAACCATATTTTATAAAAAATGGGAGTGTTTTTAATTATTTTATTAATCCAAGTACTGAACATAATAAAATAATTCCATTTTTTATGTGGAAGTGAGTCATACTCTTAAAGAAATGCTTTTAAAACCTTAAACCATATTAATGGTTTTGGAGGATTTATAACGGATTTATAAAATTAGTCAAATGAAATTAAAATATAATTATCTTAAATAAAAAAATATTTATTCATTTATACATTTTATATTATTTATTACATCACATTTGGGTCATTATGATGTCATAATACACAAAGTATATTTATACGATATTTAATTTTTACCTGAAAATTCAACTATCTCAGAAGACTATGAAAAATTAACCATTGGATAAATTTTATATTATAATTCAAAAAATAATATTAATTTTATCTAAATAGTTTTCAAAATATGAGAATTTTTCACTTTTAAAATAAATTTCACATTTATTAAGAAATGCTAGGTTTTCTTGACAGTAATAGTTTTCGAACCCTTATAAAAATTACATTTAACTTCATAAAAATTAAATGATCATTTAGTTTTAATATTAATTATTTAATAATAATATTTTATTAAAATAATATTTATTTTAAGAATACATTAATTCCTCAAAATAAATTCCTTAATTGAATTTTAATATTACCCAAAACATTATTTATGTTTTATTATATAAAAATAAAAATAATTTATAAATTAATAGTAATAGGATGAAAATATATCCATTATTCACTAAAAAATAATGTACATAATAATATTTCTAGGGTCATGATACATATCCCTTCAGTACACCAGTAAATGCCCTAAGAGTATGGTACGTGATAGTGAGACTTTAATAGGGTGGTTCAACATACATAGTTTGGGCCATGATCTCAATGAGCTTGAACTTCTCCCATAAACAGTTTTGATCGTTCTTAAGTTTTTGTATCTAATCTTGGGATTGTTAAATGTAAAATAAAAAAGGATACTATCTTCCTTATAAGCTCTGATAAAGGGGCTTTATAGAGTATAATCTTACTAGTTAAGGCCATCACTTCCTTTGTTTGTTTCCATTGGATTTGTCAAAACCAAATATTTATACTAATCATGTGATCACTATTCAATAACTATATTACCAATGGAAACGATTCTTAAAGATGTTTTAAAACTCATAGGATAAAATAAAACCAAATAAATTCATGTGTTTTATAAACCATAAAACATAATAATATATTTAATTAAATCAAAAGGGGATTCTTATTTATAACTGTTTGGGTCACTAAAATATCCCCCCTTTAAGAAATTTCACCCTCAAAATTTTAATTTCACACAATAAAATAGATGAGGGTAACGCTGTTTTATCACTTCCTTTGGTTCCCACATCACTTCTTCAAACTTATGGTTTCTTTATAACACTTTTACTAGGTGCATTGTCTTATTCAGTAGAACTGTATCTCTATAATCTAAGATATTTAATATCTACTCCTCACAGGAAAGATCATTATCCAAGGGTAACACCTCTAGATTGAGTAAATGTGAGGGGATTTGTATGTACATTCTCATGAGGGATTCATGGAATAAATCATGTACTTGAGATAGATTAGGTGAGATTTCTAGTCGGTAGGCTAACGATCCGATGCGATCAAGGACATCCAAGGGACCAATGTATCTTATACTAAGCTTTCAATTCTTCAAAAATCTCATCACTTTCTTCCATGGAGATATGAGAAGGAATAACATGTCTCCAACAAAAAACTCTAGGCCTCATTGATGATTTTTAGAAAAGATCTTATTTCAAATCTGAGCATCCTTGATGTTCGGTTGAATATTCTTAACCTTTTCCACTATTTAATAAAACATTTCAGGACCTAGTGTTTTATTTCCCCAACATCATCCCAACATGCATGTGTTATTAACCTCTTCCCATAAAGGTCTATATATGGATTCATTTGGATGCATCAGTGGAAACTGTTATTGTAAAATTACTTGAATAGAGGTAGATGTTAATCCCGTCTCCATTTGAAGTCTATAGAATGTGATTGTAACATGTCTTCTAGTGTCTAAATATTATAATAATATTATCTATTAGTTTAAGAATGATAGTATGTTTTTAAGATCATCTCTTTGTTTAAATCATGTTCGAGACCTTTCCAGAACATGGAGGTGAATCTTAGATCTCGATTAGATACAATCGATAGTGGTACTCCATGCAACCTTTACACTTCTCTAATATATTTCCATGAAAGTTTATCCAATTATAATTCATCTCAAATTGTGATAAAGTGAGCTATTTTTGTAAGAATATCGACGACAACCCATAATGTATTGTTTACCTTGGATGTCTTTGGATGTTTAGTGACAAAGTCCATGGTGATATTTTACCATTTATATATTGGAATGGGTAATGGTTTCATCATCCCCTTACACTTCTACAATTAAACCTTTACTTGTTGTCATACCAGGAACTTTGATGTATATTTAGAAATCTAATTATTCATATTGTCTCACCAATAATGTTCTTGTATATCTTGATACTTCTTTGTGATTCATAGGTGAATAGAGAAATTCTAACTATGTGAATCATCCAATAGTTCCTTCTTTAACTCAATATTTTATGGTACACATAGTCATAACCCAAATATCACAACTCCTTCTTCCTAACATTGAACTCCAAGTATTTAAATTTTCTTATAGTTTCCACTTTCTTCTGAATTTCCACATAATCCCTTTTAGAATATTTTAGCCTCTCTATAAGGGATGGTTGAGAAATCATTTGTGAAAGGATTAAATATATTCCTTACTTTATGATTCCCATGCCCATCCTTTTTAAATCTAAGAAGATTGGATTCCTCTCAATTCTCATCAATGATAGAATTATTGGATCCTTTCTACTTAGAGCATCTACCACTTTATTCGATTTACTAGGATGATATTCAATTGAGTAATCATAGTACATGATCAGCTCTAACCATCTTCATTGGTTCATATTCATATATTTCTATGTGAATATATACTTTAAGCTTTTGTGATTCATATATAGTTCACACTTCTCCCCAAAGAGATAATGATTCCATATTTTTTATGTGAAGATGATTTCAACCAACTCCAGATCATGTGTTGGGTAGTTCTATTCATGAACTTGTAACTTTCTTGAAGAATAGGCTATGAATTTTTCATTAACAAACAACCCATTCCCTTCTTCAAAGAGTCACTAAACACCACAAATAGTTCTATACTTGTGGGTAGCATGATAATAGGTGCAATGATAATCCTCCCTTTTAGCTCCTTTAAGCTCTCTTCACATTCATCATTCCAAAAATTTTGATTGCATTCCGAGTTAGCTTGGTTAGAGGGTTTTACAATTTCTAAAAATTTCTCAAAAATTGATGGTAGTACCCAGATAACTAATGAAACCATAGATATCTGTCATAGATGTTGGCCTCAACCATCATTCAATTACTTCTATCTTTGAATGGTCTATATATATCCCATTTCATGTGATGATATTCCCCAAGAATGAGACTTCCTTCAACTAGAAATCACATTTTCTATACCTGGAATAATGCTTCGCCTTTCACAAGGTCTTTAGCACAATGATTAGATTATTCATATGCTCCTCCTTTCTTTTAGATTATATTATAATATCGTCAACAAAAACCACCACAAATTTGTCATGGTAATATATAAATACTATATTAATCAGGTCCATGAGTATTGTTTGGGTATTAGTGATTCCTAATGGCATTAATATGAACTCATAGTACTCATACCTTGAACAAAAATCAGTTTTGTTGATATCCTCCTTCTTCATCCTAACTTGATAATATCCCGACCGTAGATCCACCTTGGAGAAGAATTATTCTCCACATAGTTGATTAAATAATTCATAAATCCATGGTAGAGGATAATTTTTCTTTATTGTGATCTTGTTAATCACTCGATAATCAATACAAAGATGCATTAAACCAGCCTTCTTCCTGATGAAAAGGAATGGTTCACCCCATGGTGAAGCACTTGGTAATATAAAAACTTTTTATAGATTCTCTTTTATTTGTTTATTCATCTCCTAAAGTTCCACAAAAACCATTCTATATAGAGTATTGGATAATGGTAACATCCCAAGTATAAGCACAATTGAAAATTAAACCTCCCAGCTAGGAGGAAAACTAGATAAATCTTTGGAAAACACATCAGCGTATTCCCTCACAATATGAATTTCTATGAGGATGGTTATTTCTTAGACTCAATCATTTTATCTAGATATAATTTATATTAGGGAAATAATATCTATGCTTTTGATATTGGTTCTAAATAAGTTCCATCCTGTTCCTTAAACTTGTATAAAAATAGGGGTCGATTCTCAATACTGAGAGTGATTTATTTCTTGTAGAAATTTATTTTGGATCTATATAAGAAAATCCAATCCAAACCCAAAATTGCATCAAATTTCCCCAAAGGGAGTATGAAAAGGTTCCTTGGGAAGTTTATCCTAAAAAATTTGACTGGGGATGAGTTATATACTTGTAATGAAATAATTTCCCCTTTTTCCATTTTCACTAAAAACTCCACATCCATGATTTGTGGGGGTATTTTAATAGTTCTATTAAACTTTAATTATATAAAGGAATGCGTAGAACCAATATAAGAAATTCTGATTTCTATTCTTGAATTAATAACTAGCGTACCTGTCACTACTTCATTATTGGGATCAACCTTTGTAGTAGTGATGAAAAAAGATCACCCTTGATGCCTTGGAGGTTGTTGGTTGTATACAAAAACCCTTGGATTATGTCATTGTTTTGCAAAGTTCCCTGGTTCTTTATAGTTGAAGCAATGAAAAATGCATTTAGGGTTGACTGATGTATTCATTTCATCCATTTCATTAGCGGGTTTCTCATGTCAGCTATCATTAGTTTGGTTTACTTCCATCCCATACCTAAATCATTTTATCATTCCCATTAGGCAATTTATGGTGTTCTTATTTCCACACATTTTACAAGTGGGATATTGAAGTTTCTTAGAACCACTATATTTCTCCATCAGACCACTAGAATTAAACTCCACTTTCCACTTCTTCAGTCTGTGATACCCTTGAGATTCACTGATCTCCATTTAGACTTTGAGGGAAAATAATAAAATTTCCTAATAGCTATCAAAGTCATAGATTTCTAGGTATTTTCAAATTCTAGGTTTTATCCCACCAATGAAGCGGTCAACCTTACATTCTGGGGTAATGACAAAGCCAAAGATGTATCGTGCAAGTCTTTTGATATTTTCCTTGTACTCCTTGATAGATTCACCAAATTTTTTATTGAGGGAAAGGAAATAAATTTCCATTTTATGTCAGAGATTATGAGGAAAATATTGGTTGAAAAACATTTTCTATAATTCCTTCCACCCCATCAATTCATTTTCTTCCTCAGGATTCATATTCTTAATCAATGTACACCACTGATAAGATTCTTTCTTTATATGACAAATAACCAGTAGAACCTTATCTTGTTCAAAACATTGAAGGATGGAGAATATATTATTAATGGATTTGATCCATTATTCTACAATTAAGGTATTAAATGATCCATTAAAAATCAGAGGCCTTTGTCACATAAAGGACTCAATCACAACTGGTTCTCTCTTAGGGGGATTTGGATGCTCCTCTTAATCCAGGTCTCTATTCAAAATATGACTGAGCTGAGAGATTATCATCATAAAGTTTTCTATTCCTGCTTCCATCGGGATGGGAATATCATTGGGGCAATCATCACATTTCTCATCACATTGATTTTTTACCCGATTACTCCTATTTTCAGCCATTGGCTAGAATAAAAGGAAAATAAGGAATGAGTATTTTTAAACTATTAAACACATAATGGGGGAATCCAATGACATTATAGGGATATGTTATAAATTAAATTTATTTCCTTAACTTATGAATTTATAGGCTTCGATCAATGTTATCCATGATCTATTTCCCAACATATATTCTTATGGTTGTTTTTTTGTTCTATTAATAATGGTTCATAATGATCCTATGATTTTATCAAAGAATATCCCCTTGAAGTGTAAAACTAGGTATGCAATAAGGCCTATTTTTGTGTACCAGGTTACACTAAGTTAGGCCCGACACACCTTATCAGAGTTGATACCCCTAAGTACATTTATTCCAGAACCACGTTCACTTGAAGTATCCAAACATGGATGTATTTTATTGATAAAATACTTAATATATACATACAAAAACTTGTGGATGTTTTATTACACTTAGTCTTATCTCTAAGACTATCTATATAGTTTTCTAATCTGATTCCCAAAAATAATTAAACTTTTCCTTTGATACCAACTATAAAAACCCTACAATTTATTTCACATTAATACATGATTTTTACATAATATTACACTTAATAAAACCAATAATACCAATAAGTCTAGTTTATTTGAGAATTAGGCACATTACATAATAAATTAAGACAAGTATTGCATCATCTTTCTTGGAAACCTCCGTAACATGTTCATAATATTTCTTTGTACATAAAACTACATGGGATAATCTGGGGACATACATAAGAATAGGGTGAGATATAAATCCTATTAATGGAATAAACATAGCATAACATGAATAAAATAATACATATTAGAAAATAGGCATATAAATTTGGCATAAAAGGAATGAAAATTATAAACATGAAGACATGATATATCATGATAACATAAAGGAATCATGGGAAATGTGTAAACAACTTAAAAAATTGTATCATAAACAATGGTCAAGGATATCTACCAAGACATAATGATAGACAAAGTAATATAAAGGAATCAGGTTCACTTCATGTCCCAACATGATGTCTCATGAGACTAAAATTTACCCAATGCATTGGAGAGCTATAAAATTCCGAGAATATCCATCACTCTCGTTTTATTCTCATGCTTAAGTGTGCCACATAGATCATCCAACATGGATTCATTCATCATAATATTTTATTTTATGATCAAGGAGTGTTGAATAAATACTTTTATGTCCCAATTCAAATAATTATAAGTGTATAATTTTGAACACCCTTTGTAGGAAAAGGTTATCGTATTCACTACACAATTATTTTGGCATGGAAAATCATGGTGAAATTTCAACAGCATAACGACGTCACTTAAAAATTAATTGAATGCGATGAGGAGAGGGAAATGGGTATATAATAATTTTGAAATAAAATAGGAAGTAATAGGGACATATAAATACATATCCTAACATAATTAATTGTAAATAGAAGGCATATTATAGTAAGGAAACTTGAATTATGAAGAGAAGGAAAAGATCCCTTACTTGAGTGTGTGACTCCAAATGATTGGGAGGAGTTTATTGAGAGCTTGGAGGCACCTTGGGAGGATTCTAGAGAGGGTAGGGAATATTAAGAACATTCTACAAGGAGGTTTAGTAAAGAGAAATGGGAGATTGTGTGGATTTTTATAAAAATGGGTGGGTATTTCTTTATTTTTTCTCAAACATCGGTTTTGGACTCTATATAATAAAATAACTAAAAAAACAAAACTTCCCATGATTTTTACCACTGTTTATACCAAATGGGCGTGGTTTCAATTATTTTATATGTCCAAGGTATTAACATAATAAAGTAATTCCCTTTCTTATGTGGATGTGAGTCATACTTTAAAAGAAATAATTTTAAAACCTTAATATATATTAATGATTTTTGAGGATTCATGATGGATTTTTAAAATTAATAAAATAAACTTAAAATATCAAAATTTTAAATATAAAACATATATTTGGTCATGTGTACATTTTATAGTATTTATTATATCACTTTTGGGTAATTATGATGTCATAATACAAAAATTATATTTACATGGTATTAAATTTTTACCCGAAGATTTGACTACCTCAGAAAATTATGAAAAACTCACTGTTGGAAAATTTTGATGTTTTGATTCCAAAAATAATATTTGTCTTATATAAATAATTTTCTAAGTATATTAATTTTCACTTTTAAAATAAAATCAACATTTATTATGAAATGTTGGGTTTTTGACAATAAAAGTTTTCATACCCTTGTAAAAATTACATTTGACATCATAAAAATTATATGATAATTTATTTTTAATAAAATTATTTAATAATAAAATATTTTATTAAAATATTATTTATTTAAAAAATATATTAATTTTTTAAACTAAATTCTTTAATTGAATTTGAATATTACCCAAAAATACTATTTGTGTTTTATTATATCAAAAAAAAATATTTATAAAGTAAAAATAATAGGATGAAAATATATCCATTATTCTATAAAAAATAGTATATATAATAATATTTGTAGGGTCTTGATACATATCCCTTTAAAAAATTAGAAAACTCTCTAAGATTAAGGTGCGTGATAGTGATACTCTCATGGGGGGGGGGGGGGGGTTCGACGTACATGGTTTGGGATGTGATCACGATGAGCTTAAACTTCTCCCATAAATAGTTTCTATCATGATTATGTTGTTTGATATTAGATTATTATTGGTCAAGTGTAAATACTAGAGATTATATCCCCCCTCATAAGCTTCGATAAATAGGTTTTATGGGGTACGTTCTGACTGGTTTAGGCCATCTCTTCCTTTTTCTGTTTCAATTGGATTTTCAAAACACTATATTTAAAATAATCACATGATCACTATTCAAAGTATATATTACCAATGGTAATAATGCTTATCGATATTTTAAAACTGATAGGATAAAATAAAAGCAAAGAAGAGCATGTGTTTTCTATAACCATAATACCTAATAATACATTTAATTAAATCCAAAGGGGAGTTTTATTTATAAATTTTCTGGCCATTACAATAATCAAGATGGATGTTTAATTCTTATCATTCTGTCTTAAATCTATAGAAATTGATTTTATTATTGAATCATGTTTATATAATTCATAATTATTTATAGATGATTAATTAGGTTACCTATGGTTGTAAACTTTGATAATTGAATTAGTTACTTTAAACGGGTAAATAATTTGTTATTTGATAAAGATAATTGTTTGGGGTTGAGAAATATAATTTACTTAAAAATTCTAGATAACTTGGTTCTCGGGCCTATTTTACATGTTGAATATTTTTTGTTTTCTTCATGCCTTGTGTTATTTCTCTCGATAAGGAGCCTTGTTATGCGACATGATGTGAGCCTAGTATGACTAATGGTTTAATGAGAATTGGGTAGGTATTCCTAGGTTTGTGGCAGTAGTTAACATCTTTGATGAATGGATGGATGGTTATATGCATAGTGGTGTTAAAGAAAAAACTATGAATAATAGAGTGGTTTGAAATTGGGATTTCCCATTATTTTTTATTCAGAAAGCTGAGTTTCTTTCTTGATAATGGATTTTATTTAAAGGCCAAATGGACATGTTTCTTTTTTTCTTTCCTTTACCCATTACTTAATATAGTTGTATGTTCATGATTTATGCATCTTTTATGGTAGATTATGATTATTAATAGAGTACCTAGAATCATGGAATAATAATGAATGTTAAATAATTTAACCCATGAGGTTGGAGGCTTGATGGAAATCCGTATGATGATAATTATTTAGAAAACTTAATAGAGGTTGGATTAAGCCTGGAGGGAATTGAATTCAGTTGGTAATAAATGTAAATGAAAACTTTTAAAATACATAATTAATTAAAAGTCTCTTTGAATGTTCATGTGCTTATAGGATTTCTAGTCCTTAGTAGTGGAAGTTAGGTATCCACAAGGTGATAACTATAGTTTTGGTTATTGTTAGATATTTTCCTTTAGTTTGGTTTATATATATATATATCTTATATTATGTGATTTAATATGCTACCCCACCCATGTCAGTTGGGAGAATAACACCCAGTGGACTTTGGGAGGGTGTTTTCCCCAATATCCAGGTTGTAAAGGAATGGATGGCTAACTAACCCCAATTTCCCTACTCTCTTTTCCTGGTAGTATTATGTGATAGTATGCATAGTGGTTACCTTTACCATGTATATGTGTAGAGGGATATAATGGAATATGGTTATTTTACACACATTTATCTCTGGATATATTATACTACAGATTCTTATAGGTATGTTGTGTATGGAATGTGATGGATTGAGGTATAATATATGACATAAAGACTGTGGTGGATCCAGAAAACTACTCAAATACTATCTAGAGTTGTGGATATTGATGATGAGATGATGTGATTCATGGGGTTCATGATATATTAAAGTTATATAGGTGTTTTCAAGTTTTTTTTGAGAGAGATGGCTTAGGATTTACAATGTTGGGGAAGAGTAGAATACCCATGGGGAAGTGGTATCAGGGTACCTTGATTTGATATTATATTGGATATCATATTATTATTTATATGTGATACTTAGTGATAGATCCATGGTGAAGCAGATAACTTAGTATGACTAATTAGGTTATGAGTTATTTACACTTTTTTATTCCCTGGGATTTAGTATGTTTTCTTTATCCTTTTAATGAGAGGCTCTGAGAAGGATCCTATTGAGTATACCAGTTTTTCTCACCCGATATATATATATATATATATATATATATATATATAAACTTTTTTCATGACCACATGATCTAGTTGGTGATCGGGTTAGACATTATTAGATTTTGTAGTTGTTCAGGTGTTATTTGGGCTCTGAAGTTTCTACCGATCTTTTGTTACTTGTAGTTTCTTTTATATTTGTTCAGTTTGTATGGAATTACATGAATGCGTTGGGATATTTTTTCTTAATTTTGAGTAGTATTTTTTTTTGGTTTTATACTTACTCTTATTCCTCATGTTCTTCTTAGAGGTAAATGGTTTCCATTTGTGTGTATAATATACCCTCGATGTTGTTACTAACCCATTGACTATTAGAGAAGTGATTCAGGCAACATAATCTCACTTTAATCATTACTAGCCCAGGAGGGGCACCTATGGTAAGATGATGTTGTGAAAAAGTGGCACCATAGGTCAGGTTGAGGGATATGATGAAGTTCGGAGGTAGGAACTAGTGAGGGATACATGGGTTAGAAGGTAAACGATGTCAATTAAGATTAGTATATGATATAAATAGAGGATACCATCCAGGACACAAGTATTTAGGGTTCCTTATGATATGATGCCAGTACCTTCAAGTTTACTATTCCTACTAATCAAAGTTATATTGGTTACGTGGTAGATACTTAGGAAAGGACCATACATTATTCTTGTATCCTCTCGTGTTTGAAATGAGTTGAACTTGGGGTTATATTGAACCTTGATTAATTAATCTTAAATATTCTATATTATAGGTTTAGGAGACCCTAACCATTTTTTATTTTATTGGAATGGCTCTAGATCAACATCCTTGTTTGGTTTATACTGAATATGTTCAATAGGATGTGCTAGCAGGTCACCACAGATTTGAGGTTGATGATGATGACACTTGGAGGAGGAAAATATGAGAGTTTTAGTGTCAGAGTCTACAAAATAATGAGGTATGTTTTTTGGATTCATTGATAGAAGACTAATTAGAGGAGGTGGAGATAGCCTTCAGTTCTATCCATGCTCAAAAGGAGTACTGGGTTTTTTTTGGTGAAGATGCTGCTGTATGGGAAATCCATATAGTGGTGGTTCCTATTCTTAGGGGATCATAAGGTGTTAGTTTTTGTGTGGGAAAAGTTTCAAGATCAGTTTTTTATTGAGTATCTTTCTTCAAACGCAAGGGATTACATCCATCAGAAGCTTTTTACCCTTCGACAAGGGAGCTAAAATGTGCAGAAGTTTGAGATATGTTCCAAGAACGTTATCCAATATTCTTTTAACCTATTTAGAGATGAGTAGACTAGGTTGATTCATTTTGAGTAATATTTACATCTAGATATTCAACAATATTTTACTTATTCTTTTTCTCTGCTGACATATCTTGAGGTATAATTAAGTGTAGAGGTTATCGAGAGGATTATTTCCAGGACTAGATCGACATGAGAGGGGAGTTTTTATGATTCTCCATTAAAAATATATGTGGTATATGGTTCCTAGTTTACTAGATGGAAGTGTTTTTTAGATAACCTGGGGTAGGTCCCATTAATATTTATTTCATTTCTCCATGAATTTCAACTCATAGGACCCTTTCAAGGGATAATAATTTTGTTTTTATTATAGAGGACATGGTCATCAATGAAAAGAGTGTTCAACATTTCTGAGTAGGAAACATGTGTCTAGTTTTCTACTACAAGTTCACTGTTGAATTTTTATCACTTGAGATGACAACAGTAGGGTGATTCAGTATTTGATTAGCATATGGGAGACAGAGAAGGTAATGAAAACCCATTAATGTTCCTTATCCCTATAAAGAAGAGAAAAACCCTATAGTTGGTCTCTATTAGGGCCAAAGATTCCATGGAGAAGATCACTATTATATTTATTCTCTAGAGTTTTCAACACCAAGTGGGTCATATTTTATTTTATGTACTCTTCTTATTTTTTAGTTGGATATATTCCTTGTTTTATTCAATATCAATTCACTCCTTAATTTCATCAACCCTAGACCATGATTTGGGATGTAAGGTAGAGATACTTCTAGTTCCCTTGGAATTGACTATGCCTCTTAGAGTTTTAGATTATATTAGTGATGTATACGGATACTTTGAGCTAGTGATGGGGAATCTCCACTCTTGGAGAGATTTTCAATGTTTTCAGATTTATCCACATGACAACATCCTTAACATGAACTATTTGTATTCAGTGATGTCTATTGTTTATTGCTTTAGGTGGTATATTTTTTCCTATTATACTGACATAGAGACCTCTATGTTTGTTGGTGAGAGAAAACCTCAGATGGGTCAGAGTCATTCCCAATTGTTTTCTTACTTTATGACCAAGTTGATAATTAGTTTTTTAGAGATTCAACAAGCAGTGTTTTTCGTGGTTGTGGAAGAGTACCTTAATGTATTTCCTAAAGAGGTTATGGTACTACCACCTCGATGAGAGATTTAATTTTCGATAAATTTATAGTCACATGATTCTGTTATCTTGATGTTTCTATATAGAATGACACCTTTAGAGTTGTGGGAGCCGTTAATATAGATCAATAATCTCTTTTAGTGAGGTTTTTTTGGCTAATCATGTCACCTTGTGGTGCTCTAATTTTTTTTCATGAAAAAGGAAAACTGCAGTTTGCATCTTTATATCGATTATCAAAACTCAAATTATGTGATGGTGAAGAATATCTACCCTTTTACAAAGATTGATGATTTATTTGATCATCTTATGGAATCTATTTGGTTCTTGAAGTTAGATATGAAATTTAGATATAATAATATGTGTGTAAATGATGAAGATATTCCAAAGACTGCTTTCTAATATTGTTGTGGTCATTATGGAATTTTTTAATGTCATTTTGTGTAGTGAATACTCCATCTATATTCATGGAACTGATTAATATAGTGTTACAATAGTTTCTGGACCGATTCATGGTGGTTTTCATCAATAAAATCCTCATGTACTCTGCATACGAGGAGGAGCATATAGAGAAAATACAGTCCATTTTTGGAGTTCTTTATTATCAATAGTGTTAGGGCCAATAGGGGCCTATGTACCCTGAGAGGGGGGGTGAATCAGGGTATGGATATTCTTTTCAAAATACTTCCTGCCCCACTGGATCTTGACCTCTTTGTTACAAGGGTCACTTTGTTTGCTCTTGTGTGTATACTATGATCAGTTCTTTTCAAGTTTATCTGATGATAATGCTTTGAGTGAAATGCAGAGAAGTGACCAGGCAGACACAGCGATTTTTACTTGGTTCACCACTAAGGGCTACGTCCAAGGAGCATACGCCGACAAGTTGCCGGTTCGTACCAAGATCCACTAACTTCACTAGCTGTGGTTTACAATGTTCGGGCTAGATCACTTCTATGCCCAGGCTCACTGCCTATACAATGTTTAGGGTCAGCTCACTGCTTTCCCAAGGGTCACTCCCTGTTTCTCTCTCTCTGGCTCACTGCCGGTGGAGAGGATCACCTTCTTCCTCTTCCTAAGCTCACTGCTCTGGGAAGGGAATCCAATCACAGTTTATAGACCTGTAGGTCTCTTCATTTCCATTAAGGAATGCATCTTTCTCTGTATGTAGATGCTCTGTTGAAGTTCAACTTTCACCCGTAGATGAATCTCACTTTGCACCGGATGTACCGGGCAACCTCAATTTTTACGCGCAACCCTTACGGTGTCTTGCGCGCAATTTCTATGGTTTGCGCGAAATTCCTTTTTCGCGCAACCTCCAAATTTTACGCGCAGCCTGGAAACTGCCTTGCACGCAATTCACTGCCTTTGCGCGAAATCCACTTTTCGCGCAACCTTCCTTTTACGCGCCAACACAAACTTTCTGCGCAACCTTAGCTTTTTCGCGCAACAGCTGACTTTACGCGCAAACTTTAAGTTTACGCGCAACACACTTTCAAACTTCAATTTCGCGCACCAGAGCTCGGGTATTTTCTATGTCTTGAGCTCTTCTGAATGGAGGAGGGTCACTTCATATTTATAGGCAAAATCGACCCCGCGCGAAAAACCCTCCTTGAGCGCGTAATCCGCTTTGATCTTCCGCGCACAAACATTTTCCGCGCACTGCTCCATAATTTCGCGCACCTCATGCCTTTGCCATTTTACGAGCTTCGGACCTCGTAACACCTCTTGCGCGAAATACTTCATCCGCTATTTCGCGCGCCACTTCAATTTTCCGCGCACGCCTCCAAAATTTCGCGCGCCTCATGCCTTTACCGATTTTCAAGCTTTCGGCCTTGAAACATCTTTTGCGCGAAATACAATTTCGCGCAACCCGCTGTTTTGCGCGCCACACTTCAAGATTCCGCGCAACCCACTAGTTTTGCGCGCCACGCTTGATTTTTCCGCACACCTCCTTCATTTATCTCTCCTCAACCTTCGCCAACAACATATCACTCCATTTTCCATTGGCGATTTTCAGGCCCAAAAATTTGGCAAACACTGGAAAACGGCGCCACCTTGTTCTGCTCTTTTGTACCGCCTCCAGATCGTCCTTTCCTTTGTCAAAGTTCTTTGTCAACATGGAATGTCAACAACTTCTCGGGAACTCGACAATTCTCCATGAAAACCTGCTTTGTCAACAAACACAATCAACCCAAAAATGCTGCAATGTTACCTTGAGGGATTTTTGCCCAACAATCTCCCCATTTGGGTTTGTTGACAACTCTTCACAACTCTGCTCAGAAATATTTTCTGCACTTTGATACCTCACTGAGTCTTCTTCCAGCTGCTACCACCATTCGCCTCTTGCGATTATGACAGCGTTCAAGGATTCACTTAACATGTACTCTAAGCCCACATGAGCAATGCTCGGCGTGAGAAACAAGAGTAGTATGAAATGTTCATCAATGAATCACTTCATGTCAGACCACAGTTGTTGATTCCACCCTGATACCAATTCTTAAAAAAAAAACCAGTTGTTGAACCACACTGATACCAATTGGTGAATTCTTAAGTTGATACCAATTGTTGATAGCTGGACACCGTCTCACACCATTCCAACACCACTGATCTGCTTTTATCACGATCCTCAGCTGTCGTGATTTCTATGATTTGATCGATCACGTCTAGCATCGTCAGATTTCATACTCCCCCTTTCTCATTGCTCCCCCTTTCTGGCTGCTCCACCTGTCAGCTTCTCCCCGTAACAATTATGATTTATCAAATCTCCGCACTATTTTCTCTCTTGAACTAACACTTTTCTCCCCCTTTGTCAAACACTTGTCAAGCACTTTTCTCCCCTTTTGTCAACGAACCCAAAGGTCACGCCTTTGTAGTCTGTAACATAGTAGAGAACACATATCAGCGCATTAGGGAAAAACACACCATACCTCAGGGAGGGGGGGGGTCCCATATCCACACTATTTCAAGTGCGGGGAGTCGACTGAACTCCCAGAGCCAGTCGATGCCTCTCAAATGCTGCCTTGGGTAAGGCCTTTGTCAGAATGTCTGCAACCTGCAGCTCTGTAGGCACATACTCCAACTTCACGATCCCCTGCTCAACCTTCTCCTTGATAAAGTGATACTTAATCTCAATGTGCTTTGTCCTTGAATGATGGACGGGATTTTTGCTGAGATTGATAGCACTTGAGTTATCACACTGGATTCCGATCGGAGACTTCACTTCAACTCCCATATCTTCAAGCTGCAGTTTCATCCACAATAACTGCGTGCAGGCTTGAGTGGCCGCAATATACTCAGCTTCTGCGGTGCTCAATGAAATGCAATCTTGCTTCTTACTTAGCCAAGAAATAAACAATCCACCAAGATAGAATGCACCACCTGACGTTGATTTTCTATCATCCGCTGAACCGGCCCAGTCTGCATCAGTGTACCCCAATAACTCTGTCTGAGATTTGTCATTGTATGTCAAGCCGAAGTCCACCGTGCCCTTAATATACCGAAGTATTCTTTTCACTGCGAGCATGTGACTTTCCTTGGGATTACTCTGATATCTCGCTGCTTGGCATGTGGCGAAAACAATATCAGGCCTTGTTGCGGTTAAGTACAACAGACTTCCAATGATTTGCCTGTATTCTGTGATATTAACTGCCCTGCCACTGTCATCTTTTGATGATTTCATCCGGGTAGAAACCAGAGTCTTCATCTCCTTGGAATTTTCCATTCCAAAGCATCCTTGGCATACTCGGATTCAGAAATGAATGTTCTATTCCTGCCTTGTGTAACTATGCTTCATCTGATCTTCCAAATATTATGTCTTCTTCCTTGACCAGCCTCACCATCCTTTGATTACTATTGTTGTTGAAATAAATATTGTAATCAAATCCCCCACACTGAAAACCAATCTTCTTCAAATACTGATATAGCCTTCAGTACCATTCTCTTGGGGTGTATGCTTTGCACACCAGTCGTGCTTTGTTTCGAATCATTGTGCCATCTTCGTTCATCTTGTCTAAATAGACCCATTTTGTCCTGATGACGTTTTTATCATCTGTCCTCGAAACAATTTCCCAGGTCTGATTCTTCTCAATTCTGACCTATCTCTTCATTCATGGCATGATCCCAATTTTCATCTTCAGCTGCATCAACAAAGCATTTCGACTCAACCTGAGATAGTAATGATGTCTGCTGTAGTGATTTCATTCTCTTTGTCTGAATTGGATCTCACTGATCACTGATGATAGTCTTCCTGTCAATTTCAGCTCGATTCTTTGTATTTTGTGCAGATAAGGATTTTACATCCTTGTACTCATCATCAGTATCTTATTCTGAGTCACCCTCAGCCACTTCTTCTCCCCCTGTGTTGCTTTCTTCCTCAGCACTTTCGTCAGGAAATTGTTCACTGACTCATTTTTCAGTGGCTTCATTTCTTTCAGCTACTTTTCGCAGCTTCTTGGTATCCTGAAAAACAGTCAGCTGATACCACAATGTTAGATCAAAATAAATAATCATGAAATGCTTGATAACTGCTGCTTCTCTCATAGTATGTCTTCTCTCGATAGACAACTCTTGAGCTGGGTCGTCCAATTATTTCCTTGATGGATCTGGCATCGGATTACGCGCTCGTTTAGACCCATAACACGTATTTTCCTCCTGCATCATTCGTTCTCATCTTCCAATCAGATTTGATCCACTAACAAAATCTCTAAGCCTACGGAGTTGAAACTCGGTGTAGGAAACAAGAGATAAAGTTAATAACACAATCACTTCCTATTGTGCTCTGTTGCTCTCCTTCTTCTTCAACTCTAGTATCTGATTTGAATCAATTGAAACTCTAGAGCATATCATTTCTCCACTTCGCATCCTTAGATGCCACTTCCCCTTGGATTGTATCTCCCTAAAACCTGAAACACAAGAATCATCAGTTAATAGCATTTATATACATAGGGAGAGGGGTTTTGCTCCAGAATCCTCAAGATGAGGGTTGTGGTTGTTCCTGATGGGTCAACCCTTTGATTCTTTCTTGGAGAGCATCACACTCCTTTCTTGCTTCCTCCAACTGCCTAGCCAACTTCAATTGTTCTGGCCATATGACAAGGCATTCATTGCCTACATTCTGAGCCTTTTTCTGATATGTAGATTTGGTAGGCTCAGCCTTTCTCACCACTTGGGGTTTAAACCCACTAGTACACATTTCCTTCTTTGAGGTTCTACCGAAATTCCATTTCCCTTGATTGTTTCTCGGTGCAGGAATCTCCTTTCTTGTCATCTTCCCCGTCTTCTTTGTCCATTGCAGGGATCTGCCTTTTTCTTCCACTTCTCGTTGCGGGGCGAATTTTGCAATGCATTCTTTTCTTATCTGCCTTTTATCAGATTTATGAGTCGCCACCCTATTTTGCATTGGTGGTGGGTCCTCCATTGAACGTTCATTCTTCTTTATCACAACTGGAGTAGATCTCCCCTTAATCTTCCAGGTTTGTTCACATTCTCTCCTTGAGAGTTGTTGTGAGCACGCTAGAGGAGGTGACTGATACAACTTTCGTTCAGCTCCATGTGATTTCCCCAAGGCTTTAAGCCTATTCTTCTCCTTACCACTTTGTCTCCCAGTACAGGCTTCTTTCTTGTACACTTCTTGTGGTGGAGATCTCTTTTCTTGTTCCTTTCCCTTTCCTGCTTTCTTCTTACTGCAATGTCTCGCCATGTGCCCATAGTGAGAACATATAAAACATTTTCCCTCAAAGACATACCTCATTTCATCATCTCTCTGCTGAGATGTTGATGCCCCTTGATTTCTTCTTTTGATATTGGGCTCCTGAGCTTCCTGACACATACTCATTGTGTGTCCCATTCTTCCGCAGTAATAGCATCTAACATATGCTTTCCTCTGAGAGACTCCTCTCTCTGATTTCTCATGATGCTTCTTCTTATTCTCAGATTTAGTAATGTCTCTATTTTCACACCCTGAGATGTATTCCAGAGCCTCTGAACAGAAGCTTGATGTGTGGCCATGAATCCCACAAAAATAGCACATGTCATCACTACTTTTTGTATCTGTCCTTTTAGGCCTATCTCCAGCACCTATAGGATTTCTTTCCCATCTAGAACTGTTCATAGCTCTCTTTCTATCTTGCACGGGAGGGGATTCATCAAATCCGATACCAGCTTTTCCGAAACTTGCTGGTCTTTGAGCTGAGAAAATATTCTGTTGTTTCTCTTCAGAAATAGCATACCTATTCTTCATTTTATCATCACTTGTCGAAGGATGATCAAATAGCAAGTGTAAGGCATCCTTCATTTTTGGCATTCCTTTAGCATTAGATTTTTCCACATCCTTCTTTACTAATTCTAGATCCTCTTCCAACTTTTTAATCTTCGTCTCCCTTGATTCAAGTTGGACATCCAGTTCTTTCTTGAGAAGCTTCCCATTACTCACCTCATCTTCTAGTTCCTGTGTGAGCTTTTCCACCATTGCACTTTTCTTCACTACTTTTAATTTTTCCTCAGAAACAGATTTAGAGACAGATTCATTCTCTTGTTGAAGGCTTCGATTGTTCTGAACTTCTTCAGACAACTGTGCTGCTAGATCATCATTTCTAGCTTTCAGATTCTGTACTTCATCTGACTTTTGATTCTCTTCATAATCATCATCCTTTTGTTTTCCTTTCATTTTAGCCAGCTTCTGTAATACCTCACCTTGAGAATCATTCTTCTTTGTTAGGTCAGTAACTATATCGATAAGCCTTTGATTTAAGCCTCTTAGCTTGTTGACCTCAGTTTCCAGAGCATTGATCTGTATGCCTTTAGATTTAATTTCTTCAGTGGATTTCTGATCCAATTCTTTAGTCCCATGGACAACTTCCACCTTTTTGTTCAGGCCATCGATCTCTCTTTTCTGTTCTTCAACCTTCAGCTTATACTTACTAACGGATTCTGAGTTCTCTGATGTTGATAAATTAAGTTTCTGAATTTCTTCCATCAGCTCAGATTTCTCTTCTTCCTGCTGCTGCATATAGAGTTTGGCATCGCGAACAATTTTGTTAGCTTTCTTGGTTTTGGCCCTCCAAACATCTATCTCTTCCAGAGCAGCCTCCAACTCAGCTCGCATATCAATTCTTCCTTCAATTTCTTCTTCTTCATCGTCAGTGGTTCCAACGCCACTTGGAAAGTCAGGTTCTTCACTCATTCCGTCAACATCTTTGAATGAGTAAGTATTTTTGTTGTATGATTTATCCAAATCATTTTTCTGTTCACTACATGATTCCTTCAGTAAGCTATTTGATTCTTTTATTTGAATCACACTTTTTCCAAAAACACTTCCACACTGAGGGATACCACCTGACTTCTGATTCTTCTTTGAAGATTTTCTTTTTCCCATGGTAGACCGAGATAAGCGCAAACAATATCTTCAACAACACAGATCGACTTCACAAAGTTGAAGCAAACAAATCTGATAAAAGCAACCAGTCCCTATGATACCAATTGTTAGGGCCAATAGGGGCCTATGTACCCTGAGAGGGGGGGTGAATCAGGGTATGGATATTCTTTTCAAAATACTTCCTGCCCCACTGGATCTTGACCTCTTTGTTACAAGGGTCACTTTGTTTGCTCTTGTGTGTATACTATGATCAGTTCTTTTCAAGTTTATCAGATGATAATGCTTTGAGTGCAATGCAGAGAAGTGACCAGGCAGACACAGCGATTTTTACTTGGTTCACCACTAAGGGCTACGTCCAAGGAGCATACGCCGACAAGTTGCCGGTTCGTACCAAGATCCACTAACTTCACTAGCTGTGGTTTACAATGTTCGGGCTAGATCACTTCTATGCCCAGGCTCACTGCCTATACAATGTTTAGGGTCAGCTCACTGCTTTCCCAAGGGTCACTCCCTGTTTCTCTCTCTCTGGCTCACTGCCGGTGGAGAGGATCACCTTCTTCCTCTTCCTAAGCTCACTGCTCTGGGAAGGGAATCCAATCACAGTTTATAGACCTGTAGGTCTCTTCATTTCCATTAAGGAATGCATCTTTCTCTGTATGTAGATGCTCTGTTGAAGTTCAACTTTCACCCGTAGATGAATCTCACTTTGCACCGGATGTACCGGGCAACCTCAATTTTTACGCGCAACCCTTACGGTGTCTTGCGCGCAATTTCTATGGTTTGCGCGAAATTTCTTTTTCGCGCAACCTCCAAATTTTACGCGCAGCCTGGAAACTGCCTTGCGCGCAATTCACTGCCTTTGCGCAAAATCCACTTTTCGCGCAACCTTCCTTTTACGCGCCAACACAAACATTCTGCGCAACCTTAGCTTTTTCGCGCAACAGCTGACTTTACGCGCAAACTTTAAGTTTACGCGCAACACACTTTCAAACTTCAATTTCGCGCACCAGAGCTCGGGTATTTTCTATGTCTTGAGCTCTTCTGAATGGAGGAGGGTCACTTCATATTTATAGGCAAAATCGACCCCGCGCGAAAAACCCTCCTTGAGCGCGTAATCCGCTTTGATCTTCCGCGCACAAACATTTTCCGCGCACTCCTCCATAATTTCGCGCACCTCATGCCTTTGCCATTTTACGAGCTTCGGACCTCGTAACACCTCTTGCGCGAAATACTTCATCCGCTATTTCGCGCGCCACTTCAATTTTCCGCGCACGCCTCCAAAATTTCGCGCGCCTCATGCCTTTACCGATTTTCAAGCTTTCGGCCTTGAAACATCTTTTGCGCGAAATACAATTTTGCGCAACCCGCTGTTTTGCGCGCCACACTTCAAGATTTCGCGCAACCCGCTAGTTTTGCGCGCCACGCTTGATTTTTCCGCACACCTCCTTCATTTCTCTCTCCTCAACCTTCGCCAACAACATATCACTCCATTTTCCATTGGCGATTTTCAGGCCCAAAAATTTGGCAAACACTGGAAAACGGCGCCACCTTGTTCTGCTCTTTTGTACCGCCTCCAGATCGTCCTTTCCTTTGTCAAAGTTCTTTGTCAACATGGAATGTCAACAACTTCTCGGGAACTCGACAATTCTCCATGGAAACCTGCTTTGTCAACAAACACAATCAACCCAAAAATGCTGCAATGTTACCTTGAGGGATTGTTGCCCAACAAATAGTTTTCTGGTAAGTCATATAAGTGTGATGTCATGAATCATGATGTTTTTTATAGGGGAATGTATTATCATAATGTGGTGTATATTTTTATTCTTTTAATATCAAGGAGGTTGTTTCTTGGGAATCCCTTAAAAATGTTGTAGAGGTGATACGTTTCCTCGATCTTTCAGGATATAATGGGAGGTTCATATCTAATTTATCTTGGATTAAAACCCCTAAAAAATATTGATTAGAATGTATCAGTTGTTCTTGTGTAATTATCAGTGTTAGCATACTTTCAAGTATCTAAAGTAGAAGTTGGTCAGTGCCCCATTTCTTCATTTTCTAGAAGAGGGAGTTCAGTTTAAGGTCTTATATGACCCTTTACATCTTAGATTAGGTAGCTTATTTGATGAAATAGAGTATAGTTGTTTCTTATGGGTAAGAATATTTATAAACCCATGAATATAACTACACCATCCATTATCTTGAGTTGGCAACAGCCATGTTTTCTTTGAAGTTGTAGTGACACTACCTTAATAGTAAACACTTTATTGTTTTCATAGATCATAAGAGCCTAAGATATGTATTCTACCATAGTGACCTGAACATGATACAACAATGGGGAAGATAATAATTATAATAATGTGACTTCAATATTTATTATACCCCAAGAAAGGGTAATGTTGTTGTTGATACACTAAGAAGGAAGTCACATAGTTGTGTTGTGCATGCATTTGGTGATTCTTTGTAAGGACCTGACCCCGGTTGCCCGAAGACGGTACCTTATTTAAATACATTGAATATAAATAAAGAATATGAATCCTGAAGTACAGAGTAGTTTAGTAGCATTGGAAATAAGATACATACATAAGTTCAGCATTACAACTTGAAATGAAAAACAACATAGAAATTCCTTCGACAACGCCCATAACTCCTAGGTTATTTCTGTATGTCATTCATAGTAAAAATATTATTATACTGAGAAAATGAAACATAAGAAATTGGTGAGTTAAAACACATATTAAGGGTAATAAATACAATATAATATATCATATCCATAAATATTAGGCATGTTGAATAACTAAAAACACATTGCTTTAACAGAAAAACATGAACACATTATGGCAGGAATAAGAGATGAAAAAATAATTCCATAGTAAAACTTGATCATGGGTATTCTACTACTCGAATGACCACATGAAACATCAATACTATTTTCATAATTAGGGAATGAATAATGTGGGACATCATAACCATCCCATCAAGGCCTTGTGCGAAGATCATAAATAATCATTTTGTCAAGGCCTTGTGCCAAGACCGTAATTTTTCTCATGAGACCCACTGACGCACCAAGGGGATATAGAGGGTCCCACATGACACTTAATATTTCCAATTAATTCCTCATATGAATGGGGATAAATAGAAACAACATATACATTCATATTTAAACTAATATATTAAATGTAAATAACTTTCCCTGAACATTAAGCATAAACACTAACCATTCAGAGTAAATTGGTGAATGGTTTTAAGATAGAACATCCACAAAAAAACTAATCATAAAAAATTAAATTAAATATGGTATATCATACCATAAAATATTAATCTCAATAATACATAAGAATCAATAAGAGTGTTGAAATAGATGAAGATACTCTTATTAAATCCTCGAGTAATTCTTAAGATAAATACTCTTTTACTTTGAAAAGAAGATTTATTTTGAAAAAATATTTGTATGAAACCACAAGTTAAGTAAGATAGTATTTTCATAATAAAATGAGTGATTTTATAAATATAATGGTTTCCAAAAATATATTGTATTGTGCCCTTGAAAATAGGTAAGAATTTTAGGAATTCCCTTGAAACACGATTGTTTATCAGGAAGGATTTTTTAAAGATCCTTTTAAAATATATAACTCCCCATAAATGAAGGTATTATTCTGGTTGGAACACATATATAGAACATTAAAATATAAATTATGAGGATTACATATGAATTAATAATAATTTAATTGGGGTAAGTAGATAATAAAAGTAACCCAAATGAAAATAGGGGTTCGAGTAGAACACCCTTACCTTAAGTCTGAATGTGTTCCACTCTTGATCTTAAGGTCCTAGAAAATGAAATTATAATTATTAATAAAATAATTCAGGAAATATTATAAATTTATTTAGTTTTTCATAATTTTATTAATTTCATTATGTCCTTATTGATAATTTATAAGGTTAAATTCCGTCATTCCGAAGTGTTCGTTTCTTTGGTTTTCATGATCGGTATATTTGTAGATGAGTATGGATGTTCATGTGGAAAGGATGTAATTGTATAGAATTAAAATTAAATATTATTTATGAACATAAATTGGTGTTAATGGTCATTTATATCTTTTTTTACATGGAATTATGATGAATCATTAGATGAAATATTAATGACGATCACTTAGATTATTTTAGTGGTATTTTGATTATTAGGAAATAGTTTGGTCAAATGATTTAATATTATATACATATACTGGTCCATAAGTATTAAATAGGTTATAATAAATATATTAAATCCTAGTTAAACCATAAAAATGGTTTCATGACCATTATTGAAGGTGAAATTGAAGAACGAAACTTCGTCGTCCATGAAGGTTGAAAATTGGCACCTCACTGACGATGATTTCGTTTATAAAATAAAAGAGAGAAATAGTAAGGATATTGATGATGATTATTACATTAACATGACATAATTTTAGTATATATATGATAATGGAGTTATCATGGTCATTTGGATAGAGGATGTGAGGATAGGATAACAATATAAAGGAACTTGAAATGAATTTGAAATAAATTGAATGTGGATTTAACTCTTGAATCCACCTCCTTGAGAATCTCTTTAAGGGAAGGGGTTTTGGTCCTTTGGGAAGACCAAGAGATCTTGTATGTGGAGAGTGACTATGGAAATGTATTTGGGAAGAACTTTGAGGAGCTTCAAGACATATAGGAATGAAGAGAATAGGGAGTGAGGGGGGTTTTTATACTGGAGGAGAGGAGGGTTTTCCCATTATTTTACTCATTATGTTATTATTTTTACAAATCGAACCAATAGTATTGATTATTATGACAAAAAATAGTATTAAGTATATGTGATTTCTAACCAATGGTCATTTAAATCATCCATGACTCAAGAATTATGTAGAAATTCACTTATAGCATATTTTGTAAATTATCCAATTTCACTATTCACTAAAAATTCAAATATTTCAGAAAAATCCAAAAAACTCACCCTAACCAATTTTTATGTGTAGAATTAAAAAATGTAATCCATTTTTTAAAAACTATTTTCTAAATATGATTAATTTAATTTTTAAATAAAATAATATTTTATTCGAAAAATAATAATTTGAAACTATAATTCATTTTATATCACATTGAAAAATTAATAAAGATCATAAACTTAAGATAATAAAATAATAATATGATTCACTATTCATAAGGGTTAAAGTATTATTCATATTACTATTCATATGAGTATGTTACTATTCACCAAAAATTATGTTTCTCTTATCAGACTCTAAATATCTTACTGAACGCAACTGTGTATGTCAGATTTTTAAATTCAAATCACTGAGGTGAAAAAATTATCTTTACTAGATAGGTTATAACAAAGTGGTGTTTTGTATAGACTTAGTGTTTCATGAATTAAATATTAAATTTATTTTCAAAATCTTAGGTGTTACATTTATGGAGTGTGATAAAATAGAACTCTATGATGCATCTTGATATGGGAGAGGTTGGCAGAAGGGGATGACTTTTTCAGATGACGGGGTAGTTGTCTTTAGTGAAGCAGGTAGAGGAGTCCCAATTAAGGTATTAAAAGGTGAATTTTTTGTGGGATCAAGTGGTTTTTGGTGATTACCCTAATGGATGGTTTGAGGATGATCAACATAGGTTGTTATTCTAGTGGAGGATTTTCTTTCCTCTGGTGATGTGAAAGGTGGATCTATACAAGTTCTATAGCTCACCCCTAGCAGTATATACTAGTGTGACAAATATTTACCATACTATGAGAGGTCAATTTTTGTGGTATGGGTTGAATCATTTAGTTTCATAGCTCATGTTTCAATGTTTAGTCTTCCTGAAGGTGAATTATAAACACCATGTTCTTGGTGGCTTTCTATGACTATTAGATATTCCTCAATGAAATTGGGAAGAAATTTTGTTTTACTTCACCATCGTTTTAAATTGATCTCATGGATCTTATGATCTTATATGGTTAATCATGTAACTTTTGAAAAAATAATCTCACTTCTTAGTGATAAAGGATTCGATCTCAGTGGAGTTTTTGTTAAGGAAGTGTAACACCCTGAGATTTGATGAAAAATATTCTTTTTAATTTCATTGAAGTCTTGTGTTGTACGCTACACCAAAATGAGCTTGCACTACACACAAAACTAGATTGGCTTGCTTTAAATGCAATTGCGGCCTTCCTTGATAGCTTGCGTTGTACGCAATACCGAGTTTCACTAAACAAAGATATGCTATTAAAATATTATTTAAACTAGCCGTTATGAATAGTAATTCCAACTTTTTGAAATTTTTGAAATTTTATTTTTCAAAATAGACTTCATTTTTGGATTCGGAATATCGAAATTAACCTAGGGTGAAATTTTGGTATTTTTCTGAAAACTTTCAATTTTTGATGAATAGTGAAAACACTAGGTTACTATTTAAAAACCGAATTTTTATTATTTAAATTTTTTTAAAGTCAAAATTGATACATAATACCTATGTAAGCTCAATGAAACTAATTGGAGTCATTTTATAATAATTTTAGATATATAAAAATTTTATTGAACTTTTCACCGTCTTTTATCCACCTCCTAGGAGAATTTGCAAATTTACATAAAATTTAATTTTACCGCTTCTGTGAGTGGAATTTCACAACTTCGAGAGACACGGTTGATGTCAGTAAGTAAAATATGGTTCAATGAGATGAAAATAATTTTTGGTGAATAGTAACTTTTTACTTTTTTTACCACAGTTAAAAGTAAATAGGGTAATTAAGGGTAAAAATGATATTATTATTACCCTAACACATGTTAAAATTCTATTGGATAAGTGTAATTCGACCAAAAACAACCTTAAGAATAAAATATGACCATTTAGGCCCACGCGGATTAGATTAGGACATTTATCAATAATTTATTTAAAGAAGGGTTAAAATAGTTAAAATCAAAGTTTAATAACTAAATCATTTTTAATATAGGGTTATACATAAGATAAATTCGACTATAAATATTCATTAGAAAGATAAAAATATTTTCTACATAATGGTATATTATTTTTAATTTTTAGACTTTAAATAATTTAATTTATTTATGACACAATGATGATGCAGTAATTATATTATTAATGAAATATTGACATAATTGATGCTATAAATACCCAAATAAATGTAATTTGAGACTTTTTATGAACTAAAATAATTTTTGATGTTAATATGACATGTTAGTATTGATTTAATTAACTTTTTTCGAACTAATAATTCTGTTATTAGTTTCAAAAAAATCAATTACCAAATAGTGTCAAAATTGACATAAATAGTTTTTAAAACAAATATTATATTATTAATTGTTATTTTATTCCTAAAAATATAAGGTTCGGCCAAATGACTTAGATGAAGTTATATATATTAATAATAAACAACTTGGGGTTCGTTTGGCTTGTTATAGTAAGTTTATTAACCTTATAGTGTAAGAAAACAAGAAGACATGATAAAAGTTAAATTATCTAACTTAAAGTTAAATCTAAATGATAAGGTTAAAATAGAACCCTAAACTTCTCTAAATTCTATTGGATGAGAATATTTCGACCCATCCCCACATTAGATTCTAAATAAATCAATTTAGATCTATTAATAACAGAATATGACTTTATAATAAAATAATATTTTTAGTTTTTCTTAAAGGTTCCCCTCTCCTCCCTTATAAAAGGGCACCTCATCCCTCTCTTCCTCACACCACTTTGAGCCTTAAAGCTCATCCAACCCCTGCCAAATTCTCTTCTACACTTTTCTAGAAAAATTCTAGAGGTCCTGTTCTTCTTCAAAGACCAATTTTAGTGCCCTCAAAGGAGGTCTCAAAGAGGCACTTCAAAGAAGAGGTAATGTCTGTTACCGATTCTTTCAACTTTATTTATTCTTCCACTTATTCTTCTTTAGTTGTTTCATTATGAAGTAATAACATCAGTATCACTAATATACTGATATTTTATTATAATTATGAAACAGCCATATGTCACCATCTATCCATCCTACGGAAAACGAAATCACCGTGCATGCGTACATACGGAATACCATCTCCACGCCGTGGAGTAATCTATTTTCCACCACCACCTTACTTGGATGGGTATAATGGTGCAAATAAATAACTATATATGATTATTGTAAAGTGGTATTGATTCTGAAATAGTATACATACACTCCAATACAATTCCACGATTATGAGAATGATATCATCGCTCGTGCGTACGTACGGAATACCATCTCCACGAACGCGATGAGATTCATTTTCCATGATTAACCATTCAAGAATGATTATAAAGTATATATAATGAATAATAATAAAATATATGAAATAATGAACCTACTTGATTTATGTATACTTATATATATATATATATTTCATCTACTTACTTCCATTCAAGTCAATAAGAAAAAGAATACAACGTTCATGCGTACGTACGGCCTACCGTCTCCATGAATTGTGTATTTCATTTCATTTATCTATATATTATATATATTTATGTATACTTAATATATGATATATATATATATCATGATTTACATTATGGAAGTAAATAAATCATGATATAAGTAGTAATAATATCAAGAACAACAATGCCAAACACGTACGATAAATAAAACATTTTACCCAAAACGCTTCTTTGACATGAAATTTACAAAATAACGGGTAATATAGTGTCATAAGTGGACCATATATGATATCATAAAAATTAATATGATTTTGTAATAATTCAATGACATTATTTAAATCATTATACAGGAGGTTCGGATACGTACGAAGCATATCAGACATAGGTAAGGGATAATTGTTCCAATCTCATTCTTATCCGAGATTGTTTACTTGTAAGTATTTACTGGGGGTTATGTTTATTATCCATGTCCATATGCTCTCAAAATGTTTTCATAAAATTTTTACTTTCCTTCCATGTATGTTTAAGATATTTTTACCCTTTTGTTACTTTTACCACATCGTATGGAAGGAATCTTTCTTTTGTTTACCATACGAGGTACTTTTTGACTTTTTCGGCAAAAGTACGAGAAGAATGTTTTTTTTAACTTATACGGCAAGAACAGATTTTTACGGTTTTATAAAGCCTTTTTTATGAATCTTCCTCCAAAATATTTCATGACTATTTTCAACAAAATCCCTTTCTTTTAAAATTGCATGACATTTTGTGAAAAGAGAATGATTTTGAAGAAGAAAGGATATTTTCCTCAAGAATTCATTTCAAGTGTTTTATCGAAACCATTTTCCATCTAAAATGAAATTATTTCATATGTGTATGTTTCAAGTATAATGTCTATATGATTTACATGGTTTCACTTTTCTTATGATGAAATGATATCCATTTGTTTTATATGGATTATGTTATGATGGGATGATGTTTATGAAACCCATTTTATTCTTTGGGTTATGATGAATGTTTTAAGTTTATTTTGTGGCACAAGTAAGAATGATTTCATTATGAGATGGGTGGGACCTATATCTCCCTCCAATTCATTGGGTAAAGATTTATATCTCATGAGATAGACATGGATGGAACGATAAGTTAATCCGGTTCAATGTCAAAGGACTAAAATGAGGAGTGAACTCGATTCAGAAAGGGACTTTATCCACTAAGATGGTCTTGGCAGCAATGCCTTGGCTACCATGGAAATCATATCATGTGATTAATGTTTTTCCACAATTAAAAGTTTTATTCCCAAGCTATTTTGTCATGATTGATGTTCTATTATGATCTATGCCTTACGTACTGCCATGTTTTATGTCATTGCTCAAGATTTCGATGTTTAAACATTATGTTCATGTTTTTAAGTTCAAATGTATATGATTTGTTTTATTTTATCCATGCTTACCCTTACTGAGTGTTTGAGATTACCCTTTATATGTTTTCTTTTCCCCAGGATATAATGAAAGGATTTAGGTAAGAAAACAAAAGGGAAAGATATTTATGGTAGATGTTGAAGATCTTTCACCACGATTAGAAGATTATTTTTCCGAGTTTCCAAAGATACTAAACTATTACGGTACTTGTGTGTATGTTTTTGTTATGTACTAAGTATTCCGAAAAAGTAATGTAATGTCCATGTACGTCAAGCTTTGGGTCTCTACAGTTGGTATCAGAGGAAAGGTTTAGTCAACCTTTGGAAACTAGGATACGAAAACGTTAGTGAGATCCCTATAGATATTTCTAAGGTATGTCTAGGGATGCCCCTAAAGATAAGTATACGTATAGGATATAGTCCTAGAACTACGGTAACAATCTTAGAATTTAACCTAAGATGTTAGATATTGAGGGTACTCCCCCTTTAATATGTTGTTTTCCCTAGCATGATTTTTGCCTCTCACAATATTCTTTTTGGGTTTTAGAAAATGGATGGAAACAGGAAGATTCACGATAATGGAAGATATGACGGACAATGGAATGATATTCTTCATGAGAAACCAAATGAAATGGGATTTGGAAGTCCAAACTGTAACACCCCAAGATTTCATAGTGTGTTATTTCTTCAAAATAATTAAATAACTTGCACTACACGCAACACCGAGTTCAATCACACCATGACTTACAAAAATAAGCCATTCAAAAGCAGTTATGAATAGTATTATCTAAATTTTAAACTTTATATAATCCTTATAATTTTAGAATCCATATTATGAGTTTCTTTGATATAATGCAAGAACAAATTCATTTTCAGTATTGCACTTTTATCAACTTTTAATAGTGAACCCTTTTTAAATACAATATTTTAAACATATTGACTAAATGGGGACATCAAAAAAAATTTAAAATGAAACATCCCAAGCTTCCACGGTACGCTTTCCTTTGAATAATACAGTAGCGTGTGTTATACGCAACTTCGAGTTTTAACACACACCACAACCGATTAAACTAGCCGTTGTGAATAGTAATACCTAATTTTTGAAATCATATATATTTTATATTTCAAAATGGACTTCATTTTTGGATTCAGAATATCGAAATTAGCCTAGGGTGAAATTTTGGTACATTTCGGATAACTTTCATATTTTGATGAATAATGAAAATTTCTAAATTTTAATTAAAAACAACTTTTTTAATCAAAATAATTAATAGTGATAAATTATGAATTTTAGTGGTTTTAAAGTATATTTAGAATATATTTTTAGCATTTAATATAATGTTGGTCATTGGACATAATTTTACAATTAAACCGAACATAAACAAGTGTCAATCTTTTGATAGTTATTATCTCTTAAAAACACGCTTTTTGTTTTGACAGCGGGAATTAATTTTAAATTAATTTCTGCCACTTCTGTGTTTTGCATTTAGGAAAATGGATTCCATATTTGGAATCAGGATGTTCAAATTGTGTAAATAGGTAACTTTTATTTTTAGACATTTTGAAAAGTTACTGTGGTAAATATTTTATTTACCATGGTTAAAGGGTAAATCCGGTAAATAAGGGTTAAAAAAATAATATTATAATAATACTAAATTACCCTAAAACGTGTCTTAACCCTATTGGTTGATACATGGTCGACCATGGGAATCTTTGGGTCTATTTTGGGACCCCATGGATCCACTTGTAAGTGATAATGACACATTATATTAATAAAGTTAAAATAAAAATAAAAATGGCATAAGCTTACATCTTTTAGAAAAACAATTTTTACATAGGGTTATACATGTTGGATTTTCGATTATAAATATTCATTAGAAAGATAAAAAGATTTCCTACATAATGATATTTTATTTATAATTTTTAGACATTAAATAATTTATTTTATTTATGACACAATGATGATGCAGTAATTACTAAAATAGTGAAAAATTAAAATAATTGATCTTATAAATACCCAAATAATTATAATATGAAACTTTTAATGAATTAAACTAATTTTATATGATAATATGATATATTAGGATTGATTTAATTGACTTTGTTCGAAGTAATCAATCTGTTAGGAGTTTCACAAAAATCAACTATTGAATAGTGTCAAAATTGACATAAAAGAGTTCTTAAAACAAATATTATATTATTAATTGATATTAAATTCCTAAAAATCTAAGGTTTGGCCAAGAGACTTATATTATGATAGGTTCCTCATTAATGGACCACTTGGGGGTCGCTTGGATGTATATAGTAAGTTTATTAACCATATTATATAAAAATACAAAGAGACATTGTAAAAGTGAAACTAATTAACTTAGAGTTAATACTTAAAGATAAGGTTAATATAAGTACCCAAACCTGTCTAAATTCTATTGGTTGAGTGGTTTTCGACCTATCCCCACCTTAACCTTTGAATAGTCAACTTTGGAGCCATTAGAAACCGAATATGAATTTATTATAAATTAATATTTCTAGCTTTTCCAAAGGTGCCCCTCACCCCTCTTATAAAAGGGCACTCCTCCTTCTCATTTCTTCACACCTCTCAAGCCACTTGGCTCGTCCAAACTCTGCCCAACTAAGCTCCCCACATCCCTCTCCTCCTCCTTGAAGCTTCCCCTTAGGAAGAAAGCATTTCAAGAAGTCCTTTGGTTCCAACCAAAGTGAGTTACCTAAATTAAAGGTAACGATTTCTCTTAAATTATTTTCATTTATTTTGCTTCTCCAACCCCATAAATCTTTTTATTTCCTTTCTTTTGTAACAACACCAGTATACTCAATATACTAGGATGTTGTTATAAGAAGGATTCAAACTACACATACACACAACTCCATCTAATGGATGATGAACATAATGTTTCTGTGGATGGCAAACTAACGCCTCACGAAACGATGATTGTTCAAATACATCTTACCACCTCTCATGGTGGCCATTATGATGGAACTGTAATTAAATATGATATTAATGATATATATTTTATATATAATCTTCTGTAATTCCATTTTATTTCATACCATTATTCGTTTCATGTTGTATATACATACGATAATTTCATTTGAGGAAGTGCGGACTACCGCCCCCTTAAAATGATATGACTCGTTCATACCACACTTGGAACGTATAAAGGATGGTGTTAATGAACTTAAGTAACATATATAAAATATTATATTATACTGGAATAGTAATATACCTATGTATCATTTGGATTCTATTCTTTTAAAATAAAAATTAAATGGAAGTAGCGTTCGTGCGTACGTACGGACTACCGTCTCCACGAACGCGATGAGATTCATTCTCCATCGTATCCATTCAAGTATAATTATCATTTAATGATTTAAAAATGATGTTTAAGGACTTGATATCATTCTGGATATGAATAAGATACAACAAACATGACTTATGTAACAAAACATATAAAAGAAAATGAGTAAGTTAACACCCGAAACGACGATAATTCTAAGATATTATTAACAAATCAATGTTAAAAGATCATATATGATATCATATTAATATATATGATTCTTGTATAATTTAATAACAATTATTTCACCATTATACAGGAGGTTAACCTACCCCAACCAAGGAAAAGTATAAGGTAAGGGTTATTTCACAATCTCTTCATTATCCGAGGTTGTATTATACGTAATAATCTACTGGGATCTCTTTATCATCCACATCCATGTTTCTTCGAAATGTATTTCAAAACATTTTTACTATTTACAAGAATATGGGTTAAATTCATTTATACCCTTGTTTGACTTTTTATAAGAGGTTTATAAAGGAATCTTTCCGTCGTTTTCAAAACAAGGTCCTTTTTAACCTTTTCGACAGAATTGAGGTAAGAATGTTTTTTTTAACTTATACGGCGGGTGCGGTTATTTTCCGCCGTTATAAAATCGTCGAAGCTTTCCTTACAAGCTTATAAGAATATTTTCAAAGAAAATGTTTTATTTTATATGGATCTTAAATGATTTCAAAATAAAAGGAGATACTTCTTTTAAAAGAATTTTGATTTCATCTATGTCAACATCCTTTGATGGATTTTAAGATTATTTGAAGTTGATTTATTATAATACAAAACTTCTATATTGTATTGAAGGTTTTGTGATATGTTTGTATGTGGATGTGCTATTTTATACCATTCATAGTTTATGGTGAAACTATTGACATTTCGTATGCTAGTTTTAACCCGAATGTTTATGTTATATTTCAAACTTTTCTTCAGATTAATGTGCTAAACAAGTATGTTCCGGGTTGGGGACCGGTAAAAGTAAGCCCTCCAGGTTGGGGACTGGTTAAAGTAAGCCCTCCAGGTTAGGGACTGGTAAAAGTATGCCCTCCGGGTTGGTGTCCGGTTATTAGAGGCACTCCGGGTTGGTGTCCGGTTATTAGAGGCACTCCGGGTTGGTTTCCGGTTATTAGAGGCACTCCGGGTTGGGTTTCGGTTAGAAGTAACCCCTAGGTCTTGGGATGAGGCCTAGACAATGAAATTAACGTTTGGCATTATGCATTCCAACATTATGAAAGTGGTTATTGATATTGCATGTGATTATTCGATTAGTAGAATATCCATGTGAACAAGTAAATGGCATTATTTCATTTTACTTTTGCCATACTATGTTGAAGTTCAATTTTTAAAAGGCTTTTGTTTTAGTAATTCATTGCCTTAAATGTTTATGCTTATTTTGAATGTTCCGCTATATTGGTATCCTTACTGGGCATTTGAGCTCACCCCTTTTTTATGTTTTATTTTTCCCAGGTAGTGAAGAAGTAAATTATGATTGACTTGCAGGGATATTATGGGTTTATAGTGTGGACGTTGGAAACATTATGTTGTTGTAGTAGTTTTTCATTTTATGATGTAATGTAAAACTTATGAATATATCTAGTGTTTCCAAGGCTACTAAACTAATCGGTCTTTCGGGATTTGATCTTTCTTGTGATCATGCCAATGTTACGTAATTAATGCACCGACTCTGGGCAGCTGGGGTCGGGGCGTTACAGTTGGTATCAGAGGAAGTTTAGTACAAACCTTGGAAGCTAGATTTAGATAACTCTGATTAGAGCACGTAGACCTAAGATGAACTTTGAGGATTAGTATAGAAGAACTTCCTAGAATTTTGGTATTGTAGAGTTTTTGTGAGTTTTCCGAGCAATACATCCCTGTCTGGATACGAGCAGGTAGAGGCGGCTCTGGCACAGATGTACCTAGGGGTAAAACCCGAAAACACCGCTTTGAGCTAGACTCGAACGGGAACTGGTGCACGACAACGGGCCTTGCTGCACTCTTGGTTACGACACTCCCGGGGGATATGCTTAGGATAACTCTCATTTTCTTTACAAATCATTTTGAAGGGATTATGAGTATATACTTCCTCAAAGAAAACATTCTTATGATTATGGATTATATCCATAAATAGTTCAATTTATGTCAAGTGTTTTATAAGTATGGGATTATGTATTTTGATTCATAAACTGATCTAGTTTATGCCATTGTTTAGAAATGGCGCCCAGTAGAAGGAATGAGAACTCCAGAAATACACATGATTCAAAGAGAAGGAAGGATCATATCTTTCATGGTCTTAAGCTAGAATTTATAAGAGAAATAGTCACCCATGTATTATCATCATATGAAGAAATAATATCATGTGTTGATAAGATAAGTAAAGAGTTTACTGAGTCCTATGCCTTTGAAGGGAAGCAAGAGAAGAAAAGGCTGGAAGAGAGAAAGATGGATAAAGGGAAGAGGGAAAAGAATAATTTTCCCATATGTGGTAACTGTGGAAAGAAACACCCTGGAACTTGCCTGAAAGGAATGAGAGTTTGTTATAAGTGTGGAGGAAAAGGGCACAAAGTACGTGACTGCAAGGGTGAGAAAATGGTCTCAAATGTACAATGCTTCATTTGCAAGGAGTTTGGACACTATGCGAACCTATGTTCCAGTCATCAGACTATGCCGCAAATGATGCTATTGGATAATAATCAAGTTATGATACTACCACAGATGAGGAGGAATGATTAGAGTTCTTATGTTGATTATGTCAATTGAGTGTTGTATCAACAATGTACTTGTTATAATAATTATGGAGTATATAAGGATTGTACTGCAGTACTATTTCATTAAGGACTTGAGATTATGTGGAACAAAGAAAAGTGACTCAATAGCAGGATAAATTTTTGGAAAATATATGGTTGAGAGAATGATAAACCATAATATAGTTCTGATACCGAAGTAGTGATTTTGGAATAATACATGATTGTTTTGGATAAATTATATTGGATATTCTTGACTACCTTCGAACTGATTAATGATTTGTATATTCCATCATTTTTGGGGTTTAAAACATTTTTGGATTAATGAAGTATATCCAGCTTTCTATATGGAATAAGGGAGCATGAATGTAATCAATAAGGAATATGGTAATTCAGGATGTTTCAGTGTATTAAAAGAATACATGATGAAGGTATTCATATGATATTACGGGGTAAAAAGGTTCTACATTATGTTTACCTTACTTATAAATGTTGGACTGTGAGTCTGGATAGAAGTATTTTGGATAGTTCTAGTTTGGATTATTTTGGATTACCATAAAAGGAAAACCCGGAGGTTGGGCGGTAACCCGTCGCGTCCGGCAAGGCTGCGAGACTTGAACCCGCAACTGAAGGGCGAAAAGGGTGTATCACCTACCACTGGCCCACGAGATGTCCTGGATTAAATAATTTAGTTTTTATTAAAAGATCTGGTATATGAATTATAAATTCATTTATTTTGGAACCCTGTATAATTTTTTTTTACGTTCTATTATCTCTTAGAGTGAAAGATGAGTTTGTGGTAGAAATTTATTATTAGATAAAACTCTAATTATAAAGTAAGTATATCTCCTTATGATCTTAGACAAACTCATAAATAAATTCCTCAACATTAATAAAAGGAACTTAGAACAAAAATGTTGTCCTAGATGGTACCTTAAATCATCACTAATTTATGGCTTTAGGATTGTTGGCCTTTTCATAGCCATGTTCTCTACCACTCTCCATCAGATAATTGATGGTTAGATTTCTCCTCCATATCCATATTTTCCTACATGGAACCCTAGTATGTGTTATTTTCGGTAATCTTCATACTTTCCACTCTTTATTTTAAATAGAGGCCTCATTAATTCATTTTTCGATGTGGGATTTCAACTAAGATATTTTGAAACGTCAAAAATGTGTTATCCCAATACCCTATGTTTTGTTGAACCGATGGTAATTCAAATCATCATAGATTGATGAGTTTAAGGACCTCAATTTTACACTTGTTTGTGATTGATGACCTCAATCACTACCTATAAATATTTACGTTTTTCCTCCAATTATATGTCTCTAATTGCCACCAATGTTCTCCTAATCGAGATCATAATTTGGTGGTGACCCTTTCATTTCTCTTTTCCTCATATTAAGACTAAATTTTAGTAACCCAATTTCCGATGTGGGTTTTTCCACAAATATATTTTCTATTTTCAACCTTTTATTTTTGAAGAACAATTTCAAATTGCGAGGACGCAATTTATTGAAGGAGGGGAGAATGTAACACCCCAAGATTTCATAGTGTGTTATTTCTTCAAAATAATTAAATAACTTGCACTACACGCAACACCGAGTTCAATCACACCATGACTTACAAAAATAAGCCATTCAAAAGCAGTTATGAATAGTATTATCTAAATTTTAAACTTTATATAATCCTTATAATTTTAGAATCCATATTATGAGTTTCTTTGATATAATGCAAGAACAAATTCATTTTCAGTATTGCACTTTTATCAACTTTTAATAGTGAACCCTTTTTAAATACAATATTTTAAACATATTGACTAAATGGGGACATCAAAAAAAATTTAAAATGAAACATCCCAAGCTTCCACGGTACGCTTTCCTTTGAATAATACAGTAGCGTGTGTTATACGCAACTTCGAGTTTTAACACACACCACAACCGATTAAACTAGCCGTTGTGAATAGTAATACCTAATTTTTGAAATCATATATATTTTATATTTCAAAATGGACTTCATTTTTGGATTCAGAATATCGAAATTAGCCTAGGGTGAAATTTTGGTACATTTCGGATAACTTTCATATTTTGATGAATAGTGAAAATTTCTAAATTTTAATTAAAAACAACTTTTTTAATCAAAATAATTAATAGTGATAAATTATGAATTTTAGTGGTTTTAAAGTATATTTAGAATATATTTTTAGCATTTAATATAATGTTGGTCATCGGACATAATTTTACAATTAAACCGAACATAAACAAGTGTCAATCTTTTGATAGTTATTATCTCTTAAAAACACGCTTTTTGTTTTGACAGCGGGAATTAATTTTAAATTAATTTCTGCCACTTCTGTGTTTTGCATTTAGGAAAATGGATTCCATATTTGGAATCAGGATGTTCAAATTGTGTAAATAGGTAACTTTTATTTTTAGACATTTTGAAAAGTTACTGTGGTAAATATTTTATTTACCATGGTTAAAGGGTAAATCCGGTAAATAAGGGTTAAAAAAATAATATTATAATAATACTAAATTACCCTAAAACGTGTCTTAACCCTATTGGTTGATACATGGTCGACCATGGGAATCTTTGGGTCTATTTTGGGACCCCATGGATCCACTTGTAAGTGATAATGACACATTATATTAATAAAGTTAAAATAAAAATAAAAATGGCATAAGCTTACATCTTTTAGAAGAACAATTTTTACATAGGGTTATACATGTTGGATTTTCGATTATAAATATTCATTAGAAAGATAAAAAGATTTCCTACATAATGATATTTTATTTATAATTTTTAGACATTAAATAATTTATTTTATTTATGACACAATGATGATGCAGTAATTACTAAAATAGTGAAAAATTAAAATAATTGATCTTATAAATACCCAAATAATTATAATATGAAACTTTTAATGAATTAAACTAATTTTCTATGATAATATGATATATTAGGATTGATTTAATTGACTTTGTTCGAAGTAATCAATCTGTTAGGAGTTTCACAAAAATCAACTATTGAATAGTGTCAAAATTGACATAAAAGAGTTCTTAAAACAAATATTATATTATTAATTGATATTAAATTCCTAAAAATCTAAGGTTTGGCCAAGAGACTTATATTAAGATAGGTTCCTCATTAATGGACCACTTGGGGGTCGCTTGGATGTATATAGTAAGTTTATTAACCATATTATATAAAAATACAAAGAGACATTGTAAAAGTGAAACTAATTAACTTAGAGTTAATACTTAAAGATAAGGTTAATATAAGTACCCAAACCTGTCTAAATTCTATTGGTTGAGTGGTTTTCGACCTATCCCCACCTTAACCTTTGAATAGTCAACTTTGGAGCCATTAGAAACCGAATATGAATTTATTATAAATTAATATTTCTAGCTTTTCCAAAGGTGCCCCTCACCCCTCTTATAAAAGGGCACTCCTCCTTCTCATTTCTTCACACCTCTCAAGCCACTTGGCTCGTCCAAACTCTGCCCAACTAAGCTCCCCACATCCCTCTCCTCCTCCTTGAAGCTTCCCCTTAGGAAGAAAGCATTTCAAGAAGTCCTTTGGTTCCAAACAAAGTGAGTTACCTAAATTAAAGGTAACGATTTCTCTTAAATTATTTTCATTTATTTTGCTTCTCCAACCCCATAAATCTTTTTATTTCCTTTCTTTTGTAACAACACCAGTATACTCAATATACTAGGATGTTGTTATAAGAAGGATTCAAACTACACATACACACAACTCCATCTAATGGATGATGAACATAATGTTTCTGTGGATGGCAAACTAACGCCTCACGAAACGATGATTGTTCAAATACATCTTACCACCTCTCATGGTGGCCATTATGATGGAACTGTAATTAAATATGATATTAATGATATATATTTTATATATAATCTTCTGTAATTCCATTTTATTTCATACCATTATTCGTTTCATGTTGTATATACATACGATAATTTCATTTGAGGAAGTGCGGACTACCGCCCCCTTAAAATGATATGACTCGTTCATACCACACTTGGAACGTATAAAGGATGGTGTTAATGAACTTAAGTAACATATATAAAATATTATATTATACTGGAATAGTAATATACCTATGTATCATTTGGATTCTATTCTTTTAAAATAAAAATTAAATGGAAGTAGCGTTCGTGCGTACGTACGGACTACCGTCTCCACGAACGCGATGAGATTCATTCTCCATCGTATCCATTCAAGTATAATTATCATTTAATGATTTAAAAATGATGTTTAAGGACTTGATATCATTCTGGATATGAATAAGATACAACAAACATGACTTATGTAACAAAACATATAAAAGAAAATGAGTAAGTTAACACCCGAAACGACGATAATTCTAAGATATTATTAACAAATCAATGTTAAAAGATCATATATGATATCATATTAATATATATGATTCTTGTATAATTTAATAACAATTATTTCACCATTATACAGGAGGTTAACCTACCCCAACCAAGGAAAAGTATAAGGTAAGGGTTATTTCACAATCTCTTCATTATCCGAGGTTGTATTATACGTAATAATCTACTGGGATCTCTTTATCATCCACATCCATGTTTCTTCGAAATGTATTTCAAAACATTTTTACTATTTACAAGAATATGGGTTAAAGTCATTTATACCCTTGTTTGACTTTTTATAAGAGGTTTATAAAGGAATCTTTCCGTCGTTTTCAAAACAAGGTCCTTTTTAACCTTTTCGACAGAATTGAGGTAAGAATGTTTTTTTTAACTTATACGGCGGGTGCGGTTATTTTCCGCCGTTATAAAATCGTCGAAGCTTTCCTTACAATATTATAAGAATATTTTCAAAGAAAATGTTTTATTTTATATGGATCTTAAATGATTTCAAAATAAAAGGAGATACTTCTTTTAAAAGAATTTTGATTTCATCTATGTCAACATCCTTTGATGGATTTTAAGATTATTTGAAGTTGATTTATTATAATACAAAACTTCTATATTGTATTGAAGGTTTTGTGATATGTTTGAATGTGGATGTGCTATTTTATACCATTCATAGTTTATGGTGAAACTATTGACATTTCGTATGCTAGTTTTAACCCGAATGTTTATGTTATATTTCAAACTTTTCTTCAGATGAATGTGCTAAACAAGTATGTTCCGGGTTGGGGACCGGTAAAAGTAAGCCCTCCAGGTTGGGGACTGGTTAAAGTAAGCCCTCCAGGTTAGGGACTGGTAAAAGTATGCCCTCCGGGTTGGTGTCCGGTTATTAGAGGCACTCCGGGTTGGTGTCCGGTTATTAGAGGCACTCCGGGTTGGTGTCCGGTTATTAGAGGCACTCCGGGTTGGGTTCCGGTTAGAAGTAACCCCTAGGTCTTGGGATGAGGCCTAGACAATGAAATTAACGTTTGGCATTATGCATTCCAACATTATGAAAGTGGTTATTGATATTGCATGTGATTATTCGATTAGTAGAATATCCATGTGAACAAGTAAATGGCATTATTTCATTTTACTTTTTCCATACTATGTTGAAGTTCAATTTTTAAAAGGCTTTTGTTTTAGTAATTCATTGCCTTAAATGTTTATGCTTATTTTGAATGTTCCGCTATATTGGTATCCTTACTGGGCATTTGAGCTCACCCCTTTTTTATGTTTTATTTTTCCCAGGTAGTGAAGAAGTAAATTATGATTGACTTGCAGGGATATTATGGGTTTATAGTGTGGACGTTGGAAACATTATGTTGTTGTAGTAGTTTTTCATTTTATGATGTAATGTAAAACTTATGAATATATCTAGTGTTTCCAAGGCTACTAAACTAATCGGTCTTTCGGGATTTGATCTTTCTTGTGATCATGCCAATGTTACGTAATTAATGCACCGACTCTGGGCAGCTGGGGTCGGGGCGTTACACAAACATCTCTATTATGCCTAATCAGCAATCTCATAATATGATCAATAATCTCAACTTTGGTAAGTTTCCCGACTCAGATAATAAGAGAAAGATGGAGTTTCATGATGATCATAGAGGAAAGAAAGTTCAATTTCCCTCATGTAAATCATGTGGGAAGAGGTATCAGGGAGATTGTTTCAAAGGAACTGGAAGATGCTTTGGGTGTGGAAAAGGACACAAAGCCAGTAAGTGCAAAGGAAAAGGTTCAGTTAACACCATGGACAAGGATAATGGTATTGCTATGACATCAACAATGATTAGATGTTTTAAATGTGGAATGTATGGGCATTATGAAAACCAATGCCCTAAGGTAAAAGCTCATGAAGAGAATTAGCATAGTCATATGAGTAGTATTTATGTGGATGATGATGAAGAGACTACAAATGAAATATGAGATGAAATAAATGATGAAGCTAAGTCAGTGGTTTAAGAAGTTAGTGGAATGATTGTATGCTTATAAATAATAATGTATGGTACTATGGAATAAAGAATCATCTAAGGATTACTACACTATTGTTTTTCCTAAAGTATTTGAAAGTATATCTTGAATGGTACCGGTAAACATGAAAGGTTATTCAGATATTTTTGGAAAGTAGATGATATGCGCATAATGAAGGGATAAGAAGATAATGAGATGTTTGATTGTATTCATGAGCTCATGAATGATATAAGGACTAAGTGATATCATGGTTTGAGTATATAGAAATTTTGGGAATTTGGTATGTGGAAAGAGTTAACTTTTGAAAACATTCATGTTTTCACTAGGATTAAATGGGTATTCATTTTTCAAGAGAATACACGATTAAGGTATTCGCATGTTTGGAATGTGACCAACAAGATATATATTATATGGGGGATAAATGATGGTATTCACGTACTTGTTATGTGACCTCTCAAGTAATCATTTTATTTACACCATGATATTGGACAGAAGTATTTTTGATAAGCTTAAAGGTTGGAATGGATTAAGTTGGACATCAGATAGAATTTCTTAAGGCTAGAATTTTTTGATATTATGAATTGTTATAATAATGTAGTTTTAGAAAAAGGATAACCTGCCAAACGAGGGACAACCCATCGCGTCAGACAAGGCTGTGGGAATCGAACCCACAACTGAAGTGCGACAGGCCTTTATCGCCTACCAGTGGCCTAAATGAAGTCCCTATTTACTAGAAACTAGTTTTATTATATTGAGAAGTATGATATATGAATTATAAGTCCATTTTAGGAACCATATATGATTAATCTCACTATAGATGGACTTATGTATTTTTGATTACTTTTTCTAACCTTTTGTTTGAGACAGATGGAATGACCATTCATTCTATCACATGATCTGCTAACACTTCACGAATGACAAATTCAACTTCATTTCTTTGAGAGATGAAAAGGAAATTTTCCAAGAAACGACCAATGGTGAGACTGTACCAAAATCATGAAAGTATTTCTTCAACTTTAAGGAAATGATCTTGAAAACCAAAAATGTTTTCATAGTGCCCTTATATCTGATGAATCAGATGGTACCTTAGATTATCACAAATCTATGGCTTTGTGATTGTTGGATTTTTCATAGACATGTTCTCTACCACTCTCCATCAGAACATGACGGTCAGATTTTTCTTCCATATCCATATTTTCACCTATGTTCTCCTATGTGGAAACCCAGTGATTAGTTAATTTGGGTAACCATTACGTTTTATACTTCAATTTTTAAAGATAAGTTTTGGTATTCCTTTTTACGATGTGGTTTTCTATTAAAGAAACTTTCGAACAGTAAACCATTTATAACCCTGACGAATTTTGGGGGCGAAATTCATTTTAATGGGGTAGAATGTAACACCGCGAGATTTTATGAAAAATATTCTTTTTAATTTCATTGAAGTCTTGTGTTGTATGCTACACCAAAAGTAGCTTGCACTACACACAACACTAACTTGGCTTGCTTTACACGCAATCACGACCTTCCTCGATAGCTTGCATTGTACGCAATACCGAGTTTCACTAAACAACGATATGCTATTGAAATATTATTAAAACTAGCCGTTATGAATAGTAATAACCACTTTTTGAAATTTTTGAAATTTTATTTTTTAAAATGGACTTCATTTTTGGATTCGGAATATCGAAATTAGACTAGGGTGAAATTTTGGTATTTTTCTGAAAACTTTCAATTTTTGATAAATAGTGAAAACACTGGGTTACTATTTAAAAATCAACTTTTTATTATTTAAATTTATTTTAAGTCAAAATTGATACATAATACCTATGTAAGTTCAATTCAATTCATCGGAGTCATTTTATAATAATTTTAGATATATAAAAATTTTATTGAACTTTTCACCGTCTTTTACCCACCTCCTAGGAGAATTTGCAAATTTATATAATACTTAATTTTACCGCTTCTGTGAGTGGAATTTCAAAAATCCGAGAGATATGGTTGATGTCAGTAAGTAAAATGTGGTTCAATGAGATGAAAATAATTTTTGGTGAATAGTAAATTTTTACTTTTTTTTACCACGGTTAAAAGTAAATAGGGTAATTAAGGGTAAAAATGATATTATTATTACCCTAACACATGTCCTAATTCTATTTGATAAGTGTAATTAGACCAAAAACAACCTTAGGAATAAAATATGACCATTTAGGCCCACATGGATTAGATTAGGACATTTAATATTAATTTATTTAAAGAAGGGTTAAAATAGTTAAAATCAAAGTTTAATAACTAAATCATTTTTAATATAGGGTTATACAAAAGATAAATTCGACTATAAATATTCATTATAAATATAAAAATATTTCCTACATAATGGTATATTATTTTCAATTTTTAGACTTTAAATAAGTTAATTTATTTATGACACAATGATGATGCAATAATTATATTATTAATGAAATATTGACATAATTGATGTTATAAATACCCAAATAAATGTAATTTGAGACTTTTTATGAATTAAAATAATTTTATATGTTAATATGACATGTTAGTATTGATTTAATTGACTTTTTTCGAACTAATCTTTCTTTTATGATTTTCACAAAAATCAATTACCAAATAGTGTCAAAATTGACATAAATAGTTTTTAAAACAAATATTATATTATTAATTGTTATTTTATTCCTAAGAATCTAAGGTTTGGCCAAATGACTTAGATAAGGTTATATATATTAATAATAAACAACTTGGGGTTCGTTTTCCTTGTTATAGTAAGTTTATTAACCTTATAGTGTAAGAAAACAAGAAGACACAGTAAAAGTTAAATTATCTAACTTAAGGTTAAATCTAAATGATAAGGTTAAAATAGAACCCAAAACTTGTCTAAATTCTATTTAATGAGATTATTTCGACCCAACCCCACCTTATCTTCGAAATAAATCAATTTGGATCTATTAAAAACCAAATATGACTTTATAATAAAATAATATTTTTAGTTTTTCCGAAAGGTTCCCCTCTCCTCCCTTATAAAAGGGCACCTCCTCCCTCTCTTCCTAACACCACTTTGAGCCTTCAAGATCGACCAAACCCTGAAATATTCTCTTCTCTACTTCTCTAGAAACATTCTAGAGGTATTTGTCTTCTTCAAAGTCCAATTTTAGTGCCCTAAAATGAGGTCTCAAAGAGGTGCTTCAAAGAAGAGGTAATGTCCGTTACCGATTCTTTCAACTTTATTTCTTCTTCCACTTATTCTTATTTAGTTGTTTCATTATGAAGTAATAACATCAGTATCACTCATATACTGATATGTTATTATAAGTATGAAACAACCTTATTTCACCATCTATCCATCCTACGGAAAACAAAATCACCGTGTGTGTGTACGTACAGAATACCGTCTCCACGTCGTGGTGTAATCTATTTTCCACCACCACCTTACTTGGATGTGTATAATAGTGCAAATAAATAAATATATATGATTATTGTAAAGTGGTAGTGATTATGAAATAGTATACATACACTCCAATAAAATTAAACGATCATGGTAATGATATCATCGCTCGTGCGTACGTACGGAATACCTTCTCCACGAACGCGATGAGATTCATTTTCCATGATTAACCATTCAAGAATTATTATAAAGTATATATAATGAATAATAATGAAATATATGACATAATAAAGCTAATGTATTTATGTATACATATATATATATATATATATTTCATCTACTTACTTCCATTCAAGTCAATAAGGAAAAGAAAACAACGTTCATGCGTATGTACGACCTACCGTCTCCATGAACGGTGTATTTCATTTCATTTATCTATATATTATATATATTTATGTATACTGAATATATGATATATATATATATATATCATGATTTAAATTATGGAATTAATTAAATCATGATATAAGTAGTAATAATATCAAGAACAACAATGCCAAACACGTACAATAAATAAAACATTTTACCCAAAATGCTGCTTTGACATGAAATTTACAAAATAACGGGTAATATAGTGTCATAAGTGGACCATATATGATATCATAACAATGAATATGATTCTATAATAATTCAATGGCATTATTTAAATCATTATATAGGATGTTCAGATACGTACGAATCATATCAGACCTAAGATAAGGGATAATTATTCCAATCTCATTCTTATCCGAGATTGTTTACTCGTAAGTATTTACTAGGGGTTATGTTTATTATCCATGTCCATATGCTCTCAAAATGTTTTCATAAAATTTTTACTTTCCTTACATGTATGTTTAAGGAATTTTTACCCTTTTATTACTTTTACCACATCGTATGGAAGGAATCTTTCTTTTATTTACCATACAAGGTACTTTTTGACTTTTCTGGAAAAAGTACGAGAAGAATGTTTTTTTAACTTATACGGAATGAATGGATTTTTACAGTTTTATAAATCCTTTTTTATGAATCTTCCTCCAAAATATTTCATGAATATTTTCATCAAAATCCTTTTCTTTTAAAATTGCATGACATTTTTGTGAAAAGAGAATGATTTTGAAGAAGAAAGGATATTTTTCTCAAGAATTTATTTCAAGTGTTTTGTCAAAACCATTTTCCATCTAAAATGAAATTATTTCATATGTGTATGTTTCAAGTATAAAGTCTCTATGATTTACATGGATTCACTTTTCTTATGATGAAATGATATCCATTTGTTTTATATGGATTATGTTATGATGGGATGATGTTTATGAAACCCATTTTATTCTTTGGGTTATGATGAATGTTTTAAGTTTATTTTGTGGCACAAGTAAGAATGATTTAATTATGAGATGGGTGAGACCTATATCTCCCTCCAATGCACTGGGTAAATATTTATATCTCATGAGATAGACATGGCTGGAACGGTAAGTTAATCCGGTTCAGTGTTACAGGACTGAAACGAGGAGTGAACTCGATTCAGAAAGGGACTTTGTCCACTAAGATGGTCTTGGCAGCAATGCCTTGGCTACCATGGAAATCATATCATGTGCTTAATGTTTTTCCACAATTACAAGTTTTATTCCCAAGATATTTTTCCATGATTGATGTTCTATTATGATCTATGCCTTACGTACTGCCATGTTTTATGTCATTGCTCAAGATTTCGATGTTTAAACATTATGTTCATGTTTTTAAGTTAAAATGTATATGATTTGTTTTATTTTATCCATTATTACCCTTACTGAGAATTTGAGCTTACCCTTTATATGTTTTATTTTCCCCAGGATATAAATAAAGGATTTAGGTAAGAAAATAAAAGGGGAAGACCTTTATGGGAGATGTTGAAGATCTTTCACCACGATTAGAAGATTATTTTTCCGATTTTACAAAGACACTAAACTATTACGGTCCTTGTGTGTCTGTTTTTGTTATATAATAAGTATTCCACAAGAGTAATTTAATGTCCATGTACATCAAGCTTTGGGTCTCTACAGGAATTATCTGGAGGAGGTGGTGAGGCTTCATGGAGTCCTAAGGATGATCATATCTGATCATTATCCTCATTTAACCTCTAGGACGTGGAGAGGTCTTAAAAATGATTTTGAATCTTAGTTGCACCTTAACAAAAATTTTCATTTATATATAGATTATAATATAGAGAGGACTATATAGACTCTTGAATACATATTGTGTGCTTGTATCATGGAATTTAGAGGTTTTTGGGTGAGTCACCTACCTTTGGTTGTGTTTAATTACAATAATAGTTTTCACTCCACCATTGGTATGAAAGCATTTGAAGTTTTTAATATCCAAATTTTCCATTCCTTATTATTACAAGATAGAGTTGGAGAGTTATAAATTCTCCGTATAGATCTAACTCAAATCATGATATATATGGTTTAGGTGATTCATGAGATAATGAAGGTAGTGAAAGATCATTATATGTCATATACTGACTATAAGAGGAGACCTATGGAGTTCGATGTTGGAGATGATGTTTTCTTGAAGGTGAATCTGTATAATGGATAATGAAGGTTTCATCATGGGAGTAAGATTTATCCTCAGTTTGTTGGTCCTTTTATGTTTTTGGCTCATTTTAGAGCTTTCACATACCAGATAACACTTCCCATATAGATGAGTTAGATTCATGAAATCTTTAATGTGCTGCAGCTTCACCACTATCTTCATTATGACTCTCACATCATTTATTGGGGATAGATTGATGTTGATGATAATGAAACCTTTGAGAAGTAGCCTGTGGAGATCTGAGACAGTAAGAAGAAGGTATTTTGTAGGCATGTTATTATGTTATTTCATGTCCTACAGAAACACATTGGCATGAAGGAGAGTACATAAGAATGTGAGTCACAATTAAAAACTCAATATCCCATGTTTTTGATGATTATATATTCTCTTGTAACATTGTTTTGATATTTAACTTTATCTGGATTATGAGATATTTCTCTCTTCCTTTATTCTTTGTTTTTTGGACTTACTCATGTTTGAGAGGTATCTCTCACATGAGAGTTATTAGAAGCTGGTTGATGGTGTTTCATGGTTTTGTGCCTCGTCCCTCATGTGGGATGGTTTTATTCCTATGAAAAATAAATTCTTGATAGGTGTCTCACAAGGTGGTTGTTTGGATTCCACTTTTCCCTTACCACCTATCTAGGTTTTGAATTAAAATTATGTTTGGATAGAATTTGTTGAGTGGTATATGATATAAGGTAATGGATCCTTATATACCATTACATTGTACATTTCCATGGTTTGGGGTTCTTTAAAGAAGTATGGAGTAGTTTTAGTGGAGTTTGGGAGATGAAATCTAGTTTTAGGTGGAATTAACTATTTACAATGTATTTCTTGATTTGAGAAATAATTTTACATCCGAAATAGTGATTTGTGGCCTTATTAAGGGAAGTATGTGGGGTATGATTCAAAACGTGAACCATAGGCTTATGATATGAATGGATATATAGTAGATTTTGGTTAATCTCTCCATGATAATTCATATAATGGACATGAATTCCACAACATGAATTAATCTAGGTTTATAGAATTAGCGTGATGTGTTCTTCGGTGGGCCTCAAACGTGATCCATTCAAAATGTGAATAAACCACTCATGCCCTGAGTGTGTATTTGGAAGAGTACCTTTAAATAATTTTCTACCATAAATTTCTTTTAAAACACTATGATTCCTTCCAAACCCTTGGAAACCATAGGATATCTTCTAATGTGTTTCAAATCCCTTTCATTTGGGATTGATCCCTGACTTCCTGTATTCGATCTATAGTGATCCATGGTAAGTTTTATATCTTTATCTTGTGATTTTTTATACACTGGGTTTGTGTTACCCCATGATATATTTTCTTTATTTATAGGTTGATCCCATTCATTGTCAAGAATTTATTTGATGTTTAGTGGCATGTTTATGGTGTGAAGCCTATAGGGATCATCAGTCCTTGCAGGAGAGGTGATAAAGATATGTTCTTGTTGTTCAATTCTCATTTGAATAACATTGAAATCCTTGAGGAAGTGGATTCATTTATTATCCTTGTTTTTAAGTAAAATCATAATTTAATAATGATTTATTTCATTGTGTAATGGTGGAATTAACCTTAATGAAGATTAAATCATAAATAAATGAATAATATGTTTTGGGTTATAGCCCGAATGGCCCAAAGGCCTTCATTTTTATTGATTTTTGATAACCCCCCTTTACAGGGATGAGGGGGAACCCTTACAAGGTCTGTAGGCTCAGAGATTACATGGCCTATAGGATCAAGAGATTACATGACCCAGAGGTCTTAGGGAATTCAACCAGACTATCTATAAAGAACTGCCCCTCCCCAACATCAGCATCATGATAGTAGCTCTCCACCTTCACATTACCATCTGGATAGGCTTCCCATGTAAGAACATGCTAGTAATAATGGTATAGCCATACCCTCTCATTCTAACAAATTCATTTGGATCTGCTCTGGTGAGTGCACCTTCTCTAAATCCTCTTTTGGGGCTGCTCCTTTTTTTGTAGTGTGTATGGGGAAACAGTATGTGGCCCGAAGGCCTTGAGGTAGACCGAAGGCCTTAAAGGTGTCCCAAAAGCCCTATTGACTTGAAGGCCTGGGTGGCCTAAAATCCTTAAGGACTCCAAGCCCAAACCGGTGACCCAAGGTGAATAGTTCCTGCTGCTAAAGTACTGAATAGCATCCTGCTTCAGTAACTGCTACATTGCTTACTACAGTACCCCCACAATGTACAATTCTGCTAAAATACCTGTATAGTGTACAACTTTGCTACAACACATGTACAGTGTACAACTCTACTACAGTACCCCCACAGTGTACAATACTACTATAGTACTGCTACAATGCCTACTACAATACCTGCTATAGTACTTCTACAGTCCCCAGAAATATTCCTCTACTTGGTTTTGAACCTGGGTCTTGTGGATGCACTTAAGGATACCTCACCAACTGGGTTGAGGCTCATGTGCTTTTGGGTTATAGAGACTGCATGTGTTTATGCTATGTTAATGGTTTGCCTATTTATTTTCTAGATAGTGTGATATATTTTATTTTAATTTGGTTTATCATGTTTTATATTCTTGAAAAGTGGGTAAAAGACATAAATCTTATAATTTTTGTTGGTTAAATAATAAATATTCATGTTTAATTATTATCTTTATTCCTTAAATTGATGGAAATAGAAGTTATGTTTGATGTATATTTATGTAATTCATAGATATTTATATCTGATGCCTTTGGTTTCTTATGGTTATAACCCATTATAATGGAATTATTTAATTCAAAATGGTAAAATATTTGTTTTTTGATAAATATAATTGTTTGGGGATGAACGAGCACATTTTCTTATAAAGTCTAGATGAATTGGTCAAGGGCCTAGTTGCACTATTAATTATTTTTTGTTTTCTTGATTCCTTTTTTGATTTATATGGATAAGGAGCCTTACTATGCCTCATGATGTTAGCCTAGGATAACTAATGGTTTGATGAGAAATGGACGAGGATTATCAAGTTTATGAAAAAAGTTAGTGCCTATGATGGTGTAATGGATAATGATATGAATTGTGCTGTTAGAGAAGGAACTGAGATTGATGGAATGGGTTGAAACTGGGGTTTTGTAACAGCCCGAGATTTTATGAAAAAAATATTCTTTTTAATTTTATTAATGTCTTGTGTTGTACGCTACACCAAAAGGAGCTTGCACAACACAAATCCTTGACTTGCCTTGCATTACACGCAATCGCGACCTTCCTCGATAGCGTGTGTAATACGCAATACCGAGTTTCACTAAACAACGATGTGCTATTAAAATATTATTAAAACTAGCCGTTATGAATAGTAATAGCCACTTTTTAAAATTCTGTAAATCTTATTTTTTAAAATGAACTTCATTTTTGGATTCGGAATATCGAAATTAGCTTAGGTTGAAATTTTGGTGATTTTCGGATAACTTTCATATTTTGATGAATAGTGAAAATTACTAAATTATAATTAAAAACAACTTTTTTAATCGAAATAGTTGATAGTGATAAATCATTAATTTGAGTGGTTTTAAAGTATATTTAGAATATATTTTTATAATTTAATACAATGTTGGTCATTGGATGTAATTTCACATTTAAACTAGACATAAACAAGTATCAATCTTTTGATAGATATTGTTTCTTAAAAACACGCTATTTGTTTTAACAGCGGGATTTAATTATAAAATTAATTAATGCAACTTTTATGTTATGAATTTGGTAAAATAGACTTCATTTTTGAATTCGGAATATGAAATATAGCTTGGGATGAAATTTTGGCATTGTTCTGAAAAACATCAATTTTTGATGAATAGTGAAACTACTAAGTGGTAGGTTAAAAACTGAATTTTTGCATAAAACTTAATTTTACCGCTTCTGTGAATGGAATTTCGAAAATCCGAGAGACACGGTTAATATCAAGGACTAAAATGTGGTTCAATGAGATGAAAATAATTTTTTGGTGAATAGTAACTTTTTACTTTTTTTTACCGCGGTTAATAGTAAATAGGGTAACTAAGGGTAAATATGATATTACTATTACCCTAACACATGTCCTAATTCTATTGGACAAGTGTAATTCGACCAAAAACAAACTTAGGAATAAAATATGACCATTTAGGCCCACTTGGATTAGATTAGGACATTTATTATTAATTTATTTAAAGAAGGGTTAAAATAGCTAAAATCAAAGTTTAATAAGTAAATAATTTTTAATATGGGGTTATACATAAGATAAATTCGATTGTAAATATTAATTAGAAAGCTAAAAAGATTTCCTACATTATGGTATTTTATTTGTAATTTTTAGACATCAAATAAGTTAATTTATTTATGACACAAAGATGATGCAGTAATTATCTTATTAATGAAATATTGACATAATTGATGTTATAAACACCAAAATAAATGTAATTTGAGACTTTTTATGAATTCCACTAATTTTTTAGGTTACTATGATATATTAATGTTGATTTAATCAACTTGGTTCGAACATTTAATTCTGTTATGACTTTCACAAAAATCATATATCAAATAGTGTCAAAATTGACACAAAATAGTTTTTAAATCAAATATTATATTATTAATTGTTATTTTATTCCTAAAAATCTAAGGTTCGGCCAAATGACTTAGATAAGGATATATGTATTAATAATATACAATTTGGGGTTCGTTTGGCATGTTATAGTAAGTGTATTAACCATATAGTGAAAGAAAACAAAAAGACACGGTAAAAGTTAAATTATTTAACTTAGAGTTAAATCTAATTGATAAGGTTTAAAATAAGATCCAAACATGTATAAATTTGATTGGTTGATGAGATTACAACCCTATCTCATCTAAGCTTCGAATATGAGTCATTTTTGGAGGTTTTTAAGTGGGGTTATATTTATTATAAATTAATTTTTTTAAGAATTCCTAAGGTGCCCCTCTCCTCCCTTATAAAAGGACACCTCCTCCCCCTCCTCCTCACACCAATTTGAGCACTCAAGCTCGGCCAACCCCTGCCAAAATCCCTTCTCCACTTCCCTAGCAACATCCTAGAGGTTCTGGTCTTCCTCAAAGACCAATTCTAGTGCCCTAAGAGGAGGTCTCAAAGAGGCACTTCAAAGAAGAGGTAATTACCGTTACCAATTCTTTCATCTTTATTTCTTCTTCCACTTCTTCTTCTTAGGTTGTTTCATTATGAAGTAATAACATCAGTATCACTCATATACTGATATGTTATTATAAGTATGAAACAACCCTATTTCACCATCTATCCATCCTACGGAAAAAGAAATCACCGCGCGTGCGTACGTACAGAATACCGTCTCCACGCCGTGGTGTAATCTATTTTCCACCACCACCTTACATGGATGGGTATAATGGTGTAAAGAATAACTATACATAGTTATTACAACATCATAATGATTCTGATATATTTTATAATCCACTCCAATTCAATTCAATATTTATAGAAATGATATCATCGCTCGTGCGTACGTACGGAATACCGTCTCCACGACGCGATGAGATTCATTCTCCATGTTAACCATTTAAGAATGATTATAATGTATATATAAGAAATAATAATGAAATACATGACATTATAAAGCTACTGGATTTATGTATATATATATACATATGTATGTCATCTACTTACTTCCATTTCAAGACAATAAGGAAAGAAAAACAGCGTTCATGCGTACGTACGGACTACCGTCTCCATGAACGGTGTTTTTCATTTTATTTATCTATCTATTATATATATATATATACTGAATATATATGATATATAAATCATATTTTATATTCTGGAAGTAAGTAAATCATGATATAAGTAATAATGATGTCAAGAACAACAAGTCAAAACAACTACGATAAATGAAACGATTTTACCCAAAACGCTTCTTTAACATGGAATTTACAAAAGAACGGGTAATATAATGTCATAAGTGAACCATATATGATATCATAACAATGAATATGATTCTGTAATAAGTCAATGACATTATTTAAATCATTATACAGGAGTTTCGGACACATACGAAGCAAATTGGACCTAAGGTAAGGGAAATATCACAATCTCATTTTTATCTGAGATTGTTTATTCGTAAGTATTTACTGGGGTGTATTTTATCATCCACATCCATGTTTCATCAAAATTTAATATTATTTCCATCCACCTACAATTGTTTAAATCCATTTTTACCCTTCGGTGAGTTTTTAGTAATATGTATGAAAGGAATCTTTTGTCGTACGAGGTACTTTTTGACTTTTCCGACAAAAGTACGGAGAATGTTTTTTTTAACTTATACGGCACGAACGGATTTCTACTGTTTTATAAAGCCTTATTTTCATGAAGCTTCCTCTAAAAGATTTCATGACTATTTTCAATAAAATCTCTTTCTTTTAAAGTTGCATGATGTTTTGTGAAAAGAAATTGATTTTGAAGAAGAAAGGATATTTTTCTCAAGAATTCAATTCAAGTGTTTTATCAAAATTATTTTCCATCTAAGATAATAAAGAGTTCTGTTTCTATCCATATTTTTACATTGATTTGACTATGTTGTGATGGAATTATGTTTATGAATTCCTTTATCTTATATGAATGGTTTTATGATGTCATGTTGTTTAAGAATCTCATTTTTATTACATGGGTTATGAAATGATGTATGATTTATGATTTTGTGGCACACATAAGAAAGGATTCATTAAGAGATGGGTGGGACCTATATCTCCCTCCAATGCATTGGGTAAAGATTTTATATCTCATGAGATAGACATGGCTGGAATGGTAGGTTATACCGGTTCAGTGAAACAGGACTGAAACGAGGATTACTCGATTCAGAAAGGGACTTTGTCCACTAAGATAGTCTTGGCAATGAGTCTTGACTAACAAGAAATGATTCTCTATGATTATGTGTGTATGCCACAATGAGTAATGTTTTAAGTTATGATTTCATTTTCACTTCTATGATTTATCCCATGTTATGATATTATGAGCTCTTTTGCAGGTTAAGATTTCCAAAAGCTATGTTCTTATGTATATGATGTGATTGATATTTCTTTTGTTTACCCTTACTGAGCATTTGAGCTCACCCTTTTATGTTTTCTTTTCCCCAGGATATAAAGAAAGGTTTTAGGTAAAAAAAAAGGGGAAGATCTTTATGGGAGATATTGAAGATCTTTCACCACGTTTAGAAGATTACGTTCCGAGTTTCCAAAGACACTAAACTATTACGATCCTTGTGTGTGTGTTTTTGTTATGTACTAAGTATTCCGCAAATGTAATGTAATGTCCATGTACGTCAGGATTCAGGTCTCTACAGTTGGTATCAGAGGAAAGGTTTAGTCAACCTCTGGAGACTAGGATGCGAGAACTTTAGTGAGATCCCTAGAGATATTTCTAAGGTATGTCTAGGGATGTCTCTAAGGTTAAGTATACGTATAGGTTATAGTAATAGAATTACGCTAACGATCTTCGAATTTAACCTAAGATGTTAGATATTGAGGGTACTAACCCTTTATTATGTTGTTTTCCCTAGCATGATTTTTGCCTCTCACACAATTCTTTTGGGGTTTTAGACGATGGCTGGAACCCGAAGGAACCGTGTTAATGCGGAATGTGATGGGCAATGCAATGATTGTACCCCTGAGCAACCAAACGATATAGGAGCTGGAATGAAAAATCTTGTAGCCATGCTCACACAACTTTCTCAAGCTATGAATCATGCAGGACTTCCAAACGAGCAAAGGAAGGAGCAACATTCTGTTGAATCCTTCATGAGGCAGCGTCCACCTTCTTTCAGTGGGTCTACTGATCCATTAGTTGCTGAACAATGGATTAGTACTACTGAAAAGATATTTTCAGTTCTTCAATGTTCTGAACATGATAAAGTCATCCTAGCAGTGTATCGTTTGGAAGGAGATGCTGATCAATGGTGGAATCTTATTAAGAATACAAGGCAAAGGGATGAAATTGAGTCTATGGAATGGGACGAGTTCAAGAACTTATTTTTCAATAAGTACTTCCCTCGTATTCTTCGAACAAAGATGGAGAAAGAGTTTCTTGAACTGAAGCAAAGGGACGATGAATCTGTTGGTACCTATGAAGAAAATTTTACAAGACTTGCAAGGTATGCTTCTGGAATTATCATCCAACCTGAAAGTAAAGTTGATCGATTTTTCAGTGGCTTAAAACCAAGTCTTCGAAGGGCATTAGCTATAAGAGACTTCAGTAGCTATGAAGAAATTGTGCGTTGTGCTATCAAGGTAGAAATGGAAGTTGGTGTTACATATCCATCTCATGGTTTTGACAAGAAACGAAAGATGGAGTTCAAGGAGAAATCTCAGAATAATGGTGAAAAGAAGATGAATGTTTCCTTATGCACAAAGTGTGGAAAGAAGCATGGTGGAGATTGTCTTAAAGGAACTAGAAAATGTTTTAAGTGTGGAAAAGAAGGTCATCGAGCAGCTGAGTGTCGAAGTAATGGAAAAAGGGTTTCTAATGATGTGAATAAAGAAAACACTGCAGAGAACGCACCGCCAACACTTCAATGCTTCAAGTGCAAGGAAATGGGGCATTATGCTAATAATTGCCCTAATCCAAGGGTTAGTGATGATCAACATGAGCAACCACTGAAGGCAAAGGACAAAGGGAAATCACATGCGATCACTATTGGCAATGTTGAATATGACAACGATGTGGTGGAATGATTAAGTGTTTATGTAATGGGATTCCAAAATAATGTTGTATCATTGAGTATTGCAATATTTATTGATGTGGTATTCAAAATGATTGAGATATTTTTTGGAAATAAGATGATATGCGCATAATGAAGACGAGAAAATGAAATGTTTAATAGTATTCATGAGCTCATGATTGATATAAGGACTGAGTGATATCATGGTTTGAGTATATAGAATTTTGAGGATTTTGGTATGTGGAAAGTGTTAACTTTTAACTGCACTCATGTTTTCACTAAGGTATTCAAGAGAATACACGATTAAGGAATTTGAATGTTTGGAATGTGACCAACAAGACATATCTTATGATATGTGGGGATCAACGACAGTATTAAATCTCTGGTAATCGTTGCCACTATATTATGAGAGTGGACTGCAGTATTATGTATAAGCCTAAAGATTAGACTGGATTATGTTGGACATAAGTTAGTATTGTTTAAGGATAGAAGATTTTCGATATTATTGATGGGATGTTATAGTAACGTAGTTTTAGAAAAAAGGACAACCTGCAGGACGGGCGACAGCCCATCGCTTCGGACAAGGCTGTGGGAATCGAACCCACAACCGAAGTGCGACTGGCCTTTATCGCCTACCACTGACCTACAGGAAGTCCCTGTTTAGTAGAAACTAGTTTTATTATATTAAGCAGTATGATATATGAAGTATAAGTCCATTTAGGAACTATATATGATTAATCTTACTATAGAATGACTTATGTATATTTAATAACTTTTGATTACCTTGAGACAGATGGAATGACCCGTCATTCTATCACATGATCTGCTAACACTTCACGAATAACAAATTCAACTTCATTTATTTAAGAGATGAAGTAGAAATTGTTCAAGGCACGAACAAAAGTGAGATTTTACCAAAATAAAGTAAGTATTTATTCTAAGCAAATTTTCAACTTTAGGGAAATGATCTTGAAAACCAAAAATGTTGTCCTAGTGATCTTATACCTGATGAATCAGATGGTACCTTATATCATCACAAATCTATGGATTTGTGATTACTGGCTTTTCCATAGCCATGTTCTCTACCACTCTCCATCAGAACATGATGGTTAGATTTTTCTTCCATATCCATATTTTCACCTATGTGGAAACCCAGTGATTAGTATATTTGGGTAATCGTTACATTTCATACTTTAGTTTTTAAAGCCAAGTTTTGGTACTCCTTTTTACGATGTGGGATTCTATTAAAGAAACTTTAGAATAGTAAACCATTTATAACCCCGACGAATTTCGAGGGCGAAATTCATTTTAAGGGGGGTAGAATGTAACAGCCCGAGATTTTATGAAAAAAATATTCTTTTTAATTTTATTAATGTCTTGTGTTGTACGCTACACCAAAAGGAGCTTGCACAACACAAATCCTTGACTTGCCTTGCATTACACGCAATCACGACCTTCCTCGATAGCGTGTGTAATACGCAATACCGAGTTTCACTAAACAACGATGTGCTATTAAAATATTATTAAAACTAGCCGTTATGAATAGTAATAACCACTTTTTAAAATTCTGTAAATCTTATTTTTTAAAATGAACTTCATTTTTGGATTCGGAATATCGAAATTAGCTTAGGTTGAAATTTTGGTGATTTTCGGATAACTTTCATATTTTGATGAATAGTGAAAATTACTAAATTATAATTAAAAACAACTTTTTTAATCGAAATAGTTGATAGTGATAAATCATTAATTTGAGTGGTTTTAAAGTATATTTAGAATATATTTTTATAATTTAATACAATGTTGGTCATTGGATGTAATTTCACATTTAAACTAGACATAAACAAGTATCAATCTTTTGATAGATATTGTTTCTTAAAAACACGCTATTTGTTTTAACAGCGGGATTTAATTATAAAATTAATTAATGCAACTTTTATGTTATGAATTTGGTAAAATAGACTTCATTTTTGAATTCGGAATATGAAATATAGCTTGGGATGAAATTTTGGCATTGTTCTGAAAAACATCAATTTTTGATGAATAGTGAAACTACTAAGTGGTAGGTTAAAAACTGAATTTTTGCATAAAACTTAATTTTACCGCTTCTGTGAATGGAATTTCGAAAATCCGAGAGACACGGTTAATATCAAGGACTAAAATGTGGTTCAATGAGATGAAAATAATTTTTTGGTGAAAAGTAACTTTTTACTTTTTTTTACCGCGGTTAATAGTAAATAGGGTAACTAAGGGTAAATATGATATTACTATTACCCTAACACATGTCCTAATTCTATTGGACAAGTGTAATTCGACCAAAAAAAAACTTAGGAATAAAATATGACCATTTAGGCCCACTTGGATTAGATTAGGACATTTATTATTAATTTATTTAAAGAAGGGTTAAAATAGCTAAAATCAAAGTTTAATAAGTAAATAATTTTTAATATGGGGTTATACATAAGATAAATTCGATTGTAAATATTAATTAGAAAGCTAAAAAGCTTTCCTACATTATGGTATTTTATTTGTAATTTTTAGACATCAAATAAGTTAATTTATTTATGACACAAAGATGATGCAGTAATTATCTTATTAATAAAATATTGACATAATTGATGTTATAAACACCAAAATAAATGTAATTTGAGACTTTTTATGAATTCCACTAATTTTTTAGGTTACTATGATATATTAATGTTGATTTAATCAACTTGGTTAGAACATTTAATTCTGTTATGACTTTCACAAAAATCATATATCAAATAGTGTCAAAATTGACACAAAATAGTTTTTAAATCAAATATTATATTATTAATTGTTATTTTATTCCTAAAAATCTAAGGTTCGGCCAAATGACTTAGATAAGGATATATGTATTAATAATATACAATTTGGGGTTCGTTTGGCATGTTATAGTAAGTGTATTAACCATATAGTGAAAGAAAACAAAAAGACACGGTAAAAGTTAAATTATTTAACTTAGAGTTAAATCTAATTGATAAGGTTTAAAATAAGATCCAAACATGTATAAATTTGATTGGTTGATGAGATTACAACCCTATCTCATCTAAGCTTCGAATATGAGTCATTTTTGGAGGTTTTTAAGTGGGGTTATATTTATTATAAATTAATTTTTTTAAGAATTCCTAAGGTGCCCCTCTCCTCCCTTATAAAAGGACACCTCCTCCCCCTCCTCCTCACACCAATTTGAGCACTCAAGCTCGGCCAACCCCTGCCAAAATCCCTTCTCCACTTCCCTAGCAACATCCTAGAGGTTCTGGTCTTCCTCAAAGACCAATTCTAGTGCCCTAAGAGGAGGTCTCAAAGAGGCACTTCAAAGAAGAGGTAATTACCGTTACCAATTCTTTCATCTTTATTTCTTCTTCCACTTCTTCTTCTTAGGTTGTTTCATTATGAAGTAATAACATCAGTATCACTCATATACTGATATGTTATTATAAGTATGAAACAACCCTATTTCACCATCTATCCATCCTACGGAAAAAGAAATCACCGCGCGTGCGTACGTACAGAATACCGTCTCCACGCCGTGGTGTAATCTATTTTCCACCACCACCTTACATGGATGGGTATAATGGTGTAAAGAATAACTATACATATTTATTACAACATCATAATGATTCTGATATATTTTATAATCCACTCCAATTCAATTCAATATTTATAGAAATGATATCATCGCTCGTGCGTACGTACGGAATACCGTCTCCACGACGCGATGAGATTCATTCTCCATGTTAACCATTTAAGAATGATTATAATGTATATATAAGAAATAATAATGAAATACATGACATTATAAAGCTACTGGATTTATGTATATATATATACATATGTATGTCATCTACTTACTTCCATTTCAAGACAATAAGGAAAGAAAAACAGCGTTCATGCGTACGTACGGACTACTGTCTCCATGAACGGTGTTTTTCATTTTATTTATCTATCTATTATATATATATATATATACTGAATATATATGATATATAAATCATATTTTATATTCTGGAAGTAAGTAAATCATGATATAAGTAATAATGATGTCAAGAACAACAAGTCAAAACAACTACGATAAATGAAACGATTTTACCCAAAACGCTTCTTTAACATGGAATTTACAAAAGAAAGGGTAATATAATGTCATAAGTGAACCATATATGATATCATAACAATGAATATGATTCTGTAATAAGTCAATGACATTATTTAAATCATTATACAGGAGGTTCGGACACATACGAAGCAAATTGGACCTAAGGTAAGGGAAATATCACAATCTCATTTTTATCTGAGATTGTTTATTCGTAAGTATTTACTGGGGTGTATTTTATCATCCACATCCATGTTTCATCAAAATGTAATATTATTTCCATCCACCTACAATTGTTTAAATCCATTTTTACCCTTCGGTGAGTTTTTAGTAATATGTATGAAAGGAATCTTTTGTCGTACGAGGTACTTTTTGACTTTTCCGACAAAAGTACGAAGAATGTTTTTTTTTAACTTATACGGCACGAACGGATTTCTACTGTTTTATAAAGCCTTATTTTCATGAAGCTTCCTCTAAAAGATTTCATGAATATTTTCAATAAAATCTCTTTCTTTTAAAGTTGCATGATGTTTTGTGAAAAGAAATTGATTTTGAAGAAGAAAGGATATTTTTCTCAAGAATTCAATTCAAGTGTTTTATCAAAATTATTTTCCATCTAAGATAATAAAGAGTTCTGTTTCTATCCATATTTTTACATTGATTTGACTATGTTGTGATGGAATTATGTTTATGAATTCCTTTATCTTATATGAATGGTTTTATGATGTCATGTTGTTTAAGAATCCCATTTTTATTACATGGGTTATGAAATGATGTATGATTTATGATTTTGTGGCACACATAAGAAAGGATTCATTAAGAGATGGGTGGGACCTATATCTCCCTCCAATGCATTGGGTAAAGATTTTATATCTCATGAGATAGACATGGCTGTAATGGTAGGTTATACCGGTTCAGTGAAACAGGACTGAAACGAGGATTACTCGATTCAGAAAGGGACTTTGTCCACTAAGATAGTCTTGGCAATGAGTCTTGACTAACAAGAAATGATTCTCTATGATTATGTGTGTATGCCACAATGAGTAATGTTTTAAGTTATGATTTCATTTTCACTTCTATGATTTATCCCATGTTATGATATTATGAGCTCTTTTGCAGGTTAAGATTTCCAAAAGCTATGTTCTTATGTATATGATGTGATTGATATTTCTTTTGTTTACCCTTACTGAGCATTTGAGCTCACCCTTTTATGTTTTCTTTTCCCCAGGATATAAAGAAAGGTTTTAGGTAAAAAAAAGGGGAAGATCTTTATGGGAGATATTGAAGATCTTTCACCACGTTTAGAAGATTACGTTCCGAGTTTCCAAAGACACTAAACTATTACGATCCTTGTGTGTGTGTTTTTGTTATGTACTAAGTATTCCGCAAATGTAATGTAATGTCCATGTACGTCAGGATTCGGGTCTCTACAGGTTTCCCATTGTTTGTTGTATGAAAACTTTGATTTCTTGATAATGGATCTTCTTCAAAGGTCATATGACCAGGTTGATTATTTCTTCTTTTCATTACCCACTACTTAATAATGATGGATATGAAAGGTTTATGCATCTTCTATGGTAGCTTAGGATGTTTCCTATAGTACATAGAATCATGGGATAATAATTAATGTTAAATAATTTAACCCATGGGGTTAGAGACTTGATGGAAATACATATGATCACAATTCTTTAAGAATCTTGGAAGATGTTTGATCATGTTTAGAGGGAACGCAATTTAGTTGGTAATCAATGTAAATGTGAAATATTAAAATAAATAATTATTTGAAAGTCTCTTTAAATGTTTGTGTGCTTATATGATATATATTTCTTAGCAGTGGTAGTCGGGTGTTTGAGAGGTGATAACTGTAGTGGAGGATAAGGATCAGTAGTTTCCATCAGTGTGGTTTGTGAGATATATATATTCTTTATGTTATTTGATTACATATGCTACCCCACCCATGTTGGTAGGGTGACCAACACCTAGTGGACTCTGGGAGGGTTTTACCCTAATATCTAGATTGGTGAGGAATGAATGGATGACTACCCCTACTTTCCTCACTCTATTATTTTGGTAGTATTATGTGATGGTATACATGGTGGTTACCTTTCTCATATATGTTTGTAGAGGTCTATAATGTATTTTGGTTATTTTACACCATGTATCTCAGAATATAGTATCCTAAGTATTATTATAGGTATGTTGTGTATGGGATGTGATGGATTGAGGTATAATACATGACGTAAAAAATGTAGTGAATCCTATAAACTACTCGGTTTCTATTTAAAGATGTCAAAGTTGATGAAAGCATGATGTGATGCATAGGGTACTTGGCCTGTTATAGTTTTCTATGTGTTTTGGGTAGCATTATTTATTAGAGAGAGATGGATTAGGACATGCGATGTTTGGGAAAAGCGTAAACCCATATATTTTAAATGAGATGCTTTAAGGAGGATCCTACTAAGTATACCAATTATGATCATACTACATATATATAAACTATTTTTTGGATAATAGGAGTTGGTTGGTGATCAGGCTAGACATTACTAGCTTGTTGAGTTATTCCGGAGCTGTTTGGATTTCGAGGCTATTGCTGAGGATTTTTTAGAATATATAGTTTCTTTTGTATTTATTCAGTTTGTATGATATTATATGCATATATTATGATATTTTTTAATTATTATGATCATGATTTTTTTGTGCCTTTATCTTAACCATCTCCCCTCATGTTCTTTATAGAGGTAAATGCCTCCAATTTATCAATATGATATACCCTTGTTGGTTGTCCTCAACCCCTAGTCTATTAGAGGTGGGATTCAAGCATCATTATATCTCTTCACTAATTACTATCCTATAAGGGGTACCTTTGGATGTATGGAATCATGAAATGATGAGTCTAGAAGGGTACTATATGAAAAGAATGTTATTGGGAGATGTTGAAGATCTTTTATGAAATAAGTTGATTATGTATCTAGAATCTAAAGAAAATAAACCTTTTCATTTATGTGGAATGTATTATTGTATGATGTATTGAATATTAATATAAAATGATGTAATATTTATGTATTTAAATCATGGGTCACCTCAATTGGTATTAGAGAAGGGTTTAATTATCTTTTGATATTAGGTTTTGAGGAAAATGTAGATAGAACCTCAAAAAAATAGTCACGACTCGTCCTTCGGGGCCAATGCCGTGACTACCCCAGGCCTACCTTCCACAGGCCAAGGACTGGTGACTAGCACCAGAAAGGCGTATCCCTATATCAGGAAGGCAATTTCTTTTAAAACTGTATAAACACATGATCCAAGAACACAACAAGAAGGAATCACAAAGTAAACTACTGTAGTAAAAAGTGTACTGAATTTAAAGGGGCCAAAATACAAGCCCAAATGAAAGGTGCAAGTACATATGAAAATATAAAAATAGATCCTAGAACGTCCATCGAGGATCGCACCTAAATGGTAGGTAAAACTCACGATCAATAGTCATTGCGGCACATCACATCAAATAGTCCACCTCTAATCGCCGTCCAGTCCTGGCTCCTTCATCCTTAATCAACATTGCCCATCATCTGCACAAGACACAACAAGGTATAGGCATAACCTATACATGGGTGAGTATGAAAATACTTAATAGGGACCCTGAGACCCCAAAAGGTCTCCCAGAGTTCCACGAAGGAAAATACCACAAAGTAGGACTTCAATCACAAATCACGAAGTAGTCATCAACTCTATTTAGGTATATGCCCATACATATACCTAAGTTATCAAAAGATACTAATCTCATTCATGAGGAAACCTATGTCTCTAATTTTTAATCAATTTTCACAAATGATCAATGAAGGAAGAATACCATAAAGGTAACACCATGAAGGTAACACCACAAAGGTGAGAGTACCTCAAAGGTAACACCACAAAGGTAACACCACAAAGGTAACACCACGAAGGTAAGGGTACCACAAAGGTAACACCACAAAGGTAACACCATGAAGGTAACACCAAAAAGGTAAAAGTACCACAAAGGTAAAGACTTAGCTCACACCAGGTATATAACTCAAGTAAAGAAGTATATATGATTAGACATATCACTGGATCATCTTATTCTGTTGAGAGGATTTTTTGTTGACCCACACAGGATCGACAGATGATGACCCACAGAGGATTGATATGCACTGACCCACACATGATCGATAACTCCTGACCCACACAAGATCGCTACGCGCTGACCCACATAGGATTGATATATTCTAACCCATAGATGATTGATATGGGCTGACCCACACATGGGTGATGTTCTTTCTTCACGTTACAGCCAACCACTGGATTACCGCACAAAGTACGCATGATTCTGGGAGGATCCATTCCTCAATCCATCAGTCGCACATCGACCACCACTAAGTTCTATGAAGAATTATCCCAAAGGACCTCCATGTGGTAAGGGTTCCAATGCGACAGACAACACGTCAATCAGATGCCTGGTCAGTGACTTATAAGTGTTTTAGTACCAAGGGCCTAGTTGGATTTGGGTTTGATCCAACCTAGAAATACTCCAACATTCTTTATAACTCAAGAAGAGTATACCAAAAGGACTATCTCTATCTAAGGGTCCCAGTTCCATAGACGGTTCATCCAACATATGCTCGGATTTGAAGTTATGGTTCATTAGGTGAAACTAGGCTTGGTTGGGTCTGGGTCCTATCCGACCCGGTCGGAGCAACCTAGCCCGACCCGCATGGGTGGTGCGGCCTAGCCCGCTGGGCTCACACAGCCTAAACCATGAAGGGCGCAGCCCGTTGGGCTTGTGCAGCCCAATCTGTGAAGGGATGCAACCACCTGGAGGTGCGAACTGCTGGGGCTTGTGCAGCCCGACATGCGGAGGGGCGCGACCTGCTGTAGGTGCGAGCCACTGAGACTCATTCTAGCTGGCATGGGGGAGGGTTACGATCCCCCCCCTTTACTCTTGAATGGCTAATCCATTTGGGTAATATAAGGCCCCAACCTTAAACCATACTTAATATTTAATTAAATGAATAATTCACATTGAGGATCTTTTCAGGTTTAGAGTTTTAGAGAATTAGGACATAAATATTACATCTCAAAATATTACAAAGTAGAAACTTCTACTATGTTTCCATAAAATAAAAACTCTTAAAAAGAAACATGTCTAGTTCCATGTTTTAGATAGCATGACTTTCCCTTGATCCCATCCTTGACCCTATTCCACATTAAGTCATGTGAAAACATTTCAAAAAAAAACTTGGGGTGAGCATAAAAAGCTCAGTAAGGGATACACAAAGAATGAAAACTGTTAGTTTTTCAAAACAACAACTAAACCATGTATACTTTATCAAAGTAATACCTTTAACCTTTATGAAGTAGTAAAAACTCTTCACTAAATAAAAGACCACTACTTACCCTTTAGTAACCAAAAGATTACCATAAAACCCATATAAAGAACACATAGCATATAAAGGTAACTTGGGACATAAACATGCTTAAATGGAATAACCATACGGTGGAATTCCACACATAATTAAATGGAATAGCCATACAGCTGACTTCCATACCCAATGCATTGGAGGTTATGACGTAACCACCCATCCTGGTATTCACGGAACCACCCATCATATGGTTTATCACGTAACCACCCATCAAATTTCCAAGTACCATTATAAAATCATAAGACATAAAACAAAAATAATGGAAAGAAAACATTTCCACAATATATCACTTAAATATATTGACATAAAAAATCCATTATAAAAAACATTTTCAATACCAAAATAAATAAAAGAGTATATGGTATTTATTCCATTTTAAAAAACATCACGACTTGTTGAGGAAGCCAAATACCAAATAATACTTGCGGCGGCGGAAAAGGTCGTTGTCACCGCGTATGTTAAAAGAAACATTCCTTTTTTTTCATTTAGTAAAATGATTCATAGAAATATATTCCTTTTGTATAAAAGTAAAAGTCAAAGGGGTTTATACACCGTATAAAATAAAGTTTTGTATAAAATGAAATATGCCTCAATGAAAGGAGATTGAGACGAAGTCCCTTACCTCAGGTCCGACTTGACTCGATCGTTCTTTAACATCCTGAATAATAAACTTGAGTTAATTTATACTTGATTAAGAACCTTTTTCAAGTTCATTATTCCTTTTAAATAACTTATTGCCATGTTATAAACATTATGTAATCATTTAAGTTAATAATGTTTTTTTTGTCGATACTTGGTTCTTGAGTCGAAAGTGGACTTCTTACAATTACATGTTTTTCGTGTGGTCAAAGGTTCATTATATACAGAATGGTATTCATGATTTTGACATCATATATATCATATATATCCATCATATACATGTATTTATAATATTACATAATCATTTAGAGGTAAAAAATTAAATGCACCGTTCATGGAGACGGTAAGCTGTACGTACGCATGAACGCTACTTTCATTTCTATGTCATATTAATGAAATTAAAACTAAATGATAGGTATGTATATTTTAATTCCAGAATTATATTCATCATTTAGATGTAACATACATCATATATATCCATTATATATATGTACTTATAATAGTACATTACATTTGTGGATAAGAAATGAAATGCACCGTTCATGGAGACGGTAAGTCGTACGTACGCATGAACGCTACTTTAATTTATATCTCATACTTTAATGGAGTGAAATCATAATAATATAAAGGTATATTATAATTACAGTATAATATCATATATAATATCATTAAATCCATCCTTTATACGTCCCACGTATGGCATTAATGAATCAAATCACTTTGAGGGGGCGGTAGTCCGCACTTCCTAAAATGAAATTATTGTGTTTACCCACAATGGAAACCAGAAAGGTATGCCAGAAATGAAAAATACAGAAGATTAAGTAAAAAATAAACATATTATATATCATATATAAATATAGTGTCATATTAATGGCCACATTTTAAGGTGTTATATGAGTGTTGAACAATCATCGTTTCGTGAGGCAGAAATTCGCCATCCACAGAAACAATATTTTCCTTAACAATTAGATGAAGGTGTGTGTAAGTGTAGCTAGAATACTTCTTATAAAAACATCCTAGTATATTTAATATACTGTTTTTTTACAAAATAAATGAATAAAAAGAGTTTAGGGGGTTGGAGAAGCAAAATAAAACATAAGAACACAAGAGAAAACACTACCTTTAAAACAGGTAACTCTTTTTGATTTGAGCTCAAAGGCTTCCTTGGGAAGACTTCTACCCAAAGTGAGGCTTCTAGGATTAAGAGAGGGATGTGGAGAGACAAAATGAGCAGATATTGGACGAACTAAAGGCTTGAGAGGTGTGGGTAAGGAGGTATAGGTGGGGGCCTTTTATAAGAGGAGAGGAGGGGCACCTTTGGAAAGTTATAAAAGGTTACTTTATTATAAAATGATTTTCGGATAAAAAAGGTCCCACAATTATATATTTAGAGGATAAGGTGATAAGGATTATAAATCCACCCATCCAATTTGTTTTTGACAAGTGTAGGTCTTATATTTTACATTATCTTATCATTTTATTTAAATCGTTAAATAATGAGGTAATCGCTGCATCATCATGGTGTCATAAATAATTTAATTTATTTAATGTATAAACATTATAAAAAAATATCATGATTTAGGAAATATTTTTATCTTTATAATGAATATTTATAGTCAAAATTATGACTTTTATAAACCTATTTAAAAATTGTTTTAGTAAAACATCTCATGTTTGTGACATTTTTATTTTAACATTAAATAAAAAGTTATTAATGTCATTTTCCTACCAAAGTGGCACCATGGGGTCCCAAAGTTGACACATGGATTTTCTTGGTCATCCATGACACATAAAATAAGGGTAGGACATGTTTCTAGGTCATTTCATATTATTAAAACATTATTTTTACCTTAAACTACACTAATTACCTCTAATCACGATTAATAAACTTAAAAGTTACTATTCACCCAAAAAATTATTTTAATCCCATTGAACCACATTTTAATTCCTAATGACAACCATTTATGTAGGATTTTTGAAATTCAGAACACAAAGGTGGTAAACTTTCATTTAAATGAAAAATCAGTTTTTTTAAGTAACACTTAGTGGTTTCACTATTCATCAAAAAATTTTGTTTTTTAGAAAAATACCAAAAATTCACCCTAAGCTATATTTGATATTCCGAATACAAAAATGATGTCTATTTTAAAAAATTCCAAACATATAAGTTGCATTAATTAATTTAATAATTAATTTCCGCTGTCAGAGCAAATAGCGTGTTTTTATGAAACAATAAGTATCAAAAGATTAACACTAGTTTAAGTCCAATTTCAAAGTGAAATTAATTCCAACAACCACTATTGGATTAAATGGTAAAAATATATTCTAATTTAATTTTAAAACCAATTCAAAAGATTATCTAATCACATAAATAAATTAGATTAAAAAGAGTTTTTGAATTAAAATACAACATTTTTCACTATTCATTAAAAAATGAACTTTATCGGAAAAATACCAAAAATTTACACAAAGTAAATTTTGATGTCCCGATTATAAATAAGAGTTTTATTTGGTCCAATAGAAAGTATATAAGTGACAAAAACTATATTTAAAGAAGGTTCTCCATGAAAATGTGTTAAGTCGACCTTTAGTGAATATTAGAGTATCTATGCCTAAAATTGAATTCTTTTCTTATTTTAAAACTTTATATTTTATTGGACAAATGTAAAACCATTTAAAAACATATATAATCATATTTTAGTTGTTTCTATTCATTCTCACCAATACAATGGCTACGTGTTAACTACCATTTAAAATAATATTATTTTATTACTAGTGTGCAACGTAAGATTTCAAAAAACTCTTTGTTTCATATCAGGTATGCTATCGAACATAGAAACCCCTTTAAATTAAAGTTAATATTTAATTCATAAATATTAATAAATATGAGAATGTATTATTCTTTATTTACCTGGGATGTTTCATCCTTCCCCCCTTTTGGGAATTGCTTCCTCGCAATTTTATTCACTTATCAAAATAAGTGGGGGTATTTATCCCTCATAGCATTTTCAGATTCCCATGTTACCTCTTCACTCATGTGGCTATTCCAAAAACCTTTACTTGATTAATCACCTTATTCCACAACACTTTCTCCCTGTGGTCAAGAATCTGGATTGGTTGTTCTTCATAAGAGAGATTCTCCTCCAACTGAATTACCTCTGGGCTGAAAACATGAGGTGGATCTGGCATATACTTTCTCAACATCAAAACATGAAAAACATTGTGTACCTGAGATAAACTCGGAGGTAATGCCACTCTGTATGCAACTGATCCAACTTTCTCCAGAATTTCATATGGTCCAATGAACCTTGGACTCAGATTTCCTTTCTTACCAAATTGCATCACAGTTTTCCATGGTGAAACTTTGAGAAAAACATGATCACCTACCTCGAATGATAGATCCTTCCTCCGGTTATTTGAATAACTTTTCTATCTGGTCTGAGCTGTTCTCATGTGTTTCTGAATCAACTGAACTTTTTCTGCCATATCTTCTACCAATTCTGGTCCCATCAGCTTTCTTTCACCCACTTCATCCCAAAAAGCTGAAGTTCGACACCACTTCCCATATAATGCCTCAAATGGTGCCATCTGTATACTAGAATGAAAACTGTTATTATAAGAAAACACAACAAAAAAAAGATGTTGGTCCCAACTTCCCTGATAATCCATCGAACAAGCACGTAGAATATCCTCCAATGTCTAAATTGTTCATTCTGACTGCCCATCTGATTACAGATGAAAAGCTGTACAAAAATTTAATTCAGTACCCAACGACTTCTGAAGGCCCTTCCAAAAGTTAGAAGTAAACCTGGGATCACGATCGGACACAATGGAGAGGGGAACTCCATGTAACCTGACTATCTCTTTAAGATACAAACAGGAAAGTTGATCTGGAGAAAAAGTATCTCGTATAGAAAGGGAATGAGAAAATTTATTCAAGCGATCAACAATAACCCAGATTGCATTATTACCTCGAGATGTCCTCGGTAATCCCACAACAAAGTCCATGGATATATTCTCCCATTTACACTCTGGCATTGGTAAAGGCTGAAGCATCCCTTTCGGTAACTGCCGCTATGCTTTAACCTGCTGACAAGTCAAACACTTCACAGTAAAATCCGCAATATCTCTTTTCATTCCATCCCACCAGTAATACTCCCACAGATCTCTGTACATCTTAGTACTGCCAGGATGAACTGAAAACATGGAACTATGAGACTCACATAACAACTCATTCTTCAATTGTGAATCACCAGACACACATAATCTCTTCCCAAACCACAAAACACAATCATTATCAATATTAAATTCAGGAAACTTACCCTTCTGAACCAGCTCTACCTTTTTCTACAACCCACTGTCTTTCTTCTGCGCTCGCTTAATTCTATCTGATAGAGATGATCTCACTGATACCTAAAAAAACAGAAGAACTTCCTGCACCAACAACTTCTATGCCAAAGTTCATCAAATCAAAAACCAAGGGATCTCGTTCCAAACGTAGCATGGTTAATGAAGCATTACTTTTTCGACTCAAAGCATCAGCCACTTTATTTGCTTTTCTCGGATGGTAATGAATTGTACAATCATAATCCTTGATTAATTCTAGCAATCTCCTCTATCTCATGTTCAATTATTTCTGAGTGAATATATACTTTAAACTTTTGTGATCAGTATATATTTCACACTTTACTCCATACAAATGATGCCTCCAAATTTTTAGAGCAAAAACAACAGCAGCTAATTCTAAATCATGTGTAGGGAAATTTACCTCATGAATTTTCAGCTGACGTGAAGCATAAGCAATTACCTGATCATTCTGAATTAGGATGCAACCAAGTCCTTTCAATGAAGCATCACTGTAGATAAAAAACTCACCATTCCTGGAAGGAAGTGCCAAAACTGGAGCATTCACCAATCTTCTTTTCAACTCCTGAAAAAAATCATCACATTCTTTTGTCCAGATAAACTTAACACCCTTCCGAGTTAGCTTAGTCATTGGACTAGATAAATGTGAAAATTTTTCAACAAACCTTCTGTAGTAACCTATCAAACCAAGAAAACTACGGATCTTATTTACATTTGTGGGTCTTGGCCATTCTTTAACAACTTTTGTTTTAGAAGGATCAACAGTTATGCCATCTTTTGAAATAATGTGAGTAAGGAAAGAAATTTTTTATAACCAAAACTCACACTTTCTGAATTTTCCATATAGTTTCTTTTCTTTTAAGGTTTGAAATATAACCCTTAAATGCCTTTCATTCTCCTCTTTACTTTTAGAAAACACCAAAATATCATCAATTAAAACCACCAACATTTTTCACCTGAGTCAACTGAGCCATCACTGCAACAAACTGTTTAGTTCTGATTCTGACTATCTCTGGATACTGATTTGAAAGGTCATTTCCATTTGTATGCCTTCCCAAAAAATCTGTGCTGTTTCCTCTATAAAAAACCATTCTTAAAACAAAAATATCTTAGGAGAAGAAATATGGTAATCTTCAAATGCTATATCATTTCAATCATACCATAAATTAATTTATAATTTAAAAAATTTCAAACTCCTAAAGTTGTCTAAACCAACCTCTGATACCAACTATAAGGCCCCGAACTTAAACCTTACTTAATATTGAATTAAACGAATAATTCACATTGAGGATCTTTTCAGGTTTATAGTTTTAGAGAATTAGTAAATAAATATTACATCTCAAAATATTACAAAGTAGAAACTTCTACTAAGTTTCTATAAAATAAAAACTCTTAAAAAGAAACATGTCTAGTTCCATGTTTTAGATAGCATGACTTTCCCTTGATCCCATCCTTGACCCTATTCCACATTATGTCCTATGAAAACATTTCAAAAAAAAAAACTTATGGTGAGCATAAAAAGATCAGTAAGGGATACACAAAGAATGAAAACTGTTAGTTTTTCAAAACAACAAGTAAACCATGTATACTTTATCAAAGTAATACCTTTCACCTTCATGAAGTAGTAAAAAATCTTCACTGAATAAAAGACCACTACTTACCCTTTAGTAACCAAAATATTACCATAAAACCCATATAAATAACACATATCATATAAAGGTAACTTGGGACATAAACATACTTAAATGGAATAACCATACGGTCGACTTCCACACATACTTAAATAGAATAGCCATACGACTGACTTCCATAACCAATGCATTGGAGGTTATAACATAACCACTCATCCTGGTATTCATGACACCACTCGTCATATGGTTTATCACGTAACCACCCATCAAATGTCCAAGTACCATTATAAAATCATAAGACATAACACAAACAATAATGGAAAGAAAACATTTCCACAATATATCACTTAAATATATTGACATAACAAATCCATTATAAAAACCATTTTCAATACCAAAATACATAAAAGAGAATATGGTATTTATTTAATTTTAACAAACATCACGGCTTGTTGAGGAAGCCAAAGACCAAATAATACTCGTGGCAGCGGAAAAGGTCGTTGTCACCGCATACGTTAAAAGAAACATTCCTTTTTGTCGTTTAGTAAAACGCTTCGTAGAAAAAGATTCCTTTTGTATAAAAGTAAAATTCAAAGGGGTTTATACACCTTATAAAAGAAAGTTGTGTATAAAACGAAATATGCCTCAATGAAAGGAGATTGAGACGAAGTCCCTTACCTCGGGTCTGACTTGACTCGATCATTCTTTAATGTCCTGAATAATAAACTTGAGTTAATTTCTAATTGATTAAGAACCTTTTTAAAGTTAATTATTCCTTATATATCACTTATTTCCATGTTATAAACATTATGTAATCATTTAAGTTAATAATGTTTGTTTTGTCGATACATGGTTCTTAAGTCGAAAGTGGACTTCTTACAATTACATGTTGTTCGTGTGGTCAAAGGTTCATTATATCCAGAATGATATTCATGATTTGGATATAATATATTTCATATATATCCAGCATATACATGTATTTATAATATTACATAATCATTTAGAGGTAAGAAATGAAATGCACCGTTCATGGAGATGGTAAGCTGTACGTACGCATGAACGCTACTTTCATTTCTATGTCATATTAATGGAATTAAAACTAAATGAGAGGTATGTATATTTTAATTCTAGAATTATATTAATCATTTAGATTTAACATAAATCATATATATCCATTATATATATGTACTTATAATAGTACATTACATTTGTGGATAAGAAATGAAATGCACCGTTCCGGGAGACAGTAAGCCGTACGTACGCATGAACGCTACTTTCATTTCTATCCCATACTTTAATGGAGTGAAATCATAATTATATAAAGGTATATTATAATTCCAGTATAATATCATATATAATATCATTAAATCAATCCTTTATACATCCCATGTATGGCATTAACGAATCAAATCACTTTGAGGGGGCGGTAGTCCGCACTTCCTAAAATGAAATTATCATGTTTACCCACAATGGAAACCATAAAGGTATGACACAAATGAAAAATACAGAATATTAAGTAAAACATAAACATATTATATATCATATATAAATATAGTGTCATCTTAATGGCCACCTTTGAAGGTGTTATATGAGTGTTGAACAATCATCATTTCGTGAGGCAGAAATTCGCCATCCACAGAAACAATATGTTCTTTAACCATTAGATGATGGTGTGTGTAAGTGTATCTAGAATAATTATTATAACAACAACCTAGTATATTTAAGATACTGGTGTTGTTACAAAAGAAAGGAATAAAAAGAGTTTAGGGGGTTGGAGAAGAAAAATAAAACATAAGAACACAAGAGAAAACACTACCTTTAAAACAGGTAACTCTTTTTGATTTGAGCACAAAGGCTTCCTTGGGAAGACTTCTTCCAAAAGTGAGCCTTCTAGGAGTAATAGAGGTATGTGGAGAGACAAAATGAGCAGATATTGGACGAACCAAAGGCTTGAGAGTTGTAGGTAAGGAGTTAGAGGTGGGGGCCTTTTATAAGAGGAGAGGAGGGGCACTCTTGGAAAGTTTTAAAAGGTTACTTCATTATAAAATGATTTTCGGATAAAAAAGTTCCCACAATTATAAATTTAGAAGATAAGGTGATAAGGATTCTAAATACACCCATCCAATTGGTTTTTGACAAGTGTAGGTCTTATATTTTACATTATCTTTTTATTTTATTTAAATCGTTAAATAATGAGGTATTCGCTGCATCATCACGGTGTCATAAATAATTTAATTTATTTAATGTCTAAAAATTATAAAAAAATATAATGATGTATGAAATATTTTTATCTTTCTAATGAATATTTATAGTCAAAATTATGACTTCTATAACCCTATTTAAAATTTTTTTTAGTAAAACATTTCATGTTTGTGACATTTTTATTTTAACATTAAAAAAAGTTATTAATGTCATTTTCCTACCAAAGTGGCTCCATGGGGTCCCCAAGTTGACCCATTTATTTTCTTGGTCGGCCATGACACATAAAATAAGGGTAGGACATGTGTCTAGGTCATTTCATATTATTAAAACATTATTTTTACCTTCAACTACACTAATTACCTCTAATCACGATTAATAAACTTAAAAGTTACTATTCACCAAAAAAAATTATTTTAATCCCATTGAAACACATTTTACTTCTTAATGAAAACCATGTATATTGGATTTTTTAAATTCAAAACACAGAGGTGGTAAACTTTCATTTAAATGAAAAATCAGTTTTTTTAAGTACCACTTAGTGGTTTCACTATTCATCAAAAATTGAAATTTTTCAGAAAAATACCAAAAAATCACCCTAAGATATATTTGATATTACGAATTCAAAAATGATGTCTATTTTACAAAATTCAAAATATGTAAGTTTCATTAATTAATTTAATAGTTGATTTCCGCTGTCAGAGAAAATAGTGTGTTTTTATGAAACAATAAGTATCAAAAGATTGACACTAGTTTAAGTCCAATTTCAAAGTGAAATTAATTACAACGAACACTATTGGATTAAATGGTAAAAATATATTCTAATTGCACTTTAAAACCAATTCAAAAGATAATCTAGTCATAAAAATAAATTAGATTAAAAAAAGGTTTTGAATTAAAATACAACATTTTTCACTATTCATTAAAAAATGAACTTTATCAGAAAAATAACAAAAATTTACAAAAAGTAAATTTTGATGTCCCGATTCTAAAGAAGAGTTTTATTTGGTCCAATAGAAAGTATAAGAGTGACCAAAACTATATTTAAAGAAGGTTCTCCATGAAAAGGCGATAAGTCGACCTTTAGTGAATATTAGAGTATCTATGCCTTAAATTGAATTATTTTCTTATTTTAAGCCTTTATCTTTTATTTGGAAAATGTAAAACCATTTAACAAACATATATAATCATATTTTAGTTGTTTCTATTAATTCCCGCCAATACAACGACTACGTGTTAACTACCATTTAAAATAATATTATTTTATTACTAGTGTGCAACGTAAGATTTCAAAGAAACTCTTTGCTGCGTATCGGGTACGCTATCGAACATAGAAACCCCTTTAAAGTAAAGTTAATATTTAATTCACAAATATTAATAAATATGAGAATGTATTATTATTTATTTACCTGGGATGTTACAGGTAATGGAGTAGTGACACCATGTGGCGCCGCATGGTCACCGCGAGACCCGTAGGGGCAGGTCCCTCCTACACCGCTGTAGCTTCATGCTGTGGACATCTCCAACAGATCACGATGGCGTGCCACCATCCCTTCCGTGGCCCGCTACCGTCACTCACCAGTGCCAGTTTTGACATGCTGGTGTCGCACCAGTGATCTTCTGTGGGTCACCGGGTGAGCTCCGGTGGCCTGGTTTTCCATCCATAGGTACCATCAGGCTCCCCGGGATGCTGTCTTCGCCGCTCAACCTTCCATTTCGGGTTTTGTCCAATATGAGTAAAAAGGGCCGTGAAGAATGCATAGATTATCAAAGTAGCGGAGGGTCTGAGCCTTGTTCCTTTGGCCCACACCCTCCATGTTAGCATCTTAAAAAGGGATAAGGATACATGATTCAACAATCTCTTGAAATTAAAATAAGATAAATCCCTACCTCACGATTATTGGAGAACGTCGCGTTTGAGGAAGAGTCAGTGTTCGTCATTAGGTGGTGCTCGTCACCACCTGATGGAACTGATCCCTTCCTCAAAGTGATTTGTGTCTCAGTATTTTACCAGAGATGAATCACTTGGTGAAGCCATTCCAATACTCCTCCCCAATCTCTATATAAATAGTAGAGGGGGAGGATGAGTAACGCCCGTGGAATTAGTGGGGTTTAATTAATTAAGGAACCTTCTTAATTCCAATGGTGCTATTATAAAGAATTAAGGAGTCAATCCATTTAATGTATTGACACTTCATTGGTCCCGCCACTACTTCTTGTCTGTTGGAGGAAAAATAAAAATACAAATAAAATAATAGAACAAATTATTTTATTAATTTTTTTTTCATAAGTCCTCCAAATTAACTTTTTCACCTAACCTACTATAGTTGAAGTGAAGCCTCCCTTAAGTGAATCTTGGCACTATAGATACAACAGTGCCCTCTAATTTTTAATCTGAGAACAGGTTAAAAAGATAGAAAATGATGCTCATGCATTTACTTAATGTACCTTAAAAAGTTCAGAAATTTATTTCAGGAACATCGGGCCTCAGAATCACGTGCCATCAATTTTCACAAACTCATAATAAGTCTATATAATAAAAATATTACATGGAAAATCCAGGTATTTACATTCTCACCACCTTAGGGATTTTCATCCCCAAAAGTCACAACACAGACTAAGGAAAAAATGGGGGTACTGAGCAAGAATCTAAGACTCCCTCTCCCATATGCTCTCTTGGAGGTTCCCGTGCTACTAGCGAACTCACACGAGAGGTATCAATCATCCTTGAAGGACCTTCTCCTGTCGATCCTCAATCTCAACTGGAACCTCCATAAAAATATCCCCATCATAAAAGTCCATCTAGCTATTGTCGATGACATGAGATGAGTAATGCATGTATCTTCTCAGCTGAGATACATGGAAGACATCGTGCACCCTCTCCAACTGTGGTGGTAGTTCCAAGTAGTAAACCACCTCACCAATCCTCTGAAGTTTCAGAAATGGTCCGATAATCCTCGGTGAGAGTTTTCTGCCTCGTCCAAATATCCATAGTCCCCACTGAGGGGAGACTATCAAGAATACATGGTCCCCATCCTGGAACTCTAGGGGTCTCTGTCTCCTGTTAGTATAAGACTTCTGTCTGCTCTGTGTAGTCTTCATCCCCTCCCGGATGATCTGCACCTTCTCAGTGGTAGCCCGTAGCAACTCTGGACCCATAATTACTGACTCCCCTGGGTTTTTCCAGCATAAAGGTGACCTGCATGGTCGATCGTACAAGGTATCAAATAGTTCCATACCGATGGTGGAGTAGTAGATTTTTTTTATGCAAACACCGTGAAGGGAAAGTGATCCTCTCAACTGCGGCCAAAATCTAGGACACAAGCATGAACCATGGCCTCCGGTGTCTGGATGGTTCGCTCCATTTGACCATCCATTTGTGGATGAAAGGTGGTGCTCAAATGAGGCTGAATCCTAAACACCTCCCGTAATCCATTACACAACCGATATGTAAAACACGAATCAAGGTCAGAGATGATCATCGATGACACCGCATGAATCCATACAATCTCTTGTACATAGAGGCATCCCAATCCCTCTACTGATCCCTACTCTCAGATGGGTAAGAAGTGGACTGAATTGGTGATTCGGTCAATGATCACCCAGATCGAATTAGGTCCCTTGGACGTATGTGTAATCCTTGTCACAAAGTCGATAGAGATAACATCGAACATCTAATCTGGTACCTCTAATGGCTACGCTAAGCCTGCTGGAACCTGATGCTCTACCTTCACTTGCTAACAAGTGAGGCATCATGAAACAAACTCTTCCACTACTTTCTTCATCCTTGGCCACTTGTGTTGACGCCAGATATCCTGATACATCTTCTCCAAACCAGGATGTACCGCCATTGGGGACATATAGAACTCCCTCAACACCTCCTCCCGAAGGGCCACTGGTACCATGGTGCATCCTCTAAAGAAGATGACGTGATCCCCACCTTCAGAAAATCCATCAGGTGTTTGTCCTATGGATATCTAAGCATTTCGAGCCTCACAGTTAGTGTCCCCAAGCTATGCCACATGAACTCACTGAAGAAGTGGGGGAGTGGCAGTCATTGATTGGAGGTAAGCTACTCCTTCTCTATCCACAAAGGATATCTACAACACAACTAAATATTCCGTCACCTCACTCAAAAACTATAGACCAAACCTCCTTCTCAGTGCGTTTTCTACTACGTTCCCCTTCGCAGGAGTGTATACTATCTTAAAGTCAGGCTCCTGGAGAAACTCTATCCAACGTTGTTGTCTCAAGTTCAGGTCCTTCTGTGAAAAGATATACCTAAGAATCTTATGATCAGAGTAGACTGTAAAACATTTTCCCATCAAGTAGCATTGACACATATTCAAGGAAAATACCACTGCTGCTAAATCCGGGTCTTGGGTAGCATAGTTTCTCTTATATTTTCTTAGATTTCATGAACCATACGCGATCATTGCTCACTCCACCATCAGGAAACATGATAGTCCAATCCCTAATGAATCACATTAGAATACATACCCTATTCCCTCTTCTGGTAGCCTCAAGATGAGGCACTCTTTAGTCTTTACCTTATCTCCTAAAAACTCTTCTAGCATCTCTATATCTATATGAAGGGTTTTCCCTTCATAATCAACACTTAGAAGGGTGCCACAACTCTGTAAAATTCGGGTATGAATCTTCAATAGTAACTAGGCAATCCCAGGAAACTTCGCACCTCAGTCACACTCCTGAGTGGCCCCCAAGAAAGCACAACCTCTGCCTTTGCCGGATCTACTGAAACTACAGCCTCTAAGATAACGTGTCCCAGAAAGTGGACCTCCTGTATGCATAACTATAACATTGAGAGTTTACAATAAATATGGTTATCTCAGAGTGTATACAGAACTATCTCTAGATGATAGGCATGCTCCTCATCCAACTCCGAGTATATCAATATGTCGTCAATGAAGACCACCACAAAATGATCAAGGTATGGCTGAAAGATCTTGTTCATGAGTCCCATGAACACTATAGGGGCATTGGTCACATCTAATGGCATAACCAAGAACTCAAAGTGGCCATACCGACATCTTAAGGCTATCTTCTGCACATCCTCATCTCGTACCCTGAGCTGATTATAGTCTGATCTGAGTTCTATCTTCAAAAAACATTGAGCTACCTTCAACTAATCAAGGCTATCATCAATCCTTGAAAGTGGATACTTGTTCTTCATGGTCACCTGGTTCAGGTGCCGATAGTCCACACAGAGTCTCAAACTCATATCTACCTTCTTGGAGAACAAATTTGGGGCTGTTTATGGAGAAACACTAGGCCTTATGAACCCCTTCCTCTGCAAGTCCTCCTGTTGTACCCATAACTCACAAAAATCCATGAGATCCATCTGATATGCTGGTGTAGATATCAGTGTCCTCCTGAGGTATAGGTCAATGTAAAAGTATACCTCTCTACATGAAGGTAGTCCAAGAACATCATTTAGAAAGACATCGACATACTATTCCACCACTACAGGATAGATCAGAATCTCAACATCAACTTATCTGAGGGTAAGACTAGCCAACTAATGTGTGATCAGCTGCACCCTCCTCTGGGAAAGTCCATCTTGTGCTACAAAGGTTCCCTTCTCACCAGTGAAGGAATACCTAGTCCCATCCTCACAGACACACTGTACTTTACACATAATATAGTCAATCTGAGCATGGACTATGAATAACCAATCCATACCTTGAATGACGTCATAAAGCCTCAACACCACTACTAGAAGATCCCAGCCAAATATATTACTCTATAGAGTAAGTTCACACTATCAACACCAATGTGTAATCATTGAATCTTCTTCTGTAGGAGTCTCTAATTGCAAGGATTGAGCCAACAGCTCCACCGGAATCTCCGAGCTCCGAACAAGATCCGTGAAAATGAAAGAGTGACTGCAACCTATTTCTATAAGTACTACAACTAAGGATTATTGGACATGAATCGTACCTCTAATCAGCTCTAGAGTGTTGTGGTCATAGGCCTCAACTGCCTGGAGCTAAGCTCGTCCCTGTCCTCCTGCTACCTGTGGTTGGGGTGGACCACCTGGAAGTGGTGGCAGTAGAACCTTGAATTTCCGCCTACCACCTGCTGCATGGACAACTTATCTTCCATATCCTCTACCTTGTATACCTCATCTCTCAAACCTATGCCTCTAACTTGATGGTACCTCGACCATCTGCTACTCGTCCATACGGTGGGTCGGGAAATCGAGAGCCATGTGACCCTGCATGCTACAAGAGTAGCACTGCCCGCTCTTTGTTTATCCTCCTCTATCTCGAGAGCCCCGCACCATCGACCCCGTATCCTGAGGTATCCCACTATAAGGTCCGGACTACTTGGGACCCTACGTCATCCGTCTACTACCTGCTGTGGATGACTCTGCTACCTGACAAACGGTGGTGACTCTTGCTGTTGGTTCCTACTCAGCTAGGAAGATCTCCACCAAAAGCACTCGCTATAGCATCCCAGCCTACGTCAGAATGCTAAGCAATATCATCAATGCTCTAATATCTCATCAGAGACCCTGCTCAAAGGTTCGGGCCCTAAATAGAGGGTCTTGTAACTTGTCAGTGGAGTAGCGAGAGAGACCAATGAACCTTTCCAAGTACTGGGCCACAGTCATGCTACCCTGCTGTAAGTGCGACAACTCATGTATACGCACTGAGCGTAGGGTCTCTAAGACGAACTATGCCCTGAAAAAGACCTTGATGTACACCCAGGTGAGGGTATCCTTGTCGTGTAACTAGAGTGTCAGACTCCACTATCTCCCAGCTACTCCCTGGAAGAGACTAGAAGATAAGATCACCATCAGATCATCTAGTGTTCCAACTAAGTGAAAAACTCTAGCCATAGCCTCCAACCGGTCCTCATCTTCCTAAAGATCCATCTCACCTCAAAACCTCGAAGGCCTATGCCTTTGAAACTCATGAAACAAGATCAGTCAGTGTGCACCCTCTGCTGGTGGGACTATTGAAAATGGCTACCCAATGGGTAGTGGTGCTGCTGGTACACCACCCGAAGGTGCTAACACCGTAAGAGGGCCCTTCACCAAGGACTCATCGCTTGGTGGGCTGTCATTGTGTACTCTTTTGAGAATCATTAATGGATATCTACATGGTAGAATATTGAAATAAAATAGATCTTACAAAATCAATAAGTTATACCTGGTGAGATAACTTAAAAAAATCACATGTAAAACACTTCCAAAACACAAGCAATCAGTGTTTTTGTGTACTGAGTAAGAATTTGGGGTTTTGGTGTATGTATATGTCTTCCTCTGCACCAATTATAGATTCCCCAAAATGAAAACCACACTCATAACACTTAACACTATTTCCACATAGAAGAGATCGGAGTCCAAGTTCCTTAGTAGAACTGACTCCTCTGATACCACTTTGTCATGACCCATCCCCCGAGGCCCATTCCGTGACTACCCCAAGCCCACCTTCCATAGGATAGGGGTTGAAGACTAGAACTAGAAAGGAGTATCCCTATAACTAAAAGGAATTTCATTTAAACCTGTAAAAACACACAATCCAGGAACACAATAATAAGCAACCATGAAGTAAACTGTTGTAGAAAAAGTGTACTGAAAGTAAAGTGGTCGGAATACAAGCCCAACTGAAAGGTACTTGTAAAACTGGAAAGAGAAAAACAACTCCTAGAATGTCCACCAAAGATCCTACCCAAAGGGTCGGTACAACTCACGATTAGGAGTCACTACGACATGTCACATCTAATGGTCCACCTCTGAGAACCGTCCAGTCCTGGCTCCCCAACCTCAATCAACGTTTCCCATCTTCTGCACAAGACACAACAAGGTACAGGCATATCCCCTATAGGGGTGAGTATAACAATAATCATTAGGTACCCCGAGACCCCTGATTGTCTCCCAGAGTTCCACAAAGTAAAATACCACAAAGAAGGACTTCAATCACAAAGCACAAAGAATTCATCAACTCTACTTTGGTATATTCCCATACATATACCAAAGTTATAAAAATATACTCACCTCATTCATGAGGAAACCTAAGGCTCCAACTTTTAAGCCATTTTCACAACTGATCCATGAAGGAAGAATACCACAAAGGTAACAACATGAAGGTGAGAGTACCACAAATGTAACACCATGAAGGTAACACCACGAAGGTAAGGGTACAGTAAAGGTAAAACGATAAAGGTAACACCACAAAGGTAACACCATGAAGCTAAAAGTACCACAAAGTTAAAGACTCATCTCACACCAGGTACATAACTCAAGTATAGAAGTAAAAATAATTAGACGTATCGCTTGATCATCTTATTCGGTCGAGAGGCTCTACTAATGACCCACACAGGATTGATAGATGATGACCCACATAGGATTTATAGGTGATGACCAATACATGATTGATTGATACTAACTCACACAGGATCCCTAAGCACTGACCCACATAAGATTGATATATGCTGACCCACATAGAATCAATGTTCTTTCTTCACATTACAGAGATCCACTGGATTCCCGCACCAAGAACACACTAAATTCTGAGATGATTCGCTCCTCAAGACATCAGTCTCACCTAAACCACCACCAAGTTCTACGAAGAAGTATCCCAAAGGACTGCCATGTTTTAAGGGTTCTAACGTGTTAGATATCGCATCAATCAGATGCCCAGTCTGTGACTTATAAGCATTTTAGTACCGAGGGAACGGTTGGATTTAGGTTTGATCCGACCCAGCCATACTCCAACCTTCTCCAAACTCAAGTGGAGTATACGAAAAGGACCATCTCTCTACAAGGGTCCCAACTCCGTAGATGGTTCGTCAAATGGATGCTCGAATTTCAAGTTATGGTCCTTTAGGTAGAACAAGGCCTGGTTGGGTTCAGGTCTGGTCTGACCCAGTCGTAGTGACCTAGCCCATCCCGCCTAGGCGGAGTGGCCTGCTGGGATCATACGACCTGACTCGTGAAGGGCATGGCCCATTGGGCTCGTGCGACTCGACCCGCAGAGGGGTGTGGCCCGCTGGGGCTTGCGCGACCCGACCTGTGGAGGGGCGTAGCTTGCTGGAGGCACATCCTGTAGGGGCTCATGCTAGCTGGAATGGGGGGAGGGGTAGACTCCCCCCTTATTTTTGAATGACTAAGTCGTTTGGGTAATGGAGAGGCAACACCACGTGGTGCCTCCTGGTCACTACAGGACCTGTAGGGGCAGGTCCCTCCTCCACCACCGTGGCTTCGGGCCACATCCATATCCAACGACACACGATGACATGCCTCTATCCCTTCTGGTGGCTCGTTTTTTGTCCACAGGTACCATTGGCCTCCCCGGGGTTCCCTCTTTACTACTCAAGCTTTTATTCCAGGATTCGTCCAATCCGAAGAAAAAGGACCATGAAGAACGCATAGATTAACAAAGCAGCGGAGTGTCTGGGCCTTGTTTGTTTGGCCCGCACCCTTGGCATTAGCATCTTAACAAGGGGGAAGGATACATGATTCAATAATCTCTTGAAATTAAAACAAGTTAAATCCCTACCTCAATATCATTGGAGAACGTCGCGTCTGAGGAAGAGTCAGTGTTCGTCATTCAGTGGCACTTATCACCGCTCGCTAGAACTGGTCTCCTCCTCCAAGTGATTGGCGTCAGGGTATTTTACCAGATCCTCATCACTTGGTGAATCTATGCCAATACTCCTCCCCAATCTCTATATAAATAGAAGAGTAGGAGGGTGAGTAACGCCCGTGGAATTAATGGGGTTCAATTAATTAAAGAACCTTTATAATTCCAACGGTGCTATTACAAATAATTGAGGAGTCAATCCATTTAATGGCTTGACACACAGTTTCTCTCACCACCACCGCTTGTCCGTTGGAGGAAAAAGAAAAAGAAATGGAAAATAAAAAAACATGTTATTTAATTATTTTTTTTCTGAAGTCTATAAAATTAACCTTTTCACCTGACCTACTGCAGTCGAATTGAAGCCTCCCTTAAGTGAATCATGGCACTCTGAATTCAACATTTCCCTTAGTTTTTTAATCCGAGCACCAGTTCAAAAGATTAAAAATGTTTCTCATGCATTTACTGAACGTACCCTAAAAAAGGTTCAGAAATTTATTCCGGGAAAACTGTGTCTTAGAATCATGCGCCTCCAATTTTCAGAGACTCATAATAATTCTATATAATAAGGAAAAATTACATGAAAAATCCAGGTCTTTACAAAAACTATGATGAACTAAAAGAGAGGTATGATGAACCTAAAGTGGAATGGGTTTATAAGAAGGTTTCATAATTTAATACATATTTATAATGTTTTTCTTGAATATATGATTGGTCACTCTGATTAATGACGCTTGATAATCACAATTTTTTTTGTTTTAGTCAATGACAATAAACATGAGGAATCATGTTAGAAATGAATGTGAAGGAAAATGAAATGGATTTAATCATGATAAAATTAATGGAATTGGAGTTTTAATGAAAAATATTATTTCAATGATCACGTAAATCTCTTAATATATAAATGGTAACATGAATCTTTATGAACATTCAAACATCTAAAGGAAGGAACAACTCAGCATTGATTCTTTTATGTATAATAGTCCACCATCCTTCAGTGGTTTCTCTGATCAACTTATTGTTGAGAAATGTATCAATTATATAGAAAATATATTATTTGTTCTCTAATTCTCAAACTATGATAAGGTTATTCTGGTTGTGTATCATTTGGAAGGTGAATTTGATCAATCGTTGACTCTTATCAAGAATATGAGGGAAGAGAAAAAAATTGAAACTCTGATATGTGAAGAGTTTAATAAGGAAATTTTCAAGAAATATTTTCCTTAATTTTTTTAATGAGAATGGATATGGAATTCCTGAAACTAGAATAGAATGGTGAGTTAACCAGATTTTGAAGGTAAATTTTTAGTTTTATCATCAACCACAAAAGTAAAATTGATCAATTATTTAGTGGTTTAATACTATTTATACAAAAGGTATTGGATATAATATACTTTTATAGATATGAATAAATATTTTAATGCTTTCTCAAGGTTTAAATGGAGAGCATAGGCTCATTATTCTCATGGTTTTGGGGTTAAGAATAGAAATATGGAATTTAAAAGAAATTTGAAAAATAAAACGCATGGAGGAATGAAAATTAATATTACTTGATGAAAATGCATGAAAATAAGTATGAGGTAAACTATATTTTAAGGGATATATAAATTCTTTAATTTTAGAAGAGAAGGTCATCGAGAATGTAAATTCCAACATGATGTGAAGAGGTCAACCAATGGAATTAATAGAGAGAAAGCTCAATTGAATGCACTATGCACACTACAATTATTCATTTACAAGGAGCATAAACATTATTCTAAAAAGTGCATGAAACCAATGGTTAATTATGGAAACCAATGTTAAAAACCTCTTAAGAAAAAGGATAAAGCTAAGTCTTATATAATCACAACTGTTCAAGTGGGTTAAAAGAATAAAGTAGTGAAATGTATAATTTTTATATACTCTAGAACTATATATTACATATTTGATTCAAGTTCTACCCACTATTTTATATCTAAGTTTTTTATAATAGCATCAAAACAACACATAAATGTTTAAATGTTGAATTATCAGTAAAACATTTTAATGGTATGATGATTAAATATCATCTATAAAATTTCTCTAAAATAATTTTGTGGGAAGTTGATTCCTTCAAATATTGTTATTCTCTATATTATCTAATTTAATGTTACATTGAGCATGTATTTTACATCAATACATAGATCCCATATCAATTTCCAAGGAAAGGAAGTCACATTTGATATTCCAAATCATCCTATGATTGTCTATCAGCGTGAGGATGAACATGAACTTCTAATGGAAATTAATTAAATTATATGGGTCTTACTACCTATTCATGAAAGTTATTTATCTCAATTGGTTGTGGAGAAGCTCAACATTGTAGACATACCTATTGTTCATGAATATGTCAAAGTGTATCTCAATGAGTTTCTTAGTCTTTCCCAAATCATGAATTTTATTTTTTAATAGAACTCATACCAAGTGCTATACCAATTTCAAAGGATCCTTATTGAATAAAACCAATTGAGTTAGAGGAATTGAAGAAGAAATTATAAGTGAATCTAGAAAAGGAATTCATATATCAGAGTTCATCATCATGGGGTGGACCTGTTATTTTTTTAAGAATACAGATGGTTAAATGTGTCTTTACATTTAATATCATGAACTTAACATGATCACTATCAAGAACAAGTATCCTCTACCGTATACTAATGAATTATTTGATCAAATTCAAAGAGATCTATACTTTAAATGATTAAACATTATTCTAGATATTATCAATTGAGGTTTAATTATGATGATATTCCCATGAAATCATTTTATATGAGGTATGGTCATTATGAATTTATAGTGACACCATTTAGGCTTAAAAATTCCCCCACTATCTTTATTGATATAATGAATAATGTCTTTAGAGATTACATTGATTAGTTTGTGGTATTATTTATAGATGACATTATTATATATTTAATTATCAAGTAAGATAATAAATATCATTTTAGGATTGTATTGAATACCTTGAGGAAAGGGAAATCATATGAAACATTTATCAACTGTGAATTTTAGCTACAAAAATATAATTCTTGTTCAATTTGATCACAAGTGAGGGTATATTTGTAGATATTTCTAGGAAACAATTTATTGAACAATGACCTAGACCAACCATAGTGACAAAAATTAGTAGTTTTATTTGGTTGTATATACACTACAAATATTTCATAAGGAATTTATCATTGCTATGAAATACAATAACTAAATTTATGTGGATAGGAGCTATGTTCCTTTAGATGAAATAATGTGAAGGAAATTTCAAGGAGCTGAAGGGAAGGTTGGTCAGTGATCCTACACTTATACTACCCTATAGTGGATAAGGGATTTGGATATTATATGATGCCTCAAATAATGTACTAGTATGTGTTCTCATTTATAAACATATAGTGATAGCATATGTCTCATAAAAAATGATGGCTCAAAAGAAAAGTTACTCGACTCGTGATTTGAAGTTGGAAAAAATAATTTTTGCATTTAAAATATGGAGACAATATCTATATGGTGAAAGGTGTGATATATATAATGATTTTAAAATATTAAAATATATTTTCACATAAAAATAGTTGAATATATACCAAATGACATTGTTCGAGTTGATTAATGAATATGATTACTCAATACATTACCACTCTGTAAAGGATAACAACGTGGTTGATGATATGAGTTGGAAGGACCACATTTGTTTATCTATGAAGAGGATTGAAAAGGATCCAATATTTATGGTTTTTAAAGTATGGACCTTGAAATAATAAGTAAAGGAGAATGATCATATCATTTTTAGATGAATGTTAAACCATCCATTAATGTGATTATTTAAGTGGAAAATGAGAAAGATTTGGATCTGTAAAAAAAGGAAAGTATTATTATAGAGTCTAACCTTAACCATGATGGAATTATTATATTTAGTAACTAGGAATATTTCCTAATAATAAAAAATTTAAACAAGGATCTATTGGATAAATCACAAAACTCATCATTCTCTGTTCATTCTAGAATCATGAAGATATATCGATATCTCAATGAGTATTTTTTGTAGGAAAATATGAATAGGGATATTTAGAAGTTTGTATCATGATGCTTGGTATGAAAAAAAGTTAATAATGAGAGGAAAAATTTTAAGGGGCTATCATAACCATTACCCATACCAAAATGGAAATGGGAAAACATCCCTGTGTATTTCACTATAAGACTCCCCAAAACATCTAAAGGCCACAACACTATTTGGGTAGTAGTCGATCACCTTAATAAGTCAAAATATTTTATTTTTATATGATAATATTTCTCTTTTAATCATATTTATAGGATATTCATTATGTAACTTGTAAGATTTCATAGAAAACCACATTTTATTATATCTAATTGAGATATGAGGTTTACCTCAATGTTCTGGAGAAGTCTTCAGCAAAATTTGAAAATAGATTTGAACTTTAGCAATGTATATGATCATAATATATAAGATCATTATAATAGGACCTATAAAACATGAGAAGATAATCTTAGATATTTCTCTATGTATTTTAAGGATGGTTGGGATCAACGCTATCCTATGGTCAAATTTTCTTGCAACAATAGCTTTCACTCAAGAATTCTGATGGTTCCTTATGAATCCCTCGTTGGAAAGAAGTGAAAAAATAAAACTTGTCGGGATGAAGTTGATAAATAAAATCTATTGCGGTATAATATATCTTAGAAAATGTTAGATAATTTAGAGGTATTATATAGGAAATTAAAGAATCTTAGAGTGGTGAAAAAAGTAACACTAACAATCATTAGTAAGATCTAGAGTTTGAAGTTAGTGATAATGCATTCCTTCAAATATCTCATTGGAATAAAGTTATGAGATTTGTAAAAAGGTAAATATAATCTCTATATATATAAATATCTTTAAGATACTTGATCATATTAGGTTGGTATCTTATCATTTGGAGCTTCCACTGAACCTCTTCTAAGTTAATGATGTGTTCTATGTATCTCTTTTGAGAAAGTAGATATAAGGTTTTTCACATGTACTAGTTAAGAGGTTGTACCACTAAAGAATAATTTTTATTTTGAGTAGAAACTTATTTAGATTCTTTATCTAAGAAATAAATTTCTATGAATCAATACCACTAATCTGTTCTATGTTTTTTGGAGAACACATAAGTTTTAGGAAGCTACATGGGTACCCAAGGATATGATGAGACATAAGTATCCTCATTTTTTTGTATAAGTAACAAAATTTTGAGGGATAAATTATTATAATGGGGTATAATTTAACACCATAGTATTTATAATATATATTTCTCTTTAGTTTTAAGTTTTTAATATTTTTGTACATGAAAAATTGAGCTTAGAAAAAACGTGTTATACTATTGAAATATTATTATTAAATGTGACTGTTATCACATAGCCATTGAATTAGAGGGTATGAATAGGAATACCTGAATTATTAAAATATGTACAAATTTTTTCCTAAATTTATTTATTAATTATTAGGAAATAAGTATTCATATTTCAATAAAAGAATATAAGACCTAATTTTTAAAGAATTCTATTTTCTTCATATTATGTATTTTTATCTAAATAAATTATATTGATCACCATTTATCAATTAATAAATAAATTTATAATGTATATATAAAAAGGATTAATCATTTATACATTTATTATTAATTGGTTATATATTAAGATAAATCTATTTGATGGTTAAAAGAGATATTTTTTCAAAAAAATGTTTTTATTATGCCTCATGTATTTTATCTTAATAAATTAGATTAATACTTATTTATGAATGATTTTAACAAAATATGTTGATAATATAATCAATAAAATACATTAATATTCATATAATGGTTTTTACTAGGAATGAAATGATACTAAAATTAATTTTATACTTAAAAATATATTTTCTCTAAAAATGTTTTTTTACATTTTGTGTGTGGATATTAGAATTAGTTTTCTCCATATCTTAGAATTGAATATTGAAAAATTAATTCCATATTTGGAATCAAAAAAAATTAGTATTGGCTATCATCATAATTAATAATGTGTAATATTTCAACTTAATTTTTATCCATAATAAATAGTTAGCTCGTTTAAGATCTTGTTACCATGGTAAGAGTTAAAAGGGTTAAAATGGGGTTAACCTAAGAGATAAAATTTTAAATAATACAAAAAACTTGATTAAATATCATTGGTTTATTTTATTTCTCACTTAACCTTATTATATTATAAAATATTAAAATTTTGTTCCACTTTTATTGAGTAATACATATATAATATAATAAAGTTCCATGTATTTACAATTTTTCCACCCACCACACTTATAAAAGGGCACCTCCTCTTCTCAATTATCCACACAAGTTGAGAACTATAGTTCAGACAATCAAAACCTAAATTTCTTCCCAACTTACTATAAGTCCTCGTATCACAAAAATATCAGTTCTAAAAGGATTAAGGTGTAAGATAAAGGAAGATTCCCAAAGAAGAGGTAATTATCTTTTCCAATCTATTTCAAGTTTATTTTTTAATTAAACTCCTACATATCTTTGATAACCATAATAAGATGATTAAATTATTATATTAACTATAATGAAATGCTTTTATGTTAATGTTATTTCTTTTTTTATCTTGTTTATATCTAATGGAAAATAAAAACATCGCACATGCGTACGTATGAACTACCGTCTCCATGAAGAGATATATTTTATTTTTAATCACCATATACCATGGATCATTATATAGATGGATATAATGGATATGTATAATGTTTATGAAATAATTACAATTCTGTAAATATAAATTATTATCTACCTTCTTACTCTCCCATATGATGGAAAATGATAACATAGCTTGCGCATACGTGTGGACTATCACCTCCATGAAGTGATGTGATTCATTTTTTATTCATGATTAACATGTATGGTAATAAGAATAGATTTAATGAATATATATGATATTATTATGATTATATAAATAAATACTATTATTTTACTTTTTCATTCATTTGAAAATGATAACATCAATCTTGCGTATGTATAGATTATTATCTCCACAAAGTGATGTAATTAATTTTTTATCACCACATTAAATGGATTGTTATAAAAGTATATAAAATTAATAAATATTATATTTATGAAATTATTTATGTTCTTTATATGATTAAATTTTGACTAAAGTGAAAGGACTATAATAGTTGAATTGAAACATGCTTGGGAAATAGAATAGTTAACACTCCTTATGTTTATTTTAATGAAAACTATTAATAAATGGGAAATTGTAAATTATAAAGGCATGATATATTGTAATATAATTACTAATATTGTTTTGGTATATATTTATAATAAATATAAATTTATTATGTAGGAGGTTAAGAACACATACAAAGAAATTTATGATTTGAGGTAAGAGTTTATGTTACGATCTCATTATTATCAAGATTATTTATGTTTTGGTTTCCACTATAAAAAATTATATGTTATTTTTATATTAAAAAAATATTTTTTTCAAATATATCTATTTTTAACATTTTCATGTATTGGTTCCATTCCCCCTCTTTAATACTCAAAATGATTGAAAATACATGTAATATACCAGGTAATTATAAAATAAGTCATTTTAATATCTTTTAATATTTATGAATTATATTTTAATTTTAATTAAAAGGGGATGATATGTATGATAGCATACTCAATATTCAAAAAAATGGTTTCTCTAAAATCTTATGTTACACACAAGACTGAGTTATACCGAAAAATAATACATTATTAGTATTATTATTTTAAATGGTAGTAATCACCAAGATGTTTTATTAGTGGGAATGAAAATAACTAAATATATTATGTTCACACATGTTTATTAAATGTTTTTACTTTTATATAATAAATTTTATAGGCTTAAAATGAGAATAAATACAGTTTTAAGCATAAAATATTCTAATATTTTTAAAAGGCTGTTTTACCGCCTTTTGAGGGAGAACAATTTTTAAATGTAGTTTTTGATACTTTTATATTTTATATTTGTCAAAATAAACTTTTTTATTTAGAATCAGGTCAACAAAATTTAATTTGGTTGAATTTTGGTATTTTTATGACAAAATTCATTTTTTTAATGAATAGTGAAAATACTGCATTTTAATTAAAAACTATCTTTTTATCTAATTCATTTATATAGTAATGTTATAATTTTAATTGATTTTAAAGTATAATAGGATTAATTTTTTATCATTTAATCCAATTTTGGTCATTGGAAGTTAGTTCACATTGAAATTTGATATAAAAACAAGTTAATCTTTTAATGGTTTTTACATTAAAAAACCCATTTTTTCAATTTGAAAATGGGGATTAATTTTCATTAATTAATAAAAATTATTTATTTTGAATATGTAAAAATTGATTATATATGTGGAATAATAAGGTCAAAATTATGTGAATATGGCCCTTTTATTTTTGGACATTATGAATAACCACTTTAGTAATTATTTTTATTTACCACGGTTAAAGGGTAAATCAAGTAAATAAGGGTAAAATTAATATTTTAATAATATAAAAGAATGATAAAATTTGAATTAATCCTATTATAAGAGTTATTTACAACCAATAAAACCATTGGGAAAAAAATTTGGCTTTTGGAAGCCACTTGGGTGTGATTACGACACTTATAACTATTAATTTAAAGTAAAGGAAAATATGTTATAAACATATATCTTCTTAATAAAACAATTTTAATGTGGATTTATATAATTGATATATTCTACTATAAATAGTAATTATAAATATAAAAATCTTTCATACATCATGGTTTTTTATTTATAAATTTTAGACATTAAATAATTAAATTTAACTATGACACAATGATGAAGTAGTTATTGCTTTATTAATGAACATATCAAATAAATGATATTATAAATATTAAAATAAATATTATTTAACATAATTTATCTAATAGAAAATTTTATAGGTGAATATTACCTATAATAATAATATTAAATGGTTTTTTTGAAGTTATATCTCTGTCTAGATTTTATTTAAATTCAATAAAACGAATAGTGTTAAAATTGACATAATTATTTTTTATAAAAATACTAATTTATTAAATTATTTAAAAATAATAAAAACATTTTAAAACAATAAAGTGACTATTATAAGGTATAAACGTTCATTATGTGTCCAATTATGAGAAATTTATCTCATATATGTAAAATTAATAGCCACTTAATAATTAAAATGTTATTACCACTTTTAAAATTAAAATAGAATATTTAGTGTTAAACCAAAATGATAAAGTATAAAATAAAATCAATACATGTCTAAAAATTATTTTATGAGATTTTTTTAACTAAAATATTATTATATTTTACATATTTTAATTTGAAAGCATTTATATTAAAAAATTAATTTATATTAATTTATTATTTTAATAATTTCCATGGGGCCCCTCCCCTCTCCTATAAAACAGTACCCTCTATTATCTAAAACTCACACTTACAAAGCCTTTTATTTCATCCATTATCTACAAAAAAATCTTCCTAGAATCCCTAATTTTTTTTGAAGCCTTAGTTGAGGTATGTTACCCTTCTTAGAGGTGTTAAGGTGCTATTCAAAGGTGATCAACTGAAGAAGAGGTATCATTTTAAGAGTTTCTTTTTAATTTATTCTTCCACTTCCTTTAAATCATCTTCTTCCAAGATGAAATACTAAATATATTATCCGAAATATAATTAGATTTTATTATGTTTATACTATCCCATAAATCCATATCTACTTCCATCAAATGGGAAAGGAATTAATCGTTTATGCATATGTGTGAATTATCACCTCCACAAACTGATTTAGTCTGTTCTCCATTGCCTTCAATCAAGATCAATTATAATAATGAAATTAATATTAATATGTTATATAAATGAAATATTTATCATTTTAAAATAATAATATTTCAATTATTTTCTTACCTTCTATTCACATTAAAAGAATAACGTCGTTTGTGCGTACGTGTGAACTATCCCCTCCACAAAGTAATATTAATCATTTTTATTCATCACATTATTTGTATGATATATATAAGTATATTTTAATGAATATTATTACAATAATAATATTATGATAATTATTTTAAGATCAAATAATAATTTCCTTATTTCCATAATGATCAATGAAAAATGAAAACGTTACTCATGTGCACGTATGGCCTACCGTCTTCAAGAATATAACATTGCTCATTTTTTATAATGATAATTAATGATTTGAATTAAAAAGTTTGATTACTGTATAATTTTGATGATCATATCATGAATAATATTATGAAAATGATGTAATTATGACCACAATGACTAGTGACATCAAAACCATGTTCATTTTCGACTCAAGTACCGAATATTGACAAAACATATGATATGAACTTAAATAATTATGTAATTTTTATAACATGATAATACATGATACAAAAGGAATAATAAACTTGAAAAATGTTCTCAAGAATTTATAAATTAATATAAGTTTATTATTTATGAATATAATGATTGTACGTGACGAGTCGGTCTCAATGTAAGAGACTTTGTCTAAATCTTCTTTCATTGAGGTGTATTTCGATAATATACACCACTTTTTTATATACAGTTTAAATCAAACCCTTTTAATTTTAATTGCATTAAACAATTTTCAAAATGAATATTTTTTATATGAAGAATTTTACTATATGAAAAAAGTAATGTTTTTTAACTTATGTGGAAACAACGAACTTTTCATCATTGTGACCATTATTTGGTATTTGGATTCCTCTAAAATCCATAATATTTTTAAAGGAAAAGTAAATAACACATTCCCTTTTTAGGTATTTTGGTATTGAAAATGGTTTTGAGAATGAATTTATTATATCAATATCTTAAAATGATATCTTATGATTATAATGTGGAAATGTTATTTTTTCCTTTATGCATGGTTTATGTGTTATGATTATGTTACGATTCTTTGGAATTGATTATGTATATGAGTGGTTACATGATAAATCTAGGGAAGGTTATCCTATAATAGATCTTCAATACATCAAGTAATAATATGGAGTTAAATAATAATATTTATCCTAAGATATTTAGGTAATATACTGTTATGAGTATTCTAAACATAACCATGAAGGTTAGTCCATATGTAGTTGTGAAAGATAAAATGTAATTATGATATGGATGCCACAAGTTACCTTTATGATTAATGATTTCTATAAATTTTTTCAAGATTTTTATGATTTTATGGGTTTATAAATATTAATGGTCTAATGTTTTCTTTCCTTATTTTATATCCCTTACTAAGCTTTTGGTGCTCATCCCATGTTTTTAAAATGTTTTCACATGGTAAAAGGATGGTTAAGATAAATGAATAAGTCAACAATATTTTTATGAAGAAAAATAAATCATGTTTACTTTTAAATGTTTTATATTATGGAATAAATAGATTCTATTTTAGTTGTATTCAATTTGTATAAATTTGAGTTATTATGTATTAGTTATGTGATAATTATCTAATAATCTAAACCTGAAAGTATCCTCAATGTGAATTCTTAACTTAACTTAAGATTATTCAATGTTTAAGGTTGGAGCCTTATAGTTGGTATTAGAGGTCGGTTTATATAACTTTAGGGGTTACGATATTGATAATAGAATATCAATAAATGATTTTTACATTATGGTCAAATTGAAATGATATATAATTTTAAGATTACCATGTTTCTTTATCTAAGATATGTTTGTTCAAAATGGTTTTGAATCAGGGAAGCTATACTGGGATGACATCAAGAGGAAAACAACCTTCCAAATCAGCATCCTGAGATGGTCATGATTGGAATTGAATAACTTTTTAGTGATGGATTAGTTGATTCAGGTGATAAATTATGGTGTTATCCATGAAAGATATCATCCATATCAACCATCGAGGAACATGTCAATAGTGGAGCATTTCATGAGGAAATATCCTCCATCATTCAGAGGATCATCTGATCCTATGCTATTTGAAATGTGGATTAAAGCACTGGAAAATATTTTTGATGTCATGGGGTGCTCAGAAAGTCAAAAGGTTAGTATTTCTCTTTATCTTTTTGAAAGTTAATCCGATCAGTAGTGGTCTATGGTTAAGAATATCAGGGATAGTAAAGATATTGATTCTATTGATTGGGATGAATTCAAAGGCATGTTTCTTGAGAAATATTTTCCTTATGAGGTTCGAATTAGAATGAAAAAAAATCATGGAATTGATATAGGAGGATGACTCTATGGATTCTTATGAATCAAAATTCACTCTACTAGAAATGTATTCTCCAAATTTCATATGAGATCTTGATAACAAAATCAATATTTTTTTACTCAGGATTAAATACAAAGTATCAAAGGGAATTGGATTCTCGTGAGTTTGAAAATTATGAAAATATTGTTCGATGTGTGGAGAAGGTGGAAATGGAGTTTTACGATGATCAAGTGTTCTTTGAAAAACAATATAATAAGAGGTCGAAGTGGTAGGAGAAAGGGACTAATTATTCAAAAAAGTATGATGGTAGGAAAATTAAGTTCACAATTTGTGAAAATTGTGGTAAAAATCACACTAGGGAATGAATTTATAATTATATTAAGTTTTTATAATATGGTAAAATGGGATATAAGGATCATAATTATACTAAAAAAGGTTAGGCTAGTGGAAAGACAAAATCTTATTTACAGTTAGTAAATTTTTTTATGTGTAATGAGATGGGTAATTATTCAAAACAGTGTCCGATAAAGAACTCAAATGATGGGAAACATCTAAACTATAAGTAGAAAGGTGTGGTAAAATCCTTGAAACTACTTTAGCAGATGTTGGGCCCTCAAATGAAGTGGTATCAGGTACATTGTTCATTTTTTTAGATTATTCCAATGTGTTGTTTGATTCTAAATCTACACATTTTTTCATTTCTACGAAATTTTCTGATAAATTGGGAATTCCACCTCTAGAAATTAATCCAAAACTTATGGTAAAAAAACCTAATAAAAATGTTGAGACAAAAAGAAATTATAATAATATTTCTATCCTTATATGTGGAATGAATTTACAAGAAAACCTTGTTGTTATTCCTCTAGTGGAGTTTAATGTTATTTTGGGTATTAATTAGACTTATGTTCACCTTAATAAGATTGACTGTAGATCTAAAAAAGTTTCTTTCCAAAAATAATTTCAATTTGTGTATAAGAATCAACCCTCACCTCTTATAACATATTAAGAAGCTGAGAAACTACTAAAAGATGAAAAATGAATGCTACCTTGCACATATTACTGAAAACAAATGATTTGTTAAGATTAATGATGTGGTAGTGGTAAATGAGTATCTTGATGTTTTTTCTGACAAGTTTTCTAGTATTATACCAGATCGAGAAGTTTAATTTTCTATTTACTTAGTTCCTCATGCAAAGATAATTTCAAAACCCCCTTATTGAATGGATCAAATTTAACTTTTAGAGTTAAGGAATCAATTGAAGGAGTTATTAGATAAAGGTTTTATTCGACCTAACACATCACTGTGGGGTGATTTGGTCTTGTTTTTTATAAAGAAAGATGGTTCAATGAGACTTTGTATTTATTATAGAGCCTTGAATAACATAACTATTAATAACAAGTATCCTTTGCCTCATATCGATAATTGATTTGATCATATCTAGGGAGCTCAGTATTTTTCGAAGGTTAACTTGAGTTTGGGGTACCATCAGTTGAAAGTAAAGGAAGAAGACATTCTAAAGACTGCATTTCATACTAGATATTTCCATTATTAATTTTTAGTTATGCTGTTTGGGTTAACTAATTCACCTTCTATATTATTGAATCTTATGAATAGAATATTCTATGAGTTCTTGGATAAGTTTGTGATTTTGTGTATTAATAAGAATTTGGTATATTCTGAAAGTAAATAGGGTCAGGAATTTAATTTAAGGGTTGTATTGAAAAACTTAAAAGAAAATAAATTATATGGTAAATTCAGTAAGTGTTAGTTTTAGTTACAATAAATTTATTTCCGTGGTCACATTATTTTTAAATATGGAATAATTATTCATTGTGCTAAAACAAAAGTTGTTAAAGAATGGACACGAACCAAAAATATAACCGAGATTCATAGTTTTCTTGGTTTACCAGGATATTATTAGAGGTTTGTTGAAAATTTATACTGTTATTTATCCCAATAACCAAGTTAACATGTAAGGGATCTGAGTTAATCTAGACAAAATATTGTGATGATTATTTTTAGGAATTGAAAATAAGAATGGTAAATGCTTTAGTTTTGGTATTACCTTTCACGAATGGTGAATTTTTTTTCTACAATGATTCTTCATGGAAAGAACTTGTTTGTGTCATAATACAGAATGACCAATTAATTTCTTATGCTTAATGTCAGTTGAAAAATCATGAGTTAAATTACCCTACACATGATTTAGAATTAACTGCAATATTTTTTGCTTTAAAAATTTGGAGGCATCATTTGTATGGAATAAAATGTGAAATATATACTGATAAAAAAAGTTTGAAGTATATATTTACTCACAATGAATTGAACATGAGTCAAGAAAGATGGTTGGAACTAATCAAGGATTATGACTGCATGATTCATTAATATATTGGAAAATAAAAAAAGTGGCTGATTCTTTGAGTAAGAAAAGTATTGATACATTAACCATGATATGTTTGGAACATGATAATTTGGTTAATGATTTAATGAATTTTGGATTGGAATTTGTTAGAGTAGGAAATTCCCCTATTCTGTTTCAAGTGTCAGTGAAATATTCTTTATCAAATAGAATTGCGAAAGTGCATAAGACAGTGAGTTATAGAAAAAGGTATAATTGGTTCAGAAAGATAAGTTACCTGAATTTTACATTGATAAAGACTGTGTTTTGAGGTTTGTTAAGAGGTTATTTGTGGCTTGTGATTCACAGTTGAAGAAAGAATTGTTACGTGAAGCTCATAGTTCTCTATTTTTAGTTCATCTTAGTAGTACTAAGATGCATAGTGATCTTCAAAAGTATTTCTGGTGGGATGGAATTCCAAGAGATATTGCTGACTTTATAATGAAATATTTGACTTGGTAGCAGGTGAAAGTATAATGACAATTACCAAAAGGGATTATTTGTCCTTTTCTAGTACTAGAGTGGAAATGAGAAAATATATCGATGGATTTAATAGTGGGATTAATAAAGTCTTCTTGAGGTAATAATAAAATTTGGGTTATTATTGATATATTGACTAAATCTTCTCATTTTTTTCCGACATAAGATACACTGTATCTAGATCAACTTTCTTGGTTGTATCTTAAGGATGTAGTCAGGTTAAATAGAGTTTATCTTTTCATTGTATCTGATCGTGATACCAGGTTCACTTCCTTCAGAAGTTGTTGGGTACTGAATTAAATTTTAGTACTACTTTTCATCCTCAATCTGATGGGAAAACAAAAAGAACAATTCAGACATTGGAGGATATTCTACGTGTTTGTTCAATGCATTACAAGGGAATTTGGGACCAAAATATTTCTTTGGTTGAGTTTTTTTATAATAATAGTTTTTATTCTAGTATATTGATGGAACAGTTTGAGGCATTATATGAAAATTGATGTCGAACTCTAGCATTTGGGGATGATGTAGGTGAAAGGAAGTTGAATTGTCCATAATTGGTCAAACAGATGGCAGAAAAATTTCAGTTGATTCAGAAACACATGAGGAAAACTCAAAGTAGGTAGAAAAGGTATGCGTATAACCAGAGAAAGGATCTTTCTTTCGAGGTAAGTGATCATGTTTTTCTCAAAGTTTCACCATGGAAAAGTGTGATGCATTTTGGTAAGAAGTGAAAGCTGAGTTCCTGGTTCATTAAACCCAATTAAATCCTAGATAAAGTTAGATTGATTGCCTATATAGTGTATTTACCTCTGATTTTATCCTAGGCACACAATGCTTTCATGTTTCAATGTTGACAAAGTATTTTTTAGATCCATATCATGTTTTGAGTCCAAAAGTTGTTTAGTTGGAAGAAAATTTTTCTTATGAGGAACAACCAGTACAAATTCTGGACCAGAGAGAGAAAGTGTTATGGAATAAGGTGATTCATTAGGTTAAGGTTTTTTTGAAAAAACCATATGGTTGAAGAGAAAATACGGAAATTAGAAAATTTTAAAAGGGAGAAATACCCCTACTTATTTGATAAGTGAACAAAATTATGAGGATGCAATTTCAAAAACGGTGAAGGATGTAACATCCCAGGTAATTATAAAATAAGACATTTTCGTATCTATTAATATTTATGAATTTGATATTAAGTTTACTTAAAATTGGAAGCTATGTATAATAAAGTACTTTGCACACAATAACATGTTTCTCCAAAATCTTCTGTTGCATACAAGACTCAGTTATATCGAAAAATAATATATTATTAGTATTATTATTTTAAAGTGTAGTTATCGCCTTGTTGTTGTTTTGGAAAGAATGAGAATAAATAACTATATTATGTTTAAATATGTTTATTAAATGTTTTTACTCTCATCTAATAATTTTTAGAGGCTTAAAATGATAAAAAAATCTAGTTTTAAGCATAAAATACTCTAATATTTTTAAATGGTAGTTTTACCGCCTTTTGATGGTGAACCATTTTTCAATATAGTTTTTCTACTTTTATATTTTATATATTTCAAAATAAAAATTTACTTTAGAATAGGAACATCAAAATTTAATTTGGTTGAATTTTGGTATTTTTATGATAAAATTCATTTTTAATGAATAGTGAAAAATACTGCATTTTATTTCAAAAAGGCCTTTTCATATTTTTCATCTACATAGTTAGGTTATCCTTTTAAATGGTTTTAATTTTAATTGGACTAATTTTTTATCATTTATTACAATTTTGTTCATTGTAAGTAATTTTAAATTGAAATTTAATATAAACACATGTCAATATTTTGATGGTTTTTAATTTTAAAAAAACCCATTTTCTCATTTTGACAACAGGGATTAATTTTATGTTAATTAATGAAAATTAAGTGTTTTGAATTTGGAGAAATTGATTCGATATTTGGAATAAAAAGTTACAAATTATTTAAATATGCCCGTTTTATTTTTGGAAATGATGAATAAAAACTTTAGTAATTATTTTTATTTACCTCAATTAATGGGTAAATCAAGTAAATGAGGATAAAAATAATATTATAATAATATAAAACTACCCTAACACTTGTAATAATCCTGTTGTATAAGATATAACTGACCATTACAACCCATTTGATTTGAATTTGGCCTTTTAAGCCACTTGGGTGAGATTATGACACTTATAAATTTTAATTTAAAGTAATTGAAAATATGTTATAAACAAATATTTTCTTAATAAAACAAATTTAGTATGGGTTTATATAATTGATATCTTTGGATATAAATATTAATTATAAATATAAAAATATTTCCTACATCATGGTTGTTTTATTTAGAATTTTTAGAAATTAAATAATTAAATTTAATTCCGAAAAAATGATGTAGTTATTGCTTTATTAATGAAGGATTCAAATAAATGATATTATAAATATTAAAATAAATATTATTTGACATAATTTATGTCATAAAAGATTTTTATTGGTGAATATTACATGTTATAATACTATTAAATGGTTTTCTATTTTATCTCTATGTTTATATTTTATTTAAATTAAATAAATTGAATAGTTTAAAAATTGACATGATTGATTTTTTATAAACATAGTAATTTATTAAATTATTTAAAAATACTAAAAATGTTTTAAAATAATAAAGTGTCTATGATAATTTCTAAAAGTTAATTATTTGTTCAATTTGGGGAAATTGATCTCATATAAGTAAAATTAATAATCTCTTAATAATTAATATGTTGTTACAACTTTTAAAATTAATATAGAATAATTATGGGTAAACCGAAAATATAAGGATTAAAATAAAATCAATACATGTATAAAAATTATTGGATGAGAGGATTAATAACTATAATCATCTTATATTAGACATATTTCAATTTTTAATTATTTATTTTTAAAAATTAATTTATATTATTTTAATATTTTAAGAATTTCCAAGGGTGCCTCTCCCCTCTCATATAAAAAGGTACCCTCTCTTCTCTAATACACACCACTAAAAATATTTTTTGGTTCAGCCAATATCTACCAAAAACACTTTCTAAAATACCTACCCACATTATTAATGCCTTATTTTTGGTAGAACACCCTTCTTAGTTGTGTTAAGGTTTTCTTCAAAGGTGATCAACCTAAGAAGAGGTATCATTTTTAAGAGTTTCTATTTTATTTATTCTCCAAATTCCTTTAAATATTCTTTATAAAATATGTAATAATAACTCCAGTATCCTCAATATATAGACATTTTATTATGTTAATATCATCCCCAAACTCTCTCTCTACTTCCATCAAATGGGAAAAGAATTAATCGTTCGTGCGTACCTGTGAATTATCACCTCCACAAACCGATTTAGTTCGCTTTACATTACCATAAAACAAGATCAGTTATAATGATGGACTTAATATTAATATGTTATATTAATGACTTATTTATAATTTTAAAAGAATAATATTTCAATTATATTCTTACCTTCCATGCACATAAAACAATAACACCATTCATGTGTAAATGTAAACTATCACCTCTACCAAGTGATGCAAATTGTTTTTAATCACCACATCACTTGTATGATATATATAAGTATATTTAAATTATTATGATGATTATAATATTATTATGATCATTTATTAAAGATAAAATAATAATTACCATATTTCCATAATTATCAATGGAAAAATAAAATGTTACTCATGCGTACATTCGACCTACCGTCTACATGAATATAACGTTGTTCATTTTTCATAACCATAATTAATGGTTTGATTTAAAAATTATGATTAATGTATAAAAGTTATTATTATGTCATGAATAATATTCTGAAGATTATGGAGTTATGACCACATGGACTAGTGACATCAAAACCATGTTCATTTTTGGCTCAAGTACCGAATATCGACAAAACGTCTGATATAAACTTAAAGTATTATATAATTTTTATAACATGGTAATAAGTGATATAAAAGGAATAATAAACTTAAAAAACGTTCTCAATAAAGTATAAATTAAACTAATTTTATTATTTAGGAATATAATTATTGTGCGTGACGAGTGGGACTCAAGGTAAGAGAATTTGTCTCAATCTTTTGTCATTGAGGAGTATTTTGATAATATAAACCACTTTTTTTATATACACTATATATCCAACCCCCTTATAATTTTAATTTAATTAAATGGTTTTCAATAGGATAATTTTTTATATGAATCATTTTACTAAATGAAAAAAGGAATGTTCTTTTAACATATGTGATCACAATGACCTTTCCGCCACTGTGACCATCATTTGGTATTTGGCTTCCTCTACAAGCCATAATGTTTTTAAAATAAAAAGTATAAAACATATTACCTTTTTAGGTGTTTTAGTATTGAAAATGATTCTGATAATGAATTTATTATATTAATATCTTGAAATGATATCTTATGATTGTAATGTGGAAATTTTATTTTTCCTTTTTGCATGGTTTATGTGTTATGATAATGTTATGGTTCTTGGGAATTGATTATATATATAGGTGGTTCTATGATAAACCAAGGGTGGGTGATCCCATTATATCCCTCCATGAATTGGGTAATGATATAGAGTTTAAAAATAAGGTTTCTTATAAGTGATTTAGGGAATATACTATGATGGGTATTCCAAAAATAACCATGAAGGTTACTACCTATGTAACTGTGAAAGATACAATGTAAGTATGATATGGATGTCATAGGTTAACTTTAAGATTTATGATTTCTATAAAGTTTTTTCAAGATTTTTAGGATTTCATGTGTTTATAAATATTCATGGACAAACATTTTATTTCCTTATTTTATATCCATTAATGATATTTTGTGCTCATACCATGTTTATAAAATGTTTTCACAGGGTAAAAGGATGGGTAAAATAAAGGAATAAGTCAAGAATATTTTTATGAAGAAAAATATAGAATGTTTACTTTTAAATTTTTTATATTATGGAATAAATGTATTCTTTTTTAGTTTTACCCACTTTGTATAAATTTGAGTTATTATGTATTAGTTATGTCTTAAATCTCAAAAACCCTAAACCTAAAAATATCCTCAATGTTAATTCTTAGATTAACTCAATATTATGGAATGTTTAAGGATGGGGATTTATAATACATTTTTAAGAAAATCCAACCTTATTTATCTACTTTTGTTTAGAAATAATTTTCCTCTATGTCCATGTTTTTTAAATCACTTTGTGGAAGTTTTAACTATAATTAAATATTTTATAAATGTATTTTAAACCACCTTTTGTTTATTTATAAATTATTAATGGTAATCTTTTCAATTTTTTTTCATGACTCAATTTTAACTTTTAAAAAAAGAATTAAAATAATATTTTCCTTTTAAATTAAATGAAATGAACAGATTTTATCACCATCATATACATTATTCATTATGAATGTTCATTCAAAATTTCCTATGTGTTTTCAAAGAAAAATTAATTTCCATTATTCTATAATTTATTAGTTTTGAAAAGTTACAAAAAGAAAATTATGTTTTATATGGTTTTTCAAATTATATTTCTATAGATTTTATAAAATATTTTTTCATCTATTCAAACATCCTTTAAATTTTTTTATGCTTCACTGAGTATATGATATTTTAATAACATCCACTTTCTTTTATTGGGATGGTTTATGATGATGATTTTTAAATTATGTTTCATGAAACATATTTATTTTTAATGTGTTATTTAGGTTGTAAAGTAATGATTAAGGTTACTTTGTTATTATGGAATATATATGATTTGTTTATTATTATGTGATTGATGGGACCATATATCCTTTCAATTAATTGGGTAATGTTTTATATCTTATGATCTCAAAGGGTTCACAGGTGGCTAGCCCAAGACAAATAGGGTATATGGGTGTTTATCCCAATCCCAAGAAGGTACAAAGGTGGTTATCCCAAGACTATTATGGGATTAATGTCTAGGTGGATTACCTTGACATAAGATGTAATGAATTTCTTGTTGGGTAACATTGACAAATGATTTTTATGCTTATGTTTATGCCACATTCTTATTCCATATTATTATGCCTAAGTTATGATCCCATGGATTATGATTGTTTGATATTACATACTATTATGAATCAATTCTTATATTATAAAAAATATTTATACCATGACTCATGATTTTATATTTATGAATTCAGGTATAACCTTTATATACCAATATTATGTTCTTATACCCTTTTGAACATCTTATATTCGCCTATGATCTTTGAATTAATGTCTCTCATGTTTACACTTACTAAGAATTTGTCCTCAAATATTATTATATTTCTATTTCCCTAGGTTATTGTGAATGTTATTATGTAATATGAGTCTATAAGATTACTATATAAGAATATTTTATATTGGGGATATTGAAGATCTTTCATGAAATATATTGATTATGCATCTAGTATCCAAAGACACTAAACCTTTACGATTTTGGGGATTATATTATTATTTGATATATTTAATATTCATATAACATGATTCAATATTTATTTATATAATTCTTAGTTCAAATAAATATACAACATATAATGGAAATAAGTATGTAATTCAAAGTATGTCCCAAAGGAGGACGTTTTAGACAAGAAGCTCATACCTTGGATTTTGTCTTGATCAAACACATTTAAACATCCTATATAATATATTTATATTTATTATTAATCTATATAAGATAAATATTTATATATATATTTCCATATATAATTTATTATTAATTATTTCTACCCATTTACTCATAATTATTTGTTAAAATCAATTATTTTGGTGTTAATTGTTTTATTTCTCAAGCATGTTTTGATTTGATGGTTTTGGACCTTGAAATTTGGTCATAATTTAATAACCAATAGAATTTTAATAATGAAATATATATCATATTTATATATTAAATAAATTTTTTGAACCATCCATGTATGGTAGTTCTAAAAAATGAGATACATCATTCATGGATATGGTTGTTCGCATGTGTGGACAAGTGTCTTTTTCATTTTTCTAATGGATGAAAAATAAATAAGATATATAAAGTTTTACATTTATAATATCATAATAATATTATATATAACATATTTATATATTAAATGTATCCTTAACAATATCCATGTGAGATGGTAAATGAAAAATTAATCACATCACTTCATGGTGGTGGTAATCTACACGTATGTACGAGCGACATTATCATTTTACAATGGATGGGAGGGTAGAAAGGTAAATAATAATTTATATTTTAAAAAATAAAAAAAAGGAAAAAATATCATATATATTAAATAATTTTATATTTTAAACAACTATGTGAGGCAGTGATGAAAAAAATGCATCACTTCATGGATACAATAGTCTATATGTACGCATGAGCGATGCTTTCATTTCCCATTATTTTTAAATGAGGTATAATATAGTTTTTACATCAACATAACATAATTTAATTATATTAAATATATTTATTTAATCATATTAGGATGTTTATAATTGATTTTAAGTAGTTAGAAGAAGAAATAAACTTGAAAGTATGTAGTCAGGACTCATAACTCCACCTTAGATATCTTACTTTGGATTAAAAATTAATCCTTATAGGATTGGTATTTTCGTGATACCAAGACATATATAAAGTTTATATGGATTTTTTAGTTCATTTGGGTAAAAATTGGTTGGTATAAAGGGATCAATTTTTTTGGAGAAGTGAAAAGAGTAGGTGTTATTTTAATAGTGAAATGAGTGGAACCCTTGTAAATAATAAAGGCATTAAAATATAATAAATGTATTTATTAAGTAAAGTGGCTCCAAGGTAACCAATTTTTGATCATAATATAGGTTAAGGTATATATACACTCAAAAAATAAAATTTAGATAATATTTAATGATATTTTAAGCATTATCACTTAGTTTAACCCCCTCGTTACCCCTGATAACCTTTACCATGTCGAAAAACTTTTACTATGGTAAATATTCACTTTGATTATAAATAAAATTGACCTAATTAAAAAATTATAACATTTTAAGACCAAATATGTAATTCATTTTATAATATTAAATTTCTATAAGTGTTAAAAATTATTTTAATATAATTTCAAAAAATGTAATGAAAACAATTTTTAGAAAAATCCCCCTTTTAACAATAAAAATGATTTTATACCAAAATAAAATATAATTTTTATACATAATATTTTTAATAAAAATTAACTTATTTTTATTTTAAACCTTACAAAAACCAAAATGAACCTTGTGAATATGTTATTAAAAGATCCAAAAACAATTTTCTATTTGAATAAAAGAATTAATTAGATTTCCAAAATGACAAACATAGATTTATAAGTTAAAAATTACATTTTAAAATGAATTATACTACATTTTAAATATATATTTATTCTATAAATTTTTTTTCATGAAATTTCAAGTCATTATTGTATCATGAAAATGTCATGAAAGAGACATTATTTGTAAAATTGGTATTTTACTATTCACCAAAAAATCAACTATTTTGGAAAAATACCAAAATAGCATCCTAAGAAATTTTTGATATGATGAATCCAAAATTTAATTTAATTTCATATATTTATAAAATTCACAATTTTAGTTTTCAAATAAAAATATAAAATATATATAAAACCCACTATTATAGAAAAAATGGACTTTTTAAACATAAATTTCTCATAATCATATTTCGTATCAATTTATAATTAACTAAGTCTTAAATTGTTAGTTAATACATTAAATTATATTAAAAGTAATTTATTTATTAAAATATACAACAATTGAAAAATAAAATTTAAAAAATAACCCTATTTAAAATTGAATGTTTTAATTATATCACATTAACTATTTATTTTCTAATCATTAAATTCCATCCTTCAAAACAAAAATATATAATTTAAGCATCATAATTTATTAATATATATCTATTTTTAATAAATTTTTATTGTAATATTTCATTACTCATTTTAGTTCAATGTTATGTATAATGTGTAATGTATGTTATCAAACATATTTATATTTAAAGGATAATTACATATTAAAATATTGGGGTGTTACATTCTACCACTCTTATAAAAATTTCACCCTCTCAATTTGAATTTATTATCAAAAAAATAATTCTATCCTTACATAAGAATAATATCATATGTAGATAATTAATTTCAAAGTTACCACTAAGAAACTTAGTATATATTAATTATTTTTTTTAAAAACATGTATATACCATTATAAGACCTATATTGAGTTTCTAAAATCATACATTTATATTTGACCATTATTTTACATATAATACTTGATAGAACTATATTTATCTTTATTGAGTTGAATAATTATTTTAACATCAATATAAAGAAGAGTGAGAAAAATATTACTTTATTACTTTCTATTCTAAAAGAACAATTTCATCATTTTCTATGTTTTAAGTAGTTTTACACCTATGCTTTATCTCATATTCTAAATAATAAATATCTTAAATAATTTTTCATGAATCAAGCACTAAAATTAACTTTTAATGGATCATAAGATCGAAAAAATGGATAGTAAGTTATTACTCATGTCTCTAAAATAATAAAAACAAAAATGGCTAACACATGTACAGATAATACTCAAATAAAATATAAATTGACCTTCATATGAAGAAATTATACATTAATTTATAAAGCCTCAATAATAAAACCCAAATTTCAACTCAAATAAAACCTTAAAACTCATCAATATATTCCTAACAATGTTTAAATCCAAAAAATTAGAAATATTTGATTACATGTTTTTCCAAAAAATCAACTTAACATTTATCTCGAAACAAATTAATCACTCATAAAGTCACATAACAAAATTTTATATAAACTAATAACATAATCCCCAAAAATAACTCGAATAACCATAAAGCCACACAAAAATCATATAAACTTATAAAATATAAATCAATATTTATTTATCAATTAATATTCAATACTTTAACATAAAATCCCATATTATCCAATAATTTCTCATTTACCTTAATTCCTATAATTTTCCCAAAAATATAATGAACTTCATCCAAAGTTTATTTAAACACTTAATGACTAAATAATTTTTTTAATCCCATTGTTAAATGTATGATAAAACAAATGTTCCTAAAAATATAATAACCCTTTATCCTAATTAAGAATACTTATCTCAATATTAAATACAATATTAATCCAAGAAGTTATGTATACTTCAATTATAAATTGTTTATAAAACCCAATAAAAATATCCCAAAGTATTATTAATCACTTTTGAATATGATAATATATGACCTCAAAAGGGTATCTATACTTTTTAATTTATGATTATTTTTAAAGATTATCTATCATTAAATAAATTACCACTATATTATAAATCTTAAAACCATTCATATAGAAACATAAGTAATTCAAATTATTTTATAAACATTTAACCAATATTTTTTTTCATATTACTTAATAATTCCTTCCTATAAACAAAAAAAATGAATAATTTCCTAAGATTATTAAATATTAATCTAATAATGTTTCCTAATTTAAATATAATAAAAAAATTTAAAATAATTTATACCTTTTTTATGTTATTCATATATTCTTTATCTTCAGATGACGACCTTAATATACCTTTATTTATAAAATATTTTTGATCCCCTTATGAGTTTTATACTTAGGGAATCGATTTTCATAATGCCCAAACTCCACATATTTAAAACATTCAAGTGAAAACTTAGGATAAAATTTATTCCCATTAATTATTTTAACTAAAGTCTTTATTTTTTCTCAGTATTTTGTTTATATATTCCTTCCTTTTCCACATATGAAACATATTCTCATTAATTTTAGATATTTTCTTTAGTGATTTTCCCATATTATTGACATGTAGGAAGTAAAGCTTTTTACCTTCATGATATTAGTAACTTGAACTTCCATGAAACACCATTTTTCTCTTATTTAGCATATTAGGAAAGTAACATAGTTGTAGGTTGTTAATCATAACTTTATATAGATTATTAGGTATAACTGTAAGAATTTTCACTCAAACTTCTATCCCATTTGGTTTCTTGTTTTTAAAAGAACCTCATTACCCTTCACATGAATTCTTAACTTGATTCCTACTGGTTTCAGGCATTTAATAAAACAAAAAATAGTTAGTGTTAGTACATCAAATAAAATTATAATAAACCATATTACAGGGATGGTAAATTTAAGTTATCCTTAACCATATAAAATTTTATTCAACTCTTTTGATTCATTTAAAAATAACCACATTTCTTACTAATATATTAACTTGTATAGTTATAGAATATTTTTAACATATGATCCCAAACCATCATATTAACCCTTTAAGTTTTATAAATACTTTTAAATTCTACTCATCTAATAAAATCCAAACCGTCAATGTTATAAAAAACCTAATCTGATACTAACTGTAGTATCCTTGACCTGTACACCCATATCTGATGCTAAAAACATAATATTTATATAATTTTTTTGATACCAACTCAAGTGATCCATATTTTACCTTCCATAATTAAAAAAATAAAATATATGATTGATTTACCTACATATCCAAGACCTTTTTAGGATTAAAAAATTATATAATTAAGAAAATTATTACTTAATAAAAACCATATCTTTCTAACCCAATGAAAATTTTCCTACAATACCAAGATTTTATTATTCAATAATAAACCTTAAAAATATCCCATAAAATTCTCCAAAAATGATACCATTATAGATATATAATATTTATTACTCATCTTTATAGCTTAGGTAAATGGAAACATAATAAAGGGTGATCTCAAATACTTAGTAATGGAAAGCATACAATAGAAAAAATCATGAATAAATGGATTAAAAAATATGAAAAATATAAACAATAATAAAATATTTCATATAAATAATATCATGAAAGGGGAGTGTATCTATGGATTAGATAAAAACATAAATAATCATAAGGATAAAAATAACTGATTTTATAATGATATAATGTATAATGATGAAAATCATAATCTTATTGTTGACCTCATGCTAAGACATCATTCATAAATAGGTATGGTATATGCCAAATACCCAAGATATATTATATAATGATACATACTAACACATAAATAGTCTATCAATTATCAAGACCAAATCATAAATTACTAATTCCAATCCATTCATTATATATAATAAATGAATAACAATACAAAACATATTCAACATGTCTCATTAATAAACATTCATATAATAAAATGAGCATATGAAATGCCAATATTTTATAGTAAATATTAAACCCAACATAGAATTGAATAATCATATATATAATACTAAAAGTGTATAGATTTTAAATTTTTCCCTAACAAATGATCTATCTTTGTTGGTAAACACTTCTAATCTAATTTATGTAAAATAGAGTGATTATACCATATAAAGTAATGATAATATGACTAAATCAATAATATAAATGATGTATAATACATACATGATAATAAATAACTTCTAAATTAAGGAGAATACCAATTAATCATAAATTAAGTCTTTTTAGTAAATATATGTTCCTTGGGAAATAGATGAGAAAATGTAAGTGAAATTTATAAAAAGAATTTACCTTAAAGCTTTTATAAAATTGTTTAAAAAAAGTTATAAATCAATTATAAAAAATATTTCCACGTGGTTTCAATAATAATATTAAGACATTATTTGTAAAATAATCTACAATAATATAATCTTGAAAATAATATATACTTAAGTAACAAAATGTCGAGTGGAAGATAAAAATATACATAAGTGGAGTGAAATGCATTTTCAAAACTTTTGAGAAAATTATAAAATTTTCCTTTTAAAAATTCATAGAATAATGGGAATATATATTAATAATTAAATCCATAAAAACTAAGAAAAAAATATAAATCATGAAGATGGGTTTGGGTGGTTAAAAAATCCTTCCTTATAGAAAACATTTAAAAAGATATTATTTTCACACCTTCATAAAGAAATTGAAAAAAGGATTGTTTATAAATTGTTAAAAAAATAATCCTTTTAATATTTTAATTATAATTTAAAAGTTAATATAAATTAAACATAACAAATAATTGAAGTATAGAAAACTAATTTCTTGAAACAAAATAAACAATATGGATATAGAAGTGAAAGGTTACCATCTAAAAAGAAAAAATAATGTCATGTTATCTTAAAAATAATATTCAAGTTTATTTGAGTATCAAAGAGTAGACAAATGTAAATAATAATTGATAAACCTATAAATAATTATAGGAAAAGAAAAAAGATGTGGTTTAAGATATAAATAAAAATAATACCGCCAATATAAATTTAAACATAAACAGTACTAGATAAAAATGAAATTTTTAAATAAACCCTTACAACTTTAGAAACACTTAAATGAAAATATATCAAATTTAAGAACATGAAATGGTTATAAAAATCCCATTAATTAAATAAAATATTATTTCAAAATATATTCATGGTGTATTAATTACACCATATAAAATAAATCATGGTGCAAAACATGAAATATGTCTCAAAGAATCAAAATTTAGTCCAAGATCCCCTACAGATTTTATAACACTCGAATCAAAACCTATTTAAAGAGAGAACACGAAATAGAATAGTAATTACCATTTTTAAATAGTTTAACAGGAAATAATATTTCAAATATTTATAATATACACCATATAATGGAAATAGGTGCTTAATTCATACTATGTCTCAAATGAGGATGTTTGAGATAAAAAAAACTTACCTTGGATTCCATCTTAGTTAGATGCAATTAAACCTCCTTTATAATAAATTTATATTTATTATTCATATATATAATATAAATATTTATATCTATCTTTATAGATACCATTTATTTATAACTTCTTTCTACAAATTTACTCATAATTCTTTGTTGAAATCAATTATTTATGTGTCCTGTTTCTCATCCGTGTTTTGGTTTGGAGGTTTAGATCCTTGCACATTGGTCATGAATTCATCACCAATATAATTTTACATAGGTAATATATATCATATTTATACATTAAAAACATTTTTATAACCATCCATGTATGTTGGCTATGAAAAATGAGATATGTTGTTCATGGAGGCGGTAGTCCGCACATATAAATGAGAAACACTTTCATTTTTCAAAAGAATGAAAATAAAATAAGGTAGATAAATGTTTACCTTAAAAGAATCATAATAATATTATAAAAATCATATTTATTTATTTAATCTATCCTCATGACCACCCATTTTAGATGGTAAATAAAATACTAATCACATCTCTTTGTGGACGTGGTTGTCCACATGTACCCACGAGTGACATTTTTATTTACCAAAATATGAGAGGGTAAAAATTTAGATAATATTTTATCTTAATATAATAATAATTTTATCATAAATATATTATATATTAATTAATTTCATATTTTTTAATATCCATGTGAAGTAGTGTTGATAAAAAATACATTGCTTTCTCAAGACCATGTTTTCAATTCCCAGTAGATGGAAAAGAGGTATAAAATAGTTGTTATAATCAATACATGAACTCTACTAGCCATGAATTCGTACATCTAAAACCACGAGTCTCCTATAATACCTTAGTTTATATCTAATAACACCACAATATATTACACACTAAGGTATCTTATCAAACAAATTAATTTCCCCATAGGCATATATCAGTGTGTTTTTCTCTCACTCACACATACCCTAGGAAAATTACTAGGAATTCACCCTTCCTAATCACTACACTAGGAAAAAACACTTAACTATGGAGATATAATCAGGTAGTTTCTCAAAAATAATGGTGCACCATATTTAAATGGGTAGTAACATTTATAATTTTAACCCTTTAATAATTTAGGGTGTTACATTCACCATCCCTTTGAACACAACATCCTCATTGTGGATCCTACATATCAGCCCAGTCAACTCCAATGAACATCTAGTTGGGTTTATCCTTCGATAAAAATGTAACAACTAGGCCCTTTAGTTATCCCATTTACCCTATAGACAGCTATTTTCCACACACTAGGGCCCACCCACATGCCTAAATTGGTCACTATACTAATATTTTTCCCATACTAACCACTAGTGTAGGAAAAGAGTGCTTAACCATAGAGTTATAATCAAGTAGGAACCCAAAAATAATGGTGAACAATTTTGACATGGGAAGTACCGTTTATAATTATAACCCTTTAACATTCTATGGATTAATATTCACCCCAATATTAGAACACAATGACCTCATTGTGGATCCTATAACTAAAACATGGTAGTGACAATGCACTTCTAGATGTGTTCTTCTTGTGATAGCAATGTAACAAATGGGCCCCATAGGCACCCTAGTTTCCCTACAACACATGTTTTTCCCACACTGGGGCCCACCCATATGCTTGAATGGGTTATTAGACTAATTAATATCCCTATAGGTCAACCCATGTTATTTTAATGTGCATTTTACTCAATCACAGACACATTGGGAAGCCTCCTAGGTGGTAACCTATTCTGATAACTACTCTAGGCCAATCCTCTTTAATTATGGAGTTCTAATCAAGAAGGATATCAAAAATAATGTTGAAACGTTTTGACTTGGGTTGCAACATTTATCCTTTTATGTATCAATTTATATGGTTGTTATAATCTCTACCCCTTTAAAGAACAACACCCTCGTTATGGACCCCAAAACTCAAACCCAAGTAGCGACTCTACACTTGAAGCCAAGTATTTGTAAAAAACTAAACATCTAATACATATATATTACATATTTTTAAATGAATTTTCATTACATTACACAAACACATGTTTGAGTATCTTAAAAGTATATTGCCTTTAGAGACTACACACAAAATATTTTTATTTATTGAAAGATATTAAACATCACCTATAAATATATTCCCATATAATACTCTTCTTAGACATAACCTACATAAAACCTTTATTCATAACCTAGGGAAAAGAAAAATTATAAAGGGTGATTTTAGATTATATGTAATGGTAAATAAAGGAGATAAATAAGCATAACATGAGCATAAGGGTATGATAACATGAGAATAACATTTGTAAAACATACTCTGCATATCAAAGTTATTAATCTTCAGTCTTGTAATATATATTGGTAGTTCATAAGAATTGAATTATAATTAAATCAAATAAAATTAAACATGGGAACATAACATTGGAATAAGACATAGATTTTTGGAATACACATAATTATAGAAAATCTTTTGTCAAGGCTACCCACCAAGACATTCATAACAAGTTAGGCTTGGTCTAACCACCTAAGTGCCTATATAGGGCTTATGATAACCTCTCATTTACCCTATTTTGGGCTTGGTATAACCTCTAATGTACTCTATTTTGGTCTTGGGATAACCTCTCATGTTCCCTCTTTCAGCCTTAGTATAACCTTCCATGTACTCTCTTTCGGGCTTGGGATTACCTCCCATGTATCCTTTGTGCTCACATAACATTAATCATTAGCCAATGAATTTGAGGTAGATATAGGTACCATCCATCACATAATTAAAATCATACATATGGGTTAAAAAATATCATAAAACATTCATCATATTTGGACACATGAAAATAAATTGGTTTCATAAACATTTAATCATAATATAACCTATGAAAAAGAAACAAGTATTATAATCATTTTATCATTTCATCAAAGCATAACCCATGGAAAAAGAAGTGTGTTTCATAATAATTTTATCATGCTATAACCTATAGAAGATAATAGGGTTTCAGAAACATGTTTTAAACATAAAAATAAACCATATAGAGAACAAATAAGAATTGTATCCTTGGATTATATTCCCAATAAATCATAAACAACATCAAAGAATGTAATATTAGATGGAAAATGATTTTGAAAGATTACATGAAACATTTCTTGAGGAAAATTTCCTTTATTTGAAAATCAATTTTTTTAAAAAAACATTATAAAATATTTTGGATATCATTTTCCTTTAAAATAAACATATGAAACTTATAAATGATGGTTTAAAAATAACTTTAAACATTTATTGAGGAAAATATTCTTTTCACTTTGAAAAAAATAATTTTTAATTTTTTTTCAAAATCCTTTTCTTTAAAAATAACTTTGAAAACATATAAATTACGATTCAAATAAAAAATGGCCATGATATCATGATAATTTCCATTAATGTTATACATGTTAAAATAAATATTCCTTTCACATTTTTGGTAAAATCAAAACATGCCTTGTTTGGAAAATAACATGGAGATTCCTTTCAAATAATTTTGTAAAAATCCAAACACGTGTAAACTTTTCTATAAAAATCAATTTGGGAATGTTAAAAACATTTATGTACAAATTATTCTAAAACATGGTTTTGGAAGAGAAAGGTTTTTCGATCGAAGAGAGAAATAAAGATTATTTTTCTTAAAAACATTATTTTGAAATTTTGAGTACATAAAGGGAGGAAAATGAATGGAAAAATATATTATAATTAAATAAATATATGAGAATAAAATGAATAATTTTATTGAGATATAGATCATAATATTTCATCATTATAAGCATAATCATTAATAATCTTGATAAACGATGAGATTATAACATAAAACTCTTACCACTTTGGTAACATTGAATAGTAATACCCAAGATATAATAACATTAAATGAAACTTATAATATCATGAAATGGATATTCATGATATAACATGTCAAAGGTTAATTATATACACCTCATAGAAGAAGATAGGTGCATAACATAAATTACGACCCCAAGAAGGAATTTAAGACAAAAATCTCTAACCTCCTTGGTAAATATTGAACTGTAAACCCCATAAATGAAATATTATAAAATGTATATTTAAATCCACACAATTTTAAGTAAAATATCCATAATATACATTCATGGTAAGTATATACTCAATATAAAAGAAACATGTGGTGAATATGGCTTGGGTCTCACAGAAAATAAAAGTGGAATGGAAATTTATTACATTAAGTATCGACTTACATTGTTAATGCTTGAACCTCATGTATAATAATTATAAATACAATAAATAACCATAATCATATATATTATACCACATATTATTTACTTATGATATTTAATTACATGTTTATTAACAATTCAATGTTTAATTCATGTTTCTAGTAATAATTGATTTATTTTTAATATATGTTTTGATTTTGTATTTTTGGTATTCTTAATATGATCATGGTTCCATAATATCTAGAATTTTAACCATGATATAAATACCATATTTATTCAATATATATTATTTATATTACTCCATAAAACTTAGATATAGAAAGTAAAATACACCGTTCATGGAGACAGTAGATCGTACGTACACATGAACGATGTTTCAATTTTCATGGTAGATTGAAATAAATAAAGTTAAATAATATATTAATATTATTGAATCATTTTTATTTAAAACATTCCTTATTACCATCCATTATTATCATATGTGAAGAACAAATCACATTGATTCGCGAGGTGGTAGTCCACTGTACCCATGAACTAAATTATTATATTCCACCAACATAGAAAGTAAGAAGTAATATGTGATATAATGATTAAATAAGCATATTAATATAATAAATATAATATATAAATAATAAATACACCATTATATCCATCCATGAGAGGTGGTATAAAAACTTAATAACATCGGTTTGTGAGGTGGTTGTCCACTGTACACACGAATAATGATTTCTTGACCCATTTGATTGAAGAGGAGATAAATATAAACCACTAAATTAACATAAAAAATATCATAATATTTAATAAAATGAGGTTTTTATATCATCATAGTTTAATAATAATTTAAGGAGGTGGCGGAAGAAATAAAATAAAACGTTTGGTTGCGGACATTACCTCTTATCTGGAAACTTTTTTTGGTTTGCACAAAAACATTCCTAGTTTGGATTTTTGACCAAAATAATACTTATAGGTTGATATGATGGATTTAAGGAATTTTACTTTTGATGTTATTAGATGAAATAATGGGTTTTCATGTGTGAATAAGAGAGGATAGGGGGTGTATTTTTATAAATGAGGTGAGTGACACAATTGTAATTTTTGAAAAGAAAATGGTGTACCCATGTTTTTTCAGATGAAAAAAGGATCCGAAATTATAAATAATAGAAAATAGAAGAAATTATATCATAATATGTCCAGACAGTTGGTGTTGTATATGTTTGGTGTCATTTTAAACCCTTATCTTTTTAGTTTATTCCCAGGTAAACCCATTTTTACCTTAACCATGGTAACCAATTTTCAATGTTTTTACTATTCATTTTGGTCAAAAATTAATTTGACCATATTATATAATAAAAATTATTGTGATTAAAAATTGGAAATCCATTTTTCAAAATTCTATTCAAATAATTGGAAAATTTTAATTTTAAAATAAACCCACAAATGTGACGAGAAAGTGGGGTTTCAAAGATAAAGGTTTCAAAAGTTTGAAATGCTTTTACATAAAAATTAAATATGAAATTGATTCCAATGAACTAAATTGGGTTAATAGATATATAATTAAAATAATTTTAATTTTAAAACTATATTAATTTTTTTTAAGTTTTTAAATTCTATAAAATAAATGGAAATTCTTAATAAAAACTATTATTTTTCATTATTTATCAAAAAATTTATCTTTTCAAAAAATTATAAAAAAATCAACTGAACATAATTTTGAAATTGTGATTTAAAAATTTTTGTTTTCAATGAAATTTTATAAAAGTCTCAAAATATATTTTAAAAAAGTGCACAAAATACAGTAATTTTTTGTTTTTAGAAAAAATATAGTTTTAAGAACAAAAGTGTTTTTATTTTATCTCATAACTAGAAAAAACATAAGATGAATACTATATATTCTTTTGAATATATAATATATAAATTTCATTAATATCATTCCCTAAATGCGATTTGTTTAATTTTTTAATGTAAAACAAATTTTTTTTGCATACAAAAATAGTTTTTCAAAAAAAGATTTTCTTTTTTCAAATGGTTCTTATTTTAATTTCTAATTAATTGGACACAAAAGAATTAATTTTATATAAATTTTAAATGTATATATTTTAAGAATTTATTTAATCTTATTCATAACAACCATTCCAATGGAATGGTGATAACTATCATATTAAATTATAATATTTTAATAGTATGTTACATTTCATTTAAACTCAGTGTTGCATGTATCACAATATATACATACCGTGTTGCTTGTAACGCAAGATAAACATAGTGTAATGTGTAATGAAAGATAAATTTGATGTTTCATGTAACACAAGATAAAATTAGTGTTTCATGTAATTCAATCTTAACTTAGTGTTGTATAAAACACAATATAAACTCACTGTTGTTTGTAATGAAAGACAAAATCATTATTGTGTGTAATAAAAGATAAATTAAATGTTTCATGTAACAAAAAAACATTGAAAAGATGAAATTTATTTAAATAAATATTAAAAAAATTATCAAGGTGTTACATACTTCCCATATTAAAATGAATGCTTCCCTTAAAATTCATCACTTTAGTGACAAAAATTGCGAATACTTCTTCCTCATTACGTATTAATTTCCCACACAACCTCCTCAAAGTAGTGGGATTTCCACAAAAATTTTACCTGGTGAATGGTCTTGTTTTTTATAACTTTCTCTGTATGAAACATAATCTCCACTAGTTGTTCCACATAAAAAATATAATGCTCTAATGGTACGACCTTGGAGTTCAGTAAACATGATGAACTAGATATATACTTCCTCAGGAGAGATACATAGAATACATCATGAACCTAAGATATGTTTAGTGGAAGTGCCCAGTTATAATCTACACTCTCGATTTGATCAATAATTTCAAAGGGACCAATATACCTAGAGATTAGTTTTCCATTATTTTTCCATAGAGAAATTCATAGAAAAAATATTCTTAGTAACTTAAAATTCTTGATCATGTTGACGATTATCAGTATAAAATTTCTATCGTATTTGTGATGACCTTACATATTGATGAATAACTCTAACCTTCTCTATCATTCATCAGTTAGATCATGTCCAGATATATTTATTTCTGTAACATCATTCTAGTACATTATAGTTGTAAAATAATTTCTGTAAATATATTAATAAGGACACATATAAATTCTCAAGTGTAAGATATTGTTATATGAAATCTAAAATAGAGGAATGTGTTAATCACAAACACCCTTGAAATCCATAGAATAAGATCTTATAATACCTATAGGGTTAGAATTTTTATTTCTGACTAAGTATATTTCTAAGGATGATACATAGTGATGAAACTAAAATTCACATCAAGAGACTACATAAGACTTCAAAAAAAAACTTTAAGGTAAGCTTCAGATCCCAATTAAATATAATTGAATGGGGGTACTCTATCTAACCACACCACTTTCTTAATATATATTTTGGCAAGTGGATCTAGAGAGAAATTTTATTTGATAAAAAAAAATTTGTTGAATTCCTAAGGTGATTGACTATAACCCATGATTAACTCAACAAAAAAGATAAGATAATTCCTAAACATTACCAATACATTTAATCATATTTCCAAAAAGTGTAAATGGATTTCTATTGAAAAGACTTTATTGCTAAAAAATATACAAAACCAAAGGGTTATTTACCATAAATTTATCTTAAAATATCATTAATATTGATAAACTACCATTACATAAAACCTAAAATGGGTGTTAATGACTTTTAACTTATGATCATCCTTAAACTCGTAAACCAATTATGGCATCAATAACTCATAAATTAATCTTACATGGAGAAATATACACATCTAAAATTTAATTCACCATTTATTCATTATATAATCTATTATCTTATTAAAAAATTTCATTAGAATATTTGGTCCATCCTTGTATCGATATAATATTAATTGTTTCTTCACTAATCCCAAAACCATACATAGGGAGATAATCACTGCTCAAAATCACATGAAATTTCACTAAAGCATGAAAAATAATATTTTCATAGGGATCATTCATATCAAATCAAACATGAAATTACCATCTATGGAGGATATTATATTGTTCCCTAATAATCATGATTAACTTCATCCATTGTGATTTCGTAAGCTTTCCCTTTTCCCATTGTCTTCAAAGATAGTTGTGGTTTTTCATCCACATTAGCCCTTGGATTGGGGAATTGATTCACATAATTCCCAAACTACTTAAACATGAAAAACTAAATTATGGGTGGTGAATTATATTGAGATCTCTATCTATTAATTTAATTTTATGGACTATTCACATTAATTATAAATTATTTTTCTTGATGGTCAGGCTTCCCAACCTTGTAAAACCCTCTTATTCCTCTCAAGAATTCACCTAAGTTATTTTTATGATATTTTATCATATAGGTTACTAAAATTTCTTTCCACCTTGTGATTTATTTGAGTTCTCATAAGGCTTGATATTATTTTTCTTATTAAGATCATGGGAAGGGTTATAATATCATGTTTTCATTTCTATCTCTAGTTTACATTTAATGACATCTTTACAGTTACTAAAGTATATAATATTCAATGACTTTTAAATACCTGGTCTTAAGCCACCAAATAATTGATCTATTTTTCATTCTATAATGATGATTAAACCAGAATTGTATTGTGAAATTATTGTAAAAATAGCTTCATAGGTACCCATATATTCACCATACTTCTGTTTGAGATAAATAAATTAGTTCTACATCCTTGTTCATAGAATATGAGGGAAGTAATCAATGAAAAATATCCTCTTAAACTCATACAATTCCATGGAGTCAATAACTTCCTCTTGAATTAAATTATTAATAAGGTTCCACCATTTAAATGATTCAACTTCCAAACTTAGACAATAATTTTTCTTTATTCTCTGAACACTAGAGAATAGAAAATATCTTCTTAGTGGTACTGATCCATTGATCGATTAAAAGTGGATTAGTGGTCCCACTAAAAGAGGGTGAACTTTTCTTCATAAAGGAGTCAATATAAAATTGTTACCTCCTTTTCTCGTTTGGAAGTTCAGTATGATTTTTATCTTGAGAAATTTGTGTGAGAATATAAATTATGTTTTTCATTCCATATACCATAAAATTTGGTATTTGAGGAGAACAATCATTTCATTTTATATTGAATTCAACAACAACATGTTTCCTTTAGATTCTACCCATTAAATAAAACAAGAAATCATAGTGTTAAAAACACTAATCACATTGTAAAACCATACAATCATGAAATATCACTTATAATATGTCTAAATAAGGACACATTCTTTTCAATCTATGACACCTTAGGCTACACCTAGGTCATTCATGAACATTATTCAATTCCTTTATGATGGTTAATATAGAGTTTGTGAATTCCCAAGGAATATCCCCTAAGAGTGTCAAACCTGGTGTGAAAAAAGGCCAGTTGTTATTCACTAGCTAGGTGATGATAGAGTCATGCTCAATATGCCCTTTTCAAAGTTATTTCCCATAGGTACCTATGTGACAAAGCCACATTCACCTATAGTATCTAAACATGGATGAAATTTCTTGGAAACCACTCACTCTATCCTTTAAAAAAATTCTAGGACACTTTCTTATACATTATCTCATCCATAGAATTAACATTAGAAATATCCCTAGAAATATCCTAAAAAATATCCCTAGGAATCTCATTAAAGTTTTCTCACCTTAGTTTAAAAAGTTTAAATAAACCTATACTTTGATACTAACTAAAACGCATAAAAACTTTCTTACATGGATATTATATTTTTAGATGAATATTAATTACATTACACAAACACACACAAGGGGATCATAAAGTTATATTCCCTTTGGAGACTAGACACAATATCTTTTCTTGAAATATCTTCAAAATCTCCCATAAATATCTTCCCACACAATGCTCTTCTTAGAAATAACCTACTTAAAACCTTTATTCATAACCTAGGGAAATGAAACATAAGAAAGAGTGAGATCATGTTATTAGTAAGGGTAAAAATGGTATATATGTAATAATAACATGATAACAAGGGTATGAGAACATGAGAATAACATTTGAAAACCATACCCAACATATCAAAGATCAAAATCTTGAGTCATGGAATAATTATTTACAGTTCATTAGACATGAATCATAAGAAAATCAATGAACATGAACCATAGGAACATAACATTGGAATAGGAAATAGATATTTGGAATACACATGATAATACAAAATCTTATGTCAAGGATACCCACCAATACATTCATAACATGCTAGGATTGAGCTAAAAATCTATGTCAAGGATACCCACCAAGACATAAATGTTTTAAAACTAGTTTTTAATAATAAATTTTTATTTTAATTAAATATTAAATAAATAATATTTAGAAAATTATTTTTGAAAAATGGACTTCATTTTTGGATTCTACACATCAAAAAATGGTTAGGGTGAATTTTTCAGATTTATCTAAAATACATGAATTTTTGATGAATAGTAAAACCTGATAATTCACAATAACTGCTAAAACATTAATTTCTACAACATGATAGAGTCACTGATGATTTAAATGACCTTTGTTTCAAAGTAACATTAATTTATTACTATTCTTGGTCATGGAAGAATTACTATTCCTTGTCTTCTGAGGAAATAATAAACAAATGTTTATAATATTATGAAATCTCTCCTCTCCTCCACTATAACCCCCCCTCACTCCCTCTTTAATTAACTACTCTCAAGACTTGTGTCTTACCAATATTCTGCCCAAATCTCTCCCCAAGCTCCCCCCCCACGGCCAAAATCCCCTATCCTCTTCAAAATACCAAAACCTCTCCCCTTAAGAGGTTCTCAAAGGAGGAAGTCTCAAGAGGTAAATTCCTCTTTCCAATTCCTTCATTTCTTTTAAGTTCTTTTCTTTTTTGTTTCTTTCCTAACCTCCCTTCTCCAAAATAGTATGATAACTCCAGTTACATAAATGTACTAGAATGTTCTTATAATAATGGGATATTTCATTATATTCTCTACTTTCCCCACGTTTTATTTGAAAGAAATAAAAGCACCGTTTGGGATGCGCTAATTTAGCACATTCAAGGACAACCGTTTATCAATTTCTATTATAATATCTAGTTTTGGTAATGAAAAGATTTGTGCTATGGTTGAAACAGATTATTATATATTTAATATATCCTATTTTTGGTTCTTTAATCCTTTTGTACAAATGGAATTATGTTATAAAGCAAAACATGTTCTTTGTAATCAAAGCTACCGCTTAACAAAAACAGTTGTCACTATGGCATTATATTATAATTTGACTTCACTCTAAGTGACCAAATTAAATTTAAAACCATTTAATGTCTTGGATGTTCACTAATATCATATAACTTCAATTCTTCACAACCAGTCTAATCTTTCATGTTTATCCAAACATGAATATAACTGAACCGGTCATTTGAAACCAAGTAAACAAACGAGCCCGAACAATGAAATTGAACCTCATAACCAATCAAAACGGTTATAAATGAACATAAAATGATTATACTAAACCAATTAAATATATAAGAGGTTTGTAATTATTAATTAATAAACCTAATTTGTTTATTCATGTCTTTAATAACTAGTGGGGAACAATAGCAGATTTAAGGTAAGGGATCCTCTCCATTTCGCTCTGAAATCAAGATTGTCCTCTATGCTATGCCATTTTATGTGTAATACATAATGATGTGGTATGTTTTATCACCTCACACATACTCCCATCATGTTTTATAAGTGATTATAAACCCCTTATCTCTCTCATTAATCCCTCTTACGTGCACCCGTCAACATGCTGATAATCCGTAAAAAAATCTACCCAAACCTCCTTTGTTCATTCATGTTGCCTTATCTTTATTTATATCAAAATGGAGTTATCTTATCTATTTTTGTGAATCTTATAAATTCTATTTAGTTGTACAAAATTATTTTATGATGAACTTTTAATCACTCAATTTCAGGGATATACATGTTTTTAAAATATTGCCTCCTTATAACTTTTCGATAAGAAAACCAGTTTTAAGGGAACTTCCCGAATTTTTACCCAATTTTAAGTGAACTCTATATTTTTTTAATCCACCATTCCTTTATAAAATCAATCTTTTTATTATTAAAACCTTATTGGTTCAACTCTGGTTTTATATAAGATATTGTCCTCTTTTCTATTTTAAAATCTTTATAGTATTTTCCTTAAAACCGCACAAAAATGTTTTAATTCTAAGGTTTCTCAAAAACATTTCTCATATGTTTTCACTTATATTTTTCATATCTTACCATGTTATATGCCTATTTACCTTATTAACTTCCATGTATATTCTGAATCCTTTCATTCATGGACACTTTCATGATACGCCAATTGGTTATGCTTTATATCAGGATTGTGGTACCCAATTTTTTCCTTGGATACCCTAATGTTTATGTATGGTTGATTATGTATGATTATTTATGTGGCAAGAATACACCTGAAAATTTTGAGATGGGTGCACCTAGATAGTTCTATAATGCATTAGGTAAAGTTAAGTCTCATGAGATTCAATGGGAAACGGGATGGGCGGTTAGTCTTGACCCATACTAAGGAAATGTTTTATGATTTTGCCACATTTATATGATTCCATGTTTATATTATCACATGCTTATATGATATGATTTTATATGTTCAATGCTTTGGATATCATTATGTCATTCTTCCTAACTCACATTCTTAAGACGTATCCTTACGTTCTTTCTCTTAATAGGATTTTCAACTTATCCCTTTGTTCATGTTTTCCCCAGGGTACCCTATGCAGATGTAAGGGCTCAAAGGAAGTTAAGAGATATTTATGGAAATTAAATAAAGAAGTGTTTTTAGCCCCATGTTTTATGTTTTATGTACCTAGTATTCCAAGACACTTGGATTAACGATCATTGGCTTATACTCTGATGTATAATTATGCTTAAAATCTGGTAATGATATATGAAAAAGGCTTGGGTCACTATAGTTGATATCATAGGATGGTCTAGTTATTTTTGGAGATTAGGAATAAAGAACCTTAGTGAGAACCTTAAAGATGAGAATAAGTATAATAAACCATTCAAAAAATTTGGTGAGTATTTAGTAAGTGGTTTTTCAAGAAAATACATCCCTATCTGGATACGAGCAGGTAGATGTGGATCTAGCACTGATTTACCTAGGAGTGAAAACTCTGACAAGGAGTTTCGGGCTTGACCTAGGGTATCACGGTACATGACAACAGGCCTTGCTTCACTCTTGGTTATGACACTCCTAAGGGATATGCTTATGTAGATTCATGAACTTGGTACAAACCATTATTAAGGGACAAATAATAAAAAAAATCCCACAAGAATATAAGTTAGGAAATAGATCAAATATAACCTAGATTTAAACATGAGGAATCACAAGTTATGATATAAATCTTATTTATAAGTTTATCCTTTTATGTTAAAGGTTTAATTTTTTATGCTCAATAGTTAAGTATTCAAGACCTCTAATTATACATTATTTTTCTTAGTGAATGGCGGGAAATAGAAGAACACATTCCAACAACCAATGTGATAGGCAGTGTGAAGATTTCCCTAATGATATGCCTAATATAATGGGAGCAGGTGCTCAAAAATTTATGACAGTACTTGATCAATTTTCTTGAGTTATGAATAATAAATTGAATTATACAGAATTCCCTCCTCCTCCAAGGAAAGAGAAAGTTGTCGTTGGATACTTCATGCGGCAAAGGCATCCCATGTTTAGTGGAAAATCTAATCCCAACCTCATAGAACAGTGGATTAACTCTATTGAAATGATATTCTCAGTCCTCCAGTGTTCATAAGAAGAGAAGGTTTTACTGTAAGTCAATCATTTTGATAGGGAATCTATTCAGTGGTGTCCACTTATCAAGAATACAAAGTCCCAAGAGGAAATTGATTCCATGGATTGGGGGGAATTCATGTTGACATTTTTCGACAAATATTTTCCTCTAACCCTTCGTCTCAAGATGGAAAGAGAGTTCCAAGAACTAAAGAAGAAGGAAGATGATTGCATCTGGGCATATGAAAAAAACTTTACGAGGCTTTCAAGGTATGCCTGTGGCTTTGTCATGAACACCAAAATCAAGGTGAATAGATTCTTTAGTTGACTAAAGCTGATTCTATGAAAAGTTTTGGAAATTAAATACTTCAACAATTAAGAGGAGATTGTACGTTGTGCCCACAAGGTTGAAATGGAGATTGGAAACTCTCAGTGGTCTCATGGGCCTAGTGACAAGAAGAGAAAGATGGAGAACACAATGAGTGGTTCATCAAAAAAATCCCATGATGGAAAGAATCCTAACTTTTCCCCTTGTAAATTTTTTGAGAAGAAGCATCTGGGTAATTGTCTGAAGGGAACCAAGAACTTCTTCAAATGTAGAAAGTTTGGTCATCTGTCCAAGAATTTCTGAGGGGATATGAAAAATCCCGCTAATGTGGAAGAATAAATTAAGGTTCAGATAAACACTATGCCTATAGTGTAGTGTTACAACTGCAATGAGCATGTGTATTATGTGAAAAGTTTCCCTAAGATGGGGGTTTTTGAAGGCAATCATCAACAACCTCCATGGTAACAAGGAAGGTCTTATGCTATCACTATTACTGAGGTGGAGCCGGAAAATGATATGGTGAAAGGTATGTTAGTTATTTATTAAAGAATAGTGAACATACTATTTGATTCTGGTTCTACACATTCTTTTATATTTTTCAAGTTTAGTATAACTATTCAAACACAACCTCAAAATTTGGAGTGAAAGTTATCTGTGAGAATAGAGAATGGATAATTCATTACGTCAATGGTTTATAACTCTTCTCCAGTTAACGTTTGTGGACCGAAACTCCTATAAAATCTTGTTATACTTCCTTTAGTTGAGTTTGACACTATCTTGGGCATGTATTTGGTATATTTATACAAATAAAACATCAATTTTTAGGAAATAAAGATCAATTTTTACATCCCGAAGCATCCTGCGATTCTTTACAAGTTTAAGTAAGAATATAACTCTCCTTTTGAATATTCATCTCATGTTTAGATATTAATTCCTTGTGAGAAAACATATCTAGCTCAAATGATTGGAAAAAGGATAGAATCATTATTGAAGACATGCCCATCATGAGGGATTACACTGATGCATTCCCTGAAGAGTTTTCCAGTCTTCCTCCTAACTGAGAGGTTGAGTTCTAAATTGAAATTATCCCTAGATCTCTACCTATCTCAATGACACCTTACAGAATGGCCACCATAGAGCTGGAAGAGCTGAAGAAGCAGTTACAGGAGAATATGGAGGAGGGTTTTATATGTTCGAGTGCTTCACCATGGGGTGTGCCATTCCTCTTCATCAAGGAGAAGGAAGGATAAATGTGCCTCTGCATTGATTATCATGATCTCAATAAAATAACGAAAAAGAACAAGTATCCAATTCCACAGATAGATGACTTGTTTGATCAGCTTCATGGGGCCAGTTATTTCACTAAGGTGGAACTTCAGTTGGGATATCACCAACTAAAGGTGAGGAGGGAAGATATTCCCAAGGCTGCCTTTCAAACGAGGTATGGACACTATGAGTTCATAGTTATGCCATTCGGACTCAGTAATTCTCTAGAAGTTTTCATGTATTTAATGAATAGAGTCTTTAGAGATTACCTTTAAATTTTTTTGGTAGTCTATATTGATGATATTCTGATATACTACAAGAGAAAGGAGGAACATGAGGAGTATTTGAATACTGTGTTAAAGACTTTGCGTAGCGAGAAGTTGTATGAAAAGTACAATAAATGTGAGTTCTGGATGGATGAAATATCATTCTTGGGGATGTTATCACCAACAATGGGATATATATAGTCTCTTCCAAGGAGAAGGCAATTGGAGAGGGGCCCAAGGAAACTTATGTAATGGAGATCCACATATTTTGAGTCTAGCTGGGTATTATCAATGATTTGTGAAGAACTTTTCATGATTGTCAAACCCAATGACTAATATGAAACTAAAGGGAGTAAAGTTTTTCTGGACATAGGAATGTAAAGACTATTTCAAGGAGTTGAAAAAGAGGTTTATCACTGTGCCAGTACTCACACTCCCTACAAGTGAAGAACTATTTGTGTAGTATAGTGATGCTTATAACAAAGGATTAGGATGTGTGATAATTAAAAATGATAATCTGATAGCCTATGCCTCTCGACAATTGAATATCCATGAAAAAACTATCCCATGCATGATCTGGAGTTGGCAGCGGTGATCTTTGCATTTAAAATTTGGAATCATTATCTCTATGGGGAGAAGTGTGAGATATATAATGACCACAAGAGTCTCAAATATATATTCACACTAAAAGAGTTTAATATGTTCCAACAAATATGGATATATCTCATCAAGGATTATGACTGTTCAATCCACTACCATCCTGGTAAGAAAAACTAGGTAGAAGATGATCTAAGTAGAAAGGATCTTGCATCTTTATCAATGATGATAATTGAAAAGGATATGATCTTCTTAGATTTGAAAAGGATGGATAGGAGAATCATTAAGGGAAGAACATCATCAATCCTTTCTCAAATTATTTCTCAACCATCCCTCTTGGAAAAAATAAAGGATGCTCAAAGAAAAGACGTGGAAATTCAGAAAAGGGTGGAAGCTATCGAAAATGGGAAATCCTCTAATTTCAAAATTGATGATGAAGGTGTAGTAAGATTTGGGAGATGATTATGCGTACCAAATGATCTAGAGATAAAGAAAGATCTATTGAATGATACACATAGATCAACCTTATCTATCTACCCAAGGAGCACAAAGATGTATCATGATCTCCAGGAAAAATTTTGGTAGGACAATATGAAAAGTTGATTTCCGAATATATATAAAAGTTCCTGGTATGTCAACAAGTAAAGTTTGAGAGGAAAAAGTATAAGATGATATTGCAACCACTACCCATACCTGCATGAAAGTGGGAGAACATTACTATAGACTTTGTCACTGGACTTCCAAGGAAATCCAAAGGAAACAATGCTATATGGGTCATTGTGGATCATCTTATGAAGACAACTCACTTTATCACGATTCAAGAGTAATTTTCATTGGATCAACTTGCACAGATTTACATAAAAGAAGTGGTAATGATACTTGGAGTACCACTATCTATTGTATCTGATCATGATCCAAGATTCACCTCAAAGTTCTAGAAAAGTCTCCAACATGCTCTAAACAATGAACTGAACTTTAGTATGGCCTATCATCCTCAAACTGATGACCAATATGAGTGAACTATTTAGACACTGGAAGAAATGTTGAGAGCGTGTTCTATGGAATTTAAAGGAGGATGGGACCAACATCTTCCATTGGTTGAATTATACTACAATAATAGTTTCCACTCGAGAATCTGAATGGCACCATGTGAAGCCCTTTATCGGAAAAGGTACAGAACATCGGCGTGTTGGGATGAAGTTAGTGAGCCTAAGTTTCTATGACCTGAAATGGTTGGAGAAATGGTGGAGAAGGTGAAAACCATTAAGTAATATATCTAGGCATCCCAAAGTTGACAAAAACTTTATGAAGATAATTTTTGATGAGACCTTGATTTCAAAGTTAGAGACATTTTATTTCTACGAATATCTCCATGGAAGAAGGTCATGAGGTTTGGAAAAAAGGGAAGTTAAGTCCCAGGTACATCGGCCCCTTAGGGATCCTTGATTGAGTCAGAACTATGGCCTATCGATTGGCACTTCCACCTACGATGTCAAAATTATACGATGTCATTCATGTATCCCTCTTAATAAAATACATACTAGAATCTTCACATGTACTCTCTTAAGAGGTGGTAAAGTTGGAGGATGACCTTTCCTATGAGGAGCAGTCAGTGAAGATATTGGATTGTAGAGACAAAGTTCTATGCAACAAGACTACGCATCTGTTCAAGGTACTATGATGAAACCATTAGTATGAAGAGGCAACATTGGAACTGGAGGAAGCAATGAAAGAAAAGTACCCCACCTATTTATGGCTTATAATCTAAAATGAAATTTTGAGGGAAAAATTTCTCAAGGGGGGAAGAATGTAACAACACAATGTTTTATATGGGAATTCATTTCTTAAAAATATTTCATATAATCACATGAAAACATAATATAATGAAATACTAAGTTCTAAGTGGCATTTTAACATGAGTTTCTCACTTTTGTGTTCAGAATTTCAAAAATATGATATACATGGTTGAAATCAGTAAGTTATTTGGAGTTCGATAAGAAAAACACACTTTTTGTTCAATAGTAACCTACCCTTATGAATAGTAACATACCCTTATGAATAGTGATATACCCTAATGAATAGTAACTTTAACTATGACAATATATAAATAATATTCAAGTTTAAATTAAGATATACCTATATTTTAGAATAAGTAAATAAATGTTTTAAAACTAGTTTTTAATAATAAATTATTATTTTAATTAAATATTAAATTAATAATATTTTGAAAATTATTTTTTAAAAATTCAATTCATTTTTAAATTCTACACGTTGAAAAATGGTTAGGGTGAATTTTTGAGATTTTTCTAAAATACTTGAATTTTTGATGAATAGTAAAATCTAACAATTCACAATAAATGCTAAAACCTTAATTTCGGCATCATGCTTGAGTCATGGATGATGTAAATTACCTTTGGTTCAAAGTAACATTCATTTATTACTATTAGTGGTATTGGAAGACTTACTATTCCTTGTCTTGTGAAGAAATAATATACTAATGATTATTATATTATGAAATCCCTCCTCTCCTCCACTATAACCCCCCTCACTCCTTCTTCTCTTCACTACTTTTAAGCCTTATGCCATGCCAATATTCTTCCCAAATATCTACCCAACATCCTACCCCATGTCCAAAATCCCATATCCTCTTCAAAATACCAAAACCTCTCCACTTAAGAGGTTATCAAAGGAGGAAGTCTCAGGAGGTAAATTCCTCTTTTCCTATTCCTTCATTTCTTTTAAGTTGTTTTCTTTTTTGTTTCTTTCCTCACCTACCTTCACCCAAATAGATTGATAAATACAGTAAAATACAAGTAATATAATATTTTTATTCTAATGGGATATTTAATTAGCTTCTCTCCTTTACCCACCTTTTATTTGAATGAAATGAAAGCACCGTTTGAGATGTGCTAATTTAGCACATTCAAGGACAACAATTTATCAATTTCTATTATCATCATTAGTTCTGGTAATAAAACCAATTTTTCTATGTTTGAACCAGATTATTATATATTTTATATATCCTATTTTTGGGGTTTTAATACTTTTGTACCAATGTTATAAATTTATAAAGAAAAACATATTCTTGGTAATCAAACCCACCGTTTAACAAAAACGGTTGTCACTATGGTATTATATAATAATTTGAATTCACTCTAAGTAAAAAAATTAGATATAAAACCATGTAATATCTTGTATGTTCACTAATAGAATATAAATTCAATTCTATGAAACCACTTTAATCTTACATGTTTATCCAAACCTGAATATAAGAGAACCAGTCATTTAATACCAAGCAAACAAACGAGCTCGAACAATGAAATTGAACCTCATAACCAATCAAAACGGTTATAAATGAACTTAAAATGATTATAATAAAACAATTAAATATATAAGAGGTTATATTATTATTAATTAATAAACCTAATTTTTTTATTCAGGTCTTTAATAACAGGTGGAGAACACCAACATATTTAAGGTAAGAGATCCTCTCTATTTCACTCTTAAATCAAGATTGTCCTCTATGCTACGCCATTTTATGTGTAATACATAATAATGTGGTATGTTTTAAAACCTCCCCATACTCACCTCATGTTTTATAAGTGATGAGGAACCCATTATTTCTCTCATGAATCCATCTTACATGCACCCAACACCATGCCGATAATCTGTAACCAAATGTACTAGAACCTCCTTTGTTTTTTCAGGTTGCCTTATCATTATTTACATCAAAATGGAGTTATATTATATATTTTTTTGAATATTATAAATGGTTTTTATTTGTACAAAATTATTTTATGAGGACCCTCTCATCACTCTCTTTTGAGGATATACATGTTTTCGAAATATTCCCTCCTTAGAACTTTTAGATAAGAAAACCAGTTTTAAGGGAACTTCCCGAATATTTACCCAATTTCATGTGCACTATTTCCTATTTTTTAAGCCACCATTTCCTTTATAAAATAATTATTTTTATTATGAAAACCTTCTTGGTTCAACTCCGGTTTTATATAATAGTTTTCCTCTTTTCTATTTTAAAATATCTATAGTATTTTCCTTAAAACCGCACAAAAAATGTTTTAATGCTAATGTTTCTCAAATATATTTTTTATATGTTTTCAATTATTTTTGAAATATATTCCCATGTTATATTCCTATTTTAAATTATGAACTTCCATGTATGTTCAAAATCCTTTCTTTCATGGAAACTTTCATGATACGGCCATTGGTTATGCTTTCTGTCATGATTGTGGTACCCAATTCTTTCCTTAAGAAACCTTATATTTATGTATGATTGATTATGTATGGTCATTTTTGTGGAAATAATATTCATAAAATTTTTGAGATGGGTGCACCCAGATGGAACTCCAATGCATTGGGTAAAGTTAAGTCTCGTGAGATACGATGTGAAATGGGATTCACTGTTAGCCTTGACCCGTACTAAAATGGGAAATAAGATTCACAGTTAGCCTTGACCCGTACTAAAGAAATGTTTTATGATTCTACAAAATTTATATGATTCCATGTTTATATGATCACATGATTATATGATAAAATTTTATATGTTCTGTGATTTGGATATCATTATGTCATGCCTCCTAACTCATGTGCTTAAGACGTATCGTTATGTTCTTTCCCTTACTGGGATTTTCAGCTCATCCCTTTGTTCATGTGTTCCCTAGGGTACCCTATACAGATGTAAGGGCTCAAAGGAAGTTAGGATATCTTTATGGAGATAAATAAAGAGGTGTTTTTTAGCCCCATATTTTATGTTTTATGTACTTAGTATTCCAAGACCCTAGACTTAACGATCCTTGGCTTGTACTTTGATGCATAATTATGCTTAAAATCATGTAATGATATATAAAAAAGGCTTGGGACTCTATAATAATTAGTTTTGGAAGTGCAAAGAGGAGTGGAGAGGGTATGGGCTTCTCTGAGTGAGGTGAGTGCCACACCTATAATTTTTAAAAAGAAAAATGCTACCACATTTTTCACATGAAAAAATGATAAAAAACTATCTATTATTTATCTTATAAGATATGTTTTCTATATATGGACAGCCAATGGGTTCTGGACAAGTTTTGGGTCATTTTTAACCCTTATCATTTTAGTTTGACCCCTGATAAACCCATTTTTACCTTAACTGTAGTAAATAAGTTTTACTATTTTTAATATTCATTTTAATAAAAAAATAATAATACATTTTTTGATAATATAAATTATCATAGTTAAAAATATGGAATCCATTTTTTTAAATTCCATTCACATAAGTGGAAAAAATTAATTTAAAAATAATCTCACAGAAGCGATGAGAATATGATTTTTTATAGAGTTTTTATATCCAAATTAAATATGAAATTGATTATAAAAAAATAAATTAGATTACTAGATATATAATTTAACTAATTTTACTTTTAAAACCATATTCAAATAATTTTTAATTTTTTAAATTCTTTAAAGTAAATGAAAATTATAAATAAAAACTAGTATTCTTCAAAATTAATCAAAAAATTTATCTTTTCAAACAATTATAAAATATTCACCATAAAATAATTTTGACATGATTATTTCAAAAAAAAAAATTTCAAATAAATTTTCTAAAATTTTCAAAAAAATAATTTTAAAAAACTAAGAAAAATACGATAAAAGTTATTTTTAGAAAAATACACTTTTAAGCTTAATATTAGATTTATTTTATCTCATGCCTATATTACACATAAAATAAATATTAAATATTTGGGTGAATATTTAATAACTACATTTAATTAATATAATTCACCAAAAGTAATTTGCCTATTTTTTTAGTGCAAAAAAGTCTTTACATATAAAAATAGTTTTTCTGAAAAATATTTTCTCTATTTTAAAATGGTTCTTATTTTTATTTATAATTAATTATTCATGAAATAATTAATTTTATATGCATGTGTAAATAATATATTTTGATAATTTAGTTAATCTTATTCACGCTCACCATTCCAACGACTAGGTGATAACAATCATATTAAATAATATTATTTCAATTATATATCACATTTAATTTAAACACTATGTTGTATGTATCACAAGCTATACTAATTATTGTGTATAATTTAATCTAAACTCAGTGTTTCATGTAACAAAATATTTACTCAGTGTTGTGTGAAACACAAGCTAAACTCAATGTTATCTGTAACACAAGCTAAACTCTATTTTACGTGAAATGCAAGTTAAACTCATTTTTGCATGTAATGTAAGATAAAATTAGTTTTAAGTGTAATATGAAATATTGAAAAGATTAAATTTATTAGAAAAAAATATTTCACAAAATCTTAGGGTCTTACAGTATTGGGTCAAATACCATTTTTTAAGACCCAACCTCACCTAGCCATGAATTTGGTCATCTGACCCCATGGGTCTCATGTAATACATTGGTTTCGTTCCTAGAACAACACATGTGTTTACCCACTAGGGTCTCTTGTCAGACTAATGACTATTCCAAAAGGCCAACACATGTTATTTCAATGTGTTTTGTCCTTACTCACACACACCGGAGGAATATTCCCAGGAGGTCATACATCCTGACCACTAATCCAGTCTAATCATGATTAACTATAGATTTCTAATCAGGGAGGCACCCAAAAGGAAGTTTCACCTTATTGACATGGGTATTAACATATATCCTTTTAACCCTTTAACATTCTAGGGTGTTACATTCAAGATGAGGAATTTACCAAGGTATGAAAAAGACCAAATCCTAGATGGGTGTACCACTTGGAATTCACATCAATGAATCAAGTGGCATCCTCTGAGTTCACTCAAGGAATTAAAAAAGAATTCAAGGATTTCTCATTATATACCAAACCTTTAACATTGTGATGAAGTCCATAATAGTGTCTTAGCATAATTGGTAATTAATCAAAATTTCATTTGTACATTCCTCTTAATGATTCAATAAATTCAAGTAGGACATTTCACTTGTATGTGATAATATAGACACACTATAAGGGGTGGTTTGGTTAAATTTAAAGTTGTGTTAACATGGGTGTTATGAAAAACACACACTAAGGGGTGGTTTTAGTTGAGGTTATCAACCTAGAATAGTGTTTTGTGGCCTTATAGAATGTTTAGGTGAAGTCGTATGTGAAGCATTAAAGAAATTTAAATTTTTATAGGAAATTCATGGAAAGTCCTTAATGGATCACAATATAGAAACTTTTAATCAATGAGAATTTTAGGTTAAAACAATAAACAACCTACTTAGAACCATAGAAGACTCCTCAATTGGTATCAACCTCAAATTTGGGTTGGAAAGATGGAAAATGGAAAACAAGAATAAAAATAGGTTATATTAGCTTGTATAGAGATAACATCAATTATGGAGAAGAAAACCTAGAAAATAAGGAAAAAAGAAGTATTAAACATACTGAGGGTGTTCTAACTTGATATATGATGAATTAAATAGGTTCTAGATAAGGTAGATCAACTCTTAATCCAAGGAGAGGAGTGAGAGCTCCCAACAGAGTTACTATATGTAGATGAAAAGGGGATATGTCAAAATTATATTTAAAGGAAAAGTAATAAATGGTAAATTTCCAGAATTTTTAATAGGGACAATAGTTTGTTATCATGTTTGGAAAAACTGTCCACCGACCATGCATCCCTACTATTAAGGATCAGTACACCTGCTATAGTTTAGGTACATTGTTAGAAAAACTATGAGCAAAAAATGTTACATGAACTTCCAATAAATTGAAGAGATCACAAGGTTTTTAGGTCCAATTGTTATGTTTAATCAAACCATGAACCTAAATTTTCTTAGATTCAGGGTAGTGGTGAATAGTTATCCAAACGGTGTGATAATTGTGCACCTCATCATAATCCTTAAAAAAATCAGAACTCCTGACTCAAAAATTTATAGAAGCTCTAAGAACCACATCTACACCTTGGAAACTTCATTAAGGTAAAATAAATAGGTTATATATAATTAAAAGGGAAAATAACTTGATAAAACATCGAGATCCTACACCCTCCCCTTCTTAAGACAACCCATCCCTAAGTTTCACTTCTGAGGGTGATTGATCTGTATCTAAGAACATCTTTGGCCACTAAGCACATATGTGAGACTCCCATTCCCATGTATCCTCATGTATATGCACATGATTCTATAGGACCTAAACCATAATAACTTTCCTTCCTCTGAGTATCTTCATGATATAATAAAAAATGTGAACTAGATACTCCCCAAAAGAAGAATCCTCCTCTAGTTTTAGTTCCTTAGGATTCAAGTCATGAGAGGAGTTAGATTAATATTATAAGATATGAGAAACATGGAATAAATAGTTCATAGACCTATACCACTATGGTAGATGTAGTCGATATGCTACTGATCTAAACCTGTCCAAGATCTTTAATGGATTGAAGAATCTAGGTGTCAAATTAAATTTATTATGAATCCTTTAATTCCCAAATCTTGGAAAGACTCACAAGAATACCTGATCCCCACAACAAAATACATAGGCCATTGATAATGATTAACATTTAAATTATTCCTATAATGATTTGTATCCATACATTTAATAATAAATTGTATATATTCTAATGTTTTCTAAATGAGAGATGATCCTAGTAACACAACCTATCCTTCCTGTAATCATCATAAAGGTGAACAACATGGCCGAACATAGTGTTCCTCATAAGGATCATTCAGGATAGTCTCTTAGAAAAAAAATTTATTTAAAAAATTAGAAGGAGGAAAGTTATTTTACCAAGATCCTTACAAATATAGGATGCATGCATGGAGAATGTCCTCTAGTACCTGCATAGTGTTCTTGGACTGATCATCAGTCCGAGGGTGGTGTGTTGTACTCAAAATTACATATGAACTAAGATACTTCTAAAATTCCAGCTAAAATTGAGAAGCAAATAGAGAATCCCTATATGATAAAATGGTATGTTTAATCACATAAAGGAATATGATCTCCCAGTTATATAGTCTCCTAATTGTTTTCCACTAATAAGGTCTCCCATATAGGAAATATGTAGGAAACCTTTACTATCCTCTACAAAATCAACTACAAGGAATCACTTACTCAAGTTGAATTTGGTAACCCCATAAAAAATTCCATAGTTATGTCATCCCATTTCTATTCTAAGTTGGGTAGAGGTTGTGAAAGTCCAAAATTATATTGGTTCTCTCCTTTCACTTCATGATAGGTGGAACACAAAGTAAGAAAGCCTGAAATATCCTTTTCCATCATGGGACACTAACATTGCTGGTGAAAATCATGGTATATAATTTTTGAATCTGAGATGCACTTACCTTTTAAAAGCACGGGATTGTCATATCAGTTCCTCTCACATTTCTACATGAACCCATACATGCCCATTGATATTTAGGATCTCATCATCCCTCACTAAAAACACCTTTCCTAAATACCAATTCCTCATGATATTAAATTTACCTCATCCTCACTCAATCTATAATTTATTAAACCACTAATAAAGTAATGAGGATAAGCTACCCATGATGCTCCTAAATTTTTGATGAAATTAAGAAAGAGGATCCATCAATTGAAACTCTTCATTGTATTATTAAATAGCTTGAGCTTGATTCATTAACCTCATATCATCAACAATTTCATTACCTTTACCTATGATGTAGGAATGTTTAAAGTTGAAATACTGAAGATATTCAACCCATATTTACTACCAAAGGTTCAAATCCCACTAAGAAAATATTTATTTGAGGATCTTATAGTCCATGTATACCAAAAAATGGTCCCCATCATGTAATGTGTCCAAAAACATAAGGCATGAACAATATATCATAACTTTAGGTTGTGGTGAGGTAATTAGTCTCATGAGTTCTAAAATGACAAGACACAGTCACCACGAATCATTACCCTTGCATAAAATGACTCCCATCCAAATAACTAATGATTCAAAATACATATTATATCCACTACTAGTATTAGGAAAAATCTAGATTAGTGATGAGGTTAACCAAAGATTCTACATCTGAAAGGATTTCTCACATGATTTATACCATGTGAACTTAAAACCCTTCTTATTGAAGACTGTAAGTGGTGCTACATGGTGATAAAAGTTTTGGATGAAATGATAATAGTGAATAGAGAGTCCCAAGAAGATTATTATATCAAAAATGTTCTTGGTCCAATCCTAATAAACAATGTCTTTGAACTTATCTAGATCTATAGATACCCCTAATTTTAATATGATGTGATCTAGAAAGTGAATTCTGTTGATCCAAAAGTGGAACTTTGTGAGCCTCTCATATATCGGATGCTCTCTTAATGTACTCAGTATTATTCCAAGGTGTTTGACATGATCATGTCTAGTCTAAGAGTACACTAAGATATCATACACAAAAATCACCATAAAATCATTCCTGTATTGGTGAAAAACCCAAGTTGTCAAGTCTATAAAGATATAAGGTGCTTTTATGAGGCCCAACAACATCAACATATATTCGTATAGGATATACATTCTTTAGAATGCTATATGTGGTTTATTTTAGGGTCTAAATCAGACATTATGATAACTAGATCTCAAATATATCTTAAAAAATACAATGGATCCTCATATTTGGTCAAATATATTGTATATATGAGGTATTGGGTATCAGTTATTTACTTTGAGCTGATTCAACCACCAGTAACCCACACATAGCCTCAGGGTTCCAGTTTACTTATTAGTGAAAATTATAGGTGAACCCCCTGGATAAGTGATGATCCATACATACCCTTTGTATTATAGGTCCTCTAATTACTTCATGAATTTCTAAAGATTAGTATGATCCATCCTGTATGGAATAATGGATACCGGTTCTTATCATAGAAAAATATTGATGGTGAAATCTAAATCTCTCTTAGGAGGTATCCAAGAAAATTCATCTAGAAATAAATCACTAAAATGGTCCACCAGTTGAGGTAATATAGTCTATTGTACTCCCTAAACATCAATAAAAATGATAGAAATATGGGCTGATAATCCATCTAGGCTATGATGCTCAGGTTGATCTTGACTTTCCTAGTCATTTCATTCTCTCTTGTTTATATAGATACCACCCTCATGTGATAATAATGACACCCTATGATTATAATAATCAATATGGTCTCAAAAAGGTACTAAACAATCTATACTAAGAATTATGTTCAATCCTACCATCTCAAGGATGAAAAGGTTACATAACAAATAATAGTTAGCTATCTCAATGGGACACTCCTTGCAACATCAAACACTCTCTGATCAGATTCCCAACCAACTTTCAAGAGAATCACCCCATATAAGTATTAAATCTTGACACTAAATCTTCCAATTAAATCTATAGATATGAACTATTTTTAAATTACTATGTCAAAAAAAGAGATACTATATTTTATGATACTAATATCATACCTCATACTATATATGGACCAAGAATTTTCTTCTATGGTGTAGGATACGTTGAATATAGTTGGTTAGATCCATGAACATGAGATATAATATGACCTCCTTGGTCATGTTTTCTTTATTGGTGTTGCCCAAACCATATTTGGATCCCTTAACCTCATCCACCTCTTTTACCTAAACAATAATTAGTACTCGGTATTCCTTATTTTCATGGTCCCATTAATCCCACTTCAAAACTCAGAACTGGTGTAGATCCTCTCTCACAAGAACCAAAGGAAACATACTACACAAACTCTAGATATAACCCATTATACCAAATTCTTGACACTCTAATAGGCCTCTATTACACTATGGATTCAGGTGAAACTACCTTCAAAACTGATGTCATACCAAATAACTATGATTGCATACACTCTGACTAACACTACTCTTATAAGAAGCCTCAAGGAGATGTTTCTTGACATTAGACGAACCATTTTCCTATCTATCTGCTGAACCACCATGCCATTTACCTTCAGATTATCTAATATTATTCTTGGAGATAAGATATTTTTTCTCCATCTCAAAGATGGTTGAAAGTTTAAAGAAATTCATCTATGACCGAATGTCATACTTAATCCCATCCTCAAAACACCTCACCCTTGACAGGTCATTAACATCAAAAGTGGGTGAAAAGTGTTGGAGCCCCATGAAATGAGTTTATTAATCCATAAAGTACATAGTACCCTACTCCATATTCATGAATTATCTAGCTCAATAATCTCTAGAATTATATAGAAATAATTACCAATAGAAGGACCTTCAGACCGTGCTATGATACTGATCTACCTGAGTAAGAACATCCCACCATCACTAGGTATATCCAAAAAGAATACATGCTATGAGCTTCACACTTCTTTACCTAGGAGTCTCCATATTCAAAAAGTTCAAGATAATATACTCTATCTAATAATCTATTGTGATTCCCTAAAAAACTAAATTAAGAACCCTGTATTCGATAGCAAGTATGACATGAGACAACAAGAGCGTAATGTAACATAATATCCGTATAATTTATAATATATTTACTATTTAAAAAATATTCTATATATTTCAATGCATGAAACACCGAGTGATCTTGAAATTCATGTGACATCGGGTTAGTGTACATCATACGAAACAACAACCTTCCTCTATATCTTGTGTTACACGCAAGAGCGACCTTCCTTGAAAGATTGCATTGTACGCAAGACCGAGTTTCACCAAACAATGATATATTATTAAAATATTATAAGATATAAACCAGAATTTATGAATAGTATTAACTAAATTATAAAAATATGTGGTTTAGAAAACTAAATTATTGGTTAAAAATAAATTATAAATGAATATAAAAACCAATTGAATATTAAAAGCATATTTTTATAGATAAATTTTTTTATGCTCACAAAACTGATTTATCCTAATGGATTAAATTAATTAATATAATAAAGTAATTTAATGTAATAAATATGTTACATATTCAATAAATTATTTTTGATATTCATCCAATATAACTTGGCAAGAAAAAGATAAGAGAAAACCCAATATTTCACATAAAAACCTATATTTTTATTTTTACCTCCTTTTAATAGTGAACCTATTTTAAATATTAATTTTGACACTTTTATGAATTTAATTTGACAAAATAAACTTTATTTTTGAAATTATAATATAAAAATTATCTTAGGATTATTTTTTGGTATTTTTCATAGAAACTTCATTTTTTTGTGAATAGTGAAAAATATTGTGTTTTTGTTAAAAACTACCTTTTCGTTTAAATAATTATTAATGTTAAATTATATTATAAATTTGTTTTTTAATCATATTGTTTAAATTATAAGTATAATAGTATAATTTATTTCATTATAATCAATATAACTTTTAAATTTAATATAAAAATATAATAATCATTTGAACATTTTTCTATTAAAACCAGTTAATCCGTCTGTCTACAAGATTAACATTAATATTAATTTGTATGCTTTTATTATTTGAATATTTAAAATCATAAATAAACCATTATAATCAAGATAATATTTTTGGTCTAATAAGGTCAAATTATTTTTTGACAAAAATTATTAATGGAAGTGATTAAAATTAATTACAGTGATTAACGTGTAATTAGGCTTAAAATTTTACTAAAACCATACGTTTAAGGGTCAAAATGACCTATAAACTTATCCAAAACCCATTTTATTGATATATTTAGGACATTAACCTTCCATTCGTGATTTTGGTGGTTTTTTATGAATTTTATTAGGTAAGAACATGTGTACACCAAACTTCTTTTCAAGATTACCAAGTGAGCCCTTTTCTATCCCTATAAAAGACCACCACCTCTACCCATTCCTCACACCTCTAAAACCTCTTAATTTTGGAAAAAATATGACCAAATTTCCTCTAAAAATATATAACCTAGACCTATAATCTTCCCTTTTGGTATAATACCTTCCATGGATGCCTTTTGGTTTAAACCAAAAGAAGTTTCCCGATTAAAAGGTAATGTATTTTCTCAATCTCTCTATTTTCATTTCCATTCTCCAACCCATAAAAACATATTATTATATTCTTGTATAAAAAATAGTATCCTACATATACTAGGATTTTTTTTTTGCTTATATTTTTAACTACACTCACACACACAACCACTTAATGGGTAACAGACATACTGAATTTGTGTACGGTGAACTACTACCTCATGAAACGATGATCGTTCAACTTTCCATACTGCCTCTCATGGTGGCCATTATGATGGAAACTCTATTTATATATAATATATATGTACTTTATAATTTCTTTATTATTATTTTATTTTTATTTATAATATACCTTTATACATCGATCATGTGTAAGTACGATAATCTCATTTGAGCAAGAGTGGACTACCGCCCCCTCAAAGCGATCTGATTCGTTCACACAATACATGGAATATATAAACGAATGTACATAATTAAACATATGAGACAAAAAAAAACATATTTATGATATTCATGACATAAGTACCTTTCTATATATATATATATTTGTCATTTTCTTTATTACCCCTTCACACACTTTAAAAGAGATAATGTCGTTCGTGGACATGTAGACTACCGCCTCCTCGACATGATGTGATTCCTTTTACATCACAAAGTTATTTATATAATTATGTATGATAAAATAATATAGTCTTTATTATATAATGAACATTCTTGAATGATTTTGGGTTACTTACCTTTTTTTCCATAACGACCCTTGAAAAATTGCAACATTACTCATGAGTATGTATGGCCTACCATCTCTATGATCGTAACATTAATTCATTTTTCATACCAATATTTAATGATTGATTTAAAAAGTGTAATTGATAAATAAATATTATAATTATTCCAATATTATTATTTATATGTTATATAATGAACCCTAGGACCATAGTTGACAAACAGTAGTTTTTTTGTTGCATAAACCATATTTGGTAAAAAAAACCCGACATAAGCTTAATTGTTTGAGTAGTCATACAAAACATGGTAATAAGTGAGATAAATGTGATTATAAACATGAAAATTTTATTAAGTATAAAATTAACATAAGTTTATTATAAAATAATTTAAATGACGTTCACCCAAAAGGATACACAAGGTAAGGGATTCTTGTCTCATTTTCATTACATAAGGTATACTTAATTGTTGTAAACCTAATTTCGTATATATAGTGTACTTACGTATACATTGAAATATAATATCATGAACCCTATTATATTCATGTTATTTAAATGTTTTATTTAATTATTTATATAATTTGGTTTTACATTTTAATTATTACCACATTGGTAAGGGATTCTCATATCACTTTTTACATTTGTGGGATAAATGTCATGTTCACTAATTACATCATTTGTGTGGTGTATCTTGTAACGACCCAAAATTTTTCAATGGAAATTAATTTATTATAAATATTTCATAATGAACTACTATTTTCTATATGACCCTTAAAACACAAGTTTGTCACTACTGTGATGTGAATTTCAAAAATATGACATACACGGTTGCGATCAATAAGTTATTTAGAGTTTGATAAGAAAAACATAATTTTTGGTGAATAGTAACCTACACCTATGAATAGTAACATACCCTTATGAATAGTGATATAACCAAATTAATATTAACCTTAACTTTGATAGTATATAAATAATAATCAAGTGCAAGTATGATATACCTATTCTTTAGAATAAGTAAATAAATGTTTTAAAACTGTTGTATTTAGAATAAATTATGATTTTAATTAAATATGAAATTAATCATATTTAAAAAATTATTTTTGAAAAATGGAATTCATTTTTGGATTCTACATGTCAAAAAATGGTTGGGGTGAAATTTTGGGATTTTTTGGAAATACATGAATTTTTGATGAATAGTAAAACTCCATTTTTAACAAAATAAGCTAAATACACTAATTATAGACTCATGTATGACATTATACTGATGTAAGCCCAATTTATTCAGATTAACATGATTACATTACTATTATTTTCCATGTAATACTCGTTATTCCTTGTCATGTGGAGAAATAATAAATTAATGAATATAAAATTGAGAAATTCCCTCTCCCCTCCACAATAAAACCCCCCATTACTCCCTCTTCTCTTCACTCCTCTCAAGCCTTGTGACTTCTTCAAATTATGTCCAAATATCCTCCCAAACTCTTATCTCACTTCCATAAATCCTTGGTCTCATAAAAAAACGAAAACCTCTCCCTTAAGGAGGCTCTCAAGGAAGTTTGGTTCAAGAGGTTAAATTCCTCTTTTTAATTATTTGTCTTTCTATTCAAGTTAATTTGTTTTCTTTTTCTATAATTACCTCCCATTATCCAAATGTTGTGATGAATCCAGTAACTTATATGTACTATAATTTTATATTGATATTGGAATAAGTTATCCTAATTTCTTCCTTTTACCTTATTTTATACTAGTAGCAAGAACACCATCTGAGATGTGTCAATTTACCACATTCAAGGACGATGAGATTTCAATTTCTATTATCATTCTCAATTCTGGTAATGAAAACATTATTTTTATGGTTGAACCAGATAATATATATTTAATATACCCTATTTAAGGTTCTTTAATCCCTTTTTACAAATGGTATTAAGTTATAAAGAAAAATGAGTTCATTGTAATCAAAACCCACAAATCAACCAAAATAGTTATCATTAAAGTTATATATAATAATTTATCCTCATTCCATGTAACCAAGTTATATAAATGACCTATAAAACCTATGTATGATCATTAATAATATGATAATTCAATTCTGTAGATTTAACTCCATTCCACATGAACTCTATTACTTAAGAACAAGTGAACTGATTATGAAAATAAAGAAAATGAACACTGTGAAATGACAAAAGTCAATATAATAACTTATCAATAAGGGAATAAATTAACTAAATGGATTTATGATAAAATAAATACATTTTAATATGTTCTTAAATAGGAAATTAATAAGTATAATTTTATATTCCAGGAGCTTAAGTTCAAGAGCAAAACACATTCAGATTTAAGGTAAGGGTTTTTCCACCTAAATATCCATTTTCATTAAAGTTACTTTTATTGTCTATTAACTTAATGAAAATATTGTGTATTATTATTTAATCATCAAAAATTATGTTTTTGGGTTATATATATGTTTAAAAACCATAATCCTTCCTTAGTTTAATGATTGTTACATGTTTTAAAAGGAACTTTCAAATTTGTTTCTGAAATATAAGCCTGATCCAAGGGAATTTCTCTAATTCTTACCTATTTTCAAGGGAACTATATAATTTGTTTTTGGAAACCATTATCTTTATAAAATCATTAATTTTATTATGAAAATAATATCTTACTTCACTTCTGGTTTTATTGAAATATGTTTCCAAAAGAACTCTTATTTTTTAAGTAAAAGACTATTTATCTTAAGATTAACTCGAAGATTTTATAAGAGTATCTTCATCTATTTCAATAATATTGTTAATTATTATGTATTTTTGGGATTATTATGCCATGTTATCATATAAAATATTTAATTTTATGTTTTATTATTACTTTGTATGTGGATATGCTATCTTAAATCCATTCCCCAATTTACTCCGAATTTTTAGTGTTTATGCTTAATGTTTAGGGAAAGTTATTTCCATTTCATATATTAATTTCAATATAAATATATATGTTTTTTATGTTTATCTCTGTTCATATGAGGAATGCATTGGAAATAGTAAGTGTTGGGTGGGGCCCTCTATATCCCCTCTGTGCATCGGTAGGTCTCATGAGACAAACAATGGCCTTGGAACAATGCCTTTAAAAAATTATTATTTATGGTCTTGGCACGAGGCCTTGACAGTATGGTTATGTTGTCCCTCATTATGTATTACCTAATTATGAAAATATTATTTTTGGTTCATGTGGTTATTCAACTAGTATAATACCCATGATTATGTTATGTTTTGGTAATATTTACTCAACTCATTTTCTTCCATATTATGTTCAAGTTTATTTTTGGAGGCATGTGTTTTCAATTATTCACCATGTCTAATGTTTATGTTATCTTCCACTGTATTTATTACCCTTATTGAGAACTTGAGCTCACCCTTTTATTATGTTTCATTTTCTCAGGACATGAAGATGTTTTTTATGAATGACATACTGAAATAACCTAGGAGTTATGGATTTTGTCTAAGGAGTTTTTATATTGTATTTATTTTCATGTTGTAATGTTTAACTTATGTATGAATATTGTTTCCATAATACTAAACTACTCTGTCCTTTGGGATTCTTATTGATGTTTTTATTCCAATTTAATCAAATAACCCACCAAGTCTGGGTAACTAGGGTCGGATCCTTACAGTTGGTATTAGAGGAATTTTAGTAGAAAACATAGAAACTAGATTTTGAAAATGTAGAGTAGGGAAGAGTCCCTAAGATAGTATTTGATGATAAACATACAATAACGTCATGGTATTTTGGTAAAGAATATATTATGTGGATCTTTAAAGAAATACATCCCTATATGGATACGACCAGGTAGAGGCGGCTCTGGCACAGATGTACCTAGGAGTGAAAGCTCCGACAAGGAGTTTTGAGCTTGGCCAGGGGTATCCTGGTACACGACTAGAGGCCTTGCCACACTCTGGGTTATGAAACTCCTGAGGGATTTGCTTAGGATATTTCAAATTTTCTTTACAATCCATTATGAAGGATTTAAATGTAAATTTTTCCTCAAAGATACCATGTTTATGATTAAGAAATTAACTATGCGTAGAAATTCAATTTATGCTAAGTATTTTTCTACATTGAGATTATACATTATGATTTATACCCTAATCTATTGAATGGAATTATTTAAAAATTGTTCCTAGTGGATGGAATGGAAACCGCATGAACGCGTGTGTCCCCTGTAGGGATTTCCCATCGATGCAAGATGATAATGTTGGCTTAGGTGCTATGACTACTGCAGAGAAACTTTTAACTATACTGGGACAGCTTACTCGGGTTAGGAATAATAACCTTACACGTATGGAAAATCCAGATCCACCACATGGTGGAGATATGTTAGGTCAATTTATGTGACAAGCGCCTCCATAATTCAATGGGACTGCAATCCCATTTGTAATATAGTAATGGATATGTTCCCTAGAGAAGATATTTCTCACTTTGGGATGTAACAAAAAAGAGAAGGTTGTCATGGAAGTTTATCATCTAATGAGAGATGAAAATTAGAGGTGGTCATTAATCCAAAACACAAAAGAGGAGGATGATATAGAAGATATGGAATAAAGGGATTTTAAGGAAATATTCTTAGAAAAATATTTACCTCGTGAATAGTGAGAAGATATGGAGAGGCAATTATTGAATCTAAGGCAGAAGGAGAATGAAAATGTTTCCAAGTATGAATCCAACTTTACAATGTTGGAAATGCATGATGCAGACTATATACATAATCTAAGGAGAAAAATTGATCGATTCTTTGATTTTTTGAAACCATTACTCTGAAGGGCTCCAGTCTACCATAATTTCTCATTATATAAATACATAGTTTCATGTGATATCAAGATAAAAAAGGAATTCTATAAGTCTTATGACTTTAAGGGAATTTAAGTAAAGAATAGGGCTTCTAAATACTCTGGGAAAGGAAATAAGGAAATGGGGAAGAAGGGAAGAGTTGAATTTCCATCATGTAGTAATTGTGTGAAGAAACACCCTAGCACTTGCCTGAAGGGAATGGGATTCTATTAAAAGTGCGGAGAAAAACGAAACCTATCTTGAGATTTTAAGGGGAATAAATAAGCTACAAATGTTATACGCTACAATTACAGGGAGATGGGACATTATGCACATGAATGTCCTAAGCATCAGGAAAATGTTCCCCAAAGAAGGCCAAGGGAGAAAGGCCAGGCTTATGCGGTCACAACCGTAGAGGTTGAAGTTTCTAACAAAGTGGTGGTAGGTACATTGATTGTTTCATCCAACTTATCCAATACTTTATTTGATTCTGGATCATCGCATTCATTTATATCTTCTCAGTTTTCCAAGAAAATTATATATGTCTAGTTTTATTTAATAAAAGTGTTATTGGTCAAAACCCCTAGTGGATGTATCATTACAATAAAGGCTTGTCAATTAGTCCCCCTCATGACACATAAACATGATTTAGTTTCTAAATTTATCATCATACTAATGGTTAACTATGACATAATTCTCAGTATGAATTGGCTATAAAATTATAATTTGAAGATCTGTTGCAAGAAGGAAGTTACAATCTTTGAGAATGGTGTAGAATCCCTTATTTTTAGAGCAGAAACCTCACCATTTGATTTTCATATAGATATATCTCCAATATCTCTACTGCATTAAATTATTGGGGAGGAAGGGAATGAAATAAATATGGGTGAGGAGATGAATGTCCAAATAGATGATGTTCTTATTTTACAAGAATAAGTTGATTTCATTCTAGAGGATTTACCTGGATATCCTCCAGAGTGAGAAATTGTGTTTTCCATTGATTTAATTCCTAGTTCAAGGACCATATCAAAGACACCTTATATAATGGCCACTGTGAAGTTAGTGTAACTAAATAATCAACTTGAGGAATTGAGTGATAAAATATTTATTCGACCCAGTGTTTCTCCATGGGGAGCCCCTGTTTTCTTTGTCAAGAAGAAAGATGGATCCATGAGGTTGTGCATTGATTACAGGGAAATAAATGCTATTATAATAAAAAATAAGTATCCTCTAACATGTATTGATGATTTATTTGATCAACTTCATGGTGCCCGATATTTTTCAAAGATTCATCTTCAATCTAGATATCATCAGCTGCTTCTGAGGAAGGAAGACATTCCAAAAATATCATTCCAAACCAGGTATGGGAATTACGAGTTTAAAATAATGCCTTTTGGACTAACTAATGCACCATATATTTTTATGGATCTGATGAATAGAGTTTTTATGGAATATCTTGTTTAATTTGTGGTGTTGTTTATTGATGATATCCTGGTATACTCTAAAATCCATGAAGATTATGAAAATCAATTTCACACTATTATAAATACACTTAGAAGAAAAAAATTATATTGGAAGTTTAGAAAGTGTGAGTTTTAGCTCTAATCAGTTTCCTTTCTGGGACACAATGTCTATAAGAATGGAATATCAGTAGATCCTACGAAGACAAAGGTTGTGCAAGAATGTCCTACTCCAACTAACATAATTGAGGTATGTAGTTTTATTAGTTTACCAGGTTATTATCGGTGTTTCATTTGGAACTTATCCCGTTTAGCCAACCCAATGACCAAGATCACATGAAAAGGGGTTAAGTTCTTATGGAACAAGGAATGTGAAGAATGTTTTGAATAATTAAAGAGGAAGTTAGTGAATGATCCGATCCCAACCCTACAACCGGGGAATGATGGGTTTATTATCTATAACAATGTATCATAGAAAGGACGTGGTTGCATCCCTATACAGAATGATCGAGTGATTGACTATGCATCTAGGCAGCTAAAACTTCATGAAAAAACTATCCAACTCATGATCTCATGTTAGGAGTGGTGATCTTTTCTCTAAAGATTTTGGTAAATTACCTCTATGGAAAAAATGTGAGATATATACTAATCATAAGAGTTTGAAATATGTATTCTCAAAAAAAGAACTCAACATGAGATAAAGGATATGTATTGATCTAATCAAAGATTCTAATTGCACAAAACACTACCACTCGGGGATGGAAAATAAGGTAGAATATGCTTTGAGTAGAAAAGATCATGGAGTTCTGAACAAGATGAGAGTTGAAAGGGATCCTTTGTTCGTGGATATAGTAAAGATGGATATGGGAATTATCAAGGAATGTAACACATCACTAATTTTCCAAATAGATTCTAAAAATTATTTACTTTAAAGGATAAAAAGTTCTCAAGCTGAAGATCAGGAGTTTAAAAGGAAAATTAATGCTTTAAATGATGGGAAGTTGATGGACTTCACATATGAAGGTGGAATTTTGAAATTCAGCAAGAGGCTTTATGTTCTTGCTATTCCTGAGCTAAGGAGGGAACTATTAGATGATGCTCATAGCTCTAATATCTTTATAAACCCTGGTAGAAAAAATATGTATAGAAATATAGAGGTACATTTTTGGTGGGAAACATGAAGAGGGAGATTGATGATTATGTGTTGAGATGTTTGGTTTGTCAACAGGTAAAGGGTTGAAGACAACGTCCTAGAGGATTCATGCAACCCCTTCCTATTTCTATTGGAAATGAGATGATATTACGATGGACTTTGTCATGAAGAAACCAAAGACACAAAGAAAAAATGATTCAATATGGGTCATTGTTGAACATCTTACAAAATCAACACATTTTCTTGCTATAAGAGAAGATTTACCACTTGAACATTTAACAAGACTATATATAAATGATGTTGTAAGACTTCATAGTGTATGCATATCAATTGTTTCTGATCGTGATCCCCATTTTACATCATAATTATGGAAAAGTATTCAGAAGGCCCTAGATACTGATCTTTGTTTGATCACTACTTACCACCCACAAACTAATGCACAATTAGAATGGACTATTCAAACTTTGGAAGACATGTTGAGGTCTTTTTTATTTGAATTTAAAGGCATGTGGGATCATTATTTACCTCTTGTAGAATTTTCTTATAAAAATAGCTTCCATTCAAGTATTTATGTGGCACTATATGAAGCATTATATAAAAAAAGATTTTGTAGACCAACTTGCTGGGATGATGTTGGTGAAAGAAAGCTTGTGGGCCTAGAACTTGTTAAAGAAACAATAGAAAATGTGTAGATTATCCCAACCCATATCAAAACAGATCAAGGTTGGAAAAAGAGTTATGATGATAACTGAAGGACAAATTTTGAATTTGAAGTAGGAGATCATTTTTTCTTAAAGGTATCTCCATGGAAGTGTATTATATGATTCATTAATAAGGGAAAATTAAGTCCCAGGTACATCATACCTTTTGAAATTATGGATTGAATTGGTGTCGTAGCTTACCATTTGGAAATAACGCCAAGTCTCTTTGAAGTTCATAATGTTTTCCATCTGTCAATGTCAAGAAAATACATGCAAGACCCAACACATGTACTCACCTATGAAGAAATAGAAATTTTGCCTGATCTGTCTTATTTTGAAGAGCTTATCAAGATTCTTGATACTAGAGACCAAGTATTGGGAAATCAAACAACTCATCTGGTAAAGGTTCTTTGGAGGAACCATAAGATGGAAGAGGCAACATGGGAGCCTAATGAGCTTATGATGAACACATACCCAAATCTTTTTAGGTAACATTATTTGAATTTTGAGGACAATTTTTTTTAAAGAGGGGATAATGTAACGACCTAATATTTTTCAATGGAAATTACTTTCTTATAAATATTTCATAATGAACTACTATATTCTATTTGACCCTTAATACATAATTTTGTCACTTCTGTGATGTAAATTTTGAAAATCTGACATACACGGTTGTGATCAGTAAGTTATTTGGAGTTTGATAAGAAAAACGTAATTTTTGGTGAATAGTAACCTACCCTTATGAATACTAACATAGCATTATGAATAGTTATATACCCTAAGGAATAGTAACCTTGCCTATGATAGTATATAAATAATAATCAAGTGGAAGTACGATATACTTATTTTTTGGAATAAGTAAACAAATGTTTTAAAACTGTTGTTTTTAGAATAAATTATGATTTTAATTAAGTATTAAAGTAATCATATTTAGAAAATTATTTTTGAAAAAGTGACTTCATATTTTGATTGTACATGTCAAACAATTCTTTGGGAGAAAGTTTGAATTTTTTTTTGAAATACTTGAAATTTTGATGAATAGTCAAATACCATAATTTACAAAATAAGCTAAACACACTAATTATAGAGTCATGTATGATGTTCTGCTAATGTAAGACCAATTGATTCGGATTCACATTTTGAAATTACTATTATTGGTCATATAAGACTCACTATTCCTTGTATTGTGGAGAAATAAAAGATTAATAAATATAAAATTGAGAAATCCCCTCTCCCCTCCACTATAACCCCCCCCCTTTACTCCTGCTTCTCTTAACTCCTCTCAAGCCTTGTTACTTCTACAAATTCTGTCCAAAGATCCTCCCAAACTCCTCTCCCACGTCCATAAGGCCTTGGTCAAATAGAAAAACAAAAATCTCTCCATTAAGGAGGCTCTCAAGGAAGTTTGGTTCAAGAGGTAAATATCTCTTTTTAATTATTTGTCTTTACTTTCAAGTTCATTTGTTTTCTTTTTATATTATTACCTATCCATATAAAAATTTTGTGATGACTCCAGTACCATATATGTAATTTAATTTTTTCATGATAGTGTAATAAGTTATCATAATCTCTTTCTTTTACCTTCTTTTATACTAGTAGCAAGAACACCATCAGAGATGTGTCAATTTACCACATTCAAGGACGATGGGCTTTCGATTTCTATTATTATTATCAATTATGGTAATGAAACCATTATTTTTATGGTTGAATCAGATTATTAAATATTTAATATACCCTATTTTTGTTTATGTAATCCCTTTTTACAAATGGTATTAAGTTATAAAGAAAAATGAGTTTGTTGTAATCAAAACCCACAAATTTACCAAAATAGTTTTCATTAAAGTTCGATATAATAATTCACCCTCATGAAATGTAACCAAGTTATATAAATGAACAATAATACCTATGGATGATCATAAATAATATGAAAATTAAATTCTATAGATTCACATCCATTCCACATGAACTCCATTACTTGAGAACAAGTAAACCAATTATGAAAATAAAGAAAACGAATACTGGGAAAAGATAAAATTTAATATAATAACTTATCAATAAGGGAATAAAGGAACTAAATAGATTTATGATAAACTAAATACATGTCAAATAGGTTCTTTAATATGTTATTAATAAGTATAATTTCATATTCTATGAGCTTAAGTTCAAGAGGAGAACACGTTTGGATTTAAGGTAAGGGTTTTTCCACCCGAACATCCATTTTAATTTGAGTTACTTTTATTATCTATTACCCCAATGAAAATCTTATGTATTATTATTTACTTATAAAAAATTATGTGTGTGAGTTATATATATATATATATATTTATGAACCATAATCTTTCCTTATTTTATGTATGGTTACATGTTTTAAAAGGAACTTTCGAAATTGTTTCTGAAATACAAGCTCGATCCAAGGGAATTTCTCTAATTCTTACCTATTTTCAAGGGCACTCTATAATCTGTTTTTGGAAACCATTATCTTTATAAAATAAATAATTTTATTATAAAAATAATAACTTACTTCACTTATGGTTTTATTCAAATATTTTTTCCAAAATAACTCTTCTCTTCCAAGTAAAAGATTATTTATCTCAAGATTTACTCGAAGATTTTATAAGAGTATCTTAATGTATTTCAAAAATATTATTGATTATTGTGTATTATTGGGATTATTATTCCATGTTATAATTTAAAATATTTAATTTAATGTTTTATTATTACTTTGGATGTGGATGTGATATCTTAAATCGATTCCCCAATTTACTCTGAATAGTTAGTGTTTTTTCTTAATGTTGGGAGAAAGTTATTTTCATTTCATATATTCATTTCAATATGAATGTATATGTTGTTTATGTTTTTTACCATTAATATGAGGAATTAATTGGACATAGTTAGGGTAGTTTGGGGCCCACTATATCCCATTGGTGCATTAGTAGGTCTCAAGAGACACACTACGGTCTTGGCACAAGGCCTTGACAAAATTATTATTTATGGTCTTGGAATGAGGACTTGACTGTATAGTTATGTTGTCCCACATTATGAATTCCATAATTATGAAAATATTATTGATGGTTCATGTGGTTATTTGACTAGTTGAATACCCATCATTATGTTATGTTATGGAAATATTTACTCAGGTCATTTTCTGCCTTATTATGTTCATGTTTATTTTTAGAGGCATGTGTTTTCAATTATTCACCATGTATAATGTTTATGTTATATTTATATATATTTCTTACCCTTACTAAGAATTCTACATCACCTCTTTGTTATGTTTCATTTTCTCCGGACATGAATAATTTTATTATGAATGACATGCTGAAATAACCTAGGAGTTATGAATGTTTTATAAGGAGTTTCTATGTTGTATTTGTTTTCAAGTTGTAATGTTTAACTTATGTATGAATATTTTTTCCAATAATACTAAACTAATTGGTCCTTAGGTATGGTTATTCCTAATTTTTATGCCAATGTAATCAAATAAGGCACCGAATTTGGGAAACTGGGGTCGGGTCCTTACATATCTACTGCCCATCTGTAGATATATGATATCATGAATTTTTTTCCTTCATGGAATTTAATACATTCATTAAATATTATAATTTCACAAGGATTATTATTTAAAAATGTTTCAAAGTGGTATGGGACACTTTTTAATGTTTAAATATTAATTTCATCAAGACTAATCCTAATGATATTTTAATGGAATTTCCATTCGAAGAAATTATATAACCATTTTCAATAATCTATTTAATAATTATCTAGTTATTCATGACCATTTTCAAGTATTAATAACATTTTTCCATTCTTTGGTAATCAATTGTTTTATGAAGTGTTTTTCAAAAAACCCACCTTTATATATCTCTTTATTCAGAGAGCATATTTTATTCTAAAAACCATGTTTTATTGAAATTATTTCAAAATTATTTCTAAAATGATTTTGTAAATACATTTTTAACATTTTTTCCTTTTAATAATGTTTCAATGTAATCTTATTATCGCTTTAATAAAGAGGAATTTTCTATCCTTTTATCGTACAAAGGGAATATTCTTTTTACCTTATATTACATTTAGGGATTTATAGGGATTAATTTATTTAAATCTTCATTCTTAATGTTTTTTTAAAAGGTATTATCAATTTCAAAATGTTTTTCAAAAGAAAATGATATTTTCCTCAAGCATATTCCTAAAAGATATTATTTTATTTAATCCACAACAACCCTTTATTTTACTCTACTTTGGGTTATATTGTATTGATACCATCCTTAATCTTCTTATGGATAGTTTATTATTTATTTGGACTAGTATAGAATTCACATTCACTTACTTGATTTATTTATTTGTCCCCTTAAAATATTAAATCTTTTATAATCTTTGAACATTAAATTTTCCCTAAATTATCCATTTTATTTATCATGGATATTAATATTGCCTAAACCGTATACAACTTTACATACAATGTCTACTTTGATATTTATTTTATTATTTGAGAAAATATTGATAATTCAATATAATTTATTAAATAAAGATATTTGATAAGGAAAATTATTTATTTGATATATGATGAATGCTTTAGACATGTAATACACCATTTGGTGACTGGTGAATGAAATCCCCTTGATGCATCAGTAGCCTCATGGGATGAATTAGTTGCGCAAATTAGAATGGTTAAACTGTCTTTTGATGATAAATGTATAATGTGCCTAAAAAACATGATGTTTGAAAATTAATCATTGCCTTTATTGATATTTTAGATATTATTTATCCATGATGTTTTTCATCGACATATATATGGATAAATTTCATTTTCAGTTATTCAGATGACTTGTGTTTCAGTTTCTTACCTTGCTATATTGGTTTTGACCTATCTAGTTATCTTAATGGCATGTTATTCCAATTATTTTCCTTTCCATATTGACTATTCTTATTGATTCAGTATTTCTTCCTCTATATTTTTTCCTTTACGGAGCATTTGAGCTCACCCTTATTGTGTTTTTTATAGGAACCCAAGAAGCGTACTATGAAAGAAATTCCGGAATATACTATATTGAATAGAGTTATCCTCAATGTTTTTTATTTGTTTAGAAGGAAAATAATATATATTGTAATAAATTTATTCTTTTTTCATACAATACTCATTTATGTATCTTGTTTATGAATAATACTAAATTGATTAGTCCTTTGGGACTTGATTCCGTGTAATCATAGTAATGTGTTTACTATCAGACATCGGTTCTGCGCTATCTGGGGATGGGTTTCTATATTTGGTATTAAAGGAAGTTTAGTTGAAACCTTGAAACTAGATCTAGGAAAAACTAGATTAGATAACATAACCCTAAGGTACAATTTGAGGGAAATTTAGATGAAACCCCTATTATTTTATTAAAGTATAGATCATGTGGGTCTTCTTAGAAATATATCCATTTCTGGATAATGCAAGTGGATGTGGTTTTGGAATAGATGTAACTAAGAGTAAAAACTCCGACAAGGTGTTTCAGGCCTGACTCGGGGTAACCTGGTACGTGAAAACAAGCCTTACTACGTACCTAGTTTGACACTCTCAGGGGATATACATAGGATAATTCACTTTTTCTTTACAAACCATTATAAAGGATTTGAATAAATAATATGTAACCTAGGTTAAACCTAAGTAGTTTTAGATTGAGGATTATTTTTCATGATTTAGAAATATAACTAATTATATTATAGATAAAACCTAGACCAAATAAGGACCTATGTAAAAATAAAATGGATGAGGTATTTATGTATTGAGGTTGTATTGAAAAACTTAGTTAAAATTCAATTTTGAGATTAAACTAATTTAAAATATTTCCAACATATTTATATTTATAAGTTTTATTAATTGGGTCTTAGAAAAGTACAAACTATTAGACAAGTGACAACCAATCAAATCTGGTAAGGACACTCTTGATCCCATGACCAAAGAATGATAAGCATTTCACACCAACCACTAACCTATGCAATGTCCTTGGTAATTTTCATTGTTTATAGTTAAAAAATTAATGAATAAATATTAATGATGAACCGGTAGTAAACATTTTGAGGATTAGAAAATAATATATTAACCATATTTATTTTGGGAGATAATTAATGACAAACATTAAGAATTTTCACTCTTTTATAGGCCTTACTATCCTTTAGAAGTATATTTTAGTGCTTTAGGGATAATTTTTTTCTATTGGTAATTAATTTTTGGGAGTAAAGGAATGAATTAGAATTTGATCAAATCACAACCAAAAGTTAGGATTGTTTATATGATATTGAAACCTATAATGTAATAATGTTTTGTTATATTATTGGTTAGTAAAAGGATTGACCAACATTAGTAAAATAACTTATAAATAAAATGTTTTCCTCATACCTAAATTTCTATTGAACCGATGAAATTATAAATCATCAAATATTTATGGATTTGAGGACCTCAACGTTCATTTTATCCTTCAATTATTTGGGATTTATGAACTCATTAACTCCCTATAAATATTTACCCTTTTCCTCTAAGTATGTATCTATACTTTCCATTGATGTTCTTCTACTTAGATACCCAGTTTCATGGTATTCCATGTGAGATTTGTGCTCTCCATTATCTCTTCTATAGAGGATTACTTATGGACCCTTTTCACAACGTGGGATTTCTAACATAGCAAGTATCAAACAATATATCACCACGATTTATTTTAAATTGTGAGGAAGCAATTTAAATAAGCTGGGGATAATGTGATGCCCTGAAAAACAAAAGAACCTTTTACTCGATAGCATGTATGACCAATAACAGAAAGCACGTAATGCAATATATTATTCATATACTTTAGAATATATTTAATATTTAAAATATATTCTATATTTTTGAATGCATGAAACACCGAGTTATCTTGCATTTCACATAACACTGGGTTAGCGTACATTATACGTAATAATGACCTTCCTCTATAGCTTTTGTTACACGTAAGAGTGACTCTCCTCAAAAGCTTTCATTGTACACAAGACCGAGTTTCACCAAAATAAGTTATATTATTAAAATATAATAAGATATAAACTAGATATTATGAATAATATTAACTAAATTATGAAAATATATGGTTTAGACAACTAAATTGTTGGTTACAAATATTTTATAAATGAATATAAGAACCAATTGAATATTAAAAGGATATTTTTATAGAGAACAATTTTTATGCTCAGAAATCTATTTTACCCTAATGAATTAAATTAATTATAATTAGTGAGTGATATTAATGTAATAAATATGTTACATATTCAATAAATTATATTTGATATTCATCCAAAATATTTGGTAAGAAAAAGATAAGAGAAAACCCAATATTTCTCCTAAAAACCTATATTTTTTTACACAATTTAATGGTGAACATTTTTTAACTATTAATTTTGGAAATTTTATGAATTTAATTGTATAAAATAAATTTTATTTTTATATTCACAATATAAAAATTATCATAGGTTAAATTTTCTGGATTTTTCTTAGAATCTTCATTTTTTAGTGAATAATGAAAAATACTGCGTTTTAGTTAAAAAGTGTCTTTTTGTTTAAATAATTATTAATTTTAAATTATATTATAAATTTTTTTTAAAGTCAAATTGGATCAAGTATACATTAATATAATTTATTTCATTGTAATAAATATAAATTTTAAATTTAATATAAAAATATAACAATCTTTTGAATATTTTTCTATTAAAACCAGTTAATCCGTTTGTCTGTGAAATTAGCGTTAATCCTAATTTTTCCACTTCTATGATGTGAATTTTGGAAATATTAAATACACCACTATAATCAAGATAATATTTTTGTTCTAATAATATCAACTTAATTTTTGACAAAAATGATTAGTGAAGGTGATTAAAATTAATTATAGTGATTAAGGTGTAATTAGGCTTAACAATGGACTAAAACCCTACATTCAAGGGTCCAAATGACCTAGACACTTGTCCAAAACCCTTTTTATAGACATATATCAGCCTTTAACCTTAAATTAGTGATTTTGGGTGGTTTTATGATACTTTTTTTTAGGTAATAACATGTGTACACCTAACTTATTTTCAAGAATACCAAGTGAGTCCTTTTCCTTCCCTATAAAAGGCCACCACATCTACCCATTAATCACACCTCTAAAACCATTTATTTTCGGCCAATATCCAACCAAATAGACTCCCAAAATCCCTAAACTTGACCTAGAATCCTCCCTTTAGGCTTAAAACCATCCATAGATTCCTTTTGGTCCAAACTAAAAGAAGTTACCCGATTAAAAGGTAATGTCTTTTCTCAATCTCTCATGTTTCAATTCCATTCTCCAACCCCTAAAATATATTTATTCTATTATTGTATAAAATAACCAGTATCATAAATATACTAGGACATTATTATGCTGAGATTTTAACCTACACATACACACACCACCATCTAATGGGTAACGAACATACTGTTTCTGTGAACGACACACTACTGCCTCACAAAACAATGATTATTCAAATTTAACTACCACCTCTCATGGTGGAAATTATGATGGAAAATATATTTATATATAATAGATATGTAATTTATAACTTCTTTTGGATTCATTAATTTTTATTTATAACATACCTTTATGCTTCCATCATGTGTAAATATGATAATATCATTTGAGGGTGTGTAGACTACCCCCCCACAAAGCGATGTGATTCATTCACACGATACATGGAATGTATAAATGAATGGACATAATTAAACATATGAGAAACAAACAATATATATGATATTAATTACATAATTATATTTTTGGATATATATATATATATATATCATTTTCTTTATTACCCCTTCACACAAAGATAACATCGTTCGTAGATGTGTGGACTACCGCTTCCTCGACATGATGTGATTAATTTTACATAATTGAATTATTTATATAAGTGTGTATGATTAAATAATATTGTATTTATTATATAATTATAATTTTTTAATTATATGGTGTTACTTACATTCTTTCCATAATGACCATTGTAAAATTTAAATGTGACTCATGCGTACGTACAATCTGCCGTCTCCATGATTGTAACGTTAATTAATTTTTCATAACCATATTTAACGATTGATTTTATATGAATAATTTATGTGTAAGAATTATAATTATTTCATGTTTATTATTATGGAGATTTTATATAATTAACCCTATGACCATTTTTTAGAAACAATAGTTGTTTTGATGCACAAACCAAATTTCTTCAAAAACACCCGATGTAAATTTATTTCTTTGAGAAGTCATACACAACATGGTAATAAGTGAAATAAAATTTATTATAAACATGAAAACGTTTCTTAAGCATGTATAAAATTAACATAATTATATTATATAGTAATTTAATGTTTGTTCACCGGAAAGGAAATGCTAGGTAAGGGGTTCTTGTCTCATTTTCATCACACGAGGCATACTTAATTTTTATACACATAATTTCTTATATATAGTATAATTAATTACATAATGACATATAATATCATGAAACCTACTATATTTATGGTATTCAAATTTTTATTTAAGTATTAATACATTTGGTTTTTCCATTTCAGTTGTTACCACATTGGTAGGGGATTCTCATCTCACATTTTACATCCGTGGGATAAATGTCATGTTCACTACTTACATATTTTGTGTGGTGTATCTACTTAAAAAATATATATATATATATATATATTATATCATGAATTATTTTTCATTTATGGTATTTAATACATTAATTTAATATTATTATTTCAAGAGTTTTATTATTTAAAAATGTTTCAAAGTGATATGGGACACTTTGGAATGTTTAAAGATTAATTTCCTTAAGAATAATCATAATGATCTTTCAATGGAATTTTCTTTCAAAGAAATTATATAAACATTATTAAATAATCCCATCCATTCTTATCCAGTTATTCATGACCATTTTCAAGTATTAGTACCATTTTTACACTCTTTGGTACTCAAGTTTTTTAGAAAGTCTTTTCTAGAAAACCCGACTTTATATCTCTCTTTAGTCGGAGAACCTGTTTTATTCAAGAAACCATGTTTTATTAAAAGGTTTTCAAAAATATTTCTAAAATGATTTAGTAATTTCATTATTACCCTTTTTATATTTTACCAATATTTCAAAGGAATATTCTTATCACTTTCATAATGAGGCATTTTTTAAACTTTTGTTGTAAAAAAGGAGTATTCCTTTTTACCTCATATAACATATACAGATTTATCTACCATAATTTCATTGAAGCCTACTTATCAATGTTTAAAATATGTATTAACAATTTAAAAAGGTTTTTAAAAATAAAATTAGATTTTCCTCAAGAATATTTTTAAAATCTATTATTTTATTTCATCATCAACAACAACCCTTTATTTTACTCTACTTTGGGGTATGTTGTATTGATACGATCCTTATTCTTCCTCTGAATGGTTTTTGATTTATTTGGACTAGGATAGTATTCACATTAAATTACTTGATTTATTTTTTATTCCCCTTGAAATATTCAATCTTCTGTGGGAATTGAACATTTAATTCCCCATAAATTATCCATTTCATTTATCATGGATATTTCTATTGCCTGAATCATATACAATTTTACATATGGTGTCTACTTCTACATTTATTTGATTATTTAGGGAAATATTGTTAAATTTTTATACTTTATTCAATCTGAATATTTGATATGGCACATTATTTATTTGATATATGAGGAAATCTTTGGACATGCAATACACAGGTTGGGGACTGGTGAATGAAAGCCCCAAAATGTATCAGTAGTCTCATGGGAAGAATTTGTTGCCCAAATTGTAATGGTTAAACTGTATTTTTATGGTAAAGGTATCATGTTTTTGGGAAATATGAATTCCGAAAAATAAGTATTTCCTTTATTGAGAATTCAGTTATTATTTATCCATGATATTTTTCATCGACATATATATAGATACATTACATTTTCAGTTATTTAGATGGAATATGTTTCAGTTTCTTACCTTGAAATATTTGTTTTTCCTTATCTATTTATCTTAATAGGATGTGTTTCCAGTTATTTACCTTTCCATTATGACTATTATCATTGAACCATTATTTCTTTTCTATATTTTCCCTTTACTTAGTATTTGATCACATCCTTATAATTTTTATTTCCCCAGGAATCTAATAATCATACTATGAATGAAATTCAGGAATATAATTGATGAATTAGAATTATCCTCAAAGCTATTGATTTGTTTAGAATAAAAAGAAAATATATTGTAATAAATGTATTAATTTATAATACAATACCCATTTTTGTATCTTGTTTACCAAAATTACTAAACTAATTTGTCCTTCAGGGCTTTATTCCTTGTGATTATGCCAATGTATTTAGTAGCAGGCACAAAATCTAAGCTATATGGAGTTGGGTCACTACATCTATATCTTGGGAACCACCTTCCATTGAAAAAACAAGTGGGTGATACTGTTGTAATTTCTCATTCATATCTAACATGATTAGTGTAGGTCACGATGCTCCCTCCATGGATTTTACAAGATATAGGAAACCCTATCTAATCTAATAATTAATGTTTATTCTAGGAAAAATAGGTTTTACTATGGGAGGTTCCATAGGAAGAACTATAGGTGGTTCATGTCTTTCCACTTCAATTGAATTGTCGTCAACACCCTCATGATGCTCAACCCTAGGCTATCGTATAGGAATATATCTATAATGCCAAGCACATGACTCAAAAAAAGATGCAAGGAAGAAATATTACATATAATAATTGAAGATAGATGTAGGGCCTCACTACACAATATACACTAACTAAACTACCTGTATCTTAGGTCAGGTCATAATGTATAATTTCAAGTCTTAATTAAAATGGTTCAATCATATGGGTTGTTAATTCCAAGTTATAGAGGAAAGAACTCTTTTAAGTTTTAATTGGAAAAACCATTTAATGTAAACCCTTCCTTTTTATCAATATTTTGAATATAAATTTATAGTATACTTATAATGGTTAAGTTATTCATATTTTCATTCCCAAGTTAATAATACATAAACTTTATACGATGAAATTTGAATTCCATTTAACTACAACTAGGTGTTCAAAATTAGGTATTAAAATATAAAAAGTTTATATACAGTGGTTTAGTTATAAAGATTTTCTTTCCCAATTTATAGAGGCATAATAATATAAATTGAAATTGGAAATCTAGTTAACTATAACCAGCTAAAATTTTCAATGTATATAACCAAGGTTCCATATATTAAATCATGTTAAAATTGGTTAGATAAGGTTCCATCATCAAGATATGTAGGGAAAAAACCATTTAGGTTGTTCACACACTTTAAGTAATCAATTTTTTCTTTTCATGAAGGAAACATTAGAAATTACTAGCATAACAATCAATGCACTTACAATAAACAAGTAGAGATATGCATGAAATTTAAATCTCTAAATGCCTATGATGATGCATGAACCAATAATCCCATACTGTACCATACCAAAGGGAATAAATCTAAAAAAATAACATTTTAAAGCATGTGAATCACCCAATGGTGAATATAGTATAAATATAATAGGTAAAATCAAGAACAACCGGTCATTTCTCATACAACTAGGTTTTCATCTTTAAATTGGGTTAGATACTCTAAGGAAAATTTTCATTACCATGTTCTGAAGCTTCCTAGTATTCTATCTACCAACCCCAAAAAGTAATAGAAAGTAATAATAACCAATTATACCACATTGGGATATCCTAGACCTAATTCATTGAAAAGTGAATGGTCCAGTTGGACACAAGGCCTTAATCATGCCTCACCATATGCAAGAGGCCACTATATAGTAGAGATGTTTTATAGTGGTATGGTTGGGATATTATAACTTTTTTATCAAAGTGAAACATAGTGGTAAATAATGTCAACAAATAATCCATACAGATAATAAATTACTTAAATAAAGTAGAAATCAAAATCATATCCATATAAAGTCATGGATAAAAAATATGAAGTGAGGATGATATGGTAATCGGAATAAAAAAACATCAATATGAAAAAGGAAATAAAAGACCAAAATAAATTATCTCCATGAGTATACCGAGAACTAACTCAGTCCCATACTCCCAATATCCCATCCTAAAAAAGAAATCAAGCTTTTAAATTTTCATGATTCCCTTTTTTATTTCCTGCCTCCTCCAAATCTACCTGAGTACCAAAAAACAACTCAAACTGGGTGTGAGTACAACTAATTAAGATACCAACAATAGTATTGATTATAAATAAACTCTATGAATATAATATTTAACAGTTTTTAGGTAAAAAAGATGGTAAATATAAACATAACCTTTTTGGGTTCGGGTTCCTTATGGGATACACAGATGACCCTACCAGCTTTAGCCTAAGATAAATGCCTCTTAGGATATAACCTTTTAATTTGGATAGGAAACCGAGGCACATAGCCACATTATCCTAAAATAATAACTATAAGGCATTCACAAGAATCAAATGAAAATATTGAATTTTAGAAGTCACAGCCACTCATGGTGATCAATCTTGATGTTGGATATTTGGTTATGAGTGTAATCTAAGTGGTGAACCATTGACATTCCACAATTAATATTTTGTAACCAAACTATGGAAAACTATACTTGTATATTGGGTAGGCCTTTATTGGAATCCAAGGGGATTACCCAAGGAATTCCTTATATAAATACATTGAGCCAAAACTAGGAGATCCTCCCGAGCATTCTAAATAACCAGGAGAGTTATATGAATCCAGAACTTCAAGATAAGGCATTCACCAAGGTAATTAAAAGACCAAATCCAATATGGTTGTACCACGTGGAATTCACATTAATTAATTGGGTGGAATCTAATGAATTCTCTCAAGGAATTAAAAAATAATCCAAGGACTGATCATGGCATACGACACCTCTAATAGTGTGATCAGGTAAATAATAATAGCCAAGAATAATTGGTAATTAATTATATGGTTACATGGAAATCATGTTTTATGATTAAGTGAATTCAATTAAGGCATTATAATTGTATGTGAAAGTCTATATACACCCTAAGGGGTGGTTTAGATAAATTTCAAGTAGAGTTAACATGGAAATTACACCAAACACACCTCAAGGGGTGGTTCGAGTTGAGTTATTCAACCTTAAATAGTGTCTGAGTGCCTTATAGAATGATTAGGTTAAGGATTATGTAACAAATTAAAGGAATATAAAAGTTTACAGGAAACATTTGGAAGGTCTGGTGTGTGGTATAACAAAGAATCTTATAATTGATGAGACTTTTAAGGAAAAAAATATCCCACCTACCAAGGCCTTATAAGATAATACTCATCTGATATTGATATCTGATTTGGGATAGAATGAGGGAAAACGAAAAACCATACAAAATACATGAAAATATTGTGTATTATCTTGCACGGTGATAATAAAAACAATAGAGAATAAAAAATGGTAAAAGAAGTAAAAGAAGTGGTATCCTTACCGAGGGTGTTCAAACATGACCGATGATGAAGGAAATAATGGCTAGATGAGAGATATCCACTCTTGATATAAGGAGAGAAGGGAGAGCGCCCAATAAATCTACTATGTGTAAATGAAAAGGGAATGTACAAATTAGATTTTATGTCAAAAGGGGAAAATAGTAAATTTCTAGCATTTTTAACAAGGATCACAGTTTGGCCACATGTTTGGCTATACCATGTGCCAACCGGGAATCCCTACTATCTAAGAGCACCACACCTTGCATGGTTTCATAAAATAGTAAGATAAACCATTCAAAAACATGTGAAGTAAACATATAATAAATTATAAATCTCAAACTATTTGTAGGCCCTGTTCTTATGGTTTATCAAACCATGCCCCTCCCATTTCTGGGTTGTATGGTTGAGGGGCACAATTAACCAAACCATGAACTAAACATGTGAATCATTATGATTCTTCAAAAACTAGAACTCCAAAACCCGAACCTTCATAAAATCTCTTTAAACCTCATCAGCCCCCTTGGGCACTTCCATAAGGTAAAAATAAGAGGTAAGAAAAGATTAAAAGGGTCTATATGTCATGACCCATCCTCGGGACCCGTTCCGTGACTACCCCAAGCCCGCCTTCCATAGGCCAGGGGCTGGCGACTAGCACCAAGGCGTAAAACCCAATAAAAGGGAAGGCATTGCCTTTGAAAAGTAAACAAGCACCACAGAGTAAGAAAGCGGAAAAGTAAACACTAAGTAAAAACTATACAAGCTGTGCTGAAAGTAAAGGGGGCCGGAAATACAAGCCCAACTGTAAAGTACAACAGAAAAGAAAAACAGCAACTGAAAAGTAAAGGCCGCATCGTCGAGCCGTCCTCTGGAAGTCCCACCTGAAGGGTGGGTACAGGTAGCCTCCACTGCTCCTCGGGTCCACCTGACCGCTCTGAGTACGTCCCGCCCAGTGGTCCACCTCCAGGTACCGTCCTGCTCCGCACGCCTCCACCACGATTAGCGCTGTCCGTCGTCTGCAACCAACACAACGTAGTGTGGGCATAGCCCATACAGGGGTGAGTATAAGCTACTCAGTAGGGACCCCGAAACCCCCGAAGGTCTCCCGAAATCCACAAAGGATAATCCACAAAGGAAAGATACAATCACGAAGTAACATCTGACACGGCTTCGGTATATGCCCATACATATACCTAAGTCATCAATTCTCGTTCGGCTCCAACGTCCGAGCCCAAGCACAACCCAATACACACAGGAAAGCAAACGTATACCCACACAGGATAGCACAACACAATCCACAAAGGAGAGTAAACAGTAAATCCACACAGGATAGCTCAACACAATCCACAAAGGAGAGTAACACAAGATTCAGCTCACACAGGTATACTTCGTCAGATGATGATAAAGATGATCACTGATCCATCTAAGTCGTCGGACCCCCAAAGGATCGATAGGTAACTAACCCCTGCAATGACCCACACAGGATCGGGCCCACACAGGACCTGTAGGCGCTGGCTCACACAGAACCGCTGAGCACTGACCCACACAGGATCGGACCCACACAGGATCGGGCCCACACAGGACTGGTAGCACTGATCCACGCAGGATCACTGAGTGCAGTAGTCATCGCAGTCCACTGAGGATCTCTGCACAGTCTTCGCCGCAGTCCACTGAGGATCTCTGCACGGTCGTCATCGGAGTCCACGGAGGATCTCTGCACAGTCGTCGCTGTCGAAGAAGCAGTCGCAGCCAGCTCTAGGGTTCCGCACACAGCAAGCTCGTTTGGGAGGGTCCGCTCCCCGAGCCGAGAGGCTGATACATCAACTGACACAAAGTCCAAAGTTTATGTATCCAAAAGTTCCGTATCGTCAACAGGAACTCAACGTCGCAGACGGCGCGTCAATCGGACGCCCGATCTGAGAGTTATTGACTTTTTCGTCCGAGGGGCCCGGTTGGTTTTTAAGGCAAAACCAACCCGACCGTACTCCACCTGCATCCAAACCTCGGGCGGAGTATGCCAGAAGATTCGTCTCCCAAAGAGGAATTCAACAAAACTAACGGCACGTCAATCGGACGTCCGTGGCTCAAGATATGAGTGTTTCCGCTCCGAGGGCCCGGTTGGTTTCGTGTACGAACCAACCCGGCCGAAATCAAAGTATTCCGAACCCTTGAGTGCGATATACCGAAACGACCATCTCGATCCAAGGATCGCGTTTCCGCTGACGGAGAGTCGTTTGGAGGCCCGTAGCTCAAGTTACGGGCGTTTGAATGAAAACCGTCCGAAAATGGGGGGTCCGGGCCCGGGTTGACCTGGCCCGACCCCCCCTGGGTCGGCCGAACCCGGTCCGACCTAGCCCGGCTCAGCCGAGCAGCCGAGTGGCCGACATGGGGGGAGCCGCCACCCCGTGTGACACCCCCGCGACACCCGCGGGGTGTCGGCCAGGCAACCGAGCGCGGCTGAAGCCGCGCCCCGAGTGACGCGGGGGGGAGCCGCCGCCCCCGCGTGACACCCGCGGGACACCCGCGGGGTGTCTCCCAGGCGCCGGACGTGGCTTCAGCCTTGTCCCGCGAGCGCCGCCGCCGCGGACTGTGCCGCGGCAGTCTCGTCCAGCGGCGCGCCGGGTGCCGCCGCCTCCGTGGGCCGGCGCCGCCGTGCCGGCGACCCGTGCCACCGTCGGCTTCCGCGGGCCGCCAGAGTCGCTCCGGTGGCCCGTTCTTCTTCCCGTCTGTGCCGTTGCTCCTCCCGGGACTCGTTCTTCACTGCGGGATCATCAAACTTCCATTGCGGCACGTTCCGTCATCACCCGTCAAATCCGGACAAGAACGAAGAACGGTGGAGGGTTGTCGGGCCGTGTTCGTTTGGCTCGCACCCTCCGCGTTATATATAAACAATGGGAGAAATTAAAGTTCAACACATGAACGCATATCCGAAACAATTTTTAATGAAATAAAATTGTTTCTTAAAATGGGTTCCTTATTTGAACGGAAACAACAATTTTAATAATTTTAAAATTGTTCACAAACCAGTTCTTTAACTTTTTAAAGAAACATTTACGGGAGTATAAAAAGGGGGTAATTCCAAAAATAAAATCCCTACCTCAGAGTCGTCGCGCGTGAGCGTTCTTCGCGGAATTGCTCGTCGCGGAAGAGGGGGATCGTCGCATCATCGCGGGAAGGCGTCGCATCGTCGCGGAATCCGGCGTTGAGTCGGCGAACTAAAACGGACCAAGAACAACAGATTTAAATTATAAATAATTAAATTTGTGTTTCGTTTTAAACCAAAAAGAACTTTTAGAAGAAACCCGAAATCACTCACCTCAAACGGTTGGTGATCGGAGATCGGGGCGGGGAAGAACGTCTCGGATTTGGGCGTCGTCGATTTCCGCGGATGATGGTGTTCTTCGCGTTCTTCGCGTTCTTCGCGAAGGAGAAAGAAGATACAAGGATTCTGTCTCAACGAGTAATCCTCCAAAAAAAAGATAGGTTGGTCTTATTTTATTATGATGCCAACAAACAAAAACTTGTAAGAAACGACCCACCAATTCGTTGAATTAATTCAACGAAAGAAACAGCTTATTTAATTTACGAAATAAACCACCCAATTAAATGGTCTGTTAAGAATTTAAGAAAACGCGTCAGTTGACTTTCATAATGACGGGTTTTCGCGGGTGCGTTACTTAGCGGAAAGAAACGGTGGGGCTCGTGCGGGCCCCACCTCACAAATATCCTACCAAGGGGGTAGGATATTTCTGGATAGCATCCTATCCGATTCAACTTAGTTTAAGCCGCTTTTAAGTGGCTTCAAGTGGCTTCCAAGTGGCTTAAGTGAAATAAAATAAAGTTGTCGTAAAAATTATTTTATTTCTTAACTTTAAGCCCAAAAATTAAAAACCACACCCAAGCAAACGCAGCTCCAGAAGAAGCGTTTCTAAGCGAATACCGGCGCTGCGATTTCATTGCTGCCCTCAGAATTCGATTCCGGGCACCGGTTCAAAAGTTAGAAAAACCCACTCGTCCGTTCATTGAACGTACCCGAGCCAAACTTCGGAAAATTATTCCGGGCACACCGGGCCTCGGAATCAGGTGCCGTCAGAAACTGTGCTCTTTTAAAATTCCAAAGAAAATTAAGAAAAAAATTTCCTTGGAATTAACGGGTCTTTACACCATACCTCAATGAAAAAATGGAGTCATACAGTTATATTAAAATAATAACATTTAGTCATATTAAATACATAAAAAATTTTATCAATATTTTAAGAATAGATTTGAAGGATGCAGAAGAAGAAATAATTTTTAGAGAATTCAGTTAAGATTTATATCACATATATGGATATCTTTCTTTGTCTTACACATTAATGCTTCCAAAATTGGTCATTGGGTGAGACAAATACCTGAAGAATATGGATATAGACATTGGAAATGTATTTAGGTATATCTTGGTTGAGGTAAAGGTCTCATGCTGCATGGAGAAGTGAAAAGAGCATGTGTCCTTTTATAAGTGAAAGGAGTGGAACCATTGTAAATATTAAGAACATTAAAATATAATAAATGTAATTATCAAGGAAAGTGGATCCAAGGAAAACCAATATTGAGGGTAAGATAGGTTATGTTCTAAATAAACTCAACCAATCAAATTTATATAATATTTAAATATATTTTAAGACTTATATTTTTCTAACCCTCACATTAACTATTTTAACCTTTACTGTGGTGACCAACCTTTACCATGAAAACTATTTATTATGAATAAAAATGAAATTAAACTAATTAGAAAATTATAAAATTATGATCCTAAATTTAAAATCCATTTCCTATTATTTAATATCTTAAATTGGAAAAATTAATTTAAATATAAGTTCACTAAACACATCGAAAACCTTTTTTATAGAAATTACCTTATAGGAATAAAAATAGTTTTATAGAAAAATCATGTATAATGTCGATTCACAAAGAATTTATTGGATTATTTTTAATCAAATTGAACTATTTTTAATTTTAAATAAAACCAAAATGAAAAGGATAATTTTTCATAATTTATTAAAATATAAGAACTAAAAATAGTTTTTAGTTAGATAAAAAATTTGCTTTGATTTCTCAAATGAAAAGTATGGAATTTTAAGTTAAATTTTTTTCCTAAATGAATTATATTATTTATTAAATATATATTTAGTCTATAAAAAGGTTTCATAAACATTAAATTATTCATGTATCATGATAATGTCCTAAAATTGACAATATTTTTAAAATTAGTATTTTTTACTATTCACCAAAAATATCAACTATTTTTGAGAAATCTCAAAATTTTACCCTAAGATAATTTTGATAAACTAAATAAAAAATGAATTTCATTTCAACAATTTGTAAAATTTATAAATTTATCTTTAAAATGAAAATTAAAAGTATAATGAAAACCCACTTTTATAGAAAAATTATATTTATAAACTTCAAGTTCTCATAATTTTATTTCATATCAGCTTATTATTAATTAAGTATTAATTTATTTGTTCATACATTGAATTCCATTAAAAGTGATAAATTTATTAAAATACACAAAACTTGAAAAAAATTCTCTTACTAAATAACCGTTTTAAAAATTTATTGATTTTAATCGTATGAAATTATTTATTTATTTTCAAATTAGTAAATTCCATCAATAAAAAAATACAATTTAAGTACCATAATTTATTACTATATTTTTTCACTAAGTATTTATTGTAATATATCTTGTAATTTTGTAGTTTAGTTTTGTGTGTAACACAATCTATCGAATATAGTATTATTTAAATGAGAATTACATAATGAAATGTTAGAGTGTTATATTCTCCCCCTCTTGTTAAAATTTTATCCTCACAATTTGAATTTGTTTCCATAAAAACCATTTTACCTTAAAATAGGTATAATATCATATGTAGATAGTTAATTTCAAAGTTACTACTAGGAAAATTTGAATTTATGAATTCAATATTTATAAAATAATGTATTTACCATTATAAGACTTATACTATGTTTCCAAAATCATAACTTGACAGATCAGTGTTACTTTAGACATAAGACTCGATAGATTTATATTCTTATTTAATAAGTTTAGGAATTACTTCACCATTAGGATAATAAAAAAATTAGAAAATATACTTACCATATTTATTTATCTTCCATAAGAATAATTACATCTTTTAGTTGTTTTTCATGTAATTTTCATCCTCTTCTTCATTTCAGATTCTAAATGATAAATTTCATGATTATTTTTTCATGCATAAAGCACTAAAATTAACATTTAATAGATCATAAGAACCAAAAATGGATTGTAAGTTATTTATCATATCTGTAGAAATTTTCTAAAATCATAAATGGTTAGAAAACGTAGGAATAATATTCCAATGAAATATGAATAGAAATTGATTTGAAGAAATAATACATTAATCTCTAAAGACTCAGTAATAACACCCAAATTTCAACTCAATTATTACCTTAAAACATTTCAAAATATTCTTGATGATGTTTGAAACCAAAATTATATAAACTTATGATTATATATTATTCTAAAATTAACTTATCATTTATCTCCAAACAACATTAATCACTCATAAAGTAACATAACAAAAATGTATATACCATAAAAACATATTCTCTAAAATATAATAATATTTTACCAAAACAACATGAATCACCATAATTTTTAAAAAAAATCATATACACTTAAAAAATATAACTCAATATTTATTTATCAATTAATATTAAACACTTTTATATAAAATAATATAAAAGTTAATAATTTCTTATTTACCTTAAGTCATTTAATATTCTTAAAAACATAATGCCATTTTACAAAAAAACTTTAAGCACTTAGTCATAAAATAAATGTTTTTAATCCCATGGTTATCTAAATGATAAATTATATATTCGAAAAAATATAATAACCCTTTATCCTAATTAACAATAATTACCTCAATATCCATATTAATTTATATGGCTATCTATACACAAATCATGAATGTTTCCTAAAACCCAATCAACATTTCCTTAAATATCATTAATCACCTTTGAATACAATTATATATGACCTAAAAATGGTATATATAATTTCTAATTTATGATCATTAATAAATATTAATAATCCATAAATATAATATCACTACATAATAACTCTTGAAACCATATATGTAGAAACTTTAATCCTTAAAATTCCATTATAAACCCTTAAATATATTTTTTTATTATTCCTTAATACTTTCTTACTATAAATAAAAAATATATCATTTATTAATATTCATCGGTCTCAATATAATCATTTTTTCTAATTTAAACATAAGAAAAATCATCAAAATAATTCTTACATTTTATATATTTTTCACAATTTATTCATCACTAGCATATGACCTTGGTAAACATTTATTCATATGATCTTGATAATCCCATTTATGCACTTCCCACCTAGAGAATTGATTTTCATAATTCACAAACTCTAAAAATTTACAACATTCAATTGATACCTCATGAAGAACTTTATTCCCATTCATTTTGTTAACCAAATTATTTATTTTCCATCAATATTGTATCACTATATTCCCTCCTTTACCACATATGAAACATATTCTTATTTTTTTAGATACTTCCTTGGGTGATTCTACCTACATTCTTGACATATAAGATGTTGAATAAGTTTACCTTCATGATCTTTATCACCCAAAATTCCATGAAACTACATTTTTGTCTTATTTTATATGTTTAGAAACTCACAAAGGTTTTGGTTATTATTCATAACTCAAGATAATTAGTTAGGAGTAACCATAATATTTTTTTACTCTAGATTCTATCCCTTTTGGTTTCATTTTCATAAAACTAGCATATGGTCATCAGATCCATTAGTAAACTAGTCATTACTTATTCTAGCCATTTACAAAAACCAACAAATGATTAGTGTGATCATGAAATATAAAATCATAATAAATTATATTATGAGGATGATAATTATATAGACATCCTTAACAATTTCACTTTATATGCAGCCCTTTAAATTTAACTAAAAATAACCACATTTCTTAGTAACATATTAACTTGTATGGTTATATAATACTTTTACCTTTGGATTTTAAGACATTATATTAAACCTTTAATTTATCTAAATATTTTAAATTATAATCATAAAATGAAATCATATACTCTAAAGTTATCTAGACTTCAATTTGATAATAACTATAATACCTTGCACTGTACACTCGGATCAAGTGATAAAAATATAATCTTTACTGACTAGTTTTGATTCAAACTAAAGTGACACAATTTTGTACTTATATAATTACAAAATCAATGAAATTTATGTGTCACTTATATACCCAATGAATTTTTAGGTTTATATACTTAGATAATTAATAAAATCATTTCTTAACAAAAACAATATATTTCTCAGCCAATGAACATTTTTCCCACTATACCCAGATTTTTTATTCCGTGATATGCCTGTAACATCTCCCAAAAAAATCCTCCACAAATGAATATTTTCTAGATATATCATATATATCACTCATCTTCAAAACTTGGGGAAATAAAAATATAATAAATGGAAATCTCAAATACTCAATAAGGGAAAGCATATAGCATAAGCAATAATGAATACAAATTTCATAAACAATATAGTAGAGATAAACAACAATCAAATATTTTATATATCTAACATCATGAAAAGGGAATATATCCATGAATAAAATTAAAACATAAAAAATAATAAGTTTACCAATAATTGGTTTCATAATGATGGAATTAATAATACCAGATATCACAATATGACTATCATGGCCTCATGCTAAGATATTATACATAAATATGTAAGGTGTACACCGAATATCCAAGCTAGTTTGTCTCCTCATACCTATTGATGCATCGAGGGGAACTAATACAAATATGTGTTTATAAAATTCTAGTATTTTTCATATTGAGATAAAATAAGTGATAAAGGAACCATTTATCAGTGTTAGAAAAGCACTGATAAAGGGGGCCTTTATCAGTGCTAATAAAAAAACACTGATAAAGTGGTTCTTTATCAGTGTTAAAAAAACACTAATAAAGGGGGCCCATTATTAGTGATAATAAAAAAGATTTGATAAATGGGGTAAATTTATAATCACTTTTAAAAAGGCACTTTTAAAGGAGTACCTTTATTAATGCTAGTAAAAAAGCACTAATATAAGGGGCTTTATCAGCGCTTTTTTACTAACATTGATAAAAACCGCCCATTTATTAGTGTTTTTTCTACCTTTGATAAAGGTAATATTTCATAAAAAATATTTCATTAAAAATAATAAATTTATATTGATATAAATAATATATATATATATTAAATATGTTTTAGATAATGCTAAGTACACATTTACACTTAATATATAATATATTTAGTGAATATGGAATACAAAATAATTGAAAAATATTAATAATTTATAATATGATAATTATTATTGAGAAATAGTAATTTAATATCAATTTAATTACAAAAAATCAAATGAATTAATGAACGATCTAAGATAAGTTGAAAACATGACTTAAACTTCAAACGACCATAATTTTTGATCAATGTGTCTGTTTTGACTCTACCACATACAAAATTAAAGCCTATGAAGAGGTCAACACCTTAGTGATCCAATGGAACCCTGGTAACTTTTTTTGGGGACAAAAAAGGCCTACAAGGCCTCTAAATGTGATTTTTTAGTTTGGATACCCTATTTTTTTAATATTCATTCATCTGGTAGCTTCATTTAAGTGAGTATTCTTGCCTATTTTTAGGGGGGAATAAATTTACTCCAAATAATTAAATTCATATAGATATTATGGTTTTGAAATTTTATCATTTTCCATAATGTATTTTTATTTATGGTCAAATATATGCATATTTTCTAATATTGACTTATAATAAATGAATTGTATAAATACTTATTTACATACAATTGTATTTTTAAATATATAAATCATAAGGAAATAAATATTTATTATTAATTTCAATTAAAATAAATAATGATCCATTTTATTTACCTTATGAAAATGAATTAATATTTTTATATATACCTATGCAATTAAATATGTTTATATATAAATGTGTGTGTGTCAATAAATAAATAAACATTTATGTGTATATTCCAATATATATAAATAAATACATATATATGTAAATATTTGTTTGTGCATGTGAGAAATATAAATGTGTACGTTTGTGTGTGTGTGTAAATATGTTTGTGCTTATGTTCCCACACATCAATATTGGGTGTATACATCATATATAAATGTATTTTTATATAAATATATCATTATCAATAAATATATTATATAAATGAATTTACAATAAAACTATATGAATATATATATATATATATATATAATTTTTATATATACATATGTGTGTGTATTGATAAAAAAATATAATTATATTTATATTCTAATATTTGTAAATGAATATTAATATATATTATATTGAAATAAATTTAAGTATATATATATATATATCATACTCACATACAGAGCCACACAAACATATATTTTATAAATTTATATAAAAATAATTTTATGTATATGGATAATAAATATGTGTATAAATATATATGTATTTATAAATAAGTATACGAATAAAAAAATGTATAAAAATATAAATAATTATAAATAAATATGTATATATATATATTTATAAATAAATATATGAATAAAAAATATATGTAAATATATATATTAACAAATAAATATATGAAATAAACATGTGTTTAAATAAATAAATAAATAAATAAATTTATAAATATAAATCACTTAACATATCAAATAAATTGTAGTATTGTAGTGGTAAAGCTGTTATCATAAAAGGAGGAGGTCCTAGGATCGAATCGGGGTGGGTGTAGGTTTTTGAGGCCTCTATAACATTGAGAAAGGTGTTAGAAAGTGATGATAAATGGGATGGGGGTCTAGAATTGAGGAAGGTGAGGTGGGGTTCTCAATATTGCTAGCATGAAAAAATATGAATTTTTTTCAAAATTTTATCAGTGCTTCGAAAAATAACTAATAAAGGACCCCATTATCAGTTCTAAAAAAGTACTCATAAAGGGGTTTTTCAAAGTGCTGATAATATAGGCGCTGTTAAAAGACAAACATTATCAGTGCTTACAAAAATTACTTATAAAGGTTTACTTTTAACAGAACCTATATTATCAGTTCAAAAAAAAGTGCTGATAAAGTAAACCTTTATTAGTTATTTTTACAAGCACTATTAAAGGTTGGCTTTTAACAGTGCTTAGATTATCATCTCTTTGAAAGTACTGATTGAGCTTCATTCTGGTGCTATTAAAATACCCATATTTAGTAGTGGGAATATCTAATCTGTAGACTCAGCCATAAAGTTCTGTTCCCAATACATTCATCATATGAAATAAATGAATAATAATATAATAAATATGCAACATACCTTAGTAATAGATATTCATATTAGAAAACTAGCATAAAAATGTCAATATTTTCTTAGTATATATTTAACCCACATTTATATTTAATAATAATATATAAAAAACTAACATGCATATACATTTTCAATTTCCCCCCAATCAATAAATAATTTTTTTTCATGGTAAACACTCCCAATCCGATTTTTGTAAAATAGGGCGTATACACCATATAAAGTAATTGGTATATGACTAAGTCAACAATAGAAATAATTTAGAATACATATATAGTAATAAAGATAATGGACATGGGAGGAGACATAAATTTATCAAAAAATGAAGGCTTTTTAGTAAACGTAAGTCTCTTGGAAAATAGAGAGGAAAACCAAAGTGAAACTTTTAAAAACATTAATGATTTTGTTACATTCTTGCAAAAATGAAGTAAAAAATGACATCCAAAAAAATTTCTTGAGGTGTCAATAATAATTTTAATTTTTTTTAAAAAATAATTTATAATAATAGAATATTGAAAATAAACTATAATTATGTAAGAAATTGTGGAATGGAAGATAAAAAAATATAAGTTGAGTGAAACCCAATTTCAATACATTTATGAAAATTCTAATAGATTCCTTGAAAAAAGTCATAGAATAATGAGAATAAATATTAATTTGAAAAACCATAAAAACATAGAAAGAAACTAAATCATGAATAAGGGTCATGATGGTGTGAAAATCTATACATATAGAAAACGTTCAAAGAGAGATTATTTTTACAATTTTGTAATAAAAGTCAAAAAAGGATTGTTCCAAAATTTTAAAAAAATATTACTTTTATACTTTTGAATAGAAATTAAAAGATAATAGAAATTTATCTTTAGAAATCATTGAATCAGAGAAAAAAATATTATTGAACAAAATAAATAATATAGACATGGAAGAGAAAGAATCCTAATTAAAAAAGAGAAATAATATTAGTTTTCTTAAAGACATTCTTTTAGTCGATTTGAGTACCAAAGAAAATAAATATTGAAAAAAATACTTTAAAATACTATAAATAACTATGGTAGAATAAATAAAATGGGGTTTAAGAGATAAAGATCATATAACTCCCCCAACATAAATTTAAACCTAAAAAATCCAAAATAAAAATGTGACTACAAAATAAAACCTTATATATTTGGAAACACTCTAATAAAAATATGTTTGATGAGTTAAAATTATATATATATATTATTTAAATTTAATTTTATTTAATTTATAATATAATTTATTAATAATTACCATTTTTAATTTATGTCTCTTATATTTGGGAACTTGATATTTTTATTTTTATTTTATTTAACCTAAAGAAAATATTTAATTAAATTACATTTTTATAATTAATATTTGTGTGTGATGTGTAGGATAGATATGGTTAAGGAAGTTGAGAAATTTGAAAAAAAATTCACTAACCCCTAACTAGACCTAAAAAAAAGGGGGAAAGCCACATCGCTAACCTGTGAGGGTATACTGGAAAAGATCTCTATATAGTGAGCTTGTTGATGGGTGGAAGGGAGGGAGTAGAGGTTGCACATGGCACAGGAATGGGGAAAAGAGTGCATTGGATAATGGTAGGAAAATCTATGAAATAGTATGAGGATAGATGTACCAGTGTGGGGTGACACACAGTTTCATCGAGTGTCCTTTGACACCCATTTGACTTGATACCAAGTGAATGGAAGTTGATTAAATAAATAGAGGAGGCTGACCAAAGCGATTTCTAAAGTGGCGGTGCGAATCAAAAGGGTATTATTCCTACTTACAGAAACAACTTTGTCCTATCTATGTTCCTGAATTTTCATCTTTGGATAGGATATCAGCCATAAAACCCACTATTACACTGTTGTACCAGCATGGAAGATGAATAAGGAGCTCACCACCTCTAAAGATTCAAGAAATATTACATAGTAGCCTTTTACCTTTCATCACAATGAATTGGGATGATTGAGACAATTAAGAATGCTACACCGTGGTCTTTCCACTACACCATGAAGCCCTATAACCCAAAATTGAAAAGAACCTACTACACTGTAGTTGAAATATTTAACCACGGTCATATTTAGAATAAGAAGAAGGATATGATGTTATGATCACCATTTCACCATAGATAAATGAATAAGAATTGACGTATAAGGGTAAAACTTTACCCTTACACAATATATAGAGATTATGTATGGATAAATCACCTACCCTTATGTGACTACCCTTACACTACTCCATGGATCCATATTGGAAGAATCTATCTAGCTATATCATGTAAGATCCAAAAATGAAAGAATTGAGGTATGAGAGGAAAATGAAGTTATTCTTGTGTTACACAAACTGTTTTGTATCCATATATAGAGGATTACACCAAGACGAGCGTTGCAGGGTATGGTTTTTCTATGACATAGAGGTTCATAAAACAATAGTATCTTGAAAATGAAGAAGTAGAAGCTTGTGGATGTGGATATTGGTGTACAATGTAGGCCATCCATGACCATACACAAATTATAAGGGCTGCGTTGTATGGGTTTTTTTCCATTTACTAGGAAGGGTTTACTATATATTTCAAAAACTAGATTACTTTGGGCTATCAATGTGATGAGATTGAGTTTTAGGGGAAAATGAATAAAACTAGGTATATGGGGGCTCTTCTACACCCAAGGTATTTTATGTATTCCATAATGTTGGGAAGACTCTACCAAAGTTTATATTTTGAGATTGAATCACCATGGGGATTAAGTTCCGATTCAAATAAAAGGGAAAAAAGAAAATTCAAAATTGAAGATAAGTGGGATAATTCACTCAGTTTCTATCTATAAGTAGAGCATGTTGCTCATATGCATGGTATCCAAGATCCAACCCTTGAAGGAAGAATTGGTAACTGGATCCTAAACCTAGTGTTGCTATTTCTATGGAGTGTTGTGTCATTATGTTTCTTTTTTTATCTTCATATACCCTCATTACAATCATAAGGGGGTACCTTTATACATACCAAAATTTGAAAAGAATAGGAATAAACCTATTAGAATTGGGTTTTATTGTTTGTTTAGCTTGGTTTATTACTTTAATATTTAATATTAAAAAAAACCCTCTTATATCATGCATGACCATTACTGATTAAAGAGGGTGTTCCTTCAAATGTTATAGCTAATTGCTCATTTTCATTTCATAAATAGTGAAAGGATTGGTGAAATTATGTTTAAAAATGGATTCTAATAACAATCCATAGACTAAACCAAGTAAATGATAGGGGAAAGGGGTGTCTATAGAATAGAGGGTGATTACTCTAAGAGAAGGCTCACTAGAGTTCAATTCTAACACCATCAAAACAAAATATTTTTTTTTCTTCACTAGGTGCACAAACCTAAATTTATAAAATCTTATTACACTAATATGTTTTTATAAAACCAAAACCAAAACCAATTTCAATTTCTTATTTTCAAATCATTTCCCATAAATTTATATATCATTTCTATAAATTCTATGTGGATCGACATTGAATACAACTTTACTTCATCTTAAAATTTAGTAGTGATAGTTGAGTTAAAGAAATTTTATAACATGATTTCACAGATATATTTAACAATACCTTTCGGCTGGGTCAAAATTTTTACCATTGATGTAGAACAGTGATTAGTGATGATTATATTTTTACAATTTTTCCATTTTGTTTTTTTCTATTTTACACCTTTTTAAAATTAGTCTTATCATGAAATTGTTTTGGGAATGGAATCATCATAGAAATATTAAACTAGGGGAAATAAAAAAGAAGGAAAATTAAAATTCAATCCCCATATTGAAAGGTACCTTAGAGAAAAATAACACACATGAAGAATCCATTATGGATGGAAGAGAAATTAGACAAAAAATGAGAAAAGATGTAGGAAAATGAGTCCAAGGAAGGAACCTAGGGACACAATTCTTGATAAAATATAGAAGACCATCAAATTTGGGGAGAAATAAAATAATCCTCATCTCCTTAGTTGCTTCCTATAAATTAATGATCAAGCTAATGATTATAAAATTGATTAAAAATTCCATACAATTATCTAGGAAACCTCATGATGACCCAAATTCTCACATTGTGAGTTTCTTAGAGTTTTACGACACATTACATTTCAATAATGTCCCAAGGGATGTAGTAAGATTACACCTCTTTAGATTCTCACTCAAGTAAAAAAGAACAAGAGTTGATCTAGAGTCTACCCCCACACTTAATCAAAACTTGGGAAGATATGAAGAGAAATTTTTGATATGATTATTCCCTCATTCAATGTTTATAGATCTATGGGTGAGTATTTTGAATTTTTAACAATTAAACTAATGGTCTATATATAGTGCATGTGAAAGTTTCAAGAGTATAATTAGAAGATATCATTGTCACAACATCATAACTTGGTTACTAATCCAAATGTTTTTAATGGATTATCCCAGGGTAATTGTTCATTTATAGATACTAACACTGGAGGTTCACTAATGATAAATTCACTATAGTAGAGCTATTATTTTTCAGATGAAATGTCCAATAATATTTTTCAATGGAAGACAGATAGAACATACATAAAAGGAGTGAACAAGGTGGAAAATAACTGGTTTTCCACCAAAATGAATGCCATGTTAAGGAAATTGGATGTAATGACTCCCACTTAACATAAAAAAGGTATGTATTGTAAATATTTAATATTTTTAGATCATATTAATCAAAATATTACATAGGGATAGAGGCCACAACAACTAAAATTATAAAATCAAGGAAAATGATCCATGAAGATCACATATTCTAGCCAAAACCATAGGGGTTTCAACCTCATCATAAAAGATCATCACTTAAAATTCAATTTCACTCCCTAGAGGAGACCATAAAATAATTTATGAAAACTATATAAACACGTAAGGATTTGGGAACAATATCCAAAGATCAAGGTACAACCATCCAGGTATTTCCAGAAGGTTCAGAAAACGAAAGAGAGATAATGAAGAAATTGGAAATTCAATTAGGCCAGATTGCTAGAAAAGCGAAGAAGAGGAAAAGTTGAGTTATACCAGGTGAGAATAAAGTTACAAGAAATTGTTATATCAAATAAATTACCCCAAGAAGTGGAAAAAAACCCAATAATTTTTTAATTTTTGTTGAAAATATATATAAGTATAAGCAGTGGAAGAAAGAGAAGTAGTGTAAGGAATTAAGGAAAACGGAAAGAAAGATGAGAATTTTTTTGAGAGGAACAACCACGATACCAACCACTACCACCATTTATAGAGTGAGTAAGGAAAGTTATTTTTGATGATAAAAGAGAAAAGTTTTTGGAAATTTTATAAAAATTTCTCATTAATATACCATTTTATAAGGTGATCATGAACATGGCCACCTATGTGAACTTCGTAATTGAATTGGTCTTAAATAAAAGAAACAAGGAAGAATTGATAACTGTACCATTTATGGGTTAATGTTTAGTTATTGTATCAATAATCCTACAAAAACTATCTAGATAGTTTTTCTATTCTGATTAATATCAGTTATGATGAGTTTGGTAGTGCTTTATATGATTTAGATTCAAGTATCAATATAATATCCTACTCAAAATCCAATAACCATGGATTGAGAGAGATTAAACTAACTTATTTTATGATTTAGATTGTGGTTACAAGAGTGATACATCCTAAAGGACTACTTGATGATGTCATCATCATGGTAGATAAATTATAAGGACACTTTTATCCAATAAAATAGAGGTGGTGAAATTTTTTTAGAAAAGAAATAACAACGTTAAAAAGGGTTAATGAAAGACAAGAGTTTGGTCAAAAAAATATAGGGATAGAGGAAAAACTGCTATTCCTAAAGAGTGAATAGAAGGTCTACAAGTTTGTACAGTCAATGAAATACCCTTTTATTTTTCAAGTTGGGAAAAACAAAATTTTATGGGGACTATTTAGAATGATGATGTATTAAATAATGTAATAGTGAAATTATTTTTTTAAAAATGAAGAGGAGCCCTCTGCATGGAGGAATCACATCTTGGACATTTTGTAGATCCGAATAGATTTAACTCTTTCCTACAGTCAATCACTTGACTTTGAGAGGTATGGTAAGTTTTATCAACCATAAACAAATTAATTTCAGGAGTTAAACCCAAAATTTTAATGCTTTAGGATAATATGATTTAATTTTGATTCAATTATATTTAGGAACTATTTTAGTGGTGTATTTACTTTATTTTTTAACTTTTATGAGAATGGGTTAACACTTTCACTTTTTGTATGAGTTTTTTTCCCATGATGATTCAAGGGTGAGAAGTCCTATGGTAGAAATAAAGGATAACAAAATAAGATATTAATGATAAAGGGGAGTAATATTTAGTTTTCATTACTTATTTTTATTCACGTTTTTTTAGAATTTGTGTTAAACTTAAGTGGGAAAAATACATGCCCACACTTAGCATGTGATTTAATTTTGATCAATGAAACATATAATTTTTAGGAAACTGATGATTCCATGTTTTAATTTTATAGTCGATGAAATTGAATAAGTAATATGGGGATATTGTAGGATTAGAGTGAAATATTAGAATTTTAATTCAGCAAATCATGATTTTTATTTTTAGTCACATATAGATGAAAATTACCTTCCATATTTTTTCTTGGAATTTGAGAAGTTTATATTGATTTAGTTATTTATTATCAAACTTTAAAAGAGTGATAGTATCAAATTTCATATTATCCCATTATTGAGAGGTTTTTAGACAAAAGTTTTCCAATATTTCTTAGTAAATTTATTGAGAGAGCTTGGGATATGTTACCAACTTGGACTTGATATTTATCTTATCAAATTGATTATTGTGAAAAATCCACTTTAAAATTTATTGATGAATTTTTCTTGATAAAACAACTATTATTGAGACCTATCTTACATTGATCCTACTTTTATCCCTTAGAGACCATAAATTCCGATTAATAGGAATAAGCCACATTTTAAGCCAAATTTTTCATTCCCACCCTTAATAAAATATATTGCATGATTTTTAAAGTTAAAGTGTGTAGAAAAATACGTTCATGGAAGAAGGGATATAATTTATTGAATGAAAAATGTTTTGGGTACTTATTGGGTCTTGGAAAAGGGTTATCTCACCATTCATTTTATTTATTACTACCTCTCTAAAAAATGGAAAATTGGTTGAGTTATGGATGGTTAAAAATCACCATCACCTGACCAATGATTTTTATCATTTGGGGTTGGGTGGTGGATGTGAGAATTTTCTTAGATCAATTTCTTAAAAATGGAAATTTGAAAAAAATAAAAAATATAGAGGGGTAACACACTCATTATGCTTTCATTGTTTTTGAACATCACTTTGAGCTTAGGGTATAAGTAAGATATAAGTTTTTATGTGGATAATCTCATTGGAGTTTAATATGATTATCATGCATGGTAATTAGAGAAAAAACACCCTTTTGGGATTTAAATGATTTATTCATCAATTTCCTACCGCCCTTAAGCCTCAAAGTCATATTATCATAATGTTTAAAGTAATCATGTTTTTTAGTAATTTTTGAATCTATTAAGTGTAAAATATAGATCATTTTCAAGTTAAAGGTTTTATACATGAACTCAAAGTATGAGGAAAAATAAATATATTTATTATTCTTAGTTATGTTAGATAATAGTTATAGCATGGTAAATCATGATTAGTGAGTTTATAATGAATGATTGAGTGGATTGGATGGTGTAAATGAGAAGTTCCAACATTTTTCATGAGAAAATAATTTAAAATTTTTCTAGTAAAGAGTTGAAACCATTTTTTCATATAAAAAAATTGTAAATTATCTTCCCCATTAATAATTGTTTAGTTTAATTAATTCTGAAGTTTAGATATTTTCAGAATGGGGGTGTCTTCTTTAATTTATATTTGAGATACATTATTGAGGAAAAGATTGGTTTAAGTGTGGGGATTTGAGGAGTTCACATTATACATAAATTCATTAACCATAATTTTATTTAATTTATAATTTAATTGATTTATAATAACCATTTTAATTGAACTATCTTATAATTTAGTAATTAACATTTTTTATTTGATTTTCTAAAAAAATAAAGAAAAATATTTAATTGAATTTGATTTTATTAATTAATATTTTTGTGTGATGTATAGGATGGATATGGATAAGGAAGTTAAGAAATTTTCCAAAAAATTATCCAACCCCTAGTTAGGACTCAACCTGTGGAGGGAAAGTCACATGACTAGCCTGTGAGGTTTTTCCAACTAAGATCGACCATAGGGGGAGCCTGCTTATCATGAACCAAATCTGGTCACCACCAAAACCGGCACCTGACCCGACCCGTGGGAAGTCCTGAAGGGATTTCCCGATCCCCACGGGCTATCACAAGTGCCTGGGTATCAAAAACCGAAAATTGGGAATGATTTACCCGAGTTTGTATACTTAAAACAATAAATGAATCCAAGAAATCAAATCTGGATTTTTCAAACCAAAAACATCTTTTACTAAAATTCAGAACTGAATTACACAATTTTAAACAACGTTTGAAGACCATTACAAAGCTACAAACTCATGAAATGACAGTCCAAGAACCTCTACATGGAAAGAGGCACCACCCTCAAGCCATATCCATGACACTGCATCACGATGGACCGCTAAAAACCCAAACCAATGGCATAAAACCTGTACCCAAAACTGTGAAAAAAATAAGAAAGTCTACTTACACCCAATGGTGTAAGTAGGTTGTGATCCAAAGCCCAGTAGGATACCACCACTAAGAGATTACATATGACAAACATTTAAAGACGAAAGGCATGCAAGTTTTCAAAAACATGAAAAGCTAGTTACAATTTCTAAAAGATGAAAATTTAAATAAGAACAGTTTTCAAGTGGGATATTTTAAAGGATTAACACTTTTAAAATAAAAAACAAATATACTGAATTTTCCAGACAAATATACCATATGCCAATGGTAAGTATAAAGTAACTATTGAGCATAAGCAATAGGAAATAACCCCTAGGCACTAGCTGGTTGTGGGTCCAAGGTACCTCGTATCTCGGTGAGAGTAACCATAAAAAATATCCAGTCCCGTGCAATAGCCAGTATTAGGGAACATACCCATAACCTAGTGGTACAAAATCATCATCATCATAGTTTATTTAGAGTTTTAAGCGTCAATCTTGCTAAGTGAAAATGAGGCTAAACCCCACGGATTTATTAGCATACTAGTACACATCCACCCACCTAGAAACCAAGGTTTAACCCTTGTGCTCAAACAAGTTCAACAAGTAAAGAAATATATTTTGAACATGAAAATATCATTTAATCCTAAACAATGCACCCAACATCCCATATGTATACCACACAAGTCACAAAAGTCCATTTTTCATTCAAACTGATTTAGAAATCCCACTCACACCAAAATAACCCAAAACACATTCCACATTTCTTCAACACTTCCACAAAACCATTAAAATTTTTAAAAAAAAAATTATAAGATATTTCAACTCATATAACAGCCAACACACATGGCACATAACACTCCTTTAATAATAAAAATTTCAATTTTTCACATTACACTCACACAAAACAGTCCACATCACATTCACATCACTTTAACACCTCAATATCTCCTTAAAACAATTTAATAAAATGTTTCCAAGATGATACATATGAAATAACAACATTTAAAAAAATTAAATGTACCTTTTAAAAATATATTCCTACCAAAACAGTTTTCTGACATAGTTTCACCACTTACACAGCTCAATAAACTATTCAAAACTTTCATAAAACAATTATATGGAGTATACCCAATCCTTGCACATAAAACCCATTTCAAAAAACTCTTTTTAAGAAAAAATCACACCTATCCCCTACCAAAACATAATTTTCAGACCAATGCACATGTAATAATATACTTTCAAATTTTATTTAATCACCTTGAGCAATATCACAAAAGATACCCATGAGAACACACAAATCCATAAAACACTTTCAAAGAGTGTAACAAGGTTATACACATAAAACCCATTCAAATACCCCCCATTTTAGGCCCACATGACACTATATCATTACCCAACCAAAATTGGCAGCCCCTTTCAACAACTAATAAATCACTTCCACAATTTACAAAACTACCACAAGAGATATCACATGAAGTACATTTGAAAAATACACACTTCAAACAAATATGTAACTTTAATACCAAATGCATTACTATTTCTACCAAAAATGGTTTTTTCATAATTCACATAATATAAGGAAAATGAAAAATTATTTAATCAAGCAAACTAACTCATCATTAAATGGTTACCCACGGAATCACATACCAGAATTGTCGAATCCCTCAAAACATGGTGCAGAACATCAACCGAACCAACCCGACACCACAAGGATGATAAATACATCCCTATACCACAAATTTTCACAAACAATACTCATTTTTAAACCCTAGGTACTAACCCTAGGTTCTGGACACTTTGTAACATCATGGAAGAGGGATGAAACCCTAAGAAAAGAAGAGAAATCAAATAGAGAAATACTTACTTGCAGAAATATTGATAAGATCTCCCTAAATCCACCAAAATATGAATCTTCAAGTACCCAAAACTGGTATGGAGGTTCTAAGGAGTCATATTAGGTTATTTGGTGACTTAAATGGGGGAAAAGAATGAAAATTAAAGTAGTGATGAAAGATTCATTTTACCTCATCAAATCTGGTCGATTTGAGAAAGAGTATGAAAGATCGCCCTAATTCGCGGTTCAACTGAGCTCCAAAATTTCAAAAACGATAATGGGGGTGATTCTTGGGATATTGGATTTGATATGGAGGTGTAATCACGGGTAAATAGTAAACATTAATGAGATATGAAAAATTTAAAAAAATAATTTAAAGCAGGAAATGAGCTTACGGGCAGACCCATTACCTTAGTCAAAAACCCAAATCCATCATGATTTTGGATTTATATGTGGTCCAAATGGATATGGTGATTTTAACATATCAGGGTATGCCAATTGGGAAGTGGAATGGGTATAAAATAGTAAAAATATAAGGAGTTATTGAGGAAACTAAATTTGTTTTTAAATCTGGAATTGGGCTCACGGTTTGACCAAAATTTTCAAAACCCACCATTTTCACCAAAATTGGTGGTAATCCCCCAAAAAAATCATGAATAGAAATTAAATGAATAATGAATTTAAAAAATGGTCATGGGTGTGAAAATTATCCCAAATATAAAACTTTCCACCCTCATAAAGACACATCAAGGACAAAGTAAAAAAATTAAACCCAACCGAAAGGCAGAAATTGACCTCTTTGCTAAACTTCTCCCCCAAAGGCCAAAAAACCTCCAGTGATCAATTAAGGAAGGAATACTTCACAACCAAAACATACAACTCTTTACTGAAATGATAAAGCATATTCAGGATTTATCCTGAAAGAAAACTCTTCAAACACTATCTGAACAAAGCTCAAGCAATTTACCCAAACAAACAAGAACATCGAACAAGGTTATACTTACCTTGATATAACTAAACCAATGGGAACTCTCCAATCCCAACATTTAACCAAGTAAGATGTAGGTGGTTATATATCTCCAAACAAGATTACCCACTTCCAAGCCTAGACGAAGTACAAAAGTGAGTTACTGGTACAAGGATACACAAATGGGATCCCCAACCATAAGAGACAACTTAATTTTTTTTTCTGAGATAGAATCAAGACACTAACAAGGGAGCCCCGAACAAACTCCCCAGTACAAGGGGTAGAATCCCATTAGGAATTTTCATAATAATATACATGATACTCATAGTGGGTCTCCCCAACATAAGAACTAAAAATCTTAACTGAACAATATGGGCCGACACAGAAAAACCCCAAAACATAAAGATTTGGGATGGCCACACGGTTAGCCCGCACAGTTTGGGAAACTGGGTGCTAAACATGTGGATCCTTATACCTACATGGTTTTCTAGGTAAGGGTTACTACTAAATGTTCACTCAACATGTCTAGACAAATCTAAAACCTTTACCCCGAACCCAAAGGAAACCAAAGGGGAAAAGAAAGTCATTGGGAGATAACATGGGGATGAGTCCCTCCACCTCTTTCCACTGAACGAGAACAAAAGAAGCAAGATGAAAACACAAAAATTTTAAACTATTACCATCTCTCATACTGAGAACATTTTTGTACAAGGTTAAAAACTACACTGGGATTTCCTATGACTACATACCAGCTTATCTCCGGGACCTATGGCTGGAGCTGGAATGATTGAAGCATCTCCAGCCTCACAGTCAGCATTTGGAAACCCCCAAATAGAATTTCTTCTTTCGATGCTACAAACAACTACATGCAATTCCAGATGGGTTCACCAAGACAAAAAACACTCTAGAACTCACATTACCCTAACATGGAATTTCACTAAAATAAGGGTTTAGAGGATGCACTAACATCACACCTTGTTTATTTGGGTGAGAAACAACAAAAATAAAGGACACATATAAACACCTTCCTCTAAAACAAAGGATGTTGAGATCTCCCGAAAGGAGAAACACTTCTGAAAAAAAGTCTCACAAAATATTGTACAATTTAACCTTTAAAATCAAATGGGAACGCGACATCACAACACGTCACTGAATATGACCAAAGTGACTCATAGAAATAATACAAGGAGGGGGCCTTATACAACATCCCCAAATATCAGAGCATTCCAGAAAGTGTCCATAACATCCTCTCGTGGCCAGATTTCCCCAAAAGGTGGTCTAACTTAAACCCCTTCTTCGAAGAGACTAAGAAGGACTCAGAGGCCCTCTTAGACACTATCCATACTGACAACCCATGACAACTTCCACCTTTGACGAATCAGGTAGCTTAAGAAACTAAGGTCTCTTTCCACCATCCATGAGCACACTTCCACAACAAGAAGATCTGAAAAAACCAAGAATTTAAATGGTGTAGACTCATTTTACAAATATCAAGAAAATATTACTTACATTAATCAACTAGAGGATTTTCCAATGGTGAAATAATCTGGGTTGCACTTCAGTTGTGCACTAACCCTTAATGGGGGCACACCCTATCCAACGGGAGAACCCAAGGACCCAACCAAGATGGTACATTGGTGAAAACATTCAACAAAATAGATCCAAACACATTAATGGAACCACCGTAAATGTATCCAGAAACATATCTCATAGGAGACTACTAACCGGTGCTTCTATCCAGCTTACCGACCAAACACAAACCCAAAACACAGTTCGAACAAGAGGGGTTCTTGGACTCAAAATATCCCACAACATCAACATTTTCCAAAACACAAAATATACACCATTCCAAACAATTCATCAAGACATCATGTTTTCCTTTAAAAACATTTCTTTGAAAACCAACGGTTCAATGATTAGCGTATCCACCAATGGTACCCCATGGGCCTCACACATGCAGTTTTTTGTGCCACACCGGCACCCTCCTCATATTCATCCTGAAACTCATCCAGTCATGCCATAAACTATCCATAATCCCATATAACCCCATACATGTGGTCTCTCATTGAAATACCAAAGGATAAAACTAAAATTCTTTCCACTTTTCAAAAAAAAATGTCAACCAACCCATCCTTTTTCTCAAAACTCTTAACAATGAGATCAAAATCCCAATTCACATCTTACAAAAAATTTCATAAGGACACAAACATTTAGAAAAGAACTCACTTTCAAGTTCTTCACATCAATTTGAAAACATATCATCCCATTAAAACACCCTTTAATTGTTTAGAAAACTATATTAGAAACACTTTTGAAAACCAACTTCAATATGGTTCTTGATTTCAAAAGAGGTGTAAGCACACTATTTTCCATTTCAAAAAAATTCTGAAAATTCAGTTCCACCATTTCATAAATCAAAACATTCCCTCTTTATTTGAAAATCATTTCACAAAAGCTTTACTCTTCATAAAACCAAGTCACTTTAAAACCAAAGTTCCATGATTTCATAACTAAAGCACAAAACAATGCGAGGGGAAACTAGTTTTAGTGGGTGACTTGGAAATATGGTTGGCAGCCATATTCCAATCAATTCACCATCATATAAAGTGTTCTAGGGAATATTTCTAGCTCTATATGGCTTTCCAGACCCGACGAGCTCACTGAGACCATTAACCCAACTCACTTTTCATTTCCCCTAATCATCATTAGACCATGAAAACTAAAAGACATAGATAAATCCCGACATCCTCTAGCAACTTGAATCCCGACATGAGGTGTGGTGATCAAGCACACTACCCATAACAGTAATTTCATGTCCCGACAATCTTAACTCCATACTATCCCCACTATTTCCCAAATAACATGACTCAAATAGAGCAAACTTGCTCTGATACCATTTTGTCACTAACTGAATCTGGTCGCCACCAAAACCGGCACCTGACCCAACCTGTGGAAAGTCCCGAAGGGCGTTCCTGATCCCCATGGGCTAGGACAAGTGCCTGGGTATTAAAAACTGAAAATTGGGAATGTTTTACCTGAGTTTTTATACTTAATACAATAAATGAATCCAAGAAATAAAATCTGTATTTTTCAAACCAAACCATCTTTTACTAAAACTCAGAACTGAATTAAAAAATTTTAAACAATGTTTGAATACCATGAAATTGTAAAAACTCATGAAATGATAGCCCAAGAACCTCCACATGGAAAGAGGCACCACCCTCAAGCCATCTCCACGAAACTGCATCACGATAGACCGCTAAAAACCCGAACCAATGGCATAAAACATGTACCCAAACCTGTGACACAAAATAAGAAAGTCTACTTACACATAATGGTGTAAGTAGGGTGTGAACCAAATCCCATTAGGATACTACCACTAAGAGATTACATATGATAAAAATTTAAAGATGAAAATAATGCAAGTTTGAAAAAACATGAAAATCTAGTTACAATTTCTAAAAGATGCAACTTTGAATAAGAACAGTTTTCAAGTGGGTTATTTTAAAGGATTAACACTTTTAAAATAAACACCAAAGATACTGAATTTTCCAGCCAAATATACCATATGCCGACAGTAAGTATAAAGTAACTAATGAGCATAAGAAATAGTAAATAACCCCTAGGCACTAGCTAGTTGTGGGTCCCATCTACCTCATATCTCGGTGAGAGTAAGCATCTCAAATATCCATTCCCGTGCACGGGCTACTAGTAGGGAACATATCTATAACCTAGTGGTCCCCAATCATTATCATCATAGTTTAGTTAGAGTTGTAAGCATCAATATTGCTAAGTGAAATTGAGGCCAAACCCCACAGATTCACTACCATACTAGTACATGCCCACCCACCTAGATACCCAGGTTTTCCCCTTGTGCTCAAACAAGTTCAACAAGTCAATAAATATACATTGAACATGAAAATATCATTTCCACATCAAAAATTCACCCAACATCCCATATGTATACCAAACAAGTCACAAAAGTCAATTTTTCATTCAAAATGATTTTGAAATCCGACTCACACCAAAATAACCCACAACACATTCCACATCTCTTCAACACTTCCATAAAACCATTAAAAAAATTTATAAAACAATTATAAGATATTGAAACTCATATAACAGCCCACAAAGATGACACATAACACTCCTTTAATAATAAAAATTTCAATTTTTCACATCATGCTCACACAAAACAGTCCACATCACATTTACATCACTTTAACACCTCAATATCTTCTTCAAACAGTTTAATAAAATTTTTCCAAGATGATACATATGACATAACAGCCTTTAAAAAAAATAAATGGACCTTTTAAAAATATACTCCTACCAAAACAGTTTTCTGATATAGTTTCACCACTTACACAACTCAATAAACTATTCAAAACTTTTATAAAACAATTATAAGGACTATACCCAAGCTTTGCACATAAACCCCATTTCAAAAACCTCTTTTTAAGCCAAAAGCACACCAATCCACTACCAAAACAGAATTTTCAGCCCAATACACATGTAATTACCTACTTTCGAATGTTATATATTCACCTTGAGAAATATCACGGAAGATACCCATGAGAACACACAAATCCGTAAAACACTTTCAAGGAGTGTAACAAGGTTATACACATAAAAGCCATTCACAGACCCCCCCTTTTTAGGCTCACATGACACTATATCATTACCCAACCAAAATTGGCAGCCCCTTTAAACAAATAATAAATCACTTCCACATTTTACAAAACTACCACAAGAGATAACACGTGAAATACATTTGAAAAATACACAATTCAAAAAAAATGTAACTTTAATACCTAATGCTTTACTATTTCTACTAAAAATGGTTTTCAAATAATTCACAGCATATTAGGAACATGAAAAATTATTTAATCAAGAAAAATAACTCATCATAAATGGTTACCCAAGTAATAACCTACCGAAATTGTTGAATCCCTCAAAACATGGTGAGAAACATCAACCGCATGAACCTGGCACCAAAAGGATGATAAATGCAGCCCTAGACCACAAAGTTTCACCAAAAAGAATCATTTTTAGACCCTAGGTATGATACCTAGGTTCTGGACACCTTGGAACATCATGAAAGAGGATGAAACCCTATGAAAAGAGGAGAAATCAAATAGAGAAATACTTAATTGCAGAAATATTGAAGAGATCGCCCTAAATCCACCAAAATATGAATCTCCATGTACCCAAAACAGGTATGGAGGTTCTAAGGAGTCATATTAGGTCATGTGGGGACTAAAATGGGGGAAAACGATGAAAATTGAAGGAGTTATGAAGGATTCATTTTACCTAATCAAATATGGTCGATTTGAGAAGGAGTATAAAAGCTCGCCCTAATTGGTTATTCAACTGAGCTCAAAAATTTCGAAAATGATAATGGGGGTGATCCTCGAGATATTGGCTTTGAGAGGGATGTGGAATCAAAGGAAAATGTAAAAAATGAATGGTATATGGAAAACTTAAAACAATAATTTAAAGCAGGAAATGGGCTTACCGGCAGGCCCATTACCTTAATCAAAAACCCAAATCCATCATGATTTTAGATTTCTATGTGGTCCAAAGGGATATGGTGATTTTAACATATCAGGGTATGCCAATTGGGTAGTGTAATGGGTATAAAATAGTAAAAATTTAAGGAGTTATAGAAGAAACAAAATTTGTTTTTAAATCTGGAATTGGGTTCACGGTTTGTCCCAAATTTTCAAAACCCCCCATTTTCACCAAAATGGGTGGTAAACCCCCAAAACAAAATCAGGAATGGAAATGAAATGAATAATGAATTTAAAAAAAGGTCACGGGTGTGACACTGTTAAGGGGAAACAAAGAGGTAATAGAGGTTACACATGGCGCATTCATAGGGTTAATAGCACACCATTACATTGGAGGATAATATGTGTGGTGTTGGGAAGATAGCTTCACTAATACGGGGTGGTGTACAGTGGTGTTGGGAATCCTCTAACACCCATATGTCTTGATGCCAATGAATTAAATGAGATTAATTATATAACATAGGCTAACTATGGAGATTTATGATGTGGTATGCACATCACACATGTATTGTTCCTACTTACAAAAAAGGGTGTTATCCCAGGTGTGTTCACACATCTATGTACTGAAATATAATATGCGCCATAGAAACCACTACTCCACCATGGTACCACCATGGAATTTGAAGTAGGAGCTAACTACCACTGGATATTTGATCACTGTTATGTCATAGGCTTCACCCTTTCATCATAACATTCCATAAAGATTGATATGATTAAAACGACTGCAACATGGTCTATCCACTATGTTGTGGAGCCCTGTAGCCCAAGATTCAAGAGAAAAAGCTATGCCATAGTTTAAATTCTGCACTTTTTTCTAGATTTGGAAGAAGAATATGGTTGTGGAATCATGATAACCACTGCACAATGGACTAAAAAAATAAAAAGTGATGTATAAGGGTAAATATTTTCCCTTATATGACATAGAAATCTTTCATAAGGGTAAATGACATAACCTTATATGATTACCCTTACACGACACCATGAATCCATATTAAATGAAACTGTAGTGTAGGTTTCCAACTATATTTTAGAAGACACCAAAATGGAAGAATTGAGGTATGAGAGGAAAATAAAGCTGCAACCATAATGCATACACTGCATTATATCCTTGAATGGAGGACTACACTAAGAAGAAGGCTATACACTAGGGGTTTTATGCTATATATGTGTAAAAAACAATAGTATCTTGAAAATGAGGAACAATAATCTTGCGTCCATGGAAAGTGGGTTACGTTGTAGGCTATGTACATATTACAAGGGTTATGATGCAAGTGTTTTTATAATTCCATAAGAAGGGTTTACTGTATATTTTAAAAAACAAAAAACAATGGGCTATCCTCATGATGTGACTGAGTTTTAGGGGAAAATGAAGTGAAATAGTTATATGTGGGCCTCGCCTACACCCATGGAATTTGAAGTACTTTGTAAAATAGGGGAGACTCATGAAATGTTTATATTTTTGATATAGAATAACTATAGAGATTGAAAACCAATTCAAATACAAGAGGGAGAAAATGAAATTAAAAATATAGGAGAAGTAAGAAAATTCACTCAGATGATATCTATTAATATGGCATAGTGATATCGTGCAAGGGAACCATGACCTAACCCCCAAAGGAAGACTTAGAGACTAGATCCTAAACCTAGTATTGATTCTACAGTGGAGTTATTCTGTATTAGGTTTCATTTTTTATTTCATATCCCCTCCTAAATAGCATGAGTAGGTAACATTCCAAGTAACAAGATATATAATGGAAGGGGAGTGAACCTAGTGAAATTTGGTTTTATGGTTAGTTTAAAATGAGTTATTAATTGTATATTTAATTTCTAAAAAATAATCATCCTATATCATTCATGAACATTATTGATTGGATAAGATGTTTCTTCAGATGTAATAACTAATATCTTCTTCCCATAGCACAACCAAACATGGATTGGAGTAATTATGTTTTAGAACAGTTCCGAATATCAATCTATAGACTCAACCAAGTAACTATGAGGAGAAAGTGATGTTTATGGAATAAAGGGTGATTAATCTAAGTGGAGGCTCACTAGAGTTCAATTCCAACACCATCAGAACCAACTCATATTATTTTTCTTCTTTAGGTCAAGGAACTAGAATTTACAGAATATTGGTACACTCATCATATTTTTATCAAAACCAAAACCAATTTTAATTTCTTATTTTCAAACCATTTACTAATTTTTTAAGTCATTTTTATATATTCTCTATGGATCAACCATGATTCCAAATTTACATTATTTTAAAATTTTGTAGTGATAGTTGAGTTAAATAAGTTTTGTAATTTCATTTCTGTAAGAGATTTAACAGCTCCTTTTGGGTGGTTCACCATAAAAAGTTAAAACATGATATGGTTCTAAAAATAAATTGAATTAAATCATAGATTATTTCAAAATATATTCATGAGTTAGTAAGTACGCCATATAAAATAAAACATAGTGTAAAAAATGTAACATGTCTCAAAGAATCAAAATTGAGTCTAGCAACCCTTATAGATTTTATAACACTTGAATCAAAACATCATGAAAGAGAGAACATGAAATGTAAAATTAATTATAAATTTTGAAGAGTGAATCATGATATAATATTTCAAATTGTCTGTATATACACTATATAATGGAAATGGGTGTGTTATTCAAATATGTCTTAAATGAGGAAGTTTGAGATAATAATCCCTTACTTTAGATTCCTGCATGGGCGAACATGTTCCAACTTACTATGTAATAGATTTTTTTATTAATAATATATAATAGATCCATATTTATATATCTCTTTATAAATATCATTTACTCATAACATCTTTATACCCATTTACACATAATTTTTTGTTAAAATCAATAATTTTGGTTGAAACTGTTTCATTTTTCATGCATGTTTTGATTCAATGGTTTCAATCCTAACACCTTGGTCATGATCTCATCACCTAAAAATTTTTATTCATATAATATAGATCATATTTATACATTATGTTTTTAGAACAATCTATGTAAGGTGGTTATGAAAAATGATATATATATTTTATGAAGGTAGTATTCCTCATGTACGCATTAACAACCTTTTCATTTTTATAATGAATTAAAATGTGACAAAATCATAATTTATTTAAAATTTTATTTTCAATCTACAATTAAAATCGATTCAACCGATTTTAAATCATAGTTAAAAATTATATATATTTTTTCATCATGTGTTTATAGGAAATGAATTAGAATTGGGCATAATTTATGGTTTTTAATAAAATAATCTTCATCTTGAAATTCATTTGGATGATCATTTTATAAAATTTATGTTTTTAATCTAAATATATGAATTTTTTATAAATAATTTGAATTTAGTTGGAATTATGAATTGTCAATAGTGAAACATCAATTTGGAATTCAAATATGTTTAAAATTAAATATGTTCTTTATAATCTATATTTTAAATAGTAATTGTTAAATGACTCACATATTTATTTTCATATGTTTTATTGTAATTTTTAATTCTATGAAAATCCATAAACTAATTATGGAATTTGTAATTTAATTGATAAAAGTATTATAATTTTTTTGTATAATTTAATTCAATTTTTATTCTTATTTAAAAAAATCCTAAATTTATTGTTCATTTTCAATTATATAGATTATAGCTAAAAAAACTGAAAAGAAAAGATTGACCATGCGATGATGTGGTCATACAATTAGTTGATCAACCAGAAAAATCAACTTCACATTTAGAAGTAAAGAGGCCTGAAGAAGAGATACCATAGTCAAACAAATGACCATGTGTAAAGATTTATTTTATAAAAGTCCTCAAGCTGTAGTGAAAACCAACCAACTGCATGAAGAAACACCAAGATACCACATGTCAAAAGCAACCTACCATGTTGTAAAATTTAGAAAACTCCCAAATGATTTCATGAAGACCTAAAAACCTCATTTTAGCGCAAAATAGCATGAGAACAACCCTCAATCTACCATAAGAGATAATTTTAATTTACCGTGCATGAACACCAACCACATAAAGCCATCCAAGTTTTCATGGAATTATAAATATACAAGTTTCCAAAACCTCCCTATTTTCCCCATGAAGACTGAAATGAAACTATGCCTCTTTTAGATCAAATCATAGTAGATAATGATTATAAATGTGCTACGATAAGAAGACTGTTCATCATAGACTGGATCGAAAGACCAATGATGATGTCAACCAAACTCAAAAATTAAAGTAAGGTATCTTTCTGATATCTAGACCCAAGTATAATAATAGACCCAAAAATATCAAAAAAGACCCTCCCCCATTAAAATAAACTCACACCAGCCAATACGTGATCACCTATCCTAATAAACACTAAACTTCCACTAAAGACGTGATGGAGAAAATTAAACCAACTATGATTTTTCTCAAAGGTTACTCGGATAGATCATTATAATATCATGATATTTTTGAAAATAATACTATCATGACCCCCTACCACCAAAGATGTCACAATGAAGGTAGATAGATAATGACCCTTGAGTCCCACCTCCAGTAGGACCCGGGTTGGTGACTAGCTTCAAGGGTATAAAAATCTCACAGTATGAGAGGCATTACATTCTATAAATAAAATATGATTTAGAGATAGGATAAAAAGTCATGAAATAACTCAATCATAAAATATAAAGGTAAACCCAAAACCAACCCACAATGCATGAATGAATCAAACTGATATATAAAAGTTTCCAAAGTAAATGCCAAAAAGGAATGTCTATGGAAGCAACTCAACAACAACTCCAACCCACCCAGTAATTTCCCGCTCGATCCCCAAATTACTCATGGATACCTCAAAACAGTTTATATCGGTTGGGTGATCATAAAAGGTATATTCAGCAGGGATATAACCAAGGACTCAAGTGCACATGTGAAAATAGAATGCTAATACCCAAGTGAACAAACAACAGAACCCACAATCACCTAAATAGGCCATATAACCAAAAAAACTCACAATGGCTCACTCACCAACTCACGCATCCAATATAATAATATAAAATCAATATTATAACAAAACAAGTCTCCCTAATTCCTATTACCCACTTATTTTCTTCTCTCAACCCCCAATGTCGAATGTGCCATGCTCCCATCCCTTCCACACATGTCACATCACATCATATCACATCACATCACATCACATCACATCTCTCTCCTAGAAACATGGAAAACACATCACATCATGTAACATACCATCACATACCACCTGCATACACCTGGTCCAAAACATCATTAATGAAGAAAAAGTTGGGGTGAGGGGGTAACCATCCTTCCATATTACTATCATCCTAGATATTCTAGAAAAAATCTAGAATATAGCACCTTTGAGTATTGGTAATGTTATAAAACTTAGATGTAGTGCATATTAAACAACATAAACATACATGATATAGAGATAGAACACAATAACCAACCTAAGGATTCACACTAGTAACAATAACACACACCAAATAACCACCACCATATCACATATCAACTATCACAACTTATGCCACAACTATATGCCACACCACACAACTACCACACAAAAAAACAACATTTTACACTTTCATTTTAGAAGTTTGACCACATTTATTCATTAATGAATTTAACACACATAAAATTCCATCCCATTATATTCAATTACCAACCCTTTCATTTATTTATTTCATTTAGTGTCATAATTTATTACACTACTACTCGGGAAACTAACACAACCACACCACACAACTATTGTCACAAAACCACACATCCATAATTTTCATTACATCACATTTCCCAAGCCATCCCAAAACAAAACAACCACACATCTCATATATCACACAACCACAACTATAATGTACCACAACCACTATACAATGACCACTGTACCGCAACCACTACACCACATAACATCCATTCCAACCAACCACTGCATCACTGAACCACACACTTCATATCCCAAAAATTCATAAATATCATCACACAATAACCCAAACCACACAAAGAAACACAATAAGAAAAAAAACATCACAACACACAAACGAACTTCACATTTTTTATGGGCTTTATTACAAATATCTTTTATTTAGCATTGGTATTATCACACAAGCTAAAATCTAGGGGAAACCAATAATTATAAAAATATATGTTCTTTAACCTTTTATTCCGGGTACGATCACATGAAAACACATTAAGGGTCATCAAAACAGAACTAATTTAGTTAAAACAAGGCTCCCGACAACCGTTATTTTTAGAGTTGTCAATATGCATGCATAATAATATCAACAATATATATCAAAGTAGTAAAACAAATGATAACTCCCCATATAAATAAATTATAGATATTCCAATTAATATATGATTAAAACAACCTTTAATATTGACCCAAAGGTAAGAAAATAATGAAAATATCTCACATATCATGTAAAAGAGTGAGAATGAGAATCCCCTACCTCGAAGAAGCTTTCAAATCTCGTTGTGCACAATAGAGAGAAGAAGAAATTCCCAAAAACCACAATTAAATGAAAAAACCATAGATCAACCTACACCACATCAAAGGGTTGTCAAAACATAGGCCATAAATCCTCCCAAACCAAATAACCATCATTGTAGAGAATAACTAAAGAAGAATAGAAGGAAATAACATGAGAAAGAGATAAGAACTCCCCATAGATTGAAGATGTAAATAAAAGGATCAATATCATATGTTGGAATCCCAAAGCGGATAGAGGGAGAGCAATTGGGTCACCTAGAAATGAGAGGGAGAACTACTAGTTGTAGGGTTTAGAGAAAAACCGAGAACTACAACCTTTTATTAACACACTACACAAAAAATTTACATGTCGTGTACCAATTTCATAGTGTGTAAATATTGGGTTTCAAGTACTATAAAAAAACACATTACCTCAAATATTTAAATCTAGAATTTATTATATGTTGTGTAACACCCCATGAACCATCTTTCATAATATTTAAACCTTATTTTCACATCATGTAGAATTTACACATCTTGTATTCCTCCTGCCTTTATATTTTTAACATCTAACACATTCGATCTCTCTCTAGACCTCCTCTGTGCACCTCCAACACCAAAAACTATCAATGTAATGGACTAGAAGGACATGAAAAATTAAATCAGATACCTCTCAAATTATTCTCACCCTAGAGAATCTAAAACCAATCCCAAAAGGAATAGGGTTCTGAACAACCACCCCATGAGATACCTCTCATGGATATCATTACTAATTGACCCTACCATCATCCAAAGATGCCAAACCAACCTGCCAAAAAACATTTCACATAATCTCATGAGTACACAACCACATCACCTCAACATATGATTCTGGACACAAGCCACCAAACACCACAAAACCATACATAAAACAATCATAACCAACATACCAAAATTCCTTGAACCTACGAATCAAGTAATTCCATCCTCCATGTTAAGATACTATTTTCATTGGGTAGCACTAAATCACCGACATAGGTTTAATCACATCATAATTAATGTGTCTCAATTAAGATTTAGGTCCTATCCTTTGAACATGTCAGGAGATTTTATTAAAAATCACACATCACGTAAAATATCACATATCATTAAATGGAAATATTCAAACAACACATAAAAAGAAAAATGTGATAAAGAAAAACTCAAAACTACTCCATGTATTGAGCCTGAATATGAGTCTCTCTCCCTCCCAAGTACCCACCTCCAGGCCAGCATGCCTCCATAAAACATAGAATAAGGGAATGGTCTGACCCTGAAATAACTTTTCTCAATGATCCTGGATCTCTGCTGGACACTCCAGGAACACAATGTCATCCTCAATATCTAACTCTCTTAGACAATAACATGTGAGTCATCATGAAGATATCGATGAATCTAGGGCACATGGGAGATGTTGTAGATCCTCTCCAACCATGGTGGAAATTCAAACTGATACACCACCTCACTAACTTTCCCCAACACATCAAAGGGACCAACAACCCTGGGATAAATCTTACTCTCTCTTCCAAAACTTTGCTTCCCATTCTAAGGGGAGAGTCTCAAGAACACATGGTCTCCAACCTCGAACTCCAAGGGCCACCACCTATAATTTGAATATGCCTTCTGATGGTCACAAAATACCCTCATCTACTCACAAACCAACTAGATCTTATCGATCATGCTCTACACCACATCAAGACCAAGAACATACAACTCCCCAACCTTCATCCAATACAACAGAGAATGATGCATCGACCCATATAACGCCTCAAATAGATCGATACCAATGGACAAGTGATAACTATTTTTATAACCAAACTTGACCAAATATAGGTGTCATACCGAAGGTCCACTAAATTCCAAGACACATAAAAGAAACGTATCCTCTAGAATCTGGATGGTCTTCTCCATCTTCCCATAAGTTTGAGGATGGGAAACAGTGCTAAGGCACAACTAAGAGACAAAATAATTATATAATCTCCTCTAGAATCACGAGGTAAAATGAGTATCCCAATCAGAAATGATATTCCACTATAACCCATGAAGATTAACCACACCATACACATACCACCTTGCCAAAGCATCCATGACACTCGACTTAAGGATTTATTTAAGGTGAGTTTATTTCTTCATTTGATCCACTATCACCAAAAATACATCATAACCTCCCTGATCGTAGGGTAACCCTATGAAGAAATAGATTGATATGTTCTCCCATATTCACTTGGGAATATATAAGGACCGCAATAAACCTCCTAGAATATGTTTCTCCTCTTTCACCTTTTGAAAAATTAGACATCCTTCAAAAAAACTATGCTACTGAATGTTTCATCCCCATCCACCAAAGCATTCTTCTCAATACACAATACATCACTATCACACCAGGATTTACCATTAAATATATGTTTTGAAACTGATATAAAACCTCCTTACACATCTCTTATAGGAAAAATGAAAGAGAAGAAGAACAAGGAGTGAAAACCATCGATTCAACACCCAAACATCCAAAATTGTGAGGAAGGATAGATCCAATGTAAGAGATCTGCCAGAATGTCCAAAAATTGGATCTATCTTTTTTAGGTGTCAAAAATGGGGAATAAAGGAGGGTTTCTAGTTTTTAAAAATAAATTTAGGTGCACTTATTAATTTTTTCACATCCAGACTATATGGTCTTGAAAACTTTGCATCAACTATGGAATACCTTTTATTTGAATTGTTGAGACATACATTCTAAGATAAATAGTCTCAAGAAAATTTTCATTAACCATGTAGATGCTACTACCACCCCTCCAGGCTGAATTTACTTTCTATAAAAATCTTAAGGACCATTCATTAATTTTGTATCTCTCCCTAGACATAGAATATCCACTCCCAACTTCTTTAACCTCCTCAAGACATTCCATAAACTTACCTAGAACCTCATATATTTAAAAAAACATAAGATACCACCATAAAACAACATAAACCAATTAAATCCAATATTACTTTCTTAAAGTCCTAGGCCTTATAAGTCCTCCCACCATAAATGATTTTCATAATTGAAAATTTAAGAATGAGTTACTTCGTCAAACCATCCCCAAAAACATGGTTATGATAACTCTCCCCACCATAATTTTTTTTAATCCTCAAAAATCTAATAGGCATGCATAGACACCAAATCGTTTTTATGGGAACAAAAATAATAAATTCATTCCCCAACAAAATGAATTTTCTAAGGTAAGTAACAACCACTGAAGCATAGATGGTTATTATCAACTTAAGGATCATACATGTGAGAGAATTAGAATTCACACTGGTGACTATCATTCTCCTGAAATATCATCCTCAATCCATTAAACCCATATCTATACTCACACATTGAGGCTATAAAAAAATAATACTCTAAAAACACATTCATTTAACATCATATCACTATGGTAAGTACTAATCATACCAGGATGATTACATAATGAATTATAAAATAAATTCCATATCCTTGACAAGTCATTGACATAAGATCCTATAAACCACATCCCTCTAGTCATCTTGAATCATTCAATGAAATCAAAACACAAAATTACCAACAACTACACGTTCACCAGACTATCTTCCTCAAGGGAGATTTACATTATTCAACTACCATACTAAAAAAGTAATTATTCCATTACAAAACCCTTTATCAAATAAAAAATGGATATATATATATATATATATATCATAGGTTCCAATAATAAATTGAAAATCCCTTTAAATCACCCATACAAAAGGTTTATCCAGAATATGCACTGCAATCAATTTACATAAGAACCCATTTCCAATACACCTCAACCAACACCCAAAATTTGGACATTCATGCTAAAATATTTACAATACACCATAATCGTATGTTTTCCACCAATGATACCGACCATAGTGGTGGTTCCTCAAACCCATATAATGATGAATAGTGACCCAATCTCCAAAAAGTATCCACCATACTAAAACCACCATATCAAAATGCGATCAGTTTTCTAAATCCATCCCAAGAATCCATAGTTAAAAACCCAACCATGACATTCCCAAAGATTATCGGATGAACCAAAACCTAACCAAGGTTAATATTTTAAAATATTGTTAAGTATCACATGAAAAATTCTTAATTTATTATAACAATACAAATAGATCATCCATTCCCATATAGTGCCAAGGATACTATGCAAATTTCTATGCATCAATCCAATCAATTGAAAATCCCAACCCCTTTATGTAGCCATAAACAATTGTTTTCCATTGTGAAAGAATCCATTCTTTCTCACTATAAATACTATCACAATTACAATGATGTATTAAAAATACAACCACCCTCACTTATAACCATATATTTCACCACCTGGAATGTATATTTATACCTAAAATAAAGAATTAGGTTCCCTCTCCCATTCCATTCCCAAGGATGGAATTACTAATATACCATTAATCCAATATAATAACCCAAATACAATTATGTATATATACCATAACCTATTTTTAACATGGGGAAAGAAAAAATAACCAACATGGAGCCCTTGAAGACACTATGTTATTCCTTTCTTGTTATATCCATCTAACACCCTAAAAGATTTCCATATGTTGAAACCATTCCCACGTAGTAAAATCCACTAGAAAACCTCATAAATTATATATATGTTTTAATCTAGTTAACATTTTCTAGAATAAAACAATGTACTCACTCCAACCCTAAGGGACCCAAAGAAAACCAAAAGAACATAATCACCCCTAATACAACATCTTTCCCACAAACTATCTACAATATATAATATATTTTGACAACTAGTGAAAAATAATGTGGGTCTTCACCTATAAGTACATACCAGCAAACCTTAATTTTTCATAGATTACTCGCACAAAAAAAATCAATGAGAATATCTACTCCACCCTAGGATAAAATACTAACTATCAATATCCACCGAAGGATAAAACCTACTCCATCCTAGGATAATAAAACCATTATTAATATTTTACCAAGGGGAAAACCCAATCCACTCAGGGCTAACCCTTCTGTTACCAGAATAAAATTCCATACTAGGTATTACCACCCAACCCCACTATAATAATTTAATAATTAATGAAAATCATGAATGTAAACCATATTCATAGAAAACACAATTTTTGATACCCAAAACCATTATTTATCAAATAACACATTTTAATAAAAATATTTTTCAAACAACTTCCAAATCTCTAAACATTTCTTGAAACCAATGATCACAATTTCACAACACACATTTTAAGCTATTTGAATATATTGTCTTATAAAACAAATAATTTTAAAAACCATTACAATTTCAACGACCCATAGTAAAAATATAAAAATAAACTATCCCATGGAATGGGTTTTCAACAAAACCACCAAAACTAACATCATAAAATTCCAATAAAAACAAATAAACCATAGTTACCCATTAATTTTTTAAACCTATTTATCTCAAAAATAATATCATTCTTGGGATTCAACCTAAATTCCTCGACATTCACAACATTATTTCCGAATCTTATACTCCCAATACATTTTTTAAAACTAATATAGAAAACTGAAAAGTTTTAAAAAATACACTTAATTTTTAAAAACCCACCATACCAATTTTTTTTTTTTTAAAAATAAAATGTGTTTCCATGATCATTTTGGAAATGAAATCAAACTCCACACATAAGAAAACTCTAACATTATACCAACTAGTCCAAAGGGGAAAAAAACATGAAAATTCTCCTATTTCTAAAATAACAAGAAATAATACTCATAATTGAATCCACTATAACCTAAACATTCTATAAACTCTACCTTTTAGTACATTTTAAATATAAATTTTAACCACTCTATGTTTTGGATGTACTAATTATAATCCTGCAAAAATATAATAAAGTTTAAATTACCTTTAAATAACACATAAACATTTAATTTACTAACCATGTTTAAAAAAAAGTATCAACATGGAATTATAATTTTCACTTTTAGTTGTTAACACAACCTAAAAACATTTAACCTTAAAACAAACATTTATCAAAACATTACATAAAATATTTAAAACCAAATAATCCTTTATAGAAAATCCAAAATGAAACACAATCATTTAGATAAAAAATAAATTAAATCAATCATTTTCATTTCATAAAGTGACTTTCCAACATTTACACAATTATGTCCCCACCCAAACAATTTGTTTATCCTTAGATATGTAGTCTTTTGTTGAATTTTTAATTATTCAATATCTATCCCACTATATATAATACTAATAATAATAACACCTAAGGCTCAATATTAACAATCAAGATTAACTGTTGTGAAATACTAAATCATTTAAAATATTTTAAATAATTCATGAATCAATACCCCCACCAATTTCCACAACTACCAGTATCCCTTTATAACCATGTACTGGAACAAATTATATTATATGTGAGATATTATAAAATCATATAAACAACCAATACAATATATGAAAGCCTTTATTTTTCAAAAATACCACCACAAAAGGAATAACCCTTTCCATTAATTGGTTTCATAGTTATTTTATATAAAAAACAACAATAGGTTGTCAAACATATGCCATAAAATCCATATGATTGCACTACATGATGCATGATACATAAATTCCATCGAAATACACTATGACCAAGACAACTCAACCAGGTAAAATAAAACAAAATCTACTCCTTCCAAGTCAACCAATACCTCACATTCATCAATTGTAAAAGAAACTCAAGTATCACTATAAAGATGTTGATCTTGCTTGTTTATATTTTACTTTATGTGTTCTAACACATCATATCTCTATGTCTACCAAAACTTGGTTGAACCAAGATAATATCATTTATAATATCCTGACTAGTCTCAGCTACTCAAACATAAACCAGAGACAAATATAAATGATACGAATACCTTATGATCATCCCCTTAATGTTAAAGGCTCAATTGATAAATACAAACATATATATGAACCATGGGGAATGGTTTAATAACTCCACACAAACACAAACTATATAATTGAAATCCAATGCACTTTAAAAACCATACATGACCATATATGAAGCAATAATTTTCATAACCCACTCTTTCTAATGGTAAAACTTTTGGGTTAGAAATAATGAATGATAGATAATATCCCTTGAAACCCACCTTTAATATTATAAGGGTTTGTGACTAGCACTTGTGCTATATTAACCACACACATTGGAGGAATTACCCTCATATAGATTTAAGGAGTAAGTGATAAGATTATAAACCACCAACTTTCACTATGAATACATATAGAAGTAATCCCAATACATGTAATGTCATAAATAAATTGATAGAATGAAAAAAAACTACAAATTACAAAATGTAAATCCAAAACATTGACTTCAATACTCCAAAATATCTTGAACAAATCAAGCTAGTATCACCCATCTCGATTACTATCCAAATCATATAGACCTACAAACTGTTTATATATGAATAGGGTGAGCATAACATGTATAATCAGTAGTATCCTCCCCAAAACTTCACAGGAAAAATGTAAAAGAAGCATAATAAAGATCAGTGGATAAACAAATGAAACTAACTCCTCACACAAATAGGTGATACCATTTGTCCTATCCTCACCATGGAATAATCTCTAATTCCACACATATTTTACTCACCCCCTTCATATATCATGTTATCCCTAATGTGAGTCAATACTAATACATACATACCTTAGTCATGTGTAGGACCTGAAATCTCATATTAGCATCACTCTATATATTCATCTAATCATCATCTCATCTATAAATAAGTTTGTGTTTAGAAGACACTATATCCTGTGTAAATTATTTATACTTCACTCTATCACAACCCATACAATTATACCCAGGGGTAGGCATAACCACCATGTTCAGATACAAGTATTTCTTATTAACTTGATTTGTTATATCGAAGACATTAAGGTATAGTAAACTGAGAGAAATCATATCCTATATAGAAGATCACCATACATCATAATATATTATAATGTGGGATACGTCTAATATCACACCCCAACTCGACATTAAATTTTAATTTAATTTAGTTTATTTTTTCTTTTGGTTTTATTTTCGATTAAAAAATGTTTTTGGGCATATAAAGAAAGTCAAATGGTTATGGCACATAGTTTTTAAAACTATATGGAAACTGTGTGGAAAATTCTATAATTTTAATATAGCCAAATGCAAGGCTAACACACAGTTTTCCAAACTAAGTTTCTTTCCCATGAAAGTTCATCTAGAATTACAATAGAGGATACATGGTTGATACACTATTTTCAAACTGTGTGACTTAACCATGTGTTGGGTCGTATTTTCAAAAAATAAAAATAAATATAACAAAAAAACATAAAAATTGAAATGATCATTTTTTATTTAAGTTATCTAACCCCTAAATGGGTTTCTTATCCTCCCATTATCCCTTTTATCATGTTCTAGACTCATATTATCTCTTCCAGATATGCGCCACCCCAACCCACAACCTCCATTTTCATCTATTTAATTTCCCGATTCTTGGTACGATAATCTCGGGTAAGAATATATCTTTCTCCATAACCTTATTCTTCATCATGATACTTTTCTTAATTATGGTGTGAGTTAGGATAAACCCTAGGGTTTTCTTATAGTGTTAATTCTTTGATTTTTCTTGGAATATAGGATTTCTTCCATCTTACTTGCTGCCTTGGACTCTATTGAGGTGGGATTGGGTCTCACACATCAAAGGTAGTGAGTTTCTCTTTAATTTGATCTATATTCCCTATGTACAAGAATTTAAATTGGAAAATTTAGTTTATTTATCATTTTATTAGGATATTTTAATTTTATTATAAATTATTTAAATTATGGAATGGTTTTGTGAGGAATGAAAATGGTTGTTTCATGATTTCCATGTTTTCCCTATATTTTCATCATGGGTTTCCTTTATTAAATCTTGTTTTTATGTTTTTTTGAAGAAATATGAACTTATTATGTTGGATTATCTTTAAAAATGGTTTAAAAGGTGTGAGTTCTAAATGAGTAATCTTGTTTTGGTATTTTGACTAGTTACCCATAAAGGTCTATTGGCATGTTTTGGTTTCTTAGAGATTCTTTAAGTGATTTCTAATCCTTGATATATTTTAATGTAAATTATTAATATGTAAATATATGGATACATATACAAATTCCGTCATTGTACATGTTCACTCATAGATATGTGAACATGTAAAATTTAATAAGGGGTGCTTATATATATATATATATCATGGTGTATATGTGTTTAAGTGTGAAGTGTGGTTTTGGAACATGAAATCTTTGAGAAAAAGTGGTTTTCCAAATAAATGATGTTTCCATTTTTTTAAATGATGATTCCCCATCAGAACATTGAAGTGTTTTAAATAAATTAAAACCCCTCTTAAGGAATTAATCTTATATTGGAAATGTGGTGTGTGATAAAAGTGTGATTTCTAATGTATGCCAAGTAAAGGGGATTTTGTGTTGTTTATATATCATGGAAAGGAAAAATGGGTTGTGCTTAAAAGGGTGTTTGGTGTTGAGAAATTGAATGAATGTTTTAGTGAAAATTGTATGATATTTTGGTATTTGGTAGTTTGATTAATTTCACCTCCATTTTTATATCATGGGAAGACTTGGGAAGTTAGGAGGGGGATCTAGGTAAAAATGAAATGTTATATTAGATTACACACTGACTAGTGTCATTGAGATATATAACCTAACTGATCAAGTGATATTCACCTCAATTGAGCTAGTGAGGGTTTCATTGAGTGTTAGGGAGGTATTATTAGTATCCGACACTAGTGGAGATTTATTTTTCGAGTGTATAACTCTATCTAAGGCCATATTGACTAGCTTCTAACATCCCTTGGAACCCATTTTAAATGTATGATACTTTAAATAGTTTTTTAGTAATTCTATAAAATGGTTTCATTGTTATGATTTATTACTATAAATTTTGTTTTAACACTGGTTATTTATCATACAGGGTTCTTTAAAAAGTTTCTAATTATTTAAAATGTATTTTAAAAATGAGAAAAAGATTTTTTAAGAAGTAACTGCTTGATACTTGTTTCAAAAAGAGTTGAAACCCTATTTTTATATATTATGACTTTAAAAATAGTATAAAATGAGTTTACCTTTAAAATAATGGCATAGATAACGATTTCTCCTTGGGTATACCTACTAAGAATATCAATTTTTAGGCATAATTTATGATTTTTTTAGTTTTCAGTTTTCTTTTCTCTTGTCATTCTTCGAAAAATCTTGGTTCTATGGTTAGTGGGGTCATGTAAAGGTATATTTAGTTCTATTTATTTTCTTATTCTTATGTTTATTTTATTATTATAAGTTTATTCGGTTTTTTTTATTTTTTTCTTTGGAAAAAAATTCCCAATGGAGTTTATCTGGATTCCTAACACTAGTTTCTAGCCTACGAGGATAGGGAATGCTTCTCAAAATTTTTCACATATTGGATCGAGTGCCTGATTCAAGGTTGACGTGAGTTGGTTTTTGAAAAAAAATCATATCATAGGAGAATGTATCTTTTTATTTTGTATTTTTTGTTAGTTTGAAAACATGATTTTTGGAATTCAAGTGTTCTGTCATGGGTATCTTCTTAATCACCACCTATTTTAAAGGATTCATGAATTTATAGGGTGGTTTCAGATATTTGTGTCTCAAATATGAGCTTGGTTATAATATTTTTTTTTTCCAGATTTTTGGTTTTATTGATAATTTATTATTATAGTTGAGAGTTTATGGGTTATTTTGGGAAGCCACAAAGTTTGGAGTGGATTTTTAAGGGATTTAGAGGTTGCACAGTTAATATGGATGGTTTATAAAACTATGAATAAACTATTCATAGTCCCTGAAACTACCACTATTATCCTCTAGTGAGCATCACATGTTTTGCACATGGTCTTCAAAACCATGTGGCCACACCTTTAATAGTAGTTTTTTCTAGTCTTTTGAATTTTTATTTCATTAAATATTGGATTTCTTCCATTAATTCTTGATATTTGGTTAGGTTGATTTTTGGGTGATTCCTTTTAGTTTCATAATTATTTTTGGTTTATCAATGTTTTATTTCTAACATGAAAAACTTTTTTGTTATTTCATATGGAGTGGAAATTGTTTTGAGTTTTGAAAGAGGTTCAGATAAATTTTTAATGGAAAGTGATTTATACATTTATAAATGTTTTATTTTTATTAAAATAGTTGTTTCAAAATAGGTTTGGGTAATTTAAAGGTAAATTTAGAAAGTGATTTTTCTGTATTTACATTTAACCATTGGTATTCTTATGAACTCTCAGATATATGGTTATATGTATGTGGTAAGTGAATTCTTATTTTCATTCATGGGTGTGCATATAAGATGGTTTAAGAATGCATAAATATATATGTGAGGCTTCATTTGATACAATTAATAAGTTTATAACTCCTTAAGTTTGATTTCATTTTCCAAATAACAATTTTAAAAATGTTTAAAAAAAAAATTTAAAGTGATTTTAAATAGGACCTGTAAATTTTTTAAAGGGAAGACTTGTGTGGTTTAAGATGGACTTAAGTGAGATTTTTTTCAAATTAAAATTTGAAATTTAATGTTCTTTTAAAATTGAAATTTTAATTTTAATGTTTTCAAACATGAAATTCAAGGATATAAATGGTTTCAAAGAGTGACATTTACAAATTCTGTTTAGTGCCCTGGATAATCTCCATTTTGGGACTATTTCTTTGAGTTGTAATATAATTATTTTTATTTAGGATTTAAATTGAGATTTTAATTAATTTAAATTGATGTTTCTTTTATTAATTGAGTATTCAATATAAATATAGGGACCCTAGAATTTTTACATAACATTACATGATTTTAAGAATAAATATAAATCCGAGTACAAGCCAAGGTCTGTGAAGTCTAGTGTCTTTGAAGACTAGGTACATAAAATAAAAAGCATGGGAAAAACACTTATTTATTTAATCCTCATAAAGAGATACTAAATTTATTTGAGGCCTTACATCTTCATAGGATAACTTGGGGATAACATGAACAAAGGGATGTGCTAAAAATACCAGTAAGGGGGTATACATAAGAATAAGGCTTTAGCACATGGGTTAGAAGGCATGACATAATGATAACAAAAGCATCGAAAATATTGAATCATAACATATATAAACATGGGATCATATAGAAATGTGGTCATAGAAATGTGGCAACAACATAAAACATTACTTTAGAATGAGTCAAGGCTAACCTCCAAGATTGTTTCACATAGTAGCACAAGCCAAGGAAAACCGCCAAGACTGTCGCACATAGTTGCACAAGCCAAGGCTTACCACCAAGATCGTCGCACATAACATCTCATGAGACATAAATTTTCCCAATGAATTAGAGAACTATCTGTGAACACCTATCTTAACTTTTCATGAATATGATTTCCACATAAATAATCACACAAATTCAATCTTACATAAATATAAGGGTTACCCATTGTAAGAATTGGGTACCACAATCATGTCATAAAGCATAACAAATGGGTGTAAAAAAAATGTGTCCATGGAAGAAGGGATTAGAACATACATGTATGTTCATAAAGTAAATAGTCATATATCATGGTAATTGATTTCAAAAATAAGTGACAACATGTAAGAAATTTATTTGAGAAATTTTAGCATTAAATCATTTTCGTGTGGTTTTAAGGAAAATAGTATGAATCATTTAAAAGAGAATAGGGAAAAATATTTTATATAAAACCATAAGTGAACCAAGAAGGTTTTCATAATTAAAATAATGATTTTATAAATACAATGTTGGAATAAAATATAAGATAAAGTTTACTTGAAATTGGGTAAGAATTTGGGAAGCTCTCTTAAAACAAGTTTGCTTATCGGGATGTATTGAAGAGGAAATCACCTAAAAACAAGTATATCCTCGAAACATAATGAGGGATAGATATTGAAACATGATTTTTGAGCATATAAAAATGATTCATAATTTTTAAATAAAAATAAAAGACAACTTTATTTGGTTAAAAAGAAATATATAACAACTTGAAAGAATAAAGGCATTTCCGGTAGAATGCCTTACAAATTATCGATATGGTATCAGGTGTACTTAAGAGGGATTAATGAGAGAGAAAAAGGATTATTATCACTTATAAATCATGAGTACAGTATGAGGGAAGTTCTTAATCCTACCCCATTACTATGAATTACACATAAAATTGAATAACATAGAGTACAATCTTGAATAAAAGTGAAATGGAGAGGATCCCATACCTTAATTTTTTCTTAATTTCATCTCTTATGCACTTCAAAAATAATTAATTTATGTTTATTGAAAAAATGATATAAAATTTAATTATAGTCATTTTATAAAAATATTTATCTATTATAATCATTGTATTTTATTTCATAATTTTTGTTGAGGAAATTGAAGCGTTTTGATATCATATTTTACTTAAAAATTTCCAGTCTTGTGACGATTTCATTTTTTATTAAATGTAATTTATAAATTAGTATAATTAGTTTCGAAAAATAGAATACATGTAATTTTATATTAATATATTATATATAATTCATATTTTCCATACATTATGGTGTATATAATAATTATCTTGGCAATGTCTCCATATATGGTTATCCAACCTTTAACGGGACGTTGTCAATAGTTCGGGAAGGAGAAGTATGACATTCATATTTTTTATTAATATGAAAATTAAAGTAGGTTAACATCATTAATATAATGTTAACTTACTTTTTAATCAATTTTGTAGAATAATTTTTTGAAATGGATAGGGTAAAAAAAGTGGAAAAAAAGAGAGAAGATTTAATAGTCTTACTCTCTCCTTGGTGTAGCTTCTCTTGCACGAAACTGTTACTCCCATTGTGATTGGAGTTGGAGGGATTCAAAAAAACCCTAAATATTATAAGTGGCTTGAGAGGGAGAATTGGGGAAAATATTATTCTTAGTAATGGATTAGAGGAATGCTTTTTCAAGGTGGGAGAGGGGTTATTTATACTTGAGGAGGGGGGAGTTTTTAGAATAAAATATTAAATAAAATAATATATCAAATGTTAGACTTGTAATATTAGTTTTTTAAAACATAAATCATATATTAATATAACATAATTCATTTTAGCCTTTAAATCATCTTTATAATTATAATTCAATAATTTATTAAAAGGAAAGTGTAAATAAAGTCAAAATGATATTTTAGGGAATCACTTTTTGACTTTAGGTTTTAGAAAGTTTTTTTAGGTTTATAAATTGAGTTTATTATATTTTATGGAAATATTTATGAAATTAAATATAAAATGACAGAATATAAATTTCTAGAAAGTTTAAGTTATCATTACATCATGAATGATGCAATTTAAGATATACTGGTTTTCTGAAAAGCTATATTTTTACTATTCACCCAAAAATTGAAGTATTTTAGGAAATTACAAAAAAATAACCCTAAATTTTTTTCGATGTTTAGAATAAAAAATTTAACTCCATTTTAAAAAAATAATTTTATAAATATTATTAATTTATTACTTAAATAAAATCATAATTTATTCTAGAAAAACAGTTTTAAAACATTTATTTACTTATTTCAAAATATAGGTACATCATACATTCACTTGAAGCTTATTTATATAATATTATAGGTAGTGTTACTATTAATTAGGTTATATCACTATTCATAAGGGTAACATTGATATTTATAAGGGTAGGTTACTATACACCAAAAAATAAATTTGTCTTATCAGACTCCAAACATCTTACTTATCCCAATCCTGAATGTCATATTTTCAAAATTCCAAAAAAAAATAAGGGTAAAAATTATGTTTAAAGGTCACATAGTACTTAGTAGTTCATTTTTTTGTGATTTCATGTGATTATATGAAATATTTATAAGAAAATAATTGTCATAGAAAAGCATTGGGTTGTTATAAGAAAAGTATCAGTGAAGAGTGGATGGTTGGTCTCTAGGGTGATTTATTTAATTTTCTATATTGATGTTGGTTTTGATAATTGGTGATGGTCATAATATAGTTTTTTTAGATTTTAAAATTTGGTGTATTTGGAGTCTTTGAGGAAATTTTTAATAAGTGTTTATATGGGTATTCCCCCTGAAAAATATTTAGGGAGTAAATATTTTTCTAGTGATCATACATTTTGATGAGGTACATGACTTGGTGATGGTGTCACTTATTTTAATAGGAAACTATGTGGTTGGTGGTTGAGATGATTAGGAAAGGTGATTTATTTTTCGGATTGGTTGTGTTCACCTATGATCAGGGTTTTTAGATTTGGTCACAAATTTTCCTCTATTAAACCAATACTAAATCTCATATTGATCTTATTGAGGTGTATTTATTTGGTAAATTCTCATATATATATTTTCTTCATATTTTGGTTGGTCAATCCTAGTTGTCCCAAATTTTATTCCATTAGTATTTTCTAGGTTCTCTATTTGAATTCACTCTCCATGTTATATTGTGAAATTTCTTTGTTTGGGGTTTCCTTTTCGGTGATGACGATTCCTAATTTAGTGGGATCCCTTTTATCTTACTTCTTTTAGGGATTATAGTTTAAAAAAAGGTGTATTTGGGGAAAATAATAGTTTTTATGTTATAGAGTGGTGGTGTTCCTTGTTCCGTACATTGTTTCTCGTGGCCTAGTTCTTAATAAGTCTCAGGAATTTGTTCCAGTTTGGGAAATAAAGGTTTAACCAGATTCATAAAATGTTGATGAGACTACTATAGATGGAGCTCATGGTGAACCTAGTATTATAGTTCTTGTTCTTTTCTTTTTGAGAATTTTGAATTTTATTTTCTATTATGATTTCATTTCTTCCACCTCACCCAACCCCAATCATATTAGTTCAGTTAGCTATGACTGTAGTTAATGTGATTGATGCTCATGGAGATCTCTAATAGACCACAGTGAGTTTCTTGGGTAGTTCCTATGTTAGGGGTTGGGGTGTTAATTATTTTTAGGTTTTGTTTGAAGTTGTGAACCCATATATTTTGATTCCTTTATTAAAAATTTTGGGTTATTTAGTGTCATTATCTATTTTTCAGGATGTCGGGTCAATTTTTTTGGATTGTTTATTTGAAAAAAAATTATATTTCAAAGTTTTTTGTTTTTAATGGAAGGAAAGTATTTGTTGTTTGGTATTCAAGTTCTCAAGTATCCTCTTGAATAACAGTCTGCCTTTACCTTTTTCTTGATTAGCCGAGTCTCTTAATACATAATGAGTGTATAAAGTGTCGTGGTCGAGGTAATTGTCACACAAAAACCTGAAACGACTTTTTAATTTTTTTCCTATTTATTTTAATTTCAATACTGTTTATTTTTATGTTAAATAATATGTTTTTTGGAATAGAGAGAATATCACACAATTAAGGCATAAACTTTGGTAAAAAATTGCGTAATAATGTGAAAAATTCTAAAATTTTAATAGATACAACCACATGGATGACAATAAATTTTCCAAACTATGTGGAATGTATGTGTAAGGTGATCTAAAAGCCTAGTAGAGGATGCATGGTTGGCACACGATTCTCTAAACTGTGCAAACTAACATTGAACTGTGACATATTTTCCAAAAAAAAAATCAAATGACCATTTTTAAAGTAATTAAAATAACTAATAAATGGGTTTATTACCCTCCCCCCCTCTCTCATTGCACACCAGTACCCTCCTTTCTCTTCCATCTGCATTCCACCCCCTTCCCATAGTCTTCATTTTTAGCCATTTCACCTTCTAATTCTTGGTGAAATCATCTCGGGTAGTCATCTCTCCTTCTCCATCACCTTGTTATTCCTTCTTCTCATTTTATTTACTATTAAATGAGGTTAGAAAATCCCTAGGGTTTTTATGGTGTGATTTTGTTTGTGTTTTTTCATTATGGATAAGGTTTCTTCCATATTTTGGGATTCCATGGACTCGATTGAGGTGGGATTGGGTCTCACACATCTAAGGAAATGAGTATCTCTTCAATTTGAGGTAGGTTCCCTACCTATGAGACTTTAAAATTGAAAAATATAATTTATTGATTTTTATTGGGGTGTTTTCATTATAAGTAAGTAAATTACAGGAAAGTCTTTTAATGATTAGAAATGGTTGTTTCATCATTTCTATGTATTCCTCCCATTTCCATCAAGGGTTTCCTTTATGAAAACACGTTTTTACATTTGATTGAAACAATATAAACCTAAGATGTTTTATTTTATTTATAAATGGTTAAAAATGAGTGAATTTGAAATGAGTATGGTATTTTGGGTCTTTTGACCAGTTTTACATAAAGGCGCAATGGCATGTTTTGGTTTCCTTGAGATCCATTAAGTGATTTCTAATCCTTAAGGTATTTAAATGTGGCTTATTAATATATATATATATATATGAATACATATATAAATTCCCTCTGTATACATATTCACTTATGACTATGGGAATATTTACATTGGAACAAGGGGTGATTATATATGTATCAAGGTGTATATGAGTTTTAGTGTGAATTTTGGTTTTTTAACTTGAAAACCTTAAGAAAAAATGGTTATAAAAACAAATTGTATTTCAAATTTTTTGAATGATGTGTCCCGACTGGCACTTTTAAATTTTTTAGAGAAATAAAAAAACCCTATTAAGGCATGGAACTTTTATTGGAAATGTGGTTTGTTATAAATTTTTGATATGTGATGTATTCCGGATGAAAGTGATTATGTTTTGTTTATTAATTATGGAAAAGAAAAGGGATTTCTCTTAAGAAGGAGTTAATGAGAGAGAAATTGAATGGTTATTTTAGTGAAAATAATATGATATATATTTATATGGATATTTTAAATATCCCATGTCCATTTATACATAATTTGAAGCCTTGGTTAGCAAGGAAGACAATCTAGCTATACGTGTTTCACTAGTTTAAATTACACACTGACTAGTGTCCCTAGGATAGATTAACAAATTGTAAATGGGATGTACACCTTGGGAGAGCTAGTGAGGGTGTTTTCTAGTGTTAGGGAAATGTTATTAATATACAAAGTTGATGGTTATTGATTGTTCAAGTGTATAAGTTTGTCTTAGGTCATCCTGACTAGCTCCTAAGATCCCATGGAACCCATTTTACAAGTATGCTACTTTTTTATGTTTTAATGTTCTTCTATAAAATGGTTACACTATTATGATTTATTACTAGAACTATTATTTTAGAATTGATTATTTCTTATAGTTTTTTATTTAAAAATTATCTATTTCTTTATAAACTATTATGAAAATGAGAAAGGAAGAAATGGGTTTTAAGAAGTAAATTTTTTTTACTTGGTTTGAAATGAATAGAAATCCATATTTTTATATACTATTACATTGAAACTAACATTTAATGGATTTATCTTCAAATTCAAGTCACATGGAATGGATTATCCTTGGTTATCCCTATAAATCACAATAATTCTCATGCTTACTTTATCATTTTTCAATTTTAGCTTGAGCATGTATCATGTCACTCTTAGAGTGATCTTGGTTATGTGGTTGGTGGTGACCTATAGGATCACATGGAGGTACATCTAATTTAATTTATTTTCTAATCCAAGTGATTATTTTATTTTTATGTTTTATTTTTTATCTTACTACTATTCAGAGGATAAATTGTTCCCTATTAAGTTTATATTGATGCCTAACACTAGTTACCAGCCCAGGAGGATCGAGAATGCCTCTCGGGCCTTTTTTCATATCAGATTGGGTGCCTGGTTTGGTGTTTACCCAGGTTGGTTTGTAACACCTGCTCATATCTACCTATAAATGGAGATCTATAAAGTGGGATAATTCAACCATCCATCCCCTCCCCATATTTATTATTGAGGAAAACACCCCCAAAACATTTTGGGTGTCAGTTGCACTACTAACACAGATGGGGTAACGTATAAAAATTATAAAATATAATAAATATCATGTACAACCATAATAATGGAAACTAACTGGACTTAGAATCATATACTACTATCATCACAAAAGACACATGACTTCCACCACAAAGTGATAAGTCTCAGTAAAGTACACATGTATTGATTTTGATATAAATTAATTAAAATATTTGAAATTTAATTTCCAATATTAATGCCTTAATATTTTAAGACATTGAATTTGGAACTATAATTCCTACTGCTTATATTCTCAATTATGTCATCAAAATTTTTGAACACCATAGAACAAAACCCTTAATTTATTAGATCAGTGATTAATTATTAATCATTTGGGGACTCTAGGACTCCACATAAGCTACCAATTCAATAATGAATTTGTAATGCATGGAATCAAACTACGTCAAGTAGTTAGAAACTAATCATATAAATAATATTTAAATATAGACATCAAGATAGTATCAAGAAATATTTAATATAACAATGATAAATCCATGCTATGAAATCATCCTTGTCACCCCAATGTCATTCCCATAATATTTCACATAAGTACAATCCATCCTACCATAACCAAAATAAACAATTTTTGCCGCCCCGGCTCCAAGAACATTTCTTGTAAAGGGTTCTGAACCATATCAAAGTTATCATCAACCAATTAAGTCACAGTAAGTCTTAATAATATTAGAACACACATACACATTAAGAGCGTGTTTTCCAACCATAGGAAAAGTCACTAAGTCCATGTAATCGAGGTATTCAAGCCTCTCACAATAAGGAACGATCTTGTTTAACTCCAAGTATTTGTATTCACCAATAAATTTTTTTATTTCTATGTTTAACTAACCAGTTTGTTATGAATAGGTTTTCCACATCAAGGAAACCTATATGTAGTATTTAAAAATAAATATAAAACAAAAATAAACAATTCTTACATTATTCCCATGTTTAATCTGTTATAGGATGAGTAGTAGTTATTCTTCTCATGCCTCTTCCATTGAATTACGTCAGAATAACTAGATCAAAATTGTTTAATAGTTTCAAGAAATTAAATTTGCTAAAAAATCAATAAAAAATACTTACACACACACACACATATATATATATCATGCCTACTAATTAACAACAAGAGAAAACATTAAGAAAACATAATCCATATGAAATCACAAACAAACCAATTTATTTATTTTCAAATAAGAAATATTAATTAGCTTTAACATGAAATAATTATAATTTTAATAATTTAATCACAAGAATTATAACAATAATTATAATTGTGAATTATTAATCAATTTAACACTATATTAAGAGATTATCATTTTCTCTGTCATAAATAATTTCCAAAATACAAAGGCTTAAAACTTTAAACTACAACATGGGATATCATTAAATCAAATTTCTGAAATTATTTTCAATAATATTAATAATATATTTCAAATTATCAAACATTATTTAAACTACACATGATAATCTTTCAATTTCTAAAATAATAATATTATTATCAAGAATGTGGTATCATCAGCTTATCCCTTTAATTATTTTTAGATTATTAAATGACCATTTTTAAAATATATGAAAAGAGAAATAGTTTCCCAATTTTATCAAAATCATAATTATTTATGCGATATAACAAGATTATTATTTTTTAATGTTAATCGCACCCATTTAGAAAAAGGAATATTAGTGATTATTCAATCAAACATTCACTTAAAATGAAGAATAATTAGTAGATCCATTACCTATAAATAAGGCCTCACAGGAGTAATAATCACGAATTATATATATAGAGAGAGTGCATAGTTCTAGAAAAATAGGGAGAAAATTGGATGAATTGCAAAGAGGTTTACAAGACTCAACTGGAAATATTTGTATCACTTGAACTCAAGATACAGAAAGTAGAAATTAATGGGAGAGATATAAATGATTTTCAAAAATAATAGATAATTTTTGGATATCTCTAAAATACACATAAAAATTTACATATTTTAATTCTCATTAATCTATTTCCATTTAATTTTCCCACATGATCCATTTACAAAGTCCTATAAAATTTCAAGATAAAATTTTTTCAAACAAAATATCCATCCATATCATAATATTTCTCTAAACAACTTATTTATATTTATTTTTCCTTATTTTTCATTGAAAGCATAATGCATGCTGAATTCTTGGATAATTATGAAATTTTAGAACAAAAAGTCTACCCTCACACATGAGTAGTGCACTTTGTAAGGGTAGTATGGTGTTCCTTTATACAGTAAAAAAAAACCAACTGACCCTTATGAAATGACTTTTACATAGGTGATACTCCATGAAACCTATAATTTACCTTGAAATAATATAATTTACCCTTTTATGAAGATGGAATGACCCTTATTCAATATAAGGAATACATGGCTTACCCTTTTGCGTGTTTAAGAAAAACTAGATGACCTACACATGATAAATGAAATACCTATAATGGAGGGAGGAAAAAGGGACATAAAATTTATATATGTAAGGAAAAATGAGATCTTCATTTATATAGTTCCTAGAAAATCCATGTTACCTTTATGGATTTAATATAAGTCCCTTATTACGCTTCAAAAGTTTATAGAAAATCCTGGTTACCTACACATAGATTGGGGGTTTATGTAAGTATAAATAAAAAATTTAAAAAAATAAATTAATTTTTGACCACATAAACTTATAAATTAAAAGAATAAATGGTTCATTAATTCTCTAGACACCTCTAATCCCCATAAAAACACAAAGGAAAGGTTTTAGAAATTTAGGACCTTACAATAATATATAATTATAACAACTGAGCAACAATACAATATAAAAGCCTCCCAAATACCAAAATAACTCTAGTTAATAACCATTATTCCGTCATTTATGGTGCGTCATATCCACTGAAAGTATCCATTTGACCACCACCATAACTTCATTACTTCCCATAAAGAAACATGGAGAAAGATAAAACTCATGTAACATCATCTTTATAGGAATCAAGATTCCCCTAACAGGGGTGAGTATAAGATAATAATGTTTTTCTTCCCATACCACTAATCTGTTCCTATATTAGTACTCATTAGAGTACCTCAGGCATGCCTCACCATATGATAGAGACCATAGAATAACAATGGGGGTCTAAGGATGTATCATGGGGAGATGACACCCCCTATATTAGAGTGAAAATTAAAATGACAAATAACTAATAATTATACATATAAGAGTATGAAAGAAATAATAAATAAACTTTAAATACTATAAGAAATGAAATGAAACAATAAATCTTTGAAAAATCATGTAATGTGCAAGACTAGTTGCACACTGTGCGGACCATAAATACAAAATTAGAATAAAATATTAAAAAATACTAAAATAAAAATGTACAAGGATCGATTAAAACCTCCAAGACTCATCTCATCCTGATATATGGATACCGTTTGATTTGATCTAGTTTGATATTGAAATCTCAGGCCTTATCTCGACATGAACATTCAATAAGTTAGTGCTACTTGGGTACCCATGTTCCATGGCTACCTGAGAAAGGTGACTTTAAAAAACATAGTAGGTAACCACCAATGTGGTCCTGTACACAATGGGAAATACATAGATACCTACATGAAAATTTATCATAATAAAAAATAACTATTAAATAATAAATAAACAAATCCTATAATAATACATGATTTTCCGTGATACCAAAATGTCTTTGAGATTGTCATGAAGACTGCGCTAACCCATATTCCATATACCGTACCATTTTTTATCCTTAGGTCCTTGACCACGATCGACTATACCTACTTCAAATAGTTATAAGTTGTCACTAAGCATGTTTTGATGGCTATGCATCCTAATAAAATAGACTGTGTCTCCCAGTATACATATCAAGTATCATGGACCTTTCATACAAGAGTTTCCTCAGCCATGGAATATTCCCACAAGTATCATAGACTAGGGTAATGTTTCAATACCTATTTATCCTCATATACTAGACTAACCCCATGATCCAAATCCATGGCCTCCCTACTAATAGTATCATAGACCTCCCCTAATAGAGTTTTCTCAGCCAAGAGAATAACCCACATGTATCATGGACCTCCCCAATGGGAGTTTTCTCAGCTAGTAGTAACATAGACCTCCCATATGAGAGTTTACTTAGCTAGATATCACAAAATTCTGAAAAGGAGTTTTCCATACAAGAATAATATAATTCCTATATAATAATTTTCCAAAATAAAAGTAAAATACCTCTTCTATTGAAAATTTCCAAAACAAAAAGTAAAACACTACCCCTATGGGAATTTTTCATTTCATAAAAAATAACCCTAAGGTAGTATAAACTATATATCATAAAATAAATTTGAAAAAATGGGTTGAATTAATGTCTAAACCATCAAAATTATCCATTACCAAGATCACCCTACCCATATTATATCCACATGGGATGAAAACATTTTAAGGGTTCTCATGAGGTTTAATATTCTTATAAATATCAAGTCAATAACCAACCTTTTATTGAAGGTATCAAAATATTCTAATGAAATGACCACTATGTCTTTTATAGTTCATGTAATACGATTAAAAACCCTCAAGGGGTTCAATTATGAATGTGTAAATACTAGTTCGTGCCTCGACTGTCAATGGATGATGCATAAATATAGTTCATTGGGTGCATAGAGGCTAAGAGAGTTAGCTCCTTTTACTATTTGGTGGTTATTCAAATTTAATAATTAAATTTAAATTAAATATTTCATATAAAATTAACCAACCTAATTAATAAGATGGTCCATCACCTTAGTGGAAATACTACACCGACATGTTCCCATAACCACCATATATAATTACAAAGGTATAGACCTAAGACCAACTACCTTTCAAAGAAGATCTTCATTTTAAATTTTAAAGGCCAAAAACTACTTTAAATGCCATTCCATACCTTTCCCAAGTGTACTATGATACTATTTAAATGCCTAATCCTCTAACATGAAACAAACATAAACATTAATTAATTAAAAAAATTAATCTAAAAGAGGTAAAATCACAATTTCACTCATTGGTGACCCCATCACATCAAACCCATAACCATAATCCTGTAAGTGGTTCAAAATGGACCCTCAAACTCATACCAAGTGAAAAAACTATAACCCAAAAATTAATTCAAAGATAATATTGATTTAATTTTAATAATAAAGATTAGAAAAATCAATTTAGTGATATAACACATCAAAACATCAAGCAATTTCATGCATATAGTGTCTCAAGACATTATCTTCTAATGTAGGGTGAAATCACCATCAAGATCATACAATTACATCATTCAATAGTGTAATTATTATCAAAACCCTATCCAAAAGACACTAATTAATTAATAATTAAGAAGAAGGTCAGTAGAGATCATCATAGGGTGGTAGTTGCCTCAAATCAACCAAAAATGCGTCTAAAACACCACCCAAAATAAGGGGGGATAAAGGTGGAAGGCGAGGAGGGAATATGAACCCAGTAAATGTGAAGAATAGGTAGAGAGGGGCTTCCCCATAGTGGAAGTAGCCTTTTTTCACATAACATTACATGATTTTAAGCACAATTATACATCAGAAAAAAAAAGCCAAGGATCCTGAAATCTAATGTCTATGAAGACTAGGTACATAAAATTGAAAACATGGGGCTAAAAAACACTTCTTTGTTTAATCTTCATAAAGATTTCTTAATTTATTTTGAGACCTTATATCCTCAAAGGGTACTCTGGGGATCACATGAATGAATGTTTGAGGTAAAAATTCTAGTAAGGTAATAAACATAATAATAATGCTTCAGCACATGGGTTAGAAGACAAAACATAATGATATAAAAAGGCATGGAACATAAATAATAATAACATATAAACATGGGATCATAAAAACATGATTTAATAGTAATGTGGAAGAAACATAAATCATTACTTTACCCCATTTCATGGCTCATTTCACATAGAGGAGCACAAGTCAAGGTTATCCACCAAGACCGTTGCGCATGTTAGCACTAGTCAAGGATAACCTCCAAGACCATTGCACATAACATCTCACGAGACAAAACATTACATAATTAATTGAATATATATCTAGGTTCTCCAATGTTAACATGTTAATGAAATATGTTTCCATAATATGAATCATACATAATTAATCACACATAAACATAAAGGTACCCATCGAAAGAAATGAGTGTCATAATCATGTCATACAGCTTAATGAATGGGTGTATCATACATGTTTCCATGAAAGAAAATAATTAAAACATACATGGAAATTAATAAGTTAAAATAATAATATATCATGGTTTGTGATGTCAAATATATTTCACAACATTAAAGAATATTATTTAAAAAAATTAGCATTAAAACATTTTAGTACAGTTTTATGGAAAATACTGACGAACATATAAAATAGAAAAGGGAATAATATTTTATATAAAACCATAAGTGATATAAGAGGGTTTTCATAATAATTTTTTTAAAAAATGTTTGCTTAAAACATATAGTAGATTGCACTTGAAGTTGGGTACACATTCAGGAAGTTTTCTTAAATAGTTTTTCTTATCAGGTAGTATTGAAGAGGGAATCACTTAAAAGCATAAATATCCAAAAAAGATAATGGATAAAGGATATTGATACATGAGTTTGGAAATATAGATGTAAATTATAATATGTAAATAAATCGAATATAGTATTTAATTTTTGTAAAATTAGAGTAAGAAAAACCCGAAGGAATATTGGAGGTTTGGGTAGAATCCCTTACGGAATATCGGTATGGTACGAGGTGTACATAGGAAGGATTAATCAGGGATAAAGGGGTTTATATTATTTTATAAATCATGAGGTAAGAATGGGGGAAGTTATAAATCATACCACATCCTTAGGAACTACACATAAAAGGACATAACATAGAGGATATTCTTGAATAATTGTGAGAAAGAGAGGATACCTTACCTTAAGACGGATGATGTTCTTGGCTTGATCTAAATGACCAGAATAATAAAATTAGGTTCAATAATTAATAACTATAGAACCTAAAATACATGTTATTTATTTATTATAACCTTATTAATTTCATCCATGTCTCTTTTTTATGATTTAAGCGGTTCAATTTCATTGTTTGGGAGCATTTGTTTCCTTGGTTTTAATGATCAATTCACTTATATTCATGTTCAAATAAACATGTATGATGAGAATGGTTGTCAAGAACATCAAATAAGATAATATATATATATATATATATTTAATAGTCTATTTAAACCATAAAAATGGTTTCATGAACATATTTGAAGATGATAAAATAATTTGATAACCCGTCGTCCTTGAATGTAAAAAATTAACACATCTCAGATAGTGTTTTAATTTCTTTCATATAAAAGGAGGAGAAAGGAGAGATGATAATTAATTATCCCATTAGTATAACAAATTATAGTACATGTATGTTACAGGACTTTTTATACCATTTTTATGAGGATAGGTTAGGAAAGAAAAGAGAACAAAGGAACATGAAAAGAAAATGTAAGGAAAGAAAAGATGAATTTACCTCTTGATTTAAACTCCCTTGAGAGCCTCTTAAGGGGAGAGGATTTGGTCCTTTGAGAATAGCAGGGGATGTTGAACGTGGGGGAGTATCTTGGGGAGATATTTGATTAGAATTTAGGGAAGGCACAAGGCTTTAGAGGAGTGAAGTGAAGAGGCGAGTGTGGGTGGTTTTTAGAGTGGAGTGGAGGAATGTTTTCTTAATATTTTAATCATTAGTTTATTATTTTTCTATAAGAAAAGAAATACTGATGACTCCATGACCAAAAAAAGTAATAGGTTCATGTGAATTATAACCCAAGGTGATTACATCATCTATAACTAAATAAATAGTTTATTTAAAATATTTTCTATAAATACGGTAAATTACCGTATTTCAATATTAATAAAAAATATAGTAATTCAGAAAAATCCCAAAAAAACACCCTAACCATTTATTGATATGTAGAATAAAAAAATTAACACCATTTTGCAAAAATAATTTTCTAAATATGATAAATTTAATTTTTAATAAAATCATAATTTACTTCAAAAATACAAATTTTAAACTATAATTGATTTTATAATTCTTTCAAAAATTACATAAGGTCTTATAAAATTATTTTAAAACCAAAAGACATAATGTTGTTAATTTATGAAATCATTTGAGGGAAAATAATTTTTTTTAAATTAATTAATTAATTGTAATTAATTATTTATGACTTACAAAAATACCAATACCTTTACTATGGTAATATTATCACTTATAAGATGCTTAATTTTATTTATACATAAAAGGGTGAGGTTAATATTATTTTGAACAATGTACTATTCATGAGGTTCATATTACTATTCATATGAGTAGGTTACTATTCCCCAAAAATTATGTTTGTTCCATCAGAATCAAAAAATCTTACTGATCACAACCGTGTATGTCAGATTTTTTGAAATTCAAATCAAAGAAGTGACAATATTATGTTTAAGGTCACATAGTACTTAATAGTTCATTGTGTTCTGATTTCATGTGATTATATGACATAATTAAAAAAGTAATTTCCACTGATAAAACATTGGGTCGTTACATTATTCCCTCTAATGAAAGTTTTCCCTCAAAATGTTGTTTTACATTCTAAGCTATAAACAGGTGCTGGTACTTTTCCTTCATTACCTCCTCTAGTTCCCATGTTGCCTCTTCGTACACATGGTTCTGCCACAATACTTTGACTAGGTGAGTAGTCTATTTACATATTACATTATCTTTACAATCCAATATCTTCACTATCTAATCCTCATAAGAAAGATAATTATCCAATTATACTACCTCTAAAGAGAGTACATGTGAAGGATATAGTATGTACTTTGTTAAGAAGGATACATGGAAGATATCATGTAGTCTAGACATGGTAGGTAGAAGTGAAATTAGATAGGCCTTATCCCTGATGAAGTCAATAATATCAAAGGGGATTATATACCTAGGACTTAGCTTTCCTTTTGTCCCAAACCTCATGGTCTTTTTCTATAGAGATACGCATAGAAGTACCATCTCTCCAACTTTGAACTAAAGGTATCGTCGATGATTTTATACATAACTCTTTTTTCGATTTTAGGCTACCATGATTTTTTGTTGAATTATTTTCACCTTATCTACCATTTCTACTACCATTTCAGGTCCTATCATCTTATGCTCACCAACTTCATCCCAACACACTGGTGTTCTGTACCTTTTCCCATAAAAGACCTCATATGATTCCATTCAAATGCTGGAGTGGAAGATGTTGTTGTAGGAGAATTAAAACAGTGGAATATGTTGGTCCCATCCTCCTTTTAAGTCCATAGAACATTCTCTCAATATATCTTCTAGTGTCTAAATAGTTCGCTCAAATTTTCCATCAGTTTGAGAATGATAGGCTGTTCTGAAGTTCAGTTCAGTTCTTAGAGAATGTTGGAGACATTTCCAGAACAGTAAGGTGAATCTTAGACCTTTATCAGATACAATATATAGTGGAACTACATGCAGCCTTACCAATTTTTTGTTATATATTCGTGCAATATGGTCCAATTTTAAGTCCTATTTAATCATTATAGAGTTAGTTGTCTTTGTAAGATGATTTATAATGAACCATATAAAATAATTTCTTCTAGATGTCCTTGTAAGTCCAGTGACAAAGTCCATGGTGACGTTCTCCCACTTCCTTGTTGGTACTGGTAGTGGTTTCATAATCCCCTTATACTTCTATCTTTAAGATTTCACTTGTTGACATACCTATAACTTTTATTTATACTCATCAATATCCTTCTTCATTTTATCCCAACAAAAGTTCTCTCAGAGATCTCGATTCATCTTTGTGCTCCTAGGGTGAATAGGGAAGGTTGATTTCTGTGCATCATTAAAAACATCCTTCTTTATATTTGGATCAGATGGTACATATAATCATGACCAAAATCATACAAATCATTCCTCATCAATCAAAAACTCATAGGATTTCCCATTTCTAATGGCTTCCACCCTTTTCTAAATTTCCACATATTTTCTTTGATCATCCTTTATTTTCTCAATGGGGGATGGTTGACAAATCATTTGAGAAAGGATTGATGATGTTCATACCTTAATTATTCCCATTTCCATCCTTTGTAAATCTAATGTGATTGGATCCTTTTCAATTATCATTATTGATAAAGATGCGTGATCCTTTCTGCTTAGAGCATCATCCACCTTGTTTTCCTTACTGGGATGGTAGAGGATTGAGCAGTCATAATCCTTGATGAGATCTATCCATCTACATTGGTTCATATTAAGCTCTTTTTGTGTGAATATATATTTGAGACTCTTGTGATCAGGATATATCTCACACTTCATACCATAGAGATAATTCCTCCAGATTTTTAATGCAAAGATCATAGCTGCCAACTCCAGATCATGCGTGCGATAATTTTTCTTATGTATTTTCAAATGCATTGAGGCGTAGGCTATCAATTTATCATTTTGAATCATCACACAAACTAATACCTTCTTTAAGCATCATTGTACACCACAAAGAGTTCTCCACTTATTGGGAGTGTGAGTATTGTTGCAGTGATAAGCCTCTTTTTAAACACCTTGAAGCAATATTCACATTATTGAGTCCAGAAAAACATCACTCCCTTCCATGAAAGCTTAGTGATTAGGTTTTAAAGTCATGATAAGTTCTTCGCAAATCACCGATAATACATGGCTAGACCCATAATGCTACGGATCTACATTATAAATAATGTTCTTGGAATCACTTCAATTACCTTTGTCTTGGAAGGGTCCACAGATATCCCTTTACTGGTGATAACATGCCCCAAGAATGATACTTCCTACATCTGAACTCACATTTACTATACTTTTCATATAGCTTCTCCCTCTGTAGAGTCTTTAGCACAATATTCAAATGCTCCTCATATTCCAACTTTCTCTTGGAGTATATCAGAATATCACCAATAAATACTACAATAAATTTTCCTAGGTAATATCTAAAGACTATATTCATTAAATCCATGATAATTTATGGAGCATTAATGAGTACTAAGGGAATCAATATGTACTAATAGTTTCCATACCTCATTCGAAATGCAGTCTTTGGAATATCTTCATTCCTCCCCTTTAATTGGCGATATCTTGACCAAAGGTCCACCTTAGAGATATAACGATCCCCATGAAGATGATCAAACAATTAATCTATTTGTGGTTAGGGATACTTGTTCTTTATTGTGATTTTATTGAGCACACGATAATCAATGTTGACGTTCATTTATCCATCCTTCTTCTTGAAAAATAGGACTGGAGCACCCCATAGTGAAGAACTCAAGCATATAAAACCCTTCTCTAGATTCTACTGTAACTACTTCTTCAACTCTTCCAGCTCTATGATGGCCATTCTATATGGTGTCTTTGATATATATAAGGATCCACGAATAAGTTAAACTAATAAATCAACCTCTCTATTAAGTAGAAGTCCAGACAACTCTTCAGGGAATACATCAGTTTAATCCCTCATGATTGACATGTCTTCAAGTATGATTCTCTCCTTTTTCATAATGATTTCGGCTAGACATGATTGTTCATAAGGAATTAATATCCACAATTGAGAAACTGATTATACAAGAGATTCATATTCCTCCTTAAACTTGTAAAGAATTATAGGCTGATTCATGATGTGAAGAGTGATCTCCCTTTCCCGATAGTTATTGTTGTCTTTGTATAAAGATAGCCAATCTATTCCCAAGATAACATCAAACTCTACTAAAGAAAGTATGACTAGATTTTTTGGGTGGTTCAGTCCACAAACATTCAATATGGAGGTGTTATAAACCTTGGATACAATAATTTCCCCATTCACTGTTCTCATAGATAACATATCCTCCAAATTTTGAGGTGGTGTTTGAATAGTTCTACTAAACTTGCATGATATAAAAGAATGTGTAGAAATAGAATCAAATAGTACATTCAATATTCTTGAATGAATAACTGGAATAAATATAACACATTGTTGTCTGGATCCACCTCAGTAGTAGTGATATAATAAGACCTTCATTATTCCCTTGGAGGTTGTTGTTGATTGCCTTCGACAACCCCTAGCTTATGGAAATTGTTCTCATAATTCTCATGCTCCTTTTGGTAGTAACACTGTACTACAGGATGAGTGTTGATATGAACCTTCGTTTATTATTCCACATTAATGGGATTTTTAATATCCCTTGGGTAGTTTTTATCTAGATTTCCTAACTTTCTACATTTAAATCAATTCTTGGTTCCCTTTAGACAGTTCCTAGGATGCTTCTTCCCACAATGTTTACACGTGGGATGATCAAGATTCTTTCCATCACGGAATTTATTTGTGGAAACAACAACATTAGATTCAATTTTACACTTTTTGTCACCAGGACCATGATACCCCTGTGATTATCTGATCACCATTTTAACCTTAAGTTCACTATGAACAATATCCTCATAAATTTTGATGTCTCGAATCACCAACTCTTTTCCTAGACTTAGATTCAGTCTGCTAAATAAGTGATCTAAATTTCTTTCGATTTTCATGACAAAGCCATAGGAATAACCTGATGGCCTTGTAAAGCTTGATTTATATACCCTGATTGTCTCATCTTACTTTTTATTGAGTCCTAAAAACTCACTTTATATCTTCAGATGGAGGGTTTGGGGAAAATTATATTAAAAACATTATATTAAATTCTTCCCAATCAATGGAATCAATTTTCTCCTAGGGATTCGTATTCTTGATCAGTTTCCACCCCTAATCAGCTTCCCCATCAAAACGATAGACCAATAATACAAATTTCTCTTTTTTTGACCACTATAGGACAAATAATATCTTTTCAATGGAGTTAATCCACTATTCTATGAAGAGGGGATCGAAAAATCAACTAAACATGGGAGGCATTTTTCATATGAAGGATTCGAGGGAAACTTGATCTTTCCATGGAGGAGGAGGGTGTTCCAGATGATTCAAATTATTATTCCTGACTTGATCCAACTGATCAAGTACTATCATAATGTTTTGAGCACCCATTCTAATTATAGGAGGCATATCGTTAGAAAAATCTTCATATTCCCAGCCACATTGATTGTTGGCACATGTTATTATATTTCCCACCATTAACTAAGAAACAAATATACAAGTAGAGGGATTTAATACTGAGCTATTTAGTATAAAAAGTAAACTTTTAACATAAGAGGATAAACTAGTAAAGGAGAAATATATCTTAACTTGTGATTTTATATGTTTTAATCTAGGTTATCCTTGATCTATTTCATAACTTATATTCTTATGGGTTTTTTATTCCCTTAAAAATGGTTTGTACCAAGCTCATGAATTTTCCAAATAATATCTCCCAGTAGTGTCAAACCAAGAGTACAACAAGGCTCATTGTCGTGAACTAGTTCTCCTTCGAATCTAGTTCAAAGAAATGTTTTCCAGTTTTACCCCTAGATAAAACTATGCTAGATCCACCTCTACTTGTTTGTATCTAGACATGGATGTATTTTATTAATAAACCACTAAATATATACACACAAAAATTGAGGGGTGTTTTCTTATACTTAGTCTCATCCTTAAGGTTCTTACTAAAGGTCCCTATTCCTAATCACCAAAAACAATTAGACCATCCTATGATACCAACTATAGAGAACCTATCCTTTTTCACATAACATTACATGATTTTAAGAATAATTATACATCAAAAAATAATACAAGGATCTTGAATTCTAGTGTCTTTGAATAATATCTAAAAAGGGTACCCCTGGGATCACATGAACTAATATATGAGCTAAATATCCTTGTATGGGAATAAAAATAAGAATAAAGCTTTAACACATGGGTTAGAAGGAACACCAAAATGATATAAAAAGTCATGTACCACATGGAATCATAACATATAAACATGGGATCATGAATCATGAATTCATATTAATGTGGAAGCAAAATAAATGATTACTTTATCATGAGTTAAGATTCATTGTACATAGAGGATCACAAGTCAAGGTTAACCACTAATACTATTGCACATGGTAGCACGAGTCATGGCTAACCGCCAAGACCACTGCACACAACGTCTCATGTGACTAAACTTTACCGAATGAATTAGGGAACCATCTTGGTGCAATCATCTTAACATGTTCATGAATATGTTTTTCACATTAAGAATCATACATAATCAGTCATATATAAACATAATTGTATCCATGGAAATAAATGGGTATCATAATCATGACATAAAGTATAATGAATGGGTGTATCATACAAGTGTCCATGAAAGAAAGGAATTAAAAAAATATATGGAAATTGATAAGGTAAAATAAGAAAATATCATGTTGAGTGATTTCAAATAAAATTTACAGCATGAAAGAAGAGTTTTTAAGAAATTTTAGCATTTAAACATTTTCATGTGGTTTTAAGGAAAATACCAACAAACATTTAAAATAGAAAATGGAATAATATTTTATATAAAAATAGAAGTGATCAAAAGGGTTTAATAATAATAAAATTTGTTTTCTAAAAAATTATGGTGGATTAAAGCATATTTTATATTTCACATGATGTTGGGTATGAATTCAGGAAGTTCCCTTAAAACGGGTTTGCTTATTAGGAAGTATTGAGGAGAGAATCACGTAAAAGCATGTATATCCCCAAAAGATAATGGAAAATGGATCTTGATACATGATTTTGGACATATAAATATCAATTATAATTTTTACATAAACATAATATGGTATTTCATTTGGTTAAAATGTGAGTAAGAAAAACCTGAAGGAATATTCTAGGTTCGGGTAGAATCTGTTACGGAATATCGGCATGGTACTGAGTGTAATTAAGAGGGATTAATGAGGGAGAAAGGTATTTATCTTTTTTTATAAATCATGAGGGAATTATGGGGGAGTTGATAAATCATAACCCATCATTATGAACAACACCTAAACCGACATAACATAGAGGATATTCATGAATATATGTAAGAAAGAGAGGATTCCTTAACTTAAGCCCGATGGTGTTCTTCACTTGATCTTAATAACTTGAATAATAAAATTAGATTAAATTATTAATAATTCTAGAATATATACTAAATTATATTTATTTATTATAACCTTATTAACTTTATCCTTTCCCCTTTTTGACGATTTAAGTGTTTCAATTTCATTGTTTGGGAGTATTTTCTTCCTTGGTTTTAATGATTGGTTCACTTATATTCTTGTTCAGATAAACTTGTATGATGAGAATGGATATCCAGAATTGAAGTTATATGAAATTAGTGAAAATACGAAAGATTTCCTGATTATAAAATTCATTTGGTTATTTGGATTTAAGGTGAATCTTTATATAAAACATTAATGGTAAACGCTTGGATTAATTTGGCGATTTTTCTCACAATTAACTTTTTTTGTATTATTATTTTACATCATATGTGAAAAATGATTACAGAAAATAAAATAAGATGAAATAAAAATTTAGTATCTTGGTTCAACCATAAAAATGGTTTCATGGACATAATTTAATATGGTAAAAGAAATTGATAACTTGTTGTCCTTGAATGTGATAAATTAACACATCTCAGATTGTGTTTTCATTTCTTTCAAATAAATGGAAGAGAAAAGAGAGATGATAATGAATTATCCCATTAGAATAAAACGTTCTAGTATATAAATGGTACTGTATTTTTCATACCATTTGGATGAGTATAGGTTAGGAAAGAAAAGAGAACAAATGAACATGAAATGAAATTGAAAGGAAAGAAAAGAGAAATTTACCTCTTGATTTAATCTTCATTGAGATCCTCTTAAAGGGAGAAGATTTTGACTTTTTAGAACACCAAGGGATTTTTAAAACGAGGGAGGATATTAAGGATATATTTGAGTATAATTTAGGTAAGGAACAAGTCTTGAGAGGAGTGATGAGAATAGGGGAGTTTGGGTGGGTTTTATAGTGGAGGGGAGGATGTTTTTCTTAATATTTTAATCATTAGATTGTTATTTTTCCATAATAAAAGAAGTAGTGATGATTCCATGACCATAAATAGTAATATGTGAATGTTATTTCTAACCCAAGGTGATTACATTTGAAATGACTCAATAAATAGTGCATTTAACATATAATCTGTATATACGGTAAATTACTGTATTATAATATTCATCCAAAATTCAAGTATTTTAGAAAAATCCCAAAAAATTACCCTAACCATTTTCAACATGTAGAATAAAAAAATAAACTCCATTTTTAGAAAATAATTTTATGAATATGAATAATTTAATTTTTAATTAAAATCATAATTTACTTGAAAAATACGAATTTTAAAACTATAACTGATTTTATAATGCTTTCAAAAATTACATAAGGTCTTATAAAATTATTCTAAAACAATAATACTTAAAAGTTTTAAATTATGAACACCTTTTAGGAAAAATAAATTTTATTTTAAATTAATTAATTAATTATAATTAATTATTTATGGATTATAAGAATACCAATACTTTTACTATGGACATGTTATCACTTATAAGATGCCTAAATTTTATTTATACATTCAAGGGTGAGGTTACTATTCTTATGGATGATTTATTATTCATAAGGGTCATATTAATATTCATAAGGGTAGGTTACTATTCATAAGGGTAGGTTACTATTCACCAAAAATAAGTTTTTTCCATCAGACTCTAAATAGATTACTCATCACAACAGTGCAAGTTAGATTTTTCAAAATTCCAATTAGAGAGGTGGCAATATTATGTTTAGAGGTCACATAGTAATTAGTTGTTCATTGTGTTTTGATTTCAAGTGATTATATGAAATAATTAAAAAAAAGTAAATTTCCATTGATAAAATATTGGGTCGTTACATTCCCCCTCTAAAAGTTTAGGGGGGATGAAATATAGATTTCCTCCTTTAAAACCCCCACTGGCTAGCGGGTGGGTTTCTATAGCCAAGGTAGCAGTGGCCACCCTAGCCACCTCCAAGGTCCTCTTGAGCCCCCAAGACACCTCCCAAGACTCATTCCTTGTCCAAAAATACTCATTGGGGACCCTTTAACCTTCTAAATTTAATATTGAATCATAGTTATCAAAATAACCCATCCACTAAAGTCAAAAATTCAAATTACCTTAAGATTTTTCTTGCACATATAGACACATGGCTTTACAAACTCCCCACTATAACACTTCTCACACTTGATAAGTATTAATGATCATCCAATTGAGCATCCCGACCTATCCTAATCACAAATTCCCATTTAAATGGGCTCTCCATATCTACAAATTCTTAAGGTTCTTCGTGATTTCCTATTCCAAAATCATTGTTCTCAAGCACCAAATCCTAAACTATTGTTCAAAATCATTATCTAAGTATTGAGATGAAACCCACAATGCCCATCAGTCTTGTCTTACTTGAGGTTTCCAATTCCTAACCAAATGAAAACATTTTATTTCATAATGTTCAACATGAAACTAAGGGAAAAAATAATATAAGGCACTTAAGTCACCAAACCATGAGATGATAGTCGTAACCATTACTGAAAAAACTAGAAGACAATCCATGATGCCTAGATATCATAAGAAACCTCTTTTTTATCAGTTAAATAATTCCTAGACTTATATAAATCTACACCATAAACTTTAACTCATAATGGTATATTATCATCGACAACTCTCTCCACCATTGGAATTTCCTATCAATTCACGACTCCAACTTTCCAACGACACCCTCGAAATGTGGTTTAATACCCTCACCTAAGAACAAGTGGAAACAGTAATCCAATACTAGTACCAACATTCGACTCCCATTACCAAGGAAAAACAAAAATACCTCCACCATTTAAGCATAATGGGAGGATGATGTATTTTCCTTGAAAATACTAGACCAACTATAAAACTGACTGAAAATTGAATTTTTAATTTATTTAAAGCTCAAAAGGTTCAAGCTCCCTCTCCGAAAGCTCACGGAGGTCTAAAGTGGTGAAGCCCAAGGGCATCCCCCTGGACAAAATTCTTACATACCCGGGGTAAGGAATAGTTTGACCATATAAACATGTTTACTAAAGCTAACATCAATATTCTGGTGACATTCCATTATTGAAATGTCAACCATCTAAAACAACCCACCACGTCCTACCATACCATGAGCATCAACACATATCTCATCCAATACATTAGGATCATCCCAATTTTTCTCACGCCCAAAGCTACTGCCTGAACTCCTCCCAAAATCACAAATGAGGATACATTAAACATTCACCATGGAATCTAGATGAACCATTCCCATTTACTCACCAGATTCCCAAAGGTAAAATATCCATTTAATTGATGGTTTTAAGCACCCTTGATCACCATCATATAAAGGTCATGTCACCACGATTCACATTTAACTTTTCGATATAGTATAATCCTTGTCTTCAATTCACTAGATTAAAATAACAATCTCTATAGTATATATCATACCCTTCATCTAACATAATTAACAACTATAGATGGAGCCAGTCATACCTAAGAACCAACTCATTACATAATTTGTAACGCCCCGACACTAGTTTCCCAGAGCTGGTGTATTATTTATTACATTGGCATGATCAAAATAAATTTGAATCCCAAATTACCATTTGGTTTAGTATCATTTAAAAAACTAGATACAAACATAAATTTTTTTCATAACATCATGAAATGAAAGGAAACATAAAAAATCATTTGAAAACATTCTTATTCCCTTTCCTCATCCTTATAATCCATTCATAGTGTACATATTATCATCCTAGGGAAAATAAAACCTAATAATGGGATGAGATTAGGTGCTCAGTAAGAGTAAATAATTTAGTGGAAGCTATCATAAATAAGCATAAACTTTTAAGGTAAGATGTATAATAAATATAGCAGCATTTTATACATAAAATTGAACATAATATGGTAAGAATAAATGAAACATTAACATATAAACAATGCACAAGTATATTCTAATAGTTGAATAATCACAGGTAATAACTAACCTTATAAGAGTGAATACAAAATGAGGGACATCTTAAAAATGCCGTCAAGGATTTGGAAAACACACCATACATAATTGGGTAATACATTAGCCAAAACCCAAAAATAATTGTATCATTAGTCCTACCGATGAATCATAGGTTTATAGTGGGACCCACACGACACTAACAAAGTCTAATGAACTCCTCTTATGAAATGGGTAAAACATAACCAACATAAACATTTATATTAAATCTAACATATAAAATGTCAATACATAATCCATGAGATATGAATGATATGAAAATAGAATATCCACAGTCAAACATATCAAAAAAACATAAATACAATATCATATATTATATCATAATATATTAACCATAGTTAAGAAAAACTTACAATAAATTATGTTGATATAGATGAAAGTGATCTAACAAAATCATTAAAACTCTTTTAGAAATATCCGTTTTTACTTTGAAATCATTTGAAATCCTATGTAATTATAAAAGAAAAGTTTTCCATTGAAAATAAACTTGTAAGATTATAAGGGATGCTTTAAAATGTTAAGGAATCACACAGGTAGAAAATATCCACTCACACCGTATAAGTTAAAAAAAATTCTTTCCTTAATTTGTCGAAATGCTAATATAGAACCTTGTTTGGAAAATGAAAGAAAGATTTATTTCAAAACATTTTATAAAAAAGTCAAACATGGTTTTAAATGACTTTAAAAAATAGTATATAAATATAAATGTTATTTTAAAATACATGTATAAGAAACATGGATGTGGATGATAAATATGTTCCAGTAGATACTTATGTATAAATAATCTCAGATAATAATGAGATTGCAAAATTAACACTTACCTTGTACTTTCCTTTAGTCAAGGGTGTGTTAACATCCCCTATAATGGTTAAATATTGTTAATAAATTATACTAGGACCATATAAATATTTATTATATCATATATGATCTTATTATCTAGATTTGTTAATAATATTTCAGTATTACCATTATTTCAGGTGTTAACTGCTTTATTGTCCTATGCATGTTTTGTTAAGTAAGTCCTATTTCTTATACATATGATATATTTTATTCAAATACCTAATGATATTAAGTTCATAAATATTATATTTACTAATTATATACTGTTTATAATCATCATTTAATGGTTAATGTGGAGAATAAATCTCATCGCACCGTGGAGATGGTTGGTTGTACGTACGCATGAGCGACGATATCATTCATTTAATGGTTAAATGTTATGAAACTGGATGATATATTAGTTATAAATAATCATAATAATTCCATACTATATATTTTTTTCTATTATACTCATCATTATACCCATCCAAATAATGTAATGTTAAATAAAAAATTACACCACGGTGTGAAGACGGTAAGCTGTACGTACGCATGCATGGTGATATTATTATTCATAGGGTAGATAAAATGATTAATATGGTTGTATAATGATTATAATAAATTCTATGTATATGTATTATATCTTATTTATTACTTTGGTATGTAAACAACATATAAATAAGAAGTATAAGAAGAAAAGAATTTTGAAAGAAGAGATAAAATGATTACCTCTTCTTCAGCTGTCTCTATTAGATTTCCAAGAAAGGAAACCTTAAGATGGTTTTATTCCCAATGGGTGGCCTCTATGATTATTTTAGGGAAGATTAAATCATATGTGGGTAGGATATTTTGAGAAAAAGGGCTTTGGAGGTGTGAATTAAAGAGAAGGAGAAGTACCCTTTTATAAGAGTGGTGAGGGGCACTTTAGGAAAATATTTAAATATTATTTTATTAAAAATTTATTTTTGGTTTATAATAGCTAAAAAATAATTTATATAGAGGATAATATAAGGATGGGTCTAAATACTCTCAAAAAATAGGTTTATACAAGTTTAGGTAACGAATTTAACGTTATCCTTTGGCTTTAACACTTAGTTAAATAAGTCAACTATTACCATGTCTTCTTATATTTTTTTACTAAATGGTTTGTATAGTTAATATAAAATTATAACAGAACCTCAAGTGGATGAATAATAAAATTTTTAACACTATCTAAATCATTAGTATCATTCTCATATTTTTATGAGAATTATATCATTTAATATAATAGTATTTATTTTAAAAACTCATTTATGTCATTTTTGAAACTATTTAGTAATTGATTTTTGTTAAAGTCACAAAAACTTGATTCCCTAAAGAAATAATTAAATAATCCGTAACATGTCAATTTTATCCAAAAAATTAATGCATGGAATCAAAAATCTCAAATTACATTTATTTTAATATTTGTAATATCATTTATTTCAATCATTCATTAATAAGGTAATCACAACATCATTATTATGTCATAAATAAATTGATTTATTTAATTTATAAATATTATAAATAAAATACCTTGATTTAGGAAATATTTTAGATTTATATTCATTATTTATAGTCAAATAGATCAGTGATATAACCCCAAATTATTTTTTTAGCAAAAAGATAAATGTTTATGTTATATTTCTCTTTACTTTAAATTAATTATTATAACACGTAATTATCACACCCAAGTGGATCCTAAAGGCCAAATGTACATACCAAGTGTTTTATTGGTATCTTATAACTCATAAAATATGATTAGGGTGAATGTTTATGTTGTTTTATATTATTATAATATTATATTTACCTTTATTCACTGAATTTACTGTTTAGTGGTTGTAAATAAAAAAGTTACTAAAGTTACTATTCATAAGGCCCAAAAACAAAAGGGACCTATTTAAATAATTTAAACCGTATTATTCCAAATATGGATTCAATTTTTATAAATTATAGACACAAAATTTACAAAATTTATTTTAAAATTAATCCATATTGTCAAAACAGGAAAATGTGTTTTTAAAAGTAAAAACCATCAAAAGACTAACACGTGTTTATATCAAATTTCAATTTTAAATTAATTAAAATTACATAAATTATATTAAATGATAAAACATTATTCAAATTATACTTTAAAACCAATTAAAAGGATAATCTAACAATGTAACGCCCCGACCCCAGCTACCCAGAGTCGGTGCATTATTACATAACATTGGCATGATCACAAGAAAGATCAAATCTCGAAAGACCGATTGGTTTAGTAGCCTTGGAAACACTAGATATATTCATAAGTTTTACATTACATCATAAAATGAAAAACTACTACAACAACATAATGTTTCCACAGTCCACACTATAATCCCCTCATAATATCCCTGCAGATCATTCATAACTTACATCTTCACTTCCTGGGAAAAATAAAACATAGAAAAGGGGTGAGCTCAAATGCCCAGTAAGGATAACAATATAGCGGAAACTTTCATAAATAAGAATAAACATTTAAGGCAATGTATAACTAAAACAAAAGCCTTTTAAATATGAACTTTCAACATGGTATGGCATAAATAAAATGAAATAATGCCATTTACTTATTCACATGGATATTCTACTAATCGAATAATCACATGCAAAAATCAATAACCACTTTCATAATGTTGGAATGCATAATGCCAGACTATCATAACCACATAGCCAAGGCCTCGTGCCAAGACTAAAAATAAGATTTTGTCAAGGCCTTGTGCCAAGACACTAGTTTGTCTCATGAGACCTGCCGATGCATCAAGGAGCTATAGCGGGCTCCACCCGTCACTTATTAAGTCCAATGCATTCCCATATGAAAAGTTTTAAACATAACATAAACATTCGTATTAAATCTAGCATACGAAATGTCAATAATTTCAACATAAACTATGAATGGTATAAAAATAGAACATCCATAGTCAAACATATCACAAAACCTTCAATACAATATAGAAGTTTTGTATCATAATAAATCAACTTCAAATAATCTTAAAATCCATCAAAGGATGTTTACGTAGATGAAATCAAAATTCTTTTTAAAGAAATATCTCCTTTTATTTTGAAATCATTTAAGATCCATATAAAATAAAACATTTTCTTTGAAAATATTCTTATAAGCTTGTAAGGAAAGCTTTGAAGATTTTATAACGGCGTAAAATAACCGCACCCGCCGTATAAGTTAAAAAAAACATTCTTACCTCAATTCTGTCGAAAAGGTTAAAAAGGACCTTATTTCGAAAACGACGGAAAGATTCCTTTATAAACCTCTTATAAAAATTCAAACAAGGGTATAAATGACTTTAACCCATATTCTTGTAAATAGTAAAAATGTTTTGAAATACATTTTTAAGAAACATGGATGTGGATGATAAAGATATCCCAGTAGATTATTACGTATAAACAACCTCGGATAATGAAGAGATTGTGAAATAACCCTTACCTTGTACTTTTCCTTTGTTGGGGTCGGTTAACCTCCTGTATAATGGTGAAATAATTGTTATTAAATTATACAAGAATCATATACATTAATATGATATCATATATGATCTTTTAACATTGCTTTATTAATAATATCTTAGTATTATCGTCGTTTCAGGTGATAATCGATTCGTTCTTCTTAAATGTTTGGTTACGTAAGACATGTTTGTAATGGATAGATTAAATCTTATTCATAATCAGAATGATATTAACATTATTTTTAACCCTAAAATGAGAATAAGACTTGAATGGATACGATGGAGGATGGATCTCACCGCGTTCGTGGAGACGGTAGTCCGTACGTACGCACGAACGCTACTTCCATTTAATTTTTATTTTAAAAGAATTGAATCCAAATGATACATAGGTATATTACTATTCCAGTATAATATAATATTTTATATATGTTACTTAAGTTCATTAACACCATCCTTTATACGTTCCATGTGTGGTATGAACGAGTCATATCATTTTAAGGGGGCGGTAGTCTGCACTTCCTCAAATGAAATTATCGTATGTATATACAACATGAAACGAATAATGGTATGAAATAAAATGGAATTAAAGAAGCTTATATATAAAATATATATCATTAATATCATATTTAATTACATTTCCATCATAATGGACACCATGAGAGGCGGTAAGATGTATTTGAACAATCATCGTTTCGTGAGGCGTTAGTTTGCCATCCACAGAAACATTATGTTCATCATCCATTAGATGGAGTTGTGTGTATGTGTAGTTTGAATCCTTCTTATAACAACATCCTAGTATATTTAGGATACTGGTGTTGTTACAAAATAAAGGAAATAAAAATAGTTTTGGGGTTGGAGAAGCAAAATAAAGGAAAACAATTTAAGAGAAATCGTTACCTTTAATTTAGGTAACTCACTTTGGTTGGAACCAAAGGACTTCTTGAAATGATTTCTGCCTAAGGGGAAGCTTCAAGGAGGAGGAGAGGGATGTGGGGAGCTTAGTTGGGCAGAGTTTGGACGAGCCAAGTGGCTTGAGAGGTGTGAGGAATGAGTAGAAGTGGTCTCCTTTTATAAGGGAGAAGAGGGGCTCTTTAGGAAAGAGTGAAAGTATTTCTTTATAATATAATTATATTCGGTTTATAATGGTCCAAAAATCATTGAGGTCGAAGATAAGATGACTAATATTCTAAATAACATCAACCAATAAGAATTGGACAGGTTTTAGATAATATTTTAATCATTATAATCTTATTTATTTAAATGATTTATTAATTAGGTAAACATTGCATCATTATTGTGTCATTAATAATTTAAATTATTTGATGTCTAAAAATTATAAATAAAATATAATTATGTATGAAATCGTTTTATCTTTCTAATGAATATTTATAATCGAAAATACAACATGTATAACCCTATGTAAAAATTGTTCTTCTAAAAGATATATGCTTGTGTCATTTTTGTATTTATTTTAACTAAATTAAAATAAAGTGTCATTATCACTTACAAGTGGATCCATGGGGTCCCAAAATAGACCCAAAGATTCCCATGGTAGACCATGTATCAACCAGTAGGGTTAAGACACGTTTTAGGGTAATTTAGTATTATTATAATATTATTTTTTTAACCCTTATTTACCGGATTTACCCTTAACCATGGTAAATAAAATATTTACCGCATTATTTTTTCAAAATGTCTAAAAATAAAAGTTATCTATTTACACAATTTGAACATCCTAATTCCAAATATGGAATCCATTTTCCTAAATTCAAAACACAGAAGTGGCAGAAATTAATTTAAAATTAATTCCCGCTGTCAAAACAAAAAGCGTGTTTTTAAGAGATAATAACTATCAAAAGATTTACACTTGTTTATGTTCGGTTTAATTGTAAAATTATGTCCAATGACCAACATTATATTAAATGGTAAAAATATATTCTAAATATACTTTAAAACCACTCAAATTCATAATTTATCACTATTAATTATTTTGATTAAAAAAAGTTGTTTTTAATTAAAATTTAGTAATTTTCACTATTCATCAAAATATGAAAGTTATCCGAAATGTACCAAAATTTCACCTTAGGCTAAATTCGATATTCCGAATCCAAAAATGAAGTCCATTTTCAAATATAAAATATATATAATTTCAAAAAGTAGGTGTTACTATTCATAACGGCTAGTTTGATTAGTTATGGTGTGTTAGAACTCGGTGTTGCGTACAACACACGCTATCACATTATTCAAAGAGAAGCGTACCGTAGAAGCTTGGGGTGTTACATTCTCCCCTCCTTCAAATAATTGCGTCCTCGCAATTTCTAGAATACTTATCACATGAAAAGACTCGGGTGGTTCTTCATCATAAGTTCCTCGGGTTCCCACGTTGCCTCTTCCATCTTATGATTTCTCCACAAATCTTTTACCAGACGTGTCGTCCGGTTTCTCAGTACTTGTTCTCTTGTATCAAGAATCTTGAAGGGATCTTCACAATAAGACAGATCGGGTTCCAGTTCTAATTCCTCATAGGTGAGTACATGCGTTGGGTCAGGCATGTATTTTCTCAACAGAGATACGTGGAACACATCGTGAACTTTGGAGAGACTTGGCGGCATTGCCAATCGGTAGGCTACAGCCCCAATTCGTTCTAGAATTTCGAAAGGTCCGATGTACCTGGGACTCAATTTACCTTTCTTTCCAAAACGTATGACTCCCTTCCATGGAGATACCTTTAGGAAAACATGATCACCGACTTGAAATTCCAAATCCTTCCTTCGATTATCGGCATAGCTCTTCTGCCTACTTTGAGCTGCTTTGATGTGATTTTGGATTACTTTTACCTTTTCCACCGTTTCCTCCACCAGTTCTGGTCCTACAAGTTTTCTTTCACCAACGTCATCCCAACAGGTTGGTGTACGACATCTCTTTCCGTATAACGCTTCATATGGTGCCATCTGAATACTTGAATGGAAGCTATTGTTATAGGAAAATTCTACCAGAGGTAAATATTGATCCCACATACCCTGAAAGTCAAGTGAGCAAGATCTCAACATGTCTTCTAAGGTTTGAATAGTCCGTTCTGATTGTCCATCTGTCTGAGGGTGGTAAGTAGTGCTCAAATGAAGTTCAGTATCCAGGGATTTCTGAAGACTTTTCCAAAATCATGAAGTAAAACGGGGATCACGATCAGAAACAATCGATAGGGGTACTCCATGAAGTCTCACAACTTCATTAATGTATAGTCTTGCTAGACGTTCCAGGGGTAGATCTTCTCTTATAGCAATAAAATGTGCTGACTTGGTAAGACGATCAACAATAACCCATATTGCATCGTTCCTTCTAGGAGTCTTAGGTAGCCCCATGACAAAGTCCATCGTAACATTTTCCCATTTCCACTCCGGTATGGGAAGAGGTTGCATGACTCCTCCAGGCTGTTGCCTTCCAGCTTTCACTTGTTGACAAACCATACATCTTGACACAAAATCAGCAATCTCCCTCTTCATGTTGTCCCACCAAAAATGTTCCTTCAAATCTCTATACATTTTGGTGCTCCCAGGGTGTATAGAGAAATTGGAACTATGAGCATCATCCAGAAATTCCCTTTTTAGATCAGGTATATTGGGAACACAAAGTCTCTTCCCGAATTTCAAAATTCCATCTTCATACACAAAGTCTCTCAATCTCCCATCATTCACATCTTTAATCTTCTTTTGGAATTCTTCATCATCGGTCTGAGAACTCTTAATCCTTTCTAGTAAAGATGGTTTGGCAACCATTTGAAAAATCATTGATGTTTCACCTTCCCTGGTTATTCCCATGTCCATCTTTACTAGATCCATAAAAATTGGATCCCTTTCAATTCTCATATTGTTCAAAACTCCATGGTCTTTTCTACTCAAAGCATCTGCCACCTTGTTTGCCTTCCCTGGGTGGTAGTGTATCGTACAATCATAATCCTTGAGTAATTCAAGCCATCTCCTTTGCCTCATGTTGAGTTCTTTTTGTGAGAAAATATACTTCAAACTCTTGTGATCAGTATAAATCTCACATTTTTCACCATAGAGGTAGCGCCTCCATATCTTCAAAGCAAAGATCACTGCTGCTAACTCGAGATCATGTGTAGGATAGTTTTGTTCATGAATTTTCAACTGTCGTGATGCATAGGCAATAACTTTATCATTCTGCATAAGGACACAACCAAGTCCTTTCTTTGATGCATCACTATAAATAACGAACCCATCATTCCCCGATGGTAGAGTCAATATAGGAGAATTGACTAATCTTCTCTTCAGTTCTTCGAAACATTCTTCACACTCTTTTGTCCAAACAAATTTAACCCCTTTACGTGTGAGCTTCGTTAATGGGTTAGCCAATCGGGAAAAATTCTGGACGAAACGTCGATAATAACCTGCCAAGCCAATAAAACTACGTACCTCAGTTATACTCGTAGGTGCTGGCCATTCTTAGATTGCCTTGGTCTTAGAAGGATCAACATAGATTCCATCTTTAGAGACAATATGGCCAGGAAAAGAAATCTCCTGAAGCCAGAATTCACACTTGCTAAACTTCCCATATAATTCATGCCTCCTCAGAGTCTTCAAGATAATGCGCAAGTGATTTTCATGATCTTCGTAGGTTTTGGAGTATACCAAGATATCATCAATAAATACCACCACAAATTCATCTAGATACTCCTTGAAAACTCTATTCATCAGATCCATGAATACAGAGGGTGCATTAGTCAATCCAAACGGCATTACAGTAAACTCGTAATGCCCGTACCTTGTTCGAAATGCTGTCTTCGGAATGTCTTCCTTCTTCACACACAACTGATGGTATCCAGATCGAAGGTCAATCTTTGAAAAGTATTGAGCTCCATGCAGTTGGTCAAATAAATCATCAATAAGAGGTAGGGGATACTTGTTCTTTATCGTTATAGCATTGATCTCCTTGTAGTCGATACATAACCTCATAGATCCATCTTTCTTTTTAACAAAAAGAACAGGGGCTCCCCATGGAGAAACACTAGGGTGAATAAATCCCTTACTACTCAATTCCTCTAGTTGTTTCTTTAGTTCGACTAACTCTACAGTGGCCATTCTATAAGGGGTCTTCGATATAGGCCTTGATCCAGGAATCAAATCAATGGAAAACTCAACTTCTCGTTCTGGAGGATGTCCAGGTAAATCTTCCGGAAATACATCTACAAATTTTTTCACAACAGGTACATCCTCTATTTGAACATTCCTTTCCTCACCAATAGTTACTTCATTCTCTTCCTCCCCAATAATTGAATTTAGTTGAGCTACTGGGGGTGGATCTAAATAAGAATTAGGTGGTGACGATTCTGCTCTAAAAATAAGGTGTTTCTTATCATTATCATCAAGAATCGTAACCTCTTTCTTCTTACAATAAATCTTCGCATCATAGTCTGAAAGCCAGTCCATACCGAGGATTATATCAAACTCAATCATAGGTATGACGATGAGATCAGCAGATAAAGAAAATTTATGTGCTCTAATGGGGACTGATTCACAAAACTTTGTTGCAACGATACTTCCCTTAGGAGTTTTAACTGACAGCTCCCTTATTAAATCAAATTGGAAATATCTAATTTTCTTAGCAAACTGGGAAGATATGAAACAATGCGATGATCCAGAATCAAATAATGCATTTTCTAAACTTGAGGAAACCATTAAATTACCTTCCACCACGTCTTTCGGAGCTTCTACCTCAGCAGTAGTGATAGCATAAGCCTGGCCTTGATCCCTTGGCCTTTTCTGAGGTAAGTTCTCCTGACGCTTAGGACATGAATTTGCATAATGCCCCATCTCCCTGCAATTATAGCACTGAATGTTGGTAGCTTCCTTCTTTCCCTTGCAATCATGAGCTTGGTGGCCTTTTTCACCACACTTGTAACAGACTCCCATTCCCTTCAAGCAAGTACCAGGATGTTTCTTCCCGCATTTACCACAAGATGGATATTCAACCTTTCCCTTCTTCCCCTTATTTCCATTCCCAGATTGATCAGCAGGTCTCTTCTTCTCTTGCTTTGCTTTAAAGTCATAAGACTTAGAGAATTCCTTTTCGGTCTTGATAGCACATGAGACAATGTCTTCGTATGATGAAAAGGATTGTGAGACTAATGCTCGACGGAGAAATGGTTTTAACCCATCAAAGAAACGATCAATCTTACTTCTTGGGTTGCGAATATAATCTCCAGCATACCTCGCTAACCTTGTAAAGTTAGCCTCATACTTTGTGACATTCTCATCCTCCTTTTGTCTCAGACTCAGAAATTGTCTTTCCATATCTGCTAGATGGTCGCGAGGAAAGTATTTTTCTAAAAACAGATCTTTAAAATCCCTCCACTCCATATTTGATACTTCATCATCTTCCTTCATGTTTTGAATCAATGACCACCATTGATCAGCATCTCCAGTGAGGCGGTAAACTGCCATGCTAACTTTTTCCCTTTCACTGCTCCCCAAAGCCTGAAATATTTTCTCTAGGGAATTTATCCATTGCTCAGCTACTAAGGGATTTTTACTCCCATTGAACGTTGGTGGTTGTTACCTCATGAATCGATCTAACATTGATCCTCCACGCTGCAGATCAGGGTGCTCCATACGGGTAAGGTTATTATTCATAACCTGAGTAAGTTGTCCCAGTATGGTGATTAGCTGATCAGCACCAATTGCATCACCAGCCCCACTATAATTATCTTGATCAGGAGGGAAATCCCTACATGGAGTGCGTGCATTGATACGGTTCCATTTCTTCCACTAGGCGCCATTTCTAAACAATGGCATAAACTAGATCAGTTTATGAATCAAAATACATAATCCCATACTTATAAAACACTTAACATAAATTGAACTATTTATGGATATAATCCATAATCATAAGAATTTTTTTTTCTTTGAGGATGTATATACTCATAATCCCTTCAAAATTATTTGTAAATAAAATGAGAGTTATCCTAAGCATATCCCCCGGGAGTGTCGTAACCAAGAGTGCAGCAAGGCCCGTTGTCGTGCACCAGTTCCCGTTCGAGTCTAGCTCAAAGCGGTGTTTTCGGGTTTTACCCCTAGGTACATCTGTGCCAGAGCCGCCTCTACCTGCTCGTATCCAGACAGGGATGTATTGCTCGGAAAACTCACAAAATCTCTACAATACCAAAATTCTAGGAAGTTCTTCTATACTAATCCTCAAAGTTCATCTTAGGTCTACGTGCTCTAATCAGAGTTTATCTAAATCTAGTTTCCAAGGTTTGTACTAAACTTCCTATGATACCAACTGTAACGCCCCGACCCCAGCTACCCAGAGTCAGTGCATTATTACATAACATTGGCATGATCACAAGAAAGATCAAATCTTGAAAGACCGATTGGTTTAGTAGCCTTGGAAACACTAGATATATTCATAAGTTTTACATTACATCATAAAATGAAAAACTACTACAACAACATAATGTTTCCACAGTCCACACTATAATCCCCTCATAATATCCCTGCAGGTCATTCATAACTTACATCTTCACTTCCTAGGAAAAATAAAACATAGAAAAGGGGTGAGCTCAAATGCTCAGTAAGGATAACAATATAGCGGAAACTTTCATAAATAAGAATAAACATTTAAGGCAATGTATAACTAAAACAAAAGCCTTTTAAATATGAACTTTCAACATGGTATGGAATAAATAAAATGAAATAATGCCATTTACTTATTCACATGGATATTCTACTAATCGAATAATCACATGCAAAAATCAATAACCACTTTCATAATGTTGGAATGCATAATGCCAGACTATCATAACTACATAGCCAAGGCCTCGTGCCAAGACTACAAATAAGATTTTGTCAAGGCCTTGTTCCAAGACACTAGTTCGTCTCATGAGACCTACCGATGCATCGAGGAGCTATAGCGGGCTCCACCCGTCACTTATTAAGTCCAATGCATTCCCATATGAAAAGGTTTAAACATAACATAAACATTCGTATTAAATCTAGCATACGAAATGTCAATAATTTCACCATAAACTATGAATGGTATAAAAATAGCACATCCATAGTCAAACATATCACAAAACCTTCAATACAATATAGAAGTTTTGTATCATAATAAATCAACTTCAAATAATCTTAAAATCCATCAAAGGATGTTGACGTAGATGAAATCAAAATTCTTTTTAAAGAAATATCTCCTTTTATTTTGAAATGATTTAAGATCCATATAAAATAAAACATTTTCTCTGAAAATATTCTTATAAGCTTGTAAGTAAAGCTTTGAAGATTTTATAACGGCGTAAAATAACCGCACCCGCCGTATAAGTTAAAAAAAACATTCTTACCTCAATTCTGTCGAAAAGGTTAAAAAGGACCTTGTTTCGAAAACGACGGAAAGATTCCTTTATAAACCTCTTATAAAAAGTCAAACAAGGGTATAAATGACTTTAACCCATATTCTTGTAAATAGTAAAAATGTTTTGAAATACATTTTTAAGAAACATGGATGTTGATGATAAAGATATCCCAGTAGATTATTACGTATAAACAACCTCGGATAATGAAGAGATTGTGAAATAACCCTTACCTTGTACTTTTCCTTTGTTGGGGTCGGTTAACCTCCTGTATAATGGTGAAATAATTTTTATTAAATTATACAAGAATCATATACATTAATATGATATCATATATGATCTTTTAACATTGCTTTATTAATAATATCTTAGTATTATCGTCGTTTCAGGTGATAATCGATTCATTCTTCTTAAATGTTTGGTTACGTAAGACATGTTTGTAATGGATAGATTAAATCTTATTCATAATCAGAATGATATTAACATTATTTTTAACCCTAAAATGAGAATAAGACTTGAATGGATACGATGGAGGATGGATCTCACCGTGTTCGTGGAGACGGTAGTCCGTACGTACGCACGGACGCTTCTTCCATTTAATTTTTATTTTAAAAGAATTGAATCCAAATGATACATAGGTATATTACTATTCCAGTATAATATAATATTTTATATATGTTACTTAAGTTCATTAACACCATCCTTTATACGTTCCATGTGTGGTATGAACGAGTCATATCATTTTAAGGGGGCGGTAGTCCGCACTTCCTCAAATGAAATTATCGTATGTATATACAACATGAAAAGAATAATGGTATGAAATAAAATGGAATTACAGAAGCTTATATATAAAATATATATCATTAATATAATATTTAATTACAGTGCCATCATAATGGCCACCATGAGAGGCGGTAAGATGTATTTGAACAATCATCGTTTCGTGAGGCGTTAGTTTGCCATCCACAGAAACATTATGTTCATCATCCATTAGATGGAGTTGTGTGTATGTGTAGTTTTAATCCTTCTTATAACAACATCCTAGTATATTGAGGATACTGGTGTTGTTACAAAAGAAAGGAAATAAAAAGATTTTGGGGGTTGGAGAAGCAAAATAAAGGAAAATAATTTAAGAGAAATCGTTACCTTTAATTTAGGTAACTCACTTTGGTTGGAACCAAAGGACTTCTTGAAATGATTTCTGCCTAAGGGGAAGCTTCAAGGAGGAGGAGAGGGATGTGGGGAGCTTAGTTGGGCATAGTTTGGACGAGCCAAGTGGCTTGAGAGGTGTGAGGAATGAGTAGAAGTGGTCTCCTTTTATAAGGGAGAAGAGGGGCTCTTTAGGAAAGAGTGAAAGTATTACTTTATAATATAATTATATTCGGTTTATAATGGTCCAAAAATCATTGAGGTCGAAGATAAGATGACTAATATTCTAAATAACATCAACCAATAAGAATTGGACAGGTTTTAGATAATATTTTAATCATTATAATCTTATTTATTTAAATGATTTATTAATGAGGTAAACATTGCATCATTATTGTGTCATTAATAATTTAAATTATTTGATGTCTAAAAATTATAAATAAAATATCATTATGTAGGAAATAGTTTTATCTTTCTAATGAATATTTATAATCTAAAATAAAACATGTATAACCCTATGTAAAAATTGTTCTTCTAAAAGATATATGCTTGTGTCATTTTTGTATTTAGTTTAACTAAATTAAAATAAAGTGTCATTATCACTTACAAGTGGATCCATGGGGTCCCAAAATAGACCCAAAGATTTCCATGGTCGACCATGTATCAACCAGTAGGGTTAAGACACGTTTTAGGGTAATTTAGTATTATTATAATATTATTTGTTTAACCCTTATTTACCGGATTTACCCTTAACCATGGTAAATAAAATATTTACCGCAGTAATTTTTCAAAATGTCTAAAAATAAAAGTTACCTATTTACACAATTTGAACATCCTGATTCCAAATATGGAATCCATTTTCCTAAATTCAAAACACAGAAGTGGCAGAAATTATTTAAAATTAATTCCCGCTGTCAAAACAAAAAGCGTGTTTTTAAGAGATAATAACTATCAAAAGATTGACACTTGTTTATGTTCGGTTTAATTGTAAAATTATGTACAATGACCAAAATTATATTAAATGGTAAAAATATATTCTAAATATACTTTAAAACCACTCAAATTCATAATTTATCACTATTAATTATTTTGATTAAAAAAAGTTGTTTTTAATTAAAATTTAGTAATTTTCACTATTCATCAAAATATGAAAGTTATCTGAAATGTACCAAAATTTCACCTTAGGCTAAATTCGATATTCCGAATCCAAAAATGAAGTCCATTTTCAAATATAAAATATATATAATTTCAAAAAGTAGGTGTTACTATTCATAACGGCTAGTTTGATTAGTTATGGTGTGTTAGAACTCGGTGTTGCGTACAACACACGCTATCACATTATTCAAAGAGAAGCGTACCGTAGAAGCTTGGGGTGTTACAAACAATATAAATGAATTAGATGAAAAAGCAGTTTTGAATTAAAATGGAATATTTTTCACTATTCATTAAATTATGAATGTTATCAGAAAAACACTAAAAATTTATAAAAAACTAAATTTTAATGTCCCTATTATAAATACAAATTTAATTTTGTCGAATTGAATATTTACAAGTGTCAATTATTGGATTTAAAAAGTGTTCTCCATTAAAAGGTGGAAAACAACATTTTTTGAAAAATAATTCTTGTATCTAAAAAATTGAATTTTTCCATATATTATATTTAAGAAAAACATAAGATGAATGTTAAAATTATTTTTTATATATAAAATAAAAAATTTGGTAAATAATATTCATAAATTCTTTTTAAATGACTGGTTTGATAGGTCGTGGTGAGCTCGAACTCGGTGTTGCATGTAGCGCAAGCTATTGAATTATTTATACAAAAATCATCCCATGTAAGCTTGAAGCGTTACATTATTCCCTCCTTAAATAAATTTATTCCTTGAAATTTAAACTCAGGATTGAAAATGACGGGTTAGAAATTTCAAAATATCCATGTTAAAATCCCACATCGAAAAATGGATTAATGAGACCACCATTTTAAAATACAGAAAGAAAATTATGGAAGTTACCTTAAATAGAACATAAAATAGGGTTACATGTAGAAAAACATGGACATGAAAGAAAATGTAACCATAAAGATCTAATGGATATTGATAGAGAAAATTATTAGGAGAATGTTAACAACTAGAAAGCTATAAATATGTGATGATCCAAGGGACCATTTGATTTATCACCAAGGAAAGTAGTAGGAAAATATTTTTGGTTTTATGGTCCTTTCCCTAGGGTTGATGAATTAATTTAATTTATAGACTAAGAACACAATGAATAATTCTTAATTGACATGCAGAGATTTATCCTTTAACTAATTCCTACCACAAACCCATCTTTCTCTTCTAAATATAATAAAACTAAAAAATATTATATTATCTTAATCGTATAAGGTTAAAAATATAAACTTATACCATTTAAATAAATAAAACTACGTTATACTAACCAGAGACTGCCTTTAGGACAATGTTAGGTGATAAATCCTTTTTGTACTTCGGTTGTGGGTTTGATTCCAACAACCTTGTCCAAAGTGACAGGTTGTCGCCCAACCCATGGGTTGTCATTTTTCTCAAACTATATTATTTTAAAATTCTAAAAATAACATTAAGAAATGTTTTAACCTCAACAATATTCTCTACAATGTATAACTTAATCCATTCCAACCTCAATAATTTTCCAAAATACTTATATCAAAATTAACAGTCTAAAAAGAACTCCAAATTTCCAAAATCAATCATAACATCAGATTCCCCAAACAATGTAATGTATCTATTACTAACAAGTGCATTTATATCCTCAAATGTCTTAATAAAATAATTAATTCTTCCAAATCCTTAGAGAATAAGTATTGTAGTAAAATTCAATATATAGTAATATAGTTCGTGAATCCAAAAACATAAATACATTAATTATTCAACTTCTACTATAGTAACAACACAATATTGACTTTGATTCATTTTATTCTTCTAATCCATATTTCCTTGATGCTTTGAAAAATCATTTTCATTTTATCCTATCTATTTATAACTGTAGCATTGCACATTTTCAACTTATTTATTTACATTACAATCATGAGCATGGTGACATTTTTCGCCAGACTTGTAATAGACTCACATTTCTTTCTAGAAATTACCAGGGTGTTTCATCCCACAAATATCACATAAGGGAAAAAAATGTCTTTCCCCTTTTACTTTTATTCGTATTTTTCTCCTTTGTTATCTTATTTTATTTCTTTACTTTAATGTCATACCACTTAGATAATTCTTTTTACATCTTGATAAAAAATGAGACTATATCTTCATACAATGAAAACGATTATGATACCAATTCCCATCGTAGGAATGGTTTTAACCCATAAAAAATTGATCAATATTACTTATTAGGTTATGTATATAGTCTGAAACATACCATGCTAACCTTGTGATGTTAGCCTCATACTTTGCAACATTATCATCCTCCTTTTACCTCAGACTCAGAAATTTACTTTCCATATCAGTTCGTTGTTCATGAGGAAAGTATTTTTCTGGGAAAATTTATTTGAACCCCCTAAATTCCATATTTTCTACTTATTTGTCATCCTTTGTGTTTTGAATTAATTACCACCATTGATCCACAGATCCTGAGAGATGGTAAACTTCCATGACAACGTTTTCCCTTTAATTACTCCCCAAAGAAAGAAAAAATTTCTCTAAGGAACTTATCCATTGATCTGTTACAAATGGATTTATAGTCCCATTGAATATTGGAGGTCGAGGTCTCATGAAGCAGTCTAACATTGATCATTCACAATGTGAATCAGGGTGATCCATATGGGTAAGGTTGATATTAATAACCTGATTCATCTGTCCCAGTATGGTTATATGTTATTTGGAACTAATTGTGTCACCATCTCAACTATCAATACCTTGCATATAATGGAAATCCCTACATGGATGACATTCATTGATATGATTTCTATTCCTTCAACTAGGCACCATTTATAAATAATTGCATATACTATATTAGGTTATGAATCATAATCCATAATTTGAAACAAGTAAAATACTTAACATAAATTGAAAATTTTATGAATATCCAATCCATAATCATAAAAATGGTTTCTTTGAATTCATACTTAATCATAAATACTTCATAATGGATTGTATAGAAAATATGAATTATCCTAAGCATATCCACTAGGAGTGTCAAACCAGGTGCACAGTAAGGCCCGTTGTCGTATACTAGGTTACCCTGAGTTAAGACTAAAACACCTTGTCAGAGTTTTCACCCACAACTACATCTATTCCAGAACCATGTCCACTTATAGTATCTAAATAGGGATGTATTTTTTTGGGATTCCCACATAATCTCTACATTAAAAAAATTCTAGGATGGTCTTCTATACTTATCCTCAAAGTCTATCTTAGTGTAATGTTCCATAATCAATGTTTTTCTAAATCTATTTTCCATGGTTTGTATTGAACTTACTCTAATAACAACTGTAACACCGCGACCATAGTTTCTTGGAGCCGATGCATTATTTATTACATTTTCATGACCACAAGAAAGTCGAATTTCAAAGGATCAATAGTTTTAGTTACCTTGAAAAAAACAAGATACAAACATAAATTTTTTACATTACATCTTGACATTAAAGAAAACATAAAAAATACTTTGAAAAAAATTATTAATCCCTTACCTAAACCCTATAATCCATTCATAATTTACATCTTCGCATCCTAGGGAAAACGAAATATATGAATTGGGTGAGCTTAGATGCTGACTAAGGGTAAATAATTCAAAAAAAGCTATCAAAAATAAGCATAAACTTTTAATGAAAGATGTATAATAAAAACAACCACATTTTAAACATAAACATGAACATAATAGAGAAATAAAAAATCAAACATTACCATATAAATATGAACATGGATATTCAACTAGTCGAAAAATCACATGTAATAACTAACCTTATAAGAGGGAATACATAATGTGTGACATCTTAAAGACATAATAAAGGATTCATCCAAGAGACCATATATAGTTGGTCAATACATTATCCAGTACCCAAACATAATTTTCTCTTGAGACCTTTCGATGCATCAAGGGGATATAGTGGTCCCCACCTGACACTTAAAAATTCCAATGCATTCCTCTAATTAAAGGGGTAAAACATAACCAATAAAAACATTTATATTAAAACTAGAAAATGAAATGTCAATACTTAATCCATGACCTATTAATGACATAAAAATAGAACATCCACAACAAAAAATATCATAAAACCTTCAATGAAATATAGAATATTTTATCATAATATATTAACCTTAATTAACCATAAAATCCAAAAAAGGATGTTGACATATATGAAATTGATCTAACAAAATCATAAAAATCTTTTAGGAATATCCCTTTTTTACTTTGAAATCATTTGAAATCCTGTGTAATTATAAAAGAAAAAATTTCATTTTAAAATAAACTATAAATCTTTTAAGGGAAGCTTCAAAATTTTAAGGCATTATAATGGTGGAAAATATCTTCTCTCACCGTATATGTTAAAAAACATTCTTTAATTAATTTGTCGAAAATTTCATATAGTACCTCATTTGGAAAATGATAGAAAGACTCATTTCAAAACATTTTATAAAAAGGAAGACATGGGTATAGATAAAATTAAACAATAATCTATGAGTACAAATACTATTTTTAAATACATGTGTAAGAAACATGGATGTGGATGATAAATATTTCCTGGTAGATACTTACGCATAAACAATCTTGGATAATAATGAGATTGAGAAATTAACCCTTACATTGTACTTTCCTTTAGTAGAGGGTGAATTAAAATCCTGTATAATGGTTAAATATTTTTAATCAATTATTCCTAGGAATATACATATTTATGATATCATATAAAATCCTATTATCTCGGTTTGTTAATGATATTTTAGTATTACTGTTATTTGGGGTGTTAACTGCTTTGTTTTCCAATGAAAGTTTTGTTAAGTAAGTCCTATTTCATAGGCATAAGATATATTTTATTCAAATACATAATGTTTTTATGTTCATAAATATTATATTTACTTATCATATAATGTTTATAATCATTATTGAATGGTTAATGTGGAAAATGAATCTCATCGCGTCATGGAGACGGTAGGCCATACATACACACAAGAGGTGATATCATTTTTTAATGGTTAAATGATATATAAATGGATGTTATATTAATTATAAAGAATAATAATTATGTAATATTCATTATTTATGCCTATTATACTCATCATTATACCCAATCAAATAATTTAATGTTGAATAACAAATTACACCACGACATGGAGACAGTAAGCCGTACGAAGACACGCATGGTGATATTATTATACCTAGGATGAATAAAATAATAAATATGGTTGTCCCATGATTATAATAATATCTTATTATATTTATGATACTATATTTTTTACTTTGGTATGGAAACGACATAAAACAGAGGAATTAGAAGAAGAAAAGAACATTGAAAGAAGAGATAAAACGATTACCTCTTCTTCTGGTGTCTCCTTTTGATTTGCACAAAAGGACTCCTTAAGTTTGTTTTATTCCGAAAGGGTGGCCTATATGATGAATTGATGGAATTTGGGAGAATAATTTGAAAGGGGTTGGCTGATCCAAAGGGATTTTAAGGTGTGAATTAAAGAGAAGGTGATGTGCCATTTTATTAGAGAGGTGAGGGGAACTTTAGAAAAACCTTTAAATATTAATTTATTAAAAATTGATTTAGGTTTATAATAGTTCAAAAGTGATTTAGTTTGGGGATAGGTTAAGTATGGGTTTAAATCCTCTCAAAAAAAAAATTGGACATGTTTAGCTCACAAATTTAACCTTATCTTTTGGCTTTAACCCTTAGTTAAATAAGTTAACTCTTACTATGTGTTTTTTTATTTTTATAATATATGGTTAATCTAGTTACTGAAAAATGAGAAGATAACCACCAGTGGATTATTAATAAAACTTTTAACACTATCCATGTCAGTTGGATGATTCTTATATTTTTATGACTATTATATCATTTAATACAATAGTGTTTGTTTTAAAAACTCATTTATTTCAATCTCGACACTATTTAGTAATTTATTTTTTTAAAGACATAACAGCTTGATTACTTCCAAAAAAGAATTAACCCATCCCTATAATGTCAATGTTATCTAAAATATTATTTTATGGCATTTAAAATCTCAAATTACATTTATTTAAATATTTAAAGTATCATTTATTTCAATCATTCATTAATTTGGTAATCACTCCATCATTATTGTGTCATAAATAAATTTATTTAATTAATGCATAGAAATTATAAATAAAATACCACAATTTTGGAAATATTTTTATCTTTATAATGACTATTTATAGTTAAATATTCCAGTTATATAACCCTACATTAAAATTGTTTTAGTAAAAAGATACATGTTTATATTATATTTCTCTTTACTTTAAATTAATTATTATAACATGTCATTATCACACCCAAGTGGCTCCCAAAGGAAAAACATGCATCCTATTTGTTTTCATGGTAACCCATAACTTATAAAATATTATTTTTACACATGTTAGGGTAGTTTTATGTCATTATACTATTATTTTTACCTTCATTCACATCATTTACCCTTTAACCGTGGTAAATAAAAATAATTGTTGTATTCACTATTTATAATTAACAAAAATAAAAGGGACCTTTTTAAATAATATTGACCTTATAATTCCAAATATGGAATCCATTTTTACAAATTCAAAAACATTAATGTTATAGTAATTAGTTTAAAATTAACCCCCATTGTCAAAATGAGAAAACGGGTTTTTAAAAGTAAAAACCATCAAAAGATTGATACGTGTTTATATCAAATTCCAATGTGAAATTATTTCCAATAAATTGAATTATATTAAATGATAAAAAATGAATCTAATTTTAATTTAAAGAAAACTAAAAGGATAATCTAACAATATAAATAAATTAGATGAAAAAGTAGTTTTGAATTAAAATTTAGTATTTTTCACAATTCATTAAAATATGAATGCCATTAGAAAAACACTAAAAATTTATCCAGACTAAATTTTTATTTCCATATTCTAAAGAATAATTTAATTTTTTAAAATTTAATATATAAAATTTTAAAATATTGGATTTAAAAAGGGGTTTTTATTAAAAGGCACAAAAACTGCATTCTTGGAAAAATACTTCTTTTATCAGAAAAATTGAATTTGTCCTTATAGTATGTATAATAAATGAATAAAATGAATGTTAAAATTATATGGGTTATATGAAATTCAAAATGTGGTTAATAATACTCACAACATCTTTTTGAATGGCTAGTTTGATAGTTCATGGTGCGCTCGAACATGGTGTTGCGTGTAGCACAAGCTATTGAGTTATTTTTTAAAAAAGTGTACCATAGAAGATTGAGGTGTTACATAATTCATTACCCATTACCATACCATGAGAACTTCATCAATTGATCTTTATATAATTCAACCCACAACAAGGTCCACTACCCTGAAATGGATACTGGTGAACTCCTAACGATATTTCGTAACTCATACCACTTCTCTAGTGTCATCTCAATAGGTTCTGTCACTATGTGCACATTTAGGTTCCCATGCCATACTCATCTTTCCTAAGAAACACCTATCAAAGATCCACTCTAATTAGACATGGAACCACAATCAATCCTCTTTTGGTGTCTCTTATACCATAAAAAGGAATTTCTCATTCCAACACAACTCCTAGGCAACCATGATTGAAATATTCAATCAAAAACACTGATCTATAGCTCACACATATCCACTCAACAATTCCCATTATAAAATAATTAACTTATCTAATGTGCACTACCTAAAGACCATTAAAAAAATAGACTTACACTACCATACCACATTATCTACTACACCTACATGGAATTATCTTTCCACCAAGGTATTTAAAAACTCAATGGTTTTACATCCTCATGAAACTTGATCATAAACCTTACTCACACTCTCAAGAGTCATAATTCATAAGAACTAGACAAAATATTATCCATAACATGTCAATCATCTAATCAGGATCACTTCTAGTGCTATCATCCTTAAAGCCTGAAATTCCTAACTTTCCAAGTATAATTTAATGATCAATGATTACCAGTGTCATCCACAAGGAAAAAATAATATACCCAAGCTCACCCAAAATTTTAAATTGAATCCAGGATAAAAGCACTAGAAACATGAATGTTCCTGACCTTTGAAGCCAACCTTGATACTAAGGTACTAATACTCAAGGTTATTTCCTTATAAAGCTCTATGGAATTACCATGCCTAGATTACATACTCAATAACACTAATAATGCACCAATATATTTCTCAAAAAACATACCCATACTTCCCATATCTAAGGAACACATAAATTAAGGATAACCCTTTGACATGTCACCCATGATTATAAAATTCACTAACTTAATAAAGGTTGAGACATATTTCAAGGGTTTTTAGGGTCTCTCTCCAATCCCAAAAAACTGAGCCTCCAGAAAGGTCAAAACTCATGGGATAATACTCTTTGTACCTATATCAATCATCACATGAAATATCATATGACAAAATAACCCACAAAAGGGGTATCACACAGTCCCGAACATCCAGCATGCCCATGTCAAAAACCATCAACAAACTCAAGGGTTTTATCCACATAACTTGACATCACATTCCAAAATCATCGTCAATTGTGCACCAATTCTCACTAATCATACACCTGTGTTTAGGATTTCTCAAGGAACACAACTCAAAATTAAACATTATCCATAACCAATAGAATTAAACTAGATGATATATTTCAGATAATTATAACCATGAGGTTCGGTTTGATAGAATTTCATTCCAAGATATATGGGAAGGTACTATATATGTTATTACTAGAACTTTAATTAATCGAATGTGAATAATGAAAACCCATGAGTGGTTTATCATTATGTATACACTATCTTGTGTACCAAATAGGGTCACTTCATGTCCTATACACCAAGAGATTATACAATTATCCTCATAATAAATCATCTCACCAAAGATTCACATAGTCATCCATCAAAAAGGCATTTATAGATATGTTGGACCATCTAAGTAAGATTCCAGTAAGGAATGATATAGTAAAAACCCATATGAGCAATTACTGACACTTTAAATCACTAATCCCCTCATTAGTGATACAAATCACATAATAGAAGGTCCCCACATTCCATGCGAATCCTACATGCTGAGAATGATACATACAGATGCATATTTATTTCCTAAGCTAAGATCCAATATCTAATAAATCATCAATCTAAAATCCATGGGAATAAATCTAGGTTAAATCATATAATCATGATAACACAAGTTAAGGACATCAATCTCAAGCCCTAGGTGAACTAGACATCCAACCAGAATAGGTGTTCATGATGCACTAGTCTGGTTTCCATCAAAGGCATTGTAACATTCTTATATCACATAAATATGAAGTCCCAAATAGAAAAAAAAAATAAAAACTCTTTGATACCACTTTTTAACATCAATCTGTCCCAGACTAGTAAATGGTGCCCTGATAAATGATCACTATAGTACCTCAGGAGCACCTACACATATTTCAAAGGCCAATAACTAGTAGAATAGATCTAAGGAGGTACTTTGGGGAGACTATACACCCTATATAAAAGTGTGCAATTATAATAAAAATATATAATCTTTATAAACATCAGAGTATAGAAGAAATATAAATAAATTTTCCATGCTATACAAAATGAAATACAATAATAAATCTATAAATAATCATAAAACAAACAAGATAAGTGACTCACCGGGCCAACCATATATATATAATGAGTATAAAAGAATAAAAAAAGTACAAAATAAAAATAAAGGAGGATCCACTACAATCCCATTACCTCACCTCATATCGATCTTTGAATACCCTTTGAGTTTCTCCATCTTGAGCCTACAATTTTGGTCCTTGGACTAATCTGAACATACAACAAGAGAGGGTTTTACTGGTACCCAAGTGTTATAACCACCCAAGGATATTTTGAGTACAAAAATTAGTAGGTAACCACTAACACGGTCCCATAAACAACAAAAAATGCAGCGATATGTGCATATGACATGATTATATAATGAATAACTACTAAATAATAAATAATTAAATCCAGAAAAAACAACTACTTTGGTATGATTATTGAATGTCTCTATGTATGTTTCATGGACTGTGCAAACTCATGTACCATATTACACTCCATTTTTGATCCTTAGGTATATAACTTTTATCAACCATACCTTATTTTGGATAATGTTGGTGTGTCTCTGAGAATACCATGATGACGATGCCTCCCATTATAACAAAATTGAGTCTCCTCAGTATATATATCAAGTATCATATACCTCCCCTATGAGTGTTTTCTCATATATGGAGTAAGCCCATAAGTATCACAAACCTGTGGAATTATTCTAGATAGATTCATCCAAGTATATCAAATAAACCCTAGGACCAAATCCATGGAATCGCCACTAATAATATTATAGACCTCACCTATAGTAGTTTTCTTAGTGAATGTAATATCCCAAAATTATCTTTAACCTCTCATATAATATTTCTCTTAACAATTAGTTACACAAAACTCCCATACATGAATTTTCTAAAACAGATATCATATATATTACCAAGAGAATTTTCCATTCATAAGCAAATGACAACACCGATAGTTGTTTTACAAAATTGGAATAAAATGCCACTCTAAAGTTGTTTTCCAAAAAAAATTAAAATAACAAACCTATGAGAATTTTCCAAAACAAAATTAAAAGGCCACCACTATGATCATTTTTCACTTTATAAAAAAACTTTCTTGGGGGCATATACTAATTATATCATAAACGAAATAAGGAACTAGGGTTATCTAAATTCCTAAACCCATCAACACTATCCATATTGATGTATGTCCTTAATATGGTCTGTAAACTTGGGCTAAACAAATTTCAAGGGTTATCATGAGGTATAATAGGGACATCCCCCCCAATTCAGCACCCACCCTCCTAATAAATGTATCTAAATATTAATAAGAATGGTGTAATAGGTCTTATCTAGTTTAATTCATATAATTAACACCACTAATGGGGTTAAAGTATGAATCTATCACTATTAGTCCAATATCTTACCATTATTTTTTGAGTTGTCAATCCAACGAACATGGTCTATAGTGGCCTAGGAAATTTGATCCTTTTACTATTTGGTTATTGTGAAAGTTTAATAGTTAAATTTGAATTAAACTATTCATATTTAGTTTACAAACCTAATTAATAAGAGGGTCCATCACCTTAGTTGTAATATGACTTAATCATATTACCATAACCATAATATATAATGAAAAAGAGATAAAACCAGGATCCCTTAACTTTAAAAATGGTGTTTATTTTATTTTACAAAGGCTGATATCTACTACTAAGGTCTATCCATGTCTCTCCCAAGTTGACTACAAGCCTGTGTTAATTCTTGATCCTCTAACTAAAGAAAAACAACATCATTAATTAATTAAATCATTTATAATTAATTAAATAACTTAATATAAAATAGGAATAACCACTGTTTCACTCATAGAAAAATCCATCACATTAAAACCATGAATGAAAACTTGTGGGGGGACTATATTGGGCCCCAGATCTCATCCCAGAAAAAGTATCTATCACATGACATCAGTTCAAAACTCATCTTAATTTAGTTTTAAGAAACAAATATTATAAAAATCATATCAATGAAATAACTCATCAAAACATTAGATGATTTCATGAAGACAACATATCGGTTCATCCTAGTCCTAGGTAGAGTATAATCCTTATGAAAAGAATTCAATTACACAATGATTCAGTGGAATCAAAATCAAAACTGTAGCTAGACAACTAAAAATTAACAAATAATGAAGGAGAATGTAAGTGGAGGTAAATGAGGGTGATACTGACCCCAAATCACTCGAAGACCCCACTCAAAACAATGGATGTGTAGGTGAAAGGGGAGGTGGGTGTCCATCCTTAGTGCATGTGATGAAGATGGGGGAATGAAAGTAAATTTCTACCCCTAAAATCCCCTCGATTTGGCTAGGGGCCACTAATGGTATCACCTACTACTACTAAACTCCATCATCTAGTTGGTGCTAGCCATTGGTTTCTCGAGGGCCTACTGGTAGTAAAGCTTACTACTGCCAGACACCACTGGTTAGATGGTGGTTTTCTACATCCAAGGCTATCGAATCCACCCTAGCCTCTCCCTAGGTCCCCTCTATCCTCTAAGATGTATCTTGAGCCCCATTTATTATCTAAAAATACACTATTTTGGATGTTTCAAACTTTATAATTTAATTTCACATCCCACTTTTCAAAATGAATCACCCAAAAAACAAAAAAAATTAAATTCACTTAGTAATTTTCATTCATGTATGGACATAAAGGTTTACAAAGACCTAATAAGATTTCCCCAATATTCTAAAAGTACCCCATATATGTAAAACAAATGAGCAACAAATGATTTGTTACAAAGCATGATCAATGACATGATAATTTATAAAATAATTTTAAATAACTTCAACAAAAACAAACTTACAATAAACCATGTACATAAATAAACCTAGATAAATTCACACATCTTAACAATCAATAGACTTCTATTTTGTCAAATCCAATAAGAATAATTACATACATAATAAAGTAACCCATGCACTAGTTATTAAAAACAAAACCTAAGGGAAACTTTAAACAATAAATAATCTCCAATAATGGGTATCATCAACTCATGAGTGGACCGACTACCCTCAAATATAATGTTGTATCTTATGAAAATATCCCCACACCCATATTGGAGTTTATTGCTACATCACCTTACCATTATCAGTAATGTCCTCACACCCATGTCGGAGTTTAGTAAACTAATGTTTAAGACTTCACTAAAACTAGTCAATAATATCAATACAATCAACACAATATCATGTGACTAAATTCACAAACCACAACCTCATCATCCTCCATAAAACTCAATACAATATCCAAATAAAATCCATCAAGAAACCTAATGCATACAAAAAACATAAACAATGAAAATAAATGAACAAAGCCAAATAACATCAATAATTTTTTTGATAAAAACTCAATTAATAAAAGGAAAATTAAAATCCACACACTCATTTTCAAAATCCTCAATAATAAGCCCATTTAAATATAAAAAACATTTTCAAATCATTATTTTCCAAAATCCCTAATTTATTAGAGACCACACATGCACATGGAAATTCACCAATTTCATTTCCAGAAAAAACACTATTCCAAAACACATTTTAAACAAAAAAATCCAAAAAACACCACAAAATTATTTTAAATATATAAAATAATTTACTTAAACCTTGAGTTATAATCTCAAGAGATCAAGTAGATAATAACATGAGTGAGAAACTACTTACCTCAATAATGATGTTGGAACCAAAATGTTATACTGAATCCACGATCCTCACTTATGATATCTTTACTAAATCCCCTTCCAATAAAATACACATGAATTTAATGTGTCTCACTATGAATTTTTAAAATCACATGTAAAAATTCTAGATCCAGAGAGAAAAATAGGAGAGGAATAATGATGAGTGACATTCCTTTGATATAACACCTAAAATTCCAAATTTTTAAGGGAGAAATGATCTAATATAAGAGATCCACCAAAACCCCCCTAAATCATATAAAAATGGTTCTCACCTCTATAGGGGTTAAAAATTAGAAATAAATTTGGGATTATATGTTTTAAAACCAAAATTTGGGGAACTTCTTAACAGTTTCATGACCCAACTACACGGTTTTGAAGGCCACACATTGACCATATGAACCCTTTTGTATGAATTTATAGGCTTCATAACCCAACCAATATATTCCTAAGAGACTATGAACTGATTGTAAAGATGTTATTTCCATACCTCTAGTATATATGTTCTAACAGTCATTGTCTCAGGGAACATTCCCTTGCTGTGTATCTCCCTTGGGGTTCCCAATTTATACCACCAATTTCTCCATCCTCCTCTAAAAACTCCCCAACTTTCCCTAACACCACAAACACTTCTAAAACACATTGAACCACCTCCCCACAAAAATATCAATCATTAAAACACAAATATCATACTTTCTAAAAAACCTACGACTAATAAAATATATACATTTTCAAGATATTAAAATATAGAAGAATTAGTACTAAATATAAGAGAACTAATGGAAATTTATTTCAAATTGAAAATACTAAAGATTCCAGTTGTCTTATTAAAAATAATATGGTTTGGTTTTGGTATAGAATAATTTTTCACCTTTACCAAAGAATAATCATTCCAAATTAATGAGAGACATAAATAGTATTTTATAATTAATGTTAAAACAAGTATGTGTTTTAATGAATACATAAAAATAAATTACATTTAATATAAAAATCAATTAAATTCAATTTATTCATATTTATATTGACCTATGAGGCACCAAGTTACCAAGGGTGATTTTTTTAATTCATAACATTCAATGACAGCTACAAAAGAATGAAATTTTTTATTTTATTAAATAAAAATAAAAATATTTTTGTAAATTTATAAATTATAAAAGGGATATTTAGAAAGACATTAGAATGTATATAAAAATGAAAAGGATAGATAATATAAATTATTTTATAATAAATTCATGTAAGTCTATTTTAAAAGATCTATGAATAATGTATGAGTACATAACCACATATACACTATAAAAAAATAGTGCAGATACAATGAATAACATGAGGCTTGTTGAGATGTCAAAAAAACATACTAAGTTCATGATCTCGAAACATTTTAAAAAGGAAGTTATATGTACTATTTTTCAAATCCTAAATAGATGTATATTGAAGTATAATTCCAAAATAAAAATGAATTTGAGTTATTGTATAATAGGATACCTTTTGTTACATACATTAATGTAATTGGAAGCCCATGTTTAATTAAAATAGAAAAATTTATATCAGGTAAATTTGATGATAAGATAAATTAAGGTACATTTATAGGATATTTTTCAAATGGAATAGCCTAATGATATTATAAAAAAGTTACATAAAATTCTAGACTTCTATGACATAAAATTTATTAAATAAACAATGATGAATGTTATTCAAGATGAAGATGGTGAGAAGACATGATATGATGAATTTTAATTTTTTTAGATTAATATGAATTGGAATATAAATATGAGTAATAAATAGGTGATTTTGAGTCTAATTTCAATAGTTATGGTGAGGAACCTACTATTAAATGTTTTAAAAGGAAGTAATATAAGATATAAAATCAATTTGAGGTTGATAATATTATTGTAGACAAATAGTATTCTATTAAAACATAAAGATTACTACAATACTGTGACTAAAATCCTTTAATTCATTAAACAAAATAAAATTACGTTAATTTGATAATTAATAAAAAAGGATAAGTGAAGGATATGAATTAACTGTTAGATAAAATTGAAAAAAATACTGCATTGTATATTTACATAAAAACGGTGAAATATCATTAAAATTTAGTGGGTATTTAGAAGCAACATCAATGAGAAAGGATAAATTGTGATAAATAAAGAAACAATATTTTCTAAGGATATTCTAAACTTGAATTAATTTATTTGGAATAAACATTTTCTCATATTACAAGATTGTAATATATTAGAATAATGTTAGCTATTACAACCCAAAGAAATTTTCATGTTTAAAAAATGAATATAAAATATGTATTAATGAATATTGATCTATAAGAAGAATTATATATTGAATATCATGAGTTTTAATACTTAATAAATATGGAACTAAAGTGTTAAAGTTAAAGAATAACCTCAAAGGTTTAAAGTGAAACCAAAAAGAGTGGTTCTCAATGATGTAAAATTGAATGCAACAAATGAATTTCAATAAGTGAATAGGGGATAATAAATTTTTTATGAAGGAGATAAGGAAAAATAATCTAATTTTAATTGTTAATATTGATATAATAATTTTTAAATGTTACAAAGAGTATATCGTCATATAAATTGTTAAATAAATGTTTTTTTAAATTTCATATTGGGAGATATAATTTTATAGGGATTCAATTGATGTAAGAGAAAGAATATATATATATTTATCTTAAGAGAAATATTTTAAATAAAATTTAAATATTTTTGGTATTGAAGAATAAAAATAAGTGTATATAAATACAGGTTTTGGTCTGAAACTGAGTAAAGATAATGCTTTCCCAAGTGAGATTTCATAGTTCAAGAATATAAATGAAAAATTTTATATCATTAAATATATTGTCCTTATATTTTCTATGTTATGACTCTCCCTAGAATATTTGACAGTGTTCCAAATGAGAAAATTATGAAAGATCTGTGAGTTAATATGGTTGTCCAATAAAAAGCCTACCTTAGACTATCGAAGTAGTGGTGATTCCATAACTCGGGATATGAAAAGAGGTTTAAGGATCCTTTCCACTAGTATACTCAATATATTGAGTATTCCAAATCTAGTAGTTAAGGGATCTTAGGAGTTGATAATGTAGTGGGAGAAATTTAAGATTAATAATTTAAAAAATGCCTTTTAGTAATAAAGATAAATATATAATTTTAAAATATTATTTACTGTTGATCTAATGAAAACCAAAACAAATTTAATTTCACTTCAATAAATATTGGATAAAGAGAATATCATGATATAACATAAGTGGTACAGGTGATTGAACATAGTACTGCATAATGAGAAGATTAATTATGTAATGCAATCCCCACTTCTTACTGAGCCCCCTCAAGGAGTGAGCAAGGTGGATGTAGATAAATGTAAGAAGTATATAGATGAATGCAAGAATTATATAGATGATAAACCAAATTTTTAGTTATTTATGTAATCATCTAAGTATATTGATATTTAGAAAATGGATAAGAAAAAATACGGTTTCTAAATTCTATATTATAACTGTGAGTTATACAAGCATAGATATCTAAAAAATATATATGAGATATCCAGTGCTCTGTATAGATGTAGGATAGAAGATGGTAATCATGAAATACCTCATGTACTCAATAATATTGATTAAATTGAGAGACTAAAGAACCTTGGATTAAAACTAAAAAAAGAATTACTAGCCAATTTCATTCTTTCCGCTTTGATACATATCCTATTAACATTCATCATTAATTATAATATAAATAACCTGAATAATTCACTCCCATACCAGTTATATTTAGTTCTATAAGTAAATAATCATATGAATAATTAAAATTCTTTGGTCCTTATAGTTAGCATGAAGAATAAAGATAAGGATAATGTTTCAAGGGATAAGTCTATGTCAAAGACATCGATGCACCACCCTTCCTCGAAGAAAAATATATAGAATGAAGGGAAACAAAAAGGAGAAAGTTTTCATTTCATGTTGTAATAAGGTTCATTGGAAAAATAATTTCATAGCTTGGAAGTAGAAGTAATATGACTCTTCTACTTCAAGTATATTTTTAATTGAATTCAATATATTTACATCTACATGTTGGGTATTTTATACTTCATGTAGATCACACATTTGTATTTAAATTCATAAACTAATTTATTAATTAAAATTATAAAATATGAGATAGATATATGAGTTGAAAATGGTCTGACACTAGTATTATTAGCAGTGGGAGATTATTATCTTACTTTTCCAAGTGAAATGGTCCTTTTAATAAATAATTGTTATTATGTACCATTTGTTATCAGAAACATTATATAAGTGATGAGTTGAGACTCTATAAAAATTTAATTTCATGTTTGGATAATTTTTTTATTCTTATTTAGTTGGAAAACATATTCCATGGTATGGAACATATTAGAAATGGATAGTATATACATGAACTTAAAAATCCAGTTTGTTAAATCAATGAAAAATACAATGAGAATGACTCATATCCTACCCACTTATGAAACTTCAGGATAGGTTTTGTAAACAATAATCATTAAAAAAACTACATCAAGAAAGGTATTTAGAATCAAACTTTTTAATACCCATGGATGGATGCTATGATTGATTAAAAGATAATATAACCAAATTAATTTTTAGTGGAAGAGATAAAGATCCAAATAACTATTAGAATTGGTTCCTACTAATATATTTGGAATATTTCCAGCAATATAAAGGGTTAGTTTATATTATTTCATTAATTTTACTAGTGAATTTAGTATGTATAGTTATATATACTTAATAAGGTATAATTCAGCTTCCTTTTATATAATTAAGTAATATTGGAATTAATTATAGAATCATCTGAGTAAAGCGATTAAGAAAATTTTCTCAGGCCATATTAGAGAATATCATAACTAATTTTTCATCAATAATTTAAAGAATTGTCATATAATTTCCCAAATTAATTCTCCTTATGAACTTTAGTGGAATGGTTTTAGTGAAATGAGAAATCATACCCTTCTAGACATAGTCAGATAAATGACGAGTCATGAAACTCTACCTTTAACCTTTTGGGAATATACATTGTAGACTATGAAATATACACTAAATTGAGTTCCAACTAAAGAGGTGGATGATATTCCATATTAGATAAGGTATGAAAGGAAATATATTATATAAAATATTCATGTATTATGATGCAAGGTTTTTTCAAGACTATACCTAGTGACAACTTAACGTCTTAGAGCACAAAGTGAATATTTATAGGGTATCATATGGAGATTAAAGTATATTACCTATATAATATTTTAGATATAAAATTCATTGTGTAAATACATGCCATATTTATAAAAATGGAGAAAATTAACAACAGAAATAGTGGGAGAAATATTGACTTCGATGAATTTGATTCTCTAGATTCACAAAAGTTGGTATGAGAAAAATATGCACAGGATTTGGTGGGACAAGAATATGTTCTTAAGACATAATTACTATAATGTTAAACTTGAGAGTTTAAAGAACCATAGAGATAAGGATTTCTTATCATCAATATAGGTAACACAATACTCTTTGAGGATAATGAACCTAGGACTTACAAGGAAGAAATAAGTGCAATGATGCTATAAAATGGATTGGAGATATGCATTATAAGATAGAGTCCATGTACCAAAATAATGTTTTCATTTTTGTATATCCTATAGATGTTGTAAAATCAATCAGGTGAAAATGGGTATTCTACAAAAAAATGGACATGGATGGTCAAGAAAGTACCTATAAAGCATTATTGGTAGGGAAGGGGTTTAGGAAACATTAAGGAATCAACATTGATGACACCTTTTCTACATTCAAAATACTGAAATATGTCTAAATTTTACTTGAAATAGTATACTTACATGATAATGATGTTTTTAAAATGGATGTCAAAATTTATTTTCTAAATATTAATTTGGTTGAAGATGTCTATATGACACATCCCAAAGGGTTTATTATGTCAAAGAGTACGAATATAGTATACGAGCTATAAAGATCAATTTATATATTGAAGCAAGAATTATGATCAATGAAGGTTTGTTTTTATGAGGCCATAAGAGAATTTTGTTTCATTAATAATGAAATATATCCATTTAACTATAATAATTTTAGTGGGAGTACCATAATTTTCTTAGTATTATACATTAATGAAATATTATTAATTGTAAATGAAGTTAAAGTCTTACAGTCGGTGAATACTTGGTTAAATGAATGATTCTCATTAAAATACTTCAGATACATAGAATACATTCCACATATAATGATCTATCAATATATATCTTAGAGGATTCTTAGACTAATTCAAAATATATATCTCAGGTAGCACAATCAACATCAAAACCAAAAACTTACTTCTGTATCTAGACCATCTCTTGAACCACTGGTGGGAATCTCCATCCCTCCGCTTTCTCCAAAGAAGCTCCTGTGATGTTCATACAGGTTTTAACACTATCGCAGGTCACTAGTTCCAATGGATCCCCCCTCCCCCTTCAGATGTCTCAAACTGAATTCATATGGTTCTTGTTGTACGAGGATCCTTCATAGTAGAGGAGTAGTACATGATAACAAAGGGTTGGCCATCCTAGTTTTCTCCTACCACCTTGTCCATTGATCTTCCATTCAAGAATAGGCCAAGGATTTGTTCTAAGGTATCAGGTTGTGCCATCAGAAGGATATTGAGTTATCAGAGGTCGAAAATGTCTCCAAGATCCTTTATAATGCCATTCTTGGTCTTAGTCCCATCCTTGGTCTATTTCATACATCGTCAGAAAGTGTAGATGAATTCTCAATAGAAACATTAAAGTGATTCATGTGTGGAGATAAGGGAACCAAGTTACAAATCACCTTTCTTCCCTTTATGTTTTCGGTCCCGACCCCCTTTTCCTATACAATGTGATGTCTTTGAATCCCAAAGGGGTTAATTTGATTTGAGGGGATTCCCTCTGTCTTCATTACTTCAAGACCCCATGATCCCTGGCTGTTTGTGACCAGTGTTCCTCTTTATTTGAATAAAAAATTACTCGATTATGATGATGATGATAGAATATGGAACACTCCATGAGAGGATTGTTTCTTATGTCACATGACATTAATCTCTCTAAGAATACGTATCTATAGAAATAGAAATATAATGGAATAATGAGTTAGATCCCTTATTCCTTAGTAGTGGGATCTATCTATAATTCCATGATATGTACTAGGTTTGATGATTCCTTTTATTTAAGTACAGTGGGAAGATATCAGTATAATCCTAGAGAGCTGCATTTTGAAGCTATAAAAACTATCCTAAAGTACTTAAGACATACAAGGGATATGTTCCTATTGTATGGAGGAGATAATTAACTAGTCATAAGTAGATACACTGATGTTATATCCCAAATATATCAAGATGATTTGAATTCATAGTATAGCTATGTATTTTTATAGAATTGTTGTACAATGAGTTTGGGAAGATCTAAGCAGTTTGTGGTTTCCAATTCTATGGCATAATCTGAGCATATAGTAGATTTTGATATAGTTAAGAAATTTTTTTGGATACACAACTTTTTTTTCTAAGATTTTTTATGTACCAAGTAATTCATACCCTATTATTTAATACTATGATAATATTGTAGTGGTGGTGCTTTAAAAGGAACTCGGGTCACAATAGAGGGAAAAGTATATATTTCAGAAGTCTCTTTTCTTGAGTTATTTAACTCGAAGTGGTAAATTCATAACTAGACGAGTAAACATATTGGATAATTTAATAGACCCATGACTAAATCCGTATCTCAACAGAAGCATTATACTCATGTGAGCGCTAGAGGGTCAAGAAATATTTATTTTTTTCACTAGTTCAAGTGGGAGTGTTGTGAGAGGGAAACCTATACTCAACTACTTTATAAACTTTAATTAAAATTACATGTATATAGTTGGATATATACATGAATATATTCTTACTATAATAGTGTTGATACTCCCAAATCAACTATTTACATGGTAATTTCATTATATTACATGTCATATCAAAAGGTTATAGTAGTTCCCAAATACAATGAAAACCCCAATATACCATGATAGTAATTATTAAAATATATCATATGGTCTAGATACATTATAATGATGGGAAATAGATAATTTATTTCTATCATGTGTTAGGGTATCATAAGCATCATGAATTATTCTCATTATGTTTATAATTGGTTATCTCGAGGAGATTAAATTACGAGGACTGATATGCCCATAGAAACTCCACATGTTTCATGTGTCATTAGTTGTTCCTATATAGGAACATGTGTATTGGCCTCTCAAATTGAGGTTGTTTTCAATGCATATTATATGGTCACATAATTTTACGTATGTAAAAAATCATTGCATTGAATAATTGGTGAGGTAGATTATACTGGGTTCATCTTTGGTGGTATGAAATTGGTTAAATGATCAAGATATAATTTTCCACTTTCTAGTTGAGGAAGTGATATATTGTGGGCTCAGGTTGAACTGGAGAGAATTAAATTCATTAAATCCATGGTTGGTTTAATAATGTAAGTCCATATGATAAGTTCATGAAATATATATAGAATTAAATGGACAGTGACACAAGTGGGCGTCATTATTTAAGAGATATTATGAGACCATGAGATTATATTACACTGAACGTATTTTTAGGAGGTAGTCATAATTATTAAATTCATTATCTCTTTAGAGGATATGATGGATTTACAGAATCCACTCTTGTTCTATGAGTTATAGTAACTTCTATCAAGTTAAGTCCCTAGAGGCTCACAGACACCAAGTGTATCCACAAATTCCACCTATTTGGATAAATAAGAGTTTAGGATGAAGTGGGCCCCATGTATGGGTTCCATTGAACATTTGATTGTGATCAATCACAATTAAATTAATTTAAATATATTATTCACGTTTAGAATAATTATTAATGTATTTATTTAATAAGGTATTAGTAATTAGTTTTATCATAAATGTGACTACATAAAGATATCATTTTTTTGAATTAACATATTATGTTAAACATTTGATAAATTATTAAAGGAGGATGTAACTGACTCAATGATTCATATTTTATTATTTGACATGTTAATGTGTTACAATTGGGTGATAAAATATTAATGACATTTATGGAAAGCTTAATAATGTCATAGGTGTTCAAAATTGTCCAAAATGAAGGTTATAACTTTTCAAGGATTAAATTTAAATTTTAGAAAGTATAACATGAGTATATAAGTGAATTTTTGACTCAATAAAAGTGAAATAATCAATTTTAATTAATTTTTATATCACTTATGCAATATATTATGGTTTATAGAGGGAAATAGGAGGAATAAGAATACTGGATTGATCCTACTTTCTTGATCAAGTCTATGTTCTTCACGTGATCAAAAAGATGTCGTAAATAACCTCAATTTACCTTTATAGCACTCCAGAATAAAAAAATAAATGATCCATGATTTTTGGTATAGTTTTGTATGATCTTGAGTATGCCTAACTTTGTTTAATTAATCCATGAAATTCCAATGGTGAGTGAATCAAATTGGAAATTTCAAATGAACAAGGTAAAATTTATGACTGCATTGGTTTTTGTTCTTTATGATTAAACTAAATTATAAATGTTCCTTTGAGAAATATGGGTAATGGGTTTTCTAGATTTAGTGTTTTTAACATGAATCCAAACCAAAAAATTTAAATTTCTTTTTCTTCACACGTCCATTGTGCCCACATTTCTATAATGAAAATTCTAGAGGAATAATGTATATCAAGGTTCTTTTAGAGAAAATACTGGAATGGATCGATGCTTCCTTTATCTTGAAATATTATTTTAGTAAAATGTTTTTAACCAAAATACATAGAAAATAAAAAAAAATTATTTCATGATATAATATTATATTAGTTGAAGTTAGTAATCAAATTGATGTGATACATGTAAAATTGGACAAAAGAAAAATACATAAATGGATAAAATAAATATAAATTCATGTGGTGTATATCCAATATGGATTATTAGTCATAGAAAAACAATGGTTAATAAGATGATAACATCTACAATAGTTCATACATTTTGAATGAATATATGAAAAAAATGAAATTTATAAATATATGAGAAAGATTTTGGGTTTTGATTCTTGGAGGTATTTATTAAAGTATAATAGAGGTAATATTCCAGGAATTTTATCATTAGGGGTAAGTATCCATCAAGGTAATGATTATATTAATTGAGTATGTGGTAAAATGGTCAATTGGGTATTGTAATCGATGTGATAAGATATCAATTATGCGATTGATTGAGTAGTTTTCATGTGATTTTTTGGATAGTATTAGTAGATCATTAAATAACTGATATAAGTAACCATTAGTGATTATTGTTATAATATATCCATTAAAATGATAATATAGTATTTAAGGATTGTAATTAGAAGTGTATAGGGAGAATATAAATAAGGGTAATAACATTGTGAAACTTATACAAAAGAAATAATCTATAACATTGGGTAGCAGAAATATCACATATGACGTGCATTGTTTTGATCATTGGAGGTAAAATAAATTGGTAGGTTTTTCCTTATACCATGAACAAAATTATTTCTATATGATTAGTTCAAACGAATTCATTTGCAGATGAAGTTGTAGTTAGTGGAGAACGCTCTAAATCCATGTTAGAGGAATGACCACTTGAAAATACTACCCATACTTATCTCACCCTCATGGCATATATTGACATCTTAAGGGTTTATTTACTAGAATTTATAATATCATTTATGAGTACTTATTAATTCAATAAAATATTCTTGTAAAAATCATAAAATTTATTTTATTATATCTCATTATTTTTATGATTTTACTATTTTTAATTAAAAATTTCATTTATTTTAATTATAATATTAATCTTAGAAAATGGTTCTTTTATATATATACATATATATATATATATAATTAGTAATCATGAATTAAAAATGGATATTTTTTAACTAAAAATGAAAACTTTAAAAAAAATATACACCGCTAACTCAAAAAATATAATTTTTAAATGAATTAGATGTTTTTTTAAAAATAAATATATTTAGGGTTTTATTTTAATAAAATAACTTCCATTTTTGAAAATAAGAAATTTAAATTAGCTAATAGACTACATGTTAATTTTAGTAAAAAAATTACCCAAGTGAATAAAGAAATGCATCAGTGAATGGTAAATACAGTATATGATAAAAGATGCGTATATGTTTATAATAAATAATTATATATATTTATAGAAGAGGAATATATTTTCCGTTTTCCGTTTTTCTATTTTTTCTTCATAATCTATATATAATTCAATTCCTTATCCATTAAATAATTAATGTTTTTAAAAATTCCATCCCTTTCACTTATACAAGGACCCCATCACCACTCTATACAAATCGATCCTAAAATTTTGAATTCAATATAAAATCATGTAAAATACCCTCTCCTTTAATTATTTTACATTTTTGGGAGTTTTTGGTTAAAATTTGTCCCAAATTATTCAACATAATGATGGTCCCAATGTAAAGGTTATGTTTATTCAAAGTGGTAATTACATCTTTTCATGATATTTCTTTTCTATACTCATTCCAAATAATCATGATATATAATTAATCACATTAATTAAATAAAATTAATTTCATAAGGTTATGTAATTGGAATAAAATTATCTCATAATATTTCCTTTTGATTTTTCAATTCTTTTAGAATAATTATTTTTTAGGTTAGCTTAACCACGTAAATGGATTTTGTTATTTTATAAGTGTAACCACTTTTTTGATGATTAATTAATGATTAAATATATAATTAGTGAATCATTTATTCTATATTTAAAGATCCATACCATTAAAATATAAATAAAAAATATATTTAAGTGATTAATTTTGATTTAATAAATAACCCTGAACCAACGAACCATGAAATGTATATAACTTGATACAATTTTACAGATATCAAAATTTAGATCTTCCACTGCAAATACGAGGTATTTTGATTATTTTTTAATATAAATTTGACTTTTCAAAAGATTTAAATAAGTTTATATGCACTTTTTTTATTCAAATTATGGTCTTCTTACTGATTGATTAAAATAATGCAAGCATTCAATTATTTATCAAGTGTCATTTCTTCCTTATGAAAATCATTTGAGTTTTCTAGATAACAGGAATTAAATAATGGTGATTTGGGGATTTGAGGGATAGTATATTACATCCCTTGGGAATGGATTTTTTCCATATTTTTTTGTCTTCGGTGGAGTTGAAATTGAAATTTTGGGGGATTGGTTTTGTAAACCTGAAGCTGGGTACCCTTCACATTCAATATTTGGATCCCCTGCTCAATCTATTAAACATGAATAATTTGATCACTCAAGTGTGGATTCAAATTAGTGGTCCTGATTGGTTTTTTGAGATATAAAATATTGTATGGGACAATTATTCTACTATAGGATTACTAATGAAAAGGATATAGAGAATGAAGAGAAGAGAATAACCTTACTAAAGATGATCACATTGTAAAAAAGAAGAAAAAATGTTAAAAAATTGAAAGAAGGGGAGGATTTCTCTGTGATATGATATGGGGATAATGATAAGGATATGAGAGGGGTGGGATGGATAAGTATGATAGGGAGGACCCCCGTTGAGGGGTTAAAATATAAAAATAAAAATGAGACATTTATATACATGTTTTTATTTTTACGATCTGAAAGGTCACACAGTTTACCTAGTGGGGTGAATACCCATCCACCTTACTATGAACCCTATATAATTCCATTGTCCGGGATGCAAGGATTGTACTAGCCTAGTACACAGTTTCTCTTAAGCGTTCACCAACTATACACCTTCTTCTATCTTACAAAAAACCACATTTTTCTTGAAAAAACACTCAGTAAATCCCTTGAAAGAAATCAAGGAAATAAATAAGTAAACTTACAGATAAGTGTTTTTTGGGGGTGTGACAATTATTCCAACCATTAACACTTACCATTCCCATAAATACCTAAAAGACATGACTAACCAAGACACAAATAAGCCAAACCCCTTAATGAAACCTTGACCATTGGAGGACTGGGAATGGAAAAATCACCATCCACCAAAAACATGAAAATAGAGATCCAAAATAATATGGAAAGAACATCCTAAAGGAACTAGATCATCACCCAAAGAAACAATTGATGATGAAAAAGGACTTGAATGGTAAAATGAAGGGATGATGGCTGAGGGACTCATATCTCTAAATGTAACCTCAAAATATGGAACACTCCAACCCCGAACAAAATTGTCACCAAGAGAAACCCATCATGGTATGTTCAATGTTTTAATGATAATATGCATGGTTTACCGTGATGGGTGCATTACCATGAACCTTTTCATGCACTGTAGACAATTCCACTATCTGGTATGCATGGTTTTTGTTAGGCTAGCACATAGTTTCTCTTAACCGTACACCTTCTTCTAGATGCCCAAAACCATTAATTTTTCATAAAAATACCTAAGAAATCCATAGAAAGAAAACAATTCCATAAATAAATAAATTAATTGAGAAATTTTTGTTTGGGATGTGGCAATCATACCCACCTTTAACACTTTCTATCCCTAAAAGACCCAAAAGACTTGACTAACTGAGATAAAAATATGCCAAAACTCAAAATGAAACCCTAACCACTGGAGGACCAGGAACTAAAAACTCACCTTCCACTCAAAACATGGAACTTTGAGATCCAAAATAAGGTGAAAATAACATCCTCAAGGAACCATATCATCATCCAAAGACACAGATCACAAGGAAAAGGGCATGAATTTGAAAATGAAGGGATGAAGGCTATGGGACTTGTATCTTCAAATGTAACATCAAAATAATGAACCCCATAAACCCTAACATAATTATCACCAAGAGAAACCCATCATATCCTACTCAGGGTTTCCATGAGAATCTATCACATTACCCACTTTCTAATCTATATGAACTACTATAATTGGGGTTGGGTGGGGTAGTAACATGAAATTTACCCATCATGAATTCCTTGAAGATCTAGTTTTTAGTGAGATCATCCTATGATGATCTCCCCATAATATTAGAACTCTGACCAAAAAGTGATTTCCCCAAGTCAAAACAAATCATAAATCCAAACAAAACCAATAACACTTGTGTGACCTCTTAGCTTCCCGAATTACACCTGTTAGGTTTAAGAGAAGAAATCAATGATACCCATAGTGGGTCTCCCCACCATTTAAAAACCAACTAGCATAGGAAAACCATGATCATAAGGGGAACCCAATTACGAGACTAAAATTAAGCACCAGAACAAAACAAGATTTATAATTTCAATAAGACACATGCATCTCAAAATAGGCATAACTCAAAAACTAAAACTATTCTAAAAGGAATCCCCCAAAACCACCAAAACAAAAAGGGGTTCCAAAACAGACAACCAATGGATGAAAAAACACTAACAATTTATTATCTGAAATCATATACAACAATTTGGATCTAAATTTTCCTCCACACCGAGAAATTACCCAACTACATGAAAATATTCACTCTAGGACCTGTGGTTTAAGCCTTAATGTCTTGAAGCATCTACTTACCCATAGTTGGGAACTGACAACCTCAACCCAAGGATTACTCTCCTAGAAACACATATTACATAACTTTTCAATGGTGACACCATCAACAAAACATTATAATAATTATGGAAAATTAATTAAATTACCTAAAACAACTACATTATAAGAAAATAATCATGTGGTTGGATGAAAAAGATACATGAATTGTTAACAGAGACAACTCAGTAAAAGGTTTCTCCAGTTCACACTCCTCACCTGATGAGGAACCTTTCACTAGAATTTTACGAAACAAGATTTAAAACTAAGAAAGACTACCCTAAAAACAAACTCATCTAGGGACACATCATTCACCAAAATCCTGAACAGAACATTCCCATATAAGAGAACATGGTCTTTAACCTCTAGACGGAGACCCTATATGAAGAGAAGAGATTTTAACTGATCACTCAACACTATCTCTAAGGAAAAGAAACTAGCTTATTCAAGAAGGTCAACATAACCCTTCACTATATCTTAACCTAACTTAGCACCCATAATCTTTACTATCCTTCAACCTCAAATAATCCTTCATCACCATGAAAAAATAGGTAATAAATGAGAAGAACATGACTCCCCCATTCTACTAGGAGTCTTGAAAAAACATACAACTAGAAGAAACACCCTAGAAACAATCAAGTAATTTCTAGGTGGCATAATCTAAATAATTTTAAAGCACACTATCATGTCAATATCAACCCAAAACTCAACCAAGATAACATTTTAACCCAAAAACACCAATTCCAAAAACCATGAACCACAAAGCAGAACTAAAATCCCCCTTTTGAATCCACCACTTTCATTCTGAATTCAAAACCAACTTCCACTTCTAATGTCATTCAAACACAAAAACCGATTTCAAAATACACTTCCCATTTCATTTTCTCTAAGAAAAAAATCATTCCAACTCACCCACTTATCAAAAAATCACAATCATTTTTTAAAAAAACAGTTCAACAAAGAAACACAAGACAAAATGGTTGGGCCCATACTCATGGTATTCCATTAATCCCCAAATATATTATTTCTCCATGATAGATCAAGAACAAATCCAAATATACTAATAAATATCCACTCACCACATAGATACAAACTTTTTATTATCCCTAAAAATACCATGGGTAAAACAGAAAAAATATCTTTCCAAAATTCTCTTTAAAAGTTTCCCCATAAATTTTACAAACCACCCAATATCATTTAAAAAAAAATAAAATTCCCAAGAAACGTCCATCCCAAATTTCAAAAAACATCCCAAAATGACCCCCATTTTCAAAATAACACATTTATCTTTTAAAAATAATCAAAATTTTGACTATGAAAATCCCATTTTTGATAATCCAATTACAATTTTATTCAAACCGAAAGTCATTTTAAAAAATAAAAATAAACACCCCTAAAATAACTCAAACCAATAAAAAAACAACCTCAAACCCCATAAAAAAATTCAAAAATATCATAGGAACGACAGCTACACATGGCTTGGCCGTATGATTTGGCAGATCATGTGCCAACCAGGTGAGAATATCAGAGGTCATAAGAGGTAGTTTCTTAGTTAACACATGGTTTTATATACCATGAAAAACAACCATGAACCCTATGAATGCCTCCCCTAATAACCAGAAAATCCTCAAAACCATGTAGAAAAGATCAAACGAAATCCAAGGATGTCGAAAACACCTGATGGACAAGCTAAAATTTTAAGGTGCAACCAACACAGACTAACCCAGAAATTGAAGATCCCTTCCAAAAAGGTGGTGTTGAAGAACCTACCAATGACTAAACACTTGAATTATAAAAATCATATCTTTAAAATTACATATATCCCAAAATAACAAGAGAAAAACTTTGATACCATGTTTTCACAATCCAACCCAGGTCAACCCCAGACCAATCACTTAAATAGTCTCACAATAATGCCTGAGAGGCATTCCAAATCATCCCAAGATAAAACTAGTATCAGGCATCTAACATAGCTCAACTGGGAAGGATTTATCCTATAAAATACAAAAAATAAATAAATGAAAACTAAAAACTAATAATAAACACTACTAGAATAAGGAAATAAAACTCAACATACCTTTATGTGACCCTATGGGTCACCACCAACCAATGAACAAAAATTCTCCATGGAGACTGATATTGAGCTGGAAGCTAAACCAAAAGTTGAAAACAAAGATAAAGATATAGGATTTTGTGCTAAAACCTTGTATTTGTTTCCAAGTAAAGTAATTACCTATTTATTTCATTTAATTAAAAGGATCATTTACTATAAGTTTGAAATAAAATAATATAAACATAGTTTTTTCATCCATTTAATTGAAAAACAAATCATGATCAATTTAACTATTTATTTAAAAACATGTTTTTTTTTCAGAAAATGAGTAGGTTTTTGAATTTTTAAAGGTTGAGAGAGATATAGAGAGAGGGGGGTTTTGAATAATTTTACAAAACATTATTTATGAAAAAAGGTAAGAAAAACCAAACATTCAATTTCCACAAGGGTTAAGAATCACTAATGGAGAGAAACAAAGATAATACTATATAGAGGGTAATGGGAAATCCATACAGAAGTAACCGAACGGGACAAGACACATAGACTATAAACCACATATAAACTAGTATTGGGGAACATGGGAATACCTAGGTGATCAAGGAGAAATCTAGAACATAATATAACCTGATCAACCCTATCAACACAAATGATGCAATAAAACTACCCTAAAGATCGGTCATACTCTAACTAAACTAACTAATGGGTATCATCCCCAAATAAAATCACGTGTGTACTAAGGGGCTACTATCCAGAGTGTAATCCTAAACTAGATTAACAAATATTTTTGAATAATCCACTTACTATGCGAGGTTCCCATGCTATGTCTAAAATGAGGGTGATCCAAGGAGTATCAAGAAATGATCAATATATATATATATATATATATAATAAACACAGGTAACAAAGAAGAAAAATACACAAGAATCACTGATTCTCACTCAAATTTACCCAAGAGAGGAAGGTAGGACGGTCCTTGTAGTTTAGCTTGGGTTTTCGAATCCTCAGAGACCTAAGAAGTAACCTATAGACACATACATTATATGGACTCTTTTTGGATATAAATTGGCCAAATTAGGTTGATTTTATATGGGTTTAAAAGAACTCTAAGAGACTTAAGTTAATTCAATTTAAAATAATGACTTGATCCTAGGTTATTGCTCGGGGTGGATTGGACGTATTTCCTTTTCAATGATTTGAATTTCTTATATTTGAGATGGGTTCATTTAAAGGGATAAAACAACATCATCACTTACTGGTTTAATGCCTACACCATTTAATAATAATCACCTATACACTTTAAGGATTAATGTTTTGAGCATTTCAAGGTAATGGTTCATATTAGCACTTGAAGTGTGTGGCCTTAAATTCAACAAGGATGATGAAGTTTAAAAATCATCAAATAAAAATCTCAATTAAAGAAGTGATTATACATTAATGGGGTGATAAATAACATCCAATCCAGCCCTTTTATACTCCCTTGGATCAACCCATAATTGGGTTAGCCCTCCATTGATCACATGGTTTCAATGGAAGCATAAATTAGACTCATGAGGGAGGAAATGGAGAAGTAAAGAAAACAACAAAAATAAAATGATCACTCCACCATTGTGTGAATAATTTCACAAGGTTTGGTGTGAATAAATTAACAAATTGATCCAAATGTATCAAATTGATATTAATAACAAAAAAATAAGAGTAGAAGAAGAACTTTTATTATGAAACAAAAGTGAATTGAACAACTTACATGTGAAAGACAAATTTGAGACAACAAAATTGTAGCATAACATTACAATTGAACAAAGCACCAAATATTCTCCAATCCTCCAACACCACTGCCTTAAATAGGTATTTTTGAGACTTTGGGTCGATCCTCCAACAGTGCAAGTCACCTCAATTAATTTTGGTAGGCCATAGGTGGGTGGAAAGTAAGGGAGAGTTGATTTTTCCACCCTTGATCCGAGGTGACATCCAGCTTTCCTTTACCGAAAAGAAGAGCTTGGAAGACCTTCTATATTTCCTAATCAGAGTCATCAATATAAGAAGAAAATGGATCTATGGATGTCTTATAACCGTCTGTAAAAGTTGGACCCATTTGGAGTTGTGTATTCCGAGATATGATTATATTAGTGGGTTATTTCTAGGACACAGAATCTGGCCCAGAATTTAATCTCTAAGTGGGCCGCCTAAATGGACACCATGGAGGCCGAATTAGCATTGGATCCTGAATAGTTATTTGTTCCTATACATCTATTCTAGCACCCCACGAATGTTGGGATTCATTGGGCCTGTATGTTGGGCCCCATATTCTCATAAGAGGGCTGGTGTCCAATCTGCCTTCTCCAGAATTGCCTCCTTTCATTGCCAAATATCTACATCATCCTTTATGAATATTTCATTGATCCTTCAATTAAGAATGTTCATATTGAAGTGTATATCCAGTTAAAAAGAATATAAAATTAATATATGTATAATTATATTCCTTAAAATTAGATGAATCATTGGGTACTTCAAATGATGTTAAAAAATGTACCACATAATAGTGCATTTTAAGAAGGTATTACAATCATAATGTGAAATGATGTTCAAAGTGTAAAATACACTAAAATTCTGTTTATGAATAATAAAGAACATGAATATTATGTATATTAACAATTAATATTAGCCTCATTTAGTGGCTAATCACACCCCCAACTTGAGTTTTTCTAATCCCGAGCAAAATATATCTCATCAAAAATGAAATTCGAATTCCCTTTTCCAAAAACATTTTAATACACAATGATCACCAAAAACCCTTATACCATAAAATCATGAAACCCATAAAAATAATTTAATACAAGATAGTTTCATAAGCACATCCCAATCCGAAACCCATTCCTCTGTTCAAATTCATTACCACATTTCATCCAATATCAATTAAGTATGAGGATGTATTGTGCATCACAATAGACATGGGGATTCATCATTATTCAAGGGGGGAATGATGGAAGCGCTAGGTGGAATCACATTTCAATATTAAGATGAGTATTCTTTTTTTTATTGTATTATTTCTTTTTTGTTTTTTTTCAATTTTACCATGGTAATTGAAGTTACACTCAAAAGAGTCAACCCCTGTAGTGAGACTTTGCCGATGACTCCCAGGCTCAAAGACCTTAGGGAACCAAGTGAAGCCCAAATACTTAGGAATCATCTCGAGTTAACTCAGTCAAAAAAAAATTCAAATTACCAAAAATATAGATAAAATTACTAACTCTGGGCCAGACGACTATGGAGTCACGATCCCCAAGTGCTGAAAGCCACGCATTAGGTCATTTCACTGCTCTACGTGCAATTTTTTTTATTTTTTTTTGAATACTCATATTAAACTAAAATGATCACCAAACCTATGATATTTATTTAGGGGACCCCATGAACTTAAACTAATACCCCAATATCCAAAGGACATGCATTGTGATTTTTTTATTTGGATGGAAATATAAACGATGAAATATCACATTGGACAGCCACACTTTCCAAAATCTATGCTCATGAAATTATACAAGGATTAAAATCAGAATTAGGGTATGCTAAATTATTTGATATTCTGTTTTAAAGTGTGCAATGTGTATTTCCATGTTGAAAGTTAAAGATTTTTTCCTTCCATTTACTCATTTTTTTTCAAATCATTCATTTTTTTGACACAAAAGCATTTTTTTATTTTATCTCCCCCCACAAATTAAAACAACACTGTCTCTAGTGTTTGAATAAATGAAAATTTAGAAGGAGTAGAGGCAGATAATGGATGTTCAAAAAGGAAATTGAAACTGAGGATCATGGAATGAAATCACCAGGTGGTTGAAGTTTAAGTTCTTGCTGCTCCAAATTAGTCCTTTGATCTCTTGGGGGATGTCGGAACCTCCTTGATTGAACATGTATCACCCAAAATAGTACCTGAACCATAAAAACAAGAGCAAACTAGACAAAAAAAACAACACAATGACTTACTTAATTCCAAGTATCATCTTTTTTATGGTTTTTCCTGTTTTTCTATTTTTTTAAATCAAACTATTTATACATTGTCTTCTTTTAATTTTCTAGGAAAGGTATTACTTAGGGATCACACCGCGTGACACGGATGAATACGATGCTCCTCTTTCATACCCATCCATACTCATAAAAGAAGAACATGTCAACAGTCTTTTTTTAAAATATAAAAATGATTAATTAATCCTATTTAAAATATAAATTTTATTAAAACAACAAAATGATAGGAAACTTGAAAACCATGGGTTGCCTCCCATGCAGCACTTTGTTTAACATCGTTATCCTGACATTGACCCTAAATCTATCAATTTTTTCCTAGTTCATAGGTTGGCTCAGTTAACTCAACCTCTATTTCCTGTTTATTGAACGATTCAATGAATGGTTTTAACCTTTGACCATTGACCTTGAAAATGTAACCACTTATGGGATCTTGAATCTCTACTGCCCCATGGGGGAATACATGATGCACTATGAAAGGTTTTGACCATCTAGACCTTAAATTTCTTGGGTGTAAATGAAATTTTTAACTATACAAGAGCACAAGTTTTCCCGGTTCAAAATGTTTGACCTTGATATTCCTAGATTGGTAGGCTTGAACTCTAGCTTTCTTGATCCTTGAATTTTTATAAGCCTCCATCCTTAATTCATCTAGTTCATTGAGATCTAATTTCCTTTTTTTCCGGCCAATGAGAGGTCATAATCCATTTTATTAATTTCCCAAAAGGCCTTATGCTCAATTTCAACAGGTAAATGGCATGCTTTTCCATAAACCAACCTATATGGTGACATTACCAGAGTGGTTTTTAATGCTGTACAATATTCCCAAAGAGTATCCAAGAGTTTCTTGGACCAATATTTCCTAGAAGGATTGACATTTTTCTCAAGAATTTGTTTTATTTCACGATTGGCTATCTCAGCTTGACCATTGGTCTGTGGGTGGTAAGCAGTTGACACTTTGTGAGAAATTCCATATTTTTTCATGAGTGATGAGAATGGACGATTTCAAAAATGAGTTCCACGATCACTAATGATATCCCTAGGAATTCCAAATCGAGAAAATATGTGCTCTTTCAGAAATCAGATCACAACATGATGTTCATTAGACTTGGTGGGAATGGCTTCAACCCATTTTGAGACATAATCAATAGCCAAAAGGATATAGAGGTATCCCCTAGAGTTTGGGAAGGGTCCCTTGAAATAAATTCCCCAACAATCAAATATTTCAATGACCAGAATTGTAGTGAGGGTCATTTGATTCCTTTTTGTGATGGACCCTACATGTTGACACCTAGGACAACTTTGACAAAATTTTTGAGAGTCCCTTGATAGGGTGGGACAGAAGAGACCACACTGAAGAATCTTAACAGATGTTCTCTTAGAGGAAAAGTGACCTCCACATGCCTCACTATGAAAGAATTTAAGGATGGACTCTTGTTCAGATTTTGGGACACACATCATAATGACTTGGTCCGGGCAGAACTTATAGAGGTACGGATCATCAAAAAATAGTGTCTAACATAAAAATGGAATTTCCTTCGAGCTTGATTCCATAAGAATTTTGGAATGACTCTTGTAACTAAGAAATTGGATATGTCGTCATACCAAGGGAATTCACTCACAGAGTATAGGTGTTCATCAGGAAAAGAATCAGACATAGAAAGGTGATTTGAGTTGTCTTTGAATTCCATCCTAGAGATGTGATCAACTAAAAAATTTTCATCGCCCATTTTATCCTTGATTGTGAAGTCAAATTCTTGTAAGAGAAGGACCCACCTAATCAGTTTAGCGTTAGCATATTGTTTTTGGAAGAGGTATTTTAGTGAAGAATGGTCAGTGAACACAGTGATGGGGGATCCTAAGTGGTAGGACCTAAACTTCTCTAAGGAAAACAAAATAGAAAGTAACTCCTTTTCAGTGGTGGTGTAGTTGATTTGGGCATCATTTAAGGATTTTCTTGCATAAGCAATGACATAATGAGTTTTATCACAACATTTTCCTAACACATATCCTATAGTAAAGTCACTGGCATCACACATAAGTTCGAAAGGAAGGTTCCAATTTTGAGATTTCATAATGGGAGGAGAGGTGAGAGAGGATTTGAGGGTTGATAATGAACCCTCACAGCTTTCTGTCCAAACAAATAGAGCATCATTTACTAGGAGAGCACAAAGGGGATGTGATATTGAACTAAAGTCTTTGATGAATCTTCTATAGAAACCAGCATGTCCTAAGAAAGACCTCACTTCTTTGATAGTTTTGGGTGATGTAAGGTGACGAATGATGTCAATCTTGTCTTTATCAACATCATTCTCCCTACCTAAGACCAGATGGCCTAAAACTAGTCCCTCTTTAACCATGAAATGTCATTTTTCCAGTTTAGGGATAGATTCTTTTCTTCACATCTTGACAAGACTCTCTATACATTCCTCTGACATCCCTCAAATGTATCCCCAAACATAGAGAAGTCATCCATGAAGACCTCTAGAAAATCCCCTACCATGTCTGAGAAGATTCCCATCATGCATAGTTGGAAGGTTCCAGGGGCATTGCATAACCTGAAGGGCAAGCGTTTGAAAGCAAAGGTTCCGAATCGACATGTGAATGTAGTCTTCCCTTGATCCTCTAGGGAGACCTCAATTTGATTATACCCTGAGTACCCATCTATGAAACAGTAGAACGCATGACCTGCCACTCTCTCAAGGACATGGTCAATGAATGGTAAGGGGAAATGTCCCTTCTTGGTGAATGAGTTTAGATTCCTATGGTCAATTCAGACCCTCCATCCACTACTCACCCTTGTTGGAAGAATCTCTCCATCCTCAATGGTTATCACTGTGATTCCAGCCTTTTTTGGAACCACTTAGATTGGGCTCACCCATTCACTCTCAGCTATGGGATATATGATACCAAATTTTAGCAATTTCAGAAGTTCTTTTCTTACTACCTCCATGAGATTAGGATTCAGTCACTGTTGAGGTTGACAACATGGCTTTGAATCAGATTCCAGAACAATCCTATGAGTCCCGATAAGTGGGCTAATTCTAGGAATATCAGAAAGGGTCCAACTAATGGATTTCTTATGCTTCCTAAGGACATCTAGAAGCATCCTCTCATTATTAGCTTCAAGAGAAGGATAAATGACAATAGGATGTGTTTGATTGTCCCCTAGGAAAGCATACTTGAGTGTAGTGGGAAGTTCCTTCAATTCAAGATAAAGTTGGTTCGGAATTTCAGCAGAAGATTGGGACATTGGATGAAGTTAAATTTCTTTTTTTAGAGTTTCAGATAGGATTGATTCCCCACATGTAGAAGTTTCAGCTACTAGATTGTCTTGATCAGATTTAGGGAAGTAATTTGGAGTGGTCTCCATGAAAGTGGTTTTTTAAAATGTTTCACTAATTATTGGACCTAAGACTTCATCATAAGAGAAATTTGAAAATGATTCAAGCCAAGGAGAGAAACTTCCTTCATATGAACAAAGGAAATCAATCTCATCTTGACTTAAACATTCATCAAATATTCCTTGATGTTCCATAGATTCATTATCAATGCTTCTTATCATGTTTACTTCATGAATGTCCTTGTCATACCCTATTTGTGAGCTTGAATTATAGATGTTCAAGTCAAGACTCATGTTCCCAAAGGTGATGGTCATGTTCCCATTTCGAACTCAGATAATAGAGTTGATTGTTGCAAGGAAAGGATGACCAAGGATGATTGGGGTTTGTTCCTTATTTCCAATGTTTGGATGGTTGTCAAGGACAATGAAATCAGCAGGGTAGATGAAGTTTTCAACCTTTACCAGAACGTCCTTCAAAATCCCCTTTGGAACCCTAATGCTACGATCAACAAGCTGAAGTGTGACAGATGTGGGTTGGATTTCTTCTAGGCCTAACTGGAAGTACACAACATATGGGATGAGATTGACACTAGCACCTAGGTCACACAAGGCCTTGACAACTTTTCTCTCTCCTAGTTCAACATTGATGTAAGGGCAACACGGGTCTTTCAACTTAGGAGGAATGGTCCCTTGAATGGTGGTACTCACATTATCAGCCAAAAGGACTTGGTTTTTATGTGAAAATTTTCTTTTAAAAGTGCGCAAGTACTTAAGGTACATTGAGTAGGCATGTATGGTTGGATTGCATCGAGAAGGGGTATGTTCAACTTGACTTGTGAAAATATTTACCTCAATTTTTCACTCAATTCATGCTTGGTTTTTTCACTCATGCATTGAGGAAATGGTGCAGGTTGTGGGATTGTTTGTTGAAGAGTTGTTTCTTTGACAATGTTATCATGTTTTTAAATTTGATTATTTGGTTCATTTTAATTTTCATCCATGTTTGAATCTTCATGTGGGTTTTGAATTAGTTGTTCAGGTTTCTCAATTGATTTCCCACTTCTTAAAACAGTCACAACCTTTAGTTGTTCATGAGTTGTTTGAGTACAACTTGACTCTCCCCTTGAAGTTGAGGATGAGACCTCCTGAGTAGGCATGGTTTCCTTTCCAGTTTTGATGGTTTGAAGTTCTTGTTTTAGGGAAGATACTTCTGAGTTCATCCTCTCCATTCTTTTGCACAGTTGTTCTAGTAGGCTTTGTGGAACAGTTTGGGTTGGTGCATGAGAAGATTGGTTTATACCGGGGGGATATTTTAGAGGTGGGATGTTTTGTTGAAAATGGACCGGCGGCTATTGGTATTGGATAGGATGGGTTTGGAACTGGTTATGGGTTTGGCAGTTCTGATGGGGGTAAGGATTTTGTCCCTGTAGTTGGCTAGGCTGTTGGTTATCTTTCCAGCGGAAGCCTGGGTGGTCATTATAACATGGGTTGAAGTTGTTTTGGTATTTATGATTTTGAAAGTTCAAAGCATTTACTTCCTCTAGGGGTCCTCCTAAAAGAACATCCTTAATGGATGGAATGGTTGGGTAGTTGTGTGTCTTATTGTCATGTTTGTCACAAATTGTGCAAACAGGGTCAACAGATTGGATTTCATGGACTTTCTTAAGGTATATCTCTTCAACCATCCAAGAGAGTGCTGCGAATTTATCCCTAAGGCTTTCCTATTCTCTAAGTGTATGAATTTCAGTATTTCTTTGTGGATTTTCAGAATAAGTTGAAGTTACCCATGTTTGGTTTTGTTCATACAGGCTTTCTAGATACTCATAAGCATCATTTGAAGTTTTTTTAAAGGTTCCATTACACATCATGTTAATGAATTGTTTGTTCCCAGGACCCAAACGTTCATAGAAAATTCTCACTTGTTCAGGAATAGAAAAACCATGGTGTGGAACAATGTTTAGAGTGTCTTTGATCCTCTCCCATGTTTCATAGAATGACTCTCCATCTTTTTCAAAAAAGTTTTGGATAATCTTTTTAAGTGATATTGTTTTATTTTGGGGAAAGTATTTATTGTAGAATTCCCTTTGTATTTGGTACCAAGATTTGATGGATGATGGTCTAAAATTGTTTAGCCAATCTTTAGCTCGATCAATTAAAGAAAAAGGAAATATTCTCATCTTAGCTGATTCTAGTTGATGTGGGGGACACATGGTTTCTTCAATGTCATTGAACTCCTTAATGTGATGGTAGGGCATCTCGGACTCCATTCCATGGAATGTGGGAATATGGTTTAGGACATGGGGTTTAAGGATGTATTTGGCATCTCCTAGGGAATTGTGTCTAATGAATGAGGGGGAATTAGTCCAAGAAGGTGTGAGGTATTCATTCATGGTTTGATCGACTGCATTCCCCAAGTTTGGGGCTACCTCATTTGGTTTTCCATTTTGGTTTCCACCCGGGTTTATGAGTTGGTTTCTTTGAAGAACTTCCATTGAAATGGGCTCAATTTTAGACTATAGATTATTAAGAAGATTAGGATCTAATGTAATGAGTTCCTTTCATGTACTTGACTCCCCAACCCCAGGACTATCCACCCTAACTAGATGGTTTGGTTGATCGTGGGTGTAGGCGAACATGCGCCAAAAGAAAAAAAACGAGAAAGGGACAAGATAAGAGAATTTAGATGAGACAAGAATAAATGGGGGAGAATAGAATGGGTGTTTAGATGACTTAATTGGGTCCCCGTAAATGACGCCAAAATTTGATTCTCGCTCAAATTTACCCAAGAGAAGAAGGTAGGACGGTCCTTGTAGTTTAGCTTGGGTTGTCGAATCCTCAGAGACCTAAGAAGTAACCTATAGACACGTAAATTCTATGGAATCTTTTTGGCTATGGAGTGGCCAACATGGGTTGATTTTAGATGGTTTTAAAGTAACTCTAAGCGACTTATGTGAATTCAATTTAAAAAAATGAGTTGATCCTAGGTTATTGCTCGGGGTGGATTGGACGTATTTCTTTTTCAATGATTTCAATTTCTTATATTTGAGATGGGTTCATTTAAGGAGATAAAAAAAATCATCACTTACTGGTTTAATGCCTACACCCTTTAATACTAATCACCAATACACTTGAAGGATCAATGTTTTGAGCACTTTAAGGTAAAGGTTCGTATTAGCACTTGAAGTGCATGGCCTTAAATTCAATAAGGATGATGGAGTTTAAAAATCATCAAATAAAAATCTCAATTAAAGAAGTGATTATACATTAATGGGGTGATAAATAAAATCCAATCCAGCCATTTTATACTCCCTTGGATCAAACCATAAGTGGGTTAGCCCTCCATTGATCCCATGGTTTCAATGGATGCAGAAAGTAGACTCATGAGGGAGGAAATGGATAAGTAAAGAAAAAAACAAAAATAAAATGTTCACTCCACTGTTGTGTGAATAATTTCACAAGGTTTGGTGTTAATAAATTCACACCTTGATCCAACGGTATCAAAGTGATATGAAGAACAACAGAATAAGAGTATAATAAGAACTTTTATTAAGAAACTAAAGTGAATTGAACAACTTACATGTGGAAGACAAATTTGAGACAACAAAATTGCAGCATAACATTACAATTGAACAAAGCACCAAAGATTCTTCAATCCTCCAACACAACTGCCTTAAATAGGAATTTTTGAGACCTTGGGTCGAGCCTCCAATAGTACAGGTCTCCTCAATTAATTGTGGTAGGCCATAGGTGGGTGGAAAGTAAGGGAGAGTTGATTTTTCCGCCCTTGACCCGAGGTGGAAGCCATGATTCCTTCATCGAACAGACGCGCTTGGAAGACCTTCTATATGGCCGAATCAGAGTGGGCCATATAAGAAGAAAATGGAGCTCTGTATGTCAATAAAATTTGGAACTATTTGGAGTTTTGGATTCTGATATATGATGATATTAGTGGGTTGTTTTTCTGGGCCGTAGAATCTGCCCCAAAATTTTATCTCTAACTTGGGCTGCCTGAATGGACACCATGGAGGCCGAATTAGCTTTGGATCATGAAGAGTGATTTGTTCCAATATATGTATTATATTATACCATGAAATTTGGAATTCATTGGGCCTGTATTTTGGGCCCTAAATTCTCATCAGTGGGATGGTGTCCAATCTGCCTTCTCCAAAATTGCTTCCTTTCATTGCCAAATATCTCCATCATCCTTTATGAATATTTCATTGATCCTTTAATTAAATATTTTCATATTTAAGTGAGTATACAGTTTAGAAGAATATAAAATTAAAATATGTATAATTAGATTCCTTAAAATTAGATGAATCCTTGGTTACTTCAAATGATGTTAAAAAATGTATGACATAATAGTGCATTTTAAGAAGGTATTACAATCATAATGTGAAATGATGTTCAAAGTGTAACATGCACTAAAATTGTATTTATGAATAATAAAGAACATGAATATTATGTATATTAAAAATGAATATTATCCTCATTTAGTGGCTAATCACACCCCCCAACATGAGTTTTTCTAGTCCCGAGCAAAATATATCTCATCAAAAATGAAATTTGAATTCCCTTTTCCAAAAACATTTTAAAACACAATGATCACCAAAAACCCTTGTACCAAAAAATCATGAAACCCATCAAAATAATTTAATACAAGATATTTTCATAAGAAGATAACAATCCCAAACCCATTCCTTTGTTCAAATTTATTGCCATATTTCATCTAATATCAATTAAGTATGAGGATGTATTGTGCATCACAATAGACACGTGGGTTCATCTTTATTCCAGGGGGAATGATGGAAGCGCTATGTGGAATCACATTTCAATATTAAGATGAGTATTCATTTTTTTATTGTATTATTTTTTTGTTGTTTTTATTTTATTTTGCAATTTTTCCATGGTAATTGAAGTTGCACTCAAAAGAGTCAACCCCTATAGCGAGACTTTGCCGATGACTCCCAGGCTCAAAGACCTTAGGGAACCAAGTGAACCCACATACTCGGGCATCAAATCGAGTTAACTTAGTAAAAAACAAAATAAAATTACAAAAAATAGAGATAATATTAATAAATCTGGGCCAGACAACTATGGAGTAACGATCCCCAAGTGCTGAAAGCCACGCATTAGGTCATTTCTTTGCTCTAGGCACAAATTTTTTGATTATTTTTTTGAATACTCATATTAAAATAAAATTATCACCAAACCTATGCTATTTATTTAGGGGACCCCATGAACTTAAACTAATACCCCACTATCCAAAGGACGTGCATTGTGATTTTTTTTATTTGGATGAAAATATAAATGATGAAATATCACATTGGACAGCCACACTTTCCAAAATCTATGCTCATGAAATTATACAAGGATTAAAGTCAGAGTTAGGGTATGCTAAATTATTTGATATTCAGTTTCAAAGAGTGCAATGTGTATTACCGTGTTCAAAGTTAAAGGAATTGTTTCCTTCCATTTAAACATTTTTGTTTTCAAATAATTCATTTTTTTGACACAAAAGCATTTTTTTATTTTATCTCCCCCCCAACTTAAAACAACACTATTCCCAGTGTTTGAAGAATTGAAAATTTAGAAGGAGTAGAGGCAGATAATGGAAGTTCAAAAAGGAAATTGAAACTGAGGATCATTGAATGAAATCACCTGGTGATTGAAGTTTTTTCCCCTTGGATTCTGGGGATGATCTCCTTTGATGGGAGGTTGAAACGTTTCGATCGGTTTCTAATGGGTTTGTTCATAGAACCGAAAACATTCAATGATTCCACATCCATTTGTGCCTACTTTCCAAAGGTAGGTGCTCATTAGTTTGTGGACTGATGAGGCTTAGGAATTTGCATTGGTCGAGAGGATGGGAGGTCGGACTCATCACACCTTTTTGAGGGGAATTATTGTCTACTCCGGGACTCTCTTTATAGATTTAAGTTATGTTCGTGAATCCTTATTACATTACCAACTATAAAATGAGCTTTCCTTAAAATTTGACAATCAATGATCAATATGTAGGAAATTTAGAGAATCTTTTATATGTATTCGAGGTTCTTCATCGATAGAGAATCATCTGTATTTATTAGAGATTCTTGGCCAATGGTACCCTTCGAAACATTTATATAGAAGTCTCTTGGTCATTATGATGACCATGCTGGTTTTAAAGACACTTAGTGGGGAACTTGATGTTTATTGTCATTCAAGAAGACATGGATTATTTCAGAGTTGGGATCGAACCCACATATGGGCTACCTACGTATCCTTTGTTTAAAAAAGGAATCAGAACCCAGGTAGTTTGAGTAAGAGAGTATGATTTTTATGATTGATGGATCAAAGAAGGATTTCATAATTACTTTTACACTCTATGCTCACGTGAGTCATCCTCGGTGTGAGAAAAAATAGGCATTGGTAAGAATAAGACAATTATGCCATGAAATATGCAATCATAAGAAATAAGGTGGGACTTATATATGTATGAATGCCTAGCTAAATAATGATTTGGATTTTCATCAGGAAAGAAATCCAGGAACAGGGTCCATAAAGGTATATGTGCTTCACGGAGATTTGAATACTCTAACTTGGGACTTACATCTGAAAAGGAGGCCCAAATTAAGAGAGGACTTATGATTGTTTTTTTACTCCTAATAAGGAATACCAGATCAAATGTAAATTAGGACTAGTTAAGAGGAATTATGACTGGGGATTACTCCTGAAAAGGAGGCCCAGGTTAAGAGACTTGAAAAATTAAGGGATTTGGGGCTTACTACTGAAGAGGATGCCCAAATTAGGGGACTGGGGATTACTCTTGAAAAGGAGGCCCAGGTCAAGAGAATTATTACTGGGGCTTACTCGTGAAAAGGAGGCCCAGGTTAAGAGAATTATGACTGGGGCTTACTCCTGAAAAGGAGGCCCAGGTTAAGAGAATTATGACTGGGATTACTCCTCAAAAGGAGGCCCAGGTTAAGAGAATTATGACTGGGGCTTACTCCTGTAAAGGAGGCCCAGGTTAAGAGAATTATGACTGGGGCTTACTCCTGAAAAGGAGTCCCAGGTTAGGGGATCTCTCATCTTAAAGGATGAGGTTGAATGAATGAAATCTCAATCTTTAGTGACATAAAGATGTGTAAATCACTAGGTTTTGAGATATTTTCCACAGAATTCCTTTCAGATACGGAAGTCAAATCAAGAAATCATGCCATAAATGTCTTTGAAGAGTGTCTTGAAGACTGAATCTTGAATAGGAAAGGTGGAATGGTTTAATAGGGGTAAAATGGGCAAGAAGGGCACCCAAAAAGGCAGGGGTGCACAAGTCTTGGCAGGCACGCAGGTACTGCGTGGGCACACAAGTCATCGTCACGTAGGTATGCCTGCGCGACATATGGGGTACTTGCATGATGGTTAACCAGCAGGGTAATACTTGATTGAATCTTGATTAAAGCCTTTAGAATCCTCTTTAGGTTCTTCCAAAAAGGGGCGTGCAAGTTCTATTGTAGGAGTAATGTGGCGCGCAAGTGTGGCCTTTTCCCTTAAGGGCAGGCCACTCAGGCACGAAATTGTTGATGAGTTTCAACACTTAGGCCTTCCTCCCCCTCTTTAGATATTCCGTTCTAGGTAAGAAATTACCTTAGAAGTGTTTTGGAAGCTTAGAGAAGAGACTAGGGCACCGGGAGCTCAAATATGAGTTTCTGGAAAAAAATCCTCCTCGATTGGGGGGCCCACAGGGTCTATTTATAGGAAGGAGAAGACCCCGGGTGGTTATCACTGAGGTCGCGCAAGTCACTTGTGCGACCATCATGCGTCGTGCAAGTGGACTTGCGCAACTATGAGAGAACTTGCATGACTTATGGGAAATATTCTCCTTGTTCATTCCTTTTTTGAGTTTTGATATTTTCCTCAAAGGATGAATCACTTTGAGCTAAGATATTCCCCTTTTTCGATCTTTAGATTCTGTGATGAAAAGAGCGTCAACAAAAGTCCCCCCTCAGAGTTGGATCTGGAGAGAATAGAGGATTTGACTCTGAGGAAAAGAAGAAAACCAAAGGAAATGTGGCGCGCAAGTTTGGGCGCACAAAATGAACTTTAGGCGCACAGAGTCCGGTGCGCAGGGGTATAGCCTTTAGTCGCCCAGGGTACGGCGTGCCGGGTTCAGGCCGCGTCTATAAATAGAGGGCCTCCCTTCCGTACAAAGCATCCGGATTTCTAGACTTCAAACCTTCGAGCTCTCGCCGTGCAGGTCACCTTAACCATGCATGTTGCTCTGTTTTCCGGTGTTTCCTTGATGGCGCGCTGTTGTCAAGGTATCTTGACTTGCATAGTGATACCTACGCGCCAAATACTTGCACGACATATCCATACTTGCATGCCAAGTTTTAGACTTACGCATCTTAATGCCTTGGCCATTTTTCTGAATTCATTCACAAATTTTATGAAAAATAAACCCATTTAAGAGTTAGTTTATTCAACTTTTGTGCAGATTCGATGGCTCTTAAGGGAATTAAAATGGATGATGAACTGGATATAAAGTGGATTGATGAAATGATTAACATAATTGGCCATGATTACTATGATATCTGTGACATCACTCTCCCAGATTTGGTTAACTACTTGAAGAAATATCATCTTAATTTCCCAAAGAGCATCTACCTGCCTCTATATGGTCATGGTCATCTGCAAGGAGTCAATGTTCCAGATTCAAAGAACTATACGCCTAAAATGCAGCTGCACTGCTACTCCTCTATTTCGGTTATGCTGTGAATTAAGAGCAACAACAATGTTGTGAACTTTCAAATTCTTCCTCATGTCATTTTCTTGTAGATATGAAAATGGAAAACCCATGGGATGAAATGTTTTCCGCTGTCAGTTGGTGGAGAGAAGACAAACATGGAATTAGAGCAATATCTGAAAAGAGTACTCTCTCCAAATGGCTCTTTACTTCCAATGCTCCATTCTCAAATCCATGTATCAATCTTCCAAGTCTCTTGGACAGAAACAGAGTAACTGTTTGATCAGCAGAAAATTTTCTCAAACCGCACTCAAGAACATCCTTTTACAACTATTCCATGATGAGCTAGTATTACTACATCTCTTATTGTATCCAGTTGAATGAATGAATTCCAAGTGGTTGCTGATGAATCTCAGGGTGCCGTAAATCAAATGAAGAGTTACGTTGAAAGCCTCTTGTAATTCTTGAAAAAGAGAAGAGTCTCCAGTCTGTGGACGTCCTCCAAACTCTTGTGCATCAATGAAAAACACTTTCACATTCACTCATTTGTACCTGCATTCTCTTTTGCTACATGCTTTAGATTTTACCTAAGCCAATGGGCCTAGTAAGCATAGTTTGATTTTTACTAGGATTAATTTAAATAACCCTAAAAACATTGAACTTTTTAATTGCTCAATGTTAACTAAATCATACAAAATGTATGTTTAGTGAGCTGGGAACTTGACTTTTATTCAAAGTTCCCTTGTCTTTTGTGGGCAGTTTAAAGTCATGCACGTCGGACATTAAAAGGATAATGTTTAAGGCCGAAATAGCTTTGACCAAAATGGATTAGAATTGAATCAATTCCTTGAAAATTCATCTGAAAAACATATTACCATACTCAAGTATGAGGGAAAATATTAAGCTATGACATAAGAATATTTGAATCCACGAAATGATATGAAAAAGAGCTAAAAGGCATTAGAAGAAGTTGTTTACAAGAATGAAGTTACCATTATTTAACAAAATCGTTAGGGGGTTGAATTATGTGGGGCCACCTAAGGGCATTGGCTACATAGTTAAATAAAATAGTATCTTTTAGCTAACAAGTCTGTTATATAGACTGTTTACGCAATGCCACCTATGGGCACGTGCTGCATAGTCCGGAAAAAGAACTCTCAGAAATTTACTTTCCTAGTGCTAAAAGCCAGTGAATGTTTATGGAGATTCAAATCTTCCAAAGTATAGAGTTTTCTATATGGAAAGACGTACTTGAATATGGAGAAAATATTTCCAAACAAGATTATCGATGAATTGGATGAATATCACTCCTATGAAGGTCTGACCCAAACATAGGGAAGGAGAATATAAACCATATACATGAATACTTTTAGATCATGAAAAAGGATATGTGACAAATATGTTAAGGATGGATATTTTTGCGGATCCCTACATACTTTCATTTAAGAAAAATAATGAAAAAGAGGCATTCTTCCCAAGAATGAAGTTACCAATATCCGAAAAACCTGTTAGGGGGTTGAATTATGCAGGGCCACCTAAGGGAATTGGCTGCATAGTCAAATAATAGTATCTTTTCGATAACAAGTCTGTTATGTAGACTGTTTATGCAAGGTCGTCTATGGGCACGTGCTGCATAGTCAGGAAAAAGAACTCTCAGAAGATTGACATTTTTGTGACTAGAAGCCATGAAAAGTGTTATGAGGATCTGAAAATATTTAAGGTTAGGATTATGACACATAAATATGGGTATTGTTCAATGTATACAGAGATACACAGATCAATTCTAACCATAATCAAGTTGTGGCTGGATCCTGAATTGAAATATTGGACTTCACTACGTATCCCATAAGGATGAGAATCAAGCCATACGTAGTTCTTAAACTATAGTTTAACATTTTGTGGGACAAAAGGATTAGAGATCTTACTTTAGGGTCATAGAGCTTGGACCATTGTAAGAAATACACAATGTGTGTTTTCATGGGTACTTTTCTTCCAAAGGACTAAAAGTGGAATTTGGGGTTAGGCCCAAAGACTTGGGGCTGGATTCGAGGGACACTCGAACGTTCCCACGTATCCCATAAGGATGGGAATCAAGCCCACATAGTTCTAGAAATACCCTTTTTACAAATTTGGTTTGTACATATGAAGGGTGAAAGGGGACTTTAGTACAATGATGGTTTAAACCAAGATAAAAGGTTTGGGCATTTCCATGTATGCACGTAGTCTTTGAAATGAAACATGATTGAAAAATCAATGTAAATAATGGTTCCCTCTCAGGTGAGGGTATCAAAGAATATTGTAGTTTATTGTCATACTAGACAAAAGGGTTGTATATTTTAACGTCATATAACAGGGACGAAAGTGAACCAATGTAAAGATATTGATTCTAGGGGAGGTTTCAAGAATCAACATCATATGAGATGGAGGTGAACCGATGTGAAGAGATTGGTTTTGGGATTGAACCTTGGGAGGTTGCCTACATACCCAGCCTAGAAGGCAAGGATCAAAGTCCGTGTAGTTCAATTAAAGAATGAATTAATGATCAAGTTGTTCTTGGGGACAACGACCTAAAAAATGATGTTGGGACTTACACATGGTTAGTGGCCCAAAGAGAGTGTTATGGTTGATGTTTGCTCTAAGCTCACGTGAGTCATACTCGGTGTGAGAAACAAGAGGTAACAACAACCTTAACGATGCATAGTTTAATGTAATGTAGGACATACAAAAGGACTATGCAGTTTAGAGTCTTGCAGTTAGGACTATTGGTGCTGCACAGTTTAATGTCATGTAGGACGTATCACGGAATTTCTGTACAGTTTAGCATCATGTAGTTAGGACGATGGGGACAATATAGTTTAACGTCATGTTGGACGAAAGGAGGACTATGCAGTTTAATGTCATGTAGTGAGGACAAAAGCGTACACCATTTAACGTTATGTTGGACGCATTGGGGATTTTTCCCACATTTTAGCATCATGTTGGATGAAAGTGAGAATAGTTTAAGGTCATATGCATGGACCGTGGAGGTGCAGTTTAATGTCATGCTGGACAAAAGTGTAGTTTAAGGTCATGCATGACCTTTGATGATTATGTAGTTTAACGTCTTTCTAGACATAAGGGACTTTTATACAGTTTAGCATCATGTAGTTAGGACATCACAGTTAAACATATTGATGGACTTAAGGGACTTGAAAATAGTTTAGGGTCATATGCATGGACCATTGGTGATGCAGTTTAAGGTCATATAGGACCAAGTTGCAGTTTAAGTCATACTGGACAAAGGGACGATACAGTTTAGCGTCATGTTGGATGAAAGTGTGAATAGTTTACGGTCATATGCATGGACCGTGGATTATGCAGTTTAAGGTCATATAGGACCTAGTTGCAGTTTAAGGTCATACTGGACCATTTAGGGAACTTTTTCATAGTTTAACGTCATGTGGGATGAAATTAATACAAATAGTTTAAGGTCATATGTATGGACCGTTGCTGGATAGTTTAACGTCATATAACAAGCACGAATTACATTTTAATGTCATGTAGGATGTATTAATGGACTTTTGTACAGTTTAGCGTCATGTATCTTGGACGAAGTAGGGACTTTGCAGTTTAATGTCATGTAGTGAGGACAAATTAGGAATTTTTTTTCATAGTTTAACGTCGTGTGGGACAAAATTAATACAAATAGTTTAAGGTCATATGTATGGACCGTTGCTGTATAGTTTAACGTCATATATCAAGGATGAAGTATAGTTTAATGTCATGTAGAACATATTGGGGATTTTTGTATAGTTTAGCGTCATGTAGCTAGGACGAATATAACTTTTGTACAGTTTAGCGTCATGTAGCTAGGACGAAGTACAGTTTAATTTCATGTAGGACGTAAGGGACATTTGTACAGTTTAGTGTCATGTAGCTAGGACGAAGTACAGTTTAATGTCATGTAGGATGTAAGGTACTTTTGTACAGTTTAGCGTCATGTAGCTAGGACGAAGTACCGTTTAATTTCATGTAGGACATAAGGGACTTTTGTACAGTTTAGCATCATGTAGCTAGGACGAAGTACAGTTTAATGTCATGTAGGATGTATTAATGGACTTTTGTACAGTTTAACGTCATGTATCTAGGACGAAGTACTTTTGTACAGTTTAGTGTCATGTAGCTAGGAAGAAGTACTTTTGTACAGTTTAGCATCATGTAGCTAGGACGAAGTAATTTTGTACATTTTAGCGTCATGTAGCTAGGACGAAGTAGGTACTTTGCAGTTTATACAAAATACTTCTTCAAAAATCTGGCATTGGTTGGAGTAGTGATGAGTTCTCCATCCATCGAGATTAATGAATAAGCTCCATTGGAGTAGACCCTATGTATTGAATGAGGTCCTTCCCATTTTGGATCAATTTTGGGAGGTTTATTTCCTGGTATCATTGGAGTTCTGAGAACTAATACCAATTCTCCCCGAGTGAATGAACGAAGATGAACTTTTTTGTTAAAAGCTCGTGCTATTCGATTCTGATAGACTTCCAAGTGGTGCAAAGTGCAAAATCTTTTCTCATCTAACCGTTCCAATTCAGTCAATCGCATTTGAGATTGTTCATCTGTAGATGATTGACCACAAATGGAAACTTTGATCGAAGATAGTTGAACTTCAATGGGCAAGACGGCTTCCGTTCCATATACCAATGAATACGGAGTTGACCGAGTTGCAGTGCGGGTGGTAGTACGATAAGCCCATAAAGCATGAAAGATTTTATCAGGCCATGACCTCTTATCTTTATCCAACATCTTTTGCAGTATATTTGAAAGAGTCTTGTTAAAGGCTTCTATCTGGCTGTTGGCCGCTGCATGATACCGAGATGAATGATTGGATTTGATGTTGTATTCTTGATACAACTTCTTCACCTCAGACGAACAGAAATTGGTTCCATTATCCGTCAATATGGTATGAGGGACACAAAATCTGGTAATGATGTTAGACTTGATGAAGCTAACAATTCATTTAGAACTGACTTCCTTGAGAGGTATTGCCTCTGCCCATTTGTAAAAGAAGTCAGTAGTAGTAAGAATGTACTTAAACTGCTTGGTTGTAGCCGAAGGGTAAGGTCCAACCACATCTATTCCCCATGTGGAAAATGGCCATGAGTATTTAGCTGTATGAAGCAACTCTGGAGGTTGATGAATGAAGTTGGCATGTACTTGTCATGAATGACACTTCTTTGTGAAATCGGCACAATCTCGTATCATTGAAGGCCAAAAGTATCCAAGACTTCGAATCTGATCAGACAGTCTATGTTCAGACTGGTGGGCACCACAAACTCCTATATGAACTTCTTTCATGACAGCCATTGTCTCTTCACCATCAATGCATCTGAAAAGAACTCCATCAAAACCACAATTGTAGATAATTTTCTCTAGGTGATCTGGGCTATCATAAAGGGTAAAATTAACCACATGTCGCCGAATTTGTTCTTTCTGAGCTCTATCAGATGGAAGTGTTCCATTTTGAAGGTATTCCATAATAGGTGACATCCATCCTGTAGTATGACCATATGGTTCAGGAATGGGACAAATTTCATTAATTTCCTCTGTTCTGATTTGAACATAAGGTGAAATTGCATGACAGTGAGCAATACTGATGGTTGTCTTGTCCCGATTTGGATCTGCCAGAGCTATGGCTATATTAGCCAATGCATCAGCTCGAGCATTTTGTGATATTGGGACATAAGAAAATGTCGGTTCCAAAGGGAATTCTGCCATTAACTCTCTGACGTAATCATACAAAGGGATTAATTCTTCTTTTCTGATGGCATAAGCCCCATTGACATGTTTGATTACCAGGTATGAATCACCTTTCACCTTTAAGTGATTCACTTGTGCTTGAAGTGCTAATTCCAAACCTACGATGAGAGCTTGGTATTCTGCTTCATTATTGGTACCACCTTCCCAAAATAAGAAGGAATAAGGTAACACTGCCTTTTATGGAGAAATGAGCACAATCCCTAAGCCAACTTTGTTGAATTTAGTATTTTCCATTTTCCTCCTTGTTGGACTTCTAGAAGCACCATCAAAATACATTTCCTATGCCTGAGGACTTTCTTGAATAGAGAAGACTTACTCATCAGGGAGTTCAATATCTGAAGATGTGTCTTCCACTAAAGGGTGTTCAGCTAAGAAATAATCCATATCTTGGCCCTTTATCACCATTTGAGACACATAATGAATGTCAAATTGCTGCAATATAACTTCCCACCTTGCCAGACGTCCTGTAAGTATTGGATGACTAAGGATAAATTTGAGCGGGTTATTGTGAGATACCAATTGGACCTCGTGATGTTTCAAGTAGTGTCTTAACTTCTGAACTACAAAGAATAATGCCAGGAAGCACTTCTCAATACTTGAATACCGGGTTTCTGCTTCAAGCATGGTTCGACTAAGATAGTAGATACTGTTTTCATTCCCAGCATCATTCTTTTGAGCAAAGAAAGGAACCCAATGATCACTCTAGATCTGTCACGTAGATGATAAGTGGTATTCCTTCAACAGGTGGCATGAGTACCGGTGGACTCAAGAGGTATTTCTTGATAATATCGAATGCTTCTTGACATTCTTCAGTCCACTGGTAAGTGACTCCCTTCTTCATGAATTTGGTGAACGGTAAACTTTTGCCTGCCAAATTGGCGATGAAATGCCAAATTTAGGCTAAGTGTCCTTGAAGTCCTCTTAATTCATTCAAATTTTGAGGAGGTGACATACCAAGGATTGATTTGGTCTTCTCAGGATCGACTTCAATACCATGATGGCGTACAACAAAGCTGATAAAGTTTCCTGAGGTTACCCCAAAAGCACATTTTAAGGGGTTCATCTTCAAATTATGTTGTCGAAGCTTGCAGAATATGACTTCCAAATCATCCAAATTATTAGAACTTTGTTTGGATTTAACTACCAAATCTTCTACATAGCATTCAACAAACTTCCATAAGAAGGGTTTGAAGATACGATGCATGGAACGCTGATAAATTGCACCTGCATTCTTTAAGCCGAAGGGCATTACCTAGTACCAAAACACACCCTGAGGGGCTCTGATGGCTGTAGATTCCTCGTCTTCTGGGGCCATTCAGATCAGATTATATCCGGAATATCCATCCATGAAGGAAAGTGATTCATAGATAGCTATTGCATCAATTAGAAGTTCTATAATCAGAAATGGGAAATCATCCTTAGGACAATGCCGATTAAGATCTCTGAAATTGATCCAAACTCTAATTTTTTCGTTCTTTTTCTTTACAGGGACAATATTATCCAACCATTTTGGATATGGAACTTCTCTGACGAAGTTAGATTTGATAATATTATCCACTTCAGCTACAATTGTGGAAGCATAGGTTGGGTGTGTTCTTCTCGCAGCTTGCTTAAATCCTCGATGTTCTTCTGGTAAACCCAAATGATGAGTAGCAACATCCGGATCAAGCCCGAGAATTTCTGTATAGTTCCAAGATAATATATCTCTATTTTTCTTTAGAAAAGAAATATACACCTCTTATTCTTCAAGAGTCATGGCCGCACTAATTAAAGTGGGGCGTGGATCTTCTTTTGTACCCTGATTTATTTCTCTGAGTTCATCCATAGTGGTGGAGATACCCACTTCAAATGATGGAGGAGCATCTATGAGATCTTCCTCTTCTTCTTCATCATGTGTTATTTCTTCCTTTTCTACTTGCATAGTAGATGATAAAGTATAAGTCTCATGATCCTAAGAGATGTCAAAAGGTTCATATCTTGAAGAAGAAGCTTCCATTTTCGACCGGATTGATGATGAAGGGTCTTCTTTAGGTAATAAAGAGGAGATGATGGATTGAGAATTGACATCATTGTTCACCATCGATGTTGCTATAACTTATTATGGCCTAATTGGTGAAGCATAGACTTGTTGGATTTCAGCAGATGAAATGAAGACATCACCATTTGTGCTTTCATCACTACTTGGTAGATTAACAATTTCTCCCATGTTGTCTGGCTCGATTGCTGTAATTGACATTATGGATCTTTCTATAAGAGTATTTTGATTTGGGTCTATCTTTTCAATTTTACTGATAGACAACACATAATCTGTACTCACATGTGTAAATGAATTTACTGGAATTTTTTCCAAACCATATGGAGCATTAACTTCGGTAATCTCTTTTTTTATGGATTTCTCCCTTTGCTTCATGTGATAGAATTTTGCCTCAATGTATTGAGACTCACATGTCTTGAACGGAGCCTTATCACCATACAATGTACCAACTTGACCATCGAAACAATATTTGAGACATTGATGGTATGATGAAGGGAAAACCGCATGTTGATGTAGCCAGGGTCTTCCAAGAAAGATGTTGAAGGCAGAGTCTTGATCAACAACCCGGAAATCTGAATTGGATACAAGATATCCAAACTGAGTTCTGAGTGTAACTTCACCTGGTGGTTCTTGTTCATTTTTATCATATCCATATAGCATCATGGTGGAAGGAGATAAATCAGATTCCATGAGGCCCAATCGACGAAGTGTACGAATGAGCATGAGGTTGACTCCTGAACCATTTTCAATGAAATCTCTTTGAACATCCACGCCATTGACCTTTCCAGACAAGTACAATGGTCTAATATGTCAATGAACAACATCATCTTCATCTTCATCAGTAAAGAATATTATTTCATGGAATTCTGCAGGATTATTCTCTATGTGATAGACTTCAGCTACTACAATTTTAGTTTCAAACTCCTGAGGACTTGACAAAGCCTCGATGAGTGCTTCCCGAAGATCTTTTGACAGATTCAGAGCATCCAGAATTGATAACTTGGCTGGTAATTGGGCCAAGTGATTCAATATATCATACTTTTGATCCAGAAGTCTGCGTTTCCCAATAGGAATATGTGGTTTAGTAGGTACCTTGGAAGCAGATGCTTTGGAAGTTGATGCATCTTGTATTGGGATAGGAGTTGGCAATATTCTTGGTTTTGGAAGATTAGACCGATTAGATCCATTTACATGGTGAGATGAAGAAGATGTAACCTTCAAACGGTCTTCCAAAATAACTGTGCCGGGACTCAATTTGCTATTGGTAGAAGAACTTGCTTGTTCTTGCTGAGCTCGCTGAAGGGCTCTACCACGAGTTTCTGTTGCGTACACAGTTCTAGCAGGGGTAAAATTGGAATAGTGGCTTTTGAAATATCCACGTCTTCCCCTGTATCCTGATCCCCTAGAACTTCCTCTGATTCCTCTATTTGATACAGGGAATTCAGGCTCATTGAAATCGAAACTGTGACTTGCATTTAGATCTATTAATTGAATCATATTAACAGAAGCAAATATTAACTCTTCGTCTAATGAAGACTCTACCTGATTAGCCTATTTAGGTTGTGCCGTTTGGTGGGGCGATGCCCGTGGCTTTGATGTAGATGGCATGAAGTCCGCCAAAGTCCAAGATAACTTAGGCTTTAACACATACTCATCTTCTTCTGATTCTTTTTTTTCTTTGAATCATGCCGTTTCATTGAGGACTTTCCCTTTGACGAAGAGGGTTTTTCCACAACATTCATGGCAGAAGGCACAATTGGTTTCTTTAATTGTGTTTGAAAAATAGCATGAGTTCGATAGATTGTCTTTCTGACCATCCAATAATCATACTTCTATGCATTTTTTCTTTTGACTTCTTACCATTCACCTTCCTCCTCTGGAACTGTAGCAGTGACACATACTACCTGGGCTGAGGAGCCTTTAAATGTGACTTGTCCCGAGTCGACCATCTTTTTCCAGAGTTATTTGAAGACGAAACACTCTTGGATGGGATGCCCCAACATTTGATGAAAAGAGAAATAATTAAGATGGTATTCATCTCCTTTCTTGTTTGGCCTCTTGGGTATTGGAAATTGAACCAAATTGTTTTCCAGAGCTGAAATGAAATAACCAGGAACTTGTTCATTTCGGAAAGAGTATGTTTTGTTCTTCAGATCCTCAAATTGTTTTCATCTTTGATCTTTTTGATCTTATGGAAGAAAAGGCCTTTGTTTTTGGCGCTCAGAAGGTGGAGCCCTTCGAGAAGATGAAGGTTTTGAGGTAGAAATAGGTATAGGTGCTTGTTTAAGCATAACTGTAGCAGTTTCTTCTTTACCCATTCTCCTTCATAGTGCTGATGGAATTACATGAGATTTAGCCTTATCCTGAATAAGGGAATCTTCGATCTGATGAGCGATTGAAGTAAGGTCTCGAAACCCTCCTGTGTATTTCACAGGGAGTAATGGCGTGCATAATTTGGCACACAGATTTTCCACACATATTGGCAACAATTATTCTTGAGGGAGTGCTAAAATCAAGGAATATGTTAATCCCTTCCATCGAGTAATAAAATCAGAGACCCTTTCATTCTCCCTTTGCTTACAGTTTGTAAGATCAAAAACTGTTGTCTTTGGAAAAGTTGAGCTGAACTGAAGGAGGAATTTTTGGCGAAGATCCTCCCATCCGGTTGTTGACCGGGATTGCAAGCTTGTATACCAAACAAAATCTGATCCTTGCAAGATTGGCATGAAGCATCTGAGTTTCACTACTTCTTGCAGCTCTGGAGTTCCCATCATAGGATCGCAACAAGACACGTAATGCATCAAATGCTGCTTAGGATCGCCTGATCCATTGAAAATAGGGAATACAGGGTTCCCAAAACTGGATGGAGGAGAAATTGAATCTACCCATTCAAGGTAAACATTCTTTTCTGGTTGAACTTGCGGACGTTTCCCTTACATAGTTTCTAACCGAGCTGTTAATGACTCAATAATAGTTATTAACTTTTGAGAAACATCCAGTTGAACTTGGACTTGGGTAGGTGCAATGACTAGAGCTTGGACAGATGTGGCGATTGGTGCTGCAACTGATGGTAGAATTACCAACTGTTATTGCACTTGACCCGTAAGATTAGACCTGTGAGGGTGTATTGATAGAGGAGGATATTCTTGATCCATCTTAGTAGCTGCAAAAAATTTCTTTGGCTGACTGACTCCAGCATGCTTAAGAAGAAGACTACTCTGAAGTAGTTCTACATTCAACCTTCTTAATTCCTTCATTTCTTCCCCCTGTTGTGCAAACCTTTTCTCTAGTGAGAGCGATTGACCTTCTCCAGAGGAAGGATATGTAACCTGGTTATTTCCCTTCCCTTTGTTAGATCCTTTTTGGAGAGGGGGAAGTGGGTTACTCGAAGGATTACCTAGGTTCTGAGTAATCCTTTGACTTCGTGTACGCACACCTTCTTCATTTGTGTCGGTGCGTACATCTTCTTGAGTAGGAACCTCTTCATCTGAGTCCCCTGAGTGAGCCTCATTTGGTGGATCATCAACAACGACATTGATGACATTAATTGATGCATAACTCATCGCATCCCTTCTATCAACATTTCTGTGATATTGTCTTCTTCCATGTCTTTGATGAGACATTACCTTTTGTTGATTCGATCCCTGAGGAACTTCTTGATGAACCATAATTTGGAGAGAATATCCTGATAATTTGGCTCTTCGTTCCTCTTGAGGTTTCTTTCCCAATCGAGAAAAGACCGAATTTCTCTGAGGAGGGGATTGATGATTTGAAAAAGTCCCCAGTCCAGTGGACTGGGGCTGTTCCTGCTATTCTCTCTCAACTCCTCGAATCCTATTTTTTGATTCCGAGGGTTGGTTTAAAAGAGTAGCCAGTCTGGCGAGCTGGGGTGGTTCTTGACATGATATGTCTGAGACTTTCTTGAAAGTCCTCCTGATCTTGCGAACCTTAGTCCGGAAATTAGCTGGATGCATTAACCTGTATCCGCTTTTATCACCTAGTTCAAAAGACCGTTGGATGATTTCTGACACTTCTGTCACTTGGTGACGTGCTTGGTCCAAATGAGAGGCCTGTTTAATATTCTCGTTTTCTTGATGCAAGAGTAATTCAACATCTTTTTCTTTGTATTCTTGATTTTGAGAGGAACTAGTTGAAGCCTATTCTTGGGAAAGCTTTTGATTACAAACAAAGCCCATTGACTATGGTCGGCCATGGGCAATAACATTGCATGAGACCATTTTCAGCGGGCTTTGCTGACTGGAGAGCACCATGAAATGCAGTGCTCCATGAACACCCCATCCTATGACACGAATACTAGATGGGGAATTGGAAATTAACTGACACAATATTCTTAGTGCGCCAAGGCATGAACGTTGAAGGGATTTTTACTTTTCAGCCTTCGGATATTGAGAGACTGATAGAGACGCCAAGTCAATTTGACGTTGTAACCCTTCTATTATCTTAAGATGATTTTCATATTCATCATGAGATAATACTATCTTTGTTAACTGACAAAGAGTTTTCCATATGTTGAGATGAATATCAGGAATTTCATCTTCTGTCAACATTTCTGGAATATTATACTGAGAGTCAGCCAAAGGCCAAAACATGACTAGCACTTCACCTTTCTCTAGTTGTTTTCTCATGTTCAACATTTCCTCTTTGTCATTTGATGAAGATTCTTCTACCTGATTTGACCAGAGTTGTTGTTTCCTTGTTGCTTCATTGGATTCAACAGGATTGGTAGAGAAATCATTGATCAAACTAGAAGATTAATGACTTAGGGGTGGTTCAAAGAATGACCTACACCCTGGGATATCTTCTGATTGAGAATTTATTTCACCTTCTAGCGATGAAGCTTCAGACATGACTGGTTTCGCATTTGCAAGTGCCTCAAGATAAGAGGGCTTTCTCAGCACTACATTGTCCACTGGAGAATTTTCTAGGCAATGTGCATTACTAATGCAGAGAGTAATTTCACAGCAAAATTCATCATCATGGGGAGGACCACCATAATGGGTTATAGAAAAAGATGATATCTCTTTCTCCTTGGTCTTTTGACCACACAGAGGGTTCCTGTGGCTCTCATCTGAAGATGAAACTTTGAGATCGACCGAATTGTTATGAAGCAAGCCTTCATGAGGAAGTGTCTATTGAAGACCATCAGAATTAATGTTCCCACTATTGGGAAATGAGGGAGTAGAATCTTGAATTACAACAAATAATTTTCTAAGGGATTCAAGAAGCCCAGCATCGAGCAAGGCCTTGTTACCGATTGTCTCTTGATCTCCTAACTGTGCTGGGTAGGTCTTTTTCTTAGAAGCCTTGTTACTCGCCTTGGAAACCACTTGTTGACGAAAGTGGTTGCTATGAGCAGGTGTATATTACTGATCAGGAAATATGGCCAGGTTAGGCTAACGATCTCCACTCAAATCAGGTGTATGTTCCTGACTTGGTTGTCCGTATGATATGGGGGAGTATGCCCCCACAACCCTGTTGGACTAGAACAGATGTGTGTGTCTGTTCTGGAGTGAATTTTTGATGTGCCAATCCATTGGTAGAGATAAATTTGTGTCTTTCCCTGAGATGTCGCTGAAGTTGTTATAATATCCTGGAAGGCCTCCAGAATATGAGCAGGGATTTGCTTCTGATCTTTCACCATTGTTAGAATATGCTTGGTGGCTTCAGCTGCCAGAACGGGAATATATGTCCATTCCGGGCTTGGATCAGGTGTATGTGCCTGCTCCTATCCTCCTTTTTCTGTCAGTTAATCCTGACAGTACTCAAGTGTGGGGGAATAGAGTTGAGTCTACCTCTTATTTGTTGTCGAGGCTTTCCGAAAAACTTCTCCGAATGCTACCAAGCAGGACTGTTGGTAGGTTGATTAATACCAGCAGGTGTATGTGCCTGCTGATTGCATTTCACCAAACATGGTTGAAGAGATCCATCATATGTAGTTAGACGAGCCTGCTGACTAGATGATGATGTATAAATAGGTGTATGTTCCTACCTATAGTACTCTGGCGGAATTGCCTGGCGGGATTAGCATGATACTGCCAGACGAGTCTGCTGGACAACGAAATTAAAACAGGCAGGTGTATGTGCATGCTCGTTGCTTGCCACCAAGTTAGGTTTGTGGACTTGTCCAGAGATGGAAGAGATGAGAACTTTCTCACTGTTTACTGGATTATGCCTCTGGTGGTTCGTCTTGCTTTCTTGGGTTCGAGGAACCTGAGCCGAACGCTTGGAGTCGGTACCCTCATCATGTTGAGGGCGCACTGCCGCACGAGTCTGGCGGCGATTGTTGGTGGGAGCCCTCAGGAAGGACTCATGTCTCTTTGAATTAAGGTCCTGAGGGACCTATTCATTCACCTCCCTATAATAAGGGAGCGAATGGTGATTGCGTTTCGAGGATAACGACCCGAAACGGTTGGAGATGGTAGTGAGCACCGCCTGCTTCTTAATCACTGGTCGTCATTGTCCGGATGACCGATGTGAGTTATTTACTTGAAGGGCTTGTCAGGCAGCCTCCAGAGTCGGGATGGTACCGTGTTGATGGTACTTCTTAACCAGTGCGTTGGACACCCAGAGTTGAAGACGTTGAGTAGGTGATATCGTCCTTAGAGCGGACAACGATCCAGCAGGAGTAGCAGTAGTGGCATTTGCAGTAGTAGTATTCACAGGTGTGAACTTGAGAGCAACCATTCTAGAAATGCAGAAGATCTTGGAAAATAGTTCCTGTTTCCAATAACAGACGCAATCAAGATAAATTCATCCACTACATCTTTTGGATGAGCACATATGTCAATGATTGTTTTTGTTGGCCCTCTCATTGAGTTTTAAATGGGGGCCTAACAAAATAGGTAAAACATTATTTTAACTTGGTTAAGGATTCACGTCGGGTTCACCATTTTTGTTTCCATCGGATTCCAGGGATGATCTCCTTTAATGGGAGTTTCAAACCTTTCGATCAGTTTCTAATAGGTTTTTTCGTAGAACCAGAAACATCCAATGATTCCACATCCATTCAGACCTACTTTCCAAAGATAGGAGCTCATTAGTTTGTGGACTGATGAGGTTTAGTAATTTTCATTGGTTGAGAGGACGGGAGGTCGGACTCATCACACCTTTTTGAGGGGAATTATTGTCTACTCTGGGACTCTTTTTATAGATTTAAGTTATGTTCGTGAATCCTTATTACATTAACAAGTATAAAATGAGATTTCCTTCATATTTGACAATCAATTATCGATATGTAGGAAATTTAGAGAATCTTTTATATGTATTCGAGGTTCTTCATTGATATAGAATAATCTGTATTTATTAGATATTCTTGGCCAATGGTACCCTTCGACACATTTATATAGAAGTCTCTTGGTCATTATGATGACCATGCTGGTTTTAAAGCCACTCAGTGGGGCACTTGAATTTTATTGTCATTCAGAAGGACATGAATTATTTCAGAGTTAGGATCAAACTCGCATATGGGCTACCTACATATCCTTTGTTTAGAAAAGGAATCAGAACCCACGTAGTTCGAGTAAGGGAGTATGATGTTTATGATTGATTTCTCAAAGAAGGATGTCATAATTACTTTTACGCTCTAAGCTCACGTGAGTCATGCTCGGTGTGAGAAACAAGAGGTATTGGTAAGAATCAGACAATTGTACCATGAAAGATGCAATCATAAGAAATAAGGTGGGACTTATGTATGTATGACTGCCAAGAGAAGTGAAGATTTGGATTTACTTTAGGGAAGAAATCTAGAAACAGGGTCCATAAAGGTATATGTGCTTCACGAAGATTCGAATACTCTAACTTGGGACTTACTTCTGAAAAAAAGGCCCAAATTAGGAGAGGACTTATGATTGGTTTTTTTACTCATGAGAAGGAATCCAAGATCAAAGGTAAATTAGGACTGGTTAAGAGGAATTAAGACTGGGGCATACTCTTGAAAAGGAGGCCCAGGTCAAGAGACTTGAAAAATTAAGGGATTTGGGGCTTACCCCTGAAGAGGATGCCCAAATTAGGGGACTGGGGCTTACTCCTGAAAAGGAGGCCCAGGTTAAGAGAATTATGACTAGGGCTTACTCCTGAAAAGGAGGCCCAGGTTAAGATAATTATGACTGGGGCTTACTCCTGAAAAGGAATCCCAGGTTAGGGGATATCTCATCTTAAAGGATGAGGTTTAATGAATGAAATATCAATCTTTAGTGACATAAAGATGTGTAAATCACTAGGTTTTGAGAGATTTTCCATAGAATTCCTTTCAGATAAGGAAGTCAAATAAGGAAATCACGCCATAAATGGCTTTGAAGAGTGTCATGAAGACTGAATCTTGAATTGGAAAGGTGGAATGGTTTAAGAGGGGTGAAATAGGCAAGAAGGGAACCCAAAAAGGTAGGGGCATGCAAGTCCTGGCAGGCGCGCAGGTACTGCGTGGGTGCGCAAGTCATGGTCATGCAGGTATGCCTGCAAAACATATGGGGTACTTGCGCGACGGTTAACCAGCTGGGTAATACTTGAGCGAATCTTGATTAAAGCTTTTAGAATCCTCTTGAGGTTCTTCCAAAAAAGGGGCGCACAAGTTCTATTGAAGGAGTAAGTTGGTGCGCAAGTGTGGCCTTTTCCCTTAAGGGCTGGCCACTCAGGAGCGCAAGTGTTGATGAGTTTCAACACTTAGGCTTTCCTCCCCCTCTTTAGATCTTCTGTTCTAGGTAATAAATTACCTTAGAATTGTTTCGAAAGCTTCAAGAAGAGACTAGGGTGCCGGGAGCTCAAATCTGAGTTTCTGGAAAAAATCCTCCTCGAATGGGGGGCCCACAGGGTCTATTTATAGGCAGGAGAAGACCCCGGGCAGTTACCACTTAGGTCGCGCAAGTCACTTGCGCGACCATCATGCGTCGCACAAGTGGACTTGCATGACTATGAGGGAACTTGCGCGACTTATGGGCAATCTTCTCCTTGTTCATTCCTTTGTCAATTTTTGATATTTTCTTCAAAGGATGAATCACTTTGATCTCAGATATTCCCCTTTCCCGATCTTTAGATTCTGTGACGAAAGGAACCTCAACAAAGTTGAAGTTCTTGCTGCTCCAAATTAGTCATTTGATCTCTTGGGGGATGTAGGAACCTCCTTGATTGAACATGTATCACCCAAAATAGTACCTGAGCCATAAAAAAAGAACAAACCAGACAAAACAAACAACACAATGAATTATTTAATTCCATGTATCATCATTTTTATGGTTTTTCCTGTTTTTCTGTTTTTTTAATCAAACTAATGATACATTGTCATCTTTTAATTTTCTGGGTAAGGTATCACTCAGGGATCATAGCGTGTGACATGGATGAATATGGTTCTCCCCTTTCATACCCATCCATAATCATAATAAAAGAACATGTCAAGAGTCTTTTTTTAATATAAAAATGATTAATTAATCCTATTTAAAATATAAATTTTATTAAAACAACAAAATGATTGGAAACTTGAAAACCATGGGTCTCCTCCCATGCATCACTTTTTTTAACATCGTTAGCCCTACATGGACCCTAAATCTAACAATTTTTTCCTAGTTCATAGGTTGTCTCAGTTAACTCGACCTCTATTTCCTGTTTATTGAATGATTCAATGAATGGTTTTAACCTTTGACCATTGACCTTGAAAATGTAACCACTTGTGTGATATTGAATCTCTACTGCCCCATGGGGGAATACATGATTCACTATGAAAGGTCCTGACCATCTAGACCTTAACTTTATTGGGTGTAAATGAAGTTTTGAACTATACAAGCTCACAAGTTTTCACCATTAAAAATGTTTGACCTTGATATTCCTAGATTGATAGGCTTGAACTCCATATTTATTGATCCTTGAATTTTCATAAGCCTCTATCCTTAATTTCTTCAGTTCATTGAGATCTAATTTCCTTTTTGTTCCAGCTAATGAGAGGTCATAATTCATTTTCTTAATTTCCCAAAAGGCCTTATGCTCAATTTCAACAGGTAAATGTCATGCTTTTCCATAAACCAACCTATATTGGGACATTCCTAGGATGGTTTTGTATGCTGTACGATATGCCGAAAGATCATCCAAGAGTTTCTTGGACTAATATTTCAATGAAGGATTGACAGTTTTCTCAAGAATTTGTTTGATTTCACGATTGGCTAACTCAACATGACCATTGTTCTATGGGTGGTAAGCAGTGGAAACTTTGTGAGAAATTCCTTATTTTTCCATGAGTGATGAGAATGGACGATTGATAAAATGATTTCCACGATCACTAATGATAGCCCTAGGAATTCAAAATCGAGAAAATATGTGCTCTTTCAGAAATCGGATCACAACATGATGGTCATTAGACTTGGTGGGAATGTCTTCAACCCATTTTGACACATAATCAACAGCTAAAAGGATATATAGGTATCCCCTAGAGTTTGGGAAGGGTCCCATGAAATCAATTCCCCAATAATCAAATATTTCAATGACCAGAATGTGAGTGAGGGTCATTTGATTCCCTTTTGCGATGGACCCTACTTGTTGACACCTAGGACATCTTTGGCAAAATGTGTAAGAGTCCCTTGAGAGGGTGGTCCAGAAGAGACCACACTAAAGAATCTTAGCATATGTTTTCTTAGAGGAAAAGTGACCTCCACATGCCTCACTATGATAGAATTTAAGGATGGACTCTTGTTTAGATTCTGGGACACACCTCCTAATGACTTGGTCAGGGAAGAACTTATAGAGGTATGGATCATCAAACACATAATGTCTAACATCATAATGGAATTTCCTTCAAGCTAAAGTCCCTAAGAATTTTGGAATGACTCTTGTAACTAAGAAATTGGCTATGTCGACATACCAAGGGAATTCACTCATAGAGTATAGGTGTTCATCAGGAAATGAATCAGACACAGAAAGGAGATTTGAGTTGTCTTTGAATTCCATCCTAGAGAGGTGATCAACTACAACATTTTCAACACCCTTTTTATACTTTATTTTGATGTCAAATTCTGGAAAGTGAAGGACCCACCTAATCAGTCTAGCCTTAGCATCTTGGTTTTGGAAGAGGTATTTTAGTGCAGAATGGTCAGTGAACACAATGATGGGGGATCCTAAGAAGTAGGAACTGAACTTCTCTAAGGAAAACAAAATACCAAGTAACTCCTTTTCAGTGGTGGTGTAGTTGATTTGGGCATCATTTAAGGATTTTCTTGCATAAGAAATGATATAAAGAGTTTTATCACAACGTTGTCCTAACACAACTCCTACAGTAAAGTCACTGGAATCAGACATAAGTTTGAAAGAAAGGTTCCAATTTGGAGATTTCATAATGGGAGGAGAGGTGAGAGAGGATTTGATGGTTGAGAATGAACCCTCACAGCTTTATGTCCAAACAAATGGAGCATCCTTTACTAGGAGAGCACAAAGGGGATGAGAGATTGAACTAAAGTCCTTGATGAATCTTTTATAGAAACCAGCATCTCCTAAGAAATACCTCACTTCCTTGATAGTTTTGGGTGATGGAAGGTGACGAATTATGTCCACCTTAGCTTTATCAACTTCAATCCCCCTACCTGAGACCAGATGTCCTATAACTAGTCCCTCTTTAACCATGAAACGTAATTTTTCCCAGTTTAAGACTATATTCTTTTCTTCACATCTTGACAAGACTCTCTCTATATTCCTTATACATCCCTCAAATGCATCCCCAAACACAGAAGTCATCCATGAAGACCTATAGAAAATCCCCTACCATGTCTGAGAAGAATCCCATCAAGCATCGTTGGAAGGTTCCAGGGGAATTGCATAACCCGAAGGGCATGCGTTTGAAAGAAAAGTTTCCTAATGGACATGTGAATGTAGTCTTCCCTTGATCCTCTAGGGAGAACTCAATTTGATTATACCCGGAGTATCCATCTATGAAACAGTAGAACGCACGACCTACCACTCTCTCAAGGACTTGGTCAATGAATGGTAAGGGGAAATGGTCCTTCTTGGTGAATGAGTTTAGCTTCCTATAGTCAATGCAGACCCTCCATCCACTACTCACCCTTGTTGGAAGAATCTCTCTATCCTTATTGGTTATCACTGGGATTCCATCCTTTTTTGGAATCACTTGAATTGGGCTCACCCATTCACTCTCAGCTATGGGATATATGATACTAGATTTTAGCAATTTCAGGAGTTCTTTTTTTACTACCTCAGTGAGATTAGGATTGAGTTGCCGTTGAGGTTGGCGACATGGCTTTGAATCAGATTCCAGAATAATCTTATGAGTCTCGATAAGTGTGCTAATACTAGGAATATCAGAAAGGGTCCAACCAATGGCTTTCTTATGCTTCTTAAGGACATTTATAATAATCCTCTCATTATTGGCTTCAAGAGTAGAATAAATGACAATAGGATGTGTTTGATTGTCCCCTAGGAAAGCATACTTGAGTGTAGTGGGAAGTTCCTTCAATTCAAGATTAGGTTGGTTCGTAATTTCAGCAGAATATTGGGACATTGGATCAAGTTCAATTTCTTTTTTTAGAGTTTCAGATAGGATTGATTCCCCACATGTAGAAGTTTCAGCTACTAGACTGGGTTGATTAGATTTAGGGAAGTAATTTGGAGTGGTCTCCATGAAAGTGTTTTTTGAAAGGATTCATTAATTGTTGGACCTAAGACTTCATCATAAGAGAAATTTGAAAATGATTCAAGCCAAGGAGATAATATTCCTTCATATGAATAAAGGAAATCAGTCTCATCCTGACTTAATCATTCATAAAATATTCGTTGACGTTCCATGGATTCATTATCAATGCTTCGTATCATTTTTACTTCAGGAATGTCCACATCATCCCCTATTTGTGAGCTTTCATTATAGATGTTCAAGTCAAGACTCATGTTCCCAAAGGTGATGGTCATGTTCCCATTTCGAACTCGGATAACATATTTGATTGTTTCAAGGAAAGGACAACCAAAGATGATTGGGGTTTCTTCCTTATTTCCTAAGTTTGGATGGTTTTCATGGACAATGAAATCAGTAGGGTAGATGAAGTTTTTAACCTTTACCAGAACATCCTTCAAAATCCCCCTTGGAACCCTAATGCTACGATCAATAAGCTGAAGTGTGATAGATGTGGGTTGGAGTTCTTCTAGGCCTAACTGGCAGTACAAGACATATGGGATGAGATTGACACTATCACCTAGGTCACACAAGTCCTTGACAAATTTTCTCTCTCCAAGTTCAACATTGATGTAAGGGAAACCCTGGTCTTTCAACTTAGGAGGAATGGTCTCTTGAATGGTGGTACTCACATTAGTAGCCAAAAGGACTTGGTTTTTATGTGAAATTTTCTTTTAAAAGTGAACAATTCCTTAAGGTACTTTGAGTAGGAAGGTATGGTTTGGATTGCATTGAGAAGGGGTATGTTCAACTTGACTTGTGAAAATATTTCCCTCAATGTTTCACTCAATTCAGGCTTTGTTTTCCCCCTCATGCATTGAGGAAATGGTGCAGGTTGTGGGGTTGTTTGTTGAAGAGTTGTTTCATTGACAATGTTAACATGTTTTTCAATTTGATCATTTTGTTCATTTGAATTTTCATCCAAGTTTGAATCTTCATGTGGGTTTTGAATTAGTTTTTCAGGTTTCTCAATTAATTTCCCACTTCTTAAAATAGTCACAGCCTTTAGTTGTTCATGAGTTGTTTGAGTACAACTTGACTCTACCCTTGAAGTTGAGGATGGAACCGCCTGAGTAGGCATGAGTGCCTTTCCATTTATGATGGTTTGAAGTTATTTTTTTAGGGAATAGACTTATGAGTTCATCCTCTCTATTTTTTTCACAGTTGTTCTAGTAGGCTTTGTAGAACAGTTTGGGTTGGTGCTAGAGAAGATTGGTTTATCCCGGGGTGATATTTTGGAGGTGGGATGGTTTGTTGAAAATGGAATGCTGGCTATTGGTATTGGATAGGTTGGGTTTGGAACTTGTTATGGGTTTGGTAGTTCTGATGGGGGTATGGATTTTGTCCCTGTGGTAGGCTAGGTTTTTGGTTATCTTTCCAGCAGAAGCCTGGGTGGTCATTGTACCTTGGGTTGAAGTTGTTTTGGTATTGAGGCTTTTAAAAGTTCAAAGAATTTACTTCCACTGGGGGTCCTCCTAAAATAACATCCTTGATGGATGGAATGGTTGGGAAGTTGTCTTTCTTATGGTCATGTATGTCACAAATTGTGCAAACAGGGTCAACAGTTTGGATTTCATGGACTTTCCTAAGGTCTATCTCTTCAAACTTCCTAGAGAGTGCTATGAATTTATCCCTGAGGCTTTCCTCTTCTCTAAGTGTATGAATTCCAGTATTTATTTGTGGCTTTTCAGAATAAGGTGAAGTTCCACATGTTTGGTTTTGTTCAGAAAGCCTTTCTAGATACTCGTAAGCATCATTTGGGGCTTTGTTTTTAAAGGTTCCATTACACATCATGTCAATGAATTGTCTGTTCCCCAGACCCAACCCTTCATAGAAAATTCTAAATTGTTCAGGAATAGAAAAACCATGGTGTGGAACCATGTTTAGAGTGTCTTTGAACCTCTCCCATGTTTCATAGAATGACTCTCCCTCTTTTTCAAAAAATTTTGGGACACTCTTTTTAAGTGAAATTGTTTTATGGTGGGGAAAGTATTTTTTGTAGAATTCTCTTTGTAGTTGGTACCAAGAGTTGACAGATGATGGTCTCAAATTGTTTAGCCAATTTTTAGCTCAATCATTTAATGAAAAAGGAAATTGCCTCATCTTAGCTGATTTTAGTTGATGTGGGGGAACAAGGTTTTTACAATGTCATTGAACTCCTTAATGTGAAGGTAGGGAATATCAGACTCCATTCCATGGAATGTGGGAAGATGGTTTAAGACATGGGGTTTAAAGATGTAGTTGGAATCTCCTAGGGAATTGTTTCTAATGAATTAAGGGGAATTAGTCCAAGAAGGTGTGAGGTATTCATTCATGGTTTGATCGACCGCATTCCACAAGTTTGGGGCTACTTCATTTGGGTTTCCATTTTGGTTTCCACCCGGGTTTATGAGTTGGTTTCTTTGAATACCTTCCATTGAAATGGGATCAATTTTAGACTCGAGAGTATTAGGAATATTAGGATCTAATTTAATGATTTCCCTTGGTGTACTTGACTCCCAAACCCCAGGAATATCCACCCTAACTAGACGGTTTGATTGATCGCGGGTGTAGGAGGACATGCGCCAAAAGAAAAAAAAACGAGAAAGAAACAAGATAAGATAATTTGGATGAGAAAAGAAGAAATGGGTGGGAATAGAATGGGTGTTTATATTACTTACTTGGGTCCCTGAAAATGGTGCCAAAATTTTATTCTCGCTCAAATTTACCCAAGAGAAGAAGGTAGGACGGTCTATGTAGTTTAGCTTGGGTTGTCGAATCCTGATAGACCTAAGAAGTATCCTATAGACACGTACATTCTATGGACTATTTTTGGATATGAAGTGGACAACATGGGTTGATTTTATATGTGTTTAAAAAAACTCTAAGAGACTTAAGTGAATTCAAATCAAAATAATGAGTTGATCCTAGGTTACTGCTCGGGGTGGATTGGACGTATTTCCTTTTCAATGATTTCAATTTCTTTTATTTGAGATGGGTTCATTTAAAGAGATAAAACAACATAATCACTTACTAGTTTAATTCCTAAAACCTTTAATACTAATCACATATACACTTGAAGGATCAATTTTTTGATCACTTCAAGGTAAAGGTTCGTATTAGCACTTGAAGTGTGTGGCCTTAAATTCAATAAGGATGATGGAGTTTAAAAATCATCAAATAAAAATATCAATTAATGAAGTGATTATAAATTAATGGGGTGATAAATAACATCAAATCCAGCCCCTTTATACTCCCTTGGATCAACCAATAAGTGTGTTAGCCCTCCATTGATCCCATGGTTTCAATGGAAGCAGAAAGTAGACTCATGAGGGAGGAAATGGAGAAGTAAAGAAAACAACAAAAATAAAATTATCACTCCACCGTTGTGTGAATAATTTCACAAGGTTTGGTGTGAATAAATTCACACCTTGATCCAACGGTATCAAAGTGATATGAAGAAAAATATAATAAGAGTAGAAGAAGAAATTTTATTAAGAAACTAAAGTGAATTGAACAACTTACGTTTGAAAGACAAATTTGAGACAACAAAATTGAAGCATAACATTAAAATTGAACAAAGCACCAAATATTTCTCAATAATCCAACACCACTACATTAAATAGGCATTTTTGAGACCTTGGGTCGAGCCTCCAATAGTACAAGTCTCCTCAATTAATTTTGGTAGGCCATAGGTGGGTGGAAAATAAGGGAGAGTTGATTTTTCCACCCTTGACCAGAGGTGGAATCCAACTTTCCTTCACCGAATAGACGCTCTTGGAGGACCATCTAGATGGCCTAATAATAGTGGGACATAGAAGAATAAAATGGATATTAGGATGTCGATAAAATTTGGGCCCATTTGGAGTTGTGGATTCCGAGATATGATCATATTAGTGGGCTGTTTTTCTGGGCCGCATAATCTAGCCCAGAATTTTATCTCTAAAATGGGCTGCCTAAATGGACACCATGGATGCCTAATTAGCATTGGATCCCGAATATTGATTTGTTCCTATACATGTATTATATAATCCCACGAAATTTGGGATTAATTGGGCCTATATGTTTTGCCCCACATTCTCATCAGTGGGATGGTGTCCAATCTGCCTTCTCCAGAATTGATTCCTTTCATTGCCAAATATCTTCATCATCCTTTATGAATCTTTCATTGATCCTTTAATGAAAAATGTTCACATTGAAGTGAATATCACGTCCAAAAGAATATCAAATTAAAATATGTATAATTAGATTCCTTTAAATTAGATGAATCATTGGTTACTTCAAATGATGTTAAAAAATGTACCACATAACAGTGCATTTTAAGAAGGTATTACAATCATAATGTGAAATGATGTTCAAAGTGTAAAATGCACTAGAATGGTGTTTATGAATAATAAATAACATGAATATTATGTATATTAACAATGAATATTAGCCTCATTTAGTGGCTAATCAATCACCTCTAAACAACATTCCAAGGAATTTACCTTTCCCTTAAACCACTAAGACACAAGGGAGGTTTCATACCAAGGACATACCCAGGACATACCCATTACTCTAGAAATAGTAAGGAAAGAGACACACCCCAAGGATTGTTTTACCAAGAAAAACCATTTATAAAAGATCCAAACAGACCTCATGTAGCATTTGAGTGTCAAATATTTTCCAACATACCCAAAAACAACACTTATAAACCCAAAATCAATTTCGAAATTCTCTTGAAAACTAAAATCACCATTTTAAAAATCAAAACTCATTTACAAAGTCCAATAAAGTATTTTGAAAAAAATTGGTTTTGGGATCTCAATAAAAAATTTTCATACAATTTAACTAAAGGAGAAAACCACTTTATTTTATTCCAAATAATCATTCAAGAAATTAGATATCACTAATTTGTATCAAAACATGGTAAAAACATGAAATGATCAATAATTATTAAATTTAATGGTCAATTCATAGGGAAACCTACCACAACCAATGAATATTTCAACTACGTCAACTCCACACTTTCATTAACACATACCATTATATATATATATATATATATATATATATATATATATATTTAACCTCTGACCCAAGCACATATTTCCCTCTTCAAGAGGGAATATGAATAAGGAGAGTATATATATACACATAATAATGTATATGGGTGAAATTAATCTTCAAATTCCACAAGTTGTCTCCTTCGATGAATTATGCAATAAAAATCCTCAAATGACCCTTATGAACCCTAAGAACCAAGAAAAAACCAAAACACAAACCCATTTCCATTTAGGGTTCTCCCAAACCGCATGAAAAAAAATGTGGAAAAGGGGACCAAGAAATAGGTGGAATAAAAATAAGAGGATGAGAAGAACCTTACCATAGTTGACTTCACTAAAAATCAAAATAAAAAATAGTTAAAAATCAAAATAAGGGGAGAAAGTCCATGTTCCATGGGAGGATATGCTCATATGGCTGGGTGAGGTGAGGGGGATAACTACGCTTGTGAGGTATGATTCCCTTTGAGGGGTTAAAATATAATAATAATAATGATAATAATAATAGATTTTTTATTTTTATTTTATTTTTTAAGATATGGAAGACCACACGGTTTGTCCACATGGTTTTCTAGACCATGCACGAACAATGTCTCACCACATTCTATGAGAAAAAATGGGCTATAGGATTAACCTGGATGGGAACACACCCCTGAACCTAGTTGTGCACATTGGACAATGCCATTGTTTAGGTAATACTATTTTTACTATACCGACACATGGTATCTCTTAGCCATGATCTAATAGTGTTAATTATTATTTCTTCCCCAAAACCATTATTTTTCCTAAAAAATATAGGAAATAAAAATTAAAAAAACAAGGCCCAATTTGTTTTGAGAAGTGTCTGGTCAAGGTTTAAAAAAAGTGCATTTGACCGAGTCAGGATTTGAGGAAATATGAATGTTCCTCCACCATCTCTTTATTGATTAAAAATTCCCCTTATACATATATATAATTTTTTATTTCATATATATTATTTACTATTAATGAAAATTATTATTATTTACTTTTCATTTATTGTTATTTACATCCCATTTTACAATTCTCTCTTTGATTGACATTTATATTTTAATGATATTATTTTTCAATATTATTTCTTTGATATGAGTTTCATATTTTGTGTGTATAATATTTAGTTTTTTGTATTTGTATCATCTTATTAATTTATTTATAAAAATTTACCTTCTTTTATGGAATTAAATGTTGTTTTATTATCCCCTCTTTCAATTTTTCTTTATAAATTATAAATATTGTAAGGGGAACTCTCTCATTTTTCATTAAAACTGTCCATTTTTTTTATATTAATATAGAATTTTTACTTTTTTATTATTATAATTATCATATATATTCTCTTATTAATGTCTATATATATTTATATAAAAATTCTCAATCCTTTCAATTATTGATTCTCAATTAATTCCATACAAAGTTGGTAAGGGAATTTTCCTCTATATATTTCTCTCTTATTTAAATCCTTTTTTTAAGTCTATATTTCTTGGGAAATTTTTTAATTAATATCATATGAACATCCTAAAATACTTTATTTTATACTTATATTTTACTTTATATTCCATTATTTTATTGTCTCTTTGTTTGTGTTTACTTATCACATTACAAACAATTATATGAATATTCTCTTCTTAATTTTAAAAAAAATTATTCTATTTTTATTTAGTATTATTTTTTAATGTTTCTAATATTTTTAGTTATGTATACCTAATACCTTTAATTCCAATTGTGATATTTACCATTTATTTTTGGGAATCACATGTTTTATACCATTAAATCTCTTTGATTGAACCTTATTAGATATCCCTATAATTTTTTATATAACAATTTAATTTCCATGAGTTAATTTTATGACTTTTAAATAATGTATAGAAACCTTAATTATTTTATTTCCATGTGACATACATATTCTTGGACATATATTGACGATTTGTAACGGGTTGAAATTATATATCCCTATAATTATACGGGTAAAACTAATATCTTAAGAGACTTTATAATTGAGATATTGGTAGTGGGCCTTGTCTACAATATTATGATGAATTGATAGGCAGTCTTGATATATAATAATGATGACTTGTTGTTGTATATGTGATGTATTATTTTTCAATGTTTCATACTTATTATTCCATAATATATGTTTCTCACATGTTTATTCTTTTTAGAATAAAATGTTTATGAAGAATTATTTTATTTATTAATCATTTTAAAAATTATTTTTGTGTACATAGGTATAATATGAATATAATCATCAAATGAACTAAAATTTTAGGTTTTCGATGTGATTTTAATACCTAATTATTATATATATTTATGATAAAATTATGTAAAGATTTTCTATGTGATATTTGGGTTATCATAATGTTATTTCCATTATTTTTAATATGTATAGGTTTTTATGGTAAACTAATTATTACATGAATCCTTATGAAATTTTGATTAAATAAAGCTAAATGTTAAGAAATTTTGAGTTCTAATAATTCCACTCATTATAATAATTAAAGGTAAAAAATTAAATAAGTTTTAGGAAATATCTTGCTATGGGATATTTTTATTATATCCACTAAATTAAAGGGGAAATAAAGGTTTCAATAAGAAAACTGATAAATTGTTTAACAATAAAAATGTAAAAATTATTGACCATATTTTGAAAAACAAAATTCAAAAAAATAACCTTGAAAATATTAATGATGAGTAGAATAAAATTTTGGAATGGTATGTAATGATCCGATTAGAATCTTTTGTCAACCCAGAATATACTACCACATGCCCTGAGAACATTCATAGGTCACCAAGGGTTAATGACTAACATCTAGGGTCTAATAAAATTGATGTGAATGATTAAACCTATTTTGGAAATAAATTAGGTTATCAATAAACTTTAACAAAATTCCGAAATGAGATTTCTATATAAAAAATATCCCAAAACCTATAGCATGATTCCAGATGTGTGGAACCTATGAAAAAACTGGTATCTAGAAGTGTCATCCCCTAATCATGTTTAAAAATATAAAATAAAATTCTCTATATATTTAATTCCAATATAAATAGTCATCTAAATCCAAAATAAAACACTACAAAAAAATGTAAAATAACAAAAATAATCAATTATGGAAATATTCCATTGACACCTATTATTGTTATCCACCCTCACCTACTGACTTGGTGGAGTATAAATCTAATACTCTAATTCCCTAGTAGTTTATAAACCATCAAAGTAGATGTCTTCATTTACCTTCACATATTTTAAATTCTACATGTGAAATTTCATGCACATTAAAGTACAAATTTACGGTGTGTATAGTCCTAGTAAACACCATAATGAAATATCAACTTTCATAAGTGTAACTAACAATATTCATGCATTTGTTTGGGTTTTTGAAAATTATATTTATAAAAAATATATGAAAATAATCCATCATGTTAAACATGATAGAAATGACCTGAATTAAAAAACCTAGAATTTTAAAATATACTTCCCAGACCACTAGAATGATTAATGGAAAAAACCCCCACACCATTATTATGAACTATACCTACTTAAAGAACAATCACAGAATTCCATCAGAAAAAATTTGAAATCCTGAATAGATAATTCAAGAGATAAAATGATAATCTAGTCATCATTTACATGATAGATATAACCATGGATATATATAAACACCCTCACTTAGGAATTAAAACAACCCATGTAACATATGAATATCCATAAATATATCTATCATCTTATAAGAGGGAAAATAATCAAACACACACACACACATGAGTATATGTATATATACACATCCTCTCTTAAGAGGGAAAAATAATTCATGTACTCTAAATACATTTTTAGATATATAAATCATCTCAAAAAAAGGGGAAAAATTATATCTGTATGTATGTATACACATCATCTCCTAGGAGGGAAAACAATGCATGTTCCCTAGGTACATCTATATATATAGTAATCCTATCATATGATGTAAAATATCCACACACATATACAAAAACCAATCATAATCATTTATATATCATGTAACTTTTACAATATGTTTATAATAATATTGAAAAAATATATTTACTTCCTGGAAGGATACCACCCTTTCTATGGGTATAACCAACACAGAGCATAATATATATACAAAAAATAATGTGCATAAACTAGTACATAAAACCATAATAATGTGAGTCATCAGAAAAAGACATAAATTATTAGAAAAATAATAATATATTTTATACCATTAGAATAACTATGTTTGAATTATTGAGAAGGTATCTCATGATATATCAATAGAAGGACATAACAAACACACTGGTATAGCCAAATAGGAATTGTCCCATATCACTTGGAATATACTAGCTTGTATATCTGGACACCATACCCAAAACGTGAATGAAATAAATCTAAGGCACATTCCTAATCACTATAGTATAGTAAAAGTGAAATGTGGATAATAAATAAAAATTGAAATAATTTACACTTTTAATGTGATAATTATTAAAAAATTATTTTATTTAGAAATCATACATGACACGTCCATATATTGGACTTAACATGATAAATGAAAAATATATTTTTATACCAAACTAATTATAATTATAGTTTATACAATATAACACAACATCTAATAAATAAAAACTAAATGAAAAACAATTCTAAGATAAAATTCATGAATAATAAGAAAAAACAAGTTCTTATATGGTTAATATGAAAACCCCACATGAATAAAATACACTTCTATATCCATATATCATGTGTCCTTATTCCACCACTTCTATTTATCTATGACAGAGTCTATGGTTTAATACTAATGAATTAAAAATAAAAATATTATTCTTATAAGATAAATCATGAATTATAATATACTTTCACACTAAATTTGTACATTTAGGAAGTGAGAACAGATCTCAATATGATATATGTAAGATTATATAAATTTCCATTTAAAATATAAAACAATAAATTTAGTTTGAAAATAATTAATAAAAATAAATATATTATTTATAGAGATAAAATAAAATTAATAAGTTTCTTATCCTTCCTTAACAACCATTTTTAATTTCCAACCTTTTAGTGTTATCTTTTTCATGTTATATAAAATGATAAAATTAAGCAAGTGTCATCAAATATCTCTTGTCATCAACATCACCAGGTCTCATTAGATAATTACTTATGGGACCAAGGAAAGAATCTTGTATACTGATACCCAATTGATAAACTAAAAACAATATTCTATCCATATAATGACCCACATTACATACACATAATATTGCATCAATTTTTCATATAAAACCATATAAAAAATCACACCCATAAATCTAGTGGTCTAGTGTCCTTCAAAGATTTGGTATGTAACATAAAATTTCTAAATCGATCACACAAAATTTTATTTCCATCATCGTAAAATGATTTGAAATCACACCATAATCCTATCACTATATGATAAACTCTGTGGATATACATAAAATAAAAGAGTGATTTAAAAATCCCAATAAAAAGATAAATAAGAATAAATATATGGATGAGAAATCATAAAATTTATTAATCATAACATGTAATCAATAAAGAAAAGGATCATAAATTGACATATAGAAACATGGTATAAGATAGTAGTATAATGGAAACATTATAAATATGATAATCATAAGAATATAACACAAACAAAAAATATCTAATCATTAAAATAAGTTGAGGCTCACTGTCATGACATCATAACATAATTTTAAAGGTTTAATACCCATGAAATATACATATTATCTCATGATATAGAATAATTATTCAATAATTTAGTAGAATTTATTATTATGTCACCACCAATTGCATCATAATATGTCTTGTATCTAATTACAACATAGAAAACACACTAACATCAAGTATAATCATGAAATAAATCGATGAGAAATAAATGGGTTATATAATAGAGACAAAACTATAATAAAATAGTAAATCATGAAAATAAACAAAATAATAAGAGAATATATCAAATTGTACACCAAATTTTAGAATCCACAAATAATAAAATAATATATTCCATGAAACGAAGAATAATGATAAAGAAAATAATATAAGAAGAATGAAAAATGGAATAGTTTACCCTATAAACATTATTCAGTTTGACATAAAGAAATAACAGGAAGATAACCATAAACAGATTAATATCCCTTGAAAAATAAATAAAAAGTTAGTGTAAAGAAAAAAAATAAATCATATGAGGAAGAGAGAAAGAGGAATATATAAAGATAGAGAGTAACAGAAAACATAATTGAAAGAAAGAAAATGAGTGGAAGAGTCTCCATACCTTATGTACTGACTCACATTGAATACTATTATAAACCCTAAAATAATTAAATTTAATTAATTAGTTAATATTTTTAAACACTTATTAATATTTATTTCATCTATTATAATCTATTTATTATCATGTAATATTCATTTATAAGATTAATTTTCTTTGTATCGATCATTTTTTCTAAAGTTCCAAAGATTATTTGGTGTTATAGTAATGGTCGGTTATCTTTTTCCAATGAGTAAATAAGTTCTAGAAGTGTAAATTTATAGTTTTATATCATTCTAAAAGTATATAATATAAATAATTCACAAGACACTCTAAAATAGGTACAGACTTGGAGGTGTTTCTTGAAAAGTTATTTATAAGATATTCAACTAACCAAAGTAGTTTTTTTAATATCTAAAATACCATAGTAACATTTTATTTAATAATTTTAGACATTTAATTAGTTTATTATTAATTTTATATAAATATATGAAAACTTTTTAAATAAAATCCATAAAAGGCAAATGTGAAAGTAGAAAATTATTGTTCACTTGGGAGTACAAACCTATCATGGGTGAATGATGTTTTTAATGGAGATTAAAAATAAATAGAAATTAATCAATATATGGTTTTCATAAACAAATTATAATATAATTATACTATTTTTTTAATGTTACTATAAGGATAACTTATGTTAAGGAAGGTTAAGAGGAAAATATATTATAGAAAGCTCGTGTTTTGAAACCCTCTCCATGGTCTTTGTGATGCCTCATTTAGAGTGAGCCTTAATCCTCTAGAAGAAGGTATTTTAGTTATAACTAGGTCTTAGGAACATTTCTATGTGGTTTTTGAGAGGTATATTTATAAATCATTGGTAAAGTAAGAATTTTTAGAAGTGAGGAGAAATGGGTGGATTAAGGATGTATTTATAGGCAAATGAGAGTGGTATCTTTGAATAAAACATTGAAAAAATTATTATTTTTCTCAATAGTATGAATAATTATGATTCTCATAAAATATAATTATGTTTATATATATATTTTTGAAATTTAAATTCATTCGAAACTAAATGATATTTTTGTAATATTTAATATGATGTAAAGAATTAAACACTGTTTTTATTAGAATAAAATATAATTTGGAAATTGTTAATTGATTTATAGGATTAAATATTCAAATTTATTGTTAAAATAAATTATTTTAATATTTAAATATATTTTAATTCATAAAAATTTCTCATAAACTGTTTAGTTATTTTTATGATATAATGATTTTATATAACATACCTTATGTGACAAAGTTTTATTTTTTTATTATTAATATAAATTTCATTTTTTCTCAAAAAATACAAATAAATCATCCTAAACTAATTTTGATATGATTATTTTAAAAATGTGGTCAATTTTATCAAAATCAATTTATAAATTAATTTATTTTACTATTTAGTAATTAATATAACAAATATGGTTAAATAAATAACTTAAAACAAATCTTAATAAAATTTAAAATTATACATACATTAAGTAACAAAATTTAAGAAATAATTTGATAGTATTATAATATTTATATATTTTTTATTTTATTTAGGTTAAATATTAATTATCAAACATTTTACTACTCATAATTAGTGTGTTACTATTCTAATGGTCAGTTACTTTTCTAATGATCAGATAATCATTATACTTTATGTAAATAGTTACAATTTATTCATTAATAATTCACTCAATTTTCTATTATAGTTAAATATATAATTAATCTATAGAAATTCAATATTTTTTATAATGTTTTGTTTTTATTTTAACATTGTTTTTTATGGTGTGGTATCTCTAAGAGACCATGACCTATTGGATTTAAATATTTTAGTTTTATTATTTACTTTCTTTTATTATCCAATTATACTTATACAAGTCCAATGGAATATATTCACCCTTAAAATGTAATTTTACCCTTTAAAATAAAGTGATATAATTATTAATAATAGAACTCTTACAGAAGAACCATTCATTTAAAAATGTGTGATTCTATATTCTTCCGTATTTAGAAATTTTATCCTTTAAATTTTAACTCAAAATCTAAGAAAATAAATAAATGATGGTACTGATTCTTCATTACAACCTTTGGTTCTCATGTTTCCTATCAATAATTGTTATTTATATATATTTAATTGAGAATATGAGTTTTCTATTTTCATAGCACATTATCTCATTGATCTAAGATATCTACTAGCTTCTCTCATAATAGAGATCGTACTAAAAATAAAACTCCTTAAAATTTAGTACATGGGATGGATTTGGTATGTATTTATTTAATATGGATAGAAATTATATACTAGATAAATTTCTGGTAGTGGTTCAAGTCAATAGTCTATAACTCCAACATGATTAATAATCATAAAGGGCCCTACATACCTAGAATATAGATTTCCATCCATCCCAAGCATCATAGCTATTTTCTATTGAGATATTCAATGGAATAATTTATCTATAACATAAAACTATGAGCCTCATATGTGACACCCATGATTTTTGGTATTAGGAGTTTTATTGTGTATTATTAAGATATTAAATGTATGGTTATTGTTTTAGGATGTTTATAGAGGGTTTCAAGAGTTTTTAGAAATGTTTTCGAGGGTACATAGTTGGCGCATGGTTAGGGGAAACAATGTAGATTCACCAAGAAACTATGTATGGTGGAAAGAGGAATTAGTAGAGGTATAGAATTTGGGTAAGCTACATTGTTATAGTGCGACTTTAAATTTTTTTGGATAGTTTTGATTCGCATGGTTGACACACGGTTTACCAAAACATATTCCCAAATTGTGTGTTTGATTAAATAATTATTAAATTTAGATTTTTAATTTTATTTTCCCATAAAAACACCCTTTATTCCTCTTATAGACAAGGATCTCATAATAGATGTATCATTTAGTTGATTTTGGGGATTTATTACATTATGTATCTTCTTCTCTTGGATTCTTGGAGTGTTTGACCTAGAAATCAAAGACAAGGTCTCTACTTCTATGACTACATCTTTATTCTCTCATGTTTTTTTAGGGAAAACCCTATTTAATGTATTCCATGCTTGAATATAATGGTTAGGATATTTTATTTCGGTTCTTTTCTATTAATAATCAAACAATGGTTTCTATAGCCTCGATCTACAAAGGAATGATGTGACTTCTTCTTAGCGACTTTTTTGGAGGTAAGTGACTTATCTCCCACTCTACTTTTCATGATTCTTTTTATATTAGTTTTCTTGAAATTAAATATTGGTCTTATTTTACTGAAAAATATCTAGTTGAAATATCTTTAAAAACTTTTTGGTTTTCTTAGCCTTAAATTGATAGGCTGTAGATTTTCCAACAACATGTTTAATAAAACTATCAAGGATATATTAAAATAATATTGTTTTTTGTGTGTTATTGGTGCATTTTTAAAGGGAATTATCATGTTGGAATTATCCATGGAGCCAGTTTTTTATACAGTAGATTGAATGGGTATTCATATACATATAGGAATGGGCTTTTGGGTTGGACTTGTTTGCGGTGACTATATTGGGGCACGGTGGACTATAACCACAATTAATGAATTATGTCTAGATGGGTGGGGTTTTAATCACAATATAGACTATTTAGAGGGTTCATTCTAATGGGATATGCATTATGTTGGGGTAAAACAAGTGTAATTATGTTCTTGACATGAGTTTGATGCATTTTATGGGTGTGTGCGCTGTGAAATTGGGTGGTATTTTTGTGTGGGTTATTTCATTGATTTTATATGAATAGATCTTGATGAATAGTTTTATACTCTACTTTTTTATATAAATATTTCAAACTTGATCCTATTTAAGTGGAATGTGTAGTAATCCTCCAATATATTTCTTAATGATTCGATATACCCACCCCCTGTATATGCACTTTGGCGTGTATGAAGAATTTTATTACCATGACGCAGGTGTGGGGAAGAATTAATATTTTCTGAGTAGATAATCCTAAAAGAATAGTTGTCTCTTTTATGAGTTGAATCTTAGAGACTACCTTTTAGTGGAGTCATCATTGTTCTACATTAGTTCCATGGAGCCTTTTTTGCATTATAATATTATATATTTGTTATTATCTATTTTCTTATGTATGTCTAATTTTTTTTCTTTTATTTCATTGGGGTTTAATTATCTTGACATCATGCATCATATTTATGAAATAATATTTTGATATTTCTATTATAGTTTTTTATATAAGGGATAATCATTCACCATGAATTTTTCATTCCCTTATAATTTATTACCATTCTTGTGTGTCCATGGGACATCACCTACTGTTGGTGGAATTTTGGTCTTTTCTATGTGAATGGGTCATGTTGGGATATTACAAATAATATCAATTTGAGATGGTTCCTTAGTTTTGATCATAAAAATTAATATAGGATGTGTTAAAAATTGAAATAAAGAGTATAAAAATGTGTATCTAACCTCTGTATGTTAAACATCAAGTTACTATGTTTGTTTTGGTATTAAACGTGTTGTGAAGAACTTCTAGGTTTGTCTTCACCTTATCATCATGGGTTTAGTTGATGAGAGTTGTGTATCATTCACTAGAAAATATTCTACCCACTTTGATTTCATCATTCATGTGATATTTTTTTATGCTTTAGTAAATGGGAACATGATAACATTGTTTTTTGAAATAAGCTGTTGGTTGGAGTAAGAAACTCAATAGGGGGAGGGGGATGAATTTAGTTCCAATGAAATTTTTTGTCTTTATCTACTCATTTAGGAGTTCCCCAATTTAAAATCATATGCACCCAAGTTAACCAAAGTAGAAGATTTATAATTTTTTTATATTTTGAAATATATCTCAAATATTGATTATTTATAAGTTAAAATAATATGGATTATTATTTTAGCTTTTGAAATTAATATATGAAAAACAATAATAATATAAAAACTATCTAAAATCAACTATCAAAGTGAAATATTTTTTTTCAATTAATCAATAAAATAGTTAAAATAAAACTTTCAAGGAAACCTTAGAATTAAAACAATAGGTTCATTCTCAAGCTGAGACTTAGTCCTCTTCATGTGGTTATCACATGACACCAAGAAATTTATATGAATAAATTTGATCCACACCCTGGATCGGGGGAAACAATATCATACAAACTATCTAGGTCAACAGACCTCTACCATAGTTCTAGTGGGAGTAAAAAATACAATATTCCATGCATGTACCTCTTCCATTATTATTTGTGGGAGTGTAAGGTGTAAAAAGATATTTTTGTGCCGATATCATAGCATCTTCTAGTTATGCATAGGAAATAGTGTGTGTTTATAAAATAGTGTCACACACACTGCTCGAAATGTAAAAAGATTCACAAGAAGAGCATAAAATATTGAAAAGGGTGTTAGAAAGTTCAATGTTCTTGGATCTATAGCTTTGAGACTATTTGAAGATAGATAGAGGTGAAGTTGAAGTCAACTTTTAGGAACAAAAAACAAAAAAGGGTGTCGTTAAGCCTTATGTCTTCTATTCTTAGAAAGGAAGATATTTTCTCAAAGTGTTTATTTACACTCTCCAAATATTGGTACAAAAGTAATTTTATTACAATTCATAACAATATCTTTGCATTTCTTCAGTTTAAAGTTCTTGGGTTTTCATAGGTGCATGAGATCTATAATGGGCTGCATGGATCTCTATTTCTTTTTTATTAGGTATGCACATTATACAATGCAGAAGACAAGAAACATGTTCTCTAGTACCGCGTACCTCATATTGGTCTCTGACATCCATTAAATTTTTCCTACAATGGATATAAAATCTAATTAATATAATAAATAGTGATAAGTTTCATAAATATGTCCTTTATAATTAATATTTAATTAAAATGGAAAAGAAAGTAATGACAGTGTTTCAGGATTTGTATGTCAGTCTGTCAGGGACTTAGATTGTAGGTGTTTTATAATGTCAGTAGGTCGGTCTGTTGGTAGGTACTCTATCGGTAGGTGATGAATCAGTAGGCAATGTGTCAGTAAGTGAGTTGTTAGTATGTGATGCGTTAATAGGATACTCAATCGGTAACACATGTCATTGGTTACTCAGACTTCTATCAGTGACTCAACCTTAGTGAAATTTCAGATAATCTGTCAGTATCTCATTCTGAAATGATGTCAGTAGCTCAGGTATTGATGAATTATCCGTATTGGTGAATTATAATTATCGGTGACATATACTTATCCAAATTATGTTAACCTGTCTTATGATATAGACACTAACAAAAGTTGTTTAGATTAATTTTAAACATGGTTAAACAATATATAACTTGATAAAACATAATTAAGAATGATTTTTGAGCATTAAAACTAAAGTATTCCAACAATATCCACTTTTATGATGATTACAAATCAAGTCATTTTATACCACAATAGTTGAATTATGATGATAAAAGTAATGTATTCTTAAATTTTTATATAGATAATAAGATGAAATCTTATGATAAATAGAAAGAGTATATAGATCACTTATTAAGAATTTTGTTTTAGTATAATACTCATTTTAAATATTATAATCCCTCTGAGATGTATTCCATACACATATACATTACACACACATTCTCCCCCTTTTAGTATTATCAGAAAGGAAACAATGAAATAAAACAAGGAACAAATAACGAGATAAAAACATAGAATATATTTTATTAGTCAAAAAATCAAAGTGGAAAATAAATAGTACAATAGATCCATATCAAAGAGTCATCCAATAACTTATTCCCCAAAGAAGAGTATATCACTTCTTTTACCTTATCAAAGCAAACCGTGGTAGGAGAAGTAGGTTCAGAAGTAGTTTTTGGAGTGTCAGTGCAGATACTAAGGGAAGGAAGAGGGATTCTAGTAAAGAAATAAAGAGAAAGGATCGGGATAGAAGAGGTAGGAGGACTAGTGAGATTATGATGAATGACTAGTCTTATTTGGATTATATATTGAGCACGAGTCATGGAAAATGTGACAAGGGTTCAGAAGAAGAAGCAGAAGGGTGTAGGATAGGGGAAGATAGCAGATGAAGCTGGAGAAACAATTGTAGTACTGTCATGATGCAGGTAAGGTTTCAGTGTATTGATGAATTCCTTGATTATATGACCACTATAATCTATATCCTTTTAAAAATATTCCTTATTCCCTATAAACATTTGAAGGGTATGAGTGAAATACTTTAGCTACATGATTTGATCTTTTAAGGTTAGAGTAACATGAAGGATCTTTAACTTTTTCAAAAAGTACGTGAAATGAATATCCAGTTGATGCTTTGTATAAATACTCTTAAAGTAGAAGTATACCTTTTTGGTAATCTCTTCTTGATCATTAGTATCACCATTTGTAAATAATCTAACCATGTCATAGATATTATCAAAATTTTTCTTGATATTAGAGAGGTTTTCCTGATCATTTCTACCCATCATTGTTTAAAGCTCTCCTATTATCTCATTTTAATCATCTCAACATCAGGAGGATGAACAATAGGAGTAGCTAAAGTGGAGGTAACTTGAAAGATATCTTAGATATATTATTTCAACAGATTCAAATCAAGAGATGGAGGCTAAGAAATATAAATCTTAGAATATGCATCATAAATTATTTTCAACACCTTATCTAGAGAGATGTCATATAATCAATTGTTATACTGTTAATTCCTAAAACTATTGCAGTCATTTCATTTTTCATTTTTTTATTATCTAAGATAGTTGCTTCCAACACTGAGATCAACCATGGTTCAACGTAAGAAACAACCCTTTTGTGATCATATCATCATAAATTTAACTAATCCTTTCCACTAGAGATGGTGGATATGGAGGGAAATATCTTACCATAGCTATAAAATCTTTCTTAAATTCATTGAAGTCAGCCTTAGTCACACCATCTACTGGCTCAGGTACAACGATAAGAGTTTGAGTAGGAGAATCTATCCTATCTTTTGAATTACTGTACTGCAAACCCAAAGTCACATAACCTATTTCCTTTATCCACACATGAAAAACTATATCACAAATAAAAGAAATTACATCAACTTTCACCCTTTTAGGCAATATCTACCCCTTAATAGATACTCTACTTATAGTATAAATTGGCTATTTTACTGGAGCCACTGAAAATTCTCTTTCAACATGAATTTCAGCATGCACATGGATAGCATGAGCTCTTTCCTCAAACATAAGTATTTAAGAAGCTTCAGGGGATTACTGTAACACCCTGAGATTTTATGAAAAATATTCTTTTTAATTTCATTAATGTCTTGTGTTGTATGCTACACCAAAAGGAGCTTGCACAATACGCATCCTTGATTTGCCTTGCATTACACGCAATCACGACCTTCCTCGATAGCGTGTGTAGTACGCAATAACGAGTTTCACTAAACAACAATATGCTATTAAAATACTATTAAAACTAGCCGTTATGAATAGTAATAACCACTTTTTGAAATTTTATAAATTTTATTTTTCAAAATGGACTTCATTTTTGGATTCGGAATATCGAAATTAGCCTAGGGTAAAATTTTGGTATTTTTCTGAAAACTTTTAATTTTTGATGAATAGTGAAACCACTAAGTGGTATTTAAAAAACTGAATTTTTCATAAAACTTAATTTTACCGCTTCTGTGAGTGGAATTTCGAAAATCCGAGAGACACGGTTAATATCAAGGACTAAAATGTGGTTCAATGTGATGAAAATAATTTTTGGTGAATAGTAATTTTTTACTTTTTTTTACTACGATTAAAAGTAAATAGGGTAATTAAGGGTAAAGATGATATTATTATTACCCTAAAACATGTCCTAATTCTATTGGATAAGTGTACTTCGACCAAAAACAAACTTAGGAATAAAATATGACCATTTAGGCCCACTTGGATTAGATTAGGACATTTATTATTAATTTATTTAAAGAAGTGTTAAAATAGTTAAAATCAATGTTTAATAAGTAAATAATTTTTAATATGGGGTTATACATAAGATAAATTCGAATATAAATATTCATTAGAAAGATAAAAAGATTTCATAAATAATGGTATTTTATTTGTAATTTTTAGACATTAAATAAGTTAATTTATTTATGACACAATGATGATGTAGTAATTATTTTATTAATGAAATATGGACATAATTGATGTTATAAACACCAAAATAAATATAATTTGAGACTTTTTATAAATTAAAATAATTTTCTAGCTTAATATGACATGTTATTATTGATTTAATTAACTTTTTTAGAACTTATCATTCTGTTATGATTTTCAAAAAAATCAATTACTAAATAGTGTCAAAATTGACATAAAATAGTTTTTAAAACAAATATTATATTATTAATTGTTATTTTATTCCTAAAAATCTAAGGTTCGGCCAAATGACTTAGATAAAGTTATATATATTAATAATAAACAACTTGGGGTTCTTTTGGCTTCTTATAGTATGTTTATTTACCTTATAGTGTAAGAACACAAGAAGACACGGTAAAAGTACAATTATTTAACTTAATGTTAAATCTAAATGATAAGGTTAAAATAGGAACCTAAACTTGTCTAAATTCTATTGGATGAGATTATTTCGACCCATCCCCACCTTAGCTTCGAAATATATCAATTTGGAGATATTTAAAACTGAACTTGACTTTATAATAAAATAATATTTTTAGTTATTCCAAAGGTACCCCTCTCCTCCCTTATAAAAGGGCACCTCCTCTCTCTCCTCCTCACACAAATTTGAGCATTCAAGCTCGGCCAAGCCCTGACAAATTCTCTTCTCCACTTACCTAGTATCATCCTATAGGTCATGGTCTTCTTCAAATACCATCCTTAGTTCTTTAAGTGGAGGTTAAGTAAAGGCGCATCAAAAAGAGGTAATATCCATTACCGATCTTTTTCAATTTCTTTCTTCTTCAACTTCTTCTTCTTTAGTTGTTTAATGATAAAGTAATAACATCAATATTTCATATATACTGATATGTTATTATAAATATGAAACAACTCTAATTAACCTTCTATCCATCCTACGGAAAAAGGAAATCATCGCGCGTGCGTACGTACAGAATACCGTCTCCACGCCGTGGTGTAATCTATTTTCTGCCACCACCTTAATTGAATGGGTATAATGGTGTAATGAGTAACTAAATATGATTATTATAAAGTGATATTGATACTGAAATAGTATACATACACTTCAACACAAGTTCACGATCATGAGAACGATATCATCGCTCGTGCGTACGTACGGACTACCGTCTCCACGACGCAATGAGAATCATTCTCCATGTTAACCATTTAAGAATGATTATAAAGTATATATAAGCAATAATAATGAAATATATGACATTATAAAGCTACTGGATTTATGTATATATGTATGTCATCTACTTACTTCCATTCAAGACAATAAGGAAAGGAAAACAACGTTCATGCGTACGTACGGACTACCGTCTCCATGAACGGTGTGTTTCATTTCCTTTATCTATCTATTATATATATATATATACTGAATATATATGATATATAAATCATTTTTTATATTCTGGAAGTACGTAAATCATGATATAAATAATAATAATTTCAAGAACAACAAGTCCAAACACCTACAATAAATGAAGCAATTTTACACAAAACGCACTTTAACATGGAATTTACAAAAGAACGGGTAAAATAAAGTCATAAGTGAACCATATATGATATCATAACAATTAGTATGATTCTAGAATAAGTAAATGACATTATGTAAATCATTATACAGGAGGTTCGGACACTTACGAAGCAAATTGGACCTAAGGTAAGGGAAATATCACAATCTCATTTTTATCCAAGATTGTTTATACTTTGAAATTTATTGGGGTGTATTTTATAATCCACATCCATGTTTCCTCAATATGTAATTTTATTTCCATCCACATAAAATTTTTTAAATCCAATTTTACCCTTCGGTGAGTTTTTATTAAAGGATATGAAAGGAATCTTTTGTCGTCTTTCGTACGAGGTACTTTTTGACTTTTCCGACAAAAGTACGAAGAATGTTTTTTTTAACATATACGGCATGAATGGATTTTTAAAACATTATTTACAAGAATATTCCATTAAAAGTTTTCAAGTTTATTTTTAATCAACTTCTTTTAGTTTAAAATTGTATGGCATGTTAATAAAGGAAAATGTTTTTGAAGTAGAAAAGATATTTTCCTCAAGAATGGAGTTCAAGTGTTTTATCAAAATTATTTTCCATCTAAGATAATAAAGGGTTCTATTTTTATCCCTATTATTACATTGATTATGTTGTGATGGAAATATTTTTTTATGAATTCCTTTATCTTATATGAATTGTTTTATGATGTCACGATGTTTAAGATTCCCATTTTTATTACATGGGTTATGTAATGATGTATGATTTATGATTTTGTGGCACACATAAGAATGGTATAATTATGAGATGGGTGGGACCTATATTTCCCTCCAATGCATTGGGTAAAGATTTTATATCTCATGAGATAGACATGGCTGGAATGGTAGGTTATACCGGTTCAGTGAAACAGGACTGAAACGAAGGTGACTCAGTTCAGAAAGGGACTTTTTCCACTAAGATAGTCTTGGCAATGAGTCTTGACTAACAAGAAATGATTCTCTATGATTATGTGTGTATGCCACAAAGTTTCATGTTTTACGTTATGATTATTGGATTTTCATTTCACAACTAAGATTTATCCCATGTTATGAGATTATGCTCTCTTTTGCAGGTAAAGATTTCCAAAATGTTATGTTCTTATGAATATGATGTGATTGATATTTCTTTTGTTTACCCTTACTGAGCATTTGAGCTCACCCTTTTATGTTTTCTTTTCCCCAGGATATAAAGAAAGGTTTTAGGTAAAAAATGGAAGATCTTTATGGGAGATGTTGAAGATCTTTCACCACGATTAGAAGATTATATTCCGAGTTTCCAAAGACACTAAACTATTACTGTCCTTATGTGTATGTTTTTGTAATGTACTAAGTATTCCGCAAAAGTAATGTAACGTACATGTACGTCAAGATTCGGGTCTCTACAGTTGGTATCAGAGGAAAGGTTTAGTCAACCTCTGGAAACTAGGATGTGAAAACGTTACTGAGATCCCTTGAGATATTTCTAAGGAATGTCTAGGGATGTCCCTAAGGTTAAGTATACATATAGGTTATAGTACTAGAATTACGCTAACGGTCATAGAATTAAACCTAAGATTTTAGATATTCAAGGTACTCCCCCTTATTATGTTATTTCCCTAGAATGATTTTTGCCTCTCACACTATTCTTTTTGGGTTTTAGACTATGGCTGGAACATGAAGGAACCGTGTTGATCAATGCAATGGACAATGTAATGATTGCCCTCCTGAACAAGCAAATGTTATGGGAGATGGAGTGCAAAATCTTATTGCTATACGTACACAAGCTATGAATCATTCTAGACTTCCAAATGAGCATAGAAGGGAACAATATTCTATTGAGTCCTTCATGAGGCAACATACACCTTCATTTAGTGGGTCTTCCGATCCACTTTTTGCTGAACAATGGATCAGTACCACTGAAAAGATATTTTCAGTTCTTCAATGTTCTGATCATGATAAAGTCATCTTAGCAGTATATCGTTTGGAAGGTGAAGCTGATCAATGGTGGAATCTTATCAAGAATACGAGGCCAAGAGATGAAATTGAGTCCATGGAATTGGACGAGTTCAAGAACGTGTTTTTCAGTAAGTACTTCCCTCGTATTCTTCGAACAAAGATGGAAAAGGAGTTTCTTGAGCTGAAGCAGAAGGATGATGAATCTATTGGTATATACGAAGTGAATTTTAAAAGACTTGCAAGGTATGCATCTGGCATTATCATCCAACCTGAAAGTAAAGTTGATCGATTTTTCAGTGGCTTAAAACCAAGTCTTCGAAGGGCATTAGCTATAAGAGACTTCAGTAGCTATGACGAAATTGTGCGTTGTGCTATCAAGGTAGAAATGGAAGTTGGTGTTACATATCCATCTCATGGTTTTGACAAGAAATGAAAGATGGTGTTCAAGGAGAAATCTCAGAATAATGGTGAAAAGAAGATGAATGTTTCCTTATGCACAAAGTTTGGAAAGAAGCATGGTGGAGATTGTCTTAAAGGGACTAGAAAATGTTTTAAGTGTGGAAAAGAAGGTCATCGAGTAGCTGAGTGTCGAAGTAACGAAAAATGGTTTCTAATGATGTGAATAAAGAAAAGACTACAGAGAACGCACCACCAACACTTCAATGCTTCAAGTGCAAGGAAATGGGGCATTATGCTAATAAATTCCCTAATCCAAGGGTTAGTGATGATCAACATGAGAAACCACTTAAGGCAAAGGACAAAGGGAAGTCACATGCGATCACTATTGGCGATGTTGAATATGAAAACGATGTGGTGGAATGATTAAGTGTTTATGTAATGGGATTCCAAAATAATGTTGTATCATGGAGTATTGGAATATTTATGTATTGGTCTAATGTGGTATTCAAAGTGATTGAGATATTTTTGGAAATAAGATGATATGCGCATAATGAAGGGAAAACAAGAAAATGAAATGTTTAACAGTATTCATGAGGTCATGATTGATATAAGGACTAAGTGATATCATGGTTTGAGTATAAATAATTTTGAGGATTTTGGTTTATGGAAAGTGTTAACTTTTAACTGCATTCATGTTTTCACTAAGGTTCAATGGGTATTCAAGAGAATACATGATTAAGGCATTTGAATGTTTAGAATGTGACCAACAAGACATATCCTATGATATATGGGGATCAATGATGGTATTAAATCTCTGGTAATCGTTTTCACTATATTATGAGAGTGGACTGAAGTATTATGGATAAGCCTAAAGATTGAAATAGATTATGTTAGACATAAGTTAGTATTGTTTAAGGATAGAAGTTTTTTCAATATTATTGATGGGATGTTATAGTAATATAGTTTTAGAAAAAGGACAACCTGCAGGACGGGTGACAACCCATCGCGTCAGACAAGGCTGTGGGAATCGAACCCACAACCGAAGTGCGACTGGCCTTTATCGCCTACCACTGGCCTACAGGAAGTCCCTGATTAGTAGAAACTAGTTTTATTTTATTAAGCAGTATGATATATGAAGTATAAGTTCATTTTAGGAACCATATATGATTAATCTCACTATAGAATGACTTATGTATATTTAATAACTTTTGCTAAACTTTTGTTTGAGACAGATGGAATGACCCGTCATTCTATCACATGATCTGCTAACACTTCACGAATAACAAATTCAACTTCATTTATTTAAGAGATGAAGTGGAAATTGTTCAAGGCATGAACAACAGTGAGATTGTACCAAAATAAAGTAAGTATTTATTCTAATTCAAATTCTTCAACTTTAGGGAAACGATCTTGAAAACCAAAAATGTTGTCCTAGTGCTCTTATATCTGATTAATCAGATGGTACCTTAGATCGTCAGAAATTTATGGATTTGTGATTGTTGGATTTTCCATAGCCATGTTCTCTACCACTCTCCATCAGAACATGATGGTTAGATTTTTCTTCCATATCCATATTTTCACCTATGTGGAAACCCAGTGATTAGTTTATTTGGGTAACCGTTACGTTTCATACTTTTGTTTTTAAAGATTGGTTTTGGTATTCCTTTTTACGATGTGGGTTTCTATTAAAGAAACTTTCGAGTAGTAAACTTTTTATAACCCCGACGAATTTCGAGGGCGAAATTCATTTTAAAGGGGGTAGAATGTAACACCCCGAGATTTTATGAAAAATATTTTTTTTAATTTCATTAATGTCTTGTGTTTTATGCTACACCAAAAGGAGCTTTCAAAACACGCATCCTTGATTTTCCTTGCATTACACGCAATCACGACCTTCCTCGATAGCGTGTGTAGTACGCAATAACGAGTTTCACTAAACATCAATATGCTATTAAAATATTATTAAAACTAGCCGTTATGAATAGTAATAACCACTTTTTGAAATTTTATAAATTTTATTTTTCAAAATGGACTTCATTTTTGGATTCGGAATATCGAAATTAGCCTAGGGTGAAATTTTGGTACCTTTCTGAAAACTTTTAATTTTTGATGAATAGTGAAACCACTAAGTGGTAGTTAAAAAACTGAATTTTTTATAAAACTTAATTTTACCGCTTCTGTGAGTGGAATTTCGAAAATCCGAGAGACACGGTTAATATCAAGGACTAAAATGTGGTTTAATGAGATGAAAATAATTTTTGGTGAATAGTAACTTTTTACTTTTTTTTACCACGGTTAAAAGTAAATAGGGTAATTAAGGGTAAAGATGATATTATTATTACCCTAAAACATGTCCTAATTCTATTGGATAAGTGTAATTCGACCCAAAACAAACTTAGGAATAAAATATGACCATTTAGGCCCACTTGGATTAGATTAGGACATTTATTATTAATTTATTTAAAGAAGGGTAAAAATAGTTAAAATCAAAGTTTAATAAGTAAATAATTTTTAATATGGAGTTATACATAAGATAAATTCGACTATAAATATTAATTAGAAAGATAACAAGATTTCCTACATAATGGTATTTTATTTGTAATTTTTAGACCTTAAATAATTTAATTTACTTATGACACAATGATGATGCAGTAATTATTTTATTAATGAAATATTGACATAATTGATGTTATAAACACCAAAATAAATATAATTTGAGACTTTTTATAAATTCCAATAATTTTCTTGGTTAATATGACATGTTATTATTGATTTAATTAACTTTTTTCGAACTTATCATTCTGTTATGATTTTCACAAAAATCAATTACTAAATAGTGTCAAAATTGACATAAAATAGTTTTTAAAACAAATATTATATTATTAATTGTTATTTTATTCCTAAAAATCTAAGGTTCGGCTAAATGACTTAGATAAGGTTATATATATTAATAATAAACAACTTGGGGTTAGTTTTTCTTCTTATAGTAAGTTTATTAACCTTATAGTGTAAGAACACAAGAAGACACGGTAAAAGTACAATTATTTAACTTAATGTTAAATCTAAATGATAAGGTTAAAATAGGAACGTAAACTTGTCTAAATTCTATTGGATGAAAGGATTTAGACCCATCTCTACCTTAGCTTCTAAATATATCAATTTGGAGCTATTGAAAAACGAACTTGACTTTATAATAAAATAATATTTTTAGTTATTCTAAAGGTACCCCTCTCCTCCCTTATAAAAGGGCACCTCCTCTCTCTCTCCTCCTCACACAAATTTGAGCATTCAAGCTCGGCCAAGCCCTTCCAATCCCTGACCAATTATCTTCTCCACTTCCCTAGTATCATCCTAGAGGTCCTGGTCTTCTTCAAAGACCATCCTTAGTTCTTTAACTGGAGGTTAAGTGAAGGCGCGTCAAAAAGAGGTAATATCCATTACCGATCTTTTTCAATTTCTTTCTTCTTCAACTTCTTATTCTTTAGTTGTTTCATGATAAAGTAATAACATCAGTATTTATTATATACTGATATGTTATTATAAATATGAAACAACTCTAATTAACCTTATATCCATCCTATGGAAAAAGGAAATCACCGCGCGTGCGTACGTACGGAATATCGTCTCCACGCCGTGGTGTAATCTATTTTCTACCACCACCTTAATTGGATGGGTATAATGTTGTAATTAGTAACTATATATGATTATTATAAATTGATATTGATACTGAAATAGTATACATACACTTCAACACAAGTTCACGATCATGAGAACAATATCATCGCTCGTGCGTACGTATGGACTACCGTCTCCACGACGCAATGAGATTCATTCTCCATGTTAACCATTTAAGAATGATTATAAAGTATATATAAGCAATAATAATGAAATATACGACATTATAAAGCTACTGGATTTATGTATATATGTATGTCATCTACTTACTTCCATTCAATACAATAAGGAAAGGAAAACAACGTTCATGCGTACGTACGGACTACCGTCTCCATGAACGGTGTGTTTCATTTCCTTTATCTATCTATTATATATATATATATATACTGAATATATATGATATATAAATCATTTTTTATATTCTGTATGTAAGTAAATCATGATATAAGTTATAATAATGTCAAGAACAACAAGTCCAAACACCTACGATAAATGAAACAATTTTACCCAAAACGCTCCTCAACATGGAATTTACAAAAGAACGGGTAAAATAAAGTCATAAGTGAACCATATATGATATCATAACAATTAGTATGATTCTGAAATAAGTCAATGACATTATTTAAATAATTATACAGGAGTTTTGGACACTTACGAAGCAAATCGGACCTAAGGTAAGGGAAATATCACAATCTCATTTTTATCCGAGATTGTTTATACTTTGAAATTTACTGGGGTGTATTTTATCATCCACATCAATGTTTCCTCAATATGTAATGTTATTTCCATCCAACTAAAATTTTTTAAATCCAATTTTACCCTTTGGTGAGTTTTTATTAAAGGATATGAAAGGAATCTTTTGTCGTCTTTCGTATGAGGTACTTTTTGACTTTTCCGAAAAAAGTACGAATAATGTTTTTTTAACTTATACGGCATGAATATATTTTTAAAACATTATTTCAAGAAGCTTCCATTACAAGTTTTCAAGTTTATTTTTAATCAACTTCTTTTAGTTTAAAATTGTATGGCATGTTAAGAAAGGAAATTTTTTTGAATTAGAAAGGATATTTTCCTCAAGAATGGAGTTCAAGTATTTTATCAAAATTATTTTCCATCTAAGATAATAAAGGGTTCTGTTTTTATCCCTATTAATACATTGATTATGTTGTGATGGAAATATTTTTTTATGAATTCTTTTATCTTATATGAATTGTTTTATGATGTCACGATGTTTAAGATTCCCATTTTTATTACATGGGTTATGCAATGATGTATGATTTATGATTTTTTGGCACACATAAGAATGGTATCATTATGAGATGGGTGGGACCTATATCTCCCTCCAATGCATTGGGTAAAGATTTTATATATCATGAGATAGACATGGCTGTAATGGTAGGTTATACCGGTTCAGTGAAACAGGACTGAAATGAGGGTGACTCGGTTCAGAAAGGGACTTTGTCCACTAAGATAGTCTTGGCAATGAGTCTTGACTAACAAGAAATGATTCTCTATGATTATGTGTGTATGCCACAAACTTTCATGTTTTAAGTTATGATTATTGGATTTTCATTTCACTACTAAGATTTATCCCATGTTATGAGATTATTCTCTCTTTTGCAGGTGAAGATTTCCAAAATGTTATGTTCTTTTGAATATGATGTGATTGATATTTCTTTTGTTTACCCTTAATGAGCATTTGAGCTCACCCTTTTATGTTTTCTTTTACCCAGGATATAAAGAAAGGTTTTAGGTTAAAAAAATGAAGATCTTTATTGGAGATGTCGAAGATCTTTCACCATGATTAGAAGATTATATTCCGAGTTTCCTAAGACACTAAACTATTACGGTCCTTGTGTGTGTGTTTTTGTAATGTACTATGTATTCCGCAAAAGTAATGTAATGTACATGTACGTCAAGATTCGGGTCTCTACAATTACAAAACTGGTTATCATTCCATTAAAGTAGTATTTGGAATATCTGCATGCTCAACAAGAGCTAAAGTAATATTGGTAGGTTCTTCCATAGGACCTTGATCATTATCAGGATGGTATAATCCACTATCAGATTCCTCATCATCATCTTCATTTTCACCCTCATCTCTTTCACCACCATCATCTTCTTCTTCACTGTCACATTCTACTTCTTCATCATTTGACTCTTCATCGCTATTAGGTCTTCTAACATACTTCACATTATCTTACTCTCCAGTCTCATAATCATTAGTCTTAGCTAAAAGTAGTTAATTTATAGAAAAATTCCTAGGAAGTCTAGCAGGACCACATGTCATCTTTTGAGGACTTTCATCTAAATTAGGTTTACTTCTATCATTAATTGGTGACTCAGTTCCATGATCTTACTCAGATATATCTTCCTCATCTGAATACTCACTAGCTTCACCTGGTCCTAGACCAGGATCGACCATGTTGCTCAGCCTTGAAGGATTCTCAATAGGGTTGAAATCCTCATATAGTTGGTCATTTTCCTCAACCCTCATTTATTTCTAGGGATTCTAATTTTTTTATTATCTTATAGATGTTTTTTTGAGACAGAAACCATAAGAGACTAAAACTATTTCTTCACCCTCATTAACCAAACCCTTAACTTTCAACAAAGCAGAGATTTTTCTAGGATAAAAGAATGAATTTGTTTTGTAGTAGGGTTTTATCATTTCACTCATATGCACCATCAAATATCTACAAAGTTATCCTCATGTTCCTTATTCAATATATAATGTAAATATACATCTTGGAACTTTAGGAAGGCAAAGTCCCCTTTTATAAGACATACGTAAAACTGAATGAAATTGAACAATAGCCTATATTCCCCATCAAGTTCTAGTGCTATAGGCCTTCTATGATCTCGATTAATAGTAATCTCAACTAAAGATTCCTCAAAATTGAATATATCACTGTTTGGAGGTGTACTTCCCTGATGATCATCACACACACGCTCATGGGGTACCTTAAACCATTCTTCCCAATGATTGGATGAAAAATGATTCTTTTTTCCATCTAATATAGATTTGATCCAAAAAACTTCTGACACTTCAAGAATAAATTCCACATTTAGATAAAAATCATGCACTAGTCTCAAATAAAATGGTATTTCATTGTTGGAGAACCACTAAAACCATCCTGGAGATTACAACACATTTAACAAGAGATATATACTTTTCAATATCTATTCTCGGTGCACTTTTTTCTCAGGAGTGATGATACAAGTCAAAAGTTATAGATGAATAGATTTCAGTTTAGGTTGACTAGAATCACCTCTTATCTTCTTATATGAATTCAACTAGTCTAAAGATCACTCAGAAACAAATTTATCTTGAGAAATTGGTGAGAATCTAGTATTTTGGTTTGAGAGAGAAAGGTAGTAGGAGTTCAGGGAAGAAATGTTTGAAGGTAAGAGTGCAAGAGAAAGAGCGTGAGAGTGAGAAAAAGTGTTGGATCGACCCTTAATTTTATCATTTAGGGATTTAAAATAAAAAAAATACTAAATATGGATTAAAATAAAATAAAATAATTAAAATAGTGATGTTTCAAATTCCATACAGAATAAATACTAAGTATTGATCAATGAGACCTATTGATAAGTTACCAAAGGTAAGTCCAATCGGTGAGTCATCATCAATGAGTCCTATTGGTGAGTCATCATCGGTGAGACCTATCGATGAGTCATCATCAGTGAGACCTATCGATGATTCATCACTAGTGAGACAACATTAGTGAAACATCATTGGTGAGACATTTGACCATTAATCACCCAATATTTATCATTCCTAACTCATGTCTGATGTAACTCATTATCTCATAATTTAACGTCTTAGTAAAAAATTTAGAAAGATGATGTTCAGTGCCAAATAATTAAAGAGTTATATCACATTTTTGATAATGATCTCTCAAAATGTGATGTATTACATCAATATGTTTTGTTCTATAATGAGAAACTTGCTTCTTAGAAACGTTAATAGAACTTGTGTCATCATAGTTTATAGGGACATGTCTAAATTGATATCCATAATATAGTAAAGTTCGATTCATCCAAAAAATATGTTCCAAAAAACTACCAGTAGTTATGTATTTAGCTTCAGTAGTAGATAATATAGTAGAGTTTTTCTTTTTACAATACCATGAAACTAGAGGCTTGCCCAAAAATTGACATGTTCCAGAGGTTCTTTTTTCCAATATAATTTGAAACCACCAAAATTAGCATCAGAATAACTAACTAAGTCAAATGGTTGTCATTTAGGGTGGAATAGTCATAAATTGGTAGTATATTTAAGGTATTTGAAAATTATTTCAACAACAAGTAGATGTGAGTCTTTAGGGTTTTCATTAAAGGGAGCATACATGCACACACCAAGCATAATATCAAGTCACCTAGAAGTTAAGTAAAGAAGAATTAAATTTATACCTAAGTTATTGGTTTGATCCATTGATTTTTCATTTTCATCAAGATCCAATTTACAAGTGGTACTCATAGGAGTATCACAAATTTTAGTTCTTTCATATTAAAACCTTTTAAAATATCTTTAGTATATTTTCATTGATTTAAAATAATAACTTATTTATTTTCTTATATTTGAAATCCAAGAAAGAATTTAATTTCACCCATTAAACTCATCTCAAATTCATTTTTCATCATTTTTGAAAAATCAATACAGAAATAATTTTTTGAAGATCCGAAAAACAATATCATTAACATATATTTGAACTACTAAAGAATCATTAGAAATTATTTTTATAAAAAGATTAGGTTCATCAATAACTTTTATAAAACCTTTGTAAATATTAATGGTGATGATCTTATCATACCAAGCTCTTGGATCCTATTTTAAACCCTAAAAGGGTTCGTTAATGTAAAAAAATGACTTGGAAAATGAGGATTTGTAAAATTAGGGGTTGTTAAAGAAACATCCTCAACTATATAACAATTTTGAAATGAACTTTTGAAATCCATTTTCTAGAGTTTAAAATTAATATGTTTTACCTAATCTAACAAAATTTTAATAGCTTCATGTCTGGAAACAAGATCAAAGGTTGCTTCATAGTAAATTCCTTCTTCTCGACTATAACTGTAACAACCCAATGTTTTATAAATGGAAATTTATATCGTATAAATATTTCATACAATCACATTAAAACACAAGATAATGTACAACTAAGTTATAATTGACCTTTAAACATAATTTTGTCACTTCTGTGATTGGAATTTCGAAAATATGACATACAAAGTTGAAATCGGTAAGTTATATGGAGTTCGATAAGAAAAACTAAATTTTTGGTGAATAATAACCTACCCTTATGAAAACTAATATACCCTTATTTATAGTGATATACACTAATGAATAGTAACATTACCTATGATAATATATAAATAATATTCAAGTTGAAAGTACGATATACCAATATTTTAGAATAATTAAATAAATTTCTTAAAACCAGTTTTTAATAATAAATGCTAAAACCTTAATTTATGCACCACGCTAGAATCATTGATGATATAAATGACCTTTGTTTAGAAGTCAAATGAATTTATTACTATTTTTTGTCTTGTAATACTTACAATTACTTGTCTTGTGAAAAAATAATAAAGTAATTATTATAATATTATGAAATCCCACCTCTCCTCCACTATAACCCCCCCCCCCCACACACACTCCCTATTCTCTTCACTACTCTGAAGCCCTATTAATTTCCAATATTCTGCCCAAATCTCTCCCCAAGAACCATACCCACGTCCAAAATCTCCTATACTCTTCAAAATTCCAAAACCTTTCCCCTTAAGAGGTTCTCAAAGGAGGAAGTCTCAAGAGGTAAATTCCTCTTTCCAATTCCTTTATTTCTTTTAAGTTCTTTTCTTTTCGTTTCTTTCCTCACCTACCTTCAACCAAATAGAATGATAACTCCAGTAACATAAATTTAATGGAATGTTTTTATGCTAATGAGAAATTTAATTATCTTCCCTCCTTTCCCCACCTTTTATTTGAATGAAATGAAAGCACTATTTGAGATGTGTTAATTTATCACATTCAAGGACAACTATTTATCAATTTATATTATCATCATAAGTTCTAGTAATGAAACCATTTTTGCTTTGGTTGAACCAAATTATTTTATATTTAATATATCCTATTTTTATTTTTTTAATACTTTTGTACAAATGTTATTATGTTATAAATCAAAACATGTTCTTTGTAATCAAACCCACCGTTTAACAAAAACAATTTTCACTGTGGTATTATATAATAATTTTACATTACTCTAAGTAACCAAATTAAATTTAAAACCATTTAATCTCATGTATGTTAAATAATATCATACAACTTATATTTTTTACAGCCACTTTCATCTTACATTTTTATCCAAACATGAATATAAGCGAACTGGTCATTTAAAACCTAGTAAACAAACAAGCCCGAACAAAGAAATTGAACATCATAACCAATCAAAACGTTTATAATTGAACATAAAATTATTATACTAAAAAAATTACATATATAATATGTTCTATAATTATTAATTAATAAACCTAATTTTTTTATTCAGGTCTTTAATAACAAGTCGAGAACACCAACGGATTTAAGGTCAGCGATCCTCTCCATTTCGCTCTTAAATCAAGATTATATTCTATGCTATGCCATTTTATGTGTAATACCTAATGATGTGGTATGTTTTATAACCTCCCCCATACTTCCCTCATGTTCTATAAGTGATTATAAACCCCTTATCTCTCTCATTAATCCCTCTTACTTGCACCCGATACCATGCCGATAATCCGTAACAAAATCTACCCGAAGCTCCTTTGTTCTTTAGGGTTTCCTTATATTTATTTATATCAAAATGGAGTTATCTTATCTGTTTTTTTGAATATTATAAATATTTTTTATTTGAAAAGAATTATTTTATAAAGACCCTTTCATCACTCTCTTTCGGTTATATACATGTTTTTAAAAGATTCACTCCTTTGAACATTTTGATAAGAAAACTAGTTTTAAGGGAACTTCCTGAATTTTTACCCAATTTCAAGTGCACTCTATCCTATGTATTAAGACACCATTGAATTTATAAAATCAGAATTTTCATTATGAAAACCTTCTTGGTTTAACTCTGGTTTTATATAATATATTGACCTCTTTTCAATTTTAAAATCTCTATAGTATTTTCCTTAAAACCGAACAAAAATGTTTTAATGCTAATGTTTCTCAAATATTTTTCTTATATGTTTTCAAATATGATTGACAGTAGTTATCATTTTATATGTCTATTTTACCTTATGAATGTTTATGAATGTTCTAAATCCTTTCTTTCATGTACACTTTCAGGATACTCCCATTTTTTATGCTTTAGTTTCATGATTTTGGTACCCAATTCTTTCCTTGGGTACCCTTGTTTATATGTATGATTGATTATGTATAATTATTTATGTGACAAGAATATTCATGAAAATTTTGAGATGGTTGTTCCTAGATAGTGCCCCAATTCATTCAGTAATGTTAAGAATCATGAGATGCGATGTGAAACGCGATTGGCAGTTAGCCTTGACTCGTACTAAAATGAGAAACGAGATTGGAGGTTATCCTTGACCCGTACTAAAGATATTTTTTATGATTCTGACACATCTATATGATTCCATGATTATATGATCACATTCTTACATGATAGGATTTTATATGTTCCATGATTTTTATTTTATTATGTCTTTCCTCATAACTCATTTTATTAATACGTATCCTTAAGTTCTTTCCCTTACTGGGATTTTCAGCTCACCCCTTTGTTCATGTGTTCCCCAAGGTACCCTATTTAGATGTAAGGCCTCAAAGGAAGTTAGGTTTTTTTTATGTAGATTAAATAAATAAGTTATTTTGAGCCCCATGTTTTATGTTTTTTGTATCTAGTCTTCCAAGACACTAGAATTAACGATACTTGGCTGGTACTCTGATGTATAATTATGCTTAAAATCATGTAATGATATATGAAAAAGGCTAGGGTCACTATAGTTGGTATCAGAGGATGGCCTACTTATTTATGGAGATTAGGAATAGATCACCTTAGTGACAAACTTAAGGATGAGAATATTTATAAGAAAAAAATATAAAATTTTTGTGAGTATTGAGTAAGTGGTTTATCAAGAAAATACATTCAGGACTAGATACTAGAAATTTGAGATGGCTCTGGGACAGATGTACCTTGGAGTGGAAACTCCAACAAGGAGTTTCAGGCTTGAACCAGGGTATCCTGGTACACGACAACGGGCCTTGCTTCACTCTTTTTTATGACACTCCAAGTAGATATGCTTTGGTAGATTCAAGAGCTTGGTAAAAACCATTATTAAGGGACAAATAATAAAAAAATACCATTAAAATATATGTTAAGAAATAGATCAAGAATTACCTAGATTTAAACATGAATAATCACAAGTTATTATATACTTATTATTTATAAGTTTATGCTTTTAGGTTCAAAGTTTTCTTTTTATGCTCAATAGCTAAGTATTCAAGACCTCTAATTATACGTTCATTTTCTTAGTCAATGGAGAGAAATAGAAGAACATGTTCTAACAACAAATGTGATAGGCAATGTGAAGATTTGCCTAACAATAGGCCTGATATGATGGGAGTAGGTTCTCAAAAATTCATGGTAGTAATTGATTAACTAGCATGAGTTATGAATAATAACTTGAATCTTGCGGAATTCCCTCCTACTCCAAAGAAAGAGAAAGTTTCTGTAGAGTCCTTCATGCAGAAATGGCCTCCCATGTTTAGCGGATCTCATTATCCCCTTGTTGTGGAATAGTGGATTAAATCAATTGAAAAGATATTCTCCGTCCTCTAATGCTTTGAAGAAGTTAAGGTTGTACTATTATTTTGAAGGGGAAGCTGATCAGTGTTGGAAACTGATCAAGAATACAAATTCCCAAAAAAGAAATTGATTCCATGGATTGGGAGAAATCCAAGAAGATGTTTTTCAATAAATATTTTCCTCAAACCATCCATCTCCAGATGGAAAGAGATTTACTCAGAATCAAGTAGAAAAAATATGATTCCATCAGATCATATGAAGAAAACGTTACAAGGCTTTCATGGTACACTTGTGGATTTTTCATGAACACCGAAATCAAGGTGGATCACTTTTTTAGCGAAAGAAAGTAGAGTCTATGAAAAGTGTTGAAAATTTGGTAATTCGATAGTTATGAAGAGATTGTTCGTTGTTCCCCAAAGGTTGAAATGGAGATTTGATACTCTCAGTGGTCTCATGGGCCTAGTGACAAGAAGCGAGAAATGGAGAACAACATGTGTGTTTCATCAAACAAATCTCATCAAAGAAAAAATCCTGACTTTTCCCCTTGTAAAAATTATGGGAAGAAGCATCCTAGTAACTGTATGACGGGAACCAAGAATTTCTTCAAGTGTGGAAAGTTTGTTCACCTGGAAAAGAACTTCCGAAGGGATATGAAAAATCCCACTAATGTAGAAGAATAAAGGAAGGTTTAGATCAACAGTAATCTTATAGTATAGTGTTACAATTTCAAGGAGCATGGGAATTATGAGAACAATTTCCCTAAGATGAGGGTTGTAAGAGGAAATCAGCAACAACCTCCAAGGCAACAAGGAAGGTCTTATGATATCACTACTACTAAGGTGGATCCTAAAAATGATGTAGTGATAGGTATGTTAGTTATTCATTCAAGAATAGTGAACATACTATTTGATTCTGGTTTTACACATTCTTCCATATCTTGCAAGTTTAGTAGAACTATTCCAACACTACCTCAAAATTTAGAGGAAAAGTTATTTGTGAGAACAACGAATGGGGAAATCATTGCATCCATGGTTTATAACTCCTCCCTGGTTAATGTTTCTATACTGAAGATCCTAGAAAATCTTGTTATACTTCTTTTAGTGGAGTTTGACACTATATTGGGCATGGATTGACTATATTTATACAAAGACAACATCAATTTTCAAGAAAGGGAGAGATCACTTTTAATATCCGGAAGCATCCTCCAATTCTTTACAAGTGTATGGAGGAAGATGACTCTCCTATAGAATATTAGTGTCACGTTTAGATATTTCTTCCTTGTGAGAAAGCATATCTAGCTCCAATGATTGGGAAAAAGGATAGAATCATGCTTTAATACATGCCCATCATGAGGGATTACATGGATGTATTCCCTGAAGTGTTTCCTAGTATTCCTCTTAACCAAGAGGTTTAGTTCTCAATTGAACTTATCCCTAGATTTTTGCCTATCTCAAAGACACCTTATAGAATGGCCACTATAGAGATGGAAGAGCTGAAGAAGTAGTTACAGTGGAATATGTATAAGGTTTTTATACAGTCAAGTGCTTCACCATGGGGTGCACCATTCCTCTTAGTCAAGAAGAATGATGGATAAATACGCCTCTACATTGATTACCAGTAGCTCAAAAAAATCACGATAAAGAACAAGTATCCCCTTCCACATATAGATTACTTGTTCAATCAGCTTCATGGGTCTATTTATTTCTCTATGGCGGACCTTCGGTCGGTATATCACCAACTAAAGGTGAGGAAGGAAGATATTCTCAAGATTGCCTTTCGAACAAGGTATGGACATTATGAGTTCATGGTGATTCCCTTCAGACTCAATAATGATCTAGAAGTTTTTATGGATTTAATGAATAGAGTCTTTAGATATTACCCTGACAAATTTGTGGTAGAATTTATTGATGATATTCTGATATACTCCAAGAGCAAGGAGGAACATGAGATGCATTTGAATATAGTGTTAAAGACATTGTGAAGGGAAAATTTGTATGCAATGTATAGTAAATGTGAATTCTAAAAGGAGGAAGTATTATTCAAGGGGCATGTTATCACATGATAAGGGATATATATGGACCCTTCCAAGATGAAGGCAATTAAAGAGTGGCCCAGGCCCACATCTGCAATGGAGATTCACAGATTTTTGGGTCTAGCTGGGTATTATTGAATATTTGTGAAGAAATTTTCAGGAATTCCAAACCCAATGAACAATCTAACACGGAAGGGAGTAAATTTTTTCTAGACACAAGAATGTGAAGACTGTTTTAAGGAGTTGAAAAGGAGGCTTATCACTGCGCCAGTACTGACACTCCATACAAGTGGAGAACTCTTTGTGGTGTATAATAATTCCTCTAAGAAAGTATTAGGTAGTGTGATAATGAAAAATGATTAAGTGATATCCTATGCCTCTCAGGAGATGAATGTCCATGAGAAAAACTATCCCATGCATGATCTGGAGTTAGCGGTGGTGATCTTTGCATTGAAAATTTGGCGGCTTATCTCTATGGGGAGAAGTGTGAGACATATACTGACCACAAGAGTCTCAAATATATATTCACAAATAAAGAGCTTAATATGCACAAACAAAGATGGATAAATCTCATTAAGGAATATAACCTCTCAATCCACTACCATCCTAGCAAGGCAAACAAGGTGGAAGATGCTCTAAGTAGAAAGGATCCTATATCTTTATCAATGATGAAAATTGAAAAGGATCTGATCTTCTTATATTTTTAAAGGATGTACATGGGAATAATTAAGGGAGGAACATCATCAATACTTTCTCAAATGATTGCTCAACCACCCCTCTTAGATAAAATAAGGGATTCTCAAAGAAATGATGTGGAAATTCAAAAATGGTTGGAAGCTATGAGAAATGGGAAATCCTCTGATTTAAAAATTGACGAGGAATGTGTTGTAATATTTGTGACATGATTATGTGTACCAACCAATCCAAAGATAAAGAAAGAGATATTGAATGATGCACCTAGATCGACATTCTCTATTCACCCAGGGAGCACAAAGATGTATCGAGATCTCTGGGAAAACTTTTGGTGGGACAATATGAAATGGAAGATTGTTGAATATACATCAATGTGCCTGGTATGTCAACAAGTGAAGGCTTAGAGGAAGAATTCTAAGGGGATGATGAAACCACTACCCATACCATCATAGAAGTGGGAGATCATTACCATGAACTTTGTCACTACACATCCAAGTACATCTAGAGGAAACAATGCTATATGGGTCATTGTGGATCATCTTATGAAGACAAATCACTTTATCATGATTCAAGAGGACATCTCATTAGATCAAATTGCATGGATTTACATCAAATAATTGGTAAGGCTACATGGAGTACCACTATCTATTGTATCCAATTGTGATCCAAGATTCACCTCAAAGTTATAGAAAAGTATCCAACATGCTCTAGGCACTGAACTGAACTTCAGTATGACCTATCATCCTCAAACTGATGGCTAATCTGAGAAAGCTATTTAGACACTAGAAGACATGTTGAGAGCTTGTTCAATGAAATTCAAAGGAGGATGAAACCAACATATTCCACGGGTTTAATTCCCCTACAACAACAGTTTCCACTTGAGAATCTAAATGGAACCATATGAAGGCCTTTATGGGAGAAGTTTCAGAACACTAGAATGTTGGGATAAATTCAGTGAGCGTAAGCTTATAGGACCTAAAATGGTCAAAGAAATGATGGAGAAGATGAAAACCTTTAAGAAGCATATCAAGGCAGTCCAAAGTCGATAGAAATGTTATGCAAACAATCGTCAATGAGACCTTGAGTTCAAAGTTGGATACATGGTATTTCTATGCATATCTCCATGGAAGAAGGTCAAGAGGTTTGGAAAGAAAGGGAAGTTAAGTCCCAGGTACATCGGCCCCTTCGTGATTTTTGATTTAGTCAGAGTTTTGGCCTATCGACTGGCACTTTCACCTACTATATAGAAAGTACATGATGTGTTTCATGTATCCATATTACTGAAATACATACCATACCCTTCACATGTACTCTCTTCAATGTTGGTAGTGTTGGAGGATGATCTTTCCTATGAGGAGCAGGTAGTAAAGATATTGGATCGTAGAGATAAAGTTCTACGAAACAAGACTAAACATATGGTCAAGTCACTATGGTGAGACCATAAGTAAGTAGATGGATCATGGGAACTAGAGGAAGCAATGAAGGAAAGTTACCCCCACCTGTTTATGGATTAGAATGTAAAACAAAATTTGAAGGGTGAATTTTTTTAAGGGGGGAAGAATGTAACAACCCAATATTTTATAAATGGAAATTCATTTCTTATAAATATTTCATATAATCACATGAAAAAATAACATAATGAACTAATAAGTTCTAAGTTACCTTTAAACATAATTTTTTCACTTTTGTGTTTGGAATTTTAAAAATCTGACATACACGGTTGAAATCAGTAAGTGATTTGGAGTTCGATAAGAAAAACATAATTTTGGTAAATAGTAAGATACCCTTATGAATAGTAACATACCTTATGAATAGTGATATACCCTAACAAATAGTAACCTTACATATGATAATATATAAATAATATTCATGTTTAAACTACAATATACCAAATTTTCAGAATAAGTAAATAAATATTTTAAAACTAGTTTTTAATAATAAATTATGATTATAATTAAATATTAAATTAATAATATTTAAGATAATTGTTTTTGAAAAATTGACTTCATTTTTGGATTCTACACATCGAGAAATGGTTAGGGTGAATTTTTGAGATTATTCTAAAATACTTGAATTTTGATGAATAGTAAAATCCGATAATTCACAATAAATGCTAAAACCTAAATTTATGCATCATGATTGAGTCATGGATGATGTAAATGACATTTGGTTTAAAATAACATGATTTTATTTCTATTATTGGGCATTTAATACTTAATATTCTTTTTATTGTGATGAAATAATAAACTAATGATTATAATATTATGAAATCCCTCCTCTCCTCCACTATAAACCCCCCCTCACTACCTCTTCTCTTCACTACACTGAAGCCTTGTGGCATGACAATATTCTAAAACAATCTCTACCCAATCTCGTCTCCCATGTTCAAAATACCCTATCCTCTTCAAAATACAAAAAACTCTCCCCTTAATAGGTTCTCAAAGGAGGAAGTCTCAAGAAGAAAATTCCTCTTTCCAGTTCCTTCATTTCTTTTAAATTATTTTCTTTTTGTTTCTTTACTCACATCCCTTCACCCAAATAGTATGATAACTCCAATAACATACATGTACTCTAATTTTATTATTATAATGGGAGATTTCATTATCTTTTCTTCTTTCCCCACCTTTTATTTGAAATAAATGAAAGAACCGTTTGAGATGTGCTAATTTAGCACATTTATGGATAACAATTTATCAATTTTTATTATCATATTTAGTTTTGGTAATGAAACCATTTCTGCTATGGTTTAACCAGATTATTATATATTTAATATATACTATTTTTGGTTCTATAATCCTTTTGTACAAATGGTATTAATTTATAAATCAAAACATGTTATTTATAATCAAACCCACCGTTTAACAAAAGCAGTAGTCACTATGGTATAATATAACAATTCGACTTTAGTCTAAGTAACAAAATTTAATTTAAAACAATGTAATCTCATGGATGTTGACTAATAGAATATAACTTCAATTATAGACAACCACTTTCATCTTACATGTTTATCCAAACATGAATATAAGCGAACTGGTCATTTAAAACCAAGTAAACAAACGAGCCCGAACAATGAAATTGAACCTCATAACCAATAAAAATGGTTATAAATGAAAATAAAATGATTATAATAAACCAATAAAATATATAATAGGTTCTTTAATTATTAATTTATAAGCCTAATTTGTTTATTCAGTTCTTTAATAACAAATGGATAACACTGACATATTTAAGGTAAGGGATCCTCTCCATTTTGCTCTAAAATCAAGATTGTCCTCTATTAAATGCCATTTTATGTGTAATAACTAATAATGTGGTATGTTTTATAACCTCCCCAATACTCCCCACATGTTTTATAAGTGATTATAAACTCTTTCTATCTCTCATCAAGCCCTATTACGTGCACTTGACACCATGCCGATAATCCGTAATAAAATCTACCTGAACCTCCTTTGTTCTTTCGAGTTGCCTTATCTTTATTTATATAAAAATAGAGTTATCTTATATATTTTTGTGAATATTAGAAATTCTGTTTTTTTGTACAAAATTATTTTATGAGGACCCTTTCATCACTCTCTTTCACGGATATACATTTTTTTTAAAATATTACCTCCTTAGAACTTTCCGATAAGAAAACCAGTTTTAAGGGAACTTCCTGGTTTTTTACCCAATTTAAAATGAACTCTATATTATATTCTAATATTCCAATCTATTTATAAAATCATTATTTTATTATGAAAACATTCTTGGTTTAACTATGGTTTAATATAAAAGATTTTCCACTTTTCTATGTTTAAAACTCTCTAGTAGTTTCCCTAAAACCGCACAAAAATATTTTAATACTAATGTTTCTAAAATACATTTCTCATAAGTTTTCGCTTCGTTTTGACATGTATTACCATGTTATGTGCCTATTTTACCTTATGAACGTCCATTTATGTTTTAAATCCTTTCTTTCATGGACACTTTCATGATACACCCATTGGTTATTCTTTATGTCATGATTGTGGTACCCAATTCTTTCCTTGGGAACCCTTATATTTATGTATGGTTGATTTTGTATGATTATTTATGTGAAATGAATATTCATGAAAATTTTGAGATGGGTGCTCCCAGATAGCGCTCCAATTCATTGGGTAAAGTTATGTCTCATGAGATGCGATGTGAAACGGGATTGGCGGTTAGCCTTAACCCGTTCTAAAATGGGAAACAGGATTGGAAGTTAGCTTTGACCCATAATAAAGAAATGTTTTATGATTTTTCCACATTTATATGATTCCATGTTTATATGATCACATGGTTATATGATATGATTTTATATTTTCCATGCTTTGGATATCATTATTTCATGCCTCTTAACTCATGTGCTTAAGACGTATCCTTATGTTCTTTCCCTTACTGGGATTTTCAGCTCATCCATTTGTTCATGTGTTCCCTAGGGCACCCTATACAGATGTAAGGGATCAAAGGAAGTTAGGATATATTTATGGAGATAAAATAAAAAAGTGTTTTTAGACCCATGTTTTATGTTTTATGTACATAATCTTCCAAGACACTAGACTTAACAATCCTTGGCTTGTACTCTGATGTATAATTTTGCTTAAAATCTTGTAATGATATTTGAAAAAGGCATGAGTATCTACAATAACCCTAGCAACTAATATAGCCTTATTTTTACTATTGTACTAGCTTTATATACATTATTTAAAAACACTAACTTATTGCCTATTATCAAGGTTTATTTGGGTGTATCAACAAGTTTCCAAGCCTTTTTCATTTCAAACTGATTTAATTATGCTTGCATATCCATCACCTAAAATTCATCATTTATTTCATCATTAATGTTCTTAGGTTCAAGCTATGAAAAAAAGGCTTGATGTTTAGCCTGGTTCCTTAGAGAAGCTATAGTCTATGTACGTTTATCTAAGTCTCCAACTAAAACATCTAAGGTATGATTCTTAGGGGGTTTAAAAGATCTAGAAAATAAAGGGTCAGTTATCTTGGGTTTATCTACAAGTTATAGTTCATTATGATCTGAATCTGGAGAGTTTCAAGAACTAGATTTTTCTATCTCTTTAAGAACAGAATTAGAAAATTTAGAATTTAGGTCTAGATTTAATAGATTGTCCTCAATATTTTCTAGGGAGGTTTTTGGTTTATGTGGGTTTGTTAGGTCAAATTTGATATGTATCAATTCATCCACACACTTTTTTCTTTTATTAAAGAATCTATAGGCTTTTCTAGAGGTTAAATAACCTAGAAAAATTCCTTCATCACTCATGGAGTGAAATTTTCCTAGATTATATTCTATATTAAATATATAGACCTTTAAACCAAAATATTTAAAGTAATTAACCTTAGGCTTCCTATTATTCCACAATTATTAGGTAGTTTTCTTAAGGATAGGTCTAATTAAAACTCTATTGATTATGTAATAAGTTGTATTCACATATTATTCCCAAAAATAAATAGGTAAACCATATTCACTAAGCATTGTTTGTGCTATCTATTTTAAGTTTATATTTCTTATTTATACAAATCCATTCTATTGGGGTTTCCTAGGAGCATAGAAGTTATGAATATAGCTATTTTGTGAGAAAAAAAGTTCAAATTCTTGATTTTCAAACACACACCCATGGTCACTTCTTATGGTTTTGATCCTAAGTCCACTTAGATTTTATATTGACCTAGTATACTTGGTGAAATAAGAAAATTCTTCACTCTTGTGATCTGAAAATAAAGTCCAAGTATATCGAGAAAATTCATTTACTAGAATATAGACAATGTGCTTCCCATTTAAACTTGAAACTCCAGAAGGTCCAAACAAATCCAACTGAACAAAATTAAGAGGATGAGAAGTTGAAACTTATTTATTTGGTTTGAAATATATTTAATTATATTTTCCATTTTGACAAGGATTACATACTTTACCATTTGGAAATAATGTTTAGGTAGATCCTTGACAAGTCCTTTTATAGTCAGCTTTCTAAGGGAGTGAATGTTACAGTGGCCTAGTCTCATATGCCAGAGCCAAGACTCTTTATAAAAGGCATGCATGTAAGAAACATTTTGAGAAACTAGAGAATTTAAATTAAGAGCATAAATATTTTCATTTCTAAAATCATTAAATACTAAATCATTTTTATAATTGAAAACATTGCGAGCATAATTCTTAAATTTAACATGAAATCAATAATCACATAATTGTGAGATTCTAAGAATATTATACTTAAGATCATCCACATAAAGAACTTCAAAATTAAAATTGAATTACTGTTACCAATTTCTCTAAGTACAATTATCTTTCCTTTTCCATTATCACCAAATTTGACATTCCCATCATCAATATTGACATGGTTCTTAAAGCTTGAATAGTACCCTACCATATATCTTGAACACCCACTATCCAATTACCAAAATATCTTATTGGAACTCTTCAAATAGATTTCCTACAAAAATAGATCAAACAAGAAAATAATTTGGTACCCAGACTTACATGGGTCTAGTAATATTTGCAATTAAATGTTTGGGAACCCACATTTTCTTTATGGGGTTCCTTTAATAAATTTGTAAAGATCTATAAAAATAAACTGTATTTGGTCCAGAAAAAAATTGAAGTAGTAGATGATGTTCCAATAATAGAACATGCAACCGATTTTTGAGAACTAGGCATGAAATAAGATTTTCCAGATTTAGATATAAAATTAGTTTTAAAAAAAATATTTTTCCAGGTTTATAACAAATACCAGTAGTATATTTAGGAGAAACCTATTTTATAAGAATTTATACTAAAGTGTCTTGAACTTTTTTTAACCTCTATAAATCTTTCATTAATTTCTCATTGGATAGTTTTAGTTCTTTATTCTCATTGAGTACTTGATAATTATTTTCATTTTTAATATTACATTAAAACTTTATGGTAATAGAATGAGCATGCAATTTCTTGAGATATTTATATTTATCTTTCAGTTCCTTACATGTATACTCATGTATTTTATAGTTTTAAACATTTCTTCATTTTTAAAATTTTTGAAATAATATTCATCTCCGGAATAATAATAATTTTGTATGGGGGATTTTAGAATTACCTATGATGTGTTTTTCATGAAACCCATGTTGGTTTTCTTAGCCTTATCATCCTGTAATGATTCAAATCCACTAGATCTATCCTCATATTCAATTCAAATGGCCTTTATTTCCTTATTATCTCTTCTCTAATTTTGCTCATAATTATTTCTGTATTTTAATTTTGGATAATAAACATTTATAAGTACTCTTCTCTTTCACTCATAGAATAATATCATAGTAGTAGTATCACTTCTCTTTTACTCCTTTTTCCAATTACCCTTGGTGTTATACATCCATTTATAACTAGAATTTATAAATAATTTATTCTTTCTATATAAAATTTTTAACCTTATGGATAGTTGAACCATTTCCTCATCATTGTCACTCAGTGATTCTTCATTGCTTTAATTTTCATCATGAACTTTCATTTTCTCTTTTTCTTTGTGTTTATAAGAAGTGGTTTTGAAATACACTGACATTATATTTGGTTTATCATCTTCTTCTATATTACCCTTTAATTATTTTTCATACATAACTAGATTTCCTATCATCTCCTTTACTATAATAGTGTTAATGTCACATTTTTCCTTATTGAGACTGAAGTCCCTATCCATTTATCTGGAAGACATCTCAAGATCCTCATGATATTTTTTTGAAGTGATTTTATTTCCCAGTGAGATCATTGTATTCGTAGTCTCATTAAACCTGAGATACATTTCAAAAATAGGATCATCAAGTTTCATTTTGTATTTATCATATTCAATAGTATATGTGTTAAGTCTCATTTACTTAACACTATTGGATCCTATTTGTAAAACAACTAAAGTATCCCAAATCTCATATGTTGTTTCACATGAAGAAATACAATTAAATTGTTTATCACCTAATGAATAGTATAAGGAATTAATGGCTTTGAAATTATTATAATAGGATACATTAGTGGAATCATACCAAGTGTTTCTAGTAGTAACAAGAATATTATATTCATCATCTATAGGAGACCTGATTTCAAAATCCATGCTTTCTAAATGAATTATCATTTTAATTTTCTACTAGGCATAGTTTTTTCTAGTAATGTAGGGATGATTGTTGGTAGTACAAACTTTTTTTTATATTTTACATTAAAATCATATTTTAAATATTTTAAATAATATTAAATTTTTATTTGATAGAAATTTAGAGATCTTTAAAACACAACTGAAATCACAGTTGAAAGAATTTAAAAACATTGAAAACTTAAAACCATTGTTAAAAAATGTTGGTTGTAGTAGGATATTCAAGAGAGGGGTGAATTGGGTTCCTATAATTTTTTTTTCTTAAAATACTCAATCAAGAGGCCCCTAATTTATAGTCAAATGTATCATTGTAAACCAAAGTATCAGATTTATAAAAGTATTTATCTTTTGATAGATTTCTCAAAGATTGATCATTTCTTAGTTAAAACTACATGGATTATTATTTATCATTTTTAAATCAATATAATAAACCAAATTCTAATATAAACAGTAGATAATATTAACTATCAAAGTAAAAGAAATGTTTTCAATGAATAAATAAAACAATGAGAACAAAACATTGAAAGACACAGTAGATTTAAAAAAAGAGATTCGATTACAAGTTGATACTTAGTAATCTATATTTGGGGATCACCAGCCACCAAGAAGTTTATATAAATATATTTGAACCACACCCTAGATGAGGGTAAAAATAGTATATAAACTATCCAGGTCAACAGACCTCTACCAAAGTTCTTGAGGGAGTGAAAAATGAAAAAATCCATGCAAGAACATATTTCATTATTATTATTGGGAGTGTAATGTGTAAAAAGATATTTTTGTGGATATATCAGAGTATCTTATAGTTATGCATTGAAAACAATCTCTGTTTATAAAACAAAGGAACACACACTACTCTAAATGTTAAACAGTTCACAAGAAGAGAATAAAATATTGATAAGGGTGTTAGAAAGAATTGTGTGTTTGGATATATATATTTGAGACACCCTGAAGATAGATTAAAGTGAATAAAAATTATATTTTCATGAATAAGAAGAAAAACTGAGGGTCATGAAGCCTTATGTCTGCTATTCTTAGTAAGGTAGAGATTTTATTGAAGAGTTCTTTTCCACTCTTCAAATTTTGCTATATAATTTATATTATAAGGATTCAAAGATATATCTTTATGATTCTTCAGTTTTATATTATTTTGTTTCCAAATCCGCATGAGTTCTATACTAGATTGAATGTATCTAAATTTCTTTTTTGATCATGTATGATCTTTATACAATTCAGTAGACAAGAATCTTGTTCTCTGGTACCTCATATTTCGCAATGGTCCTTGAAATCAATTAAATATTATATAAAAAATACAAAAAAGCAATTAATATAATAATGAGTGATTATTTTCATAAATATTACCATTAGAAGTAATTTTGTATTTAAATGTATAAGGAAGTAATGACAGTGTCTCATGATCGGTAGGTCAACCTATCGGTGTCTTAGATTTGTCGGTGTCTCAGATTTTTGGTAGGTTGGTCTATCAGTAGATCACCTTGTCAGTAGGTACTCTATATGTAGGTGACGTGTTGGTAGGTGATGCATCAGTAGGCCGATCAGTGACTCATTTCATTGGTAACAGAAACATGGAAAAAATTATGAGTTGTGTTGTCGATAAGTTGAGGTATCGGTGACTTAGAGAATCGGTAGGTCAATCTGTCAGTAACACATGTTGTCAGTAACTTAGAATTCTATTAGTGAATATTATTTAGTGATGTTTCTATTAATATATCAGTAGCTAATTCTGAAATGCTATTGGTTGCTTAGGTATCAGTGAATTATCCTTATTAGTGACTTATAATTATCAGTGACTTATACTTATCAAAATTCTGTTAACCTGTCTTACGATATAGAAACTATAAAAAGATGTTAAGATTAAATGTAAAGATGTTTAAACAACATGTAACTTTATAAAACATAATTAATCACTATTAGTGAGCATTAAAACTAGAGGATGCCAATATAAGTAATTTTAATTATAGATAAAACTGACAGTTTCTTGGAAATAATTTTAAGATCATGGAGAATAAACATTGTCTTTTTGTTGTCTATTGATTATTTTTAGCATTGATACGTGTTTATGTATTCCTTATGTTTTATTATTTATTTATCCCTTATGTTTATGTATTACTTATGTTTTATTATTTCCTTTGAACATTCATTAAATGGACCTTGGGGGAAAATAATTTCATAAATGAAACCTTATTATTTTGATATCAATAATTGTATGGAAGTAAATAGGTTCTATGTAAAAAAGGTGGAATTATTTCACATTGATTTAAAAAAGGTATAAAATTAATTTTTTAAATGGTTATACTGGTATTTGGACTTTAAAATTATTTTATTTAGCAGGTCTTTATAAAGAAAAGGTTTAATGAAAAACATGTCATTTTTTGGGAACTTTAGAATTTTACATATTGTTTTTTGGACTGTTATAATATGGTGAATGTTAAAATGGTAGCCTTATGATTTCTTTCTAGAGTATTTAGTATGGAAGTATTATACTTAGATAATATATTATATGAAAATCCCTAGATGGAGTTGTTGTGTTGTTTATTCTTTCTATGGTAAATGTTCTTGTGGCACTTGTCATACTAGTTGTTTTTTTATACATTTGTACTTCCTATTCTTCTTGTCCTGATTTTTATTGCATGATTATTTTTCTTATTATGTTGGTCATTATTTTTTGTTTTATTAATGGAATAATACATGGAAGGGGAATAAAGGATTATAGGATATGGTGACTTATGATATTAGCATCTAGAAATATTTTTTGTAGTGGGATATTCTAGGATATAGATTAGTCTCTATGTTTAATTAGCATTGACATGGTATTTATTTGGTGGGATTCACTATCTTTGAAGTGTATTTTTTTAATCTTAGGACATCCTTGGTTCTTAACATTCAATGTCATATTGATTTCTATGATTGTAGAGTCACCCACACACCTTCTAAATGAGATGTTCATATTTTCATCAGAGTCAGGACATAGATCAGGAAAGAGTAAGTGAGATAGGTTGGAAGCATCAATTACCTTATTCCAACTTAATTGTGGAAATCAATAGTACAATAGGTGGACAATTGAGAAATAAGGTTCATATTTGTTTTTAGGATCCAACATGGCTTAAATTTTCCAGTTTGGTGTGGTTCTTTTGGAATAGGTTGAGGTCGGGTAACCTCTTTTGAAATCTTATTAGTTATGGGTTAGTACGGAGTATTATCACTATATTTATAAATGAGTTATCTATTTTCTTAGATAATTTGAGGAATCTTACCCACCTAGGTTTTTTGGGTTATTTCAAGATTCCTTTTCATGTTTTTTCATGTCTAGTCTTATTTATGAATACCTTCACTAGGTCTGGAAATTTGTGATCAATTTGTTAAGGGATTCATTAAATCACAAGTCTCTAAGTAACAAGTTAGTAATTTTTTTATTATGGTTGATTCATGGGATAAATATTTAATATGAACATGGATTATATAGATCAATATAATTTGATAGTTTTCTATCATGTGGATCTCATTCTTGATTTAGGTAACCAAGTACTAAGAGTTTATTGGAGTGAATTTTCATAGTCTTACCTTTAGATTAAACCTTAATAGTTAGTAGTTGTTATGTGTGGGTAGAGGATATAAATTATCTCTTTTGTTTCAGAATCCAATATTATTCCTCCTTGTATTGGGATAACATCAACTAGTTTTATCACTTATATATTGGGAAGGTTCTCAAGGTAGTGAATGTTGATCACTGACTGGTGGGCATGTTACGATGATTAGCTATACCTCTATAGTTAGGGGAGTGAATTATCTGAGAATTCAATACTTTATTGTTTGAAATGATTCAGAATCATGATTTCATAAAGATGTGTATTGATTAACTCATTTAGTAGATTATTTTCATTCTTGTTCAGAAGATAGTTCTTGGCAAGATCTTATAACAGCATTATACCTGCACTCTTGAATCTAGTGATGAAAACATAAACATTATATTTTTGGCTTTGATTCCGATGACGGTGACCCAATTTTAACTTTTCAAAACTTACAACATCAAAAGGTAAATATTGGATCACTTATATTTTCAAGGACAATTTAGGTTAAGAGTTTCATAGAATTAGGAAAAACTCATACATAAAAAATACTCATGTATTTAAATGAGTATTTATCCCACTTAACTTATATTTTCTTATTTCACATTAATTCATCACCATCATCCATATGAAACCGTTCTATTCATAACCAATTAATAATTTTTTTTGATTACCTAGAGAAATGGAAACATAAGAAGGGTGAGCTCAAATGATCAACAATAGTAAACATAAGTCTTAATAGTTGAATGTCATCAATGAGAATAAGATGAGCACAAGGTTATTATGACATAATAAAAGTTTATGAGCCTAACATAGGAATATTAACACCCATAAATACCTAAATCATTGCACATGAAAACATGGAATAAGGCTTTAAAAAAGAAGAGAATTATCATAATCAAAAATCATGAGCCTTGTGATATATATATTGATCAAAGGAAACATTTATAACCCATAATAAGCATAATTAAAACTTATTGGTACATGGGGACATCATTCTTCATATAACACTAAAAAACCCTTACAAATGGAATAAAAATATGGTCAAATTATATACCCAATGTATTGGATCACTATCTGGGTGTAGTAATTATATAAGATATATTAAGCTCACCTGGTGCAATCTTAGAACAGCCATTTTATAACAATGTATAAGAACAATAAATAAAGTGAACATAACATAAATTTCATTATAAAACTCATAAACCAACCATTATTCCATTACTAACATGATTAAAACATGGAAAATAAATGGGTTCCCTAAAAATACTTTTTAAACATTATTAAACTGTGGAAAAAAAATTGGTTCCATAAAAATATCATTGAAACATGATTAACCTACAGAAAAGAAACAGGTTCCATAATAATCTATTTGAAATGTAGTTAACCCATGGAAAATTAATTGGTTCCATAAATATCTATTTGAAACAATGATATTTCATATAAGGAAATAATGAGGATGGTATCATTACAAAATATCCCCCTTATAGTATAATTAACCACAAGTGTCATTGATTTTGAGGAATGGAAATATCATTAAAATATCATTAAAAATATTTTTGATGAAAACATCCTTTCAATTTTAAAAATCACTTTAAAAAAATAAAAAATCTCAAAATATTAAATAGCAAATTTTCTTTGAAAACAAACTTGAAAAAATATAAAGGAAACATCAAGGAAAACAATTCACATGACAATATGAAAATACTTCCTTGTCATAATTGTTAAAAATAAACATTCTTTTCAAAATATTTTGAAAAGGGCGTCAAAAGTGAGCTATTTGGAAAACATTAAGAAATTAACATTTTAAAACCATTTTAAAAGTAGGTCAAAGACCAAGAAAATATATTTATGAAATCATTTATGTTTTGAAAATAATATGTTCGAAAATATTTTATAAAATAATGATATAGAAGGGAAAGAGACCCGATATAAAAGAAAATACAAGATCATAATCACTTACAAAGGACTTTATTTAAGCTTCATCAATCAATATGGTAGGAAATTTAAATTAAGCATCTAAAAAATTCATAACCAAAGGATAATAAAATATATCTGGTTAAAGAAAATAATAACATGTTATTTTCTCCAAAATAACATTGAATATAAACAATCCCTAAATAAAGAAGGTTGTAACACAAAGCCTTTTCCACTTTGGAAGATCTTCAATCATAATACCCATGAAATAATAACATAAAATGATACTTAAAATATCATGAATGAAATTATTTTAATGATATTACTTGTCAAAGGGTATTATATACACCTCAAAAATGAATATGTGTTCAAATCATAAATGTATATCTTTAATAAAGATAATTTGAGATGAATAACCCTTATAAAAATTATACCATTGAATTTGAGAATTAATAAATGATTAGATTATGTGAATAAAATGTAAATCCACATAAACAAATTGAAAATACATCATAATATAATAAAAATTCTTTTCAAACATAATCACATAATATCAAATACAATGAATAAGTAATATAACCTAATGAAAATAAATCAAGTTATGAAATTCTTTAACACTTTGTATCTTTCAAGTAAAATCCCCTTTGATGAAATAATTCTAATTGAAATGTAAAAACCATGATTTAAGATGGATCCAAGATATTAAATGTATAAGGTCCAGTATATACACCACACAATATAAATAAGTTATGAATACAGTATATGTCTCATGATAATAAAAGTGAGATGGGAAACTCTTACATCTAGTCTGACTTTCTTCATACGTCTTCAAACATCCTATATAATAAACTCATATTAATTACATTATTTTATAAGAAAATTTTATAGTTTTAATACCTTATACTTATATCATTTATTTAATTTCTTTCTAATAACATATTTAAATACTTTATTAGTGAATTACATGCCAGGTGTTTTGAGGCTGTTCAATTCAATGATTCAAAATAGTTTCGGTATGTTGATCGTGGTAAAAGAGGTCATTTTTTAAGATATATAGAATAATAATATGGAAATATTTTTCATATTTATACATGAGTCAAAATTTTAAAACAAATCTTGAAATATGGTTATAAAAAATGAACTACATTACGATCGTGGAGATGGTAAGTGATACACACACATCCGTAATGTTTGTATTTTTCAATTATCATTATGGAAATAAAATGTGAATTATTTTATATTTATAGAAATATAATAATATTAAAAATAAAATATTATTTCTTTTATATATACTTATATATATATATATGATCAATGTTTTATGGAGCGGTCGTCCACACGTATGCACGGACAACATTATCATTTTCTAGTTAAAGAAAAAAAATGATATAACAAATTATAAAAATGATAAATATTCCATTAATATCATAATTATTCCATTTATATAAAATATATTCATTAAATTTATCCATATTAACTTCCATGTAAATTATTAGTGAAAAAAAGAATCACATCGCTTAGCGAGGTGGTAGTCCGCAATAAACATGAGAGATGTTATCGTATCCCCACCGAATGTAAATTAAGTTGGTATATGTGATATCATAACTAAATGAGTACAAATATGTTAAAAATATCATATATATATATATATTAAATCCATTATTACATGAGTATTTTAGAGGTTATGATGGAAAATGAATGACATCGGTTCCTGAGGCGGTAGTATGCCCTACACATGAATGATTATTTCATATCAAATTTGATTTAAGAGGACATGAATTTAGGTAATTAAACTAAAATAATAAAATATATGTATATATTATATTATTATTTTTATTATATAATAATAATTTGTTAATATATTAAAGAGGCGGAAGAATAAATAAAAAACGCTTGGTTAAATATGATACCTCTTCTCCGAACAACCTCCTTGGGATATCACGAAAATACTTCGTAGGTTGGATTTTTGATCAAAATAAGTGATATAGGATGTGGGGATATAACTAAAAAAAGACATTTGGGTAGGTATTTTTAAATCAAATTGTATTTGGAGGAGTGAAGAGGAGAGGATAGGGGGTGGCCTTTTATGTATGAGGCGAGTGGTACACTTATAATTTTTGAAAATAAAAAGGTATAACCAAAATTTTCACACATAAAAAGGTTATAAAATCGACCATTATCAAGAATTAAAGATTTTAATTTATAAATAATTCTATAAATAATATTTTATATATGTTTTTATGTCATTTTAACCCTTATCCTTTTAGTTTAACCCCTGTAAACTTGTTTTCACCTTGATCGTGATAATAAATGTAACACCCCATGATTTCATAGTGTGTTATTTTCTTCAAAATAATTCAATAACTTGCACTACACGCAACACCGAGTTCAATCTCACCATGAATTACCAAAAAAAATCCATTAAAAAGAGGTTATGAATAGTATTAACTAAATTTCAAACTTTATATAATCCTTATAATTTTAGAATCCATATTATGAGTTTCTTAGATAAAATGCAAGAACAAATTCATTTTCAGTATTGCACTTTTATCAACTTTTAATAGTGAACCCTTTTCAAATACAATATTTTAAACTTTTTGACTAAATGGGGACATCAAAAATTTAAAATGAAACATCCCAAGCTTCCACGATACGCTTTCCTTTGAATAATACAGTAGCGTGTGTTGTACGCAACTTCGAGTTTTAACACACACCACAACCGATCAAACTAGCCGTTATGAATAGTAATACCTAATTTTTGAAATTATAAATATTTTATATTTTAAAATGGACTTCATTTTTGGATTCGGAGTGTCGAATTTACCCTAAGGTGAAATTTCGGTACTTTTTGGGTAACTTAAATTTTTTGATGAATAGTGAAAATTACTAAATTTTAATTAAAAACAACCTTTTTAATCAAAATAATTAGTAGTGATAAATTATGAATTTGAGTGGTTTTAAAGTATATTAAGAATATATTTTTACCATTTAATAAAATGTTGGTCAATGGACATAATTTCACAATTAAACCCAACATAAACAAGCATCAATCTTTTGATATTTATTATCTCTTAAAAGCATGCCTTTTGGTTTAACAACGGGAATTAATTTTAAATTAATTTCTGCCACTTTTGTGTTTTGAATTTGAAAAAATGGATTCCATATTTGGAATCAGAATTTTCAAATTGTGTAAATAGGTAACTTTTATTTTTAGACATTTTGAATAATTACTGCGGTAAATATTTTATTTACCATGGTTAAGGGTAAATCCGGTAAATAAGGGTTACAAAAATAATATTATAATAATACTAAATTATACTAAAACGTGTCCTAAACTTAGTGGTTGATAAATGTTCGACCATAGGCATATTTGGGTCGATTTTGGGACCCCATGGAGCCACTTGTAGGTGATAGGGACATTTTATTTTAATTAAGTTAAAATGAATACAAAAATGACACAAGCATATATCTTTTAGCAAAACAATTTTTACATAGGGTTATATATGTTGGATTTTAGACTATAAGTATTAATTATAAATATATAAAGATTTACTACATAAGGATAGTTTATTTATAATTTTTAGATATTAAATAAGTTAATTTATTTATGACACAATGATGATGCAGTAATTCTAATAATAGTGAAAATTTAAAATAATTGATAATATAAATAACCAAATAAATATAATTTGAGACTTTTTATGAATTAAAATAATTTTATAAGTTAATATGACATATTAGGAATCATTTAATTAATTTTTTTCGAAGTAATCATTCTATTATGAGTTTCACAAAAATCAACTATTGAATAGTGTCAAAATTGACATAAAAGAGTTTTTAAAACAAATATTATATTATTAATTGATATTAAATTCTTAAAAATCTATTGTTTGGGAAAGAGACTTATATAATGATAGTTTCATCATTATTGGACCACTTGGGGGTCTCTTGGATGTATATGGTATGTTTATTAACCATATAATATAAAAATACAAAGAGACATTGTAAAAGTGAAACTAATTAACTTAGAGTTAATACTTAAAAATAAGGATAATATAATGACCCAAACCTTTCTAAATTATATTGGTTGAGTTGTTTTCGACCCAGACCCACCTTAACATTTAAATAATAAACATTTGAGCCATTATAAACCTAATATGAATTTATTATAAATTAATATTTCTAGCTTTTCCAAAGGTGCCCCTCACCCCTCTTATAAAAGGGAACTCCTCCATCTCATTTATTCACACCTTCAAAGCCTTTTGGTTCGGCCAAACTCTGAAAACATACTCTCCAAATATTCCTCACTACAACCTAGAGGCCTTATTTTGATCAGAAAGCCAACCTATGGAGCCCTTTTGATCAAATCAAAAGGAAGAACCCGAAGAAGAGGTAATGATTTCACCACCCTTTTTCAAGTTCCTTTCTTCTTCCACTTCTTCTTCCGTTGTAGTTACCATTCTAAAATAATAACTCCAGTATCATATATATACTGTGATGTTATTATAAATATGGTACAACCATATTCACTATTCTATCCATCCTTTGAATAACATGTCACCATACGTGCGTACGTACGGCTTACCGTCTCCACGTCGTGGTGTAATTGTTATTCAATAAATTATTATTTGGATGGGTATGATAATGATGTTTAACTCAAGTAAATAATAAATATAACATGATAAGGATTATGTATATATGATATACCATACAATTATATATTGTTTTAATATCAAAAGAATGATATTATCGCTCGTGCGTACGTACGGACTACCGTCTCCACGAACGCGATGAGATTCATTCTCCATCGTATCCATTCAAGTATAATTCTCATTTGATTATTAATAATAGTATCTAAGGACATGATATCATTCTGGATATGAATGATATACAACCTATCCATAACAAACACGGCCTATGTAACAAAACATATAAAAGAAAATGAGTAAGTTATCACCCAAAACGATGATAATTCTAAGATATTATTAAAAAATCAATGTTAAAAGATCATATATGATATCATATTAATATATATGATTCTTGTATAATTTAATAACAATTATTTCACCATTATACAGGAGTTTAACTGACCCCATCCAAGGAAAAGTGCACGGTAAGGGTTTATTTCGCAATCTCTTCATTATTCAAGATTGTTTATACGTAATAATCTACTGGGATCTCTTTATCATCCACATCCATGTTTCTTAAAAATGAATTTCAAAACATTTTTACTATTTACTAGAATATGGTTTAAAGTCATTTATACCCTTGTTTGAATTTTTATAAGTGGTTTATAAAGGAATATTTCCGTCATTTTCCAAACAAGGTTCTTTTTAACCTTTTCGACAAAATTAAGGTAAGAATGTTTTTTTAACTTATACGGCGGGTGCGGCTATTTTTCGCCGTTATAAAGTCTTAAAAGCTTCCCTTACAAGATTATAAGAATATTTTCAAAGGAAATGTTTTATTTTATAAACTAATTAATCTTAAATGATTTCAAAATAGAAAGATATATTTCTCTAAAAAGAGTTTTGATTTCATCTATGTCAACATCCTTTGTTTGATTTTATGATTATGTGAAGTTGATTTATTACGATACAAAATTCTATGTTGTATTGAAGGTTTTGTGATATGTTTGACTGTAGATGTGTTATTTTTATACCATTCATGGTTTATGGTGAAAGTATTGACATTTCGTATGCTAGTTTTAATACGAATGTTTATGTTATGTTTAAACCTTTTCATATGGGAATTCATTGGACTTAATATGTGACGGGTGGAGCCCGCTATAGCTCCTTGATGCATCGGTAGGTCTCATGAGACAAACAAGTGTCTTGGCACAAGGCCTTGGCAAAATCTTATTTGTAGTCTTGGCACGAGGCCTTGGCTTTGTGGTTATGATAGTCCGGCATTATGCATTCCATCATTATGAAAGTTGTTATTGATATTGCATGTGATTATTCGATTAGTAGAATAACCATGTGAATAATTAAATTGAATTATTTCATTTTACTTTTTCCATACTATGTTGAAGTTCAAGTTTAAAAGGATTTTGTTTTAGTTATACAATGCCTTAAATGTTTATGCTTATTTTGGAAAGTTTCCACTATATTGTTATCCTTACTGGGCATTTGAGCTCACCCCTTTTCTATGTTTTATTTTTCCCAGGATGTGAAGAAGTAAGTTATGAATGACCTGCAGGGATATTATGAGGGGATAATAGTGTGGACTATGGAGACATTATGTTGTTGTATTAGTTTTTCACTTTATGATGTAATGTAAAACTTTATGAATATACCTAGTGCTTCCAAGGCTACTAAACCAATCGGTCTTTCGAGATTTGATCTTTCTTGTGATCATGCCAATGTTATGTAATAATGCACCGACTCTAGGTAACTGGGGTCGGGGCGTTACAGTTGGTATCAGAGGAAGTTTAGTACAAACCATGGAACCTAGATTTAGATAAACTCTAATTAGAGCACATAGACCTAAGATGGACTTTGAGGATTAGTATATAATAACTTCCTAGAATTTTGGTATTGTAGAGATTTTGTGAGTTTTTTGAGCAATAAATCCCTGTCTGGATACGAGCAGGTAGAGGCGGCTCTGGCACAGATGTACCTAGGGGTAAAACCCAAAAACACCGCTTTAAGCTAGACTCGAACGTGAACTGGTGCACGACAATGGGCCTTGCTGCACTCTTGGTTACGACACTCCCGGGGGATATGCTTAGCATAATTCTCATTTTATTTACAAACCATTATGAAGGGTTTATGAGTATATACTTCCTCAAATAAAACATTTTTATGATTATGGATTATATCCATAAACTATTTAATTTATGTTATGTGTTTTACAAGTTTGGGATTAGGTATTGTTATTCATAAACTAATCTAATGTATGCCATTGTTTAGAAATGGCTCCCAGTAGAAGGAATGAGAACTCTAGCAATTCACATGATACAAAGAGAAAGAAGGATCATATATTTCATGGTCTTAAGCCAGAATTTGTAAGAGAAATAGTCTTGCATGTATTATCATCATATGAAGAAATAATATCATGTGTTGATAAGATGAGTAAAGAGTTTACTGAGTCCTATGGCTTTGAAGGGAAGCAAGAGAAGAAAAGGATGGAAGAGAGAAAGATGAATAAAGGGAAGAGGGAAAAGAAGAATTTTCCCATATGTGATAACTGTGGAAAGAAACACCCTGGAACTTGACTGAAAGGAATGGGAGTTTGTTATAAGTGTGGAGGAACAGGGCACAAAGTACGTGACTGCAAGGGTAAGAAAATGGTTTCAAATGTACAATGATTTATTTTCAAGGAGTTTGGATACTATGCGAACCTATATCCCAGTCATCAGACTATGCCACAAATGATGCTATCTGATAATAATCAAGTTATGATACTACCACAGATGAAGAGGAATGATTAGAGTTCTTATGTTTATTATGTCTTTTGAGTGTTGTATCAACAATGTACTTGTTATAATAATTATAGAGTATATAAGGATTGTACTGCAGTACTATTTCATTAAGGACTTGAGATTGTGTGGAACAAAGAAAAGTGACTCAATAACAGGATAAAATTTTGGAAAATATATGGTTGAGAGAAAGATAAACTATAATATGGTTCTGATACCGAGGTAGTGATTTTAGAATAATACATGATTGATTTGGATAAATTATATTGGATATTCTTGACTACCTTGAAGCTAATTAATGATTTGTATATTCCATCATTGTTGGGGTTTAAAACATTTTTGGATTGATGAAGTATATCCAGCATTCTATATGGAATAAGGGAGCATGAATGTAATCAATAAGGATTATGGTAATTCAGGATGTTTCAGTGTTTTAAAATAATACATGATGAAGGTATTAATATGTTATTATGGGGTAAAAAGGATCTAAATTATGTTTACCTTCCTTATAAATGTTGGACTGTGAGTTTGGACAGAAGTATTTTGGATAAATTCTAGTTTGAGATTAATTTTGGATGGCCATAAAAGGACAACCCGGAGGTCGGGCGGCAACCAGTCGCGACCGACAAGGCCGTGAGACTTGAACCCGCAACCGAAGGCCGACAAGGGTGTATCACCTACCACTGGACCACCAGATGTCTTGGATTAAATAATGTAGTTTTTTTAAAAAAAGATCTGGTAGATGAATTATAAATTCATTTACTTTGGAACCCTGTACGAATAGTATAAATAGAATGTTTTTACGTTCTATTATCTTTTAGAGTGAAAGATGAGTTTGTGGTAGAAATTTATTAATGGATAAAACTCTAATTATAATGTAAGTATACCTCCTTATGATCTTATCCAATCTCATAAATAAATTCCTCAACATTAAGAAAAGGAACTTAGAACAAAAATGTTGTCCTAGATGGTACCGTAAATCATCACTAATTTATGGCTTTTGGATTGTTGGCCTTTTCATAGCCATTTTCTCTACCACTCTCCATCAGATAATTGATGGTTATATTTCTCTTCCATATCCATATTTTCCTACATGGAACCCTAGTATGTGTTATTTTCGGTAATTTTCATACTTTCCACTCTTTATTTTAAATAGAGGCCTCATTAATTCATTTTTCGATGTGGGATTTCAACTAAGATATTTTGAAATGTAAAAAATGTGTTATCCTAATACCCTATGTTTTGTTGAACCGATGGTATTTCAAATCATCATAGATTGATGAATTTAAGGACATAAATTTTACACTTGTTTGTGACTGATGACCTCAATCACTACCTATAAATATTTACGTTTTTCATCCAATTATATGTCTCTAATTTCCACCAATGTTCTCCTAATCAAGATCATAATTTGGTGGTGAACCTTTCATTTATCTTTTCCTCATATTAAGACTAAATTTTAGTAACCTAACTTCCGATGTGGGTTTTCCCACAAAGATATTTTCTATTTTCAACCTTTTATTTTCGAAGAACAATTTCAAATTGAGAGGACACAATTTATTGAAGAAGGGGAGAATGTAACACCCCATGATTTCATAGTGTGTTATTTTCTTCAAAATAATTCAATAAATTGCACTACACGCAACACCGAGTTCAATCGCACCATGACTTACCAAAAAAAATCCATTAAAAAGAGGTTATGAATAGTATTAACTAAATTTTAAACTTTATATAATCCTTATAATTTTAGAATCCATATTATGAGTTTCTTAGATATAATTCAAGAACAAATTCATTTTCAGTATTACACTTTTATCAACTTTTAATGGTGAACCATTTTTAAATACATTATTTTAAACTTTTTGACTAAATGGGGACATCAGAAATTTAAAATGAAACATCCCAAGCTTCCACGGTACGCTTTCCTTTGAATAATACAGTAGCGTGTGTTGTACGCAACTTCGAGTTTTAACCCACACCACAACCGATCAAACTAGCCGTTATGAATAGTAATACCTACTTTTTGAAATTATATATATTTTATATTTTAAAATGGACTTCATTTTTGGATTCGGAGTGTCGAATTTACCCTAAGGTGAAATTTTGGTACTTTTTGGGTAACTTTAATTTTTTGATGAATAGTGAAAATTACTAAATTTTAATTAAAAACAAATTTTTTAATCAAAATAATTAATAGTGATAAATTATGAATTTGAGTGATTTTAACGTATATTTAGAATATATTTTTACCATTTAATAAAATTTTGGTCATTGGACATAATTTTACAATTAAACCGAACATAAACAAGTATCAATCTTTTGATAGTTATTATCTCTTAAAAACACGCCTTTTGTTTTAACAATGGGAATTAATTTTAAATTAATTTATGCCACTTCTGTGTTTTGAATTTGGAAAAATTGATTACATATTTGGAATCAGGATGTTCAAATTGTGTAAATAGGTAACTTTTATTTTTAGACATTTTGAATAATTACTGCGGTAAATATTTTATTTACCATGGTTAAAGGTAAATCTGGTAAATAAGGGTTAAACAAATATTATTATAATAATACTAAATCACCCTAAAACGTGTCCTAACCTTAGTGGGTGATACATGTTCGACCATAGGCATCTTTGGGTTGATTTGGGGACCCCATGGAGCCACTTGTAGGTGATAGAAACATTTTATTTTAATTAAGTTAAAATGAATACAAAAATGACACAAGCATATATCTTTTAGAAAAACAATTTTTACATAGGGTTATATAAGTTGTATTTTAGACTATAAATATTAATTAGAAAGATACAAATATTTCCTACATAATAATAGTTTATTTATAATTTTTAGACATTAAAAAATTTAATTTATTTATGACACAATGATGATGTAGTAATTCCCATAATAGTGAAAATTTAACATATTTGATATTATAAATACCCAAATAAATATAATTTGAGACTTTTTATGAATTAAAATAATTTTATAAGTTAATATGACATGTTAGGAATCATTTAATTAAATATTTTATAAGTCATCATTCTGTTATGAGTTTCAAAAAAATCAACTATTGAATAGTGTCAAAATTGACATAAAATCGTTTTTAAAACAAATATTATATTATTAATTGATATTAAATTCCTAAAAATCTAATGTTCGTCCAAGAGACTTATATCATGATAGCTTCATCATTAACGGACCTTTTTGGGGTCGATTTGTTGTATATGGTATGTTTATTAACCATATAATATAAAAATACAAAGTGACATTGTAAAAGTGAAACTAATTAACTTAGAGTTAATACTTAAAGATAAGGTTAATATAATGACCCAAACCTGTATAAATTCTATTGGTTGAGTTTTTTTCGTCCCATACCCACCTTAAAATTTAAATAATCAACTTTGGAGCCATTATAAACCAAATATGAATTTATTATAAATTAATATTTCTAGCTTTTCCAAAGGTGCCCCACACCCCTCTTATAAAAGGGAACTCCTCCTCATTTATTCACACCTTCAAAGCCTTTAGTTTCGGCTAAACTCTACCCAAATACTCTCCCAACTTCCCTCACTACAACCTAGAGGCCTTAGTTTGATCATAAACCCAACCTAAGGAGCCCTTTTGATCAAATCAAAAGGAAGAACCCGATGAAGAGGTAATGATTTCACCACCCTTTTTCAAGTTCCTTTCTACTTCCACTTCTTCTTCCGTTGTTGTTACCATTATAAAACAATAAATCCAGTATCATATATATGCTGTGATGTTATTATAAATATGGTACAACCATATTCACTATTCTATCCATCCTTTGAATAACATGTCACCATACATGCGTACGTACGGGTTACCGTCTCCACGTCGTGGTGTAATTGTTATTCAATAAATTATTATTTGGATGGGTATAATAATGATGTGTAACTCATGTAAATAATTAATATAACATGATAAGGATTATTTATATATGATATACCATACAATTATATATTATTTTAATACCAAAAGAATGATATTATCGCTCGTGCGTACGTATGGACTACCGTCTCCACAAACGCGATGAGATTCATTATCCATCGTATCCATTGAAGTATAATTCTAATTTGATTATTTATAATAGTATCTAAGGATTTGATATAATTCTGGATATGAATGAGATACAACCTCTCCATAACAAAAACGGATTATGTAACAAAACATATAAAAGAAAACGAGTAAGTTAACACCCGAAATGACGATAATTTTAAGATATTATTAAAAAATCAATGTTAAAAGATCATATATGATATCATATTAATATATATGATTATTTTATAATTTAATAACAATTATTTCACCATTATACAGGAGTTTAACCTACCCCATCCAAGGAAAAGTTCAAGGTAAGTGTTTATTTCGCAATCTCTTCATTATCCGAGATTGTTTATACGTAATAATCTAATGTGATCTCTTTGTCATCCACATCCATGTTTCTTAAAAATGAATTTCAAAACATTTTAAATATTTACTAGAATATGGGTTAAAGTCATTTATACCCTTTTTTTAATTTTTATAAGAGGTTTATAAATGAATCATTCCGTCATTTTCCAAACAATGTTCTTCTTAACCGTTTCGACAAAATTAAGGTAAGAATGTTTTTTTAACTTATACGGCGGGTGCGGCTATTTTCCGCCGTTATAAAATCCTTAAAGCGTCCCTTACAAGATTATAAGAATATTTTCAAAGGAAATGTTTTATTTTAAAAATAAATGACTCTTAAATTATTTCAAAATAGAAAGATATATTTCTCTAAAAAGAGTTTTGATTTCATCTATGTCCACATCCTTTGTTGGATTTTACGCTTATGTGAAGTTGATTTATTATGATACAAACTTCTATGTTGTATTGAAGGTTTTGTGATATGTTTGACTGTGGATGTGCTATTTTTATACCATTCATGGTTTATGGTGAAAGTATTGACATTTCGTATGCTAGTTTTAATACAAATGTTTATGTTATGTTTAAAGCTTTTCATATGGGAATGAATTGGACTTAATATGTGACGGGTGGAGCCCGCTATAGCTCCTCGATGCATCGGTAGGTCTCGTGAGACAAACTAGTGTCTTGGCACAAGGCCTTGGCAAAATCTTATTTGTTGTCTTGGCACAGGGCCTTGGCTATGTGGTTATGATAGTCTGGAATTATGAATTCCATCATTATGAAAGTGGTTATTGATATTGCATGTGATTATTCGATTAGTAGAATATCCATGTGAATAAGTAAATGGCATTATTTCATTTTACTTTTGCCATACTATGTTGAAGTTAAAGTTTAAAAGGCTTTTGTTTTAGTTATACATTGACTTAAATGTTTATGCTTATTTTGGAATGTTTCCGCTATATTGTTATCCTTACTGAGTATTTGAGCTCACCCATTTTCTATGTTTTATTTTTCCCAGGATGTGAAGAGGTAAGTTACGAATGACCTGCCGGGATATTATGAGGGGGTAATAGTGTGGACTATGGAGACATTATATTGTTGTATTAGTTTTTCACTTTATGATGTAATGTAAAACTTTATTAATATATCTAGTGCTTCCAAGGATACTAAACCAATCGGTCTTTCGGAATTTGATCTTTTTATGTGATCATGCCAATGTTATGTAATAAGGCACCGACTCTAGGTAACTGGGGTCGAGGCGTTATAATAAATTTTTAATGTTTTCGAAATTAATTACGGTAAAAAATTAAGTTTAAATTATTATAAAATGTAATTTATTATTATTAAAAAACATAATACATTTTAAAAAATTCAATTCATATAAGTGAAATTTTGTAATTTAAAAGTAAACCCACATAAACGACGATAAAGCATGTTTTCATGAAGTGAATTTTTCAAGCAAAAGATGATTTTATATTAACTCTATGAATAATAATAATAATAATTATTATATGAATAAAAATTAATATTTATTAATATATATATATTATATAAATTTCATTTAAACCATTCCTAATTAGGGGATTTTTAATTAACTAAAATGGAGAAACATTATACACAATAAAACAGTTTCCATAAAAATCCCATTTTGAAACCCAAAAATAATCTTATACTAAACTCCAATAAAAAATGATTAAAAATTAATTAGGTGGATTAAATTAAAATAAATAATATTTATATTAATTTACATCATATTCAAAACATAATGATACTTCAAAATTACTTAATTTATTGAAAAAAATATAGTTGTACAAAAATGGGTATTTTTCACTATTCGCTGAAAAATCAATATTTTATGAAAAATACCAGAATTTCATTGTATTTTAATTTTTATATTCCAATTAAAAAAATTAATTTAATTTTAAAAACAAATTTCTTAAATTTTACAAAAAAAATTATAATATTTTCTCATAAAAAATATTTTTTTTAAAGAAAACAAATTTTTGAAGAATAATGTTACTTTAAAAAAATAGATTGATTATTTATTCATAATTTATCAATATTTTATATGGAGTAGGATATATATATATCATAAATTATTTAATATTATTCATACCCTTCAATTTAACGGCTAGGTTATAATGGTTATATTTTTTTGGGGGTTTTAAACATGTTGTTATAATGGGAATACACTATCGAAAATCACTTCTTCTTTGTTTAAATATTGGGGTGTCACTGATCATATATTATGGTATGTTTAGGAATTTTTTCATTTTCATATGTTATAATTATCCTTATATTTTAATTATTCCTATTTAACTTTTTAGGTTATTTATTAATATATTGACCATTGGGATATATGTTATATATTGGTACAGGATACCACCTTCTATAAAAATGGGCGACATAAAAAATCCTTAGTCTTGGTGGGAGTGTGAAATGAACTTTGATAGTCTAGATAAGGACCACATAACTTTTATATAGAATTAATAGGTTTTTAATTATCTTTATATTAATCATATGATCTTATTCGGAGCTCCATACCATCATATGTGTCAATTCTAGTTTTCTAAGTTAGTTTTTTATTATGTTCCCATATAAATAGTTAAGTATCATGTGTTCTTTCTGTATTATCTTTTTCAAAGAGAGTTCACCTGGGATAGGAATAAACGTTAGTTCTATAGTGGGTGGTACCATTCTTGATTGATGACTGTATCAGTGGGGTTGTACATTAGGTAAAATTTTATTCCCAATTCAATCCATTTCACATCCTTACCTTTTCTCTTTCTGGTGGGTGTGTAAGAAGAATTTTAGTAACATATTGGTTTTTCTCATGTTTCTATTGATCTGATTATTACACTTAGTTATCACTATGTTCCGTATCTTGGGACATGAATGATAGTCACATAATTGGTCAAAATTTACCTTTGGTACATCTATTGTGCTAACATCGATAAATCTCTAAGGAATTCGTGTGGATACATGCTATTACAATGAACCATTGGTTTGATCTTACCTCTTGACATTTCTAACTTCCAGGATTCAGAGGATGGAAATAACAATGGTGGGGAGAATGTAACACCCAATATTTTTTGGTATTAGGGGTTTTAATGTTTATTATTATGTTAGGGAATATTGGGTTTGATTTTCAGACGTTTCTGTGGGGTTTCAAGTTTTTTTGGAAGCATCTTGGAGGGTTCATGGTTGGATCACAGTTTGGGTAAACTTTATAGATTCCCTAGGTAATTATGTCATATAGAAAGGAGACCCATAATGAGTTTTATTATTGGTGCATGTTTTGGGTAAACCATGTTGTGGTCATGTTACTTTGATATTTTTCAAACAATGTTGATTCATATGGTTGGAACATAGTTTTCCAAACCATGAGACCAAACCTTGTGCATCCTTAAAGTGTAATGATAATTAGTTTTTTAACCCATATTTTCTATTGAAACAAAATTTCTTCTTCCTATGGATAAATATCTCCAATTAAAGGGTTCCTTTTAGAAATTTTGGGGATCCCATTCCTTTTGGAGCTTCTTCTATTAGATTCTTGGAGTGTTAGTCCTAAAAATAAAAGGCAAGGTTTCAAATTCTCTTCCTCATTTCTTTTATAATTTTATTTTGGAGAAAACTCTAGTATTGGGCTTCTATGCCTAGATCTACTTGTTTGGGTATTTGTTTAGGGTTATTTTGTTATATACTATTGTAGGAGGGTTTCTAGAGCCTCAGTCTATAAATAAACAATATAATTTCATCTTGGTGACTTAGTTGGAGGTAGGTGGGTTCTCCCCCACTATAATTTTCCATGAAATTGGTGTCTTAGTTTACTTGTAATGAAATTTTGATCTACTATTACAAAAAAAACACTATTTAAAATCTCTTTAAAACATTTCTCATTTTCTTATCCATAAATTGATGGGTTTTGGGTGTCAACCATAACTTCTTTCATAAATTTTTAAAAGGGTTATTTTAATAAAGAATATTTTTGTGTTCGTTAATTATTCATTTGGAAAGGGCCTTATCGAGTGAGACATGGTTGTGGTCCCAATTTGAGAACACTAATTTACCTGGGTGTATGTGTATTCATATTAATATTGGAAGGTCCTTGTTAGGATATAATTGTTCATGGTGCCAATTTTGGGGAAGACTAGATTATACTAGAGAGTGATGACTTGATTCTAGAATGATGAGTTTACACTCACGAGTTGGACTATTTAGAGGGCCTTCTTTAACAAGGGATGTATTGGGTTGGGAAACCACATGTGTGAGTATGTGCATGACATGAGTTTGATTCATTTATTGGTTGCGTGATATCATGAACTAGGTTGGGATTCCATCCAACTCAACACCTGACCCAACTCGTGGCATGGATTTAAGAGAATTCCAAATCCCCACGTTCTAGAAACCAGTGCCTTGGTATCAAAAAGATTCTTTTGGAATGATTTTACCTTATGAAATAAACAAAAAAACCAACAATAGTATATAAAACAAGACTAAATAATCATCACCAAACATGGCATAAAAATTTCAGGATTCATGTTTACAATGTTAAATAAGAAACCAAGAAGTTCTAAAAAAGGGACAACACACTATCCCAAAACCACCATGAAACAAGAGTATCATCATCCTAAAGCCACCACCATAAACCTACAAGGGAAAAACAATAGCATCCTGAACCACCCTCTCAAAAAAACTTTCTTTTACCTATGTCAAACATAACCATGTCTTTTTACACCCAAAGGTGTAAGTAGGGTGTGAGCGAAGACCAGTTAGATGCCACCCAACAAAAAGGTTCTATGCTATAAGCATTATAAGATAAACAACATGAATGTTTTATAAAATAAAAACTAGAAACATTTTCCTGGAAAATAATTTACAAAATAAACATGCTTTCTTTTAATGTAACAAAAGTCTACCCTATACGGATGGAAAGTGAGATATCTCTATAGAGCACAAAGTCACAAGAAATCCCTTTAGTCATTGGCTAAGATTGGGACCCTAGAGATAACGTATCTCAGTGTAATATGGTATAGTAACAATAATAAGCATCATTCCCATAAACGAGACACTATAGAGGAGCATAATAAAAAATTATAGCCATATCCAATCACTATAAAGATTTAGTTAGTGTGGTAATCTTCCACCCTGCTCGGTGAATCCATGTCGAAGCCACTTACGATTAGTATCATACTAGTCATAATCCACCTAGCTAGTCACCTAGGATTCCATTTGTGATCAATTAACATTATAAATATGACATACAATATCAATTTCACTTATACACACGCCAAATAATGCAATAAACAAGATAAACAAACACTTACACAAATAAAAACCTCTTTTGAAACCAAACACACACCAAAACTATTTTTTAACAAGGTTTTAATCACTTAAACTATTTAATAAGCATCTTGCATAGTTTATAAAACTTATTACAGAAGCATAACAAGGGTGAAAATAATATATACACCCTAATTACTTTAGAAAAACAATTTCTAAGATATAATCACATCAAATCCATTTCAAAATGGGTTTCTCATCATATCCACATTTTACCAAACAACGTCAAGGTATAAAACAAAAGGGAACATCTAAAATACACATGTAATATAAGGCCCCAGCCTTAAACCTTACTTAATCATGAGTTATTACAATATTACACATTGAGGATCTTTTCAGGTTTAGAATTTTAGAGAATTAGATCATAAAACTTGCATTACATTCCACATTTAAACAAAGTGGTTAGATAAAGATAACATTCATTTTTTCCCATCAACAGAAACATATTTAAAATAAAACATGGATTCTTTCTTGACACTTCCTTGACACTATCATCATATCATGCACCTTTTCCTTGACCTGTGAAAAACATTTCAAAAAAAAACATGGGATGAGCATAAAAAAGCTCAGTATGGGTTATAAAAATATAGAAAGGAAACATGAGTTCATATATACATAAGAATGAAATCATACTTTACCAATAAAACATAATCACTTTTACATACCTCATAAAATCATGAATAAATCATAGAAAAAATAAGACATAAAGGTAACTTGAGGCATTCATAACATTCATACGTAGGGAGTAACCCTCTTGGTTACATTTGGAATACCCATCATAGTATATTACCTAAATCTCTTCGGAGAAACCTTAACTTTTCACTCTTTCGCATTACCCAATGCATTGGAGAGCTATATCGGGCTCAACCACCCGTAGTTTATCACGGAACCACCCGTCTTCATAATAATTTCCAAGAACCATAACATAATCGTATCACATCAAACATGCATAAAGAAAACATAAAATTACCACATTTCAATCATAAGATATCAGTACAACACATTGATATAATAAAAACATTATGACAACCATTTTAAATACCAAAATAAAAGAAAATTAAAACATGGTATTTATTTTTCTTTTAAAAAGAAGGTATGGCTTGTAGAGGAAGCCGAAACTCAAATAATGGTCACGGAGGCGGAGAAGTCGTTGTCGCCGCATACGTACGACAAAAACATTCCCTTTTGTCCTTTAGTAAACGCTTCGTATAAAAAATATTCCTTTTGAATAAACGTAAAAGTCAAATGGGGTTATACACCGTCTAAAAGAAGGTTGTGTATAAAACAGAATATGCCTCAGTGAAAGGAGATTGAGACGAAGTCCCATACCTCGGGTCCGACTTGACTCGATCGTTATTCAATGTCCAAAATAATAAACTTGAGTTAATTTATACTTTCTTAAGAACCTTTTTCAAGTTCATTATTCTTTTTATATCACTTATTACCATGTCATTAACACTATGTAATTATTTTAGTTAATAACGGTCGTTTTAATTATCATTGGTACTTGAGTCAAAATATGATCTTTATAATTACAAGTTTTTCATGTATCCATTATATCCAGAGTTATAATCATGATGTATATATCATATATATCATATATATCAAGTATATACATGCATGTATAATATTAAATAATCATTTAGAGGTAAGAAATGAAATGCACCGTTTAGGGAGACGGTAAGCCGTACGTACGCATGAACGCTACTTTCATTTCTATTTCGTATTTTACAGAATAGAATCATAATTATATAAATTTATATTATAATTCCAGTGTAATATCATATATAATATCATAACTCCATCCTTTATACATCCCACATATGGTATTAAGGAATCAAATCACTTTGAGGGGGCGGTAGTCTGCACTTCCTTAAATGAAGATATCGCGTTTACCCATAATGGAAACCATAAAGTTATGCCCAAAATGAAAAATACAGAAGCTTAAGGAAAACATAAAAATATTATATATCATATATAAATATAGTGTCATCTTAATGGCCACATTAGAAGGTGTTAAAAGAATGTTGAACAATCATCGTTTCGGGAGGCAGAAATTCTCCATCCACGGAAACAGTATGTTCTTTAACCATTCGATGTAGGTGTGTGTAAGTGTATCTCGAATACTTATTATAACAACATCCTAGTATATGTAAGATACTGGTGTTTTTAAAAAATAAATTAATAAAAAGAGTTTATGGGGTTGGAGAACAAAAATAAAACAAAAGGACTCAAGTGAAAACATTACCTTAAAATCGGGTAACTCCCTTTGGTTTGAGATCAAAGGCTTCCTCGGGAAGACTTCTGCCCAAAGTGAGGCTTCAAGGAGTAACATAGGGATGTGTAGAGACAAAATGACTGGGGGTTGTCCAGGAGAAAGGCTTTTTAAGTGTGGGTAAGGTGGTAGAGTTGGCGGCCTTTTATAAGAGGAGAGTAGGGGCACTCTTGGAAAGTAATGAAATGTTCCTTTATTTTAAAATGAGTTTCGGATTTAAAAGGTCCCACATAGATATAATTCTAGGCTAAGGTGATAAGGGTTATAAATATACCCATCCAATTGGTTTTGGACATGTGTAGGTCATATATTTTACATTATCTTTTCATTTTATTTAAATCCTTTATTAATGAGGTAATCGATGCATCATCATGATGTCATAAATAATTTAATATATATAATGTCTAAAAATTATGAAAAAAATATAATGATGTAGTAAATCTCTTTATCTTTCTAATGAATATTTATAGTAAAAAATATGACTTGTATAACCCCATGTAAAAATTATTTTAGTAAAACAACCCATGTTTGTGTCATTTTTACTTTTACATTAAATAAACATTTATTTATGTAATTTCCCAACCAAAGTGGCTCCATGGGGTCCCCAAGTTGTCCCATGGATTTTCTTGGTCGTCTATGACACATCCAATAAGGGTAGGACATGTGTCTGGGTCATTTTATATTATTAAAACATTATTCTTACCTTAAATTACACTAATTACGTCTAATCGTGATTAAAAACATAAAATTTACTAATCACCAAAAAATTATTTTAATCCCACTGAACCACATTTTAATTTTTTATGACAACCATGTATGTTGGATTTTTGAAATTAAAAACAAAGAGGTGGTAAAATTTCATTTAACCGAAAAATCAGTTTCTTAAGTACCACTTAGTGGTTTCACTATTCATCAAAAATTGAAGTTTTTCAGAAAAATACCAAAACTTCACCCTAAGATATATTTGATATTCTGAATTCAAAAATGATTTCTATTTTACAAAAATCAAATCATATATGTTACATTAATTAATTTAATAATTAATTCCCGCTGTCAGAGCAAATAGCGTGTTTTTATGAAACAATAAGTATCAAAAGATTGACACTAGTTTAAGTCCAATTTCAAAGTGAAAATAATTCCAGCGACCACTATCGTATTAGATGGTAAAAATATATTCTAATTTCAATTTAAAACCAATTCAAAAGATAATATAATCATATAAATAAATTAGATTAAAAAGAGGTTTTGAATTAAAATACAACATTTTTCACTATTCATTAAAAAATGAACTTTATCGGAAAAATACCAAAAATTTACACAAAGTAAATTTTGATATCCCAATCATAAAGAATAGGTTTATTTTGAAAAACATAGATTATAAAATTGTCAAAAGATATATTTAAATTTTTTTCCATTAAAAGGCAGTAAAACTATCTTTTAAAAATATTAGTGTATTCTATGCATAAGATTGGATTTATTTTCATTTTAAGCCTCTAAAACACTATCTAATTCATTAATAGACATAGATAAAAAAATATATTATTCCTTACTTACATGGGATGTTACATCCTTCCCCCCTTTATAAGATTGCATCCCCGCAATTTATTTACTTATCGAATAAGTGGGGGTATTTATCCCTCATCCCATTTTCAGATTCCCATGTTGCCTCTTCAATCGTGTGGTTTTTCCACAAAACCTTTACCTGATGAAACACCTTATTCCGTAACACTTTATCCCTGTGGTCAAAAATCTGGACCAGTTGTTCCTCATAAGATAGGTTCTTTTCCAACTGGACTACCTCTGGACTCAAAACATGAGATGGATCTGGAATATACTTTCTCAACATCAAAACATGAAAAACATTGTGTACCTGAGATAAACTCGGAGTTAAAGCCACTCGGTAAGCAACTGATCCAACTCTCTCCAGAATTTCATATGGTCCAATGAACCTTGGACTCAGCTTTCCTTTCTTACGAAATCGCATCACACTTTTCCATGGTGATACTTTGAGAAAAACATGATCACCTACCTCAAAAGAGAGATCCTTCCTCCTATTGTCCGCATAACTCTTCTGCCTGCTCTGAGCTGTTCTCATGTCTTTCTGTATCAGCTGAACTTTCTCTGACATCTCTTCTACCAATTCCGTTCCCATCAGCTTCCTTTCACCCACTTCATCCCAGAAAGCTGGAGTTCGACACCGCTTCCCATATAACGCCTCAAATGGTGCCATTTGTATATTGGAATGAAAACTGTTATTATATGAAAAATCAACCAGAGAAAGATGCTGGTCCCAACTTCCCTGATAATCCATCGAACAAGCTCGCAACATATCCTCCAAGGTCTGAATTGTTCGTTCTGACTGCCCATCTGATTGAGGATGAAAAGCTGTACTAAAATTTAATTTAGTACCCAACGACTTCTGAAGGCCTTTCCAAAAGTTAGAAGTGAACCTAGGATCACGGTCAGATACAATGGAGAGAGGAACTCCATGTAACCTGAATATCTCTTTAATATACAAACGGGAAAGTTGATCTAGGGAAAAAGTATCTCGAATAGGAAGTAAATGAGCAGATTTAGTCAAGCGATCAACAATAACCCAGATTGCATTATTACCTCATGATGTATTCGGTAATCCCACAACAAAGTCCATGGATATATTCTCCAATTTCCACTTTGGCACTGGTAGAGGTTGAAGCATCCCTTTTGGTAACTGCTGCTCTGCTTTAACCTATTGACAATTCAAACACTTCACAGTAAAATCAGCAATATCTCTTTTCATTCCATCCTACCATTAATACTCCCGAAGATCTCTGTATATCTTAGTACTGCCAAGATGAACTGAAAACAGAGAACTATGAGCTTCACATAACAACTCTCTCTTTAACTGTGAATCACAAGGCACACACAATCTCTTCCCAAATCTCAAAACACAATCATTGTCAATGTTGAATTCAGGCAACTTACCCTTCTGAACCAGCTCTACCTTTTTCTGAAACTCACTGTCTTACTTCTGTGATTTCTTGATTCTGTCTGATAGAGATGATCTCACTGATACCTGAAACAAAATAGAATAACTTCCTGTACCAACAACTTCTATGCCAAAGTTCATCAAATCCTTAACCAAAGGATCACGTTCCAAATGAAAAATTGTTAATGAAGAATTACTTTTTCGACTCAAAGCATCCGCCACTTTATTTTCTTTTCCCGGATGGTAATGAATTGTATAATCATAATCCTTGATTAATTCCAGCCATCTCCTATATCTCAGGTTTAACTATTTCTGAGTGAATATATAATTTAAACTTTTGTGATCAGTATATATTTCACACTTTAATCCATACAAATGATGCCTCCAAATTTTTAAAGCGAAAACAACAGCAGCTAATTCCAAATCATGTGTAGGTTAATTTACCTCATGAGTTTTCAACTGTCATGAAGCATAAGCAATTACCTGATCATTCTGCATTAGGTCACAACCAAGTCTTTTCAATGAAGCATCACTGTATATAACAAACTCACTATTCTTGGAAGGAAGTGCCAAAACTGGAGCTTTACCCAATCCTCTTTTCAACTCCTAAAAACAATCATTACATTCTTTTGTCCAGATAAACTTAACACCCTTCCGAGTTAGCTTAGTCATTGGACTAGATAACCGTGAAAAATTTCTGACAAACCTTCGGTAATTCCCTACCAAACCAAGGAAGTTGCGAATATCAGTTACATTTTTGGGTCTTGGCCATTCTTCCACAACCTTTGTTTTTGTAGGATCAATAGTTATCCCATCTTTAGAAACAATATGACCAAGGAAAGAAATTTGTTGCAACCAAAACTCACACTTGCTGAATTTTCCATACAATTTCATTTCTTTCAAGGTTTGCAAAAACACCCTTAAATGTCTTTCATTCTCCTCATTAATTTTAGAAAACACCAAAATATCATCAATGAAAACAACCAAAAACATATCCAAGAACTCATGGAAAATTCTATTCATTAAGTCCATCAATAAAGCAGGTGAATTGGTTAGCCCAAAAGGCATTACTAAAAATTCATAATGGCCATATATTGTATGAAATGCAGTCTTCGGAACATCTGCTTCCTTTACCTTCAAATGATGGTACCCCGATCTCAGGTCAATCTTTGAAAAATACTGTGCTCCCTGGAGCTGATAAAAAAAATCATCTATATGAGGCAGAGGATATTTGTTCTTAACAGTGATGTTATTCAAGGCTCTATAATCAATGCAAAGTTTCATAGAACCATCTTTATTTTTAACAAATAAAATAGGAGCACCCCATGGTGATGTTCTAGGTCGAATGAAACTTTTCTCTAATAAATCTTGCAATTGCTCCTTCAACTCTAAAAGTTCAATTTGAACCATTCGATAAGGGGGTTTTGAAATTGGCTTAGAATCAGGAACTAAGTCTATAGTAAACTCAACATCCCGATCTGGTATTATTCCAGGCAACTCATCCGGAAAAACATCAGGATACTCATTTACGACTGGCACATATTTAATCTGAACAGTTCCTTTATTTTCAATGACATGTTCAAGGTAACATTCATTTCCATCTTTTACAAGTTTCTCTATAAGGCCCCAGCCTTAAACATTACTTAATCTTGAGTTATTACAAGATTACACTTTGAGGATCTTTTCAGGTTTAGAGTTTTAGAGAATTAGATCATAAAACTTTCATTACATTCCGCATATAAACAAAGTGGTTACATAAAGATAGTATTCTTCATTCCCATCAATGGAAACACATTTAAAATAAAACATGGATTATTTCTTGACACGTCCTTGACACTATCATCATATCATGTTCCTTTCCCTTGACCTGGGAAAAACATTTCAAAAAAACATGGGATGAGCATAAAAAAAGCTTAGTATGGGTTATAAAAACATGGAAAGGAAACATGAGTTCATATATACATAAGAATGAAATCATACTTTACCCATAAAACATAGGCACTTTAACATACCTCATAAAATCATGAATAAATCATAGAAATCATAATACATAAAGTTAACTTGAGGCATTCATAACATTCCTACGTTGGGAGTAACCCTCTTGGTTACGTTTGGAATACCCATCACAGTATATTCCTTAAATCTCTTCGGAGAAACCTTAACGTTTCACTCCTTCGTGTTACCCAATGCATTGGAGAGCTATATCGGGCTCACCCGCCCTTAGTTTATCACGGAACCACCCGTCTTCATAATAATTCCCAAGAACCATAACATAATCGTATCACATAAAACATGCATAAATGAAACATAACATTTCCACATTTCAATCACAAGATATCAATACAACACAAAAAACATTGTGAAAACCATTTTCAATACCAAAATAAAAGAAAAGTAAAACATGGTATTTATTTTTCTTTTAAAAAGAAGGTATGGCTTGTAGAGGAAGCCGAAACTCAAATAACGGTCACGACGGCGGAGAAGTCGTTGTCGCCACATACGTATGACAAAAACATTCCCTTTTGTCGTTTAGTAAACGCTTCGTATAAAAAATATTCCTTTTGAATAAACGTAAAAGTAAAATGGGTTTATACACCGTATAAAATAAAGTTGTGTATAAAATAAAATATGCCTCAATGAAAGGAGATTGAGACGAAGTCCCATACCTCGTATCCGACTTGACCCGACCATTCTTTAATCTCCTGAATAATAAAATTGAGTTAATATCTACTTTCTTATGAACCTTTTTCAAGTTCATTATTCCTTTTATACCGTGTTATGAACATCATGTAATCATTTAAGTTAATAGTGTTCATTTTGTCGGTATTTGGTTCTTAAGTCAAAAATAGACTTCTTACACTTACATGTTGTTAATTTGGTCAAAGTTCGTTATATCCAGAATTATATTAATGATTTTTATAACATATATATCATATATATTGATCATATACATGTATTTATAATATTACATCACATTTAGAGGTAAGAAATGAAATGCACCGTTCATGGAGACGGTAAGCCGTACGTACGCATGAACGCTACTTCCATTTCTATTTCGTATTTTCTGGAATGGAATCATAATGATATAAGAGTATATTATAATTCCATTATAATAACATATATAATATCATTAACTTTATCCTTTACATATCCCACATATGGTATTAACGAATCAAATCACTTTCAGGGGGCGGTAGTCCGCACTTCCTAAAATGAAGATATCGTGTTTACCCATAATGGAAACCATAAAGGTATGCCCAAAATGAAAAAAAAAACAGAAGATTAAGGAAAAAATAAACATATCATATATCATATATAAAAATAGTGACATCATAATGGCCACCTTTGATGGAGTTAAATGAGTATTGAACAATCATCGTTTCGGGAGGATGAATTTCGCCATCCACGGAAACCGTATGTTCTTTAACCATTTGATGTAGTTGTGTGAGAGTGTAGCTAAAATAAATCTTATAACAACATCCTAGTATATTGAGGATACTGGTGTTGTTACAAAAGAAGTAAAAAAAGAGTTTAGGTGGTTGGAGAAGCAAAATAAAACAAATGAACATGAGAGAATGAATTACCTTTAAAAGTGTAACTCCTTTTGATTTGAGCCTAAAGGCTTCCTTTGAAAGGATTCTACCCAAAATGAATCCTCTAGGATGAAGATAGGGATGTGGAGAGAGTAAATGGGCAGGGGTTGGCCGAGCCAAAGGCTTGAGGAGTGTGTGAAATGAGGTAGAGGTGGGGGACTTTTATAAGAGGAGAGGAGGGGCACTTTTGGAAAGTAAATAAATATTACTCTATTTGAAAATGTTTTTCGGTTTTAAAAGGTCCCACATTGATATACTTCGTGGATAAAGTGATATGGGTTCGAAATACACTCATCCAATTGGTTTTGGACATGTGTAGTTCATAGATTTTACATTATCATTCCATTTTATTTAAATCGTCAAATAATGATGTCATCGCCGCATCATTATTATGTCATAAATAATTTAATTTATTTAATGTCTAAAAATTATAGAAAAAATACTATGATGTAGGAAATCTTTGTATCTTTCCAATTACTGTTTATAATAAAAAATCTGATTTTTATAACCCCATGTAAAAATTGTTTTCGTAAAACATATTATGTTTGTGTCATTTTTACTTTTACATTAAATAAAAAGTTATTTATGTCATTTCCAAACCAAAGTGTCTCCATGGGGTCCCCAAGTTGACCCATGGCCTGTCATGGTCGGCCATGACACAACCAATGAGGGTATGATATGTGTCAAGCTCATCTTATTTTATTAAAGCATTATTTTTACCTTAAACTACACTAATTACCACTAATCGCCATTAAGAACTTAATAAGTTACTATTCACCAAAAAATTATTATAATCTCATTGAACCACATTTATATTCTTAATGACAACCATGTATATCAGATTTTTGAAATTCAAAACACAATGATGACAAAATTTCATTTAAACGGAAAATCAGTCTTTATAAGTTCCACTTAGTGGTTTCACTATTCATCAAAAATTGAAGTTTTTCAGAAAATTACCAAAAATTCACCCTAATCTATATTTGATATTCCGAATTCAAAAATGAAGTCTATTTTACAAAATTAAAAACATATAAGTCACATTAATTAATTTAATAATTAATTCCCGCTGTCAGACTAAATAGCGTGTTTTTATGAAACAACAAGTATCAAAAGATTGACACTAGTTTAAGTCCAATTTCAAAGTGAAATTGATTCCAATGACCACCATTGGATTAAATGGTAAAAATATATTCATATTACACATTAAGACCAATTAAAAATATAATCTAATCATATAAATAAATTAGATTAAAAAGTAGTTTTGATGTAAAATGCAGTATTTGTCACTATTCATTAAAAAATGAACATTGTCAGAAAAATACAAAAAAATTCACACAAAGTAAATTTTGATGTCCCAATCATAAATAATATGTTTATTTTGACAAAAATAGTTTATAAAATTGTCAAAAGATATATTTAAAAAGGGTTTTCCATCATAAGGCAGTAAAACAATCTTTTAAGAATATTAGTGTATTCCATGCTTAAGATTGGATTTATTTTCATTTTAAGCCTCTAAAACACTATCTTAATCATTAATAGACATAGATAAAAATATCTATTATTCATTACTTACTTGGGATGTTACAACCTTCCCCCCTTTAGAAAATTTCATCCCCGCAATTTATTTACTTATCGAATAAATGGGGGTACTTATCCCTCATTGCATTGTCAGATTCCCATGTTGCCTCTTCCATCATGTGGTTTTTCCACAAAACCTTTACCTGCTTAATCACATTATTCCGTAACACTTGCTCCCTGTGTTCAAGAATCTGGACTGGATGTTCCTCATAAGATAGTTTCTCTTCCAACTGAACTACCTCTGGACTCAAAACATGAGATGGATCTGGCATATACTTTCTCAACATCGAAACATGAAAAACATTGTGTACCTGAGATAAACTCGGAGGTAAAGCCACTCGGTATGAAACTGATCCAACTCTCTCCAGAATTTCGTATGGTCCAATGAACCTTGGACTCAACTTTCCTTTCTTACCAAATCTCATCACACTTTTCCAAGGAGAAACCTTGAGAAAAACATGATCACCTATCTCGAAAGATAAATCATTCCTCCGGTTATCCACATAACTCTTCTGCCTGCTCTGTGCTGTTCTCATGTGTTTCTGAATCAGCTGAACTTTTTCTGCCATCTCTTCTACCAATTCTCGTCCCATTAACTTCCTTTCACCCACTTCATCCCAGAAAGCTGGAGTTCGACACCGCTTCCCATATAATTCCTAAAATGGTGCCATCTGTATACTGGAATGAAAACTGTTATTATATGAAAATTCAACCAAAGAAAGATGTTGGTCCCAACTTCCCTGATAATCCAAAGAACAAGCTCGTAGCATATCCTTCAATGTCTGGATTGTTCGTTCTGACTGCCCATCTGATTGAGGATGAAAAGCTGTACTAAAATTTAATTCAGTACCCAACGACTTCTGAAGGCCTTTCCAAAAGTTAGAAGTAAACCTGAGATCACGATCCGATACAATGGAGAGAGGAACTCCATGTAACCTGACTATTTCTTTAAGATACAAACGGGAAAGTTGATCAAGAGAGAAAGTATCTCGTATAGCAAGGAAATGAGCAGATTTGGTCAAGCGATCAACAATAACCCATATTGCATTATTACCTGGAGATATCTTCGGTAATCCCACAACAAAGTCCATGGATATATTCTCCCATTTCCACTCTGGCACTGGTAAAGGCTGAAGCATCCCTTTCGGTAACTGCCGCTCTGCTTTAACCTGCTGACAAGTCAAACACTTCACAGTAAAATCAGTAATGTCTCTTTTCATTCCATCCCACCAGTAATACTCCCGCAGATCCCTATACATCTTAGTACTGCCCGGATGAACTGAAAACAGAGAACTATGAGATTCACATAACAACTCTCTCTTCAACTGTGAATCACAAGGCACACACAATCTCTTCCCAAATCTCAAAACACAATCATTATCAATGTTGAATTCAGGCAACTTACCTTTCTGAACCAACTCTACCTTTTTCTGCAACTCACTGTCTTGCTTATGTGCTTGCTTGATTCTATCTGATAGAGATGATATCACTGATACCTGAAACAAAAAAGAAGGACTTCCTGCACCAACAACTTCTATGCCAAAGTTCATCAAATCCTTAACCAAAGGATCACGTTCCAAACGCAACATTGTTAATGAAGCATTACTTTTTCGACTCAAAGCATCAACCACTTTATTTGATTTTCCCGGATGGTAATGAATTGTACAATCATAATCCTTGATTAATTCTAGCCATCTCCTCTGTCTCATGTTTAACTCTTTCTGAGTGAATATAAACTTTAAACTTTTGTGATCAGTATATATTTCACACTTTACTCCATACAAATGATGCCTCCAAATTTTTAAAGCAAAAACAACAGCAGCTAATTCCAAATCATGTGTAGGGTAATTTACCTCATGAGTTTTCAACTGTCATGAAGCATAAGAAATTACCTGATCATTCTGCATTAGGACGCAACCACGTCCTTTCAATGAAGCATCACTGTATATAAGAAACTCACCATTCCTAGAAGGTAGTTCCAAAACTGGAGCATTCACCAATCTTCTTTTCAATTCCTGAAAACAATCATCACATTCTTTTGTCCAGATAAACTTAACACCCTTCTGAGTTAGCTTAGTCATTGGACTAGATAACCGTGAAAAATTTCTAACAAACCTTCGGCAATAGCCCGCCAGACCAAGGAAGCTACGAATCTCGGTTACATTTGTGGGTCTTGGCCATTCTTCCACATCTTTTGTTTTTGTAGGATCAACTGTTATTCCATCTTTAGAAACAATGTGACCTAGGAAAGAAATTTGTTGCAACCAAAACTCAAACTTGCTGAATTTCCCATACAGTTTCTTTTCTTTTAAGGTTTGCAAGATAACCCTTAAATGTCTTTCATGCTCCTCTTTACTATTAGAAAACACCAAAATATCATCAATAAAAACAACCAAAATTTTTCACCTGAGTCAATTGAGCCATCACTGCAACAAACTGTTTAGTTCTGATTCTGACCATCTTAGGATACTAATTTGAAAGGTCATTTCCCTCTGTATGCCTTCCCAGAAAAGCTGCTCTGTTTCCTCTATGGAAAACCATTCTTATCACAGAAATATCTTAGGCGAAGCAACATGGTAATCCGTAAATGCAATATCATTTCAATCATATTATAATTTAACACTTTTATAACTCCTAAAGTTTTCTAAACCGACCTCTGATACCAACTATAAGGCCCCAACCTTAAACCTTACTTAATCTTGAGTTATTACAAGATTACACATTGAGGATCTTTTCGGTTTTAGAGTTTTAGAGAATTAGATCATAAAACTTGCATTACATTCCTCATATAAACAAAGTGGTTACATAAAGATAGTATTCTTCATTCCCATCAATGAAAACACATTTAAAATAAAACATGGATTATTTCTTGACACTTCCTTGACACTATCATCATATCATGTACCTTTCCCTTGACCTGTGAAAAACATTTCAAAAAAACATGGGATGAGCATAAAAAAAGCTCAGTATGGGTTATAAAAACATGGAAAGGAAACATGAGTTCATATATACATAAGAATGAAATCATTATTTACCCATAAAACATAGTCACTTTAACATACCTCATAAAATCATGAATAAATCATTGAAATCATAAGGCATAAAGGTAACTTGAGGCATTCATAACATTCTTACGTAGGGAGTAACCCTCTTGGTTACGTTTGGAATACCCATCAAAGTATATTCCCTAAATCTCTTCAGAGAAACCTTGACGTTTCACTCCTTTGCGTTACCCAATGCATTGGAGAGCTATATTGGGCTCACCCGCCCTTAGTTTATCACGGAACCACCCGTCTTCATAATAATGCCCAAGAACCATAACATAATCGTATCACATAAAACATGCATAAAGGAAACATAAACTTTCCACATTTCAATCACAAGATATCAATACAACACAAAAAACATTGTGAAAACCATTTTCAATACCAAAATAAAATAAAAGTAAAACATGGTATTTATTTTTCTTTTAAAAAGAAGGTATGGCTTGTAGAGGAAGCCGAAACTCAAATAACGGTCACGATGGCAGAGAAGTCGTTGTCGCCGCATACGTATGACAAAAACATTCCCTTTTGTCGTTTAGTAAATGCTTCGTATAAAAAATATTCCTTTTGAATAAACGTAAAATTCAAAGGGGTTTATACACCGTATAAAAGAAAGTTGTGTATAAAATAAAATATGCCTCAATGAAAGGAGATTGAGACGAAGTCCCATACCTCATATCCGACTTGACCCGACCGTTCTTTAATCTCCTGAATAATAAACTTGAGTTAATCTATACTTTCTTATGAACCTTTTTCAAGTTCATTATTCCTATTATACCATGTTATGAACATCATGTAATCATTTAAGTTAAGAGTGTTCATTTTGTCGGTATTTGGTTCTTAAGTCAAAAATAGACTTCTTACACTTACATGTTGTTAATTTGGTCAAAGGTTCGTTATATCCAGAATGATATTAATTATTTGGATAACATATATATCATATATATTCATCATATACATGTATTTATAATATTACATCACATTTAGATGTACGAAATGAAATGCACCGTTCATGGAGACGGTAAGCCGTACGTACACATGAACGCTACTTCCATTTCTATTTCGTATTTTCTGGAATGGAATCATAATGATATAAGAGTATATTATAATTACAGTATAATAAAATATATAATATCATTAACTTTATCCTTTACACATCCCACATATGGTATTAACGAATCAAATCACTTTCAGGGGGCGTTAGTCTGCACTTCCTAAAATGAAGATATCGTGTTTACCAATAATGGAAACCATAAAGGTATGCCCAAAATGAAACAAAAACAGAAGCTTAAGGAAAACATAAACATATAATATATCATATATAAAAATAGTGACATCATAATGGCAACCTTTGATGGTGTTAAATGAGTATTGAACAATCATCGTTTCGGGAGGCAGAATTTCGCCATCCACGGAAACCGTATGTTCTTTAACCATTTGATGTAGTTGTGTGAGAGTGTAGCTCAAATAAATCTTATAAAAACATCCTAGTATATTGAGGATACTGGTGTTGTTACAAAAGAAGTAAAAAAAGAGTTCAGGTGGTTGGAGAAGCAAAATAAAACAAATGAACATGAGAGAATGAATTACCTTTAAAAGTGTAACTCCTTTTGATTTGAGCCTAAAAGCTTCATTTGAAAGGATTCTGCCCAAAGGGAATCCTCTAGGATTAGGAGAGGGATGTGGAGAGAGTAAATGGGCAGGGGTTGGCCGAGCCAAAGGCTTGAGGAGTGTGTGAAATGAGGTAGAGGTGGGGGCCTTTTATAAGAGGAGAGGAGGGGCACTTTTGGAAAGTAAATAAATATTACTCTATTTGAAAATGTTTTTCGGTTTTAAAAGGTCCCACATTGATATAATTCGTGGATAAGGTGATAGGGGTTATAAATACACTCATCCAATTGTTTTTGGACATGTGTAGTTCATAGATTTTACATTATCTTTCCATTTTGTTTAAATCGTCAAATAATTATGTCATCGCTGCATCATTATTATGTCATAAATAATTTAATTTATTTAATGTCTAAAAATTATAAAAAAAATTCTATGATATAGGATATATTTTTATCTTTCCAATGAATATTTATAATAAAAAATCCGATCTTTATAACCCCATGTAAAAATTGTTTTCGTAAAACATATTATGTTTGTGTCATTTTTACTTTTACATTAAATAAAAAGTTATTTATGGCATTTCCCAACCAAAGTGTCTCCATGGGGTCCCCAAGTTGACCCATGGCTTGTCTTGGTCGGCCGTGACACAACCAATGAGGGTAGGACATGTTTCAAGCTCATCTTATTTTATTAAAGCATTATTTTTACCTTAAACTACACTAATTACCACTAATCGCGATTAAGAACTTAATAAGTTACTATTCACCAAAAAATTATTATAATCTCATTGAACCACATTTTACCTCTTAATTACAACCATTTATGTCGGATTTTTGAAATTCAAAACACAATGATGACAAAATTTCATTTAAACGGAAAATCAGTCTTTATAAGTACCACTTAGTAGTTTCACTATTCATCAAAAATTGAAGTTTTTCAGAAAATTACCAAAAATTAACCCTAAGATATATTTGATATTCCGAATTAAAAAATGAAGTCTATTTTAAAAAATTCAAAACATATAAGTCACATTAATTAATTTAATAATTAATTCCCACTGTCAGAGCAAATAACGTGTTTTTATGAAACAACAAGTATCAAAAGATTGACACTAGTTTAAGTCCAACTTCAAAGTGAAATTGATTCCAATGACCAACATTGGATTAAATGGTGAAAATATATTCATATTACACATTAAGAACAATTCAAAAGATAATCTAATCTTATAAATAAATTAGATTAAAAAGCAGTTTTGATGTAAAATGCAGTATTTTTCACTATTCATTAAAAAATGAACATTGTCAGAAAAATACCAAAAATTCACACAAAGTAAATTTTGATGTCCCAATCATAATGAATAAGTTTATTTTGACAAAAATAGTTTATAAAATTTTCAAAAGATAGATTTAAAAAGGGTTTTCCATCATAAGGCAGTAAAACAATCTTTTAAGAATATTAGTGTATTCCATGCTTAAGATTGGATTTATTTTCATTTTAAGCCTCTAAAACACTATCTTAATAATTAATAGACATAGATAAAAATATCTATTATTCATTACTTACTTGGGATGTTACATTCTCAGCCTCTTGATATGTTATCAACAGTAAGGGTTCATTCTTGTACAGAAACTGAAAGTCTTTCTGAAATGAAACTTCTTTAGCTCTACAGTCAATCTTAGCATGGTAAATAGAGATCCAATCCATACCCAGGATAACATCAAACTCTATTAGAGGTAAAACAATAAGGTTTGAAAGTAGGTTCTTTCCACGGATAAGGATATGAAGATTCTTATAAATTCTTTTTGCCTCAACATTTCCCCAAGGTGTTTTTACCAAAAGTTAAGGAGTCATTTCTTGAGATGGTATTCCCATTTTACTAGAAAAGGTTTCAGAGATGAAAGAATGTGTAGACCCTGAATCAAACAACACACTGGCATAATCTGAAAAAACAAACAAGGTACCTGATACAACTTCATTTAATGGCCCGACATCTGCTGAAATAGTTGCAAAGGATTTCACCACCCCATTTTGCTTGTAGTCTAACTGCTTCCCATCACTCAATCTCTTTGTCAGACACTCGTTTTCATAGTGACCCATCTCATTGCACTTAAAACATTTCACTAACTATAAATCAAATTTGGTCTTACCATCACCCTGATATTTTTCAGTGCAATCACGAGCCTTATGTACCATCTTACCGCATCGGTAGCACTTTCCAGAATTCAGAAGACATCCCCCAGCATGCCTTTTCCCACATTTATCACAAACGGGAAACTTAGTTTTCTTACCACATACCTTTTTGAAGAATTCTTTCCTTTCTCCTGCCACCTTGGTCTCTTCTTCTGCTGGTTTTTATAGAACACTAGATCATCAGGAAACTCCATTTCCACCTTCTCAGCACATCCAACAATCTTTTCATAACTTTTAAACTCATGAGAAGCTAATGCCCTTCGATATTTTGGCTTTAATCCTGAGTAAAAATGATTGATTTTACTATCAAGGTCTTGGATAAAATTTGGAGCATACCTTGCCAATCGAGTGAACCTTTCTTCATAGGCAGCCACTGAGACTTCCTCTTGCCTCAATTCCAAGGATTTTTTTTCAATCCTAATTCGAACAGCCTTAGGAAAATACTTCTCAAGAAACATACCTTTAAATTCATCCCAGTCGAGAGTATCAATCTCATCAGCATCCCTGATATTTCTAACCATCGACCACCACTGAACTGCTTCACCCTCCAAATGGTAAATAGCAAGACTAACCTTTTGATTGTCCGAACACCCCATGGCATCAAAAATCTTCTCCATTGCTTTAATCCACCCTTCAGCTAGCACAGGGTCTGATGATCCTCTGAATGATGGGGGATGTTGCCTCATGAAATGTTCCACCACTGACATGTTCCTCTGTGGTTGATCTGGCTGATCTCGTGCATGGATACCACTTCCATTTATCGCTTGAGTCAACTGCGCCATTATTGTAAAAAATTGTTCAGTTCCAATTCCGACCATTTCAGGATGCTGATTCGGAAGGTTATTTCCTTCTGCATGCCTTCCTAGCACTGCTTCCCTGTTTCCTCTGCGGAAAACCATTCTGAACAAACATGTCTTAGATGAAGCAACATGGTAATCTTCAAATGCTACATCACTTCAATTTGACCATAAAAAAATATTTTTGGATAATCATTTAATAGAATTATAACTCCTAATGTTATCTAAATAGACCTTTGATACCAACTATAAGGCCCTAGCCTTAAAACTTACTTAATCTTGAGTTATTAGAAGATTACACATTGAGGATCTTTTTAGGTTTAGAGTTATAGAGAATTAGATCATAAAACTTTCATTACATTCCACATTTAAACAAAGTGGTTACATAAAGATAGTATTCATTTTTTCCCATCAACGGAAACATATTTAAAATAAAATATGGACTCTTTCTTGAAACTTCCTTTAAACTATCATCATATCATGTACCTTTCCCTTGACCTGTGAAAAACATTTAAAAAAAAACTTGGGATGAGCATAAAAAAGCTCAGTATGGGTTATAAAAATATGGAAAGGAAACATGAGTTCATATATACATAAGAATAAAATCATACATTACCCATAAAACATAAGTACTTTAACATACCTCATCAAATCATGAATAAATCATAGAAATCATAAGACATAAAGGTAACTTGAGGCATTCATAACATTCATATGTAGGGAGTAAACCTCTTGGTTACGTTTGGAATACCCATCACGGTATATTCCCTAAATCTCTTTGGATAAACCTTAACGTTTCACTCCTTCGTGTTACCCAATGAATTGGAGAGCTATATCGGGCTCACCCTCCCTTAGTTTATCACGGAACCACCCGTCATCATAATAATTCCCAAGAACCATAACATAATCGTATCTAATAAAACATGCATAAAGAAAACATAACATTTCCACATTTCAATCAGAAGATATCAATAAAACACATTGATATAATAAAAACATTATGAAAACCATTTTCAATACCAAAATAAAAGAAAAGTAAAACATGGTATTTATTTTTCTTTTAAAAAGAAGGTATGGCTTGTAGTGGAAGCCGAAACTCAAATAATGGTCACGGCGGCGGAGAAGTCATTGTCGCTACATACGTACGACAAAAACATTCCCTTTTCTCATTTAGAAAATGCTTCATATAAAAAATATTTCTTTTGTATAAACGTAAAAGTCAATGGTGGTTATACACCATATAAAAAAAGGTTGTGTATAAAATAGAATATGCCTCAGTGAAAGGAGATTGAGACGAAGTCCCATACCTCGGGTTCGACATGACTTGATCGTTCTTTAATGTACGAATAATAAAGTTAAGTTAATTTCTACTTGATTAAGAAAATTTTTCAAGTTCATTATTTCTTTTATATCACTTATTACGATGTCATGAACACTTTAATTATTTTAGTTAATAACGGTCATTTTAACGATCATTGGTACTTGAGTCAAAATATGATCTTTATAATTACATGTTTTTCATGTATCCATTATATACAGAGTTATAATAATGATTTATATATCATATAAATCATATATATCCAGTATATACATGCATTTATAATATTACATAATCATTTAGAGGTAAGAAATGAAATGCACCGTTCATGGAGACGGTAAGCCGTACGTACGCATGAACGCTACTTTCATTTCTATTTCATATTTTATAGAATGGAATCATAATGATATAAAGGTATATTATAATTCTAGTGTAATATCATATATAATATCATAACTCCATCCTTTATACGTCCCACATATGGTATTAACGAATCAAATCACTTTGAAGGGGCGGTAGTCCGCACTTCCTTAAATGAAGATATCGCGTTTACCCATAATGGAAACCATAAAGGTATTCCCAAAATGAAAAATACAGAAGATTAAGGAAAACATAAACATATTATATATCATATATAAATATAGTTTCATCTTAATGGCCACCTTTTAAGGTGTTAAAAGAATGTTGAACAATCATCGTCTCGGGAGGCAGAAATTCGCCATCCACGGAAACAGTATATTATTTAACCATTAGATGTAGGTGTGTGTAAGTGTAGCTCGAATAATTATTATTACAACATCCTAAAATATGGAAGATACTGGTTTTGTTAGAAAATAAATGAATAAAAAGAGTTTAGGGGGTTGGAGAAGCAAAATAAAACAAAAGGACTCAAGTGAAGACATTACCTTAAAATCGGGTAACTCCCTTTGGTTTGAGCTCAAAGGCTTATTTGGGAAGACATATGCCCAAAGTGAGGATTCAAGTAGTAAGAGAGGTATGTGGAGAGACAATATGGTCAGGGTTTGGAAGATCCAAAGGCTTTGGAAGTGTGGGTAAGGTGGTAGAGGTGGGGGCCTTTTATGAGAGGAGAGGAGGGGCCCTCTTGGAATGTAAAGAAATGTACCTTTATTTTAAAATGAGTTTCGGATTTAAAAGGTCCCACATTGATATAATTTGAGGCTAAGGTGATAAGGGTTCTAAATATACCCATCCAATAGGTTTTGGACATGTGTAGGTCATAGATTTCACATTATCTTTTCATTTTATTTAAATCCTTTATTAATGAGGTAATCGCTGCATCATCATGATGTCATAAATAATTTAATATATTTAAAGTCTAAACATTATGAAAAAAATATCATGATCTAGGAAATATTTTTAGCTTTCTAATTAATATTTATTGTAAAAAATATGACTTGTATAACCCCATGTAAAAGTTGTTTTAGTAAAAAACTCATGTTTGTGTCATTTTTACTTTTACATTAAATAAAAAGTTATTTATGTCATTTCCCAACAAAAGTGGCTCCATGGGGTCCCCAAGTTTCCCCATGGATTTTCTTGGTCGGACATAACACATCCAATAAGGGTAGGACATGTGTATAGGTCATTTTATATTATTAAAACATTATTCTTACCTTAAATTACACTAATTACCTCTAATCGCGATTAAAAACATAAAAGTTACTATTCACAAAAATATTATTTTAACCCCATTGAACCACATTTTACTTATTAATGACAACCATATATGTCGGATTTTTTAAATTCAAAACACAGATGTGGTAAAATTTCATTTAACAAAAAAATCAGTTTCTTAAGTACCACTTAGTGGTTTCACTATTCATCAAAAATTGAAGTTTTTCAGAAAAATACCAAAACTTTACCCTAAGCTATATTTGATATTCCGAATTTAAAAATGATGTTTATTTTACAAAATTCAAAACATATATGTTACATTAATTAATTTAATAATTCATTCCTGCTGTCAGAGCAAATAGCATGTTTTTATGAAACAATATGTATCAAAAGATTGACACTAGTTTAAGTCCAATTTCAAAGTGAAATTAATTCCAGCGACCACTATCGGATTAGATGGTAAAAATATATTCTAATTTAACATTAAAACTAATTCAAAAGATAATCTAATCATATAAATAAATTTTATTAAAAAGAGGTTTTGAATTAAAATACAACATTTTTCACTATTCATTAAAAAATGAACTTTATCGGAAAAATACCAAAAAATTCAGACAAAGTAAATTTTGATGTCCCAATCATAAAAAATAAGTTTAATTTAAAAAATATAGCTTATAAAATTTTCAAAAGATATATTTAAAAATGATTTTCCATTAAAAGGCAGTAAAACAATATTTTAAAAATATTAGTGTATTCCATGCTTAAGATTGGATTTATTTTCATTTTAAGCCTCTAAAACACTATCTAATTCATTAATAGACATAGATAAAAATATCTATTATTCATTACATACTTGGGATGTTACATCCTTCCCCCCTTTAGAAAATTTCTTCCCCACAATTTATTTACTTATCGAATAAGTGGGGGTATTTATCCATCATCGCATTTCAGATTCCCATGTTGTCTCTTCAATCATGTGGTTTTTACACAAAACATTTACCTGATGAATCACCTTATTCCGTATCACTTTCTCCCTGTGGTAAAAAATCTGGACCGGTTGTTCCTCATAAGATAGGTTCTCTTCCAGCTGGACTACCTCTGGACTCAAAACATGAGATGGATCTGGCATATACTTTCTCAACATCGAAACATGAAAAACATTGTGTACCTGAGATAAACTCGGAGGTAAAGCCACTCGGTAAGAAATTGATCCAACTCTCTCCAGAATTTCATATGGTCCAATGAACCTTGGACTCAACTTTTCTTTCTTACCAAATCACATCACACTTTTCCATGGAGATACTTTGAGAAAAACATGATCACCTACCTCAAAAGAGAGATCCTTCCTCCTACTGTCCGCATAACTCTTCTGCCTGCTCTGAGCTGTTCTCATGTGTTTCTGTATCAGCTAAACTTTTTCTGGCATCTCTTCTACCAATTCCGGTCCCATCAGCTTCCTTTCACACACTTCATCCCAGAAAGCTGGAGTTCAACACCGCTTCCCATATAACGCCTCAAATGGTGCCATCTGTATACTGGAATGAAAACTGTTATTATATGAAAATGCATCCAAAGAAAGATATTGGTCCCAACTTCCCTGATAATCCATCGAACAAGCTCGTAGCATATCCTCCAAGGTCTGAATTGTTCGTTCTGACTGTCCATCTGATTGAGGATGAAAAGCTATACTTAAATTTAATTCAGTACCCAACGACTTCTGAAGGCCTTTCCAAAAGTTAAAAGTGAACATGGGATCACGGTCAGATACAATGGAGAGAGGAACTCTATGTAACCTGACTATCACTTTAAGATACAAACAGGAAAGTTGATCTAGGGAAAACGTATCTCGAATAGGAAGGAAATGAGCAGATTTAGTCAAGCGATCAACAATAACCCAGATTGCATTATTACCTCGAGATGTCTTCGGTAATCCCACAACAAAGTCCATGGATATATTATCCCATTTCCACTCTGGAACTGGTAGAGGTTGATGCATCCCTTTCGGTAACTTCTGCTCTGCTTTAACCTGTTGACAAGTCAAACACTTCACAGTAAATCAGCAATATCTCTTTTCATTCCATCCCACCAGTAATACTCCTGCAGATCTCTGTATATCTTTGTACTACCAGGATGAACTGAAAACGGAGAACTATGAGCTTCACATAACAACTCTCTCTTCAAATGTGAATTACAAGGCACACACAATCTCTTCCCAAATCTCAAAACACAATCATTATCAATGTTGAATTCAGGAAACATACCCTTCTGAACCAACTCTTCCTTTTTCTGCAAATCACTGTCTTGCTTTTGTGCTTTCTTGATTCTCTCTGATAGAGATGATCTCACTGATACCTGAAACAAAACAGAAGAACTTCCTACACCATCAACTTCTATGCCTAATTTCATCAAATCCTTAACCAAAGGATCACATTCCAAACGCAACATTGTTAATGAAGCATTACTTTTTCGAATCAAAGCATCAGCCACTTTATTTGCTTTTCCAAGATGGTAATAAATTGTAAAATCATAATCCTTGATTAATTCCAGCCATATCCTCTGTCTCATGTTTAACTCTTTCTGAGTGAATATGTACTTTAAACTTTTGTGATCCGTATATATTTCACACTTTACTCCATACAAATGATGCCTCCAAATTTTTAAAGAGAAAACAACAGCAGCTAATTCCAAATCATGTGTAGGGTAATTTACCTCATGAGTTTTCAACTGTCGTGAAGCATAAACAATTACCTGATCATTCTGCATTAGGAAACAACCATGTCCTTTCAATAAAGCATCACTGTATATAACAAACTCACCATTCCTGGAAGGAAGTGCCAAAACTGGAGCATTCACCCATCTTCTTTTCAACTCCTGAAAACAATCATCGCATTCTTTTGTTCAGATAAACTTAACACCCTTCCGAGTTAGCTTAGTCTTTGGACTAGATAACCGTGAAAAATTTCTAACAAACCTTCGGTAATAGCCTGCCAAACCAAGGAAGCTATGAATCTCAGTTACATTTGTGGGTCTTGGCCATTCTTCCACAACCTTTGTTTTTTCAGGATCAACAGTTATCCCATATTTAGAAAAAATATGACCAAGGAAAGAAATTTGTTGCAACTAAAACTCACACTTAATGAATATCCATACAATTTCTTTTGTTTCAAGGTTTGAAAAATAACCCTTCAATGTCTTTCATGCTCCTCTTTACTTTTAGAAAACACCAAAATATCATCAATGAAAACAACCACAAACTTATCCAAGAACTCAGGGAAAATTCTACTCATTAAGTCCATGAATACAGCAGGTGAATTGGTTAGCCCAAAAGGTATTACTAAAAGCTCATAATGGACATATCTTGTACGAAACGCAGTCTTCAGAACATCTGCTTCCTTTATCTTCAACTGATGGTACCCCGATCTTAGGTCAATCTTTGAAAAATATTGTGCTCCCTGGAGCTGATCAAACAAATAATCGATATGAGGCAAAGGATATTTGTTCTTAACCGTGATGTTATTCAAGGCTCTATAATCAATGAAAAGTCTCATAGAACCATTTTTCTTTTTAACAAATAAAACAGGAGCACCCCATGGTGATGTTCTAGGTCGAATGAAACCTTTCTCTAATAAATCTTGCAATTGCTCCTTCAACTCTAAAAGTTCAATTTGAGCCTTTCGATAAGGTGGTTTTGAAATTGGCTTAGCATCAGGAACTAAGTCTACAATAAACTCAACTTCCCGATCTAGTATTATTCAAGGCAACTCATCCGGAAAAACACCAAGATACTCATTTACCACTGGCACATCATTAATCTAAACAGTTTATTTATTTTCAACAACATGTGCAAGGTAACATTCATTTCCATCTTTTACAAGTTTCTCAGCCTCTTGATATGTTATCAACAGTAAGGGTTCATTCTTGTACAGAAACTAAAAGTCTTTCTGAAAAGAAACTTCTTTAGCTCTACAGTCAATCTTAGCATGGAAAATAGAGAGCCAATCCATACTCAGGATAACATCAAACTCTACTAGAGGTAAAACAATAAGGTTTGCAAGTAAGTTCTTTCCATAGATAAGGATAGGAAGATTCTTATAAATTCTTTTTGCCTCAACATTTCCCCCAGGTGTTTTTACCAAAAGTTCAGGAGTCATTTTTTGAGATGGTATTCCCATTTTACTAGAAAAGGATTCAGAGATGAAAGAATGTGTAGAACCCGAATGAAACAAAACACTGGCATAATCTGAAAAAACAAACAAGGTACCTGATACAAATTCATTTGATGGCCCGACATCTGCTGAAGTAGTTGAAAAGGATTTCACCACCCCTTTCTACTTATAGTCTAACTGCTTCCCATCACTCAAGCTCTTTGTCAGACACTCGTTTGCATAGTGACCCATCTCATTGCACTTAAAACATTTCACTAACTGTAAATCAAATTTGGTCTTACCATCACCCCGATCTTTTTCAGTGCAATCACGAGCCTTATGTCCCATCCTACCACATCAGTAGCACTTTCCAGAATTCAGAATACATTCCCCAGCATGCCTTTTCCCACATTTATCACAAACTGGAAACTTAGTTTTCTTACCATCAGACCTTTTTGAAGAATTCTTTCCTTTCTCTTGCCACCTCGGTCTCTTCTTCTGCTGGTTGTTAAAGAACACTTGATCATCAGCAAACTCCATTTCCACATTCTCAGCACATCGAACAAGCTTTTCATAACTTTTAAACTCACGATAAGCTACACCCCTTCGATATTTTGGCTTTAATCCTGAGTAAAAATGATTGATTTTACTATCAAGGTCTCAAATAAAATTTGGAGCATACCTTGCCAATCGAGTGAACCTTTCTTCATAGGCATCCACTGAGTCTTCCTCTTACCTCAATTCCAAGAATTGATTTTCTATCCTAAGTCGAACAGCCTTAGTAAAATACTTCTCAAGAAACATACCTTTAAATTCATCCCAGTCGAGAGTATCAATCTCATCACCATATTTGATATTTCTAACCATGGACCACCACTGATCTGCTTCACCCTCCAAACGGTAAATAGAAAGACTAAACTTTTGATTGTCCGAACACCTCATGACATCGAAAATCTTCTCCGGTGATTTAATCCACCCTTCAGCTATCCCAGGGTCAGATGATCCTCTGAATGATGGGGGATGTTGCCTCATGAAATGTTCCACCACTGACATGTTCCTCTACGGTTGATCTGGCTGATCTCGTGCATGGATACCACCTCTATTTATCGCTTGAGTAAACTACGCCATTAGTGCAACAAACAGTTCAGTTACAATTCTGACTATCTCAGGATGCTGATTCGGAAGGTTATTTACTTCTGCATGTCTTCCAAGCACTACTTCCATGTTTCCTCTGCGGAAAACCATTCTGAACAAACATGTCTTAGATGAAGCAACATGGTAATCTTCAAATGCTACATCACTTCAATTTGACCATAAAAAAATATTTTTGGATAATCATTTAATAGAATTATAACTCCTAATGTTATCTAAACAGACCTTTGATACCAAATATAAGGCCCCATCCTTAAATCTTACTTAATCTTGAGTTATTACAAGATTACACATTGAGGATCTTTTCAGGTTTAGACTTTTAGAGAATTAGATCATAAAACTTGCATTACATTCCACATTTAAACAAAGTGGTTACATAAAGATAGTATTCATTTTTTCCCATCAACGGAAACATATTTAAAATAAAACATGGATTCTTTCTTGACACTTCCTTGACACTATCATCATATCATGTACCTTTCCCTTGACCTGTGAAAAACATTTCAAAAAAAAAACTTGGGATGAGTATAAAAAAGCTCAGTATGGGTTATAAAAATATGGAAAGGAAACATGAGTTCATATATACATAAGAATGAAATCATACTTTACCCATAAAACATAAGCACTTTTACATACCTCATCAAATCATGAATATATCATAGAAATCATAATACATAAAGGTATCTTGAGGCATTCATAACATTCATACGTAGGGAGTAACCCTCTTGGTTACGTTTGGAATACCCATCACAGTATATTACCTAAATCTCTTCAGATAAACCTTAATGTTTCACTCCTTCGTGTTACCCAATGCATTGGAGAGCTATATCGGGCTCACCCACCCTTAGTTTATCACGGAACCACCCGTCTTCATAATAATTCCCAAGAACCATAACTTAATCGTATCACATAAAACATGCATAAAGGAAACATAACATTTCCAAATTTAAATGCCAAGATATCAATAAAACACATTGATATAATAAAAACATTATGAAAACCATTTTCAATACCAAAGAAAAGAAAAGTAAAACATAGTATTTATTTTTCTTTTAAAAAGAAGGTATGGCTTGTAGAGGAATCCGAAACTCAAATAATGGTCACGGCGGCAGAGAAGTCGTTGTCACCGCATACATACGACAAAAACATTCCCTTTTGTCGTTTAGTAAACGCTTCATATAAAAAAGAATCCTTTTGAATAAACGTAAAAGTCAAAGGGTTTTATACACCGTATAAAAGAAGGTTGTGTATAAAACATAATATGCCTCAATGAAAGGAGATTGAGACGAAGTCCCATACCTCGGATCAGACTTGACTCGATCGTTCTTTAATGTCTTGAATAATAAACTTGAGTTAATTTATACTTGCTTAAGAACATTTTTCAAGTTCATTATTCCTTTTATATCACTTATTACCATGTCATGAACACTATGTAATTATTTTAGTTAATAACAGTCGTTTTAACGATCATTGGTACTTGAGTCAAAATATGCTCTTTATAATTACATGTTTTTCATGTATCCATTATATACAGAGTTATAATCATGATGTATATATCATATATATCATATATATCCATTATATACATGCATTTATAATATTACATAATCATTTAGAGGTAAGAAATGAAATGCACCGTTCATGGAGACGGTAAGCCGTACGTACGCATGAACGCTACTTTCATTTCTAATTCATATTTTATAGAATGGAATCATAATGATATAAAGGTATATTATAATTCCAGTTTAATATCATATATAATATCATAACTCCATCCTTTATACGTTCCACATATGGTATTAACGAATCAAATCACTTTGAGGGGGCGGTAGTCCGCACTTCCTTAAATAAAGATATCGCGTTTACACATAATGGAAACCATAAAGGTATGCCCAAAATTAAAAATACATAAGATAAATGAAAACATAAACATATTATATATCATATATAAATATAGTTTCATCTTAATGTACACCTTTGAAAGTGTTTAAATAATGTTGAACAATCATCGTTTCGGGAGGCAGAAATTCGCCATCCACGGAAACAATATGTTCTTTAACCATTAGATGTAGGTGTGTGTAAGTGTAGCTCGAATCATTGTTATAACAACATCCTAGTATATTTAAGATACTGGTTTTGTTAAAAAAGAAATTAATAAAAAGAGTTTAGGGGGTTGGAGAAGAAAAATAAAACAAAAGGACTCAAGTGAAGACATTACCTTAAAATCGGGTAACTCCTTTTGGTTTGAGCTCAAAGGCTTCCTTGGGAAGACTTATGCCCAATGTGAGGCTTCAAGGAGTAATATAGGGATTTGGAGAGACAAAATGGGCAGGGGTTGGCCGAGTCAAAGGCTTTATAAGTGTGGGTAAGGTGGTAGAGGTTGGGGCCTTTTATAAGAGGAGAGGAGGGGAACTCTTGGAATGTAAAGAAATGTTTCTTTATTTTAAAATGATTTTCGGATTTCAAAGGTCCCACATTGATATATTTCGAGGATAAGGTGATTGGGGTTATAAATGTTCCCATCAAATAGGTTTTGGACATGTGTAGGTCATAGATTTTACATTATTTTTTCATTTTATTTAAATCCTTTATTAATGAGGTAATCGCTGCATCATCATGATGTCATAAATAATTTAATATATATAAAGTCTAAAAATTATGAAAAAAATATCATGATGTAGGAAATAGTTTTATCTTTCTAATGAATATTTATAGTAAAAAATATGACTTGTATAACCCCATGTAAAAGTTGTTTTAGTAAAAAAACTCATCTTTGTGTAATTTTTACTTTTACATTAAATCAAAAGTTATTTATGTCATTTCCCAACCAAAGTGGCCCCATGGGGTCCCCAAGTTGACCCATCGATTTTCTTGGTCGGCCATGACACATCCAATAAATGTAGGACATGTGTCTAGGTCATTTTATATTATTAAAACATTATTCTTACCTTAAATTACACTAATTACCTCTAATCGCGATTAAAAACATAAAAGTTACTATTCACCAAAAAATTATTTTAATCCCATTGAAAGAAATTTTACTTCTTAATGAAAACCATGTATGTCAGATTTTTGAAATTCAAAACACAGAGGTGGTAAATTTTTATTTAACCGAAAAATCAGTTTCTTAAGTACCACTTAGTGGTTTCACTATTCATCAAAAATTGAAGTTTTTTAGAAAAATATCAAAACTTCACCCTAAGCTATATTTGATATTCCGAATTCAAAAATGATGTCTATTTTAAAAAATTCAAAACATATAAGTTACATTAATTAATTTAATAATTAATTCCTGTGGTCAGAGGAAATAACATGTTTTTATGAAACAATAAGTATCAAAAGATTGACACTAGTTTAAGTCCAATTTCAAAGTGAAATTAATTCCAGCAACCACTATCGGATTAGATGGTAAAAATATATTCTAATTTCACTTTAAAACTAAATAAAAAGATAATATAATCATATAAATAAATTAGATTAAAAAGATGTTTTGAATTAAAATACAACATTTTTCACTATTCATTAAAAAATGAACTTTATCGGAAAAATACCAAAAAATCACACAAATTAAATTTTGATGTCACAGTCATAAAGAATAAGTTTATTTTGACAAAAATAGCTTATAAAATTGTCAAAAGATAGATTTAAAAATGGTTTGCCATTAAAAGGCAGTAAAACAATCGTTTAAAAATATTAGTGTATTCCATGCTTAAGATTGGATTTATTTTCATTTTAAGCCTCTAAAACACTATCTAATTAATTAATAGACATAGATAAAAATATCTATTATTCATTACTTACATGGGATGTTACATGTAACATGACCCATTTTATTTAAAAATTATTTTCAATACCAATACACCTTGAATATTTTAAAAAATTCCTTTTCACCACATATACAATCCATATAACATAATTAAGAAACAATAAAAGAATATTAAATTCTACAAAAAATGTTTAAGAAAGGAACCACATAACATGAGGGATGAAACTTTTAATGAATGGTGGAAAACTTCAACCACACCTCAATAACAAACTTTAGAGGAAATATTAAACATAAAAACTCAAGATAGAACCAAAAATGTTGACATCTAACCCAAAAAATGACATCCATCCCACTAGAGAAGTGAAACCCCAATGAAATAGGAAGAAAGCCCTAGAATAGGGAGGGAAACCAAGAGATAAGGGACTTATTTATGGGTTTCTTGATGAATCCATGCCAAATATCCCAACAAAATAGAGCCCAAGGGAGGAATGTGGAAGGATGAGGTGCACCTAGGATAGGAAATCCTGAAGGGTAAGAGAAATGGGTGATTTAAGGTTTATTTTAATGGAGGGTAGAATATTAAAAACAATATTTTAATGATCTAGACATCGTGCACTATTAGTCCGCACGGTTTGTCTAATCGTACGTTGACTATGCACCCTTATTTTCCTAAGATGCACCTACCATACAGTTGGCCCACATAACCATACTTACCATGCATAAGTCTTGCAGTATCTTGTTTCCCAAAACCATCACCTACCACACAGTTACCTGGGTAGGGGCGCATAGTTTCTACTAATCGTGCGCCAACTGTGCACCTCATTCTATTTGACCATAATTTACCAATTTTTTTAAAAAATCAAAGAGAACCCTAGAGGAAAATATATACCAAGAAGAAATTGAAATATATACCCAAGAATCCAGACCCTTCACACTTGATTTCAATGAGAAAAATTGAAACCCATAAATGTACCAAATCCAAAAATAAAAATAAAACCCTGGGTGTGACAATTCTACCCACCATAATGCTTTCCACCCACAGAAATCCAAAACATGGATTGATCCAAAATAAGATCATATAATTCTCTATATTTCAAGTATATTCCCAAAAAATAACACTTGAGAATGAAAAAATAACCCCACAAACCAAAAAAGAGGTTAATAAGTTTGAATTCAAGAGGACAAAATGGTCTCCCTACTATATTCTTTCTACCCCCAAAAGATGAAACAACTCTAGTTGATCAATCAAAATAAATGAATCATCACAATCAAAAAAATCCTACCTCAATATATGAAAACAATATAAATTACTAAATTAAACTCATACCACTTACTTGGAATGAGAAAATGAACTCAAAATAGTTATCATTGAATACTTCCATAATATTATTTCAACTACACCATTGGGAACACTCCAACCCCAACGTTTACTCAATGAAGGAACTCAAAATTAGATATATCTAAATAAGACTACCCACTACCAAGCCAACACAAAAAATGAACCCTAATTACCAACATGGTGAGGCTCTAATGGACTCCCCACCATTTGAATTGAACCAAAACCGATCTACCCCAGAATAAATTCTCTACATGACCCACAGTGGGTCTCCCTACCATATGAACCAACCAACTCAACTTGTTCACATAGCTTAAAATAGGAAACCTGACATGGTATAACTTAGGAACTTCCTGAACAAACTAAAAAACAATACATAATAAACCACATATCTAGAGATCTGATAAGTGAAACTCCAAACCAAGCAGTTGACAATAAACAATTCGCCACCCCCATGGGACACAACCATCTTTAGATGAGTATAGACCAAATCTAAAACTGATTTACAAGGCGAAACACATAAGGAAATTGACACATATATTCACTTCCACAAGGGTACAACCACTAAATTTTAAGAAAATGATACAACCATGCCTCCTTATAACAAAGGAATAACCCTTCAACCCACACAGGTCACAATAAAGAACGAGGTCTTCATAACACTAACAAAAAACGTGACCCATACAAAACCAAGGAGTTACAACAGTGAAGCTTGAAATATCCCCATACAATATAGGAGAACCACGTCAGATGAGGGTCCCCCCATACCCCATAAGATTTTTTTTTGCATGAGAGATTCACTTTAGATACTATTTTTGGAGCCCTGATGTTTGTAGCATATCCTACCTCATAGCCAAAAGCTGGAAATCCCCCAATAGAACTCTTTCCTTGGTTTAATGATATGCCAAACAATGTTCTAGGTGGAACCAAGAGAAAATCACATTTCATGGAACTCACTTCCCCTCAACATGTAACTTCACTAGGATAAGGACTTATAATATGCACATGAACCATCGCCTTCCACCATGAATGAGAAAGAATGAAAATAAAGACACATAGAGTACACCTGCTTTTAGAATATAGTAATTTGGAACTCCTAGGAGAAAACTCACTTCCATTAAAATAGAGGTCCTCTAAAAATTCACAATCCGACATTAAAACTTCAATCCAAGATGTGATACAAAAGAACACCAGTGGACATGGTCATTACCCACAAAAAATCATTATAAGGAAAGTTAATTTAAATTAAGACCCAAATAGCACACAATTTATAAAAACAAATATGAAAACTAATTATGAAAAGAATTTACAACCTGATGGCACAACATGATCCCTCACTTAAAATATACTGATGAATATCTAAAGGTTTTTTAACACCACAACTAGCACCAACAATCTCAGTCCACTTCCACTCTTTTATTAGAAATTCCCTTCACAAATTCCAAACAGGACCTCTAAACATGGAGGTGAAAATCTATATCATAAACTACTCATAAAACTCAATGAAACTAAGGTTTCTTTTAGCATTACACATCCTATCTTCCACTTCAAGAGGATTCACATGATCATATGAGGACTCAATTCCCAAAAATAATTAATAAAGAATATGGTTTATCAAATAGAGGGTCATCTGATGAGGAACCACCCAAGGACACACTTCAAATATCCATCAGATTTTCGAGGGGGATCAGACTAGCCAACTATGATGATTGATAACTCAATAAAACTAATTAATCAGCCAAAAACTACTGCAAAAAAACACCGAACACACAAAGCGAACTGACTCAGATGATTCCCAATACAATTTTGAGAAGAAATCACTAACCAATATTTCAAACCCATCTCATCTAAAAAACTCAAACAATAAATATCATCCAAACAAAATAAAGAGTTCTCAAACTTAAGACACCACATAATAAACACTCCCAAATCTGAAAGAAACACTCCATAAAACCAATGGTTATCGAACTATCTCATATCTCTTAAACGTATTCCATGAAAATAAAACAAGATTGGTGGGTTTCACATTCACCAAAGGTATTCTATGGAGTCTGACACTTGAATATTCTCATGTAAATTGAGGAACTCATTCACTTTCCATGCATATCCTATGCATACCTTCACTCATAGGGATACTAATGGTAAAAAAAACTATTCCAGTTTCTAAAAAAATTTAACCCACACTTATATCTTCTCAATCCACCTAAAATTTAAAAAAATTATAATAAATTCCAAAAGATCACTAGTTACTAAATAAAAGACAATTACAAACTCCACACATCAATCCAAAAACATCTCACCCCATTCAAATATATTTTCATGTACCAATTTATTTGATTCAAAAAACTTTTTAGTAGTTCAACATATTCTATTTAAAAAATATTTCTAAAAATCCACCTTGAAATTGTTTATGTTTTGCAACCAATCAATTTTTATAAACCAAAAATTTTGATTACAAAAATCCAATCTTGATGATCTCATCCTCATTTACTCAGAAATATTTCCATCAAAAAAAACATTTCTAAATCTTCAATCAAAATGATTCTAAAAACTCATTTCCAACATTCCACAGAATTGAAACATTTCCAATTTAAAATCTAGTTTTCATAGTTTCCAAAAACAAGGGTTCTCAAACAATTTTTTAGAATCAAGGATGATCCAAAAAATTTTTTTAGACTCACAGGGAACTCAAAAAAATTTATAAAGAGAATCTCGCATTGATGGATGATTGGACATATTGCTGGTGGATATACGCTAATCACACTATCTTCAAGGAGAGTATTACAGGGTTATGTCCCTAACTCCATTGGGATTTCCAGGGATTTAGAGCTCATAAAGACCATTGAACCAACCCTCTTTTAATTTCCCAAACAAAAAATGATCCACAAGAACCAAAAAACCCAAATAAAACCTTACTTTCCATAGAAACATGAGTCCCATCATGAGGTGTGCTATCCATGAACCCTAATATTAACTAGAACCTCAAGTACCAAAAATATTAGCTATGTTATACCAAGAATCTTCCCTAAATATAATGAACCAAAAAGAGTGAACCTGCTCTGATACAATTTTTTCATGAACCAGGTTGGATTTTAATCAAACTTGACATCTGAACCAGCCCATGGCATGTACCGAAGAGCATTCCTGATCCCCATGGGATGGAAACTAGTGCTCAGGTATCAATAAAATTCTTTGGGAACAATTTTACTTGATAATATAAAAATAAAAAACCAACAATAGTAAATACACCAAAACTGAACAATCATCACCAAACACAGAATAAAAATTTCCAAATTTAAGTTTATAACATTAAATAAAAACACAATAATGTTTATAATAAAAAGGGGGAAAACACAATATCCCAAACCACCATGAAACAAGAGGAGAATCTTCCTCAAGCCAATAACACAACACCCGCAATGGGAAAACACTAGCATCTCAAACAACCATCTCCAAACAACATGATTTTACCTATGTCAAACATAAAAAAGTCTAATTACACCCAATGGTGTAAGTAGGGTGTTACCCAAGCCTAGTAGGATTCCACCCAACAAAAAGGTACCATGCTATAAAAATCATAAGATAAACAAAATGAATGTTTTATAAACAAGAACTATATAAATTTTAATGGAAAAAAATTACAAAAGAAACATGATTGATTTTAAATTAACAACAAAGTGTACCGTATATCGATAGTAACTAAAATATCACTATAGATCCCTAAGTAACAATAAATACCTATAAGAACTAGATATGAGTGGGACCCTAGTGACATCATATCTTGGTGGAACATGGTATAATAACTACATTGAACATCATTCTCACACATGATCCACTTTAGAGGAGAATCACCCAAAATTATAGTAGTCTCCAATAATCATCAATATTTATTTAGTGTTATAATCATCAATCCTGTTAGGTGAATCCGGGCCAAATCCACTTTCAAATAACTAGCATACTTTCCCTATTCTGCCCAATAAGTCACCTAGGATTCTATTTATACTCAATTCACATTTCACATATCACATACAACATCACTTTCATTTATATCCAATCAAAACAATGCGACACACAAGATAAACCACCACTTTCACAACTAAATACCTCTTTTGATACCAAACACACACCAAAACTATTTTTTAAACATGGTTCACACCACTTACACAATTTAATGGCCATATTTCATAATTTATAAAACAGATTTAAGAATCACAACAAGGTTTTACACATAAAAGACACACTAATTAATTTAAAAAACCCTTTCTATGTCTTAATAACACCAAATGCATTTCAAAATGGGTTTTTCATCATCTACACATTTTATCAAACACCTTTATGGAAAAAACCAAAACAGAACATATGAAAAAGACATGGAACATGCCCCATTTTCTATAAAAATATCATTTTTCAATATCAAAACACCTTGAATATTTTTCTAAAAAATGTTTATAACATTATATAAAATCTATACATCCTAATTAAGAAGAAAATCAATAATATTAAATTCACCAAACAACGTTTAATCATAGAATCACCTACCTCGAGTGAAGAAACTGTTTGGTAATGGTGGAAAACTTCAACATCACCTCAATAACACCCTTTTGAGGAATGATAAAACCTAAAAAATCAAGATAAATCCCAAAATATTAATATCTAACCCTAATAATGACACCCTACCCATTGTACAAGTAAAATCCCATTGAAAGAGGAAGAAAATCCTATAATAGGGAGAGAAACCAAGAGATAAGGGACTTACTTAAGGTTGTATTGAAGAATACAATCCAAATATCCCACTAAAATGGAGCCTAATGGAAGAAGTAAGAAGGAGTATCCACTCCTAGGGTAGGAAATCTTGAGTGAGAAAAGAAATGGGTGATTTGGGGTTTATTTTGAAGGAGGATAGAATAGTAAAAACAACATTTTAATGATTTGGACATCTTAAACTATTAGTCCACATGGTTTTTCTAACCACGTAGTGACCATACACCCCTCTTTTCCAAAAAAGCACATACCACATGATTATCCCACATGACCATCCATACCATGCAGACGTTTTGTGGTAGATCACTTCCCAAAACCATCACCCACAACATAATTACTTGGGTAGGGGTGCATGGTTTCAACTAACCATGGGACAACCATGTGCTTGATGCTGTATGACCCAAATTTCCCATTTTTATCCAAAAAATAAATTAGAATTCTAGTGTAAAATCTAGAATAAGGAGAAATAGTAATATTTTCTCAATAATTCAGACTTATTCACATCTGGTTCTTCAGAGAAAAACTAAAACCCATAAATGAACCAGATCTAATAACAAAAATAAAAAACCCAAGTGTCACATTTGAGTTGATAACTTGGGTGTGATTTTGGTGTGGTTTATTTCCTTTATTTTATATAGATCTCCCTTAATTACTGGTTTTATAATCTCTTCTTGTTTTATATAAGTTGTGATAAATTATTTTTTTTGAGTGGTGTGTGTGGGATGTCTCTGGTAGATTACCTATTGAGTCAATATAGTCTCTCATTTTATATAAAATTTTATTTGTATAAATACTTTTCTTTCATTGATACATGTAAGGGTAAAAATTTATAATTTTCATGTGATGTATCCTGATGTTGTAGTCATGTCTTTTGGGAGTTGGATATTTGAGATTGTCTTGCAGTGGAGTCATCACATCACCCCATTAGCACCTTGGAGTATTTTATTCATTGCAATATTATAGACTTATTATTATCTATTTTCTATTATGTCTCTAATTTTGTTATTTTATGTCACTGGGGTTTAGTTGGGTTTATATCATGCATTATATTTATGTATAATATTTTAGTTTATCTATTAAAAGTTTTTTATATAAGGAAAACATTTCCCCTATGATTTTTTTCATTCCCTTTGAATTTATTATCAGCCTTTAGGGTCTAGGGGATGTCACTTCTGGTTACTGTCATTTTGTTTCTTCCCAAGCTATTGGTTTGGGTAGAGATGTTATGTCATTAATGATTTTCAACTTATATTTTCTTTAAATATTTACTTCCTATATATATTCATAATTTTCTTGAACAATCATTATAATTTATTCCACAATTTTTTCTTCTAATTGACTCCCGTATATAGCTTTATCCCAACATGTTGTATTTATACATTTCTTTCCATAAGTAGATTCATATTAGAACATAATAATTCATTAGTGGAATCTATTATTGTATGATAATATATTCATTGGAAGATATTGATCTTAACCACCATTGAAGTCTATAAAACGGTCTCTAAATATGTCTCCCTAAATTTAGATGTTTTTCTCTAATTGACTATGTTTCTATGGGTGATATGATGTAATAAAGTTCAACTCAGTGTTCAATGGATTTTAAAAACTCCTACAAAACTTTTCAAGGAACCATGTATCGTGACTATATATCATCAATAATAGTGTTCCATCCTTCCTCACCTATTCTCTAATATACATCTTAGAAATTTGGTTGATTGATATGTCTTCTTAGTTGGTAATGAAGTATGTAATATTTGTAAAAATATCCACTTAAAACTATATGGAATTATTTCCTTTGTATGTATTTTAGGTACCTTTGAAATAAACTATTCTAATGTAATCAAATTTCCTTATTGGTATGGGTAATGGTTGCATCATCCCCTTTGAATTTGACTATATTTCTTTACCTAGTCATAATAACAAGAACATTGAAATATATATTCAAAACTTTTATTCTTTTTATTATCCTACCAGAAGTACTCCAAGATATCTATATACATCATTTTTTATCCCAATATGGATAGATAATTTCATGTTATGTACATTATATTGTACCTCATTATTTTAGTGAAGCTTGGATAGTTTACATAATAGTGTCCCAAATCATATCGATATATCTTTATCATGGTTAAACTCTCATATTTTCAAATTCCATATTGCTTACCATTTTTATATATTTCCACATCATCCCATTTTTTCACCTTAATCTTATTTAAGATAGACTTTTTGGGTAATTATATGAGTAAGTATCCCTTTATTATTCTAATGTCCATAGTTTGCATGTCTTAAAAGATTAGACCCCTTTTAATCCCCACCAAAGATAAAGTTTTTGAAATTTAAATTTTTATGTAGATTGTAACATCTGATTATATTTTTTTCAGAGGTTAATTTGATGCTCTTATGTTACAAAAAATTTTTAAGACACACTGGATTCATCTAGTAGAAGATATCGATTCTAATGTATTAGTTACAACTACAGATTAAGATATCATAAATTACTGTTAGAAGTGTGATGAAATTTAATTTTTAAGATTGACTAATACTTCATGGAATAGAACATTCAAAAATAATTTCAATCAATATTTTTTGAATTATGACAGTGCTTTTGAGAATTTTTGTTTTATTATTTTCAATATTAATTTACTTAAAGCTTCTATTTCGTGGTGATTATTGTAAAGGCTACATGTTTTGATTATTGTAATTTTTTAGTCTAATCCTACATGATCAAATATGTTCTAGTTCTAGGAAATTTTATCTTCTGAAATATAATGTTTTTGAAGTTTTTGTGTGGGATTCCTTTTAATCATACTAACCAAATAGGAGCTTAAGGATAAGGATTCATGATTCTATTGGGATTGTCAAAGATTTTGTGATCAAGAAATTTTATAATCTGATTAGTTTGTCAAAAAAAATACTTGGATTATAACTTGCGTACCTTAGTTCTAGTTATTAAGAATCCTTCTAAATTGGGATAAAAGTGACAAGTTCTAATGTATTAGAACTGTTGGTAATAATACTCATTAATTTACTATTTGGATTTTTAACTAATAATACCCATTTTTTTACTTGTAATTGTTTATATATGATTGGTTTTTATATGTATCTTTAGTTTTTATCTTCAAAGATTTTAATTTTCACTTAATTATGTAATTTTATTTATCAAGATGTATTCAGAGTTTATATCTTCTATAAAATGTACATTCTTGATTTGTAACATTATATGTTAATTGTTCAACTTAAATTCACCAACTATCAATGTTTTCATAATTTTTTTATTTATAGAAACAATTTGTATCAATGCTTGTCTCTATTGTTTTACATGGTCAACTTGTATCTGAGCTAACCTCCCCTTATTTCATGAATTATTTGTTTTTTGAGATACGATATATTTTTCTTAAACTAATTTTTTTAGAAGAAGTGTTTTTTTTTCATTTTTCCATCCAACGGATACAAAATGCGACATTGGAAGATTGAAATCCAATTCATCCTCCTATTTTAAAGGGAATGAATATGAATACTGGTGAGATCAGATGAACAAATTTGTTTTTAATACTGCTGTGGACCACTATCAAATAATGGTTTAAAATTATAGAATTCTATGAATTGAAATTTATCAGTTTTTTGGAGAATAAAAGTTGGAATACCATGGTAATTATAGAGTCTAAAACTTTATATTATGTTCTATAAAGAGAAATATTTTCAGTAATATTTCTTCATGTGAAACTAAAAATAGAGTTTGGATAAAAGTATAATTTTCTCATTTTCAAACATTTAAATTCATTAAATATAAAATAGTTATGATTAGAGATTATTATAATGTGTTTGAATTTATACCGGGTGAATGAGTAGATAAAATGCATCCAAGATTTATGATGGTATTTAATGGGCTACAATATATTAGGAAAAAGGAAATTATATATGAGGAGATAGTTGAAAGGATTATATATATTGTTATTAAATAATTGAAATATATATGACTAACAATAGATTATAGGAAACATCTTATGAATCTTATCCTAGATGTCTTTATTGGAAAATTAATTTATTATGAGAATTATCTAAATTAAAATGAAAAAATGGGAATAGAAATAATGGAATGGTATTCACAACAAATTCTAGTTCTTTAACATCTAGAGTTAATACCCCAATGCCTATTACTGTATAGAAAACATTTAAACAATATTTTTATGATAATTGTAATATGGAAATTTTTAAATGATAACTTGGGAATCTTATAAGGAATATGAACATGATTATAAAAAATATTGACTTATAGGAAGATGATTTTAAGGATAAATGAAAAAGGAGAGAAAAAATATGATACTTTAGATGTTATTTGCCTTAAATTTAATAAAATATTGTACATTAGACTTGACAATAATAGACTGAAGATGAATGAGATGGGATTAAAAAGAAATTTTAAGAGAATATGAGTAAATACTTTAGTGTTACAATTGATATGTGTAGCCTATGTTAAGATCTATCTTCGGATAACAACAACAGGTTCCGATAGTGATGGTATCTTGAAGATAACTAATTTCTACGAAAAGGGTCATAAAAAATTATTTTTCACAAGAATGATAACCCCCCGAGTCACTTATGAAATTAACTTTATGTACGGATTATTTATATTCTTTGGTTGATGGGTATGATACTCCATCATTTTAAGAGATGTCTAGATATGTGACTTTCCTGGAGAATAAAAAAATAATTAAAAACTATAATTCCGTTATGGTATAACTTGTAAAAGCTAAAGATATAATTTCTTCACTAACTTACAAGTTAGATACGAAATAATTTTTTCTTTTGAATAATCATGATTGTAACATATTTATGGACCTAATGTATTAATTAAAAATATGTAAAAATATTATTTTTAATTTTACTTCTAGTAGGGATAAATTTGATATTTTTTTTTTTCATATTTAATCTTTATAAAACATCTTCTATAATTGTTCTTACTTATAAAAAATCATATTTACAATTCTGCAGTTTCATTCTGATAAGATAACCCCTTTGAATAAAATATAAAAGTGAAGGTTATTAAAAAAATAGGTTGTTCTTGGATAAGATTCAGTCCTTCGAAACATCTAGTTATTTTATTTCTAAATAACTAACAATTTTTTAACACTATATGGTTGGACAAATATGAGTTCAAAAAATTATTTTTTCTAACATTCTTGGAGCCAACTGTTTGGGTAGCATACTTTTAGGCGTATTATTTTTAATAGAATAAATATGAGTACTAAAAGCTAAAATACTTGGTATGCAGAAAAATATTTTTCTGAACACATGACATGATACAATACAACTTATAAGGAATAAAAAAAAGTAAAGGTTTGACTTGTTTTTTTAGAGACAACATAAAAGGAAAAAAAAATTAGTATTGGTGATGTTTTATTTCTTATCAAGACTTTAATTACGAATTTAATTTATGCATTATATATTAAGTACAACCTTATCAGCATGTGTCAATTATCAAATGAGGGTTATTCATTGAAATTTTAGAATGAAATATGTTCCCTTAAAAGTTAAAAATAAGTTCACATATTATATAATGAAAAAATATGATAATGTTCACTCTGTCTACCAAGAAAAACTTACTTTCCAAAAACTATATTTATCATACTGTGTTTTTGGATGATTCTTGGAATTTTCATAAATGGTTATGAAACTATAATTTTTTGAACTTATATAAAATTTATAGGGAATGAATTAGAGAGGATATTTTAGAATTTAAGCTTAATACTTCTATATTCTATGATTGTTTCCAATATTTCAAGAAATGTATGTAAATATTAAACATATTGAATAGGTATCAACATGAAAATATTTTAAATTACTATACATGGACCTTTTCAGAGTGAAATAAATTAGTAATATAGGAGGCAAACACTATGTGTATGTTTTAGCTGGCGATTAAACGATGTTTACTTGGTCTTATTTTCTTACTATTAAATCATAAGAACTATCTAATTTTAATTTCTTTTACATCATTAAAATTTAAAAAACCTATGTATTGACACTATCTAGATTGATCATGGTGGTGAGTTTATAAATTCATCTATTTATTTTTTTTAAATTCATTATACATTAATTTTTAACACTAATAAATTCAAAAAAGAACAATATAGAAGAAATATGAAATATAACTCTTAAATAAATTTACTAGACTTTATTATATAAATATTTTTTTGCTAATATTTTTTGGATTTATGTTATAATTTCAGTTTCAGTTATCTAGGGTTTTAATAAAACACCTTTTGAAATTTGGTATGGATGATGATAAAAATTCGTTACCTACGAGTTTTTAAATATAAAGAATTATTGTTGAATACTAAAGATAACATTTTTAAATTTGATCCTCAATCTTATAAATGTTTTTTTGGTTTATCCACCAAAATTAGGGATCTTCATTTACTCAATACATTGACAAATACCATTGAATAAATAATACATGTCATGTTTTATGAGGTCAGTCATTTTTCAATGTTAAAGCATCTAGATTATGAAAGTAAAATAGATTTTTTTTTTCAAAACCCATCCTATATTTCTTTTGGATTTTGAATCAAATACATCATAAATTATTTTACTAGAATATGTATTAATGGAAGTTATTCATTTGGTATATGAGGAAAAAATACTTTTTTTCAAAGAAACTATATTATCTTATGAAATAATCCGTCTCATAATATCATTATAGATATATATCAACCAATTTAGACTATAAGATCATTATTAAATTAGATAATCACTAGTAAAGAGGATCTTAATAAATTTTACGAGATCAAGGTTCATACTTTAGTAGAACAAAAAATGATCATTTAATTGTAGGAGTCAAATGGATTTTTTGGAATAAATGTGAGGATAATGAAACAATTATTTAATTTAAGTCAAGAATCATTACTAAGAGTTATAATTAGAAAGATGGAATATAATTTAAGAAACTTTTTTCCAATAGCTATACTTGTATCCACTCAAATTCTATTATTATTCACAACTCATCTGAATTTTAATCTTTTTAAATGGTGATAAAGAGTTAATTCCTTAATGGTTATGTTTTGGAGGATTATTATGTTGAAAAACATCTTGGTTTTGAATATATAAATCATCCATAACATGGTTTCAATCTTACTAAGCTACTTTACACACTTAAACATGCCTTGATATATTGGTATGATAGATTATCTAAATTTTTAATTAAAAATGATTTTATCAAATTAATGATATATCCTAATATATTTATCAAGATAGTTTTTGGTGACATCATTATTGTATAAATCTATGTCGATAACCTTATATTCTATTTACCAAAAAAACACTCACATGTAGTTTTTAAGGCTTATGAAAAGTGAACTTTAGATGAGTATGAAGGATAACCTAAATTAATTTCTTGGATTCAAAATAAATTTGAGACCAAAAGAAACTATTTTAACTAGAATAAATACATTAGATATTTAGTTAATCATTTTGGTTTTGATAATGAATTCAGTATTAGTACTCTAGTAGGAACCTCAAATAATCTTGAACTTGATAAAGCCAAGATACCAGTTGATCATAAATTGTCTATAAGAATTATGAAAAGTTTACTTTTCTTGATGACTAGTTAACCATGAATTATGCTCTCTATGTTCTTATGTGTGAGATTCCAATAAAATTAAAACTATTCCTATATCAAGTATATTAAATGAATCCTTCATTATCTTAATGGAACTTTGGAATTTGGATTATTTTATTCTTATAACTTTGAATTTACTTTGAAGAGTTATTTAGATACTAATTTTAAAGGTTGCACAATAGATTAAAAGAGTAATTCTAAAACATATCATTTTTTAGTGAAAATTTAGTCTCTTGGTTCAACAAGAATAAATATTCTATTTTACTTTCCACAATTGAAGATGAGTGTGTAGTAGTTGGAAGTTTTTTTGATCAATTATTGTCGATAGAACAAAATATCTTTGATTTAAAATCGAATATTACACCAAACCATAATATTTTTGATTAAAAAAGATATATTTAATGTTATAATAACCCTTCACATCATTAAATAGATAAACACATAGATATAATATAGTAATTCCTTTGATACTACACACTTAAATGAGATATTGTTCTCGAATTCATCAAAAATTGACATAATCTTATTGTTATTTTTACTAAACCATTACATTATAAGATATTTTATACATTAAATAGAATCTGTGAATGATCAAAGTTAAGTTATCACTTTACTCTTATTATTCTAAATTCTCCTGAAATTAAAAAACTTATTGATAAAGGGTGATAAAAATACTTATTTATATATAATTGTTTTAACTCTTGATAAAGGTACTTTATATTTTCCATAAATGATTTAAACATAAATTATAATATTCATTTTATACATATTTTATAAACACACATTCTGATAATAGTAATGATTGAAATTTGTTTTAGAAGAACTTATACTTCTTTATGATGTTATTAAACTTTTGATTAAAACTCAGTGATTGCTTCAAACTATAAAGGCTTCAATTGAGATTTTAATCAAAATACCAATTCCACTACACCTTGAAACCTACCATATATTCCATCTCATATAAGTCCCAATGAAGTAATTCCATCTTTATATATAATTTCTTGAGACCAATTCCTTTAATAGAAACTATACTCAAATATATCTGAATAGTCACATGTTGAATATTCACTCAAAAGATCACCAAGAAATTATCACCTTATATTTTAAAAAACACCTTAATGACAAGTATGGAATTGTACCTTTATCCACCATATGTTTCTTCCTTTTTCAAGATACACCCATTTTTTCAATGAACTCTATTCTAAACATTCCTTTTGGTTTTCTTCTATATTCTAGAAATATAGATGGAATCAATTTAATCCCTCACCGATAACTCACACTATTTTTAGGAATTTAAAATCTATTCCAATTTTGGGAACTCAGTTTCTCCATTGTATTATAAATGTAAATAGTCAGAACTATACCCATAATAATGAACATTAATCCTAACCCTAGTGGATATTCATAGTTTTCCTTATAGCGAAACTCCTTTGGGTATTACATCGTTTTGAGTTTTAAATTCTAGTGCTTGATCTTTCATAGTCCTTTAACTCTATAGTACTTCAATCCTTACAAATAATAAGAATCATACTCACTTCCAAAATATACTATAGACAGTCGGGTGTTTTCAATAATGATATTATTAATGAATTCTCAGACCATATATAAATTTTTTATATCAATTTATTTGAAATTTTATTTTTTATTCTACTCTTATCTCACTAAAATTCTCTATTGAGTTTTGATCCTTCCATATAATATCTTCATTTAAGATCAAATTTTAACTTCTAAAAAATTTCAACTATTATTTTTTCTAGATATAAAAACTAAATTATCGATATTTATAAAATACATTGTAACATACTTTAGAATTAGTCTCTATATTTTCTCCCTCCTTAGAACCAACATAGTCATAGGAGAATGTATTAAAGAATTTGAGATAGTTTAAGTTAACCTTTATTCTTGACCAAAAGATCTCTATATGTTATTAAATTATTGATAAAGGACTCTAGCTCATTAGGTTAGCCTTATATTTCATTTCTTATTCCTGAAAATATTTTTGGGAATCCCTTATGAATCCTCATACTTCATACCTTTACCACTGGCATTTGATTAACTCTCTCCAAAAATACATTATGTTTTGGAGTCCCTATAAAGCTCTTCTCAATTTGAATATTCATCCACCATTAGTTTCTATATACCTATTTTCTTGAATACTCACCACCATTATCCAATTATAGGCATTTTAAATTCCATTCGGCCTCTTTTCCACCATGTTCCTCCACTAAATGAAGATCCCAAACACCTTAGATTTATTTCTTGAGGTAATTATACCCACAATTTGTGTGGTGAAACTTTGAAGAAAGCTACACAATAGAGATATCCTCTAAGATATGACACCATAAATAGTCTTCATATATCTATCTGAGGAAAAAAAAATCTAGGACTTTATCATTTTACCTTATATTTGGAAATCACGTTCTATTACTTTCCTAGTATTAATTCTTCACACGTTGGATACTCTATGCTTCTAGGCTTAAAAATCACATAGAATCTTGAATATTTTTCCCTTCATCACAGAGGTTTCCAAGATGATCATTCCACATCTTCTTGGAAGCTATTTATCTATCATGTATTTCTTCTTTTGATGAAATCATAAGGTAAAAAGTCCAATCCTTTACTCCTTATTCTATAACCATGAATATGTGTGATAACATCTATGTGTCATCTACGAACATTCTATAAAAACATGAATTTTCAAGATTTTTAATAGAAATTATGATCTTCTTTAACCAATGAATATGTCACTCACCTTTAATGTTTACAAGGCTTCCATTCCTTGTTCAGATGGAATTGTCCCTAATATCAATGATCGTGAGTGATTGATCATCCTCTAGTTGCACTCTATCAAAATTTATAGAAATTTAATTCTTTATACTTATGTTCATAGATGTTTAATGTTATGAATCTCTAGAGTCAATTAACTAATAATCAAGTAAGATTTATGTGTTAAGTATTATTCCTCTAATTCCTTCAAACATAGGGTATTCAGACCCCCTTCCTGAGGAATATATTCTACATTTCACCTTACATTCATTTAAATCATTCTTGAGGTGACCTCTCCTCCCATAATTCCATTAAGTGAGACCATCTTTTGATGAGATACTCCTAATATAACTCCATAAACCTTACACTTTACTATGAAATTTGTGAGTAATGACATGTCCTACTACTTATATAATTTATGTGTTTTTTAAAGACACATAGATCTCTTTAATTCAAATTTACTTAGTTAGGATTTGGTTTTTAGTGTCTGTAAACATAAAATAAATAGTTTTTTTAGAATTATTTATATTTTTAACTATCACATCCAATGATTGTGAATGTGATTATAACAAAATCTGTTCTCAAACATGATCTCTGAAACTCACTTTCACTAACTCCAAGTGGCTTCTACTTACATTGAAGTTGTTTTCGTGATCTGCAGTAGACCTTCTACCCAACATTCTCATTTTTAATATTTTCATTATCAATAATATGTTGTTAATTAATTTGTTATTCTCATATATGTTATTTTGGGTCTTCATGAGTTCTGACATGATTTTCACTTCATATATACAGTATTCCATGTTTTGAGAAAGTGAAATTCACATCAACCTATGTGATTTTTTATCCATCCTCCACCATTGTTATAATTCCATAAAATCCATATTATCACTCATCAGTGAACGATTAATGGATTTATTTAGAAAACAATACTGGTTATTTATCCTCTAAAATTCAAAATATATTCTGTTGAACTTCTCCACTAGATCTCTACTCTCCTACAATGACATTCCTCTAAAAATTATGAACATCCATTATTTATTTCAATGTAAACATGTGAGAAGTTGTAATTTCTTACAAATTGTTTCCTATAAGTCTAAGGGTAGGATATTTATACTAAAAAAAGATCTCAATTCACATTTCTAGAGCCTGATCATTCAATAAAAACTCAAAACATGATCTTTGATAACACTTTTTAGGTTCATGGCTACCATCCAATAAATTTACCAAATAATAATCCACTAGAACATAGCACACAAAAAACAAAATTACATAATTTTAACTTATGCTATGATTCCCAGAACATGGAATAAAATCCTCACACAATTCATCACCCCACAATATACATCCACCAGACAAGTGTATAGAAAACAATCAGAATGAAGCAATAAAAAGAACAATCAAAATCATAAGAATAAAATAATTTTTAACATGTGTCATAATTTTATCATCATATTTTGATGAAATGTTACATTATATTTTATGAAAGGAAAAACATTGATTATAATTCAAAATGTGTAAAAAATAATAAGCCATCCCATTTTTAAATATTAAGACCCAGTGGTGTATCTAGTAGTCACTACCATCAAATCCTTATTAAATGATTTCCAACATAGCTAATATTCATTGAAAATCCATTCATTTGGTCAAATATTTCAACTTCTTCAACTCCTTCACAAAATCTATAGTGCTATCTTCTAGTATTTTTAAAAGATATCTCTTATGATTATTTCATTGGATAATTTTACACACCGCCTCCATTATATGTTTTCTTGGGGTAACATTAGATGCACCTAATATAACTAAAATTCACTTGTATTATATAATCATAAAATCTTATGAAATAATATAGATGTTTTTTGATCAATTCTATCATCGTCTACCTTATTTGACTTCCCACTATATAATAATTTTGGACATTCATTGCTACATCTCTACCAATACCTTTAAGCCACCAGATTTTAGATTTACGTAGTTTCTCTATTTTAAATACTAATCCCCTTGGATGAAAAGTTATTTTCTAAACCAATTGATCCTAAAACCATGTGTGCATAAGGATTTATTTTTAATTTTTTGTTTTAGCCATATTATTTGTATTAACTCTTTGAAAAAGGGGATATTTTTTATTAATATATATTAGGATGAAATGATATAATTTCTAATTGTTTATATAGAAGTGAATTATATTTTTTAGTACAAATTTTAGAACTATATTCATTAGAATAAGATCATCCATTTGTATCAAAAGATATCTTTTATAAGGGTATAATTTTTTTCCCTTATTATGTTCTCCTTGATAACTATAAAGAGAGTTAAAGTCTATGTTTTTATTCTTATAAAATGGAGAAATATTAGAAGTTAAAGAAGTTAAAGGAAGAAAATTTCATTTGATTATGAGATTGTATGTTTTCTTTTGGAAGTTTTAAGAATATGATTGAGTAAGGAAGAGAATAAATTATAAAAATATATTAAATATTTTAAGGGATAATAATTTTCAAGGAACTAACAGGGAGTTTTCCAATTTTCTTCATTTAATTTAATATTTTTTCATCATCTTCTATATTTTTTCACTTATTAGTTATCCTTATATGTTCTTTTTTCTCTTTCTAAAAATCACAAAGGGGGAGACTTTGTAGCCTTTGGGGAGACATTTTTAGTTTTGTGTGTGCAGTAATTTTTCCTTTGACTAAAGAGGATATTTTTTTCACTATCATGTTTTTCAATTGTGTTCTATTACGGGGGATTTATGTTTATGTATATTATAGTCAAATGGAGTATTATTATAAGTTAAATATAGTTTACATCTATATTTTTAGTAAAACAAACCATGTTTTTCAGGTTGGTCTTTTTTTTAAGAAGATATTGTTGAGTCAAATGTCCTTTTCATATGCTTATTTTTAATATCATAACACAATTAATATTGATTTTGTGCTAAATTGAGGTTTTTGTAAGTTTAGTTTTTATAGATATTATAACATCTGATTCTATATGTTGGAGAGTTGAATCCAATGCATTTATCTTCTAGAACTTTGTGAAGACAAACTGAATTCACCTATAAGAAAATAGATTTGCTTTTATATTTTTCATAACTAAATCTGAAGACCTTGTATATTACCATTGAGAGTTTTTTACAATTTTATCTATAAATTAATCCAAATAATTAATGAATTTAATATTCTATATTACCTTTAATTGTGTTATTTTACATTATCTTATGGTTTTTGAGAGAACTGGTTGTATTATTCGTTCGATGTGATTTATTTAGAGGTTCCATTGTGAAGTTCTTATTATATAAGTTATAATATATTTTTTGGTAATTATTGATTATAATACTATGTGATAAAAAAGTTTTCATTCCTAGAACGTTATATCTTCTAAACTATGATGTTTTATAAATTTTTGGTATGGAATTGCTACTGATCACGTTGAACGTAATGAATCTCAAGGATAGAGTTGTCTGATTTTTATGTGTTTTTCAAAGATGTTCCTCATATAAAAATGGTACTTTTTGATAGGTTGACAAAAAAATATCCAATTTATTAATTTAAATAACTTAGTTTTGTTTATTTCACCCCTATAACATTGGTATAAAATTGAAAAGTTCCTAATAATTGATACTTTTGGAAATAATATCATTTAAAAGAGTATTTGGATTATTTTATGATAATCTATATTTTTTTTAATAATATTGTTTTTTATTTCTCATTGGTTTGTGTATCATAGTTTAGTTTTTTAATTTCAAGAGTTTAATTTCCACGAAATTATTTACTTTTATTAAATTTTATTTTTCTGGAGGTATAACTTCTAGAAAAACTACATTATTGAGTGGTTAAATTAAAATTTCAATTTTTGACTTCAATTTAACCCCTCTTGATGTTGATATAATTTTATTATCTGGGAAAATAGTTTATAAGATATTTTATCCTTATATAATCTTCCACTTTATTTTATTTTTGAAAATAGTAATAGGTTGGTTAATCATATATTTTTGCAGATATAACTATATTCATTATTAAATGTTGAGCTCCTTCTATGTGAATTTATACTTTAGATTATTATTATCCTTTTTGTACGACAAATTTTCACCATAGAGGTAATGAAACTAAATATTAAATAAATAGATTACAATTTCTAATTATAGATCATGTTTTGAGTAATTTTTCTCAATTGACTATAATTATCTTGAGGGTTATGCAATCAATTTTTTATTTTTAATGAGTATAAAACCCAATAAATTCATTGATGCATTGATAAATATCAAAAAACCTTCCTTACTTGATGGTAGTGTGAGAATAAGAGTATTGACTAAAACAATTCTTAAACTACTTGAATATTTTTACACATTCTTTACTCTAGACAAGAATTACTCCTTTCTGAGTAATCTTGATTAGTGGGTTTGATAATCATAAGAAATTCCTCAAAACCCATTGATAGTACCAATGTAATTTATCACAACTGCATATCTTTTTCACATATTTTAGTCTATAAAAGTTATCAATATTCATAGGAATTTAATGAACTAAAAATGGATCTTTTATTTTTATATCATTCCAGAGGAATGTAACTTTGTCCATTCAAAAGTTACATTTACTCAATAATTCATATAAATTCTCATTTCACAAAGTATTTAAAATAGTACCAAACTCTATTGATATTATTCCATAATTTTGTAATATATGAGAATATAATCTATAAAGACCACCCTAAATGTTTTAGGGTAATCTTTAAAGAAACTATTCATTAATTCCATGAAGATAGATAACACATTATTAAGTCCAAATGACATCACTTTGAACTAATAATATCTATATTTTATACAAAATTATATCTTTAGAATAATAGTTTCACATTCCATAAATACATTCATATCCTAAAAAAGAATGTGTCAAGAATATAAAAGGATAATAAGGGAAAGATATAAATATAAATAGAGAGATATAGAGAACATAACTAAAAGAAAGAAACATAGTGGTATGCCCCCTTACTCTAACACTTGTCTCACTTTTGTTACTCCTTTAACATATTGAATAATTAATTTGAAATAAATAATTACGTTATTAGAAACCCTTTTAACAATTATTTAATCTATTATAATATTTTTATTAACTTTTATTATTCATTTATTAGATTATTTTTTTCTCTCTTGATCGTTCAGGGCTTTTCGATATATAGTTCAAATGATACATTGGTGTAACAATAATGGTAAATTTTATTTTTCAAAAAGATCCATAAGTATTAAAAATATAATGGGATAGATTCAATTTATTCATGTAATATATGTTTATTATAATTCAAGAGGCACTCCAAAAAAGTTCCCTATTGAATGGTGTTTCTCAATAAGCTAGTTTTAAATGATTAAACCAGTCACTATAAATTATTTTTAGTATATTTTATGTTATAAAATTTTTTTCATTGAAAATTTTTAAACATTAAATTAATGGAATATTAATATCATATAAATAAATGAAAATAATATTTAAATAAATCCTAGAATGGGGGATTTAAAACTAGTACATCATTGTTTGCGGTGGTAGTATAAACCCACCATTGATGGAATTTTTTTTAACGGGGATTAAAAATTGAGAAAAATTAATCAATATATGATTTCAAAATTTCATTAGTGTAAAATTATACTAGTATTTTAATGTTATTATAAGGATAATTTATTTAATCAATGGTGTAGGAGAATAATAGAAAATAAAATTCATGGGTTGTACAACTCTAATGTTAGCCTTAAGAATTTGAAGGAGAGTATTTTTCATAGAAACATTCCTCAAGAACATAGATAATAAATTTTTGAGAGATATTATTATAGATCTTTTTTAGAAAAATATGTTTTGGATGTGATGAGAAATGGTTGTAGAATGGTTGATTTTATAGGAAAGGGCAGAAAATCATTGAATAAAATGTTAAATGATTTATTATTTTGGATCAAGACTGTATATAATATTGAATATTAATAATAATAATTTTTTAATTAAAAAATATATATTTTATTTATATATAAATACATCCAAAACTGACGGGTATCATTAGAAAACTTAATTATATGTAATAAATTGTTATTGAAATAAAATATAATTAAGGGTGGTGGGGTTGAGTTTTGATCAACATGGAGATAAAAATAATGATTTAAGGGGAAAAATAATTAGGTTTATCAAATAGAGGAGGATGAATTGATTTTTTGGAACAAAGATCTCTTTACTACATATAATTTTGTGAAACCTTCGGCAAGAGACTGATATTGAAACTAGGGTATTAACATGTCTAATAAAGATATAGAAAAAAGATTATTTCGTCATATCAAGGATTTATTGATGGAAATAATCATATGGAATGATAAAATTTCTCATATTTTTGCAGAAAAAGGATCTATTTCTAAGAGTCTTGAATTAGTAAAGGACTATATTAGGGTGAGGCCTGTGTTACTGAAGGGTAATGAAGGTCTAAACATTGGTGATGTTATTAGGAATTTACATTCTTATAGGGTTTTGATGATTCAAAAATAACCACCACTAGTCATAACATATACAACATTATTTTTTCTTCTAATAATTTTAAGTCGATGGCTTGAGGCTATGGATTTATTCCTCTTAAAATTAGTAATTTTATCATTTATGAGTGAGATTTTAATTTTAATCTTTTGAATTTTGGAGCACCCATTCCCAAATTTTTATTAGGGTGCTTTGTTTGAAATAGATTTAATGGAATCTCAAGATATTGTTGGATATTGTTCCATTAATTAGTGTACCAATTAGGTTTGATAATGTTATGAAACCTTTAAATTAGTTGATTTTCTATTGTGGTCAAGATGGAGGAGGGGTGCATCTTTAAATCTCCTGGAGGCAATGGATGCTCACCCACAAAAATAGAGTTGTGAGTGGTAAGGAGGAACCAAGGTCCTCTTTTCTTGATGCCCCTCTAGTTGGGATTAATGGAGGCTTTCAGTTTTTAACTTCAGAATGAGTTTCATGTTTTATTGGTTTGTTTAGATATTCATCCACTATATAGATCATCAGAAAGTGACCACTCTCTCTCATGGCGAAAAATATCAAAGCGGTATCAGAAAGGATGTCCAGGGGTAATCACTCACTTATTGTACGACTAGACCTTGAAAGGGGGGTAAATTGTGGCGATTGGATAATTTGGTTCACAGGGTTTCTTTGATTTGGGGGTTCCCTAATTGGATGTGTGTGTCAATTAGATGAATTTTTTTTCATTGCCTAATGATGATCTTAAGAAGAAATCATGGAGGTATGGTCCCCTATCGTTAAATACAGAAATGTTTTGGATTCACAAATGGAGTCTGGATTTTGACCTTTCAAATTTTAAAAATGTGTTTTCATTGTTATGGTTATAGATTGATAGGATTAATTAGATCTTATATCATCTAAAGATACTTCACTGTATTATAAATTCCATAGGAGTTCCGATCAGGTTGGACAATGAGGTACACCAGGTTTATTTTGTTTATTTTTCATGAATTCTAGTATAGGTGGACCTAAGTGATGCTTTTATTGATAAGGTAACCCTCTTTATTAGAAATTATGATATGTATCTAAGTATAAAGTATGTGAATCGATATCTTTTTTGTGTAGAGTATAACTCTATTGGGCATTCGTTGGAGGGATGCCTTAAGAAGGTTCTTCAGGAAAATTGTATTGTAAATGGGAACATAGCGAGCGATTATAGGATGAAGCATGAGAAAAGTGATACTATGCATGAAAAAATAGAGAAGATGGTTAGTTTTTCTCGGTATTCACTGGCCACACAGCTGGAGGGTAGTCCAGATGTGAAATCAGTGAAGGAACATCCCATTCAAGGTAGTGTGCATGCCAAGATACCTCTATGAAGGGGATTGTCCGGTGATCAGGAAGGGATGTCGATAATGAATGAGAGCCACTCTTTTGAAGAGGTTATATTCCAGAAGGATGATGCTACGATGGAAATTGAAGCCCTTGGACAATCCGATTGTGAGACCATTATTCATGTAGAAGTTGACCATCAACAAAGGCAACATCTTATCACTACTAAAATAAAAGGGAAATCCAAAGTGGTGGATGAATATGTTTTTCAGTGGATCACTTCAAGGAAAAATAAGACCCCCTATGTCTAGATATGATTTTTAGATTATTGAAATACATGGATAGAAGAATGCGATTAATGTATCTTAGAAAATGGTGAGGTAGTATGTAATGAGGCTGACATTCAATGAGATATGATTTCGTCTTGTTCTGCTCTTTCTTTGTAGGTTTTTCCTCTAGCTCTCCTTGTACCTTCATTTCCTGAGAGTATTAATGTTATAGTAGGTGACTTTATCGATGATGACACACAGAAAGGAAAGGTGGAAACTATAGAAAATTTCATTTCCTTGTCAAAATCTAAGCCCATAAAAATTAATTTTACTTTTCTAGATATATTAAATCGATAGACTAGTAAATATTTTTTACCTGATGAATTTTGTAATCTTTATGATGGAGCGTATTTCTCAAGAATTTACATCTCTGATATGATTGTTTCATTTGACCAAGATGACTTTGCCTTGAAAGATGACTTCTCCGGTGGAACTAAGTCTCATTATGTGGATAACAATTCACCGAGCATGGGTGATCAAAATGTTTCCTAGTAATCTCCCAAGCAAAGGAAGAGGGGAAGACACCTAAGAGCTCAGGGTGGCTTTTGAGAAAGGGGTGGCAGACACAAAAGAAAGTGATTGGTGTTTGTTTTTTGTTTTAGTGCGGGTGTTATGACCGCTTTTTTATCATTGAAACCCTCTTCCCTCTATTTTCTATTTTATTTTCATTATTAAATTTTTTTGGGATCATGGATATTAGTCCATGGTTCACACCGTTTTGAGTTGTTTATTTTCCACATATTTTATTTTTGTTTCAATCATTTAATTAATTAATTTGGCATTAGTTTTTAATTAATTTTACTTATTCTGTGCTAGTTTAATTTATTATTTCTTCAATTTTATGATTATTGTTTTTATTTTTTTGTCTTATTTAATAAATTTGTTCTACCATGTTTTTCTTCGTTTTGTATTTCTAATATATTTTTAAATATTAATGTTATATTTTTAAATTTTATTAATGATAGATTATAGTTAGACATTTCATCATTATATTTTTATAATGAAAATTTAATTTAATTTTAAATAATTTGATGTTTTATTCTAAAAATTTTATATTTTAATTTTTATAATTTGATTTAATAATCAGTTTTTTAAATATTAATTAATTAAATTTGAATTAATTTAATTCAGAAATTTTAACTTTTTGTTAAATTAAAATTGTATTTTTTTTGTTTCATTTAATTAATTATTGGAATTAGTTTTTATTAATTTGAATATCTTTAATATATTAATGTTTTAATTATATTTAACAATGTTAATTATTATTATTTATATTTTTGTTAAAGTCTAGCATTACCATTGGGCTGCTACTGCTACAACACTCATGAATATTATTGTTTTAATTATTAATATTTTTATTAATTCAATTTTTAACAACGTTTAATATTAATATTAATTTTTTAATTATATTTAACAATTTTAATTAATTCCCCACCATATCTAAAGTCTCCACTACATTTGTGGCCTGAAGAGGGATATAAGGCCGCCTATTTTCACCATCTTCACTGTCGTCGCCTGATTTGACACTGCCGATGAGCCGAGCCAATTCCACTGCTCATACTTCAATCGAAAAAACCTTATTCCACTAAAATCCATCAACGATGGAGCTCTATCATTAGTCTTGTGGATGAAAACCACCTCCACTGGGAAGAAGAAGCCCTCGACGTCATGACCAGATATACCATATCACCAGCCGATGCTTCCTCCAACAAGGAGGAATAAGAAGCCACGACGGATAAGATTAAAAGAATAAAAAATATGATAATTAATAAAATAAATATAAAAGAGAATTTCTTTATATATTTATATATATAATCATTTATAATTAATTCGATTAATAATAATATATATAATCATTTAATCATATTTTTTAAAATTTATATATTTATATATTTATATTACTAGTTATAAAAATAATGTTATTTATAATTATAAAAGTTATATTTTTATTAATAATCTTAATAATAATAATTTATTAATTACTCTCCCTTTTTAATGTGCAAAATAGGGATGAGAACGGATCCAGGTACATCTCAAATAGAGAGAACATGGATCTACCATGGTTTTTAGAAGGGAACTTTTCAAATAATCTACTAGTGATAAAATTCAAAAAGGACTATTATGCGATCAGTAAGGAAACTGTGGCTGATTTAAGTCGATAGGGGACATGAATGGATAATCATATGATAATATATAATATATTCAAAATACTACAGATAAATAAGGGGGATAATTTACTCATTTAGAGATTGATAAAAAATGGGACATTCGAGATAGAGGTTCTTGATGAGTAGAGGAGGAGCACAACATCACCCTTTTTTCATATTTTTAGAGGGGATATTTATTTCTCCTTATTTTCTTGTTCTTTATGGATTGTAATTATACTAGGTATTTTTTTTATAAATATTGATACTATTTATGGATGAAAATTTGTGCTTAGGGATTTAATTCTTCTTTTTATACATAATTATTCACAATTATTTATTATTTAAATTTCATAATTGATCAGTGAGGTCAATTCGGAAATCATAAAAATTGTTTCACAAATCTAATATTCAATTTCAAAACATTTATATGACTGGAAAGATCTCTTTAAATGACCTTTTTAACATATTCCATTTCATTTTGAGTGGTTCATGATGTGTAAAACTTCACGAATCATTCTTCTTCACATTTTATCTCCAAGAGACTGAGATAAACCAAACCCTTTTCAAGATTGTGAATTCAATATTTTTTTTTTGTAAATGATGGAACCCAATTAAAATAGTTAATTTAAATTCCCCATGCATTTATCTTGATTATTTTTCTCAACCTCTATTTATATAGTTATGAGCACCTCATCAATTTTTTCCCCTATCTAGTTATTAAATAAATAATCGTTTCATTATTAAATTTCTTATATATTAAAAACATTAAAAAAGATATATGCACTATTTTTTAGTGATTTTTTTTCTAAAAATAGTATGCACAATCATATATCATTTCCTCTGGTTTAGAGACCAAACTAACTACAATAAAATAGTAAATAGGGCTTATAAATAACTAAACCTTCATGTTTTGAAGGGATTTTTTCCACTTAAACTTGGTACTTTTTATATTTGTAGTGGGATTTTTATTTTAATCCCTTTGATTTTAGGAACAAAAATTACCAAATTTGGATTAGGGTATTTATTTTGAACTTTATTTACTAGTATCTCAAGACATAGTGGGATATTCTTCAATAAATTGGTATACCAATTAATTTTGATAAGGAAACTAAATAGTATAGATATGATATTTTTTATCGTATTCTAGTAGAAGATGATATTTATGGTACTTTGACTAGTTAGGTTATATTATCAACATATGATGATAATATTTCATTTATAATCAAGTATGAGAGAATTCAAATGATTTGTTCTGGGTGTAATATCCTTGATTATAAAGTTCATAACCATCATAGATCCATTTCCTATGATTTTTTTTTTAAATTTCAATGCCATTACATTGAAATGCGTAGGAATAATCTTGGAAAAGCTATGGGTAAGAGGAAAGTTTTAGTTCCTATAAAAGATGCTAAAACTTTGGTGGATAGATTACTTCCTTCTTATAGTAATGCAATGGGAGTGAATTTTCCATTTGAGGCTCCAACCTCGCAGGGTTATTTAAATTTCCCCTAAACAGAATATGTGTTAGTGGGTTACCTTCTGTGTGATGTAACAGGGACACAACAAAAGAGAATTTTACCTCAATTTAGGAGCCTATATGAACAAAAAATGATACTAATTTAAAATTTTTTAAATGATATTTTTTGAGGGATCAATTATTATTTCTCTATGATGTTAATGGGGGTTACAAAAAGTAACGAGTAATGATCAAGTGGAACTTTTCTAGGATATATCTTAAATATAAAGATTAAGTGAATACATGGATCAAGGTAATAATGGAAAATATAAATTTAGTGTTTAGGTGGAGAATATATATGAGCATTAAATCCTTGATGTTGAGTTAGATAATGTTTACCAATCCAATTGTCATGATAGGGAGGAGAGTTTCATCACACTTGTGCCAGAAAATTTAAAAATCAAGTTGTGGATGTGGGTGGTTCCTACACATTACAACTAATGAAAAAAACTCAAAGGAATTATTCATATTTTCAAATGAAAAGGGTTATAATATCCTCTCGTGTAGGGTTAAGATAATATTAAAATCTATCCAACAATGAGGTTAAAGAAAAATTAAAGGGTAGTCTTCAAATTCATGCTGATATTTCTATGTATTTTTATCATTGCATTGAAGACCATGATAAGGAATATTATAAAAAATATAAAGATGGGATGATTCAATTTAACGATTACCTTATATTGTGGAATAATATGATCTCTAAGATACATGATGATAAAAAAATCAATGCAGACATGGATTATAAAGAGCAAACCTAGGAATTATTTTTTACCTTAACTGTTATCCCTAGAATGTTTTTTTGTTGTTTTTACAATCTTTTATCCTTTTTTATGCCTAGTTTTTTCTGATTTAATGTTGAAAAAACAATATGGGTTGTGTTACTATAACCTTAATGATTTATGGTCCAAAATCATGCTAACTTTTGATTCTGAGACCTTGATATGATGCTGATTAAAGACATAAAAATGATAATGTGGAGGCATGCAACTGGTGAGTCTATAATTCTCCCATTTCAGGAAGTTATGAAGTAAGATTTTATATTTTAAGTATTCCAATTTTCTGTTTCACAATGTATATATACTAGTTTTCATTTTAAAAATATACTTTCCCTTATAGTGGGGTTTCTTTGGCATTGAACTATAAAGTGGCGTGTTGCATCTTGAATTAGACTGGTAATCATTTTTTTGTTTCATTGTTTTTATTTAGTTCCATTTTTTATTCAATCTTTTGGGATAAATTTATTTTCTTAATGAATTCTGTTGGGACTATGGATTTGGATTCCAGATCCAGGGTTCCTACCATTTTTGGAAATATAATTTAGACTTTAATTTTTTCTTCTTCATAGGATTGAATTTTTTTATTTAAAAAAACTTATTTTAATCATTAAATGAATTTTAATCCATGATTTTTTATATATTATTGAGTCATTTTTTAAATCAGAATTATATCATAAAACATATATTTTATGGGAAAAAATATATTTTTCAATGTTCACAAACAATTCAACTTGTTCAGAAAAATACCACAAATTTACCATAAGCTTAGTTCAATTCATTTAGTTTGAAAACAAGGTTCATTTTATAAAAATAAATTTCTAAATTGGGTTATTATACCATTTAAATTTTATTATAAAAATCAATGTTTGAAAAAATAACTTATATAATCCTTGTTAAAATTTAAACTTATACATAATATAATTTTTATAATTTGAAAAATAATTTTATATAATTAAAATAGTTACATCCACTTATTTTATTCATGGTAAATATTAATTAATAGGCATTTAACTTATCACAATAGTTATTTCAATATTCAAAAAGTTAGCTACTATTCTAGTGGCTAATTAATTACTATACTTCCTATAAATACCTATTATTTATTTATTATTCATCCACTCAATTTTCCTTCAATGTTATTTATATTTCATTTATAAAGTGAATTTTTTTTGTAATGCTTTGTTATGTTTTTGTTGTGTTATTCATAAATATGGTACTTCTAGGAGACCATGACCGTGAATTTCAAAATTTTAGTTTTATTATTTACCTGTTTTTATTATCCAATCATACTTGTTTTGATCCAAAGGAATATATTCATCCTTCGATTGCAATGTTACCCTATGAAATAAAATATTACAACTATAAAACATATGATTTTTATGGGATGAGAATTTATTTAAAAATGTGGGATATTTTGAGCTAATGAATGATTTAAATTTATGGTAAAGAAACTATTAATATCATAGTACAAAACTTATGAGAACATCACAAATAAATCTAGTAAGTGAATAATCATAAAAATTTCTAAGCTGGGGTTTAATATAAACTATGAGTGAGACATGGAAGTTTACAATCACACCTAGCAAGTTCATTTCCCATTAGAATATCCATTAAAAACCCATATATTCACATGGAGTTATCTAAAACCAAAAAACATCACTCAATTTAAAAAAAAATCATATATCAACTCTAAGAACCCTTTAATGAAACAACTCTTTATAATTAATATCCAATGGTAAAAAATATAATTTCACATTTTTATAAATTGTAATAAGGGGTATAATAAAATTTTTGTAAATAATATTATAATGGTCACTTTATTTAATAATCAAACTAGCCTTTTCCTTTTTTTAAGTGATAAAAAACCTTGATTTTACCTCTTGAGATTCAATAGGGAATCCCACAAATTAATATAAATCCAAATATATAACATTAAAAATAAAATTTAATTCATTCCAAAGAGTCTATTATCCTGTCAAAAAAAAACTAAATCTTGTTATCATTCTCTTAAAAATCATATTAAAAGCCTTTACAAAAATAATTTAAATAATTTCATGATAAAACTACATTTATAATTTCAATGAACACATTATATACATAAAACATTTAATGTCTAATTTTAAAACATTCATATGAGAATCTTTATTATACCATGTTTAAATAATAAATATGCAGAAAAAAGGTTTCACAATTCCATTATAAATATTTTCTAAAATATTTAAATCATAAAAAAACTTAGTTTTAAACCATGATCACACTTAACTGAAAAAGTATAGAAACACATAACATTATGAACTCCGACTAAATTCAATAGGTGTTATCTACATAATACCATCTTTCAAAACCAAGAAAGTCACTAAAACCCAAATATAAAAAAATCAAAACACTATAATCACAAAATCTTTAATGTCTTGGAAAGTGAAAATACTTATCGGTGATTGATGTGGTAGCGAAGAAACTCCAAATAGAGTATGGATGACCCATGGAATACTTCTATAGAAATACTTGGAAAATTTATATGATATTTTAATGTTTTCCCTTAAAGTAGAGAAATCTTCATCATTATGAACCCTAAAGACATAAATCAACATTAGAAATACTTTAGAAAAAATATTGGAAAATAAAAATAATACTCAAATGAAAAGGGGAGAAATTCAACTTTGATCTTTATGGAAAATAGGGATCTCTACACTCTTATGAAAATATAAATAATGTATAATTAATATTTATAAAAACTATATTATAATAATTATAATCACCTAAATAATGATAATAATAATGACATAACACATCTTACCCAATTCATAACCTATAATTATAATAATTTAACAGTCAAAAATATGATAATTTCATGTTCTTATAAAAGTACATGTGATTATAATAATAAGTCAAATTATGCATAATATATAATCTAAAAAAACTATAAAACTAAACAAATTTTTTAAATGAAATTTATAATTAATATAACTATGAAACATAATCAATAAAATAATTATTAAAATATAAACAAATTATGTTTTAAATGTTCTAAAAAAGGTAGTCAATAAAAAGGAAGTTTCATGTATTTTTCAAGGGATTCACGGTTCAGATGTATAGTTATCATGACTGTGCACCTAACCTTGTTTCCAAACTACCTAGAAAAATAAAAATATGCTGTTTTTATACAGAAGTTCAAAGACTGTTCATGAAACCTTTATATTAATAAAATTTCTAAAAAATTAAGAAATTTAACAGTAAATACACATATAATAAAAAATATAGAAAATTACTAAATTGGGGTGTCACATCACAATCCATCATAATCCAACCAAAAGTAAAAATAAGTCAATCAACCACTAAAGAAATTTCCTAATCCAGATACATGATTTGAAAACTGTATTCCACATAAACTATCTCTTTATATATATATATATATATTCTATTAATATTCCATGTAATCGACCCACTACCATAGTCATACTCTCTATCTCACTACCACTAAAGAAATCTACTCTCTAGACATTTCCACTATTAATTCCCTACACATATTTTCCCTAACAACACTCATATTTCTAATATATCACATTACTCAACCATAAAAATACCCACATCAATATGCCTCACATAAAAATACCATAATGGAGACAACTAGTTAATAAAAAAAACTCCAAAATAAATTAAAGTATGAAAAGGATCAACACCAAATGATATAATACTTATAACCAAATAATAATCAAGGATAACCATTAAAAAATTATAATTAGTTAATAAACTACACATGAATAATGAATATAAAAGGAATAAAATGTAAATAAACTTAAATATATGATCTCACCTCAAAATTATTACTCTCAAAATGGTTTAACCTAAGTCACATAGAAAGATAACTCTCTAGACCAATTACAGCCATATGAGTTTCCCTCATATAACCGATATCATAAAAAAGTGGGTTTACATATAATATTTTTTATTTGTACACTTTTATTAATATAATATATATTATATTAAAATGAAGAGACTAAACCAATAATTTATAATTCACCAAACCCTACCATTACATCAAAACTGATAAAACCTCTTAACCAAACAATAAAAGTTGTTTATTGACTTGTAATTCATTGTGGTTATCTATAAATAAGAATTATTACTATATTTATATATAAAAAAATTGTTTCAAAATAAATTATCTTAATAAAAATAATATACCAAAAAAATATAACTCAAGAATGAATTAAAGATCATGTGAGAAAAAACATAAATCACCAGTATTATTAAAAGTGAAATAACCATAAACACTGATAATCAACTTTTTTTTTGAACTATATTAATTAAAAAATTCACTTCTAATTCCAAATATATATAATATTAATGTAGGAATTATAAAAGAATTAAAAATTCATATGATACAATTATAGGGACATGAAACCATTAATTAACAATAATTTAATTAAACATGATCTGATAAAATTAATATAATAAAAAACATTTAATCTTGGAAATTCAGATTTAATAACCTTCCATTTATATTTTGAAAATCATCATAGAAAATTTTCTTATATTAGATGTTTAGAAACCAATGGGATCAGAAATCATAGACATAGAATAATTAAATACATGGGGGGTTGAAACAACATAACTTTATAACATATCATCGATCTCCTCAAATTTCAACAATAACCAAGAATATTCCAATAAAAATAAACTCGGATTTATATATAATAAAAAACCAAAATACTAAGTGTTATGACCCATATAAGATTCCCAATATTCATTGGTATTCTCAAACCCTGAAGCCTTAAATTATATGTATTAAAAAATCACCAATTTAGACAAAAGCAAAATAAATCCGGACAAAACCCACTAAAAAACTAATCTTCTTCAACATAGTGATTGAAATATGGAAAATAACCTTCCTTGGACTAATATAGTTATTTTATATGAAATAAATTTCAATCCATAGTGATTCTTTCATACTTTGGTGGAATTAGAAATGAAATCCCTAAAACACTTAACCTAAATCAATAGAGAAGAAAGGAGAAGGGTAAATGAATTAGAATGGAAAATAATTACCTAAAAACAGTAGACCAAAACCTAATAAACAGATAAAATCAAGGATGGTACTAAAGGGGGAGAATAAGGATAGGGGATTTATCTCCCCAACAATAAATCATTCTGTCCTGAGAGAGTCTAAATGTAGTATTTAGAAAATAAATCCTATAAGAAACATTTTTATACTCAAAAAACTATATATCTTTTTTTTACTTATTTTCTCCCCACTAAACACCTAGTGGAAGTCTAGTGGATATTTTCACAGTATTTTCATCACTGAGGTACTTGGTGGAATTATAATAGGTACCTAGTAGCTAGCTAAAGCACTATATCTTCTTCTTTCTCATACTAACTCTCATTATTCCCTTTGTAAGATCATGTAATCCGATAAATATCACAAAATAGTCATTTTAATCCTCTATATAAATAAAATATTACATTATAATTAATCAAAATAAAAAAAGTCAAATGATATCTAAATTTAACCACCAAATGATCATATTTAACTAAATAATTTAAAAAATTACACCTAATTCAATCCAACATAAAATATATAATTTCTAAAATATTAAATAATTCAGATATTAGTAATGCATGAGATTAAATAAGAAGTGTATTTCTTTAAAAATTCAAATATATTAAATGTAAGTGATTCAAAACAAGATGATTTATATTTTTTCATTAAAGATGAGAGTGAAAGACAACGAAGGAATGAATTTCATAAGTATAGTAACAAATATTGAATAAAAATATTATTGGAGACACTAATTCTCTATTAGGAACAATAAGAACATGAGGAATAATTTCTATTACATTTATTATTTTCTAATATTGAACCATGAGGTATTGAAGAGGCTTTTAAACATGAATAGTATATTGATTTTATGAATGAAAATTTGGTTGAAATAGTTAAAAAAACAATAGTTTTGGAGGTATGTTTCAAATCCTAGGATTAAAACATACATTGGAACAATTTTTTTTCGAAATAAATTTAATTAGAAATGATATGTATTAAGAGATATGTCTAGTCTTGTGGGTGAATACTTATTTGATTTTTATGAGACGTTTTTATTGGTGTTATGATTGGAAACTGTTAGAATTATTTTTTTCTATAGGGGATTTGAGGAATTATATAATTTATAAATGGGTTGTTATATAAGAATTTAAGAATGGATGGTTATCAAGAGAGGTATATGTTTGTTAACCCGATGATTTTTTTTCTTAAAAGTTATTATCATATAGTTTGTAAATTGAAAAAGTATTTATATGGTTTAAACAAGATCCATGATATTGGCATTCTAAGATTGATAATTTTTTGAAATCAATGGAGTCAAATAAGGGAATATTTTACTGTAGTATTTATGTTAATGAGATTAGTAAAATCTCAGTGATTTTTGTTAAATATATTTATGAAATTATTTTTCTAGAGGATGATGAGATAACATGTAGAGAGTTTTCTTTATATATAAAGAAATTCTTTGAAATTTAAATTCTCAATAAAATGATATATTTAGTTTTTATTTATGTTATAAAAGTGAATGGATATATCTTATTTTCTCAATTAAATTATTATAAAGATTCATTAAAGAAGTTTGCTAGGGAATATAAATATTTTTATTCCAATTGTAATTGATACAAAATTTTCAATGGACATTAAGTGATAATGATTTAATAACACTAAATTTACAAGGTTTATTATAAGGTTTTAGAATTGACTAATTAAATTTATATATTGTGTATATAATAACCATGAGTGACCATTTCCAATGAACAATAATAAAATCACATATTTATACTTCCAAAAGAATACTTAGGTATTCCAAATATACTATTAATAGTGTCCTTCATTATGATTATTACGAGTAATTATATTTTTTTAGAAATGTTGGCACTGAAAAAGAAAGGAATATTAATAATATAAATTCCAATTCTTAAGAAGTGATATTTTTTTGTAGAAAAGTGTGTTTATTATCATTTGAAAAATAAAAAATTAGTTACATTGAACATATTATAGGGTGAGTATGTTTCTACTATACTAGAAAACAACTTCAATTTTTTGAATGAATATATTGTTAGAAAATATCAGTGGTGATGTTAAATTTACTTTAATTATTGGGTGTGATAATAAAATATATATTTAACTTCTTAGAGATTATTTACAACATTATATACCAAGTAATATTCATATTAAAAATCATTTTATTAAGTGGAAGGTTTATCAGAGTTTGCTTCAATTAAATTATATCCCCAAAAATTAATAAGTTATAGTTGGGTTTACTAAGCCTTTCCAAAAAGTAGTTTCTCAAAAATTATGTTTAAATACAATAGTTAAAACTATTTCGATTCATGTTTAATGTGTAGATTAAATTGGATCCCCCTTCCCTCTATTATTTTATATAATTCTTCTATTTGGAATAAATGAACCACATTCTAGTCTTAATTAAAGATTCAAAGTTGAATAATATGAGTACAACATATTGATATATAGATATTAATTTTTTAAATGTATTTAATAAAAGGGGAGACTATGAATTTTTGGTTAGTTGTATACGTATTCTATATTATAAGTGTAATGAAGTTTTAAATTTATAATTTATTGATATTAAATTAAAACTTGGATATTGAAGAATTCCCAAATGTTATTTTTGTATTTTTTACAAATTTATAACATTGGATTGATGTTTGAGATTTTTTATTTATTTAAATACATGCTCTATAACTATGAGAATATTGATTAGTTATTTTCTAAAATGTTGAGAAGAAACCAACATATAGTATTTTTTATATTATAGATAGGTATTCTTTCTTTAGAATCACTCTCTTGGGAGTCATGAGTGTGATATTTTGTCCAAAGTTTCTTTCCAGCACTGGGGAAAATCATTTAGGGTGAGTTAGGGTTTGAGAGTTTACTTGTCTGTGGGGAATGTTTGGATGATTTTGTTGATATAAAGGTCACTCATGTGTGGGAGAACTGTAGAATTATTCTTTCTTTTCTATCTTATGATTGGGTTTCCACATAATCTCTAATGATAATATGAGGATAGTGTAAACACTTACACATGATCATCTATGGATTTGAATTGAACATGTTCACATATGACATGTCTCTCATGAGGTTTGATGACTTCATTTAATGTTAAGTAGAAAAATTTGTGGGAGAAAATTTGTGCTTTTGGGGATTTGAACCCCCACCTCTATGTTAATATATTCCATTGATTTACCCTGGTAGGATATTTATTTATACGTCATTGGCCTTAATAAGTTGGTTTATATTATTTAAATTATGTCATTCTTTCACACATGTGGAGAAATTGGTTTTATTTAATTTTGTTTTATATTTAATGTGGTATCATGATATTAATCATCATTTTTTGACCACCATGTGAGATTGCCTAAAAGATTATAAGATTTATATGATATTTATTCTATAGTTAAGCTAACTAGACATAATAAAACAAAATATAATGAGAGTTATATAATAAATAAATTGATATCATTAAATTATATTAATATTGGTTTTGAAGTTTCTAAGGTTTTATATTGTTGATTTAACAAGGAGAGAAGTTGGTGAGGCTGATTTGTTCAATCAAACATTATGTGAAATAAAAAACTGCAAGAGAAATGTTTTGTGAGATTGAATTAAATTGTTTAAAGGTTATGTGACACTGAACACAAATGATTAATATTTTTTTAAATGAAATATTATTATTTAATAGAGTGTAAGGTTTTATTATTTAATATCATAGGACAACTATATGATAAATATGGGATTTTGTGTGCATATATTCATTTGTTATTATTTGAATTTATGCCAAATTTGTTTCTTGGAACCTTATGTTATGATACTAAATGATTCATTTATAATAAGAAAATGGTAGAACATATATTTGATATGGAATTCATTATTGAATCAAGGAAATTGTTTTATGAATGTAAAAGTTTATATAAATCTTTGAGAAGAAGAAAAATGGTATTAACTTATATACTTCTAAAGTAAATATGTGTTTCCTAATAATAATTTAGGGGTTCTATAAAATTAATGAACTAAATATAAGTTATAGTTTTGGTATAATAAAATTTGTAGAAAGGGAAGATTGAAAAAGAAGATCAGTGAATGTAGGTCAAGATGTTTTATATTATGAGTTCATATATAAATATCCAAGTCTTTAATGAATTTTTATTGATTTAGTAACATTAGAGATTTTTTTGTTGTTATTAAAAATTATATATAAATATTATTTATTATTTCACTAGTAAATGATTTTTTATTCATAAATTAATTATATATAATTGAATTATATTGGTCCTAAAAAGTACATAATAACCCCATATTGTCTATAGATGTATTATGATGACAATGAACTACATTAATATGGATGATTCCATGTCATGCTAAAGACATAGCAACGTTTAATAAGTGGTAAATCATGAATATCCCATTATTATTATTATTTTTAGTGTTCTTTATGGATAAATAGCATTTCATTACTAAAATATATCTCTAATTATTTATTCTAACCAATGATGAAATTTTCTTCCTATTGAATTGTAATGTTACTAAAATAGATGAATACATTATCTCACCCCTCACTATAAGTAATCAAACCATTTTGAGTTAGTATTTTAAATTTTATTTTAATTATTTACTTCTTAATAAGTTAAATATATAGTTTAAAATATTTTAAATAATTATTATAGGGGAAAAGAGAGGGAAAAAGAGGATTAATGAAGGGGTGGGATCAGATACCCAATGCTAGGATACATGATACTTAGTGGAATCCAGTTGAATTGTAGGTGCTTTTAGCATAGATAACTGGTACCTAATGGTATTTAAATGGTAACCTGTTAGTAACCATATGGTTATTGTTCCATTTTATGGTACCCAATAGGAATAAAAATGGGGTTTTAATCAAGAAAAAATATCATTTTTCCTAAATAAATTAACCACATTTTATTCCATAACGTCAAGATTATAGTAATTCCACCATATGCTGTTTTTATTTCAATGATTTCCTCTACCCACTTCATCTCCTAGGATGTTCCACCTTGATAATAGTTCAAATAAATTTACATGTTGTTGAAGGATCTCTCTTTTGATGAAGTTAAGGTAGGGTAACTCTCTGTTCACCTGGATTTTTTCTCTTAATATAGGGATATAAATTATTAATTTCTTCATACAATGGTTTGTTTAATCCATAATTTTGGGGAATATTGTCTTCCCTTTGATTATAGTTTTTTATTTTTAAAATCAGTCTTTATATAAATCAACTTTTTATGTCATTTTTTTATTGTATATGATAGTAAAATCATTGGGTTGAGTGAGGAATAGCAGGAAAAATTGATTCTTCAAAAATAAAATTATTAAGATGGTTTCTCTTTTTGTTAAATTAAATTTAATGGGATTTATTATATGTTATAGTTATTATTATGTATTAACATGTTTATTTTATTTTTTCCATGATATTTATTGATTTTTAATCAATGTTTTAATGCTTCCAAATATGATATAGGTTTTTTTTCATAATGGTATTTATTGGATATTGATTATATAAGTTATGCTAGTTTTGAGAATAGTTTATTTATGCTTATATATATATTTATTTCTAACGATGAGAATATATTCTTCCGAAGATAAATGGATATATATATATATGTATGTATATATGTATGTATGTATGTATATATGTATGCATTTATTTTATTGAGGAGAGAAGCCTCTTAAGAGAGGATGAATAGATGGATACATACATATATACACACATACTTGAATATATATATGCATACATATATAAATACATAAATACATTTATATGACTACATATATTTATTTTTCACCAATAATGGATGTCTAAACTCCACCAACTCAGATTCTAAGTGTCTTTTGAAGTTGGTTTAATTGATTATCTATATAGCTAGCTAAGATAATGTAATAAAATCCTAGGTATATTTGTTTATTTTATTTATTATCTTCATGATAAAATATTTACTATTATATTTTATTTATTTCCCATATTTTACTAATAATATAAAAACTTGATCTTATAAAAAATAGGCAAGAGTCATGTAGTGACCGCTTACTATGTACAATGTACTCACACCCTACATGTGTCCCATTGGGATGTGTGTATGAATTTTTATCAATGATATAAGTAAGGTAAAATTGTTTATTGAAGATGGAACATAGATAAAATAAAAAAATATTACTGGTGATTTTTGGAGTGGGTGATGGTCATTTATTGGGAGGTCATTTTGAGCCAAATCTGATTTTTTTTGATATATTATTATGGGGGTTTTATACTGATGCCTAGTACATTTTTTCTGTATTTTATATCACATATATATATATATATGCATACTATATAGTTTTTTATTGATTAATGTCTTAAGTTAGTATAATTTTATAATATTGTTTATATAATTTTATAGGTATAATAAGTACCTCCTGAATAACCTGTTTTTAGGAACACCCATAACGCGAATAAGTCACGATAGTTCTCTAAAATGATCAATTATTAAAAATAAATAAATTTAAAAAAAAATTAAAACTCTTCCCACTAAAACATATTTTATCCCTCAGTGTTTATGCTAGCCTCTAGTGATTAGGAACTAATCCTAAAAGCATGTGGTAGCTTGGTTCAATTCAATTGGTGATGTATATCAAGATACAAATGGCATCAAAGCATTGTCTAATGTAGTAGGGTTTTCAATAGTTAGAAGATATAGTTATTGGGACTCTAGAATTTTGACACTAATCTATTTTTACAATATTATTATGGTGACATATTATGTTACCAGAGATAGTTTAGGTTTTACTTGGCATCCTTTTGATTCGAACCTATTCCTTTTGAGTCTCATGTGACATGAGTAGGTATTTATAGGTAGAAACATATAGATCAACATGATAAATTTTATACTTTTCTATGGTTTTTTTGGAATATTTCTAAAATAATTTGGAGGTTTATATTAATATAAACATAATAATCAAGAAATAGTATATTCCTACTGAATTTTTGTGATGAATAGTTTAATATAAATATATAAGAGATATATTTTCTAATTATTAATAATTAAATATCCATGATCATCTATGATTTTTTATAAAAATAATTAATGTTTTAAAGTTCAACAAGAACCTGAGAGATTGAATAAATAAGAGAGGGATGTATGTTTTACCTTGACTATTGATATGATTTACTTATGTTTTATAAATTTGTTTACCCTTAAAAATAAAATATAATGTACAAATATAATTAAAAGTAGAGATGTAAACTTAAAGGACATCTATACCTATAGAATAAGGGGATGATAAAAATGATATACCCAAAATAAATTCTATTGATCCTTATGTTCTAGTGTGTCTTAGGCAACAACTTTGAAAAAATGTGTAAGGATTATCTCAATGGGAAGATACTACCACTAATATACTATAAGATTCACTGTTTCATCACCCTTAATCTTTTTGGTTGATATTTTATCACAATATATATAAGTATGGATAAAAAAATTGATAATATATTTAAGATCATAGAGACTAGTGAGTTACATAGGATAGGAATATAAACATTTATGCTTGAATAGGTTTCCCATTATTAGTGAGATGTCATTATTGAGGCCAGTAGAGAACAAGTTTTGACCTATAATGGATTTTGAGAGTTTTATTTGAACAATATTATCTTGATACCATTCATCATGTCAAGTTAGGAGAGTCTATATAGCTTAAGTATGTAGAAATTATAGTAATTTGTCATAATTCTTAGTTTACTGATTTGATCTGTCTCACAATGTTCTTGAGTATGGATGAGGAATCCAAGGATAAATTATTTGGAATATCATCAAGAAATACAATACCATTATAGGTTATATAATCTAAACCCTCTATATTTTTAGATGTTGTGAAGAAATAAGTATTGGTTGAGATTAGTTCTAAAGGAAAAAGTTCTCTTATCCGTCACAACTCTTGGAGATATTATACTTGATTCTTATAGTTTAGATGTCTAGGATACACTTGACGAAGGTGAATCTCTAAAGAAAAGTGATTTCATATGCATGTTTAGTAAAAACACCTTAATAGGATCCATAAAGATACTCCTTATTTAGTGTTGTAAAGAAAATCCAATAGGATAAAAAATCTCATGTTCCTATTAGAAGATAGGTGAATGGGGAGAATTCTACCTCTTATAAGCTAACATAGTCATGAAGATTGCTATAGTGGTAAGAGTCACCAATCAATGAGACCTCCACCTTGGAAATTATTTCATTCATATGATATTCATAATGGAACAAATAAGGACATAAAAAATAGGAAGAGTACATCCAATTCACTACATTAGACTTACACACTGAGACGTACAATTGTAGTACCTTATATTCTTGATTTTTCTTTAATTGATATAGGATATTTTCTCCCCTTATCTTTAATAAATTGGTATCTCATCTGGTATTAGGAGTATAAGTATCTTATATGATCATGAATATTTATAATCCCTTGATAAAGTAACTATAAAGGATTATGAAATTTATCTTATGTTATTATTGGGACAACATTAAGGTATCTCAAGGATTTATCCACACTTTACAAGAAGGTATTTGATGTCTTTATATGTATAGGTTGGTTAATCCAGTTTAAAGATTATTTTGACTACTATTAATGATGATCCTCATTCCCATATTTATCCAGAATTTAGTACATGATAATTAGAGAATGGGAATTCAAATAAGGTTAAAAAAGGATGCATCTAGGGATGTTTGGAATGATCACATCTCAAATAGAGATTTTAATGCTTTTGGAAGTCAAAGATAAGAAAAAAAGATATTTTCCCTCATGTAAGGTCTACTTCATGGCTTATTTTTTTAAAAAACATCTAGATAATATTCAAAATAGTAGGTATAGTTCCATATCAAGTTATTTACTTGTATAAAAAAAATTTCAATTCCACATTATGTATATCTTCAATTTTTTTTGGTAATTAAAGATTCAACCTGAGGAGTTTATTCTAAGGCTTTTATCAAGACTAAATCATATCTATATGGTGATCTTATTCCTTTTTACAAGAAAGAAGTTATAATTTTATAGTTATACATGGATAATAACCATTAAAATCTTGTAACCACAAAGAAAATACATTAATTTCATTGAATCAATAATTTATTTGATCAATTGAAAGGGGATAAGTAATTTTCAATGATTTTATTTATGAGTGGGTTACCATCAACTCTAATTGAGTCAAAAGGGTATTCCAAAGATGGATTTTTGAAGCCGATATGGTCACCTTTAGTTCCTTGGTCATGCCTTTTGAGTTGAGAATTGAACCAATTATTTTCATATGTTTAACTCATCTACTATTAGAATCTTTTGTGGTTATCTTTTTAGATGGTATTCCTATATACTCATCATCTGAGGATGATAATGGTAGGTATCCTTAAGTGGTATTTCTAACATTGTCATAGCACTAAATTTATTATATGTTTTTAAAATATTATTTATATATTCATGGGGTACAATTTTTTAGAAATGTATTAATAGGAGTTTAAATTAAAATAGACCTTGAAAATAAAGAGGTGATAAATTCTTTATAGCTACCAAACAATGCCTTTAAGAATTATAGTTTCTTGGAAATTTTCTGATACTATCATGAATTTATTTAGGATATCTCTTATATAGTTTCTCCTATGATTTCATTGATGAATAAGTGGGGAAATATCATTTGATATATCTACATGAGGTAAATTCTTAGAAATTAAATAAGAAAATTACTATAACTTTTATCATTGTATTTTCTAAATCAAGTTTTCAATTTCTAGTTTATTGTGATTTTTCATATATGGGTCTTAGATATATTATTTTTATATATCATTGAGTGTTATCGATTGTTTCTTAGTAACTTTAAACTCATGAAATGAATTATACAACTCATGACTTGATGTTATCCACTATGGTGCATGACCAGATTTGTTGAATTCAATATCTATTTAATGAGGGATTCATGGTATATACAGACCCTAATACCCTCAAGTTTATATTTCCCACTAGAGATTTAATTTAGGGAAACATAAAAGGGTTAAAAACCAATAGAAATTTTATTTTGAGTTTTTTTATATACCTGTAAAGGGAAATGTGGTAGCCGATCCCTTTTTAATGAAGACTCAACATCAGATAGTGTAGGATTTGAATAAAGAATAGAGATTAATGTATGTGCTAGAAAACCTTCACCTAAATATAAAATAGGATTAGAACATGATATATTTACCTCATATCATTGTTTTATCATTAGTCATGGAATGGATAATGGGATCTTAAATCACTGAACATGGTTTTATCTTATTTTAAGAGAGACTTGATAGTGGGGATAGTCTTGAGGGATGGCCTTAAAATCCATACTCATTATATTATTTACATGGAATCGTTTTTGTTCCAATAAACTTAATGGAATAATTTATGAGATAATATTACTCAACCCAAAGGGTTATTTATCCCTTTAAAATACATGAAATAAAAACACCAACATCTTTCATGTGAATTATAACCATTTCCAATACTAATATGGAAATATTATGAAATTATGATAGAATTTTTTACTAGATTACCTCACACAAATAGTGGGGTTGATTTGGGTTAGTTTATTATTTAAAACATAACTATAAAAATCATTTCCAATTCGTAAACAAATAAAGTTATATATATTGGTTGTGGATGGTATATTTCTAGAAGATATTGACTCTTTATAGACTACTAATAATAATTATTTCTAATTATAACTAATGTTTAATTCAAAATTTTAGTGATTTGGAAGTGATATATAGGTACATAAGTAAACTTCAGTATAATTTATTAACCTTATACTGATAGATATCCAGATAGAACCATTCTTATTCTATAAGATATTTTTAGGGTCTATATCCTTGTTTTTAGTGGCTCATGGGAAGATCACCTATCACTAATAGAGATTTAATATATTAATATTCACTGGTCATCCCTCTAGATGGATCCATATGTCGATCTATATGATAGGCCTTTTATATCTCCCCTATGTCGAACATATATCAATATATCATCTTTTATTATTGAAAACATTATGTATGAGATGATTGAGTTGGTTAAATAGACCTGGATGGTTTAATGTCTACCAAATGTTTACATAAATCATATTACAATTATAGGCAATCAACTTTCAAATTTTGTGCTAGTGATAATGTATTTCTTTGATTTTCTACAAAATTAGATCACAATGAATAAGAAATAAGGGTAATCCAAATCCTTAGTTAATTAGAAAATTTAGGATTATCGATTATAAAAGTGAAATATATTACTGGTTGTCTTTATCTATTTGGTTTACTATTATTTATAATATATCCTATATTTATCATATAAAAATATATATACTAAATCATAATAACTTCATTAAGCATAATGATATATAATTAAAGGTTGATGGTTCCTATATATAAAAACCTATTTGTATCATGAAACAGAGTTATAATAATGTAAGGAGTGAATTCATTCCTTAAGTTTAGGTATATCATTATCATTGGAAAAAAAGATAAAGCAATAGAGTTTTATGTTGATATTAGTGCTCAATCACCTAATTTATATCCTTAATAAGAACAATAATGCTTCCGAAGGATGAAAATATTGATAAAGGGGTTTTTTAAAAACTTTCTAATTTAGGGCAAGTAATTTCATTTATATTACGGTTATTTACCTCTAAATTTAGTCTATGATGAGTTTTAAATTGTTTAAAAGAGGATTTTAGTGGAAAGTGGAGGAAATGAAATGATTTTTTGGAACAAGAGTGGAAACATGTACTCAATAGTTTAGAACATGGTACCTAGTAAAATATAGTGTGTTTTCAAGTTCTTATGACATTGATAATGGGTACCCATTAATCTATTAATGGATACCTAGTGCTCATTGAGTGGCCAATTTTCTATCACTCGATACTTAGTATAAATTAATCTGGTTTTTTTAATTGAGGGAAAAAATATTGTTTTCACCAAAAAAATTAAACAATTTTGATTACTTCAATATTGGATTTCATTAATTCTAGCCTCAAAATCTCACCCTTAGGTGCTTGCCCACATATCGTTTTATCTCATAGTTGATCAATTTTTTATATTGGTCAAGATTCATTTCTAAGGATCCATATGGCCTGTCATTTTGCAAAGAAAATGTAATGTAAAACTCTATCAACATAGTTTTCTATTTTATTTATGGTACTAACAAAAATAGATAATTTCATCATTCCAAGGATTATAAATTCTATTACATGGTGGAATATTCTCTTCCTATGGTTTTTTGGTTTGATAAAATCATTTGGAAGTATACCCCACATTTTATCTTTTATTATTTAGTGGTTATTAAGAATACAAGGGTTAGAGAATATAGATATATATATGTATATGTATATGTATATGTATATATATAGGTATACATTCATTATTATGGACTATTATAATAATATTGTTCCCTAAAGTGAAACTCTATGGCATAATATTTATCGAAATGGTGGATATATATATATATATATATATATATCATCCTATGAGAAGAGGGGCCTCCTAATAGAGGATAGATATGTGAATGTATATGTATGTATATAGTTATAAATTCTTTCCTATAAGATCATATTCCTCTTACAAAAGGATAAAAACACACACACACACACAGACACCAATGCAAAGACACATAGTCTAAAACCATGGATTTTGAGCATGGATCGAAGTAAGTACAGTTGATTAATTTTATGGATTTGTTAACACATGAAAATTTATATATCAAGTATATTAATTTATTTAATTTTTAATATCCATGATAAACTATTTATTGTTATATATTGATTATTTCCTATGTTATGTTGTTACTACATACTCATGATTTTATAATTGATTTGTAGGTGTTGTTTGGTAACCACTTATGTGTACAATGTACCCATATACTATATGTGTAATCTTGGGATTAATGTAGACAATAATTTACATAATATATGTAATAAAAATAAAACCATTAATGACTTATGATGTATATAAGAGCCAGGAGTCTTGGCTATTTTTGGAGTGGGTGATAGTTGCCTTGTGTGGAGGTGATCTTATGTTTCTTTTGATTTCTTTTTGGAAACCATGTTATGGGAGGAATTATATAGATTTCTAGTGTTGTTTTTTAGATAATGTATAATTGTGGATTGTATTGTTTTTTATTTTTCCATATCATAAGAATATATATATATATAGAATATTTTTTATATTTTTTAATAAATACAACATACATAATTTGGTAGATAGGTTCTTATTTTGGAATCTACATTATGAACATGGGTGTGTGGATTTTCTAGTAGGATATGTTATTGAATTAGTTGAATATAAAATATCTAAAACCACTTACCACTGTACCATAATTTATTGCTAAATATTTACTCTATCCTCTAACAATTAATAAATATTATTAATGTTTTATATTGGTTTAGTTCAAGTCATTAAGAAATTCATGTCAGGTTGTTACACTCTCAGTTAAAAATATTCACCCATGAATTAATAATGATGTATGGTTGGGTTGATTAAATTTATAATTTATTCACTTAGTATCATCCCTAGATTATAATAAATTAATTTAATGGTTCGATTTTTTTGGGAGACTTCAATGGGATATTTTTTGAGTCATAAAAGGTAGTGAAATATCATGAGATGTAAGGATGATAGAATGTTTTTAAGGATTAATTCGAGTTATTTTTGATTAATTTATTCTATATGGGTATCCATTTAACTTATTTATGATTCATAAAGGATATAACCAATATTTAGAAAATTCTATATAGTTTTATTGGTTCTAGATCATGTTTTGAACAATTTCATGAATAAAAATCTATTATCCCAGGTCATTCTACTCAAATCATGTACAAATATCCTTATCTATAGAAAATATAAATGAGGGTAAAAAAGAAATGAAAAATTAGAATGTGATATATTTGGGATACAATATCCTTATTCTAAAAAAATTATTGAATATTCTTAGTGATAAAATGAAAAAATGATACATATAAGTTAAAACTAAATGGTGATTTTTTATATACTAAGATTGGGGGGAACATTGATTTTCTTTCATAAGAAATTTTAAAAGGATTAGGAATAGATTTACTATCTTTAAAATTCCACCTTTAATTCCACTAACCTATATAAATTTCAATAGGTTTAAGATAAACTTTATATACATTGGAATAACAATGAAGAATAATAGTTTTTGAGTTTAAGGACCGGACTTTCCTGGAGGGTGATCAAAATAAAACTTACATTCATTTAAGGGATTATTTACCTAATAATAAAAATAAAATAATAATATTATATATGGGTTATAGATCATAGATTTTAGAGGTTTACAAAATTATTACTTTATGGAATTTCTTTTTTCTTATATTTTCTATTCTAAAGAAAGTTTCTTTCCGAATGAATTTTCTCAATTTATTGATTATTTTTTATACAACAGATGAATATCATGTTAAAACTAAATCTCTTATATAGTGAAATCCTTATATCACTCTAGAAAATTAATTTCATGGAAAAACTTCAATATAAGGATTACATGTAGTTGTATTTCAAAAATATAGTGACTTTTTTGCTTACTATAAAAATTACAAATAAATTTATAATTACAAGTGAAGTGTTTAGTATGATGAAATTTAACTTCAAAATTCATAAGGGGACTAAAAAAATTAATTTTAATATTCTTTAATCCTTTGATTGATTAAAATGGGTTTTTATAAAGAATTTAATTTAAAAATAGGGTTTGAGCTATTAGGACATCACCAAGTTAGTTACTCATCCTTCTAGCGTTCTCCAACGTTATCCCAACTATCCTTATACTTTTATTATTGTTTCTAATAAAATTAATATAATAACCTATTTAAAAATAACACATTGTGATTTTCATTATTTGAAAACATTTTAAAATAATAAATAAAATAATCTGATTTTAATTTCATATTGTAGCCTCTAACTCACAAGATACAAATAGGGATAAATCCAAGTAATTTATAAAGGTATTGAGATATCTGGGAAGAGGATAGAGGATGAACATAAAAAATTATAAGGCATATTTCATTATAGGAGTTTCTTCATAGATATATTTCAAATTATGTATCATTAACAACATGATATTTCTTTAAAAGCATGAAAAATATCTTGGACTCCCCATAATAAGTGGGGATTACAAAAATCGATTATTTTACATAATTATTGAATGGTTTAGAAAGAAAATATAGAATGGTATTGTAATGTTTAATATTTTTTTTAATCTATAGATATTAAGGTTATTTCTTTACATATAATTAGAAGTATAAACACATTTTCTGATTATCTAAGGATGGACACTATTTTGTTAAAACTGTATACCTTTTATCCATGGTGTTTTCAAAAACATTTACTCATGTTGTTTGGAAACAGATTTGGAAGAAAAATATTTCACCAAATGATAAACACTTTTGGTGGAAACTTTAACATAATTCCATTACCATATTAATCCTTTATTTTAAAAGATATATAAAGTACTTACCCAATCTTTATCTATATTTTTAAAAAGTTAAGAAACAATAATTTATTCTATTTTTCAATTCCAAAATGTATTGGAATCTTAGAATAGATTTTGGATCTAACTATATTTTTATATTTCAAAATATCATTTCTATTATCGGTTATTTATTACAATAGAGAAAATTATTTGATGCTTAATTTTTTTAGGAATCTTTTGTCCTTGTGTGGTATATTATTAAAAAGAAAATTCAACTAATTCATCAATGAAAGTGTGCTAATGAGTCCATATAGACCAAAAATTACCAAATTATAGTTGATAATTAAATTAAGAGGTACGTGAAAAATAAATCTACTTCAACAAATTTCCACTATTAGTCATGTAACATATATATATTAGTTGTTTTATTAAGATAAATAGAGATGTTTTATCCATTTTATATAATAAGATTTACATGGATATGATATATTATAATATTTCTAGAGAAATATTTTATATTATAGAGAATCAAGTTGATGCCACTTGGTATCCATTAGTGGATGAAATAATGAATATTTTCATTGATCTTCAAATTTTAATTTACTATGAGCATAAGTTGATGAAAATTGAGACTGATTATAAAAAAATTCATAATATTTTTTTTAAAAAAACATTTTTTCATGATATGGGATTTCTCTCAAAGATATATAATATGGTTACTTTGACCATGGTGATTTCTTGTTTACAATAAGAAATAAAATATTGGTTATCAATATGTTTCTCATCTTCCTAGTTATTTCCTTGATTAATTTTTTTTTGACATTTTAGCTCTCCCACTTTGTAATAATTATAATTATTAATTTTTGTATTGAATGTTTTATTTTCCTTGAAAAAATATTTCTTAGATAACTTAAATAATATATTTTACTTAATTATGTAATAAAAGAAACTCTAAAACATAAATTTAATGATTTTGGGTTTTACTAGTAATTACACTAATCTGGGATTTTGAAGATTAGATTAATTCTTATCAACATCCAATATTATAACTATTAAATTTATTAAACTGGTTTATAAAATAATAAAAAAATTAATTATTTTTTAAAATGTGTTTAAAAATATTATGGTGTGAATTGTAAGGTTTTATTATAGTAAGTGTTCAAAAAAATATTTTCATCCAATATTTGGACCACCAAATGAAGTATAACATGGATAATAAAATCTAAAACATCATTAATTTTTTTAATATTATATATAAATAAAAGATATATTGGAATGAGGAAAATTATATTTAATGAAAATGTGTAGTTGAAAATTAGAAACTCCCAAATAAGTGAAGATGGTCACTATATAAAAAAAATACTGAGAAACCATGTTGAAACAGAACAATAGTTTTATAAAAAAAATTATTTAAAAAATTTATATGAGAAAAAATGAAAACATGCATGGTGGATCTGTCAAATACACACTCGGATAAGGTACACGACAATGGAGAAGCAATCATATCTTCATAAATAACCACTAATGAATTAACATTAGTTTGAGTTACCTATACATGTATAAAAATGTAATTTGACCTAATTACACAATTTTACCTACTGATCAAGAAAATTTTATTAGAAACCATCATTAAACACCTTAGAATTACCTCCCAAGAAACTCCCTTAGAAATTTTTATTAAACTTAATGTCATAATTTATTTTCATATCAATCCTTAATTAGTGGCATTTAGGCCTCACTCTCATTGATGTTGTGTTATCACATTCCCTTGAAGATGGGTTTTTTATTGGGGTTTTCATTCCGTAAAAAGTTATTTTTAGTCATAAGATTAAAAAATATTACTTTTATACATGACTCTTCCTTATGTTCAATGTTCTATCCTTAATTCCTTGTCAGATCTTCCACTTTTACTACTTTAATCAACCTCCTATGTTCATCTACCCACTGTCTATATAAGAGAAACATTAGGTATGATGAATAGAATCATAACATTAGATCTCAAAATAAGAAATAAATAAGACAAATCAATTACAAAAAAATTCTTCCAATATATATTTCAATAATAGTCTTAAGTTATACAAACAATCGGTTAAATGAAATAAAAAATGGTGAGAAAGACATCTCAGTCCCTTGGTGTATTGTATTCCACATGAGAAGCTAAAAAATATATATTTATAAATGTATAGAATGATTTATATCCAGATTCTTTATATTATAGGAGTACTCCTTCATGTTTAGCTTCCTCCTTGAGATCTCCTCCTTGGAACCACTTGTACCACCACACCACTAGTAAGCTCTAATTCTGTGACCTGGCCCACATTCCCATTTTCTTATTCTTGTATTAATCATCTTCCTCATGACTTATTCATTGAATACATGGGTTGATTTCATGTTTAAAGGGGCATGCATATGATTATTCCAAAATTATATTGGGATCCACGATGAGTTCCTTCTTAGTTAAGAATTGATTTTAGTGACCTGTCCTATCTCAAATATATTCCTCTTCATAACCTTCTTTTTGATTACTTACCAAACCTAGTTAGGAAGTTGAGTATGGGGATTCTATTGTCCACCTTGGAGTTTTATATATGCTTTGTGGTTATCCATTGTAGAGATATATTTAACACCATATCTTGTACTATATATTCTTTGGTCTTCTTCTCCCTTATGGAACAATTATTAATGGATAAAAAGTTTCTATAAATATTTTACAATATCTTAGGAGTGGTTTATCATTATAATAGTGTAGAATCCTAAACACACACCCCAAAGTTAGTTTCTAGAAAAATATTCTTTATTTAACATCTTTGAAAACAAATAATGAAACCCAAACTTAACCTTCCATAAGTAAACATTGAATAATGAAATTGAGTACTTTTCACACCCAATACCTTTTAGGACCAGATTTCTAGGGAGTTATAAAACAATTTCACAAAAAAACCCATATATTTCCCATTCAATGGACATTTTTCCAAATATAAAAAGGATTTATTATTATATAATAAATCTTTAAAATATCCCTTAAAATTATCTTCACAAAACACCCTTATAAATATATCATATGTATTACTATTCATTATGACTATCGGAAATGAAAACATAATACATGTGAGTTTGAATTCTCATTAAGGGTCGATATCATATAATTAACAAGGAAATAATAACATGAAATGAATAATTAATAATAAAAAATTATTCATAACTTATAATATGAGCATAATATATATTCAATATAAATAATTACATGGTAATTAATAAACGATTTTATAGTGACGGAATGCATACTATTATAAATCTTAATCTTATCATCAAGGCCTAATATCCATATATAATAAAAACCACTAAAGTATCATCCAAGAAATCATATCTATACCATAAAGGCCTTATAATAAGAAATTATAATTAATTTAGAATCTATACACTAAATACCAATGCTAGTTTGTCTCATGAGACACACTGATGCATTGACGGGCTATATAATATTTTTATCACTATAGATAAATAAGTCCAAGGAATCCATCATATTAATGTAATTAATAAACTATAAAATACATAATCAACTTTCCTTGACAATAAATAATCATATATATTGAGATAATACATTTTTAATGTTACCCAGTACCTAATAAATCCACCGTTAAAAATAAATAATCATTCTTGTTGAATAAAAAATTAAAAGAATTATCAATATTTTTCTAGAAAATAATTAAACTATCATTCTTTAGTAATACCCTCTAATATGATTTATGTATGATATGGTATAAACATTTAATATATTAATGAACATATAGTTATGTTAATACTAGAAATGAAGTATATTATTCACATGATAATAAAAAAATGGACAAGAAAGAGAATATAAATTCATTAAAAATAAATGCGTTGTAGGAAAGAAAAGTATTTTTGGAGATAGAGTGAAAAATTTAAGTGAATCCTTTATAAATAATTTTACTTAATGATTTTTTAGTTTTTTTTAAAAAATGAATCTAAACACCACCTATAAAACCATTTTCATGATATTTCATGAAAAATTTTAAAAAATTATTTTTTAAACAATTTAAAATAATTTAATATTGAAAATAAACTACACTTAAGTAATAAAATTTGTAGTGAATGCTAAAAATATACATGAGTGGAATGAAATCCCATTTTAAAACATTTAAGAAAATAATATAATTTTTTATAAAAAATTAAAAGAATAATGGGAATATATATTACTTTAAAAAATAATAAAAAAAAATAAAAGAATATAAGTCATAAATAACAGTCAAGATGACTAGGAATTATGTTCACGCAGATAATATTTAAAAATAGATTCTTTCTACACTTTTATTTAAGAAAGATAAAAATGATTTTTTAAAAAAATGTGAAAAATATTTCTTTTAAACTCTTGAATATAAATTAAAATATAATATATATTAATATTAATAAACCATTAAATAGAAAAATCATGATTTAAATTGAGTAATTTTAATATTGTAAGGATTGATTCCCGATAAAAAAAGAGAAATATGTTCGGTTTTTATAAACATTATTTCAGTGGGTTTGAGTAAAAAATAGAGGAAAATGGGAATATTAATTTTAAACCATAATCATAACTAAATAAGAATAAAATATGAGGTTTACGGAATAAATAACACAAATACCCCCTAATGATAGTTAAAAAATAAACAATCCCTATAAAAGTGAGATTGTAGAACAAACCATTCCATCTTTTGTATCTTTTAAATCAAAATACTTTAAAAGTTATTAAATAATATATATTTGTAAATATAATTAATTAATTAAAATATTATTTCAAAATATATTCATAGTTAATTTAGTTGGCTATATAAAAAATGGTGCGTAATATGATACATGTCTCAAGGAATTGAAATTGAGAGCAAAAACCCTAAAGGATTTTATAAAACATTAATGAAAACCTCTTGAAAGAGTGAAATTAAAATGAAACATTAATTAAAATTATTAAATTTTGTATCATGGGGTAATAGATAAAATATATTTCATATAAACCATATAATGGAAATAGGAACCTAATTCAAAATTTCTATATAAGGAGTAAGTATGTGCTGAGAAACCCTTACCATAGATTTTTGTTTATTCTGACACGATCTTACATGCGTATTAAAAAAATTATATTTATTATACATATATATCATAATAATATTTTATTTATATTTTTAGGTACCATTAATTTATAATTTCTTGTTATATACTTTGTAATAATTCTTTATTAAAATAAATATTTTTTTGTGCGAACTATTTTGTTTTCCAAGCATGTTTCGATTTAATTGTTTTGGTTCTTGTATCTTGGTCAATGTTTCATCACATAGATAATTTTAATGAAGTATTATAATATTTTTTTGACATATATATTTATTTTCATGGTCACTTTATGTTACTCATGGTTATTATTCACATGGAAATATTAAGAATATTGTTTTGGAAAAATTTCAATTACATAAAAGAATTTATTTTATTAGTGAATAAAAATTTGTATATTAGAAATAAATAACATTAATAATTTTATAAATATCATATTTTTAAAATAAATTCATTTTTTATAACTATCCATTTGATGTAACAATGAAAAATGAAATATGTCTTTCATGGTGGTAGTAGTTTACACAGACACACGTGATCCATTTTCATTTTCTAATAAAAGGGAGAGATAGAAGATAGTGAGGGAATATCTTTCCAAAATAATAATTATATCATAAATATCATATTAATTTACTAAATACATTCTTAAAATTATAAATATGATGCGATGATAAGAAAAATGAAATACATCATTCATGGTGGTGGTAGTCTACACATACACACAAGAGACACTTTTATTTTACAACGAATAAAAATGAGTTAGATGATGGTTGTTACAAAAACATAATAACATTTAAATACACTAATCATACATATATAATTACATTATTTTGATTATAATTGTTTTGGAGGTGGTGGAATAAGAAATAAACTTGAATGAACTCATTTAAGACAATTCCCTTTTCCATAGGTATCCTAATTTAGGTCGCTCTTTAACATTCTTAGATTTATCACTAGAAAATACTAGAAACTATAGGAAATGTATAGGTGTGTTGGGAATGTATTTGGTTATATATTTCTCAAACTAATAGGCCTAATATATGAAGATAAGTGGGGTGGTGAAGGGATCCATTTATATTTGAGTGTGGTATCATTTTTGTAAATACTCATTACTTTATATTAAATACATGTCCTTGAAAAAACTGTATAAAAATTTGGAAGATAAAGGAAATGGGTTTATTCATAGTTTATACAACTCCCATATACACAATTAATGTAAAAGTCTTGAGTTATTTTAGACCCTTTCTCCATTAATTTAACTTTGTAAAATAATTTACTTTTATTATGGTAACTCATTTTTTTCATCGGTAACTTATTTTTATACCTAAAAATAAAATTTATCTTATAAAATAATATGAAAATTATAATACCAAATAATGTTTTTGCAAGATTCAATTCCTATAGTTGTTAAAACATACTTTAAATTTAAATACACAAAGAATAATAAATAATGATTCCTTTAAAATGTATAGAATATATCCATATAAAATTTAATGATTTTTTAATAAAAAATGAAATTTTTGGACATAAAATCAAATACAAAACCAAATGTAACCTTATAAATACTTAACAAAAGAAAAATATAAAAAATAATTAAATAATTAGAATAAAAAATCAATTGGGATTTTAAAAGTCAAACTTATATTTATAAAATCAAGGTAATATTTTTAAACGAATTAAATTAACATGAAAAAAAATATTTCTTCTATAATTTTTTTTTTCAAAGACATTTATGTCATTCTTATATCATGATTATTTCATAAAAGTTATGGTGTTTTCAAAAATGGGATTTTCACTATTCACCTAAAAATCATCCATTTTAGAAAAATTAAAAAATTTCTTTAGAAAATTATTTATATTGATGAATCCAAAAATGATTTTAATTTTATCAAACTCAAATTCTAAAATTTATAAATCTTACTTTTAAGTAAAAAATATAAAAAATATGATATAAAAAATGCTTTTAAACAAATAATTTTTGTTTAAACATGAATATCTAAATAAATTTTTTTTATAATTACTTAATTATTTCTTGAATGTAAATAATTTATTTTATTAATCATTCCTAGAATTTTATCAGTACATTTTATTGATAATATTTCCTCAAAAGTATTAAATCGATCAAAATATATGTAATTCATCAAAACAATTTATCTCTAAATACTGGGTTTTTTTAAGTAAAATACAAACCTTTTAATTTTAAAAAATAATTTATTTTTTATACTATGTTTCAATTAAATATATTTTCGAGTATTAAATTTTTATTGTGATAAAAAATTATTCATATCAGTTAAATGTTTCATATATCACACGATATCATATGTACTAGTATTATTTCTATGAGAATACTTGATAAATCCTAGGGGTGTAAAATTATCCCCCCTTGATAAATTTCATCCACAAAATTTAAAAATTTTTTAAACAAAATGAATGAATCCTAACATAGGTATAAAATCCGATGTATATTTTATCATGATAAGTAATTTCTAAGTTTCTATTAGAAAATTTAGTACTTCTTAATTAAATGTTTTTAAAACCACGTATTCACTATTATAAGAATCATATATTTGAATAGGTTTCAAAAATAATAACTTAATATATTTATTATATTTTATATATAATACTTTATGAGTTTATGTTACTCTTTCTTGAGTTTGAGGAATTATTTTAACATCGATATAGAGAATATGAGAAAACATATATACGACATTTTTTTCTATTCTATAATAATAATTTCAACCTTTAGTCATGTTTTGATCAATTTTACACCTTTTCATTATGTAATATTCTAAATGATAATTAAATATGATGAATTTTTTATTCATAAAGAATGAAAATAATTTTTAATGGACAATAAAATCCAAAATATAATAAAAAATTACTCATTTAATCTATATCCATTTACTAAAACAAAAATAGTTAAAACAAGTTAAGAAAATGCTTAACATGATTAAATATTCATGTGGACAAGTAATACATTAATCTCAAAAACATCAAAAATAACACCCAATTTTCAACTTATTTCATTCTAAAAATTACTGAACCCTAAAAATATTCAAAATATTCTTGGCCCTATTCGATACAAAAAAATAGAGCGAATGGATCACATGTATTTTTCAAAACAAATTAAATTTCATCTCAAAAATATTTTAATTAAGATAATCATTAAAAATATTCCTTAAAACATCCCAAACCCAATAAAATGAAAATATATGATCCCAGAATTATATTTTTCTACCCAAAAAATATCTTAAATAACCTTGACATTAAACAACTCTTCAATACCCAAGGTTATATGTACTGATCACCTTATATTAAAAAAATAAATTAACTCATCATATGATTTAACAATATTTACCTAAACATCAAATCACATATCAAACCAAAGGACTATCTACACCTAAATCGTGAATTAATTTTAAAAACCAATAAAAATCTCCCAAAAATATCATTGCTCACCTTAAGATCCAATCACATAATATTTTAAATGGTATTTATTCCTTAACACTTGTAATCAATCGTAAACTTATCAACCCATAATAGTATCCAAAACACTTAAATATCATTATGAAATATCATCCTAACCTCCAAATTTAAAAAAACAATACTCTCATACGAATTGTGGAACCCTAAACCTGCAATCCCAAGTCTAATGCTAAAAATCAATTTCTTTACAAACCATTTTTAAAAATAACTGAATCAACCCAAACATAACCTTCTATAATTACAATGAGAACTATTGAGTCACTTACACACTCAAAAAAATTTAATTATAGAGTTTTAAAGATTGAATACAAACTTTTTACTAACAAAATCCATACATTCTCCATCAACTGGACAATTTTCCCAATATACTAAGAATTTATTATTCTATGATAAGTATTTAATAACACTTATAAAATATTTCACTCATGGTACCCATCTAAACATTTCATATTTATTACTCTTCTTTATAACCTACAGAAATGGAAACATAGGATGTCTGAGATCATGTTCATAGTAAATGAAATTATCATAGAATGAACATGACATTAAAAATATGACAAGAATAATTAATAAAAAAATATTTCTATATAACTTATAACTTTATAATATGATATATAGAGTGTAAAAAATCACATGGACAATAATAAATAGTTTCTTATTGACATAATGCATAATGATGGACAACTTAAACTTACCATCAAGGTTGTATTCCAATATATCATACACAACAAGAAAGCCATAACCAATACATCATAAAAATACAATCATACTGTAACATCCTAGTTAAATAAAGAAATAATACATTTTCATTTTAATTAAAATTTTTTGAATTAAATATTAATTTTACATTAAAGGGATTTTCATTTTCAATGGCATACTCGATACGCAACAATGGGTTTCATTGAAATCTTACATTGCATAATAATAGTATAATATTACTATTTTAAATGGTGATTAACACCTAGCCATTATATTTTCTGGAATGATCATAAATAACTACAATAGAGTCATACATGTTTTTTAAATGTTTTTACATTTACCTAATAAATTTTAGAGGCTTAAAATTAGAAAGAATATGATTTTAAGCATAATTTACTTTAAAAGGTTGATTTACCACCATTTGATGGAGAACACTTTTTAACTCTAGTTTTAGTCATTTTATATGTTCTATTTGACAAAATATAATTTTTATTTAGAATCTGGACATCAAAATTTACTTTGGATAAATTTTTGGTATTTTTATGATAAAATTCAATTTTTAATAAAGAGTGAAAAATACTGTATTTTATTTTAAAACACCATTTTAATATAATTTATTTATTTAGTTACATTATATTTCTAATTGGTTTTAAAGTTTTTTTAGATTTTATTTTTATGATTTTATCCAATATTGGTTTTTTTAATTATTTTTACTTTGAAATTGGATATAAACAATTGTCAATCTTTTGATAGTTGATAATTCTAAAAAGAACGTTTTTCGTTTTGACAGTAGGAATTAATTTTAAATTAATTTCTACCACTTATGTGTTTTGTATTTGAATAAATTGATTTCATATTTGGAATCAGAAGGTACAAATTGTGTAAATAGGTAACTTTTATTTTTAGACATTATGAATATTTACATCAGTAAAAATGGTATTTACCACGGTTAAAGTGTAAATCTAGTAAATAAGGGTAAACAAATATTATTATAATAATATAAAATTAACCCAAAATGTGATCTAATACTATTGGTTGATATATATCCGACCATTTCCATCTTTGGGTCAATTTTGGGACCCCATGGAGCCACATGTGAAAGATAATTACACTTTATTTTAATTAACTTAAATTAAAGACAAAAATGACAAAAAAATATCTTTTAGTAAATTAATTTTTACATAGGATTATACAAGTTATCATGACTATAAATTTTATTTAAAAATAAAAAATTATTTCTGACATCTTGGTAATTTTTTTAATGTTATGACATCAAATAAATTAAATTATTTATGACACAATAATGATACATTGTTTACCTCATTAATAAAAGATATAAATAAATAAAATTATAAAGATTAAAATAATTTCCGTAAACTGTCCAATTATTATTGTATGATTTTATTTCGACCCTGAGTCATCTTATATTTGACTTTAATAAGTTTTGGACCTTTATAAAAATAAAATCATAATATAAAAAAAAATAGTTTCACACTTTCCTAAAGAGCCCCTCCACCCTTATAAAATTCCCTCACTTCTAACTCATTTCTCACACCTCTCAAGCCCCATGGATCATCCATAACCTTCCAAACAAGCTCTCAATATCACTATATTCCTTCTAGAATCCTTACCATAGGTATAACGCACTTCAATAATTCCTTTTGGTTCAAACCAAATGAAGTTACTCGAATTAAAGATAACATTTTCTCTTACATTCTTTTCCTCTATTTTAGTTCTCCAACCCCTAAATGATTTTAATTAATTTATTTCATAACAACAACAGTATCCTACATATACAAGGATTTTTTTAAGAAAAGGATTAGAACTACACTTACACACACCACCATCTAATGGGAAAGAACATACCATTTCTGTGGATGAAAAACTAACACCTCATGAAACGATGATTGTTAAATAATCTCTTAACACCTCTTATTATGGCCATTATGATAGAACTATATTTATATATGATATATATTATTTTTATGTTTTCTTTATTATTTTTTATTTTTAATTTATATTATACCTTTACGGTTTCTATTATGAGTAAATGCGATAATTTCATTTGAGGAAGTGCGGACTACCACCCCCTTAAAGTGATATGACTCGTTCATACCATATGTGGGACGTATAAAGGATGGAGTTATTGAAATTATATATGATATTATACTGTAATTATAATATTCCTATTTATAATTATGTTTCAATTCCATGTAAATAAAAAATAGAAATGAAGGTAGCATTCATGCGTACGTACGACTTACCGTCTCTAGGAACGGTACATTTCATTTCTTATCTCCAAATTTTATGTAGTATTATAATTACATATATATACATGATATATATGATATATATGATATATATTATATCTAAATCATTAGTATAATTATTGATATAATTGAATTACGACCACATGAACAATTTATAATTGTTACAAATTCATTTTAACTCAAGTTCCGAACATCGACAAACTATTCAATATGAACTCAAATAATTAACTAATCATTATAGAAAGGTAAAAAGTGATATAAAAGGAATAATAAACTTTAATAAGTTTATTAATAAAGTATAAATTAACTTATGTTTAATATTCAAGAGATTAATGAATGAAGGGGTCATTTCAGACACGAAGTAAGGGATTTCATATCTCACTTTTAATTCTGTGAGATTTCCATTGTTCGCCACTTATTTTTTGCAGGTGGTGTATTGTGTACTACCATTTGATAAATATTATCATGATTATATTTATAATCATGGAATTCTATGATTAATTTGTTGGTTATTAACTTTTTGTCATATGACTCTATTGATTACAACGTGGTAAGGGGTTGCCATCTCACATTTTATTCTCATGAGATTCATGATATATTTTACACTATCTCCTTTTGTGTGGTGTATGTACGACCCATGAATGTATTATTTTTGTAATATAACATAATTTATGCTTAATTAAATCTTTATTTTATGATCTTTCTTTCATGTGGTGTATGTTTTTTAAGTTACCAAATCGGTAGGGGAACTTTTTAACCAAATTTCTATTCCATGGGATAATCTTCTAATTATTAATTATTTCATGCTATGATTATGTGTTGCATCACTATTTTTTTATTTATGTTGTAATTTCCACTCCCCTTTGTGTGGATATACTTCAGATACACATAATAAATCCATTTATAAATTCTTAAGTCATCGATATGAACCTAATAAGAGTAAGTTTAACTCAATTTCCATTCGTTGAGTTAAACGTCCAAGTCATCGGTGCTATTGTTACAAAAATATATGTGAATGTTCTCTGATTAATTTAAACTGAATATCCAATCATATTTATTTTATTTAAATTTTTCACACATTATTATGTATTTGATTTATCCTTAATCTAAGGATATAGTTTTATAAGGGATTTCGTCTCAATTTATATTCCATTGAGATTTCAATGTTATTATGCATCAATTCACTCTAATATGGTGTATATACTATCCTTTGGCACATTATATCATAAATCCATTTATTATAATGATATTATAAAGTTCTGATTCAATTTTATTCCTCAAATTATTGGTTTTCAAGAGTCTTTCATTTTGTTATAAATTCTTTAACTAAAATATCATTTTAAATGTTTTAAAGATGTATTCTTATAAATTTTATCATTAATGTCCATGTCCTAAAAATGGTGTTAAAGATTTATTTATATGGACATTAATGTTTTAAAATGATAATTTTAAAAGTTTCAAAGTATTATGGGACACTTTTATTCAAAAATCTCTTTATTAAATGTTCTAAATTGTTTTGAAAATGGTTTGATTAAGCATTGATTATGTCAATATCTTGAAATGAGCTATTGTAATTGTAATATGGAAATGTTATTTGTGGAATGTTTATATTTTTAATATATTATTTGTTATGATTTTTTAATGTTACTTGGACATTTGGCGGTTGGTTACGTGATAAACCAAATGACGGGTGGTGCTGTGATAAACCAGGATGAGTGGTTACAGTATAACCTCCAATGTATTGGGTATGGAAGTTGTCCGTATAGATAATAAATTTAGTGATATGTTTGGAAGTCGACCGTATGGTTATTTCATTTATGTTTTTTATGTCCCAAATTATCTATATATGTTATATTTGCTTTCTATGGGTTTTATGGTAATCTTTTTTTCACAAAATTGAAAGAGATGATCTTTATTCAGTGAAGAGTATTTACTAATTCATAAAGAAGAAATGTATTACTTATGATAGGATATTCATGGTTTAATTTTTGTTTTGAAAAACTAATAGTTTTCCTTCTTTATGTATCCATTACTGATCTTTTTTCTCATCCCATGTTTTGGAAATGTTTTTTTCATGACATGAAGTGGAATAGGGACAAGGATGTGATCAAGAAAAAGTCATGATGTCTAAAACATGGAACTGAACATGTTTCTTTTTAATAGTTTATATTTTATGAAAAAAATGGATAATCAGTAGTAGTGTCTACTTGTAATATTTAGGATAACATGTAATAGTTATGGCCTAATTTTTTAAAACTCTAAACATGAAAAGATTCACAATGTGAATTCTTAAATTAACTCAAGATTATAAAATGTTTAAGGCTGATTCCTTATAGTTGGTATCAAAGGCCATTTTAGATAAATTTAGAGGGTAGGGTGTTATTTAATCATAAGTTACAAAACCATAATGGATAGCATATTGGGAAGAGTCATATTTTTTTAGAAAAATAGATTGAGTTTAAGATAACATGAAAAAGTATGTTTTAGTTTTTACCATCCTCATAAGATAATTTATGATGATTTTACTAATATAATCACACAGAACATTTTGCTTTTAGTAAATGGATGGATCTAGCAAGCATGAAAGTAACAATGGATGTAAAGAAAACTATGATGGAATTCTAAATGATCAATTAAATGAAATGCGAGGTGAAATGAAAACTCTTGTGGTGATTCTCAACCAACTATCTGGAGTCATGATTGACCACTTGAACCTTGCAGATTTTTATAAGGCATCGTATAGGGGAGAAACAAATCCCCAAGGAATTTTAGGTAATAATCATAAAGGTAAGTATATTCAAAAACCTATGTGTCAAGGATGTGGAAAGAAACACATAGGAAAATGTTTCAATGGCATGAGAAGATGCTATATATGTGAAATAAAGGTCATAAAGCAAGAACCTGCCAATGAAAAAGGAATCACACAATTGACTCTAGGTAAGGGAAATAAGGTCTTTTTAAGGAATCAATTGAATGTTTTAAATGTGGTTTGCATGGTAAATATACAAACAAATTCCTTATAAAGAAGTTTCGATAATGGGATCACCAAGATCATACAAATTTATGTTTATCAATACATAATGACATTCCAGTTGAGGATGATTAAATTGAAAATGGCCAATGAAAGGTATGGATTATTTTTAATATATGTTTTGATATTATTAAATCTTAAGATATGATTCATGATTTTGTTTGGAGGAAAGAAGTATTTCAGAATAAGTTGGAAAGGAATAAATAATTGATCATTAACAACATTGAACGAGTAAGAAGTCAACATATAAGGGATTCAAGAGTTATTATTGAATTTAGGATGGTGAAATTCTTAAACGTATTAAGGCTCTCTTGATAATGGGATTACATTAGATGAATTTTTTAAAGTATGTGAAGCCTTAAAGTTTTATATATGAAAATTTTATTCAATGAATAATTATCTTTTCTTTTGTGGATATAGTTATAAAGAACCATTTTGGTTTATATGATCCTTGAATTTTAGGAAATTATAGGTTAATACATTTTGGGGTGAAAAATGAAAGTTATTAGATAACCTTTGTGGTTAAAATATTTTATGGTTATTTTTGATGAAATTGTCTATTTTTGGGAATGTTATACAATTATATTATTTTTGAAAAAGGAAAACACATAGACCTTGTGACAACCCATCATGTCGGATAAAGTTGCGGGAATCGAACCCACAACCTAAGTGCGACTGAGATTTATCACATACCACTAGACTACGTGAATTCCCTGGTTATCACGACAAATTCATTTAAGTTAGATGATTTCAGGAATCATGAATAAGTTGATTTTGGGTTATCTATGGAAATTATTAACCTGCCATAGAGAATATGTGATTAGGTTAATTACTTTTCAATATGAGACTTTAATAGTAACTGATGTTATTTGGAGATAAATGTTAAGATTTATCTTGGAAGAATATGTGATTAAATCTTTCTGAGATGTGGGTTTCAATCATAGTATATATTACTTTGAATAATTTTATAGACAACTATTTATTGAATGGTCATTGTTGAACTTTGGGTTTTGTTTGACAATTTTTGGAGAATAAGAGCAGTTTTTCTTTTGGTAAAATATTGTCCTGTTTTGGTATTATATGATCTCGCACTAACCATTTTGGTTTTGGTTAAGGTCAAAAGACATTAAAAATATATAGTTCATCTTTTTTATATTATGTGATTCTCTATAAGTTGATTATAGTGCATTCAATGTGAATATGTCATGTTGAATACTCATCGTTAGTAGAAAAAAATGAGTTTGTTGTAGGAATTTAGTAATGGTTGAAAGTCTACATGACAAGAAATTATGTTTCCTTATATTTTTAGTTAAGTTCAGAAATAAATTCCTCAAATTTATGAAATTTAACTTAAAACAAAAACATTTTCTATTAACTTTTCTTACTGGGTAATCAAAGACCGTTTAACCCATCTCAAGTTTGTGATTTTGTGGTGGTTAACTTTCTCCTAATCATGTTTTCAATCACTCTCCATCAGAATATGATGTTTTTTTCTCCTACATATCCATGTTATCATGTAATCCTAGTATCTTTTGTCTTGGTTGACCTTTGTACTTCTCTTTCTTTATTTTATAGATATATATTTATTGACTCTTTTTTTGATGTGGGACTTTCAATGTTGTTTCTGAGCCCGATTTTAAAATTATGAGGACACAGTTACCAAAAGGGGGGAAGGAAGTAACATACAAGGTAAATAAATAAATAATAAATTTTCATTTTAATTAATATTATGTGAATTAAATATTAATTTTACTTTAACGGGGGTGTTATGTTTGCTGGCACACTCAATACACAACAACGAGTTTCTTTGAAATCTTACATTGCATAATAATAATATAATGTTATTATTTTAAATAGTTGTTAACGCCTAGCCATTGTATTGGACAGAATGAACAAAACTAACAAAAATATGATTATACATGTTTTTTAAATGTTTTTACGTATACACAATAAATTTTAGAGGCTTAAAATAATAAATAATTAGATTTTAAGCATAATTTACTTTAAAAGGTTGATTTACCACCTTTTGATGGAGAACCCTCTTTAACTCTAGTTTTGGTAACTTTTATATGTTCTATTTGACAAAATAAAATTCTTATTTAGAATCTGAACATAAAAATTTACTTTGGCTAAACTCTTGGTATTTTTATGATAAAATTCAATTTTTAATAAAAAGTAAAAAATATTGTATTAAAAGTAAACAATTCCTTTTAATATAATATATTTAGATGGATAGATTATCTTTTTAATTGGTTTTAAAGTTAGAAAAGATTATATTTTTACCATTTAATCCAGTTTTGGTCATTGTAATTAATTTTGAATTTAAATTGGACATAAACAAGTGTCAATCTTTTGATAGTTAATATTTCTAAAAAACACGCTTTTTATTTTGACAACGGGGATTAATTTTAAAATAATTTCTTCCACTTATTTGTTATGAATTTAGAAAAATGGATTTCTTATTTGGAATTAGTAGGTCCAAATTTTTTAAATAGGTAACTGTTATTTTTATACAATTTGAATTTTTACTTCAGTAAAAATTTTATTTACAATTGTTAAAGGGTAAATCTGGTAAATAAGGGTAAATAAATCTTATTATTATAATATAAAATTACCCTAAAATGTGTTATAATCCTATTTGTTGATACATATTCGACCATGGAAACCTTTGGGTCGATTTTGGGACCCCATGGAGACATATGGGAGTGATAATGACACTTTATTTTAATTAACTTAAAATAAAGACAAAAATTACAAAAACAAATATCTTTTAGTAAATTAATTTTTCCATAGGGTTATATAAGTTATAATTTAGACTATAAATTTCCTTTAAAAATATAAATATATTTCATACATAATGGTAATTTTTTCATAATTTTTATACATAAAATAAAAAAAATTATTTACGACACAATAATGATGCAGTGTCTACCTCATTAATAAAAGATTTAAACAAATAAGATTATAAAGATTAACATAATGTCCAAAACCTATCCAATTATTATGGGATTAATTTTTTTATACCATTAATATTCTTAGCTTCAAAATTAATAAGTTTTTGACTATTAGAAACTGAAAATAATTATATAATAAAATAATAGTTTCACACATTCTTAAAGAGCCCCTCCCCCTTTATAAAAATCCCTCACTTCTAACCCATTCCTCAAACCTATAAAGTCCTTTGGATCATCCAAAACCTGAAAAAAATATCTTAAAATATCCCTCTATTACTCTAAGAATCCTTACCTTAGGTAGAAGGCACTTCAATAAATCCTTTTGGTTCAAACCAAAGGGAGTTACCTGAATTAAATGTAACTGTTTCTCTTAATTTATTTTCTTTTATTTTACTTCTATAACCCCTAAACACATTTCATTCCATTATTTTATAAAAAAACCAGTATCCTCAATATACTAAGATTTATTTATGATAAGGATTATAACTACACTTACACACACCTCCATCTAATGGGTAAGGGACATACTGTTTCTTTGGATAGAAAACTAACGCCACACGAAACGATGATCAGTCAATTATCTCCTACAGCCTCTTATGCTGGCCATTATGATGAAAATTTATTTATATATAAAATATATTATGTTTATGTTTTCTTTATTCAACTTTATTTTAAATTAATATCATACCTTTATGGTTTCTATTATGAGGAAACACGATAATTTCATTTGAGGAAGTGCGGACTACCGCCCCCTCAAAGATATATGAATCATTCATACCATACATGGGATGTATAAAGGATAGAGTTATTGAAATTATATATGGTATTATACTAGAATTACAATACACATATTTATAATTATGTTTTCATTCCATCAAAACACAATATATAAATTAAAGTAGTGTTCATGCATACATACGACTTACCGTCTCCATGAACGGTGCATTTCATTTCTTATTTCCAAAAGTTGTGTACTATTACAAATACTTATATATACTGGATATATATGATATATATTATATCTAAATCATGAATATAATTATGGAGATAGTATAATTTCTTCCAAATGAACAATTTATAATTGTAACAATTTCATTTTAACTCAAGTTCCGAACATCGACAAAATATTTGATAGGAACTAAAATAATTAACTAATTATTATAGAAAGGTAATAATTGATATAAAAGGAATAATACACTTCAAAAATTTTCTTATGAATTTATAAATTAACTTATGTTTTATTATTCAGGATATTAAATAACGAACGGGTCAAGTTGGGGATGTGTTAAGAGATTTTTAATCTAACATTTAATTCCGTGAGATTTCCATCACTCGCCACTAATTTATTGCATGTCTTGTATTGTGTACTTCCATTTGATATTTATTATCATTATCCTATTTATATTTATTGTATTATGTGATTTATTTGGTGGTTATTAACTTTTTTTCATACGACTCTATTGATTACAATGTGGTAAGGGGTTGTCATCTCACTTTTTATTCCCATGAGATTATTGATATATTTTCCACTATCTCCTTTTGTGTTCTATTTGTGCTACCCATGATTGTATTATTTTTTTAATATAATTTAATTTATGGGTAATTAAATCTTCATTTTATGATCCTTTTTTCATGTGGTGTATGTTTCGTATGTTACCAAATCGGTAAGGGAACTTTTTAACCCAATTTCCATTCCTTTGGATAATCTTCTATTTCATAATTATGTCATGCTATGATTATGTGTGGAATAAATGTTTATTTATTTATGTTCTTATTTACACTCCTCATTGGTTGGATATACTATTGATATAGATAATTAATCCATTGATAAATTCTCAATTCATCAATATGAACTTGAGAAGAGTAATTTTAATTCAATTTCCATTCATTGAGTTAAACATCCAAGTAATTGGTGTTGTTTTTACAAAAATATGTGTGAATGTTTTATAATTTATTTACATTTTATATAAAATCATATTTAGTGTATTTATATTTTTCACACATTATTCTGTAATTTATTTATCCTTAATCTATGGATATAATTTTTTAAGGGATTTCGTCTCAATTTACATTCCATTAAGACTTCATTGTTGGTATACACCAATTCACTCTTATATCTGTATATACTGTCCTTTATAATATTATATCATGAATCATTTTATTCTCATGATATTATAAAGTTATGATTCAATTGTATTCCAAAATTTATTGGTATTCAAGAGTCTGTCATTTTGTTAAAAACCTTTTAACTAAAATATCGTTTTAAATGTTTTAAGGATTTATTATTCTAAATCTTTATCGTTAATGTCTGTGTTTTAAAAATGGTTTTAAGGATTTATTTATATGTACATTAATTTTTTAAAATTATAATTTTAAACGTTTCAAAGTGGTATGGGAAACTTTGATTAAAAAATCTCTTTATAAATGTTTTAAATGGTTTGATTAAGCATTGATTATTTTAATATCTTGAAATGAACTATTTTAATTGAAATGTGGAAATGTTATTAGTGGAAGTTTTATATTTTCAATATTTTATGTGTTATGATATTATACTAGTACTTGGAAATTAGATGGGTGGTTATGTGAAAAACCAAATGACGGGTGGTGCCATGATAAACTAGGACTGGTGGTTACGTTATAACCTCCAATTCATTGGTTATGGAATTTGGATGTTTGGATATTCCATTTAGTGATATGTGTGGAAGTCGACCATATGGTTATTCTATTTAAGTATTTTTATTTACCAAGTTATCTATATATGTTATGTGTGCTTTATATGTCTTTTAGGGTAATCTTTTCATTAAAAAATGGTATGTAATGATCTTTATTCAGTGAAGAGTATTTATTAATTTATAAAGGAGAAAAGTATTACTTATGATATGGTATTCATGGTTTTCTAATTGTTTTGAAAAACTAATAGTTTTCCTTCTCTGTGTATCCCTTACTAAGATTTCTTCTCATCCAATGGTTTTGAAATGTTTTTCACAGGACATGAAGTGGAATAGGGACAAGGATGAGATCAATGAAAAGGCATGAAGTCAAAAACATGGAACTGGACATGTTTCTTATTAAGAGTTTATATATTATGAAAAAAACAGATACTGGGTAGTAGTGTCTACTTTTAATATTCAGGATGTTATGCAATAGTTATGTCCAAATTCTCTAAAACTCTAAACCTGAAAAGATCCTTAATGTGAATTCTTGATTTAACTCAATATTTTGAAATGTTTAAGGTCGGGTCCTTATACACAACATCTTTTCCAGAAATTATAAATAATTGGGTAGGATTACAATAAATACATAATCTAGTAAATCTAATTAGATCTATCGATCCTTCAAGGGTTTATAAAATATCAAGCCCCACACATCTCAGAAAAATTATAATCCATCTATATTATAAAATGAATTCATCAAAAATAAAATACAAAACCAACCTTCCTCAATAATTAATAATAATTCATATTGAGGTAACATATTTTCAATGATCCCCAGTTCATAATAAATCTACCTTTAAAAATCAATAATCTTCTGACCGAAATTAACAAGTACATGTATCTTCAATATTTTCCTAGTCAATAAATAAAAAATCATTCTTGAGGAACATCATCCAAACAAACTTAAGTATGGCAGGGCATTCACACCGTATATATGAATGAGTATATAATTAATTCAACACTAGAAATGATGTAAAATATATAATTGATAATGAATAAACTAAACATAAAATATTCCATCAATTCATTATATATGAATTCATTATAGTCAAGATTAATCCTTTGGGAGATAGAGAGGAAAATGGAAGTTAATATTTTATAAAATAATTTTCCATAGATAATTTGTAACTTTATTATAAAAAATAATTTAAAAGTTAATTCGAAAAATATTTTAATGAAAAATAATGAAATAAATTATAAATTATTTTAAAAATAATTTACAATAATAGAATCATGAAAATTAACTATATTACGTATGAAAATGTGGAAAAAAATGAAAAAAATGCATAACTCGGGTGAAATTTGTTTTCAAAACATTTAAGAAATTAATATCAGTTTCTTTTCTAAAACTCATGGAATAATAGGAATATATATATTAATTTTGAAAACTATAAAAACATTAAAAATAATATAAATACTAAATAATATTCATTATTGTAACGTCGTGACCCCAGTTACCCAGAGTTGGTGCATTATTACCTAACATTGGCATGATCACAAAAGATAAAGTCTCGAAATACCGATTATTTTAGTAGCCTTGGAATAACTAGATACATTCATAAAGTTTACATTAAATCAGAAAATGAAAACTACAACAATATAGTCTCCATAGTCCAAACTCTTATCCCCTTATACTATCCCTGCAGGTCATTCATAAAATACTTCTTTCACATCCTAGGAAAAATAAAACATAGAAAGGGGTGAGCTCAAATGCCCAGTAAGGATAACAATATAGCAAAAACTTTCATAAATAAGAATAAAAATTTAAGGCAATGTATAGCTAAAACAAAATCCTTTTAAACTTGAACTTCAACATAGTATGGAAAAAATAAAATGAAATAATTCCATTTACTTATTCACATGGATATTCTACTAATTGAATAATCACATGCAGTATCAATAACCACTTTCGTAATGATGGAATGCATAATTCCAGACTATCATAACCACATAGCCAAGGCCTCGTGCCAAGACTACAAATAATATTTTGTCAATGCCTTGTTACAAGACACTAGTTTGTCTCATGAGACCTACCGATTCATCGAGGAGCTATAGCGGGCTCCACCCGTCACTTATTAAGTCCAATGTATTCCTCATATGAACAGGTTTAAACATAACATAAACATTCGTATTAAAACTGGAATATTAAATGTCAATACTTTCTCCATAAACCATGAATGGTATAAAAATAACACAACCACAGTCAAACGTATCACAAAACCTTCAATACAATATGGAAGTTTTTTATCATTATAAATAAACATCAAATAAGCTTAAAATCCATCAAAGGATGTTGACATAGATGAAATCAAAACTATTTGAGAGAAATATCTCTTTTTTTGAAAACATTTAAAAGTAACATAATTATAAAATAAAACATTTACTTTGAAAATATTCTTATAATCTTGTAAAAGAAGATTTGAAGATTTTATAATGGTGGAAAATAGCTGCACCCGCCGCATAAGTTAAAAATAACATTCTTACCTTAATTTTGTTGAAAAGGTTAAAAAGAACCTTGTTTGGAAAATGAAAGAAATATTCCTTTATAAAATTCTTATAAAAATTAAAACAAGGGTATAAATGACTTTAACCCGTATTCTGTAAAATAGTAAGAATGTTTTGAAATACATTTTTAAGAAATATCGATGTGGGTGATAAAGAGATCCCAGTAGATTATTACATATAAACAACCTCGAATAATGAAGAGATTACAAAGTAAAACCTTAACTTTTACTTTTCCTTAGTTGGGGGGTAGGTTAACCTCCTGTATAATGGTGAAATAATTGTTATTAAATTATAACATAATCATATACATTATTATGTTATCATATATGATCTTTTAACATTGATTTGTTAATAATATCTTAGTTTTATCGTTGTTTCAGGTGTTAACTTACACGTTTTCTTTTATATGTTTTGTTATGTAAGATGTGTTTGTTATGGATAGGTTGTATCTTATTCATATCCATAATGATATCAAGCCATTAAACATTATTTTTAAATCATGAAATGATAATTATACTTGAATGGATGCGTTGGAGAATGAATCTCATCCCGTTCGTGGAGACGGTAGTCCATACGTACGCATGAGCGACAATATTATTATTTTGATTAAAATAATATATAATTGGATGGTATATCATATATAAAGAATCATTATCGTGTTATATTTATTATTTACTTGAATTAAAAATCATTATTATACCCATCAAAATAATAATATATTGAATAACAATTACACCACGACGTGGAGACGGTAATCTATACGTACACACGTATGGTGACATGTCATTCAAAGGATGGATAGAATACTGAATATGGTTGTACCATATTTATAATAATATTACAGTATATAGGAGATACTGGACTCATTATTTTATAATGGTAATAAAAAAGATAGAAGAAGTGGAAGAAGAAAGTAACTTGAAAAGGGGTGGTGAAATCATTACCTCTTTTTCAGGTTCTTCTTTTGGATTTGATCAAAAGGGACCCATAAGATGGATTTATGACTAAAGTAAGGCCTCTATTATGAAGTGGAGGAAGTTGAGAGATTATTTGGATAGGGTTTGGCCGATCCAAAAGGCTTTGAAGGTGTGAATTGATGATAAGGGGGAGTGCCCTTTTATAAGAGGGGTGAGGGGAAACTTTGGAAAAGCTAGAAATGTTATTTTATAATAAATTAATATTTGGTTTCTAATGGCTCAAAAGTGGATTATTTAAAGGTTATGGTGGGGATAGGTTGCAAAACACTCAACCAATAGGATTTATATAGGTTTGGGTTACTATATAAACCTTATATTTAAGTATTAACTCTTAGTTAATTAGTTTCACTTTTACAATGTCTCTTTGTATTTTTATATTATATGGTTAATAAACATACTATATACATCCAAGAGACCCCAAAGTGGTCCATTAATGATACAAATATCATTATATAAGTCTCTTGGCCGATCATTATATTTTTAAGAATTTAATATCAATTAATAATATAATATTTATTTTAAAAACTCTTTTACATCAATTTTGACACTATTAAATAATTGATTTTTGTAAAAATCTTAACAGAATGATTACTGCGAAAAAAGTTAATTAATTCAATATTAACATGTCATAGTATCCTATAAAATTATTTTTATTTATAAAAAGTCTAAAATTAAATTTATTTGGGTATTTATAATATCAATTATTCTAATTTTGCATTAATTAGGTAATTACTGTATCACCATTGTGTCATAAATAAATTAAATTATATAATGTCTAAAAATTATAAATAAAATACCATTATGTAGGAAATAATTTTATATTTCTAACGAATATTTATAGTCAAAAATCCATCATATATATCCCTATGTAAAAATTGTTTTTCTAAAATTTATATGCTTTTGTCATTTTTGTATTTATTTTAACTTAATTAAAATAATCTGTCCCTATCACCTACATGTGGCTCCATGGGGTCCCAAAATCGACCCAATGATGACCATGGTCGGACATGTATCCACCAATAAGGTTAGGACATGTTTTAGGGTAATTTAGTATTATTATAATATTATTGTTTAACCCGTTTTTGCAGGATTTACCCTTTAACCATGGTAAATAAAATACTTACCGAAGTAATTATTCAAAATGTCTAAAAATAAAAGTTACCTATTTAAACAATTTGGACATCCCGATTCCAAATATGGAATCCATTTTTACAAATTCAATACACAGAAGTGGCAGAAATTAATTTAAAATTAATTCCTCCTGTCAAAACAAAAAGCGTGTTATTAAGATATAATAACTATCAAAAGATTGATACTTGTTTATGTCCGGCTTAATTGTGAAATTATGTCCAATGACCAAAATTTTATTAAATGGTAAACATATATTCTAAATATACTTTAAAACCACTCAAATTCATAATTTATCACTATTAATTATTTTGATTAATTTTTTTTTAATTACAATTTAGTAATTTTCACTATTCATCAAAATATTAAAGTTATCTGAAAAGTACCTAAATTTAACCTTAGGGTAAATTCGATACACCGAATCCAAAAATAAAGTCCATTTTGAGAGATAAAATTTCTAAAATTTTAAAAATTAGGTATTACTATTCATAAAGGCTAGTTTGATTGGTTGTGGTTTGTGTTAGAACTCGAAGTTGCGTACAACACACGCTAATGTATTATTCAAAGGAAATCGTACCGTGGAAGCTTGGGATGTTTCATTGTAAATATTTGATTTACCCATTCTAAAAATTATATTTATTTAGTCAAATTGAATATATAAAAGTTTAAAATATTGGATTTAAAAAGAGTTCACTATTAAAAGTTGGTAAAAGTGCAATACTAAAAATGAATTTGTTCTTACATTATGTATAAGAAACTCATAATATGGATTCTAAAATTATAAGGATTATATAAAGTTTAAAATTTAGTTAATACTATTCATAACCTCTTTTGAACGGCTTGATTGGTAAGTCATGGTGCGCTTGAACTCGGTGTTGCGTGTAGTGAAAGTTATTGAATTATTTTGAATAAATAAAACACTATGAAATCTTGGGGTGTTACATTCTCCCCTCCTTCAATAAATTGCATCCTCGTAATTTGAAATTGTTCTTCGAAAATAAAAGGTTTAAAATAGAAAATATCTTTGTGGGAAAATCCACATCGGAAATTTGGTTAATAAAATTTAGTCTTAATAAGAGGAAAAGAGAAATGAAAGGGTCACCACCAAATTATGATCTATATTAAGAGAACATTGGAGGAAATTAGAGACATATAATTGGAGGAAACACGTAAATATTTATAGGTAGTGATTGAGTTCATCAATCACAAACAAGTGTAAAATTGAGGTCCTTAAATTTATCAATCTATGATGATTTTAAATACCATCGGTTCAACAAAACATAGGGTATTAGGATACCAAATTTTTGGTTTTTGGATCCCTTAAATAAACTATAAGAATTAATTTCTTCATAGAATAAGAGAAGAAGAAAAATATATTCTTGAAACGTAGAGTAACATCTTTTAACTAATTTCTCCCACAAACTCATTTTTCACTCTAAAAGATAACAGAACGTAAAAAAAATTCTATTTATCATATTCATATAGGGTTCCAAAAAAAGAATTTATAATTCATCTACCAGATCTTAAAAAAACTACATTATTTAATCCAGGACATCACGTGGGCCAGTGGTAGGTGATACACCCTTTTCGCCCTTTGGTTGCGTGTTCAAGTCTCGTGGCCTTGCCGGACGCGATGAGTTGCCGCCCGACCTCCGGGTTGTCCTTTTATGGCAATCCAAAAATAATCCAAACTAGAACTATCCAAAATACATCAGTCCAAAATTTATATGGAAGGTAAACACAATGAAAATACTTTTTACCCTGTAATAGCATGTGAATACCTTCATCATGTGTTCTTTTAAAACAATGAAACATCCTGAATTATCATAAAACCTTATTGATTACATTCATGCTCCCTTATTCCTTATAGAATACTGGATATACTTCATCCACCCAAAAATGATGTAAACTCCAACAATGATGGAATATACAAATCTTTAATCAGTTTCAAGGTAGTCAAGAATATCCAATATAATTTACCCAAATCAACCAAATCTTATTTCAAAATTAGTACCTCAATATTAGGACCATATTATGGTTTATCTTTCCATCAACCATGTAATTTCAAAAAAGTTTAACTCTTTGTAGAGTCACTTTTCTTAGTACCATAAAATCTAAAATCCTCAATGAAATAGTGCTGTCGTAAAATCCTTATTTATCTCCAATACATCACATCTACAACACTTCAATGAACTAATTCCAAAATAACAACATAAGAACACTAGTTTTTCCTCTTTATCTGTGGTAGTATCATAAATTGACTATTATCCAATAGCATCATTTACAGCATAGTCTGATAACTAGGACATTGGTTCGCGTAGTGTCCAAACTCCTTGCAGATGAAGAATTGTACATTTGAAACCTTTTTCTTACCCTTTCAGTCACGTACATGGTGTCCTTTTTCACCACACTTATAACATACTCCCTTTCCCTTGAGGCAAGTTCTAGGGTGTTTCTTCCCACAGTTATCACATATGGGAAAATTCTTATTTTCCCTCTTCCCTTTATCCATCTTTATCTCTACCATCCTTTTCTTCTCTTGCTTCCCTTTAAATCCATAGGACTCAGTAAACTCTTTACTTATCTTATCAACACATGATATTATTTCTTCATATGATGATAATACATGGGAGACTATTTCTCTTATAAATTATTGCTTAAGACCGTGAAAGATATGATCCTTCTTTCTCTTTGGATATTGTGCATTGCTGTAGTTCTCATTCCTTCTATTGGGCGCCATTTCTAAACAATGGCATACACTAGATTAGTTTATGGATAGAAATACCTAATCCCAAACTTGTAAAACACTTAACATAAATTAAATAGTTTATGGATATAATCTATAATCATAAAAATGTCTCCTTTCAGGAAGTATATACTCATGAACCCTTCATAATGGTTTGTAAAGAAAATGAGAATTATCCTAAGCATATCCCCCGGGAGTGTCGTAACCAAGAGTGAAGCAAGGCCCATTGTCGTGCACCGGTTCCCGTTTAAGTCTAGCTCAAAGTGGTGTTTTCGGGTTTTACCCCTAGGTACATCTGTACCAGAGCTGCCTCTACCTGCTCGTATCCAGACAAGGATGTATTGTTTGGAAAACTCACAAAATCTCTACAATACCAAAATTTTAGGAAGTTCTTCCATACTAATCCTCAAATTCCATCTTAAATCTAGGTGCTCTACTCAGAGTTTATCTTAATCTAGCATCCAAGGGTTATACTAAACTTCATCTTATACCAACTATAATGCCCCGACCCCGGTTATCCAGAGTCGGTGCATTATTACATAACATTGGCATGATCAGAAAAGATCAAGTCTCTAAAGACCGATTAGTTTAGTAGCCTTGGAATAACTAGATATATTCATAAAGTGTAAATTACATCATAAAATTAAAACTACAACAATATAGTCTCCATAGTCCACACTCTAATCCCCTCATACTATCCCTTCAAATCATTCATAAAATACTTCTTCACATCCTGGGAAAAATAAAACACAGAAAGGGGTGAGCTCAAATGCCTAGTAAGGATAACAATATAGAGGAAACATTCATAAATAAGAATAGACATTTAAGGAAATGTATAGCTAAAACAAAAGCCTTTTAAACTTGAAGTTCAACATAGTATGGAAAAATAAAATGAAATAATGCCATTTATTTATTCACATGGATATTCTACTAATTGAATGATCACATGTAGTATCAATAACCACTTTCATAATGATGGAATGCATAATGCCAGACTATCATAACCACATAGCCAAGGCCTCGTTCCAAGACTACAAATAATATTTTGTCAAGGCCTTGTTCCAAGACACTAGTTTGTCTCATGAGACCTTCCGATGCATCGAGGAGGTATAGCGGGCTCCACCCGTCACTTATTAAGTCCAATGCATTCCTCATATGAACATGTTTAAACATAACATAAATATTCGTATTAAAAATATCATATGAAATGTCAATACTTTCTCCATAAACCATGAATGGTATAAAAATAACACATCCACAGTCAAACGTATCACAAAACCTTCAATATAATATGGAAGTTTTGTATCATAATAAATAAACATCAAATAAGCTTAAAATCCATCAAAGGATGTTGACATAGATGAAATCAAAACTATTTGAGAGAAATATCTCTTTTTTTTAAATCATTTAGAAGTCACATAATTATAAAAAAAACATTTACTTTGAAAATATTCTTATAATATTGTAAAGGAAGCGTTGAAGATTTTATAATGGCAGAAAATAGCCGCACCCGCCATATAAGTTAAAAAAAACATTCTTACCTTAATTTTGTCGAAAAGGTTAAAAAGCACCTTGTTTGGAAAACGACAGAAATATTTCTTTATAAACATCTTATAAAAAGTCAAACAAGGGTATAAATGACTTTAAACCATATTCTGAAAAATATTAAGAATGTTTTGAAATACATTTTTATGAAATATGGATGTGGATGATAAAGAGATCCCAATAGATTATTACGTCTAAGAAACCTCAAATAATGAAGAGATTCCAAAATAAACTCTTACCTTGTACTTTTCCTTGGTTGGGGGTAGGCTAACCTCCTGTATAATGGTGAAATAATTTTTTTTAAATTATTCAATAATTATATACATTATTATGTTATCATATATGATCGTTTAACATTGATTTGTTAATTGTATCTTAGTATTATCGTTTTTTCGGGTGTTAACTTACTTGTTTTCTTTTATATATTTTGTTACGCAATCCTTTTTTGTTATAGATAGGTTGTATATTATTCATATCCATAATGATATCAAGTCCTTAAACATTATTTTTAAATAATCAAATGATAATTATACTTGAATAGACATGATGGAGAATGAATCTCATCCCGTTCGTGTAGACGGTAGTCCGTACATACGCACGAGCGACAATATCATTCTTTTGATTAAAATAATATATAATTGGATGGTATATCATATATACAGAATCATTATCATGTTATATTTATTATTTACATGAATTAAAAATCATTATTATACCCATCCAAATAATAATATATTGAATAATAATTACACCACGACGTGGAGACGGTAAGCCGTACGTATGCACGTATGGTGACATGTCATTCAAAGGATGGATAGAATACTGAATATGGTTGTACCATATTTATAATAATATTACAGTATGTAAGAGATACTAGATTCATTATTTTAGAATGGTAATAACGAAGATAGAAGAAGTGGACGAATAAAGGAACTTGAAAAGGGGTGGTGAAATCATTACCTCTTCTTTGGGTTCTTCCTTTTGATTTGATCAAAAGGGCTCCTTAGGATGGCTTTCTGACTAATGGAAGGCCTCTAGGATGAATTGAGGAAAGTTGAGAGAGTATTTGGGCAGGGGTTGGCCGAACCAAAAGGCTTTGAAGGTGTGAATTAATGAGAAGGAGGAGTGCCCTTTTATAAGAGGGGTGAGGGGCACCTTTGGAAAAGCTAGAAATATTATTTTATAATAAATTCATATTAGGTTTATAATGGCTAAAAAGTGGATTATTTAAAGGTTAATGTGGGGAAAGATCAAAAACCACTCAACCAATAGGATTTAGACAGGTTTGGGTTACTATATTAACCTTATCTTTAAGTATTAACTATTAGTTAATTAGTTTCAAGTGGTCCATTAATGATAAATATATCATGATTTAAGTATCTTGGCCTATACTTAGATTTTTAGGAATTTAATATCAATTAATAATATAATATTTGTTTTATAAACTCAATTTTGTCAATTTTTACACTATTCAAATATTGATTTTTTTAAAAATCATAACATAATGATTACTTCGAAAAAAGTTAATTAAATTAATCCTAACATGTAATATTATCCTAGAAAATTATTGGTGTTTATAAAAAGTCTCAAATTACATTTATTAGGGTATTTATAATATCAATTATTCTATTTTTTATTAATTAGCTAATTACTTCATCACCAATGTGTCATAAATAAAATAAATTATAACATGTCTAAAAATTATAAATAAAATACCATTATGTAGTAAATCGTTTTATCTTTCTAATTAATATTTATAGTAAAAAATAAAACATATATATCAGTATGTAAAAATTGTTTTTCTATAAGATATATGCTTATGTCATTTTTGTATTTATTTTAACTTAATTAAAATAAAGTGTCCCTATCACCTACAAGTGGCTCCATGGGGTCCAAAAATCGACCCAAAGATACCCATGGTTGGACATGTATCCACCAATAAGGTCAGGACACGTTTTAGGGTAATTTAGTATTGTTATAATATTATTTGTTAACCATTATTTACGGGATTTACCTTTTAACCATGGTAAATAAAATATTTACCGAAGTATTTATTCATAATGTCTAAAAATAAAAGTTACCTATTTACACAATTTGGACATCCTGATTCCAAATATGGAATCCATTTTTCCAAATACAAAAAACAGAAGTGGCAGAAATTAATTTAAAATTAATTCCCGCTGTCAAAACAAAAAGCGTGTTTTTAAGATATAATAAATATCAAAAGATTGATACTTGTTTATGTCCTGTTTAATTGTGAAATTTTGTCCAATGACCAAAATTGTTTTAAATGGTAAAACTATATTTTAAATATACTTTAAAACCACTCAAATTCATAATTTATCACTGTTAATTATTTTGATTAAAAACATTGTTTTTAATTAAAATTTAGTAATTTTCACTATTCATCAAAATATTAATGTTATCCGAAAAGTTCAAAAATTTCACCTTAGGCTAAATTTGATACTTCAAATTGAAAAATGAAGTCCATTTTGAGAGATAAAATTTCTAAAGTTTTAAAAAGTATGTATTACTATTCATAAAGGCTAGTTTGATTGGTTGTGGTGTGTGTTAGAACTCGAAGTTGCGCACAACACACGCTACTATATTATTCAAAGGAAAGAGTACCATGGAAGCTTGGGATGTTTCATTGAAAATTTTTTATGTCCCCATTCTAAAAAGTAAATTTATGTAGTCAAATTTAATATATAAAAGTTTAAAATATTGGATTTAAAAAGGGTTCACTATTAAAAGTTGGTAAAAGTCCAATACTGAAAATGATTTTGTTCTTACATTATGTCCAAGAAACTCATAATATGGATTCTAAAATTATAAGGATTATATATTGTTTAAATTTTAGTTAATACTATTCATATCATGTTTTGAACGACTTTTTTGGTAAGTCATGGTGCGCTTGAACTCAGTGTTACGTGTAGTGCAAGTTATTGAATTATTTTGAACAAAAAACACACTATGAAATCTTGGGGTGTTACAATTATAGTGGGAAAATATGTTCATGTAGTAAATTTTTAAAGAGAGATTATTTTCACACTTTTGTAAAGAAAGTAAAAAAACTGATTCAAAAATGTTTAAAAAATTCCTTTTAAAAGATTGAATAGAAATTCAATGATAAAAAAAATTATATTTATAAATCATTGAATTAAAAAATATCTCTATTGATAAAAATTAAAGAATATAGATTTGGAAGATAAATATTCCATACAAAAAAGTATAAAGAAGGTCAGTTTTTTTAAATTTCTTTGGTGGTTTTGACTAGCAATGAGAGGAAAACACCCATAAATAAAAAGAGGAGAGTAAAATATATGGAGTTAAAAAATAAATATAATATAATATCCTATAATGGAATTGTTTTTTACTCTGAACAGGCCGAAAGCCTTTAGATTTTTTATTAGATTATCCCATTTTTAAATTGGTTGGGAGGTAGCCCTTTACATAACCCATAGAACCAGAGGCACAAGGCCCAATTATGTCCTGAAGAACTAAGATAATTGACACCACAATACAGAACATCACAACATAAATATATTTTGGTCAAACTCCAAAACCTACAGGGATACACAATCAGCTTTGTCCCCATGCTTTTCATGGTTCCTAGACCCGATGACCGATGACATACCCTCTCAAATGTCAAATTCTGGTAGTCCTATAGATGTGAGAGTTTTTTTCCCTAAAAACCATTTGGATATTCACCTAAGGAGGAATAAATTCCTTTTTTCCCTCCATTTTTTTCATTTCCTGTCGTGCTGTCATCGACGCTCACCGCCCTCCTCTATGTCTGCCTATGGCCACCAACATCCCCCCACTGTATCAAATGTCTTCCATAAACTACCGAGTATGTCACCATCAAGCTCATCGTTGTCTAACCGAGATGTCCTCTCAACCTCTCAATGCCTCCGTCATTTAACCCGAAATTGACACCACCATTGAAGAGCCACCTCATAGACCTCCTCTGTCGATGGATGACCCACACCCCTACTACCTAGCTCCCCTATCTGACAACCAAGACCACTGCCATCTCTCACACAACCATCCTCCATTCCTTCTTCACATTTCTATATGTCCTTTGATGTGGACCTCATCACCAAAACTATAACTTAATCTTTCATGGGAAATAAATCCCCATGCCCCAAATATTGGGGATCCGCTTGAATTTGATCCAAGAATTCATATAGTATTATGGGGTGCTTATTCAATTAGTATGAAACCTAACATCAATATCCCATAATATAAATTGAAACATACATAATCTTAATAAAAGTGAGACTGTAAAAAAACCCTTAAAACATTGTTAACGTTCAAATTAAATATAATTGAAATTTAGAACACGATATAGTTATTTAAATGAAATTAATGAAATTAAATATTATATAAAAATAAATTTCTGGGGTACTATTAATATAAGATAAAAGAAAAATAGTGTTAAAAATGAAACATGTCACTAGGAATTGAAATCGAGACCAATAACCTTTAAAGATTTCATAACACTTGAATCAAAACCATTCAAAATAAAGAAATTGAAATGGAAATATAATTAAAATTAATAAATTTGGTTCCCTAATTTTTTTTCAAATATAAAACATATACAACATTTATTAAAATAGGCGCGTAATTTAAAATATGATTCAAATGTAAATGTTTGAGATGAAAAACCTATACATTAGATTCATGCATAGTCGGAAACACATTAAAATCCCGATATAATAAATATAAATTTATTATACATCTATATCAGAACAAAATTTATATTTTAATTAATTTATACCATTCAATTATGACATCTTATTACCCATTTTGTAATAATTAGTTTTCAAAATCAACATTTTTGAGTCAACTATATAGTTTTCCATGCATGTTCCAATTCAGAAGTTCTAATATTCTGACATTATTCATTATTTAATCATCTCAAAAAATATCATGAAGTTTTATAGTATTTTTTAGATTAATTTATATAGTTTCATCCTCTATTTATAGAACACATGGTGATAATTCACATGAAAATCTTAAAAATATCAGTTTTTATAAATTTTGATTCCATAATGAAATTGATTTTATAAGTTAAATTTTTTTATATAACCATTCCATAACCTTAATAAATTTTATTTTTATACACAAAATCCATTTTTATAACCATTCATGTTATGTGGTGATGGAAAATGAAACACATCATTCGTGGAGGTGATCATCAGCATGTATATATGAGCGATGTTTTCATTTTCTAATAAATGAGAGGGAAAAAGGAAAATAATGATTTTTATTTTAAGAAAAAAAATTATTTCATAAATATAATATTTATTCCTTAAATACATCCTTATAACCATCCACGTGAGGTGGTGATGAAAAATTAAATATGCCTTTAATGGAGGTGGTAGTCCACACATACACACAAGCATCATTTTTATTTTTCAAAGGATAAAAATGATGTAGATGATGGTTGTTAAATCATCATAATCACATTTAAGTATAAAAATGACACTGATGTTATTATATTAATTTGATTATAATATATTTTTAATATGATAATGAATAAATAAACTTATAAGAAACCAGTTAAGATAATTACCTATTTTATGGGCATTCACCTTTAGGTCACTCCATAAGCCTTCTTAGATTGATATTTTGAGAATATGAGAACCCAAAAAAAATTTTTAGGGGTGTTGGGGATTTATGTTTTTATAAAATTTTCAGGATAATATTATTAATGATTAAGGATAAATGAAGTGGTGAAGGGATTCTTTTATAAGTGAGATGGATGAATTTTTTATAAATACTCATTACTTTATATTAAATACATGTCACCTTTAATGGAAATTGGCTCAAATGTTGAAAATAATGGGGGGGGGGGGATGAGTCTTTGTAAATAAACCTATAGTAAACAAAAATTATTTATATTTTTGAGATATTTTAGGCCTTTTACCCTTAATTCAACTTTTTACCATAACTTACTTTTAGCATGATAACTCATTTTTTATCTCAGTAAATTATTTCTAAACCTAAAAAAAAAATTATTTTTATAAAATTATTTTAAAATAATAATAATAATAATAATTTTTTTTTTAATATTTAATTCTTATAGTTGTTTAAAATTAATATTAATATAAACACACAAAATGTATCTAATTTTTTTTTTTGAAAAATGAATTTATAATAATAAAAATGAATTTACATCATCATTTATAGAATATATCCTCTTGAAATTAATTTGTTATTGAATAAAAACAATCACTTACCTGACATTAAAACAAATAAAAATCATAATGTAACCATGGAAATACTTAATTAATGAAAATGATAAAAAATAATTTGTTATTAGAATAAAACATCACTTAGGTTTTGAAATGTCAAAAATAGCTTTAAAAAATTTAATTTTTTAATTATTTTATTTAAATATCTAGACAAATATTTTCTCTAGAAAATAATGATCATAATGTTTTATGTAATTTTTATATCATGATGACTTCATACAAGATATGCTATTTCTAAAACTTGTATTTTCACTATCCACCTAAAAATCATCCATTTTAGAAAAATATTAAAATTTCCCTGCAATTTGAATTAGATAAGATAAATCCAAAATTGAAATTTATTTTATCCAAATGAATTTATATAATTTATATATTTATATTTTTGATAGAACATATATAATATATAATAAAAATAATTTTTTGGAATAAAATGTTTTGACTAATTAATAAGGAAACTAGCATTCCTTATAGATGTTTAATTATTCCATGGATATTACTAGTTTATTTTAAAATTTATTACTAAAATTTTATCAATAAATTTTAGTAATATTGATTTTTCAAAAGTATTATGTATTTTAATAATACATAATTCATCAATATTATTTCTCTAGAATTAATGGTATTTTTAATTAAAATATTTACATTTTGAATTTTACATAATAATTTATTATTTAAATTATGTTTAATTTAACTATCTTATAATGTATTTAGTTTTTTATTATAATAAAATATTATTCAATTTAGTTTTTTTCATATATCATAAGATACTAGAGATACTATTTTTATTTAAATTAAAATACATAGAAAAACCATGGGGGTGTTAAAAAATGTTATAGATTTGTTTTCTCAATTGATGTTGGAATCATATATAGTGAACATTAAAGATAATAGGATATACAATATTTTTCTATTGAATTAGTCTGTCATGATAGGTTTGTTAGTACTTTAAACAACATTGACTATATGACATTACTATATTTGTAATAGATCATACATAAGCTGAATTCTAGAAAACATTTCTTTAAAATTAAAACCTACTTCACATAAAAGCATCATAATGCTCAATGTTTTGGAGAGTATTCACTGTATATGTTTAGGATACAAGTGACATTCAGTATGAAACCCTATCTAATAAATTTCTAAAGGCAATGTTAGTGTTGTCTCTTTCCCAAGGTTTGACAAGAAAAATGTTGTCATGGTGGCACTACTTAATCCTGGTTGGGTGTTAACATAATCATCAAACATATGATTATTTTATAATAATTTGAATAAAAATACATTGCAACACTAATATTTTCTACATTTCTCAGTTTTTTTATATTCATTTAGTTTTTTCTTTTTTGAATAATAGGAATTATACTCCCCAATATTTATTATTACACATATATAATCAATTTATTATCCATAATAATAAATATAAAATATTAAAAATTTGTTTGTGAAATTCACAATCATAGTCCATCTTCATTAATTATACCCCCAAAATAATAAAACGCATAATTTATACTGTATTACTATAAATTTACTATAATTATACACAAAATACTATCATATGACTACAAAAAACAATGATAATGTTATAATATTTTTTTTCCTACATACTTGAATGATTACTTATATTTATGTAATTACTCTTAGTGAAATGTTTATAAAAAAATTACATACAATTTTATTTTTAATTTTCATATAAATGAATTTTAAATGAAGAAATATTTTATAAATTAATATCTTACCTGAAAACACATTTTAAACCACAAACATTTAGGCTTCTCATAAACTATTCTATTTTACACTTCCTTGATTCATTTTATACAATAACTTGATACTTTATCTTCACTTTATTCTTTTGAGTTTATAAATACTCAATCTATATTTCTCCCTTGAAAAATTTCCACACACAAATTTTATTATGTTTTTATTAATCCATTTTATATGCATTTAAATTATTCAATGATTACAACTAATATTGATCTAAACTATCTCAAATAATTGATAGCCCCCAAGGTTGATTATAAAAGCTAGGGAAATAAATTAGGGTTAGTTAATCAAATATCATATTTCCATAGAAAATTATTTATTATTTTTATTGATTATTATGATCTGTAAATGAAACACCCATTCTAAGTTGTCTATTGAAGCTTTCAGTTCAGTTACCAAATCCCATTTATACTTCAATTTTTATGGATTTTCAAATTATTGTTTTAGGTGTCTCCATTTAGTTTTAATTTTTAATAGCACATAAATCATTGAAGTTGAGTTAAAAAATTTATTATATATCTATTTTAATTTTGATTCACTTAAAACAAATACATTAAAATCCATCGAATATGTCCTAAAAATTTTATTTTCTATGTTTCCAAGGAGAGTTTGTCTCTTATATTATAGTGAACATAATCACTCAAGTAGTTTAGTAAAACACATCAACTTGTATACTCACTCCCACCACACTTGGTTCTTACTCTATAAACAATATTTACATATTAAGGGAGATATAGTGAATGATATAATAATGAAATGCATAAGGAATAATAGAATACAAATTTTTTTATTGGTTCCTTTATTTTGTTCTCTTCCCTTCCATTTTATGTCCTCTTATTTTTTTAATAACCATCCTATAAATTCCAATAAATAACTAAATGGCTATAAAGGTTAATTATTAAATACTTAGGAAATAAATATAAGGAAATTAAAAATCATATCCTTAGAGAGTATCCCCAAGATGTTTGGGGATGTGTCTTGCTCATTATAAACCAACACATACTAGTATATCTATTAATCCTTGGTATAATTACTTCTTCATTATTATCCAAGTCCCACTGGAAACATCCAACCAATTTATGTTTTATAATTCACCCTTCGATATCCATATTTATTTTGTAATGATTTTTTCAACTTACTCTTTGATATTATATATGACATAAAGGTATATAGTGTGTGGTAAAACATGTTTATGGTTACTTTCCTTTATAATGTGTTGGTTTTTATAGACTATGTCCAATTTAGTTGTGAATTTATATTCTTCAGTGTTAAATTCTTCAAAGAATTCAAATAAAATTATTTCAACCTCCACGATGTCATATTATATAAATAATTCATCATAATCCAGATGTGTACATCTAGGTAGGGTTGTTAGATCACATTCCTCTATAAAACTCATCTCCTAATCATGAAAATTTTATATTGATATGGATATATTTATTTTTCATATTCTCTATTTCTTCTTTATTGAGTTCAATAATAAACATAATTTTAAAAATTATTGTTCTATCCATTTCATTATTGTTTTTATATTTTAACTCTAAAGGTGTATCACTTTTGTTAATCCTATAGAATTTTTTTTAATAATTGGGTATAATCTATTTCCAAAATATCTACATGTTCATTGAAATAGTCATTCCACCTGATCATTCCATATACTAGCATTCTATCTTGTTCCTATTATTATAGACATCTTCTCTAAAAATTTTCCATTTCTAAATAGTTAAATAAAAAATTAAATATAGTGTCGAGTGAGTGATTGTGTAATATTACATAATGAGATAAAATAAACACACACTATTAAAAAATATTATTATCAACGAGATAAATCAAAGAATATAAAAATGATGTTTTTTTATTATATATTTTTCTATTATTTTGTTTGTTGTTTTTTGTTTTCTCTAGAAACAATAAAAATCCATAAATTTATCCTAAAAAATAATTCCATTTTTCATGGATTAAATTGTACATTTTAAAACTAAACACTCTCTACTAAGTGCACATTACCACTATAATAAATAATTAGGTGAGTAACCAAGTCAAACCATAAATAAAATTTTTGGTCAAAAGTACACTTAGTTGATTTTATTTGAGAAAATATTAAATATATGCAATGGATGTGTCATCTCCACATTTGGTTAAGTTGGAAGATAATTAAGAATAAATACTATCCAAGGATTTGACCACCAAGGAATTAATATTTTCCAAGTGGACTACACATAAAAGAGAAATTGAATTTAACTAACTTACCCAATTCTATATACTAATCATGATAATTCTATGAGAAACCGTAACTGAAAACCTATAGATTCTATTTAAAGAAACTTCTTAAGAGTTCTTAAGGAATCTTCTGTCACTATGCAGTTTCTTACAAACCCTTAGGAGGAATTAGATCTCACTCTGGGTGATATTGTGCTACCATATGCCCATGATTTTGGGTTTCCTATTAGGGTTTCAAGCCCAACATAGGTGTTTATCAATCACAAAAGTATTGAATGTTACTTTTATACACTACTCTTCTCCCGGTTCAGTGTCTTATCCTTAGTTTCTAAGTTGATATTACACATTCACTCATTTACTCAACCCACTTGGTTCATCCTCCATTGTATGGATAGGATAAACATTTTTACAAAGGATGGAATCACTACTTAGATGATCAATGTAAGAAAAAAAATATAAACTGGTTAAAAACAATCTCCACCTTTAAAAATTTCAATAAAATGCTTGAGATAAACAAAAAATCAAATAAAAAAAGGAGTAATATGGAGAAATATGAATCCTTGAATCATCTTGAGGATATTTTTAAGACTCTTCACATCATATTTATACTCTTTTAAATTCAAATTCCTCATAGAGTTTTCCTCTATGGTTCTAGTCACACCAAACTATATCATTTGTTCTCTCCTTTTGTGATCAATAAATTAGTATGATTATTTATATTTTTATATGAATTTCCATTGTTGACCCTTTTTTGATTTCATTTATATCTTCCATGTAAAAAGTAGGATACAATTGATCATTCTATATAGATAGTGGGCGTTGAGGATCAATCAATTCCTTATTAAGCAAAGTTTTTAGTGCATAGATCTCTCTATTGGGTCTTCCCCGATATGAACTTATTATTGAGGAATTTCCCAATTTACTTAGATGCATTAGTATAAGGATTATATTGACCCCCTTAATCTTTCATGTGTGGCATGTGGAATGTAATTTTTTTCCATGATAAAGATCTCTTCAACTCCCCCATATTTACCACCATGTTCAATAATCTCTTTTTCTCTTATATAATTTTTATTTATGGATATAAATGTTTCACCAATGTTATCCTGTTTCATAGGAATGATTCATCTATATAAAAAAATTTAGCGATATTTTACTATTTATGTTAGAATTGAAAAAATTAAACTTACAATTTTGTATCATGTTTGGTATTTTACCAATGTGTTGGTGGATGATGTTGTGTGTGTTAAGTAATAAGAAAACATTGGTTTCTAGAACATCTATAATCAGTGATGCATTATAATTTATGTTCATTACAGGAAAAATCTCTTTAATGTTATAAATTCCGTTATATAGATCATATATATAGTCAATACATTGGTGTTGTTTTACAATATGTGATACAGATGCGAGGGGTGATGGGTGTGTAAAAATATCTTCATACATGTTTCCATGAAATAATATGGAAATAAAATTCATAGGGTCTAGAAAAAAACAATCATTTCATGTAAGGGTTTCTTCAGAAAAATTATTTATTGACATAGATATAAAACCTATGATTTTTCATGATAGAGAGTCAAAACACAAAACATTGTGGTCATAAAATTGTCGATGTTTCTCAACAATTTCATATAGAACTATTTGATTCCTTTATTTAATCACAAACAACCAAATATCCTTGATCTATTATAACCAATCCTAATAAAATTCTTATATATAATCGTTAATAAAAAAATAAATTTATCAATGAAACTCGCCATAGAAGGATGAGTTCCACAATTATGCTAAAAAAATACTAAAACTAACAAATCCTAATGGATTAATATTAATTTACAATAAAAACAAAAAATAGTATAAATATTTATAATAAACCAATAAAAAATTTATGATAATCACATTCCCCCATATTTTAATGACTACTTGTCCTCAAGTATTGTTAATATCAGTTAGGATATGGGCAAAGCTGGGAGAGGGAATGGGTGAATCAATGTTGGTATCTTATCAACTAATTAAAACCATTAACCTTCCATACATATACAATTCATTAGTGAATTTATATCCCTATCTTTTCTCTTAGTTGGTTTTCATACAAATATGGTGATAAGAAAGCACAAAAATAAAGAACACCTGGGTTTTTTTGACAAGAATTACCTCTGATGTGGATGACTACATCCTTGGTGTATGATGGTTATTATCATACACACAAGTAACTCTCATTTTATTTACATAAAAAGATCAAGAAATGTTATATCCTTAAAACACTATTATTTTCACCAACTAGGTACAATTAAAGAACAAACTTATTACTTCTTCAAATACTAGATTTGGCTTTAATCCCCTTAAAGTAGATGATAAGTGAAGTCTTAGTGTCCCTCCTTGAAAGAATGGATCTAATAACTTTTCTCAACATGAATAAAGCCAAGAAGTTGCATCTTATCTACTTACATCCTAACAATATAGATATATAATATGTTATAATCTGAAAAATTCTTCTTCAACCTAAATTATGATCACTAGATGTCATTTCAGTCTATAAAATTATTATTATTTCTCCTTAATGTATTGATTAACCCCTCACCAAAAAATTTGTCCAATTTAATCCTTCAACACATAGATTAGGAAAATTTATCATAGGGATAAATCTATTCCTCTCTCTTTGATACTTGTGTTTTTAATAGGTTTTAGTACTATATGTCTTATTCTTTTATTCAACTTAAAAAAATCAGATAGCAATAGAAAATATCTTCACAGAAGATTCGAACATTATTTTTTTAATTCTTATTTTTATTTTTTAAATCATAGAAAATATAATTCCATATTTGAATATAGAAATATCCCATTATAAGTGGAAATTAAATATTCTTCTCAATTCTCATTCAATCTCAGGTCAAATATTTTATTTAAACTGATATTTAATATCCATGAGACATGATATTTATCCATCATAAAATATTTTAAAAAAACTATTTTTTTAAATTTATTCTATGTCAAAATATCATTAAGAAATTTTTTGGATTGGAAAACATAATCATATAGAAACTAATTCAGATATTATAAAACTATATTCAATAGGTATTTATCTTAAAAAAAGTTTATGACATGTTTCTCTTCTTCACAACGTGAAGTCCTTTTCAAAGCCGATCATTTTAATTAATTTTCATCTTTATTGGATTCATCTAGAATCATGTATTTATTAAAAGAATCATAATATATCATATTTTAATAATACTAATATATTATAAATCAAATCTCCCTCAAATTCAATATTTTAGAAGTTGAACATATGAATCGTGTTTTCTAACATATGGAAGACTCAAAAATTTTCATAAAAATGTGTAACAACCCCAAATACATTAACCCAGAGATGGTGTATACATTATTAAATGGAAATTGATATAAGAGATATCAACATTCCTGATTGATTAGTTTAGTTGTATTGGTAAACATGGTATATACAAGACTCCCATATTACATTGGAATTATAAAATATAAACATAATAAAATTAAAAATCTGCATCCTCAAAACTCATTAAATGATTTATTTATCATAAACAGGGAAAATAGAAAAAATAAAAATGATATTAAATTATTAGTAAGGTTTTAGTAAAGAAGAATATATTAGGACTAAATACTATATAATCAATATGGAAAGGTAAATAAAATAAAATACAAGCCATTTAATAAAATTTTTGAGCACCAAATGAATCCATGGAATGTATCAATTCAAAAATATCATGGATAATAATAACTAAATTCTCAAAGAATGAATTTCATATAATTAGGAGCCATGATATCATACATCAAGATATCTCTACTTTCAAGACCTTGCAACAAGACACTTTAAGACTATGGGTAAAGAAGTAATTGATTTGGCTAACTAATTTGTCTCATGAGATATGTCGATGCATCGATGGGCTATATAATTTTAGACCAAACCCATAAATTCATGTATGATGCATTCCTCATATATAGAATAATAAATTTAACTCATGAAAAATAATCCTTAAAAAAATATCTATATTTAATAAATACTATGTATTTATTAATAATTACCTTGTAAATAAAATACTTTTCAAATTATAACACCATGTGTAGAAATGGTATATAGTTTAGGAAATAATAATATTAACGATGCAAAGAATATGGATATTTGTGAGAAATTTAACATCCAATAATCACAAGTGGATATTTTAAAGGATGGTATCATTAAAACATATCCTAAGTGGTGAATAAGTGAAATAAAGTGTTTTTGTCAGTCATGAATACAAATTCCATTAAAATATCATAAAAACATTAATTTCAGAAAATAACCTTTCCGTTACTTGAAATTTGTTATTAAAAAAACTGTGTTATTATAAAATATTTTTTTTTTGAAAATAAACATATAAAATTGTAATGGAATCTTTAAACTAATGATTAGAAATGATAGTGGTAAAATATTATTATTATTTATAAGTTAAAAAACACCCCTTTAAAACTTTTTTCTAAAAAGTCACAAAGTACATCATTGGAAAAATGACAAAAATATCCCTTTCAAATTGTTTTTCAAGAATTAAAAAATGGGTAAAAATGTATTATGATAAATCATTATAAAATTTTATTGTTTTAATTTAATTTATAGAAATGAGTTTATTTAATAAAAATAGATCCAATCAAAAGATAAATAAGATTTTTTAAAAAACATTTCTTTGATTGATGTTTTAAATAGAAAAAAAGATCGAATAAAATATAGAAACTATTTAGGAGGGTAAACATGATATAATTTAATCATAATTAATAAATATAAATTATTTCTAATTACCTAAATGTGGAATTATATGCACCCCATAAAAATAAAAAGTATCATAATACCAAATATGTCTCAACAGAGTGGAAATTGAGACCAAATCCATTACCTCAGTCGAGTCTTTACGCGTAGGTTCTCTAATAACCTGTATAATAAATTTAAATTTTTTATAGATGCATAATATGACTATATTCATATCTATGATATCTTATATAATCTATTTATAACAATTTTCACCCATTTTATAAAAATCATTTATTATTATCATTACTTGGCTTGTTAATTTCTTTTTTTCAAGAATGTTTTTATTTGGTAGTTCCCCTACATGTACATTTTTTATAGTTAAATGATATTAAATTTTTTATTAATGGAATAAATATAGTATATATTAAATATATAGATATTTATTATTATTTATAATATATATATATGTATTGAAAAATGAATTACACCATTCCTGGAGATGGTAGATCGTACATATGCATGAACCCTGTTTTCATTTTTTGAAGGATGGCATGAAAGAAAGATTAATTAAAATTAATATTTCCAAAATCATTATCATATAATATATATAATATATATTCACTAAATAAATCATGATTACCACCCATGTAAATAATAAATGATAAATTGACCACATCGCTTCATGGAGGTGGTAGACCACACATACACACGATCAAAGTTATCATTTTCGAAAGGATGGGAAGATAATAAGGTATATATGATATTGTTGTTACAAAATAATATTTATTTACTAAATATAATATTTATTCATTAGATACATCTTTATATTCATTCAATCAATGTGGTGATTAAAATGAATTACACCGCTATGTGGAGACGGTAACCCGTACGTATACACAAGCAATGTTTTGACGTTTAGTTGGTGGGAAAATAGATGAAATATGGTGGTAACATAATTATAAGATAATATAATTATATTTATAATAATTTAATTATTATATTTTCTAGGTTAAAACACTTTAATATGATGTTTAATTATGAATAGTCATAAAGGACTCAGTAAATATGAATACCTCTTCTTCAATTTACTTTCTTTTGATCTATTCTTAAGTGACCTTGGGTAGGTATTTCAGAATTATTAGAACCTCTAAAACTTATATAATGATTTTAATAAGATAATGTTTTGGGTTTTGGTTGATATATATGACTCAATGTGGTGTAAATAAGTGATTGATGAGGTTCCCTTTTATAATTGAGTAAGGGGTACATTTGGAATTTCTTAAATGATTAAATAAAAATAAAGTTATTCTCATGAAAAATGTATCCAAATGGATTAGTATTTGAACCTATAGTAGGATATGATTGACATATCACTACCCAAGAAAATTTTGGAAGGTATTTGTGGTGTTTTAAACCTTATATTTTGTTTTAACCCCTTTGATAATGAATGTGAGCACTAATCATGATAACATATTTTTAACTCTTTAAGAGTTATAATTTTTCATATTAGGTAAATATTGACCTGTAAATGTAAAATGAATGATATTTTATACCATATATTACCCCAATTATTCTATTCTAATATTTTTATGATTTTTAAATAATTTAATAAATTATTAATTTGATAAATTATCATTAATGTCAATTTTAATACTATTCATTTAACTTGAATTCAAATACATATAGAATTTTTTGTTTTTAAAATATAAATCAGTAACATGATAATAGTATTTCCCATTAATCTAAAAAACTTGTGGAATATTTTAAATAACTCAAATTATATCACTTTTTAAAAAAATTAATATCATTTATTTTAATCTTATATTAATTGACTAAATTTTGTAGTAACATTGCATAAAAACTTAAAGTAATTATATCATAACTAAAAATTATAAATAAATTATAATCATGATATTATTTTCATTATGCATAACATTTAGATTTATATTCATTTATAAATTTATTTTTTCCCTATGTGGAAAAATAATATATTTTTAAAAGTAAGAGAGAGACATTTTTAAATTTATTTGATTTAAATATTATATTGGTCATTTTTAGGGAAAAGTGTCTAGTAAACATATAACTTTTGAGCCTAAGGTGATAAGGTTCAAATTAACATCATCCAATATGAATTAATATGAAATATTAAGACCTTATCAATTATTTTTAACATAGATTAACTTGATTTACCCTTTACTAAGGTGAAAATATTTACCATAGTTACTATTCATATTGAAAAAAATAAAAAATTCTTATTTACTAAATTTTATCCCCTTGGTTGAAAATATAAAATACATTTTTAAATATTCAATTTCTATCAATTGTAAAAATTAACTTTAAAATAAGTGTGCAAACATAATGAAAATTTCTTTTCATAAAATCAAATTTCTAAGAATAAAACTAGATATATTCTAATGCATAATTAAAACTCAAGATGATTATTAAAAATTATGATTGAAAATATAACATATACATTAAAAAAATTGTTGAAAAATAGTGATCAATTTAATTTATTAAAAGAAAAAACATTGTCCACACATATTGTTTTCTAGAAAAATATTTCTTTTATATTTAAGTGGTTTAATTTTTATTATTGATAACCAATGAATTTATTTTAGAAATGTGTAAACCATCCACTTTTCATAATTTTGTTAGTCATATTAATACCCACAAATTTTAATGGTTAGGTTATAATGGTTATATAATAATATTATAATAAAAGATTATGGTTTATTTTAATTTAGTATTTTAAGCAATGTAAGCTATTAAAAAATTAAATTTATTTAAAAATAAACATATCATAAAGTCATGTGGTGTTTCATTCTTCCTATAAAACCTTGATAATTTTTTAAATATATTTTTTCAAATAAATTTAACATTTTAAATATTTTCTTTTACATAAAAAATATTTATCTTATGTTATAAGTAATAATAAGTTTATCTTATGTTACAAAAACACTAGGTTTAAATGAATCCAAACATACTATTAATATATTATTACATAAAATGAATGTCATACAATATAAATATGAAAGCAAGGTATAAATAATATTAACTAAATTATTAACATATATTATTTAAAAATGTATAAAAAATTAATTCTCTGGTATCGAATTAATTATAAAATAAAATAAAAAATATCGGAAAATAAAATAAATCTTTTCCTAGAAAAGACCATTCTTATGAAAAAAATGTGTTTCATCTAAATAAATTGAAAAAAACACATTTAGTGAACGATTTTTATGAAAATAATATAATATACATATTTAATAAACTTTTTAACATTAATTTTATACATTTTATAGATAATAGATAAGAATAAATGGAATTTAAACCTTAAAAAAAGTTTTTGTTCGAAAATACAGTTTTATCACCATTTCTTTAGCATCATTATTTTAAAAATATTTTTTTACAATTTTTGAAAATTTATTTGATAAGATAAATTTAATTTTTTATATCATCTTGTCAAAATTATCTAAGGGTGTCTTTTTGTGATTTATTTGAAAATATTAAATTTTTGATGAATAATAAAAAATGATGAATTTGAATTGAAAAGGGCCTTTTCTATTAAATTTTTTATAAAGATAAATTATATTTTAAATAATTTTTAATGAATAATTAATTCAATTAAATATATATTAATCTTATTTAGGACATTGAAATTATTTTAATATGGAATTTTGATATAAAATATTTGTAAAATTTAGAAAATTATCTCATTGAAAACCATCTTTCTCATCATATTTGCGAGATTAAGGAGGTTACCCAATGAATAGGTGACATTCTTCAATAAGTGTTATTATTTTATTTCTTCCTCAACCTCCTCATATTATTGTTAAACTATGCTTATATAACAACTTAATTATATAAAGTATAATTAAATATTATAGTTTTAAATTAATTACCTATAACCCGCTCCTCTTCCATCACTTTGGTTATAAAATTGTCATTCCTAATACGATGGTCTACCGTCTCCCCAATTGATGTCATTTCTTTTTTTCCATCACCACCTCTCAGGGTTGGGTGTGATGATAGATATAAAGAACATATATGATATTTATAACATAATTATACCTCTTGAGACCATATATTACATATAAATGTTTTTAATTTCCATTACATAGGGGATACAACAAGGTTTCTTGTTTGTACAGTGGACTACTGCGTCACGAAGCGATGTGATTCGTGTTTTCACTAACGCTTTACATGGAAGATAATAAGGATAATTTTAATGAATATAAGTAATATAAATGACATAATTCTTATATTCATGGAATATTTATCATTTTTATAAGATAATATAACATTTTATGTCTTACACTTTTATTCACTAAAAGATGATTACACTGTCCGTGTATGTATAGACAATCTCTTTCATGAAGCGATGCAACTCACTATTTTCATAACCACACCACATGGATGATATGTATAAGTATATTGAAATATATAATATTTTATTTATGATATTATTATAGCCTTTAAAGATAATATATTACTTACTTTCTTTATAGAATTATCATTGGAAAATGGAAGCGTTACTCATGCATATATATGAATTACCGTCTCCCTGATCGTAACGAACTTAATTTATAAAAATAATAATTAATGATTGATATTAAAAGTATAATTGTTGAATAAATATGATAATTATTTCATTATTATTACTATATATATTATGGAAACATGATCTAAGTAAGATGAGTGAAAATAAATAATCAAAACATATATTTAAAACGAAGCTGTTATAACCGAAAACGTGATTTCGACAAAGAATTATCTATAAAAGGGTAACAAATGTTCATAAGTAAATCACATATGGTGAGATATATATAATTATGGTTCTGGTATATAATTAGAATAATATTATATTTATTATTAAGGAGGTTCAGACGTGTACATAAGAAGTTGAGACTTACTTTAAGAGATATTTAGTATCTCTTTTCTTTATTGGAGACATATGAAAATTACCTAATCATTTATTTTGAGCAGTGTATATAATTACCAACTGAAAAATTATAATCTGAATATCCTTATTTTCCTCATATTTAATGTTTCATTTTATTTAATTTTTTGGGGCTTACAATTCAAAATATTAATAAAAGAGTACAGAATTTGCATCTCAATTTTATTTTCTAGGAGACACATAATGTATTCACCACTTATTTATTTCATGTTGTGTGTATACTAACCATGAATATATTTTGTGATTCTTCTTAGTATAATTATTTTTATTTAAATCTCTATTTAAGGATATATCTTTCAAGTGGTTTTCGATTCAAAGTTACCAAAGTGGTAATAGTTTTATGATACAATCTCACAATTTATCAAAATTGTTTATGAATATGTTTTCCATGATGAAATATTATGATCTATCTCCTAATAAACTCAATATTATTCTTCTCCTATAGTTATTTAATTAGAATACATGTTTTACATTCATTTTATTCCCTTTATGTACTGAAGAATTTAATTTTTTTTAAAGAAAACCAACATTATTTCTCTATTCAGTCGAAAATCATTTTTATTCCAAAATCAGGTTTCTTAATAATGTTTTCAAAAATATTTTTAAATATTCTAAATGATTTGTTAAATAATAATTTACCAATTTTTGAAATTGTTAATTTTTTTATAGTAATTTTCATATTGTTTTCCAAAAAATCCTCTTTTAGATTTTACTGGAAATGTGAAAAGAATCACTATTTTTAAAATTCAAGGAATGTATATTATTTAATGGTGTCATGATTTATCAATGATCTCGTGATTTCATTACTATTTTTTTCTAATTTAAACTCAAATAAAATGTTTTCCTTAATATTTTTGAAATTTTTATATTTTAAATAATATATTTAAAGATATAAATGATTTTGAAAATGTTTTAAAAAGTATTTTTCAAAGTGGAAATGATATTTTCCTTAATAAATGTTCCAAGTGATCTTTAAAAATCATTTTATATCTAGGATGAAATAATTTTAAGTTAATTATTTTTTAATGGGGTTAATATTGAATGGTATTATCCTTATTATTTCTATGTGTGGTTAATTTTATGGTTGATGAAATGTTTATGAAACCCATTTTATTTATATGTGTTATGATTTTATGATATGGTAAATGTTTTATGATATTGTGGCACAATTAATTATATATTTCATTATTAGAAGGGTGGGACTTATATCTACCTCTAATGAATTTGGTAGATATTTATATCTCATGTGATAATAATGGAAAGCAAATCAATGGACTTGATATACTATGGGAAACATGTGCATCCAGATCCACTATGCAGAACATGTGAATTTTGATCCACTATGAGAAACAAGTACGTCCTATTCCACTATGGGAAATAGGTGTATCCAGATTCACTATGGGAAATAGGTGAATTTTAATCCACTATGGGAAAAAGGTGCATACTGATCCACTATAAGAAATAGGTGATGATTCCTAATCCACTATATTTATGGTAATTGTAGTTAACAATATAATATAAAATAGTTTTCTATATTTATGATGGTGACACAATTTTATGTCCTGATATTATGGTTCATGATTGACTTATAATTGTTCTCAATATATTAGACAATATTTTCTTGAATGGTAAGGTATTATTCCATGAATATTTTTTAAGATCTATGAACGGATGGGTAAGAACATTGTAAGTTATTTTGATGATCACAATCCCTTATTCTTATATTATTCTTTCATATGATAATAGATTGATATCTCTTATGATTACTCTTACTAGCAATATGAAATCACCCTTTCTTATGTTTCCATTCCCCAAGTTATGAATAATTGTTTCAAGTATGTTTTTTATGAAGATTACTAAATGGGAGGATCTTTATGGTATATGATTAAGATCTTTCACCAAATAAGAATATAGTGTTTCTAGTCACCAAATACAGTAAACTATAATGGTCCTTGGGCAAGAAATAATTTAATTTATTGAATATTTATATAAACATATAAAATATTTATATATAAAATTCTTGGTTTATAATAGTTGGTACTATAGTAAAGGTGTATTAAATATTTAGATATTATAATTAGAAAATAATTAGTGAAAATATTGGGGATAAATCAAAGAATATGATAACATCCAAAAGTTTTGTAAAGAATGATATATTTTGGTTTTCCTACCAATATGTCTATTTCTAGATAAAATATGTGGATGTGGCAGTGTAACACCCCAAGATTTCATAGTGTGTTATTTCTTCAAAATAATTCAATAACTTGCACTACACGCAACACTGAGTTCAATCGCACGATGACATACCAAAAAAAAGCCATTCAAAAGAGGTTATGAATAGTATTAACTAAATTTTAAACTTTATATAATCCTTATAATTTTAGAATCCATATTATGAGAACAAATTCATTTTTAGTATTGCACTTTTATCAACTTTTAATAGCGAACCCTTTTTAAATACAATATTTTAAACTTTTTGACTAAATTGGGACATCAAAAATTTAAAATAAAACATCCCAAGCTTCCACGGTACGCTTTCCTTTGAATAATACAGTAGCGTGTGTTGTACGCAACTTCGAGTTTTAACACACACCACAACCGATCAAACTAGCCGTTATGAATAGTAATACCAACTTTTTGAAATTATATATATTTAATATTTCAAAATGGACTTCATTTTTGATTCGGAGTGTCAAATTTACCCTAAGGTGAAATTTTGGTACTTTTCGGATAACTTTCATATTTTGATGAATAGTGAAAATTACTAAATTTTAATTAAAAACAACTTTTTTAATCAAAATAATTAATAGTGATAAATTATAAATTTGAGAGGTTTTAAAGTATATTTAGAATATATTTTTACAATTTAATACAATGTTGGTCATTGGACGTAATTTTACAGTTAAACCGGACATAAACAAATGCCAATCTTTTGATAGTTATTATCTCTTAAAAAAACCCTTTTTGTTTTAACAATGGGAATTAATTTTAAATTAATTTCTGCCACTTCTGTGTTTTGAATTTGGAAAAATGGATTCCATATTTTGAATCAGGATGTTCAAATTGTGTAAATAATTAACTTTTATTTTTAGACATTTTGAATAATTACTGCGGTAAATATTTTATTTACCATGGTTAAGGGTAAATACGGTAAATAAGGGTTAACAAATAATACTATAATAATACTAAATTACCCTAAAACGTGTCCTAACCTTATTTTTTGATACATGTTAGACCATAGGAATCTTTGGGTCAATTTCGGGACCACATGGAGCCACTTGTAGGTTATAGGGACACTTTATTTTAATTAAGTTAAAATGAATACAAAAATGACACAAGCATATATCTTATAGAAAACTATTTTTTACATAGGGTTATATTTGTTGGATTTTAGATTATAAATATTAATTATAAAGATAAAAAGATTCCCTACATAATTATGTTTTATTTATAATTTTTAGACATTAAATAATTTAATTTATTTATGACACAATGATGATGCAGTAATTACTATAATAGTGAAAAATTAAAATAATTAACATTATAAATACCCAAATAAATATAATCTGAGAATTTTAATGAATGAAAATAATTTTATAGGATAATATGACATATTAGGATTGGTTTAATTGACTTTTTTCGAGGTAATCAATCTGTTCTGAGTTTTACAAAAATCAGCTATTGAATAGTGTCAAAATTGACATAAAAGAGTTTTTAAAACAAATATTATATTATTAATTGATATTAAATTCCTAAAAATATACATTTCGGCCAAGAAACTTATATCATGATATTTATATCATTAATGGACCACTTGGGGGTCGCTTGGATGTATATAGTATGTTTATTAACCATATTATATAAAAATACAAAGAGACATTGTAGAAGTGAAACTAATTAAATAAGAGTTAATACTTAAAGATAAGGTTAATATAAGTACCCAAACCTGTATAAATTATATTGGTTGAGTGTTTTTCGACCCATCCCCACCTTAAAATTTAAATAATCAACTTTGGAGCCATTAGAAACTGAATATGAATTTATTATAAATTAATATTTCTAGCTTTTCCAAAGGTGCCCCTCACCCCTCTTATAAAAGGGCACTCCTATTTCTCATTTCTTCACACCTTAAAAGCCTTTTGGTTCGGCCGAACTCTGCCAAAATACTCTCCCAACTTCACTCACAACAACCTAGAGGCCTTAGTTTGATCAAAAAGCCAACCTAAGGAGCCCTTTTGATCAAATCAAAAGGAAGAACCCGAAGAAGAGGTAATGATTTCACCAACCTTTTTCAAGTTCCTTTCTTCTTCCACTTCTTCTTCCGTTGTTGTTACCATTCTAAAATAATAACTCCAGTATCATATATATACTGTGATATTATTATAAATATGGTACAACCATATTCACTATTCTATCCATCCTTTGAATAACATGTCACAATACGTGCGTACGTATGGCTTACCGTCTCCACGTCGTGGTGTAATTGTTATTCAATAAATTATTATTTGGATGGGTTTAATAATGATGTGTAACTCATGTAAATAATAAATATAACATGATAAGGATTCTGTATATATGATATACCATACAATTAAATATTATTTTAATATCAATAGAAGGATATTATCGCTCGTGCATACGTACGGACGACCGTCTCCACGAACGTGATGAGATTCATTCTCCATCGTATCAATTCAAGTATAATTCTCATTTGATTATTAATAATTATATCTAAGGACTTGATATCATTCTGGATATGAATGTGATACAACCTATCCATAACAAACATGGCTTATGTAACAAAACATATAAAATAAAATGAGTAAGTTAACACCCAAAACGATGATAATTCTAACATATTATTAAAAAATCAATGTTAAAAGATCATATATGATATCATATTAATATATATGATTCTTGTATAATTTAATAACAATTATTTCACCATTATACCGGAGGATAACCTACCCCATCCAAGGAAAATTTCAAGGTAAGGGTTTATTTCACAATCTCTTCATTATCTGAGGTTGTTTATACGTAATAATCTACTGGGATTTCTTTATCTTCCACATCCATGTTTCTTAAAAATGAATTTCAATTTTTTTACTATTTGCAAGAATATGGGTTAAAGTCATTTATACCCTTGTTTGACTTTTAATAAGAGGTTTATAAAGGAATCTCTCCGTCGTTTTCCAAACAAGGTGTTTTTTATCCTTTTCGACAGAATTAAGGTAAGAATGTTTTTTTAACTTACACGGTGAGTGCGGCTATATTCCGCTGTTATAAAATATTCAAAGATTCCCTTATAAACTTATAAATATATTTTCAAAATAAGGGTCTTCTTTTATAATTATGTTATTTTTAAATGATTTAAAAAAATAGATATTTCTATCTAATATATGAAAATCCAGTGCAAATGTATACGTATTTAACGCAAGCTTAAAAATGTTTTCAGAAAACCTGACTCTCGAGTGTGGTAGACAGGAAGGGATTGGGCGTGGACCCATCATGGCCTGTAATTAGTCGAGCAGTCTCAGAATTAGTTATTTTTTTTTCAAAAGCTTGCATAATGTTTTCAGAAAAACACTAGAGTATATTTGAGCAATTTCAAACGTAAGTATCTTCTAAAAAAATGCATAGGTAGGTCTCATGAGACAAACTAGTGTATTGGGACAAGGCCTTGAAAAAATCTTATTTGTAGTCTTGGCACAAGGCCTTGGCTATGTGGTTATGATAGTCTGACATTATGCATTCCATCATTATGAAAGTGGTTATTGATATTGCATGTGATTATTCGATTAGTAGAATATCCATGTGAATAAGTAAATGGCATTGTTTCATTTTATATTTGCCATACTATGTTGAAGTTATCGTTTAAAAGGCTTTTGTTTTAGTTATACATTGCCTTAAATGTTTATTCTTATTTATGAAAGTTTCCTCTATATTGTTATCCTTACTGGGCATTTGAGCTCTCCCCTTTTCGATGTTTTATTTTTCCCAGGATGTGAAGAAGTAAGTTATGAATGACCTGTAGGGATAGTATGTGGGGATAATAGTGTGGACTATGGAGACACTAAGTTGTTGTAGTAGTTTTTCACTTTATGATGTAATGTAAAACTTTATTAATATATCTAGTGTTTCCAAGTCTACTAAACCAATCGGTCTTTCGAGATTTGATCTTTCTTGTGATCATGCCAATGTTAATTAATAATGCACCGACTCTGGGTAACTAGGGTCGGGGCATTACAGTTGGTATCAGAGGAAGTTTAGTACAAACCTTGGAAGCTAGATTTAGATAAACTCTGATTAGAGCACATATATTTAAGATGTAATTTGAGGATTAGTATAGAAGAACTTCCTAAATTTTGGTATTGTAGAGATTTTGTGAGTTTTCCGAGTAATACATCCCTGTCTGGATATGAGCATGTAGAGGCGGCTCTGGAATAGATGTACCTAGGGGTAAAACCCGAAAACACCGCTTTGAGCTAGACTCAAACGGGAACTGGTGCACCACAACGGGCCTTGCTGCATTCTTGGTTACGACACTCCCGGGGGATATGATTAGGATAACTCTCATTTTCTTTACAAATCATTATGAAGGGTTTATGAGTATATACTTCCTCAAAGGAGACATTTTTATGATTATGGATTATATCCATAAACTATTTAATTTATGTTATGTGTTTTAAAAGTTTGGGATTAGGTATTGTTATTCATAAACTAATCTAATGTCTGCCATTGTTTAGAAACGACGCCCAGTAGAAGGAATGAGAACTCTAGCAATGAACATGATACAAAGAGGAAGAAGGATAATATATTTCATGGTCTTAAGCCAGAATTTATAAGAGAAATAGTCTCACATGTATTATCATCATATGAAGAAATAATATCATGTGTTGATAAGATAAGTAAATAGTTTACTGAGTCCTATGGATTTGAAGGGAAGCACGAGAAGGAAAGGATGGAAGAGAGAAAGATGGATAAAGGGAAGAGGGAAAAGAAGAATTTTCCCATATGTGATAACTGTGGAAAGAAACACCCTGCAAGTTGCCTGAAAGGAATGGGAGTTTGTTATAAGTGTGGAGGAAAAGGGCACAAAGTACGTGGCTGCAAGGGTAAGAAAATAGTTTCAAATGTACAATGCTTCATTTTCAAGGAGTTTGGACACTATGCAAACCTATGTCCCAGTCATCAAACTATGCTGCAAATGATGCTATTGGATAATAATCAAGTTATGATACTTCCACAGATGAAGAGGAATGATTAGAGTTCTTATATTGATTATGTCATTTGAATGTTGTATCCATAATGTACTTATTATAATAATTATGGAGTATATAAGGATTGTACTGCAGTACTATTTCATTAAGGACATGAGATTGTGTGGAACAAAGAAAAGTAACTCAATAGCAGGTTAAATTTTTGGAAAATATATGGTTGAGTGAAAGATAAACCATAATATGGTTCTGATAGCGTGGTAGTGATTTTAGAATAATACATGATTGAATTGGATAAATTATATTGGATATTGTTGACTACCTTGAAGCTGATTAATGATTTGTATATTCCGTCATTGTTGGGGTTTAAATTTTTTTTGGATTGATTAAGTATATCCAGCATTCTATATGGAATAAGGGAGCATGAATGTAATCAATAAGGATTATGGTAATTCAGGATGTTTCAGCGTTTTAAAAGAATACATGATTAAGGTATTAATATGATATTATGGGGTAAAAAGGATCTACATTATGTTTACCTTCCTTATAAATGGTGGACTGTGAGTTTGGATAGAAGTATTTTGGATAAATTCTGGTTTGAGATTAATTTTGGATGGCCATAAAAGGACAACCCAGAGGTCGGGCGGCAACCCGTCGCGACCGGCAAGGCCGCGAGACTTGAACCCGAAACCGAAGGGAGACAAGGGTGTATCACCTACCACTGGACCACGAGATGTCCTGTATTAAATAATGTAGTTTTTTTAAAAGATCTGGTAGATGAATTATAAATTCATTTATTTTGGAACCCTGTATGAATAGTATAAATAGAATTTTTTTTACATTCTATTATCTTTTAATGTGAAAGATGAGTTTGTGGTAGAAAATTTTTAATGGATAAAACTCTAATTATAAAGTAAGTATATCTCCTTATGATCTTAGTCAATCTCATAAATAAAATTCCTCAACATTAATAAAAGGAACTTAGAACAAAAATGTTTTCCTAGATGGTACCTTAAATCATCACTAATTTATGGCTTTGGGATTGTTGGCCTTTTCATAGCCATGTTCTCTACCACTCTCCAACAGATAATTGATGCTTATATTTCTCTTCCATATCCATATTTTCCTACATGGAACCCTAGTATGTGTTATTTTCGGTAATCTTCATACTTTCCACTCTTTATTTTAAATAGAGGCCTCATTAATTCATTTTTCGATGTGGGATTTCAACTAAGATATTTTGAAACGTCAAAATTGTGTTATCCCAATACCCTATGTTTTGTTGAACTGATGGTATTTCAAATCATCATACATTGATGAGTTTAAGGACCTCAATTTTATACATGTTTGTGATTGATGACCTCAATCACTACCTATAAATATTGACATTTTTCCTCCAATTATATGTCTCTAATTGCCACCAATGTTCTCCTAATCGAGATCATAATTTGGTGGTGACCCTTTCATTTCACTTTTCCTCATATTAAGACTAAATTTTAGTATCCCAATTTCCGATGGGGGTTTTCCCACAAATATATTTTCTATTTTCAACCTTTTATTTTCGAAGAACAATTTCAAATTGCGAGGATGCAATTTATTGAAGGAGGGGAGAATGTAACACCCCAAGATTTCATAGTGTGTTATTTCTTCAAAATAATTCAATAACTTGCACTACACGGAACACTGAGTTCAATCGCACCATGACTTACTAAAAAAAATCCATTCAAAAGAGGTTATGAATAGTATTAACTAAATTTTAAACTTTATATAATCCTTATAATTTTAGAATCCATATTATGAGAACAAATTCATTTTCAGTATTGCACTTTTATCAACTTTTAATAGTGAACCCTTTTTAAATACAATATTTTAAACTTTTTGACTAAATGGGGACATCAAAAATTTAAAATAAAACATCCCAAGCTTCCACGGTACGCTTTCCTTTGAATAATACAGTAGTGTGTGTTGTACGCAACTTCGAGTTTTATCACACACCACAACTGATCAAACTAGCCGTTATGAATAGTAATGCCAAATTTTTGAAATTAAATATATTTTATATTTCAAAATGGACTTCATTTTTGGATTCGGAGTGTCAAATTTACCCTAAGGTGAAATTTTGGAACTTTTCGGATAACTTTCATATTTTGATGAATAGTTAAAATTACTAAATTTTAATTAAAAACAACTTTTTTAATAAAAATAATTAATAGTGATAAATTATAAATTTGAGAGGTTTTAAAGTATATTTATAATATATTTTTACCATTTAATATAATTTTGGTCATTGGACATAATTTTACAATTAAACCGGACATAAACAAATGCCAATCTTTTGATAGTTATTATCTCTTAAAAACACGCTTTTTGGTTTAACAACGAGAATTAATTTTAAATTAATTTCTGCCACTTCTGTGTTTTGAATTTGGAAAAATGGATTCCATATTTGGAATCATGATGTTCATATTGTGTAAATAGGTAACTTTTATTTTTAGCCATTTTGAATAATTACTGCAGTAAATATTTTATTTACCATGGTTAAGGGTAAAATCCAGTAAATAAGGTTTAAAAAATAATATTATAATAATACTAAATTACCCTAAAACGTGTCATAACCTTATTGGTTGATACATGTTTGACCATAGGAATCTTTGGTAAATTTTGGGACCTCATGGAGCCACTTGTAGGTGATAGGGACACATTATTTTAATTAAGTTAAAATGAATACAAAAATGACACAAACATATATCTTTTAGCAAAACAATTTTTACATGAGGTTATATATGTTGGATTTTAGATTATAAATATTAATTAGAAAGATAAAAATATTCCCTACATAATTATATTTTATTTATAATTTTTAGACATTAAATAATTTAATTTATTTATGACACAATGATGATGAAGTAATTACTATAATGGTGAAAAATTAAAATAACTGATATTATAAATACCCAAATAAATATACATTGAGACTTTTAATGAATTAAAATAATTTTCTAGGATACTATGACATATTATGATTGATTTAATTGACTTTTTTAGAGGTAATAAATCTGTTATGAGTTTTACAAAAATCAACTATTGAATAGTGTCAAAATTGACATAAAAGAGTTTTTAAAACAAATATTAAATTATTAATTGATATTAAATTCCTAAAAATATAAGGTTCGGCCAAGAAACATATAAAATGACAGGTGTATCATTAATGGACCACTTGGGGGTCTTTTGGATTTATATAGTATGTTTATTAACCATATTATATAAAAATACAAAAATACATTGTAAAAGTGAAACTAATTAACTAAGAGTTAATACTTAAAGATAAGGTTAATATAAATACCCAAACGTGTCTAAATTATATTGGTTGAGTGTTTTTCGACCCATAACCACCTTAAAATTTAAATAATAAACTTTGGATCCATTAGAAACTGAATATGAATTTATTATAAATTAATATTTCTAGCTTTTTCAAAGGTGCCCCTCACCCCTCTTATAAAAGGGCACTCCTCCTTCTCATTTCTTCACACCTTCAAAGCCTTTTGGATCGGCCAAATTCTGCCCAAATACACTCCCAACTTCCCTCACTACAACCTAGAGGCCTTATTTTGATCATAAATCCAACCTAAGGAGCCCTTTTGATCAAATCAAAAGGAAGAACCTGAAGAAGATGTAATGATTTCACCACCCTTTTTCAAGTTCCTTTATTCTTCCACTTCTTCTTCCGTTGTTGTTACCATTCTAAAATAATAACTCCAGTATCATATATATACTGTGATGTTATTATAAATATGGTACAACCATATTCACTATTCTATCCATCCTTTGAAAAACATGTCACTATATGTGCGTACGTACGTCTTACCGTCTCCACGTCGTGGTGTAATTGTTATTCAATAAATTATTATATGGATGGGTATAATAATGATGTGTAACTCATTTAAATAATAAATATAACATGATAAGGATTCTGTATATATGATATACCATACAATTATATTTTATTTTAATATCAAAAGAATGATATTATCGCTCGTGCGTACGTACGGACTACCGTCTCCACAAACGCGATGAGATTCATTCCCCATCGTATCCATTCAATTATAATTCTCATTTGATTATCAATAATAGTATCTAAGGACTTGATATAATTATGGATATGAATGAGATACAACCTATCCATAAAAAACACGGCTTATGTAACAAAACATATAAAAGAAAATGAGTAAGTTAACACCCGAAACGACGATAATTCTAAGATATTATAAAAAAATCAATGTTAAAAGATCATATATGATATCGTATTAATATATATGACTATTTTATAATTTAATAACAATTATTTCACCATTATACAGGAGGTTAACCTACCCCATCCAAGGAAAAGTTCAAGGTAAGGGTTTATTTCACAATCTCTTCATTATCTGAGGTTGTTTATACGTAATAATCTACTGGGATCTCCTTATCATCCACATCCATGTTTCTTAAAAATGAATTTCAAAACATTTTTACTATTTACAAGAATATGGGTGAAAGTAATTTATACCCTTGTTTTACTTTTAATAAGAGTTTTATAAATGAATCTCTCCATCGTTTTCCAAACAAGGTTCTTTTTATCCTTTTCGACAGAATTAAGGTAAGAATGTGTTTTTTAACTTATACGGTGGGTGCGGCTATATTCCGCTGTTATAAAATCTTCAAAGATTCCCTTATAATCTTATAATGATATTTTAAAAATAAAGGTCTTCTTTTATAATTATGTGATTTTTAAAAGATTTCAAAAAAATAGATATTTCTCTCCAATATATGAAAATCCAGTGCAAATGTATACGTATTTAACGCAAGCTTAAAAATGTTTTCAGAAAACCTGACTCTCGAGTGTGGTAGACAGGAAGGGATTGGGAGTGGACCCATCATGTCCTGTAATTAGTTGAGCAGTCTCAGAATTATTTATTTTGTTTTCAGAAGCTTGCATAATGTTTTCAGAAAAGCACTGGAGTATATTTGAGCAATTTTAAACGTAAGTATCTTCTAAAAAAGAATGCATCGGTAGGTCTCATGAGACAAACTACTGTCTTGTCACAAGGCCTTGACAAATTCTTATTTGTAGTCTTGGCACGAGGCCTTGGCTATGTGGTTATGATAGTCTGGCATTATGCATTCCATCATTATGAAAGTGGTTATTGATAATGCATGTGATTATTCGATTAGTAGAATATCCATCTGAATAAGTAAATGGAATTGTTTCATTTTATCTTTTCCATAATATGTTGATGTTCAAGTTTAAAAGGCTTTTGTTTTAGTTATACATTGACTTAAATGTTTTTTCTTATTTATGAAAGTTTCCGCTATATTGTTATCCTTACTGGGCATTTGAGCTCACCCCTTTTCTATGTTTTATTTTTCCCAGGATGTGAAGAAGTAAGTTATGAATGACCTGTAGGGATAGCATGTGGGGATAATAGTGTGAAGTATGGAGAAACTATGTTTTTGTAGTAGTTTTTCACTTTATTATGTAATGTAAAACTTTATGAATATATCTAGTGTTTCCAATGCTAGTAAACCAATCGGTCTTTCGAGATTTGATCTTTCTTGTGATCATGCCAATGTTAATTAATAATGCACCGACTCTGGGTAACTAGGGTCGGGGCGTTACAGGCAGTGTCATTGAGGTACCTATGGGAAATTAATCTAAATAGGGAACATTGAGCGAGACTCGTTCATCACCTGGTGCATGAAAATAGGCCTCGTTGAACTCCTAGTTTGACACTCATGGGGGGATACGTTTTAGTTAATACACATTTTATTTACAAACAATTATGAAATATTTGTATAGATTATAATCATTAATAACCTAGTTTAAACCTAATATGTCATATATTGAAAATAATGTTTCACTAATTTGACAACCTATAAAAGTTTTTTCATGATTATTTGGTTTTCTACTATGATTAGTGTTTCTTATGATATGATTTATAGTTTTGGTCAATGGTTGTAACTTGAAGGAACCATGTTAATGATGTGGTAAATGGAAAATGAAATTATATTCCCCCTAGGAAATAAAATGTAAAGGTAGTTTGAATAATAAATATTCTTGATATTCTTACAAAAATTTCCTAATCTATGAATTATGTTAAAATTGAGAATGTGAAAAGGTGGGAACAATATTCCATTGAGTCCTTCATGAAGAGACACCCATATTATTCGATTTGTTCTACTGATCCAGTAGTTGATGAGCATTGGATCAGTTCCACTGTAATGATATTTTTCATTATCCAGTGTTCAGAACATGAAAAATTAATTTTTTCTATCTATCGTTTGGAAGGAATAGTGTATCAATGAGGGAATCTAATCAAGAGTATAATGGAACCTGAAGAAATTTACTCTATATATGTAGATGAGTTCAAGAACATATTTTTTAGTAAATAATTTACCAGGATTATTTATATGAATATGGAGAATGAGTTACGTGAGCTAATGATAAAGAATAATGAATCCATTAGTACCTGTAAGGAAAATTTTAAAATACTTTCAAGTTAATATTATGATATTATCATCCATCCTAAAAATAAGGCTGATCGATTATTAATGGTCTTGAAACCAATTATTCTCACGATGGTAGCTATAAGGGACTTTAGTATGTATAAATAAGTCATTTGATGTGCACTAAAGGTAGAAATATAAATTAAATATTCCCACCATTCCTATGTTTTTTACAACAAAAAGAATATTTATCCTCATGAAAACTCAAACAATTCACACAGTGGAAAAAAATTCCATCCATCTACATACTAGAAATCTGGGAACAAGAATAAGAGTAATTTATTTAATATAAATAATATGTGATTTAAATATATAAAGTTAGGTCATAATTACCATGAATTTCAAAATTAGATTAATGTGATGGTTAATGAAATACAGGAGAAGAGGATTCCAACTAATACACCACCCACACTTCAGTTCATGAAGTGAAAGGTTATTTGGAATTATAATAATAAATTCCCGAATAAAAGAGATATTATGGATGAAAATCCATAAAAAACTATGAAATAAAGGTAAAGGGAAATATTATTCAATCACAATGGATGGAGGGAATCATGATAATTAGGGAACACTTATCCACCCCTCCTTAGTTGGGAAATTCATATTTTATTTTGTATAAATGAACCCTATTAAAATATAATTATTCCTCGTTTAGTGAAATTTAATGTTATTATATCCCTCTATATAGATTCTATAATAATGAAATCCCATTTTATATTCTATCAGTAAAAGGATAAACTCAATATTCCAATGGAATTTTTTTGTATACGATAAGAGATTATATAATGAATAATGGTTTCATTAAATTTTGGAAGTGCATATATATCCATGTAGTATTAAATGAAGAGTTATAGATTCCATGATATTTTTATGAGTTTAAGGTTGATTATAACATACAAGTAATTGACACAACTTTTGAGGTTTTATGTGATGATATTTGAGAAATATTATGGATATTTTAAGAGACGTTTATGGAAATACAACCCTTAGGTTTTGTATAAGTTTTAGTGAAAAAATTATTTAAGGGGGAATGAATTTACACTTTGTGGATATTTGATTAATGGAACTAGTAAACTTTAGGGTTTATAATATCTTTAATGTTGAGGTAATTATTGGTTGTAGTCAATCACCTTACGAAGTCATAGCACTTCATTCCTATCAGAGATAATTTCTCTCTTGATCTATATTCTAAAATATACATTAATTAAGTTGTATGTTTTCATGGGGTACAAAATTAAATTATATAGGATTGGGATACGATGTTTAATATAATGTTTTAGAGAAATCATAAGCATGATCTGGATACAAAGTTGAGTTTTAGTACTTCATATCATCATAAAAAAGATGGTTAGTCTATGAGAATAATTCAAACCCTAGAGGTTATAAAGAGATCTTTTTCTATAAATATAAAAGGTTTTTGGGGCCAATAACATTCTTTAGTAGAAATTTAATATAAAAATAGAATTCATATCAGGACCTGACCCACCAGGGATAGCCAATCCAACGAAATCCCAATATGAAACTACCTGAGTCTCACCTCTATAGGCCATGTGTTGTAGACAAGTGCCAAAAGGAATAACAAAAATTGGAGGCCTTTTCCTAATGTACCTGTGTGAATGCAACCAACTATCTTTTTGAAATAGTGAAGAGGGATAATAAATGATATAATATTTATAGAATAAAATATAAATGTAAAAATATTTCGGGAATACAAGTGTAAAAAAGTGTAAACTGAAAGAAAAAAGTGAAAAAATACGCACCCAACTAGAAATTTGTAACAACCAAAAAAAATTATAAAAGTAAACTATTAAGAGATCATGACACAAAATATCCAATCTCAAGCCACCATAGGCCATCAAATTCACCATGTATCTCTAAGATCATTCGTAATTTCCACCAACATATCTGGCATCTACATTAGACATGAAATCTATGAGTAATACACATATAGGGGTGAGTATCTAACTACTAAGTAGGATTCCATAAAAAATGAGGGGAAACCCAATAGGAGACACAATAGAAGTAGACATCTCAACCCATAGACAGCTCAATATTGTGTTTAGGTGGACTACACATTTTATCATTGGCACCCATAGCAAGAAAGAAATAAATTATAAACACATGGATATATATATATGTATACATATACTTAAACACATGAAACCCAAATGATAAGGAAAGGGGATCTTCATATGATAGTCCATCCTATAAAAAGAGACACCATTAGTTCTTGAAAGTCCATTAATGATGCCTAACATCTCATGTGTCTATCTAAAAGTAATTGGGTTGAGGGACCACACCTCACCACTATGACGCATAGTCAAGGGGTAACAATATCCAATCAGATGACCCATTCCCTAGTGTGTAAGGGGGTTCCAATCAGTCAGTATCCATAGAGGACCCGAACCTTGGTCTGTTGGGGGGGGGGGGGGGGTTCATACTAGTGTAAGGAGGACCCATGCCCTATCTAATAGGGGGTTCCACTTGATAGATAAAGGAACCACACTTTGATAATATAGGGGTTCCCCTATGTCGGGAAAGGAATATTGAACTGATGTGTTTGGGGGTTTCAATATGGTGTTATGAGGACCCATATCCCATCTGATAGGGGGTTCCACTCGGTAGATACAGGACATGCACCCTAGTGCACTAGGGGGGTACACTTTGTTAGTAGAGTACCCACACCATGATGAGTCAAAGGGTTCTACTATGGTGTCATGAGTTACCTTACCCTATCTGATAGGAGGGTTCTACTTGATATATAGATGACCCACACCCTAATGCACTAGGGGTTCCCCTATAGTGTCTATGGTGATCCGACATGATATCTACTATCATTGAGCATTGGATAAAGAATCACCATTCCTAGAATAATCTCACATTTTATCTCAAAACAAACTACAAGGAAACTATCTTGTTCTACATAGAAAAACACTCAGGATAGGCTAGTTTTGGGATAGAATCAAATTCTAAATGAACAACATACAAGAGATAGGGTTTCCTTCAAAAGGAGTTATGCAACATGTGGACCTACTCCTATATCTGGCCATGTCCTTGCAAGAACATAACATTATTACCAAGTAGTAATACATGATATATCTTAGCCAAAAATCTGATAAATGCATGAGGCTCACCATCAGTTCGATGGGAGAAAATGTAAAACCACTGATATATCCTCAAAAATTCCCATGAATGGACAAAAGGATCACACCATTGTGATAATTATAGAAAAATGATCAGGATAGGCTATTCAATTGGCCAAATCAGACACCCATTGAAAACACACATTTCACAGCATCACGCTCGAACAACGTATCATGGGATAAAGCCAAAAGTCTGAACTAAGTACCTGATATTGGTCTTTAAACTTTTGCCTAAATTTCCTGATCATGAAGTTGTAGATGGTTTATTAATCCAACACTATATTAAGCAGATATGATGGACACCAGATTCCATAATAATAATAATAATAATAATAATAAAATTATTATTATTATTATTATTACTGAGTTCTATGTGGACCTATGCCACGAGACTGAATATAATATCCAACATTAGTCTTAAATTTACTGTCTCAATTTTAGGGCCATGTTACTGCTAAATCTTCATTATTGCGACATTTCACTGAGAAGTTAAGTGGGATTGATGTTTTAAAAACAAAAATAATAATATTATTATTTCAATATTATTATTAATATTTATTTTCTAAATTATATCCTAGCTACAGTGAAGGTTATCCCTCTATGTACAATCCCCATTTCCATTTTAATTTACTTTAATATTATTACCTTTTATTTACTATAATAATATCAAATAAATGGGGTATTAAATATTTTACTTATCTAGGTTTAAAGGAGGTGGAACACCTCCATGCTTATTGTATGCCCTGTCTACCTCCTGGATCCACTTCATCCCCATTTAATTCCACTAATTTTATCAAATTTCTTATGTCATTATTACTTTAATTTTTATTATTTTATATAATAATAATTGTTCAAAATAAGGGCACACCTAGGTGGACTCCACTCTAAGGTGGTGCCTCCATTAACTCCCTTCCTCTTCAAATTTAATTTAATTATGATATTATGGTTATTATTAATAATAAAAATATTCATCACCCTTATTATTGTTATTATTTATATTAATTATGTGTCAAACTCATCCAACTACCTCATCTAAGATCCATGTCTAGCCACCATCAAGTCAATGTTGAGCGCCCCCCACTATGAGACCCCACACATGACCTCTACTAAAATCCAATACCATCACACCAAACACTATCTCCACATGCTAACTAGGAAAATGGGTATCACCGATCCAATCCCAAACCACCTCTGATCACCTGCTGTTCTCACTGCACATCAATCACATCCTTGATTACAAACCTGAACCCACTGTACCAATTCGATATGTTTACAAAACACCACCCCACTTTTTTATTAATTTATCCCTAAAACCATCGATCTATGTGTTATTTGTGCTACCAAAATGAGTATGTGTGTTAGATCACATACGAACCTGCCCTAAAATTTTTGATTCCTAACCTTGTGGTCCAATGATGAAGAACATGGGGAATAGTGGGGGGAAAGAACTAATAAAAAAGTTGATAAAAATAATTGGTCAATATTTCTTGGCTAAAAATTTCACGGTGGGGGAATTGGGATGAGGAACATGAAATTGAAAAGAACTAAATTGAAAAGATAATTTATTTTGATACATGGGCTCATGTGACGGTTTATTTTAATGAAGATCAAATAAAATAGATTTGATCATGCTCAATATTTTAATCCTAAAAGATGAAACGACAAATGATGAGTCCCACCTCAATTATGGATAAATTTATGGCAAAGAATGCATCTTATAGTGATGAATGTGATGAACCAAATGTTCATGTTGGTTGTCTCATGATTATCTTTGATCTGATCCCTATTCGTCATTTGATGATGATCCCCAATGAAGAACACTCTCCTCCTCATCTGATATCAAAAATTATTATGTAACTAAATCTTAAAGATCCATCATAAGAGGGTATTTATAGGGGATATTAATTATGAAATTTAATAAAACAAAAAAATTAAATTAATTTTTTTTAATTTAGCCGACCTACTAACGACTGCCTCATCGAAACTTACTATTCCAATCAACATTAGGCAGTGGATTAGGTAAATCTTATTATCTATATTCAACCTTGTTTTCATATTTCTAATCAGATACTCCTTCTAGGATATATTCTATTATCTCTAAAAAAACATTATACGCATAATATAAAATTATTTATTAATTTTATAAAATTAATTTTGGGAACATCGAGCCACAAAATCAGGAATTATCTAAGCACCTGGATCTATAAATATTCTGAAGAATTTTCCAATTTCATACATGAAAAAACATGAGTCTCTAAATTTCACTCAAGTGTTCAGATGGTTCCTTATGTATCATATTATCAGATGAATTATAGAACTGGAATGTAGATGAATGATGTTGAAGAAAGAAAGCTATTGGGATTTTAGCAAGTCGATAAGATGGAAGAGAAGGTTAGAGACATTGAGCAACACATATTGAAAAAAAACATTGATAGAAATTATATGCTGGTAATCATCATCAAGATCTAGAATTTTAAGTTGGTGAGAAGGACATTCTACGAATTTCTCTAGGGAAGAAATAATGGATAACTAGTCCATATGTATATCGGTCCCTTTGAAATAATTGATAATATAAAGATAATATATTATCATTTTGTTCTTCTACCGAACCTCTCTTAGGATCACAATGTGTTACATGTACCTCTCTTGAGGAATTACATACCCAATCCTTCATATGAATGAAATAAAAGGTCATACCACTGGAGCATGTTATCCCTTACAAGGAACAACAAGTTGAGATTATAGATCAAATAAAGGAGGTTCTGTAAAATAATAGCACATAACTGATCAATTTTATAGTGAAACCACCAGCTTGATGAAGCTATATAGTAACTTGATGATATAATGAGGTAGAATTATCCCAAGTTATTGGTACCAAAGTGGTAAATTTTGATGGACAAATTCATTTTATGGGGGGTAAAATGTAACGTCCCACAACTTTGTGAAATATATATATTTAAAATAAATTTAATTATTTTGATATTTTTAATTATGTACAACACTGAGTTTATCTTATGTTATATACAACAATGAGTTCATATTACATTTCACCGAACATTAAATTTAAACAAAAGGTGATATACTATTAAAATATTATTAATTAAAATGATAGTTATCTCATATTCATTTGAATGGAGGATGTGAATAGAATTAGCTAAATTATGAAAATATATGATTTAAACATGTATATAAAATGAATTATTTGGTGAGAAATTAATTAAAAATTAAAATAAAAACTATATGAAAATAAAGGAAATATTTTTCTGAAGAGAAATATTTTTATATAAAGAAACACATTTCAACTAAATAGATTAAATAAATCAAATTTGGTGAACAATTTTAATAATATTAAGATAGTATTTATATTCAATAAAATATTTAAAATTCATCTTATGTGTTTTCTAGAAAATATATAAATATAAATAAAATTTTACATAAACAATTATATTAAAAAAAGCGATTTGTAGGTTTTTTATGGCGCACTTATTTGAAAAATATTTTTTTGAAACCTTTAAAAAATTTATTTGAAAATTTAAAGTTCATTTTTGGAATCATCAAGTATAAATTATCTTATGGTAAATATTTGATAATTTTCTGAAAATATTAAATATATGATGAATAATTATAAATACTAAATTTGACTTGAAATTTGCATTTTCATTTAAATTATTTATAAAAATAAATTATATTTTACTTACATTTTAATGTATTATTAGTTAAATTATATATTTATTAATCCTTTTAATGTTTTTTAATAATTTTATTATTTATTGTTTAAGTAAATTTTTTGTAATGTTTTGAACATTTTCTCTTTGAAAACCCGTTTCCTCGTCATGTCTACGAGATTAATTTTAAATTAACATTTTCCAATTATGTGAATAAAATTTTAAAGAATGTATTAAATATTTTTAAATAAAATAATTTATATTTTCTAATAATTTCAAATTATATTTTGACTAAAATTTATTGTTAAAATAGAAAAAATTACCACGGTTAAGGTTTAAATGGGTTCAATAGGGGATAAACTAAAAGGATAAGGGTTAAAATGTCATCCATACTTATTTAAAAAATAAATTATGTAATAATTTTAACATATAATGTCTAAGAATCTTAAATATTCAATTTAGTATCCCTGTTTCATGAGAAAAACATAGTAAAACCTTTTTTTTAAAAAAAAATTATAAGTGTCTCACTCACCTTACTTACAAAATGTCACAACTTATCCAACCCTCTTCACACTTAACAAAGATTTATTCATTAATAAAATAATGGAAAAAATACTTCCCCAAATTCCCTTCTCCCATCATATAAGACTTATCTTAAGAGTAAATCATTTATATTAAGGCCTTTTTTGAAAACCTAAGGAGGTTACTCGAATAAGAGGTAACATTCCTCAACAATCATTTTTATTATATTTCTTTATCCACCTTATTAAATTATTATTAAACCATATTTATATAAAAATTTTAGTATTTAACATATACTGATATTTTTTCTATTAAGTTAATGACCCACAAACATATCCTCTTCCATGAAATTAGTTATAAAATCATTATTTGTGTGTACGAGGAACTATCATCTCGTGATCTTTTGTCATTCATTTATCCATTACCACCTATCATAGTTGGGTATAATGATGGATATAATGTTTATTTCTGAAATTTATAACATAACTATACCTATGGAGTCATTATATCACATATAAGGTTTTTTTACCTTCCATTCTGTAGGGGCTACGATAACGTCACTCATGTGTATGACGGACAATCACCTCACAAAGCGACGTGATTCGTTTTTCAGAAAATGATTTACAAAGAAGATAATAAGGATATATTTACTGAATATATGTGAAATAAATGAAATAATTATTATATTTATTAAATATTTATAATTAAAAATATATATCAAATCAATCCCTTTGATACCCTTCCACTCCTTGGTGGATCATAACATCGTTTATATACGTGTGGACTAATTCCTTCATTAAACAACACGACTCTATCTTTTCATATTCAAACCACATGGATGATATGTATAAGTATATTTGAAGATATAATACAATATTTATGACATTTTTATATTTATTTAAATATAAAATATTACTTACCTCCTTTCCATGATGATCATTGAAAAATCGAAATGTTACTCATGCTTACGTACGACCTACCGTCTCGATGATTGTAACATATTTAATTTTTCAAAACCATATATCATAAATGTTATTAAAATTATAATTTATTCATAAATATAAGAATTATTTCATGATTATTATTTTAGATATTATGGAACCATGATAAAATTAAGTGGTCTGAAAATAACAAATCAAAACATATATGAAAAAAGTGGATATAACTAAAAACATGATTTTAAAAATTATTTGTATATAAATGGGTAATAAATTGTCATAAATTAATCATATATTGTGTGATATATAAAATTATTATTCTTTAATAAATTTATAATAAAATTATATTTATTATAAATTATTTTAAAATCTGTACGAATGAATTCAAGACTTACGGTAAGGGATTTCTAGTCTCTTTTATTTATGGTGGAAAAATAAATATTCACAACTCATTTATATTTTATGGTTTATATAATTCCCCACTGACATGTTATATAATGAATATAATAATTTTCATTATATTTTATGTTTCATTTAATTTTACTCTATATTGAAGATTAGGATTTAAAATATTACTAATGTAGTAAGGGATTTTGGTCTCCCTTTTATTTTCTAAGAGATACATGACATATTCACCACCTATGTATTTCATGTTGTGTGTATAATTACCATGAAAGTATTTTATGATCATTCTCAAAATAATTATTTTTATTCAAATATCAATTTTATGATATCTCTTTCATGGGGTTTATGATTAAATGTTACCAAAATTGGTATGATTTTGATGTTATAATCTCATAATTTATTAGGATTATTTATGATTATGATTACAATGATGAAATATTATGATATTTATATAAAAATAATCTTTAATTTTATTCCCCGATATTTATTTCCCGAGAATACATATTTTACCCTTATTTACTCAAGAGTTCAAACATTTTTTCTAAAATCAAACATACTTTTTTTCTCTTTTCTGTAGAAAATCATTTTCCTTCTAAAATAATGTTTTCTAAAAATGATACCAATTTTTTCATAAATATTTATAATGATTTATTAAATGAATATTTACCCATGCTTTAACTTTTTAGTATTTTCATTTAATGGAATCTTTATGTAATTTTCTAAACAATTATTAATTTTCTTTTACCAAAGATGTGAAAAGAATATTTGTTTTTAACATGCATGAAATGGAAAATATTTACTACAATCATGAATAATCAATTATTTAAAAAATAAATTACAAATGTTCAAATTTGATTTAAAAGAAATTTTTTTCTTCATATTTTGGAAATTTTTATATTATAAATAAATGATTTCGAAGTGATTTTTTTAAACATTTTTTAAATGCATTATTTATTGTGGAAATACTTTTATCCATAATAAATATTCCAAGATATCTTTTAAAATAAATTTATATAGAAGATAACAACCTTTTATGTTAGATATGCTTTGATGGATATAGTATTTAATGACATCATTATAATTTTTTCTTTGAATAATGAATGTTTTTGTTGATATAATATTTATTAACCATTTTTTCTTTACACATGTTATGATGTGAGGATATGATAAATGTTTTATGATATTATGAAACACATAGATATGATTTTCATTATAAGAAGGGTGGGGAATTTATATCCCTCCAATTAATTCGGTAATGCTTTATATCTGATGATATAATTATGGGAAACATGTTTATAAACTTGATCCACTATTGGAAATATGGGTTTCCTAATCCACTATTGGAAACAACTGTGTCCTAATCCATTATAGTAAAAAGGTGCATCATTATCCATTATAGAAAGAAACTTTATTCTGATATACTGAGGAGGGCAGGTTCATCCTAATCCACTATAGGAAACATGTGCATCATAATTCACTATAGGAAACAAGTGATGAGTCTTGGTCCACTATTTTTATGGTCATGGTAGAAAACCTTAAAATATAAAATGGGTTTCTATATTTATGATCAAGACACACTTTTATCACATGAGATTATGGTTCCTTATTGATTTATGATTGTTCTTAGTCTATTAGGCCATGTTTTTGGATATGATAAAGTTTTATTCCGTGACCCATTCATATGATCTATGACAGCTTGGGTAGGAACCTTTTATGTGATGTTTATGATCACAAACCCTTATGCTTATCTTATGATTTAATATGATCATAGATTAATATATCTTATTCATAGCATTACTAAGCATCTGATCTCATACTTTCTTATGTTTCATTTCCCCAGGTATAAAGAATGGATATAAGTGGGGTATGTTTATGAAGAGTACTAATGGGGAACATCTTTTTTGGAGATATTTGAGATTTTTCATTTCTTTTTTTATAAACCTTAAATTAATTTACCATATGAAACTTATATAAAAACTTATAACAGACTCCCATTCCCTTAAAGAATTTTAAAGGATGCTTCATCCAAAAAATTTCACATGATGGGAATTTTATTGTTCCCCTATTATTTTTTGATGTTTTACCTTTTTCATTATTCTTAGATGACCAATTGTTTTCTTAATTTCTCTTAAAAATATGATCTTAAAAATTCCTTCTCTTTTTTTGATGGCACACACTAATATGTCATCATATGATTAAAAAGTTTAAGAAATGATTACCCATCAGAGGATTAGTTTAAGGACTTCAATGAAATGATCCATATTTATCTTTAAATTACATATATAATCTATAGATTAAATAGATAGTCTTCTAAAGGCAGCCTCATACCTTGAAACACTATATCCCTCTATTTTAATTATGTTGAAGAACTTTCTATTTATTTTAGTTCATTGATCATGAGTAAAATATTTATTTAATAATATTACTTTAAATTATTTATACTCCATATGTTCTATTTCTCTTTCTTCCTTAGTATTCTGGATCAATAGCCACTACTGTTAAGAATCATCTCTAAGAAAATACACTACAAGAATAACCTTTTCCCTTTCATTTATTCCTAAGGAATGAAATCTATTTTCCAAGAGATTGAATCCATTACTTAGATACACATGGATTAGTAGTTTCACTAAAATATGGAGGCTTTTGTCATATTAAAAGATCCAATATAGGTGTATCATGATATGGAACATCTGTTTTCTCCATTAGTGGAAGGTTATTAGATTTAATGGTTCAAGTAAAACAATATAGTAATGATCTAATCAACTCCAACATGAATTTTATGGGCTTTATCATCAAGTATATACCTACATTGACCACATGTATTGATTCCTTTTCTTCTATTAGTCTTTGTCACTAAATAATAGAGGACAATGATTTATGTCAAAATCGTCATGAATATTAATATGTAAAATAAAATATCTCTAATTGTAAAAATCATCATATACTATATGGTATTATCATATATTTAATTATATCTATGTTTATTTAATACATAATTTCCAAGGATTTTATTTAACATTCTCATCTACCAAATTCAACAACCCAAACTCTAGTAACCTAAAGATGACGTAAAATTCATTACATTGGTATAGATATAGAAGACCTCACCACATACGAGAGATATGTTTATTACTCCTAAGAAACTATATAAATACATGATTCCTATAATACATCTTAATTATAAAATATAATCATAAAAATGTAAAAGTTTTATATCCTTGAAACTCATTCAAATACTTCTTCTTTATAAGCTAAAGAAAGGAAAAACATAAAGGTGGGGTTAACTAAACATTAAGGGTTAATTAAGTTGGAAGTTATCATGAGTAAATAAGAGATAATAAATATAGAAAGGTAAATAACTAATAACATGTATCATCCCCCACAATATGCCACTTAACAGTGCCCTGAGACAGTTCCCACAAGACCTCAAGCGCACCTTCCTAAATGACAAAGGCTGCCAACTAGCAATGATGAACTAGGGTGAATCCATGGAAATAATATTCCATTATATATTAAAGTGAGAAAAAAAAAAGATAACAAATGGAGAAAGTAGAGATATGAAGTAGATATGTGTAAGTAGAACAATAACAATAAAACATTTAAGATAAATAAATAATAAGCTGAAGTTCAATAACAAATAGTTACAATTGAAACATGATGTTATAAAAAAATTAATACGTAAGGGTTAGGGGATATTGGAATATACCACATGCTAACAAAAATACAAAAACATTACAATAACTATTATGATCAGCATATCAAGCATATGCCTGGTAGTCTTCCCCCAACTCCATCCTAGTAATGTAAATTAAACATCATGATCTATCCACTTCCCTTTATCAATATCAACAACCATAAAGACTACTAGAGTGATAAGGGAGGCCCAATCAAGATGTGATATACAATCATATATGGCCACAAACCATAATGTCTAGGATGATCTATTTCATGAAATAAATAAAATAAAAACATTCAATAATAATAAATGGGAAGACGAAATAAAAAAATAGAATACATTGGACTGGGTTTGACTTGAAACCCACCCAATTTACCAGATTTGGCCTAATAAAGTGAGTCTAAACCAATGGATCCTGTAAGGGAAGGTGAGATGTACAATATTCAAGAAATTATACTATCTCTAAGCTTGTGATTGATCTTAGAGGACACATCCCTACATTTTCAATACCAAACCATCATTCATCATTTTAAAACTTTCATTTACATTTTAACTCAATTAAACATATTTTATAAAAATTTAGGGAGTCAGTCTGATCCCATCCAGGGAAATTTAAGGAAATTTTCCATGTATCACTTGAGGGAATCAGTAAAAGACTAACTCATAGGATTCCATTTGAGGTAACCCAAGAATGAATTCAAAATTGTCACACTAATACGATGTGAAACAGTATGGAATAGACTCCAAGTCCATACCAGGTATCAAATTTAGGGAAAAGTTTCACTATTGTGGAATGGTATAACCATGAATCCATTTATCCCATCCTAGGGGTCTCCCCTAAGTAACTAGTGTCACACGTTTAGTGGGAAAATAAAAAACATATGGTGAACCCATCCCAAGCATAGTTAGTATTCCCCCCAACATGTTTAAAAAGCATTAAAAATTATAACACAAAGTCACAAGAGTCTCTCCAAGGGGTCCTTAATTCATAAACCATTATTTCACTATCTTCACTAAGTTGAAAGAAGAAAACAAGTATTTATCTCGTAATTGAATATATGATCAAGGAATTGAATCAAACCAATCCATTTATAACATAAGGGTAATACATGATAACCTGAAAAATTTAGTTGGTTCAATGAATTCATTTATGGAATGTAATGTAAGGGAATATCTCAAGGCCCATCACTGTATTCAACTAAATTAACATCACAAGGCATCTATAATGAGGTAATAATTCTCAATAGTTATTAGGAAAACTAGAAAAAAAATTAAGGACTAAAGGTGAAGGACACCCATTGGGATGATATTGATCAAGGTGATCAACATGAGGGGTTTATTCACCACTAAATCATGTCATATATGGAATGGGAAAGCTACCAATATAATTAAATTTGAGAAATTATTGGTGATGTTGGAATGGTATGGCTCGCGAACAAATAATGCATTTTATATAATTAAATTGAAACGATGGGAAATGACATAGACCACCTACCTTAGCCTTATAGAGCATACCTTATCTAGCATTGATCTTTGACTCAATCTAGGTTGGAAGAAATTAAATAAACAATCAAATGACTTAAAAATGGAGAAAATTAATTTTTACCAAGTTAACACAATGGATGGTATGAAGAACTTAAAATAAAAGAGATAGGATCAAAGGTGTTACCCATAGCTTCTGGATGGATCTGACAGTAAGAAAATTGGATGAATAATGAAGGATCAACCTTGATACCTAGCTCTTGAAGGAGAAGATATCACACCTTAAGGCATACAAGATGCCATTAGAGAATATGAATAGGAGAAAAAGAAAGGTATTTAAATCATTAATGGAGGGTAAATTGGGTATTTCACCATCAAATAATGTTGTGCATGATTTGGATACACTATTGGGCAAACTGTGCACTAACTGTGCGCCACGAAACCACTTCAAAGGGAACCCCACATAGTTAGTCACACAATTTGTTTAACCATGTGAAAACTATGTGAAAATACTCTACTAAAAACTGCAGGTGGGTTGCATGACTGTGTGCCTTGGGTCACATAGTTATAGAAAAACCAGGTATCCCCAAGTTCCCATTGTCTGCTGCCACGTAGTTTTGAGAAACTGTGTGGGTTGTGTGGAATGATTTCTAATAACCATGTGGCCCTATATTTTCCACAGTTTCTGGGAATCTAGGAAATGAATGAGACCTTTACACCCTTGATACCTCATCATGCCTTTTAGAAAACTGTATTAGGGAAAAAAAGAAATATGAGAAAATGAACAGTTTGTACCTTTGAGAAAATCCAGGACATTAAAACCTCTTATCCTTAAGAAAACTTGTCTCCGAGTTTCCCTTCAGTGGGAGGTAGAATGTAATCGGAAAGAGTTCCAGACACTGCACATGAACATCATCATTCCACACAAAGGTATCATCTTATATGTGTTTATGCTTCAAAATAACCCATTCCATATGGAATAACATGCCTCAGAGAGCCTTCATGCTCCGATAAATTATTCATGTCAGATGCTCCTTAAAGGAATCATATGCTTCCTACTCGATATACATAGAGTTGAATGAATGAGATGGGTTGGGATGATATTGTTGAAGTTTATTTATGTAGAAGACATCATGCATGGCATAATACATCTATTGTAATATAAATAAATAGGATAATATACCAACTCTCTCCACTATCTCAAATAGACCGACATAATGAGGTGATAACTTTCCCTATCTTCGGATGTGTGTTTGACCTAATCTAGGCGATACACACAGAAACACCTGATGTCCCACCTCAAACTCTAGAGGTCTGTGATGACAATCATTATAAGAATTATTCCTAGAATAACCTGTAGCAGTATGTTTTTGAATCAACTAGAATTGCTCGGAAGTCTCCTGGACAAGACAAGGACCCAGTAGATCTACCTCCCCTACCTTTAACGAGAACATAGGTGAATAAAAAGACCTACAATAGAGGGCCTCGTATAGAGCCCTTTGAATTATTTCTTGAAAACTATTATTATAGGAAAATTCAACTAATGGTACCTTCCTTTCCCATGAACCTCCAAAATCATGTATGAGTACCTGGAGCATATCCTTTAACATCTGTATGTTCTTATAAGAATTCATATCGGTCTAGGGGTGATATGCTATACTCAAGAGCACATGTGAACCAAGTTCCATTTAGAACCATTTCTAGAACCATGAAATAAAGTGGACATATCAATCCAAGATTATATAATGGGGAACACTATGAATTCACATGATCTCCTAGATATAAATACTTTTAGGATAAACAATGGATAAGGTATCTCAAATTAGTAGGAAGTATGAAACTTTGGTCAACCTGTCAATGACTATCCATACTAAATCATTTACTTGAGGGGATCTTGGTAAGACCATTACAAAATCCATGGTGAATTAATTCCATTTCAACACAATAATGGATAGAGTATATAAAAGTAAAGTAGTTTTTTGGTGCTCTTCCTTCACCTAATGACAGGTGGAGCACTTAGTGATGAAACCTTCTATCCGTGTCTTCACACATTTCCACCAATATTGATGATGGATGCTTCTATACATCTTGGTGAGAAGAGGATGAAACATCTAAAAGGAGGCATGATATTCTGTTATCAACTCTTACTATATATCAGAAGGAACCCAAAAATTCCCATAGAAGAGTTAGATCTCATTCTCATTAGTAACCCAACAAGGAGGTGGATAATGTCCTGTAATTCTCTCCCTCAAAATGAGGCACTTATAATTAGATAACTGACTCATATGATATTGTTCTAAAAGTAAGGATTTCACTTCTAGAGATTCTAGAAATGGTTTCTTGTACTGATCATAAATCTCTAAGAGAATCTTGGAAAACTGATTCATCAGCTACGAATCACTTCTGGCCTTTTTAACAACTTGCAATTAATTTCTTCGGCTCAAGGAATCAGCTATGACGTTTCCCTTTTAGTTGTTTAAGAACTCTAAAAATTGAATTATTGAAGGTATTCCACCCAACTAGACTAACTTAGACTCAAATATCGATGTGTGGATATAAGTTTGATAATTATATAGACCACTTTAATAATGAACCACTCAGGAAAAAAGTAGTGTCTCTAACAAAATAGAGCATGAACCATGCCCGCTATATTGAGGTCAGCGTAGGATATTTTTTCTCATGAGGCCTTAGTTGGTGAGACCCTTAAAGTATACCCAGATCACCATTCATCAAAATTTCTCCAAATAAATTAATAAATAATCATAATAAATAGTATTGATTCTTCCGATCACTATAAAAACTAGGATCAGTGTTGTAGTGAGTCTTCCCATTAATTCCTAAAAAGATGTCTCACAAGATTCAATCTAGTCAAATTTCACCCCCTTTTTGGTCAAGCCCTTAAGTAGTGATACTAGATGTGAGAAGTCCTAGTTGAATCACATGTAATAGCTAAACAGCCCAAATAATATTCATATATCAAACACATTTTTGGGATGCTACTTTGAAACCACGACACTCACTTTATCTAGGTCAACAGATACACCTACCTCGAATATGATATTACCAAAGAGGAGAACCTTACTAATACAAAAGTGTTATTTAATGAGATTTGAATATAGTTGGTGATCTCTATGTGTATTCATCATTATCTCATGTTTATTAGAATGGTCAAGTAATGTGTTCAGAGACACTAAAATTTCATCTTTGAAGACCACCACGAAGGAATCAAGATACAGTTGGAAACCTAGATTCATTAAGTCCATGAAGACTGCTGGTAAGTTTGTCAGACCAAAAAATCTAGATACTCATTCAATCCAAACCTGATCCATAATGATGTACATGATATGTTTTATGGGCTCACGTGCAACTGATGAAAGCGTAAACTCAAATTGATCTTGGAGAAAACGGTTTCTTCTTAGATCTAGTCTAAGTGGTTGTATATCTGAGGTAGGGAATAAATATTATTCCCCAAAATAAGGTTTAGTTGATGGTGATACACACACTATTAGAGGGTACTATCCACATTTATGAGTAAAAGGACTGATGAACCCCATAGGGATGTGCTGGTTGGATAAAACCCTTTACCTCTAGACATTCTAACTAATTCTTGAGTTTCTGTATCTATTTAGGTGCCATCCTATATTGAGCAGTGGACACTAGTACCACAGCTAGAACTAGATCAATGGTAAAATAAAATTATCTCTAGATAGGTAAGCCATATAAATCACTAGGGAATATTTCCCTGAAACAATCCACAATATGAGGAAAACCCACAAGCTGCACTCCTTGTTCACTCATAAAGAAACTGTCCGTCTTGGCTATCACTCCACCTAGACCAGTATGCTTGAGTCCATTTTGACTTTCGTAGAGATACCATTCACCCTTATAGATATAAATGATAGCCTAGAGTGATGTTAAATAAACCTAATAGTGATATGAATCCACCTGGGCCTCACAAGGCACAAGTTAGTCCAGACCGAGAATGATATAGAATCCGGTCACATCAATGATAAAGAAACTCCACAGAAAAATTGTTACTACATATTTTAGGGGTGGGAGAATCCTTAAACTAGAATATACCATAATCCCAAACTACTAGGGGTTTTTCTAGAGACATAATTCCACTAGATTACTCCATCACTAGACAAATAATTTCCATGGTTGTAAAAGATAGAAAAGAGTGCAATGCACATGTATCAAATATTAAAAATACAATAGTAGAGGCTACAATAATAGTAACTATAACTATATATGGCCCTAAAAAATAATTCTTTGGTGTATAATGTACAATATATATGTGGATTGAACTGTAACCCTGATACGTTTCATGAGTATTCTAAGAAGATTCACTCTACTGACGCTGAAAATATGATGCTTGATTTCCTCGACCATGACCGCCTGATTGTCCCAAACGGACAATATAAGACTAACTTATATGTTCTCAGTGTGTCACTGATCTTGCACCAGAATTAATTATTAGTATAAAACCCCACTCACTTGGAACCAGAGGAAAATATTAGAAGAAATTTTGGAGGTAAAAAATCATCCCACAAGTTTGGTAGTTTATCGGGGTTCTCAAACACTGATTATTTTAATGCTAGTGATTACTACAATTGTGACACAAAACATGGATATCGGTGAGTTCCACCTAGCTGGTACTTCCTCCACATGTATCCTCGATGCATCTCTTCCTACCACCAGATAAACCACCACTTTTCATGGAAGCTGAACTTTCCTATTTCATATCACTTGATTCCCTTAGGTACCACTTAGTGATCTGGTCCTCAGTCCATATCTCTAACAAGGTAGTGTGAAAAAATACATTCACCTATAAACATATGGTGTATGAAAGACCATCCTCAAATTTCCTCAGAGTAGTCATCTCATCACCGGTCATGGTTGGTGCAAAATGTTGTAATTCGGTGAAACGAGATGAGTATTCCATCACAACCATGTCAACTTGCTGAAGGTGTGTAAACTACCAAATGTGATCTATTCTTAGGGTCTAAGGAAAGAATTAGTCAAAGTAAGCTATCTATATTTCCACCCAGACCATACCCTGATGTTGAACATCCTGAGTAAGGATGTCACACAAAAGCGTGGAGAAGTCACTAGCATGTAGGTCATGAGCTTGATCCTCCTCTCTAGAGGATTCTCGATATTCATGAAGATAGAAATAATAGACTCCATCAATGATTCATTAACCTGAGGTCCATCATAACTTGAGATAGTGGGAGGATACTACTGATGGAACTCGTTGGTCAGCTCTTCCATGGTATGGTCAGGTTGAGGTGCAACCTAAAATGATTTTATAAAGTGAAGGAAACTATCCTAGAACACAGCATCAACACATAGTGTAATACCTATAGGAGGTTCTTCAAGTTTAACTACAGGAGGTATCATGAGTTTCCCAGGACCCAAACCCTCAGAAGTATGCTTATCACCACTTTCTTAGCATACAACATGAGGTCTTCATGATGGAATAACTCTACAATTTCCATGACCAAGCCCCATAAGGTATTTAGAATTGATAAGGAAAATGATAACGGACAATCACAAAACCATCATACTAAAGAAAAACACCCCTATACCTAATCCTAGATTAATGTTTCAGTTAGAAGAATGAGCCACATAAGGATCATAGGAGATACAACCTAATTCCCACAACCTAGGTTGGAACAATGCCTACGGTTTAGATTGCACACATAGGGGGGGTCCATTTTATTTTAGAGATTAACCATTTTAATTTTTCATTAATTATTATTTATTTAGTTATTAGTATCACGATCTAGTTAATTGCATCACCAATTTCAATTTATAAAGTTCTATACAATTTGTAAATTGAAATAGGCACATCTAGTAACTATATCATGACCATTACCCTAGACAACAGGGTGTAACAAGCCTCATATAGTGTTTTTATTGAAGTAGATACCATTGGAACTCGCAAATAAAATCAAATAATGTGGAATTATTGGTTCATTGAACCAATTATGTCATCATAGAGAATAATATCACACTGTACGACATAAAAAACAAGGCAAAACTAGAAATCACATAAAAAATAGTTAATGCACACTTTTAAGTAAGTAGGACATGGCATAATGCTTGAAAATTTAGTCCCAGAGTGCCTAGTATGATGGATGAACTCTACATTCCCGCTTATCATTGATCTGAGGTAAAATATATCCCATAAAAATATTAAGAATAGAAATAAAGTGTGCCACCCAAGGGTGAAATCTATGAAATAGTAACAACACAAGCAATAACAACATTTACCCATCCCAGAAAATTGGGGATTCCCCTATATATGGGGTAGTTACTCCCTGTAATGTGTTCATTAACAAATAAAAATGCCTTATTATCCTATATAAACCCAAATAGTAAGACAAAAGTGAATATGGAACTGTACTACTTTTAGCATCCTGACCCGAATTTCACTTAATAGTGCCCTGAGACGGTGGGCATAGGACCTCAAGAGTGCCTACCCAAATTGTAGAGGCTTGAGAATAGCAGCGAGGCCCTATGGTGTGCCAATGAGGAGAAAATGACCTCATATATTAGAGTGAGAAAAAAATTAGATAAATATAATAAAAGGAATTAGTAGATATAAGAATCAAACAAATGGTAGTGAGACAATAATAATAAAAAATTCAAGCTAACTAAACAATAAGTGGAAGTTAAATAATAAATAGATACAAATAAAACATGTTGTTATAAAAAATGAATATGTAAAAGGTAGGGGTTATAGTCATATAAAACATAAATTGTTTTACCAAAAACTAATAAGATGAGCATCTTGAGCATAGACTTGGTCCCTTACCCCCAAATCCATCATATTAATAAAAATCAGACATTGAGAGCCATCTGATTTACATTATCAATAACTACAATCTGAATGTATGGTTAGGTAACATGGTCAGCCCAAGTAGGGTGTGAGATACAGTTATAGTGGGACACTACTCACAGTGTCTAGGTTGATCCATTTCATGCATTAAATACAAGAACAATGTTCCATTATAGTAAATACAAAATGGAAATAAACAAATAGAATACATTAGACTGATTTCAACTTGGACACTCATCTAATTTACCTTCTTCAACCTATGTCAATGGGTTCTAAACTTAGGGATCCTATAATGGAATTTGAGAGGTATAATATGCAATAAATTGGACTGTCCCTAATATTGTGGTTGGTATTGGAGGAAAAATCCCTAAATTTCTAAAACCAATCCATAATTTCACATTTTAAAACATTCAATTAGTTTGTAACTCAATTAAATGATTTTTATAAAAATATAGGGAGTCAATTTGATCCCATCCAGAGAACATAATAAGTGATTTCCAAGTATCACTCAAGGGTCTCAGCAAAATCATAACGAATAGATGTCTATTTAGGGTGACCCAAGAATGAATTCCCAAGTGTTACTCTAACATAGTTTAAAACCATATAGACTAACCTCTGAGTCTGTACCTAGTATCACACGTAGGTTCCTAAGTCTCTCTCATGGCATGGTGCAACCATCGTTCCATCGAGCTTGTGCATGGGGTATCCCCTACGGAACTGGTGTCACTCTTCTAGAGGTAAAAAATGTAAATTCATGGCTATCCTATCACAGTAATAGAATATATCTACAATTATGAGATTACAAATCATTAAAAATTATAATAGAATGGAAAACGAGTCTATCCAGGGGTTCCTTAAGTAGAAACCCCTTGTTTCACATTTAAAACTAAGCTGAGAGCATCAAACAATAATTTATATCATAATTGAAGAGTTTTTTAAGGGATTCAATCAAACCAATCCATTTATTTCACAATGGTAATGCATGAACACTTGACCAATTTAGTTGGTTCAACCAATTCATTTATAGAATGCAGTTAAAGGTAATATCTCAAGGTTTATCACTTTATTCAACTCAATAAACAACTCAATGTATATATCATGAGGAAGTACCTCTAAAAGGGTATTAGGAAAATTATAAAAAAAAAGAAATTTAATTCACAAAGGAGAAGCACGCCCATTGGGGTGACGTTACTCAAGACGAACAACATAATGGGTTGATTTGCTGCTATGTCATTCCACATGTGGCATATGAAAGATATAAATTTAATTAAATTCGAAAAATTAGTTTCCACACCCGAATATTCTAGCTCAAGAAAAATTGGTACATTTTATATAATATAAAAGAGAAATTAAATAAACCACCTACCATATCCTCATAGATCTTCCCTCTCCTAGTATTGAACATTGACTCGAGTTTGGTCAGAAGAAATCGATGGAACCATCAAATGACCTGAAAATGGGGAAAATGAGCTTTCACCAAGGTATCACATTGGATGGGACAAATTGTTTTAAAAAAATGGATATTATCTAAGGTCTTACCTCTAACATCCCAATGGATCTGAAGGTGAGTGAAATGGATAAATTACAAAAGATCTAACTTGATCCCTGGATCTTGAAAACGGGGATCTCATATGTGGAGTAGAAGAAGTCGTTGGAGAATAAGAAAAGAAAAAAATAAAGTGGATTAAATCATTAAAGGATATAAAATTGGAAATTCCACCCATAAATATAGACTCACATGTTTTGGTCGAACAATTGGACAAACTATGCACAATCATGTGCCAAGCCACCACTTCAAGGGGAACCCACACAGTTTGTTTAACCATGCACAAACCATGCAAAAAAGGATCTCTTAAAAACTGTAGGTGGATTACATGGTCATGAGCCTTGGGTTTCATGGTAAAAAACAAACTATATGGACCCAAGGTGCCCATTGTTTATTCTAGTATGGTTTAGGAATACTGTGCGAGCTACGTGACATAGTTTCTACCAACCGTGTGTCGTAGTCTTTTCTTCAACTACAAAGCTTCGGCCTCCAAATGATCCCCACACACCCTTAATTAATCACTGAGTACCTTATAAAACTTTATTAGGTCCAAATAAAATAATTACAACCAAAAAATTTATAGTCTGTACCTTTGAGGAAAGCTGGACATTACAAAACACATGTTATTTAATCAAAAATTTGATCACAAAATGAATTCATGGATATTATCAATTCAATATTATCATTTATAATAATATATAAATTACCAATAAAGGAAATTAATATTATTGGATGTCATGATCTAAAAAATCCTGATATATTTAACATGAAGATCATTCACCAACATAATTTAGAACTATAGGTAAAGACCCATTTAATTTGGTCAATGGATTTTTCTCATGAGGCTGATCGATGCATCATGTTTCTATATAATTATAGGCCCCAACCATCACTACATTTCCAATTCATTCTACATATATTAAATGATTTATTTAATTCATGAACAATATACCTTATAAAAAATATATTTTATAAATACTATGTATTTATCAATAATTACGTGGTTAATTAAATAATTTCATAGTCTAAAACCACATATATAATTGTTATTTGATTTGAAAAATAATCATATCCATGAAACAAATAATATGGATATTTAAGAGAATTGTAATATCTAATGATCAAAATTAATTTAATTTTTTAAATGATGATATAATTAATACACATCCCCAATAGTGAATAATTAAATCAAAGTGTTGTTGTAATTTTTTAATAAAATTTCCATTAAAATAACATTAAAATAAACTTGAGGAAAATAACCTTTCCATTTTGGGAATCATGTATTTTAAAAATATAAGAAATTATTAAGTAAAAATCTTTTGGAAAATAACCTTGTAAACATATATAGAAAGCTCAGAATAAAATACTATTCACGATTGTGGGAAAATAAACACGTGACTTATAAGTTAAAAAACCTTTATTCCATATTTTTTTTCCAAAAATTCACAAAGTACCTCATTTGGAAAATGATAAAAAGATTCTTTCCAAACTATTTTGAAAAAATTTAAACATGGGTAAAAATGTATCTTTATAGATCCTTTTATAAGTGTAAAAAGTTTTTTGAATTTTTTTAGAGAACATATGGATATAGAAGAAAAATATATCTAATCAAAATCGAAATAACATTAGTTTATCTTTTAAAAATTTCTTTTCTTCATTCAAGTTCAAAAGGGAGGAAAATTTAGAAGAAAATTTGGAATCTATTTTATGGAGAAAATTTGAAGTGAAATTTAATAATCATCAATTAATAGATATTAATGTTAATTACCTCAAAGTGTTAATTTAAACACCACATAAAAATAAAAAAATGTTCATAATAACAAATATGACTCAATAGCGTGGAAATTAACCTCAAATTCTTTACCTTAGGTCTGACTTATCACGAAGGTGCTCCAACCTCCTTTATAATAAATTTTAATTTATTATAGTTACATACAAAAACCATATAGACATATATTATATCATATATTATCCATTTTTAACATTTTATCCTTATTTTGTTAATAATTTTGTATTATTATCATTGTTTCTAGTGTTAACTACTTTGTTTTTCATGTATGTTTTGATTATGTCGTTCTGGTACATGTACATTTATTATGGATCCATAATAATAATAATTTAATTAGTGGTATAAATATCATATATAATCAATATATATATATATACATTAATCAATAAAAGATAGAGATAGAAAAATGAATTACACTGTTCAAGAAGACGGTAGGCTGTATGTTCACATGAACGCTTTTTTAACTTTTAAACGAATGGAATGAAAGAAATGTGAATAATAATTAATACTTATTGAATAATTATACTATAATATATATAAAATATATTCATTAAATATATCCTTATTCCCATCCATGTAAAATTTAAATGTAAAATGGATCACATCATTTTGTGGAGGTGATAGTCCCCACGTACGAATGATCAAAATTATCATTTCCAATAGATAGGAAGGTGAGAAGGTATATATGATATTGCTGCTCTAAAATCATAATTATATCATATATATCATATATAATCATTATTTATATCCTTATAACCATATTAGTAAAGTGTTTATGGAAACTTATTACACCGCTACGTGGAGACGATACACCGTACGTAAACACAAGAGATGATTTCACTTTTCATAGAATAAAAATATATAGAATATTATTTTCCAATAATTTTAATAAAATATTGGTATATTTATAATTATGTATTTATTATCTTAGTATGGATAAATTTTTTTTAAAAAAAGTTTTAGATGAAATATACTTGAAAGACTCAGTAAATATGATTACCTCTTCTTCAAAAGATTCCCTTTAGATCTATTCTTAATGGACCAAGGATATGTATTTTGGATTGAAAATAACTCTAGAACATAGATAATGATGTTTAAAATATAAATTTATAGGGGTTTCTTGATTTATATGTCTCAATGTGGTGTAAATAAGTGAGGTAGGTGGTACTATTATATAATTGAGGTGAGGGGCACATCTTGATGTTCTTAAAAGATTAAATTTTAATATATTTGTTATATTTGAAAATGAATCCAAATAGTAATGTATCAAAACACAGGGTAGGATATAATTTAAATCTCATTATTTTTTTGTTTATGTTTATGTGGTGCTTAAAACCTTATATTTTGGTTTAACCCCTTCATTAATAAATTTTAACAAAGAATCACGGTAACATATTGTTCACTCTTAACAAATTTTCATTTAAAATATATGGTAACTATTGACTCATAAATGTAAAAGGAATGAAAACATAGACCATATGTTAACCCTTTTCATATTTCAATATTTTAATTGTTTTTAAACAATTTATTAAAATATTATCATTTTTTAAATTATTATTAATATCAATTTTTACACTAATAATTTTACTTGACTTCAAATACATCAAGAAAATGTTGTATTTAGAATATAATTTAGTTAAAAATCAATAATATTTTATATTAATCTAAAAAAATCATTGAACACTATAAATCACACAAATTATTTTAGTTTTAATATTATAAATATCATTTAATTTTTTTCTATTAATTAAATAAATATTGTCTTATCAATGGAAAAGAATTTAGGATAATTTTATAATTACTAAATTTTTTAAATAAATTATAATAATGAAAATAATTTTAATATGATAAAAAATTGAATTTATATTCGTTCATAAATTTCTTTTTTCAATATGTGGACACATAATAGATTTTTAAAACAAAGAGAGTGATATTTTTTTTTAACTTTCATTGGTTTAAATATTATATTTTTCATTTTCATAGAAACTTGTAAATTATACATATCAATTCAAATAATAAGGTGATAAGTGTATAATTAAATTTAGAAAATATTAATTAATATGAAATATTATAACCTTATCACTTAGTTGTAACCTAGAGTTGCCTGATTTATCCTTTATTGAGGTGATAAATTTTACCTCTATTAGTATTTATATTGACAAAAAATAAAAGGTTCATATTTATGAAATTCGAACCTCATGATTCAAAATAGGGAATATTTATTTTTATTCAATTTTTATAAATTTTATAGATTAATTTTAAAATAAGTATGAAAATGCAACAAAAATAAGTTTTTAGAAAAATAGTATTTTGAAGATAAAATTGTATTTATTCTAATCCTATGGCATGTGAAAACAATAGATTAATGTTAATAAATTTTATTTAATATATAATATTTAAATATCATTGAAATCATTCAAAAATAGCGAAAAAATTAATTTATTAAAATAAAAACACATTATGCGTACATAAAAATAGTTTTTTAGAAAAACATATTTTACATTCAAATGAATTTTTTATTGATATCTAATAAATATATTTTATAAATGTTTAAATTATATAATTTTCATAATTTAGGTAGTTCTAGTCATAACTTCCAATTTTAATATCTTGGTTATAATGGTAACATAATTATATTTTAATAATAGATTATAGTTCATTTAAACTTGGTGTTACGTGAAATAAAATATATTTAAGAGATTAAATTTATTTAAAAATAAGAATGCCCTAAAATCATGGAGTGTTACGAAATAACTTTAATGAAATTTAATTTTACTCTAATAAAATTTCTTATAAACATTTATATTGAAGGCCTTCTCAATATTTATCTATCTTATGTCCATAAAAACACTTATAAACTTTTTGGATAACACTTATGTTTCATACAGTGTGTTTATACATTTTAAAATTATTTACCTTAAATGATCTTTACATTTGAACTTAACAAAACCTTACATATTATAATGGACCTTAATACTTATCCAAATATGCGCTCTGAATATAAGAAATACCCTTAAAAAATCACTCAATGACTCTTATCAAATATATAATGAATCTTATTATTTTTAGGAGGTCTCTTAACTTTTCATTTTTTCTTAGATAACAAGTATCTTATGAAATATGATACCACCCTTACATGCCTCATTAAAATATTTTCCTCATCCGTTTTTAGCTAACTGATGAACATTATGAACTTCCATATTACACCTGGAAAATTCAGTATCCACTTTTCTTTTCTATTTTTTAGTCATTAATATCACCGTAATAAAAATTGACCCTTTTGAAATGTGCACATAACAATATTCAATCTGTAGACTAATAATTCCAAAACATTTTTAAAACAACTAAATATAAATAGATTCATCTCCATATTCCACAAATAAAACCAAACAACATCAAATTCCATTAGAATACCTTACAATCAACTCCAATATAATTCCAATGGAAATACCAAAAATAATTACACTTTAGTTTTTTATAATGAATATTAACTATTTTATTAATCTCTTCATTTCCATAAACACCTTACTAGTCATTTTTATTAGTTTTTATGTTTTTCAATAATGATTATGGAACTTCATAGGATAATAGTGATGAGAGAAATTATTTTCAAAATTATAATTATTTTCAAAAACAATTAACTACCCAATTAACTGAATACCTTGATAATTCTCTCATTTTTATACTTTTATAAATCTATAATGGAATCATAAGATTAAATATATCATTATTTTTAGTTTCTTTATTTATCTTCAAAATTAACTGAAAAACTATATTTTTTTATATATTTTTTAAATTGATAACATGATATTTATTTTATTTTAATTATTAGATGCAGTTATGTAATAACATGAATAAATCCTACACTGTTTTTGTGATTTTATTGAATTGTAGATTTATTGGTAAAAGGACAATATGTGACATAATTTTTGATGAAAATTTAATGTTTCTGATTTTTTTAGGAGGATATGTTTTATAAAATATGTTTCTCCATGTCACGTGATACATAAAATTATTTCTCATATGAAAAAGATAATATGTAGGATATTTTGGAAGGGGCCCACTAATAGTTAAAATCTATTTCTGGAATCATAGAAACATGTATGTTTTTAATGTTTTTCAAGTCTATAGATGCTGATATGTTTGATAAATTTTCCCAAGGAAGAGATTATATTAGAGTGTATGAAATATTCAATGAAGGTATAAATAATATATTTTCTTAACGAAGAACTATACATAAGATATTTGGACTTATTGAAAATTAAATAAGTTATTTTGTAATATTATTTTTCCCCGGTGATGACATGCATAACATTTTTAGAATTTTTCGAATTTGAAGAATTAGATACCACCCCATAATTGACTCATTAGTATTGTGGAGAATATAAATATCAAAATTCAATAAATAGAAAGGGGCCAGACTAACATAAAATAAAATATCATTTATTTGGTTTGATAAAATTTGGAAAATACTCTAAAAGTGTTCTACACGACACCCATCTAATAGCTAAAGAAGGAGATAATGATCATGGTTAGGAATTGATGCAATGTTAAGAATTGATAGATTCTAATATGAATAATCTTCACTATGAACTGAATCATGTTGATGTCATCCAAGGAATAAGTGAGCTTGCTCCTTGCTACATCAAAGTTTAGGCTAAGGGAGAAGAAGAAATCAATGCCTATAAATATTTTTCCCTCCAAATTTTTTAAAGGATTTAAGACCTAGACTTTCTCCATGACTTGATTTAGATTAGTTCATTGTAGTTTCTATATTCTAATGTTATTTTAGTATTTATTTTTATTTTATTTTTATTATCATCTTCCCCATATTACTTTTTTTATTAACCTTTGTGAAGTACTTATGATCTCTTAGTTCATAATGATGAATAACTAACCCATTGTGGATGGTCTAAGGGAAATTATAGTGGTAATTATTTAATTTATACATTTAAATTTCAAACATGTTTCATTAATTCTAGTTCAACAATGAAGGTGAGGATTGGAGGTGGTGACTATCACTCCTTGTTCCATAAAAACTACAACACTATTCCACTAGTTGATCTTTAATGTATCCCTATAACCAAATAAAAATTCATATTATTTAGGTCTTGTGGTTTGAGAGGATGAATAGTGTGAAATTTATTCTAGGTGTGTGAGCAGGTATATTCTGTTTTTTAAAGAGTATTCCTTACAACTCATTAAAGATAAAAAAGGTTAGTGATTATTTGGGGATCATTGAGTAGATTGGTATTCTCATATATTATAAGATATCACGGGATGATTATATGGATTGAATTAAATATAATTGTTCTATTATATATTTTAAAACAAATTTATTTGATGATAGAACCCATTGGAATGCACCTTAGGACCACCTATATTTCTTAATAACTCTTATTCTCTGTCTTTCTTCTCTTTTTTTATTATCTCATAAAATAAAAAAACCAAATAGTCTTGGATTTAATTTATTATATAAACATAGGAAAAAAATATGTACAAGAATAGTGAGAACACTATTTCTAGATTCATGAGAGACAAACCTATTTCCAGTTTTCCAATTTACATAGAGTGTAATGACCCAAGAATTATAGATCCTTTTAAATACATACTATGTTCTATAACTTCTATCAAATGATGAAATAAACTAAAACAAACCAAGAAATATTAATATTAATTTTTAGAAAGTCTATAATAATCAAAAAATTGAAAACCATAAATATTTATTACCTTTTGAAGGTAAATGATTAATATGAGTGATTTATGAAAAATCTATTTTTAATAAAATACATTTTATTTATATTATATATTATATATTATATTTTAGTAAGATAAATTTAATGATTTTATAAATTAAATTTTTTATTTTAAAATTCTTCTTTTAGTTTTTTGCAACAAAATTAGCTTATGTTGTACTTTTTTTGTTTTTTTAAAATAATTTATTTTAGGTAAATAGTGAAAATAAAAAATTTTTCTACTATAGACAATTTTATAATACATAGATTTTTTGGAAAAAATTTATATATAAAATATATATTATATTTATAATAAATAATTTTAAAATGCTATGATGAATTTATAAAACCTTTGAAAGTTTGTGAAATGTTTTAATGAAAAATTCTTTTTGAATGTTTTGTTTAATTAATTATAAAATGACAAAATTAAGTTTTGATTTTTTTTTATTGTTAAAAAAATATTATTTTAACGATAATAATTACGATAAATTAATTTTAACCAATGTAATTGATAATTCTATCTTGAAATATATATCTTTTATCATATATATAAACTTCTTTTAATAAAAGGGATTTGTATGGATTACATGCTTCAATGTTAAGTTTAATTTCCATACAACTAGAATATTAATTTGATAAAATGATAATTCTATTTATGATAATAATGTTAATATTTTTTAATATTTCCAAATTTATTATTGTTTCGGAAATTATATTGTTAGGATTAATACTAATTACCATGATAATGGTGAAACAATTATCATAAAATTATTATTTTATATATATTGATGAATTTATATTGAATCAATTAAATTAAAACACTATAAAAAATGAATCTAATATTATATATTGTCAAATAAAAAAATATATATTAACACTCATTTAGTTGGTTATACATACTATGTTAGATTACGATTCCATAACAGTCAAAATGTCATTTTTCACTAAAAGAGTTTTTTACACTTAATCTGTTCTAATTTAAAATTTCATTTTATTATATTTATAAAATTAATTGGATTATATATATGTTAAATTTAGTTCTATCACATATAAATTAGGTTATATGGGTTATTCTAAATTTCTAATAAAACATAAAATAAATTAGTTAAAAACTAATTACCTAGTATAAAAGTATAATAGGAAAATGTTAAAACATAATAGTGAAAATATTTACCATGTTTAAAACATGTGTGAAAATACATAGGTCTTTATCAACCCACGTACACAAAAAAACTAAATGATTTTGAATCTTTTGATTCATTGAAATTGGAAAGCATCATGGAATTTTTAAAATATAAAGTGTGTTTCCAAAAGTTCCCTTTTCCTCACTTATAAAAGGTGGTCACTTATACCCTTTCAAACAAAAAAAATTCTTTGAATGAATTATTAAAACAATATAGTTTTAAAACCCCAATAAAAATCTCCAAAAAATATAATCCCTTTTTCACTCATTGTTACATGAAGACTTTTAATTTTAAGTAAATATATTGGAAATGATCAAGTCTCCAAAGTAAGTATTATCTCCATCGACATTTTTCATCCAAATATTATTCTTCAAAATATTTTATATACATAATTGTATAAAGAAAATTTACCTTTTATATACTAATATTTTATTATATTAATTTAATAATCATTTTTTCGCTCCCCATCTGCTAAGAAAAACAAAAGCGTTGTAAGTGCATTGCGTGAACTACTACCTCTACAAAGCGACCTCTTCCATTTTTCATCGCTACCATTATAGGATAATATAAAGGATATCATGGATGAATAATTAAGATATATAAAATATAATTATTATTCTTAATTTTTAATTTAATATCCACCATCACCCCTCCCTCATTTTGAGAAACAAGAACACTAATCAGGCATACATGTAAACTACCACCTCCACGATGAACCATTTTTCATTTTTATATAGATTTTAGTACATTATCTAAAGATATTTAAATATTCTTCAACATCATAAAAAAATAAAAAAGATATAATTATGATTTTTTATAGTAATATTATGTCAGACAAATCACCTCCTTAACCATAATCAAAAATCGAGTTAAAGAGTGTCGATGTTTGGTTGGTTCAACGAGTTAAATTAATGATGTTACAAAACTCTATTATAGATGAATATGGGAACATTAAAAGTAATATTATTATAATATAAAATTATATTCATGATTTTTATATGTTTATGTTAATATTATATTATGTAATAAACTTTTTATTAATGTATAATCTTTCATTCTCTAAAATCACTAAAATAATCCAACACTGATTCCATTTTTACACAGCATAACTAAAACACTTATTGAATGATATGAGATATTTATAAATATGTATAAGTCATATATTAAATTATGTAAAATTATATATTAAATATAAACTGTTCTTTCAAATAATGGGTAATGATATCAGCATTATTAAACATGTGTAAATAGTTAAAGATATAAACACTTGTTAGTCACAATATGCTAAAACTAATTAATGTAATAATCATAAAATATTATAATAATGATTATAAAATTTTAATATTTATGATTAATATTATTAAATAGGGAATTAATTTTATTATTTAGGTTTTACATGATGATAGAGTGTGATATACTAAGAAAGTAAACATGGTAAGAGTTTATTGCCTCAAGTTCTCTTTCATTGAGGAATATTTTTTTTCACATATTGATTTTTTGATGTGATATAACTAATCCAATGTTAATTAAATGTATTATAAATATCATTAATTAAATTATTTTTTATATTTAAATTCATGGTATCCCTATCTTTCCCATTCAGTTCTTACAATTCCATTTCTGTAAGGGGGTTTTCATCTCAAAATTCACAATTTGAGAAATGTTTTCTAGTATAAACCTAATTACCATTTTTTGGTTTATGTGATATCAATTTTAGATATGATATCATGAATTATATTATAAAAATATTATTTTAAGTTCATTACATGAACTATCTTTAAAGGGTTTTTATTAAGACGTTACTGAAGCAGTAAAAGTTTATTTATATCAACTTTGAATCCCTTGAGACATGTTTATCATAAACACCTTGTTTAATTTTAACTGGTTTAAATAAATATAAATGGTCATTTATTATCATTATTATATTATATTTAAGGATACTATTTTTTATTTTTAATGTTTTACCTCTAATGGGGTTTGATTCAAAATCTACAGCAGAAAAACGGATTTTATCATCTTAGTTTCTAATTAATTGGGTCATAGCCTTTCATATAAGAATATAATTTTAAATATTTCTTTGATCAAACCATTTTCCATATTTTATTTTTTATTTAATTTATTTTTTCGGTGAAATTACATAACATTATCAATATAAATAAAATTGATAATTTTTTTCCAAAATAAAAGACGACCGTTGTAAGAATGACTCTCATCAATAGAAATGGATCTTTTATTCCATGTAAATATTTAACTTCTCACCCATTTTATAATATATTTTTGAAAAAATAATATGGGTTATTTTATATATTACTTTTAATTATTTACCTTGTTTCAAAAGAAAATTTTATTTATGCTTTTAAATGTGTGGGTTTTCAACAATGTTATTTCAAAATGCACAAAAGGTTTTTATATCTTTTTGAATTAAATGTTTTTATCTTCCAAACCACATTTTATTTTGATAAAATTTATTTCATTTTAAAAATTCTTTTATTTATTAGTATTTTTTAAAGTAAAATATATTAAATTATTTTTACTTTCACATTTTTATAACTTTATGTCTATATCTTGTTTCGATTATTAAATATTCTTTTCAAAATTTTATACCTTAAAATTATTTTTGGTTCTACCTTATAAAAAATCTTGTATTTAGAAGGATATTTTATTTGGAAATATTTATAATAATGTTTTTAGAATGTATTCCCTTCTACTTCAACAAATATTTCTTTTAAAAGTAATCTATACTTCATTATTTATTACAATCTTTACAATATTTTGTGAAAAATTATGTGTTCTCACTTTTATTTTTTCCTTTATGATTTAAATTTCATAAAATGATATTTTGATCATACAATATATGTTATAATGTTATGTATACTTTTAGGAAAATATATTTTGATATCCTATGATTTCTTATGATCATTTTATTTGTTAAGTTTAAGAAAACCATTATTTTTCAATGGGTTATTTACCTTATAATGATGATTGATTTTAATTGGAACACATATGTATAAATGGAAACTGGTGGGCTCCTATATTTTCATATAATGGATTGATTTATGTTTAAATATCATGAGATAGTTAGGTGTGGAAATAATGAGTTTGTTCAATCAGGCGTGGGAATAATGGGTTTTATCACATTTTTAGGTGTGAACATAATGAGTTTGTTCTCATACGCATGGATATAGTTGGTTTTCTCACATAGGTTATCCTATGATTATGGTTGTGCCACTTTTCCAAGTTGTCCATCCAGTTTTTTTTATTAATTTTCAAGATACATTTCATTTCTATGAAATTAAATGTTTTCAAGATTATGTCTTATTATTACAAGTATTATGCACTTTTATCTCTAGAACTCATGTTATATGAATATTGAGATATGTTTTGTGCCATGTCATATCTTATATGCTTCCTTAAAGATCTTTTTAAGACCTTATGTTACACTAACATGTTTTCTGATTATAATATATGTTCTTATGATAATTTATTAATATATTTATATCTTCCTATTATTATTCTTCATGATTATGATATAACACTATAATATTCCTTTTACCTTACTCAGCATTTGATATCACCCATATCTTACGTTTAAAGTCCCCAAATTATGAAGCTGATTACATCACATGATATGTCGAGAAAGGTTTTAGATGAGCACATTTATTGTCATGAAAAAAACCCATTGGGGATCACTTAGCTGGTCATAAGTCGAGTGTGACTACCCTAAGCCTATCTCCAATAGGCTAAGGGATGGTGGCCAACATTGAGTAGGGATAAACTAGATAATGGGGGAATTATCTTAATGTACCTATACACATGCATACATCTCTAGGACTATAAAATGCTGAAAAATAAAAAATGGCTAGTACTAGAAATGCATACTGAAAATCTATCCCACATTAGAGTCTGAAAAAATTGTTGAATGTGATAAAAGGACAACATATAATCCCAACCAAAAACTACAGAGATTCCAACCAGATCATAATGACTTGACTAAAAATAAATTCAACCACCTAGAAAAAACCCTGATATATCTATCCCAACTATTATCCACCTACTCCTTGTCCTCTTAGGACACATTCAAAAGGGTCATCATCTTCATAAGAGATGAAACATGGGGTCAGATCCATATCATGGTTGAATATAACAGAACCTAGCAGGACTCCAAAAAATCACTAAGGATAATGCATCAAGGATATCCTTCTCATAAAAACAATATAGAAATAAACAAAAAACCTATATATACTCATAACAGACAACCAATCTCAAGTGATCTTTACCAACACTACCTGCAACCTGCTATAGCTCTATGATTCGAGGTAACACTCATTCCAAGAGAATTCACTACACGAGCCATGTTATCACTGATAAAACTCATCCAAGAGGTCATGATCATTGGTCCATCCTCAAGAAGTACTCACTGAATCATGGATGATCTCACCGTCCAGGTGTAAATAACACACCTAGTTCCACTGAGGGACTCTAAAAACCCTACTAGATTAGCCAGCTAGATAGGGGATCGACACCCACGAGATGGAGGTCACATTGATACAATAAACCCATCTTAGGAATTATTGAGGATCCCACCCTATCCCCACAAGGGTATATGTTTAACTCTATCCAATACTATACCCATAGAGGGGATCAAAATATCATTCCAAGGAAATAATTTCATACGAAAACCTTATGAAAAAGAACCAAGGCACCACACTCAATGAAACCTGGTATATATAGAAGATATGAAGGGTTTCGAGCAATATCTGAGGAAGCACAAAACATGTACCACCAATTCTAGACATGCCTGTGTCTATTCCATTGTTCCTCTTCCTATTCCCATGTACCTCAGGATATTCCCATTTACACCAATCCATTTCAAGGTATATAGCTAAAACAAAGTACTCCTTCCATTTTTGAGTACACAACTTGGCCCACATACATGACCCATTCTCACATATCATTTCATATACATAGAATGCCACCATCCAAAGGTCACATGGAATGTTGTAGGGAGCACACAACATGTGATCCTTATCTCTTCCATGGAAACCCTAGTGCTTCAATTGGGTTCTACATGGTGTGTAATGCTCAATTACATGTTGTGTAATGTGGGTTTTCTATAAACCCACAAATCCTTCTCCATGTGAACACGTACTGCTGAGGCCTTTTGGATACACCCCCAAAATCATTGAGGATTGATGATATTGTACAATCCAATCACACCATCACTCGAGATCAATTTTTGACAATCTAGATCGATTGAAAACTACCACCATTAACCCATTCTACCACGACTCATTAAAAATAGAAGAAATGGACCTGTGTATCTATCCTATCTGGATTGATTCATTCTCCGTCAACATCGCACCTTGATCTCACACTCAATCACAAATCGAACCCATGGTATTGATCCATTATGCTTAGGAATGGTCCTACAATGGCCAAATACCTAGTATTAATTGAACCATGGGAAAAAGGAATTATCAATTATAAAATTGGAAATAAATTAGGGATTAAAACTAAAATTATAAATGTGAGTAATGATCCTCAAACCTTATTCATTTCGTCCATGATTTATTTTTGTAGAGTAGAATAATGAATAGAAATAATCAACAATGGCAGATAAATCAACCATAAGATAATTCAACCATTGATGTGTGAAACAATTATTATTTTTAAAATTAATTTGAGATTAAAATAGGATAAATAAATAGGTTAAATTCATATAAATAAAACATCATACTTCTATTTGGATCTGTTTTTGGTGAATAATGATCATAGATCTCTTTTGTTACTGAGATCCACACACTACGTTGGTTAAGATAATCCTTGGTTAAAGATTAAGATCCATTTTTTTGCCAAGATCTACTCAAAAGATCCTATACATATATAGTGTTATGATGCTAAACCTGATATTTTCTCATCACCATATATTTATAGGAAATTCAGGTCATGAAAATTTAATTAAATAATTTTTTTATTAATTTATTTATTTAAAAATTTTCTTTTGACCATGTACAACTTGAGCATCCACCACAATCCAAGGTTATATTGTGCCTATGGTAAAATAACCAAAATAAACTCAATGGTTCACTCGTATTTTTAATCTCAGAATCCATTCTTGAGTTATTCCACTTTTTTTAAGAAAACTTCTCATGTATTATATTAATATATTCATTATTTTTCAAATATCACTTCTAGTCACATTGATCCATGGAATCTCATTCCATCTTAGGTCATGAATCTAAAAATATTTCTAGATAAATTTTATAGAATTAAATGAAAAACCAAGACACAAAATTCTTCTTATATTTGTTTTCCCCCCAGAAAAATGACTACTAAAAAATATGTGGGTACTAATCTTTGATATGAGACATAAATACCATGTTCTATTATTAAGATTCATGTTTTGCAGCCAGAAATGCACTAAAGGAATTTCACACCCATGGAGGATCCCCTGCTTCTGATTCTAAATCTCCACTGGGCACTTTGCAAAGGTAGATCCTTCTTCAATGTCTACCTCGCAGCAATCAATAACATGTGATGGGTAATTTACACACCTTCTCAACTATGAAACATCGAAGACATCATGTACTAGATCCAACAATAGTGGTAGATCCTAGAGGTACACCACCTCACCTACTCAACTTAGTATCTATAAAGGGATAGCGAATGTAATAGTACATTGAGACCCCAACCAAATCTATATAATCTACATTGAGGTGAGAAAATCATGAACACATGGCCTCCCTCCTTGAATTCCAAAGGCCCCCATCCTCAACCCTCATAGAAATTATGATAGCTTTTTGAATTTCTCATCTAATCCTATATGATATTTATATTCTTAGTCCTAGATGACACCATCTTTAGGCCAATGAGTGATGAATCGACTGGATGAGTCCAACAATGTGGTATCCTACAAGGTGTCCCATACAAGGCCTCAAATGGTAAAATAACGATGGTGAAATGGTATCTGTTATTCTACAAAACCTCTACCAAGGGTGTGTGATCATCCCAACTTTAGCCAAAGTCCAACATGAAATCCCACTACATGTTCTCTAGAACCGAAGTGGACCTCTTAGTCTATCCATCGGTCATGGGATGAATTGATGTACTAAAATGAAACTGATTCCCATAGGGACCTTCTAATCCCTTATATAATCATGAAGGGAAGTAATCATCATGTTTTGAAACAGTACTTGAAGGAACTATGTTGAATCAAACTATATCATTCACTTAAAGTTGTTACAACTTGACTATCAAATAGCTAGGAAGTGGCCTAACTTTGTGAGTCATTCTATGATCACCCAGATGGAATTGAGTCCAATAGACATATGTGGTAACCATATAATGAAGTCTATTGATATCCTACCCCACTTCCACTCTATCATCTCAAGGGGTTGAGATAAAATATCCAGAACCTAGTGCTCATTCTTCACCTGCTAACAAGTGAGGCATAATGAGAAAAACTATGCTACTAACTTCTTCGTGCCCAACAAAACTAATGTCAGATGTACTTTTTCATCATTTACATAAATATATATACCACTAAGTGGGATGTATGAAACTCATTCATTATATCCTTCCACAACATCACTAGTACCTTCATCCATCCTCTAAGATGGGTAATGTGATCCCCACCTTTATAAAATTCATCAAGATTACATCTAGTGGTTATCTGGGTACTTAAGGTATCACACTTAGTATCTCTATGTTAAGCATCCTGAACACACTGTAGAATTCAGGGGGTAATAACCCTTGACTGAAGATCGGAAGATCCATCCTTATCCACTAAGGGAAAATTAAAAAAGTCCAACTACTCTGATGGCTCATCTAAAAGATGAAAATAAGATCTTCTACTAAGAGTGTCTACCACCACATTCCCCTTCCAATGATTATAGAATATCCCAAATTCATAGTCCTAGAGGAACTATAGAAATTTACTCTTTATAAAGTTATGATCCTTCTAAGAGAATATATACTAGAGACTCATGTGGTCCAAGTATATGTTAAAGCACAGGCACCAATGGTAGTGTCACCACATCTTCTGGGTGAAGACAACAACTTCCAACTCAAGATCATGGGTTATAGAGTTTTTCTTATGTGGCATCAACTATCGAGACCCATTAGAAATCACATCCTACCTATATATACAAACACAAAAAATATTTATCCCTAAGGCATCGTAGAACACTACATACTCGATACCCTCCTATGAAAATCTCAACATGGGTTCACTCATCAAGCACTTCTTCAACTTCTATAAATCATGTTGACACTTTTCCATCCAAATGGAAGGATTACTTTTTTAGAAAAAAACATTCAATGTTGTTGATATCCTTGATAAATTGGGCACAAATATCCTATTGTAGCCTTCCAACCCAAGAAATATCCATACCTACCTAATTCTCTTTGGTGGGTCCCAATCTAACACAACCTCGATCTTGGCCAGGTCAACTACTGCACCATCAGTCCAGATGATGTGTCTACGACAGCAGACCTCCAAAATCCAGAACAAACAAATCTATAGTTTCCAATAAATATATATCTATTAGATTCTATCTAGAACCATCCTAAATTGTCTCATGTGTTCCTCCTCAGATTCTGATTATACAGGGATATCATTTATGAACACTACCATGAACTATATTAGGAAAGGCCGAGAGATCTGATTCATGAGTCCAATGAAAAGTGATGTGGAATTAATCATTCCAAAATGAATCACCAAGTATTCATAGTTACCATGGTGACATATATATGCTATCTTTAGTACATCCTCATCCCAAACTTGTTGCTGGAGATAACCTAATTTGAGGTCAATCATCGATAACTATTGCTCCCCTCAAAACTAATTAAAGATGTCATATATCCTTGGTAGTGGATACTTATTCTTACAATCACCTAGTTTAAAAACTAATAATCTACAAACAACCTCAATCTCGTGTCTACCTTATTGGGGAAGAACATTGGGTTTGCCTTGGGGGAAACACTAGTTATCAATAATCCCTTTATCTATAAATCCACCAATTGTACCATCAACTTTGAAAGAATAGTGGGATCCATATGACATGATAATGTAAATATTAGAGATGTCTCATGGTGTAATTCTATGTAGCTATCCAACTCTCAAGGGGGAGGTAAGTCGAGAACATCCTTAAGAAACATGTCTTTGTTCCCCACCACCACCACATGAAACGAGAAGCACATAAAAAGATATCACCTTCCAGAGTAGGTCACACTGTCGGAAGAGGTGTGTGATTATTGAGTCACCTTCTCTCAGAGTCTCCAAGCGCAAGGGTCAAGCCAAGGGATCAACCCGAATCTCTAATACGTGAACAAGGGAAGTTTAAAGAAAGGAATGACTCACACTTTTGTCTATTAGTACTACAAATTTTTTAAAAAAGACACATATTGTACCTAATATCATCCTTGGAGCGTTAATATCATAGGATTACACTTCCAGAAGCTATCTTGGACCCTTATCACTAGCTCACTGAGCCTGGTGTAGAATACCCAAGGGTGGCGGTGGAAATAACTCAAATCATCTACCACCTCTAGCTACTCTACCCTCTCCTCTTACACATCCTCCACCCTATGGATCTCCCTACTCGTACCTATATCTTTGTTTGGTTGGTCCCTCAACCATCACCATATCAACTATATAACGAGTTGGAAAATCTTGAGCAAGATTTCTCCAACCTTTTCATGGGAAGCATGACCACTCCCTCAGCTGACTCAAGCCATATTGAGAGCCCTAAATTGTTGATACCCTATCTTGGGATCATATCTTAAAGTGTATGACATTATCAAAACCCTAATTCTACCAGCACTTATCTGATATTGAGGTCTCTACTCCTATTTTCCCACTAATAGAACCCACAGTCAGTGTCTACTCTACCAAGAATCTTTCCACAACTAAAGACCATTTGATCACTCTAGAATAAGTGGGAATGAAAAGACATATCATTGAATCCCTAGTATCTCCATGCAATCCCTACCCAAATGTTCATTCCCCCAAAAATGGATATTGAATGATGTCCATGAAGTATCATGAGAGAAGTAAAACACACGGAATAATCCACTATGTTCATGAAACCCTTTTGTAGATAGAGAAGCTCCAGGATGCGTACTAGTCACAAAATGGTAGGATATAACTTTTTCAGTAAGAGATTCTCAAATTCTTACCCAGATATACCTATCACATCCAGTGAATAAGTTACCAAACTCCACCATCACTCATTAGAACTATGAAGAAGACTCATAGTGAGGAATACCATCAGATCTAAAGGCATCATCATGCAGAATAAAACTCATGTTACTGCCTCTTTCTTTCCACATGGGGGTCTAGATCACTTGAAACCTAGGAAGTTGTTGTTTATATAAAAAATGTAGTGCACTCTACCTATGTGCATCCATAGAAAGTACTGTTGGTGATAAATGCTACTTAACTGGTTATAGCATGACTAGTAAACCATCCAAATGGACCTTCTCTGGGAGAGGTCCCTGTTTTGAAGCATCATTACGTGGAGGAACATCTTTGTGATGTTTTGTAGAATTCAGGCTGGAAATCATCAAAGTGGCTACCTAAAATAAGATCATGATGTACCACAATCAATAGAATATATCAAGGGAGCTGACTAAATAAGGAAATGGAAATCATAACCTATTCCTATATGATTCACGTATCAAACCTTTTCTCCTATATAACAAGTTTCTACATGCCCCAAGTTAATAATAAGGTTATCAAAATCTTAGTGAATGGATATGTTTCCCGCCACTCTAATACTAGAGTCCCCGACCTAAAATATAAACTTGAAACACTTTAACACTATTTCCATTAATTGTAAACCAATATTATAGCAAAAAAATTTATACTCTGGCCTTTAGGTAGAATGAATCCTCTAATACCACTCTGTCATGACCCAAACCACTATGGCCCACCCAACGGGTGATACTTTGAGTGTGACTACACCATGAACACCTCAAATAAGCCACAAGTTTCTAAACCACATTGAGTAGGAATAAGACATATATGGGAGGAATTATCCTAATGTACATGTGCACACACACACACACACACATATCTAAGCCCATAAAATGATAACAAAGTAAAAAATGGTTCATACCCTAAATTCATGCTCAAAATCTATCCCACATTAGAGTATAAAAAAGTACTGAAGGTGATAAAAGTTTCAAATACATGACCAACCAAAAACTGTATAGTGTATAACCTTATCAGAAGGATGGGACCACTGAAAAATAAAAAAAACCTAAAAAATACCTTAGTCTATCTAGCCCAACTATGCTCCATCTACTCCCTATCATCCGAGGACACCGTCAAAAGGGTCGTTGTCTGCATAATACATGATACAGTAGGTAGATCCCATGAAGGGGTATGTATAAAAATAACCAGTAAGAGAATCTAATATAACTAACCATAAATAATCAGTAGTAGACATGTCATAACAATAATACTATAATAAATAAGAACATAGATATATTCTTAACATTCAAAAAATATGATGTGGTCTTAACTAATACCTCCATCCACATGAAACTTCTCTATACATCATAGTAATTATAATTACAAGATAATTCAGTCCACAAGCTGTGATATCAATGATGGAACACATCCAAGAGGTCATGATCATTGGGCCCTTACCAAGAATTACTCACTAGATCTTAACAGATATATTTATCTAGGTAGGGGATCACAGCCAAGGGCACTATGTGACTTCACAAACCCTATTAGATCTTTTAGATAGAGGTAATTAATGCTTGGTCCGTTGTGGTCATAATGATACAAAAACCCCCACCAAGGAATGATTGAGGATCCCACCCCAGTCCCATAAGTGGATTCACTAAACTCTATCCAATATTGTACATGTATATGGGATCACAATCCTATTTCAAGAACATAATGTGAAACTATACCCTAAATAGAAATGACCAAGGTACTAAACTCAATGGAATATGGATTGAAGAGATAAAGTTACCCAAGAAAACTCTGAGGAAGTACACAATGTGTAATTAGGGTACAAAACACGTACCACTAAATCTAGACATGATCGTGTATGTTTCCATGTTCCTATACCCATTCCCATGCACCTAAGTCCGTACCCATGTACACTTGGATGTGTTTGAGTACACGACACAAACCATTTACTCTAACTTTTTCCGAGTACAAGACTTGACCTATGTACCTGGCTCATGCCCATGTATCCTATGATATACATGACATTCCACCACCCAAAGGTCACATGAAATATTATAGGGACCACATGGTATGTAATCCTTATATCTTCTATAGAAACCCTATCACCATAATAGGGGTCACACACAATGTGTTATTCCAGATTACATGTCGTGTAATGTAGGTTTTCCAGAAACTTGTAACTTCTTCTTCACATGAACCCACATCATTGTAACATTTAGATCCACCAAAAAACTCACCAAGGATTGCGAAGATGGGTGAATTCGATATCTACATCAATGAAGATTTATTTATAACGATCTAAATCTGTTATAAAATTACCATCATTCTCCTATGACATCATAGATCATAAAACTAGGAAGAACAAGACCTCTATATTAGTCTGATCCACCATGATTCATACTCTTCCAATTTCATACCATGATCACACCCTCAATCATAAATCAAACCCATGGTATTGATATGTTGCACTGATGAATGGTTTTTAACAAAAAAATAACTCATATTCATCTAATCACGGGATAAAGTTATTTTCGGTAACGAATGTGAGATGAAACCGGGAGAGAATAACATAAATAATAAATGTGAGGGATGAAACTCATCATTTTTTTCATTTACACTACAATTCATTATCATACAATAAATTTCAGGGAGGAGTAATCAACCATGAAAAAATAAATTAAACTTAAAATAAATCAATTATTAATACATGAATAAATTGTTTTTTTGTGTAATTGATTCACATTTTAAAAAGGATAAATAAACATGATGAATTCAAATAAATCAAACAAATTACTTCAATTTTGATCAATCTATAGTAAAGATGATAGTATGTTGGTATCATTGGTGGGATCCACAAGTTATGTTGGCTAAGATGATCCTTGAAAATTGATTTGGATATGTAAAATACTTGAAGCTATCTTAAAATGACTCCTTTAGATCTCTAGAGTTATAAGAATAAATGTGATATTTCCTCATAGTTGTAAATTTATAGAGAACTCGGTTTAAGAAAAATTAATTAAAAAAATCAAGTTAACTGATTAATTTATTTAAAAATTCAACAATGACTGTGCCCAACCAAAGAGTTCTAAGTACCCTAAGATTATGTTGTATCTAGGGTAAAACCAATATTCTAGACTCAAATATGCTATTATATTTCCAATCCAAGACTATATTATAGATTTTTTCCATTTTTTTCAAGAAAACTATGCACACATGATATTAATATATTCAATTGTTTTTAAATATCAATTTTGGGGTCACCAGGCCCTAGAATCTCATGTTGTCTCAGCACATGGATCAAAATATATTACTAGAGATATTTTATATTATTACCTAAAAAAACATGATAATAAAATTATGTATAAAAGTATGATTTTTTTAAAAAATAAGATGTTTATGTAGAAAATATCTAATACACTAAAAATTTGGATTTTTAGGTTATATTAATGTTATGTGGTATATATTTTAAATCATGAGATTAATATATTTATTAATTCATGTTAACACTTGGTCTCTATATTTTATATTATTGCAGAGTTTGGTTACTTTGTAGATTAATTTAGTTATTTTTATTGATTAGTTTAGTTAACTTTGGTGTTGGGGTTACTGAATATTAGTGAAAAACCCTACATAGAAGTCTATGTAATTGATGATATCATGAGATATTGTTAATTTATTGAGTATATAGGTTTCCCTAGTAATACATCCACTTCTAGGTACTATATGTGAATTAAAGATATCATATATTTGCACTTAGGATTAATAGCACATAAAAGGGTGGAATGGGTATTAACTTGATCGTCACCTGGTACAAAAAAAAGTGTCCGAACTACACACTTGATTTTAATCCCATAGGATATTCTTTGGTTTGTTATACTCTCTTTCAGAACCACTATAAAAGATTTATCTCTTTTTTAGTTAGAGGTTTTAGGTTGATAAGCCAAGGATAACCCTTATTAAATCAATATTGGCCAAAAAATGATAGATATAGGTTAAACTAATTGAACTATGGGCCAATATGGGAATGTAAAATAACATTTTGTTTTATGGTTGGATTATTTTTATTATTATGACAATTCCACAATATTATTAAAGTTTTGATACTAATATCAACTCTTTTTGTATTAGTAATGGTTGAAACTAGAAGGAAACATATTTAAAGGTTATAATGCGAGGATTACCTTAAATAAGAACTAATTATAATTAGATTCGGAATGAGAATTATTATTATTATGATTAACAATTTAAACACACTTGAATTCCCATGTACAATAAAGAAGAGAAATATGGTGTCACATTAAGCATTAATTTATAAAGATGATAAAGGGATATTTTTTTTCAAATTTCTATATGAAAAAAATGTGGGATTAATCACTAAGGAAATTAAATTTAAGGGAATAAGAGATTATTTGCATTTTTTAAAAGAGGATATAAAGAATCAAACCATAAAGAAAAAATGAATATTTGAGTTAACAAGAGAAAAAATATATAACTCATCCTAGGGAACCACTAATAATTTAATGTTTTAGGTATGGACAACTAAAGAAATATACAATCCAATTCCTTAATACAAGGATTTTTAAGGATGGTAGAAATCCTTAACCTCTTATAAAAATGAGAAAAAAAGAATCTATACACTAACTTTAAATGAATAGTATAATTATAAACATGTTTCACTTACCCAGGACCTTGAATTAGTGGATGTATTCTAGTTTTATCAATCACATTGTATCTAGAGTTTTTTTTAAGAAAATCAGGTCACCACCCTTAGTGATTTGTATTATAAGGAAAAAATTTACTGGTATGATTATTATGTTTGTGCAAATAATATTTATGAAAATCATTATATCTTTCTCTAAAAAACTTGATTTTATTTTCAAAATAAAATTTCTATATTCACTTGGACTTCAAATAAATTTATAGAAGAGTTAAAAAACATTCTATATCAACTATAACCATCTAATAGTGCAGATCCAACTAGGAATTATCTATGAAGAAAACTAAATACTTCACATGAACCTTAATACCTAGTTATCATATACATTTCCTTGAAATCCTTAGGTTAGATAAGTGCTTTTTAGTCTTAACTATGATAATGAGGATTGTATATCATTAAATAAAATATCTTAAGGAATGAAAATATTTTCACCACTTTAGCTATTCCTAAAAGTAAATAATAATTAAATTTTGTGGGAATAATTAATTTATAAGGAATTTAGTGGCTCATATTTTTTGATCCTTTAAAATACATAAAATGTTCGATAAATTATTTCACAGGCAACAAAAAATGAAAAAAAAACAATGACATATTAAGAATTAAATTTTAATAAAGCAATAATAAACACTGAAATGATAAACCATTACTATATTTTACCTTTAAAAGGTATATAATTAATATGATATATTATTGAAAAGGTAATTTACAATAAAAACCATTTTCATTAAATTATATAGTTTCTTTTAAAAATATTAACTGTTATAGTTTAGAATTTACATTTGATAATATAAAATTCATGTTTTCTAATTCCTCACAAAAAAAATTTCTTAGGATGTATTTTGGAATTTTTTTCAAATATAATTGGTTTTTGGGGAATAGTGAAATATATATATATTTTTTATAAAACCATCACTTGTTTATAAGAGTGAATATTTTTAAAACATTTTTATATACAAAATAATTATTAAAAATTATAAAAAATGTTTTTAAACTGATATGTTGAATTTATAAACCCATTGAAAAAATATGTAATGTTTTAATGAAACACATTTCTTGAAGGTTTTGTTTAAATGATTATAACATGAGGAAATGAAGTCTGTGATTTCTTTTATTTTTAAATAAATAATCTCTAAATGCTAATGATTATTTAAATTCATTATAATTAATGGAATTGATTATTATATTTTAAAACAAAATCTTTTATTAAAAAAAAAACTAGTTTAATAACCAATTTTTACATATTAAATGTGATAGATTTAAGATTAATTTCCCTAAACATAGAATTTTTATTTGATAAAATGCTTCTTATATTTTAGAAAATAATTTCCATATTATTTAACAGGGTAATGTTCATTTTCAGGTGTGAAATTAGATTTTGAGGAATAATTCTAATTGCCACTATAATAGTTAAATAATTATTTTAAAATAATTATTTTATTTATATTGAATAACTTATATAGAATAAATTAAAATTAAATAATTTAAATACATATTATAATATTATTTATAAAGACATAAATAAATTTATTAACACTCATTTAGTTAGTAATCAATAATCAATACTATTAATAATCTATAATAGTAAAATTTCATTTGTCCACTGAATTTTTTTATACATTATTGTTTTTAATTTCAAATTTAAAATTTTAATTTTTAAATATTTATTTAGATTAAATTTATGTAAAATATAGTTCCATAAATCCCAAATTTGGTTGTATTGGTTAATATGTATTCATAATAAAATATAAAATAACTTATATAGAAACAAGTTACCTAGTTGAAGAGTAAAATATTAAAATGTAAAAACATAATGGTAAAAAACAATTATCATGGTTTAAACATGTGTGTAAATATATGGATGAGTATTTATAGACAAAAATACACCGCAAAACACATTATTCATAAACTTTGGATGCACAGAACAAATAATAGTGGCATGGAATTATTAAAATATAATTGGTGTTTCCAAAAGATTTTTTATCCTCTCTTATAAAATGGTTTTACTCACTTTTCTTTAGAATTTGTACTTGAAAATATGAAATTTACTCTCAATAGAACTATATCCCCAAAAAAATAATCATATGGTGACTCATTTTTAGGTAATTCCCTTCAATTCCAAGGAATTTGCCAAGGAAGGATCAAGTCTCCAACGTAAGTATTATCTTCTTTATTAGATTCCATTATTTATAATACTGTGCCAAATATCTTATATACATAAAATAAACAAAAGCATTGTCAGTGTGTTGCGCTGACTACCGCCTCCACAAAGCAACATCTTCCATTTTTAATCACTACCATTCAGGACTAATAAAAATGGGTATAAGGTATGAATAAATATTATATATATAATATAATTAGTGTTATGAAATTTAAATTTTATATCCACCTTAATCTCCTATCATGCATTGAGAAATGAGAACGCTAATCGTGCATACGTGTAGACTACCTCCTACATGAGGAAACTTTTTCCATTTTTCATCTCGGTTTTAATACATTATATAAATTTTTTTAATTATAGTTCACCAAAATAAAAAAAATAAAAATAAAAACATTATTATTATTTTATAATTACATTATCTAAAAAAACACCACCTTAACCATACTCACTAATCGAGTGAAAATATGTTCAAGTTTGGGTTTGTTTTTCCACCTACTGGAGGGATGTTACAAAAATATATTTTTATGACTACGAGAAAATGAAAAATAATATTATGATAAAATAATATTAAAATAATTATTGGGATATTCTTATAGAAATATTATAATATGTGTCTACCATATTAATATAGTAACATGTCTTATTCTCTAAAATCATCAAAATAATCCAACACTGATTCAATTTTCATGAAGCATAACTAAAACACTTATATATTGATATGAGATATTTATAAATCAAAATAAGTTATATATTATATTATGTTAAATTATTTAGAAATTATTAAATTGGTTTCAATAAATGGGTAAGGACATCAATATTATTAAATATATGAAAAATTGTTAAGGATATTAACACTTGTTGGTCATAATATACTATTACTAATTAAAGTACTCTTTATAAAAAATAATATTAATGATTATAGAATGGTTATATTTCTGTTTAAGGTTATAAAAAATGATTTTGAGTTAGTTATTTTGTTTTATATGTGGTTATAGTGTGATTTACTAAGAAATCGACAACGTAAGGGTTTGTTATTTCAAGTTCACTTTCATTAATACATGATTTCATGTTTTTTTATTTTATATGTGATATAAATACTTCCATATTTTTTACATGTATGATACATATTATTATTAAATTATATTTTATTTTCAATTTCATGGAATCCCACTCTTTTCCATTTGATTCTTATAATACCATTACCAGAAGTGTTTTTTCATCTCAAAATCCACTATTTGAGATATATTTTTTAGTATGAAACAAATTATTATTTTGTGGTTTATGTGATTAATATTTTATATATAATATTATTAAATATATATAAATAGTTTAATTTTAAATTCAATTTTTAACACATCAATATTTTAGGAATGACAACTATGTCTGATAGGGTATTTGACACACAATACTGAACTTAAACGTCTCAAAATATATATAAACGCTAAAAAATAGCCATTAAATTTGCTGATATGAATAATATAAAATAAAATAATATATATTTATATATATATATATAACTTTACTAGTATATATAAATAATTGATAATTTTTTAGTAAAGTATCAAAAAAATCTAGTAAAGTAATTTTATTCATCGAAAAAAAGTTTTATTGAAAAATGTTTTTATTGATTTCATGAAAAATATATTATAATTAATTTTTAGAAAATTTATAATTTTTTTTTGTTAAATTTGAATTAATGTTTTAAATTTTAATATCAAAATTTTCGGTGGGTGATATTTTTGGATTTTTTTGAAAATATAGATTTTTAGTGAATAGTTAAAAATACAAATTTTTTTAATAATGTCATTTCTTTTTAATAAATTGGGAAATTTAAAATTACCATTATATTTTAAATAGATTTAATTTAAAATAAATATTATTTAGTTACATTAATTCATCTTAATTTATGTTTAATCAAATTTATATTGGATTTTAGTATATGTCTTCTTTTGAGTTTAAAAATATGATTTTTTTATCGAAAATGTTTTAAATTGCATAATGTTTATCCTTTTTAATTAATTTAAAAAACATAATGAGGAATGGTTTAAATGAAACTTATAGATTAAATATCAATAAAGATTAATTTCTTTTCATAAAAAAGTTTTTATTAATCATAGAGTTAATTTGAAATCATATTTTACTTAAACAACAATTCTTGAAAACCTGTTTTTTCATTACATCTCTGGGATTAATTTTAATATTAATTTATAAAATTATATGACTGTAATTTTTTAAATTATAATAAATTTTTTAAATAAAAATATCTTATATTATATAATAATTTCAAATTAGTTTTTACCATAATTACCTTTGAAAACATTAAAAATAAATTATCGCGGTAAAGTTAAAAACAATGTTCCCTGTTGTTTAAAAAAAGATAAGGGTAAAAATGAACTAAAAACATTACTAAATACTATTTTATATACATGTTTAAATTTTATCATGTATAAGTATAAATAATAATCCACTTTGGACCCTTGTGTCACATGAGAAACACGGGTACACCTTTTAATTTTCAAAAATTACAACTATGCCACTCACCTCACTTGTAAAAGGATAACCCCTCTCCTATCTTCTTAAAACCATCAAACTATTTTTGTTTGACCAAGACCATAAAAATAATATAAAAGAATCCATACCCCCATCCTAGAAGCCTTTTTCTTTTCATAAATCTGGTATAGGATTACTCTATGTATAATCATAAAGAGGTCATCTGAGAAAAGGTAACATTCCTAACTATGGATTTTTTTATTTCTTTTTATACCTTAATAAAATATTATAAAAATATAATCATAAGATAAAAAGGTATATAATATATTATTATGTATTATTATATTAATATAATAACATAAATACATCCCATATTCCATGAAATGGGATACAAAATCATCATTCATGTGTATGACGGAAAACCGCCTCATGAACCGATGTCATTCGTTTTCAATCATCAGTTATCATATATTGATTTAATGATGTATTTAATATATATATATATATGTAGATATATATATATATATTATATTTTCAACTTATTTATACTTTTATAGTTATAATATAACGTATCTCTTTTTTCACTTTCCATTTCATGAGGGATATGATAACATCGCTCGTGTGTACGGTGGACTACTGCATCATGAAAAGATGTGATTAGTTTTTTACTAACAAATAACATAGAAGGTGATAAGGATAAATTTAATGAAGATATGTGATATAAATTGTATCATAATTTTTTAATTATAAATATTTTATTTTTAAATGATAATATCTCAATTTATTTCTTATGCTGAAAAATAGTAATGTCGTCTCTGTATGTGTGGACAACCGACTCCATGAAGCGATGTGATTACTTTTTCATCACAAAATTATGAGAAATATATATATAAGTATAACTAAACAAATAATATTTTATTTATGTTAATATTATCAATAAGTAAATATAAAATAATACATACATTCTTTCTTTAATGATGATTTAAAAATGGAAACGTTACTAATGTGTAAGTATGACCTACCATCTCCATGATCATAACATAGTTAATTTTTCACAACCATTTTTCATGATTTATTTATAATTTTTAATTGATGAATAAATATTATAATTATTTCATGATTATTATTCTATATTTGTTTAAATAATGACATATTTGACCACATCCAACACATCAATGATGTTTTGAAATAACGAACCAGACATCCTTAAAACACTTTATGTGGAATTAACTGATTAAATAATTAAATATTCAATTAAAATGAAATAAAAAAATTATTTAAGTATACGTAATTAAACCTGGAAAATTTTCTTATGATAATAAATAATTTATTTAATATTATTATATAAGATTTAAGGTACATAAAATGAATTTCTAGACTCGAGGTAAAGGTTTTTATCATCTCATTATTATTTATGTGGGTCATATTCTGTATTCAACACTTATTTTTGTGGTGTGGTGTATATAATTTCCATTAATTTATTTTATGATTAATTTCATGAAAATTATTTATATTTACATATCAATACTAGTTTCTATCTTTCAGGGGGGATTTGATCCAGATATTACGAAAATCATAAGGTATTTCATCTCAAATCACGTTCACTGAGTCATAATATATTGTCATGAATGTAATTTATTTTATATAGTGTATAAACTCCCCTTTTCTGATTACATAAGGAAAATATTTATGTTAATTATATTTAATGTATCATTTGATCATATTCGTTACTAGGGATTATGAATAAAGTGTTACCAAAGTGGGAAAACCTTTATGTTCTAATAACTGTTCTTTTGGGATTGTTTATGGTCAAGATTATTTTTGGGGAAATAATGTGATTTTATTTTATTAAACCAAATATATTTTATTTTAATCTAGTTATGAATTTTTTTCACATGTTTAATTTCCACTTCCACCAATATTTTTTGATGAAACATCTTGAATGTAATTTTTTAATGATACCGATCTTGTATTTTTCTTTTAGAGAAGGTATTATTCCTTTTCATATAATTTTTTTCAAAAATATTGTAAAAAATTTACTTTTCCGAAAAAAAATTATTTCTTAAATCCATTTTACATGATATTTTACCTTCTTAAAAAAAATTAAAATGAAATTATTAATTTTTTACAAAGGGGTCACATTTGACTCTTTTTTTAAAAATGTTTTGAAATGAATGTTATTTTTATCACTTATGACATGAATGGATTTTCACATCGTAATTTCCATTATTTTTCATGAAATTTCCAATATAGGTTTCCATTGACTTTTTTAAAGAATTTTTTTTCTCAATTTTTCTTGAATTTTTATTTTCTAAAAGTGATTTTAAAAATGAAAAGGTTATTTTTCTCAAAAATGTTTTAAATGATCTTTTAATGGTATTTCTATTCATTAATGTGAAAAAAATTATTTTTACTTATGCTCTAATGGGGATATTTTGTAATGAAATTATCCTCATTATTCTTCTAAATGCATTATTATTATTTTCACTATATTTTTATAGAATCTATTTATTTTCCAGTAGTTAATCATGTTTCAAAGTGATTTTTATGGAACCTGTTTCTTTTCCATGAGTTAATCATGTTCTAAAATCAATAAAGGTTGTTTTGATGAGCTTATGATTGAATGAATTATCTATATGCTATATTCATGATATGATTATTAGAAATTATTTATAATTATTGTTATTTATGGTATAATATAATGATGGGAGTCACCATTATAAACCAAGGATGGGAAGTCATGTTATTAAGGAATGATGGGTGGTTCCATGATAAACTACGAACTGGTGGTTTTGTTATATCCCTCTAATGCATCGGGTACTCTAGAGATGGAAGTCAACCATACTGGTTTTTCCATTTACAATAAGTTATGTGAAGATAATTTTCTAAGATACCATTATGTTTTTATCTATTCTTTATTTGGGTTTATAATGTTTCTTATGATCAATATTGGCATCACATTTCTCATGATTACTGATTATTGTGACAATTAATTTTTTTAAATTCTTATACCATGTTTTCATGTTTCATGATCTATATTATCATGAATGATGTTGAATTAATTATACATTGGATGGGTTCATATGGATAATGATGATGAATTCATGTGAAATATGAAAATCTAGGTCAACTAGTATAAATTATCTTTAAATATATGGGTATTGATTTTTAAGTGTTTGACCAAATTCTTTGAAACTCTAAACCTAAAAGGTCCATGGGTATGTAAGTGATCCAATTTTTCCTTTTAATGTTTTTTGTTTTGGATGGAGAAATTTGGGTCACCTTCATTGATACCAATGTGGGAAATGTTAATTTTATGATTTCAACATCAGATTTTAGACTGTGGTTTTGAGGATATTATACAATTACATGACCTTTATTTCAAGTGTTTTGATTAAAATGTTATTCAAACTGTAAGGGTTTCTTTATCTGAAATTTAATTCCCTTGAGACATGTTAATAATAAACACCATTTCCCTTTTAAATTGTTTCAACAATAACCCATATTTTATCATTATTTTATTATATTTTCAAATATTAATTATTCTATTTATTATTTTACCACTCATAGGTTTTTTATTCAAAATATAAAAATGTTATAAGGGTTTTATTTACTCAGTTTCTCTTTTGTTAGGTCATTGCATTTTATACAAGAATAAAATTTTCAAATTTTTTTCATCCTACCATTTTGTATAATTTAATTTTTATTTAACTTTATTATCTAGGGAAATTAGTTATCATTATTAAAATAAAAACGTTTTCTAAAATATTTCTAAAAAAAAATGTATCATTGATAAGAATAACTATCATACTTACTAATAGATATTTAATTCAATGTCTTATTTACTTTCTCGCTAAGGTTGTCCTATAATTTTGGAAACATAATATCATTTATTTTAGATGATTATCATAATTATTTACCAATTTTTAAAAGTAAAATGTAATACTCTTTCAATTCTGTGGGTTTTCAACAAGGTTATTTAAAAAAATTCAAAATGTTTTTCTATCCTTTCAAATTAAAATGTTTGATCATATACAACACATGTTTTTGATAAAATTTATGACTTTATAAAATTACAATTATTAAATTTTTTCTTAAAAATTAAAATATTTCAAAATATGTTCACATTCCCAATTTGAAAACTTTTTATCTTTATCTTGTTTCCATTATTAAATATTATTTTCAAAATTAAAATTTTTAATGGATATTTGCCTCTCCATTTTGAAACCATATGTATTTTTAACGATACTTTATTTTGAACTCCTTATAATAACGATATCAATAATAATTCTATTAAACTTCTCTAAAAGGATTTTAAAAAAATATATTTTACACTACATCATTTATAATAATGTTTAAATGGTTTTTTAAGAAATTTTGTGTTCTCAATTATATTATTCCACGATGGTTTATCTTTTTTTAAATGATGTTTTGATAGTACAATATATGTTATCACGATATGAATCATTTTATAATTTGAGATTATGATATCCTATTATTTCTTAAGTGTTATGTGATAAGTTTAAGAAACCCAATTTTTTCCATGGGTAATTTGAAATATAATGGTTATGGATTTTAAGTGGCACATATATGTATCGATGATAATGTGTAGGGTCATATATAACCATAAAATTCATTTTTAGGCTATATATCACGAGATAGTCATTAGTGGAAATAAAAAGTTTTTTCGCATAGGTGTGGGTATGATGTATTTTCTTATATTTTAAGGTGTTGAAATAATGAGTTTATTCACATAGTAATTGACATAATGGGTTCTCTCACATAAGTTTTCTAATGATTATAGTTATTTCAAAATTACAAGTTGTTAATAAAGAGATTTTAAAATTTAAATATACATATTATTTACATTAAATGACATGTTTTCAATGTTATTTATTATTATTACAAGCATTATTCACTTTTATTTCTTGTTCTCATGTTTTATGATTGTAGATATATGTTTAGATCCATGTCATATATTTTATGATAAGTGATATTACTAAGATATTATGTTACTGTAACAGGTTTTATGATTATTATCTATAGTATTATGATATTTCATTATGTTATTTTTTTTTCCTCTAATTCTCTTTCATCCTTAGCATCTAACAAATTATATTTTGTCTTTTCCTTTACTGATCATTTACACTCACCCCTTTATTATGTTTAAAATAACCTAGTTATAGATATTATTATATGAAACAATATTTCTAGAATGATCCTAGTGGAGAATTATTATGTATACAATTTTCATGTTTTCACCATAATATGTTAATGTTTCTAATCTCTGAGATAGTAAACCACCCAGTCTTTGGGGTTTCGATTTATTTGTGATGTGTTATTTAAGTCTCAAGATTAATGAATTATTTAAACTTTTATAACCCATATTTTCTATATATATGATATAAATTTTATTTTTTGATAACCATTAGTGATAGAAAATACAAAAATATTGGTTTCGTTACTGATGAGCTATGTGAATCAGTCATTATTTTTCCACATTTGTATTTAGAATTTTTTACTTTTTTAAAAAAAAATCATAATTTTCATTCCTTAGTTTGATTCATTATTTTTTTCAAACTAGATATATAATCATAGTGGTACCATTATTTAATTGATCCTCACATATATACCTAGTTTAAATAAAGTCACAAAATTACTGTTGTGGTCTTGGAACCACACCTAAAAAATTATTTCAACACAAATCATCATTGTCCCCATAAGAGCTTGGGGAACAATAAGATTAAAGGAATTGTATTGAGAAACCTTCCGTAAATATCAATGGGTGGGAGGATTAATGATACTATATCAACGATCCTAATCAATATCAACTACATATGCCCTCATACCATTAGGGTGAAGTAAAACCACCACCAGAGGAGATCCATTGAATTATTACCATGTATATTCTATTGGACTTACAAATTAAGGAGAATCAAAGTCAGATATGAGAGTTGAAGGGAATAATGTCTATTATAGGCACTTACCTATAAAAACTCACAAAAAATGTACATTGTAATTCCCAAACTTCAATTATAATAAGTAATTTTTTTATTGTACCAAAATCAGAGCATAATGCACATATCATTATTGGATAATTTTATTAAGAACTAAATTACAAAAAATATTATTATTTTAATTATATTTTATGATTTTTATTTTTGAATTCACCATTTCAACATTATCTCTGGGTGAATTTTTAATATTTTCTAGAAGTAGTTGATTTTTGGTTGAATAGTAAAAAATATTGATTTACAATAATATCATTTTTATGGCATTATAACTATTTAATAATGAATTGAAATTTAAAAAATCATTTTTTAGACTAAATATAAATTTATTAGGTAGTATAATTATTTTAAAAATATAACGATTTACTTAGAAAGCTAAGTTCTACATTTTGATATTTTATGTAATGTTTTTATACAAATAATTTTTTTGGTTATCCTCTTTCAATTATATTTTTGGAAGGTTGCATTCAATTTTGGTGGGTTAAAAATATTAAATAACTATTATTATTTGTAATCTAATTCAATTAATTCCATGAAAATTAACATTATACAAGATTTTTTTGTAAAATCATTTTAATTCATATAACATGTTTTTTTATAAAAATAGTTTTTTTGTGTTTTGTGAACTTATATTAAAATAATTTTTATTATTATCTGAATTGATTATTGTAAAATTAATTTAATATTTGGGATCATCATATATAATATTATTTAATGATTTAAACTTATTTTTAATTCCTAATTATTAGTAACCATGGTAAAAAATTATCACCTTCATTAAGGATAAAATGAGGTAAAAGGGTTAACATAAAGTGATAATGTTATATTAAATCAAAAAACAATTTATTAAATCCCCTTGGGTTGTTTTATTTCAACATTATCTTCTTTATATTTTAATATATGATACATTGGAACCAATTTAGTTGAGTAAGACATATATTATATAAATAAGTTTCATGTATATACAAGTTTTCCACACACATTACTTATAAAAGTGCACATACTGTTGTCTCTTATTCACACTTCTTGAGCCATGTATATCAAAAAATAACTGGAACAATACATTCTAAAATTTATTTTTCTTGACTTGGAGGTTCTTTTTTTCTCATAATACCACTTTAAGAATACTTATGTTGTAAGACAAAGGTTGTTATAAAATGAATATATATATGTTCTTATCTTGAATTTTTAATTTCATTTTTTATTAAACCCCCAACAAATATACAATAACCATATTAAAAAAATACATTAGAATATTTATCATAATAGTGGAATTTTTATGTTAATTCAATTTCTAATTTCAATCTCTATTATTTCCCATTAAAATTTAAAACATCACTTGTTCGTACGTATAGACTACCATCTCCACATAGTAGTGTAATTATTTTTCATTAGAAAATAACATAGATGGTTATAAATATTGAATTAATGAATATATATATGACATTTATGAAATAATTATTATCCTATAAATATAATATATCATGAACCTTATTACCCTTTCATTTGATGGACAATGATAACATCGCTCGTATATACGTGTGGGCAACTACATCCATGAAGCTATGTCCTTCGTTTTTATATTACCACCAATGTGTGGATGATTTTAAAATTTTATACAATGATTAAAATGTAATTCATAGCATTATAAACATTTTGGATATGAAGGAACTATGTTTAACCCCTTTGATCATGGTTAACAAATATAAGTAATTTTTGAGAAATTAACTGAACAACTTTAAGTGGTCCGCATAAGAAACAACTGTACAATGAATGTATGAATAAATTATTATAAAAGGACTTAAAAGGAAATATATATAAATTTTTTTGTTAATGAATAATTTCATTAATTTGAAATTATTATTCTAGAGGATATATTAATTCATTCCAAATGGGAATCCAAGGTAAGATTTTGTCATCTCAATTCCACTCTAATTAGGAATACATTATATTAAGAAAAACATTTATTTTATATGCTGTATATATTACACTTTTGAAATATTATATAAACAATTCCTCTTACTGATAGAATTTATATTTTAAAATCATGTTTCACTTTTAATATGGCCTGATTCAATACTTATTAAATTCACAATGGACAGTTTTACTATATCACTCTTATTCTAGACTGTTCTTGTTTAAATTTAAATTTGAAGAGTTATATGATATTTTTATTCTTAAAAAGCACATTTATTCTTTATATCTAGTTATTTATTTGGTTTTATGTGTTTTTATCCCAACTTTTTCTCTCTTTTGTAATGGAATACTGAAAGAATGTTTTTCAACAAAATTGGTCATTCTTTGTCTTTTAAGTCCGGAATATTTTAAATTCATATCTATATTCATAAAATTTGGTTGGATGTTTTTAGATATAATTTAAGGATTAATAATGTTTTTTATACTCTATTTTACTTTTTTTTATAATTTTTTTAATGGAATATTTTTAATGCCTTTTTAGAATGATTCATTTTTGGATTTTTATGAATGTGTCAAAGGAATATTTTTTTTAACGTATACGACATGAAAGGATTTTCCCACCTCCATAACCGTTATTCACTTTTTAGATTCCTCTATATGTTTCCTTGATTTTTATTAAAAATATTTATTCCATTATTCAATAATTTTTAAATTTTTATCTTAAAATAAAAATTAATTATTTTCTATATTTTTAATTTTTTTTAAATGATTAATAACTTTTTTTATAAAACATTTATAAAATATTTAAGGAATGTTATGTTGAATGATTCAATTCTATTTTCCTCTATGATCCTCAAAAGATTATATTTACTTAAACACATTCATTTTGATAAATTAATGTTCTTGTATCATACTTTATGGATTATACCTTATTTTGCAATGATTCACTATAATGTGAACATGTTCTCTATCATTCTTTATTATTAATTGGAAATTATTTTTATCTTTTATGTCAATGTTTTCAGTATCATCTATATATTTATTATTTCAATTTTTTTAACTATATATCATTGCTACGTACAATGTTATTTTAAGTAAGATAGTTATGAATATTATTTCTTTTTATATTGAAATATTTACATTTCATATTAATGATTGAATAAAAATATTTATTTATTGATATGGATTATTGATTATGTATTATATTTTTTATTAAATATATAAGGAATTAAAAGAAAGTTTTTTAAATTATAGTTGTGTCTTGAATATAGATAGCCCCTCGTTGAATCCACAAGTCTCATTATACAATGTTGGTCAAATTAGTTTGATATTTTTTATATACCTAACAATTTATTGAAATGTATTAGCATAGAGAATTTATAGTAAGGTTCATGATGAATTGACATGAGGCCTTGATGGCATGATCATTTCATAAGTCATTATGAATTTCTATTATTAAAAATTTATTTATTATTATGAATTTGAGTTTTTGTTAATATTTTCCATGGATATTTTTTATTCTCATATTATTGATTAACCTAAATATGCGTTGATCATTTAATATTCAATATTGTTAATTCTTAATATACTCATAATAGCTTCCATTTTATTATTTATCTTTTTAAACATCCAACCTTACCCTTTATTTTGTTTTTATTCCCTCCCTGGATATGAAGAAGCAATATTTTAATGATATCCATGGATGTAATTGTAATGTCTCAAAAATTTCGTGTAATTTTTTTATTAAATGGAATTATTCTAAGACCATGTTCTCTAACTACATGTGATTCTGAGGCCCAAAGAGCCCAAAATGGAATTTTTAACTTTTTTAAGGTATGATCAGTTAACGCACGAGCTGGTTTTTCTAACTTTTGAACCAGTGTTCAGATCAAAAAACCAAGGACACTGTTGGATTCTGAACACCGGGATTCACCTAGAATAGACTTAACTTAGGTCAGCAATGGCTAAATGGAAAACTTTATTTTTGGACATTTTGCGAAAAATAATAAAATTACATAAAAATTTATTTGATATTCTTTCACATATATTGAATGACAGATAAAGACGTTGCGGTGAAAATATGAGGTTGAACTGGGGCACATTAATGAGTCTCATTAATGGCTTGTATCACGCAACATAACGGTGTAATAAGGGAAGCGTAAGAGAGATTATGTTTCCTAAGTGAAACAACATAATGCGTGACAAGGCAGTGTAACTAAAACACTGAAATTTGATTTCCATTTTATTGATTAACGTGTTGGTGGACAGAGAATTAAACATGGAGGATTCTTTGAAGAACCTCCTACAAAATTCCTCCCCAACGAATAATGAAGAACGCCGATGAGAATTCACTGAATTTGACGAACCACGAAGAACAGAGACAGAAGTAAAGACGTCGACGCCCTGAACTCTCAAGAAAAAATGCTACAACATCGAACGTCAGTGAGGTAGGGGTTTGATTTTTATTTCAATGTTATTCCACTTTCTTATTTTTCTATAAATGATGAACATGGATCAACCCACAAACATGTTGATCTTCTATCCGTGAATTTATACGGGAAAGTTATTTTTCTTGAGAATTTATTATCCCAGATTCAAACCTTGCATGAAATGATTGAACTTTAATCAACGAACCTCCCCCATGATTTAAACCTCTAACACGGAGGGCCCAGGATGACACAAACAAAGCCTGAGCGCCTCCGCTCATGCCTTCTTGGTGGATGCATTTTCTAAGAGGTGGTAATTTTATTCTTGGGAATGGGTAGGGATGTAGGCAACTTGAGAGTCCCATAGGCACAGACGGATCGGAAAACAGACCACCAGAGCAACTTTGGAGGCTCATAAAAGGTGTTATTGGCATGACACCACTGGCACAACACCACTGATGCAGCAATGCTAGAAACTGTTAGAGGTGGCCATACCACACAAGTCGAGTAAAGGTGTCAGTGCCAACCGACGTCATGGTAGCAACAAAGGTGTCCGACCCTCACCGGTCACTCTTGAGGATGGCGGTGCACTCGTCGGCACGCCATGGTGCCACACGAAGGGACAACCCATGTCTGGGAAGCTGGTGAGTCGTGTTCTGTTGACTATAGCTGAAGGAGACCCTACGTTTGTAGGGTCAGCGAAGGCCAGACATGGACGGTTTCTACATACCTATTGGGTGGTGCACCAATGGTATTCCCCCTAGAAAATTGGGCTAGGGCTAGCGGGTTGCGCCTAGCAGGCCGAGCCGGTTCCAAGCCTTTGCGGGCCAGGTCGGCGGCCCACGGAACTTTTCCTATGCTTGTGGGATAGACCCACACCCAGTGGGTGGACCATTGCAGGTAGGCTGGACCCACACCCTTTGGTCCGGCCTGAACTAGTCCGGGTGGCCGGGTGACCCGATGGGCGAGACCCTTGGCCAAATATGGTCGGGTCCTGTGAGGCCTATTGGGCTTGGCCCACTGTCCAGGCCAGACTAGACCAAACCCAACCCAAACTAGATCAAGTCGAGTCCGTCAAATTAAAACGGGGTATGTGAGACCCTTGGGCCAAGTTGGTTGGGTTGGTCCGACCGGGTAGGATCGGGTCCCGTCACAACGAGTCCCCTTTTTTCTAAAACACTTTTATCTTGGAAATCGTGCATCTGATTGATGAGCCTTTGTGGAATTGGGACCCTACTGATGAGGTGGATCTTTTGAAATGTTTTTTTGGTGACTTTCATAGATGTAAAGATGCCAAAAATGGCTTTGGGAGTGGTTATTTCAAGCGCACCTTGTACGAAACTCAGTGGTTGGATGAGACCTGAAGACTGTCCAACGACGGGCCAGTGGGAATCTAATTCGTGTTATCCAGAAGATACATGGAGGGGAGAAACTCTATATAAATTTTCAAACCCATGGTACTCGACAGGAGGAGTAACTCCATTCGGCTACGGTGGGGAAAAACTCTGTATGACCCAGTAGACCCATGGTGGGGAGAGGCTCTGTGTGACCCAACATACCCATGGTACTCATCTCAGTTGAGTACCACAACAGTCCAAGGTTTGTGGGAAGCGGCTCTGTGTGACCCAGAAGACCCACTGTACTCCATAGTGGAGGAGTTCTCTAGAAGCCGAGGAGTTCAATGATATGACTGATGATGCTACTATCACTACCCTAGAATATACATGGTGTGATCTTTCTCGTGCTTTACATTAAGGATTGTTGTGTAGTCTTTCCTTTTTTTGGTTTGGGGGCCCTACTCAGTTTCATTTTACTCACCCCAACATGGTCCCTCCCAGGCATGTCGTGTTTCATGCAGAAGATCTATGCTTCCATAAAGACCATATTGGATTGGGACCTGGTTGAGCCCAATGAGACCGGGCTGATCGATGATTCGATGGTGGACTTAGTGGCTGAGGACTAGGTGGGGCCTATTATGACTAAGAAAATTATACATACTACCTCATATTCTAGTATCTTCACTACTCTTACGATCATATGGGGTTTTCCGCAGATGGACATTATATCTCCTTTTTGTACTTAGCTATTTCGGTTATTTGTGTGGGGTTTGTATTCCGGCCCACATTCTTTTAGCTGTAATTTTTACTCTGTCTAGTTTTAGTGTACTTGTTTTTCCCCTTTTAGTATGTAGGGACGTGATTGGGCATGTTTGGGCATACAGGTACTCCAGAAAATGCCTCACACATGCAGGTTGAAACCTTCGGCACTAGTCACCATCCCCTGGACTTTAGAATGTGGGCTTGGGGTAGTCACGACATGGGCTCCAGGGGATGGGTCATGGCAAAGTGGTATCATAGGGTGTCACGTTCCACCTCAAATAATAAGAGTATGTGTTTTGTTTTTGGGAAACAATGTTAAGTGTTTTGAGTTTGACTTGAAGATTTGGGGAGTCCAGTGTTCGTGTGATGACAGATATATCCATACACAAGGACCTTGAATTCTGCTTCTCAGCTCTATACATGAAAACATTGGGTGTATAAGTGTCTCCTTATGTTATTTTGAATAAAAGTAAGATCACTGGGTATAATATTTTGACTGTGGTATATCTTGATCTATCTCAGGATTCCTCCATGTGGACGTCCAGCCAGGATCCTGATACGAGGCCAAGAGGACAAACTGCCTAGAGACGAGGAATTCATTCAGGGACAAGTTCTAGAGATGGCCCCACTGGGTGGTGCACCAGTGCTACCACCACCTAATGGTATTCATCTACTACGACTGGTTCTAGAAGAGTACGTGTATAGACTCAGTACCTTTCATGAGTTTTAGAGATAGAGACCTCCTAGTTTTAGGGGAGAGATAGATCCTCAGGTCGGTGAGGACTGGATAGAGGCTGTAACACAGGTCTTCCTCTTAGTGACGACATCGCATGACCAGATCAGGATCATGGTAGTGAGCCTTCCCTAGGGATCAATAGGGAGATGTTGGATCTTGACCACCAAGACACACAATGAGGAGACCCTTGCCTAATTTTACTTCGAGTGGATTTTTTAGGAAGACTTTTCCCCCTGACATTAGGCTTTTTGCACATTAATATGATAATTCACCTTCAGTAGAGAATCATGAAGGTAGATGAGTACTCAAAAAGATTAACCGATCTATATCACTACTCCATAGACATGGTGAGAGACCTTTTCTTCATGGTTCGAGCCTTTAAGCAGGTATCCAAGTAGTTATTCGCATGCGGCGGGCAGGGACACATGATATGTGACGGACCGAACTGCCATATTGATGACCAATAGATAGTTGAGGAACTGCCAAGGTAGAGGCAGAAGATTGAGCAAGGAGGTCCATAGGGTGGCATACATGGAAGGGGAGTTGGCTGAGAGGTAGGTGGTGGGAAATAGTTTTAGATGTTACCGCCACCACCCCCAGGTGGTCCGCCCTGACCTTACAGAGTAGGAAGACAGGGGAGAGCTCAGATCTAGGTAGTAGAGGATTATAACCACAATGCTCCAGAGATGATCCGAGGTACTATATGTGTCTTCTACAACCTAGATGTTGTTCGTATATACATAGGTTCTAGTCACTCTTTCCTTTCCGCAAATCTCTTTCGGATCTCAATAATTCTAGTGGAACTGTTGGCGCAATCCTTATGGATAAGGACTCATATAGAAGATGATTCGATGATTACACACTTGTTCCGGTAATGTGATTTTACTATAAGAGGCAAGAGCTTCCGATAGGATCTCCTAGTAGTGGCGTCGAGGCCTTAATATGTAATCTTGGGTATGGATTGGTTATCCATAGTCCATGCTCTGATCGAATATTTTAGGCATATAGTGTCGTGTGTCTGTGATGATGGGTCCAGATTTTACTTCACCGGCGAGAAGTAAACCATTGCAGAATTGGATGGACTTTATTGGAGGAGGGTGCAACTGGTGACTCACCAGTTGGCTAGTCTCACCCTCAGTGTAGTGGATTAGAGGAGGCCAATATTTACTATAATAGTGGATGAGTACAACGATTTTTTCCCTAAGGATGTTCCATGACTAACTCTTCACAGATAGGTATACTTTTCATCGACCAACACCCTAGGATGACACTGATATCCACACCAAAATATTAGATGTCTCTTGTGGAGCATTGCGAGATGAGGGTACTGCTAGAGGACATGCAAGAGAAGGGGTTCGTAAGGACCAATGATTCACCATGGGCAACCCCTATGCTTTTTTCCCAGAAGGTAGATAGTATTTTGAGGTAGTGCATGGACTTTTGGTGCCCTAACCATGTGACCGTGAAGAAAAAGTATCCATTTCCATGAATTGATGACCTTTTTGACCAGCTAAAGGGAGTTAAGTGGTTCTCCAATATAGACCTCAAACCAGGCTTTCACTAGCATCTGGTACAGGATGAGGATGTATCGAAGATAGCCTTCAGGTGCTGGTACATCCACTATATGTTATTAGTGATTCCTTTCGGAGTGAACAATTCCCCAGCAGTGTTTATGGGCCTCATAGAAAGGATAATCCTACCATACCTTTACTTGTTCATCATGGTATTTATTGATGAAATCTTGGTGTACTTAGCATCAGAAGAGGAGAATACTACACACCTATGGGTAGTCTTGGATACACTTCGAGAGCTCCAGATTTATAGTAATCTCTCGAAGTGCCAGTTCTAGATTTGGTCGGTCCACTTTTTGGGGTACATCATCTTAGAGGCTGGAGTTGTAGTAGATCTAGTGAAGAGAGAGGATAGGATTTATTTGGAGCCACCCAGGAGTGTGAATCTAGTGCAGAGATTCTTGGGCTTGGATGGTTACTATTAGAGGTTTGTACCTGAATTTTCCAGAGTAGCATCAACCTTATTAGCCTTGACACAGAAAGGACAACACAATGTCTAGATACAAAAATACCAACATAGTTTCTAGGAGCTGAGGTGGAGACTTACTAGTGCCCACATCTTGAGACTACCAGAGGAGGTCATTGGTATGAAGTTTACTACAAGGCATTAGGAACCAGACTGGGTTGTCTCCTAATGAAGGAGTGTTTTTTTATCACATATAGCTCACTAATGTTGAGGAAACATGAGAAAACTACACAACCCATGACCTAGTGTTTGAAGCAGTGGTCTTTTCCCTAAAGATGAGGCATCACTACTTGATGGGTGAGCGATTTATAGTTTACTCCGACCACAAGTGTCTCATGTATATCTTCTCCTAGAAGAACTTAATCCTGAGATAGTGGTGATATCTATAGTTCCTCCAGAACGTTGAATTTTAGATAGTCTATACTCTTATGAATGAGAATGTTTTGTTAGATGTGATCAGTTGGAGGAATAGTTTGCAGCTATTGAGTGAGGCGACAGAGCTATTAGCCATGATGCAGATATCATTTTTCAGTAATGGTTGAAATGATTACCTTTAGTTGATGAATATTACTCCCCCACTCTTATAGTGAGTTAGGGAGGGACATTTAGTGGATGTTTACTGTGAGGAACGATGTGCTAAATTATCCTCAAGATGGGCTCCAGATGGATTTTTGATAGTTGGGGATAACACTATCCTTTTTAGAGAGAACACTATAGTACCCATGATGTTGTGGGAGGTGGTGTTGATGGAGTTCTATACACCCCCATTGGTGGTACATCCTGGAGTGGAAAAAATGTATCAGGACCTTAGATATTAGTACTGGTGGTCGGGGATTAAGAAAGCAGTGGTCGAGTTTGTTTCATGGTGCCTCAATTTTCAGTAAGTGAAGGTCGAGCATCAAGTTCCAATAGGCAAGTCCGAGCCTCTCGAGGTACCAGAGTGGAAATGGGATTGTTTCTCGATGGAATTCATGAAGGGGATACCACGCACGTCTAGAGGCTATGATTCTATTTGGGTGATCGTTGACTGAATCACCAAGTAGGCTCACTTCCTACGCATTTGGGAGTAGGGACATTTAGAGGGATTTGGACACCTCTATGCACAGACGATAGTGAGGCTTCATGGGGTGTCTTCGACCATCATCTTAGATTCTGTTGCCCTCTTAACATCCCAATTTTGGGAAGGATTATAGTAGGTGTTTGAGTCATAGCTGTATTTGAGCACAAATATATATCCAAAGACAGGTGGTCAGATGGAGTGGACCATACAGACCCTGGAGGACATGCTTTGTTCATGTGTAATTGACTTTGGTCCTAGTTGGGAGGACCACATGCCTTTGGTGGTGTTTTCGTACAATAATATCTATCACTTCACCAACGACATGGCATTATTTGAGGCCTTGTATGAGAAGTCTTGCAGATCAACCATATGCTGGACAAACCCAGGGGAGTCAGAACTCATGAGTCCAGAGTGGGTATGGGTTACCACCGAGAAGGTACAGATCATCTAGGAGTGGATGAGGACTACACAGAGTAGGTAGAAGTCTTATGATGGTTGGACAAGAAGTCCCTTAGAGTTTGAGGGGGGAGATCATGTGTTCACTTGGGTCTCATCTCGACAAGGATTACAAAGATGTGGCTGGGTTTACAAGCAATCTTTGAGGTTCATCCGACCCTTTCAGATCTTTATTAGAGTTTTTGAGGTGGCATACCAATTATATATCCCCCAAAGATGCACCGGGTGCATGATATTTTCCATGTGTCATAGATGATGAGGTATGTGCATTATCCCTCACATGTCAATGACTAGGGTGAGATGGTCATTGATGATGGGGAGAAGTTTGCGGAGTTCCCGAAGGAGATAGAGGATTGACAAGAGCAAGTCCTACATGGGTGGTTAATTCCTCTAGTGTGAGTATGGTGGCAGCATAGAAACCTCTAGGAGAGAACATGGGAATGGGAGGCTAAGATTCATGCTCATTACCCCAATCAATTTGATTAGTTTTTGTTTTGGTTTTCAGAGATGTAAATCCCAAATATGGGGAGAATTAAATTTCTTAGAAATTCCATGTATTTTTTTTATTATATGGACTTATTTTGACATCGCGCACTCTAAAGGAATTTGATTACTATTCTCTGAGATCCCATAATGGAATTTTGAACTTTTTTAAAGTACGTTCCTTAAACATGCAAGAGGGTTTTTCTAACTTTTGAACCGAAGCATAGATTGAAAATCCAAGGACAATGTTGGATTTAGAACACTTGGATTCACCTATAGTGGACTTCAATTTTACTAAAAAGGGCTGAATAGAAAGGTTTATTTTTGGAATTTTTCAGAAAAATAAAAAAAATAACATAAAGAAGTTATTTTATATTCTTTCTCATCCATTGATCAGTGTACGATGTCTCTATGGTGCAGTGATGAGGTTACAACGAGGAAAATTAATGAGACTCATTAACGGCTTGTATCATGTAGCATAAAAATGAAATAACGAAGGTATATCAACACTGCAGTTTCATAAATGAAACAACGTATCGACGCGACATCGCAACATAATTGAAACACTAAGACATGATATCTTTCTTATTGTCTAACGCAATGGTGGATGAAAAATTAAATTTGGTGGATTTTAGGACAAACCTCCAAAAAACTTCCTCCCCAATGAAGAATTACAAACACTAGTGAGACTTCACCGACATTGATAAACTTTGAAGAATGGAGCCATAAGTGATGATATCGATGCCTTTGACACTCAATGGAGAATGTTATGGCATTAAAATTAATTGAGTTAGAGGTTTATTTTTTATTTAAAATTTCTTCCCCGCTCATATCTTTCTAGAAATGATGAACATGGATCGGCCCATGAACAAATTGATCCGTGATTTGTGCATTTATGTGGGAAGGTGAATTTTATTGGGGCTTTATTATCCGAGATTCAAACCCTACCTGAAATGAATGATCTTCAATCCCTAAACCTCCCCCTCAATTTAAACCTCTAATGCAGAGGGCTTGGTACAACACGAATAATGACTAAGCACCTCTACTCATGCATTCTTGGTGAATCCATTCTCGAAGTAGTGGTAATTTGGTTTTGAGTCATAAGCAGGGATGACGAATACCTGAGAGGCCCATATGTGAAAACGGATAGGAAAATAGACCACCAGAGCAACTTTGATGGCCCACAGAATGTGGCACTGGTGTGGTATCACCAAACAAGTGGCAGCTGGCCCACACAAGCTGCATGAAGTGGGTGGCGCCAACCAGCTTCATGACAGTAGTGAAGGAGGCTAGCCCTCAGTGGCTACACCAGAGGATGGTGGCAAGCTGCAGACAACCGGTCGTGATAGTGGGAGTCGTGGTGCTGGGTAAGCAACACATGGAGGGAAGACCAATGTCCGGGCTTGTCAGAGTAATTGGCAAGCTGAATTCCGTTGACCATGACTAGAGGATGCCCCACATCCATGGGGCCAATGATTTAACAACCCTGATCTTTATTTCACACATAAACATAATTTATTACATAAAATATTCACTTGATACAACATAGAATATTGATAGGTCTAGTGAATTTGGGGCTTAGGAACATTACATAACAACTTAAAACATCATATACACATATTTATTAAAAACTTCTTTTACATAACCACACACATTCCTTCATACTTAGAATTTCTTGGGATAACTTGAGGACATGCATAAGAAAAGGGTGAGCTATAAAGCCTAGTAAGGGAGTAAGAAAGGAATAACAAAAAGAATACAATATATGTTAGGAAATAGGCATATCAATGGATAATAATATAAACCTGAACATAATGATGTGATATAGCAGTATTATCATGACATGGAAAGGTGGCAACAACATTAAACATGATATTAGCATGATCCAAGACCCATTTCACATGGAGCTTGAGTAAACCCTCATTAAACTTGAATTATTATTAGTAAACCCTCATTGAACTTTATGTATCGTGATACTAATCTATACCCAATGCATTGGAGTGATATAATGGTGCACCTTTCTTAATCATTTCATTTCATGCATAAGTGTGCCATATAGATGATACGACATGGATTCATTAAATATCATCATTTATTTAATGATAAATGATTTTGGAATTATTACATGAAACTCTACAATCAATAAGTACATTTTCATGAAGGTGAATACCCGTGATCATGAAATTGGCATGGTATTCACTACACAATGACTTTGTCTTGAAAAATCGCATTGCAATTTCGGCAGCATAATGAAGTGACATAAAAATTCAAAAAAAAGGTTGATGAGAGAGAAAGGGGTATCCTATAATATGTAAAAGAAATGGATAGAAAGGGTGTCATATATATACATGTCCCAACATATGTTATGGAATTTAGATTCATAAAATAAAATAATTTCTTGAATGTAAATGAGGAGAGAGAAATCCCTTACATAATTTCGGCAAGGTAACAGGTGTACATGGGAGGGATTAATGAGAGATAAAGGGGTATATAATCATTAAAACATAAAGAGGGAAGTATGGGAGAGGTACTAAATCAACCCCAACATTTTTAATTCAAAACAAAATGGTATAAAAACATAGTAAAATTGGGAAAAAATGAGAAAGGAAGAAATCCCTTACATGGATGTGTGATCCCAAAGGTTTGGGAGAGGCTTGAGAGAGGATTATTGGGAGCTTGGGTCACCTTGGGAGGATTATAGAGAGAGTAGGGTAGGGTTTGGTAGAGATTTGAATGTTTTTAGTGAAGAGAAGTGGGAACATGGGTGGGTTTATATAGGAAAAGTGATGTAATTCTTTATTATTTAGTTTTTGGACATTACACGTTAAAATTATCAAAACCACAAACCATCCCACGGTTTTTTCCTATGGTTTTTTTCCAAAGTGGAGTGGAAAAATATATTTTATAATTCCAATGGCTGAAAATATTAAAATATTAGGTTTTCATATGTAGAGGTGAGTCGTACTCTCAAGGGAATTATTTTAAAATGTTAAAATGTTTTATAAGTCTTGGAGGGGCCACTAAAGCTTTCTAAATCAAATAAAACAAACCTAAAATAAAATTATTTTAAAGGTATAACATATATTAGAAAATAAAACAATTTATTCTATTTTATTACATTACTATTGGATCATTATGATGTCATAAAATATATTATATATTTAAATGGTATTTAATTTTTACCCAAAAATTTGACTATCTCAGAAAATTATGAAAAATTAACCATTGGATAATTTCAACATCCTGATTCCAAATATAATTTTAATTTTATCTGAATAATTTTATAAATATGTGAATTTTGACTTTTAAAATAAAAACTGAAATTTATTGAAAATTCATGGGTTTTGAGAAAAACAGCTTTCAAATTTTAATAAAAATTACAATTGTATTCATAAAAATTATATGTTCATTTATATTTAATAAAAATTAATTTATTATTAATATTTTATTAGAATAAAATTGAATTCAAAAATCCATTAATTCATCAAAATAGATTTCTTAATTGAATATTAACTAAAAACACTATTTGTGCTTGAAAAACTATTAACAAATTAACAATAATAAAATAAATTTATATTATTTATTATAAACAAAAATAATTCACATAATCATAGTGCTAGGGTATTGGTACATTTCCCATTATAAAACATTCATAATAACTAAGTGTAAGGTGCACGATGGGGATATAATCTTGGGATGGCTCAGATAACATCGCTCGGGTGGTAATCACTATTAACTTCGAATTCTCTTGTAGGCAGTTCTGTTCAAGATTAGCATGTTGAATCTTGGCTTGGGCTTGGTCAATAGAAAAGCCCAGTGATTCCACCTATTTTATGAGCTCTGAAAAATAGGCTTTTTTTATGGAGGAATTCTACTGTATGAAGCCATCACTTCCTTTGTCTCAGTAAATTGGATTTGTTAAAGCCCTATATTTATAATAATCATGTGATCATAGATTAATGGCTATATTAACGATGATAACAATTCATAACATTATTTTGAAACCCAAATACAAAAAACCAAGGAATTTAATATGTGATATATCTATTTTACATAATTAGACATTTTATTATATCAAGATAAATTTTAATTAATAAAAGTTTGGGTCGTTACAATATTCCCCCTTATGAAATTTTATGCTCTAAATTTACTTTTCCCACACTAAAATAGATGAGGGTAACTCCGCTTCATCACTTCCTATGATTCTCATGTTTCTTCTTCAAACTCATGGTTTTACCACAACACCTTGATAAGGGGAATTGTCTTATTTTATAGAAATTTTTCCATATGATCTAAGTTCATCACTGACTTCTCTTCATAGGAGTGTTCATTCTCCAATGGTACTGACTATGGATTGAGTACATGCGATGAGACAGGTATGTACTTTCTCAAGAGTGATACATGGAATATTTCATGTACTTGAGATAGGTTCGGTGGGAGTGATAGTCGATAGGCCATTGCTTCAATGTGATCAAGGATCTCAAAAGGCCAATTTACCTTGAAATAATCTTTCCCTTCTTACCAAATATCAGAACTCTATTCCACAGTGATATGCAGAGGAATACCATGTCTCCAACATCAAACTATAGGTCTCATCGACGATTATTATCATAGCTCTTTTGTCAACTCTGAGTATCTTTAATGTGTTTATGGATGGTCATAAACTTCTCAACCATTTATTCGACCATTTATAGACCTAGGAGTTTTCTCCCCCAACTTCATCCCAACATGTCGGTGTTTTGTACCTATTCCCATAATAGGATTCATAAGGATCCATTTTGATTTATGAGTGGAAAATATTATTTTAAGAGAACTCAACCAGAGGAAGATGCTGATCACATCCTCCTTTTAAGTCCATTGATATTTCTCTCAATGTGTTTGTATATTACACTCAAATTGACCAACAATTTCAAGATGATAAGCTGTACTAAAGTTTAACTCAGTATTCAGAGCAAGTTGAAGACTCTTTCAGAACATAGAGTTGAATCTTGGATCTTAACCAGATACAATGGATAGTTGTACTCTAGGAAGCCTTACCTCTTCTCTGATATATATCCATTCGAGTTGATCCAATAAGAAATAATCTTAAATTTCAATGAAGTGTGTAGTCTTTGTAAGATGATCCAAAACAACCCAGATAGCATTTTAGGGGAGAAGTTATATTCATGGGATTCAATTATTTCCCCATTTTTTGTTCTCACTGACATCTTTACTTCTATGATTGGTGGTGGTCTGGGGATCATCTTAATAAACTTTTAGAATATAAAAAAATGCATATAACCCTATTTAAAAAGTATATTTTCTATTTTTGAATGAATAACTGGCATACATATCACTACTTCATTGTTGGGGTTCACTTCAGTAGTAGTGTTGGAAAAAGATCTCCCTTTCTACCTTGGAGGTTATTGGTTGCCTCCAAAAACCCTTAGCATAGGGAACTAGTTTTCATAGTTACCTAGTTCATTGCAATTAAAGAAATTCACAATGTATTGATGGTCCAAAAGAGAGTTCATCTCTATCACAACAATAGTTTTTTCTTTTCTCCATTTAATAGCCAGGTTCCCTTCTCTTCCACACCTAAAGCATTTCCTTGTTCCCTTTAGGTAATTTTGGGGTGCTTCTTTACACTCCATTGGAAAGTGGGGTGATGGATTTTCTTATCACCATTGGATTTATCCATCGGACCCCTAGAATAAAAGTACACCTTACGTTTCTTATCCCCATGATAACCCTGCGATTCTATAATATCCATTTCGACTTTGAGGGTATATCAAACAATTTCATCATAGATATCAAAGTCATGGATTTTTGGGACTTTCTGTAGGCTAGGTTTTTTCCCACCAAAGAATTGGTCAAACTTGGATTCAGGCGTAAAGAAAAAACTGGAGGCGTATCATGAAATACTTGTAAAGTTTTCCTCATACGCTCTGATTGATACATCATATTTATTCTTGAGGGAAAGGAAATCTTTTTCTCTCTTGATTCAGAGGGTGAATATAAAATATATATCAAAAAACATTTTCCACAAATCCATCCATTCCAATGCCTCAATATCTTCCTCAGGCTTCATTTTTTTTTGATCAACATCCATCATTGATTAGCTTCATCCTCAATATGATAAATAACCAGAAGAACCTTTTCTTGTTTGGAACATTGAAGGATGTAGAAGATCATTTCAATGGATATGATCCATTGTTCGAATATCGAGGGATCAGATGATCCATTAAAAGTAGAATACCTTTATCTCATGAAGCTCTTGATTGTGGATTGTTCATTCTTGCGGGGGGGGGGGGGGTTGAATGTTCCTCTTAACCCATGTTTCAATTCAAAACATGAGTTCGCCGAGATATTATCGTGACAAAGTTTGTGATTCTCACTCCCATCAGATTGGGCATCTCATTAGAACGGTCATCAAATTGATCTTCTCATTGGTTGTTAGCACTAGTCCTCCTCTTACAGACCACTGGATGGAATAAAATCCAATTTAGGGGTAACACAAAAAAGTTAATCCAATTAAAAAAGGGAAGACTTATAAATTAAATTTATTTTCATAACTTATTAATTTATAGGCTTCATTATATTATATCTATGATCTACTTCCCAACATACTTTCTTATGGGATTTGTTTTAAGATCCCCAGTAATGGTTCATACTAATATTATGAATGTACGAAAGAATATTCCCCAAGAGTGTCATAACCATGAGTGCAGCAATATCCATTTTTTTCACCAGTTTCCGTCCATGTCTAGTTCAAAGTAGTGTTTTCAGGTTTTACCCCTAGATACATTTGTGCTATAGCCACGTCTACCCGTTCTTATCCAGTCAAGGATGTATTTTGTTGATAAACCACTTACTCACTACTCAGAAAAATTTAGGGATATTTTTATTATACTTATTCTGATAGTTATGGCATTCAATAGGGGTTTCTAATCCTAATCCCAAAAATAACTAAACCTATCCTCTGATACCACTATGACAACCCTACTATTTATTTAAAACCTAAACATAATTTAATACATTAAATATCCAATTGATAAAACATATAATATCAATACTTCTAGTGTCTCTGGGGATTAGGAACATTACATAACAACTTAAAACATGAAATACACATTTGTATTGAAAACTTCTTTTTCATGACCACACACATTCCTTCGTACTTAGCATTGCATGGGATAACCTTAGGGCATGCATAATAAAAGGTAAATATATAAAGCCTAGTAAGGGAGTAAGTAAGGAATAACATGAAGAATACACTACATTTTAGGCAATAAGAATATCAATTAAGCATAAGAGAAAGATGAACATAAAGGTGTTATATAACATGATTATCATAACAGAGAAATGTTGCAACAACATTTAACATGATTTTAGCATGATCCCAGGATCATTACACATGGAGAATGAGTAAACCCTCATTGAACTAGAATTATAATTAGTAAACCCTCATTTCACTTGATGTATCCTGATACTAATATTTATCTAATGCATTGGAGCGCTATCAAGGCGACCCTTCTCAATCATTTCATTTCATACATATATGTGCCACATAGATCATACAACATGGATTTATTAAACATCATCATTTATTCCACAATAATGGAATATGGAATTAATAAATAAAAATAGATAATAAATAATTAAATGTGAATGAAGGTTAATAGCCTTAATAGAGAAATGGGCAGGGTATTCATTACACAATGACATTAGATTGGAAAATCGTAGTGCAAATTCGGTAGCATAACGATGTGACATAAGAATTCATAAAAAATGGTTGGTGAGTGATAAAGTGGTACCTCATAATATTTGCAAGAAATGGAAAATAAAGGGGTCATAAAGATACATGTACCAACATTTTTAATGGAATTTAGATTTATAATATAAAATAACAGCTTGAATGTAAATGAGGAGAGAGAAATCCCTTACGAACATTTGGTATGGTAATGAGTCTACATGGGTAGAATTAATGAAAGAGAAAGGGGTATATAATCATTAAAAAATAATGGGAGAAGTATCGGGTGGTTTCAAATCATACCCTAACATTTTTAATTGAAAACAAAAGGATATAACAACATAATGAAATTTGGACAAAAATGAGAAAGGAAGAAATCCCTTACATGGAGATGTGATCCCAAATGCTTGGTAGAGGATAGAGAGAGGCTTATTGGGAGATTGAGGCGAAATGGGAGGATTATAGAGAGATGAGGTTAAGGTTTGGTCAATTTCAAAATGTTTTTAGTGTAGATAAGTGGGATCATGGGTGGGTATATATAGGAAAATGGAGGGAATTATTTATTATTTAGGTTTGGGACACTACAAATTAAACTAATCAAAACCACAAACCAACCAATGGATTTTCCCATGACTTTTTATAAATAGTAGTGGAACAAATATTTTATAAGGCCAATTTCCAAACAGATTAAAATTTTAGTCTTTCTTATGTGTAGGAGAGTCACACTCCCAAGGAAATCATTTTAAAATGTTTTATAAGTCTTGAAGGGTCCACTAAATCATTCAACAATAAATAAATAAATAACCTAAAAACACATTATTTTCAAGGTAAAAAATAAATTTTCTTCAAATATCATTTATATTATGTTATTATAACACTATTAGGTCATTATGGTGTCCTAAAACACATTATATATTTAAATGGTATTTAATTTTTACCAAAAAATTCGACTGTCTCAGAAAATTATGAGAAATTCACCATTGGATAATTTCACCCTCTTGATTCCAAAAATGATAATAATTTTATCTAAATAATTTTTTGAATTTTTTATTTATTTACTTTTAAAATAAAAACTGACATTTATTGAAAATTCATGGGTTTTGACAAAAACAGCTTTCAAACCTTTAAAAAATTACAATTGTATTTATAAAAATTATATGATCATTTATATTTGATAAAAAGTAATTTAGTAATAATAATTTACTAAAATAATATTTAATTAAAAAATCCATTAAATCATCAAAATAAATTTCTTAATTAAATATTTACAAATAATACTATGTTTTCTTTTAAAACTATTTATAAAGTGACAATGATATAATGAATATATATTATTTATTCTATAAAAAAATAATGAACATAATCATAGTGCAATGGTCTTATTACACAACCCTTTATAACACCAGTATAAGACGAATGGGCATGGTGCACGATGGTGACAGACTATTGTGGTGTCTTGGATAGCATTTCTTGAGTGCTAATCTCTATTAACTTTCACTTCTCCCGTATGCGGTTCTGTTCAAGATTAATGTGTTTAATCTTAGATAGGGCTTCGTCAAGAGAGAAGCCCAGTGACACCACCGCATTTTTTATCTTTGAAAAAATTCGTTTTTTACAGAGAAATTATACTGGATGAGTCCATCACTTCCTTTGTAGGGGTTAATTGGATTTGTTAAAGCCCTATATTTATACTAATCATGTGATCACTGATTAACAACTATATTAGCAATGGTAACAATTCTTAATGGTATTTTAAAATCCAAAAACATTAAAACAAGGAAGTAAATATGTTATATAACTATTTTACATGATAATACATCTAATTAGATCAAGTAGAACTTTCATTAATAATATTTTGGGTCGTTACAAGAGGAGGGCAGATGTGGCCAGTTGTCGCATCCCGGCCGGGCGGCACACCACCAGTCTACCCCCTGGAAGACCAGGCTTGGATTGGAGGGCCATACCCAGTGGGATAGACCAGCGTTGGCAGGCCAAAACTACAGCCTAGCAGACTAGTCTCGTGCCAACAGGTCGGACCTACACCCAACGAGCCAGAGCTGGACTAGACCAAGTCACCAGGTGTCCCGGTGGTTTGGACCCTCAGTGAATCTGAGCCAGGTCCATAGAGTCCAATTAGGCCTGGCCCACTGGGCATGTCAGACCAGATTGACCCTAAACCAAACCAGGTCAGGTCGATTCTATCAAATTAAACTTGGGTATGTGGGACCTCAAGCCAGGTTGGTCGGGTTGGCCCAACCAGGTCGGATCGGGCCCCATCGCAACCGGTCCCATATTTACATAAACACTTGTATCGTGCAAACCGTAGGTTCGATTGATGAGATGTTTGCGGCTTTGGGAACCCTTGTATGAGGTATAACTTTTGGAATGTTTTTTGGGTACTTTCATGGACTTCAAGATAAGAAAAATGCCTTGAGGATCGGTTCTTCCAAGTATGCCACATAAAGAACCCTACGGTTGGCTGATACCTGAAGACTTGTCAATGATGGACAAGTGGGAAGTAGCTCTGTGTGACCCAGCAATCCCATATTTGGGAGAGGATCTATGTGACCCGGTAGAACCACGATACTCTATAGGAGGAGAGCCTCAGTTTGGCCATGGTGGGAAGTGGCTATGTGTGACCCGGTCGGCCCACAGTGGGGATCAACTCTGTGTGACCCAGAATTCCAATAATAATTATCAGAGATGAGTACCACAATAGTCTATGGTTTATGGGAAATAGCTCTGTGTGACCTAGAAGTCCCACTGTACTCATTAAAGGAGGAGTTATATAGCAGGCTAGGAGTTTGATGATATGACTGATGATGCTACTATCACTACCCTAGAATATACATAGTGTGGGTTGTCTGGTGCATTGTTCTTTACTTTTCAGTATTAATGTTTGGTCTTTCCTGTTTGTTTTTGGTTACCTACTGAGTTTCATGTTACTCACATCTACACAGTCCCTACCCATCCGTTTCGTGTCCCATATAGATGATTGACACTCTGATAGAGACCTTGGTGGACCTGGACATGGTGGATCCCAATTAGAGGGGACCGATCGAAGCTTGAATGGTGGACATGGTGTCCTAAGACCAGGTGGGGCCTAGTAGTACTAGCCAGATGAGACATACTACATTAGCTTCCATTAGCTTCACTACTCTTACAATTATGTGGGGTCTTCTGCAAATGCGCATCAGAGCTCCTTTTTGTACTTGGTGTTTCAGTTCTTTTTTTTGGCTTCTTAATCGGGCTCACTTTCTTTTAGTTGTACTTGGTAATCAGTCTTGTTTTAGTATACTTTTTCCCCTTTTAGTGTATTGGGATGTGGTTGGGCATGTGTGGTCATACAAGTACTTAGGAAAATGCCTCTCACTTGGAGATCATCTCCATCAATGCTAGTCATCATCCCCTATCCTTCGGGTGGTGAGATTAGGGTAGTCACGACATAAGCCCTAGAGGATGGGTCGTGATAGTAATAAATGTTTCCCACAAAATTTTTATTTTTATCGTATAGTATAGAAATCATGTACTTATCTAGTCTTCAATGATAGCTAAACTGATCAATTATTCCATTTATAATCCCTTGTATATTATACTCATTTAATAAAGTAAACATTGTATATGGGTTACGAGAGTCAAAGTCATTTAAATTGGAATCTATTGAAGTTTAGAAGGAACCCTAGGAACTAGATTTTGTAAAAACATAGCTAGAACAAGCATTAAGTAATCCCCTTTGAATGTTCAATATTTTTTTGATATTTTTTATCAATATTACTAATGTTATATGATAATTATGGGTGTGAAATTTTTTATAGATGGTTTCTAGCTTAAGAAAGGGTAATCATATTAAAAAATATAGCTGACGTAGGGATTTCACTTAGGATCAAGTCAATAGATTTGGTTTTAGTGATGAGTAGATCATGGATATATTGGAAACACTAACACGGGTTATTAAAATCAACCTTACCTATATGAAGCAACATATTAGTCCATAGTGTGATGCACCTATTTTGGATCACTTTATATAAAAAAAGTCTATATCCTCCTACTAGTGTTGTTCCCGAGGTGCATTCATAGATTTATGGTATATGATGATATGATGAGATAGTACTAAAATTAGAAACCCCCAGCATCCCAACATGTCATTTACTATTTTTGACCGTTGTATACTATATGCAAACATGGGTCCTTTGGCATTGGCATTGATTTGTCCAGGTAATCACTAACCAGGGCTCAAAATCTCCTTAAATTTCGAACTTGTAGTAGAAAATAGGGAATGATGTGAAAGGTTGTTGACTCACATTCCCTATTTTCTACTACTAGTCTAGTATAGTGGTGCGGTGGGGGTTCATGGGCCTTTCCAAACTACTACAACAAGACGAGGTGATTTATTGAATTCTTGTGATGCATCATAGTGTGGATGTTTGGAATAGATGGGTGTTTCATCGAACATTTCCACTATCCTCACATGGTTCCACTCCATTCCAGCAGCTACCTTCGGACACGATACTGATATATATTGTTCGTCTCATATGGTTCATCATCCCAATCAATAAGATTAGTAGCACAAAATGGCTACCCCAACAACTCGCACTGGTTGTGTTTTTTGACCCCCATTTCTTACTACATCCTGAAAATTCTATCACTGTTAATCCGATGCCTACCCCAAACCATATTGTTCTTGAATGGTATTTCCCACCTCTTTATACCCTGCTTCATAGTATCCCTTCCAAATCTAGTGGTGTGGATGCAATCACACTTGTATTTCTCTCTCTTTTTTCACTCTCTTTTTGTACCATGGTTGTATGTAGTTCCAATTGTTTCTCTGTATCCCAAGGACGGTTTTGGTTGCTGTTTTCAAATATCTTGCTGCTCAAATGGATCAGATGTTAACCTGTCGAGTACCCGTATGTGCCTATAAGTCAAATTACCCCATTGGAATTCTTGTGCATTGAAAGGTAAATATTAATTCTAGTTGTATATTGTTTAATGAGAAATGTTGATTAATGGTGTCCATTGATCCAAAATACCAAAAAAGATGATAAAATTGAAAGAATGGAATTGAAAATTTCAATAATATATTCTTTAAGAAATATTTTCATCATAAGAAATGATTTGAAATTGAGATGAAGTTCCTCAACATAAATAAAAAGGAAATGGAAAGTGTTTTAAATATGAATTTATCTTTAAAATACTCTAATGATATAAAAATACTACATATATCATATGAAATGAAATATTACCCATTTCTTTAATGGAACTATGCATAAAATTCAATGTGCACTGGCCTCCCAAACATTTTCATTATTTCATGATATAGTATCATGTGCCATCAAGAATGAGAAATTTTTTTATAGGTTATATATCCTCAAGGAAAATCAAGAAAAATGTGGTAGGATGATAACCATGAAAAAATAAATGCATTAAATAAGTATAAATGAATAATGGTAATTCCACAATGTAATAATTGTGGCATTATAGTAAATTCATAAATGGAATAGTAAATTGTTACAAGTGTAGAGATAAGGGCCAAATGGATCATTAACACAAGGTAAATAAATAATTCATTTTTACTTAGTGGTTCAACTATATAGTGATGGGAAATTATTCAAATTAATTCTCTTAGTTTCAAGGGGAACTATCGTAGAAGTGGCCAATGGGGAAGGAAAATAATATGTGATTAGTACTACTGAAATTAATTTACCAAAATATGTGGTGGCTAGTACTTTGATTTTAATATAAAAATTATGAAATTATTTATTTGAATTTTTATCTTCACACTATTTTATATCTTTTATGTTATCAAATAAAATTCAATCATTTCCTTAGCACCATAATAAGGGAATAAAAAATAATGTTTCCAAGGATAAATCTTAGTATAATAAGGATATGTTACTTATTCCCCATTATGATACATGTGAAAACCCTATTTATATAATTTTTTACACCTATGGTTAAACTTTATATAATAATTAATATATATTGGCTTTCAAATCATAATTTAAAAAAACCTTAGAGGAGGAGATTGTGATTTGGGATGGAGACGTGAAATCCCTTGTCTTCATAGGGGAGACTACACCATCTAAAGCATATTAAAATCCACCTTCAATAACTAACCTTAATAAAATTTTGAGAGGAGTGAGGATGAAATATATGGAAGGAAGAGGTAACCTTAGAATAAAATATGTACTTATTTTGTTTGAATATATTTACGTGTTCTTAAGCAGTTTCTCAGATACCCAATGATGTGTGAAGTTAAGTTTTCCATTGAACTCATCCCTAATAAAAAACTTATTTCTAATACACTTTATAAAATAAACACAGTGGAATGAGTGGAACATAAGAAAAAACTACAAGATTTGTGTAATAAGGTATTCATTTTCCCTTGATTTTCACCTTAGGGACGAAATGTTCATTGTATTTAGAAGTATTATGGGACTATGAGGTTTTGAATCAATTAAAAGGAAATTAATTACATTATTATATAGAAAAAGTATCATATTCCTTTTATTGATGACTTATTGGATCAAATTAAAGGTGCTAAACATTTTTCAAATATTGATTTTTATTCTTTTTATCATTAATTGTAAGTAAATAATGAATATATTATAATGATGAAATTTCACACAAGGAGTAGAAATTATGAGTTTACATTAATGATCTTTGGATTAGCTGATGCACCCTCTATTTTTATAGACATAATGGAATGAGTATTCCAATATTATATTGATAATTTTTTGTGTTATTTATCAATGATATATTGGTATACTCTAAAATCTATGAAGAGTATAAAATCAAGTTGATAATAATTTTTGAAACTCTTAGAGGATAGTATTTACAAGGGAAATCTAATTATTTTGAATTTCAGGTTTACAAATTTTCATTTCATTGACTTATTGTCTCTAATGAAGAAATATTAGTTGATCCTTACAAGAAAAATATAGTTAGTGAATGTACAAATAATAAGGAATATTACCAACATATGCAGTTTCCTTAGAATGACATAATATTATAAGATCATTGTTCAATATTTTTTATTAATTATATAACCCATTTACCAAATTGAAATTTAAAGGCGTTGAGTTCATATGGTTATAATAATTTAATTTAATTTTTGGTGAACTGATGATGAGGTTAGTAAATGAACTGATATTGACATTTCCAACAAAAGGTATAGTTTTGTGATATATAGTGATTAATCAAAGAAAGAAATTATATTATTCCTTAAGAAGAATGATAGAGTTATTAATTATGTATCAAGATATTTAATGATTCATGAATTGAAATATATAAGCTAATATCATGAGTTGTATGCCAAAATATTTTCCATGAAGATATGATGTAATTATCTACATAGTTAAATATATGAAATTTATACAGATCACAAAATTTTTAAAATACATCTTTTCATAAAAAGACATCAACATGATACAAGGGATATTGTTAGAGATACTCATAAACTATGATTTCTCAATAAAACATCACCCTAGGAAATCAAATAAAAAGGATGATTCAATGAGTAGTAAATATCATATATTTTTGACTAAAATGAAAATTGAAAATGATTCAATATTCATTGATTTAGTAATGTTGGATATGGAAATCATTATGTAATGAAAAATATTTCCCCCTTTCTAAATGATCGCAAAACCATATTTTCTTCTGGAAATTTACAATCTTTCACAATGAAGATAAAAAAAATCTTTACTTGATTGTAAGAGTTTAGAAAATAAAATGAAATATGTGAAAGATGGTAAATTTCTAGAATTTTTTTATGAACATGAAATGATAAAATTTAGAAGTTTCACATTAGGACATCATCTATTCCATTTTGTATAAGAGACAATAGGCCATTTTTTGATAAAATAGTTCTAAACACCAAACCAGAAAGATGTTCCTTCATAGTGTCCTCCTCGAGTGCCTTCCCAACTGAGGAATTCCATGGAATGGAAATGATGGAACACACCAATTATTAATGGGAAGAAGTACTCCATCTTAAATAAATAATTAAGAAGATAAATTTTCTTTTTTGTAGGGTTAACAAAAATGAAATGCCTACTAAGGATAATATAAAATGTTTAGGTGTGAATCTCACCTGAATGTGTCACTACTATAGGGGTCCATGAAATGAAAACACAAAGAATATATTTTTTTGAAAGTTATTGGGTGATACTGGGGTGGAATGAATTTGGTTGTTTGATAGGATGGTCTCACAAAGAGGTCACAAGTACAAACTTCATAAACCAGTGGTTCCAAGGGATGTGGGGATGTGGTCCTGAGAAAATATAGTGTGCGATCATCATTCAGGTAGGTTTTTGGTGCATCAAAAAAAAATCCTAACATAATGGAACCATAGGTACAAGAATAGGTATTACTAAAAAATACAATAATATTTTGAATGATTTAGTCTATATTTTATACAATGTGAGATAGCCCCCTCAATCATGCCTCATCTTACTGGAACCTCTACTCCCAATGATCACAATACTAGACTAGGGAGATGGGTTGATGTTACCCTCATCAGAAAGGTTTCAAAATTAAAATATATGGTTTATGAAACCTGGATCTTATGAAGGGTGGTGGGGTGATTCATCATACAAGGGGTTCTATGGTTTTAGACTAAAATTCTTTCTTTGTTAGAGGTGATGACCTTCAAGTAGAGGCCCATGAAATGTCCACTGGCATCTTGTTGTATAAAAAGAATAATATCTATATTGCGGTGGTTAAAACCAATTTGATTACTATTTATAATTCTCTTTGTGGCATTGGTCCTACCCCTTGGTCTATTGAGGATGCAATTTAGAGGTACAGGGGGATAATGAACAACTTCATGGACGTTTTTCATTCATGACATGAAGGGAATGATATTACTCACTTACTTCTAGGTAGATCCAAGGAGTATATATTTTCTTTTTTCTTAGGTTCTAGGTCTCTCCCCTGAAAGGAGTCAGCATAGTTTGATTGGAATCCCTTAATCTTCACTACTTCAAATCCCCATTATCCATGGACCCCTTGTTCTATCTCTTTCACTATGTTTCATTTTTACTCTCTTTTATACAATAAATAAAAATGTTTGGTCTGGATAAATGGGACTGTATGAAGTGTTCTATAATAAAATATTCCCCTCAAAAACTTTTTGGGATGATGTTGGTGAAAGGAATCTTTTAGGCCCAATACTTATTAAGTTCATAATTAAAAAAGTGATAAATATTAAAAGTCATATCAGAGAATCCCCATGAATGAAAAATATGTATACCGATATCTGATAATTTTTTTTGAATTCCATGTTTTGGATATTATTTCCTTGAGTGTATCTCCCTATAAGGATGCTATAAGGGTTGTAAAGAAAAGGTAACTATATCTCAAGTACATTAGGCCTTTTGAGATTTTACAATGAACTATATCTAGGGATTACTATTTGGAAATTCCAAATAGACTATATAAAGTGCATAACAATTTCAATATCAATTTAATGAGGAAGTATATATGAGAACCAACACATTAAATCACCTCTAAATAAACATAATTATATAATGATATATCTTATTGTGAAAATCCAATCTTAATACTTCACACTAAAAACAAGAATTGTAGAATCAGAAAACTTAACTCGTAGAGGTATATTGGAGGAATCATAAGATGTTGGAATAAACGTGGGAACATAAGGAAGTTATTTTTGAATAACAACCCACATTTTAGTGACATTCTGAAAATGTTGAGGATGGAATTTTTAATGGGCGATAATATAACCCCAATATTCAGTTATAATATGTAAATATTCGATTTTAAAAAAACCATAGTATAAAGAACATAAATTTATAAAGGAATGTGATTAAAACATATATTAAAATAATAGTTTTATTTTGATTATTTAAATTTCATTTTTTTAATATGAAATTTATTAATTACCTTATGGTGATTTTTTTAGATTTTTTTGAAATAGTTTATTTTTTGTGAATAGTGAAATATATCGATTTTATAATAATGTAACCTTTTTTTAAAATTGTAATGGTATAATAATGAATTAAAACTCTATGATTTTTTTATAAATAAATATAATTGAATTAATTAATATAACATATTTAAAAATTATTTTTTAACTAAGAAATATATGTTTGACATTTCGAAATTCTAAGTAATGTTTTGATTCAAATAGAAACAACTTTTTATTATCATCTTTTAGTAAATTATAAAAAAAAATTTCAGTTTTATTTTTTTTTAAATTTAAATAAGTCTCTAATTATTTTTAATAATCCAATTAATTCCATGGAAATTGACAGTATACTTTATTTTTATGTAAAATAATTTTTATGCTTAAAACATACATTTTTCTAGAAATAGTTTTCATTGCATTTTTTGAACTTATATTAAAAGTAAATTATGAAAATTTTATAAACTAAATCTTGTAAAATTGATTAAGAATTTTAATCATATTAATTAATATTATTTATTGAGTTCAACTTATTTTTTGGTCAAAATGAATAACAAAAAAGGTAAACATGTATCACCTTGGATAAGGGTAAAATGAGATAAAAGGGTTAAAAAGGGGTAAAAATGAATATAAAAAAACATTCTTAAATATCATTGGTTTGATTTTTTTCAACCCTACCCTCCTTATATTTTATTCTATTATAATTTTGAGTTACTTTACTTGAGTAAGGCATATATTATATAATAATGTTTGAAGAATTTATATGTTTTCCACTAACCTCACTTATACAAGAGAACCTCTTATCATATATTATCCAAAAGTATTGATCAATATAAATTAATGATTATATACCTAAATAATTTACAAATTTTTGGTTTCTAAATTTAATGGTTTTTTCCTCAAAATATCACTTCAAGAAGGCTTATGGTGTAAGCCAAAGGAGATTACCCAAAGAATAGGTATACATTCTTACTGAGATTCCCCAAGTCCATTTATTATTAAATAACCTATAAATAGTTAATAATTATATTAATTAGATTTTTTTATGTAAATTTTATACCTCTTATTAATTCGATAGAAAATTAAAGCATCGCCCGTGTGTGTGTGTATGGACTACCATCTCCACGTAGCGGTGTAATAAATCATTCATCATCCCTTCACTTGTATTCTTATAAATATGAAATTAATTTATATATATGATATTTATGAAAAAATTATTTTTCAAGAAATATAATATATCATTTACCTTATTACCCTTCCATTTGTTGGAAAATGACAATGTAACTTTTTTGTATGTGTGGACTGCCACATCCACAATGTGACGTGATTTGTTTTTTTATTAACACAATGAATGGATTGTTATAAGATTTTATACAATGAATAAAATTTATATTCATGATATTATTAACATTATGGATAAAATAAAACTATTTCATAACACCTTTGACCAATGATAACATGCCGATGTAATTATGGTGAAACTAACCGAACAATCATAAGTGGTCGATGTTAGTGAGAAGTATAAAATGAATGGATATAGAAACACTATAAAAGGATTTCAAAAATGTAAATATATATGAAAAAAAATTATTAAAAAAATTAATTAATAAATTTAAATTGATTATAAGGACATAATGAATTAGACTGAACAAGAATCCATGGTAATTATTTTTTGTCTCGATTCCTGTTGAATTAAGAAATATTTTTTATTATGCACCTAATTTATTTTATATGGTGAATATAATTATCCTTTGAAATATTATATCATAAATTAATATTTATTTCTATTAATTAATTTTTCAATTCTTGTTTACTCATTTAAGGGATTTTGATTCTAATGTAATTGAATTCGTAATGGTTTGTTTTACATTATCATTATTATTCGGGATTGTTCATGTTAAAATTTATATTAGATGAAATATATTATCTTTATATCACTAAAATACATCTATTTTCTATCTTATAGTTATTTATTGGGTCTCTATGTTTTTCTTCAAACTTTTCCTCCCTTTATTAGAAAATATGTGATTTTTTTTACGAAAAACATACCAAATTTCACCTTTTAGAGTGGGAATATTTCTTTTTCACGTGTGTCTTCCAAAAATTATTTCATAAGTTTTTAGATATAATTTATATTTTATTATATGAATTTTTATACTACATTTTACTATCTTTAAATATTATCAAGATGAATATTTTAACTTTTGTATTCTAAATATTCTATTTTTCAGTTTTTTCCAAAGTGTGAAAGGATTGTTTGTTTTAACATTTACAATGTGAAAAAAAATTCTCACTTATTTTCCAATTAATCTCTATTTACCATATTTTAAAATTTTCCATGGATTTATAAGGAAATTATTTTTTACATTATTCTTTAAATTTTCAGTTTTTATATTAAAATAAAAAGTCATTAATTTCAAAAAGGTTTCATTTTTTTGAAATGACTTATAACTTTATTTTTATAACAATTGTAAAAAATATATTAGGAAATTTATTTTTAATGTTTTAATTCCAATTTATTCTATAATTCAAAAAAATGTTACCTTAAAACCATCATTCTTCTGAATTTATGGTCTTATATCATCCTTTATTGAGTATAACTTTTTTTTTTGATTTTTCACATTCTTATGATCATGTTATTTATAAATATCTATTATTAACTATAAAATATTTTTCTCCTTCATGTCCATGTTGTTGGTCGGAGAGTGATGGAAAGAGGGGGGGGGGTGAATTGCCTTTTACAAATTAATTAACAATTTAAAAACAATTAATAAATGCAGCGGAAATAAAAAGGGGGCAAGACACAATTTGATAACGGAGTTCGGCTTAAACCAAACCTACGTCTCCGCTCCCAACTCAACCGTTGAGAGATTTAATTCATCTTGCTTTTTAATGGTTGTAGCAAGAAACCCACTAGTCGTTTTAAGGTAGTCTAGATCACCTTCGTACAGCTTGCTTTTTTATTATGGTTGTAGCAAGAAACCCAAAATGAAAGTGAGGAAGAAAAGGATGGTTTGTTTTAATACAAACCCAATAAAGAACTAAACAATTGAAATAAATAAATTATAACAAACTAGAGGAAGCCTTGAGCGCCAAGAGTGTGAGAGTAGTTGATGTAGAGGCAGCCCAAGCTTCAAGGATGGGGATGGATCAGAAGTAGCCTTAGAGATTTGTCGTTAGAGCTTCAAGGGATCAAAATATCATTCCAATGTATCTATAGTTGTTCCCGGCATCCATCTTCGTCTATTTATAGGAGAAATATCCCCAAATACTTCAATATGGCCATTGGAGGGCTTTCAGAGCCGTTGGGGGGCAAGTGGAAAAGTCTGGTCAAAGCCTAACAGCTAGTTTAACTTTGCTTACTGGCTGACCGGTGTTGGCCACCGGCTCCAGACAGAAGGCAGATCATTCTGTCTGGGCTCCACCGGCCGGCCGGTGCTGGGCCACCGGCTGGCCGGTGGTCCAGACACCGGGCGGCCGGTGGCACCTGGAAGTAGGCAAGGCCTACTGTCTGGTTCCACCGGCTGGCCGGTGGTCAGGCACCGGCTGACCGGTGGAACCTGGCAGAGAGCATTGCTTCTGCCAGAGACCACCGGCTGGCCGGTGGTAATCCACCGGTTGGCCGGTGGACTCAGATAGTCCTTTTCCAGTCTTCTTGGGCCAACTCTTTGGCAACCTTTTTCCTATCATCAAAAACACTTGAAAACAAGTTAGAACACGATGAGAGTGATTGTGATCATTAAAATCCAAGAGAGAGAGGTACAACAATCTCCCCCTATTTTGATGATCACAATCACAAATGAGAACGCTTTTAAAAAGGATATTCCAAGTAAAAAGAAATAAGAAACTTGGACATGGAAAATTTTAGAGATCATTTTAATACAAGAATTTCATAGATGTATCATGTATTGAAAATGATATTAATCTTGAAAGGATTGAAATAACGAGAATGGTTCATTTTGAAATTGTAACCATAGGTCATTTAAAAGAAACAACTGAAATCAAAAACTTAACCATTTAAAAACAGATTTTGATGAAAGTAATAACTTAAAATTGAACTTTTAAAAAGAGCACTTAATTAAATGAAATAAGTAACAAAGTATGTAATAGAGAGTTTTTCTCCCCCTTTGGGATTATCAAAATAGGAGGAAAAGCATGAAAGAAAATTAGAAAAACAATAATACGGAAGTAATCAATGACAAAAAGGATTGATAGATAAGACAACTTGAATTTTATAAAAGATGAAACATTACATAGAAAGTTCAAAATACAAATACAAAGGCAAGTCAAAAAATAGGAACGGCGCTATTCACTCCTAGAGGGCCGAGAGTGACGACGACGCCTGAAGGTCGGAGGAGCCAGGGGAGCCTGGACCGCCTCAAAGCAACGATCAAGAGAATCGATCCGAGAGTGGAGCTGATCAAACTGAGAGCTGAAGTAAGAAAACTGTAAGTCGAGCCGGGTCTCAATCTGATCCTGGAAGCGAAGGAATTGATAAGCCGTCACCGACAAGCCACCAGTATCAGCGGGAGGGGGCACAGCCTCAGCAGGCTCTGGTGCATCATCACCCGCTCCATCTCCCTCATCAGCAGCAGCAGCAGCAGCCTCACCTTCGCTGTCACCACTCCCTTCCTCTTCATCATCACCACTTTCCTCACTATCTGAAAGAGGATAGGCAGCGGCAATGGCAGGAGGAATGGCATGGGAAGGAGGGTGTGAATGTGTCTGAGGGGAGTAAGCCTTGAGAAGGCCCTCCTTGTCAGTAATCCACTCCTGACGCCAAGGATGCCAACGAATGTTCATCCGTTACACCATCATAAAATTGATGATTCTATCCTTCTTTGGCTGCTCGAAGGAGGTAGCACGGAGAGGGACATCAAGAAAGGTAAAGATTTTGCTCAACAAGTGCCCGTGAGGTAGAGTTTTGGACCGGCGTGGGTGCTCAGCCACATAAGACATGGCCCGGAACAGGAACTGGACCAAATTGAAATGAACACCTCTGGTGATAAAAGAAAGATGATAAATATCAATAAATTTCACCGTATCGTGATCACCGATACGGGGTGCAAGGGTGGTCTGAATGAGGCTCTCAATGATGCGATGGTCAGGGGAGAGCTGGGAGAGCTTGACAATGGGATCGGTGGGCTGCCCTGTGAGATGCTCAAGAGCGACAGCAAGATCAAAATCAGGGTCCCGAGGAAACTCCCCCTGAGAAAATGCATGAGATCCAACATGAGGAACCCCTAGCATCCTGGCAATCTCCAAAGAAGTGAAAGTGATGGGTTGCCCAATAGCGGTGGTAGAAATGGTATCGAAGTCGTCAGAAACCGACCACGTCATGTGAGCATAAAATTCTTTGACAAGAAGTGGATAAATAACATCCTTCTCAGGAGGTTCAAAAAAGGAATGCCAGTGTTGATATTCAATGATGGAGAAAAGCTTGAGACGAGCAGAAGAAAGCCAAGAATAATCAATTACTCTACCAGGAAGAATGACTTTGTCATGCCAAATGTCCGGAAGTTGAGGGATTGAAGGAGGAGGAGGTGCCTCTTGAGCGATGCCCTTTCCCTTGCGTGAAGAGCGAGGACCCATGATGGAAAAAGGAAAAAAAATTGAGAGAGATTGAGAGAAGAAGGAGTTTGAGAGAGCAAGGAGGAGAAGGGAGGCTAGGGCAAGGAGGAGGTGCGGGTTAGGAGGGGCCGCACGAGTGAGAGAGGAAAGAAATGGGAAGGGTTTTAATTTTAACCCTTCCTCCGGCCGGCCCAAAAAAGAAAAACCCGACACCACCAGTTAACCGGTGATGTACCACCGGTTGACCGGTGGTATTGAAATTCATAAAAAATTTAAAAAAAAAGAGTTTAAATAACTTTAAAAAAAATATAAGCAAGCCAAAAAGAGTCAAATATTTAATAGTTCTCATTGACGAATCATTCCTAACTCCCCCTTAATAAAATCAAAACATTCAACCGAGAGCGGTTTGGTAAAAATATCAGCTAATTGGAAATCAGTAGAAATGAAGTCCAAAGTGATATCCCCTTGTTGAAAATGGTCACGAAGGAAATGATTCCTTAAATCTATATGCTTTGTCCTAGAATGTTGTATTGGATTCATAGAAATATTAATGGCACTAGTGTTGTCACACCGTATAGGGACATGATCGTAGGAAAGGCCATAATCCAAGAGAGTGTGATGCATCCAAATAATTTGGGCACAACAATTACCAGCTGCTACGTACTCGGCCTCGGGAGTAGAAAGAGCAACACAGTTTTTCTTTATGCTACTCCATGAAACAAGGGACTTTCCTAGCAGATGACAGGTTCCACTAGTACTCTTACGATCTAATTGACATCCACCAAAATCAGCATCCGAATATGAAGAAAGTTCGAAAGAAGTATTAGAGGGATAAAACAAACCAATGTTTTTGGATCCTTTTAAATACTTAAAAATCCTTTTGACCGATTTAAAATGAGATTCTTTGGGATTGTCTTGAAAACGATCACAAAGGCAAACACTGAACATGATGTCAGGACGGGTCGTAGTTAGGTAAAGTAGACACCCGATCATACTCCTATAAAGCTTGTTATCCACTGGTTTCCTGACTTCATCTAACGTAAGTTTACAAGAAGTACTCATGGGGGTACTAATTTCCTTTACTTGATCCATACCAAAACTACTTAAAAGTTCGTTTGTGTTTTTGCCTTGGTTTAGAAAAATACCATTTGAATTTTGAAAGATTTGAAAACCAAGGAAAAATTTTAATTCCCCCATAAAGCTCATTTCAAATTCTTTTCTCATTAAATCTGAAAAATCAGTACAAAGAGATTCTTTGGTTGAACCAAAGATAACGTCATCAACATAAATTTGGAAAATTAAAAGATCTTTGGAAGTGTGTTTTAAAAATAAGGTACAATCAGCTTGACCCATTTTAAAATCATTTTCTAAAAGAAATTTTGTTAATCGTTCATACCAAGCCCGAGGGGCTTGTTTTAAGCCATATAGAGCTTTGGTTAACATAAAAACATGATTTGGAAATTTTGGATCTTCAAAACCGGGGGGTTGTTCAACAAATATTTTTTCTGAAATAAAACCATTTAAAAAAGCACTTTTAACATCCATTTGAAAAAGTTTGAAATTTAAGTGAGAGGCGAATGCCAACAAGATCCTAATGGATTCCAATCTAGCAACGGGTGCAAAGGTTTCACCATAATCCATTCATTCTTCTTGATTATAGACCTTAGCTACTAGGCGAGCCTTGTTCCGGGTTATATTTCCTTGATCATCAAGTTTGTTCCTAAAAACCCATTTAGTGCCAATAATTGGATGATCATTGGGTCTTTCAAAAAGAGTCCAAACATCATTTCTAGAGAATTGATTTAGTTCCTCTTGCATTGCAAGAACCCAATTCTCATCATTAATGGCATCATTAATGGTTTGAGGCTCTAGTTGAGAAAGAAAGGCTTGATGTTCAACCTCGTTGAGGATTGATCTTCTAGTTCGAGTACCGGCTTGAAGATCACCTATAACATTTTCTAAAGGATGGTCTCTAGAAGGTTTCCAAACATTAGGCAAGGTGGAAGGCGAAGAAGGTGAAGAGGGTTCTTGATGGTCATCCTCCTTGGGAGGAGGAGAGGAATCATTCAAATGAAGCTTATCAAACTTATCTTCAACATCTTCCATGACCGGGTGAGGTTTAGGAAGAGTTTCATCAAATTTGACATGAGATGATTCTTCGATGGTTTTTGAACGTGTATTGAAGACACGATAGGCTTTGCTTGAGTTGGAGTACCCAAGAAAAATACCTTCATCGGATTTGGCATCAAATTTCCCTAGGTTATCTTTTGTGTTAAGGATAAAGCATTTACAACCAAACACTTTAAAATAACCAACTTTGGGCAATTTTCCTTGCCAAAGTTCATAGGTGGTTTTCATAAGAAGGGGTCTTACAAGGACTCTATTGATAGTATAACAAGCAGTGTTTACCGCCTCGGCCTAGAAATATTGAGGAAGATTGAATTCACTAAGGAGGGTTCGAGCAATTTCTTGGAGAGTTCGGTTTCTCCTTTCAACCACTCCATTTTGTTGTGGAGGCCTAGGGGAAGAGAAGGTGTGATTGTATCCTTGAGAGGAACACAATTCATCGAATTCTTTGTTCTCGAATTCACCTCCATGGTCACTACGGAGCGAAAAAAATTTATATCCTTTTTCATTTTCTACTTTCCTAGAGAATTTCAAAAAGGTTCTACAAGCATCATTTTTTATGAGCTAAAAAGAAAACCCAAGTGAAACGAGAAAAGTCATCTACTAGAACAAAGGTATAGGATTTTACACCTAGACTTGCTACAGGGGTAGGACCAAATAGATCAAGATGAAGGAGCTCAAGAGATTTTGAAGTGGACACTTCCTTCTTATATTTGAAAGAAGATTTGTGTTGCTTGCCATGTTGGCATGGCTCAGAAATCAAATCTTTCTTAAACTTAAGTTTAGGAAGGTCACGGATGAGCTTGTTCTTATTAAGCTTTAGAAGTGAATGAGAGATACAATGCCCCAACCTTATATTCCAAAGCCAAGACTCATTGACAAGAGCACTTAAACATTTAACATTTTGGCAGCTAAAGACTTTAAATCAATAATGTAAACATTTTGAAAACGGGAAGCAGAAAAAATCAATTTGTTTTGAAAATCAAACACATTGCATAAATCATTTTGAAAATTCACCGAAAAACCACTATCACAAAGTTGACTAATGCTAATTAAATTATGTTTTAAACCTTTAACAAATAAAACATCTTTAATTAAGGAGGAGCTACCAAAACCAATGGTACCTATTACGACGATCTTTCTTTTTGAATTGTCACCGAAGGTGACGTATCCTCCATCGAATTCTTCAAGGGAGTTGAACTCGGAGGGATCGCCACACATGTGCCTCGAGCATCCACTGTTGAGATACAACGAGCCTTTCGAAGGCCTACTTCTTTGGTGTATATCCTACAAAATCAAGAGAGAATAGATTTTGGTACCCATATAAGTTTGGGTCCGGAAAGATTAGCTAAAAGAGACTTTTGAACCCATACTTGTCTAGAGGGATACATCCTAAGATATTCATCCGAGTAGGTAATGATTTTGGGGCGGCCATATCTAGCATTTTTACAATCGCATTCATAAATCATATGTCCGGTTTTTCTACAATAATTACAAAATTTATTTTGAGAGCTCCCCCTTACAAAAGTAGTGGGTGCTCTAGAAGAAGTGGCTTGCTTGTTAAAGCCAATTCCATGTGTGGTTCTAGCCAAACGTTGAGAACCTAGAAATTTGGTCAAATTTTGTTCACCTTGGGTGAACTTGGCAAGATATTCCCTTAAATCTTTAATAGTTGAATTCAAAGAATCAACATTTGGAATATCTGGGACCTTAAGGGCAAGTTCCTCATTCTTTTTGAGAAGTTTATCTTTTTCAGAAATTAGAATTTTCTGTTTCTTTTCTAAGGCCAAAAATTTAGAAGTAAGTTCGTGAAAACCTTCCTCTAATTGATCTCTCGCATTTTGGAGATCTTCATAAGACATATCATTATTAAAAGAAGAAGATGAGGAAGAGGATTCGGAAGAAGATATCTCATCAAATGCCATTAGGCATTTTCCACCTTCATCGCTTGAGTCGCTTGAAGACATGGAGTCATCGCTTGCACTCCATGTTGACGCTTTGAAAGCCTTCTTGTTTTTCTTTTCCTTTAACCTTTTCTTGAAAAGAGAGCACTCCGTTTTGATGTGGCCTTTCTTTCCACATTCAAATCATGTAACTTCTTTTTATGCTTTTGGCTCTTCCTTTCGTGCCCTTTGAAAATTCTTCTATTTCTTCATGAACTTGCTCATTTTTCTTGCAAGTTGAGCAATCTCGGATCCGCTATCATCGGAGGAGCTTCTTGCTTTGCTTTGAATGATATGTTCTTTTGCTCCTTGAATATTTTACCTTCTTTATCGGCTTGCCTCTTCATGGTAATCTCATAGGTCATGAGTGATCCAATGAGTTCTTCAACCGACATTTTCTTGACATCTTTCGCTTCTTGGATTGCTGTCACCTTTGGAACCCATGAGCTTGGTAGGACCCAAAGAATCTTCTTGACCATCGTCTCTGCAGAAACATCATCTCCAAGAGACTTTCTCCCATTACACACATCAGAAAAGCGAGTAAACATTTCCGTAATAGATTCGTGTGGGTGCATGGTGAAGCTTTCAAAGTCTTGACGATACATATCTATTCTAGTGTCTTTGACTTTGTTAGTTCCCTCATGGGTCACTTCCAAAAGCTTCCAAATTTAATAAGAAGTGGTGCAAGTAGAAATACGATTAAATTCATTATGGTCTAACCCACAATGAAGAGCATTCATGGCTTTGCCATCAAGCTCAAAATTAGCAATGTCTTCGGGGGTCCATTTAGACTCATCTTTGCTAGAGAGAGTGTAGCCTTGCATAACAATTCTATATATAGGATAGCCAATACTTCTAAGAAATGTAATCATGCGAGTCTTCCAATAAGTGTAGTCGGTTCCATCAAAGAATGGAGCCCGAGTCATGGAATACCCTTCGGGTGCTTGTGAGGAAGAAGCCATCACTATGGATTTTAGGTTTGTAACCGGTTAAGGTATTACACAAACGTCCCTCTGATACCAATTGTTGGTCGGAGAGTGATGGAAAGAGGGGGGGGGGGTGAATTGCCTTTTACAAATTAATTAACAATTTAAAAACAATTAATAAATGCAGTGGAAATAAAAAGGGGGAAAGACACAATTTGATAACGGAGTTCGGCTTAAACCAAAGCCTACGTCTCCGCTCCCAACTCAACCGTTGAGAGATTTACTTCAGCTTGCTTTTTAATGGTTGTAGCAATAAACCCACTAGCCGTTTTAAGGTAGGCTAGATCACCTTCGTATAACTTTCTTTTTTATTATGGTTGTAGCAAGAAACCCAAAATGAAAGTGAGGAAGAAAAGGATGGTTTGTTTTAATACAAACCCAATGAAGAAATAAACAATTGAAATAAATAAATTATAACAAACTAGAGGAAGCCTTGAGCGCCAAGAGTGTGAGAGTAGTTGATGTAGAGGCAGCCCAAGCTTCAAGGATGGAGATGGATCACAAGTAGCCTTAGAGATTTGTTGTTAGAGCTTCAAGGGATCAAAATATCATTCCAATGTATCGGTAGTTGTTCTCGGCATCCATCCTCGTCTATTTATAGAAGAAATATCCCCAAATACTTCAATATGGCCGTTGGAGGGCTTTCGGAGCCGTTGGGGGGCAAGTGGACAAGTCTGGTCAAAGCCCAACGGCTAGTTTGACTTTGCTTACCGGCTAACCGGTGCGTGGCCACCGGCTGGCCGGTGCTCCAGACAGAAGGCAGAGCTTTCTGTATGGGCTCCACCGGCTGGTCGGTGGTCGAGACAGAGAGAAAGCTCTCTGTCTGGTTCCACCGGCTGGCCGATGGTCCAGACACCGGTTGGCTGGTGGTCGAGACAGAGAGCAAGCTCTCTGTCTGGTTGCACCGGCTGGCCGGTGGTCCAGACACCGGTCGGCCGGTGGCACCTGGCAGTAGGCAAGGCCTACTGTCTGGTTCCACCGGCCGGCCGGTGGTCAGGCACCGGCCGACCGGTGGAACCTGGCAGAGAGCATTGCTTCTACCAGAGACCACTGGCTGGCCGTTGGTAATCCACCGGTTGGCCAGTGGACTCAGAGAGTCATTTTCCAGTCTTCTTGGTCTAACTCTTTGGAAACCTTTTTCCTATCATCAAAAACACTTGAAAACAAGTTAGAACACGATGAGAGTGATTGTGATCATTAAAATCCAAGAGAGAGAGTTACAACACATGTTTTATGTATTATGGATATATTTATATTTTCAATTATTTATTAATTTTATACAATTAATATACATGGTTTTAGTTGAAGGAATATTATTATGAATGTTATTTAATTTCTGTAGTCTCATGTCCATAAGAGTAGTAATATTCCCTACTAAAATTTGATGTCTTGAGTTTAGTATCCTGGTCATTTTGAGAAAAATGATTAAAAATAAAATTATAGGGGTTGAACACGTTCAAATGATGTTTTTATACCTCAAATTAGTCTTATGAGGTATCATACAGGCTCATAGAATCCTTCAAAGAGGTTACAGTGGGTACTATAGCCAAAACTATAGTAGACCACCGGCTAGCTGATGGACTCCACCCACTCGCCAGTGGGATTTAAATGGTGGGGCATTTCATTTCATCCCCCTTTAATTTTATAAGGGGAAACCCCTTACCCTCTTGTTTGAACATGAATGCCTACCAAGAACTCCCACATAGGATCCCTCTTCTCCCACGATTAAGGGATGGGTTTGGTTCTATTTTTCTATGATTCAAGGTACGAGTTATTCCTTATTAAATCATGTTTTTCTTATTATATATTATTTACTAATTTTTATTTTTGGTTTTAGGGATTTGATACCAATTACACCCTATTATGGTGAAATTTTTCATTTATCATGGGTATTTTCTACAATCTAGTTTGAGGATGTCCTCAAATGACATTTGGGTGTCTTCTTTTATTTTTTAATAAATATGTGCATCGCTATTTGAATTAAAAAATATTTTTATTTTAAATTAAATTGAATTCAAAATTTATCTGGAGTTTTTTTGGGAATTTCACTCGGTGTAGGGTTTGGGATGTGAGAAATTCCATTAATGTGATTTTTGGTGTGGTTATATTTTGGTGATAATGTTCAGTGATAAATTAGACCTTACACCATTTGGTTAAAATTGTTTTATCATTAATAAATAATTATAATAAATTATTTTTGGTGACTTAGGGAAGATTAGGTTCTTAAAACATTGGAATTAATTAGTTGAGCCACGGAGAACTCATATGAGGTTGGTTAGTGAGTTCTCAGGTTGTATATAATTGGAAAGGGATTTAAAAACAAAGAATGTGGTCCCAAACTCTAGCCTTATAGTTTATATGATTTATTTTTGTCGCGTGAGTAATGTGGGATCATCCTTGGAGATGATTTTCCTTCAGTTAACATAAATAATTAGTTTTAGTTGAAATGGATAATTTAAATTTGAATTTTAAATTGAATGAAATATATAAGTGAAGCGAACTATGTTCTTGCTCCCTTATTGTGTCTTGTTTACTAGAATAATGATTCGATCACCAATGGTATATGGCTTGAGCTTTCAGATGACTTCTAGATTTTTGACCCTTGAGGTGGGGGAGGGGGTGACAATACATTTTTGAGATGTAGTGGCCCTAGAGCAGGATCCTTCACCACAACTTGAATGAAGTGTGTTGTGATTGGAGACTACTGAGACAAGAGTGACTCATGAGACCCTTGAGAAACCACCAGGAGGGTTAGGAGGATTGACATAAATAATTTGCAATGTTAAGGATTTAATGAAAATTTGTCATGATTTTAAGACAAGTGGAATATTGTATTGTTCAGGATTCATCACACCATTTATATTAATAGTGACTTAGACTTGGATGATGAGCTTATACTGGAATGGGATCTGGATGAGTGAGTGGACCAAATAAGTGTGAATTTAAAATTGAGATAAGATATAGGACATCTCCATATATTGGTTTTTATGTGTATTCTATTTTAAGGCCACGAGGCTTTAATATTTGTTGACATTGTTAAGAATTTTGCATTTCATGGGTGACAGACATTGGCCTAAATGAATATTTTGTAACCGAGGATGCCAAGAGTGACACTTACACTTACAAACTAACCCATAGGATCCCAAGAGGGATTCATTAAATTATATAAAGATCTAGAGGATAATAATTTGGATGCCTCCTCTTATATACTAACCTATAGGATCTGAGTGCATTCCCCATTGATAGATTCACACTGAGTAGGTCTATGTATTTGGAAAGTGTTGGAAGTGGGTGTCACCTCAAAAACCAAAATAACATGTAATCCTAATGAGGTTGATATGATGATGGACAGAATAGGTGTTTGGACATACCTTGATATATTTTATTATTTCTTATGCATGGTGATTAGGATTACCTATGGAACTTTGGAAATATCCATTGGGCCTGATGTTGATGTGATTTTTTGAGATGCATAAGATTTTCTTATTGAGACGGATGCAACCCTATGATACCTATTATAGTTGGGACCGAGTATAATATTATTTTGGTGGTGGATTCCTAGTTTATTGGTATCTAGTATATATGGTTGATGTAGGAGTGGATTCCTAGTGATGGTTCTTAATATATAGAATCTATGATATGTGATAGTGTGCATACAAGAATGCCCAAATTTTTTTTGATTCCTTTGATATACAATATAGACACTATGAATACTCATGGGGCGTAAGATTTGAATTGTGATACCATTATACAATTTTGAATTCCTAAGATTATCGAGATTTTAATGGTAGTATGAGTTGTTGGGTAGACTTTTATCCCAGAGAATAAATGTTTGAAATCCATTGGGTGACTATTAGATCCCCTTGATTAATGTTTTGGATACTCCATAGGATCAGGTGGATGCACTAGTTTTGGTTTAGTGGGGGTCCCCTTGGGGCGGATGCATGGGTTTTGGTTTGGTGAAGGAACCACCTGATATTGGATCCAGAGGAGGATTGACATTAGGATCCAAGAGGGTATTCCATTTGATTTCTTGGGTCTCCCAGGAATTAGTCGTTCCAATAAATATGTCCTTTCCTAGGGCCTCCACTCTTAGGAACCATATGCTGGTATGAAATTTACAATTACAAGGTCCAACCATGTGGTTCATCGTAAGGTATTAAGGTTGAGGGATGGCTAGTGAAACCCATGGATCCTATACTAATCAGTGGAGGTGTGGGAATGAGATCACCATAGCGTAGAAAGAGGTCCCCTAATTTGATGATCATTCTTGAGGAATTATGACACTCATTGAATTAGGTATTATTGATCAAGGACATGGAACATAGGATTGAAATTGGTTTGGAATTATCCTTGGTTATATCTATACACTTATGGGGTGCTGGTGATATTTTTGGTTGTCATGGTTAATGTTAATTGCTTAGAGACATTCCAACATTAGCTAAAACTGGTATTAAGATATATTTTATTTATATTTTGTTATATAATTGGTTTATTTATATTTTATTAGAGCATAACACATGCACATATAACATCATTTATGAGTTATACTGAGACATCATTGGTGGTTCCCTACTGGTTTTTGTAATCACACCCTACCCGGGCCACTATTACACATGGCTACCTAAGAAACTTCATGTTTATTAGAGGTACAGGTTGTGTTGAGGCCTAGTGTTGTGTGTTTGAGATAGATTAGCTGATGTGGTACCTATATATTACTGTGGAAACCTAAACATGGGGGGTGGGACCTCTTTTTTTTAATATTATTTTTTTATTTACCTTGTTTACATGATTATCCATGTGGGTGAGCAGTCATGTATTATAGCTTGTTTTTTGGGTCAGTTTTAATTCTAAATTTATTTATTATTTATGGAAATGTTTGTTTCTTATGTGTACTATAATGTGATGATATGGATAATATTTTATGATTTATCTATGATTATATACTTTGATATAGGGGTATAATATCCTCATAGTAGTATCTTAGACCACTACTACTAGTTAGAATCTCCTAACAAATGTGGATTCATAGTTGAGGTCACATTTTAGTCTAGTCCACTTATTATTTGGAGTGATATGGGTTGGTTCATAACAATTTATCAGGTAAATATTGAGTTTTATATATTCATGATTCAATACATTTATTTATTTATTAACATGACGTGTTTTTATGTGTTATATTTTTGTTTAAATATATTTGTAATGAAATGGTCATGTTTAAGTGATGGGTAGGACCTCGTTATAGATATCCCCTCGATACATCAATAGGTCTCATAAGGCAAACAATTATCCAAATTTGTCAGGTATTTGGCATGTACCTTCCCATTCATTGAAATATCTTGACACATGGCCTTGATGGTAAGGTTCATGATGCCTTGACACGATTCTTTGATATAAATATCATGATTCATAATATTGTTAATTGCCTTTATTAAAATTTTATTTATTATTAATGATAAAAAAATTGATATTTTTTATAGAAAAATTTTAACCTCAAATTATTGAATAAATGGAATATGTATTGATTATTTTCACTTCCCTATTATTTATGGATTATAGAATCATAATAGATTCTTTTTTATACTTTCCCATACTGATCACCTGATCTCACACTCAATTATTTTTTCCTTTCCCTAGGATATGACGAAGGAATATTTGAATTATATTTAAGGGTGTAATAATTTTTTTCATGCTATGTATTTTTTTTCAAAGTAATATGGAAATAATGTACATATCTGGTATTATAATAATGATAAATTGACACATCCTTCATGTTGTGATCCCTTTTATATTTTACAAATGTAAAACATTAATCACAATATCTAGGTTACTGGAGTCATGGTCAATATAGACATAAAACACAAGAAATAAAAAAAAGAACCTTTTTTTACTTTACAAAAAAAATCCAAGAGTTGTAAGAAACACTTGAATACCCCCTCCCCCACAAAATGTTTAGAGATATTACCCAAGGAATTCAATTAATAACACAAGATACTTTTTATCCATTATTTGTGGGTGACAGAACCATAGGGTCACTGATTTATATTTATTTTTAATTTTCATGGAAAATGAACCTCTCTATTCTAATGATACATGTTCAGTATTAAAAGATTATTAATACGAAGAGAATGAAGGAATTTAAATTTTGGGCTATAAATAAAAATGGACTGATTCACATTCATCTCTAATAAAAACAATTCAAGATGCATTAAGTGAAGAGAAAGACCTCTAGGTTAAGAAACTAAATGGAGTATCCCTTTTAATAGATTTAATTTATTTTAATTTTTAATTTTTTGTAAGGTATTATAACTCCATATTAAGTGAAATTCAAAGTCTATGTAAGCATAATTTTTACTTTGAAAATAATTGATAATTTGATATAGACACCACAGAAGAGAAAATATTTCTATAATTTTAAAGATGTGGAAATATAACATAAATAATATTCTAAAGGACATAGGGATATGACATTATCTCCTCAATATCACCATTAAAATCCACTAGAGGAGGTAATGGTATCTAATAGGAAGAACCAATATATCCTACCCCCTATAATATATTATTTTTTATCTCATTAGTTTGGGAATGATGTACTCTATTCATGGGGTTATCCAAGAATAATTTTTAATCATGGATATTAATAAATCATATGTGCTTGTTTCTATTAATGAAACCCAAAACACAATCACATTGGGTTTTAAAAATGAAACTTCCCACTGGGAACTGTAAAAACCTTATACCATTTTTTATATAAAACCATGTTTTATTTATATTTATTTCTTTTTACCATTTATAAATAAAAGTTATTAAATTTAAATATATTTTTTTGGTAGAAATAATCAATGGAAGACAACTAACATGAATTATATTAATGAATTCAATATAGAAAAAATAGGAAGAGATTAACTAAAACATTATGGTAATGACAAAATGATGTATTAAACCTTTTCATTTTCTTTATCATAGCTGTATATGTATTTTTTAAAATTTGAATGAGCAGTATGGATAAGTATTTGTGTGGGAGGTGGTATTTCTTCAAATTTAATATTTTTAAATGGTTTTAGGACTTTATTTAAGATCTATTTAATAATTTATACATGTTGAACTATTTTATTTAAAAATTTAATTGTGTTTTTTGGTTATAAATTTGAGCTTAAATGTTGTCCTTCCACATAAAAAATGTCATGCTAGATTTAGATATTCCACTGATTTCAATTTATTGAATTTAAATGACATATTAAAGAATTTTCACACTGTAATAATACAATTTAACTTAGTATATTCAAACAAAAATGAACACCTTATCCATAAATTTAATATCAAAATTTGTAATCACTTACCAGAGTAACATTCGAAGATAATTTTTTCATATTCATCATTTTAATCGATTTCGTAAGTTTCTTGAATCATGAATAACATCTAGAACATTATATGATTTTTTTAATTTATAATATTAACGTGTGATAAATTTATGATGGAGGACATCATTCTATTAATAATTTATTTTTATATTTTTTTTATTTTGGGTTACATTGACATTTGACATAACTTATGCTTTAGAAACCTTGTAATACCTATTAGTAAATCCACATTTCAAGGTAAATTCTTATTTTTATGGTCATCTCTTATATAAAATAATGTTATATTTTCAAAAATAGTGGGGTAGAGGGTGTTTTTATGGAAATTAATAATTTTAGGTTTGGTGAAAGGGTTCAAACATCTATTTTAGGCAGTGGGTTTACAATCCTAAATCAATCATCATAATAATATTTTCCACTTTGTCTCCAAATAATAATGTATATAAAAAAAGTTTTTTAGTTGAAATATTGAGTAAAATTAAAAATCAAAAATATTATAAATAAAAAACATGGAAAAAAGAGGAATTTTTATTCATTTTTATCCACAATATTCTCTATTAATTATATAAAAGGAACACGCTAGTGAGAGTTGGGAGTGAAACACATTGTGAGGTAATGAGTGAGTACTTTCACTATATTTTAATTAATAAATATTTAATTTCATTTTTATTTAGAGATAGAAGAACCCTTTTCTACCTCATACTTTTAAAAAATAAATCCCAGAATCCCTTGAACCTATAGAAAACCTATTGGAATTCTTTTTTAGTACCACACTAGTTTCTATTTTTAGAGAATTTTAATCCTTGTAAATCATATAGAAAGATGACATGAACTATGAGAATAAGAAAAACTCTATTTTCATATGTTCCTAGTGTAAAGAGGGAGAATTCAAATGTGAGGTCAGTCATATAGTGACTTGGTTAGGAATTAAAGGTTTAAAAGATAATAAAATGGAAATTAATAGTGTAATAAACAAATAGAGTAATAATGATAATTTAAATGATGAGCGAATCCTTATATTAATTATTATTTTTTTGGTTATTTATGTTTGTAACTAGAAATGATAATAGATTGGTTAGCCTGAATGCATTATATTGTTTAGAAGTGAAATTGTGTAAGTATGGGGGAGTGATGAGAGACATTTTAAAATTTATAATATTTTTTTCAATTAAAAATAAACAAATAATGTTGTTAGTACATAAGGAATTATCTTATTTTTTTATACTTTTTAAAATCTATAATGAAATTACTAAATGGAATAAATATATATTTTTAGTTTTTTTATTCATATTTACTAATTAATTGAAAACCAATAAATTGAATTTTATATTTTATATTTAAATTTATAACATATTTAGATTCTAAATTTAATGATTAGATTCAATTTTTGACTAACTTGAATAAATCCTACAATATGTATTTTATTTTCATGAATTTGAAATTTATGAGAAAACATGCTAATACATAACATATTTATGGATTAAAATATTATGTTTATAATATTGTTTGAGGAGAAGATGATGAATACAATTTTTTATCCTAAATGGGTGATATAAAACATAATTATTTAGAGGATAAATTAGATATTCATGATATTTTGGAGGAGACCAGTTGATACATAAAATTTTGTTTCCAGATCCAGAGTCACACTTCTGTTTTTATTGTTTGTAAAATTGGGATAAGATGATAAGTGAGAATTTTTTTTCTATTTTTGAGCATATATATATGATATTAGACTTTGTGAAAATTGTTTTGAAGGTATACATAATATATTTTCTTAACGTATAAATATGCATATGATATTTAGACGTAGAAAATTTTTAAGAATTCATCGCCTAAGATGATATCTCTTAGTGATAACATGTGTAATTTTTTTAGAGGTAGTCAAATTTTAATACATATATTCCTTCCCCTATGATATTCAATTGTTCCAAAAATTCTTTATATACAAATATTTTATAAATTGAAAAATATAGAACTAAAATAAAATAAAAAACCATATATTTGGTTAAACCATAATGGGAAAACTCTCTCCAAGTGTTCCATGTAGTGCCTATCAAACAATTGAAGAAGGAGACAATAATCATGGGAAAGAATTTAAGCATGTATAATAATTGATGAATTTTAATTTGAATAATATAAATCATCATCCAAGACTCATGGAAGACATCCAAGTAAGAAAGGAGATCATTGATTGCGACATTGAATTCTAGGTGGAGTGAGAAGAAGAAATTAATGACTATAAATACTCTCCATTCCAATTTTTTTAATTCTATGAGAGCATGGATTTATCTTTCAAATTGTTTAGATTAGGTCTCTATAATTGTTTCATTTTAGTGATAATTACAGGTTTATGTTCATCTATTTCATGTTCTTTACTACCCCACCCCCATTTCATTGTGTTTATCAACCTCTGTGAAGTACCAATGATCTTTTAAACCAGGATCTGGATGAAATAAACCTTTTTTTGGTGGTTTTAGGGAAATAAAAGTTATGATTTTTTATATTTTCCATTTAAATTCTTGATATATGTCCATGATTATGATGTGACAGTGAAGGTGAGGAGTAGAGTTGGACATCATCACTCTATATTTAATCAATATTGCCTCACTATTCAACAACATGATATTCAGGGTCTCTATAACCGAATCATTCTTAATACGATTACATTAATGAGTCTTGAGAGGATGAATATTATGTGGTTTCTTCTATGCATGTGAATAGGATCATTATTTCGGTTGAGGATTGTTCTTTCCCACTCACCAGGGAGAAAAAATCAATTACTGTTCTATTTAAGGATCATTGAATATATTTGTTTTACCATGTATAATAAAATGGTAGGGGTTGATTTAATGAATTAAAAACTGTATAATTATTATATTAAGTGATTTTTAACACATATAAATGATGGTTGAACCCATTGTAATTCACCATAAGACAATATGAATTTCATTACAATTCCATATTTTTGTTTTGTTTCTTTTTGTTTGATCAAAAATCAAAAATCAAAATAGTAATATATTATTATTTTACTTCAACTTATGAAATAAACTAAAAACAAATATAACTACTAGAATTTTGAGTATTCTATGCTTGTCTCTTTGAGTTTCAAACTTGTGGATATATTTCTACCATATATAGGGGATTCAAATTCAACATTTTAACAACCCACAATGATGAATATTTTCATACATCTTACTTCTTATATTCTCTATAGAGTTTAAATATTAATCACCATGAATACTACATGGAACTCTAGTTATCCATAATAAATTTAGATGGATTGAACTATATCTTTCTAGGATATATTAAAAAACTTTCTTCAATTTCATTATTTTCAATATGAATTAATCTTTGATAATATCTAATTGTAAATCCTCATTTATCATATTAATATGAAAACTACAAAATTAATATATTCATTTTTTACATAAATATTAGTGTCACCTAAGATACCTCATCCAAATATACACAAAATGTCAATCTTGGATCTACTCAATTAAGTGTATGTAGAAAACATGTTTTGTGAACTTTATAATTTCCCTTAACATTAATTGGAATTTCATATATTTTCTATGTTCTTATTATTCACCATATATTGACATTATACATATAGATTCCATTTTCATTAACAATAAATACTGCACAAACAAAAAGTTGGTTCATAAATCTTTCAATATGTATTTATTGACAATTCAAAGCATTAAAAATTCATGTTAATGCGTCCTCTCTATTTTCATTTCAATTTTATTCTCTACCACCTTTATTTATATTAAATACGAAGAACTTGAGAGTGGATAATAGAAATCCACTTAAATAAAAGTTATGTCAATTACTATACTATGTGTCTACATGAGTAATGATTTTTGTAGAAAATTATATTGTTTAATATAAACATAAATTTTTTTCATTATAAACATAGAAGATGATACAAATATATATATATATATATTCTTGGGGTACTTAAAAAAATTATCTAAATAAATTAATAAAAAATGATATATATATATTTTAGAGGTAATTTCTTGGTCAAAGGCCATGAAACAATTTATTAAAAGCAAGTAAGGAAATTACATGAGTCTGAAAGTGGAAATTTTATGACAATCTTTTTCATAGAGAGGGAGAAGGTCAATAGGAAAATTTTCAATCCATGTCATGTATTGGTTGATTCCCTTGATAGGAGGACCATATTCCACCATATTAGCTTCATGGTAAGTATGGGTGGCAATGTATCTGATCTCCAGAAGTGAGTCATAATACTTCTTCCAAATCGTAGTAAAAGGCCAAGAAAGATAGACCACACCATTCAAAATTGTATGGAAAATAGTGGTGGAGTCACTTCCAATCCAGATGTTGTTCCATCATTTTTTCTTAACAAATTTTTTGGCATGAATCAGTTCCAACATCTCTGCATCAAGGTAGGAGGTGACACCACAGCTGCTATAGAAACAACTATGGCAATGACCTCAGAATTCTTTGAAAATGGATCTGCAACCCGCAAGTCTCGTGATTAATTTAGAGGAAACATCCACATTGATATTGATCCAACCAAGAATAGGGGCTTTCCAGAAGACCTCAAATAATAATTTAGGCTGAGAGAAGATTCCATCAATCCTAAGGCGTTGCAGGATAACAAAGTCACCAATCGAGTTGTCACAATGATCTTTCTAGATCATGGAGGTTTTCTAATGGCATTCAGAATCCTCGTCCATTCTAGAGTAAGGTTGGAGGATTAATTATTATGAATTATGGAATTTATATCATACCGGATAATGTTTAGGAGCTCCAAAATAGCAGATAAGAAGAGGTTCTTGATTTTTCAGGAAGAATCAAGCTCTACACACCATTTTAGCTGTGAGAAAATTGTGTTAGAAAATAACCATCTCCAATCAAACATGTCACTGATAAAATTCCAAAGATCAGAGGTCGTATCACATGACATAAATAGGTGATTGATATCCTCTCTATGTTTATTATAGATTTGACATTTAGAATAGAGCTGGATACCAAAATATTGGAGGCAAGTCTCAGTAGAAATACAATTTTTCACAACACGCCATATGATATTAAGTCATGATTTATTCTCATTCATGTCATTGATTAATTTTGATTCTCCAAATTTATACTATATTTTGTTTTTTTTGGAGATAGAGATAAGAGAATATTCATGCATACCTTTTCAATTATTCTTTATTGAAATTACATATTTTAATCAAATAGTATATTTTTGAAGTCTTTTAGAATATGTTCCCTCAAGGGATAAAATATATCATTACTTCATCAAGGTATATCCTTTTCTTCAAATAATCTCAATAATTTCAAATCATAGATTACATCCATGATGAAATGTTCTATTATATTTGGAATAGTTATTCTATCATTTTCAATATGTTTTCCAGATTTTATAGATTTCATTACTTCATTAGTTCTCCCCCATTATATAAGGATCACTTTCAATAATCCTCATAAAAAGATAAAAAAAATTGTATATCAATAAAGTGAAACTTTTCTTTTTATTAACTTGTATTTAAAGGTTGCTGATTACCTTCCATCCAAGATTCTTCTTTCCTTTTATTTCCTTGTTTGTGTGAACTCTTCATGCTATCATTTATTATTTACCAATTAGTAGTCTTGGGAAGCATGGTTCCATCATCACTTCTAAAATTATATTTATGGTATATCATTCTTGGAATTATACATAAAAGGACATGCATATCCAATTGTATATTTCATATTCTTTCGATTTTCCACTTGGTCTGGTTGTATGATCAAATATTCCATTGAAATATGCCCAGCCTACTTACACTTACCATGTATATTCTCATTAGTTCGTAGGTCATTTTACCATAAAAATATATCATTATTTTTTTATCTTAATATATAAACCTTATTTCACTTTATTATTAAAAATTATTTGTGATTCCATATCTTCATTTCCATTTCTAATTGGGATGGTTGAATGAGAAATCATTCTTGAGTATCTTGGTAAACTTTCTTGGATCTTACTAAAAGTTCCTAGGATGTTTGTTCACCAAACCAGACACTTTTTTCTTATATTTGTATTTCTTCAAAATTTATTACTATATTTTACATCCACCAATTCCCACAGTCATTGATTATTTTAAAAAATTCCTTGCATTCCCCCTTTTACCACAATATAACTATCTCTTTCTTTTAGGTGAAATTGTTTTCATTGAATTACAAAGAGTACTTGATTTGATATTTTTCTTTTTCTTTAATTCTAATGTAGAATAAAAAATCTTCCTACATATACCTATCTTTGGAACATATGGTCTTATTTGCAACATACCATTTGATTTATTTTTGGTGGATTTATACTAGTATGGTTCTACTTTATGACTAATCTCATTGAATATTCTATTGAGATTCCCAAAGAATCTATATATATTTGAGAAAAAATATATTTTTATCTTTCTTATATATAATTTTCATTAACTCAATTCATCCTTGATATAGGTATATATATCCTTCATGGGTTGACACATTATTTCTACAAGTAATAGCCTTATGCCTGAACCTTCCACAATACCATTAATAGCCATCCATCCATATTTTATTTTTTAACAACACTATGGTAAGAATTAAATATATGATGTTTTTATGGATTTATCATTCTTAAATTTAGATTCTATTTAGGAAATAAATTTTTTCAAACATTCTCAGATCTAGTATAGATGTATAAGTGGGTTTCTCATCAATTTTATTTAGCAATTTTTATACTTATTTTTTTCAAACCCACAATGTTCATAAAAATATAATTAGAATAAAAATAATTTTATAAAAAGGATAATTAATTTTTATTTGAGTATTTGATAAATTTATCATTAGATGATCCCATATTTGTTCCATTAAATATAATTCATTTATAATAAAAAATACTCTTTGAAATTGTGAGTGGAATATGGCCTTTCCTCATCCGGTTTTGAAGAAATTACTTGAATAGTTTCAAGATTCATTACTTTTATTTCAAGATCAATAAATTTTATATTGAGGATATTTTTATCTTCCTCAAATGACTTTATTTTGTCTTTATATTCCCATTTGATCTTATCTAAAGTATATTCATTCATTTTATTTTATCTTATAGAATATGATAAATTTATTTAATACTCACTATGTTGACCCCCAATTATGCATTCTGTATTTAATTACATGATTTTTTCCCTCCAATGCATGGATATTTTTATGACCCCCCTTATTAGATTTTAACCTACCTTCAATTGTGTTGATCCATTTCACGAATGGCCTAAAGGCCTTATTTTTTTATTTTATTATGAATAATCCCCCTTTTAAGGTTTGAAAGGTAATATGTACATGAATCATAGGCCCATGTAATAGGCCGTACATAATCGTCTTTATTCTGGGAGGCCTCCTATTAAATAGTTGTAAAATAGAAATAAAAAGTGACTATTTTTTAGGGATAATTATACATAATATCTTTTAAAGTGCCTAGTGATATATCTTGGGAATCCTAATAATTGTGACCCTCATCGCTTGTGATTGGTTTTTATATAGAATAGTATTGAGAATATAGTTTTATTACCTCTTATATATTTGAAAATTGTGAATATTTTGAGATAGAAGTATTTTCCATGTTTCTGTTAATAGATTCAACCTATAGATTAATTTGTTCCATACTCGGTCTATTTTCAACAGTATCACAACATTGGGAATATAATTTTTATTCTTCATTGCACAAGATGGGTTCCCTTTCATCACATGTTCATCCAAGTTACAAATTATCAGTAGATATAATATAATGAAATATATGTTGATTAAAATTAATTAGTAGAGGGTCATTATTTTATTCATTCTTTTAAGTGAATTCTCTTAATTTATTTTCTTCTCTTTTCATAGAATTCTATAGTTTCTTAGTATACATATCTTACATGGTTTCTTTGATAGATAAATCTAAAAAAAATTCAAATCATAAATTCATAAACCTTTTGTATGTGAAATTAAAAAATATTCCAAGCTATTTGAAACTAGAGGTTATTGAGAATCTAGTTGGAGGTAGAACCTATATTCCTTTATTAACCATTATGTTATTCAATAATCATCTGACTCTATGGAATCCTAAGAAAAACAATAACTATGAATCCGTACTAACAATAAATATAACCTATAGTAAAATAATAAATCATATAAAATATTTTAAACAATTCCTGAATTAATATAAATTACCAATTTCCATAACCAAAAATACAAATTTTTAATAATTTACTAACACCAATTATACTTTCCCCATCATATCATCAGAGCATGTCAATATCTAATACTATATAGAATATATTATTATTCTAAAAAATCCAAAAAACCAGGGAATATCCCTTACGTTTAATAATTTTCAAAATTATTTCGTAGCAAAATAGGAAAAAAGATTAGGTAGTCAAACTTATGATATGAAATCCCTATCATGTACTTGTATGATGTATATGAACTAATTATTTTCGTGATAAACTAGGGATAATATACCTTGGGTAAAACCAAACCAAACCAACTAATTTTGAGTCTACCAAAACCTTAAATTCTTGAGCTCCCATAGAAAGTCATATTTCACTATAAAGATGATGATCATAAATTTTTATAGTTTACCTTTTGTGTTCCAACACATTTTATCATAATGACTATTAGACACAAACCAAACTATATTTGCACCATTTGTAGCATCCCAACCTATATTGATAGTTTAAACTTGACACCGAGATGAATCACAATATATCTATGCCCTTGAAACCATACCTCAACTATGAAAGGCTTGATCAAAAAATACAAACACCTGTATGAACCATGGGGAATAATTTAATAACTCAACCCCAAAACCATCCTATGCATGATATCCAATATATAGTGAAAACAAAAAATAACATATATAAAAACATAAAGCATGAGTAAAACAAATGAAAAACCATATAATATAACAACCATCTAGATATAGATATAACTCAGGTCAATAATTATCTTTCCATTATCAATTGAATGAAACATCCACAACTAGTCTCCACTAGAACACCACCACTGCTCCATTTTATACCATAAAAAAACATACAATAACCTAAAACTCATGTAACATCATCTACATAGCCACCATGATGCTCATAATGTTGATGGGTATAAGAACTAGTGATATTTCATTAGTGCTCCCCAAACACCCCATCTTTGTGAAATCCAACCAATCTACAAATAAATTATTATGAAATATTATAAAAGATAAGATAATTTATAAATCCATTTGAAATTACATTAAAGATCAATAAAATCCCAATGAATCCATTAAAACAATCAACCATAATAAGTATAGAAATATTAATAATCAATAATCATGTAATGTTTTTAAGGAAAACAAAAAAACAAAAACAGACATCTAAAAACATAACCCACACACCACTGTCAAAAACCAAAACATGTGGGAACCTTTAAAACATGATAAAATTCCTTTACTGGGTATCACTAACTCAAAAGTGTACTAACTATCGCCAAACCTCACCTTGAACCTCTCAATAAAGTCCCCAAACACATGTTGGTGTTTACCACAAAATGAATTTACCATTACTATCCAGTTCTATGTATCCATGTGGGAATTTAAATGATTCATGTCTCAGACCTTAGTAAAAAAATCAATAACACCATCATAAAAAACAATCTTACATAACTCAATACATAAACTACAACAACATAATCCCACATGAAAATCAAACCATATTCCCAATAACATCCTCTATACATCACAATTCATACAAAATAACAATATCCCTGAAACCCAATACCCACTAAATAAAATCATCAATGAAATTCATTTGATTCTCTCCTTAGATGACCAATTTACTCATCAAATATCTATAAACTCCTCAAAAAACTCCCAAATGTTACAAAATAACTCCAATACATCAAAATAACTTAAACCACCTCCCCAAAACAATATCAATAACCTAAACCCAAATCTATTCCTTTATCTAAAACATCACACTCATAGAATATATGAATAATCAAGATATTGAAATATAGAAGTGCGATCACTATATATAAGATAACAAATAGAAATTTATTTCAAATTGAAAATATTAAAAAATATATCTATCATAGTAAAATGTAGGAGGAAAAGTTTGTAAAGACCTGTAAATTTCAAGGAAATTTTTTTTTTCTTAATTTTCTTTGGATTTTTACAAGAGCGCAGTTTCTGACGGCACCTGATTCCGAGGCCCGGTGTGCCCGGAATCATTTACCGAAGTTTGGCTCGGGTACGTTCAGTGAACGGACGAGCGGGTTTTTTTTAACTTTTGAACCGGTGCCCGGAATCGAATTCTGAGGGAACCGATGAAATCGCAGCACCGATATTCGCTTAGAAACGCCTCTTCCGGAGTTGCGTTTGCTCGGGTGTGGTTTTTAATTTTCGGGCTTAAAGGTAAGAAATAAAATAATTTTGCGACAACTTTATTTTATTTCACTTAAGCCACTTGGAAGCCATTTGAAGCCACTTAAAGGCGGCTTGAACTGAGTTGAATTGGATAGGATGCTATCCAGAAATATCCTACCCCCTTGGTAGGATATTTGTGAGGTGGGGCCCGCACGATCCCCGCCGTTTCTTTCCGCTAAGAAACGCACCCGTGAAAACCCGTCTTAATGAAAGTCAATCGACGCGTTTTCTAAATTCTTAATAGACCATTTAATTGGGTGGTTTATTTCGTGAATTAAATGGGCTGTTTCTTTCGTGAATTAAATGGGTCGTTTCTTTCGTTGAATTAATTCAACGAATTGATGGATCGTTTCTTAACCAGTTTTTCAAATTCGTTGGCGTAATAATAAAATAAGGCCAACGCTTAACCTATGGTTATTTGTGCTTGAGAAGATTTGAGAGAACCCTCATAACTTCTTCTCCCTCGCGAAGAACGCGAAGAACGCGAAGAACGCGAAGAACGCCGAACCCGGAAATCGACGACGCCTTCGCCCGAGACGTTCTTCCGATCTCCGATCTCTGATCACCGACCATTTGAGGTGAGTGATCTCGGACTTCCGCTCAAGGTTCTTTCTTTGGGTTTAAACACAGATTTAATTATTTATAATTTAAATCTGTTGTTCTTGGTTCGTTGAGTTCACCGACTCGACGCCGGTTTCCGTGACGACGCGACGCCTCCCCGCGACGATGCAACGATCGATCTCTTCCGCGACGATCTCTTCCGCGAAGAACGCCCGCGCACGACGATCATCAAGGTAGGGATTTCATTATGGGGATTACCCCTTTTAAAATTAATTCTCGTCTTTGTTTCTTTAAAAATTAAAGAACCGGATTCAAGGAAACAATTTTATTTATTTTATCAAAATTAAAATTGTTGGTTCATGTGTTGAACAAATTCTTCCGGTTGTTTATTTCTAACGTGGAGGGTGCGGGCCAAACGAACACGGCCCGACGACCCTCCGCCGTTCTTAGTTTTGTGCGGATTTGACGGTCGACGACGGAACGTGCCGCAGCGGACGTTTGACGGTCCCGCAGTGAAGAACGGATCCCGGGAGGAGCAACGACGCAGACGGGAAGGAAAACGGGCCACCGGAGCGACGCTGGCGGCCCGCGGAAGTTGCCGGCGGCCGGAGGCGGCGGCGCCCCGTCGCGCCGCCGGACGAAATCCGCTGCGGCTGAAGCCGCGGCGGCTGCGGCCAACGGACCCGCGCCGCGCGGGTCCGGTTCGTCCAGGCGGACGTGGCTCAGCGCGTCCGCGGTTCGCCAGCGCGGCCCGCACGCGGGCCGCGGTTCTTCCTCAAGCCGCGGGTTAGCGCCCGCGGCTTCCACCCGCGCCGCTCGGCCGAGCCGAGCCGGACCGGGCCAGCCGGGTCGGACCCGGGTCGGGTCGGGCCGGGTCGGTCCGGGCCCGTACCCCCCATCTTCGGACTTTTTCGTTCAAACACCCGTATCTTGAGCTTCGTGCCTCCAAACGACCCGCCGTTAGCGGCAACACGATCCTTGGATCGAGACGGTCGTTTTGGTATATCGCACTCAAGGTTTCGGAATACTTTGTGTTCGTCCGGGTTGGTTCGTACACGAGACCAACCGGGCCCTCGGAGCGGAAACGCTCATATCTTGAGCTACGGACGTCCGATTGACGTGCCGTCAGCTTTGTCGAATTCCTCTAAGTGAGACGGATATTTTGGAATACTCCGCCCGAGGTTTGGACGCAGGTGGAGTGCGGTCGGGTTGGTTTTGCCTTAAAAACCAACCGGGCCCCTGGGACGAAAATGCCAATATCTCTCAGACCGGGCGTCCGATTGACGCGCCGTCTGCGACGTTGAGTTCCTGTTGACGATACGGAACTTTTGGATACATCAACTTCGGACTTCGTGTCAGTTGATGTATCAGCCTCTCGGCTCGTGGAGTGGACCCTCCCGAACGAGCTTGCTGTGTGCGGGAACCCTAGGCTGGCTGCGATTGCTACTTCGACAGCGACGACCGTGCAGAGATCCTCAGTGGACTGCGGCGACGACTGTGCAGAGATCCTCCGTGGACTCCGACGACGACTGTGCAGAGATCCTCAGTGGACTGCGACGATTACTGCACTCAGCGATCCTACGTGGATCAGTGCTTCAGGTCCTACGTGGGCCCGGTCTTGTGTGGGCCCGATCCTGTGTGGGTCCGATCCTGCGTGGGTCAGCGCTCAGCGGTTTTGTGTGAGCCAGCGCCTACAGGTCCTGCGTGGGCCCGGTCTTGTGTGGACCCGATCCTGTGTGGGTCCGATCCTGCGTGGGTCAGCGCTCAGCGGTTCTGTGTGAGCCAGCGCCTACAGGTCCTGCGTGGGCCCAATCCTGTGTGGGCCCGATCCTGTGTGGGTCCGATCCTGCGTGGGTCATCTCTTAGCGGTTCTGTGTGAGCCTACTCCTACAGGTCCTGCGTGGGCCCGATCCTGTGTGGGTCACTGCAAGGTTAGTACCTATCGATCCTTCGTGGGTCCGACGACTTAGATGGTTCAATGATCATCTTTATCGTCATCCGAAGAAGTATACCTGTGTGAGATGAATCTTGTGTTTCTCTCCTTTGTGGATTGTGTTGAGCTATCCTGTGTGGATTTACTGTTTACTCTCCTTTGTGGGTTGTGTTGTTCTATCCTGAGTGGGTGTACATTTTGGTTTCCTGTGTGGACTGGGTTGTGCTTGGGCTCGGAAGTTGGAGCCGAACGGGAATTGAAGACTTAGGTATATGTATGGGCATATACCTAAGCCGTGTCAGATGTTACTTCGTGATTGTATCTTTCCTTTTTGGATTATCCTTTGTGGATTTCGGGAGACCTTCGGGGGTCTCGGGGTCCCTACTGAGTAGTTTATACTCACCCCTGCATGGGCTATGCCCACACTTCGTGGTGTTGGTTGCAGACGACGGACAGCGCTGATCGTGGAGGAGGCGTGCGGAGCAGGACAGTACCTGGAGGTGGACCACTGGGCGGGACGTACTCGGAGCGGTTAGGTGGACCCGAGGAGCAGTGGAGGCTATCTGTACCCACCCTTCAGGTGGGACTTCCGGAGGACGGCTCGACGCTGCAGTTTTCCCTTTTCAGTTGCTGTTTTTCCTTTCAGTTTTACTTTACAGTTGGGCTTGTATTTCCGGCCCCTTTTTACTTTCAGCACAGCTTGTACAGTTTTACTTAGTGTTTACTTTTCCGCTTGCTTACTTTGTGGTGCCTGTTTACTTTTCAAAGGCAATGCCTTCCCTTTTTGTTGGGATTTACGCCTTGGTGCTAGTCGCCAGCCCCTGGCCTATGGAAGGCGGGCTTGGGGTAGTCACGGCACGGGCCCCGAGGACGGGTCGTGACAAAGTTATAGTAATGAATACATGGCCACATTTACCAAAAAAGAATGAGTAAAATTAAAACATATGTTCTTGTGAGGAATCTACCAAAATTAATTATATAAATATATATTTTCTTATAATACATTTCAAAAAGGAATATGGTTCAAGGAATACATAAAAATAACTAATAATTTATCTAAAAGACCACTGAAATTGATTAATTCTAATTTATATGGACCACTAAGGCACCATGTTTCCAATAGTGATTTTTTACTTCATTAAATTAAATGATTACAAGGTAAGAATAAAAAATGTGATGATTATAAAACATTAATAATAAGATCTTGAAAAACCTTAAATTTATATAAGGGGTAATATCAAAACCCATAGGATTTATGTAAAAATGATATGAATAGATATAAGATAATGGATTTATTAAAAATTAAATTAATTCTATTTTAGTAAATCTTGGAATAATAAATGATTATATAACCTGATATACATCTTAAAAACATAGTAGAAAAAATAAATATTATGTGGATTGTTGAGAAGTAATGGAAAAGTCTTGCTAAGTTAAAAATCTCAAAGAATTTACAGAAGCAAGTTGAATATACCATTGTTCATGTCTAAAATATATATTAATTTTTGTTCAATTATAAAAAATTAGAATTTGAGTAATGGTATAATTGGAAAATACTTATGAAATAATTTAAATTATTTGGAATCAAATTTTTTATTCAAATAAATTTTTTGATATTGGTTAAATTTTATGAGAAGATAAATGAATATATAATTATACGTTATTTTTCAAATGGAAGAGGTTATTGATATTTTAATGAAATGATTATTAAAAATATATACTTTTATTTTATAAAATTCATTAAAGAAACTATGATGAATGTTATTCCTGATAAAGATAGTGACAATCTAGTATAATATGAATTTGAAACTGATATGAGTTAATATAAAATAGAATATAAAGATATGTAATAAATTGGTGGTGATGATTCTAATTAGACTAGTTATGATAGGTAACCTACTATTATATGATCATACGACATGTAAATAAAGGTATAATATCAATGCGAGGTTAAAAATATAATTGGGGATAAAATATCCCATTTAAATAGGATGATTACTATAATTCTGTGGTTAATAAACATTAATTTCAGAAACAAACCCAAATTATTTTGATGATACTACTAAGAATATTGGATAAGAAAATGATATAAGTTAAGAGTCATATAAAATTTTGAAAAATATTACTTTTTATATTTTATTATAAAAAATGGAAAATATCATTAAAATTAAGTGGGTATTTATTAACAAATTCAATGAAAATGGATAAGACTCAATAAATAAATAAGTAATACTTTTTAAGTGTATTCCTAGATTATAATAATTGATTTTGAAGAAATATTTGGTCGTGTTGAATGATTGGAATCCATTGGAATATTTTTATCTAATACTAAATAAATAAATTATATTTTTTGTCAAATGAATAAAAAATATTAGTTCTTATTCTTTACAATATATAGAAACTAAACATCATAATTTTAATTTTTAATATAGATAGTATTGATGTGAAAAATTTTAATAAGTCTGTCTATGGTTTAAAGTGAATCCTGAAACCATTCTACAATAACATGTAAAACTATTTACAATAAATGAATTTCAAGAATTAAATAGTGGATCACAATTTATATATAAAGTACCTGTGTACAAATAATCTAATTTTCATTGTTTATATTAATAAAACATTTTTTTATTGTTTATAAAGAGTATATCATAATAATATTTGTTTAATAAATGATGAATTTCTTAATAGATATGTTTATTCTGAAGTAATATTTCTTATTAGTTTTTGTAGAGTACGTTAAAATTTGTCATTTTTATTTTAAGAGAAATATTGCAAAGAAAATATAAATTTATTTGTCATTGTGTAAATAAAATAATTTTATATGACTATAATGTTTGGTTTGAAATTGAGTAAATATAAGGATCCCCAAGTAAAAATTAGTAGGTGTTCAAGAATGTGGATATACTTATATTATATCATAAAATATCTCTAGATAATATTTTTTCTGTCGTGACCCTCTATGAAACATATCAAATTGATCCAAAGGAGTTAAATTTTATGTACACCAAATGTATTCTTATATACATCAATGAAATTAATTATTATGTGTTTTATATGGAATAGTATAATAAAAGGACTTTCCTAGATTTATTGATGTATATTGGGTAATGAAAATTGATAAAATCAAGTCAAATTTTGGTGAAACATATCTACTATAAATAAAATGCATCATATAAAAGTTATAATCAATAAAATTCCATTGAAATAATTATTATAGACAAAGAATATTTTTTTTATTCTATAAGATTTTATATAGATATTTTTTGAAAAATGATAACTCTAAGACATAGATAATCCTTCAAGAGGTATGGTGAAACTTGAGCATGTGACTACCAAATAATATATTAAAACATATAATTATGAATTACCAAAGGATATGTTTCAAATATTAAGGTCGATGATGAATATTTACCCTATCCCACCCACGAAATTAGGTATGGTGAATGGATCCCATGTATATATATTTCATTGAATATTTATTAAAAAATTTGAAATTCTGATTTTAAAAGAAAGAGTATGTTTATGTTGAACATATATTCGTTAATATAATTAATTGAAAGTAAATAATTAATTTCAAATGGAATATATTTAGTTTGTTATCTAAGTAAAATTGTAGATAGGATATTGAAAGACTAATAAACTTTGTTTTGTTATTGTTTTTTAAAGGAGTAATTAATGAGCACTAACAATAATGAAAAATATTAAGTTTTGATTAATTTTTATTATTTATTATATGTTTTTTTCTTATTTAGGAATAGATATTGTTAATTAATATTTATTTGTTATGACTTATGAATTTATTTTCTATTCAAAATTTATATCATGTGCTCTGAATTTATTATCAATAAGGGAGAGATAAGTAATTTTGAAAATGTATTAGTTTTGATATTTTTTTGGCGGGGAGAAGTAATATTTACAAAGGATTATATAAAACTATTTTTTTATGGTAATAGATTTTATTTTTACTGCAAAAATAATTTAAAAAATACAATCTAAGATTTTGAATTTACCATGGATTAATCATGAATTGATTGGGGGATATTAGACAGGTTCTTATTTATTTTTTACATTTTATTTCTAAATATACATTTTAGAAATAAAATTTTAAGTATTTTTGAGAGTTAGTAGAAGGAATCAAATATTAGAAGTTAATTTAGGGGAATTTAATTTTTTTTTGGAATGATTAAAAATAATGTTATGCAACATTTACTTAGATTAAATGTGGGAATATTTAATAACTTCTAATAAGTAGAAGTGTGACTCACCATGCATGATTATATTGTAGATAACGCGATTCTATTGAATTGCATGAGATCAAATTAAAATTTATGATGGTAACCTAAAAGTGAGATGTTATTTCAAAAGGAAACATAATAGTAATCAATGATTTTATAAGACTATTTAATATTGAATTCAAATTTATAATTACTGTGTAAGTGTAGTTTAAATAATTTTGTGACATTAGAGTTGGATTTGAACTAATTTTGTGACACTATACATGAGTCAGTTAAGAGTAATGCTAAATTTTCATAATAGTTATTTTAAATTTTATAGTATTGAGTTTTTATTAAAGGATATTGTGTAAGAGTAATTTGATGGTATCACCAGCTACATAAGATTGATCAAAAGGGTGTGTGAGATTTAGTTGTTGGTTTTCAAAGCTATGTGTGATTAAGCGTGATAAAAATATGATAATTTATACTTTTGTTTTTTTCATTCAAGTAATAATCATTTTAATTATTTAAATTATAAGGATATTTATTGACTTTTATGAAAGATCAATTAAATAAATATATTATAATAAATTTAAGGAAAAAATAAATCCAAAGGATGTTTTAATCACACGATAGTTTTTAAGATATATTTCGATTTAAATTATTAGATAATTTATTGGATATTTAAATAGTGGGAGAATGGATTCAAATTTACTGATATTTTTTAGTATTTCATTAAGTAATTAATGTAAAAAATTTATGTAGAAAATTTGGAAATCAATTTCCATAATTTTATTCAACATTATTGAAAATAGAACTTTTTTTTTAATGAATTAAAATTGTATTATCTTTTAAATATTTTGAGAAATAATTCATGGTAATAAAATGAAATGACTTTATGGAATATATTGAATAATCAATGTTATTATTTAATAATATGGATATTTATGCATTTAAAGACATTGAGAGTGAGTATATAAGGATTAAAAAGATAAAAACACACACGAAGAAATTATTATTAAGATTAATTGGTAAATATCTACTACTACTGTATTTCAAAATCAACTATAGAAAAAGATATATTGTTGATGTTGGGACATCCTAGATAACAGAAAAATAATTTTTCATTCTAAAAAATATTTTTTATAAACAAGAGGGATTCTTAAGAACATTTATTGTATAATAATTATATGGGTTAAATTTATTTATATTTTCTACTACCTTTTTAATCACTTTTTGATATGAGTGATATGATATATGATATTGATTTTACCAAGTAAAAAAAGGATATAGTCCCTATTATTTGGAATTAGAGATTGTAAAAATAAGTTGTCCTAATATGATTATTTTATTTTTTGTGTGTTTTTTGTTTGATTGAAATTGGTAGAGTAAAAGAGATCTATTCACTTTATCAAGAGAAGATGTAATCAAAATTTAAATGTGAAAATCAGGCAGCACTATTTCAAACCAGCCCCCTTCTCAATCTTGATATTATAAATTCCTGGGAAATTAAAATTTCAAAGGTGTTTTAATAGATAAAATAAGCAATAATATGATTAAATTTTAGTAACACTTTATTTTTAAATGGGCTTAAATAAAACCAACTAAATTTTTCATATTTGTTATATGGTGGGAGTGAATATATCTTTAGAAAGATTGGTTGTGTTGTTATGAAATTAAAATATGAGATGAGTATTACTAATGTAATGGTATATATATTCAAATAGAAAATTTTTATAATTATTGATAAAATTTTATAATGAATGAAACTTATCTTTTACATAAAAGATTTTAAAATTTGGTTTAAGGAAATATGAGAATATTGGCATTGGAAAATTCTATTTTTGGTGAACTAAAATTTAAAATAAGAGGTTTGGTGATTTATAATATTTTAAAAATGGGAATATTATTAATAATTCACATAATATGCTGTATATACATACTAATATACCTTTATAGAAGGTTCACTTTGACATTGATAAACTAATTATGCCTAAATGAACTCATGTTGATAGAAATTTTATTTTATTAATTGATGATTCTACATAATTGAAATCCATTATATACTTGAAGCATAAATTTGAGGTTTTTTATATGTTCAAGGGTAATATATGAAGTATAGTGAAATAAATCATAAATATTACCCACATTTATAGGAAAAATAGCTAGTTTTAATATACTTGTGGAAATTGTTTTCATATCTTAAAATACATAGTATCATATAGGAGTTTAGATCACCATAGACACAATAATAGAATGATATTTTTTAGAGTTAGAATCAAATAAATATTGTGATAGTTTGGATTATTATAGATAAATATGTTATATCAAGGTCTTATTGGTGATTGGATTATAATGAATCAATGTTTTATATATACCAAAATATGATTTTTTATTAACATATTATTTTAACCAAAATATAAAGAAAGTATAACACTATGATATTATTTCATGATATAACAGTATATGAGAAAAGATATAGTAATCAAATTGATGTTATATATATAAAAATGAACAAATGAAAAATAAATAAATTGTAAAAATAAATACATATTCCAGTATTTTATATCCTAAAAAAAGTATATAATATTGAAAAACCATGGTAAATAAGATGAGACCATATACCACACTTCAAAAATTTTGAAACAATAAAAAATGAAATTTATAAATAGATAAAAATTATTTTGTGATTTTATTCACAGAGGTATTTTTAAGGGTCCTAATATAAGTCAAAATAATTATATTTGTTGGTCGTGATTTAAATAAAATTACATTCTTAAACCATTAGGTAATAAATATTTTTAAAAATTATATCCACTTCACTTATATAAAGACCCATTCACAAAAAAATAAAAAATATATCCTAAAATGTTACCTTAACTATAAAATCATCCCAAATAGGATCTCTTAAAATTCATTTACACATTTTAGAGTTTTTGGATCTAATAAGCTCTAAATTATTCAACACAAAGAAGGCCTCAAAGTGAAGGTCTAATTTCATCAAAGTGGAAATGATTTAGTTTCATGAATTTTTCTATTCTCATTGTCACCCTTCTTGAAATATAATTAATCACCATAATGACACAAAATTAATTTCATAATACTTATGTAATATGAATTAATGCCTATCATAATCATTCATTTGTATTCTTAAATTATTTTATAATACTTATTTTTAGCTTTTTATAACCACATAAATATATGTTACTATTTTACAAGTATAAATACTTCTTTTATGATTTATTAATGGTTAAATATATAAATAATGATTTATTTATGTCATATTCATGGTTTTATGATGTTAAAATATAGATATAAATAATTATTAATATTATTCATTATGATTGAATAAACCATCCCAAAATAAAGAACCACAAACAATCAATACAGTAATCTAAATCTATTCATCTAATATAGTTATCGTGGAATTTCATAACTCATGGTATTATTATGAATCCATTAAATTTAATATTTTGGAGGATAATATCTCATAGAGAATGAATACTGACCACAATCACTTTACTGATGTAGCTACTAAACACTTGAAAAAAATATTTTCCAATGAATCCTATGGATAAAGTATAATTAATAAGTAATTAATATTTGAATAAAATTAATTATTTTAAATTATATAAATATAAATAAATTTTTTAAGTAGATAATTAATAAATAGAACTTAGTTATAATAGGATATAAACGTATATTTGAGTTAGGATTAGTGGGATTGTGAATATTCCTCAACCATATCGTTATTTATTTAACATCTCTCTCATACATATATCTTTTTTATGTAATATATATTCTACCCTTTGGTTTTATATATTTTTAATTTAATCTTTATTTGTTTGTAATTAAATCGCCTCTCACCATTCTCTATTTAGTTAGCATATTTATTGTAGGGATATTATTTATCAATCATATTTCAGTGATACATGATTCATCTATTTTATCTATAATATTATATATTGTTTATTTATATCATCTTATGGATGTATATTATGAAAATTTCAGTTGTTTTTTATTTATAAATGTTCTTTTATTTACCCAACATTCATTAGTTCTTTATATATTCTGATTATTGTAAGGAGAATTAAGTAGTTTTTCTTTAAATTAATATCATTGTTTAATCATGGTTTGGATGATTATTATGTATTTACTAATATACATATCATATAAATTCTCTTATGCATGGATATAAATATTTACATTACAATTAATTATCAATAAAATTCTTGATTCACAATTAATTTCTTACAATATTGGTATGGGGATTCTCCTCTACATATTTCACTATTATTTAAATCATCATTTGGTTAGTTTATATTCATTGTGAAAATTTTTATGGAATATATTATTAACATCTTATATTCATTTATTTTCTACTTTTCATGTTACATTATACTATATCATTCTATCCTCTCAGTATTTGTGTTTACTTATCATGTAATAAAAATAATATGAATAATTCACACATGATTTCTAATAATCTATTCTCTTATTATTTTATATTATTTTTTATTATCTATAATATATATAATATTTTATACTAAATTCTTTTAAATTATCATATTATATTTACACATGATTTTTTTGGATTCACATGATTTATACCCTTCACTCTCTTTGGTTGACTCTTATGTGATATCCCTTAAAATTGTTATTTAACTATTTCATTTTTATTGTTCAATTATCTTATGACTTTTGACTGATGTATAATCACCTTCATTATTTTATTTAAATGTGTCACAAATATTTATAGATATAATATTATGAGATGGGTGAGAATGGAATTATATATCCCTATAATTCTATTGGTAAATATTATATCTCGTGATATTTTATGTTTGAGATTTTGGATGTGAGCCTAGTCCACTATTTTATGATGACTTGATAGTGATCATTTACTTATGATTATAATGACATGTTATAATATATGTGATATATCCTTATAAATTGTTTTCATACTTATTCTTCCATAATATATGTTTCTCATTTGTTTATTATTTTTAGTGTATAATGTTTTTAGAGACATATTTCATTTACTAATCATTTAAAAATTCATTTTTTTAAATAGGTATAATATTTATCAAATCATCAAATAAAATAATATTTTAGTTTTAGTCATATCTTTAAGAATTAATTATTGTATATTTTTATGAGAAAATGATATAAAAATTATGTAAGATATTTGTGGGGCATTATAAATTTATTTCCACTACTATTTATATTTATATGTGTTTAAAGAAAAATAATTTAGAAATGAATCCTTATGAAATGTAGATTAAAATATTTCCAAATTTTAGCTACTTTTGAGTTTTTATATGACCATAATTTATATAAATTAAAGGATAAAAAAATAAACAAATTTTTGGAATGAGCTAATGATGGAATATTTTTGGGATATCTACCAAATGGAAGGGAATATAGATAATAAGTAGATTTTTGGGGGTATAATACAAAGAAAGACACACAGAAACATACATGAAGGTTATGTGATATCCCAACCTATGGATAAACCATCAATATAGGCGATTTATTACATTTGTTGGATCAAAGACCCAGTGTGCTTGAATCCCATTACATGGCCCAAAACACATTTTATGGCCTAAAGGCCTAGTGAAGCATCATGCCTACATCATTTTTCCTACACCAATAGGCCTATTTCGTGCCTGTGTTACCAACTTACAACATCATATACTATTACTTCATCACTACCTAGCTACTTCATCATCTACATCACTGTTTGCGTCACAACCTACATAGCACTGGAATAATACCTACACCGATCACAGATTGAACCGAATACCTCCTAGATGTGGAGTCCCATAGTTGAGTACCACTCATACATGACATTGGAATTAAAGGAATGATATATATATATATATATATATATATATGTTTCATCAATAAAATTTATATTCTGGTTAATAGTTTTAATGTAAAATTTGTTGAGAATAATTTAAAAAAATTATGCAAAAACCTCTGCTTGAAAATGTTAAAGATGAAAAGAAAAAAATGATTGAGTATGATTTAAAAAATGAACTACAATATTTTATTGACTTGTAAAGGACAATTAAAAGTGATAAGATCATTACTATATCATCAAGGAAAATAAAATCAAATCAAAGGTCTCAAGAAATTAATGTGAATGAGTTAACTTCTTTTGAAAAAAACCTAGGTTATTACGAAATTTTTCCAAAAATCAAACATAACCCATTCATATATGGGATATCCCAAAGCCTATTAATTTTATTATAGATGAGAGGAACATATGAAATAAAGTGGTTTCAAAATGTGTATTCATGAATCCAAGATAATAATATAAAATAAAGTACTCCACATATTGTAGACCAAAATAAAGCTCTAGCCATTATCCAAAATAAAACAATATTCAAATAATAAAACTAATCAAGCAAGGACATATTCCACCAACACCTAATATAAATTTTATACAAAATTAACCCTTTAAATATTGGTTTCAAAATATATTTCTCTAATTCCCTTCCATTATATAAATTTGTGAATTCCTACCTTCACGCACCTTCTAATTCATGTAATTCCATATATAAAATTGCAAGCACATTGAGGTGCACATTTATGGAAGGATTACATAGACCTATATGGAACCAATAAGATATAAAAAATATCATTTGTGTAACTAAAAAGGTTCATTCATGTTTTCTTGGGTATGGAAATTACATATATATAAAATATTTAATAGTCTCAAAGGAACAACCATCTACAACATACTATTGATCAGCTAGAATAAAAATTAAAGAATAAAAATAGAATATTTTTACACTATAAACAGTGAAACAAAAAATTAAATACCACACTATAAAGAGGTTCCATAAATAATTAAATTCTAATATTGAACTTCCAATATAAAAAATGTACATGCTCAATGTATAAACAATGAGATAAAATTATAATATATACGTCCTTTTTTGGATGGAAAAAATCATAGATAAATATAAACATCCTGTATTAGGAGGAAAAAACCAAATTAATATTGGACTATCCTTAAATATAAACATCCTCTAATAATATAGTAAATAATAACACAAACATGCACACATATATTTATATTTATATATACAAATAATATATCAAGAGCGAAAGTAGTTAATCTTCAATTGTTACATTTTTATATATAAAAACTATCATATAAAGGAAAAGAATTATATATCTATATATGATTGTATACACATCCTCACCTAGAATAGAAAATAACTCATGTACCCTAGGTATATTTATATATACCAATATCCTCTCATATGAGGGGAAAACATTTAAACACACACACACACAAATCATACTTATCCAAATACCATTTAACCTTTATAATCCATTTAAAATAATATTGTAAATAAGTTACCTTATGGAAGGATACAACCTCTACTATAGGTAAAACCAACACCAATCATAATATCCATAAAAAATAGAATTTATAAGTTTTTATGTAAATTCATAATTGTTAGGGTCATAATAAAAAGATTTAAGAGCACAAAAAATATTCTTTATCCTAGAACTTTAGAATAACTAAGTATGAATGTATCAGAATGTGCCACATGAAATTTATACAAAAGGAAGAAACGCATAGCATGGTATAGAAAATGTTGAATCAACCCATATCATATATAGTATAGTTTCTCATATATCTATCCATTGTACCCAAAACATTCATTAAATAAACCTAAGGGGCATTACTGATCACTATAGAATGATATATGTTACAAGGGTATCATATGTAGAAATTAAAACAATTTACCCTTGGAATATTATAATTATAAAATAATTATTTCCTCTATAAATAATACATGATATGTCCATATATAATACTTCACCTGATATACGGAAAATACATTCTTAGACTAAACTAAATATAAATATGGATTATGTAAGATCTTGTGTCTATATGAGTTTTGTGTTTCAAGGAAAACATGAATTTCCTTTTAGTTGAGGTGCCAGATTTTGAAGTAGGGTTCAAAAAAAATTTTGAGAGTTTGAATAACTCAAATAAGTATTTTTATACATGGAATGGTATAATGACCCATACATTTCATTAATAAATATTACATAATTTAAGTTTAATATTCTATATATTTCTGAATTATAAATACCTGATGACCATAGTGGTTTAATTTCATTATAAACATTGACATATAAACAACTGACACTTATAAGGGATAAATAATTTACCATTTATTTATTCATAACTAACATTGTTATTAGGCATATCATACCTAAAATATTTCTTCATAATCTAGGTAAGGGAAACTTATGAAAGGGTGAGCTCAGATGCTTAATAAGGCTAAACATAAGATATATTAATAAATGATCATAAGTGAGAAAACGAAAAGAATAAGGGTATTAGAGCATGATTTAAACATTATAAAATCATACTATTCAATTAATATATCCTACTAATGAATAATTAGCTAATTTTTTATCAATAAAAATACCTAATACAAAAGTATGTGGAATCATCAATAATCAATTTTTATCCATGAAAACAAAAAATATGCATAATATATAAGTTTCTTCACATAAAAATAATATTTTAAAATAACTTTATTTTTCAATGGTCACTATCAAGACTATCATAGTGGATTGAGTACACTCTTCATTACAATACTAACTATCTCATGAGATATCCATACATACCCAATGCCTTGGAGGGTTATATAATTTTTGTTTGTCCCATCACATAATGATAGCTACACAAAAGTATACCATAAGATCATAAAACACCCATCATATAATCAAATTATAAACTATGTAAAGGATATGTGTATTGATTCAATAAGTTTTCCTTATAAATTTTCCCTTCTTCTATGTTTTGAAAATCACAAACACTCTATCTGAAGGAAAATTAATTTTTCCCTAAGAATTATCTTAATAAAGAAAATTTTCTTTCCTCATTGAAATTTTATCCTTACCTATGTTCTCATTGTTCATTATATTGTTTCTATAAATCTAACACTTTTTATTTATAATGGTAAAAATTTGGTTTCATAAATAAAACCTCAGAATCCTATAAATCCTTGTTTATAAAGTATTCTGTTTTCAGACTTGAGATTCCTTAAAAATTAGAGTCCAAATTCTCTGAAATTCAGATTTCGAATTCTATGTAATTCAGACTCTGAATTATCTGAAATAAAACTATGAATTCTCTGAAATTTAGACTCCAAATTCTATGAAATTCAGGTTCTTAATTTTATGAAATTCAGACTCCAAATTCCTTAAAATTCAGTCATTGAATTCTATGAAATTCAGGTTCCGAATTCTTTGAAAATAAGACTCTAAATTCACTAAAATTTAGATTCTAGATTCTCCGAAATTCAGACTCTGAATTCCTTAGAATTCAGACTTTTAATTCCATATAATTTATACTCATAATTTAGACTCCAAATTCCTTAGAATTTAGACTCTTAATCCCTCAAAATTCAGACCCTGAATTCATTAGAATTCAGATTCTGAAATCTATAGAATACAGGTTCTAAATTATTTGGAAAATAGAATCTGAATATCCATGATTTATAGTCTCCAAATTATTATTTTCTTAGAATCCAAACATTTATTATTCATTACACTCTGAAAAATAGATTTGGTTAAGAAACCTTATTTTATTTACACCTATTATATTTATGAAATGATCTTATACATTATATTTCTAACTAACCATTATTTGAGTGACAAGTGTACAGGTCCCTCTGAAATTCAAGGAAAAATATGACCGTTGGAGGTGGGTAATGACCATTTTAGAAGTCCCTATTAATAGGATCTCATTTGAGCGAGCTCAATAAAAAAACTGAGAACTGACTCAGTCACTCTAGAGATTGGACTCCACTAAAGTGATTTCAAGGGAGAGAGACTCTTATTCCCTGTGTGTACAGATCATCTTGATTAGATTGCTTCGTGCGAATCTGATTGCTGCTGTTTACAATCAAGGAAATCCATGGATAGGATGATAGAGGTTCCGACTACCTTAATGTTTGATGACTTCTGTGGATAAGAAGACAAAGGTTCCTACTATCTTAAAGTTTGAGGTCTTACGGGGATAACAAGACGGATTCTCATATTCTTGTCAAGGGATTACCCTGGTGTGGGTAAAATAGAATTTCTTTAAACTATAAATCAAGGGACCTTTATCCAAGGTTTTTGGATACCCTTATCTTTGGTTTAAAATATTTCATTCTTTTTACTTGTTTTTTTTCAAGTTTATTTCCATTAGTTTTTATAAATAATGTATAACATTATTATACTTTCTTGTTCCTTTTTATACTCTGATAAGTAAGATCCTATAGGCTTCAAGGTAGAATCTTTTCCTTATAAACATTTCATAAGTTTATTTTTGGAACCAATTTTCTAGAACCTAGTATGTTTGTAGAACTAAAAGTGTTCTTGTGAATTTAACTTGTTTAACTTTGTTAAACATAGTTTTCCATAAGGTTAAAAACTAATGTTTTTAAACATACAATTCACCCCCTCTTGTATTTGAGCTTCTAAATTCATATATTGACCCTAAAATTGGTATCAGAGGATGTATTTGAAATACTTATATTCACATATAAGTTTTCTTCCTCATTTTGTCATTGTTATTAATATTTTATTTACATAATATTTTTATCCTTGTTTACAAACTTTAACTATTAACAAGTATTTGTGTAAATATATTTTCTTTGATATGTAAGGAATTAATGTCAGTTCAATTGAAAATATAAATCATACAAGACCACCTATATTTGATGGTAATGATTATGAATATTGGAGAGATCCTTTGAAGACTTTTGTTATCAATATTATAGTGGACAATTTTGTTATTATTATCAGAGATTACAAGATTCCTGATAACGAAGTCAGAACTTTTACTAATCATGAAAGTAAGAATATCAACTAAACTACAAGGTAAACAAAACATTCTTGTGTTCCATGACCAGGAATATATATAGTCATATTTCTTCTTATAAATATTTAATTATATTTGGATGAAATTGGCGGTTATTAATTTTGGTACATCCAAAGATTTAGAAACTAGAAGAGATATAGTTAGAGAAGAATTTCATGAATTTCTATTTTTTTATGAAGAACCAGTGTGCAAGGTACAACAAAGGTTTATGACTATTGTTAATAGTTTATAATCCATGGGTGAGAATGGTTTTGATGATGAGGCACTTGCGAACAAGATTATAGATATCATTACAAATGATTTGGAATCTAAGAGAAAAACTATTTATGAGAAAGGAAAAGTATCTCAAATCACTCTTAATGAACTTTTTGTAATTCTTTTTCAATATGAGACAAGAATGAAAAGAGTTTCTGATATTAATAAGATGAATAATAGAAATGGAAGTGTAGCCTTTACTACTACAAAAACCAAGACTCTTGTAAGGGTTCCAAGTTCTAAATCAGAGAATGTCATTGTTTTATCTGAATCAAGTGAAAGTGAACATTCTAAGAATGAGCAAGCTAATCTAGCTCAAATAATGAACAAGATAGTTTTAAAGAAAGACTTTTAGTATAGGTTTAAGAATAAATAATTAAAGTATACAAAAGACTCGGATGTCGTTTAGTATGAATGCAAAAGTGCAGGACTTATAAGGCCAGATTTTCCTATGCCTAAGAAAAATTATAGATTGGAATGGAATTCTGAGATAAATAGAAAGAAGTAATACTAGGATAAATCTATGAATGTTTTGAAATCCAATGACACCTGTAGTGCTAGTGGTGGAGACTCTTCTAATGAATACCAAGAGTATGAATGTTCTTGCCAGAAGAATCTTGGTCTTCTTGCCAAGATACCTATTATAAATCATTGTCTAATGGACAAGGTATAAAATGCTAATTACATAAATAATGTATCCTTAAATAAAAATAATAGTGATAATAAATGATATGAATCTTTGGATGAAGATTCTTCTTCGATGAAGATAATACATTACCTAATTTTGAATAAGTATCTAGGTTTTCTAAGCTTCATGAGAATGAAAATTCTAAACTCAAATGAAATCTTGATAAGGAAAATTCAAGAATTTTTATGCTTACTAAAGATGTAGCATATCATTCTAAAGATCTTGATGATAAAAAATTTGATTTTTAATGTATTTAAAAAATCCTTTAGGAAGTTAATTTTGAGAAGAATAAACTTTCTAAGGATCTTGAAAATGTAATTTCTAAGAAAAATATTTTAAAGACTAACTCTAGTGCTAAAACTAATGTTTTTGAGGATAAATTTTTTTTATTAAATAAAAGTCAGAAATATTTTCCTTGAAAAAGTGTTTGTCAAACTTGACCTTGGCGAAGGAAATGTTTGAAAAAATGTATTCCCAAATCTGACCTCTAAGGAATAATTCTAGATTTGGTTATACTCATTCTAAACAAGTTTTTAGTAATAATTATTTTCTTCCTCAAAGTGCTATATTCTGCACTAAATGTCAATGTGGTGGGCATTGGGAAAAATTTTTTTTTTTAAGAAAACTCAGTCTTTAAGTTTTTATAAAGCCTATTTTTCTATGAAAATGTGGATACCTAAAATTTTGCTTTCTGATGTTTTCAGATCCAAGAAATTTTGGATTCCAAAATTCTTACACTCTTATTTTCAGAAAAATAAAGATAGTATCAACAACAATACATGTTACATGGATAGTGGATTTTCCTAGCACATGATTGGTAACAAAAACTTCTTTGAAAAGATTATCAAAATGAAAGGAGGAAAAGTAACTTTAAGAGATAATGATCAGGGAGAAATTATTTTTATAGGTAACATTGTTCTCCTTGGAAAAACATTGATTTCAAATGTTTTATTTGTCAAAGGTCTTAAACACAACCTAATTATGATAATTCAATTATGTGATGAAAATTACCTAGTGAATTTTAGGATTTTTAAATGCTTAATACACAATTCCGAGGAATATTTTATTCTTTCTTCCAATAGGCAAGAGAATGTATACACAATAAACATATAATACCTTAGGATCCATGATATAACTTGTCTTAGTGCAATGGAATACCAATATTGGTTTTGGAATAGAAGGTTGGGACACCGTAATCTTAAGAACATATGTAAACTCTCTAGGAAAAGACTTGTTAAGGATCAACCAGAGATTAGATATGATTCTTTCAAAGTTTGTGATCCATGTTAATCTGGAAAGAAACATAAATCATGTTTTGAATCAATCAATGAAGTCTCAACTTCTAATGCATTACAGTTGGTGCATATAGATATTTTTGGTCTAACAAAAACTGAAAGCATTGGGGTCAAATATTATGTTTTTATCATAGTGGATGATTACACTAGATTTACGTGGGTCTATTTTCTAGAAAAGAAATCTGAACTATTTTCTTATTTCAAAAATTTTATATCCAAATTAAAAATGAGAAAAACCATACATTGATAACTATTCATAGTGATCAAGGGGAAGAATTTCAAAATTCTGATTTTGAAACTTTTTGCAGTAGAAAATGCATTACTCATTACTTCTCATCAACAAGATCCCCTCAACTAAATGGTGTTATTTAAAGAAGAAATCAAATTATTCAGAAGATAAGAAGAACCATATTTAATGAATATTTGGTAGCTAAACATTTTTGGGATGAATCAATAAGTACTTATTATTATATGAAAAATCGAGTATTGATTAGACATTTTGTAAATAAAAACCCCTATGAGTTTTGGAATGGTAGAAAACCTAGACATTTCTACTGCAAGGTATTTGGAAGAAAATTATTCATTCTGAATGCTAAAGATAGTTTACCTAAATTTAAACCCAAATCTGATGAAGGAATTTTCTTAGGAAAATCCACAACTTCTAATGCTTATAATGTTCTTAATAAAAATACTTGTACTTTTGAAGAAATAGTAAATGTTAAATTTGATGAAACTGGTCGTTTTGTTTTTAAAAAACCTCAATTTACATCTACCGATGTGTTTTCAAAAACTGATTATCAACCCCTGATAGAAGATGCTTCTGATAAGGAAAATTTTCAAGAAAATGTTTCTGAAGCATTTACCCCAGAATATTTCCTACCATATGTCGATGAACAGGTTTTACCAAACCCAAATTAGGTGTTTCTTAAGAATCATCCCAGTGATAGTATCATTGGTGATGTAAATCAACCTCTAAGGACTAGAATTTTATTTAGAATTTAATTAGAACATATATCATTCCTTTCTCAATTAAAGCCAAAAGGCATTGATGAAGCTTCAGGTGATGATGATTGGATAAAATCCATGCAAGATGAGCTGAACAAATTCAAAAGGAATAAAGTCTAGATATTGGTTGAAAGACATAAGGAAACATTTGTTATTGGAGTAAAATGGGTCTTTATAAACATGTGCAATGAGAATGGAATCACAGTATGAAATATGGCTACATTAGTTTCTAAAGGCTATAATCAACAAGAAGTAATAGACTATAATGAAACCTATGCTCCATTAGCAAGACTTGAATCTATCTGTATTTTACTGGCCTTTGCGGAATTCTTCAACATTAAACTTTTTTAAATGATTGTTAAATGTGCTTTTCTTAATGTATTTGTTCTATAGGAAGTTTTTGTTGAAACACCTCTTGGTTTTGAAGATACAAAACATCATGAACATGTTTTCAAACTTACCAGAGCATTATATGGACTTAGACAAGCCCCTAGATCCTGGTATGATAGACTTACATGATTTTTGTTTCAAAATAATTATGTTAAGGGAAATTTTGATTCAATAATCTTTATAAAGAAAGATAATAGAAAAGTTTTTATTGTTAAAATTTATGTTGATGACATTATATTTTATTTAACTCAGTAATCTTTAACCGATTTGTTTGGAAATCTATTGAAATCTGAGATTGATATGAGTATGACGGTTGAGTTAACATTTTTCCTAAGTTTTAAAATTTCTCAAAATCCCAAAGTGACATATATATTACAATATAAGTATATTAATGATCTTCTTAATAGGTATATATATGAAAACACTAAGAGTATTACTACTCCCATTGGTACATCAAATTCAATTGATCTTGATGAAGCTTGGAAACCAGTAGATCAAACATCATTTAGAGGTATGATATAAATTTTACTATACATGATTGCTGGTCATCTAGAATTAATGTTTTTCGTATGATTATTTGAAAGATATCATTATAATACTAAGGAATATCATTTAAAGGTAGTGAAAATAATTTTTCTCTACTTAAAAAGAACCATGTATTTAAGACTCTTTTATACTTCTGGAAATGATTTTGTTTTAAAAATATTTTTGGATGCTAACTTCGGTGGATGTAGAATGGATAAGGAAAGTACATATGGAACTTGTCATTTTGTAGGAGATTCATTAGTTTCTTGGTCATGAAAAAAGAAACACTCACTAGCACTTTACACTACTAAAGAAGAATATGTAGTTTTTGGAAGTGATTATGCTCAAGTGTTATGGATGCTACACACACTCACAGACTATGGTATGAGTTTTACCGAAACAAAAATATTTTGTGATAATACTAGTTCCATTTCCCTAAGTACAAAACCTACACATCACTATCATGCAGAACACATAGATATTAGGAAACACTTTCTTAGGTATCACAAAAAAAAGAGATATCACAAAATCAGTACCCTACGATAGATTTGGATACATTAAATAAAATGTCGGAATGATTACTGTAAGGTAATCTTCCATATTAACTTCTTGTTGAAACATATCTCCTTATAGTAAGAAACTCCTTTTCATAGGGGGAGTATATTTTCTTGTTAGTCAATTTTTTTTCTTTTCCTTATTCAAAATTTTTTCATAATCAAAATTTTCATAATAAAAAATTTTCATAATCAAAATTTTTGTAATCAAATTTTTTGTAATCATATTTTCATAATAAAAATTTTGATAATCAAAATTTTTCGTAATCAAAATTTCTATAATCAAAATTTTCGTAATTAAATTTTCATAATCAAATTTCTCATAATCATAATTTTTTCATAACCAATATTTTTTCATAATCAAAATTTTCGTAATCAAAATTTTCATAATCAATTTTTCATAATCAAAATTTCTTTAATTAAACTTTTTTCTTAATCAAAGTTTTTTCGCAATCAAAATTTTTTCGTAATCAAAATTTTTTCTAATCAAAATTTTTAGTAATCAAATATTTCGTAATCAAACTTTTTGTAATAAAATTTCCATTTTAAATTTCCTTAATCTAAAGTTATTCAAGAAGAATGTTCCTCATTATGAATAATTTTCCTTGAAATATTAAAGGTACCATTTTTTTCATTCTCTTTATTCCTTTTTGAAACTCACAAAGGGGGGAAAGGAATGATAAAAATAATTCTAAGTATGAAGATATTTCCCTAATTAAGGGGGAGTTCATCTAAGGGGAAGCACTTATCAAAGAATATTTTTGTATTCAAGTAAATGTAAAATATCATCCATGAAATCAATAATATGATCATTAGGGATTTTAAAAACCTATGTGGGAGTTATTTGTATTCACTATGATACATATATAAAGGGATAAAAGCTTTCTTTTATGTTAATACTGAAAAACTATAATTCCTTATATTCTTTTTTGTAAAAATGTTTGTGCTTTCCAAAAAGGGGGAGATTATTGAGTCAATAAGGTTTCCATATGAATTTTCCATTCCGCTATGTTTTGAAAATCAAAAACACTCTATCTTAAGAAAAATTATTTTTTACCAAAGAATTATCATAAAAAAGAAAATTTTCCTTAATAAAATTTTATCCGTACCTATGTTTTCATTATCCATTTTATAGTTTCTATAAATATAACTATTTTTATTTCTAAAGGGTAAAATTTGGTTTCATATCTAAAACCTTGTGATACTATAAATCCTTGGTTATAGATTATTCTGTTTTTAGACTCTAAATTCTCATAAAATCAGACTCTAAATTTTTTAAAATTTAGACATTGACTTCTCTGAAATTCAGACCCTAAATTCTCTGAAATTCTGACTTTGAATTCCTTAAAATTCAAACTCCAAATTCTCTAAAATTTTAGTTTTGAATTCTCTAAAATTCAGACTATGAATTCTCTGAAATTTAGAATCTAAATTCTATAAAAATCAGGTTCTGAATTCTCTATAATTCAGACCCCAAATTCCTCAGAATTCATATTATGAATTACTCAGTATTTGAACACTATGATTCTTAAGAAATCAGAATCCAGATTTTTTAGAATTTAGATTCCAAAATCTATAGAATTTAGGTTTAAAATTCATTGGAAATTAGAACTTGAATATCCATGATTTATAGTCTCAAAATTATTATTTTATTAGACTTAGATGTTTTATTTTTCCTTTGACTCTGAAAAATAGATTTGGTTAAGAATCCTTATTTTATTTACACCTGTTATAGTTTTGAAATGATGTTGTACATTCTATTTATAACTAACCATTGTTTGAGTGACAGGTTTACAGGTCCCTCCCAAATTCAAGGAAAAATATGATAGTTGGAGGAGGGAGCTAACCATTTGAGAAGTGCCTATGAATAAGAGCTCATTTGAACGAGCTCAATAACAACAAATGAGAACCGACTTGATCACTCCAGAGATTACATGATGCAAAAGTGATTTTTAGAGCAAGATACTATCATGCCTTGTGCGTACTGAACGTCTTGTTCAGCTTGATTTTTGTGAATTTGATTGTTGTTGTGTACAATCGAGGACTTCCTGTGATAGGAAGATAGAGGTTCCAACCCCCTTATAGTTTAAAGACTTCTTTAGATAAGAAGACAGAGGTTATGACTACCTTAATTTTCGAGGTCTTGCAATGATATCAAGACAAATTCTGATATTCTTATTGAAGGGTTACCCTGGTGTGGGTGAGACAGAATTTTTGAAAGTATAAATCATGGGACCATTATCCAAGGCTGTTGGATACCCTTATCTTTAGATTAAAATATTTCATACTTGTTATTTGGTTTGTTTCACATTTATTTCCACTTTTTTGCAAAGAAAGAAATTATAACCATCTTATACTTTATTGTTCTTTTGTATACTCTAATAAGTAAGATTATATACACTTTAAGGTAGAATCTTTTCCTTTTAAACATTTCATAAGTTTCATTTCCAGAACCATATATCCAAAACCTACTAATTTTTTAGAACTAAAAGTGGTCTAGTGAATTTACCATGTTTAACTATTTTAAACATAGTGTTCCTTAAGGTTTAAAATGAATGTTTTTAAATTCACAATTCACCCCCTCCCTTTATTTGAGCATCTATATTCATATTTTAATCCTAAAATGATTTTGATAAAAAATTCATCATCCTAATCATAAAACATCCAGAGAAATAATAAATATGGTAATGTTAGATCATATCCCCAATTAATGCTAATAAACATCAAAGAATGATGTTAATAGGAAAAAATCTTTAAAACAACACCAGAACATTTCTTTAGGGGAAAATCATTTTATTTTAATTAAAATATTTAGAACCTAAAAATTTCCAAAATATTAATAAAAAAGGTTTTTTTTATTTTAAAAAAAAGGAAACATATATTGTAATCATTAAATAAATGTGTATTTATGAAGTTGGGGGAATCTTTTCATGCGGTGTTTTTTAAACAAAAATTCAATTCTGTTTTTTGGTAAAAAGTCAAAAGATCAATGTTTGGAAAATTATAAAAATATTATCATTAAAGAATTATTATAAAAATAAAATATATAAAAAAATTACATTAAATAATATTTAGTGAATTGTAAAAACATTCATGAAAACATTTTAATGAAAATATATAAATGGAAGAAAATATTCCCAATAAAAGAGAAAAGAATGTCGCATTTACATTAAAAAATTATATCAGTCTCATGAGTAATTAAATAGAGAAAAATGAAATGACAAAATGAAACCTCTAGAAATAATAATAGAATAAGAAAATACATGATATTTTGGGGAGATATATATTTTAATTTAATCGTCATAAAATTTTGGCATAAACAATCCTTGTAAAAATTAGATTATAATATAAAACCTCATAATTTTACTAATCATTGAATAAAAATTAATTGGATACTTAAAAATAATATAGATCTATAATTACCATGAATTAAATAATGGATTTTTCCAAAATAAATTATTAGGAAGTATATACACCAAAGTGATAAAAAATTCATGCATAAAAATAAATATGTCTCAATAAAGAGAAATTAAGAAAAGAAATCCTTACAACTATGGTATCTTTTGAATCAAAGTCCATGTAAATAAAGAACATGATATGAAACTTAAAACATAATTAATTTCATGAATATGTAAAAATAAATTCATTTGGAAGTAACCAAAGCATATAAAACAAATTATTGTTTGAAATATCAAACATATCTTACGAATTTTAAAATGATTCAAAGAAACCCTTATTTTAAATCCAACTCAATTCATAAGAAATATAAACAACCATATAATAAATTTAGATTTAACATAATTCTATAAATATATCATATTAATATATATATCATGGATCTATTATCTATATAACGTTTATCATGATATAATTATCATATTTAATCATTATATACATTTTTATAACCATTAAAATAAAGTGTTTATGGAAAATGAATTACACTACTATGTGGAGGCGGTAGTCTATTTTTATGCACATATGATGTTTCCATTTTTCAATGGTTGGAAACAAAGAACACCAAAGAATAAATCACCTTTATAAAATCATTATACTATAATAAACATCATATATTTTCATTAAATATATGATTTCTACTAGCTAATTAAACTGAAAATTATAATCAAATCACAACAGCTTGGGGAGTTGGTAGTCCACACGTATGCATGATCAACTTTATCATTTAAAAATAGATCTAATGGTAATAAGGTAGATACAATATTATAATTATATAATCATAATCATGTTTTAAATATAATATATAATAATTAAATCTATCATTATAACAACCCATGATATATGGGGATAAAAAATGAATCGTAACTCGTTGTAGAGGCAATTGTCCTCACATAGACAAGAGCGATAGTTTTGTTTCACATTCAATGGAGAAGGTTTAACATATCGACCTAGGTGAAACTAATTTGTGCCATAATATAGTTTGTTACATTAATTCAATCATGCCTCCATGTATTCTATTGTTTGCTGACTAGTGGAAATGGTTTAATGAAACAAATGGAAATACTATACCCTCTTTAGTAGAGTAATCCATAGTAGATATGATAAGAAAAAAATATATCAACAAAATAGATATGCATTCTTTCCAAAAACAACTTCAAAAAATAGGGTACATTACTATAACCAAATATAAAATATTTCATTCCACATCATATTATTTCATGTGTAATAGAAATACCAAAAAATGCTAAAGAATCCACAGAAAGTGTCCCAACACCATGTTTGGTTCCCTCGTCCATGCATGTGATGGAGGCCCAAATGAACCCTCTCACATATGTAATTATCAATTTTCCTAACCTTATACCATGAAGTATTCTCAAGTACACAATGGAATCATGATAATAGTGTTTTTACAACTTAGTTGGAGACCACCACTATTGTCTACATAATTTCCAATATAATTTAATGTATACAGAAATATTGGTAATAATAGAATCAAAAATAATAATAAAACTGCCTACATAATCTAACACTTATTAGATCAATTGATTTTTATTTAATTTTTCTATTTCTATCCCATTTTTACCAAACCAGCTTCATCCCATGCTGGTTGTCTGAGAAATGTGTCAAAATGGTCCAAAGTTGACACACATGGAGACTTAGTCCTTGAATATGTATGGGATTCAGAACACCATGCCTGGCCATCCCAACCATGATATATAACGCTATGTCCATACCCTTGGGGTCATGAGCATCATTCCATTCCCTGAATAAATATTATGAACATGGGTTCCTAGAGAATCAATATAGACAAACCATTGGAGTGGATCATCATTATAACATCCTACTACCATTTACCACAATCACATAGGCTCATTATCATTAACTATTTGATTACAGAAAATAATAAGGGTGTACCACTTCTATTTAATCACATTTCTATTCATGTTTATAACCACCAAGTTCTCAATTCCCAACACAATAACATTTTACAATTTAAAAAATTACATCAATTTATTCCCCTTTTCTAAGACTTTTATCCAAGATTCCAATCCCTATGTACAAAATATCCATTCATTTAGCCATCATATAATAATTAACTCTTCAAGTTAATCCAAATATCATGTCTTTATATGTTACTAAATTAATCACATTTACCATTATTTTAATATCATAAAACCTATAATTTATCATTCAACATCCAATATTTTATGTTCAAGGTAGTGGTCCACCCCATGGGTGTCCATAGGCTTTGTCAACTCATCCTCATCAAATACCACAAGGATCACGAGGGCTTCAATTTATCATTTAGTTAACCCAATTAACATTTCTTACAAAAAAAGAAAATTTATAGAGATAATATACCATCAAACAAACACATACACATTTAAATAGGGCATCAAGACTATGGGATAAAGCTTATCGACCACCTACCTTATATTTGTTGAAAAAAATGTTGTTTACACATAGCAATTTATTCAAACTCAACACCCATTCAACCCCAACCAAGAAGTATTATGGAGAAGATATATTTATGAATTCTAGATGGGAAGAACATGTAGAGAATACCCTAAACTAAAAATAGAATGAAGAGGTGTGTTAGACTCACCCGAAGCTTTGATATGTGCCCAACGACACTCCAAATGGCTTAGAATAAAGGAAGAACCATCTCTTGAATGTTTTGGAGGGTATGGTTCATCTCCAAGGCTACTATAGAGAGAATAGTTTATAAATTTGGGTGAGAACCATTAAATACTGAGGTAGAATATTATAAATTCACCCCCATTGATGAGGCACACCTTTTTTCCACACAGTTGGCCAAACCATATTCCACCCCTTGTCTAATGGGGGTCTAGGTCGCACGGTAACCTAGGAGCCTTGATGGTTTGAAAAACTGTGTTGTGGCTTTGAAAAATGGATTTGTCTTAATTTATACATTTTTTAGCCTCCCCTTGCATGGTTTTTCAACTTTTCACCCTCCCCCTACATGTCATATGGTAAAGGCACACAATTACTTCAAATCGTGAACCAACCATGTGCCCTACCAAGAGAATACAATTTTCTTCCTTTTCATGTCCGGAACCCTTGGAACCCCTGGTAATCCTTATATACTCGAGAACCATATCATTAAAAAAAACAAAGGTATCTTAAAAAATATAAACAAGAATGTACCTAAATAGATGTAATGGATCTTACAACCTCCACACCCTATAATAGATCGTCCTTGAGTCATGCTCCCAATAATTACTAAGTCTATAAGGTAAAATAATTGATCCAATAGGGCCATAAAATCTACCTCCCACTTCAAATTTTCCTCTTGAACATTACCATGACTCCATAATACTAGATCCAATGGTAAAGTTTGACCCCACAAGATTTTCTCACTATGATCCGTAACACGAACCAGACGTTCCTCAACAGACACATCAACCTCAAGGTCAACATCATCAACTAAGATCAACTGAGAACGGTTAGGGTAATAATTTCGAAGCTATGAACCATGAAAAAAATTATAAATTACACTATTCCACTATTGAAGATCCAATCAGTACGCCACCAGTATGATCATATCCAGAATCTCAAACTTCCCCAAATACCAGGGCACAAACATCCCTTCTTCTAAATCTGATGGTGACCCATCCTTTAAAACACATGAAAGAACACACAATTATCGGATGAAAACTCAATAGGTCGAATATGTTGATCGATATATGAATTATTCCTACTCTAGGTTGTATCTATATATTTATGAATCAACTAAACCTACTCTAAGTTCTTCTTCATGATACTAGACCCCAACAACTCTGATTCCTTAGAATCTATCCAACATAACATGTATTGATAATAACTACCATAGATTGAATTATATAGTGACATATGAATAGTAACCTGATAATGTTTGTTATAGGTGAAATCCACACATTCTAGTTACTTCTCCCAATATCCACCAAAATCTAGGATGCATTCCATCAACATGTTATCTACACCTGAATAGCAGACTCTGACTACCTGTCTATCTATTGATGTAAATACATACTAAGAAACACCTAGGTACCAAGAACCTTATGCAACCTATGCTAAAAGTATGATGTAAAATGTAGATTTTTATCCAAGAAAGTACTCTAAGGTGCCCTAAGAAAACATACAATTTCTCAAACAAATAAGTCACCTAACTAGTCCACAATAAAATTATATTGAATAGGTATGATGTGTGACACCTTTCTCAACTGATCGAAAATTACCCATACCACATCACTCTTCCATGGTGTCCTTAGAAGTCCCACCAAGAATTCTAGGGTGACATCATCCCACTTCCATTCCAGAATGGGTAGCGACTATAGCATAACACCCATCTGGTCCTTTAATTTTTGACAAGTGTACCACCACGACATGAAACATGTGACTACTTTCTTTATCCTTGGCCAGAAATACTATATGTGAAGGTCATGATACATTTCGGTTTAACCAGGATGCAACACCCAATTTTAGGAATGGAACTCACACATTAGATCCTCACATATAAACATGGAAACAACAACATTTACACAAACATAAATGATCTCATCGTCATCGACAGTCCATTCATAAGGTGTCTCCCCACATTCAAGGCTTTCTCAAAGGGCTAAACAATCCCGATCCTCATAATACATCTCCTTGATTCTGAAATAAATTGTGGACTAGACTTCCAATGATATGATATTTAATTCTACCAATCCCTCCTGAACCACTATATGCATCCCAGCAAATAAATCCATCATCAACCACTTAAAACTAGACTCTTGAACAGCTTCATTCTATGTATTTCAGATTAGCGAATCAGAACACTATTTTCATTTCATGGAATATAAGCCAAATCAATATCAAAATATTACATATACTCCACCAATATTCACTAAATGAGTTTCAAATACCATTTAGATATTATTTTATTTTGGATTTTATTATTAGTATAAAAAATAAATCTTTCCTCAATAGGCAGCGCCATAACACTTTAAAACATAAACAACCACAACCAAATCAAGGTCATGCGTAAGGTAATTTTGTTCATGCTTCCTCAACTGTCAAGGCCCATAATCCATGAATTTATCTACCTACATAAACACTTCTCTATGTATGACCCTTTATGCTTCAAAAAATATGGTATACTTCATATATGATTCATATTTCTTCAAAATTGGTGTCAGGGTCAAATTCTTCTTCCACTCCTTGAAGACATTCTCACATGATCTTAACCATTTTCACTTGACACCCTTCTTGGTAAAACCTGAAAGTGGTGCTACTAAGTGGTATAATTCCTTGATGAACCTTCATTAATATCCCTCCAATCCTAGAAAACATATTATTTTAAAAGAAATTATTGGATGCTTCTAAGAGACAACTATTAGAACTTTTTATGGGCCCACTAAAACACCCTCATTGGAAATTTTGTAACATATGAAATTTATATTGTCAATAAAGAATATAAACATGGATATCTTGGTACATTTTTGATGATCTATCAATATACTCAAGAATATTTTAAGATGGTTGGCATAATAATCATGATTACACCATGATTTCATCCAAAAAACAACTACAAACTGATTTAGTTATGGTTGAAATATTAGGTTCATCAATTCTATAGACACAACTAGAGTATTTTTTAACCTGAATGGCATTAAAACAAACACATATAGACCATAACGGATCATGAATGAAGTCCATGGTATATCAGAAGGCATCACCCTAATATAATGAAACCCTAACCTCAAATAAATTTTGTATAATAATGAATAACCACTAACCTAATCAAAGTGGTCATTAATTGGTAGAAGAGGATATTAGTTCTTAACTATCATCTATTTCAGCTTCCAATAATTGATGCATAGGAGCAACGACCCATCAATCATTGTGGAAAACAATATTTGTGAACCCCAAGGTGACATACATGGGTGGATAAATCACTTACCCACCAATTACTCTAGTCTAGTCTTGATCCCATGATGCTATACTAGTGCCATTATATATGGTGGAATGGAAACCAACTTATCTCCAGAAATTAGATTAATAATGAACTCCATATATCTCTTAGGAAGAAACCCTGAGAATTAATTAGGAAATACATACTAGAACTGATCAACTAAGGGAGGAATAACATCTGTCTTTAATCCACCATTTCCAAGAACAGGACCTTACACTTGGGTTGTAATCTCAACTAACCGATAAAGAAATATCACTACATGGCCTACCAAGATATCTCATTCCCCATGATGAATATAAGTGTCACCTCAAGTGATGTGAACATTACACTTTGATGGTAACAATTGATATAGAAATGATAAAACACCAACCAATAAATCCCAAAAATCAGTTCAAAACCTGACACCTCTAACACAAAGAAGTCCAAAAAAGTGGTAACCACCATCCTTGAGTGCACAATCCTTGCATTTCTAGATAATTTCTGTTTATACCCCTAGAACTGTGTCAATCGAAATAACCCCACAAAAAAGTTTTACAATTTAACCCATATCCTTTACAAGCTAATAAGATATAAAATAATTTTATTCCCATATATCAAATAAAGAACCAGAAATCATGGAAGCAACAACAATCATACCTTGATGATTCAATGGACCCGCCTCTCCATTTCCAGTTGAAGGAAGTAATAAATGAAGCTAAATTTTCCCTCTACCTTGGATGACAAACTATGTTCCTAATATTTCACTACCATAATGATATATAAGATCATTTCTTGTAGTAACATTCCCCCATGTGAATCAGTATGGCCAGTGGAACTCCAATTTCTAGAATAATGCAGGGTAGTTGACCCCTGTTGATGAACTGTACTAGCCTAGATCGTCCACCACTATCTTCCTGTTGTGAGTTCCTATAGAAACTCTGTATATAACACATATTGCATCATTAAAGACACTCTACTAGTGGTTGAGGACACCAACATCACATGTGGCCTAGCCTACCACACTGATAGAAGATGACTAAGAAACTCCCCAAGGTGACAATTCCTCTTCTTTGACTACTATGTCTTCCACTACTCTCATAGAAATTATTACAATGTGAGGTTCTTACTATAAAAATATATACCACTAGACCAACAAAATGCAATGATCTTCTCACCACAAGGAGATTAATTTAGATTCTCATTATAAATGAGAGTCTGATCTACCACTTTAATAAAACTCTTCAAGCATAAGACATTCGCCTAATACTTGATCACATATCTAAGACTATCCTGAAAGTGATTATCCATAATCATCTCATCTCCTACCAAATTCATTAAAAAATACTACAGATCTATTAAGTGTCCAACATAATCCATCAACATCATGTTTCCTTGAGTCAAGCACATAAACACCCCCGCCTTCATTTTCCTCAATGTATATGGGTAAAAGTGTGCCATGAACTTTTCATGGGATTACTTCCATGTAATGACTTCCATATGATCAAAATAATTCAGTATATCCCACCAATGCTTCACTAGTCTCTAAATCATATAATTCATTGGATTTACTCTTTTTTAGGTGGGGTCTACAAGGGATATAGAATTTTCTAGATATAATCAATCCAGAAATTTTCTACCACAGGCCTATGCTCTCTAATAAATGTTGGAGGGTGCTATAAATAGAACTATATTTCCAAATTGAACATTCTTAGCATATCCCACCTTGGGTATCACTCCATAAATAGTATATAATAGAAAAAGTTCTCATGGAATAGATCCTCCCCAATGTTACCCAGAACCAATGGTGTTCCCTCCTCCACTACTAGAGGAGCATTTTCAAAAAATACCCTTTTATGTCCCAACAAATATATGTCATCTTGGAAGAATCTACCTATAATTCCAAACACATGTCTTAAAAAACAGTACATAAGGATTCCACAGTTTAATAAAATGCGGTTTCATTACTAGCCATAAATAACTAACTCCACAAACACTATCCTAATGAAAATTACTACTAAAACAACACTATTTCAAAACTAGTCCTATTCTCAGTCACTCCCAACCTGTTCCATTTCAAAAGAGATGTAATCCAACTCCCAGATTTTCACATTACGTTTAAATTTTGTTTTAACAATCCCATAACCATCATTCAATTCTTCTTATTACAATTATAAAATTATTATTTGTAATTTTTTTCTAAAAAATTTATAGTTTCAAGATGCATTTTATATTTTCATACTTAAACATAATCAGTTTTTCCCATGTTTGCATAGAATGATGCATGTATCATATATCCCTATGTTCCAATAATGATGCATGAATATATAACATCATGCGATGTTGAGATAAAGTTGAGATATAAAAAAATTTGCAACATCACACAAGAAGAGAACCACTAAAGGTGAAACAACATTAAACTGTAATAATAAAAATCAAGAACATCAATCACACATTGGGTACATGGGTTTTCCTTCATATATGGGTTATCAAATTCCATGTATGAGCTTATTTTAAAGACCCGACACATACTCATCTCATATCTACCTTCCCCAAATAAAATAATTAAAATAAAAGAACCTTCTTTGATACTAATGTTTAACATCATGACTTCGGTTCCAGTAATTGGTTCCCCATGATAGTTTGTTACATGACCTTAGGTGTGACTTCATGTATGCTAGAGTCTGCCGAATTACTACAGGAATCTAATGAAACACATGGAGAGACTACAAACTCATTGTCATATTATACCAAAATAGATATGATAAGAATCAATACATCAAAAAATAGATAATCATGAATTTTGAAAAAACATCCCAATACAGGGAACATTCAAACAACCAAATAGTAAAAATTCAATTCCATGTCATACAATGCCATGTGTAACGAAAAACCCCAAATACAGACATGATAAAAAATTCCCAAAATAGGTCCCAACACAATGTCTTGTTCCCTCATCCATGCTCATACCTGAGCCTTAAATCAACCCACTACCATAGACCCTTTTCCTAAACATGAACAATGAAGTCTTCCTTGGTACCCAATAGTGGCCCGAAAAGGGTGTGAGGACAACTCAATAGGCCACCATCAATGGTGTCCATAAAATATCCCGTAAAATACATTGTATATAGATGTATAGTTAATAATGAAAAAACAAGCTACAGAATTTATCATTTATTAGATTAATTACTCTTCATTTCATTTTTTATGTCATACCAATTTTGACCAAACCTTATTCTTATCATGTTTGGGGTTTGAGCCAGGTATAAAAAGGGTTATATGTTGGAAAAAATGGATCCAAATTCTCTAAATCCCACTAGGATTCAGAATATAAAGTCTCACCATCCCAACCATGATAAATAAAACCATGTCCATACCCAAGGGTTCAGGAGTATTAGTCCATTCCCTTAATAACTTGTCACGACCCATCCCCTGGGGCCTGTTCTGTGACTACCCCAAGCCCACCTTCCATAGGCTAGGGGTGGTGAATAGAACTCGAAAGACATATCCATATAACGGGAATGCATTTCCTTTAAACTTCTACAAACACCCAATACAAGAACACAATAGGAAGCAACCATGAAGTAAACTGTTGTAGAAAAATGTGTACTAAAAGGAAAGGGGATGGAATAAAAGACCAATTTAAAAGTTCAAGTACAACTGAAAATAGAAAAAATTTCCTAGATCATCCACCAAGGATCTTACCTAAAGGGTAGGTATAGCTCAAGTTCAGTAGTCACTGCAGCACGTCAGGTCAAATGGTCTACCTCTGAGCACCATCCAGTCCTAGCTCCCTCAACCTTGATCAATGTTGTCTGTTTCCTGCACAAGACATAGTAAGGTGCAGCTATAGCCCATACATGGGTGAGTATAATAATACTCAGTAGGGACCCCAAGACACCCGTAGGACTCCCGGAGTTCCAAAATAGAAAAGTACCTCAAAGAAAGACTTCAATCATGAGGAACAAAGTAGTCATCAACTCTACATAGGTATATGCCCATACATATACCTAAGTTATCAAAAAATACTCATCTCATTCATAAAGAAACTTAAGGCTCCAAATTTTAAGCTATTTTAACAACTAATCCAGGAAGGAAGGATACCACAAATGTAACACCACGAAGGTAACACTATGAAGGTAACTCCCTGAAGGTAAGACTACCACAAAGATAATATCACGAAGGTAAAAGTACCATAATGTTAAAGACTCAGCTCACAATAGGTGTATAACTCAAGTACATAAGTAAATATTATTAGATGTACAGTCATATCTTCTTATTATGTCAAGAGGCTCTACTGCTGATCCACACATGATCGATAGGTGTTGACCCACACATGATTAATAGGCACTAAACCAAACAGGATTGATAGATAATGACCCACACAAGATTGCTATGTGTTTACCCACACAAGATTGATGAGCAAAGACCAACACAAGATCAATGAGCATTGAACCACATTGGATCGATGTTCCTTCATCACGTTACATCCAACCACGAGATTACCTAACAAAGAACTCTTGATTTCAAGAGGATCCACTCCTCAATCCATCAGTCGCACCTCAATTTTCACGAAGTTTCATGAAGATGTATCCCAAAGGAACGAAATGTCGTAAGGGTTCCAACACGACAGACGACGCGTCAATCAGACACCTAGTTTTGACTTATAAGCATTTTAGTACCGAGGCCCTGCTTGGATTCGTGTTTGATCCAACCTTGTCGTACTCTAACTTTCTCCAAAACTCAAGTGGAGTATACCAAGGGAACTGTATCACTCCAAGGATCCAATATTCCTAGAAGTTTTATCAAACAGATGCTCAGTCCACAAGTTATAGATCTTTTAGAGAAACTTGTCCTGGAGGGATCCAGGTCCAGTCCGACCCGGCACGACCTAGTTTGAGCTGACCCAACCCGGTTTGGGTCAACCAGGCCCTTTTCAGGTCTGACCCCACCCGACCCAAACCATCCTAGGCCGGCCCGACCTGCCTGGGTGGTGCAGCCCGCTAGGCTGGTGTGGCTCAGTCCACTGAGGGGTGTGGCCTACTGGGCTCACGCAGCCTGACCCATGAATGGTGCTGCCCACTTGGATCGTACGACCTGACCCACTGAGTGGGTGCGACCTGCTGAAGGCATGGCCCACTGGGGATCGCACTAGCTAGCACATGGGGAGGATTACGCTCCCCCCTATACTCCAAGATAGCTACGATGTTTAGGTAATAGAGCGGCAGCACCACGTGGTGTCGCCTGGTAGCCACAGGAACCGTAGGGGCATGTCCCTCCTCTACTGCCATGAATTCATGCCATTTCCCTCTCCAGCTGTGTGTGACAGTGCACTAATCCACCTCTACCTTCTGTGGCTGGCTCGGGCCGGGCACCCTCTTCACCCGCTGCAGCTACAGCCTCAGCCTTCTCCGCCGGTAGTGTGTGATGGAGAGCCGACATTCCTTCTGCAGGTCATTATTTCTAGCCACCACTATCACCTGTTGGAACCTGTCACCTGTGCTATCGTGCCGATATCACACTGGCGGTCTTCCGTGGGTCATTGGGTGAGCTCTGGTGGCCCATTTTGTATTTGTAGGTACCATTGTCCTCCTCAAGACTCCCTCTTCGTTCCTTGACACTTCATTCCAGGTTCCATCCATTCTGAATAAAAATTACTGTGAATAAATCATATATTAACAATGTAGCAGAGGGTACATTCCTTTTTTTGGATCACTCCCTCCACGTTAGTGTCTTACAAAGGGGTAAGGATACAAGATTCAACAATCTATTGAAATAAAAACAAGATAAAACCCGACCACAAAATTGATGGAGAATTTTGTGTTTGAGGAAGAGCCGGTGTTCATCGTTTGATGGTGCTCATCACCACCCACTAAAACTGGTTCCATCCTCTAAGTGATTGGCATCACTGTACTTTGCTAGAGCTTCATTGCTTGGTGAAGTCATGAAAATACTCCTATCCAAGTTCCATATAAATAGTAGAGGGGGAGGGTGAGTAACGCTTGTGGAATTAATGGGGTTCAATTAATTATGGAACCTTACGAATTCCAACGATGTTGTTTAAAAGAATTGAGGAGTTAATCCATTTAATGCCTTGACACGTCGTTGGTCCCACCACCTTCTCTTTTCTGTTGTAGGAAAAAAAATTAAATAACAAATTTATTTTATTATTCATTTAAATGTACAAAATCTATCTTTTTCTCCCAACCTACTGAGGTTGCAGTGAAGGATTCCTTTACTGAATCCTGACACTGTGGATTCAACAGTGCTCACATATTTTTAATCCATGAACTAGTTCAGATGTTAAAAAATACTGCTTGTGCGTTTACTAAATGTACCTTAAAAAAGGTAGGAAATTCATTCCAGGCACACCAGGCCTTGAAATCAAGCACCATAAAATTTCACAGACTCAAAATAATTCTATATAATAAAAAAATTACAAGGAAAATCTAGGTATTTATATTCTCCCCACCATATGGATTTTTGTCCCTAGAATCCACAACATAGACTAAGGAAACAAATGTGAGTACTGAGCGCGAAACTGATCTACCACTCCAATGTGATCTCCTGGAGGTTCTCGTGCGGCCAATGAATGAGCACCAGAGGTATATATCATCAATGAAGAACCCACTCCTGTCGATCCTCAATCTCCATTGGAACATTTGTAAACGTCGCCCAATCATCAATGTTCTTCTCACCTAGTCGATGACATGTGATGGATCATGCACATACCTACTCAGCTGGGACACATGGAAAATTTCATGCACCTGGTGCATCTTTTAGGAAAGATCCGGGAAATACACCACCTTGATAACTCTGAAGAGAACCTAAAATGGTTCGATTAACCTCAGAGATAGCTTACTGCCCTGGCCAAATCTCAGCAAACATCATCGAGGTGAGACCATTAGGAAGACATGGTCTCCCTCCTCAAACTCTAAAGGTCTCTGTCTCCTGTCAGCATAATACATAAACCTACTCTTTTCAATCATCATCTTCTCTTGGATAAATAGAACCTTCTCAGGGGTAGCCCATAGCATCTCCGAACACATAAACATTGACTCCCCCTAGTCTGTCCAACATAGAGTTGATCTACAAGGTCGACCTTATAAGGCATCGAATGGTTCCATACCGATGGTCAAGTGATTGATATTGTTGTAAGAAAACTCTACCAAGGGAAATTGATCCTCCCAACTGCGGCCAAAATATAGGATGCAGGCACGAAGCATGTCCTCTAGTGTCTGAATAGTCTGCTCCATCTAGCCATTTGTCTGTGGATGAAATATGGCGCTCAAATGTTGTTGAGTCTCGAATGCCTCGAATATTTCCTACCATAAACAAGATGTTAAAAATGTTTCACAGTCAGAGTTGATCGTCGATGTAACCCCATTAAGTCGTACAACCTCCTGTACATAGAGGCGTCCCAAGAACTCTACTAATCCTTGCTCTCAGATGGGTAGGAAGTGTACTGACATGGTGACTCGATCAACGATCACCTAGAAGGAATAATGTCCCCAGAAAGTCTATGGTAGACCTATTAGAAATTTCATGGAGATACCATCCCACTTCTACTCCAGTACCTCTAGTGGCTGCACTAAACCTACTAGAACCTGATGCTCAGCCTTCCCCTACTGACATGTGAGGCATCGAGAAAAAACTCTACCACTGTATTCTTCATCCTTGGCAACCAGTGCTGAAGTCGGAGGTCCTGGTACATCTTGACCACACTAGGATATACCACCAGTGGGGATGTATGAAACTCCCTCAACACCTCCTCCCATAGCACCACTGGGACCATGGTGCGTCCTCTGAGGAGGAGGATTTTCTCCCCACCTTCAAAAAATCCATCAGGTGCCTGTCATATGGATATCTGAGCACGTTAAGCCTCACAGTCAATGTCCCCAAGATGTGCCTCCCAAAATCACTGATGAAGTTGGGTAGTGACACTCATAGACTGGAGGTAAGCTGCTCCATCTCTATCCACCAAGGATATCTAAAACACGGCTAGTTGCTCTGTGGCGTCACTCAACAATTGTAGACCGGACCTTCATACTGAGTGAGTCTCCTACCACGTTATCCTTTCCAGTATTATAGACTATCTCAATTTCATAGTACTAGATGATTTATAGACATCATCATTGTCTCAGGTTCAGGTCCCTCTGTGAGAAGATATTTTTGAGACTCTTGTGATCAGAGTAAATTGTAAAATGTTCGCCCATCAAGTAGTGGTGCCACATATTCAGCATAAATACCACAGGTGTTAACTCCAGGTCATGGGAAGCATAGTTTTTCTCATGCTGTATCAACTTCCGTGATCCATAATCAATTACTACTCACTCATGCATTAGGATAAATCCATTTCTGGTACTTGATGCATCACAATAGACTATGTACCCAACACCCTATTTTGGTAGCCTCAAGATGGGGGCACTCATCAGTCTCTAACTTAGGTCCTAAAAAATCTGTTAGCATATCTCCGTCCATATGGAGGGGTTTCCCTTCTTTGTCAAAAATGAAAATGGTGTTGAAACTCTATAAAAGTTATGTACGAATCTTTGGTAGTACCCAGCCAACCCTAGGAAACTCCGTACCTTGGTCAGACGTCTGGGTGACTCCCAAGGAAGCACAACCTCTATCTTGACCGGATCCACTCTAACTCCAGCCTCCAAGATAACATGTCCCTGAAAGTGGACCTCCCATATCTAGAGCTGGCACTTCAAGATCATACCATAAACCGGTGAACTCGGAGTGTATCCAGTACTATCTGCAGATGATAATCATGATCCTCGATCGAACCTATTCCCCTATCTAAACGGTCCCTATACCATCTATTAGTTGTCTGTATGGCGGGTCGGGAAGTCACGAGGCATGTGACCCTGCCCGCCGTACGAGTTTCACTGTCTGCTCTCCATTTGTCCTCCTCTGCCTCATAGTACTGCACCACCGACCATGAATCTTGGGGTCATCTTCCTGACAGTCTGGCCGACTTGGGCCCCTACATCATCTATCTACTACCTATTGCAGATGACTCTGCTACCTGACATCTGGTGGTGGCTCTCACTCTCAGTGCCTACCCAGTTAGGAAGATCTCCACCAATAGTGCTCCCCTATCACCCCATATTAAGTTGAAATGTTGTGAGATATCATTAACTCTTTTATCTCCAAATAGAGACCTTTCTCAAAGGTCTGGGCCCTAAATAATGGGTCTCGTATCATGTCGGTGGGGTAGCGAGAGAGAATAATGAACATCACTGAGTACTGGGCCACGATCATGCTGCCCTACAGTAATTGTAGTAGCTCTTGTATTTGCACTGAGTATAGGGTTGCTGGGATTAACTCTACCCTAAAAAGGATGTTGACGTCTGTCCAGGTGAGCGTCACCTCATCATGTAACTGGAGTGTTTGAATCCACCATCTTCAAGATGCTCTCTAGAATATACTGGCAGCTAAAATCACCATCAGATCAGCTGGTGTCTTAACTCAGTAAAAAACCTTGTCCACAACCTCCATCCAGTCCTAAACCGCCTACGAATCTGTCTCTCCTAAGAACCTTGTAGGCCTCTACTGCTGAAAATTGTGCAACGCGCTCAGTCGGCATGCACCCTCTGCTGGTGGGGATGGTGGAAACAGTTTCCCAATAGGTAGTGGTGCTGCTAGCACACCACTCGAAGGTGCTAACACCGTAAGAGGGCCTTGAACCAAGTTCTCATCCCTCAGTGGTCCATCATTGTGTACTCTCTCAGGATTCTAGGCTGGCTGTCTATGTGGTGGAATCCAAAAATAAAATAGTTGTGCCATGGTCAATATGTTATACCTTGTGAGATGACTCAAAGAAATCAAAAGTAAAACACTTCCAAAATAAATGCAATAATTGTTTTTAGGCAGTAAGTCAGAAATCAAAATTCATGGTCTTGGTGTATGGATACATCAGCCATCACACCAAAAATAGATTCCCCAAACTGAAAACCACACTCATAACAATTAACACTATTGCCACATAGAAAAGATCAAAGTCCTATTTATTCGGTATAACTGACTTCTCTCATACCACTTTGTCATGACCCGCCCCCCAGGGCCCGTGCAATGACTATCCCAAGACCAGCTTCTATAGGGCAGGGGCTAGAGACTAGAACCAGAAAGGAATATCCCATTAATGGGAAGGCATTACCCATAAACCTGTACAAATACACAATCCAATAACACAATAGGAAGAAACCACGAAGTAAACTACTGTAGTAAAAAGTGTACTAAAAGTAAAGGGTTCAGAATACAAGACCAACTGAAAAGTACAAGTACAACTAAAAAGAGAAAACATCTCATAGATCATCCACCAAGGATCCTAACGTAAGGGTAGGTACAACTCATGATCAGTATACACAACAATTGGTCACATCAAATGTTCCCCCTCTGAGAACCATCTAGTCCTATCTCCCTCAGCCTTGATCAATGCTATCTATCGCCTGCACAAGACACAACAAGGTACGAGCATGGCCCATGTAGGTGTGAGTATAAAAATACTTAGTAGGGACCCCAAGACCCCTGTAGGTTTTCCAGAGTTCCACAATGGAAAAACACTACAATGAAAAACTTTAATCACAAGGTATGAAGCAGTCATGAACTCTACTTAGGTATATGCCCACACATATACCTAGGTTATCAAAAGATACTCACCTCATTCATGAGGAAACATAAGAAACAACATTTTAATCCATATTTACAACTAATCCATGCAGGAAGGAAACTAGAAAGGTAACACCATGAAGGTAACACCACGGAGATGAGAGTAGCAGAAAGGTAACACCAAGAAGGTAACTCCATAGAGGCAAGAGTACCATAAAGGTAACACAACAAAGGTAACAAAACAAAGGTAAAAGTACCAAAAAGTTAATGAAATAGATCAAACTAGGTGTATAACTAAAGTACCGAAGTAAAAATGATTAGATGTATTTCTATATCATCTTATTACGTCGAGAGGCTCTAATGTTAACCCACACATGATCGATAGGCGCTAAACCACACAGGATTGTTTGGCACTGACCCACACAGGATCGATAGTTACTGAATCACATGAGATCTCTAAGTGTTATCCCACATAATATTGATAGATGATGACTCACACAGGATCGATGAGAGCTAACCTACAGAAGATCGTTGTTATTTCTTCACGTTACAGCCAGCCACAAGATTCCCACTCTAAGTACACCTAATTTTGGAAGGATCCACTCTTCAATTCATTGGTCATACCTCAAACATCACTATATTCCAAAAAGAAGTATCTCCAAGGACCTTCATGTTATATGGGTTCCAACCTGACTAACGGTGCATCAATCGGACACCCGGTCTATGACTTATAAGCGTTTTAGTACTGAAGGACATGTTGGATTTGGGTTCGATCCAACCCATACATACACAAAATTTCTCCAAAATGCATGTGTAGTATTCGAAGAGGATTCTCTCACTCCAAGGATCCCAGTTCCGTAGACGGTTCATCAAACAGATGCCTGATCCACAAGTTATGGCTCTTTTAGAGAAACTGGTTCTGGAAGTTTCCGCGTCCGTGCCGACCCGACCCGGTTTGGGTTAACCCACCCCTATCCAGTTTGAACAGGCCTGGCCCAAACCAGTCTGGTCCTGTCCAGTTGGGACAGGCCATGGTGGGCATGGCCCACTAGGCCGCAGACCATCCCAGCCCTCCTGGGCAGTGCGGTTGGCTGGGCTGGCGCAACCTGACCCATGGAGGGGCGATGCTCGCTGGGCTCGCTTGGCCTGGCCCACAAAGGGTGCGGCCCAACCCATGGAGGGGCATGACCAACTGGAGTTTCATCCCACCAGGGTTCACTCTAAATAGTATGAGGGAGGTTTACGCTCCCCCCCACCCATTACTTCTGAACGACTAAACTGTTCAGGTATTGGCACGGCAGCACCGCCAGGTCACCGCAGGACCCATAGGGGCAGGTCCCTCCTCCACCGCCGTGGCTTCGTGACACGACCATCTCTAGTGGTGCATGACAGCATGCCACTCTGCCTCTAACTTCCGTGACCATCTGGATCCAGCCACCATCTTCACCCACCGCGGCTATGACCACGACCTTCTCTACTGGTGGTGCACGACGGAATGCCACCATCCCTTCCAGGACATGCTGATTCTTGCCGCCGTGATCACCCATTGCCGCTATTCACCAGTTCTTCCATGTCGGTGCCACACTGGCGGTCCTCCGCGGGTCACCGGGTGAGCTCTGGTGGCCTGTTTTTCCGTTCGTAGGTACCATCGCCCTCCCCGGGATGCCCTATCTGCTACTCAACCCTCCATTTTGGGTTTCTTCCAATATGAATAAAAAGGACTATGAAGAATTCATATATTAACAAAGTGGTGGAGGGTTTGGGCCTTGATTTTTTGGCCAACGCCCTCCGCGTTAGCATCTTAACAAGGGGAGAAGGATATATGATTCAACAATCTCTTGAAATTAAAAAAATATTAATCCATACCTCAAGATCATTGGAGAGCATCGTGTTTGAGGAAGATATGGTGTTCATCATTCAATGGTGCTTGTCACTGCCTACTAGAACTAGTTCAATCCTCTAGGTGATTAAAATTTCAGTACTTCTCAAGAGCTTCATCGCTTGGTGAAGTCGTACCAATACTCCTCCCCAAGCTGCATATAAATAGGAGAGGGTGAGGGTGAGTAATTCCTGTGGAATTAATGGGGTTCAATTAATTAAGGAACCTTCCTAATTCTAATAGTGTTGTTATAAAAAATTGTGGAGTCAATCCATTTAGTGTCTTGATACATCATTGGTCCATCCACCACTGCTTGTCCATTGGAGGAAAAAGATAAAGAAAAATTAAGTAACAATGTTATTTTATTATTTTTTAAATGTAAAAAATCTAACTTTTTCTCTAGAACTACAATAGTTGTAGTGACCCCTTTTTTAAGTGAATCCTGGGGCTATGGATTCAATGATACCATCATATTTTTAATTTGAGCATCGGTTTAAAAGTTAGAAAACACTGCTTGTATGTTTACTGAACATATCTAATTTTTTTTTCAGAAATTCATTCCGGACAAACCAGGCCTCGGAATCACACACTTTAAATTTTCGCAGACTCGTAATAATTCCATATAATTAAAAAGAATTACATGGAAAATATTAGTCTTTACGTAGGTTCACTTGGAGTATCAGTCTGAGCTGCCCATAGAAGTGGGACATCAGTCTAAAAACCCACTACCAATAATCATAATCATAAAGGATCATCATCATTAACTATTTCAATATAGAAAAAAACAGTGGTGTACTATTTCAGTTTAATCACATTTCATTACTTCCTTTATATCTTATTGTTATCAATTCCCAACCCAAGAATTTTTTTTTCATTTAACACACTACAACAATTTATTCCCCTTTTCCCCACCATTTAATCATGATTCCAGGCCACATTAACAATTATCATATCCATTCATTTTCCCATCATCAATTACATAACTATTCCAGTTAATCCAAACATACCTTACTTACATGTTATCATCTTTATAATATTTACCATTTGTATAATATAATAAAACCCACAATTTATCATTCAACATCCTAATGATAACTTATCAAAGGAGGGGAGTACCCCATGGGTGTTTATAGTCTTGATCAACTCATCCTCATCAGATCATAAGGGGAATATGAGAGTTTCAATTGATCAGTAAATTTATCAAATTACCATTTCCAAAAAATAAAATCTAAGGGAAAACAATAATATAATATCACATAACCACATACAAAGTCATATAGGGCATCAATATTAAGAGATAAAACTTATAGACCACATACCTCAAGTTAGTTGACAAAATCTCACTTAACCTCAACTATTAATTCAACCTCAACACCCTTTCAAGACCCAACATAGAAATATTCCAAAAATGAGTGATTTAGGGATTTCTTAATAGAAAACTACCGTTTTGTTCCCCTAACTATAAAATAGAAGGAAACGGAGTGTTAGACTCATTCAGATCTTCAATCCACACCCAATGGCACTCCAAACAACTTATAATCAACAGTGAACTGTATCATGGTTTTTTGGGAGTTTTTGGTTCTTAATAAAGTCTAATATATAGATAATGGGGGAAATATTTGTGTGATAACCCTTAATGTGCAAGGGGGGAAATTGTAAATTCACCCCCTTTAATGAGGAACACATTTTAGCCACATGGTTGGAAAAACAATGCGTCAACTGTGGGCCACCCTCAGTTTAAAGTGGGAATGGGTTAGATAGTTTCTATATGTACCAAAAATCTTGGAAAATCATGAGGTGTCCATGTGAAATGGTTCTGTCGAAATTCACATGGAATGTAGGCTCTCCCATGCATGGTTTTTCAACTATGCACCATCCCCCCTACAGGTCGTACAGTTACTACTAACCGTGAGCTAGTAATGTGACCTACCTATAGAATCCATTTTATTAATTTTTCATGTCCTAAACCCTTGGAACACCCATTAACATCCTTATATACCTAATAAAAATATCATTAACCAAAACAGATGGATTTAACAAAAAAAATAAGGATGTCCTTCAGTTGAAGAATATAACCTTACAGAAGGGGAGAATGCTTTTTCCAACATCATAATAAAATATTAGTATATTAATTATAGTAGATTAATCATGTTTTCATGGATATAAAAATTTTATATAATGTGTAATAAGAAATAAAATTTGAAGAGTTTGGTTAAGATTTATACATCTTCTTTGAGAGACTTATTTTAGAGTACACCTTAAGCCTTGAAGGATTGGTATTAAGTGAATAAAAGAATATATTAGATGAAGTTAAATATTATAATAATAATTTTTATTAGGTAATTGTTGATCTTGAAATCTAAAATGGTGTGAATAAGGAATAAGGGGAGGTTCTATTTTATAATGAGGGGAGGGACACACATGGTATTTCTTAAAATATTTCAATTATATAAGGTCACTTTCATTGGAAAGTGGATCCAAATGAAAAAATATTTTAAGATATAATAATATTAGGTTGAAATATCTTTATATATATATATATAGGTAGGGGTGTAAATATTAAACTTATATCTTGGTTTAAATCCCGGTAAACCTATTTTAACCTTAAACATAGTAACAAAATTTTTCTGTTTTTACTATTAACTATTACCAAAAAATAAGTTGAACTTATTAGATTACATGAATTATTATGATTCCAAACACTAAATCCATTTTACTAGATTTAATTTCTATAAGTTTCATAATTATATTTTAGTATGCATGAAACCATAATGAAACCCCGTTTTGGAGAATAAAATTTTAAGAATAAAACATAATTTACTTCCATTTCAGTCCCTCTAAAGACCATAAGATGAATGTTAAAATATATTATTTAATATATAATCATCAAATGGAAATAAAACCATTAATAAATATATATAATTTATATTTATTAATATAAAAACATAATATGAGAATAAAAAAGTTTTCTAAAAAAAGTGTTTTTAATCCCAAAAATTAAATAATACCAAAATAAACTATAATAAATATTCATATGTATAGTGTTATTTTATTTATAATTAATTGAAACTTATATCATTTAAACATAAAACTAAATAATGGCACTTTTTCTTGAAAATAAATGAGTCTTTTTTAAAAAAATTGTTATTTTTCATTATTCATTGAAAAATAAATCTTTTTCAAAAAAACCTCAAAATTCACCCTAAAATAATATTTAAAATTTTATTTAAAAAAATATATTTATATACTCAATTGAAATGTATATAATTAAACGAAATTAGTGATATTTTTCATGTGTCTTAAATGAAATAAAAACCATTTTTCAATAAAAATCATTTTAAAGAATAAAATGATATTATTTAAAATTGATTACATATTTATTATGAATTAATAATAAAAAATAAAAGTTTAAAACATATATATATATATATACATATATACATAATTTTGATATTATTATTCATATATGTTAATTTAACAGCTAGTTTATAACAGTTTATGATATTTTGGTTTATATAGACTCAAGGTTGTGTGTAAAGAAACCTTTTGAACAATAATATTTTATTTAAAATAAAATAATATTTTAAAATATTGTGTTGTTAAATTCTCCACCACATTAAAATAAATTTCATCAAAATGATTTTTATTTTGTTCATAAATGGTTTCATATTAGAAAATATATTTGTTGAAAACATACTTTGTAGAAAGATATAATAAAACTTTATTTGAAAAGAGGAAGCATTAATCCTAATAGTTACCAAAAATAACACATAATCGATTTCCAGTATATGGATAAAATTATTGGGAAGTGAATGTATTATCCTAGAGGAGAAAAATAACAGCCACAAGGTAACAAAGAGTGACATATAACATTGTCATGAGAAAATTAATGACCATAATACCATAAATCTGGGTGAGGGTGAAAACAACCATCAACACCTCAAAAATAGAAATAAAAATGAAAAAATTTCAATTTTGAGGTCCACTTTTCTGATATTTGAGGAATCATTTCACCATTTAATAGGATAAAATACAATGACATGATTTATTTCCATATAACATGAATAATTTCATCCTTTTGGATATGGTTTAGTAAATTTTTAGTTTTATCTCATCCCTTACTCCAAGAATTGAATATTTTGAATGATTTTTTTCATTCATGAAGTAAAACAATTAACTTTTAATAGATCCTAATATTTATAAAATAATTAAATGTTATTTCTTATACATATTGATATTTACCTAAAACAAAATGGTTATCATATGTTATCAATTTTGGATAAATCATCACACAATTAAATAATACATTAATATCTGTAAACTCAAAAATATCACCCAATGTTCTAAATAAACCCTTATAGAAATAATTATCCTTAAGAATCCTCCAAAATATGTATGACAAAAATTTGAATTCCAGATTATTTTTAGATAAAGGTAAAAAAAGCATAATCAAGTTAACATTAATCTCCAAACAACATAATGAATATCTTAAGGTCATATACAAAAAATGTAAGTAAGTTGATCATATGTTTCCCTAAAACATGCTAATAACCTAAATGACTATAAAAATAAAATGAAAATATATATGTTTCTAATTTTTTTTAACTCTATATTTATTCCACAATTGAAAAATTAGACTATAAAATATATCCCAAAAATAAAAAAATATATAAACTTCATCATGTAAAACATAAATCACTTATCATAAAATCACTAATTAATTTCAAGGTCAAAAATACTATTAATTTTACTTTATCAATGGAAATCATCTATTTCTCCCAACTAAACATTATTATCTTAACCTTAGATGCATATTAGGGGTTATTTATCCCTCAATCATGTGTTTTAAAAAATATCATCTTACCTCTACAACACATTTATGTGTTATAGATTCCATTAAAAAATTTCTTTTAAATCCTCAAATAAAAAAACTATAGAAACTACATAGATGATTCAAGATTCTTATAACAAATAAATCATTGAAAAAAACTTCTAATAATTAGTTTTTAGATCTTAATACATAAATAATTCAATCATCCTGCTTTATTCATACACCATTAACTAGGTGTCACTATCTCATTTATTAATAATTCCTTGTTATAATATGAAATAAAAATCATTTATTAACATTCATCAACCACAATTTTGTATTGCTTATTACATTTATCATAAGTCATATTAATAAAAAAATTCATACATTCCATTTTTAAATTTTAATCACATCATCATCAATTGTAAATACATTACTCATAAAACCTTGATGATACAATTATCTATCTTACACTCTAGGAAATAGATTTGAATAATGCATGTAATTTTAAAATTTTAATCATTTAACTTTATTTGATACCTTCTAAAAACCATTATTACCATATATTACATTAACCAAATTTTTTTTTGAATTACTTGGAGTATGTAATTGTTCTCGACACCCAAAATAATTTTTTGTTATTTTATGTCATTTCCTTGGATCCTTCTACTAACATTCTTGACATATAGGAATCTAAATCCTCTTTCATCCACAATCTTTTTCAAAATCAATTTTTCTCTTATTTGGCTCATTCAAAATATCACCTATTTTTATTATGTTAACCATATAATGATATTGATGGTTAAGAATAATTATAATTTTTCACATTCCATCTCCCATATCATTTGGTTTACCGTGAAGAAAATCATAACACCATCCATAAAATTTAGTATTAAAATGATTCATCTTGGTTACATCCAATAACTAAAACCAAAAGAATAGTGTGATAAACAGTAATGAGTAATTATCTAATCTTGAAAAATCATTCATAGTATATCTAAAACACAACAAATTATTTTCAAATCATGACACCATAGGTTTAAGCTTGGTCATACATATTAATTATCTATCTAAAACCTTTATAATGGTTCATAAAGTAAATGTGAGTTAACCTAAGACTAACCCGTGGAGTTTCAAAACTGGTTCATAGTAAGGGCCCATTCTCCACACACCAGAAATATTGAAGAGATATACTTGACCAAATTTTCTTAGGCTAATTACCAATAGATTCCCCTATGACATAACCACATGCACCTATAACATCCAAATATGGATATGTTTTATTTGAAAAACCATAATATTTTTTTACTATAACATAGGATGTTATATTATATTTTGGATTATCCTAAGGGTTTTCACAAACGTTTCCTCATTCTAGTTTCAAAAAGTTACCAAAACTTTCTCTGATACAAACTATAGTGACCCATTATTTCCATACATAAATATTTCATCATTTTATATTAATATTCAATACATTATAGTTAATACATTCCTGAAGACCATATATGTTTAGTGTCTTTTGAAACATGGATATATATAAAAAATTTGTACCTAAAATATGCACATGATTTTCTATTTATTAATTCACAACTAGCATATTTGTTAAACATAAAAAGTTAAATGCATTCTCTATAACCTGAGGTAGGGAAACATAAGAAAGTATAAGATTAGATATCAGTAAGTGTAAACATAAGAGATACCAATAAATTTTCAAAAGAAAATATAATATAAGCATAAAGATATGATAAATTTATCTAAAAATTATAAATCAGTACCCATAAATTCATTTATAATAATAATTAATTATGAAATAAATTTTTATCAATCAAAAGACAAAATATATAAGAGTTAATAATCACTAATTATCAATTTTGAACCATAAAAACATATCAAAATTATAAGACAAAAGATTTTGAAACTAACATATGAATATAAAATAACTTCCTTAGTCAAGGATCACTTCAAATAAAATCATTGAGAATTGGGTTCAATCCGTATTCCATTATTTCTATCATTACGGTTCACTCCCAATAATATGTTATTGGATAAAATCCCTTACAGAACTAGGTTAACTCCCCATTCTGGTCTTTATTATGTGGTGATATATCAATAATTACACAACAAATTATAGGTATTTATAATTATTTTCCCACACATCATATAATGAAAACTATGCTAATGTGTTCTACATGGCCAAAAACATTCATCATATCATCAAATAATAACCCATGGAAATGATATGAGTTTCATAAAAATTTCTTAATCATAAAAAAAAACCACATAGAGAACGAAAAAACATGTAAACATTATATGATATCTATATTAAATAATAAGAAACATCAAATGTTAATATTATATAAAAAATATCTTTGAGATATCATGAGAACATTTATTGAAGAAAATTAACTTTTTATATATAGAATAATTTAGAAACTAAAAATTTCAAAAATATTATGTAATTTTTCTATTTGAACTTAAATGGAAACTTATCAATTAATATTTCATGAAAATTTTATTCATGAGGGTGGGTGATTCCTTTCATGCTTTGTTTGTTAAAACAAAAATTTCTTTCACATTTTTAGTAAAAATTCACGAGTATCTTGCTTGGAAAATGATTATATTTTTAAATATAATACTTTTAAATAAATTCATATATATTAAAAAATAAATTTAAATACACTTTGGAGAATATTAAAAACATTATTTAGAACATTTTAATATAATTATGAACATGGATGAAAATTTTCTCAATCGAAGAGAAAAGCAAGTTCAGTTTTCCTTAAATACATTCTTTCAGTATATTGAGTTTATAAAGTGTATAAAATGAACATAAAAAATGAAATCCCCATAAATGATTGTATATTTAGAAAATATGTAAGATTTAGGGGATATATATCATATAATTTTAGCATCAAAAAATTTAAGCATAAATAATCTTGGTAAAAATGACATTGTAACATAAAACCATTTTGTATTTAGTAATATTTTAATAAAAAGTAATTGGATGGTTAAAAATAATAAAAATATTAAATTGCCAAAAAAAAAATTCATTTAGTATTTGACAATATATTCTATCGTAAATACACTATATAGATAAGAAATTGGTGCATAACAATTAAATATGTCTCAAAGAAGAGAAATTTAGATAAAACCCCTTACAACTTCGGTATCTTTTGAATCAAAGGCCTTATAAATAAAGATAATGATATTTATATTAAATCCCCATGAATTTAATTAAAATTTCAAAATAAATTCATTTTAAATTATTCAAATGACATAACATTAATGATGATGCACAATATAAAACAAGTCTCGTGAAATTGAAAATGAGACAAATAATCCATTAACTTATATCCACACCGATTTGTAGGGGATATAAACTCATATATAATAAATTAATATTTATTATAATTATATAAAATAATCATATACATACATATAATATCGCATATGATATACATAGATCATTTCATAAAATATTTACTACAAATTATCTATTAAATTTATCCTTTCATGTGTTGATTGTTTCATTTTTCATATACCATTTAGTACAGAAGTTATGGTTCTTTTAAAATTGATAATGAATTATCAATATCAATAATTTTAATCATTACATAATTATAATATATAATAATTATTTACAAATTTATATCCATTCTTATGAATTAATGATTAAAATTTAATTTCATCGGTACGTGGAGACTATTGTTTGCATGTACACTAGAGTGGTGTCTCCATTTTTCAATGGTTGGAATGATAGAATGGTGAATAATAATTAAAAATTTTCTAATAATTATTAAATCATAAATATAACATATATTAATTAAATTTATCTTTGTTTCCATCCAGGTAATTCCAAAATGATTAAAAATTCATATTACTTCGTGGTGGTGGTAGTCCACAAGTATGCAAGAGTGACATTATCATTTACCTGTGGATAAGAAGGTAAGACATTAGATAAGATATTATAATTATGGAAGAATAATTATATTATAAATATCATATATAACCATTAAATTCATCATTATAACCACCCATGAAAGATTATTATAGAAAATTAGTTGTATTGTTATGTGGAGGTGGTACTCCACACGTTAACACGAGTGCTACATTTATTTCTCATTTGATGGAGAAGGGGTATAAAATGAAAGTTACTTAATCATAATAACATATTAGTATATTAATTATAATATATTTATCATGTTTTTATGGATAAAACATGTTTTTATAAAGTGTAAGAAGAAATAAAAAAGGATTATCTTAGTTATGAATTATACCTCTTCTTTGAGAGACCTCGAATGGATTAACCTTAATCATTGAAGAATTAGACTTAAGAGACAAATAAAATTTATAGAATATAGTTAAGGTTTTTATTAATTATTTTTATTAGTTATTGGCCAAGATATAAGGCTGAAATGTTGTGAATAGTGGAGATGGAAGGTTCCAATTTATAATTGAGGGGGGAGGAATCAAATGGAATTTCTTAAATTATTTCAAATAAATAAGGTTAATTTTAAGCTAAGTAGGAACAAAATAGAAAAGTCATATAATTTATGATAAAATAAAGTTTAAATATATTCAAAAAATAATAATTATATAGGTTAGGGTGACAATACTACTCTTATCTCATCATTTGACCTTTAAAAAATCTATTCAAAGCTTAACCGTTGTAACAAAATTCTACAGTTTTTACAATTCACTATGAAAAAAATTAAATCGATAAAATTAGATTATATTAATTATTTTTATTAAAAATATGGAACCAATTTTACAAAATTATATTTCTTTAGGTGGTGTAATTTAATATTAAATATGCATGTAAACAACCAAGAAAAAATGTTTTTTGAAAATAAATTTTTAAGCATATAAAAATTTTTACTTCCATTAATTTCCCTATAAAAACCGTTAAATGAATGTTAAAACATATGACTTTATATATAGTGTATAAATTTTATTAAAACCCTTAATAAATAAATATTAATTAAATTTATTATGATATAAAGATATTGGATGCACAAAAACTATTTTTAGAAAAACCTATTTTAACATAACAAATAACTTATATAGAAATAATGTATAATGAAAATTACAATGTAAATAATTATATTATTATAATTAAAAGGGTCTTATATAAATTCAAGAAAAAAAATACAAATCATAATGGGTATTTTATATTAAAATAAATGGCAGTTTTTTGGACAAAGGTGGTATTTTTACTATTCCTAAGAAAATAAATATTTTCAGAAAAACCATATAAATTCACCATAATATAACATTTATAATATAATTTAAAAAATTATAATTATTTCCACAAATAAAATTTCTTAAAATTTTATAAAATAATTATAATTCCCATTCAAGTAATATTAAATAAAAAAACATTTTTGAAGAAAATAAATTTTTGAAGCATAAAATAATTTTATTGAAATTTGATTACTTATTAATTATTACTTCATCAATAAATATTAATTATTTAAACCATTTATAAATATTTTTCCATAATGTGGTTAATAACTTTTATACCTTCTAATTTAACAAATTGTTTTCAATAATTTACTCTATCGCTATTTATATAGATGTGAGGTTGCGTGTACGGAAAGTTATCAAACAATTAAATATTATTCAAAGAAATAATTATTGTAAAATATTATGTTTTTTAAAATGAGATATAGATTAGTGGTATAAAACAGATGGAAAGTTGGGTTTTTGAGGTAGTTTCTTACAACCACTGGCTCGTTGATGGAATTTTTGAGAGCAGAATTACAATTCTTTAACTTCATGATTTTAAGAGGGGGTTCCATCATTTCTTACCCTATTTTAGTGTGGATGGTCTTGAAGCAAACTTTACCCCTTTATTGTCCCTAAAATAGATGTTATTTCTGTTAAATTCTGGAAATGATATAAGGAAATTTTATTCTTCCTTCTTCTATTCATATCTCCTCCTTCGATCTCCATGAAGTTCCATTCATTTAAATATTCAATTTTTGGATGATTTTGCCATATCATGGTGAAATGTTCCTAAAAAAAGGTAATTTCATGATCTTTAGGTAGAATTTTCCTCTAATAATTTATTCCATCCACATTTCATCAATTCTATGAATGTATACTTCTTTGAAAATTTATTTCTTATTTTTCTTTTAAACTAAATTAAATAATTGATGGAATTGGCGATGTATGTTAGGGATTTCACTTGGGGTGATTTTGAGGGTCTATAAGGGATCTCCCATGATATTTATGATTTTTTTAAATGCACATTGAGTGAGTTGATTCACCACATACATAAGTAACCCTATTTATATGTCAAATATACAAGGTTAACTGTTATGTTTCACATGGTCAACATGATGTTCTCAGAGAGACCCTAGTATTAGCTGAAGTAGGTTTGGTCAAGCACGGTCGTAGACATGAGGATTATAAATAACCTTTTTATTTATTTTTCGTAGTTATTTTTTTATTTTGAGTGTGTGACATGCACATATCACAACATATACTAGCTATTTATGGGATTTAATTAGTTTTGACCCACCTAGTTAGGTACTCAAACCATACTCGAGTGACAATTGCACCTGGGTAACCTAGAATATCTAACTAGTTATAGGTATTGGTTGAGTTGAGGCATAATATTTGATTGGTATGTTGGATAGGTTGGATTCTAGAGACTATAATGAAGTGATTCTTAGTGTTGGGAGTAGGGTAACCTTGTATTATATTTCATTTTTTATTTTATATATGTAATCAAACCCATGGGTGATCAATCTTTTATACATATATAGATTCAATTCATATTTTTATAGAATGTCGAATTTATTTATAATTATTATGTAATATAATATGTATAATTCTTGGTTATTTTTTTATCATTACAATCCCTAATAAAGGGTATAGTATTCCTAATGTACCATATTAGACTTCCACTGCTATTCGGTAGCCTACAGTGTATAAGGGGAGTGCTTGAGGTCACATACCACCAATGGTTCAATTAATATTCATAGTAAGATATGTCGGGATATTACAAAGTAGCATTATAGGGTTTTTTATTTTGTTACTATTTCGGATATGTTTAACATGTGGCATTGTAATGTTTTATGGAATGTGATGTGCTTTTCATTGGTGCTTCATAACACCATTTTCGAAGAGAAATCTAGACTAACAGTGATGGGATTGATATTTTGGATTTTTTGTCACACTTGACTGGTTTCACATCATGTCTTGATCATGATTTTTGGATTTTTGTGTGTGATTTATTATGTAATTAGATATTATATCGTAAAGGTAGGATGCATCTAATGCATCGATATTATGAATATATGACTCATTATATGTGTATATCCATAATATTGATATTATTATTAGCGATGATAGAGGATCGACTAGTTAATGTTTCCAAAAATCTTATATGAAATTTTCCTATGTAAGTTAATTATGAAATTTTCCATAGATTGAAAACCTTATATATATATATATATATCTTTTTATGGAAATTCATGTGAATATATGGTGTAATGATCTATGATATGAATTTTGAGGTAATACCATGTGAAAAAAGGAGTAGTGACCCTTAGTAGGTTAGAATAGGCAGTTGATTCAATGATAATAGATTTAATAAATAATATTACTTCAGTAATTTAATGTTTCAGTAACAACCAATATGGTGTTTTACCAAATATATTGTAATGAAATTCGACTTAAATAAAACATGTTATTATGATTCACTAGATATAGGTTTTCCTGGAGCAATGATACTATATGTGGAAGCCTATAGATATAGCTTAATCCTCCCAGGAGTAGTCTGTTAGTACAAATTCTCAAAGGGAATGGGTTCCTAGTAATGAGTGGTGTTCTTCAAATGTATGTTTCCTTAGGATTTGATATAGGTAGTTGATATTTTCTGTGAGTTATGTACTTTTGAATTAGAGAATTTGGTATTATTGGAAGGTGCTAGTTACCCTTAAGTTGCAACCTTGGATTTAAATAGCCGAGAGCTAGTGTTATACAATGGTAACCTACGAGAAAGGTTTTCGCAATATTAAGAGTTCCCTTAGACATGTGAATCATGTTATATGCCTTATATTTTAAATTCAATGGAATGGAGGGTGTCATAGAGTATATGGTATAGGCATAGTGATTCTATAGTGTCTTTTTATGTGGAAATCACCTTGAGTTCCAGTACTTCGAACATGAGCACATGTAATTCCTTGGTACCATGTTGAGAATTTGTGGGTTGGACTGGTTGAGTATGCGGACCTGTTGACTTTGGATGTGATTTAGAAGAAACATTCAAGTTTGTGTAGACACTTTTGGTATTATTATATAACCTTATATTGGTAAATCATGTTGTTAATCATATTATAGGATCTATGATTGATTTTGAAAGGGATTTCCAAGGGAGATCTAGTTAGATGATATTGACATTCCCAAGAGAATGGTTATCATTTTTTGAATTTCACCCTTGATTTGATGACATGAGACACATGTATTTGTGGGCCTTGAAACGCATTATTGAGGAGGAGAAGAAACAGTGGTTGGAGTAGATATGTATGGATCCAAAGGAGTGGTAGAATAATGATATTGAGACCCATAATAGAAGTTCATAAGGAGAGATATATAACAATACATTTGTTGGGAGTGCACCATTTTATATTTCAGGGTGAAACTATCATTATGATTTAGGAATATGCAATAAATGATGTTTGTGATGGTGCTTGGGTATATGTAATAGGATGTACCTCCCTGATCCATTACTATGTGAAAATAATATGTTTGAAGTGTTTTGGGGGGTTAAGGTAACTTATCTCATAACGTTTTCAAATTTTATAGGTTCTTCATGTTCTCCAATAGGGATTCCCAATGGTGACTCACTGAATGGTAGATCCTCCCAATGGTGACACATGATGATGAATCTCAATAGTGACTCATGATGGTTTATCACAATGGTGAAATCCAAAGGTGACTCATGATGGGGACTCACAATGGTATCCCACAAACGGTGACTCACAACTGTGACTTGTGACGGTGACTCACGATGTTGATTCACAACAATGACTCATGACGGTGAATTCCAAGAGTGACTCAAGATGGTGACTTGAAATAGTAGCTCACCAATGGTGACTTTTACTAGTTACTTTTTATGGTGACTCGCACCAAGGACACAAACTGGTGACTCACAATGGTGACTCATCCAACGTTCATTCATTCCAACAGTTTTCCTTTTTTTAGGTTTTTCCAGTTTTCTAGTTTTTCCCTTTTGAAAACATTCTTTAAAGTAAAACTATTCTAACACCATAATTAAGTGGTGTTTGAGATATTTCAAGGGTTTCGATTCATATCTCTAAATTCATTAGAGTTTCATGTATTTTTATCAGTCAAAGCTCATAATTATGGCTGGATCCGACATTAATGGATAATTAAATATGTATCAAAATCGTGACCTAGTTTTAGATCATAAAAAGGACAAAACCCCTTTCTCATTGTTATTTACTTCTTTTCTATCTTGGTATGAGTCATCTAGAACCATTCTCTTCATTGGAGCCATGTGTCTAGGATTAGTCTTTTGCTTCATGTTTTCCCTGGAGGCTTTTCCTGCGACATGTGCCCCCTATTTTTGCACAATAAGTACTGTTAATAGTATCTTCTTCCAAGTAGGTTTACTTCATCCCAAATATTTTTTAATTATGAATGGTGGGTGAAATAATGTATCCCATGTGAATATAGTTTAATCCAAATTAAAAAAATATAATTTAATCGGTTTAAGATCAATATGAAGGGGCTGGGGAAAAGTGATGTATGATCTTTTTATTATTTTTCTTGGTTTTTATTGAGAATTATATGGGATAAATGACATTATGAAAATCATGGCCATTGGAAGTCATTTTTTTCATAATAAACAAGTTTCATGTTGGTCAATTTAAATTGAACACTTGTATTTTGAAAATTATAAATCACACACACTTGGATAATAAATGGATTCTCCAAGATTTCTGAATTTCTATGAAAAGCCTTGAATTAACAAGTAGAATTTAATAATGGGTGATGATTTAAATTTAGATTTTTGTAATTCTTTGGTAAATGGGGTGATATTTTTGTGTGGGATAGTGTAGTTGTGTGTGCGGGGTAGATAGGGAGTCAAGTTTCCATGTTGTGATGTGTGGATACACTCTATTTTGTAATGTGGTACATTTTTGAAGCACATGTGTGTATTGTGGGTTGGTTTGGGCAGTGTTGTAGATGAACTGATATATGATACATCATCCTAACCATGTAATGGAATGTCAGGTTTAGATATTGTTTAATTATGGAATGGGAGAGAAGTGTTGCGCAGTGGGGCTGCAATCGGACTATATGGTGATGTGTTATTATGTTTCTTATTATTTGTTATAATTGGTAGTTTCTCATATAGTAATGGAATAAATGAATCAATAATTGGATAATAGAGTTTGGAAATAGATTGGGTTGGTTTGGTAAATGGAATGAATAAATGAGTTGTGAATAAATAACTAAAATGGTTTAACAAAATTGGTTGGGAATTATAAAGGAGTTAAGGCTTGTTATTTGGTGATTATATTAGAGGTAGCTGCAAAGTAGAAAATATTATAAGCTAGTTATTTTTTTGAGAACCCATAGGTTGTAAGGAGTTTTTCGTATTATATCTTTATAAACATGTATTTTTTATTTTCATACACACCCCACCCAAGTTGAGCAATATGTGATTAACACCCCTATCATCGCAGTGAAGGGTGTCTTTCCCTAACGTCTAGGTCGGAGGATGGATGGATGGCCACCCAATGTTGGATACCCCTTCTATTAAGAAGTGGTATCCTAAAATTCTTCGGGATAGTTTTGGTTTGTGGGGCCAAGGTTTGGACAGGCGAGTTGTGTTTTCCTAGGTGTCTTTGAGATGAGATGTTTTGTATTTTCCCATTTGTTTTCAGGATGTGACTTGGAATGTGGACCAAGTGTCTACGGGTGGGATGTGATGTGGTATGGGGACTAGGTGTCTATGATAAATATGTGATGTGGCTTGTGGCCCTAGATATTAGATGAGGTGTGGTTGTGAGTCCTAGGTGTGTGCAAGTGGGTTGTGATATGGTGTCTTTAGAAGAGGTGGGAGTGCCACCATGTTTGTTGTTCGGTTGTGAGAGCAGTTAATCAGTGGGAAAGTGGTGCGGGGTACCCTATTATAAATTTGAATTATATTACTTTATATGTCATGTGTTATTTTTTGAGATTTCCTTTCTGAGGTTGGGGTTGTTAGAATACCTAATCAAGTGATGTTTGGTACTTCTATTTACTCACATGGGAATTAGAATGCTTACTTCACATGGACACAAGAGACTTTGGACTTCCTACTGTGAATACCTGTATTCTCAACCAACATTTATAACACTATTTTTTAGGTTTTTTGGAAGACTTCACTAACCATTATGGACTTTACTACCTTTGATCTTAACAGTTGTTTTTTCGATGCCTAGCTATACTAGTGGTACATACATTCAAGACTTCTATTTTGTATCAGTTATTTTTTAAACATGCATGTGATATGTATTTGGATTTCTTTTTTTTATATAAAAATCATGGAGTTATTTTGGGATGAAACATATTATCTCTCGATATTGTTTCTTTAAAAAGTGAAATGCATCCCATTTTGTGACACTTGTATACCCTTGGTGATGGTCTTCGCCCCAGGGACTACTGGAGGTAGGAAATAGGGGTTATTATCTCCCTTTCATCATTACCATCCCAGAAAGGGCATCTTTTGATTGAGGGGGTCATGACAGAATGATATCAGAGTTTATGGTTAAGAGATAGGATGTAGTTTGGAGTTAGGAAAGGTGAGGATTTCATGGGTTGTTAGGGGAACATTGTGAGGTGATGTTGGTGCATGACATAGGGTAGGGAAGACTGACTAGGAAATGGGATTTTATGCCCCCTGTTATCTGATTAAAGGACTATAATCCTACGAAACGACCATGTGAGGCTACACCATTTCCAAGGTAGAGACCCCCTAAATGGCACACAAATCATAATGATTTATCTTCTTGTCCAAATTGAGTGTTTTAGGAATTTTTAAATAAGTAATGAGTTAAATGAGTTAAAATTAATCTTAAATAAAATTCTATACTACCCAATATTAAGAGTTTATTATTTACCATCCAAATATGGAACTTAGTCTTTGTTAGTGTGTGGATCTGGTGGTTGAATCTCAGCTGCTAAACCAGTTGATCATTAGAGGGTTGATCCAGGGAAGTATGATGACCAGTGGAAAATAATGTTACATTTTATCAAATGGTAGTCCTTGGGAAAGTATAACGGTGGTGTTTGAGATATGAATATGGAGACCTAGATCGAGGATCAATAGATCACATTTAGTTTGATCTAGAATCTGAAAGATTACTAGGATTATTTGGTTGTTAATTAGACATGGGGAGATACCCGTTAGTGGTGGTTGATTTATATGAGAGAGAGTAAGCATGAATATATATTGTGCTTTGAGTTTATGATGGAGTTTCGTGTGGAGTTCCTTTCGTCAACTATAATGGATGAGAAGATGTTGGAGTAACTCTCCCTTCAGCAAGGAAAGTATGTTAGTGAGGGAACATGGGATCAAGGTCAAGGATATTCTTAAATTCACCCCAGATCTTTTTCTGGATGACATGTATTGTGAGCGATAGCTAGAGGAGGCTCTCTACCCTTATATCTAGTATGTTGTTGCTCCTTTTACTATACCAACATATCCGGAGGTTTAAAATAAGGTGGAGGTAATTGAGTGGATGGACTCATGAGGAGGTATACTTCAAGGAGGAAGATAAAATAGTTCATAGAGGGGTAGGGTTGTCAGCAGCAGTTTCCTGATGCTATGACCATCGAGGTTTTGACCAGTTGGGAGGTGACCTCAGCAATTTCCTTTATGTATTTCTTATTACATTGGTTCCAATGTTATTTTTATGGGCTTAGGTATGACATGTTTCTTCTGTGGGGGTCTAAAACCATCTTTAGAGTCTTCTTCTAGTGGATATTTGATTTCAATTTGGTGTAGGAGGATAGTTTCAGTGCCAGCTTCAGTAGTAGTTGCCAGTCAGGATGTTTCAGTATTAGGGAAACAAAATTTTCTCTATTGAGGGCATATGTAGTAGGTAGGTTCCAACCTTATATATTTCCCTAGGGAACTCGACCTGGGTGTGGTAATGGAGGTATTCATTAGAAAAGGGGCCAAGGAGGTGGGCATGGTCAATTGCACACATCAGAGGCATCCGTTACAACATGAACTATTATTTCTAGATGTAATATCATCTTTATTACTACCATTTCTTGTGATTTTATGGATTCAATATCTTTACACTCATTTTTTTCACCCACTATATCCCAGTTTCGACATGAACATATTTTACTAGATGTACTATCATCATTATTAATACCATTTCTTGTGATTTGATTGATTCAATATCTTTACACACCTTTTTTCACCCACTATATCTCGTTATATAGGACTAGATGTAGAGAGGCTTCCCATTCCCCTAGTGTTGATCATGCAAGTCAGAGGTCAGAACAACTTTTTTGATGTGTGCCTTGGATATAGACTGATGATGGGACCCCATTAATCCAGTGGGGAATTTTTTTTTAATAAATTTGTAGTCATATGATTTTATTGTCAGCATTGACTAATTATATTATATGCATTCTTTTATAAACTACTTCTAGAGAAGAGTTGTGTTTTCAGACACGGAGGGCCAATGTGTGGTTTTCATTGGTTAGTGGAGTTGTCAGGTGGGTAGTTGGCATATAAAGCCTCTTTTTTCTTTATTAGATGAGATGTCAATGGAATCAGAAGATATTGGGATGGATGTAGAGACCCAAACCTTGATGTACATTAACATTACATTACTTTTGCGGAATACTTAGTACATAACAAAATCAGACACACAAGGACCGTAATAGTTTAGTGTCTTTGGAAACTTGGAAAAATAATATTTTAATCATGGTGAAAGATCTTCAACATCTCCCATAAAGAGCTTCCCACTTTTTTTCTTACCTAAATCCTTTCTTTATATCCTGGTGAAAAGAAAACATATAAAGGGTAATATCAAATGCTCAGTAAAGGTATGAGTGGATAAAATAAAACAAATCATATACATTTGAACATAAAAACATGAACATAATGTTTAAACATCGAAATCTTGATCAATGACATAAAACATAGTAGTACGTAAGGCATAGATCATAATAGAACATAAATCATGACAAAATAACTTGGGAATAAAACTTTTAATTTTGGGAAAACATTAATCACATGATATGATTTCCATGGTAGCCAAGGAATTGCTTCCAAGACCATCTTAGTGGACAAAGTCCCTTTCTGAATCGAGTTCACTCCTCATTTCAGTCCTGTAACACTAAACTAGATTAACTTACCATTCCATAAATGTCTATATCATGAGATATAAATCTTTACCCAATGCATTGGAGGGAGATATAGGTCCCACCCATCTCATAATGAAATCATTGTTACTTGTTCCACAAAATAAACTTAAAACATTCATCATAACCCAAAGAATAAAATGGGTTTCATAAACATCATCACATCATAACATAATCCATATAAAACAAATGGATATCATTTCATCATAAAAAAAGTGAAACCATGTAAATCATAGATCTTTATACTTGAAATATAAAAATATGAAATAATTTCATTTTAGATGGAAAATGGTTTTGATAAAACACTTGAAATGAATTCTTGAGGAAAATATCCTTTCTTCTTCAAAATCATCCACTTTTCACAAAATGTCAGGAAATTTTAAAAGAAAAGGATTTTGTTGAAAATAATCATGAAATATTTTGGAGGAATATTCATAAAAAAAGGCTTTATAAAGCTGTAAAAATCCATTCATTCCGTATAATTTAAAAAACATTCTTCTCGTACTTTTTCCGGAAAAGTCAAAAAGTACCTTGTATGGTAAATAAAAGAAAGATTCCTTCCATATGACGTGGTAAAAGTAAGAAAAGGGTAAAAATGTCTTAAAAATACATTGAAGGAATGTAAACATTTTATGAAAACATTTTGAGAGCATATGGACATGGATTATAAACATAACCCCTAGTAAATACTTACGAGTAAACAATCTCAGATAAGAATGAGATTGGAATAATTATCCCTTACCTTAGGTCTGATATGCTTCGTACGTATCCAAACCTCCTATATAATGATTTAAATAATGTCATTTAATTATTAAAGAATCATATTCATTGTTATGATATCATATATGGTCCACTTATGACACCATATTACCCGTTATTTTGTAAATTTCATGTCAAAGCCGAGTTTTGGGTAAAATGTTTTATTTATCGTACGTGTTTGGCATTGTTGTTCTTGATATTATTACTACTTATATCATGATTTAATTACATCCAGAATATAAATCATGATATATATATATATATCATATATTTAGTATACATAAATATATATAATATATAGATAAATGAAATGAAATACACCGTTCATGGAGACGGTAGCCCGTACATACGCATGAATGATGTTTTCTTTTCCTTATTGACTTGAATGGAAGTAAGTAGATGAAATATATATATATATATATTTCTGTATACAAAAATACAGTAGCTTCATTATGTAATATATTTCATTATTATTCATTATATAAACTTTATAATCATTCTTGAATGGTTAATCATGGAAAATGAATCTCATCGTGTTCGTGGAGGTGGTATTCCGTACGTACACACAAGCGATGATATCATTCCCATGATCGTGGAATTGTATTGGAGTGTATGTATACTATTTCAGAATCAATAACACTTTACAATAATCAAATATAGTTATTTATTTGCACCATTATACCCATCCAAGTAAGGTGGTGGTGGAAAATAGATTACACCACAGCGTGGAGACGGTATTCTGTACGTACGCACGCGCGGTGATTTCGTTTTCCGTAGGATGGATAGAGGGTGAAATAGGGTTGTTTCATATATATAATAACATATCAGTATATGAGTGATCCTGAGGTTATTACTTCATAATGAAACAACTAAATAAGAATAAGTGGAAGAAGAAATAAAGTTGAATGAATCGGTAACGGACATTACCTCTTCTTTGAAACACCTCTTTGAGACCTCCTTTTAGGGCACTAAAATGTGTCTTTGAAGAAGACCAGGACCTATAGAATGTTTCTAGGGAAGTGGAAAAGATAATATTTCAGGTTTTTGCTGAGCTTTAAGGCTCAATGTGGTGTGAGGAAGAGAGGGAGGAGGTGCCTTTTTATAAGGGAGGAGAGGGGCACCTTTTGGAAAAACTAAAAATATTATTTTATTATAAAGTCATATTAGGTTTTCAATAGATCCAAACTGATTTATTTATAAGATAAGGTGAGTATGAGTCGAAATCCTCTCATAAAATAGAATTTAGAAAAGTTTAGGGTTATATTTTAACCTTATCATTTAGATTTAACTTTAAGTTAGATAATTTAACTTTTACTGTGTCTTCTTGTTTTCTTACACTATAAGGTTAATAAACTTAATATAACAAGCCAAACAAACCCCAATTTTTTTATTATTAATATATATAAACTTATCTAAGTCATTTGGCCGAACCGTATATTTTTAGGAAAATAACAATTAATAATTTAATATTTGTTTTAAAAACAATTTTATGACAATTTTGACACTATTTGGTAATTGATATTTGTGAAAATCAAAATAGAAATATTAGTTCGAGAAAATTAATTAAATAAATAATAACATGTCATATTAACATAAAAAAGTATTATAATTCATAAAAAGTCTCAAATTACATTTATTTCAGTATTTATAACATCAATTATGTCAATACTTCATTAATAATATAATTACTGCATCATCATTGTGTCATAAATAAATTAAATTATTTAAAGTCTAAAAATTACAAATAAAATACCAATTTGTAGGAAATCTTTTTATATTTATAATGAATATTTATATTATAATTTATCTTATGTATAACCCTATATTAAAAATGTTTTAGTTATTAAACTTTGATTTTAACTATTTTAACTATTCATTAAATAAATTATTAATAAATGTCCTAATCTAATCCATGTGGGACTAAATGGGAATATTTTATTCCTAAGGTTGTATTTGGTCGAATTAAACTTATCCAATAGAATTAGGACATGTGTTAGGGTAATAATTATATCATTATTACCCTTAATTACCCTATTTACTTTTAACTGTGGTAAAAAAGTAAAAAGTTACTATTCACAAAAAATTATTTTCATCTCATTGAACCATATTTTACTTACTGACATCAACCGTGTCTCTTGGATTTTTGAAATTCCACTCAAATAAGCTGTAAAATTATGTTTTATGTAAATTTGAAAATTCTCCAAGGAGGTGGGTAAAAGACGGTGAAAAGTTCAATAAAATTTTTATATATCTAAAATTATTATAAAACGACTCCAATTAATTGAATTGAAATTATATAGGTATTATGTATCAATTTTGACTTAAAATAAATTTAAATAAAATAAATAATTATTTAAATAAAAAGTCGGTTTTTAAATAGTAACCCAGTGTTTTCACTATTCATCAAAAATTGAATGTTTTTAGAAAAATACCAAAATTTCACCTTAGGCTAATTTAGATATTCCGAATCCAAAAATGAAGTCCATTTTAAAAAATAAAATTTAAAAAATTTTAAAAAGTGGGTACTACTATTCATAACAGCTAGTTTTAATAATATTTTAATAGCATATCGTTGTTTGCTGAAACTCGGTATTGCATACAACGCAAGATATCGAGGAAGGCCGTGATTTCTTGTAAAGCAAGACAAACTAGTGTTTTGTGTAGTGCAATATCCTTTTGTTGTATCGTACAACACAAGACTTCAATTAAATTAAAATGAATATTTTTCATAAAATCTCGGGGTGTTACAGTCTACCCCCCTTAAAATGAATTTCGCCCTCGAAATTCGTCGGGGTTATAAATGGTTTACTATTTGAAATTTTCTTTAATAGAAACCCACATCGTAAAAAGGAATACCAAAACTTATCTTTAAAAACTTATGTATGAAACGTAACGGTTACCCAAATTAACTGATCATTGGGTTTCCACGTAGGAGAACATAGGTGAAAATATGGATATGGAAGAGAAATCTAACCGTCATGTTCTGATGGAGAGTGGTAGAGAACATGGATCTGAAAAATCAAACAATCACAAATCCATATATTTGTGATAATCTATGGTACCATTTGATTCATCAGATATAAGTGAACTAGGACAACATTTTTGGGTTTTAAGATCATTTCCTTAAAGTTGAAGAAATACTCTCGTAATTTTGGTACAGTCTCACCATTGGTCATTTCTTGGACAATTTCCTCTTCATATCCTAAAGAACTGAAGTTGAATTTGTCATTCGTGAAGTGTTAGTAGATCATGTGATAGAATGATGGGTCATTCCATCTGTCTCAAACAAAAGGTTAGAAAAAGTTATCAAAAATACATAAGTCCATCTATAGTGAGATTAATCATATATGGTTCCTAAAATGGAATTATAATTCATATATCATACTACTTAATATAATAAAACTAGTTTCTAGTAAATAGGGACATCATGTAGGCCAGTGGTAGGTGATAAAGGCCTGTCTCACTTCATTTGGGGGTTCGATTACCACAGCCTTGTCTACCGCGATGGGTTATCGCTCGTCCTACAGGTTATCCTTTTTCTAAAACTACATTATTATAACAATTCATAATATCGAAAAATTCTAGCCTTAAGAAATTCTATCTGATGTCCAACTTAATCCATTCCAACCTTTAAGTTTATCGAAAATACTTCTGTCCAATCTCATGGTGTAAAAAATGATTACTTGAGAGGTCACATAACAAGTACGTGAATACCATCATTTATCCCCCATATAAGATATATCTTGTTGGTCACATTACAAACATGTGAATACATTAATCGTGTATTCTCTCGAAAAATGAATTCCCATTGAATCATGGTGAAGACATGAATGCTATCAAAATTTATCCCTTTCCACATACCAAAATCCCAAAAATTTCTATATATTCAAACCATGATATCACATAGTCCTTATATCAGTCATGAGATCATGGATACAATAAAACATCTCATTATATTCTTATCCATTCATTATGAGAATATCATCTACTTTCCAAAAATATCTAAATAAACATTCATGGTTACCGGTACCATTAAACATATACATTCAATTAATTTAGGAAAAAAATAGTGTAACAATCCTTAGATGATTCTTTATTCCATAGTACCATACATTATTCTTTATAAACATACAATCATTCCACTAACTTCTTAAACCACTGACTGAGCTTCATCATTTCTTTCATCTCATATTTCATTTGTAGTCTCTTCATCATCATCCACATAAATACAACTCATATGACCATGATGATTCTCTTCATGAGATTTTCCCTTAGGGAATTGGTTTGCATAATGCCTATAGATTCCACATTTAAAACATCTAATCATTGTTGATGTCGTATCAATACCATTATCCTTGTCCATGGTGTTAACTAAACCTTTTCCTTTGCACTTACTGGCTTTGTGTCCTTCTTTTCCACACCTGAAGCATCTTCCAATTCCTTTGAAACAATCTCCCTGATGCCTCTTCCCACATGATTTACATGAGGGAAATTGAACTTTCTTTCATCTTTGATCATCATGAAACTCCATCTTTCTCCCTTTATCTGAGTTGGGAAACATACCAAAGTTGAGATTATTGATCATATTATGAGATTTCTGATTAGGCACAATAATGATTTTTGGACTTCCAAATCTCATTTCATTTGGTTTCTCACGAAGAATATCATTCCATTGTCTGTCATATCCTCCATTATCGTGAATCTTCCTGTTTCCAACCATTTTTTAAAACCCAAAAAGAATATTTTGAGAGGAAAAAATCATGCTATGGAAAACAACATAGTAATGGTGGAGTACCCTCAATATCTAACATCTTAGGTTAAATTCTAAGATAGTTACCGTAGTTCTAGGACTATATCCTATACGTATACTTATCCTTAGGGACATCCCTAGACATACCTTAGAAATATCTCTAGGGATCTCACTAATGTTTTCGCATCCTAGTTTCCAAAGGTTGACTAAACCTTTCCTCTGATACCAACTGTAGAGACCAAAAGCTTGATATACATGGACATTACATTACTTTTGTGGAATACATAGTATATAACAAAAACAGACACACAAGGACCGTAATTGTTTAGTGTCTTTGGAAACTCGGAAAAATAATCTTCTAATTGTGGTGAAAGATCTTCAACATCTCCCATAAATATCATCCCCTTTTTTCTTACCTAAATCCTTTCTTTATATCCAGGGGAATGGAAAACTTATAAAGGGTAATCTCAAATGCTCAGTAAGGGTATGCATGGATAAAATAAAACAAATCATATACATTTCAACTTAAAAACATGAACATAATGTTTAAACATCGAAATCTTGAGAAATGACATAAAACATGGTAGTACGTAAGGCATAGATCATAATAGAACATCAATAATGAAAAAATAGCTTGGGAATAAAACATGTAATTGTGGAAAAAAAATTAAGCATATGATATGATTTCCATGGTAGCCAAGGCATTTCTTCCAAGACCATCTTAGTGGACAAAGTCCCTTTCTGAATTGAGTTCACTCCTCGTTTCAGTCCTGTAACACTGAACTAGATTAACTTACCATTCCAGCCATGTCTATCTCATGAGATATAAATATTTACCCAATGCATTGGAGGGAGATATAAGTCCCACCCATCTCATAATTAAATCATTCTTACTTGTGCCACAAAATAAACATAAAACATTAATCATAACCCAATGAATAAAATGGGTTTCATAAACATCATCCCATCATAACATAATCCATATAAAACAAATGGATATCATTTCATCATAAAAAAAGGGAAACCATGTAAATCATAGAGACTTTATACTTGAAACATACACATCTGAAATAATTTCATTTTAGATGGAAAATGGTTTTGATAAAACTCTTGAAATGAATTCTTGAGGAAAATATCCTTTCTTCTTCAAAATCAATCACTTTTTACAAAATGTCATGTAATTTTAAAGAAAAGGATTTTGTTAAAAATATTCATGAAATATTTTGGAGGAAGCTTCATAAATAAAAGGCTTTATAAAACCGTAAAAATCCGTTCGTGTCATATATGTTAAAAAAACATTCTTCTCATACTTTTGCCGGAAAAGTCAAAAAGTACCTCGTATGGTAAACAAAAGAAAGATTCCTTCCATATGATGTGGTAAAAGTAAGAAAAGGGTAAAAATGTCGTAAAAATACATGAAAAGAAAATAAAAATTTTATGAAAACATTTTGAGAGCATATGTGTAACGCCCTGACCCCAGCTACCCAGATTCGGTGCATTACTTCGTAACATTGGCATGATCACAAAAGATCAAGTCTCGAAAGACCGATTAGTTTAGTAGTCTTGGAAACACTAGATACATTCATAAATGTTACATTACAACATAATGTGAAAAACTACAATAACAAAGTCTTCATAGTCCACACTCATATCCTCTTCTTACTATCCCTGCAGGTCATTCCTAAAATACTTCTTCACATCTTGGAAAATATTAAAACATTGAAAGGGGTGAGCTCAGATGCTCAGTAAGGATAACAATATTGCGGAAGCTTTCATAAATAATCATAAAAATTTAAGGCAATGTATAAATAAAACAAAAGCCTTTTAAACTTGAACATCAACATAATATGGCAAAAGTAAAATGAGATAATGCCATTCACTTCTTCACATTGATATTCTACTGGTCGAATAATCACAAGTAATATCAATAACCACTTTCATAATGAGGGAATGTATAATGCCAGACATTCTGAAACATTTTGTCAAGGCCTCAGCCATGACGTCTAAAATGATTAAGGCCTTGGCCAAAACCATAAATCAAATTGGGAAAGGGCCTCGGCCAATTCCACGTCCAGTGGTCTCATGAGACCTACCGATGCATCGAGGAGCTATAGCGGGCTCCACCCATCACTTATAAAGTCCAATAAATTCCTCATATGAATAGGTTTAAACATATCATCAACCATAACATAATCGTATCACATATAACATGCCTAAAGGAAACATAACATTTCCAAATTTCAATCACAAGATATCAATACAACACATTGATATAATAAAAACGCTTTCAAAACCATTTTCAATAACAAAATAAAAGAAAGTAAAAACTTTGTATTTATTTTTCATTAAACAAATGTTGGCTTGTAGAGGAAGCCAAAACTCAAATAATGGTCACCGCGGCGGAGAAGTCATTATCGCCACATAAGTACGGAGAGAAAAACATTCCCTTTTGTCGTTTAGCAAAATGCTTCATATAAAAAAGATTCCTTTTGAATAAATGTAAAATCAAAGGGGTTTATACACCATATAAATGAAAATTGTGTATAAAACCAAATATGCCTCAATGAAAGGAGATTGAGACGAAGTCCTTAAAAAGATAATTTTTAAAATAAAATAGATCTGTTATGTGTATTCACTATAGGTACACATAAAGAACGTAAAAATACAAAATAGGACATAATAATATCATGACAAAATTTGAATGTAGGAGATTAACCCAAAGAATAGAAATTGGGTTAAGAAGTTCCCTTACCTCGTGTCTGACTTGACTCAACCTTTCTTTAACCTCCTGAATAATAAACTAGAGTTAATATATACCTTATTAAGAACCATTTTCAATTTCATTATCCTTTTTATATCACTTATTACAATGATATGAACATTATGTAATTATTTATGTTAATAACGGTCGTTTTGTCGATCTTTGGTACTTGAGTCAACAATAAACTTCTTATAATTACAAGTTGTTTATGTGGTAGAATATCCATTATCTACAGAATTATATTCATGATTTAGATGTCATATATATCATATATATCCAGTATATACATTCATTTATAACATTATGTAACATTTAGAGGTAAGAAATGAAATGCACCGTTCATGGAGACGGTAAGCCATACGTACGCATGAACGCTACTTTCATTTCTATTTCATATTTAATGGAATGAAATCATAATGATATAAATGTATAATATAATTCCAGTATAATATAGTGTATAATACCATTTACTCCATCCTTTATACATCCCACATATGGCATTAACGATTCAAATCACTTTGAGGGGGCGGTAGTCCGCACTTCCTAAAATGAAATTATCGCGTTTACCCATAATGGAAATCATAAAGTATGCCATAAATGAGAAATACAGAAGCATAAGTAAAACATAAACATATTATATATCCTATATAAATATAGTGACATCTTAATGGCCACCATTGAAGGTGTTATATGAGTGTTGAACAATCATCGTTTCGTGAGGCAGAAATTCGCCATCCACAAAAACCGTATGTTCTTTAACCATTAGATGTAGGTGTGTGTAAGTGTAGCTCAAATAATTCTTATAACAACATCCTAGTATATTGAGGATACTGGTTTTGTTACAAAATAAATGAATAAAAAGAGTTTATGGGGTTGGAGAAGAAAAATAAAACAAAACAAAATTAGACAAGACATTACCTTAAAATCGGGTAACTCTTTTTGATTTGATCCAAAGGCTTCCTTGGGAAGAGTTCTGCCCAATGTGAGGCTTCTAGGAGTAATAGGGGGAAGTTGGGATAGTATTTGGGTAGGGGTTGGCGGAGCCAAATGGATTGAAAGTGTGAATGAGGTGGTAGAGGTTGGGGCCTTTTATAAGTGGAGAGGAGGGGCACTCTTGGAAAGTAAGGAACTTTTACATTATTATACAATGCTTTTCAGATTCTAAAGGTCCCACACTTATATCATTAGTATATAAGGTGATAAGGGTTCTAAATATACCCATCCAATAGTCTTTGGACAAGTGCAATCCTTGGATTGTACATTATCTTTTCATTTTATTAAAATCGTTAAATAATGAGGTCATCGCTGCATCATAATGATGTCATAAATAATTTAATTTATTTAATGTATAAAAATTATAAAAAAAATACTATTATGTAGGAAATTTTTTTATATTTTCAATGAATTTTTATAGTCAAAAATATTACTTGTATAACCCCATGTAAAAATTGTTTTAGTAAAACATTTCATGTTTGTGTCATTTTTTACTTTAACATTAAATAAAAGGTATTTATGTCATTTTCCAACTAATGTGGCTCCATGGGGTCCCCAAGTTGACCCATGGATTTTCTTGGTCGTCCATGACTCATCCAATAAGATTAGGACAAGTGTCAAGCTCATATCATATTATTAAAACATTATTTTTACCTTAAACTACACTAATTACCTCTAATCGCGATTAAGAACTTAAAAGTTACTATTCACCAAAAATTATTTTAATCTCATTGAACCACATTTTACTTCTTAATGATAACCATGTATATCGGATTTCTGAAAATCAAATCACAGAGGTGGTAATATTTCATTTAAACGAAAAATCAGTTATTTAACTACCACATAGTGGTTTCACTATTCATCAAAATTGAAGTTTTTCAGAACAATGCCAAAATTTCACCCTAAGCTATAATTGATATTCCGAATTAAAAAATGATGTCTATTTTACAAAATTACAAACATATAAGTTTCATTAATTAATTTTATAATTAATTCCCACTGTCACAACAAATAGCGTGTTTTAAGAAACAATTTATATCAAAAGATTGACAATTGTTAATGCCCAATTTCAATGTTAAGTTAATTCTAATTACAAACATTGGATAAAATGGTAAAAATATATTCTAATTATACTCTAAAACCACTCAATAGTATAATTTATCACTATAAATTATTTTGATTAAAAAAGTTGTTTTTAAGTATTTTTCACTATTCATAAAAAATGGAAGTTCTCAGAAAAATACCAAAAATTCAACATAGGCTAATTTCGATATTCCAAATCCAAAAATGAAGTCCATTTTAAAATATAAAATTTCTATAATTTTAAAAAGTGTTTATTACTATTCATAATGGCTACTTTGATTAGTGGCGATGTTTTAGAACTCGAACTTGCGTACAATGAAAGCTATTGCATTATTGAATGAGAAGCGTATCATGGAAGCTCGGGGTGTTACATTCTCCCCTCCTTCAATAAATTGCGTCCTCGCAATTTGAAATTTTTTTCTTTGAAAATAAAAGGTTGAAAAGAGAAAATACCTTTTTGGAAAACCCACATTGGAAATAAGATTAATAAAATTTAGCCTTAATAAGAGGGAGAGGGAAATGAAAAAGTCACCAACCAATTATGATCTCGAGTAGGAGAACATTGGTGGCAATTAGAGACATATAATTGGAGGAAAAACGTAAATATTCGTAGGGAGTGATTGAGGTCATCAATCACAATCAACTGTCAAATTGAGGGCCTCAAAGCCTTCAATCTATGTTGATTTAAAATATCATCAGTTCAACAAGACATAAGGTATTAGGATAACACATTTTTTTTGTTTTAATATCCCTTTACTAAAGTTTAAGAATTAATTTATTCATTGAATAACAGATAGGTATATATATATTTGTTCCTGACAATTAGAGTTTCAACCTTCAACTCACCTTTCACTCAAAAAGATAATAGAACCCAAAAATATTATACTTATCCTAATTGTATATGGTTCCAAATGTTAACACATACCATTTAGATTAGTAAAATTATTTTGTAATAACCAGGGACTTCCTGTAGGCTAGTGTTGGAAATAAAGGCCTGTCGCACTATGGTTGTGGGTTCGATTCCTGAAGCTTTGTCCGACGCGACGGGTTATGCCCCACCATGCAGGTTGTCTTGTTCTTAAAAATATAGTACTATACTATTCCAAAAATAATCTTCATAAATGTTTTAACCTTAAACAATACTATCCAATGTTCAACTCAATCCATTCCAACCTTTATAGTTATCCAAAATACCTCTGTCCAGACTTTCTCTAAAAGGTCTCTAAATTTAAAAATCAATTGTAACATCAGATTCCCCAAACAAATTAAAGTTTCTCTTTTGTCACATACTAAAAATATGATTACCTTCATCATATTAAAACCTTATTGAAATCAACAAGTACTGCAGTACAATCCTTATATATCACATTTCTCTAATAACCAGAATATAATCCATGAGTCCAAAAGCACCAATACATTAATTATTCTGGTTCAACTGTAGTCACAACATAAGATTGGCCTTGATCCCTTGGACTTTTTTGAGGTATGTTTCCATGAAGCTTAGGACATTCATTTGCATAATGACCCATTTCTCTACAATTGTAGCATTCAACTTTGATAGCCTCTTTCTTTCCCTTGCAATCACGAGCCTGGTGACCCTTTTCTCCACATTTATAACAAACACCCATTCCTTTTAGGCAAGTACCAGGGTGATTCTTCCCACAATTATCACATAATGGAAAATCCTTCTTTCCCTTTTTCCCTTTATTTGTCTCTTGTTCCACCGTTCTCTTCTTCTCTTGCTTTAATTTGTTGTCATAAGACTTAGAGAATTCCTTTTCTGTCTTGATAGCACACGAGACAATATCTTCGTATGATGAGAAGGATTGTGATACTAAAGCTCTACGGAGAAATGGTTTTAACCCATCAAAGAAACAATCAATCTTACTCCTTGGGTTACGTATATAATCTGCAGCATACCTCGCTAACCTTGTAAAGTTGGCCTCATACTTTGCGACATTCTCATCCTCCTTCTGCCTTAGACTCAGAAATTGCCTTTCCATATCTGCTCGATGGTCACGAGGAAAGTATTTTTCTAAGAAAATCCCTTTGAACTCCCTCCATTCCATATTCGATACGTCATCATCTTCCTTAGTGTTTTTAATCAGTGACCACCACTGATCGACATCTCCAGTGAGGCGGTAAACTGTCATGACAACCTTCTCCCTTTCGCTACTCCCCAAGGCATGGAATATTTTGTCTAAGGAGTTTATCCATTGCTCAGCTACTAGCAGATTTGTACCCCCATTAAATGTTGGTGGTTGTTGCCTCATGAAGCGGTCTAACATTGATCCTCCACGTTGTGGATCAGGGTGCTCTATACGAGTAAGGTTATTATTCATAACCTGAGTGAGTTGTCCCAGTATGGTAATAAGTTGATCAACACCAATTGTATCTCCAGATCCACAATAATTATCTTGAGTTGGAGGGAAATCCCTACATGGAGTGCGTGCATTGATACGATTTCCATTGCTTCCACTAGGCGCCATTTCTAAAAAATGGCATAAACTAGATTAGTTTATGAATTAAAATACATAATTCCATATTTGTAAAACACTTTACATAAATTGAACTATTTATGGATATAATCCATAATAATAAAAAGGTTTTATTTGAGGAAGTATATACTCATAACCATTCATAGTGTTTTGTAAAGAAAATGGGAACTATCCTAAGCATATCCCCCGGGAGTGTCGTAACCAAGAGTGCAGAAAGGCCTGTTGTCGTGCACCAGTTCCTGTTCGAGTCTAGCTCAAAGCGGTGTTTTCGGGTTTTACCCCTAGGTACATCTGTGCCAGAGCCGCCTCTACCTGTTCCTATCCAGACAGGGATGTATTGCTCGGAAAACACACAATATCTCTACAATACCAAAATTCTAGGAAGTTCTTCTATACTAATCCTCAAAGTCTATCTTTGGGCTATGTGCTCTAATCAGAGTTTATCTAAATCTAGATTCCAAGGTCAGTACTAAACTACCTCTGATACCAACTGTAACGCCCCGACCCCAGCTACCCAGATTCGGTGCATTACTTCGTAACATTGGCATGATCACAAAAGATCAAGTCTCGAAAGACCGATTAGTTTAGTAGCCTTGGAAACACTAGATACATTCGTAAATGTTACATTACAACATACGGTGAAAATCTATAACAACAAAGTCTTCATAGTCCACACTCATATCCTCTTCTCACTATCCCTGCAGGTCATTCCTAAAATACTTCTTCACATCTTGGAAAACATTAAAACATTGAATGGGGTGAGCTCAGATGCTCAGTAAGGATAACAATATTGCAGAAGCTTTCATAAATAATAATAAAAATTTAAGGCAATGTATAAATAAAACAAAAGCCTTTTAAACTTGAACATCAACATAATATGGAAAAAGTAAAATGAGATAATGCCATTCACTTCTTAACATTGATATTCTACTGGTCGAATAATTACATGCAATATCAATAACCACTTTCATAATGAGGGAATGTATAATGCCAGACATTCTGAAACATTTTGTCAAGGCCTCGGCCAAGACGTCTAAAATGATTAAGGCCTCGGCCAAAACAATAAATCAAATTGGGAAAGGGCCTCGGCCAATTCCATGTCTAGTTGTCTCATGAGACCTACCGATGCATCGAGGAGCTATAGCGGGCTCCACCCGTCACTTATTAAGTCCAATACATTCCTCATAGAATAGGTTTAAACATATCATAAACCATAACATAATCGTATCACATAAAACATGCATAAAAGAAACATAACATTTCCACATTTCAATCAAAATATATCAATACAACACATTGATATAATTAAAAATCTTTAAAAACCATTTTCAATACCAAAATAAAAGAAAGATAAAACTTTGTATTTATTTTTCATTAAAAAAAATGATGGCTTGTAGAGGAAGCCGAAACTCAAATAATGGTCACGGCGGCGGAGAAGTCATTGTTGCCGCATAAGTACGGAAAGAAAAACATTTCCTTTTGTCGTTTAGCAAAACACTTCGTATAAAAGAGATTCCTTTTGAATAAACAAAAAAGTCAAAGGGGTTTATACACCGTATAAAAGAAAATTGTGTATAAAACCAAATATGCCTCAATGAAAGGAGATTGAGACGAAGTACATTAAAAGATCATTTTTAAATAAAATAGATCTGTTATGTGTATTCACTATAGGTACACATAAAGAACTTAAAAATAAAAAATAGGACATAATAATATCATGACATAATTTTAAAGTAGGAGATTAACCCAAAGAATAGAAATTGGGTTAAGAAGTTCCCTTACCTCGTGTCTGACCTGACTCAACCGTTCTTTAACCTCCTGAATAAAAAACTAGAGTTAATATATACCTTATTAAGAACCATTTTCAATTTCATTATCCTTTTTATATCACTTATTACAATGATATGAACATTATGTAATTATTTAAGTTAACAACGGTCGTTTTGTCGATCTTTGGTACTTGAGTCAACAATAAACTTCTCATAATTACAAGTTGTTTATGTGGTATAATATCCATTATCTCCAGAATTATATTCATTATTTAGATGTCATATATATCATATATATCCAGTATATACATTCATTTATAACATTACATAACATTTAGAGGTAAGAAATGAAATGCACCGTTCATGGAGACGGTAAGCCGTACGTACGCATGAACGCTACTTTCATTTCTATTTCATATTTAATGGAATAAAATCATAATGATATAAATGTATAATATAATTCTAGTATAATATAGTGTCTAATACCATTTACTCCATCCTTTATACATCCCACATATGGCATTAACGATTCAAATCACTTTGAGGGGGCGGTAGTCCGCACTTCCTAAAATGAAATTATCGCGTTTACCCATAATGGAAATCATAAAGTATGCCATAAATGTGAAATACAGAAGCATAAGTAAAAAATAAACATATAATATATCCTATATAAATATAGTTACATCTTAATGGCCACCTTTGAAGGTGTTATATGAGTGTTGAACAATCATCATTTCGTGAGGCAGAAATTCACCATCCACAGAAACCATATGTTCTTTAACCATTAGATGTAGGTGTGTGTAAGTGTAGCTCGAATACTTCTTATAAAAACATCCTAGTATATTTAGGATACTGGTATTGTTACAAAATAAATGAATAAAAAGAGTTTAGGGGGTTGTAGAAGAAAAATAATACAAAACAACATTAGAGAAGACATTACCTTAAAACCGGGTAACTCTTTTTGATTTGAGCCAAAGGCTTCCTTGGGAAGTGTTCTGCCCAAAGTGAGGCTTCTAGGAGTAAGAGGGGGAAGATGGGAGAGTATTTGGGCAGATTTTGGCCGAGCCAAATGGATTTAAAGTGTGAATGAGGTGGTAGAGGTTGGGGCCTTTTATAAGTGGAGAGGAGGGGCACTCTTGGAATGTAAGGAACTTTTACATTATTATACAATGATTTTCAGATTCTAAAGGTCCCACACTTATATAATTCGTGGATAAGGTGATAAGGGTTTGAAATATACCCATCCAGTAGTCTTTGGACAAGTGTAAGCCTTGGATTGTACATTATCTTTTCATTTTATTAAAATCGTTAAATAATGAGGTCATCGCTGCATCATAATGATGTCTAAATAATTTAATTTATTTAATATATAAATATTATAAAAAAAATATGATGTAGGAAATATTTTTATATTTCCAATGACTATTTATATTCAAAAATATGACTTGTATAACCCCATGTAAAAATTGTTTTATTAAAACATTTCATGTTTGTGTCATTTTTTACTTTAACATTAAATAAAAGGTATTTATGTCATTTTCCAACTAAAGTGGCTCCATGGGGTCCCCAAGTTGACCCATGGATTTTCTTTGTCGTCCATGACTCATCCAATAGGAGTAGGACAAGTTTCAAGCTCATATCATATTATTAAAACATTATTTTTACCTTAAACTACACTAATTACCTCTAATCGCGATTAAGAGCTTAAAAGTTACTATTCACAAAAAATTATTTTAATCTCATTGAACCACATTTTACTTCTTAATGATAACCATGTATGTCGTATTTTTGAAAATCAAATCACAGATGTGGAAATATTTCATTTAAAAGAAAAATCAGTTATTTAACTACCACTTAGTGGTTTCACTATTCATCAAAAATTGATGTTTTTCAGAACAGTGCCAAAATTTCACCCTAAGCTATAATTGATATTCCGAATTCAAAAATGATGCCTATTTTACAAAATTCCAAACATATAAGTTGCATTAATTAATTTTATAAGTAATTCCCGCTATCACAACAAATATCGTGTTTTTAAGAAACAATTTATATCAAAAGATTAACAATTGTTAATGCCCAATTTCAATGTTAAGTTAATTCTAATGACCACCATTGGATAAAATGGTAAAAATATATTCTAATTATACTATAAAACCACTCAATAGTATAATTTATCACTATAAATTATTTTTATTAAAAAAGTTGTTTTTAAGTATTTTTCACTATTCATAAAAAATGGAAGTTCTCAGAAAAATACCAAAAATTCAACATAGGCTAATTTCGATATTCCAAATCCAAAAATGAAGTACATTTTAAAATATAGAATTTCTATAATTTTAAAAGGTGGTTATTACTATTCATAACGGCTACTTTGATTAGTGGCGGTGTTTTAGAACTCGAAGTTGCGTACAATGCAAGCTATTGCATTATTGAATGAGAAACGTATCATGGAAGCTCGGGGTGTTACAATATGGACATGGATAATAAACATAACCCCCAGTAAATACTTACGAGTAAACAATCTCGGATAAGAATGAGATTGGAATAATTATCTCTTACCTTAGGTCTGATATGCTTCGTACGTATCCAAAACTCCTCTATAATGATTTAAATAATGTCATTGAATTATTAAATATTCATATTCATTGTTATGACATCATATATGGTCCACTTATGACACTATGTTACCCGTTAGTTTGTAAATTTCATGTCAAAGCATCGTTTTGGGTAAAATGTTTTATTTATCGTACGTGTTTGGCATTATTGTTATTGATATTATTACTACTTATATCATGATTTAATTACTTCCAGAATGTAAATCATGATATATATATATATATATATATCATATATTCAGTATACATAAAAATATATAATATATAGATAAATGAAATGAAATACACCTTTCATGGAGACGGTAGGCCGTACATACGCATGAACACGATTTTCTTTTCCTTATTGACTTGAATGGAAGTAAGTAGTTGATATATATATATATATATATGTATTTATACATAAATCCATTAGCTTAATTATGTCATATATTTCATTATTATTCATTATATATACTTTATAATCATTCTTGAATAGTTAATCATGGAAAATGAATCTCATCGCGTTCGTGGAGATGGTATTCCGTACGTACGCACGAGCGATGATATCATTCCCATGATCGTGGAGTTGTATTGGAGTGTAGGTATACTATTTCAGAATCAATAACACTTTACAATAATTATATATAGTTATTTACTTGCACCATTATACCCATCCAAGTAAGGTGGTGGTGGAAGATAGATTACACCACAGTGTGGAGACGGTATACCGTACGTACGCACGCGCAGTGATTTCATTTTCCGTAGGATGGATAGATGGTGAAATAGGGTTTTTTCATATTTATAATAACATATTAGTATATGAGTGATACTGATGTTATTACTTCATAATGAAATAACTAAAGAAGAAGAAGTGGAAGAAGAAATAAAGTTGAATGAATCGGTAACGGACATTACATCTTCTTTGAAACGCCTCTTTGAGACCTCCTTTTAGGGCACTAAAATTGGTCTTTGATGAAGACCAGGACCTATAGAATGTTTATAGGGATGTGGAGAAGATAATTTTGCAGGGTTTTGCTGTGCTTTAAGTCTCAAAGTGGTGTTAGGAAGAGAGGGAGGAGGTGCCCTTTTATAAGGGAGGAGAGGGGCACGTTTTGGAAAAAATAAATATTTTATTTTATTATAAAGTCATATTCGGTTTTTAGTAGCTCCAAATTGATTTATTTAGAAGCTAATGTGGGGATGGGTCGAAATCCTCTCATCCAATAGAATTTGGACAAGTTTAGGGTCTATTTTAACCTTATCATTTAGATTTAACTTTAAGTTAGATAATTTAACTTTTACCGTGTCTTCTTGTTTTCTTACACTATAAGGTTAATAAACTTACTATAACAAGCCAAAAGAACCCCAAGTTTTTTATTATTAATATATATAACTTTAACTAAGTCATTTGGCCAAAACATTGATTTTTGGGAAAATAACAATTAATAATATAATATTTGTTTTAAAAACTATTTTATGTCAATTTTGACACTATTTTGTAATTGATTTTTGTGAAAATCAAAAAAGAAATATTAGTTCAAAAAATTTAATTAAATAAATACTAAAATGTCATATTAATATAGAAAATTATTGGAATTCATAAAAAGTCTCAAATTACATTTATTTGGGTATTTATAACATCAATTATGTCAATATTTCATTAATAATATAATTATTGCATCATCATTATGTCATAAATATATTAAATTATTTAAAGTATAAAAATTACAAATAAAATACCATTTTGTAGGAAATATTTTTATCTTTCTAATTAATATTTATAGTCTAATTTATCTTATGTATAACCCTATATTGAAAATGTTTTAGTTATTAAACATTGATTTTAACTACTTTAACTATTCTTTAAATAAATTAATAATAAATGTCCTAATCTAATCCATGTGTCCCTAAATGGTCATATTTTATTCCTAAGGTTGTTTTTGGTCGAATTACACTTATCCAATTGAATTAGGACATGTTTTAGGGTAATAATAATATCATTTTTACCCTTAATTACCCGATTTACTTTTAACCGTAGTAAAAAAAAGTAAAAAGTTACTATTCACCAAAAATTATTTTCATCTCATTGAACCACATTTTACGTACTGACATCAACCATGTCTCTCGGATTTTTGAAATTCCACTCACAGAAGCGGTAAAATTATGTTTAATGTAAATTTGCAAATTCTCCTTAGAGGTGGGTAAAAGACGGTGAAAAGTTCAATAAATGTTTTATATATCTAAAATTATTATAAAATGACTCCAATGAATTGAATTGAACTTATATAGGTATTATGTATCAATTTTGACTTAAAATAAATTTAAATAAAATAAATAATTATTTAAATAAAAAGTCGGTTTTTAAATAGTAACCCAATGTTTTCACTATTCATCAAAAATTGAAAGTTTTCATAAAAATACCAAAATTTCACCCTAGGCTAATTTCGATATTCCAAATCAAAAAATGAAGTCCATTTTGAAAAATAAAATTTCAAAAATTTCAAAAAGTGGGTATTACTATTCATAACGGCTAGTTTTAATAATATTTTAATAGCATATCGTTGTTTAGTGAAACTCGGTATTGTGTACAACGCATGCTATCTAGGAAGGCTGTGATTTCATGTAAAGCAAGCCAAGCTAGTGTTGTGTGTAGTGCAAGCTCCTATTGGTGTAGCGTACAACACTAGTATTCAATGAAATTAAAAAGAATATTTTTCATAAAATCTCGGGGTGTAACAATGGTGGAGGTTCCCAGTGTTGTTGGGGAGTTTTTGGATGTGTTTCTTGAAGAGGTTCTGACTCTACCCCCTTGACGTGATGTTGATTTTAGGATAGACTTAAGGCCCAATAATTCTATGATTATTATGTCTCTTTATTAGATCTCACCTTCTGAGTTTTTAGAGTTGAGGATTTAGATAAATGATCTAATGGAGAACGGATTTCTCTAACCTAGTGTGTGACTATGGGGTTCGATAGTGTCATTTGTAAAGATGTTGGATGTTGGTCAGACGTTGGGCATAGAATACCATAGGCTGAATTAGGCGACGGTTAAGAATAATTACCCTCTTCTGAGGATATACAATATTTTGACCAGTTTTGAGAGGCAAGTTGGTTTTTCAATATCAATTGGTAGTCTATATATCACCAGTTAAGTTTGAAGGAAGGTGATATTCAAAAGACTGCATTTATATGTAGGTATGGGTGCTTCAAGTTCATAGCCATTCCTTTCGGTGTTACAAAAACACCATCCATATTCATGGGACTCGTGAACTTTGTCTTCCATGAATTCTTGGATCATTTCATTATCATATTCATTAATGATATCTTCATTCACATAGATTTAGAGGAGGAGCTTGTTGATTATCTCAAAACCATCCCATAGGTTCTTCGACGACATCAGCTCTATGAAATGTTTTCCAAGAGTATGTTTTGGACTTGGGTGGTATATTTCCTTGGACATGTGGTGTCTCATTTGGGTGTAGTGGTGGAACCATAAATGGTTGAAGTATTTTTGTTATTGGGGAACACCTAAGAGTGTTCCCAAATTTCGTTTTTCTCTTGGTCTCATAGACTATAAATGAAGGTTTGTACCAAATTTCTCTTGATTTTTATCTCTGTTGACAGTTATGACTAGAAAGGACCAAGATTTTGTGTGTAGTGAGATTTTCCAGTTAGTGTTCCAGTATCTGAATGGAAAGCTGGTTAGTGCTTCAATACTCTAGTTTCCCAAGAAATGGGTGATGTTTGAGGTGTTTTGTGATTCTTCATGTCTGGTATTGGAATTCATCTTGATACAGTAGAAGGAATTGATATCATATGGTTCTAAGAAGATATTCCCCCATGAATGTAACTATTCCACCCAAGATCGAGGGTTAGTAATGATCATGTTTTCACTGATGTTGTGGTGGAATTACCTCATTGATGAGTTCATTGTGGTCTTTACATATCATAATAGTTTGAGGTATATCTTTTTCTAGTGTAGTCTGAATCTATAGTAGAAGAGGTAGATAGAGTTTGTTTAGGACTATGATTTTGAGATCTCCTACACCTCAAGAAAGTGGAATTTCATGACTGATGACTTGAGTAGAAATTCATGGAAAGAAGTTGTTTGGGAATCTCTAGAAGCTTGGAGAGAGATGGAGTAGTTAGAATCTCTTCACTTATATGAAAGGATAGAAGGTGGTATAGGCTATTTTTTCCTGATGAATTGTTCAATCGTATTATATGTAGCTGGTAGAGGAGTCTCAATGGGGAGACTCAGAGGTAGAGGTGTTGTAAAATTGAGTTGACCACAGTGATGCTTTAGAGGTATGGCCTGAGGATGGTCTGAATCATATTCTATTTCCTGAGAAGTTTTTTGTTTTGGAAGTAATGTGTGAGGGAGTTCTTTATGAGTTTTATAATTGACATTTAGTGGTACAACCATGAACTTATAAAATATACCATGGATTGAAGATGTATCTTTCATAGTATGGGATGAATTATGTAATAGCGGAGCTTTTGGTAAGATTGTTGGTTTTATAGAATGTAAATTCCAAGCACTGTCTTCCCATTGGTTTGTTGCAGCCCTAGTATTTCCCTGAGTGGAAGTGGTATGGAATCTTGATGGATTTCATCATAGGGTTACCCATGGATCAGGGAGGCTACAATGTTATCTGGGAAGTAGTGTACCGACTGATGAAACAAGCTTAATTATTAGCGATCAAGCAGTCAAGTGTAGTGGATACCTCATCCAACAGTTATGTGGATGGGGTGGTATAGTTGTATAGAGTTGTGAGATCCATTATCTCAGATCGGGATGCGTAGTTTAATTCATGAGTCTGGGGGATTACAACATGATTTGGGCACCCATTTACATATTGGCATTGCTTTCCACCCCTAGATAAATGGGAAGATAGAGTAGACTGTCCAAATATTGGAGGATATGTTACAGGTGTGCATCTTAGACTTTGACATATCTTGGTTAAAACACCTATCTTTGGTAGAGTTCACTTATAATAAGATCTACCACACTCCCATTGGCATGGATCCATTTGAGGAATTGTATAGGATACTATTTCATTCTCTGTTGTGATGGATAGAGTTTGGGGATATATCTATTCTTGGTCATGAGGTAGTACAAAAAATGATAGAGAATGTTCACCTCATTTGGGAGAGGATAAAGGTGATATAGGATCAACCGAAGTATTTTTCAGATCATAGGATGTGGCCCTTGGAGTTTTAGGTTGGGAACAATGTCTTCTTGAAGGTTTCCCCTCAAAGTGGGAAGTAGTGCTTTGGAAGCGGGTCCAATATTTCTCCCAGGTTTGTTGGACCCTTTGAGGTGTTTGTATGAGTTGGTGATTTGGAATACCAGTTGGAGTTACCACAACCATTTGAGATGATCCATGATTTCTTATATGTCTCTCAACTTTGTCAGTATCTTCATGTTGACTCCCACGTCCTTGACTAGGGAGAGTTGGATATCGAGGATGATGTGAAAAATGTGGAATGGCTGATAGAATTCCATGATCATTAGGAGAATGTGCTTCATGGATGGACCATTCCTTTGGTTCACGTGTTATTGAGGCATGCTGGTCTTGTGGAGATTACTTGGGGGAGATAAATGCAAATGTGTTCCCAGTACCAAGAAATGTTTTAAGTTTTTACTATTCTGTTTTGTTTCGAAAAGTAATGTTTGAACCTTATTTTTATGAAATGAGTTACTTTCCATTGGGTTGATATGTGTGTGGTGCAATGTGTGATAAAGTCCTGACATGTGAAAAAGGAAAGACAAGACTCCTAATTGAGATGCATAAAATACTATGTGGTTAAACCTATGTGGGAAAGTCAGTGATGCCTAGGAAAAATAGTATCTTGACATGGAGGATGGGATTCCCTGATTCGTATGTTTACGATGACGTGGTTTTTGTGAATGCGTGGTGTGTCTTATGACTTTCAAGGTTGGTGTTTTCAGATGGTGGTAGTTCTTGAGGAGGGATGAGAGTCTTGAGAGGTATCTCATAGGGTGGTTCTTCAGACCACTATTCTCTTTTCTCCCGAGTTAACTTTGAATTCTCAAGAATGAGAATAGTTTGAGAGGTATTTGATATAATGGGCCAGACCTCCCCAGTCTACTTCTTTATGAAAATCTATTGTCTAAAGTGTTCTAGGAGGTCAAGGTTACTTATTTCAACACATTACAAAATTTCCCAATTTTTCAAGTTCACTAATGGTGACTCTTGGAAGTGACACCCAACAGTGACTCACTGAATGGTGAATCGTAGAATGGTAGCTCATTCTAATGATTACTCATGGTAATGACTTAAAATAGTGACTCATGACCATGAATCACGATGGTGATTCACGACGGTCACTCGCAATGGCAACTCGCGACGGTGACACATGATAGTGACTTCCAATAACGACTTGAAATAGTGACTCTTAACGGTAGCATGACAATGGTGAATAGCGATGGGGGCTCACGATGGTGACTCATGATGGTGACTTGTGATGGTGACTCATGATGGTGACTCATGATGGTGACTTCCAATGGTGACTCGCGATGGTGACTCACAATGATATCTCTCCAACAATGACTTCTAATAGTGACTCGTATAGGTGAATCTCCCTGGTGACTCTTACTGGTGACTCACACCAGGGACTTGAACCGATGACTCACATAGGTGACTCATCGAATGGTGAATCATTGTAATAGTTTTCCTTTATTCTAGTATTTCCAATATTCCAGTTTTTCCCTTTTGATAAATTCCTTTGACATAAAATGATATTAATACCATACGTATGTGGTTTTGGACCTGTTTAAGGGATTTGAGTCATATATTTAAATTCCTAATTCTCCATGGGATTTTAATATCCCAAATTCCATAATCGTTATTGGATCCGACATTAATGGAAAATTAAATATGTATTTAAACCACGACCCTATTTTAGATCTTGTAAGGGCCAAAACACCTTTCTCCTTGTTATTTATTTATTTATCTCTGTTGGTACAATGAAACCATATTCTTTCTCCCTATCAAATTCATGTGTCTAGGTTTAGTCTTTTGGTTTTCATTTTCCCTAGAGGCTTTTGTAACTGCATGTACTCCCCCTAATTTGGTATAATAAGACATTCATAATCATGTCTTCTTCCACGTGGGTTTCCTTTTAACCATTTAATTGAGTATCAAGTAGTGTGGGTGTATGATTTTTTCCCATTTAAAGATATTTTAATCCAAATTAAATAAAGATAATTGAATAATTTTATAATAAATATGAAATGGGTGGAGAAAAGTGACATACAATCTGCAATTTATTTGTTTTCAGATTTTCTTATATATTATACGGGATAAATGACCCACTAAAAATCGTGGTTGTTGGTGGTACTTGGTTGAAAACTAAAATTTTGCATGTTTTTTTATTTCTATTGAACCATTTTATATTTAAAATTATAAATCACATACTCTAGGATAATAAAGGGATGCCCCAGGATTTCATAGTTTCCATGAAAACCACTGAATTAACAAGTGGTATTTTACAAGGGACACCTTATTAAATCTAGATCTGTGCTAGGAATTGGTATGTTGGGTGATGTTTTTGGTGGTATAGTGTGGTTGTGTTTTAGGGGAAGATGGGATGTGAGGTGGCCATGTTTTTATGTGTGGATATTCTCTGTTTTGTGTTATAGAACATTTGTGAAGGAAAGGTGTGTGCTTTGTGTTGGTTTGAATGGTGTGGTTGATGAAATTGTAAATGACACATCATCCTGAACATGTAATGGAATCTCAAGAGGGGATATTGTTTGATTGTGTAATGGATGAGAAGTGTGGCGTAGCGAGGCTGAGATCGGGTGGTACAATGATGTGTTGTTGTGTTGTTTTTTATGTGTTGTTCTTGGGGGTCTCCCATATAGTAAAAGAATAGTTAAATAAATAATTAGTTAATAAAGTTTGAAATGTTCTTGGTTTGGATTGGTTAATGGAATGAATAAATGAGTTGTGAGTAAATAATGGTAATGGTTTAACAAAATTGGTTTGGAATTAGAAAGAAGTGGTGGATTGTTGTGTGGTGATTGCATTAGAGGTAGAAGCAAAATTCGGTGTATTGTAAGATGGTTTTTTGTTTTTGAACCCATAGGTTTGCCTAGAGTGTTTGGTATTATATCTATATATACATTTATTTCCTTTGTGATTTTTATACACACCCCACCCTAGTAGAGAACTATGTTCCAAACATGCCCATTATCACGAGGGAGGGTGTTTTTTCCAAACATCCCATTGGGAGGATGGATAGATGGGAACCATCTCTTTCCTCCTCCATCATCTATGTAGCGGTAGACCATGATTCCTCAAGAAGGATGACCATGTATGTGCAAGTGAGTTGTGTTTTCCCAAGTGTCTTCAGGACAAGATGTGTTGTTCTTTCCTAGGTGATTTCGTGATGTAACATAGTGTGTGGCCCAAGTGTCTGTATTTGAGATTTGATGTTGTCTGGGGACCAGGTTTCTATGGGTGAGATGTGACGTGGCTCAAGGACCCGGTGATGGGATGAGTTGTGGTTGTGAAGTCCAGGTGTGTGCGGGCTGGTTGTGATGTGGTGTATTTAGAATATGAGGGAGCTCTAGGAAATTTTATATTAGGGTGTGAGATCGGAGAATCAACAAGAAAGTGGTGCACGGTACCCTATTATCGATGTGAAATATATTAATTTACTTGAGTTATTTGTATATTTTTTCTTTGTGATGTTATAGTTGTTATTATACCTTCTTAGGTGTTTTTTTTCATCTGATGTTTACTCAAACAGACATTGGTATGATTTTTTCACATGTGAATGAGAGACTTTGGCCTTCCTTTGGAGTATACCTATATGCTCACTCTATGTATATGAAACTGTTTTCACGTTTTTGGTAGGACTTCAGAACTGTGATGAAATTTACTAGCTTGGAACCATAACGTTGTTGTGTTGCTGCCTAACTATACTTTTGGTACTTAATTTGGAGAACATTGTTTTGTATCAGTTCCATTTTAAACATGCATGTGTGATGGATTTCAATTACATATATATATATATATATATATATCATGGAGTCGTTTTTTGATGAAACATCTTATCACCTGGTCTTGATTCTTTAAAAAGGGAAATGCCTTCTATTTTGATAGACTTGTATACCGTTGGTGTTGGTCACCACATCAGGGCCTACTGGAGGTGAGTCTCGTAGGTCATTATCTCACTTTCTTCCTATCCATCCCAATAGGGGTATCTTTGCAGGGAGGGGGTTGTAAAAGTATGAGTTTGTTTAGATATCCATTCATTGTGTGTAGGGTTGGATATAGTGTGGAGTATAGTGATTAGTATTTTTACCCAGTGGAGTGATGATAATGAAACTACTATGGTTGGACCATTATATTGGTTGTGGGTGATAAGAACCTCATTCATGTAGGGTTGGGGTTTTTGAGAAAATTCATATGATGATTCTATGTGAAATTAGATACCGATGTCATAGAGAATACCTTATATAATTCCATATTTTATTATGGATGGAGTTAGAACATTATCTTTATATATTTTATAAAATATAGATTGTTCAAGCATGGATAAGGTAGGTGATGCATCAACTACTATAGTATATAATAATGAAGGATTTAGTTGATTAATGAATAAACCATAAGATTAAACCAATATTTAGAATAAGACTTCAGTAGATTTACTAGGATGATTATAGGATGCCTTTAATATTTAAGGTATTGTGATCAGGTAAATGGATAATGTGTTGATGGTTGTAGTTGAGGGTTTTGGGAAAGTTTGGTTATAGAAGATTTTACATGAGTTATCAAATATAAATGGAAATTTTTTTATAGGAACCATGTTATGATCATCATATTGGACATGAAAATAATATTTCAGGTTTTAGTTAGGACCATTCAAGGAAAATCTAGTGTATCCTATATTGTATTGTGAGTGGAAGGTGTGTGTCCATTTTGTTTTGGATGTTTGAAATGAGAATTTGTAACAAAATTTTACTATATTATTCATGTGTTCTTAGTTACTATATTTTGGGGACCCTTCCAAGACTTTAATGGGACAACTGAGAATGTGTTTTGGAATGATATTTTAATTATTGGGAGACACCATTGTTCATAATTGGAATTTTGAGATAAGACTTATGATGTGAATAACCATAAAATATTTGATTAATCATGAAATGAACCCATATATCTTAGGATGGATGGGTAAACGTGAGCACCATATTAGTTATTTTCTAAGGAATTTGAATGATGACTCATGTTTTGGTAGTTTGAGTACATTATATTTATAGTTACACTATAAGAGGGAATTTGGTGTTTATATGTAGATCAAAACTATTTGAACATTATTTTAATACTAAACTAAGTAGGTATGTATAAGTGGATGGATACTATGTCTAATCACGGATAATAAGTCTTCTGGGGGGTAGGTTTTAAAATTCTATGTCTGCAAGATTTGTGTTTCATGGAAAACCAGTATTCTTGGCTGATTGATGGGATAGATTTTGAACCAGGTTTCGAATAAAATCATCAGAGTTTTAAAATGTCAAATGTGTGTTTCTAGATATGTAATTTGGTTCATAGGGTAGCTGGGAGTAGCTAGAGAGTACCCGGGGAAGTATAGGTGGCTAAGGTTGCAACCTACGATGATTTGACATCTCTTTCTTGGATACCATCTAGTCAGTGGCCATGTGAGTGGAGAAGCTGGCCTACATGGTCCGATGGCTTGCCTGTAGCATTTTAGGGTGCAAAATTAGAATTTTATCCTTCTATATTTTAAGAGGGAGATCCCTATTTTCTACCCTATCTTGGTGTGCATGGGCTGAAGTCACCTACCATTGATCTCATTCCTTCTATCATGAGGATGAGTGATTTTTAGTGTCTTCTAGATATGATCATTGGTAACTTAATCAATCATGATCCTGTTATTGGCCACTCCTTAGAAAATCATTGTTTTCCTTTAATTTTTATTTTGGGTTTTTATATTATTTCATTGGATCATAGTCAAATCATCTCTAAAAGAAGGGATTGTCATGCCAAATAGGTAGAGATAAACCTATTATGAAGTCAAGCTATAAGTGTACATAAATTCAAAAATGTTATGTTACACTGATAATTTATTTTAGGTCTTTAACAATAAATTAATTCAATGATTGAATTGGAAATGTATGTTAAGGATTTCTGTGATAGAAATGTCGAAGGTCTATAGGGGGCCAACCTTGGGTGTTTGGTCATGGTGCTAAAACGGTGAGGCCGTCTTGTGTATTTTCATCCAATATACATTATTTTAATTAAATATATTAATTAATTATATAATATATATTTAATTGTTATTTAATTTTAACACTAAGATAATGCCTTTCATGGGTTTTTAGTGTTCAGGTAAGCTGGGATGAACTCAATCTAACTTATTTGATCCTTAGTGGGCCAAGGTAGAGATATTAAGAATGATAATTACATTTTTTTGGATTCCTAAGGTGGTAAGTAGTCATTACACTTTCCATAGTAATTACTCTTATATTATATGAATGTAGCAGGCGAGGAATCACCCCCTAGATGAGTGACCCTAATTAATTAAATAAATGGTATAAACTAAAATAAATGGTTTAATTTAAATTAATTTTGTTAACTTAAATGATTTTTTTAGAGAATGAAAAGAGTTACAAGGGACATGATGGAACCCTGTGCGGTAGTTTTGTCACCTCAACTACCAATGGATGAGTAATTTATTATAATTTCGTGCTATGAGATACATGGACCCTTGTGAGGGGTGAATTGGGTTTATGTAATCATGGTGTCACTTAGGAAAGGTCCGTTATAGATCTCTGGGTAGAGAGATGTGATGGGATTGAATGAGAGTACCTATTATGCAATTGTGATACTTAAGAACCTAGTGATTCTTTAGATCCTCAACTAGGTGGGGTAACCATGGGGAAAATTCTCCTTTACTTTATTAATGATATTAAATGTGGTGAGACCTTCACAATATTAATAAATAGGTCTAGTTTTTAGACTGACCTATGATGACATGGAAAGTTAATGAGAGAAGGTTTATTGACCATGTGGTACATTCCTCAGACAATAATGAGGGTTACCTTCTAATTAATGATGGAATTGATATCCCCTGAGTATAGAACATGTTCCAAGAGACATGATTGATATCTATGGACCCATATAAGGTGTATTATCCATGAAAAGACTTTGGGTACCTTAGTGGATGCCTCACAAATACGTGCCTTAGTTTGAGGGTGTGTATATGAATGAGCAGAGATGATTGTGAGTGTTACCTTAGAAACATAATTTATTATTATATTGTGTTATGGATATAATGATTTTGTTTAGGCTACTAGGAGATGATGGTGGTTTTCTTGGTGGGTTAGAAATATGACCACCCATGCAGATGATATACATATATATGTTGATTCTTAATCTGGTATATTCCCTTAGAGAGACTATGACATTAATTAAATGGGAAATAATCATGGAGTTGTTGCAATACTTTGGGATTTGTTGGATATACTCCAAGGGTCTGAATTATTATACGTGAGGTGATTTCATGGATTTGGATGCTGGATTATAATGGTTTATGGTGAAGGATATGTCCGACTATATGATATCAGGAACAATTATATATTAGGATGGAGCATTCCTTCGGTTTTCATTCTAGAATTAAGTATTCCTAAGGTAATTGTCATATATAATGAGGTGAATTTCACCGCCTAGGTCATTATACTATATATCGAGGTAGTTCAGGCCTTGGATATTTATCTTTATAAAGGGATGAAAGTCCCCATAGTCATTATTATGGTTGACATAGTCATTATGACTACTCAGAGACACCTAGACACATACAAAAGCAGGTATAGTCGATCAGGGTCATGGACTAGAAAATTAACATTGGCCTTTTCATTTATTTTTTCATAGTTATTTATTTATTCAATATATTTTGAATTAATATATCACTACATATACCAGCTATGTATGTGACCGTGTCGGTGGTTCCCTATTGAGTTATCTACTCACACCCTACTTGGTCAGATATTATAGTTGTGCAACTGAGAATCTCTCACTAGTTGTAGGTATTGGTTGGGTTGATGAACTAGATATAATAACCCAGAAATATTTCTCAGAATCTGATTATGAGGATTGGGTTAGGCTTTTTTTTATGAGTGGTTCCACTTTGTAATTTTTTCATTTTTATATTTTTTATATGTGATATATCTAGTGGGTGATCAGTCATTAATGGTTTTATGAATTCATTTCATTTTTTTATATCATGCCATGCTTATTTATTATATATTTTTATTATGATGTGTATGATATTTGTTAATTTGTATTTATTTTTATCATATGGGGATATAGTCCCCTCATGGTACTACCTTATACCACAATTTTTAGTCACCATCCTTTGGTGTACGGGGAGGTGTTCTTGAGGTAATGTTGCACCACCAGTCTAGTTACTATGAATAGTGAGTCAGACCAAGACATTACAAATAAATAATATAAATAAACATCTAATGATTCTATAATATATTAAAAAACTATTCCAAGATTCCATTAATGATTAAAAAATATGAAACTAAATATTAAATGGAAAAAATGAAATACCACGCATGAGTGAAATGTAGTTACCATGGATCCATTATAAGATCACTAGTAGATGGTGGATATTACACCCTGATATTTTATGATATATATCTTCTTAAATAATTCATTTTATTCGATACATTACATTGCATGAAACACTGGGCTTAAACGAACCATGATATACTATTAAATACTAACTTGACTATTGGAATAGTAATGTGACTATCATGAATCTTAATATGGGCATTTGAATAATAAAATTACCTATAAAAATGTAAATAAAATTTAGGTATCTCATAAATGAAAATATGATATATTTAAATCATGCAATAAGTAAATAAATGTTTTAAAATGTTAAATTAAGTGTTGGTATTTTTTTTGAAATGTAAATGTTTATTTACAATTTTGTAATTATTATAATTATTAAAAAAATTTAGGAAATAGATTATTAAATTAATATTTTTTTATTATAATAGTAATATAATTTTATGAGACTATATTTAATTTTTCAATGTTTTCTTAAAATCAGATATAATATTAAAATCAATATTTTTGAATAAATTATTAATTTATTTAAAAATTAAAATTTTGATATATGGAAAATTATTTTCAAACAATGGGGATATTTTTTTATATCTACAGAAAAAATATTTGTTAGGTGAATTTTTTGGAATTTTCTAAAATAGTTTAAATAATTATGAATAGTGAAATACTATAATTAACGGTTTTTAACATTATAAGTTAAATACAAGATTTTTAAAGTAATTTATAATTTAATAGACCATTATTTTTAACTCACATTCTCTAGTTACTATCCTTATTAACAATAATCAACATTGTTGATACTGATGAGCCAAAATAATAAATAAATGATTTTTTTTATAAAACACCCCTCTCATCCCATATAAATACTACTCATCACCTCCCCTTATTCTCACACCATATAAGCCATTATGTTTGTCTAAATTCTACCCAATTACCTCCCCATGATTCTTTCCCATATCCAATATCTACTTGTGTTAGAAAAGGACCAAATCCGAGTGTCTTAAGGAGGTTCTCAATGAGACAATCTTAAAGAGTTAAAATCCATCTTCATTCTCTTTTATTTTATTTTATTTTATTATCCTATCCTCAAATACCATATCCAAAGTGGAATGGTAACTATGGTAGCATATATATACTATAATTGTTTTTATAATGGACTATACGTCATCAAACCCCTTCTCCTCTCCATTTATTTTAAAAATTAAAACATTTTCTGTGATGTGTTGATTCACTACCTTCATGGGCGACATGTTTTCTTTTTTCCATTACCACATTCAATATTAGTCTTAAAACAATTATTATGTTTAAATAATATTTTAACAAACATATTATATGTTATATCATATTCTGGAACCAATATATAAATAGAATATTAAATAAAATGGCATAAGTTCGTGATTGTCGTAAAAACTGCCAACATAAATTAAGACATTTTAACAACATTCTATTTAAAGAATCTCCCTCATACCATATAAAAAAGTATATATGAAAAAAATAATTTTATTTATGTTAACTAATAGTAAAAAATTTTATTTTTGGATAAGTTATTCCCATTTTAGATGACCTCCCATATTTATATCCAAGGGAACCAACCATAGAACTATCAAAAAAAATAGTCACATAACAACAACATTAAATATTATTATTCATAAAAATGTCCATAAATGAATGTAATAAAATTATAATATATAGAATATATTTTTAAAATTTTCTTAATTAATTAATTAATTAATCTAATTTTTTATCCAGGACATTAAGTACAAGTTCAAAACACTTTCGGACATAAGGTATGGGTTTTCAGTCTCACTTTCACTTATGCGAAATATACTATTCATTAAACCCTTATTTCTTATCCATGGTTTACACAATTCATTTTAATATATCATATCATAAATCTTTTTATCATCATTTTATGATCATAAATTTTAGGGGGAATATGGTTTGACTATTTAAAAAGTAGTAAGGGAGTTCTAAACCCAAATTTTATCATTTGGGTCAAACTTCTACTCTATTGATTATTTCATTATATGATAATATGTGAAATTAATTTTTATTATCATACATTGTATTTCCATTTGTTATTTGTGTATTTATAGCTGATACACATAATCAATTATTTTGGTTAATTCTCACACTTTCTTTTAAAAATATTTTTTTTAAATTTTCTAATTTAAAAAAATAAAACAAATGATTTTTAAACATATAGGTATGAGTGGATACATCCTCTATCCTAATATCCTAATTTCTTAAATAACCCATTACATTATTATATGGTTATTTTCAATTAATTGCTTTCTTTGTGTAGATTTTTAAATTAATTACTTCCAAGTAAAATGGTATTTCTATCAAAAATTTAACCATGATTTTATTAGAGTATTTTCTTCTATGTCAACACACTTTGTTGGATATTATTATTTATTGAAGTTTATCTCTTACGATACTATCAAAAATATTTTATATAATTATTTAGGTTCATGTTTACAATGGATGTGCTATATTTATACCATTCATCGTATTACACTCGATGGTTTATGATTATTTTTATTGTTTGGGAAATTTTATTAACATTTCATATTCTAGTTTCAATATTAATGTATATGTTGATTACAATTCACCCCATTTAGATGAAAAATTCATTGAACATAGTAATTTATGGGAAAAGAATACTATATCCCCTCAATTAATCATTAGGTTTCATGAGGAGAACTACTTTGGGTATTGGATGATGTATTATCGATTATGTATGGTGTCTTGGTCAGAGCATTAACATTATGTTTATGATGTCCTGAATTATGAATTCCTTAATTATAATATTTTTTATCAAAAATCTATTAGATTATTCTACTAGTAGAATATCCAGGGTTATGTTTCATTCTCATTTAATTATTTTTGTGGAATTATTTGGTCAACTTTTATTCATTCCATATTATTCTCAAGATTATGTTTTAATAGATTGTGTTTTTTATTATTCAACTTTCCTTATTATTTTTATTTATTTCTTATTTCTTATTTTCTATGTTTACCCTTATTGATCATATGATCTCATCCCTTTATTATGTGTTATTTTTCCCCACGATTCTAAGATGTATATTATGATTGACATGCATGGATAATCTTGGAGAATAGGGTTGTTTCAAATGGAGTACCTATGTTTTATTTTATTTCAAGTTGTAATGTTATACTTTGGTTTATATCTAGTTTTCCCAAGATAATAAACTATTCCATCCTTTAAGATGAGATAAATTGTACTTAGTAAAAATTTAATAACGTGACCACCAACTATAAGATACTAGGGATGAGGTATTTACAGTTGGTATCAGATGAAGTTTAGTAGAAACTTTAGAGACCAGATTTAGGAAAACCTAGATTTTGTAAATATAACAATATAAATGATGTTGTGAATATTCCCAAGGTAACAAATATTATAATTTTTAGATTCATTAACCATAATATGTCTACTTTCCCATTAGTTTTAACACTTCATAATCTAATCTAGTGTATTCAATTGTTTAGAAATAGTGTCTAGGGAAAGGAATGAAAACCATATCAACACACATAAATTCATGTAGGTATTTCAATCCTATATAAGATACTGATGTTGTCATAGGAGGTGAAACTAGAGATGGACACCTTATAACCATACTGGGAAAACTGATACAGGTTATGACCAATAACATTACTCAGATGGTGCATCTAGATCGACAAAGAGGTTTAACAATGTTATAATAATTCATGAAAAAACTAACTCCATCATTCAATATGACTATAAGCCCATTTTTTGTTGAGAAATGAATATTATCCTTCGATTATATATTTATTTCTTTGGGATATAATGAAATGGATAAGGTTATCTTGGTAGTTTATCGTCTATCAGGAGAAGCATATCAATGGTTTCTAGTAATTCAAAACACAAAGTAAGAGGACGAAAATATAAATATTGAATAGAATGATTTTAAGGAAATTTTCTTGGAAAAATATTTCCCTCACTAATTGTGAGAATATATTGATAGAAAATTATTGAGTCTGAGACAAAAAGAAGGTAAAAAAGTTTCTAAGTATGAATCCAACTTTACATTGTTAGTAAGGCATACCACGAACTACATATGTAATATAAAGATAAATATTGACCATTTATTTGTTGGTATTAAGGAAATTATATAAAGGTAATTAGTGTATCATATATTCTTATCATGAGAGGATATAGTGACATATTTCATGATGATGATAAGGAAATTTTGAAGCCAGATGGATTCAAATGGATGTAATATAAAATAGGTTGTTGAGTAATCTGGAAAAGGAAATGAGGAAAAAGGTATTAAGGGAATAATTTAACATTCAAATTATAATTAATGTGGAAATAAACAACATGGAACATGACTATTGGGAATGGTATATTGTTATTAGTGTGGAGGAAAATCAACCAAACCAATGATAGTAAAGAAAATAAAGACGTTATAAATGTGTAATGATTTAGTTTTAAGGATATATGACACGATACATATGATATCACTAAATTTTATGTAAATTTTATCAAGAAAATTACAAGGGAGAAAGGACATGATTATATAGTAAAACTATCTGAGGTTGAAGTTTGTAATAATGTGGTGGAAGGTACCTTAATATAATACCCAAATTTAATGAAAACTCTATATGATTCTTCATCATTGAATTCTTTTATATCTTCTCAATTTTCTATAAAAATAATATATTTCCAATTCACCATAATAAGGGAGTTTTCAATCAATGATTCTATTGGAAACATTATTTTAACAAATATTTTTTAAGATGTCACTATTATGATATATAAACATGCTATAATTACTATTTTTCTTATCATTCTTATTGTATATTTTGAATCAATCCTTGGTATGAACTAGATTTTAAAATATAATGAAAAATTTTCTTAGAATGAGAATGAAATTATGTTTCATTATGACAATATAGAATTTCTCATTTTTAGAGGGGAGACATCATCATCTGATTCATCTTTGGATCCACCTCTAATAGCTGTTCTAAACACAATTCTTTAATAAGAAGAGGAGATAAAACCTACTAATGAAAAAGGTGATCTTCAAATTGAGGGTGTACCTATTGGTCTAGAATATAATGATATATTTGTCGAGTAATTAAATGAAAATACTATAGATTGAGAAGTTGAGTTTTCTATTGATTTAATTATCGAAGCAAGAACTATATAAAATACCCCAATATAATGACTATGATACAGTTAATAAAGTTAGAGAAACAACTAGATAAATTGGGTTGAAATGGATTTATACACCATATTATTTTACCTTTGTGAACTATTTTTCTTTTCATTAATAAGAAAGATATTCCTGTGAAGCTATTCATTGACTACAGGGAGATCTAAGCTATTATGATAATGAAAAAGTAACTTATACCTCAAAATGTGGTCTTATTTGAAAAAATTCACGGATCTAATTATTTTTTATGACTAATATTTGTTCTGGATATCATAAAATGTATTTAAATATTGAAAATATTCTAAAGATAACATTTTGAACAAGGATTGAACCCTATATGTTTATATTAATGTCATTTGGAATGACTAATGAACCCTGTATTTTCATGGATCCAATGAACAAAGTATTCTAGGAATATCATGAAATTTCTTATTGTATTTATTGATTATATCCAGGAGTAATACAAAATCTATGAGGACTATGAGAACCACATGTGGATTATTTTGGAGACTCTTATAATAAAAGTGTTATACGGGGAGTTTATAAACTGTGAATTATGGCTTCAAAGAGTTTCTTTTATTTTCTATATTGTCTCCAAGGATGGAGTATAATTCGATACTGTAAAGTCATCAATAGTCCATAAATTTCTTACACCAACAAACATAACCATGGTATTTAGTTTCATTAGTTGAGCTGGTTATTATAAATGTTTCATTCAAAATGTTTCCTGATTAGCTATCCCATCAACCAAGGTTACATATAAAGGGGTAAAGATTAGTTTGAAAAAGGAATGGGAATAATTATTTGAAGAATTGAATATAGGATTAGTGAATGCTATGATCTTAAATATACCATCAGGAAATGGTGAATTTGTGATTTATAGTGATGCATCATAGAAAGGACTTGGTTGTTCCCTTATAAAAATGATAATGTTATTTATTATGCATCAAGGTAGCTAAAACTCATTAATAGAACTATAAAACTCCTGACCTGTAGTTAAGAGCTATTATATTTGATTTAAAGACATGGAGATACAATCTATATGGTGAAAGATATGAGATATATATATATATATATGTCACAAGAGTTTGAAATACATCTTCTAACAAAAAGAAAAAAACATGAGGAAAATGAGACGTCTCAATCTAGTCAAGGATTAAGATTTTTCAATACACTATAACCCCTGGAAGGAAAATAAGGTAGAATATGCAATAAGCAGGATGATTCATTGAGTTTAGAACAAAATTCAGGATTGACAAGGATCCTATATACATGGATCTAGTAAAGATGTATATGGGAATTATCAATGAAGGTGAAACATCACTACTTTTTCAAGTTGTTTTGAAAACATGTTTATTGGAAATGATAAAAATTAATTAGCTTGATGATGAGAATTTTAAAAATGGAATTAAATTTGTGAATGACATGAAATTGGGAGACTTTGTATATGAAGATAGAATTTTGAAATTTGGGAAGTGTATTTTTGTTCCCTCTAAACCCAAGAGAAAAAGGAAATTATTGGATTATGATCATAGCTCCATTTATATATACACCTTAATAGCACTAATATGTATAGATATTTGAGGGAAAATTTTTATGGGATAATATGAAGTAGGAAATTTTTGATGTTTTATCAAGATTTTTAGCTTAAAAATAGTTGGAGGCTCGAAGACAACATCCTAGAGGAGTCACACAACCTATACCTATTTTTATATAGAAATGGGATGACATTTCTATGGATTTTCCACTATATTACCACATACTCTACGAAATAATGATACAATATGGGTAATTGTTGATTGACATACCAACTCCATACACATCCTTGCAATAAGGGAGGAATTGCTGTTAGAGTTCCTTGAATGAATCTGTACTAATGATTTTGTATGACTTCATGGGGAGCCTCTATCGATTGAGTCTAATCGACATCCCAGTTTCACAAAAACATTATAAAAGAGTCTTTAGAAGGATTTAAATTCTAATATTCATTTGAGTACTGCTTATCACCCTCAAACTAATGGAAATTCCAAAAGTACTATTCCAACATTAGAATAAATGTAGATATCAGGATCAATTGAATTTCAAGGAATGTGTGATTAGTATTTTCCTTTGCTAGAGTTTTCCAAAAATAATAATTTCTATTGTAGTATTCAAATGGCTCCATATGAAGTATCACAAGGGAAGAGATGTTGAAATCTAACTTGATGGGATGAATATTGTAAAAGGAAACATTTATTCCTATAAATTATTGAAGAGACAACAATAATGGTAAAGACTATTCAGGCTCATATTAAAGAAAATAAAAGTTTGAAAAAGAGTTATTCTAATAGAAAGATAAAGTATTTTTAGTTTCATGTGGGATATCATGTTTTCTTATAGGTATTTCTATGGAAGTGTGTTAAAATATTTGGAAATAAAAGGAATTCCAGCCCTAGGTTCATTGGGTCTTTTAAAATTATGGAGATAATTTGAGCTGTAGATTATAATTTGGTGATTCAACCTATCATTTCAAATGATCAGGATGTGTTCCACATATCATTGTTAAAGAAGTAAATGAAGAAACCAACGCATGTACTCACCTATGAATAAATAGAACTAGAATCTGATTTATCTTATTGTGAAGAGCCTATAATTAATATTGATACTAGAGAGCATGTATTGAGAAATCAGATGACTTGACTGGTAAAAATTATCTGGGGAAACCATAAAATGGAAGAAGCAACATGGGAACCTGAGGATGCCATGAAGAAGAGACACCCTTATCTGTTTAGAAGGTAATATTGATGAAAATTTCATGGATTAAATTTTTTGAAGGAGGGAAGAATATAACACCCCAATATTTTATGGTATGTGTATTCTTAAATAAATTCGATTTGTTCTATAGCTTACATTTCATGAAAAATTGAGCATAAATGAACCATTATATACTATTAAATATTAACATGATAATTGGAATAGTAATGTGACTGTTAGGAATAATAATATATCTATTAGAATAATAATATCTCTTATTAATGTATAAATAAAATTTAGGTATCTTATAAATGAAAATATTAAATATTTATATCTTTGTATAAGTAAATAAATGTTTTAAAAATGATAAATTAAGTGTTGGTATTTTGGTGAAATGTAAATTTTTATTTACAATTTTATAGTTAATATAATGACAAAAAAGAAAATTTATTTTCATTATTATATTTTTAAATTAGTATTTTGTTTCATTATAATTATAAGATAATTTTATGGGGACATAATTATTTTTTCATTGTGTCAAAAAATGGTTTATAATATTAAAAACATCATTTTTATTAAATGTTGATTTTATTTTATAATTAAATTTATCATATTTAGAATATTAATTTCATAAATGGATTCAATTTTTTAAATGTACCCATTAAAAATGGTTAGGGTGATTTTTTTGTATTGTTCTGAAATAGTTGAATTTTTTTATAAAAAGTGAAATATGGTTATTTAAAGTATTCAACATTATAGGTTAATTACATGAATTTTTGAGTGATTGATAATTTAAGACCCCCTTATTTCAAATTCACATGATCTATTTACAATACTTACTCACAATAATCAACACTATTAATAGTATTGATCCCAAATAATAAATAAATGGATAAAATAATCAAAATAACACCCCACTCCTCCCCTATAAATACAACCCCTCACCACCGCAACTCCTCAAAACATATAAGAACTAAATATTGTCATTGAATAATTCCATTCCAAATTATATTACCTGTATCCAATACCTATTGTTCTTACCAACAGACTAAATCCATGTTTTTTAAGGAGGTTCCCAAGGAGATGATATTCAAGAGGTAAAATCCTCATTCTTTCTCTTTTAATTTATTTTCATTTCTTATCCCCTCATAACATACCACATCCAAAGTGGAATGGTAACTCTATTATCCTATATATAATGTAACTTTTTTGTTTTAATGGATTATACATCATCAAATCTATTCTCCTATCATTTTTTAAAATGAAAGGAACATCCATGATGTGTTGATTTTCAAACATCATGGACAATGTGTTTTTATTTTCCCTTACAAACATTATATCTAGTCATAAAACTATTATTATGGTTGTATAATATTTTAGTATACATATTATAAGTTATATCATGTTTTGAAACCTATATATAAATTTAATATCAAATAAAATGACACAAGTTTGTGATGGTCATAAAAACTGTCAAAAATAAATTAAGACATTTTCATCAAACTTTTATCTAATTAATAATCCTCATTAAATATAATAAAATGATATATGAGACAATTTAAACTTATTTAATTTAATTAATACTAAATAATTTCACTTTTGGGTATCTTATTCCCATTTTAAAAGAACTCCCATATTTATACTGAAAGGAACCGACCATAAATCCATGAAATGAATGCTCCCAAAACAATGAAATTAGACATTTTAACTCATTTAAAAGTCCATAAATAAACATAATAAAATTATAATAAATCAATTATATGTTTAATATGTTCTTAATTAAGTAATTAATGAATCTAATTTGATTATCCATGACATTAAGTATAATTCCATAATGATTTCAGACATTAGTTAAGGGTTTACCATCTCACATTCAGTTTTGTGAGATATATTCCTTATTAAACTCTTATTTTATATGTGTGGATAAATATTAAAATTTATTATATCATATTAGGAATCCATTTTTCTTCATTTTATGATCACTAATTTTATAGGTAATATAGTTTAGTTATTTTCAATGTTGTATGGGAATTCTTAACCAAATTTCCATTCATTGTGTTAAACTTATAATACATTGATTATGTTAATGTATGATTATGTGTGAAATTAATTTTTATTATATTATGTTTTATTCCCACTTGATTTATGTGGATTGGTATTTCAAACATATTATTGATTCATTTGGTTAACACTAACACTTTATATTAAAATTACTCTTTTATTTTTTTTAAACTTATAAAAATGAAGAAAAAAATTCCTACTTTCATGATGCCTTAATGACTTAAGGAATCCATTACATGTTTTCAAGGTTCTTTTAAAATAATTTTCTTCTTTTGGAATATTTTAAAATAAATCATTTCAAAGTGAATTGGTATTTCTCTCAATAATTTATCAATTATTTTATTAGAGTATTTTCATCTATGTCAAAACCTATTGATGGATATTATTCTTAATTGAGGATGATCTATTATGATACCATGTTACATATTTTATTGAATTTTATATCTTAATTTTGACTAATGATGTACTATTTTTACATCATTCATCATATTACACTGTATGGTTTATGAATATGTTAATTATTTGGGGAAAATTATTAACATCTCATATGATAGTTTCAATATTGTTGTATATGTTGATTATATTTCACCTATCTCATATGAGCAATTCATTGAACTTAGTAAGTGATGGGTGGAGCCTTATATGTCCCCTCAATACATCTATATCTTTCATGAGATAACCAGTTTGTGTATTGGCTGACGTCTTACCCAATTATGGATGTTGTCTTGGAAAAAGCCGTGACAACATGTTTACGATGTCCCACATTATTCATTCACTCATTATAATATTAGTTATTGATAATAAATGTTATTATTCCACTAGTATAATATCAATGGTTAAGATTATTTCTGATGTGATTTTTGATATTAAATTACATGACTAGATTTTATTCTTGCCAGCTTATACTCAAGATTCTGTTTTAATGGAAAGTGTTTTTAGTTACTAAACTTTACTTATTATTTATGTTTATTTATTATAGAATTTTTTGTATTATCACACTTACTGTGTATCAAATATCACCCATTTATTATGTTTTATTTTCCCCAGGCTAACAAGATGTGTATTTTTATGGACACGTTGGGATAATCTAAGTGCATAGCGGTCTTTCCAATTCAGTTACTATATTGTATTTCATTTAAAGTTGTAATGTAATACTCATGTTCATATCTAGTTTTCCTAATATATTAAAATATTCATCCCTTTGGGATGAGATCTCTTTTAGTTAATACAAATGTAATAATGTAACCACCAAATATAGGCTCCTAAGGATGGGGTCTTTATATAGGGGGTGAATCAATGATCACATTTGATTTTATAAGAATGTTTATAAACTTCATAAAGAATATTTCTTATGTTCACTAAACATGAATGAGTTACGATCCAATCAAATATAAATATGAAATTCATCTTTTAGGATTCAATAAATAAAAGAGAGATTAGTAAAAAATATTTACAAGGTTTAATACAAATACATACTCCTTTTCATGTTGTTTATTCTGCCAAGCACAGATTCTTTTTACTAACTTCCTTGAGGATTGGAAGGTAAAAAGTATCCACTGGTTCTACACTCTAGTAATCATCTTTCATCCAACCAATATTATACCCCAAAAAATATGGACTTATTCAATAGTTTTTTATACCCCCAAAATTTTGTAACTATATCAACTAAAGTCATAGATGGGTAAAAACCCAAGCCACCAGAACTTCTCAGTAACTAGCTAAACGCCTAGTTATATTCTATTTCCTCCTTCTTTTCTAATATACTAAAGAAAGAAATTCAAATCCTCTATAAGAAATTTGGATCATGTTTTCCTGTGTAAATACATCATGATCTTCAAAAAATATCTTAAGAGTCTATTGGCCTTAAAAATTTCTCATATTCTTTGGTAGAATAAGATATTATTAGTTAAATTATTTCATAATTACACTAGAAAAATTCTTTATGAAAATTTTATCCAATGAATATATTTGGTAACCTCTATCGAATGGTATATATATGATCAATTTTTATATGATTCTCCTAACATTTATTAATTCCTTCTATATATGTTCAAATTAACTCCATCTGATGAATTCATGTGATGATTCACTATTTTAGGTGACATTTTTAGTATAACAAACTTTATAATTTGACTGAGTAGAAATTCAATTATTCACTTTAAATATATTCCCTATTAGAGTAAAGTTTTTCTGGTTGATCAACATCAACATGAATATAATCTTGCTTATAATCTCAACCTATCGCAAATTCATCATAGCGTTAGTTTTTTATTTTCATAAATAGTGATTAGTCAAGTTTTACTTTTCACCCCATTTATATAGTATATCCCAGATTTGAAAAGCTGGGATATAAAAATCATTTTCCTAATCATCTGAAGCTCTAATTTTATATCTCCCACATATTTTTAGTTCATTGGATACTTATCTAAACTTATAGAATAGTTTTAAATATTATATAAATTATTGAGTATCCACGACCATATTCTAATTTCCCTTAAATCAATGTTAAAGAACTTCAAAAAACATCCATAACCTTGTCTTTATAACAAAAGTTGATGTTCATCTTCACATATTCATTTTTTGTGCATTAAAATAAAATTTAAGGCTCCTTAGATCTCCTCTGTCTTGTGTATGATAGTATACTACATTAATTAGTACTTATTTTTACATTGATCCACCTCTATAATTATCTATTCAAGGACCACAAAAACATTCACCATCCACTCCACCTTTATCTGCATTCCATTTTTTAGGAATCCATCATTAATTATGGTCATCATATTTCAATATATTTATCTTCATATACAAACTCTATCTAATGATAGTTCATCTGATCCCACTAAGCATTATCTCAAACTTCATACACCCTTATCTGCTAGAATCATATTTATATTTCTTCATTTGTTGTTCTATATGATATTATATCCATTAGATATTTCATGTGTCAATCTAATGGACTCCATTGGTTGAAATTTATTCTAGATCTCAATCCAATGATCTATATATTATTTCCTCCATTTGATAGATTTCATAAGTTATTCCCTATAATTTTATGTATTTTACTCTCCTATTCTTTGTATTAAGTAGGTTCATTAAATTCCTTCATTATATTATAACTTCTCTAATTTCTCTATCTAATCATTCTACATTATAACATTATATAATATTTCAATATAAAAAACTATGTCCAATTATCTATATATAGAAGACTCAATCTATTACCCTAAATTTTATAACATTGTACTACCAGAATATTATTTACTTCTCACAATATTTAATTCTACCACTTTTTTTATACTTCACTTGGAAATTTCCCAATTTTTAAAAATATATAAAAACTTTTTTTTCAATCTTGAAAAACATATTGATGTTAAGAACACTAATGAAAGGATTGACATCATCTAATTTGTTAAGGACCTTTCTTATACACATCCATAAGTAATGTTTATACAAATTCTTTAAGAAACATTCTAATGAAAATATCATAAGGAAATTTCTCTTCAAACATACAGTGATATATTGAAAAAAAATAAACCAAAACACATTTTGGCTGAACAATCCCACCTTTGGGTTTGTTGTGAATACCCACATAAAACATAAAATATCTTCATCATAAATATCTGTAATCAACACTTTCTCTCCATATGATGTTTTTATACACTTTCTCCCCTTACATTACTTCTACCACTTAGGGATATTAAAATTTAAAGGGGGTATTCTCATGTTATATCCTTTAATCTCATAGAAAAAAAATGTTCTTAGGAGAAACAATGTGGCCACTAGTTTCCAAAAAAAGACACTTTAACTAAAAAACTGTAAGTCTACATGGTAAAACCCATAGTAAAAAATTAGAGTGTATAATCAAGGTGATCAATGTTTTCCATAACACATCTTTCAAGGAATACCTTTGTCCTAAAAAATACGATGTCTATTAAGACCAATATTTCATACATCTCAACAAATATATTAGAATAGTTCAAGTGTATAAACAAAATTTCCCCAACAACTAAAATTTCCCATCAACCCAAAATTCTTTTTAAATAAACATTGATACTCAAATCCAAGGTTCAAATTTATCCCCCTCAAGGTTCACAAAATAATCTTCATAAATGTGGTCAAAAAATATCATGATGGGTTTCTAAAATATTTATATAATAATTCTCCAATACCTAACCAACTTTCTCTATTCTTCTCCATTAATTCATTATAAGTTAGTATAGATGAATTTGTTTTGGGAATAAGGTGGGTCCTCGGTGTTTCTTAAAGGAAATGTTTGGACCGAGAATCCTCTAACAATCTCTATTACTTCATATTTTTATTTGACAAAACATTAGATGTGTGATATTTCATGTGATAATCCTCTAATTTTTTAAATCTATATCTTTTTATGTATAGATTCTTTAGATTAAGTTGTTACAATTTCTTTATATTTCTTATCATCCTGGTGATATTGGTTTTGTAACATTTTATTCATATTTTTTCTAATTTTGTAATGATAATCATACTTTTTTTTTGAAATTTCTATCTTTATTACATCTCTTTAATTTATTCTAATTATAAAACCACTATTTTTTTGGATAATTTTATCACCATTGTTCTCATATTTTGATTACTATTTCTTCCCTTTTTCTTCAGCAATTTTTTTTCATCCTCCTTCATTCAAGACATGTTTATTTCATACGTCCAAATAACCAAGAACTATTTATTTCACTTCTCAACATTATTGAACTCTTTTAATTTCTCAAAACTTATAATCATCAAAAAATTACTATATTACTCATATTTCTTAAGTTTTTAATTTGTATTTATTGAAGCTTATATTTTTTCACTTTCTGATCATTCATTTCTAGATCCATTTTTTTTGGTAAAATTTGTTCTCTAATCATTAGGGATCCCTATTAATTCATATTTGTTTTTATTTAGGGATATGTTGTATGAACATGAGTATTATCTAGGATAGAAATCTCCAAAATACCAATAGTGTCCTATAAATATATATTTTTTAGACTGATATACGTGTTAACATAAAATTTGATGTGGTTTTTTAATAGACTATAGGAGTAATTTATGAGGATTACAATTTATTAAATTATTACACTCTTTCTTAGTGTAACATGATTTATCAGAAATCATTATTTTTTACCATTCATTATTAGTAGAGTAAAATTTACTTTTACATTGGTTGGGTATAGAAATAACCAAATACTTTGAACCCTTATTTTCACAATCCTTAGAAGTTTCACCTTTAACTTCAAATTCTTTTTTATAATATTCTGGGAGATTTCATAAATAATATTTTTTATAATAATCATTGATTAGGTTTTAGAATACTCCACTGATTTATTAGTCGAAATTTCTATAAAAATATTTAACATCTCCTCAAATTCATATAAATTCAACCTATTATGCCTACCTTCCTCAACAGGTATAGTTTCTACCATGTTGGGATTTTTATCCCCATATGATGTTTCTTCACAACATTTTAGTTTTCTATCAAGCCCGGAAACATTTATTTTTTGAGCTCTAATAACATTACGGTTTATCTCATCCTTTTTTACTTACTGATCATTATAAAAAGTTATTTGTTTAACATATTTCTTTAAATTATTCATTTTTTTGAGTTTTGTATTTTAATCAAGTCATACATCCGAAATATATTTTAGAATCAACTCGATTTCTATCATCTCTTCATCATCATCATCACTAACTGATAAATGGTTAATTTTACTCAATAAATACAGTTTACACAAATATTATATTCATTTAATGATGAATAATCATCCATATATCTTTTTTTAAGAAACTTATATTCTTATTATAGGGAAAAATTTTCTTATGTCTCTTCCACACCTAATTTTGGGAATTATATTATTATTATTCATTATTAAAATATTATTACTTATTATTATGAAAATTGTGTAAAAAATGGAATTGGACCCCACAATTCTAGTATTTAAGAGAAATTTTATATTTTCCTTTTCAAATAACCTTTTTTGCTTATTAGAGAGAATAGAAATACTTATGTTAAGGTCTTTTGATTATTATTATTCCCTTAAACCACATTATTTTTTCTTTATCTTTTTTATAACTAGGAATTACTTTTATTAAATTCATAAAAAACCATTTCATTAATATATTTTTTCTTAAATATTATAGATTTTTCTTTTTAATATACAAAAATAATATTCTATAGTTCATCCAATGATAAATTTTATTGATCTTCTAAAGATGATACTTTGACATAAATTCTATCTAAAATGTTTTTTATAGGTTTTTTAATGATATTAAAATCCTCTAGCTTCTCAATAAAACCTATGATGTTTCTGATGTTATGATTTACTATTGTAAATTAATCATCAATAATTTCAAAATTAGATATATTAATGTCTTTAAATATTCATCCTTAAGTTTTTATTTTATCTTACTTAACAATATCATTTCCTTTAAATCTTCTTTTGAACTTATCCAACACCTTTTATACATTAGCAACCCCATAATTGTTTAATAAAAAATTCCTATAAGATCCATTAACATGGAATTATGATATTTTCCATTATCATCAAAATTTAAATTACTACACACTATCATATAAACATAATTAATGGGAGGAAATCCCAATGTTATAGTCTATCTTCAAGGTAAAGAAACATAAGATATGGTAACTTCCAATTCTTCAAAATTTGATAGTTTAGACCATCAAAAGTCGGAATACCATTATTATTCATTGAATTAAAATTTTACATCCTAAGAGATTTATATTTCAATGAAAACCTACCATATGATTCCACTTATAGTTCCCATTGATAAATTTTAGGGTCATCGATAGGAAGAGGGGTTTAATTAGTGACCACATTTTATTTTATAATAATGTTTCTCAACTTCATTATGAACCATTATAAACTTATGAAAATATTTAGAGTTATAATCTACTCAAATATAAATACAACCCCACCTTTTATATTCAACAACTATAAGGAGATATCGACACATGATATTTAAAAGGTTTGGTAAAAAGAACCACTCCTTCCCTAGCTAGTTATTCTTCCCAAAATATATCATTTTAATAAATTATTTTAGTATTACAGAGGCACATGCAACAACTGGTTCTACACCCCAGTAATCATCTTCCAAAAAACACTAGTTTTACCCCCAACAATCATATGTTCTATTATAGTTGGATATACCCCCATTTATCCAAAATATATCCACAAAGTATAATCTAGTTATACCCCTATCCAACAAGCCTTTTCAGAAATTAGTTATACACTCGTACAATAATTTATTTCCTTCTTATATTATGATCCTCTTTAGAAATATATTATATTCTTCTATAAGAATGTTGGATCACCTCACCTATGTACAAACATCTAGATATTCAAAAATTATTTTAAATTTTTTTTTCCATTGATACTTCCTCCTGATATTTGTTAGAACTACATAAAATCCATTAATGTTTTTAGAATTTCTATGAAAAAAACCATTATGAAAAGATCATCTGATGGATCTATCCAGAAACCTTTATTTGATGATATCCATCTGACATATCTCAATTCGATGCTCCCCACAATGCTTTAGTACACCTTGTTATGTTTATAGAAACTCCATACAATTACTTCATCTCATGCTTCTCTATCCAATGAGGTAATTTCTATCAAATGTGATTACTTCTTTAATAGATTATAAACTCAATTGGACACTCCAATTTTCTTCTCTATCCATTTTATTTTCACCCAGTAGAATAAATTCATCCTTAAAGTGATCTTGGTTAGAATATTATCCTATCACAAAATATTTAGAGTTTCAAATTATCATATGTGTGAAAATGACTTTAATAGTTTTACTTTTCACCCCCTTTATATAGGTACTTCTGGAGTTGAAAAGGAGAGAAATCAAAATCATTTTACCAATCATTTGAAACACTAATGTCAGATATCTAACTCATTTTTAATTCATTAGATACTTCCCAACACTTCTAAAATATTTGTGAATCTTTTTTTAATTCTCCATCATCCATGAAAATTTTTCAATTTCCTTAAAGTTGATGTTAATTAAAATCAAAAAACATCCTTAACATCATCATGATAACAAAAATTAGTGTTCATCTTCACATGATCACATTTTTTATGTAATTTCAAATTTATGTGAAGCTCATTAGATCTCCTATGTCTGGTTTAGGAATTTATTTTTTCCTTCATTATGGAATTTCTATCTATTGATACACCTTTAATATTATCTCTTTGATGACATACAAATCATTTTTTATCCACTCCACCTTAATATGTTTTCACTTTTTTAAAAAACCATATTCTATTAAGATCTACATATGTCCATCTAGTGGAACTTCATATCACTCTCTATTTTGTTCTCTTCATATGAAACATATTTCCTATAATTTTTTTTATGATCCCATTGAACATTATCTAAAACTTCATACACCTTTAATTTCATATATAATCTTTACATTTATGAATTCATTGTACACCATGATATTTTATCCATTGTATATTTCATGTGTTTGTTCTATAGAATCCATATGTTGCAACATCATACATATCTCTATATGGTGATCTACTGATGGTATCCTCTATTTGGTATCTTTGAAATTATGTCCTATTTCTGGTTAAAATTATTCTATCGCGTCCTCTATCTTATGTAGCTTCAAAACATTCCTTCATCCAGTTATAAGTTTTATGATTTTTCTGTCCGATCTTTCTATATTATAAATTATTCCAAACCTTCTTTCTAGAAAACTATATTTTTAAATATGTGTTTGTAATAATTAATCTATTACCCTCAATCTAGGAACTTTATACTACCACTCGATCATCCAATTATCACACTATTTACTTCTCCCCCTTTTCAAATGTCTTATACTCGACATGGAAATTTATCACTTTGTATAAATGTGTACAAAATGTTTTGTGATCCTAACAAACATATTGATGTTAGAAAATATAACGAATGACTTGGAATCAAATGATTTGTTAAGGAACATTAATATAATCATCCATAAGTAATGTTCCCAGAACATCCCTTTAAAAAATTATTATGGAACATTATCTTCAAACATAGATTGATATATTGAAAACAAATGTAATTAAAATTCACTTGTTCTTAACATGAAATACACTTCTATATCTATATAACACATGAACATCTTTTTATGTCACCACCTCTATCTATCTATAACTGATCCAATGGTATAATCCAAAATAACTAAAAGTGTTAGCTTATTCCTATAATAAAAATCAATAACGAAAATTTTAATGAACACAAAAGGTGTATATATAGGGAGTGAGAATTGATATCAATAGGATATCTATAATATTATATAATTTTACTTTAAATTGTAAAACAATAATACGGTTTTAAAAAATAATTATTAAAATTTTATTATTTTCTATGTAGAGTAATGAAAATAATTAACATCCCATACCATTATTTAACAAGCATTATGAATTTATAACCATTTATTTTAATTATTTTTAAAATATAAAAAATGATAAAAGAATGATATACCATAAAAATATCATATTATTGATATCATCATGTATAGTGTGGAAATTACTTATAGGCATAAGTGAAGAATCTTGGATAATCATAACCAATCTCTAAACCACACATAAGACACATCTTTATAATGATCAACTACTCATACACATATTATTAAATTTTTTATATAAAATAATATAACAAATCACACCCAAAAATCTAATGGTCTGTTATCTTTAAGAGATTAGGTATGTAACCCAATATTTTTAGATAAAAAATAGAATTTTATATCTATATTCATAGAATGCTTCAAAATCACATAAGAATCTTATCACTTTGTGAGATACCTGAAGAAATACATCAGTGAAATGGTTGAGAAAAAAATATCCTTAATGAGACAAATCTGGGTAAATATTAGTATGATATATTATATGATTCAATAATAAAAATTTTATTAAAAAAGAAAATAATCATAAATTAACACATAGAAACAAGGTATAAGGGAATTACAAAATCCCAAACATCTAATGAGGCTTGTTCTTGTTTATGTTTCAGTTGAATTACATAATTTTGGTTAATATAATGAGCCGAATGTGCATGAGGATTCTTTGGGTGTCCTAGGAATTCAAGGAATGAAAGAGAGGAAATAAGGTCCATCCAATGTATTTTTCATGGTTAGTGCATAGTCAGTAGTAACCTTAAGCTATAACCATTTGGACCTTAGGGAGGCAGGTGTAGGGTTGAAAACCCATTAAAGGGGAGATCCTAGAACTATAAAAGTTTGAATTGAGCCCTCCCACATGCACACCACATGGTTTTTCAAACCATGCGGGCTCCCATGTGGCTATGCAATCTAGGCCTCCTCTTGCATAGAGGGTGGAACATGGTTTCCGCACAGTTTGGTCAACCATGCATTCAAACCATGAAACTAATTAAAAAGGAAGGATTTTACATTTCCCTGGTCTAACTTTATAAACTATCACATAGTTTTTCTCCCCTTTAATCACACCCCTATAAGGGTTACCAAAATCTTCCGTCAAATCTTCCATGGGATTTTCCCTTAGATTATTAAATTTTAAGAGTGTATTTAGTTGATAATTAAAGTTTAGAGTGATTTTAACACTCCTCGTAACATTATTTTCTAGAATATGTCTTCTATAATCATTCTTCTCCTCATGAATTCAAAAAAAAACACTGTTTTGGATGATTCTATTTTGGGGCCTTTAAGGTTGTTAGAGTTTGAATCAAGGTCTAGGGTCAAGAGAGCATCTTTCTAGGAATATGAGGTTGGTGGTATACAAGCTATATCTCATAGTCTGGAATTTTTTTATTTGTATATTGTTGTATTGTGGTATCATTTTTCAATCCATTTGGTTTCCATAGAAAGTAATGGTAAATTAGTTAATTGAATGATGGTTTAAACCCATCACAATTCCTGTGAGATTTTTTGAGGTTGGATTGACCGGGCTAAAGTCCACACAAGGGGTGTGCCAGTTCCTAAATCTTATAATTGGACTGTTAAATAAAGAATTTATGGGTTTAATAAATGGAACTAATGACTATTTATCATGTTAAAATGGTTTTATTAAATGGAACTAATGAATTGTGTTTAGCTTATTAACATGGAATAAGGGATTGTCCACCTAACCTAAATGTGTTAAACGAGTTATGGAACGTAAATAGAAAATGTATTAAAAGGTCAAAAGTATGATCATGTATAATAGTGGTATGTGTAAGGTATTAAAATGAGGCTCCACTCCCATGGGGTATTGGATTGAGGATCCACTCCCATTTGTTAGGCTAGACTAAGGATCTAGGCCCCACCCCTGTGTTTCATGGCTAAGGGTGTTAGATTGAGGATTTATACCCTTAACAAATGCATGTGATATGATTACATGGCATGAGGCTCTGAGGTATGTTTATATATATATATATATATATATTGTAAAATTAATGTCCTTATGATATTGGGAACTATACCCCCTTATGAAAAATTAGATGACTGACATGGTCTGAATCATGTTTGATATATATGGGTAACGTATTGAACTAATTATGAATGCGGAAAATGTAAAACATGTTATGTAATGGAACCGAGTTTATCTTTTTTTATTATTTTGATCACCATACTTCTGAATACACTATTTATAATGGATATTTGTTAGACAATATTAGTGGTGGATTCTATGTTTTACTCACACCTTGTTCAAGCCTCCTTTGGGTACCTGAGTAGATTTATTGTTGTAGTCCAAGATGAGGGACATGTCCCTATTCAATAGGGTTGATTTGGGCTCGTGATTGTTCCTGGATGAGGGAACAATACATGGTGTTGGGACTAATTTTTGGTATTCTTCTTATTGTCCTTATTTTGTGATTTTCCTTTTCAATTGGCACTATATGAAATTATATAGAATATTTACTGTTGGTTATGAGCATGTACCCAGTTTTTTGAAATGGATTTCAGAGAAATGTTTATTGTTTACCATGATTCCATTATTTCTTATTTAATTTTTTTTAGATTACTCTAATAAATAGGTTATAGTATTCCTAAATTTCTCATTAGACCCTGACTATTAGTCAGCAGCAACTAGAATATGTCGAGGCACACATGATGTCATGTAAGAAATTCGCTCAAGGCAATAGTTATAGTTTGAACCGGACCGGGGCATTAAAAAGTGGTAATAGTGAAGTTTCTTATTTGTTATTTATTTTATTTTTGAATGTAAGATATGAGATTTGGATGTTTTGGACATTTTCAATGAGTGCATTCATGGGATTATCTAACCCATGTACATGGGAATCTCCAAGCACCCATTGTGGGATTTTTTTATTGATATTACTTTTTAGAGTTAAATTTTATTTCATTTTGGGTGATTCACCTTACGTGTGATATTATTGTTTTATAATATTTTTCTCATGGGATAAAATTGGATGATATTTGTATATGAATGCATCATTTTATGAACTTAGTGATATAAGTGACTTGCATCATGTTAAGTGCACACCCGAAAAAATGTTATGTTCATGAATAGAAATTGGAATTGTATTTTGATTATATTGTGATATTAAGGGAAATTCCCTTATAAATATGATATAACTATATAAATAATTTAAAAACTCAATTAAATGGTAAAAACAGTGAAAAATATGGATGTTGGGACTATTTATAGAATTAATGGATGATAAATATAAAATTATTGGTATGGTGTTTAATGTGAATTTTGAAATGTGGAAGTTTGGTTTACCTATGTTAGCCATGATCCATTATCGGGATGGTTGAGGGTAGTGATAGAGATTCAAATATGTTTTTTTTGGGATGGTGTATACAAAAATGTTTGTTTATGACTAGTAGTGAGAACTATTTTTGGTAAATTGTGAAACTGTTTTTTGAACATAGGTTTCTCACTTTACCCTCTAAAGTGTTTGATAAATAAAAACATAATTTTTAGTTAGATGAGATCTTCCACTGAAAAAACTTCTACCAATTGGGTGACAAGAGGTTATCGCTGAAAATGATCCTCAAATGGTTGATATGGAGACCCCATTGGTTCTAGGTAGTATAGGGGAGGAGTCATTCCATGATAAAATTTCCCAGTTTATATAGATGATGGAGTGATACCCTAGATGGGTTATGCTGAGTATATTTGACATGACTAGAGAGTTTTAGTTACATCACCCTTCTATGCTAATTAGATAAGGTAGACCTAAGGAATCAAAATTTTTGGTACAATCTATCTAGAAGATTTTGGATCACATAGAGAATCCTCTTTTGGAGATAGTCATATTGGGAGATTATATGTTACCAGGACTAGTGAAGTGATAGTTTGATATTCGGGTTGAAACTAATAATGAAGATGATATGCAGTGGAAATATTTTCAAAAATGTTTCTAAAACACTTATATCTAGAGACTTTGAGAAATAATAAAACTATGGAATTTTTGAGGTCATCTTAGGGACTATATCCATGATGGATTATGCTAGATGCTTCACCAAACTCATTTTATTTTTCAGGTTTTGGTAGGGGATGAGGTATCTACAGTGGGAATATTTTAGGATATTATTATATATATGATCGAGTATAAGGTGAATAAAATACATTTAAATTTGTTTGCAAAGATGGTGGATCAGGGTATCATTTTAAAAGGGGGGATGAAGAAGGATTTTGGGGGTGGACTTGTGAGTATATTTAGGTGGTCCATTGGTACAACTTCTGATAATAGGATGAATAATTTTGTTCAGTGTCACTAGGGAAGTTATAGATAGAATAGCCAGAGAAGAGTGGATTCTCGGAGTAGTGTCTCAGTGTTTTGCTATCAGTGCTTAAGGCTAGAAAAAATGCATGGTTATTTCCCTCAATCACCAGTTTAGTGTCAATCTTGTGGAAGGATGGGGCATGTACAAAGGTTTTTTAGGAACCCTCAATAGGTTGGTAGTGATATAGATTCAAGATATATGTAGAATGTAGGAATGTGGTCTACTACCCCATACTAGGTAGGTAGTTGGAGTTCTACTAGCTATATTAGTCTAGGTAGTGGGCATCATGCTTTAGGACAAATTTTTCCTTATTAGTAGGGTAGAACATCACTAAGAACTCAATCTAGAGCTTAGGGGATAGGGGAAGGCCATCTTCATGTAGTTCATCTTACACCTAGAGGTGGCATTCCTTGGCCATTGAATGTTAGAGATTCAATTCTTATATTATTCACAATTTCTAGTGCTTTATTTGATACAACAACCCTATATTATTATATATTTTCTCAGTTTGTGAATGTGTTGGGTCTAATAGTGGATAATATGTTTTGGGTTTTTTAATTGATACACCATTGGGAGTATAATCAAAGAATAACCAGAATTGTAAGGAGTGTGCTCTTAAGGTCGGTGGGTACCATTTCCTGTGGGACTTGTTTGTGATTGAGATGCAAGTATTTGACCTGATATTAAGAATGGATTGTATAGTCTTGTATCAATACCATATTGACTTTTAACTCTCATGAGTGATGATCACATATCTCACGGTTGACAATTATGTTCATCGAGAGGAATGGCATATCTAGGAAGGTCATGTAGGTCAAGTTCATTAGCAGTAGGGTGAGCTCATAGCCCATAAGGGTTGTCTTGTGCTTGATTATTAGGGAGTAGATAAATATTTATTTTCTCCTATAGTGGATTAGTTTAAGGATATCTTAGATAAATATTTATCAGGGTATCCACCCAAGAGAGTTAATGAATTCAAAATTGATTTGGTACCTATATATGTGTCATTATCTATTATGAAATAGAGGATAGAACCATCACAGCTTCAAGAGCTTAAATCTCACTTTGAGGAATTGGATAATAAATGTTTTATTCAACTATGTATGTCACCTTGTGAACATCCAGTTTTGTTTAATAAGAAGGTTGATGGGATGTTGCAGTTGTGTGTTAATTATTAGAAGCTGAATCATATGAGAGTTTAGAACCAATATCCCCTTCTGTGTATTGATGATATTTTGAACAAATAGAATGTTTCATCTATGTTTTCCAAAATTTATTTTTTGATATGTATCATCAGATAAAGGGACAACTTTTGATATAACAAAAAATTCTTTTAAGAGAAGGTAAGAGTTGTATGAGTTCACTGGGATTCCGTTTGTGTTGAAATTTTTTCCTATTGTGTTTTTGGACATAATTAATCGAATCGTTCATCCCATCCTAGACCAATTTGCAGTTGTTTTTTTGAATGTGATTTTGGTGTACTCCCAAAATCCATAAGATCATGCCAAACACCTTGACATCATCCTGAGTTTATGAAGAGATAATAAACAATATTCCAAGCTATCTAAGTGTAAATTCAGTATCAAAAAGTTATAATTATTGGGTCACATCATCATGGAGGAAGGTGTATCTTCGGACTGGAAAATGTTAAAGCAACTATATCTTAGGATAAGACAAAGAATGTTTTCTATATAAGAATATTTTTTGTTTTTGTTGGCCAATACTAAAGTTTCATTATGTAATTTTCCTTCCTGAAATCTCCATATTTAGGCTTGACCAAGAAGGGATTCATATTCAAGTGTTCTGATGCATATGAGAATGCTTTTAAGGAGTTGAATAAATGCTTGACCGTTTCCCTAATTTTGATTCGACCCAATCCTATTAAGGAGTATAACTTGTTTTTTTATGTATATGGTATTGGTATTAGGGTTGTATTGATGTAGGGAGATCAATTTGTGGTGTATGGATAACAATAGTTGAGGTTTCATGAACAAAATTACCCTGCAAATGATCTCGGATTGTCAGCGGTAGTTTATTCATTAGATTATTTGTGGAATTACCTATTTGATGAATGATTTATTGTGTATACCAATAATAAAAGTCTAAATTTCATCTTCTTTCATAAATATTTAAATCTTCAGTAGTTGATATGGGTTCAGTATATGCAATCTTTTGATTTTGAGTTGGCCTATATGCCATAATAATGGAATATTATTGAAAACACTCTAAGATAAAATACAGAGACTCAATAAGTCCATGAGTATGGTTATATGTGGAATATTATGGTCTTGTTCACATAGATGAATATATAGTTTTAGGATGTCGAGGGATAGATGGCCCTTTTATCTTGTTCAGTTGAGTCTACACTTCTGAACTAGATCAATTAAAGAAAATATGAGGTTTCAAAATGTTAAGATTTAAGGGAAATCCTTGATGATGTGGAGTCACCTTCAGAATTGACTATTAATGAGGATGAGATCATTTATGTACATGGTCATGTTTTTGTGCCCATGTGTATGCCAGAAGATATGATGGGTGAGTTTCATGCTTCAAAGTGGGTGATACTCTTTGGTGTGGAAAGATGTATCATATTTTCATTTACAATATTGGTGGATCAGGATGAAGAAAGAGGACATAGACTTCATGACATGATGCTACACCAATCAGCAGATGAACGACAAACATCATTGACTAGGTGGTTTTTTATATCCAATTCATTTCTCGTAATGTAATTACAATGATTTAAAAAGGTATTTTTTGGTATATCTCTTGAGGAAACCATATAATAATGACATGATATGGATAGTTTTTTATTAGAAGAATAAGGTAGAACATTTATTTTTGATTTGAAATATTTTTACCTTAGACTATTTGGGTGACATGTATGTTTGGGAGATAATACAGATTCATTGGGTACATTGGAGTACAATTTCATATCATGATCCTCATTTTACTTCATTCCTCTAGAATGTTTTTCATACAGTGATCAATACCAAGGTGTTTCTAATTTGGTATTTTCTCCCATAGACAAACAGCCAATCAGAATGTATAATTTGAGTTATAGAGGGAATTTTGAAAGAATGTGTCCTAGAACTTTGTGTATTTTTTGAATAATCACATCGAACATTTTGGGTTAACCTAAAACAACAGTTACCTGGGTACTATTCAAATGGAAATATACGAGGAACTCTATAATAAGCTATATAGATAATCATTGTGATGGATGGAAGCTAGAGAATTATAGTTTTGGGATCTGAACCTTATGAAGGAGACATGAGATCATGTTTCTTTGATTTAGAAACATATAGATATTGGTAAGAGTACGCATAATTTGTATAATGATCAACCCATTCTACCTATTGAGTTTATGGTGGATGATCGTGTATTCCTTCAAGATTCTCCAAGGTTGGGTCACCATCAAATTCAAAAATAAGGCATTTTGGAACCAAGGTATGTGGGGTTGTTTTAGATTATAGAGATGATCAAAATGATAGAGTCATGATTGGATCTTCTACATTGGTATAGTTGTATCCATGATGTTTTTAATGAATCACAACTTTGATAGTATCTACAAGAACCTTATCAAATGATTAATGTTGATGATGTTGATCTTAAGGTTGATTCATATTTTAAGGAGCATCCATATTGTATTTTGGATCATAGTGAGAGTGTTTTATGAGGAAATTTTGTGCCGTTGGTTTGAGTGTTGTGGAAGAAAGAAATTTTTTCTGAAGAAATTTAGGTGAGTAAGAAGGAAATATGGGCCCAGTGGCCCAAAATTTTTACCTTGGATGCTTAATGATACTTGGGAGTGTTGATCAAGGATGAACTATTATATGGTTGGGAGGTTGTAAGATCCAAAACATATAATTATGTATGTTTTTATTTAAATTTTAGTTAAACTCTGTATTTTTTAGTTAATAGAATGTTCCTTGAGTATATAAGGAGTATTATGGTGTCTCGGGGGTTTGTTTCCTTGATGGTGGGAAGGAAGGTCAATCCGGTGACTATTTCATAGTTGGAACATAGTTAGTATTAACAGCGTTCCATAACCATGAAGTCCTAGAGGAGGAAGGTACATTGATGAAAGATCATGAAAGGGGGATCCTGGAACCATGAGGCAGGGATAGAGAAATCCCACATTTCCACCATGGGTTTTTTTAAAATGTTTGGACTCTTAAGAGACTGTTCCACCCATGCCTCCTCTTGGACAGAGGGTGGCACATAGTTGGCGCAAGGTTTGAACAACCATGCCTCCAAACAATGTTCCTAGTTAATGAGGGGTAATTTTATTTTTCCCCATTATTCATTATAAACTCTCACCCAATCCCCCCATCACCCAATAATTAAAGGGTTATAAACTTCTTACTACTGATATTCTAAGGGAAATTTCTTCTTCAATTATTGATTGTTTGGAGTTCAGTTGGTTGAAAATAAATGATTCAGGGAGAGTCTAAAACTCCACACACCATTATTTATGAATAAGTCTTCTATAATCATTATTATCTTTCCAAACAGCCAGAAAGCCTCTTTTTATAGAAGAATATAAGTTGGGTCCTTAAATGTTGTTTGAGTTAGAATCAAGGGCTATGGTCAAGAAATAATTTGTCTACAAACGTGACGTAGGTGATTTATAAGTTATATACTGTAGTCTTTATGTTTTTCATGTGTATGTAGTTGTGTTTTGGTATAATTTTTCTATCTATTTGGTTTCCTCTATAGATAATGTTGAATTTCTTCATTAAATATTGGATTGAACCCCTCATAATCATTATAATAACACCATGAGTTTTTATGAACCTATTTTTTGAATAGATTAAAATTTTAATCCCACAATGCACTAAATCAAATACTTATTTCACATTAAACTGACATTTCATATGTTAAACATGACACTGAGTTGGGTGACGATACACGCAACACTATGTTGGTGTACAATACACACAATACTGAGTTGGTGCACGATACATCCAACATTGAGTTTCTAAGAAACATAATTTTACTGTTAAATAAGATAATCATAACTTAGCCATTAAAAATAGTAATATTAATAGTAATAAAAAATTTTGAAATGTTTTCTACAATTTTTTTATTTAAATAAAACATATTAATAATGAAAGATTTGATTTTTTCGCAAAGTCCTTTTAAATCTAAAATACTATTTTTAATGAACTTATAATAAAATTAATTTTAGAAACCTTCATAAATATAATTTGAAATAAATAAACCTCATTTTTTAATTATAATGTAAAAATTATCTTAAGGTGAAATTTTGGGTTTTTTATGAGAAACTTCATTTTTGAATGAATAGTGAAAAACATTGGTTTTTTAATTTAAAACTACATTTTAATTCAATTTATTTATAAGGTTAAAATATATTTTAATTTAAATAAAAATAGGTATTAGATAAATTTTTTATCAATTAATCCAATTTGGTCATTTGAACCATTTCCACATATAAAATGGACATAAAGACTTAATAACCTTTTGATCATTTTTACTATAAAAAACGGAAATGTCATCCCAACAACAGGATTATTTTTTAAATTAATTTCATCCACTTATATGTTTAGATTTTGGAAAAAATGATTCCATAATTTTAATCATATTTGATTTACAATTCCTAAGAGGTTTATCTTTTTTTTAATAAAAAAATATTAGTGAAGGTGATTAAAAATAATTACATTGGTTAATTTGTAAATAAAGTACTAATCTTTAAAATTAAGACCCCAAATGAAATATAAACATTTAAAACACCCATTTTATGGACATATTTAAATCCTATCATAAATTTTATTGATATTGGACTATTATTGGATCAACATGCAACATGAATAAAATGGGTGGAATTCCCTCTTCAAATATTTACAAGAGTGCCACCCCTCCACCACTATAAAATGCCACCACCTATACCTATTCCTCACACCTATCAAAACTTAATGTTAATTAATTATCTAACTAATTATCCTCCAAGAAATCCTCCATTAATCCAATAATCCTACCATTGGGAAGAAATCCTCTCTTGGAAGCCTTTTGGCACAAACCAAAATGAGTTACCGGATTTAGATGTAATGTCTTCTCTCAAGATCTTTTCCTTTATATTTATTCTACACCCACTCCACTATTTTTATTCCATTATAGTGTGAAAGTAACATTATTATAAATATACTAGGGTGTTTTTATGCTAATCGGTATACCTACACTTATACACCCCTCCATCTAATGGATATCGATCATACTATTTTTGGGTATCGCGAATTATTCCCTCATGAAACAATGATTGTTCATTTTTCAATTACAACCACTTATGGTTGTCATTATGATGGAAAATCTATTTATATATGTAATATATTTAATTTACTCTGAATTTAAACTTATTTATTCCTTTTATAACACACATATTTTTACATTCTATTTGGTGTTAATACGATAAAATTGTTTGAAGAAGTGTGGACAACCACCCCCTCAAAGCGTTGTGGTTTGTTCACGCACCACATAAGATGTATTAAGGATTGGTATAGTTAAAATATATGATATATATTATATATTAATGATTCTAAAATAATGATAAATATATATATAAACATATATATATACATATTTCATTTTCTTAATTTCTTTCAATACGACAATAAAGATGGTAACAACATTCATGTGTACATACCGCTTACCATTTTCATGAACAATGTATTCCATTTAATAATTTTACATTATATAGATTATTATAGTACACATATAATGTAAATAACTTATACTTAAACCCTATTTTACGTTTGGGAATCATGATATAAGTATAAGGACCAAAGTTATAACAAATTAAGACACATACAAAGAACAACGCGTATTTTACCTGAAGTGAAACATTAACATAGGATCGTTAAAAAGTGCGTAATATAAGGACATAATAAAACCATATATGGTATTATTTATAATAATATTATTCCATAAAAGTTGTATAATAAACTTATATTTATTATACAGGAAGCTTGTATGTGTACAGAGAGATTCAAGACATAGGGTAAGGGGATTTCATAACAATTTTAATTTTTTGTGAGATAAAATCTATGTTAGACACTCCTTAATTTTTTGTGGTGTATATAATTTCCATTATTTTATTATATATATCATGTAAATAAATTTTTGGGTATTAAAATTCCCATTTTATGATCCTAATTTCATGGGGTTTAGCTTTCAAAAGCTACCAAATCAGTAAAACAATTTTGTCTCAATTTGCCTTCATTAAGATTCATGTTTCATTATTAACATAAACTCTTCTTAGAGTGGTATATATATCCATTATACATGTTATATCATGAATCTAATTATTTTCATGATATATTAAGCTTATTTTAATTTCATTTTCTTACATAGAGAGTATGATCCCATGTTACCAAGTTATATGAGTTTATTGATACAATCTCATCGTTTTCTGAGATTGTTTATGCTTATGGTTCCATTGAAGAAATATTATGATTCATCTCTCAATAATATTAATGAGTATCATTCTCCTTAGTTTATTTAGAATATCCTCTATTTTTATTACTATTTTACACTCTTTGGTACATATGATATTGTTTTTTATGTAGAATATAATTGTCTCTCTCTTCAGTCGAAAATATATTGCATTCAAAAACAAGTTTTTTGAAAATGTTTTCAAAATGATTTCAAAAAATCAGTGAAGATCATTTTCAAGGAAAAAGGATTTTAAAAATGTTTTTTTTTTCAAATATTATTTTATATGTTTTCAAATATATTTTTAAATAAAAAGGTTTTCAAATGATTTAATGTTATAAAAATCATTTTTCAATGATGGAAGGATATTTTCCTCAAGAAATGTTTTCAAAAGATCATTCCAATTTATTTACCGTCTAAGATAACATCTATTGGTGTTACTGATTCCATTATGAGGAAATTATTCAATGTTTACATTCATATTCTTTCTTTTAATGGATTATTTTTGGATGGAATTATTTTTATGAAGCCCAAATCTCTTTCATGAGTTATATGCTTTTGAGACCCACTTATTTTCATCGGTTGTTCTTATGATGAACTGTTTATAAAATGTATTTGTTTCCACTGGTAATGATATGTTAACATGTTTATTATAACGATTTAATTTTAGGGGTTATGATATGATTATTTATGATCTTGTGACACATGTATATATTATTTCTTTATGTGATGGGTGGGACCTATATATCCCTCCAATGCATTGGGTGAATATTTATATCTCGTGAGACAAAATAATATGGTTTTGTTAGTGAACCTTGACTACTATTATGGATATGTGAGTGAACGATGACTACTAATATGGAATTAATAGTTAACTCATGCTACTATGATGGTCGGGGGAGCGATCCATGAGTACTATGATGGTTTGGGGAGTGAACCCATACTTCTAATATTGTCTTCATAGTAAAGCTGTGGCTAACATGGAAAAATTATATAATAATGTGGTTTTTACACTTCCATGTTCTATTCCTATGTTATAATTTCATGGATTATGCTCTTTATTTCATTATGATTCATGTCTCATGAACATACAATCATTATTACATGATCTCTATTATGATATTTGATATGCTGGGTATTGTCTTATATTCTCACGATCACATTCTCATACCCTTATTCTCATGGTTATGATTACATGTATCCCTATTTTACCCTTACTAATCATTTAAGATCACCCCTTTTATGTTTCATTTCTCCCTGGATATGATGATATGTGCTATGTTTGATATGTTTAAGAATGGTTATTTTCAATAACAACCTAGTGGGAGATGATGTGGCTCACATATGTACTAGTGTTTATGTTCTTAAGTTTCCAAAGGCACTAGACTAGTTTGATCTTCATGCAAATTTTAGATCAATTCTTTCCATATTCTGTAAAAGTTATGTAATTTTAATGTTTGAAAATATAGGTTCTCTATTTTTGGTATTAGAGAAAATATTTAGTTAATCCTTGGAAAATAGGATGAGAAAATGTTTGTAAGAACCCTAAGAACATGTATAAGGATAAGTATAGGGATGAGTCAATAGGAAAATGTCTTGTAATTTTGGTGAAGGATAGAGTGATTTTATTCATAGAAATACATTTATGTCTGGATACTACAAGTGGATTTGGCTGTAGAAAAATTTTACCTTTGGGTAAAAACTCTAAAAGGATATTCTGGGCTTGACTCGGGGTAATATGGTACACAATAATGGGCCTTGATACACACCTAGTATGACACTCTTGGGTGATATTCTTTGGGAATTCACAAACTCTTCACGAACCATTATGAAGGATTTAAATATAATTTGGCTAAGAATAACCTAGGATAAACCTAATGTGTCATATATTAAAGAAGGTTTCATATGTTAGACTTCCTAAAAGTAAATTTTCATGATTATGTGGTTCTTCACTATGATAAATATTTCTTAGTCTTTCAATTTAGTTTTAGTCAATAGCTATTACATGAAGAAACCTCATTAATGGTGATTGATATGAAAAATTAAATGATTGTACTCCTGAACAAATGAATTATTTAGGAGTAGGAATGAAAAAAATCATTGTTATAATCACAAAAATTTCTCAAGATATGAATAATAGTGGAATTCAAAATGAAAAGATTAGGGAAAAAATTATGTTGAGAATTTCATGAGGCAATATCCACCTTCATTAATAGTGTCTCTAGATCCACTTGTTTCTACAAAAATGGATTAGTACCACTAAAATTAAATCCTCCATTCTTCAGTGTTTGGAGCATGAGAAAGTCATTCTAGCTATTTATTGGTTAGAAGGCAAAGCAGATGAGTGGTAGAATCTAATCAAGAATTATTGGAAACATGATGAGATTGAATCCATGGTTTGGGATGATTTCAATAACATATTTTTCAATAATTAATTTCCTGAAATTATTTGTACTGAGATTTAGAAAGAGTTCATTGATTTGAAGCAAAGGGATGATGAGTCTGTTGGTACCTATGAGGTAAATTTCATGAGACTTGAGAGGTATGATTCAAGAATTATTATCCAACCCAAAAGTATAGCTGATAGGTTCTTTGGTGGATAAAATCCAAGTCTCATAAGGGAGTTGGCCATAAGGGATTATAGCAGTTATGATGAGATTGTGCATTGTGCAATAAATGTTTAAATGGTGGTAGGAGACATGTATCAATATCACAGTTTTGATAAGAAGAAGAATATGGAGTTTAAATGGAACTCTAAAACCATAGGGAAAAGAAGACGAACATTCCTTTTTGATCTATTTGTGGGAATAATCACAGAGGAAATTTCCTTAAGGGTTTTAAAAAATGTTTTAAGGTTGGAAATGAAGGCTATATGGAAATTTATTTTTGAGGTGATGGAAAGATGTCAGATTAAAATTCTAATGGATAAATGGATACACAAAATGAACCTCCCATGATTCAGTGCTAAAAGTGTATGGAAAATGGGAATTATGAAAGCTACTGCCCAAACCCAAGGGTTGGTGATGATGATTGACGTCAACAACCTCTTAAGTTGAAGGACAAGTGAAAATCACATGCAATTACTATATTTGATGAGGGGTGTGACAATGATGTGATTAATGGTACACTTACCATTCCATATAGATATAATAATTTAATATTTTATTTCGGATCTACCCACTCTTTAATATCTGAATAATTTTCTAAGGTTGTTAGGATCCCTAAAATATAATTAGTGGTAGAATTAATAGTGCAAACCCTTAATAGTACGAGATTGCATCTGAAGTCTATGACTCTTTTCTGGATGAAGTTTGTGGGAAAGTGATTCTTGTAAATCGTTTCATTATTCCTTTGGTTGAATTTGATGCCATCCTAGGCATGGACTGACTTTATCTATATAAATACCACTTTAATTGTCCTAGAAGGTATGTTAGGTTCAATATTTCAACCAACCCTATGATCATATATCAATTTGACGATAAGTATGAACTTCTTATGGAGATTACATCCAGTGTATTGGTCTTAATTCCCATTCAAGAATTTTGATTATCTCAAATGGTTGGGGAGAAGATCAACATCGATGATATGCCTATTGTTAGTGTTTTTGTGGATTTATTTTCAAAAGAGTTTTATATTCTTCCACAAAACGTGAAGCTTAGTTCCCAATAGAACTTATAATTAGTAACACACAAATTTAAAAGAATCCTTATAGAATGGCCCAAATTTAGTAGTCAGAATTAAAGAAGAAACTATAAGAAAACTATGATAAAAGATTCATTCATCCATATGTTTCACATTGGGGTGAACCAGTTCTTTTTATGAAAAAAATATGGATCAATAAAACTGTGAATCAATTATCATAAGATTAAAAAGATCACAATCTAGAACAACTATCATTTCCCCCATATTTATGACTTGTTTAATCATTTTCATGGAGCTCAATAATTATCCAAGATTGAACTTCATTATTGATAACATCAATTGGGGGTCAAGAAGAAGTATATACCCATGACGGAATTCTAAACAATGTATAGTCAATATAAATATATAGTAATGCATTTTGGTCTTACTGATTTTCCTTATAAATTCATGAATTTAATGAATAGAGTCTTTAAAAATTACCTCGACTAGTTTCTGGTAGTATATATAAAAGATATTCTTATCTATTCAAAGAGAATGAATGAGCATGAATATAACATAAGAATTGTACTGAAGACCCTAAAGAAGGAAAAGTTGTATAAAAAATCAATAAAATGTGAATTTTGGCTATAAAAGGATTCATCTTTGGGTCACATAATCTCAAATGATGGTATAGTAATGGATCTGTCAAAGACAGAGGCTGTTGAAAGCTGGCCTAGACCAACAACAATGATTGAGCTCTGTATATTTCTTGGTTTAGATAGATATTATCATAGTTTTGTGGAGAATTTTTCATAATTATCTAATACTATTACCAAGTTAACTCGAAAGGGTATTATGTTCTTTTGGAACGATGAATGAGAGGAAACTTTCATGGAACTGAAGAGAAAGTTGTTCAGTGCACTTATACTTACATTACCCTATAGTGGAGAAGGTTTTTTAATTTATAGAGATACATCTAAGATGGTATTGTGATGTGTTCTTATGAAAAATAACATGGTTATTGTGTGACGCCTGAGACATATTTATAATTGTAATAATAATAATTTTTAGTTATTATGATTAATGGTATTATTATTGTTTTGTTTTAAAAAAATACTTGCAGAATAAATACAACACATTTTATTCAATATAAACACTGAAATAGTACATCGTAATAAAGCTGATAAACAATAAGTATAATAGAATACCCACTGGAAGGTCAATCATGATCACTAAGAGACCACGAAACACAACTACTAGACCAATTATGTAGTGAAAATATTTTGAGTCTGTCACAATGAAAAGCATTATGGAAACATTGATGTAAACAATAATAAGAATCAATGGAATGTAGAGTACCATCCTCTTTGAAAATTAATTTACCATGATCCTTGGAATAGAATAAATGGGTATTTATATGGATAATTATTTGTTGGGGTATTAAGGTGATCGTTTTTTTAATTTTACCATTGGTTTTGGTAATTATCGTAAAATTTTATAACTGTTAAGTATTTTGACTATTTTAAATATTATAAGTATATTTGTATTTTAATAATTACAAATGTTTTTAATTGTTTTAGATATTTTAAAATTTAAATGATGAAATAGTTTTAATTGAAGATATATTTTCTATTTGGATTTTAAAAATATAATAACATTAATGTTTCTTTTAAAACGAATATAAATTTATAAATGAAATGACACGTTTTAAATGAATTTTTATTTTTAAATTTAATGTTTTAAAACTCAAAATGAATAAAAACATATAAAATAATGACATTTAGTTTGGGAAGGAATGATTTTACATATATAAGAAAATTAATATATATATATTTTTTCTTTTAACTATTGCATTTAATAAATTTCAAATAAAAATTAGGGTGAGTACCCCACCCAATCGAGGGCAGCCTTGACGGCCAAGCCCTCAAGGTATGATAAGGCCAGATAACCCTTGGATCAGTGCATGCATGGTTCATGCTTAGTCACGCATGGGCCAAACCATTCATGGTGTGGTCTAAGTGCGTACATGCCCGTATATAAGGCCTACTGGAGTGCTCGTGTAGAGGTTGGGCCAAGGCCTACATAGAGCCCCGTGTGTTGGATCCCTTATGTGTGTGATGGTGTTATTGGAATATTGCCAACACACCGAGCCTGAAAAGGTGGTCCCGAAACCTTGTAGCTATTGATGTGAGGAAACACTTTTTCTAGAAGATCTAATCTAGGCTGTTTGATCTCATCATGTAGGATCTCAGCTGTCTACGCTGGTTACTGATCAAACACCCACCACCACACTTAATTTCCATGAATTTCATCAAATGGCTGATCTGGACATGTTTGATATCAACATCTCAACCCATTTAAAACTCATGGATACCCCATGGTCATCTGACCAAATCCACAAAATAATCTCTCCCAATCGTCTATTATTTAAAACTGCGGAACCCATTGTAGTCTTCATATCATACTAGAATGATTATAACCCTCCATTTGTTTTACCTTATTCCTTTCTTCTTCTTCTTCCCCACGCCACACTAGTCAATGTCTCACCCCTCTTCCTCCATTATTCCTTCCTTATCTCGTGATTCCTCCTTCCACTCTCCACAACCCGGTTATCTACGTTCATTTTTCCACAAGTCTTAACCGGTGCAATATTTTAATGCAAACCCAAATGATTTCCATGTCAGTTTTCAATAAATTATATATATATATATAATATCTAATGAATAATTTATTCAAGGTGTACTTCGATTATGGTTTTTGTTCCTATGGGTAATAATTAGATTTTGATTTCTCCAAGTCTCTTTATTTATATTTTTACATTTAAACAATAGTAAATAAAATTATATATACACATGTAATATAAAACCTTTTTTCACACATAAACTTATGGGTTTCCTCTCATCAACCTTCCTCCAACCTCTTCTCAGCTCAACCTCACCTTTAAAGACATGTAAGGGTTAATTTAACTTCATTTTTTATATGTAAAAACCCATATATACACTTTGTGTTTATATGGTTTTTTATAACCTTGAAATACAAATATATTTTGGGGTTTTCAAGTGATGATTATCAGTAATTAGCTGGTGGTTTGATGCAAATAATACTTGTAAATGGTTTAATAAGGGTGGTTTTGAGTTTTATAAACGCATACACATATATATATGGTTCTATACATATATGTATTTGTATATAGTTTTAATACTAATATGATTACACATCTTTTCTTATTATGTTAAGTAATTATTTATAAAGGTGATCCATGTACTCATATTTTTTCATTTAGTTATTAATGCAAGACCTACATGTATATATATTAGTAGCAAAAATAAATTTATCCATGTCTTGTTTCATTTTATGAATTTTTTATGGTATTAACCTTGTTATGGTTTTCTGTTTTGAAAGTTATATTTTCATCTATTCCAAATTTTTTATACAATATACATGTGTTCATATCTGTAACTAACTATTTTCAAAAAAAAATTATAATTAATGGAAGATAAAGGATTTTTACTACAATTTTAAGTCCTCATTGTGCCAGGGATTTATTAATAAATACATTCTACTTTGAAAAGAAATATAGGTGTTTATATTTCTACTTGTTTTAAATTTTAAATCAACCCTTGAATTAGATGTATTAAATACAGGTCTTAATTTATTATATGATCACAAATACAATTTTATATTGGAAGAAAATAATAAAACCTTGTTTTTATATGGTGTGCCTAAATTTTTTAGAAGAGGTTATCAGCTGGTTATTAAAATTAACATTACTTGCATGCATCTCAATTAATAGTTTTAGAATAAATGTTTTAAATTATATTTTGTTTAATATATACATGTATATTCATAAACACACAATATATGTATAATTAATATAAATTATTATCAGAAATTATAAATAAAGAGTATGTAATGTTAGATCATAATTGTAAAATTTCTCATGTTAGTGAAGTGAGTTTAAATATTTTGGTATTTTTTAATATCTCACAGGAAATTAATGTATTAGATTATATTTTAATTCATGATGAATCTAACTCAATGAATATTATTAATAAATTAATTTTATTGACGCTCTCATTTATCAGTGTGAGGTAAAAATGAATGATAAGTATCCTAGATTCAGAAACATGTATTTTAGTATATATATAAAATATTTACTTCCATGAAACAAGGGTTTTGAATTTAAGAGTGATTATTTTATGTGACACACCTAAAAAATCTATTTTTTATGGGAACTAGTTATCATCACATGTAAAAAAGTATGTCTATTTGTCCATTCATGCCATTGATAAATTTGATATAGTGATAGACTAAAGTATAACTAACAAACCAATGTAGTTTTTAGATTAATTTTTACTATTAATGCCTTATTCACTTTATTTATGAATATATACAGTAGTTTAAAAATTAATTTTATCTATTATGATAAATTATGGATTAAGAATGTAATTATTCAAAGTGGTATGGAACAATTTGAATAAGATACATAATTTAATTATTCAAAGTGGTGTGGGACTCTTTGAATAAATGTCACAATTTAATTATTCGAAGTGGTATGTGACACTTTGAATAAAAGAGATAATTTAATAAATAAAAGTCTTATGGAAAACTTTGATTTAAAGACAAAATTTAAAAAATGAGGAATGAAAAGAACTTATTATGTGATGGGTGACGATCACTATTGCCTCTTGATGCATCAGTAGGTCTCATGAGGCAAACTTATTCATGGAACAAGGCCTTGACAGAATGATTATGTATGGTCTTGGAATGAGTACTTGATAGAATTTTTATGATTGTCTTGCATTATGTATTCCCCCATTATCTGAATAGTATTTAACTAACCATGTGATTATTTCGACTAGTAGAATATCGTTGGTTATGAATCTTTTACTTATGATTATGGAAATTAATGCACATGGTATATTGATGGAATTACATAGAAAATTATTTATAAATAATGTTTAGAATCTATTTTCATAACATTAATAAAAAATTTGGAAGATTCATTTATCATTTCATGAATTTCATTTTATGGGATAAGTGATTTATGATATTGTTTCATTTTTAATTTTAAGAAACTATTAATTCATCTTCTCATTTGTACCTCCACCATTGCTCGATACCCTTAATTTAGTTTGATCAACTTCTGGATTAAATATATCATTCCATCCATTTTTTGTACAAGTACACATATTATTAAATGTGTATTATTTGTAGCCTTTAAATATATATTTAAATTCTGGTGTATGAGATTTCCCTAAAAATGATTACTAGTAAACTTTGAAAGATAATGATGATGTACTAAGAGAAATGTTATTTTCTTATAAGAAAATGTTTTATGTATGTATAATTATTTTAATGGGATGTTTTTGAAAATGATTTTATTATATATTTTTAAAACCCTTTACTGAGCATTTTAAATGCTCACCCTATTTTTTCAATTTATTTTTAGAGGATTTGTAGATTTTTTATCTTTGAGTCCTTCTATGTTGTTTCAATAATATGAACCTCATCTTGCACAATTTTGGAGAAAATTATCAGTTTTATCTGTTTTTCTAGAACCTAGACTGGGAAAATACTCTATAATGAGTTGTGATGTATAATTTTATCAACATATTTTTATAACAAATTACACACCATGATTTAGTCATCAACTCCAAGCTTCTGGGATCGGGGAGTTAATATAGCATATGCCTCGTGATCGTTGAATATTAATGAGTAAAATTACCCAACTCTTAATTTGGAGTTAGCAGTAGTTATTTTTTCATTAAAAATATAGCAGCATTATATTTATGTGGAAAAGTGTGATATATTTACCGATAATAAATTTCTGAAATATATATTCCCATATAAGGAGTTGAACATGCACCAGAGAATATGGGTAGAGTTGATAAAGGATTATGACTACTCAATACCTTACCAACCCGGGAAAGAGAACAAGGTGGAAGATGATTTGAGTTGAAAAGGTCATTCAAGCTTATTTGCGATGAGGATAAAACAAAGATCCAAGATTTCTATATTTTCAATGGATGCATATGAAAATCTCGATGGAAGAGGAAAAATATAATCTTTCATAAATTATTGTTCATCCATCTATCCAAGTAAAGATTAAAGAGGCATAAAAGGAAGATGAAGAACTATTAAATAAGGTTATAAATATTCTAGAGTTTTACATTGATCGGGATGGAATGATAAGATTAAGGAACTCTTAATGTGTTCCTTCCATGCTATAGTTGAAGAAGGAGCTATTAGAATAATCTCATAGTTCTTCATTATATATTTATCTTGGATGTATGAAGATGTATAGGGACCTAAAAAATTCTTCTTGTGGGACAGAATGAAGAGATAAAGCACGAAGTCTGTATCTTGGTGTTTGGTATTACATCATGTTAAGGATGATAGAAAAAAGTCTAATGGGATGTTTCATTCATTACCCATACCAGAATGGAAATAGTAGAACATCACTATCAATTTTTTCATTGGGATACCCAAAACCTCTAAAGTGTTTAATGCTTTATGAGTGGCTGTTGATTTCCTTAATAAGCCATCACACATCATTATTATCAGAGAAGATTTATCTCTGGATTAGCTTACTATAATATACATTAATTAAGTGGTAAGGTTTCATGGAGTACCACATTCTATTATATCAGATTGGGATTTGAGGTTTACCTTAATGTTCTAAAGAAGTCATTAAAAATCCCTTGATACATAATTGAGTTTCCACAATGATTATAATCCTCAAACAGATGGATAGTCTGAAAGAAAAATTCAAACCCTAGAGTATATGCTGAGATCTGTTTCTCTTGATTTAAAAGGTTATTGGGATCAACACCAACCTCTTGTTCAGTATTCTTAGAATAATAGATTCCACTCAGGAATTCATATGGAACCTTATGAGCACTATATGGGAAGAAATGTAGAGCTCCAACATGTTGGGATGTGGTTGGAGAATGAAAGCTATTAGGACTTGATATCACTGATGAAACGGTTGATAAGGTTAGAACTATTTAAATGAATAGAAAGGAAGCTCAAATATGGTAGAAATTTTTTGTTGATAACCATCAATGTGATCTAGAATTAAATTTTGGTGAAATGTGTTTCTAAGAATCTCACCATGGAAGAATGTTATGAGATTTAGGATTAAAGGGAAACTTAGACCTAGGTATATCAGCCCCTTAAAAATTAATGATCATATCGAGATGGTAGTATATCACTTGGAAATTAATCTAAATATCTCTAAAGTCCATGATGTGTTCCATATACCACTCCTAAAGAAATATATACCATACCCTTCACATGTACTGAACTTACAGGTCATACTGTTGGAGCAAGATCTTTCTTATGGGGTGTAACCTGTTGAAATTTAGGGCTGATCATAAAATTTTCTACGAAGAAAGACCACCCACTAGGTCATGGTTTTGTGTCGAAATCACTAGTTAGAAGAAGCTACATGGGATATCAATGATATGATGAAGCACAAGTATCCTCATTTTTTTTACATGAGTGATAAATTTTTACGGAGAAATTCATTTTTATAGGGGTAGAATGTAACACCTTGAGTTTTTATTGACTTTTTTAATAAACTAAAATTTTCACCTCACAATCCACTAAGTCAATGATTTCTTTCACACTATACTGAATTTTCATACATTACACAAAGTAATGAGTTGGCGTACGATGCACAAAATACTGAGGTTTCGTATGATACACATAGCCATGATTTTTTATGAAACATCATTTTATTGTTTATATAAAATAATCAAAACACTAAAGTTAAACATAATAATATGAGTAATAATAACTACTTTTAAAATATTATCAATAAATGTTTTATATAAATAAAACATATTGATAATGAATGATAATTTTTTTTGGTAAATTATTTCTATGTATAAAATTATATTTTTAATTTCATTCTAATAAAAATAAATTTAGACACATTTCAAAATTTAATTTAAAAAAAACTCAGTTTATAATTCATAATTTAAAAAATTTCTTAAGGTGAAATATTGGGATTTTTATGAGAAACATCAATATTGGATGAATTGTCAAAAATAATTATTTTTAATTCAAATAATAATTTTATTTAAATATATTTATAAGCTCAAAATATATTTTAATTTGATTTCAATGTTGAATCAGATAATATTTTTATCATTTAATCCAATGTTGGTCATTAGAACTATTTCCAATAGCGAGATTATTTTTTAAATTAATTTCAACACTTCTATGATTATAATTTGTAAAAATGGATTCTAAATTTAGAATAAGAATAATATATAATGTATAATAAGGTAAAAATTGATTTTGACAAAAAATATTGGTGAAGGTGATTAAAATTAATTAGATTGGTTAAGAGAAAAATTATGTTAATAATGTAATAAACCTTAAATTTAAGACCCAAAATGACATAGACCCATGTCTAACACCCATTTTCTGGCCATATTTATACCCTAAAATCAATTTTTTCAACCTCGGTTCATTATTGGACCCACTTTCATCATGAAAAATATGGGTGTAAGTATTTCTTCAAATATTTATAAGAGTTCCACCCCTCCTCTATTATAAAAGGACACCGCCTCTACCCATTCCTAACACCTCTAAAAAAATTTATGTTTGACCATTATTATCCCAATTAGCCTCTAAAAAATCCTTTCTTCAACATAGAATCCTAAATTTTGGTATAAATCCTCTCAAGGAAGCCTTTTGGAACAATCCAAAAGGAGTTACTTGATTTAGAGGTAATTTCTTCTCTGAATCTCTTTTCCTTTATTTTCCTTATCCATCCCTCTACTCTTTTTTTAATTATTGTGTGAAAAAAAAACAATATAATAAATATAGTAGTATGTTTTTATTGTATTATTTTACATAAACTTACATAATCCTCAATCTAATGCATATCAGATATACATTTTCTGTGGGTGGTGAACTACTACCTCACAAAATGATTATAGTTCATTTTTCATTTACCACAAATCACGGTAGACATTATGATGGAAAATATATTTATATGTGAGAAATATTTTATTTATTATTTATTTAATATTATTTATTCCATTTAAAACACACATCTCTTTACTTTCCATTTACTATTAATATGATAATTGCGTTTGAGTAAGTGTGGACTACAACCCCCTCAATGAGATGTGATTCGTTCACACACCACATGGAATGTATTAAGGATGGTTATAGTAAAATTATATTTTATATATTATATAGAAATTATATTATAATAATTATACATATTTATATATATACATATTTCATTTTCTTAATATCTCCAAATACAACAATAAATACAGAAATAATGTTCAAGCGTGTATACGACTTATCATCTCCATGAACGGTGTATTCCGTTTCAAACTCCAATATTATATAAATTATTATAATAAACATATAAGGTAAATAACTGATATTTATATCATTTTTTACATTCTGTAGTCATGATATAAGTATAAGGACCAAATAAATAACAAATAAAGACACATGCGAAGAACAATGAGAATTTTACTTGAAGTGAAACTTTAACATAGGATTGTTAATAAGTGTGCACTATAAGGTCATAATAAAACTATATATGGTATTATTTATACGAATATTAATAAATAAAAAATGTACAATAAAAGTTTATTTATTATATAGGATGCTTGTATGAGTACGGAGAGAGTCAAGACACAAGGTAAGGGTATTTCATCTAACTTTTTATTTCTATGAGATACAAGTTATCTTTTCCACTATTTCTATTTATGTGGTGCATGTACTGACCATGAATATATTATATGTATATTTTACTTAAATTTATGGGTATTATCATTCTCATTTTATGATCTTTCTTTCATGGGTTTTAGTTTTCAAAAGTTACTAAATCGATAAAACAGTTTTTCTCAATTTTCCTACTTTGAGATTCATGTCTTGTTATGAACCTAAACAATTTTTTAAGGTGTATATACTTGATTATTAAATTTTATATCATGAATATATTTTTAATGATATCTTAAGCTTAATTAAATTTCCATTTCTTTTATGGAAAATATGATCCCATGTTACCAAGTTATAAGAGTTTATCGAGAAAATCTTGTTTCCTTTTGAGATTTCCAATGTTTAGGCTTCCCTTGATGAAATATTATGATACATATCTCAAGAATATTAATGTGTTTACTTATACTATGTTTATTTATCATATTATCTATTTTTATTAACATTGTTTCACTCTTTTTTACTCAGGATAATTTTTTTATGTAAAATCTAATCGTCTCTCTCTTTGGTCGGAAATATATTGTATTCAAAAACCACATTTTTTAAAATGTTTTCAAAATTCTTTAAAACTATCCTTGAATTTAATTTTGAAGTTAAATGTATTTTAAATTTTTTTTTTTATTTTAAATGTTTACTTTAAAAAATTTCAATGCTAGTTTCAAAAAAAATGTTTTCAAAAGGTTTTATGTTATACAAAATATTTTTCAAATAATAAAGGATATTTTCCTCAATAAATGATTTTAAAATATGATTAAAAATTATTTAACATATATGATAACATCCATTGGTGTTACTCATTCCTTTATGGGGAAATTATTCAGTTTTTGAATTCATATTATCTCTTTTAATGGATTAAATTTTGGATGGAATGATTCTTATGAAGATCCTATCTATTTCTCATGTTATGTGATTTTGAAACCTAATTATTATTATGGGATTTTATTATAATGAAATTATTATTAAACCTATATATTTTCAGAGGTTATGATATGTTTACATGTTTTTTATACCCATTTCATTTCATGGGTTAGGATATGATTATTTATGGTCATATAGCACATGTATGAATGATTTATTTATGTGAATGGTGGTATATATCTTTCATTACAATGAATTGGGTAAATATTTATATCTCATGAGATAAAATAATATGGTCTTTTGTGTAAACCTTTAATACTATTATGACCATGGGAGTGAACCATGACAACTAAGATGTTGTGAGGAGTGAACTCATGCTACTATGATGGCCATGGGAGTGAACCATGAACACTATGATGGTATGGGGAGCAAACCCATTCTACTAAGATGGTATTTCTAGTGATTCATTGGTTACTATGGAAATGATTATATGTTTACTTTCTTACCACACTTCCATATTTTATTCCTATGTTATCCTTTCATGGTTTATGATCTTTATTTCATTATGATTCATATCGTATAAACTACCAATATTTATACCATGATCTCTATTACGATATTTGATATATATGGTATAATCTTCTATTTTAATGATCCTATTCTCATAGCCGTACGGACATGTTTATGCTTATGTGTATCCCTTGTTTACCCTTTCTGAGAATTTCATATCACCCCTTTTATGTTTCCTTCACCCCATGATATGATAATATCTACTATGTTTGATATGTCTATGAAAGGTGCTTGTCAAGAAGAACCTAGTGGGAGATGATATAGCTCACATATATACTAGTGTTTATGTTCCCACGTTTCAAAAGGCACCAGACAGGTATGGTCTGTTTATGTCTATTTGTGTAATGTTTTGTGTATTCCGAAAATGTTATGTGATGTTAATGTTTGAAAATCGAGGTTCTATATACCTATGGGATCCATTGAGGTTTGTTAGTCTGAACTAAAGGACACCCATAGGGTTTGCCACTTCCTTGAACATGGAATTAGATTTTTTTTAAATAAATAATATATGGGATTATGAAATGGAATTATGATTTGTCTTTAGAATGTCAACATGGGTTTAGGAAATGAACCTAATTAATTGTGTTTAGCTTGTTAAGAAGGAATAATGGAGCATCAGCCTAACTTTAATGTGTTGAATGAGTTATGGTACATAAAAGATAAATGTGTAAGATGGTTAATAAGAATTACCATATGGACAAGGTGTATGCATGTGGTATTATATTGAGGATCCACTCACATGGGATACAGGATTGAGGGTCCACTCCTATGGGTTGGGTTTTACTATGGATCTAGGCCCAACCCTATGTTTCATTTGATAATGTTTTGGACTGAGGCTTTATTCTCGTAATGAATGCATGTGATATGATTAACTTGAATGAGGATATAAGGTATGTTTATTTATTTTTTATTTTTTAAATGAATTTCCATCTAACATATGGAACTAGACCCCCTATGCATAGTTAGATGACTGGAGTGGACTAAAGCATATATGATGAACATAGATAACACATGTAACTAAGGAAGAACATGTATAATGTAAAACATATTTAGTGATGTACTCTGGTTTATCATTTTTTATTTTTTTTGATCACCATATTTATTCATACACTTTTTAGACTAGATTTTTTATAGACATCATTGGTGGTTTCCTATTAAGTTGTAATCACACCATACCCTGGACACTATTGGGTACCTTAGAAGATGTCATGATTTCGACTCAATACACGATCAAGGGCCCTATTCTAGAGAGAGGATTTGGGGGTAATGGTTTTTCATGGATGATGGAAATCGAATTGGTTTTAGGAACCAGTTTTTGTATTTGTTATCTAGTCTTTATTTTGGGGTTTTCCTTTACACATGGAACTGTATAACATTATATTGAAATTTTACTATTGATATTAGGAATATAACTTGTTTTGGGAAATGGATTTGTAATGAATGTTTATTGTTTAAAAATTTTCAATTACTTATTATTTCTACTAATGTAGCTTTATCTGATAAAGAGGGTATAGTCTCCCCATGTATCTCATTAGACCCTCATTTCCTGTCAGTAGCCTCTAGAATATGAGGAGGCATACATGAGGTCACGTAAAAAACTAGATCTGGGAACTAGTTATAGTGGAACCCAAGATGAGGAATTATAGGAATGATATCATAGAAACTTTCCTTGAGGAAATGGTATCATGGAGAAATTATAATCATAATAATCATAAGAATATGAAATAAACATAAAACATTTCACTATAAACATAAGTTAAGGATCACTATCAATACCTTAAAATATAATTTGTGAGGTTAATTTCACATTCACTATTCATAGTATTTAATGATATTTAAGAATTAAATAATCAATTGGGAGGATTTATAATTCTGTAAAAATCCATCGTGAAGAGCATAAGTGAATGGTTTAAAAATAAATTTTTATTTTTTTAGTGTATAATAAATTCAATGTATGAGGAAGACCTAAATGATAAGATGATAGTGTAGGGAGAGGCATTAGATGCCATGTTCGATAAATAATCCATGTATGAACACAAGTTTATTGATGTATTTATATGGTATATGGAAAAGGAATCTGAGGCTACAAGCATGAAAAATTCCAGTGAATAATTTCAAGAAGTTATGGTAATAAAAGGTTATAACGATTCTTGAACTTGTCTTATTGTCTAAGGCATGTACAAATTTCATTAATATATTGCACATTAACTAATATAAATAAAGTAAAGATTATTTGAAAAGTGTATAGATTTAGAATTTGTGAATGTATTCTAAAATATAAAATGAATTGATAATCCTATGCCATTTTATGTTGAAGATTTTAGAAAACTACTTTTATAGTAGACTACTCAAAAATGATCCAACCATAGCCATAAAAGGACCAACCTCAACCACACATGTGAAACTTTGGTCTTCCACATGGGAGGTAGGTCAAGATGGTTAACCATGGTTGTGGGTGAGTATAAATGTATGCATATGGCCCATATGAAGTACACGGTGGAGCATAACTTGTTCATAGTATTGACAAGTGAGTGCCCAAGTAGACTAGATAGTGGGGTCGGCATGACCCATGATCGTAATGTGTGAATTTTATCTGAGTTTAAAATTTGGATCATGATTGATTGGTGTATAAAATGGAGAGTATTATGAAGTATAAAAATTCTTAAAAAAATTAATGTGAGCTAATTCCTTTTACACGACATTGTTATTTCATAAAAAAGATACACATAAAATGATAGAATCCTTAAAAAACCCTATCATGGAAATATGATCATCACAATGATTCCTCCTACCTCTCAATGGGTGTTAGATACATTGTTTGATTCTAGTGTTCAATGTCCATCTTCCTAGAAATCCCCAATGATCAAACTAATAGAACTATACATTCATGATCATCCTGACACGATGCATGAGTCTATTAAAAGAATATGATACTATCGAGGCATGATATACAGTTACAGAAGATTATTCATGAACATAAATGAATTCATGATTTTGGATTTATGTTTCCAAAGAAGAATGAATTATGTTAACACGAGATCATTCCATCGATATGTCACATGAATAATCTCAATTACTTGATTCCTTCCATATTTGGTGACTGTGTAACTTTGCAGAATCGCGTGAATAATAATGACTCTAGGAAGGTCCAAGTATAGAAAACCTCATTCATGTGAATAATTAGGGATTACATATTCATGATCCCATAGATGCATGAAATGTATACATTGGGATTAAGTATAACTATAAAATCAATTTTAAAAGAACTTGGGAATTCCACTGTGAAATAAAAATCTAATCAAGAGAATTTTTGATGTCATAGTTTTTATCTTCGGAAGAGTTTTAACAAACTAAGAGTTTTAAAATTAAAAATATTTGATATTTTTTGATATCATCAAGTTATTGAAGAAGATATTGATTGGTCATGAAAACCAGATCTATGATAGTGTATCCTTTTCTATAAATACCATGGGACATACAAGTGGTTAATCAGTTCAACAATATAATATGAAATATCTCATTTTAATATGAATATTGAGAACCATATTATTTCACCGCATGTATGGAAGAAGATCCTGAAATCCTTTCAGGTTGCGAAATCCATTATGAAAATGTCATAGAAGAGACTCACTTGATCCTTTTAGGGGAGTAATGAGTATAAGACCACAAATTCTATTAGTTATTTACTAGAGTGAATTATTAATTTGTGTGACTCCTTATGTGAAGACGATTGAGACATCATATAATTTTTATATGAAAATCATCGTTGAGGTATCATGATAAATAACCATTTTATGAAGAAAAATATATATGAATCTTGATATATTCTATGAAATTATTTCTTGTCAGGTTAAAGAGATGTTTCCACACACTCAATTTCACAAAGTCACATGTTGTGTAAATGAAGAAGGAGCATACGTGTGTACACCCTTATGCATAGTAACACTTGATAGTGCATGCGATATATGAAAATGTATTGAGATAACACAATATTTTATTTGTTTTTTTAGGTTGAGATATTAGTGAATCCAAGATAAGAAAATGATACCATGAAAAGATCATAAAATGATAATTTGAATAAATGAACCATGATTGGGTTTAAAATATGAATAATGAATTACATCACACATGTATAAAGTAAATTTGAATTATTTGATTTTATAATTTCATGTTATTGAGTACATAATTTAGAAAGATGTTTCAATGATTTTTTGTAAGGTCAATATTTTGTAAAATAACATCAATAATAATCTATAGAAAAGAGTTTCATTGATGATAGAATTTTTTATATCTTAATGAGAATATGACATATTGAGACTAAAATAGGGGAAGTGTTGCAATAAAAATTGAACATTCATAGTAATTTATTTAGTGAATTTATATGGTTTATATCATTTTAAGATCAATGAATATTTAGTATTAGTAGGAATTTGATAATCAGTTTCTAAAGTTATTGAATAACTGTACTTGGGAAATCTTGATACTACAGAATCTTGAAAGAAGATCAATATATAGAAGAAATAATATCTTCTACTATTGGACCAACATAGAGATGAAGAACGAGTTATTGATTGGGGTGTCGAACCAGTTGATGAAGAGGCCCAAGGTTTGGGAGTTTAACTAGTCTTGAAAGAGTAAGACAGTTGGGGAATCTAACCAACCAAGGTAGAAGATTTGGTTAATGGAATGTACAACTAGAATCAACTGGTGGATCAACTAACGGGGTTTATAATACAGTTTACCTATTAAATTATAACTGATTATAAAATTATAATTAATCATCAAATTTAGGTAATATAACCAAAATGGTAAGGATTATGTCATTATACTGAACCTTTTAAATTCGATATGTTGTTCTTACTCTATTTATTTATTCATATTAAGTGATCCTATCAGATTTTATTGAGAGGACTGAGAACCATAACAAGTTTAATAGGTTTAATTAAAAGAAAATAATTTGTAAAAGTGAAGCACAGTTTCATTCATCTATTTATGGTCAATCAGTATCGGGGCTCTATAATTGATATTAGAGGAAATGATCTCTCTAATGAACTAAGATAGATTTTATAAAGTGTATATTATAGGAAATGTTTGAGCTACCTAAGATGGATAAAAAATAGGTTAGTAATAAGTATAATAATATCTTTTTTTCCAATAATAAGAAAAAAGGGTGAAAATATAGGCAAGGAAGCTAAAGAAGAATCTAATAGTAAAATGAGATATATTAAAAAATAAAGGTTTTCAGAGTGGTGTTAGTGGTAATAATTGTTATTATTGTGATTCTTATAATGAATAATGTTTAATTTGTGACCATGATGTGTCACTTAGTGATCTTTATTCAAAACTTATAGATTATATATAAATTAATCCAAAATAAATAGTTAATTTTTCTACTGGAACTATCAAGGGACTTTTGGAGAAAAATAATTGTTGTATGTAGAGGATAATTCAATGGAAGATGCATTGGATAAAAGGATTCCATACGAAACAATATCATAAAAATTAGGAGAGAAAATGATTAAATAATCATCCTTTTCAAATATATATTTTAGGAAAGTATTTATAAAATTTACAGTTATTTTTTTTATAAATACTTCATTGATATTTGTTTATATTCTCTCCATGCACATTAAAAATTGTAAAATTATTCTACAGATTTAAAATATGGTCAACTATTGGTTAAAGTAAAAAAGGGTAAATAGACTTGATAATTCATTACATGAATTAATAAAAATTATTGAAGAATATATAATGAATATTAATGGGACTAGTAATATATGTTGAGATCCATTAAGGTTGAGAATAATTCCCTTAACATGATGTTGTTTTATTTAGAGGTGAAATTGAGGAAGCGTGAATACTCACAAGCTGTAAATTCATATATTTCTAAAAAATGATATTTTACCAAATTATTTTTCATCAAGGTCTATGACTCTAATATGATAATGATATCATCTTATAATCAAATTGAAATACACTATAAGAAGTAGGTATCTTGTAACCCAGAAATTATCTTTTGTAATAATGTTGTTTGAATTACAGGTACAAATTTTAAACAAAATCCTAGGAATGTGTGAATGGTGAAAAATAATCATAAACCCACAAAATATATTGTAGAGGAGAGAATAATTATGAATATATTTTCTCCAATAATATTCTTAATGGGTGGTGGTTCCACTAAAAAATAGAAAATTTCATCACTAGTTAAATTTATTAAAATTATAATATAAATGAAGAGAAGAATATTCATAGGATATTTTTGGTGTTGCTGGATGTTTGTGGAAAAGGAATTGGAATGTTTTTATAATAATAAAATTACTAAAAATAATATAAGGCCATAAGAAAGGTGGAGGAAAAATAAAGGAAAAATATTATTGACCAAAAGTATAAGATAGATGGAAAATAAAATAATATAAGTAAAAATAAATAAATTTGAACTTACTTGGACTAAGAAAAAATGTTTCAAATTCATTCCTACATCAAAATGAGAGAGAAATATCTCAACACGATCACTTTATCTATAAAAAATAAGTGTTATTTTGAATAAGTACATAAATAATATGTTTATGAACAGAATATATATTTAGGTGGAAGATCAAATTTTAGAGGTTTTTCAGTGTTGTGAAATGTATGGGAATAAAGCCTAGTCATTTTGGTAATATATTTAATTTATAGAGATGAGGTATGAATAGATGGGTAGTCCTGGGAAAAAATGAGAATATATTATCAAATAAATGAATTAGAATATATTATTTAATTAATGAAGTAGTGACTAGAAATTTGTCCAAGATAACAATATGAAACAAGTATAATTAATTAAAAGAAATGTGTGATATAATTTTATTATAAGGTCATATAGATGAGGTATGGATGAACAAATTACATAGAGAGGTGACATATAATATTAACCAGACAAAATTTTAGAATGTAATAAAGAAGAATTAATGTGAATTTGAAAATCAATGTGATAAAACCAAAAGGGTTGAACATATAATGAATAATGTTTGATAGTTTGGATAAATTGACTAAAAATAGATAAAAAAATAGATAAATTTCAAATGGATGATGTAACTATGGGTAATCAAGTTATTTCAAAATAAAAATATGAATTCAAAAATATTTCATCTATCTGTGATTATTTAGAGATTTAAAATAATCTATTTGAAAACTATGGAAAAATAGGGAATGAGATGAAGAATTTCTTGTCAATCTTGTCAGCCTATAAAGAGAGTATAAAAACTATGATACAATAAAAGGAAATGAAATTTACTTGACATTTTATATGGAAGACACCACTACAAATGAAGATTTTTTTATTGATAAGAATTTAATCATGGAAGTTGTGAAGAATGATAGATGAAAGAAAAGTAATTTACAATATAAGATCAAAAGATTGAAGAACTGAGTGAGGTTGAAAAGAAACTCTAATCCTAGAATCTATTTATATGGAACAAGAAGATCCCTCCTTGTTCCTTTTTATATAGGATTTTTTAGATATTTTGGGAATTGAAATAGAAAAATATATCCCTTGAGGGAGAATATTGATGTGTTAATGCTGTTAGATACTTACTACATATTGAATGAGTAACTTCAGAATAAATTTCTAATATTGGAAGATCAGGTATGAAAATAACCCACATATATCTTTTATGAAGGAATAGAAAATTTTTATTTTGGTGGAGTTTATGTTGATCTAAAAATGTAGAGTTATGTCTTCTTCACTTTAAAATTTTGATCTGTTCTTCAAGATATGATAAGTCTATAACATATTTCATGATTTTATTATTTATGCAACCCCCAAAGATAAGATAATTCTATAACATATCTCATGATTTTATTCATTCTAATTTCATCATTGTTGGTTGGAGTGGATACTCAAGAGGGGGGTGAAATGATTACCAATTAAAATTTATGTTGAAAACATTATGATTAAAATCCCCCAATTCAGAATAGCCCATTCAATTAAGGCATTAGTGTTATAAATGTTTAATTGCTCAAAATGTTTCTCTATGTTTGATTACTCCTCAGTCTAATCAATGTAATCACTAAATCAACTTTTGAAACCGGTTTACTGAATTAAGCACATATACACACTAACCAAAACTAACTATTAGAGTGAATGTAAAATCTTTTTTCTTTCTTTGAAAAATATAAGCAATGGATAAAATAGAACAGAGTATTTTAGGATTAGCACAACAATGTAAACAAGAGGTTCAGTCTCAAGCTGAGACATAATCATCTCCACTTGGTGATCACCTGCCACCAAACAGTTTGAATACATTAACTTTAAACACAACCTATATCGGGGTTTACAATAGTTTTTACAAACTGTCTAGGTTTTACAACCTCTACCACAATTCTACATGGGAAAACAAGCAAACAGGACACACAAGACTTCTTCCACAGTTATGCGTGGGGAACACGAGTTGAGAGAATTTTGAGTGGGTATTTTCAGTATCCCCCAGTTAAAGCACAGGAGACAGTGTGCCTATAATAAACACACACTACTTAGAAATGTAAAATAAGGAACACAGTAGAGCTAGGGAAATTATGATTGAGTTTAGAATTCATTATGTGTTTGAAGATCAACTCTGAACTTCTTGGATTTGAGGAAATGACGGTTTTATTCTTATCTTCAAGTTTCCTAAAAAGTGTCACAACTTTCAGGTACTGAGATGTTCAACTTCTTGGTACAATGGTTCTTTTAACCACAGTAGTACAACCTTGAATATGTTCTTCAAAAAGATCTTCGTGATGCTTCTAGATTTTCAGTGTAAGAAATGGAGTGTTGTTCTTCATGTTCCACAATAATTTATTTCTCATGCATTTTACTTCTGGACTCCAGACATTTTGTTTTTCTCTATTCCTCTATATATCTTTCTTCCTCGGCATTTTTTCTTCTATATTTGAGGTCTGAAAAAAGGAGTATGTACATCATGTGAAATCATTGTCATACCTAATACTGTCAAGATATGGTCTCTTGATATGTCTATTAACAATATTAATTAATATCAAATGCATTAAATCAATCAAATATGACTGTTATGATAATATTAATAAAAATTTATAATGTATAGAATATGTGATCAGTAGAGTAGTAATAGTATCTTGTCGATCTGTGGCATCTTTAATAGCAAGCTTAATCAGTAGTAGACTTCCAACAGTAGGCTTATCCAGCGGTAGACTTGTCCAGTAGTAGACTTCACCAATAGTAGACTTCACCAATGGTAGACTTCTAGTAATAAGTTCGATAGGGGAATTCTAACAGAAACGTTTTGTAATAGAAATATTTTGACAACAGTGACCTATCACATTGACTATGCATCTGTATGCTTTAGTAAGTATTCCAAAGGTAGGCATTACAATAGTGACCTTGTACTGGTGACTTCAAAAATCAGCTTTATAATTTTAGTTCCTATAATTGTAACCTTTATCAGCAATTTCTTCAACGGTGACTGCGATTGTGGCCTAAAACAGTGACCTCTTATGGGTAACCTTTAATAGTGACCTTTTACATAGATACTTTTTATACTGTGAACTGATTTTAGCAAAGTCATGAGATTAAAATATATTGAAATAGATTTTCAAATAACTAATCCATTATAGAATTAAACATAATATTATAATTAAACATGATTTGGTATTATCAAAATATTTGAGTCCAACAATCTCCCACTTTTTGATAATCACAAATTATGTCATTTAACTTTAGACTAATTATAAGATTATTAGAGATAATGAAAATCAGAGGTATGTTAATAAAATAAATAAGTGTTATAGATAATCCTATCACACATGTAGTAGTATAGATTAATGTGATATGGATATTAAATTACTTGTGTTGTATTTTCTCCGCCTTTGTGATTAGAAAAAAGAAATAAAATAAGAGACAAAAAAAGAATATTTGTACTAATGAAAGATTATTGCATGATTTAAAGAGAATTATAAAAGCCCTAACAGAAGATACAACCACACTAAAATGCCTGAGTCTTGTCACATCATCATCTTGATCATTCACATGTGTTTCCATGGACTTCTTAAAGTCCTCAAACATGGTTACCAACCGCTGAACCACACTCTTGATATATCTGATATCTCTATTTACATGAACTCATGAAGCCATAAAACATTCGAAACCTAAAATTGACTATTTTACATTTTCCACAGACTCTGTTAGCTCGCTCATTTGACTCTGACACTGCTTTACTTCCCATAGTAGATTAGATTGAATGCTGGATTGAATTTTAGCTAACTCAGATACTGAAAGCTCTTGACTTTGAGCAACAACCTTCTCAAACTCAGTGTACCTATCCTTAGACATTCTCTGCAGGTTGGATTTCAAGGATTCAAGGTTTTCTGTACTGAAATAGTTTTGAGGGAAATAGATTACTAGGGGCACAAAAATGAAGTCTGAAACAGAAGGCACAAAAGGACTTCGGGTGGCCATTACATATTCTAAGTCATCATAATCTAGTCTCAACACCAGAAACACTGGGTTCTCAGACCACACATAAATGTCATGAACAAAAAAATACTAATCATTTGGCAATAGAATGCTCTCCCTCATTTAGAGTTACCTCTTGGAAAACTATTTCAGCCTCTTCCAGCCTTGCAACCTTTGTAGCTGTTGCTACTTGGCCAACTGACTCAATAGTAGGGTGAGACATTGCCTCTACTGAGTAATCCAAAATTTCTAGAGCAAGGGAAGTAGATACAACTTCTTCTTCCTGTTCACTCACTGCCCTTTCAGGGACTCCTATAAGAGGAATCAAACTGAGTTCCTTTCCTTTACTATCCTTATCAGCAATGGTCTCATATTCCTCATGGTCAAAATGACCCGACATGGCCAATTACTCCTCTTCTGAGGTATCTCTAATAGTGATATGAGCCTCATCATAATCTTCTTCACTAGTGTCTTCATCCTCATTGTCCGTTAGGAAAGATTCTCTCTTTGATAACTCTTTTGGATGATTGGGCTCTCCAAAATCTATCTTTCCAACTAGAGGACTGGCTGGTAGATCAGGATCACTCATATCATCTATAGGATTACCCTCTTTCAAAAGGTCCACAACCTCCTCTACCTATTCATCGGAATATATAGGTTCTGTCTCATCAGGCTTTAGACCTAGATCCCTCTTATTCTTTGTCCTAGAAAGATTATTACAGGGTCAAACATCTCATAAGTCTTCTCTTCATCATTTACCCATTCTCTTCTCTAGAGATTCCAGCTATTCTTCATGAACATGCATATTACCTTGGAAATACAAAAGACTTTCTTGGCTACAATTGTTTCCTCTTTATCTCCATCAATTCCCTTAACCTTCACCATCACATAAATTAGTTTGGCGTGAAATAGAGCATTTGATTTAGAACTTGGCTTAGTCATTTCTTCCAACTTAGCCATCATAAACCTACACAGGTTGATATTATGTACATGTTTCAGTAAATATAATATGAATATGTACTAATACTTCAACACAGAGAAGTCCCATCTCCTTGGACTTATCACATATGGATAAACTTGAACAAAAGTGTATCCTCTCCATTCATTTCAGTAGCAATAATCTTCCTTGATGTCTCATTTCATGTCATCTCTTCCAATGCTTTCTCATACAAATAAATCACACTATCTGGAAGAATCACTCTAGAGTAGTAGTCACATATACAATCATGAGGTACCCTTAGACATTCATCCCACTCAGAAGATGAAAAACTTAACTAACTTTCATTTACTCTTGACACCAGTCGGTTCTCATCATCAGACTTCTTGAATTTCAAATAATCGTATAATTCTTTGACTAGCCTTAGTTAATACATCCCATTATTGTTCGCAAAGCACTCTACCAAACATTGTGCCTCTAGTTCCTCCAGAACTAAGGATTTTCTTGAGAGAAACCAATATTTTCTTAACTCCTTTTTATCCACAATTGTTCTCTTTGATATATGCAGGTTAACAGGCTCTCTTGATATATAACCTCCACCACTAGACTTGCCTTGGGGTCTCTTAGGCCTTATCACATCTCCATAATTAGCCGAAAGTCTCTTGGCTCTTGCCATTTAGGTTCAAAGTGGTTTGATGGTTCAACAGAAAGTTAGGGTTTAATGATTTTGAGAGCATGGGTTAGAGAGTGAGGAAGAGTGTGGATCGAAATGTGTTTTTGATCTAATTTTATTATTTGGGGATCAAAACAAAAACAAATCGGTAAAAATAGTACTAATAAAACGGTTCATATTCTCGCATAAAATATGAAGTAAAAACAAGGTCAAACAGTGAGGTACCCAACAGTGAGGTTCAATAGTGAGGTTCTAATAGTGAGGTGCAACGGTGAGGTTCTACCAGTGAGGTGCAACAGTGAGGCTCTAACAGTGACGTGCAATGGTGAGGTTCTAACATTGTGGTGCAATGGTGAGGTTCTAATAGTGAGGTTCTATAGTGAGGTTCTAACAGTTAGGTGCAATGGTGAGGTTCTAAGAGTGAGGTGCAACGATGAGGTTCTAACAGTGAGGTGCAATGGTGAGGTTCTCTATACTGAAATTAATCATCCCTAATTCATGTTTGATTTATTTTAACCTCTCATAATTCATGGGCTTTGTGACTATATCATCCAATTTATTCCCAATGACGATGAATTCAAGAGTGATATAACCTCTTTGGTAATGGTCTCTCAAAAAGTGATGTCTCACACCAATATGTTTTTTCCTAGCACAAGATAATGGATTTTTAGAAATGTTAATAGAACTTGTGTTGTCATAGTTTATAGAGACATGATTGAATTTCTATAAATAGTTTAGTAAAGTGTGTTTTATCCAAATAATTTGAGCACAACAACTACCAGCAGCTATATATTCATCTTTGGTAGTAGATAATGCAACCGAATTCTATTTCTTACTACACCATGATACTAGTGACTTTCCTAAAAGGTGACATGTTTCAGAGGTTCTTTTTCTATCTAATTTGCATCCAGAAAAGTCAGCATCATAATAACTTATCAGATCAAATGATTGTCTTCTTGGATAAAATAGATCTAAATTGGGAGTATATTTGAGATATTTTAAAATACTTTTAAAATAATTTAAATGATATTCTTTGGGATTAGCATGAAAAGGAGCACACATGAATACACTACACATAATTTCATGTCTACCAGCTATAAGGTAGAGAAGACTCCATATCATAACTTTGTAGTTGGTTTGATCCACTGGTTCTCTAGATTCATCTGCATCCAACAGACATGTGGTACTCATAGGTGTATCACTACCTCTACTACCTTCCAAATCAAAACGTTTTAAAATATCCTGAACATATTTACTTTGATTTAAAACAATACCATCTTTATTTTGAAAAATCTTAAATCCAAGGAAAAATTTATGTTCTCCCATTAAATGCATTTCAAATTCATTTTTCATTATTTTTTAAAATCTATACATAAATAATTTTTAGAATATCCAAAAATGATTTCATCTACATAAATTTAAACTATCAAAATATATTTGGAAATTATTTTAATAAAGATATTAGGATTAGCTATTCCTTTAGTAAAATTTTTGAAATAAGGAAAGAACCAATTCTGTCATACCAAGACCTTGGAGCTTGTTTCAGACCATATAAGGCTTTTGACAGTTTAAAACACGATTTGGAAAATGGGGATTTTTAAAACCATGGGGTTGTTCAAAAAACACATCCTCAACTATATACCAATTTATAAAAGAACTTTTAACATCCATTTGATAAAGTTTAAAATTCAGATGAGCTACATACGAAAGTAGTACCCTAATGACCTCTAACCTAGCTATAGGTGAAAAGATATCCTCATAGTATATTCCTTCCTCTTGACTATATCCTTGTGCAACTAACCTAGCTTTGTTTTTAATAATATTACCAGACTCATCACCTTTGTTCCTAAATACCCATTTAGTGCCTATTGTCAAAGTGTCCTTTAGTCTTTATCTAGTTCCCAGACTTTTTTTCATTCAAATTGATTTAATTGTTCTTTCATATCCATCACCCAAAATTCATCATTGATAGCATCATTAATATTTTTGGGTTCCAGTTGTGAAAGAAAATGTTTTTGTTCAACTTGGTTTCTCATAGAATCTCTAGTTTGTGTCCCTTTATTTAAATCACCTACTACAACATCTAAAGGGAGATTCTTGGGAGTTATAATACCTTTAGAAAGAGTTGAACAAGACTCCTCGTGGTTATCTATTGATTCAGACTCAACAGGTGTAGATTCTGGAAGATTCCCAAAACTTATTACTTTTACAGGGGGTTCACGATTATTATCATTAAAGTCCAGAATTGTTATATCTTCCTTTAGATATTCAAGAGAGGTTTTGGGTTCATGTGGAGCAGTCTCATAAAATTTGACATGAATTGAATCTTCTAAACATTTGGTTTTCTTATTTAACACTCTATAGGATTTACTCGGGATAAAGTATCTTTGGGAAAATCTCTTCATCACTTTTGGAGGAAAACTTGTCAAGATTGTTTATAGTGTTAAGAATAAAGACTTTTCAGCCAAAAACTATTAAGTAATTAATCTTATGCTTCCTTTTATTCTAGAGCTCATAAGGGGTCTTCTTAAGAATGGGTCTAATTAAGTTTCTATTGATGGTATAACAAGTTGTATTTACAGCTTCAACCCAAAAATTAATTGGTATATTATACTCATTAAGCAATGTTCTTCCAATCTCTTTAAGTGTCATATTTATTATTTATATGACTCCATTTGGTTGAGGTGTTCTAGGAGCTGAGAAATTGTGACTATAGCTATTGTGTGAGCAATAAGATTCAAACTCCTAATTTTCAAACTCAAGACTATGATCACATCTCAAGGTCTTAATTCTAAGTACACTAAGATTTCTTATAGACTTGGATTATTTGATAAAATATTAATTATCTTCTCTTTTGTGAGCTAGAATGTATAACTAAGTATACCTAGAAAAATCATCTACAAGAACATAAACATAGTGCTTCCCATTTAAAATTGAAACTCTTGATGGTCCAAACAAGTCCATGTGAACCAACTCAAGCGGTTGAGATGTAGGGACATCTTTCTTTGGCTTGAAAGAAACTTTGTGTTGCTTTCCCTTTTGTAAAGGATTACACACTTTGTTAAGAGGGAATTCCAATTTAGGTAAGTCTATAACTAATCCTTTCCTAGTCAGTTTCCTAAGTGAGTGCACATTACAGAGTCCTAATCTTCTATTCCAAAACTAATATTACTTTTGAAAATCATTTAAGAAAGAAACAATTTTCTTGGATAAGGAATATAAATAATCAACATGCACATTTTCCTTTCTATAGGAAGTGAATACTAAATCATTTTTGGAATTAAAAACATTACATGCATCATTTTCAAATTTGACATTAAAACCATCAGCACATAATTGAGAGATGCTAAGTAAATTTTATTTTAATCCATCAACAAAAATTTCATTGGAAATTAATATTGTATTAGGGTTACCAATCTGACCTAAGCTGACGATTGTTCCCTTTGCATTGTCACCAAAAGTTACATGTCCACAATACACATTAATTAGGATCTTGAAGGAAGAATAATCTCTTGTCATATGTCTTGAACATCCACTGTCCAAGTACCACAAGGTAATACAGAATCTCTTTAGGCAACTTCCCTACAAAATAGATTAGGCATAGGGTAACATTGGTACCTATATTTTCTTAGTTCTCGAGAGGATAGAAAGTAAAACATTAGGAAACCATATTTTCTTTATAGGTTTCCAAACATCAACATACATATTGGGAGGAATAAATACTTTGTTAGGTCCCTTAGAAAATTGTATCTCAAAATATGGTCCATAACTGGAACTAGTAGTGAACTGTCCAGATTTTGGAACAAATTTGGTTTTGCTAATTTTTCTCTGTCCTGGTTTATATCCTAGACCATTTGTATATTTTAGGGAAAAATGTTTTCCTAGAAACTGAGTTAAGGTATCTCTACATACATTAAAATTCTCAAGATATCTCTTTAATTTTTCCTTTGGTAATTTAAGTTCAGTGTTTTCTTTTAACAGCTGGGAGAATTCTTCTTTTTCAATATCCAGATTTGAATAATAATTTACATTTAAAGTATGATGTCTCTTTACTGATTTATTTTTTTTCTTTGAGCTCATTAAAGGCATCCTCAAGAATTTCACAGTATTCAAATAGTTCATCCTTAGTCATATCTTCATCATTATGTGAATCACTCTTATTTTCAAAATAATAGGCATTATGTATAGGAGAATTTAGTGTTACCTTAGATGTTTATATCATGAAACATAAGTTGGCATGGCTGTTCTGTTCACTATCAGAAGAATCAGATCCACTGGAGTTGCCTTTTGAAGCACTCCAAGTATCTGTCATAGCCTTTTTATAACCCTTGCCATTATCTTTATATTTTTTCTTAAATTTCATCTTGGTGATGTCTGCCTTCACATGACCCTTTTGTTTGCACTCATAGCAGATTATTTCATTTGAGTTGTCATTCCATTTTCTTCCTTTATTACATTTTCCTTTACTATCATACTTTTCATTGTATTTTGACTTCCAAAATAATTTCTTCTTTCGGTAAAACTTTTTGAACCATCTAGAAAGATGAGTCATCTCCTTATCACTGTCTGAATCTGACTCTTCACTAGTGAAATTATCTACAGGAACTTATACTTTTTCTTTGTCTTTGCTCATTATTGTTGAAGTCTTGAATGATATTGAATTCTTCCTTGGTTATTCTCCTACTTCTTGATTCCCTTTATGTTCTTCTTCATACATCACGATCTTTCCAATTAGTTACTTAACTGGTAGTTTTCATATGTCACAAGATTCTCAGATAGAAACAGAATTTCCTCTCCATCTGTCAGGTAGGCATCAAAGCAGTATCATAATCTGGTCCTTTCTGTCCACTGGTTTTCCAAGAAGACTCATAGTATTCACTATTTCATTGATCCTATGATACATTTCAGAATTATGTGCATCATGATTCATTTTAAAATTATCATATTTAATAGTATATGTATTTAATCTCATTTCTTTAACATTAGTTGTTCCCTCATTAGAAATAGCTAAAGTATCCCAAATTTCATATACAGTTTTGAAAATAGATATTCTATTGAATTACTCATCACCTAGAGAACAGTACAAAGCATTCATTTCTTTACAGTTATTATTATATGTAGCTTTATTCAACTAGGACCATGTGTCCCAAGAAGTAGCAGACTATACATGTTGTTACTCAATTATATCCTATATTTTAGGTCCCATGATCTCTAGATGCATTTTCAATTTTAATTTCCACTGAGCATAGTTATTACCATTAAAGAAAGGTGGCATGTTAGTAGAAGCACCCTTAACTCTAGTTTCCATATTAACTTAGAATTTAAAGAACTGAAAATTTAGATATGAAAAAAAATTATGATCGTTAAGATAAAACTAAAATCACAGTTGAAAATAATTTGAACACTTGAAAATAAAATCCTCTGGTACCAAATGTTGATCGAAGTGGATAATCAATAGGGGGTGAATTAAGTTCTAATTAAAATTTCTGTAAAAAACTTTATGATTAAAATCCCCCAATTCAAAATTTCCCAATATATTAATATAGTAGAGATATAAATGTTTAATTGCTCAACAAGTTTCTCTAAGGTTGATTAGTCCTTATTCGAATCAATGTAATCACTAATTCAACTTTTGAAATAGGTTTATGGAATTAAGCACATACACACACTAACCAAAACTAACTATTAGAGTGAATGTAAATTTTTTTTTGTCATTGAGAAATATAAGCAGCAGATAAAATAAAATAGAATATGTTAGGATTTGCACAATAATTTAAACAAGGGATTTAGTCTAAAGCTGAGACCTAATCCTCTCCCCTTGGTGATCACATGTCAACAAGTATTTTGAATACATAAACATGATACACAAGATGTATTAGGGTTTACAACAGTTTTTACAGTCTTTCCAGGTTCTACAACCTCTACCGGAGTTCTACGTGGGAAAACTAGCAACCAAGCCACATAAGGCATCTTCCACAGTTATGCGTGGGGAACACGAGTTGAGTGAGTTTTGAGTGGGGATTTTCAGTATCCCTCAATTAAATCACAGGAGACAATGTGTGTGTAACAAACACACACTGTTTAGAAATGTCAAATAAGGAACACAGTAGAGCCAATGAAATTAGGATTGAGGTTAGAATTCCTTATGTGTTTGAAGATCATATCTGGACTTCTTGGAGATAAGGAAATGAAGGTTTTGTTCATCTCTACAGGTTTGGTCCAAAAACAGAGTGTCGCAAATTTCAGGTACTGGCTTTTAGGCACTGAGATGTTTAACTCCTTGGTACAAGGGTTCTTTTAACCACAGCAGTGCAGCATTGAATTTGTTCTTCAATAAGATCTTCATGAAGCTCTTATATTTTCAATATAAGCACTGGAGTGTTCTTCTTCATTTTCTACAATAATTCTTTTCTCCTGCATTTTACTTATAGACTCCCGACATTTTTTTTTTCTCTGTGCCTCTATACATCTTTCTTCCTCGACCTTTTTTATTTTATATTTGAGGTTCGACAAAAGGAGTAAGTATATCACATGCAATCATTCTCATATTTTGTACTATCAAGATATGGTCTCCTGATATGTCTACAAATAATATTAATTAATATCATATGGATTAAATCAATCAAATATGACCACTATGTTAATATTAAAAAAATTGATAAAGTATATAATATGTTATTAGTAGATTGGTAACAGTAGCCTATTAATCGGTAGCATCTTAAATATCAAGCTTAATCAACAATAGGCTTCCAACAGTATGCTTATCTAGTGGTAGACTTCTCCAGTGGTAGACTTCACCAACGATAGACTACACCAATGGTAGACTTCCAATAATAATTCTAACAGTGGACATCTAACAGAAACTCTTTGTAACAGTAACCTTATCAAACTAGTGACATATCACATTGACTCATCATCTGTATTCTTTGGTAAGTATTCCAATGGTAGGCTTTACAACATTGACCTTTACTGGTGACTTCAAATAGTAACTTTATAATTGTAGTTCTTATAACGGTAACCTTAATCATTATGGTCTTCAACGGTGACTATAATAGTGGCCTAAAATAGTGACCTATTACTAGTAACCTTCAACAGTGGCCTTTGACTTAGAGACTTTTTATATTGTAAACTGATTTTAGCAAAGTCATGAGATTAAAATACATTGAAATAGATTGTTTAGTAACTGAACCATTATAGAATTAAAAAGAATCTTATAATTAAAAATGATTTGGGATTATCAAAATAGGCGAGTCCAACAATCATCCTCTCCCATTATAAAGTTACCTTTCTGTATGATGATGATAGATAAAAAATATGAACTCTCCATTACAATACCTTTTAAATAAACCACATCAAATTCTATATCTTTTTACATCATGTTATATCATTTTTTTTTTCATTTTCATGTATATTTTTGAATTCATTGTTCATAGGTTTAATTTAATTCTATTATTATTTATCACTGAAGCTGTAAGTTTATCATATTTTAAGTACTTTTTATCATTAACTACGCAAAATATTAAAACAATTTTGAAAATTTGATTTTAATTATAGCGTTGTGTGTATTCATGGGAGAGGTACTATTGTTGTATAATTTAAGTACATCATTGAACACATTTGATATTAAATATTGTATTAATAATGTGTTTTCACATTTAGTATTATAGTTTTCTAGTTAAAAGTTATTTTATGAGGAAAATAAGTTATTTTGTCCTTCTATAATATGTAGTTGATACTGAGGTGTTAAATAAATAGAGGATAAGAGGATTCCCAGATGGCATGAGAAGTGTGATTAAATGAGAAGACTCATATTATACCATTTCATTTATTATTGACAAGGTGATATGGATATTGTATTTATAAAGTTAATAAGTATCAACAACATATTCAAATAGGGATGTCGAAGTGCATAAGTGAATGTTTTAGGAATAATTATTGTATTTGTTGTTAGTGCATAATAAATTCAATGTTTGGGGAATAATTAAATGATGATATGATGATGTTTCAAGAGGAATTTTTAGTAATTATTGAAGAATAATTCATGAAATTCCATAGGTTGATTGAGTTATAGTCATGGTCTATGGGAAAGGAATGTGAGGAAACTAGCTTGAATAATTCAAGTTAAGAATTTCAAAATGTTGCTTCAATAGAATACTATGATGATTGATGATCTAGTCTTAATATATAATACATGTTCTAGTTTAATTAATATATTGCACATTTTCATATAAATATAAATTTAACATGATTATAAGAGGGAATATTTTTTTAGTTTTTTATTGAATTCCATAATATAAAAAGTATTTAGAATTGAATGAAATTTTATGTTTAAGATTTTGGTAAACTATTTCTATGCAATAATACTTAAAAAAATGGGACATCCATATCCAATAAAGGAATGACCTCAAAACACATGTGGGACCTAGGTATTCTTAGTGGGAGGAAGATAAACCTTGATAGTCATGGAATAAGTTCAGTCTGAGGCCATGTATAGGGACCTCAGGGAGTGTATGTGGGATCATAACATGGAAATAAGAAATATAGGTGAGTGGTCAGATGGTACATATAAGGGATGGAATAACTTGAGATTGGTGTGTGAGAATATTCCCTAGGTGATGAATTTATAGGTGATGAATCAAGGAATATTATTAAGTGCATACAGCAAAAAAAATGTCCTTGTGGGATAATTCCTTTTGCATGACACTATTACTACATTAAAATGTTTTTCATAATATATTGTCCACTAGGCCAAATTGATCATAAACATCCAAATATCATTGCATCATCTCCTACCTATCAAAAAGGGTTTTCTCATTGTTTGAGTACAATATTTGAAATCCATCATCCAAACTAACTCTAGTGATTTAACTAAGTGAAAAATATATTACCAGTCATCTACAATCCATTCCTGCAATATCAATGATTCATACATGAACCTAATTTAAGTATATTATAATGTTAAAGAACGATATGCAGCTACCAAAGGATATTCAAGCAGCTAAATTCTTGTCTTTGTTTCATGCATGTGTGATAATTCCACCAAGATGACTCATGAATAGTCTTGATTTTGTGAAGAATTTTTAATTAGGTGATTGTATATATTTTAGGAATCACATGAAGAACAAGAATAGAAATAAATACTCATCATGGAAAACCTAGATCACATGTATCGTTAGGGATTACAAGAATGTGTGTAAACTGAGGCCTCACATAAAGACTCTAGGCTTAAGGAGAAACATGTAATCTTATTTAGAATAACACGAGTGTTCCACCGCAAAGGAAGAAGACAATCACTTAATAATGTGACACTATATTGTTTAGTGTCACATGAGTTTCAAAAAAATTGAGAGTTTCTATATTCAAAATATTTGAAATTTTCCAATATAATTGAATCATTGAAGAAATTCTTGACTTGACCTAAAAAACATAGCTAAGATGAATTATCCCACCTTATAAATAAAGTGGTATAAATGATTAGTTCCATGGTTAAATTATTTATTTTTGATAGTTATCATTTTCAAAATAAAAATAGAGCACCTTCATGTTACATATGATAGGAAGAATCATATCTGGACAAACATTCAGGTTCATAATGCATGATTTGCATACTCAATTACATGAAGGTGGAAAAATATATTCTCGTGATATTTTCATGTGAGGAAGAACTAGGAGGCCATGAAATCCTTTAGTTTTTTCGTTGAGTTAATGAATATTTTAAATGAGTACATACACAAAAAGGATAAAGAAAAATGTAATTATTATACATGCTACATTCGTGAGTTCCTACAAACATATAATATTTTTCGATAATGAATATATATGAATCTTGAGGTAATCCAGAAAAATATTTTCTATAGGGAAAATAAGAAGTTTCCACACACTCACTATCATGAAGGAAAAGGTAGCGTGAGGGTAAAATTATACTACACTTGTATATCCTTTCATATTGAAACACATGACATGAATGTGATAAATAAACATGCATTGGGAAACCTAAAACATTTACAAGGATTGTTGAGGTTGATAGGTGAGTGAATCAATGAGAATATATAGAACAAAATAAAATCATGTAAAATAATAATATGAATAAATAGGTGTTTTAGGGTATAAATCATGCATCATGCTTAAAATCATTAAGAATAAAGATATTATGAATAATTTTGATTAATAATTTAATGTGGTTGATTTTAGAATTTAGAAAAAATATAAACTATGTTTTTGAAAGTTAAACCTTATATAAAATTATGTCAATAATTATCTGAGGTCGATATTCTTTATTGAAAGAAGAAGTTTTCATATCTGATCGAACATTTGTTATTTTAGAACTAAAAATGGGTTAGTTTTCTATTTTTAAGTTAGAATTTAAAATCAATTATTTAGTTAATTTAGAAGGTTAGTTTAATTGAAGATTAGTAGATAGTGAACAAGGATAATAAATTTATAATTAGTTTCCAAAATTATTGAATAACTGTGTGAAAAATGAGATTTTGTGAAATTATTATTTTTCAGATAAATGTGATAATTTTTATATTTTTTATGACAGAAAAAACTAATTTTTAGTGAATTAAAAGTTACATTGAGTTTATATTATGTCCCATAGAATACTAATTTGATATTATGTTACACACAATACCATGTTCAGCTAGAGACACACACAACACCGAGTTTTAACAATATGGTACATACTATTAAAATATTATTATATGATATTTATTACCTAGATATTATAATGGTGGGTGTGATTAGGATTAACTAAATTATAAAAATATATGGTTTAAATATGTATAAAAATGAATTTATTTCTGATAAATTAGTTAGAAATAAAAATATTTTTTTTTTGAAAATAAAGGAAATCATTTTCTGAAAGACTATTTTTATGAACATAAAAGAGTTTAAAAAAAATTAAAATGAATACAAATTGGTGCATGATTGAGATTAAAATTATATATTATATATTAAAACAGATTTTAAACATTCATCTTCTTTGTTTTAAGAAATTAGATGAGAATAAATGCTATTTTACACTTAAAATTTTATTTTTTTGAAATGGTTTGTCACCTTTGGAAAAATCATTTTAAATTTTTTAATTTTACTAATTTTAAAAAATATATTTTTCAAAATAAACTTCGTTTTTAAAAATATAAATATAAAAATTTTCTTATGGTGTTTTTTTCACTTTTATGAAAAGATTCATTTTTTGATCAATAGTGAAAATTACAGAATTTTTATTAAAAACTACCTTTTTGATTAATTTTTCAATAAAGTTAAATTATATTTTACATTTTATTTAATTTAAAATTATATCAATTATAAATATAGTAATATAATTTAGATAACCAAAATTAATTTCATATTGAATTTAGAAATAAAAACTTTTTAAACTTCTCAACATTTTCCCTTTAAAAACATGCTTTTTTGTCATGCCAATGAGATTAATTTTATATTAAAAAATTAAAATGAAATGTTTTGAATTTGAAAAAAATGTATTCCATATTTTAAATAATGATAATTTATATTATAAAATTAGTTCAACTTATTTTTTAACCATAACAAAATATGAATGTAGTAAATATTAATTATAACGGTTATAGTAAAAATGTGTTTACCAGGGGTTAATATAAATGGATAAGGGTAAAAATGACCTATAAACATGTATAAAAACTATTTTATCGCCATATTTCAACCATAAAAAATATAATATCTTATAATTGACCATTTTTACTCAAGTGATGGATTAAAAACATGGGATCAAACAATTATTTTCAAAAATACCAAATGAGTCCTCTCCCCCACGTATAAAAAGGCACCCTTCTCTACTTTTCATCACACATTAAAAAATTTTATTCAGAAAATACTTATCCAAATAACATCCCAAATTAACTTTACTTATCTTATAAGACTTACATTAGATAGAAATCAAACCATGGAATTATTTTAGTTCAAACTTATAAAGGATATCTGAAAAAGATGTAACATTCATCAAGAAGCATTTTTTTTATTTCCTATTGAACCTCATTAAATTACTATTATATAATTATTATATAACAAAATAAGTATGTTATATATAATTAGATGTTTTTATTTTAATGTAATTACTTACAACCATCTCCACTATTGTCAAATTGTTTATAAAATCATCGTTTGGGTGTATGGTAGACTACCACCTCACGAACCGATGTTAATTGTCTTTCCATTACCACCTATAAAAATAGGAAATAATGATGAATTTATTGGTTATATAGGAAATTTATGATATTATTATTCTTATATTATTTTTATATCACATGTACCCTCATTCTTTCCATTTTTTTTTGGAATAAGATAACGTCGATCGTGTGTTTGGTGAACTACACCCACACGAAGTGATGTGATTCATGCACACATTACATGGATGGTATTAAAGATGTGTTTAATAAAAATATTTAATATATTTGACATTAAATTGATTCTATATTATAAAATATAATTTACTTTTTTTTATTTTAATCCAATAAGAAAATGCAAACAATGTTCATGTATGTGTACGACCTACTATCACCATGATAGATGTATTTCATTTTCTATCACTAAATTTTATGGATTAATATAAATAAATATATAATAAATATATATGATATTTATATCTTGGTTATAAATCTATATATTATGTAATCATGATCAAATTAAGAGGGGGAAATTAATAAATCAAAGCATGTATGAAAACCATAGTTGTTATTAGCTGAAACACAACTTTAACATTGAATTGTTAATAAATATGTAATAAAAGGTAATAAGAAAATAATTTATGCTATGAAATATAAAAATATTTCCATATAATATGTCTATAATAAAATTATATTTATTATAAAAGAGGTTCTAATGTCTACTATGGAAGTCTATAGTTACGTTAATGGATTTACATCTAAGTTTTGTTTTTTGTGTGACACAAGCCATATTCAACACATTTTTTGTTTATATGGTTTATATAAATCCCATGAATGCATCTTACGATTATTTTACAAAAAAATACTGGTATTTATATATCCATTTGAGGATCTCTATTTCATGAGTTTTATAGTTCAAAATTTACCAAATATGTAAGGGAATTGTTTCTTAATTTTACTTCTTTGAGACATATATCATGGTATGCACCTAAATGCGTTCACTACATGTATATAAAACCAATTTTAAATGTAATATCAAGAATTTATTTATACTAATGATATTTTTAGCTCAATTTTATGTCATTAATTTATGGTTCTTATCATTTAATGTTATTAAAGTGGTAATGTTTTTTTGTTACTATCTCATAGTTTTTTTAGAATATTTATATTTATACTTATGATGATAAAATATTATGATCCATATATCAAGAAACTCATGCGTTTTATTCTACAATATTATTTAATTATATTTTCAAGTAATAGTAACATTTTGGACTCTTTTGTTATTAAAATAATAAATAATATGTTTACAAGATAAACTGATGCTAATTCTCTCGTCGGCCAGAAATTTGTTTTCAACCAAAACTATTTTTTCAAAAACTTTTATAAAAAATGTTTTTTTAATATCCTATTATTTTTTTAAAAAACATTTACCCATGTTTTACTTTAAAAAAATAGTTTTAGATGGAATCTTTATATCATTCTCTAAAAAATGCCTCTTTGTATTTACCATGAATTTGAAAGGAAACATTATTTTAACGTGTATGACATGAAACAAACTTCTCCTCATCATGAACATTACTCACATTGAATAATACTATATAATTTTTCACTGTTATTTCCAAGGAAAATTATTTTTATAATGTTTCAAATTTTAATGAGTCTTCTCAAAGAAGAAATTATGTTTTCCCCAAGGAAAGTTTTAAAGGATTTTTAATTTTTCTTTTACTTGTTTACAATTTTATTTTCAAAGAAAATGATTTTAAAATTTTTTATGTTTTAAAAAGTGTTTTTCACAGAAACTATAATTTCTTCAAGAAACATTCCAAGTAATTTATCTTTAAAAATAATTGTCCATCTAAAATGAAATGATTTCATATAATTTATTCTTTACTAGGGATCTAATCCAAGGATACCATTCTTATTATTTCTATATATAGTTTATGTTTATGATAAAATGATTTTTATGAAAATTATTTCACTTTTACATTTTATACCATAACAAAAATCATATGAAACCAACTTTTTTTCATGAGTTATGGTATACTTAAATGATGAAATGATTATGAAACCTTCCTCTTTATAACAGTTTATGATTTGATAAAAAGTTTATGAATCTTGTTCCCTTTCATAGGTTATGATATGAAGAATGTTTAATGATCTTATGGACCACATATGTATATTTTTAATTATGTGAAGTTGGTTAAATTATAACCAAGGAAGGTGATTACCTTATAACCAAATATGTCTGATACCTATATCTCTCAACAATTCACTAGCTAATGAATTACATCTCATGAGATAGATATGTCTGGAATGAGGAGTTCACTCTATTCAGTAAGGGATTATTCCTACTATGATGGTCTCTGGAGTGAACGTTGACTACTCTGATGGTTTTTGGGAGTGAACTCATTCCACTATAATGAAAGTTATACTACTAGAAATTATGGTGTGTCCCGCCCATGAGGTGTATCTGTTCATAGAGTTCCCTTATATATTTTAACAATGTGCCTTGACTACAAAATAAGTGATTTTATATACTTATGTGTTAGTCACATATCCCACATCTTATGCTAATGTTATTCCCTCATGGACCGTGTTATTTTATTATCTTGTGATTGACACCTTATGAACATCCAATCAACATTCCACGATTCAGTATTATGATATTTGATTTACAGGGTATGGATTTCATATGATATGCTCATTTTTTAGAGAATTTTCTGCTATTATTACATATCCCATTTGTTTACCCTAATCGAGCATCTGATATCACCCTTTTTTATGTTTCCTATCAATTAGTTATGAATAAAAGTTTTATGTAAGATTAATAATGGGGGCCATATTTATGGGAGAAATCAGAGATCTTTTATGAATTAAGATGATTTTGTTCCAATTTTCCAAATAAAATAAATATTAGGGTCATCAGGATTTTTTTGTATAATATAATTAATTTTCATATAAAAAGATGCAATATCCTTGTATAAATATCCAAGATGGTTATAGTTGGTATCAGAAGAAAGGTTTAAAAAACCTTTATTAAATCGAATGATAAAACATTAGTGAGATCCCTTAGGATATTTATAACGATATGTGTATGGATGTCTTTAAGGATAAGTCTAAGTATGTGTTAAATTATATGAAAATGTATCAGAATTATGGTTAAGGATAGATAATGTGGTTTCCATGAAATTACATCACTGTCAAGATACTATAAGTTGTTGTGTCTTAGGCATAGAGGTATCTATGGGTTATAAATCTAAAACATGTGTATTGAGATGGGATCAATCATCACATGGTGTATAAATTTGCACCGTGCAACACACTAGGTTTAAATTCCCATGGAATATTCATTGGATGTTCACAAACTGTTTATTAAAAATCTTGAAGTATTTAAATAGATGACGACTATGAATGAGTTAGGTTAAATCTAACATGTCCAAGATTAAAAATAAAGTTTCATAATTTATTCATACTACAATTGATTATTTTATGATTATGTGGATTTTTTATATAATTATTGTTTCTCACACTATGATTTTTGGTGTTATTTAATAGTAGGAACTAGAAACTACTTGGTTAACATAGAATGTGATGGATAATTTTCTGATAAGAATCCAAAAGGGATGATGACTAGAGTGAAGGATATCGTGATTATGACTAATCTGTTTTTACAAAACATGATTAATAAAATGTACCTTACACAACTCTCAGACTCATAAGAGAAGAGAAGGAAATATTAAACATAGAGTTTGGATAAGGGTGACCATAGAGGAAAGAAGAACTAGTTTCCTATGTGTTAAGAATTTGGGAAGTAAAACCCAAGTGAATGACTTAGAGGAACAAGAAGATGTTTCTACTATGTAAATGAAAGATACAAAATAGATAACTATAAAGTGATAAATAAAAAGTTCAGTCAATGAAATGGATGATAATAACATTTTCTATAATATATCATCAACTGCTTAATTATTTAAATATGTAAAGTATGGGAATAATGAAAATAAGCATCCTAAGGGGAATGATCCTAAAAAATTAGAAAGTTTGTATGAGTAATGGTGATATTTCAAATGATTATGATACTAAAAATGAAATATGAAAGGAAATAGTTATTAAGGAATAAGATGATGAAGTGTAGTTAATGGTTTTGGAATCTTTTGAGTAAATAGAGTATTTTTTTAGTAGAGGTTTTTATTAAGGATTTGAACAAATACGTTGAATGATTATGATGCACTAAAAGAGTGATTCATTCGAACAATGATATTTTGATTTTGGGAAGGAAACCCTTAATACAATCTTGATGTTGATAAAATGATGTTTATTTTGTATAAAGAAATAATTGATATCCATAATTTAAATCAGATAATATTTATTAACTTAGATTTGATAATGCATTTTTGAAAAAGTGGTCAATGTTATCCTTTATTGAGTTTACAACATTTTTGGATCTGTGGAATATATTCATCAATAATTGGTTTTATTCAAGGAATATAAAATCATCCATGTTTTTATTGAGGTTATATAGTAATTTTTGTTTCAAAAGGATGCATGATGATGGTATTCACATTTTGGGTATGTAAAAAACTAGAAACTACTTCATTGTTTTTGGAGGATTAATGATAAGATAATTTTCTAAATTTATTGTCATTATTTATATTTTTTTTATTTTCATTTTTTTAAGGGTCATAAGATTAATAATTTATGAAATAGTTTACATTTGAATTTGAATTTGGTTTTAGATATTAATTTATTATTTCAAAATATGAATATTTGTTCATACTGGATAACCTGTGATAACCATTTTTTTATGATAACCAATGATAGATTGAATGACTTTTCATTCTATCTAGGGATCATATAATCTATTAGGGTTATAGGGATAAGAAATTCACCTTTATTTCATAGAGTTTGAGATTATGTGGAAATTGATTATGGAATAAAAAAATAGTGGGATTGATCTCATAAAATAGAATAAATCAAGTAAGTGTGTCTTATAATTAAAATACATCAAAATTATAAAATTATCTTGAAATAAATGTTTTTCTTATTTTCACTATTTTTAATGATTTGAATGAACTTTTTTCATACCTCTTTATTCTCTATTTTTATGGTCTCTAACCTTCTCTAGATCACCCGCTTTCTTGTGATCTATGGTATTTATCACCATTAATAATTATTTACACTTTTCATCCATGTCCAAATCTTATATTCCCACCAACATTCCCTTCTATGGAAACATAATTATGACTTATATTAGGTGAACTTTATGTTTCCAAATACCCATTTTAAGGTTTGTTTTATTAGTCACTAATATGATGTGGGTTTACATGAAGGAATTTTAAAATGCTAAATATTTGGTGATCGAGATGAACATTGAGGGTGAAATTTATTTTAGGGGGGGTAGAATGTAACACATTGTGAATTTTTTAATTTTTTTATAAATAAATTTAATTTTTTATTTATTTTTTGTGACATGTAAAACTGATTTTGTATTTCATAAAAATTATCAATGAATTTAGATTTTATTACGCATAATACTATGTTTATATATTTTTTACTCATAATACTATGTTTAACATGCAATATAGGAAACACTGAGTTTAAAAAAAACATTAAAAACCAATAAAATTCAATTATATGATTGAAATCACATAGCCATTGGAATTATGGGTATGATTTGGATTAACAAAATTATGAAAATATGTGGTTTAAATATATATATATAATGAATTATTTTGTAGTCAATTATTTTTAAATGAAAATTAAATATTTTTTGAAAATAAAGGAAATCATTATTTAATTTTTTTTATCCAAATAAAAATGTTTTGTATCAAAATATTAAACAAATGAAATTTGGTGAATGATTTATATGAAATTTATACATTATATATTAACAAAATTAACAATAATATCTTGTGTTTTTAGAAATTATATAAGAATGAGTCAAATTTTATGCTAAAAACTGTATTTAAAAAAACTGTGTTTCCACTTTTGGTGAACTTATATTAAAATTAGTTTTTAAACCTTATAATATTTTCATTAAAAAACATTATTTTATAAATAAAAAATTTATATTAGAGTAACTTATTGGGGATTTTTTTTCATATTTCAGTTTATGAATAGTAAATAATAGTATATTTTAATTGAAAACATCCATTTTCTTTAATTTATTTATCAATTAAAATTATATTTTAAATTTATTTAGAAGTAAAATTATTTCAATTAAACATCCATTAATCTAATATAGGTAATTATCATCAATTTAGTATTGAATTAATATATAATAGAATTCTAGACTTTTGAACATTTTATATTTAAAATCTCGCTTCCTCGTCATGTTTGCGAGATTAATATTAAATTATAATTTTCCCATTATGTGATGTTAATTTGAAAAATTGTACAAAATATTTTTAAAAAACATCATTCATATTATATAATATGTTCAACTTAATTTTTTAAAAAATTAATAGTGAATGCATTAAAAATTAATTACCACCGTTAAGGAAAACATGGGTTTAATGGGGGTTAAACTGAAAAGATTAGGGTACAAAAGACTTATAAACTTCTCAAAAAAACTATTATTTGGACATATTTAGACTATTAAACCACTATGGTTCAATAATGTCCCATTTTGGACACTTATGACATATGAAAAATTTGGTAACACTAAACGGTTTCTAGAAATAGTAAATGTGTCCTCTCACCCACTTATAAAAGGCCACCCCTCTCGGCTCTTATTAACATTTTAAAAAACATTTGGTTCAATGAATACCTACCCAAATCAATTCATAAATCCCCAAACATTATCCAATAACCATATTTTGGGAATAAATCCCATCATGGAAGGATTTTAGGGAAATCCTAAGGAGGACACTAAAGGAGAGGTAATGTTCAAAAATAAGAATTTATTGTTTTATTTCCTCATCCACCTCCATAAATTCTTATTATAACATTATCATATGAAAAAAATATATTAAATCTAATTATATGTTTTTATGTAATTTTCAGGACCTAAAACAATATCCCCTTCCATCAAATGGGTTATGAAATCATTATTCGTGTGTACATTAGACTACCACCTCGTAAAAGGATGTCATTAGTTTTTCTATTACCACTTCTAAAATTCAGAAATAATGACGGAATTATTGTTTTTATATGATATTTATGATATTATTATTCTTTTTTAATTATTATATTTGAAAAAACTACATCCCTTTAATTTTTCTTGGAATATGATAATGTCACACATGTGTATGACAGACTACCGCCTCATGAAGTGATGTGATTCATTCAAAATTTACATTAAAGGTATTAACGATAGATTTAATGATTATATTTATTAAATATGACATGAAAATTATTCTGTAATTAAATTATATCTTTTAATTTTAATTCTTTAAATTTAATAAGAAAATTGAAGCATCGTTCATGCGTATGTATGACCTACCATCTCCATTAATAATGTATTCCATTATCTATCACTAAATTGTATGGATTAATATAAATAAATATATAACAAATATCTATAATATTTATATCATGGTTATAATTATAGAGATTATGAAAAAGTGATCAAATTTGTAGAACTAAAAATTTAACAAATCAAAACATATACCAAAAACATAGTGGTTATTACCTAAAATGTAACTTTAACCTAGAATTGTTAATAAATAGGTAATAAAGTGTCATAAGAAAACAATATAAGGTATTAAATATATAAATATTTTTCTATAATATATCAATAATAAACTTATATTTATTATGTATGAGGTCTGAACTTTTAATATAGAAGTCAAGAATTATGATAAAAGATTTTTGCCACACTTTTATTTATCGTGAGACATAATACATATTCACGACATGTTTCATTTACGTGTTGTATATAATTACCATGAATATATCCTATGATTAATCTACATATAATTATTGGTATTTTAATATCCATTTTTATCTCTATTTCATGAGGTTTACAATTTAAATGTTTCCAAATAGCTAAGTGACTTTTGTCTTAATTTTCTTTCTTTGAGACGTATATTATGGTATGCAACTATATTATTTCATGGGGTGTATATACAACCACATTAACATTTAATATCATGAATATATTTATCCTCATGATATTTTATTTCTATTTTACATTATTCCTTTATGGGGTATACGATTCAAATGTTACCAAAGTGGTAATGATTTTACGTTATAATTTCATTATTTATCGGGACTATTTATGATTATGCTTCTTATGATAAAATATTATGATCCATATATCATGAAACTCCATAATTCAATTATACTCTATCTATTCATGATATTTTAAAGTATTATTCCTATTTTCCAACTCATTGGTTTTAAAATAATTGAGAAGAATTTTTTTTAAGAAAATCAAACTTTATTTCAATCTTCAGTCGAAAATCCATTTTCTTCAAAAAACATGTATCCTAAAATTATTTTGAAAAATATTTTATTATTATAATATTATTATTCAATTACATTTTTATCCATGTTTTTATTTATAAAAAATACATTTTAAATGGAAAATTTATTTAATTTTCCAAAAACAATCCTTTTTCATATTGATTAAAATGTGAAAGGAAGCTTTATTTTAACATGAAAGACATGAAGGAAACATCCTTTTATCATGAAAATTACTCACTATTATGTCTACAGTATAATTTTTCAATGTTATTTTCAGAGAAAATTATTTTCAAAATGTATCATGTTTTGAAAGGTTTTTTTCAGAGGAAATAATATTTTTCTCAAGAAATGTTTTAAATGATTTTTAAAGTTTCATATAATGATTTCAATGTTTTTTTAAATGAATAATTTTAAAATGTTTTATGTTTTAAAAAGTGATTTACAAAAAAAATATTTATGTTAATAAATATTCAATTTTATTTTTCTTTCAAAATACATCTCTATATATGATTAAAAATCCTTTGAAATTATTTATGCTTTACTAGGGATATGAATTGAGGATAAAATTATCATTATATATAATAATGGTTTAGGTTTATGATGAAAAGACTTTTATGAAACCCATTTCTTATCCATGGGTTATACCCTGATAGAACTCTTACGAAACTTTCTTCTTTTAATGGGTTATATTATAATTAAAATATTAAATGATTGTTAAACTAACCACTTTACCACATGATATGATATGGTGAAATGTTTATAAAACCCTTTTCATTTAATGGGTTATGAAATGATGAATGTTTTATGACCTTTTGGCATACATATTCCTTATTTTCATTATCTTACATTGGTTTTGATATGACCCTGGATGGTGGTCATGTTATAACTAAACACAGATGGGACCTATATCTCCTTATAATGTTTTGGGTAATGATTTATATCCCATGATATAGACCATACTAGAATGGGGTGTAAACTCAGTTTAGTAAGGGACATTATCCACCATGATGGTATTGTGAGTGATGCTTGACTATTATGATGGATTAGGGAGTGTACACATTCTATTGTGATGAAATGGCTACCAATGGCGATAGTGGTGTATCCCATTATGAGGTTTATACACCCATATAATTACCTTATATGTTTTATAAATGATCCTTGGCTACTATGGAAATAATATTCTATGATTATTTGTATTTCAAAAATTAAATTTCTTATGACAATGTCATCCTCTCAAGGATTATGTTCTTTTATTATCTTATTATTCATCTCTTATAAACTACCAATATTTTTTCCATGACTCAAATTATGATCCTTGATATGAATGTTATGCTTTTAAAATACTATTCAATGTTCTCACACCCTTATGTTAATGTTATTCTTGCGTATCTCCCTTATTTACTATTACTGAGCATCTAAGCTCACCATTGATTGTTTTTCCTTTCCCCAAGGTATGAATAGTGTTTTTAAGTAGGAGTACTAAAGGGAAAGATCTTTATGGGAGACAATAAAGATCTTTCATGAATTAAGAAGATTGTATTCCAAGATTACAAATGAACTAAACTATTACTGTCCTCATGCATGTGGTTGTATAATATAATGAATATTAATATAAAAATATGAGATACCCGTGTTTAAAAATAATGGGTATCAATAAATTATTCATTAGAAACCTCGATCCAACATGCTTGTTGGGGAAGTCACTCTGAAGATGAAAGAGGACTTTATATGATTGTATCAACATAGAGAAGAAGAATTTCATTATGAATGGATTTTCTAACAAATTTCTAATGAGGATCATGGTTATGGTGTTTAATTAGAAAATTCGGAATAAATATGGTCAGGGTGTCTAACCTATCAAGGATAAAGAGCTTGTTTCTATAGTGTAGAACCATGATAACCTAAAGGATCAAATACTAGGGTGTATAACCATATTCGAACTATGTTCTTTTAATTATTAATAAAATTATATTGGTTATTTCATATGTTGTATACAAATAGAAAACACACACAAAAATTGAAAAAATAAATCAAACCTATGGATGAGTTATATAATAGTGTCGAAATACAGAATAAAATAGTGAATCCTAATGATATCCAAAATATGAATGAACGATATCATATATAATATAAATATGTTATAATTTAAAAATGTGAAAACTATATTTTCTATGAAGGGAATAATAATTATATTCGAAATAATATAAGAATAATTTAATAGTGGAATAAAGTAAAATATAAAAAAAAATTATACATATAACTGTGTTTGACATAAATAGACAATATTAAGGGAACCATAAATAAATTGATATCCCTAATAAAATATTGAAACAAGATGTATAAAAAAATATATGGATCATATGAGAAAGATTTAAATGGTAATACATGGAGATAAAGAGTGATATAGGACATGATTGAAATGAAAACAAGATTGGGGGAGTCCCCATACATTGAATCTAGACTCACTTTGGATACTCCTCTAAGCTCATGAATAATAAAATTAAAAATTTTAATTACTTTATTCAAAAACTGTTTTATATTTATTTCATTTATTATTAGAAATTAATTATCATGTATTAATTATTTATTATAAAAAATTTCTTTCTATCGAATGTTTTGGGTTTTTTATACTAATGTTCCAAAGCTGATTTAGTGTAATAATAATGGTAAAGTGTCTTTTTGAATGTTATAAGTTATATAAGTTTCAAGTTAGAGATTCATGTAATTATAATATTATATATTTTCAATAATTCATAAGACCCTCTAAAATATTTATAAATTTAGAGGTGTTTCTTGATATTCTTTTTTTAAGTGATTAAACTAACAACCATAGTTTATATTTAATATCACTAATATCATACCATTTAATATTAAATAATATTAAAAATTACATTGCAATATTATTAGTGACATATAAATGTTTTAATTTTTTATGAACATCCATGAAAGTCAGATATGAATGTAAAATACCTTCATTCATGTAGGAAGTACAATCATATCATTGGTGAATAATGTTTTTAATAGAGGTAAAAATGATAGGAAACCAATAATTATATATTTTTCATAAATATATTATAGTGTAATTTTACTAATTTAGTAATTATACTAAATGGGTAACATTAGTTATTTAAGAGGTAATAGTAGAATAGAAAATAAAAGACTTGAGTTTTGAAACTCATGACATGCTCTTTGAGACACGTCCTTAGGAGTGATCCTTAAGCCTTTAGAGTATGTTCTTTTCATTAGAACACAGCTTCATGAACATGGTTAGATGTTTTTAGAGTCATATTTGTTATAGATATTTTTATAAAATAATAATTTTTCTAATTAATAAGAAATTAGTGGATAAGGGATGAATTTATTGAAAATAGAGAGGTGGTATCTTGAAATAAAATATTGAATAATTTATATTTTACCTCAACACTATGAAAAATATTGATCCTAATGAAAAATAATAGTGTTTTATTAAATTTTTTTACTAAAATTTGATAACATCACTATAATATTTACATAAAATAAAATAATTAAATATAGTTTTTCATTATATTAAAATAAAATTTAGACTTTGAAAATTAAATTATTATTTTTTAAATAAGTTTTATATATATATTATTTTACTTTTTAATATATTTTTTTTAATTATTTTTTTTATTATTGAGTCATTCTACATTATACTAAAGTCATAAATATTACTATATTTGAAAATGTTTTATTTTTGATTATTCATCTAAAATTTATGTCATTTCACAAAAATATCAACACATAAACCTAAAATAATTTTGACATTGTGATTTAAAAATTGAGGTTAATTATATATAAAATAAATTTATTAATAAGGATATTCTATTATTTAAATTTTAATAGTATGTTTTTACAATATAATTTGAAATTAATAAAATTTAGAGTCTTACATACATTATGTGAAAAAAATTAATAAAGAGTTTTATAGAATTCTAATATTTATATATCATATTTTATTTAGACTAAATATTAATTATTAAGAATTTTAAAACTAATAATTTTTTTGTTACTATTCTAACATTTAGTAAAAATTCTGATGGTTATAAAATTATAATACTTCCTATAAATACCTATTATATATCCATCATTTATTAAGTCAATTTTCTATCAAAGTTCTCCATATTTCATTTATGAAATTCAAAACTTGTTTATAATTTTCTGTTTTGTTTTTTAGTTCTACTTTCAATTGTAGTATTTCTTAGAGACCTTGAACTATTGGAATTTTGTACTCTAGTTGTATAATTTACATAATTTTATTGTACATTTATACATGCATTCTTACTATAGAATATATAAATCCTTCATTTGTAATTCTATATTATGCAAAAAATGATATAACTCTGTAACATATAATATGTATAGAAGTGAATGATTCATATAAAAACATAGGCTACCAAATTATTACCCCTATTTAAATTTCATCCCAAAAAATTTAGTTCAAAATATAAGAAGATAATAGATAAGGGTACTCATTCTTCCTTACATCCTTAGTTTCATTTGTTTCCTCTTAATACATATTATTTCTACATAATACATTGTCAAAACGAGTTTTCTTGTCTCATAAAACTTTATCACAATGATATACTATTTTCATTGTATAATATTATAAGTGATATCATACTCAAACAATTCCACCATTAGATTTAAAACATCATAGTTTTTCGCTATGAAATTACTCAGGAGGGATAAACACAATGTGATGAAGAACGTTTTGGTGGAAATTCAATTCAATAGCTAATGATTCTAATGAGATCAACAATATCAATGGGGAATATATATTTGGGATATAGATTCCCATTCATCCCAAAAATCATTTCTATTTACCATATATACACTGAAATTAATATTTTATCTATAACATTAAACACTAGGTATCATCAATGTTTATCAATATAGATTTTTCTTTTGAATTTATGTTCCATTATCTTTCTATGAATGGATTGAACATTTTTTATCATTTCAATTAAAATACATTCCCCCAGTGTCCTTTTATATATAGATTTATTCTAACATTTTGGATTTCTTCATTTCTTTCTAAAAGGAGATTCATATTGGAATATTTGAATTCTTGAGTAAAACATATTATTGTTTGATAACTCTATCAATGGAAGATATTACAATCAATATGGATACCCAATATTTTTACACATATTATTACATAATCATACATTAATAATATCCAAAATATCTTGAGGCCTAGTATCTTTAAGAAACATGGATCCTAATTTATCACATGAAACTGAAACATGGAATTATTTTTATATTTTCCATTTTGAGTCCCCAATCCCACTTTACCTACTATGACTACATAGTATAGTCTTGGTTTTACAAAAATGAAATGGGTGAGATAGAAATCCAAGTAAGGGAATAAAAATGACAAGAAAACATAACATGTGTGTCATAGAAATAACATGATATCCTAAAAGGGGAGTTAAACGATTTATTATATATAATCATAACATAAAGCACATGGTATCATAAAATAATGTTTGAATAGAAAATGTGGTACAAACATATAACATGATATAAACATGAGTCAAAACTAACTGTGTTATCAATATCACATTGAAGAAGTAGTTCCATATTGGGTTAGTATTAATCCCTAATCCAATACATGATATATCATGAGACTATAACATTAAACAATGTATTAGAGCACTATAAATGTGTACCCATCATAACAATTTCAGGATCTATGTGTGACTCATAAAGTAAATCAATGATATGGCATAACATAGTAATTTCCCAAAGAACTGAAATGGGTTCCAGGATCTTTCTTCATATCATAATCAAATTAAATTTTATAATGATTGAATTTGAGAAAAGGTCATAAGGAATGTATTAATTCATCAAATTAAGGGACATAAATCTAGTTATATATGTAATGGAAATATATAAATAATTTTTTATAAATCCAAAACATGAATGTTTGTTGTCATTGATGAAAAAACTTTTTAAAATATTGAAAATATTCATGAGTAAAATTTCCTTTTCACTTTGAGTAACATCAAAGGATGTCATATTAGATGGAAACTAATTTTGAAAAGATCACTTAGAACATATATTGAATAAAATATTCATTACATATTTAGAATACTTATTTAAAATTTACAATTTTCTCATACATTAAATAAAACAATTTTTTAATATAAGACTTTAAAACATAAAAATGAATCTTTATTACATTGACTGTTCATGACCAAGAAAGAGTTTTGTTCATGATAAATACATTAAAAAATATTACTTTCACACTTTTGTAAGAAAAGTAAAAAATTACATTGTTCATGAAATTCACAGGAAGATTACTCCTATTTTTTTTAAAAAAATAGAATTCTGTGTAAAAATGACTTTAAAAAATCATAGAAAAACATTTTTCAGAAACATATGTTCTGAAGAAATGTATATTTTACCAAATAGAGAAATGAAGTAGTATTTTCCTAAAAACTTTTCTCAATAATTTTATGTATTTAAGAGTTAAAAATGTTACAATTTCTTGAAAACTTTCTTAATAACTATAGGATAAAAACTTAATTTTTTTATTAGACAACGATCAAATAAGTTCGTTCAACGTAAATTCAAGCATATACAATCCTAATTAAAATTCGATTAAAACATAAACCCTTATATCTTTAGTAACTTTTAAATCAAAACATAACATAAATGAAGTAGATCGTTTCTAAATGAAAACATCATGATGTTTGAAGGATTCATGATATAGTATATGAATTTTACCTGTATACACTATTCAAAATAAATTATGTGCATAAAAGAATATGTATCTCAAAGAAGGATGTTTAATAATAACCCCTTAAAATATTCATATAATTTAGGGGAGAGTTAATAAATGGGTTGATTATGTGTAACAAATTAATATCCACAAAAATAAGAGTGAAAAAACATTAATAAATCAAAACAATTTCATAGGTAATTTTTGTATAATATATTCAGATATATATTCATATTACCCAATGAATTGAAATTGAGTTAAGAATACCCTTTCCCCACGCTTCCATTTAGTTGAGCACTATTTAAAATCTTACACATTTGTTTAAATTTTTTATAAACCTATTAAAAATAAATATTATTATTTATATTATTATATATGATCCTTTTATAAAATCTTTTTACCTTTTAATTAATATTATTTCATTATCACTGTTATTTTAGGTGTTAATTTCCTTGTTTTATCATGCATGTTTTGTTGTGAACGTTTTAGGTCACGGACATAGGATATAGATACATCACATACATAATGATATTAATTTTATAAATATAATTTTGTCAATATATATATATAATCATTATTTAATTTCTAATTGGGATAAAAAATCACATCCATTCGTGGAGATGGTAGGTCATACGTATGCATGAGTGACGTTATCATATCATTAATGGGTGAAAGGGAAATGATTTGTATTTAATATTAATTTTAAAAAGTAAATATCATTTAATATATATCACATATATTCATTATATTATCATTTATTACCTCCCATTTAAAGCGTTAATAAAAAACGAATCACATCACTTCGTGAGGTAGTAGTCCGTCGTACACATGAGCGAGGTTATCATATTTCCTAACGAATGTAATGTAAGACATTATATAGGATATTATAATTAAATAATTATAATAATATCATAAATATAATTTTTAATAATTATATACATCATTATATCCCATCATGTTAGGTGGTGATGGAAAACAAATTACTTTGGATCGCAAGGCGGTAGTCTGCTATACACACAATCAACAATTTTGTTTCCAATTTAAGGGAGGAGATGTTTTTTGTTCATAAAATTAACATAAAAAATATATGTACATGGAATATACTTAGGATAATATATAATCATGGTTTAGTACTATTTTATATAGGTTTAGGAAGAAATAAAATAAAATCTTCAGTTAAGGATGTTACCACTTCTTCAGACAACTTCATTTTGGTTTCACCCAAAGACTTCCTAGACTGGATTTATAATAAGAAATGTCCTATCAGATGATGTTACCAAACCAAATGGACTTTTATGTGTGAATAATGGAGGAGAGTGTGTGACCTTTTATAAGTGGGAGAGAGGATACACATGCTATTTTAAAAAAAGATAAGGTGATAACCATGTTTTTTTCATGAAAAATCCTTAACAATAGGACATTATAGAATATTATAGGTTTTAAGGTATATATATGTCCATAAAATGGTATTTGGACATGTTTTAGGTAATTTTTAACCCTCATCTTATAGTTTAACAACAAGTAATCCCATTTTTAGCTTAACCATGGAAATGATTTTTTTTACTATTTTCACTATTAATTATTCTAAAATTTTAATTTGAGATTTTTATGTAATAAATATTCTTGATATAGAATCCATTTTTACAAATTCAATTAACATAAGTTGTAGAATTAAATTTAAAATTAAACTACGGGCATGATGATAGAGCAGTCTTCTGAAGAGAAAATTCTCATAAGTATAGAATGTTTTAATATCAAATTTAATATGAAATTAATTAAAATGAAATAATTAAGTAAAATTTTAATAGAATTGAAATAATTTTATTTTATAATAAATTAAAAATATAATATAAATTTTTAAAAAATCATACAAAAAATGAACTTTTTAATAAAAATCAACATTTTCCATATTCATAAAAAATCATTATTCTAAGAAAAATCTCATTAATTCACCCAAATATATGTTTCACATATAGATTCGAAAATAAAGTTTATTTTTTCAAATAATTTTCCAAAAATTGGAAAAAATTAGTTTTAAATTCTGTGTGAAAAGTGTAACTAGACCACCTTTTATATAAATATTGTTTTTTAGAAACAATTTTTTTTCTTACAAATGGATCTTATTATATATCTAATCAATAAATACCAATTGAATATATTTTATACATGTCTAAATCTTATAATTTAAATAATTTAGTTTTTATTATTAATACTCACCATAATAATGTCTATTCTATAATTGTTATGTCTTAAAAATAATATTTTAATAGAGTATCGCACTTCATTAAAACCCAGCATTGTAAGAATGTTAGATATCAAAGTGATTGAAATTATTTAAAAAAAATATCTATTAAATTGTAGGGGTGTTACATTATATTATAATATTGGTTTATCATGTTATATACACTATTAGATATGATGTTCCTCTTTTGTAATCTTAGGGTCTTACATTCTACCCACATAAATAAATTATTTCTTTATAATTTATCCTTAATCTTAAAAATCAATGATTTAAAAAATAAAAATAACGTAATTTAAATCACACACCATGAGAATGGTTAAAAAATAATCATAGTGAGATAGAAAGGGATGTGATAAGGTTATCTGGAATAATCACATAATTAGGGTTCCATGTAGGAGAATATAGGTGCGATGTTAAAATATGGACATTGAAGAAAAATGCAAAGCCCAAATAACGATAGAGAGTGATAGAGGTCATTAATCACAAGAAAATGAATGATAAATAGAAAGTAAAAAATAGTAAACCATAAATATTTTCTGAGTTAAGGGACAATTTGATTTGTTGGAAATGATGGTATTAGGATAAGAGTTTTGTTTTAGAATATATTTTTTAGATTTGTGGAATTCATTTACCATCTAGACTAAGAACATAAGAATATATAGTGACATCATATATTTAAATTTAATTGGTATAATTTCATCTTTTTTATGTGATTTGATAAATTCTTAATTCATCTCTAATTCTCTGAAGTTAATATCCAATATGAATATTTATTCCATAATCACTAAAGTTAACATTTAACAAATCATTAGCTCAATAAAATAATGAATATCATACTCTGACCATAGATATTTTCCAAGGCCAAAATGGTTAGAAAAAGTTATCTAATAACACCCAATGTTAATGATAATCCATTATATATATATATATATTTAACCTAATGAATGATACAAAATACGTCGTTCCAAATTCTACATCCAAAAATTTATAAGTAATGCCACTAAATTTCAAAAATCAACTTAACATTAGATTCACTAAAGAAAATAATGTATATCTTAATGTAAAATACCAAATATGTGAATACCTAGATTACGTTAAAAGCACAATGGAAACAATTATTCTTACAAAAACTATTTTTTTCTTTATTCCTTAAACAAAACCACAAATTATTTAATATATTCCTCAAACACAAAAATAATGTAAATATCATCACTGATAATATAAATCACTTTTTTACTGAATCATTAATTATTTCCAAGGTAGTAAATACTATATGATTTATTTTATTCATATCCTTCAACTCCTTTTCTAAACTAAACACTATTATCTAAACATTAGTAACATATTATGGATTATCTTTACCTTAATCACTTTTTTTCTAGAAAAATACCATATTTCCATTTAATCACATTTCTAGGTTATCATCACCATTAAACATATTCTTGCAAATCCTAAATGAACAAATTCTTCAGAAAAATCCGTAAAATATATTTCAAGATTCATATGACAAAATTATTTATTTTTAATACATAAACAATTCAATCATTCCACTTCAATATTATACCATTAACCATGCTTAATCATATTATTCCATAATACCACCTTCCTTTAAAATGTCATTTGTAGTCTATTCATCATCAGTGGTGTAACCATTAATCATGTAACCTTTCTAATTCTCTTCATGATATTTCCCCTATTACATAAATTTTCATAATGCAAATTATTTCATCATTTAAATCATTCAACGATCAATGATAGTTTGTGGATAAAATTCATGGAATCCATTTCATTAACCAACTATTCCACGTTTTCTCTATAATTAATTACTTTATGTCCTTTTGTACCCTAAAAAAATATCCATGTTCCTCTGAGATATTCTATTGGGTGTTTCATTCCACATCCTTGATATATAGGAAACTAAATCTTATTTTCACCATGTTCCCACCACCTGATCCCTAAATGAACTCTACCCTTATATTATTTGTTGATTCTAAGAGTTATTTAATGTTCACATTTATAATCATGTATCATGATTACTGGGTTGGAATAATTATAATATCCTTAACTCTAGTCATCATCACATTTGGATTCTATTCAAGAATATTTCTATCATAATCAATGTTAATATAGTTCTTTCTGGTCCCCTTCATTGATCAAAACCATAAAACATAGTTTGAGAAAAAATAGTTATTGTCGGAGACAACATAACCATGAAAAATTATTCATAATATGTCTATATTATGACACCTTTATTTCAATATAAGAAGCCACAGGTTAATATTGGTCATCAATTTTCATCATCTATTTAAATATATCATGATGTTTTGTAAAGAGATTATGAATTTCTATATCATACCCTCTAAGAGTGTCAAACTAGGTGTATATTAATTCCCATTTTCATGTACCAAGCTACTCTTGAGTCAAGGACGACATGCCTTTTTCAGAGTTATTACCCCGAGGTACATATATTCCAAAACCACATCCACTTATAGTTTCTGGACAGGGATGTAACTTTTCAAAAACCACATTCTCTATACTTTACCAAGAATCTAGGATATTTTTATATACATATTATTATTCATAGACTTATCCCTAGGGTTATCACTAAATATTTCTCATCCTTGTCTTTAAGTTTAACTAAACCTTTTATCTGATTCCAACAATGGATACCCAAACCTTTTACATAAATTATTACATAATTACAAATGTAATCACCCATTAATAACAACCCAAGATCATGTGTCCTAGTGTCTTTAGATAACTAGGATCATAATACATAAAATGAAAGTAAAACATACCATCCTTATTTTATTTTCTATGAGATTATGAGTCCATTTGAGCTCTAAAAAATCCTATGCATAACCTAGGGAATACATAGTTTAAAGGGATGAGCTAGAATTAACAGCAAAGGAATAAACATGATAAGAAAACCCAACTAGTATGTCATAGATATAAAATGATATCATAAAAGATAATGAACATGAGTATTCAAATGGAATAATAACATAAAGAGCATTGTATCATAAGATATGGGTATCACAGAAAATGTGGGAATAATATATAATATGACATTAACACGAGTCAAGGATAATTTTCTAGATAATATCACATGTAAAATTTACATAATTTCTTAGGTTTACTCCCTAATATCATACATGATATCTCATGAGACTATTACATTACCCAATTCCATAGGGCACTATCCAAGAACACCCATCATAATATGATCATAATAAATGTGTTTCGAATAAAGGAAATCAATCATAAGTCATAATATAATAGTCACAAATGTAAGGGAAATGGGTTTCATTATCTTCATTAATATCATAATCAAAAAAATTATAATGAAGGAACTTGTAAATGATTATAAGACATGTATTACTCCTTCAAAAGAAGGTATAATAAGCCATGTATATATGTTAGAAACATATATACATGATTTAGAAGAAATCCATAACATAAAAGGTAGTTTTCATTGATGAAAATAAATTTTAAATGATTAAACAAAATCTAATGGAATGTAAAATTTTCACTATGGTAAGATCAAAGGATATCATCTTAAATAGAAAATAATTTTGAAAAGATAAATTTGAAATTTTTTGAGGAAAATGTAATTTCTATTTTGAAAAAAACATATTTAAAATCTCTAAATTTATTAAACATTAAATATATTTATATATATACTTAAAACATAAAATAGATGCTTTAAAACATTTAGTAGTCATGAAGGAGGAAGTGTTTTGTTCATGACGAATAAATTAATAAAACAAAGTTTCATTTCACATTTTTATAAGAAAAATAAAAGAGTTCCTTGTTCAAAAAATAATAGTAATATACAATTTTATTTATTTTAAACCCAATTTAGGGAAAAAATGACATTAAACAATCAGAGATAAATAATTTTGATTTTTTTAAGAAAACATGGATTTTGAAGAAAACAGTTGTCAACTGAATAGAGAAAAAAAGTCAAATTTTCATAAAAAAATTTTATCAAGAATTTTAATGTACCAAAAAGGAAGAATTGTAATATTAATTGAAAAAACCATGAATAAAAATAGGAGAAAAAAATTAACAGGGGTTTATTAAAAAATGATCAAACAATTTCCTTTAATGGAAATTCTAGAATTTGGAATCCTGGTTAAAATGAGATTGAAAAACAAATCCTTACTTTTTAATAAACTTTTGAATTTTAACATACCTTGAATGAAGTAGAAAAATTATAACTTCAAATATCATGATGTTGGAGTGATTCATGATATAGTTTTTAAATGGGAAGTATATACACCCCTAAAAACAAATTACATCCATAAAATAACAGGTGACACAAATAATGAAGTTTGAGATAAAACACTTACAATGATCATGTCATTGAGGTGAGAGTTGATAAATTGAGTTATATGTGTAAAAAATTTATATACACACATTTAAAAAGTTTTAAAAGATATTAAAAAATTAATATTAATTTCATACACAATTTGATTATAATATATTCAGTGATGCAATCATATAATCCAATGAATAGAAATTATGGTAACAAATCACTTACCTCCCGCATACCTTTAGTTGATAACTATTTTATCCCATTTAAAATAGTTTTAAACATGATATTATCATATCAAAAAAACATATTGATATTTATAACATCATATATGATCCTTTTATCACATATTATTACCTTTTGTTAATAATATTTCATTATAACTATTTCTTCTAGTCTTAATATCCTTGTTTTCTCATGCATGTTTTTTTGTGAAAGTTGTGGTTCCTTAAAATAGGATATTGTCCCATAATATAAATAATTATATTAATTATATTAATTGCTTTTTTTATATACATATTTAAAACCATTATTTATCTTTGATCATGGAGACTGAATCACACTACTTCAGGGAGATGACAGTCCATGCATATGATTGAGAGACACTATCATTTTCTTAATAGTTGAAAGGGTAATGAATTGGATTTTATAATAATTTTCAAGAATCAATATCATATCATATATATCATAAATATTCATTAAATTTATCAATTACTACCTTACATGTAAATTTTTAGTTAAAACTGAATCACATCGCTTTATGAGTAGGTAGTCCATCAAACACAAGAGAAATGTTATTAAATTTCCTAGAGAATAGAATGGATGAAATTATATATGGTATTATAATTTTAAAAATATAATTATATTATAAATAACATATATAATCATTTTATCCATTCAGGGGATGTAGTGATTGAAAATGAGTTACCTCAGCTCACGAGGTGGTAGTCCTCCGTACACATGACCAATACTTTATTTTCCCTTTTGAGGGGGGAGGAGTTGTTTTTGGGTAATGAATTTAACATCCTAGACCTAAGAGACACTAACTGGTGACCTGATTTGGGACTCTGAATGACCTTAACTACACCTCCCCTTACTTCATAGGTCTCCAACTAACAGTGAGGGTATGATAAATCATTTGGGTAGAATATGCCCTATTTTCTAGAGAAATCCACAATAGATAACTTATGAAATAAAGGAATCAGAAAGGAATAATCCAAAAAAATGAATTACCAACTATTTTCCAACAGTTTACAAACCAAAAAAAATATGATAAATAGGTTATGACATGCAAACATTGAAAAAAGTGAAAAAATTGAAAATAAAGACAATATATGAATCCCAAAAATTGGTCCGAACTCCAAGGTCAAATCCTCATCTACAGACATCCCAACCCAACTCATCTCCCTATCATAATACCTTTTCCCTTTTATTGACCTGCAATCATGAAATCTACTTAGGTGCCCAATGGCTGCCTGAGCAGGGTGTGAGTACAACTCAGTAGGCCACACCACCAATGATGTCTACAAAATATCTATTCCAAACATACAGTGTTTGCAAGTACTAAATAAAAAATATGATAAACGATGAAAAATTGGGTTCTATAAGTTAACAATATTCACTATAACCACTTCTATTATGATTTTTAAATTAATATATTATACTATGGTCATTACTAAATAAATTTAAATCACATGTTTCAATGTGTTGCACATTAAATAATTTACACAATAGCATAAGCAGATCAATTGTCATTTATAAGGGGATAAGTTAAGTTCCCTATATGACTAGGGATAAACATTTCATAAACAAATACATCACACATAAATTGGATCCTTATTCTAGGAAGTATCTTTAAATGCATACGTTAGTAGCATAGAGCCTCAATCACCTTCTGTAACCCCTATATTATGGGGTGGGGTTCAGAGCCTCGGTCTAACTAACCAATGGGAATATATTCTCAAGTATAATAACCCACAATTACCAAGCCATGAACACATGCTTATTTATCCATTTACCACTTATACCATATCAAAACCCATACACAAAACATTATAAAAGACATTCAAATTTCATAATCTTTTATCATTTGGACAAACATCAAGCCCTAACCCATTATCACACTTACCAATTCCATTACAGATCTTATTAAACTGATTTCTATTTTTTATACCTTAATCCATTAACATGATCAAAAAATTTCATATCTTTTCCCAATTGACATATTCAAAAAATCCCATATATTAACCCATTTAACACATTCAAAAATTTACAAGCATTTACCCATTGGACTTGTTAATCATTTCACATTTATTAACCCACTTATGTCATTCAATTATAATTCATACTTCATTAAGAAAACCACTTAATTTTACCCAAACCATTCATATTAATCTAAAAAAATCCATTATTACATTATCTAGTTCTAGAAAAAACTTCCAAAATTTACATTTTATCTCAACTAAATTCTCAACATGTTCTACAAGGGCTCTACTTTATCCCATGTTTGTCTCATACATAACCTTAAAATATTCTTTATTCGAGAATGTTGGCATGCCCCATGGAAGTCCCTAAATTTGTCAAATCATTCCCAATTCATCCCAATGGGATCATGAGGGGGTCCTTTCATAATTTATCGAACCATTTTACAAAATCACTGAAAAGGGAACAAATGTAGAGTAATTGATAACCAAAAAAACAACCACATATGAACAAATAATCTTCAAGGCTATAAGATATAACTTTTAAACCACCTACCTAGAATATAAAGATAAATTTCAACTTAACCTTAGACTTAGATAAAGATTCAAGACCCCTTAAAATCCCCAACATAATATACATTAGAAAAAGAGGGTATTATGGATTCAAAAGAAGAAGAACAAATACACTAGCCCCAATATGGAAAACAGACGTAATAGAAGGACTAGAATTACCTGAAGCTTCGATCCATATCCCAAAAAGCATTAAAAGATCTATACTCGATTTAGAATAGCCCTTGGAATTATTTGAGGGTTCTGGCTTAGCATTAGGGATGGGGGAGGAAGAAATGGGAATAAAATATTATGATGAACATATAATCCCAAGGGGGAAATGGTAAATTCTAACTTTTTAATGGGCCATACATTCTTTCTAAACTGTGCACTAATCGTTTAAAAACCTCTATCCAAGAGGGGTCCTTGTCGCACGGTTTCCTAGGGATCACTGATGGATTAAAAAACTATGCACCAACCATGAATAATTTCTCTATCCATGGTTAGAGGGTTTGGTTTTCCCCCTAGCACAGTTTACACTAATCATGTTCCAACCATGTAACATGCAAGGGATGACCTGATTTTTCGTTCATTCATGTGTCGAACCCTCAAAACACCAAAAAAATCATCATATTCCGGGTAATCATTAAATTTTCCAACATTAAGTGATTCAAACCAAAACATAAAAATTAACATACCTCCATGATTTTTGGGATCTTACAACCTCCCCATCGTAAAACACATCATTCTCAAGCTGCACATCCAAGCACCACTATGCTTCTAAAGAAAAGAGATTTGGCCACTGGGCTGGTATTTCCATCTCCCTCTCCTGGGTATCTTCATGAACATTATCATGCCTCCACAAAAGTCAAATCTAGGGACTAGTCTTAAATCTAATGACATTTTCAATAAAATAAAAAATATGAACTGGATACTCCACAAAGTATGCATCATTATCAAGATCAACATTATCAAAATAAATCAAATAAAATGGGTCAAGATGATAATTTCAGATCTATGACCCATGGAAAACATTTATCATTATACTATAACATTATTGAAGTGTTAATCGGTATACCACTAGTCTAATCCTCTCCATAATCTCAAACATCCCTACATATTTGGGTTCCAACATACCATGTTTCAGAATCTGACGGTGACCCAGCCTTGGTGACTTCTGAATAAACACCCAATCACCCCAAAAGAGAGGGAACAATGATGTTATTATGAATATGACTTATGCCTACTCTGATCCACTACCAGATGTTTCTAAATCAACTGATCTTTTTTCAACATCCTCTACACATGATTAGGTCCCAACAAATTCGATTCTCAATCTTCCATCTAACACAATAGAGATCTACATGGTCTACCATAGGGTTCTTCAAATGGTTCCATCTGAATCATAGCCTGGTAACTATTTTTGTTGGAAGACTCAACCTTTTTTAGATTTTTTTCCTATGATGTACCAAAATCTAGGACACAATCCCTCTATATGTCCTCTAAAAACTTAATAGTATGCTCTGATTTCCCATACGTCTGCGAGTGATAAGACATACTTAATAACACTTGTGTACCAAGAACCCTATATAATCCTTGCTATAATAGTTAAGTGAAATGAGAATCATGATCCAAAAATATAGTGCGAGACACCCCATGAAACAAAACAATCCCTAGAACATACAACTCACCCCACTAATCCATAGTGAAAGTATCCCAAATCAGCAAGAAGTGAGATACATTAGACAAATGATCCAAAAAAATAATATCGCATCATTATTTGGAGAATTCATTGAGATACACACACAAAATCTATCATCGCATCATCCCATTTCCATTTTAGAAAGGAAAATAAATACAAAAAATGAACCAGATGCTAATTCTTTGCCTTAAACTACTCAAAGGTAAGACATCACGAAAAAAAACCTACAACTTCTTTCTTTATAACTATATACCATTACTTCCAACAAATATCACGATACATTTTGGTCAAACAAAGATTCACTTCCCACTTCAATTACTGAAACTTATTCATCAACTCTTCTCATATACATGTTGGAAAAACCACATAACCAAGAACCTAAACGATCCCATCATCTTGAAAGGCCTAACTAAAAGGTAAATCCCCACCTTTCATAATTTCCCTTAAATTTAAACATTCTAAATAATCATGTTGATTTTTATTGATCCGAAATTGAATCATGGATTCATGTACCATAGATATACTATTTATCTTCCCTTTCCCATTACATACCTCAAGTTATATCTCAACAAACAACTACATCACCTTCCACTCCAAAACATGATTTCGGGTCCAGCTGATTTTGAGTCTTCCAACTCAATGAATATGCAACACTATTACATTTCACGTTTTTTAAACTAGCTCAATGTTAATGGATTTCATTTATTCAAACCATATATACTGATGAAGATTCAAATCATGATGAGTGAATATGTACTTCATGATTTTATGATCGGTATCCACTATTAACCATTATATCAAAAAGTAATTCCACCAAAATTTTAAAGTATAAACTACCATGGATAACTCGAGATCATGAATAGGGTAATTTATTTCTTGAGGTTTCAGCTGTCATGACCCATATACCACAACTTGATCATCCTTCATCAATACCTCCCTGAGACCAACACCATATGTAACAAAAAACATATATTATTTATTACCTGGCCTAGTTAAGATCAGAATCGATGTAGTTTATAACCACTTATTTAACATTAGGAAAGAATTATCAGAAGACTGGACCATTCAAACTTGATTCCCTTATTATCTAAGCAAGATAGTAGTATTTCCAAATGGGAAAATTAAATGATGAACCTTCGATAATATCCTTCTAATCCCAGAAAACAAGAGACATGAGAAAAATTATTGGGCTCCTCCCAAGATGCAACTTCCTGCACTTTCTCTAGGCCTATAGATAGACCCACATCTGATATGATGTGCCCTAATAAATTCCCTTTATCAATCTAGAAAATAAATCTGTATAACTTGAAAAATAGAATATGCTCCCTTAGTGTGATTACGATGATTCCAATATGTTTGGCATGATCATACCGAGTTTCATAGTACACCAAAATTTAATAAACAAAGAAAACTAAAAACTAATCTTGGTAAGGGTGAAATATTCTGTTCATTATGATCATAAAAACTAATGGCATGTTTTTCATCTCAAATGGAATCACAACAAAATCATATATCCCATACTTTCTCAAAATGGTAGTATGTGGTATATCAGAAGGTCTCACCCTTAGCTTATGATACACTAATCTCAAATAAATTATAGATAACACTATTTCACATCTTAGCTGATCAAAAAGATCATCAATTCAAGGAAGTGGGTATCTATTATTAACTATCATCACATTCATCTTCCTATAATTAATACATATTCACAATGATCAATAGGACTTCTTGGAAAATAGTAATGGGGAGCCCCAATTTGATGAACTAAGATGAATAAAACATTTATTTTATAATTAATTAATACTTATTTTAATTTCCCAATGTTCCAAAGGTGTTATATGATATGGTGGAATGGAAACTGGTTATTCTCCCGAAAACAACTCTATTGTGAACTCAACATCCCTCTTGGGTGGTAGACTTGAGAATTTCTTAGAAAACACATCCTGAAACTGATCCACCGCATAAGAGAATATAATATTCTCTTCTCTCTCATCATCATGCATGATACAAGAGGCTTGGGATATAAGCACTCCCAATTGTTTAAAAACTGGCCTTTCATGGCCTACTGAGATGTCGCATTCTCCCTGATGAACATACATGTCTCCCTCAAGACAGGTGACTATTAACCTATGATGGTAACAATAAATATGGGCTTGGTATAAAATTGAATATTCCATACCCAAAATAAAATCAAAACCCAAAATATCAAGCAAAAACAAGTCCCATAGGAAAGAGTACCAAGAAACCTTGAGTTCACTCTTCTTACATTTCATGAAATTTTAGGCTCTCACCCCTAATAGTTTATCAATAAACATGACCACAAACATACATTCCATCATTAGTCAAAAAATAACAATAGACTGAGATGATATAAAAGAGTGTGTGGAACCTATGTCAAATAAGGAACTGGAAATAATATAGTCTACAAGGATCTTAACTCAAACAATCTATTCTCTAGCCTCTCTACCTCTAGGTGTAGACTAAATTGCATAGAGCCAACCTGTCCCCTACCCTAGGCGCCTATCTAGGTTCTTGGTACTGCACTACATTGCTGATATAGATACTCTTTCCCCAGAGTACCACATCCTCCACCCCAAACACTTCGACTAGTCGAGCTCTAACTACCTTCCTAATAAAGGGTAACCGACCCCTGCTTGCACTCGGCATCGACCACAATCCTCAATATGTGCCAAACTATAAATGGTTCCTATATACCCTCTTCCCATGACCCATTATACCACATTCTCGGTACTCAATTTGTGGTCGGTTAATTGACCGCGCAAGTTCCCTGACCATCCACACTGATTAAAAAACATCTGGCTACCACCCTGATAGGATGATCCTCTATTCTGACTACTCTGTACTCTACCACCCTAGTGAGGATATATAAAAAGGAAACTTCCTTCCGTTATAATTCACACCACTATTCCATCCAACAAGAACCAAAAACCCATTACCTAAATCCTCTTTCTAGTTCCCTTCTGAAATAAGGGTTTGATCCACCACTTTTGAATACCTTCTTAAATGGAATATGTTCACTAGAGACTTAATATCATGTCTAATCACATCCTAGAAACATCATGTCTGAGAATTCATGCCCCTTTCTAGCCCTGGATAAAAGTATTAAAGGTCCATAAAATGACCCTTGTAATTCATCACTGAGAGAGTTCAATGGTTTAACCTTATAAAATATTCCAACCACTCATGTCTTGATGTGTCTAGATTGAAATTCTCTAGAAAATTTTCATATAATTATTCCCACAACATACCATAATCCTGCTGAGTCTGAACCATAATATCTCACCAGAACATTGATAGTCCCCACACGATATATTCTTCCATCTTGACTAACTTCTCTATAGGAGTCTCCAAGAGATCCAAAATCTTCTGGATAGACTATATCTAAAACTTTTATAGCCCCAGGTCTACCCTCTTTTTTGAAAACATTGAAGTGTGCTGCAACTAAAACTTTATGGTCAAGTCGAACATACTCGGAACGACCTACCCAAGGTACATTTTCAAAATTTAGATAAAATGAGTGATGTTCTCATGAAACTTATCCTCTCCTCAGTTATCTTGGACCAATGGATTTTCTTAAATTTCTACTGGTGGATAATTCTCAATGATATACTCTTATCACCCAATGGATACACATCATCATAATGGTATTTATGTACAATGCCCAAACATAGGTCATAGAATAGTTGACATAAGGCTTCCACAATTTACATAAAAAGAAGGCTCTCCATAATCCATAAACAACCATTTCTCGTACATCATCCCAAAATACATAGTCACATACAGAACACTACCCTCGACCATCCCAACCATGGGTCATGACTAACACAGGTTAAAGTAACTTACATAGTCACTGGTCTTTCATTAGAAACCTTTTTATAACTATTTACACACTAATGACATTAATTATTCATGTTAGGCCCATTTACCATTTCACAAATTTTTACAACAAGCATTTTAACTCATTTACAACCCTTTATATAACACAATTGTTTAACCCTTATTTATCATTATTTCGATTTATCCATTTATGTAATCATTATTAGTAACTATCTTTGTCAATTTTTTAAGAAGGTAATATGAATTCTACCCTCAATGTTCCATACACCCATCCCGCATGTGCCAATCATAATTCCTTTTTCCTATATCCCTAGGTGCCTAAAATAATGCAAGAATTCAAAAATTTGTTCCACCTTAACCACAAGAAAATATTATCAAATAATTACACAACACAAAAAGTGCACCACCTAGTGGTGAAATATCATTCCAAAATAATAAAACATATCAATAACAATAATCCATACCCTAGATACATGGTTTTTCCCTCATACATTGTTTAGATACTCCCAAGCTTGAACTCACTTCCAAGATTGAACACATCCTAATCTTCCTTATACCATCAAAAATAGTAAGTCACTGAAATGGAAAACTATAATACAACTTTGTAACATCCCTGACCTAGAATCCAATAACCAGTTTCTTGATCTGGTCACCAAATGGAATCAAGCCACCTTCTTGTATACTGTAGGTTTCTGACTATCAGTGAGGGTCTGATAAATCATGTGGGGAGACTTTACCCTATTTACAAGAGTAATCCAAAATAGATAACATATAAATTAAAAGAATCAACATTAAATAAATATAAAACATATATTACCAACAATTTCCCAATGGGGTACAAACCATTTCCAAACAGTAAATATTCCATGTCATCCTAGCAATTCCATAAGGGAAGAAAAACCCAAAATAAAGTCAATAGCTTAATCCCAAAAATGGGTCCTAAATCCACACCCTAATCCTTATACACACACATCCCAAGCCTGAATAAACTCTATAGAATATGGAATTTTCCCTTTTCCTGACCCATAACCATGAAATATTCATGGGTACCCAATAGCGGCCCAAGCATGGTGTGAGTAAAACATAGTAGGCCACCACCAATCGTGTCTATAAAATATCCAGTATAAACAAATATTACATGCGTGTACTAAATAAATGAAAAGATAAAATAAGACAACATGGGTTCCAAAAGTTAACAATATGCACTTCAACCATTTCAATTATGATTTCCATTTTCATCTCATATTTCATCTTCATTACTAAATTAATTTTCATCACATGTTTCCATGGTTTATGAATTTTTATCATTTACATAACGGTCAAACGTGATCAATTATCATGCATTAGGGAATAGTTCAATTTCCCAATCTCACTAGGAATAATAATTTCATAAACAAATACATCACACGTACCTTAGATCCTCATTCCATGAAGTATCATCAAATGAATCTACAATGTTAATAGATCCTTGGTCCCCATAAATAGACCATGCATTATGGGGTAGCGTATAGAGCCTCAGTCAAACTCAACCAGTGGGCATATATATTCATGTCCAATACCCTATAATTACCAATACATGTGCACATTATTATTAATTTATTTAAAACATATTCCATATCATAATCCGTACATAGAATATTACACATGAAATCCAAATTTCATAATAATGTAACATGTGAATGAACATCAATAAATAACCCATTATAAGAATTACCAATTCCATTACATAGCCTATTTAATACATTTCCATTTTTTATACCTTAACCCATAATCATAATGAAAAATTTCCATATATGGATCCATTTAACATATTCATAAATTATCTTGTGTTGCCCCATTTATCTCATTCAACAATTTACATGAATTTTCCCATTGAACATGTTTATCATTTCACATGCATTAACTCACTTATGTAATTCAATTATAATTTATAATTAATTTATCAAAATACTTTATTTCACCCAACCCATTCATATTAAGAAAAAAAATTCCTTATACCATTATCAAGGGCTAGATACAACTACTGACACTCCCTTTGCAACTCAACTAACATCTCGACATGTTTAACATGGGATCTACTTTCTCACAAGTCAATTACATACTTGACATTACCATTTTCCATTTTTGAGAATGTTGTCACACCCAATGGGTGGTAATAAATCTATCAAATCATCTTAAATTCATCCCACAGATATTATGATTTATTAATTTCATCATTAATCAAACCATTTTACCAAATCCTATAAAAGGAAAAAACACACAACAAGAGATAACCCAAAACACAATTCCCATTCACAAATCAACTTCACGACTATAGGATATAACTCGTAGACCACATTCCTAAATTAAGAAGATGAATTCCCACATACCATTATTCTTATATCCAGATTCATGCACCATTTTAATCCCCAACTTATGAACCATAGTAAAAAAGAGTGTTTTAGGGATACAGATGAAGTTGAATGAAGATACAAGAAAAAATATGTAAAATAAAGTGAAGGATTAGAATTAACTGGAGCTTTGTTCCACAAACAATAACACTAAAAATGGACAAGAATCCAATAATTTTAACACATGGGATAATTTGAGGTATTGGGTACATCATTAAGACTGAAGGAGGAATACATGGGAATGAAATTGGGTGAGGAAGTTAAAATCCTGAGAGAAAAAATATGTTAACTTATCACTTTTTGGTGGGTCACACACTTTGGACACACGGTTTTCCAAACCATGAACCAACTGTACACCAGACCCAGTCTATGAGGGGTCCATGTCATAGAATTTCATAGGTTTCCCACATGGTTTGATAAACCGTACACTAACCATGCACCAATTATTGGAAATGCCTCTATCCAAGGTCACACGGTGTGGATTTCCCCCTTGCAGGGTTTACAATAACCATTTTCTAACCATCATACATGCAAATGATGGCCTAATGTTTCTTTCATTCATGTTACAAACTTCTGAAGCACCCACAAGCTTCGTCAAACTACTGGTAAATGTTTAATTATCCAACATTATGTGATTAAAAACAAAATTTAAACAAGAACATACCACCATGAAGTTTGGGATCTTAAAATGAACTTAACATAATAAAATATCAGTATATATAATATTATGAGGTTTTTATATATTAATGGTTTAATAATATTGGAATGTGGTGGAAGAAGAAATAAAATAGAATGCTCGGTTATGGACGTTACAAATTTTTTTGTAAAACTTCATTTCGTTTGCACCAAAAGCCTTCCTAGGTTGGATTTTTGATAAAAAGGGATTATATAAAGAGTTGAGGGAATTAGTTAATTGATTTGGGATGGTATTAACCAAACCAAATAGTTTATAATGTGCGAATAGGGGAGTAGAGGGGGTGGAATTTTATAAGTTGGGGAGAGGGAATACATTGAATTTTTGAAAAGATAAGGTGATACCCACGTTTTAATCATGCCAAAAGCATCTAAATTTTTTCATTATTATAACATAGAATATATAAGGTATATATATGGATAGAAAATGGTTGTTTTACAAATTTAATTCATTTTAATGATTATATTATTTGATTAATCCATGGGAAACCTATTTTTTTATTAGCCATGGTAATTCATTTTTTTCTATCTTCACTATTCATTACGGTGAAAATTATGTTAACCATATTAGATAATATAACTTATTATAATTATAAATATTGAAACCATTTATCCCAATATAATTCATATAAATGGTATAATTCAATTTAAAATTAAACCGTAGATGCGATGAAAGTGTAGATTTCTAATGAGAATATAGTCAAAAGAAAATAATGTTTTAGTATTAAAGTAAAAATTTAATTTCTTTTAAAATGAACTAAATTAGTGAAAATGTATAAAATTTTGACTAATATTAATTTAAAACAAATTTAAAATATAGTTTTACTTTATAAATAATTTATACGAAATAGTGGTTTTCAATAAAAATAAGTATTTTTACTATTCATTGAAAAATAAAATTTTCAAAAAATTATAAAAAATTATCCCAATGATAATTTTAACATATATATTTTAATATTTAAGTTTATTTTTTCAAATAAAGATTCTATAATTGGAAAAAATTAGTTTTAATTTTTGTGTGCAAAGTGTGACTAGGCCGCCTTTTAGAAAAATACTGTTTTTCAGAAAACATTTCTTTTCTGTAAACATTGTTGTTATATTATTAAAGATCAATAGAAAACTACTGAAATTATTTTATAAAATTTTAAAGCATATAATTTTCATAATACTGTTATTAATATTCATTAAAACCATCATAACAGCTAGGTTGTAATGGCCACATTTAAATAATAATGTTTTAATAGAGTCACATTTCATTCAATCCTGGGGTTTCCTACATTGATGCTATCAAAGAGATTAAATTTATTTAAATATAAATATATTTTAAACTATTGGGGTTTTAAATTATGTTATAATTTTTGTGTTTTGTGTCACATACACTATCGAAAACGATGTTCCTCTTTTAAAATATTAGGGGGATACACTCAACCTCCTTTGAATTCCATAAATAATTATCTAAGAATGTCCCCATAAGATTGATTATTAATTTTAAGTTGAACATGTATCTTAGATAAATATGTTATAAAAAACTTTAACTCTGGGTAAAATTACTTTCAAAGAATCCTCCAAATCTATAATTTTATCCTTGGATCTCAAGCTGATACAATTGATAGTGGTGTTTCATATATCCTCACCAGTTCCTAGATATATTTTTTTGAAAGTTGATCAAGTGAGAAGCCTGGTTAAATGGTAATAAAGTGAGATATATTTTTAAAAATATCCACAATAACCCATATAAAATTGTATACATTAGATGTATTTGGGGGATCTTTGATAAAACCCATTCTAATGGTTACTAATTTCATTATTGGTATGTGTTGTAGTTGCATAATCCCCTTGGACCTTTTCTATTTTAACTCATGTTATTAGAATAAAAATCACTATATATATATAAATTAAAATAACCTTCTTCATATTATCCTATAGAATTTATACCCAAATATCATTATATATATAGGTACTCCCTAAGTGGATAGACAATGTTGAGAAATAGACATTATCTTATAGCTCATACTTTGTCTCAGGCTCTAAAAGTACACAAAATCCAGTCCCAAATATTTTTGATCCATCCTTATAAATGTAAAATTATATTATTGTCCACTTCCTTATTACATACCCATTATTTATTTAATATCATCACATTGTTCCACACTAATCATATTTAAGATATGTTTCTGAATAATCATATGATTTACAATTCCATACATTATGATTAACATATCTATCATTTTATTAAACATGAGGATTAGATTCCATTTGATCCTTATAATAAATATGGTTTTGTTAAATCAAATGACATCTTTAGTGTACTTATTTTGGAAATCATAATACACATAAAATTGATTTTGAGCTAGAATGATATTCTTGTATGTATAGATTTTAAAATGGTTATAACTTAAAATTATATGTTTTGTGGAGATGGATTAAACACACTTTTTCACTAAAACTGGTTAATAAAAAATTGAATACAACAAGTGGAATATATATGTACATTAATATTTTCTTAAACCAAACCTAAATATCTCACATATTACCATTAAATTTTTATTACAAAACAATCTATAATTTGGTAGGAATTAAACATTCTAAAATACCTTCAATTAGGTGCTAGTTTATTATAATAGTTCTTTTGAGAGATTTGATTGTATTGTTTTCCAGTGTGATATAATTATAGAGTCTATTCTAAGTTGGTTATTATAAAAGATTTATTTTTTACTTTTTATAATATTTGTTTATGATATTCCATGATGAAATAGTATTCAGAGCTAGGAAATTGTATCGTCATAACTATGATGTCCAATGAAGTCAGGATGTGGAATTTTCTCCATTTATTCTCAACAAAGAGGAGATCAAGGATAAAGATATTAGATTTTGATTGATTTTTATAATATGTTCACGGTATAAAACTTATATATTTTGATAATTTGTTTTAATGAATTTCTTAATGTGGAACTTGTATACATTGGTTTTGGTTTTTGAACCTATAATTGTTTTTTGATAAAAACCAATAGTTCATATAAATTATAACTGTTTGCAATAATATTATTAAAAAGTGTATTTGTATTGTTATCTAATACAATATATTTTTTAATTTTATTTCATTATATTCCTAATTGGTTTGTATAAATTGGTTTATGTTGGTTTGGGTGGAAACTCAAGAGGGGGGTGAATTGAGTTCCTACTTAATTTTTTTGTTAAAAATATTATGACCAAAATACCCCAATTTGAAACAACCCAGTAAATTAAGCTAGTAGAGATATAAATATTCAATTGGTCTACAAGTTTCTCAAATGTTCATTAGTCCTCAGTTAAATTAGTGTAAAACACTTATCCAACTTTTGGAATAGGTTTACTAAATTAAACACAAATACACACTAACCAAAACTAACTAATAGAGTTAATGTAAAATAATTTTCTGTTTTTGAAATTATAAGCAGTGGAAAATAGAAAATCAATGTATTACAAAATATAGTACACAGTAGAGAAAAACAATTGGTTTAGTCTCAAGACGAGACTTAACCCTATCAACATGGTGGTCACCTACCACCCAGTAGATTATATCAACAATAGACTTGATACATAGCCTGTATCAGGCTTTACAATAGTTTTCAAAAACGATACAAGTATCAAAACCTCTACCATAGTTCTTCGTGGAAAAAACACGCAACCAATATAAACACAACCTCTTCCACAATTACATGGGGAAAACAAAAATATAGAGAATTTTTGGTGTGATTATTTTTAGTATCCTCCAGTTTAAGCATAGGAGACAGTGTGTGTGTAACATAAAAACACAAAGTACTTAGAAATGTAAGATAAAGAACACAATAGAGATAATGTTATAAATATTGAGTTTAAAAGTCTCTATCTGTTTAAAGTTCAACTTTTGACTCCTTGGAGTGAAGAAATTGCAGTTCGAGTCCTTATCTGGAAGTTGTCTCCAAAACAGAGTGTTTGCAATTCCAGGTTCTGGCATCCAGGTACTAAAGTGTTTGGATTCTCTGTTTGAAAGAGATTCAATGAATTATAGAAGGCGGTCTTGAATTTCTTCTCCCAAATTATCATTGTGAAGCAATTATGTTCATAGTGTAAGTGTGGTTGTTTTCTTCTTTTTTTTTTCAGATCTACCATGTAATGTTCCTCTCTCGTAATTTTATTCTCTAGCTTAGTATTACATTTTATATTTGAGGTCCGACAATAGGAATGATAAAACCTCATGTGGTCCTCCTCGTACCTCATACTGTCTCCAGATACAGTCTCTTGATATGTCTACAATTAGTATTAATTATTGTTAGAAGCATTAAATATACAAAATATGATAGGTAGAATAAACTTATGAAATTTGAAAAAGTATGGAGTAAATGAATATGTATCGGTAGACTGGTAGTGGTAGCCTTCTCAATGGTAGATTTCACTATTGTAGGTTTCATCAGTATGTTTCATCGGTAGGCTTCATTGGTAAGCTTCATCGGTAGGCTTTATCAGAGGGCATCAGATCAGTGACCTTGTAGTAGTAACCTTTTTCAGTAACTCTACAACAGTAGAATTTGAGTGGTATAATTGTATTGATAACTCAACAGTATGGTTTCTTAGTGGAAACCTCTAGTGGTAACCTTCTAGTGGTATCTCTAGGGGTAACCACTAGAGGTAACCTCTAGCAATAACCTCCAAGGGTATCCTCTAGTGGAAACCTTCCAGTAGTAACCTCTAGCGGTAGGCTTCCAACAGTAGACTCAATCGGTGACCTTTTACGTAGATATAATTTTCTATGTAAAATTATGAAAAATAATAGGGATAATGAGAATACATAATTTTTATATGATACAAACTAATGAAACATAATTATCATATAAATGAAACATGATTTGGGATTATCAAAACAAGTGACTTCAACAATCTACCCCTTTTGGATAATCACAAATTATGTCAGTAAAATTTATATTTAAGTATTATTGATTTAGGGTTTAGGACATTTTCTAATGTCTTCAGTTGTTTCAATATACATATATTATGTATCACAATATGTAGTTATAGTAATTTCCTACAATCTAGGGCTCCAATCTTAAAAATTATCCCCCATTGTGATTAGAAAAAAATAATACAAAAAGAGATAGATGTAGATTTTTGTACTAATGAGGAAAGAGTACAATATACAAAAAGATTACAATAATACCTATTGACTAAGATAGACCACATTAAATCCACATCAGAGATGTCCCAGTAATATTTTCCTTTGTGAGAAGAGCAGGCAGGGTCATAGTATAGAGGGACAGATCGAGGTATAACAGTAAGTAAGGTAGGAAGAGCTTCTAAAAAATGATCAGTAGACATATAATGAGTATAAACCTAAAAACCCATAAGATTCATGCTTATGTTGGCCTGTGTAGGAGTCATGGAAGGGGAAGCACTATTATATCCTGATATAGATAAATAATAAGGTAAGGTTGGAGGGTCAATAATGGAAGTACAATACACATGGAGAAATGGAAAAAGAATATTCATGAAATCCATAATGATCCTTCCTCCTCTTTCCATTGCGAATATGAAGTCATCCTTATTCTCCATAAATTTTTCCAAAGTATGAGTAAACTCTCTAAGCCTTCTAACTTGATCCATAAAATTTTGAGTGATAGATGGGATCCTCATGTTCTTGAATAGCAGCTTGAAGTGACCATCTAGCAGATGCTTAGTGTAAACTCGTTTATAATAGAAGTCAACCTGCTCTTTGATGGCCTTATGATCTTGGGAAGCCTCCCTTAATTAATCTCTTATAGGCTTATGAATGTATCTGGTAGTGTAAATAACCTGAGTCATAGACTGATGGTCTGAGGTACTTGCTCCATAGAGCTTCTCCATTTCGTCACTAAAAACCGATCTAAAGGCTTCTAGATCAACAGGAGGAGAGGATGAGGAAGAAGCATATGCACACAGAGGTTCTATGGTAAAAGCTATTATCTCGTTAAAATACTTGGTCAATCCACTAATCAACCTCTTCACATCATCATCCTGGCCACTCACATGTGTCTCCGTAGACTTCTTAATGTCCTCAAACATAGTGACCATCTACTGGACACCACTCTTAACATACTTAAGTTCATTTTCCACTTGAGATCTTGAAGCCATATATGAGTCTAAACATACAATCAACTATTTCACATACTCCATAGATTCTAACAAGGTTTTGGATTGATTCTGGTATTCCATCACTTTATGTTTAAAGTTGGATTCAATGGTAGATATTATTCTTTCTAAATAAGAAGCCACAATACCTTGATTGAGATCCACTATTCTCTCGATCCCAATGGATCTCTCATCAAATTGTCTCTTCAAGTCTGATTTTAATGGCTCTAAGTCATCCTTCTTCACATAATCCTAAGATAGAGGAACCACCGGTTACACTATAGTGGTCTCTGAAAAAGAATGAGCTGGAGGGCTTCTTATATGTTTTTCATCTTTAGAATATTCATTTTATAAGCCCAAAACAATGAATACAGGTTTTCCTAACCAATCTTTTATCTCATGACAAATAGAAACTGAACCTGTGGAAACGGGTTCCCCCCCATCACGTGTAACAACCTTTTGGATAACTACATTCTCCTCTTCTAGTATTCCATGATCAAATAAACCAGTAGGAGTGTCTAATACTACTTCTTATATAGAATCTTCAATCACTGCCATAGCAATTCCATCTCCAACCGATTCAACATCCTCTTCCACTTCACTCTTGGCCATTATAGTTTGTCCTACCAAAGGACTATTTCTTAGGCATTATTCTTCAATTTCATCAATAGATGTATTATACTCCTCATGATCATATTTAACTTCATCCTCCTAATTTTATGTCTCTCCAACAGTAATGTCTCTTAAGTCATTCTATTCTTTTTCTTCTTTAGTGGTTTCCTCATCATCACGTTCACTTAGGACAATCTCTCTTCTGGGTAATCTCTTTAGTGGACTAGGCTCTCCAACTGAGATAGTACCAACATGGGGGCTTGATGGAAGGTCAAGGTCACTCCATTCATCTACAAGAGAATCCTCTCTTTATTACACAACAACAACCTCCCCTTCTTCATCTGTGGACATTTGATCCACTTCATTAGGTTTTCAACCAAAATCTATTGTATTCTTTAGCCTAGTAGGATTTGAAATAGGATTAATTCCTCATATATATTAGCATCATCGTTCACCCATTCCCTTTTACAAGGTCTCCAATTTATCTTCATAAACTTGCAAACCATTTGGCAATGAAGAAGTTATCCCTTTAAACTATGTATTCTCCTTTATTTCTAGAAACTCCTTTCACTATCAACATTTTGGATATCAGCATGGAATAAAACAAAGAATTTGACATGGAACCAGACCTAGTCATATCCTCTAACTAAACCATCAACAAACTGAAAAGATTTATCCTTTGTCCATGCTTCAACAGATTCAAAAGAAATATGTCTTGATACTTCAAATTAGCAAAGTCCCTTCTTCTAGGACTCAAAACATGTTGGAAAAATTTAAAGAGTAATCTATTTTCCTCATCCATCTGAGCAGCAATTAACTTCCTAGGGATTCCACTCCCTATCAGTTCATCTAGAGCCTCTTCATAGTAGAAATACTCAATAGTGGGAGGTATAACTCTAGATTAGTAGTCAAATATTCCTTTATGTGAGACTCTTAAGCTTCCATCCCATTCAACATAAGAGAAGCTCACAATTACTCCATTTCCCTTTAAAGACATTTGGTTCTCATCCTCTAATATTTATAACTTTAGAAACTCATAAAATTCCTTGGATATATTCAGATAATATGGTCCATTATTCTTTGCAAAACATTCTACCCAATCTAGAGATTTGAGTGCCTTCTGCATTAGAGACCTGCTCGACAACAAGAATTCAAAACTTAATTTATTTTCAAGCAAGATTTACCTCTACGAAAAATCTGGATTGATTGGATTTTCCACAACCTTTATTACACCACTAGACTTAGCTCAAGGTGTCTTAGGGTTTAGTGTGTCTCCTTCATCATTAATCATCGGTCTCTTCAGTCTTTCCATTGTGATCTGATGTAGTTAGAGGATTTTAGTAGAAAGTTAGGTTCAAGACTTCGGGGGCAGGAGGTCAAGGAGAGGATTAATGTGGATTTAAATGTGGCTTGAATTTTTTTTTATCATTTAGTGATCAAGAAAAAAATTAAGTAATCAAAATAAATGAAATTTAAGCATTTCAGATTCTATCAGAGAAATCCCTAATTCTAGGAGATATTAGTAAGGTCAACTAACGGTAAGGTGACAATAGTGAGGTATATTAGTGAGTTCCAATGGTGAGGTCCAATGGTGAGATGTCCTAATGGTGAGGTCCAATGGTGAGGTGTCCTAACGGTGAAGTTCAATGGTGTGGTGTCATAATGGTGAGGTTGAACGGTGAGGTGTCATAACGGTGAGGTCCAACGGTGAGGTGTCCTAACGGCGAGTTTTAATGGTGATGTGTCTTAATAGTGATGTCCAATAGTGAGGTGTATTAATTGTGAGGTTCAACGTTAAGGTGTCCTAACAGTGAGGTTCAACGGTGAGGTGTCCTAAACAAAAAATTTATCAATCCTAACTCATGTTTGATGTAATTTAACCATTCAAAACTCAAAGGATTTGTGAATATATCAGGAAATTGATGTTCAGTTCCCATGAATTCAAGAGTTATATCACCTCATTGATAATGATCTCTTGAAAAGTGATGTCTCAGATCAATGTGCTTTTACCTAGAATGAGACACTAGATTTTTAGAGATGTTAATAACACTTGTGTAGTCACAATTTATAGAGACATGTTTGAATTGATATCCGTAGTCTAGTAAAGTGTGTTTCATCTATAGAATTTGAGCACAACAACTACAAGTAGTTATATATTCAGATTCGATAGTAGATAATAGAAAATAATTCTATTTCTTACTACACCATTATACTAGTGACTTTACCAAAATGTGACATGTTCCAGAGGTGGTTTTTCTATATAACTTGCAATCAAAAAAGTCAGAATTCGAATAACTTATCAAATAAAATGATTTTAGTCTTGGAAAAAATAGTCCTATGTTGAAAGTATTCTTGAGAAATTTGAAAATCATTTTAATAGTAGTTAAATGAGATTATTTAGCATTGAATTGAAAATTAGCACATATATATACATTGAACATAATATCAGTTCGGCTAGCAGTAAAGTAGAGAAAACTCCCAAGCATACATCTATAATTGGTTTGATCCACTAGTTTACCAGTTTCATCAGCATCCAACTTACAAGTGTTACTCATAGGTGGATCACTACCTTTATTACTATCCAAACCAAAACATTTCAAAAGATCTTTGGTATAATTACTTTGATTTAAAACAATGAAATTTTTATTTTGAAAAATTTCGAATCCAAGGAAAAAAATTATGTTCCCCCATTAAAATCATTTCAAATTCATCTTGCATTACCTTTGAAAAATCAGTACATAAATAATTTTTAGAAGATCCAAAAATAATTCAATCTATATAAATTTTTACTATTAAAACATCTTTGGAAATACTTTTAATAAAAAGAGTAGGATCAGATATCCCTTTAGGAAAACCTTTTGAGATAAGAAAATAACTAAGTTTATCATACCATGCTCTACGAGGTTGTTTTAGACCATATAATGCTTTAGAATGTTTAAAGACATGATTTGAAAAATGGGGATTTGTAAAGCCCAAGGGTTGTTCAAAAAACATATCCTGAAATATATAGCCATTTAGAAATGCACTTTTAATATCCATTTGATAAATTATGAAATTCAGATGAGCTGAACAAGCAAGTATCCTAATGGCTTCTATTATAGCTATAGGTGCAAAGGTTTCCTCATAGTCTATTGCTTCTTCTTAACTATATCCTACTGCAACTAATCTTGCCTTTTTTCTGACTATATTTCCAGACTCATCAACTTTGTTTCTAAACACACATTTAGTGCCTACAATCAAAGTGTCCTCAGGTCTCTCCACTAATTCCCAAACATGGTTTCTCTCAAACAGATTTAATTATTCTTGGATAACTATCACCAAAAATTCACCATTTATAACATCATTAATATTTTTCAGTACAAGTTGTGAAATAAAATATTGGTGTTCAACCTAGTTTCTCAGAGATGCTCTAGTTTGTGTCCCTTTATTTAGATAGCCTACTAAAACATCTAAAGGATGATTCTTGAGAGTTATAATACCTCTATAAAGGGTTGGAATATACTCCTCGTAGTTTTCTATAGGTTTAGATTCAAGAGGCTTAGATTCTATAAAATTTCCAAAACTAGTTGTTTTCACTGGGGGTTCACTGTTTTTATAATTAAGGTCCAAAATTGACATATCATCCTTAGGATATTCAAGAGAGGTTTTAGGTTCATGTGGATCAGTCTCATAAAATTTTTCATTAACTCATTCTGTCACACATTTGGTTCTCTTATTGAATACTCTATAGGCTTTATAAGAGATTGAGTAACCTAGTAAAATTATTTCATCACTTTTGGAAGAAAATAAGTCAAGATTATCCCTAGTGTTAAAGATAAAGACATTGAAACAAAAAACACTAATGTAATTAACCTAGGTTTTGTATTGTTCCATATCTCATAAGGGGTGTTTTTAAGAACAGGTCTAATTAAAACTCTATTAATGTCGTAACAAGTTGTATTAACAGCTTCAAACCAAAAATTGATAAGCAAGTTATACTCATTAATCATAGTCCAGGAAATCTCATAAAGTATCCTATTTATTCTTTCTATAACTCCATTTTTTTGTGTTCTAGGAGTAGAGAAATTGTGATAATATCCATTATGTGAGAAAAAAGACACAAACTCATAATTTTCAAACTCACAACCAGGATCACTTCTCAAGGTCATAATTCTAAGAGCACTAAGATTTTCTAGAGACTAGGAATACTTAATGATGTAAGAACATGCTTCACTTTTGTAAGATCGAATGTATACCCATGTGTTTCTAGAAAAATAATCTATAAGAAAATACACATAAAGCTTCCCATTTAAACATAAAACTCTTGATGGTCAAAAAAAATCCAAATGAACCAACTCAAGTAGTTGAGAAGTCAAAAATTATTTCTTTTGTTTGAACGAAACATTGTGTTGTTCTACCTTTTGAAAAATATTACAAACATTGTTAAGTGGGAATTTTATTTTATGTAAGTCTCTACCTAAACCTTTCATACTTAGTTTTTAAGTGAGTGCACATTTAAATGTCCAAATCTTCTGTTCCATAACCAAGATTACTTATGAAAAGCATTTAAACATGAAACATTTTTCGTAGCTAAAGAATTTAAATCAATATCATATACATTTGCATTACTAATAGAAGGGAATATTAAATCATTTTTAGAATTAGAAACATTTCATGAATCATTTTAAAACATAACATTAAAACCATCATCACACACCTGAGAGATACTAAGTATATTGTAATTTAACCCATCAACAAAAAGTTTTTTTGAAATTAATATAGTATTAGGATTATCAATTTGGCATAAGTTGATGTTCTTTCCCTTAGAATTAGCACCAAATTTAACATGTACATCATCAACATTGATTATGCTCTTGAATCATAAATTGTCTCCTTTCATATTTCATAAACATCCAATATCCATGTACCATAGAGTTTTACGGGAGATCTTTAGACAATTTTCCTAACAAATATATGAAGCATTGGGTATCTTTGGTACCCATATATTCTTGGTCCCAGAGAGGTTATAATGTAATGATTTGGGAACCCATATTTGTCTTATATGTTTTCTATAAACAACAAGAATGTTTGGAGACATAAACACTTTGTTAGGTCCTTTAGAAAATTCTTTTTCAAGAGATGGTCCAAAACGTGAACTAGCAGTAAATTGTCTTGATTTTGGAACAAATTTATTCTTAATAATCCTTCTCTATACTGATTGATATCCTAGACCAGTTGTGTATTTTGGAGAAATTTATTTCCATAGAAACTGAGTCAAGGTATCTCTACTAGTCATAAAATTCTCAAGATCTATTTTTAATTGCTCATTTGATAATTTAATTTTAGTAATTTCTTTTAATAGCTGAGAAAATTTTTCTTCTTCAATATCCAAATCAGAATTATAATTGTCATTTGAGGCATTCTATATTTTCAATAATTTATATTTAACCTTGTGTTCATTATAGTTATCTTAAGCATTCCATAGTATTAAAATAGTTTATCCTTAGTCATATTTTCATCATTATTTGATTCACTTTCATTCCCAGAATATTAATCATTATGTATACGAGATTTAGGTGTTACCTCAAGTGTTTCTATTATGAATCACAGGTTTACATTATTGTTCTTTTTAGTATTAGAAGTGTTTGATTCACTATAGCTGGTTTCTGAAGCACTTCAAGTAGCTTTTATAGCCTTTTTATATCCGTTTACCTTATCTTCATATTTCTTCTTAAATTTTATCTTGGGGGAAATCTACCTTCACCTGACGTTTTCGTTTAGACTCATAGCAGATTATCTCATATTTGTCATCATTTCATTTTTTGTAACTTTTTCCACTATCATTTACTATCGTACCTTCCATTATAGTTTTATTTTATAAATAAATTCTTATTTTGGTAGAAGTTATTGAATCTTTGAGCAAGATGATCCATCTCATCATCATTGTTGGAATATGAATTTTCACTGGTGGAACTGTCTACAGGAACTTGATCCCTTTCCTTGTCTTCACACGTTGAGGTAGCAGTATTGAATGCTATAGATTTATTTCTTAGTTCTTTATCTGATTTTTTATTCAACTTAATAAATTCTTCATATATCATAATTTTTCCAATTAGTTGCTTCAATGGTATCTTGCTTATGTCACATGATTCTTAGATAGAAACAGAATTTCACCTCTATCTGTCAGGTAGGCATCGAAGAAATCTCATAATCTGATCCTTATTGTACATGGGTTTCCCAAGAAGACTCATGGTATTTATTATTTCATTAAACCTGAGATACATCATAGAGATAGGTTAATCATGATTCGTTTTAAATTCCCATATTTTATAGTATAAGTATTTAACCTGATTTTTTTACCATTGGTTGCTCCCTCATGGGAAACAACCAAAGTATCCCAAATTTCGTGTGCAGTTTTACAGGAAGATATTCTATTTAATTCTTCATCACCTAGAGAATAGTAGAATTAATTCATTTCTTTATAGTTATTATTATATGTAGCTCTAGTCAATAGAGACCATGTGTCCCTAGCAGTAGCAGGTAATGCATGTTGTTATTCAATTGTGTCCTAGATTTTAGGGCCCATGCTCTATAGATAAATTTTCATTTTCAATTTTCACTGAGCATTATTATTACCATTAAATGAAGGTGAAATGTTAGTAGCCACACTGTCAACTCAGTAATCCATAGCTAATTAGGATTTAATGAACTGAAAATTTAGATATGAAATAAATTTTAAGATCATTAATATAAAACTAAAATCACAATTGAAAAGCATTAGAAAATCATGAAAAATAGTTCTGATGGTAGCAATAAACAATCCACTGATACAAAATATTTGTCGGGGTGGAAATTCAATAGGGGTGAATTGACTTCCTACATAAAATTTCTATTAAGAACATTATGATAAAAATCCCACAATATGAAACAGATCAGTTAATTAAGGTGGTAGAGATATACGTGTTTAATTGGTCAACAAGTTTCTCAAAGGTTGATTTGTACTTAGTTGAATCAGTATAAAACAATTATCCTACTTTGGAAATAGGTTTACTGAATTAAACACATATACACACTAGCCAAAACTAACTACCAAAGTTAATGTAAAATAGTTTTCTATTTTTGAAATTATAAGCAATGGAAAATAGAAAAACAAAGTATTACAAAATATAGTACAAAGTATAATTAAACAATAGGTTAAGTATAAAGCTGAGACATAATTCTCTCAAATTGGTTATCACCTGGCATCAAGTAGATTATATTAACAATAAACATGATACATTTCTTGTATCAGGATTTAAAATTGTTTTGACAAACTCTATAGGTCTCAAAACCTATACCATAGTTCTTCATGAAAATAACACACAACCAAGCCACACATGGCCTCTTCTACAATTACACATGGGAAAACAATTTAAGGAATGTTTGGAATGGGTATTTTTAGTATCCTCAAGTTTTAGCACAGGAGACAGTGTGCTTGTAACAAACAAACACACACTGCTCATAAATTTAAGATAAAGAACACAATAGAGATAATGTTATAAATACTGAGTTTAGAAGGCTCAATGTGTTTGAATTTAATATCTTAACTCCTTGGAGTAATTAAAATGTAGTTCGAGTCCTTCTCTATAAGATGTATCCATAATATAGTGTCGCAACTCCAGGTTCTAACTTCTAGTTACAGAAGTCTTCTGCTTCTTGGTTTGAAAGAGATTCAATGAGCACATAAGACAGTCATGAATTTGTTCTCCCAAATGATCTTAATGAACTCTGGGGTTCACTGTGTATGTGCTGGTGTGTTCTTCTTGTTCTTCAGATCAATTGTATAATGTTCCTCGATCATACTTATCTTCTCTAGCTTAGTCTTCTATTTTATATTTGAGGTCTCACAATAGGACTGATAAAACCTCATGCGGTCCTCCTCGTACCTCGTACTATATCTAGATATAGTTTCTTGACATGTCTAGAATCTGTATTAGTTAATGTCAGAAGCATTTAATTTACCAAATATGACTGTTAGAATAATCTTAAGAAAATTGACAAGGTATAGAGTAAAAGAGTATGTATCAGTAGATTTTTAGTGGTAGCCTTCTCAACATTAGCTTTCACAAATGTTGGTTTTATCAGTAGGGTTTATCAGCAGGCTTCATCGGTAGGTTTTATTGGTAGGCTTCATCGGTAGGCTTCATCAGTAGGCTTCACATTAGTGACCTTGTAGAAATAACCATTATAGGTAACTATAAAATAGTGGCATTTGAGTAGTAGAATCGTATTGATAAATCAGTGGTAAGGTTTCTTAGTGGTAACCTCTACGGGTAACCTCTAGCGGTAACCTTCCAGTGGTAAATCTACCAGTAACCTCTAGCGGTAACCTCTAGTGGTAACCTCTCATAGTAACCTTCTAGCAGTAACCTCTAGCTGTAACCTTCCAACAGTAGACTCAACCAGTGACCTTTTACTTAGAGAATTTTTTCACATTAAACTTAATAAAGAGAATAGTGAGATTGAAAATACACAACTATTATATGATAGAAACTAATGAAACATAATTATCATATAAATAAAACATGGTTTTGGATTATAAAAATAGGTGAGTCCAATAGTTTAGTTTTTAAATATTTAGAGTTTAATTTATTCTTCATTATTTACATTTATTTAATATTATTTTTTCATTGGATATAAGTTTTTGAAAAGTTATATTATTGAGTATGAGAAATGTAATTTCATTTTTTGACTACCATTTACCCACTAAATCTACCATACTTTAATTCTCTTGGAAGAAACTTATTATCTGAGATTGTCACTATTTTTTCATTATATAATTTTTATTAGATATTACGTATATATCATTAAAAACATAAATATTTCCTTTTGGTTTTTGGATTACTTTTATTTTCTAAATACATGAATTTGAAAATTATAATCCAATTCATCCTCTTATTTTTTTAGTTGGATGATTATGAATTATAGGAAGATTGGATGATGGGTTTTTTTATTGATTCTAGTGTGGGCTAGTATGAAATGATGGCATGAAATTATATAATTCTGAAGAATGAAATTTTATAGTTTACTATAGAAAAAGAGTTTTAATATCAAGATTATTGAAAAGTATATAAAAAATTGTTATATTCTATGATGAGAAACATTTATATTCATATTTCATCTTCGGAAACTAAAAAATGAATTCAGAGAAAATTAGAAGCTAGTAATTTTGAATCACAAAAAAATATTGATACTATAAAATATATTCACAGATTTGAATATCAAGGATTTGAATTTGTACCATGGGAATCAGTGTCAAAAAATAATTAAACATTTCTGGTGGAAGTTAATGGGAAGTGATATCATTGTGAAAAGGAATTTATAGATGTGCAATTAGTTGAATTTGTTTTAATATTCTTCTTAAGTAATATAAATATCAAAAAAAATTATAGATGATATGAAACATATTATGAATCATAGTCTGTATGATTTTTTAAACATTAGTATATAATGAGAATCATTCATTGTGTGATGCGAAAAATAAGCAGAGATAGAATGAAGTGGAATTTAGTAAAATTGTTCGTGCTTTATCTTCCAATGCTATTACTTAAAAGACTATAAATATAAATAAAATGTTTCAAAGATATTAAAATGAGAGTATTAATATGGATATTAGTGATATGGACAATGTAAATTTTATAAGGAATTTTAATAAGATTATAAAAAAGGTCATTTTTAAAGATCACTATAAGGATATTTATAAAAAGATAGAATGAATAGAAGATACATAAAATATTATATGTTGTGAATTCATGAAACCAAATCACATAAGACCTAATTTTACAAGACTAAATAAGAAAGGGAAGTGATAAAAAAATATATCTAGGAGAAAAATAAGGACATTTTTAGAGCTACATGTTCTTTTTAGAGCACAAGTGAAGATCCATCTTCTGATTGAAATATTTCTGTAGATAATTATGATAAAAAAAAGATAATTGGCTTCAATGAAAGGGATACAAGAAATTAATTATACATCCTAGGAAAAGTATCAAATAATTCATTAAAAATATAACTTTAGATGGTGATATTCATTATTTTTTTTATTATGAGGATGATACTCCATTTTTTTAAGATATATCTAGATATGTTTATTTCCTAGAGAATAAAAATAAAAAATTTAATTAAAGAATATTACCTATCTAGGAGAAATATTTCTAAGGATAATAATAAAATTTTCAAACATAATTTTGAGTTATATATTAAATCTACTTATCATCAAAATCATTATTTTCAGAAACTATTTTTGAAACAAAAGTATGAAGTTTAAATTCATAAAAATATTCATTACAATTTTACATATATTGGGTATAATTTTGATAAGAGTTTTAGGTAGTCAAAAAAATAATAAAATACTGTAAAACAAATTTTATGTCTATAAAGTATAATTTATAGTATAACTATTTCATTGTAAAAAGTGTAACCAATTTCATTAAGTGTCAAAGAAAAAGAAATGGGAACAATCAATACTCTTTGAAAAATATTTATTCTTTCATAAATTATAGTTATTTTATTTATAAATCAATATCCAATATCCAATAATGTAGGTTTTGATATACGTGGGTTTCCAAAATTCTATTTACTAACATTCTAGGATGAAAAAATGTGGGATAAAAAATATAAGAATTATTTTTTTCATTATAAAATGATAAGTGCTAGAAGAAGCATACTAGGTACATAGATAATGAATGTTCATAGGAACTGATAGGTAACAAGTCTAACTTTTGAAACATATAAAATTGATAAGTGGAAATGTAACATTTATTGACAATGTTCAAGAAAAATTATTGATAATGGTGATTTTTATTTTAATATAAATACATTAATTTAAAATGTTCCACATGTTTTAGGACTTAATCGCAATTGTAATGTCCATGATTTTCCACATTTTTAACAAAATTATATGGGATTTTTTTTGAGACCATGCATTTGGATGTCATGCGATTCTGAGGCTCAGGGTGACCAAAATAAATGTTTGATCAATTTTTATGTTTATTAAAAAATATTGTGCATTTACATTTTTAGTAACTTCTAGAAGGGTGATCAGATCAGAAATCTAAGGGAACTGCTGAACGTAGAACATGGACTTTACCCTAGCTGGGGCCTACCATCGGTCGACATGAGTCAGCTAAAAAAGGTATATTATAGACGTTTTATGAGAAAAATAAAATATACATATAACGTTATTTATTTTTCTTCTTCAACATTGTATAATGAATCAACATCACTAAGATGTAGTGACTCAGCGATGCTGCAACGTAGCATCGTGGTAATGCTGAAACATGTTAAAAAATGTTAAAATGAGTTAAAATGTTTCCTCCATTAAACAGAGGCCGAGAATAGTGTTACAATTCATAATGTTGTAGAATTATCCCTAAAACACTGATGTTTCCCTGAGGAAAGGACAAGGAAACTGTCTTTCCAGTGATAGCGGTATGGAGGTCGGAACTCGGATCAAGAATCGATGAATGATGAATGCCAACAAATGAAAGATCAAGGAATTCCATAGATAAATCAACATAATTGAAGAATTATCTCCACTAACTGATCCTATTTATAGGTAGGGGTTTTATTTTCAAGTGGATTATTTCCCCATTTTTGTTTCCCAATGACGAATGCAGACTAACACACAAACAGGTTGATCTGTGGGTCGATCGTTCATGTGGGATGAGTTATCTACAATGGGGTTTGGAAGTGCTAAAGACATGGTGTTTATCATACTGTTCCTTTCCTTTTTTATTAATGGGAAAACTGAGTGTTGAAACGAACAAGTCCAAAGTTCATCCCTTGTGTGTTCTTTGTTCCTTTCCAATTCCCGTCCATGCATTCTTCGCCGAAGGACCCAAGTGGCCACATCCGTATTTGTTTGGAGGTTCTGAATGTGACTGAACCCCCGAAGAGAATAAAAATAATCTTGAGCCCATGAAAGTGATGGTGATGACCGAAGGTTTTTAACAACATTTCCTGTTCAAAGAATGGACCACCACAACAATGGTTGCAGCCCACAGAAGAGGCAGCCGACGGTGGTGGTGTGCCACCCGGGGTGGAGGAACCCATGACACAGAAGTCATGGGAAATAGATAGGGTCATCGAATAAATGGCTACTAGTTGACTTGGCTGAATGGGGTATAGGTCTAAAACCCAGTTGGACCATACTGGGACCCCACAGTGGACCACCATGTTGAACGAGGCAGCCGTCCTATATTGATCGGGGGGGATGCGATGCCTACTGTGTCCCTGGAGGATGAACCAGATTGCTCGGCCAGGCCGGGTTGAAGCTAGTGGGCTGGTCTTAAAGTGGAAGGAGCCCAACTGTGGTTGGTCAGGTCTGACCTGGCGGGTCGGGTTCGGCAGAACCAGGGTTAGGTCAGGTTGGTCAGACAGGACACAGACCCAGCCAGCCCCTTTTTACTTAAATGGCCATAACATCCAAACCGTAAGCCATTTTGACAAGAAGTTTGTGACATTAAAACCCGCGCAAAGATGTGGCACTTTGTGGATAATCTATGTAACGTTTTTTGGAGGTTTCTGTATGACCTATTGGATTGAGGAGTAGTTTATCCCATAAAAAACACACTAAGGATGGAATTCTTTGATTAGCTGTGGCAATGACACAAAGTTGTTCTCTTCCAAAGATATAGATTGGTTCTCTTGTGATGATATTGAGATGGTCTCCTATGAAGATGAGTAGTTGGCCTCAAATTAATACACAAAGCTAGTCTCCTACAAATATGTAATGTTTGTCTCCTGTGAAGAAGCGGAGTTGGTCACCTACAAAGAGGCATAGTTTGTCTCCAGTGAGGGCACAAAGTTGGCCTCCTCTGAGGTCACAGAGTAGGTCTTTGGAAAGGGCGTAGAGTGGGTCTCTTACAAAGATTCAAATTTTGTTTCCTACGAAGAATTTATTTATCGTTGGATTTGGATATATATAGAAATTATTAGTACTTTATCCTAGTGTGATATGACTCTAGTGATACATTTGATAGTACTTCTTAGAGGATACACTTCATGTACCTCTTTTTTAGTCTACATTATGTCTTGATTTTTGGTTTACCTTTGTGGTTTTGGGTCCCTATTTAGTATTTTTTTACTCACCCCTACATGGGATTCACCCTTACGTGTCGTGTCTTGTTCATATGATCAATAGATTTGATGGAGTCCTTAGTGGGATAGAGATAGGTGGTGCTTTAGGGTGACTTGATTGACATGGTTTTCTTCTGCAAAATTTAGAAAGCTTACTGTACCTACCATCCAGGTATGATTTTCTGTGGATGGGAACCAGGATCATGTACTTTTCCATTTCAGTTGGGATTCTATTATGGAATGATTACCTTTTAGTCTTATACTATTACTCACAGTGGTTGTCTTAGTGGGATTCATAAATATTTACATGGTTTTTTTGTTACAATGATTTTTCTTAGAGATGGATTTGTGTGTACAAGTACTTCGGATAATTCATCCCCTTTGTGGGATATTCCAACTCGGCACTAGTCGCCAGCCCCTTGCCAATGGAGGTGGAATTGGGGTTGTCACAGCATGGGCCCCAGGGTACGGGTCATGAAGGACTGGTATCCAAGGGAAATCAGTATTATTTTTTGTTTTGGGGAAATAATGTTACGTGTTTTGAGTGTTGATTTCAGTCCTAGGAGTCTAGTGTTGTTGTGGAAGTTGATGTATCCATAGAGCAGGACCCTAAATTCTAATTTTTTACTTGGTACATGAAAACACCAGTTTCATGAATCATATATTAATTGAGTATGTTCTCTGGTGCATCTTGAGTAGAGTCACCTCACTAGGTATACTATATTGATCATGGTACATATTGTTCTCTTTCATGATGCTTCCACACAGGCAACTAACTAAGATTCTAGGCTGTGACCATGAGGATTGTCTACCGAGTGGTGAGGTATCAGTGTAGGGGTCGTTCCCAAAGACTGATCCTCCTCGTGGTTTACCCGTGATACCACCACCTAGAGAGAAGTGGTTCCAACTGGCATTACATGTAGAGCATTCACTATAGTTCAGAACATTTCACAAGTTACAAAGAAAAATACCTCACAAGTTACAAGGTGAGATAGATCCACAGTTACTTGAGGATTGGTTAGAGCTGGTTATGTGGGTTTTTTTCCTAGTGGGGATGCCTCTCGACCAGATAGAGGTCCAATGTAACACCCCTAGATTTTATGATAAGTATTATTTTTAATTTATTTGATGTCATGTGTTTTATGCTACACCATGATTATCTTGTGCTATACGCAACACCATATTAGCTTGCAGTATACACAACACAATTCTTGGATCATGTTATACACAATTTCAAGTTCGTTTGATAATAGTCATTCTACACATAATTGAGTGTGTGTGTATATATATTCAATGTATAAATGAAATATGTTTGGATTTTGTTATAGACAACAACAAAGGAGTCTTGCACAACATGGAACCCAAACTTGGCTTTCATTACACACAATCACGACCTTTCTCGGTAGCGTGTGTAGTACGCAATACCAGGTTTCACTAAACAACGATATACGATTATAATATTATTATAAACTAGCAGTTATGAATAGTATTAATTAAATTTTTAATTTTATAAAATTATTATTCATCTTACATATTTTCTAGAACATGGTATGAGAACAAAATAAATATTTTCGGGTAAAATAAGTATTTTTCAAAAAATGCAGTTTTGCCGCCTTTTGATGGCTCACCCATTTTAAATATAATTTTAGAGAATTTTATAAGTTAAATTTTACAAAATAAACTTAATCTCTTGAATCATGATTTAAAAATTTACATTGGATAATGTTTTGATATTTTTTTGATAACTTTCATATTTTAATGAATAGTAAAAACATGCTATATTTTAATTAAAAACAACGTTTTTCATCGTAATAATTTATATGGTTAAATTATAATATTTTATGGTTTTAAAGTATAAATAGAATATATTTTTACCATTTAATATAATTTATGTCATTATCATTGATTTTACCTTGAATTCGTTGGTTAAATCAATTCAATCTTTTGAAATGTTTTAAACAAAAACCCCTTTTCTTTCGACAACAGGATTAATTTTAATTTAATTTATGCAACGTTTGTTTATTGAATTTGGAAAAATGGATTCCATATTTTTAATCAGTGGGTCTAAATTATGTTAATATGCTACTTTTTATTTTTGGGCTTTATGAATAGTAACTACGGTAAAATTTATTTACCATAGTTAAAGGTAAATCGAGTAATTAAGGGTAAATATAAGATTATAAAATTACCCTAACACCTGTAAAAATTCTATTGGATTACTAAAGGTCGACCCATATCACCTAAGGGTTGGATTATAATCATTTAATGGACTTTTTTCCATGAAAATAACTTAATTATTATTAAAACCAAAGAAAGTGACAACATGTCACTCTCTTAAATCTTATAAGTATATTAATTTTAATTTAGTGATAAACTTCTTGAAACATAGAACATAAATAGTCTCAATAAATCTAATGAATGTATTTACATCATATGAATTTAATTATAATTTTTAGGGATTAAATAATTATCATTAATTGTGACACAATAGTGTTGCAGAAAATTGTTTATCTAGTGAAAAATCAAGAATATTGTTTTTTATTAAACTAATAGTGACCATAAAAGGCAAAAAACCCTGACCAAAACATATTGGTCATGTAACTGTAAACCATAATAATCCAATGTTCGAATATTTGACCGTTCGGAGCCTTATAAAAGCGATTATGACACTTATATTATTTTATTTTAAATGATCCCAAAGTTGTCACCTTCATAATTTAATAAATATAACAATTTAAATATTGTGATTTTAAGATGATAAATTCGATAAAAATTATTATTGTGAAAGATAATAGACTTATCTACATCATATGATTTTATTTTTAATTTTTATACAACAAATAAGTATATTAAATAATTATACCAAAATGATGTAATAATTATTTTATTAAGAGATAAACAAAATAAATGGTTTTAAAAATAATAAACTAAATATTATATGAACTATTTAATGTTATCCACTAACTTTATAGATACATATGACATTTTATGAATCTATTAATGCTTTTATTTCGAACATATATTTTGTATATATTTTATTTAAATTCAAATAAATAAATAGTGTCAAAATTGACACTATTGTTATTTTATAAAAATAACATATTATTAAATTGTTTAAAAATCACAAAAATATTTAAAATTTATAAATTGAAATTTATATAGTCTAAAATATTATAAAGTATCCAATTATGGAAAATTAACAACATATAAGTGATTATTTGTAACCATTTAAAATTTATAATTTTATTACCACAAATAAAATTAATTAGATTAAATAAGGATAAATCAAAATGATAAGGTTTAAAATAAAATCAAAACATGTCTAAATTTAATTTATTGATTATATTACAACCAAATATCATCTAATATTATAATATGAGTCATTTTTGGTGGTTTTTAAGTGGGTTTAGATTTATTATAAATTTATATTTTTAAGATTTCCAAAGGTGCCCCTCTCCTCTCTTATAAAAAGGCACCTCCTCCCTCCCTTCGTCACACCAATTTGAGCCTTCATGCTCGCCCAACCCCTGAAAAATTCTCTGATACACTTCCCTATAAACATTCAATAGGTCTTGGTCTTCTTCAAATACCAATTTTAGTTCCCTAAGAGGTGGTCTCAAAGAGGCGTTTCAAAGAAGAGGTAATGTCTGTTACCGATTCTTTCAACATTATTTCTTCTTCTACTTCTTATTATTTAGTTGTTTCATTATGAAGTAATAACATCTGTATCACTCATATAACGATATGTTATTATAAGTATGAAACAACCCTATTTCACCATCTATCCATCATACGGAAAACGAAATCACCGCGCGTGCGTACGTACGGAATACCATCTCCACGCCGTGGTGTAATCTGTTTTTCCAACACCACCATACTTGGAAGCATATAATGGTGTAAAAATAACTATAAATATATATTATAACATCATACTGATTATGATATATTGTATCATCCTATCCAACTCAATTCAATAATTATGGGAACGATATCATCGCTCGTGCGTACGTACGGACTACCGTCTCCACGACGCGATGAGATTCATTCTCCATGTTAACCATTTAAGAATGATTATAAAGTATATATAAGAAATAATAATGAAATATATGACATTATAAAGCTACTGTATTTATTTATATATATATGTATGTCATCTACTTAATTACATTCAACTCAATAAGGAAATGAAAACAACGTTCATGCGTACGTATGGCCTACCATCTCCATGAACGGTGTATTTCATTCCATTTATCGATCTATTATATATATTTATATTCTGAATATATATTATATATAAATAATATTTTATATTCTGTAATTTATTAATCATGATCTAAGTAATCATATGGATAATTACAAGTCAAAACACGGACGACAAATGAAACAATGTTACCCAAAACACTCTTTAACATGGAATTTACAAAAGAACTAGTAATATAAAGTCATAAGTGAACCATATATGATATCATAACAATTAATATGATTATGTAATAAGTCAATGAAATTATTTAAATCATTATACAGGAGGTCCGGATACATACGAAGCATATTAGACATAAGGTAAGGGATAACTTTTCCAATCTCGTTTTTATCCGAGATTGTTTATTCGTAAGTATATTCTGGGTTTATTTCTATCATCCAGGTCCATGTTTTATAAAAGTGTTTTCATGTATGTTTAAATTAATTTTTACCCATTTTTGACATTTACTACATGGTATGTAAGGAATCTTTCTTTTTTTTATGTTACGAGGTACTTTTTTGACTTTTCCAACAAAAGTACGAGGAGAATGTTATTTTTAACTTATATGGCGTGAATGGATTTTTATGGTTTTATAAAGACTTATTTTCATGATGCTCCTCAAAAATATTTCATGACTATTTTCAAAAAAAACCCTTTCTTCTAAAATTTCATGACATTTTTTGAAAAGAAAATGATTTTGAAGAAAAAAGGATATTTTCCTCAAGAATTCATTTCAAGTGTTTTATCAAAACCATTTTCATCTAAGATGACATTATTTTACATGTGTATGTTTCAAGTATCATGTCTCTAGGATTTACATTGTTTCTATTTTCTTATTATGAAATGATATAGATTTCTTTTATATGGATTATGTGATGATGGGATGATGTTTATGATGCCCATTTTATTTATTGGGTTATTATGAATGATGTATATTTATTTTGTGGCCCAAGTAAGAATGATTTCATTATGAGATGGGTGGGACCTATATATCACTCCAATGCATTGGGTAAAGATTTATATCTCATGAGATATAATTGATGTAATGGTAAGTTAATCTGGTTCGGTGTTACAGGATTGAAACGAGGAGTGAACTCGATTCAGAAAGGGACTTTGTCCACTAAGATGGTCTTGGAAGCAATGAATTGGCTACTATGGAAATCATAACAAGTGCTGAATGGTTTCCAAAATTACATGTTTTATTCCAATGCTATTTTATCATGATTGATGTTCCTTTATGTTATATTCCTTACATACTTCCTGAATTTATGTCTTTGCTTAAGGTTTTAATATTTATATTTCATGTTCAATTTTTTGTTTTCAAATATTTATGGATTGTTTTATGTTCTCTATGTTTGCCCTTACTGAGCATTTGAGCTCACCCTTTTTATGTTTTATTTTCCCCAGGAAATAAATAAATCTTTTAGGTAAGGAAACAAAACGGGGAAGATCGTTATGGGAGATGTTGAAGATCTTTCAACATGACTAGTTGTTTATATTCCGAGTTTCCAAAGACACTAAACTATTACGGTCCTTGTGTGTCTATTTTTGTTATTTATTATGTATTCCAAAAAAGTGATGTAATATCTATGTACGTCAAGCTTCAGGTCTCTACAGTTGGTATCAGAGTAAAGGTTTAGTCAACCTTTGGAAACTAGGATGCGAAAATGTTAGTGAGATCCCTAGAGATATTTCTAAGGTATGTCTAGGGATGTCCCTAAGGATAGGTATACGTATAGGATATAGTCCTAGAACTACAGTAATGATCTTAGAAATTAACCTATGATGTTAGATATTGAGGGTACTCCCCCTTTACTATGTTGTTTTCCTTAGCATGATTTTTTCCTATTACATAATTATTTTTATGTTTTTGTCAATGGAGGGAACCAGAAAGAATTTGGTTAAAATTGAATCCAATGGACAAATTGGTGACTATGAGTAACAAAATTGTGTAATGCTTAGAGAGAAAGATATTATGATTATGCTGAATCAGTCATTGCAATATATGATTAACATGGTGAAACTTTGTGGTATTACTAAGTCATCAAATAAGAGGAAGATGGAATTTTATGCATGTTCGCATAGTGAGGAGCATAGATAAGGGAAGATTGATATTTCTAAAGAAGGGAAAAAGAACCGTGAAGAATACCTCAACAGGAGGGATAGATGTTATCTATGTGGAGAAAAGGGTCATAGAGGGACAGACTGTTATGGTGCTCAATGTCTTATTTTTAGAGAACACGGGCATTACCCAACTCAATGCCCTGACCTAAAAATTATCTTCTAAAATCAAGGAAGGACTTATTCCAGGACAATAATTGAAGAGGATGGATTGAAGGGTTTATGTATTGGTATTCAAGAATAATGTTGTTGAGGTACTTTTATGGTGTATTAGAATATTTTTGTATTAGTCTATTTTGGTTTTCAATAATTTTATGGTACCGGTAACCATGAAAAGTGATTCAAATATTTTGGAAAGAAGATGATATGCGCATAATGAAGGGATAATAAGATAATGAGATGTTTGATTGTATTCATGAGCTCCTGATTGATATAAGGACTAAGTGATATCATGGTTTGAGTATACAGAATTTTGAGGATTTTGGTATGTGGAAAGAGTTAACTTTTGACAGCACTCATGTTTTCCCTGAGATTCAATGGGTATTCATTTTTAAAAAGAATACATGATTAAGTTATTCACATGACTGGAATGTGACCAACAAGATGTATGAGGGATAAATGATGGTATTCAAGTTCTTGTTATATGACCATTTTAGTAATCATTCTCTTTATAAAATGAGTTTGGGAAGAAGTATTTTGGATAAGCCTAAAGATTGGAATGGATAGTATTGTTTAAGGATAGAACTTCTTATTATAATAGAATTGTTTTAGAAAAAGGATAACCTATAGGACGGGCAAAAACACGTCGTGCCGGACAAGGTTACGGGAATCGAACCCACAACCGAAGTGCGACGGGCCTTTATCGTATCCCACTAGCCTACAGTAAGTCCCTTGTTAGTAGGAACTAGTTTTATTTTATTAAGCGGTATGATATATGAAGTTTACGTTCATTTTTTGGATCGTATACGATTAACCACACCATAGATGGACTTATGTATATTTGATAACTATTTATAACCTTTTGTTTGAAACAGATGGAATGACTCATAATTCTATCACATGATCTGCTAACACTTCATGAATGGAAAATTCAACTTCATTTCTTTATGAGATGAAGTGGAAATTGTTCAAGGCACAAACAACGATGAGATTTTACAAAAAACAAGTAAGTATTTATTTGGATTCTTCAACATTAGAGAAATGATCTTGAAAACCAAAAATGTTGTCCTAGTGCTCTTATATTCGATGAATCAGATGGTACCTTAGATCATCGCAAATCTATGGCTTTGTGATTGTTGGCTATTTCATAGCCATGTTCTCTACCACTCTCCATCAGAACATGACAGTTAGATTTCTCTTCCATATCCATATTTTCACCTATGTTCTCCTACGTGGAAACCCAATGATTAGTTAATTTGGGTAACCGTTACATTTCATACATTAGTTCTTAAAGATAAGTTTTGGTATTCCTTTTTATGATGTGGGTTTCTATTAAAGAAACTTTTGAATCGTAAACCATGTATAACCCCGACGAATTTCGATGGTGAAATTCATTTTAAGGGGGGTAGAATGTAACACCTCGATATTTTAGGATAAGTATTTTTTTAAATTTATTTGATGTCATGTGTTTTATGATACACGATGATTATCTTGTGCTATACGCAACACCGTATTAGCTTTCAATATACGCAACACAATTCTTCAATCGTGTGATACACAATTTCAAGTTCGTTTGATAATAGTCATTCTACAAAACATTGAGTGTATATGTATATATTCAATGTATAAATGAAATATGGTTGGATTTTTTTATACTCAACAAAAATGGAGTCTTGCACAACAAGAAACCCTAACTTCTCTTTCATTACATGCAATCGCGACCTTCCTCGGTAGCGTGTGTAGTACGCAATACCGGGTTACACTAAACAATGATATATGGTTATAATATTATTATAAACTAGACGTTATGAATATTATTAACTAAATTTTGAATTTTATAACATTATTATTCATCTTACACATTTTCTAGAACATGGTATGAGAATAAAATAAATATTTTCGGGTAAAATAACTATTTTTCAAAAAAATGCAGTTTTGCCGCCTTTTGATGGTGCACCCATTTTAAATATAATTTTAGAGAATTTTATAAGTTAAATTTTACAAAATAAACTTATTATTTTGAATAATGATATAAAAATTTACATTGGATAAAGTATTGATATTTTTTTGATAACTTTCATATTTTAATGAATATTAAAAACACGCTATATTTTAATTAAAAACAACTTTTTTCATCGAAATAATTTATATGGTAAAATTATAATATTTAATGGGTTTAAAGTATAAATAGAATATATTTTTACCATTTAATATAATTTATGTCATTATAATTGATTGTACCTTGAATTCATAGGTTAAATCAATTCAATCTTTTGCAATGTTTTAAACAAAAACTCGTTTTCTTTCGACAACGGGATTGATTTTAATTTAATATCAGAAACTTTTGTATATTAAATTTGGAGAAATGGATTCCATATTTGGAATCAATGGGTCCAAATTATGTTAATATGCTACTTTTTATTTTTGGGAATTATGAATAGTAACTATGTTAAAATATATTTACCATAGTTAAAGGTAAATCGGGTAATTAAGGGTAAATATAAGATTATAAAATTACCCTAAAACCTGTCAAAATCCTATTGGATGACTAAAATTCGACCCATATCACCTAAGGGTTAAATTAGAATCATTTAATGGACTTTTGTTCATGAAAATAACTTATTTATTATTAAAACCAAAGAAAGTGACAACATTTTACTCTCTTAAATCTTATAAGTATATTAATTTTAATTTAGTGATAAAGTTCATGAAACTTCGAACATGAATAGTATCCAGAAATATAATGAAATTATCTAAATCATATGAATTTATTTATAATTTTTAGGGTTTAAATAATTATCATTAATTGTGACACAATAGTGATGCAGAAAATTGTTTATCTAGTGAAAAATCAAGAATATAGTTTTTTATTAAACTAATAGTGACCATAAAAGGAACAAAGACCTGAGAAAAACTTATTGGACATGTAAATGTAAACCTTAATCATCGAATGGTCGAATATTTGACCGTTTTGATCCCTATAAAAGTTATTATGACACTTATATTATTTTATTTTAAATGATTCCAAAGTTGTCACCTTCATAATTTAATAAATATAACAATTTAAATATTTTTATTTTATGATGATAAATTCGAGTAAAAGTATTATTGTAAAATATAATACATTTATCTTCATCATATAATTTTAGTTTTAATTTTTATGCAACAAATAAGTATATTAAATAATTATACAAAAATTATGTAGTAATTATTTTATTAAGAGATAAACCAAATAAATGGTTTTAAAAATAATAAAGTAAATAATATATGAACTATTTAATGTGCTCCACTAATTTTCTAGATACATATGACCTTTTATGAATCTATTAAATCTTTTAGTTAGAACATATCCTCTGTATATATTTTATTTAAATTCAAATAAATGAATATTTTCAAAATTGACACTATTGTTATTTTATAAAAATAACATATTATTAAATTGTTTAAAAATCACAAAAATATTTAAAAATTATAAATTGAAATTTATATAGTAAAAAATATTCTAAAGTATCCAATTATGGAAAATTAACAACATATAAGTGATTATTTTTGACCATTTAAAATTTAGAATTTTATTACCAGAAATAAAATTAAATAGATTAAATAAGGATAAATCAAAATGATATGGTTTAAAATAAACTCAAAACATGTCTACATTTGATTGGTTGATGATATTAAAACCCTATATCATATAATATTCTAATATGAGCCATTTTTGGAGTTTTTTAAGTGGGGTTGGATTTATTATAAATTAATATTTTTATGATTTCCAAAGGTGCCCTTCTCCGGCCTTATAAAAGGGAACCTCCTCCCTCCATTACTCACACAAATTTGAGCCTTAAATCTCGTCAAAACCCTTCCAAATTCTCTTATCCACTTCCCTAGAAACATCCTAGAGGTCCTGATCTTCTTCAAAGACCAATTTTAGTGCCCTAAGAGGAGGTCTCAAAGAGGCACTTCAAAGAAGAGGTAATGTCCGTTACCGATTCTTTCGACTTTATTTCTTCTTCTACTTCTTCTTATTTAGTTTTTTCATTATGAATTAATAAAATAAGTATCACTCATATACTGATATGTTATTATAAGTATGAAACAACAATATTTCACCATCTATCCATCCTACGAAAAACGAAATCACTGCGCGTGCGTACGTACAGAATACCGTCTCCACGCCGTGGTGTAATATGTTTTTCCAACACCACCTTACTTGTATGGGTACAATGGTGTAAAAAATAACTATACATAGTTATTATAACATCATATTGATTATGATATATTGTATCATACTATCCAATTCAATTCAATAATTATGGAAACGATATCATCGCTCGTGCGTACGTACGGACTACCGTCTCCACGACGCGATGAGATTCATTCTCCATATTAACCATTTAAGAATGATTATAAAATATATATAAGAAATAATAATGAAATATATGAAATTATAAAGATACTGGATTTATTTATATATATATATGTATGTCATCTACTTCCATTCAACTCAATAAGGAAACGAAAACAATGTTCATGCGTACGTATGGCTTACCGTCTCCATGAACGATGTATTTCTTTCCATTTATCGATCTATTATATATATGTATATTATTAATATATATTATATATAAATCATATTTTATATTCTGTAATTAAGTAATCATGATCTAAGTAATCATATGAATAATTACAAGTCAAAACACGGACGACAAATGAAACGATTTTACCCAAAACACTCTTTAACATGGAATTTACAAAAGAACGGGTAATATAAAGTCCTAAGTGAACCATATATGATATCATAACAATGAATATGATTCTTTAATAAGTAAATGACATTATTTAAATCATTATACAAGAGGTTGAGATACATACGATGCATATCAAACATATGGTAAGGGATAACTTTTCCAATCTCGTTTTTATCCGAGATTGTTTATTCGTATGTATTTACTGGGGTTATTTCTATCATCCATGTCCATGTTTTATAAAAGTGTTTTCATGTATGTTTAAAGTCATTTTTACCCATTTTTTACTTTTACTACATGGTATGTATGGAATCTTTCTTTTTATTACTTTACGAGTTACTTTTTTGACTTTTCCGACAAATGTACGAGGAGAATGATATTTTTAACTTATACGGCGTGAACGAATTTTAATGGTTTTATAAAGCCTTATATTCATGAAGCTTCATACAAACGATTTCATGACTATTTTCATCAAAAAACCTTTCTTCTAAAATTTCATGACATTTTGTGAAAAGAAAATGATTTTTAATAAAAAAGGATACTTTCCTCAAGAATTCATTTCAAGTGTTTTATCAAAACCGTTTTCATCTAAGATGACATTATTTTACATGTGTATGTTTCAAGTATCATGTATCTATGATTTAAATGGTTTCACTTTTCTTATTATGAAATGATATCCATTTCTTTTATATGGATTATGTGATGATGGGATGATGTTTATGAAACCCATTTTATTTATTGGGTTATTATGAATGATGTATGTTTATTTTGTTGCACAAGTAAGAATGATTTCATTATGAGATGGGTGGGACCTATATCTCCCTCCAATGCATTGGGTAATGATTTATAGCTCATGATATAGACATGGCTGGAATGATAAGTTAATCTGGTTCAGTGTTACAGGACTAAAACGAGGAGTGAACTCGATTCAGAAAGGGACTTTGTCCACTAAGATGGTCTTGGCAGCAATGCCTTGGCTACTATGGAATTCATAACATGTGTTGAATGGTTTCCACAATTACATGTTTTATTCCCATGCTATTTTATCGTGATTTATGTTCCTTTATGTTATATGCCTTACGTATTTCCAAGATTTATGTCTTTGCTCAAGGTTTTAATATTTAGATTTCATGTTCAAGTTTTTGCTTTCAAATGTTTATGGATTGTTTTATGTTCTCAATGTTTGCCCTTACTGAGCATTTGAACTCACCCTTTTATGTTTTATTTTCCCCAGTAAATAATGAAAGGTTTTAGGCAAGGAAACAAAAAGGGGAAGATCGTTATGGGAGATGTTGAAGATCTTTCAACTTGACTAGTTGTTTATATTCTGAGTTTCGAATGACACTAAACTATTATGGTCCTTGTGTGTCTATTTTTGTTATGTATTATGTATTCCGCAAAAGTAATGTAATATCTATGTACGTCAAGCTTCGGGTCTCTACATCCAATCTATGAGTATTTTCTAGGGATCGATGGGGAGATAGTGGAACATGATGATCCAAATGCATGAATAGGGGACCCTCACTTGGGCAGACATTGAGAGCCTCTGTAGGGTGGAGTTCCTTCCAGAAACATTATGATCTATGTGTATATAAGAGATAATACACCTACAATAGGGATACTTTATGATAACAGAGTACTCGGTGATATTCAGAGATCTTTCTTCGTACTCTACAAACATTGTGCATGGTCCATTATTTAGGGCTCAAACCTTCAAGAAGGGACTATGTTGGGAGATCAGGGCTTCGATGAAATCCATTAAAAATCCTATAAATATTGGGGTACACGAGTGAGCTCTACTAGTAAAGATATTTTTTTTGTAGAGTGGGCACCGATGGTGGGAGATTACAATGGGATTTAGGTAGTTGTGCCTTCAGTAGTAGGTACCTGAAATCTAATACAGAGGTCTAAGAAGACCATATAGTCAAGGGGACGAACCCAGGCTATGGGATTAGCAGTGCAGGGCTTCCAGGGAAGAGCTGGTTGGTCAAAGGAAGGGTCGTGGTACACATGCGGCGATCGGGGATATATGGCTAGATATTAACTAGATAGACATACGAATGACTAGGAGATAGCTAAGGGATATCTGATGTACTATTAGAGTAATGAACAGGTAATTGCACCAGGTAATGGATCTGGTATGGTAGTTGGATTAGCGGCAGGATGTGGGCAATGGTTTGAGGCACTACCACCACCATCCCCATGTGGTCCACCATGTGCTCAGGAAGCTTGGGGAAAGGGGTGAGGCCTACTCCAGGGAATGAAATATTATAATTTCGAGACTCTTCAGATGATTAGAGGTACGATATATGTCTTCTCCACCAAAGATTTAGTTCTTATGGAAACATGTTTCGTTCACTCTTTCCTCACCACAACCCTTGTTCGAAACACAGATATTCCAATGGAAGTGTTGACTAGATCCCTATGCTTAGAGAATACCACGGGAGAATATTTTATGATCACACACTTGTACTGATAGTGTGAACTTACTCCTGGTCATGAGAGTTTTGGTTGGGATCTATCAGTATTGGCATCGAGGCCTTACGCCTTCATTCAACGAATGGACTGGTTATCCACTATCCAAGCATAGGTTGACTATATTAGGCACATAGTGCGGTGTATCAATGGACATGGGGCTAGGATTTACTTTATTAGTGAAAATAAAACTAGATCAGTATAGGATGGACTCACAAATATGAGGGTGAATTTGTTCTCATATAAATTGGATAACATGAGCCTCAATGCATTAGATGAGATGAGTCTTCATATTCTTATAGTGGTGGATATGTATGATGACATATTTCTGGATGATGTTCTAGGACTACCTCCTCGTTGGGAGTTAGACTTCAAAATTGACATGTACCATGGGATGACACTAATATCTACAATTGAATATTGTATGGATCCCAAAAATATTTTTGATTTGAGGGTATAGTTAGAGGTCTTTCAGAGTAATTGTTTTGTTAGACTCATGGTTTCACTGTGGGAAACCCCAGTATTGTTTTCCAAGAAGTCAGACAGGAGCATGATTTTATGTGTGGAATTATAACACCTAAATAATGTGATGTTGAGGAATAAGTATCCACTAATAAGGATTGATGACCTCTTTGATTAGCTGATAAGAGAAATATGATTCACAACGATAGACCTCAGATTAGGTTATCACTAGCCTCATGTGCGGGATGATAACATTATGAAGATGGATTTTAGATATCACTATAGCCCTAACAAGTAATTATTAATTCCATTTAGCATGATGAATGACCTAGAAGTGTTCATGGTAATCAAGAATAGGATCATACAACCTTACCTAGAATAGTTTTTGGTGATATTTATTGATTAAGTACTAGTGTATTCGGGGTCTGAGGGGGAGGACATGGTACACTTGAGGATGGTCTTGGACTTACTATGAGAGCACCAGATTTACAGGAAGCTATTGAAGTGTCAATTTTGGATACAATTGGTCCGCTTTATAGGACATGTCATTTCATTTGCTGGAGTTGCAGTTGATACAGCGTTGATAGAGGCGATTATTACATCGGAGCCACCCAAGAATGTTACTGAGGTGTGTAGTTTCCTTGGGATAGCTCGGTACTATCAAAGGATTGTGCCCAAATTTTCCCAAATATTAACATCCTTGGTATCTTTTAAATTAAAGGGGAAACACATAATGTGTACAAATTAGTTTCATAAGATATTTCAGAAGTTGAGGTAGTGTTTGATGAGCACTCTCATCCTTAGATTTATTTAGGATGGTGTCAAGTACATGGTGTTCTGTTACGCATCAGGGATCAGGTTTGGTTGTGTCCTAATTCAGGGGAAAGAGGTGATTTTCTACGGTTCATGGTAGTTGATACCAAATGAGAAGAACTACACAAATCACAATATAGTGTTAACGGGAGCAGTCTTCGCATTAAAGATATGGAAACACTACCTTATGGGTGAGATGTTTATTGCCTACTCAGACCACGAAAGTCTCTGGTATATCTTTTTCATAAGGATCTGAACCTAGAACAATGGAATTGGCTATAGTTACTACAAGACTATGAATTTTAGATAGTATATACTACTGTAAATGGTAATGTATTTATAGCAACCTGAGCCTTTTACATAAAATATTTCATTATTTCAATCATAGTTAATCATCAGAGTACAAGCCAAGGATCGTTAAGTCTAGTGTCTTGGAAGACTAGGTACATATAACATAAAACATGGGGCTAAAAAAACTTCTTTATTTAATCTCCATAATATGCTTCTAACATTCTTTTAGATCTTACATCTGCATAGGGTACCGTGGGGAAAACATGAACAATGGGATGAGCTAAAAATCCCAGTAAAGGAATGAAGATAAGGATACATCTCAAGCACAGGAGTTAGAAGGCATGACATAATGATATCAAAAGAATGAAGCTTATAAAATAATTTAATATAAGCATGGGACCATATAAACCTGGAATCATATATATGTGGTCGAATCATAAATCATATCTTTAGGACGGGTCAAGGCTAACCGCCAATCCCGTTTCCCATTTCAGTACGGGTCAAGGCTAACCACAAATCCTGTTTCATATCTTATCTCATGAGACTTATCCTTACCCAATACATTGGAGCGCAATCTAGGAACACCCATATAAACATATTCATGAATATTCTTTCCACATAAATATTCTTACCACATCTACAATCATACATAACCAACCATACACAAACATTAGGGTACTGATGGAAAGAATTGGGTACCACAATCATGACATAAATCATAAGCAATGGGCATATCATGAAAGTGTCCATGTAAGGAAATAATTAGAAAATAAATGGACGTTCATAGGGTAAAATAGGAATATAACATGGTAAGTGGTGTCAAACATAAGTGACAACATAATAGAAATGTAATTTTGAACATTATCATCAAAACATTTTTCTGTGGTTTTAAAGAAAACAACCTAGAGATTTTTGAATAGAAAAGAGAACATTATTTTATAAAAAACCAGAATTGAACCAAGAAGTTTTTCAAAATAAATATACTGATTTTATAAACACAATTGTATCTTACAATATAAGATATAGTGAACATGAAATATGGGTAAAAAAATTGGGAATTACCCTTAAAACATATTTGTTTATCGGAAAGTTCTAAGGAGGGAATCTTCCAAAAACATGTATATCCAAGAAAGAAAGTTATGAAAGTGTCTTTATATAAGAATATTTTACAACTATCCAAAATTCATAGGATTCACATAAATATATATCATAACACCGTTTTGAAAGAAAGATAAGGCAACTCGAAAGAACGAAGAAGGTTTGGGTATAATTCGTTGTGATTTTACCGGCATGATGTCGGGTGTACCCAAGAGTGCTTGATGAGAGAGAGAAGAAGATTCTCATCACTTATAAAACATTTGGGCAGTATTGGTAAGGTTTATAAACACTCCACGTCACTTGGTATTAAAAATAAATGGATAGCATAGAGAACAATCTTGATTAAAAGTGAAAGGGGAGGATCCCTTACCTTAAATCTATTGGTGTTCTCCACTTGTTATTAGTGACCTGAATAAACAAATTAGGCTTTATTAATTAATAATTCCAAAACCACTTATATATTTAATTTATTTATTATAACCCTTTTTAGTTCATTCATAAACTTTTTGATTAGTTATAAGGTTCAATTTCATTGTTCGGGCTCATTTGTTTACTTGGCTTTAAAAGATCAGTTCACTTATATTCTATTTGGATTATGTGCAAGATGAAAGTGGTTTTCCAGAATTGAAGTTATATTATTTAGTTCATATCCAGGGGATTACATGGTTTTTGTTTTAATTAGGTTACTTATAGTGAAGTCGAATTATTATATATATTACCATAGTGATAACCGTTTTTATTGATCGGTGGATTTGATTACAAAGAATGTGTTCTGATTTATAACTTAATTCCATTTTTACCAAAGTATTACATAACCCAAAATAGGATATATTACATATATAGTAATCTGTTTCAACCATAACATAAATTGTTCCATGACCATAATTAATGATAATAATAGAAACTGAGAAACCGTTGTCCTTGAATGTGCTAAATTAGCACATCTCCAACGGTGCTTTCATTTCCTTCAAATAACAGGGCGGGGAAAGGAGAGAAAATAATGAAATATACCACTATCATGAATACATTAAAGTAAATGTATTTTACTAGATTTATCATACTATTATGGTGAAGGGAGGTGAGGAAAGAAATAAAAATGAAAAAAAAACAGAAAAGAAAAGAAGAAATTTGGGAAGAGGAATTTACCTCTTCAGACTTCCTCCTTTAAGAACCACATAAGGGGAGAGGTTTTGGTATTTTGAGGTGGTGGAGAGATTTTGGACGTGGGGGAGGGCCTTGGAGTGTGATTTGGGAAGAATTTAGAGAAATATTGGGGCTTGAGAGGAGTCGAGAGAAGAGGGAGTGAAGGGCGGTTTTTATAGTGGAGGAGAGGAGGGATTTCATGATATTATAATCCTTAATTTATTATTTCTTCACAAGACAAAGAATAGTAAGTATTCCATGGCCAATAATAGTAAATTGGTCATGTGAATTCGAACCATGTGTTGTTACATCAGCCATTATGCTAGGAATAGTCTATTTACCTTATAATGTATATATACGGTAAATTACCGTATTTTACCGTTCATCAAGAATTCAAGTATTTCTAAAAAAATCTAAAATATTCACCCTAACAATTTTTTGATGTGTATAATCTAAAAATGAAGTCCATTTTTAAAAAATAATTTTCTAAAAATGATTATTTTAATATATAATTAAAATCATAATTTGTTATGAAGAACTAGTTTTAAAACACTCATTAACTTATTCTAAAATATATGTATATTGTAATTCCAACTTGTATATTATTTTTATACCACTATAGGTGATGTTACTATTCATTAGGGTATATCACTATTCATAGGGGTATGTTACTATTCATTAGGGTAGGTTACTATTCAACACAAATTATGTTTTTCTTATCGGACTCCTAAAAACATCTTGAACACAACCGTGTATGTCAGATTTTCAAAATTCCAAACACAGAAGTGATAAAATTATGTTTAAAGGTCAATTATCACTTAGTAGTTCATTTTTATGTGATCATATGAAATATTTATAAGAAGGTAATTTCCATTGAAAACATTGGGTCGTTACATTCTTCCCCCCTTAAGAAATTTCGCCCTCAAATTTTCATTTTACATTCTAGGACAAAAACAGATGTGGATACTTTTCCTTCATTACTTCCTCCAGTTCCTATGTTGCATCCTCAAACTTATGGTTCCTCCACAACACTTTTACACGATGGGTTGTCTTGTTGTGTAGAACCTTATCTCTCCGATACATAATCTTTAGTGGCTTCTCCTTATAAGAGAGATAATCTTCCAGCTACACCACCTCTGAGTTTAGTACATGTGAGGGATCAGGTATGTACTTCCTCAAGAGTGATACGTGGAAAAATTCATGAATTCAAGCCAGATTCGGTGGAAGTGAAAGCCAATAGGCCCTGACTCCTATGCCTTCAAGGATATCAAAAGGGCCAATATACCTTGGTCTTAGCATCCCTTTCTTCCTGAATCGCATGACTCTCTTCCATGGAGATATTTCAAGGAAGAATTTATCTCCAACGTCAAACTCCAAGTCCCTTAAATGGTTGTTGACATAGCTATTTTGCTGACTTTGTGTAGCTTTGATGTTTTTCTGGATGACATGAACCCTCTACGTCATCTCTTAAACAAGATCGGGTCCATGTATCTTTCTTTCTCCAACTTCATCCCAACAGATTGGAGTTCTACATCGCTTTCCATACAAAGCTTCATATGGAGCCATATGAATACTCGAGTGGAAGATATTTTTGTATGAGAACTCAACCAATGGGAGATGATGATCCCAACCACCTTTGAATTCTAGAGAGCATGCTCTAAGAATATATTCAAGTATCTAAATAGTCCTTTCAGATTGGCCATCAGTTTGGGGGTGATAAGTCGTGCTGAAATTTAATTCAGTACTCAAAGCATGTTGAAGACTCCTCCAGAATTTAGATGTGAACCTTTGATCATGGTCAGATACCATTGAGATTGGAACATCATGTAGTCTCACCACTTCCTTCATATATAACTTTTCATGTTGTTCAAGCGAGTGATCTTCCCAAATAGTGATGAAATGGAATGTCTTGGTGAGTCAGTCAACCACAACCCATATCAAATTATTTCCCTTCGACGTCTTCGAGAGACCCATGAAAAAGTCCATAGTAACATTTTCCTAATTACACATGGGTATAGGCATTGGCTGCATCATACCTTTGGACTTCAGTCACTCAGCTTTAACTTGCTAACATACCAAGTACCTTGGTATATATTCCGCAATCTCCTTATTCATGTTATCCCACCAGACGTGTTCTCGGAGATCATGGTACATTTTGTTACTCTCATGAAGGATATAGAAGGTCGAGATTTGTGCATCATTAAATAAATCCTTAGTTATCTCTGTATCAGATGGTACACATAATCGTGTCCCAAATATTACAACACCTTCCCCATCAATTTTGAAATCATAGGATTTCCCATTTTTAACAGCTTCCACCCTTTTCTAAATTTCCACATCCTTTCTTTGAGCAACCTTAATTTTCTCCAAGATGGATTATTGAGGAATCATTTGAGAAAGGATTGATGATGTTCCTCCCATAATGATTTTCATGTCCATCCCTTGCAAATCTAAGAAGATTAGATACTTTTCAATTCTCATCATTGATAATGTTGTAGGATCCTTTCTACTTAAAGCATCTCCCACCTTGTTTTCCTTACCAGGATGGTAGTGGATTGAGAAGTCATAATCCTTTATGAGCTCTATCCATCTTCGTTGGTGCATATTAAGATCTTTCTGCATGAATATATATTTGAGACTCTTCTGGTCAGTATATATATCACATTTTTTCCCATAGAGATAATGACACCAGATTTTCAACGCAAGGATCACAGTCGCCAACTCCAGATCATGCGTGGGATAGTTTTTCTCATGGATTTTCACATTACTTGAGGCATAGTCTATCACTTTATCATTTTTCATTATCACACAGCGTAAGCCTTTTTTATAAGAATCACTTTTTACCACAAAGAGTTCTCCACTTGAAGGGAGTGTGAGTACTGGTGCTGTGATAAGCCTATTTTTCATATCCTTGAAACATTGTTCACATTATTGTGTCTAGAATAACATTACTCCATTTTGTATCTACTTGGTCATTGGGTCTGAAAATCATGAAAAGTTCTTCACGAATCATTGATAATACCTAGCTGGACCTAAAAAGATGGGGATCTCCATTACAGAAGTTGGCCTCGACCACTCTTCAATTGCCTTAATCTTGGAAGGGTCCAAAAATATCCCTTTTCTGGTGATAACATGTCCCAAAAATGATAAATCCTCCATACAAAACTCACATTTATTGTACTTTTCATTCTACTTCTCCCTTTAGAAAGTCTTTAACAAAGTTTCCAAATGCTCCTCATGTTACTCCTTTCTCTTGGAGTATATCAGAATATCATCAATAAAGACCACAACAAATTTATCTAGGTAATCTCTAAATAATCTGTTCATTAAATCCATGAAAATTTATGGAGCATTAGTGAGTCTGAAAGGCTTCACTATGAACTCATAGTGTCCATACCTTATTCGAAATGCATTCCAGGTAATATCTTCCTTCCTCACCTTTAGTTGGTGATTTCCCGACCGAAGGTCCAACTTAGAGAAATAACTCACCCCACAAAGATGATCAAACAAGTCATCTATTCATGGAAGGGGATACTTGTTTTTTATAGTGGTTTAATTGAGATCAAGATAATCAATGAATAGGCACATTGATCCATCCATCTTCTTGACGAAGAGGAATGGAACACCCCACGGTGAAGCACTCGGGCATATGAAACCCTTTTCCATATTCTCCTGTAACTACTTATTCAGCTCTTCCAGCTCTACAGTGGCCATTCTATAAGGTGTATTTGAGATTGGCAGAGATCAAGGGATAATATCAATTGGGAACTCAACCTCTCGGTCTGGAGGAAGACCAGCCAACTCTTCTGAGGAATACATCGGTGTAATCCCTCATTATGGGCATGTCTTCAAGCATGATTCTCTCCTTTGTCTCAATAATTTGAGCTAGGAATGCATGCTCATAGGGAAGCAATATCCAAACTTGAGACAAAATTCTAAAAGAGACTCTTCTTCGTCCTTGCACATGTATAGAATCAGAGGATGCTTCGGGATGTGAAGAGTGATCTCCCTTTCCCGATAATTGATGTTGGCCTTTTACAATGATAGACAATCCATGACAAATATAGCATCAAACTCCACTAAAATAATTATGATAAGATTTCCTGGGAGGTTCAGACCACAAACATTAACCAGGGAAGTGTTATAAACCATGAATGCAATAATTTCCCCAATTGATGTTCTCACTGAAAACCTTTCCTCCAAAATTTGAGGTGGTATTTGAATAGTTCTACTAAACTTGCATGATATGAAAGAATGCGTAGAACCAGAATAAAATAGTATGTTCTCTATTCTTGAATGAATAACAAGCATACCTATCACCACATCTTTTTCCAACTCCACCTCAATAGTAGTGATAACATAATCCCTTCCTTGTTGCGTAGGTGGTTGTTGCAGATTGCCTCCGACAATCCTCGGCATAGGGAAATTGTTCGCATAATGCCTAAGCTCCTTGTAGTTATAACACTACACTTCAGGCTAAGTGTTGATCTGAACCTTCCATTCTTATTCCACATTAGTGAGATTTTTCATATCCTTTCGGCAGTTCTTGGCCAGATGACCAAACTTCTTGCATTTAAATCAATTCTTGGTTCCCCTGAGACAGTCACCAAGATGCTTCTTCCCATAATTTTTGCAAAGGGTAAAGTGAGGCTTCTTTCCATCATGGGATTCGTTTGATGAAGCACCCATGTTGTTCTCCATTTTCTACTTCTTGTCATTAGGCCCATGAGACCACTAAGAGTCTCCCATCTCCATTTCAACCGTGAGGGCACAATGGACAATCACCTCATAGCTGTCGAAGTCTCGAATCACCAACACTTTTCGTAGACTCAGCTTTAGTCCTATAAAGAAGAAATCCACCTTGATTTTAGTGTTCAAGACAAATCAAGAGGTGTACCTTGAAATCCTTGTAAAGTTCACTTCATACGCCTCGATGGACTCATCTTCCTTCTTCTTGAGTCCAAGGAACTCTCTTTCCATATTGAGACGGAGGGTTCAAGGAAAATGTTTATTGAAAAACATCCCCTAGAATTCCTCCCAATCTATGGAATCAATTTCCTCTGGGGACATTGTATTCTTGATCATTTTCTACCACTGATAAAATTCCCAATAAAAATGATATACTTCTAGTAAAAATTTATCTTCTTCCGAGCACTAGAGGACATAGAAAATCTTTTCAATGGAGTTAATCCATTTCACTGTGAGGAGGGGTTCAGAAGACCCGCTAAACATGGGTGGCCATTGCCACATGAAGGCTTCTACAAAAACATGCTCTTTCCTTGGAGGAGGGGGACGTTCAACCTGATTCATGTTTTTGTTCATAACTACAGGTAGCTGAGCGAGTATTTCCATGATGTTTTGAGCACCCACTTTCGTCACTTCAGGCATGACATAAGGGCAATCATCACATTGCCTATTACGTGTTCTTCTATTTCCCACCATTAACTAAGAAAAATAATTTATAATTAGAGGTCTTGAATTCTTATCTATTGAGCATAAAAAGGAAAATTTGAATATTAAAGGATAAACTTATAAAGAATAATTGAATCCTAACTTGTGATTCCTTAGGTTTATATCTAGGTTATCATCGATCTATATCATAACATATATTCTTATGGGCTTTTTTCCCTTAATAAGGGTTTTTACTAAGCTCGTGAATCTACCAAAGAATATCCCCTAGGAGTGTCGTAACCAAGAGTTCATCAAGGACCTTTATCGTGTATCAAGTCCCGTTCGAGTCTAGCTCAAAGTGGTGTTTTCGGGTTTACATCTAGATACATCTATGCCAGAGCCGCCTCTACCTGCTCGTATCTTGATAGGGATGTATTTTCTTGATAAATCACTAACTATATACTCACCAAAATTTAGGACTGTTTTCTTATACTTAGTATCATCCTTAAGGTTCTCACTAAGGTGATCTATTCCTAATCTCCAAAAATAACTAAACCTCCCTCTGATACCAACTATAGAAACCCAAGCCCTTTATATAAAACATTTCATTATTTCAAGCATAGTTAATCATCAGAGTACAAGACAAGGATCATTAAGTATAGTGTCTTGGAAGACTAGGTACATATAACATAAAACATGGGGCTAAAAAACATCATTACTTAATCTCCATAAAGTTCTTATAACTTACTTTGAGCACTTACATCTGCATAGGGTACCCTAGGGAACACATGAACAAAGGGATGAGCTAAAAATCCCAGTAAAGGAATGAACATAAGGATAAATCTCAAGAACATGGGTTTGGAGGCATGAAATAATGATATACAAAGCATGAAACTTATAAAATCATTTAATAGAAGCATGGGACCATATAAACATGGAATCATATAAATGTGGAAGAATCATAAATCATATCATTAGTACGGGTCAAGGCTAACTGCCAATCTCGTTCCCATTTTAGTACGGGTCAAGGTTAGCCACCATTCCCGTTTCACATCTTATCTCATGATACATTACCTTAACCAGTGCATTAGAGAACTATCTGGGTGCACCCACTTGAACATATTCATGAATATTCTTTCCACATAAATATTCTTACCACATATACAATAAACATAATCAACCGTACACAATCATAAGGGTACTCTGGGAAAAAATTTGGTACCACAATCATGACATAAATCATAACCAATGGGCATATCATGAAAGTGTCCATGTAAGGAAATAATTAGAAAATACATGGACGTTAATAGGGTAAAATAGTTATATATAATTGTAAGTGGTTTCAAACATAAGTGAAAACATATTAGAAATTTATTTTAGAACATTAGCATCAAAACATTTTTATGCGGTTTTTAAGAAAACAATCTAGATCTTTTTAAATAGATAAGAGGACATTCTTTTATATAAAATCATAATTGAACCAAGAAGGTTTTAATAATAAAAATACAGATTTTATAAAGGCAATTGTATCTTACAAAATATGATAGTGTGAACATGAAATTTGGCTAAAAAATTTGGGAAGTCACTATAAAATAGGTTTGCTTATTGGAAAGTTCTAAGGAGGGAATTTTTCAAAAATATGTATATGACCAAAAGAAAGTTCTGAAAGGGTATAGATATTATAATAATTTACAACTATCAAAAATTCATAGGATTCACATAAATAGATATGATAACACCATTTTGAAAGAAATATAAGGAAACCTGAAATAACGAAGAAGGTTTGGGTACAATTCGTTGCGATTTTACAAGCATGGTGTCGGGTGTACCCAAGAGGTCTTGATGAGAGAGATAATGGGATTATAATCACTTATAAAAAATTATGGTAGTATAGTTAAGGGGTAAAAACATACCCCATCACATGTTATTAATAAGTAAATTCATATCATAGAGAACAATCTTGATTAAGAGTGAAAGGGGAGGATCCCTTACCTTAAATCTGTTGGTGTTATCCACCTGTTATTAATTACTTGAATAAACAACTTAGGATTTATTAATTAATAACCCAAGAAACACTTATATATTTCGTTGATTTATTATAACCCTTTTTAGTTCATTCAAATCATTTTTATTAGTTATAAGGTTCAATTTCATTGTTTGGGCTCGTTTGTTTACATGGCTTTAAAAGATCGGTTCACTGATATTCATGTTTGGATTATGTGCAAGATGAAAGTGGTTGTCCAGAATTAATGTTATATTCCTTAGTACATATCCAGGTGATTACATGGTTTTAGTTTTAATTATGTTAATTATAGTTAAGTCTAATTATTACATATATAACCATTGTGATAACCGTTTTTGTTGATCGGTGGATTTGATTACAAAGAATGTGTTTTGATATATAACTTAATTCCATATGTACCAACGGATTAAAAAACAAAAAATAGGATATATTACATATATAATAATCTGGTTCAACCATAACACAAATGGTTTCATGACCAGAATTAATGATAATAATAGAAATTTATAAACTGTTGCCCTTGAATGTGCTGAAATAGCACATCTCAAACAGTGCTTTCATTTCTTTCAAATAACAAGGTGGGGAAAAGAGAGAAGATAATGAAATATAACAATAGAATTAAGAAATTAAAGTAAATTTATGTTACTAGATTTATCATACTATTATTGTGAAGGGAGGTGTGGATTAAATAAAAATAAAAGAACTTAAAAGAAAAGAAAAAATTTGGGAAGATGAATTTACCTCTTGAGACTTCCTCCTTTGAGAAACTCTTAAGGGGAGAGGTTTTGGTATTTTGAGGAGGATGAGAGATTTGGGACGTGGGGGAGGACCTTGGGAAGATATTTGGGCAAAATATAGAGAAGTCTTGGAGCTTGAGAAGAGTGGAGAGAAGAGGGAGTGAAGGGGGGTTTTTATAGTGGAGGAGAGGAGGGATTTCATGATATTATAATCCTTAATTTATTATTTCTTCACAAGACAACGAATAGTAAGTATTACATGTCAAAGAATTGTAAATGGGTCATGTGAATTTATACCATGGTTGGTGACATCAGCCATGATTCTAGGAATAGTCTATTTAGCTTATAATGTATATATATGGTAAATTACTATATTTTACTATTCATCAAGAATTCAAGTATTTCATAAAATTCTTAAAAAATCACCCTAACCATTTTTCGACGTGTATAATCCAAAAATGAAGTCCATTTTTCGAAAATAATTTTCTAAATATGATTATTTTAATATTTAGATAAAATCATAATTTATTATAAAAAAGCAGTTTTAAAACACTCATTAACTTATTCTAAAATATCGGTATATTGTACTTCCAACATGAATATTATTTTTATACCACTATATGTGAGGTTAATATTCATTATGGTATATCAATATTCATAAGGTTATGTTACTATTCATTAGGGTACGTTAATATTCACCAATAATTATGTTTTTCTTGTCGGACTCCAAAAAACATCAGGAACACAACCGTGTATGTCAGATTTTCAAAATTCCAAACACAAAAGTGACAAACTTATGTTTAAAGGTCACTTTTCACTTAGTAGTTCATTATTATGTGATCTTATGGCATATTTATAAGAGGGGGATTTCCATTAAAAACATTTTGTCTTTACAGTAGTGGAAGATTCACTCCTCCAAAAATTGTGATCACAACTACTGAATGAGGCCTTAGAAAAGTTTTCATTGCTTCAGATATCCTTCATGGATGGAGATGGAGAAGTTTATCTCTAGCTGATGGTAGTTTCCCCTCCACTCCTATATCACGTCACAGAGGAAAAACATAGGGATATCGTTTGTGATACTCTATGTAATTAGATGTACATAGGGAATTACCCTAATCGATATTCAAAAGGTTTGGAGAAAATAATCATTCTCAGAGGATGCACAATTTCACCAGCAACATTATGAGAGGAGGTGTTAAGGGAGTCCCATATATCCCCTTTGGAAAAACATCTAGGTGTGAAAAATATGTATTGGGACCTCTGACATTGGTTCTGGTGTCCGAGGATGAAGAAGGTAGTTTCAAAATTTGTTTCAAGGTGCATCACTTATTAATAAGTGAAGGTCGAGTGCCATGTTCTAGTGGGGTTGACTCAACCCCTTGAGGTGCTAGAGTTGATGTGGGATGGAATATCGATGGAAATCATGAAATTTTAACCATATACATCCAGGGTGAATGACACCTTCTAGGTGATCATTTAATGACTTCCCAAGTCAACTCACTTCTTAGAAATTCAGGAACAAGGATTAGTAGAGAGCTTGGGAAGCCTCTAAATATAAGAGATAGTTTGACTCCATGGAGTATCATCTATGATAGACTCAGATGATGATTCACACTTTAAATCATGATTATGGAAGGGGTCGTAGGAGGCGTTTGGGACTCATGTTCACTTGATCACAACATTCCACCCACAACTATATGGCTAGACGGAGCAGACCATTCAGGTCATAGACGACATGCAACATGCTTGCATCCTTGATTTTGGTTATAGTTTGTAGGACCACCTACTCCTGGTGTATTTTGGGTACAATTATAGATACCACTCCACAATTGATATAAAATTTTTGAGGCCTTGTACGGGTGACCCTTCAGGTCACCAATTTTCTAAATTTACCCCCGAGAGTCAGCACTCCTGGACCTGGAGTTGGTGGATGCTAATATAGAGAAGGTGCAGGTCATCTAGGAGCGGATGAATAATTCAATGATCCATCAGAGTACTATTATGATAGGCAATATATTCCCTTGGAGTTCTAGTTGGGGGGCCATGTGTTTCTTAAATTCACTCTTCAATGTGGGAAAAATAGATTTTTTCAAGGAAACAAGTTATCTCTAAGTTCATTGTACCTTTTTTAATACTGTGTAGAGTGGGAGAGGTGTCATACCTCTTGGCTCTACCTCCACAGTTCTAGAAGGTGCACGATGTCATCCATGTATCCCATCTGAAGAGATATGTACACAACTTATCACATGTCATTGACTAGGGTGATCTAGACATTGGCAATGGGGTGACTTTTTAGAATTTCCCAGTAAAAATCGTGGATCGATAGGAAAGAACCCTATGTGGGTGATCGATTTATCTAGTGTATATTCGGTGGAAGCATGGGAATCTATAGGAGATAACATGAGAGAAGGAGGATCAAATTCATGCATAGTATCCCCATTTGTTTTTTTATCGTATGTTTTGGATTTCATGGATGTAAGGCCTTTAGGTGGGGAGAATTAATGTATTGGATCTTCCATATATTTTTTTCAAAATTATATGTGATTTTATTTTTTAATACCAGGTTCAGAGAAAGAACTTTATTCTGAGGACTGGTGTTCCCAAAATAAATGTTCAAACAATTTTTATGTTTATTAAAAATAGAGTGCATATGAGGTTTTAGTAACTTCAAATTGTGTACTTGAATCAGAAATCTGAGGGCACCATTGAGCATGCAAGGAAGAATTTAACTTATGTGGGGACTAAGATCAGACAATGTGGGTCGGATGAAAGTGATAATTTATGGATTTGTTAAAAGAAAAATAAAATATAATTAAAAATTTATTTTATTTTATTTCTTCAATGTTACACAGAGACATATAAGTACTACGATGTGGAAACTAAGTGATGCTACAACACAATGACATAGAAATGATGAAACACATTTAAAACAATGAAACACATTAATGTGATTTCTCTATTAAACAAAGGCAGAGACCAGTGCTAGAATTCATAATTCTAGATAATTTTTCCTAGATCCCTACTGTTTCCCTGAGGCAAGGAGAAGGATTATCTCTCACTGGAGACAATGGATTGGAGATCAAAGCTGGAATCAAGCATCAACAAATGATGAAGGCCGACGAATGATGGATTGAGGAAATTTATGGATGGATTTACATAAATAAAGAATTATCTTCTTATAAAGATCCTATTTATAGGTAGGGGTTTATTTCCAAGTGAATTATTTACCCATTTTTGTTTCCCAATGAAGAATGTGGACCTATCCACCAACAGTTTGGTTCGTAGGTCAGTCGTTCATTTTGGATAGGTTATTTACTATGGGGTTTTTATGGGTCAAAAACATGGTGTTTATCATGTCATCACATTCCCTTTTTCTTAATGGATAAAATGATGTTCGAAACAAACAAGGCCAATATTTTCCAATTAGGTGTTCTTAGTTCCTTTCCCATCGTTGTCATTGTGCTCTTTTACAATTGACCCATGTGGCTGTGTTGGGATTTTTTGAGAGTTACTTAACATGATCAGACCCCTAGAGCAACGAAAAGTCGATCGTGGGCCCAGGGTAGAGATGGTGACGACTAGAGGTTTGCAACGACATTCCCAGTTTGAAGAAATAAGCACCACAAAAATGGTGGTAGCCCATTGAAAATAGATCTACCAGTTGTGCGACCACCCGACAAGAGGATACTATGGAAAAACACATATGGGTGGAGGATAGGGCTGCCATCTCGATGGTTGGAGGTGACCTCAGAATAATGTGGTAGGAGGATGCATCATTGTGTAGAGGGCCTCAGTCTATATGGAATGTAGAGGAACCCCATCGAAACCACCATGCCACTTTGATCGTGTGGGGATACAACACTCACCGCATCCCAAGAGGTTGAACTGGCCCTCTCGGGAAGGCTGGGCATGAGTCAGCAGGTTGGGCCAGAAACGTTGGGTCAGGTCAAGTAGGACCTGAGTCTAGTCGGGTCGGTCCAACTAGGTCGGATCAGACCCGAACCCAACTAACCCCTTTATACCTAAACGACCACAACTTCCAAATTGTAAGTTGATTTGACAAGCCATTTGTGACATTGGGACCTTCTCAATGAGACAACCATTTTGGGATACTCTACATGGCCTTTCATTTAGGTTGGACTTTGACCTATTGGCACAAGGTGTAGGTGCTCCCAGAACTAGAGCACAATGGATGGAATCATGTTATTGGCTATAGAAAGATATAGGGTTGGTCTCCTACGAATATGTGGAGTGGGTCTATTATGAAGACATATAGTTGGTATCCTACGAAGACACCGAGTTTGTATTCTATGAAAATGTGTAGTTGGTCTCCTACGAGGACACATAGTTCATATCCTGTGAAGATATAGAGTTTTTCTCCTATGAAGACGTGGATATGGTCTCCTATGAAGATTCAGATTTGGTCTCTGGTGAAGGAGTATAGTAGGTCTCTTGTGAGGGAACTAAGAAGTTCTCCTTTGTGGGTGTAGATTTAGTCTCATGTGGAGATGCGTAGTAGGTCTCTAATGAAGACTAAATGTATCATTGGATTTAGATATACCTATACTTTCATAGTATATGTATAATGGTGGGAGATAACTCTGGTGACTCTATTGACTGTACTTTATAGAGGCTACACTTCGAGTACCTCTTCAGTAGTCTTTCCTGTTTCTTTCTCTGTGTTTTACCTTTTTGGTTTGGGGTCCCTACTGAGTGGTGTTTTATTCACCCTCTCATGGGATTTTTCTTCCTGTGTTGTGTCTTGTGAAGATGATTTAAGACTTGGATGAAGTCCTTCGTGGGCTGGAGAAATGTGGTGCTTTTGGGTGACTTGACAGATGTGGTACGCTTCAACAACATTCAAAAAATTTAGTGTACCTAACCTCTATGAAGGGTTTTATATGAATGAGATCAAGAATACTTTAATTTTCTATTTTAGTTGGGCTTGTATTATGGAATGTTTACATTTCTATCTTGTATTGTTACTCTCATTGGTTATATTAGTGAGATGCATTACTATTTATTTAGTGTTTTTAGTTTCTTTACTTTCTTCATAGAGACAGATCCATGTGTACAAGTACTTAGTAAAATTCCTCCCCTTTTTGGGATATGCCTACTTAGTGAAAATTTCTAGCCCCTAGCTTATGAAAGGTGGGCTTGGGGTAGTAACGTCATAGGCCTTAGAGGATGGGTTGTGATAACAAACTTACTATAAGAAGTAAATTATTCTATAAGGATGCTTTATGGACATTGGGAATTGAAGATGTACCATTAAAGATTTTGAAGGAATTAAAATTTTATCTATTGATAGGTATTATAATGTTTACACTAAATACATATAGGACATGAAATTCTAGAACATTCCTTGTCCCTATCCAGCTGCGGACATGTTTTGTCATTTGTGTAAGAGTTTATTACACTATAATGGTTAGAAGATAGTTAAAAATTACAATAAATGACTTATGAAGGATATTCTAGAATGTAAGTTAAACACTTCTATAGTATGTGAACTTTAATAATATAATAAGAAATGTAAATTTAAATAACTAAAAATATAACATTTAATAGATATAAAAATGGATTTATTAGTGATAAAGAATTGTTTATAATGTGAGCGATTATAAAGGACCATCTTTATCAATGCTCAAAAAATCATTGATAAAGACACCCTTTAACGATGCTAAAAGAATATGATAAAGGGGGAATTTATCAAGGATTTTTTTAGCAGAGATAAAAGGGAACCTTATAAAGGTTTTTTTAGAATATTAAAATTTTCTATTCATTCTTTATTTTATATCAATGATAAAGGGTCCCATTATCCATGTTAAAAAGATGTTGATAAATGGGGCCTTTCTAAGACCATGTTTTTAGCACTAATAAAGGGTGAAATATTTATTTTTATTTGGAGATATCTTCCACACCTTTGTTAGTGCTTCCCAAAAACCTTTATTAGTGTATTCCCATATATTTTTCATCACTTTTCACCCACTTTCCAACCACCACTTTACTAGCTGATGGAATGGTCCTTTTTTTAGCTCATTAGGAAATTCTAGCATATTGTCGACCTATCGTGTGTGCTTGAATCTGATCCATGCACATCACCTTTGGAACTCAAATTCCTTTACCACTATACCAAACTATTTTACTGCCTATTTGATGATATTTTTCAATTTATTATTTATTTTCATATATTATTTTATTCATATATTTTTATAATTATTTTAAAATACATCTATAATTTAAATGTTTATGTGTGATATATATATACTTATATTTATTTAATTTTATTATATATTAATGTACATTTACATATAAAAGATTATGATATAAATATATATTAATTTATTAATACACATAGATATGTACATATAAACATTATATGTACATTTTTATTTCTCAAACACACATAACAATATTTACAAAATATGTATATATTTACATATATTAGAATATACATAAAAATATATATATTTTTAGTAACATACACATGTTTATATATAAAAATTAATTTTATATGTATATATATACATAAAAAAAAATTATAATATAATTAAAATGGAGAATTCTTTATTTTAAATAAAAAGAATAATAAATATTTATTTACATTTGGTTTATATATTTATTAATAATTTTTTACATAACTATGCTTCAATACGTATTTATACAATTGATTTATTATAAGTAAATTTAAGAAAATATGCTTAAATATAAATATAAATAAAAATCTATTATGAAAAATGATAAAATTTGAAAAACCATAATATTTATATGAATGTATGATATGAGAATAAATTCAGTCCCCACTAAAAATTAGAAATAATAATCACTTAAATAAAGGTGAAAGACTATAGAATATTAAAAATATAGGGAATCCCAACTAAAAACATAGGTTTGGAGGCCTTATAGGCCATTTCTGGCCTCAATAAAATTCACCAAGGCTCTCCCGGTAACTAACTTGTAGATATTTTCATAGGCTTCAATTTGATATGTGATGGAGCCCAAACAGATACATAGATTGAAGGTTTATGTTTCTTTGATGTTCAAGTTATGGTTTCAACTTATCTTAGACCATTTATTAATTCAATTAATTTTTATGCAATCCAATTGTTATTAAGTGACTATTACTCGATAATAATTATAAAATTATTAATAATTAATATTTTGGATTATTTTATATTCCAATTTCACTATAGATATTATATATTTAGTGTAAATGTGTATTTATCCTTATAAAAATCATATTAAAAAATATATTATATTTATATCTATAAAAATATATTGATTTATTAATATATTAAATTTAATTAAATAAAATTTTTATTTTGAAATATACCAGTTATCAGCATTAGAAAAAAGCAATGATAAAGGGACCCATTAATAGTGATTTTTTAGTAGTGTTGATAAGGGACCTATTTATCATAATTTTTATAGTAGTACTGATGACAGGTCCCCTTTATCAATTATTTTTTATAATGTTGATAAAGGGATGCTTCATGTTTCCTTTTTAGTACTGATAAAGAAACCCCCTTTATTAGTGCTAAAAAGTGCTGATAAAGTCCATCTTTAACATTTCTTTTTCTAGCACAGATAAAAGGGACCTTAATAAGTGGATTTAGACTGCACATATAAATCCTCATGCTGTATAAAACTTAATTTCTAGTAGTGTGATCTTTAAAATTTCTAGTGAAATATCACCCTTTTAATCTTTATTGTTAATTTACATGGACCTTTTTGGACCTATCAAATTTTAAAGTATAATAAGAAAATACTATGTATCCATTTTAATTGAAAATTATAGTAGGTTTACTTGGGATTATTTTTTACTAATAAATAAATAGCATAATGTGGTGATATTGTTAACACTTTGAAAAATCTAAAAAACCTAGATATTTACACTATTTAGAATGATAATGGTCGTGAGTTTATAAATTAATCCTTTGAAACATTTTCTAGTAAATAAGTTATTACACATAATGTTTATATACCACGAACATTACAAAATAATAATGTACTTGAAATGAGGAATAAAATCCATCAAGAAATTTTCAATAATTTATCTTTTCAAAATCATGCTACTAATAATTGTTGTTTTGAATAATTATCACTAACCATTACACTATAAATCATCATTTACATATACTAGTTTTAAATAAAAAATCATTCAAATTGTGGAAAAAAAGGAATCAAACACTTGATTACTTCATATTTATTCGACACAATGTATTTATCTTGAATACTAAATATATCATTTATAAATTTGATCTGAATGTGGGAGAATGTATTTTTCTTTGATAATTCTCCAAATTTAAGGATAATCATGTTTTTAATATATGAATACATACTTTTTAAGAAATTATATATACCTCATTTAATGATGTTGATCCCTATGGGAAGTTAAAACATATAGATTATAAATATAAAATGAATTTTTTTAAAAGACACCCAATTTTACTTTTGAATGTGGAACTATATCCTATGTAAATTATATTACTAGAAGCTATTTTAAAAGAATTTTTTCAACAATTAAAAAAGTAACAACATAATATTTTACCTAGAAATAAATGGATATTATGGAATCATCCCATAGATAATATCCTAGGATATTTAGACCATCCTTTTATAAATAGATGTGTATTTTGAAATGAATATGAGAATCTTGAATTTTTATATCAATCTAAACCTATATTGATAGAAAATTCCATGGTTGATAAGAATTGTATAATCACTAAAAAAGAATTAATCAATATGAATAAAATTAGGTTTGGACTATGGTTAAATGAAAGAATGATATTCTAGTTATATAAGTAAAATGGTTCTTTAAAAATAATTTTGACAAGAGTGTAATAATTTTTTAAAGTAAATATACTCTCACTATTTGGGTTTATAATCTAGAAGTAGTCATAGAATATGGAGAATGTTTTTAAGATATATATTCTTGAATCTATTAGAATTCTATTGTCCTTTACACCTTATCTTAACTTTACTCTAATTTAAATGAATGTAACATGTTTTTGCCATAAATATTTATGGTTTGAAGGGAGTTAATGTTGACCAACCTTCTGGTTTTGAATATATAAATTTTCAGGAACTTGTTTTCAAGATAACCAAGGATCTTTAAGAACATAAAAAAATCTTCAGATCCTGCTATGATATATTATCCCGATTATTACTTCAAAATGAGGTTACGAATGAATACAAAATTCCCACAAATTTTATCAAGAGTGTATTTAATGAAATAATTATTATAAAAATTTAGATCATTGACATTATTTTTAGTTCTACCAGAAAATAACTCATAGATAATTTTTTAAGACTTATGGAATGTAAATTTGAGATGAGTATGATTGGAAAACATAATAACATTGTTGGTGTCCAAATAATTCAAAAACCTAAGAGAACTATTTTAATTATCCATAATTAAATTTAAGATTTACTTATGCATTTTGGGATTGAAAATGATTCAATTAATACTATTTCAGTAGATACATCATGTAAACCTTGCCCTGATGAATCTAAGATACTGATTCATCATAAATTGTTTAGAGGGATGGTTTGAATATTTCTTTACATAAAATACAATAAACCATAAATTATTTTCTTTATTCTATTGTGTGCATGATTTGGAGATAATATAAAAGAGACCCATCTCAATGTTGTTGAACAATCCATTTTTATCTTAAATGAACCTCATAATATAGAATATTTTATTCTTTTATAATTTTACTCTGAAGAGTTATTTGGATATAGATTTTGAAGAATTTAGAATGGATTATAAGATTACTTTCAATGCTATTAATTATGTTATTTGTGATTTATTCTCTTTTTATAGTAAGTAGAAAAATTCACATTCACTTTAAATATATAAATCCTTGAACATGGTAGTTGAAAGTTGTTGTGTTAAAATTCTATGGATGAAATACACAAAATAGTTTTACAATGATTTTTAATCAAAAATTTATTCTGTGTGATAAAAAAAGTTTTATTTATTTGTCTAATAACTTAGTTTACCATTCAAGAGCTATACACTTCGATATAAGACACTAATTCCATTTAGATCACACACTGAAAAGAAATATTGATTTGAAATTCAATTGAACTGAACATCAACTTATAAATATTTTTACTAAACCATTTCATTTTGAGATATTCAAATACATTAAATATAAGAAAGGTATTAGAAAATTTAATTTATCAGTTTAATAATCTTATTTTTAATTCCCCTAACATTGAAAAACTCTCTATCAAAGGGGGAAGAAAGTTATTATTTATGTTGAATTATTTTGACTCGTTATAGAAGTAATTTATATTTTTAAGTTATGATATAAAAAAATATTCTAATATGTAAATACTAAATATTTTGAAACCACACTTTATATATGTTATGTTGTTAAATGAACTAAATGATAATTATCTTCCTAAAGGTAATTTTTATTTCTCATGAACCTTACTCTTACATGAGGACTCCTTAAATTATTTCTCAAGGATTTGTTTTATGATAATTATTTTACTCATTTTAATGAATATGATTCAATGAAATTATTTTCATACCTGTGTGTTTCTTATATATAGTCCTCTATGTTTAGATCATAACTATTATCCAATAAAACTGCATCATAATTATCAATCATAAAATTGGACATGGAAGAAAAATATTCATAATGTAAAACCTCTATGCAACTCTTGAAACATGGAATATAATCCATACCCATGTAATTATGGTGAAATGCAAAATCATGATTTGAACATAAAAAAGGCGATTGAAAGAAAATAATTAAACTAAGACTCAAAACCATATGAATAAAAAAAGTTTAACATTGTAATTTTTTCCCCAGTCCATGGGGACAATTCTTCTTCAAATTTTATTCAAATAATTTCATTTGATTTATATTCTCAGTGAACAAAAAATAATAAATCACCTCACTGTTAAATATTATGACTCAACTAATTTGTTTGATAATCCTCTAACTAATATTCATGGGATTAAGTCTACCTTATCTATTTCCAATAGATAAGACCTTCATTTGAATATTTCCTTCATCTTTTTCAACTCCCCCACCTAGTACAAAGTTCTATCTACCAATGCTTTTAAATAATTTATCTTCATATTATGTTATATTATGATTTATCTCATTTCCTACATAAGAAGTGATCAGGGAGTATCTTTTGATACACCTACTAGCAATGAAGTCTACTAGTATCATCCAACCATATCTTCCAATAAAATTATCTATCTATATCACTCTATAAAAATCATCAAGGTCTACCTCATATTGCTTACCATTATTGATGCATCTTGGAACTTCTTCAATGCCACTCCAAGATTTCATTAAAACTATAAATTCTAGATTTCCAGAGTTTCTACACACTATAAACTAACTCATTTGGCTGAAAAATGATTTTCATAGATGAGCCTAAATATCTTAAACATGAGAATATATTTATTTGGTTACAAGTATCTTATATATTTTATATATTCAGAACTCATTCCTCTAAAAAATTCTAGATGAAATGATACTTTAGCTTAATTTTCTTCATTATTGAATATAACATTGTATATTTTCAATGGTAATCAAACTTTTTAAATAAAACAGATAATCAAATCAACCTTCCTTTGTTTGATATCCTTTAACAACCCATTTAACAAAATTAGATCCTTCACTTGTTTTGGTAATACAATTTACATTAATTTTTTTGTTTAGTTTATAACTACTAGTTGAATTTTTGATAACCAAAAAAAATGTCATTCTACTACAATTGGACATATAATTGGTTTTTATTTTCAAAGTTACTCAATCTATACTAATGTCAGAGTCAGTGGACCCTTACAATGAATCATCCTTTTGGAAGGAAATGTCCATCCTTGTAGAGTCATTTATGTACTAAAGAATCCACTTTGTATCCTAATAATACAATCTTCTAGGGAATGAGATGTGTCTATTGAAAACTCCAACTATTATATCAATATTTGAATGGTTACAAAATCATGTAGTACATTATATTTTTGACCATTGATATATATAGAATCATCACAATATACTCAAACTCAGAGTCCATTCATGGGGCCTTCACATTATATATCATGAAGTGTCTGATCTGGGTTATCATAAATAGTTTCTCTTCATCAATTTTGATGTGCTCCACCACCTTCTAGTGATAATATAATTAGATTAGTTAAAATTTACCATACTATAGGTCTCTCATTATACTCATCTCCAAAATCCATTTTCATAGAAGAAGATCATTTATCTCACAGAATTCAGATAATTCTTTCTTAAACTCACAAATTTTTTCATTCACTTGTCTACCAATCAGCATATCAAAAGTGTGAAGAAGTAGGAAGATAGAACAGCCATCATCAAAAATCTTGCAGTAAAAAGAATTACTAGGATGTATATGAAATATCGTCCACTTCTTTTATGAATTCATTTAAATTTTGATTTAAATTCATTGGAAATTGTTTCAAAACATAAGGGATCTAGTTAAGATTAAACACAAAATTGTGGTTCCCCTACTACTTAAAACTGACAAAATAAACAATGTAAATTTTTTCATCAAAGTCCACATAAAGAAATATAATATTAACCTCCGAAAACTAAAGATGACGTACTTCCATAGAAACCATACAGAACATTTTCCAAATAGTAATATGTTTAATTACTCATAGAGATATCTCTGATAAATAAAAACCTTCAGTCTAGTAAAACCCATTAAGGAGTAGTCTGCCCTTGTACTGTCATAAAACATAAATCTCTTCCAATATCCAATACACACATTTATTTTTAAGAAATTAATTCCTGGTCGATATTTTTATTAGCTCCCATGTTTCGGACAAAATGAAAGAATCAATATCATCCCCCATAGCTATCTCCCAATATTTTGAGTCTTTCAAGTTCTTGTAATTTTTTAGGATATCAGGATCTCCATCCTCTATTAATGGAAAAACATGAAAACTATGTCCATACATTTGGATTGGGTTCTAAACCCTGGTCGATCTATATAGTTTTCTTTTCAGCTTACCTCTTTCAATTACTCAATCTTCATGATTTATAGCTTCCATTTCTCAATTTTTTATGGTCATCGAACACTATGGTAATTCAGGATTTGGAAATACCATCAAAATCAAACACAATCTTTGAAAATTCTTCAGACAGTTTGGAGTTTATTATATTGACATGATTCCAAAATTCTCTAGACCATCCATATTGTCTGAATATCAATTTTGTTGAACTTTAACTTCTGATGATGATTTTTTCTCACCAAAATTATCCACTGAGTCTCAATCCTTCCATAAAATATTACCATTGTGGATCAAATTTTAACTTCTCAATGATTTCCAATATTCATTATCGTATTGTTTGAAACCAACTTTGTTGTCACCATACCAAATAAGATATCATTCTTGAGACTTAGCCTCTATATTTTCTTGTTATTTGGCGTCAATATGGGAACAGTTAAGTTAATTAAAGAGTGTGAGGTGGTTGAATTCATCCTTAATTATAAAATAACATATTTCTAAATATTATTATATTACATGAGATAAAAAAACTCTAGTTGGTTAGGTTAGCCAAAAATTTCACCAAATCTGCCAAAATGACTTTGGGGAATCCCACATTAATCCTCATTCTCCTAGAATTTTCCACTAATTTCTAATTTATCCTCTCCAGAAATAAATTTTTTAGAACCCCAATAAATTTATTAAAAAAGTTATTATCATTATAATTATAGAACATAAAAATCACTCTCATTCCATACTCATCACCGTGGCCCGACTTTAGAAATTTCACATTCCTTTTTCTCTCATTTTACCCCATTTCCCTCCACTGAATTATGAACCTAAACAACAAAGATTTTTGGTTGAGGAAGTACACCCACACATTGAATATAAAATCATAAATATAGTTTATATAGTACTTTAATACTCCGTGAGACTATAATAGAGCTAGTCCCCAGATTTCTATGTTAACCGGCTCTAACTATCGGCGATCTAGTGTTTTACCTTCCATTTGGAAGGAAACCTCCCAGTCCTTCACCAAGACACGTTCTTTATAAATTTTTTACTAAATTTATACATCCTATAAAAAACCATTAGAAATATAGATTTTCATCCCTTTATTAGTAATGTGAACAATACAATCATTCCAAAACATCAAGGAAGTTGATTCGACAACATGCATTACTCCGTCTGATGAACCCATAATGTAAAAAGTCCCTAACTTTTTTCATTTTTTATAAACATGTATCCAAATTGAATTTCATTGTTCAAAATATTAAATTGGTACAAAAACATTTTTCCTTGTTGTTATAATAAAAATTTTTCTCTTCCTTATCCTTGGGATATATTGTACTCCATTCAATTTCACTAGGATTTCATTTATAGTCTGGATGGAATCATGAATAATAATAATGATCTTAAGTGCTTGATCATATTCTAGACTTAATTTTTGAACCCTTTTAGAAATATAAATTTCTATAATTATTTTTTGGATGTTTAATGTAAAAAAGATCATGATTAAACTACCCTTGACACATGAGATATAGAGACACTAAGGAGTAGTCTACTCTTTTTCATTGACATAGGGTTTGAATAGCCACATAAATAGGGATGTATTTCACATGTCACCTTTCATTCATTTTAATCCTTATTTTGGTGACCTTTCTTCCCATAATTCTATAAAATAGGATTTCATTTAATTAGCTTCTCCTACTTCGATTCTGTTGACATTTCCCTATTGAGGGACCATTATGAATAAAAAAACATCCTATTAATTTGATACTATATGCGTTTCTAAAGTATACCCAAATATCTTTTTTAACAATTTATTCATTCATGATTATTTCTTAAAATTTCATTTACTACAAATCACCCATTCTACTAAAATTACTTATAGTGGTCACAATCACATCCAATGATTTTGAGTGAGATTAGAGAAAAACAACACCCAAATTGGCTCTTCAAATCTCACCTTCTTTAACTACACCTGACTTACAATAAAATTTAAGTCATTCATATGATCATTAGTAGATATTTATTCTAATATTATCATGCCAAACTATCTTCTTAGAAATTACACCTTATTCATTTTAATGGGACTATCATACATTCTGATGAGGGTATTCATGAGTACCAATTATCACATATTAGATGTTTTGTTCCATGATCTGAGCAAGATCAATTCATATAAACCCAAGTGATTTCTTATACAGTCTCTCTCATTCATCCACCATCATTACATCCCACATGGCACTATTAAATTGATTATAATGGTCTTTCTATAGTATATAATCCTCCAAATATATCTTTGAAAAGCCAAAATATATTTCATTGGACTTATTCACTAATAACTTACTCTCCTTTAACACCATCCCAATAAATATTGTGATCCAGTGATATTTTTAGTCAATATAAATGAGAGAGATAAAGATCATTAATTTATGTTATATAATTTCTTTTAAACCATGGGAATAATATTTCTATTAAACCAAGATCTAAATCACATTTAATAGGGATTTATTTTCACAAATGAACTATAAAATTGATTTCTAATACCACTTGATGGCCTCAATGCCACTATCTAATAAATCCAAAATATAATAATATTAAAAAAATTAGTATGTTGATGACAATGATTCAGAATGTAAAACTATTATATGATTCCCAAAACAAGGATGAAAATCCACCCCCCATGTTGGCACACCACAACATAAAATTATAGAATGAGTGATGATATGAAGACCAGAATATAATGTTCAAAATAAAACACAACGGGAAAAAACCCAAGTTTCCATGTGTTAGATTTTCATCCTCATAAATATAGGTGATTCTAATTCAGTTTTTTTCAAGGAATCGAAATAAGAAACATTTATCAGTGTGTATAAAATTATTAACCGTCCCAATATTAAAATGTAGGTCCTAACCAATTGTTATACTGGTCACTATAATGTGATATTGATAGGATGAATTTAACCTTAACCTATCTTCAAAAAGAATCCATTTATTAAATCATGGCCTTCCACTATCTGAACTTATACGCCAAATAAAAAGTGTTATCTATGTATGTTTTCATAATATTTCTCTTATAATTTTATGCTTTGATAATTTCAAAAACATTTTTCATGAGTACTAATCAAGAAGTAACATTTTATTCTCCCATAAGAAATTATGTATGCTTATATCCTATAACCATAACATCCACATAATTGGTATGGATATATCGTCAAATTAGTTTTATCTAGGCACGCCTCATTTGACTACCCATTTTATAAGAATCTTTGACTATGTTCACTACTAATCAACCATTTCCTTCCAGCCATGAGAAGTTTTACATCCATAGTTTCTTCCTCTAATAAACCATAAACCATGGACAAGAAATAATTTTCATACTTGAGATGAGCAACCAATGTGAATAATGTATTTACCATTTTTTAGTTGAATTAGTTTGACGAACACCTTGAAAAGGGATATTTTTTATACATAACTCTTGTGATGAAATTCTATATTTGTATATTGTTTTTATGAAAGTTAATTATATGTTTTCAAATAAACCTTTATCATTATATTAATCATAAAAAGGTCATATATTTTTATAAGTAGATATATTTCATAAGGGTATATATTATATGCAATTTATATATATATATTTCGTGTTCACCTTGATTATTATGAAGGGTGATAAGGGTTGTGATTTTGTTCTCGTGAAATAGAAAATGTAAAAAGTTAAGGAAGAGAAGTGTGGATAGGTGAATTATATAAGGGGATTATAATCATGATTCATAATGTTATCAAAATATTATTGAGTGTGTAGGAGACTACATTCAAAACATTCATTGAATATATTTAGGGGGAGAATGTTTCATGTAACAAATATAGAATTTTATAGATTAATCTATTTCATTAAAATCTATTTCATAAAATACAATGTTTTTTTCTTACTTATTAAACTTTCATGTTCATTTTTTATATGGATCTTATTTTGGAAAATAAATAAGAGTGCTACTTTTGAAGATTTTTGGGATACATTTTTTGTTTTATGTGTGCAATATTTTTTACATTAATTAAGAGGGATATGTTTCATCATTAAAATTGTGTTTTTTATTTTCTTCTTAAGGGGAATAATTTAATTTTATTGATATTATACTAAAAGGTAGTATTTTCAAAATTTACCAAGTTTTTGTACTTTTATATTTTTAGTAAAATGTACATTTCAAAATTTTATTTCCTTTGTATCCTATGAGTTTTACATAAGGGGAGGTTTTTAAGTCAAAAGAACTATTCCATATCCTTGTTTTATAAAGGGAAATAAAAAATTAGTTAATTTTGATATGACTAGATGTTTTTTTAAGTTCACTTTTTATGAAGATTATAAATTATAATTCAATATTATTGTAGTATGAATATAATGCACTTATATTAAATTAATTATTATAGACACATTTAATTAATAAAATAGAAGATAATTTTCCTTCCACATTTCTTAAAACTAAACAATAATATTTGATATATTTTTGTTAAATGTTTTTTATAATGTCATATATAAATTAGATTAATTATTTGAGGATTATAACAAGTTAAAATACCATTAATTGAATGACTGTTAATTATCATGGTTATTTTTAGATCATTTTTTATTGGCCTTCAATATAATATATTTATATTTTTTAAAGTTGATTATTATAAATGCTCAATGTTTTTATTTTTTAATCATTTCTTGAAATTTTCCATGATAATAGTTTTGGGGCTCAAGAAGTTGTATCTTCTAAATAATCATGTTCAATAAAGTAAAGTATGTAATTTCATCCAATCATGATGAAGAGGAGATTAAGGATGGAGATACCAGATTCTAATTTTTTTATTGATGAAGCTCCTAATAAAAAAAATGTATCCACTGATGGTTTGACATTGATGTTTTTAGTGTGTAACTTCAATACATCATTTTATTTACTTAAACTCCAACAACTTTAGTATACAAATAAATAGTTCTTATGAATTGGAATTTTTGGTAATAATACCCTTTAGAAAAGTATTTATATTATTTTTTGATACTTTGTATTCTTTTACTTATGTTCAGTTTTTTATATATATATGTTATGTTTTTATATTACTATAGTTTAATTATAATGTATTACTAAATTCATTTACCTGGATCTGATCACTTTTCCAAGATAGTAATGGATTGAGTAGTCTTAGTTTTTTAGAATATTTTACCATATTCATTGTTTTATATTAATCCATTTCTGTATGGATATATACAAAAGGTTTTTAATATTAGTTTATATATCACACATTTCTTGATAAATATAATATCACTAAATATGAAAAGAAAAAATTTCCATTTCCAACTCAAGATCATGTGTTAAGTAATTTTTCTCAATTATATTCACTTATGTTTTGATATATGCAATCAATTTATTAATTTTTAAGAGTAAAAAACCCAATAATTTCATTGATTAATTTGTAAATATCACAATACCATCCCCACTTTAATGTAGTGTGAGTATAGGTAGGGTGAGTGAACATTTATTTATCTCCCTAATGAACTTTAAAAATTATTTAGTCTATAAAAACTCCCATCAGTATGATTCAAAATAATGAGAAATTACTCATAAACCATTGAAAATATCATGTAATCCACAAAAAAATGGATATTCATCACCAATATTGATTTGAGAAATTAATAAATCTCTATAGTTTTTGAAAGATAAAAAAATATCCCATTTTGATGATTTCATGCCTCTAGAATGAAACTATCTCTATCCAGAAGTGAAATTTACTCTAATTTTCATTTAACTTCTCCCTTTAAAAATTATTTTACATGATATCCAAATTATCTCTATGATATTCTTTATTTTTATAATATATGAGATTATATTCTATAAATACCAAACCAAATTTGTAACGGTAATCTCTAAAGGCATAGTTCAATAAGTCCATGTAGATAGCTAAAGAATTAGTGAGTTTGAATGACATCATTGCTAAAAATATTATATTTAGAATATATTTTTATTATTTAATTGTTGATATCATGTTTTAAGATGCACCTTTTATATGTATTGATACTCAAATAGTTATTTAAAAAATTCATCAATCTATAATTGTGGATACTTTGTCATTATTTTGAACCTGTTAAACTTATAATGATCAATATAGATAGATATTAGACCATCCATTATATCTATCATTTGTGATAGATATTCCTACTCATAAAGTAATAGTATTTTTACTTCAAACGGATTTTCTAAAGGAGATTTACATTTCATCATTAACTAGTTGAAAATCATATGATGGTTTGGAATATAGAATGTGATTTTCATCTTCTATTTGTTTATAATGGCTCTATATAGGGATAATAAATCCATTCCCACCATATAATTTAATTATAAAAAAAAGTAATAAATAGATTCTATTGAATATTATTCTAAAAAATTTCAATTTTGGATGAGTTATACAATAAGAATAATTTTTTTTCACGACTTTGTTTTTTCATGAATATATCAACCTAAATTTTCTAAGTTAGTGTTTATATATATATAAATAACTTGTATGGAATGAATTAATATAACAAACCAGAATCAAATAAATAATTTTTTATTCTTCAATAAATAACAAGTGCACTTATCCCCACTTCATTATCTTGATCCACTTTAGAACATCTGATAGAAAAATCTCTATTATGTTTTCATCACATTGGAGACTATTTTTTTCAATTTTCTTTAATGACCATTGACATGATTAATTTAAATGTATAGGTTGGGTGAATTGAGTGAAACCATCCATTATTCTATCATATTTATTTTCATATTCAAATCATTCAATAATTATTGATTTGATTCCCATATTTTATATACATAATGCATTTCATTGTTTCTTTTATGTAGTTCCTCTTGTTCTTACTCCCATACTTTTGAAAAACATGTAGTTGAAAATTCAGAATTTATATCCATTTATATATTATTAGTACTAGTTTCATGAGACTATTTAAAATCAAAAATATATATTTCCACTTTAAGGGAAAATCAAACAATCTTATCATAGAAATAAAAGTCTCAAATTTATAATTTTTTTGAAAGAGTAAGTTTTATGACACTACAGAAGTGTCCAATCATAATTTTAGTGTCAATGAAAAACTTGTAGGAATACCATTCAATCATTGTGATGTTTTATTCATATGAAAAAATTAATTCATCATCCCTTATATTAAGTCCTATAAAATCCAAATCTATAATAATATAGAGAGTGTGAGACATTTTTTAATAAAAACTATTTTCTTGAATTAATAGCATTACATTTTATTGTTGTGATCCTTTGTATTTGTATTATTGATCAATGTCTATAATCAACTGAATTTTCCCTCTAATTGATAAATATACATTATCACTTTAATTTTATTTGAGCATTAGTTTATGGGAAATATTTTTTAAATGTAATTTATTCATTGATCCATGATTAATATATTTGAAGATCCATAGAAATAGGTTAGTAATTATCACATAACTAACTTATTTATAAATTTTTCACTATTAAGAATATTCAGGTGGTCCACATGGTTAATGTTATTATTAATTTCTTATGTCAGTTGAGAAAGTACCTCCATGAGGTTTCTGACTATTTTTCGATCATATTAGGAATATCATTTTGAAAATTATTTTAATTCCCATAACATTGGTTATTGACATCATTAATTTATTTTTTTACTTACTAACCCAATGTAAAGTTAGGGATGTGAATACAAAAATTAATAATCATAAAAAATAAAAACTAGGAATATAGAATTAATAACATATAAATCAGTTGTGTTGTTCCATTTCAAATTCCTGAACTAACTTCATATGTGAGCATGCCTTAATAGGCCTTTTACAAACTGCTTGAGGTGTACTATACCTATAATTCAATATTACCACATGGGGAAATAGAGGCCCTATGGAAAACCTTATAATAAGGGTGTAGAACTCTCCCTTTTCATGAGGAATTTTCTAGTGAGGTACAATCCCCTGAAAAAAAACCATCTGACTTATGATACAACAAATGAGGATAGTATCAGGGAACAAAGCATAGGTGGGTGGGCACATTTAGTGTGGTATCTATCCAAACAATAACTATACATGGAAATGGAGCTATTTACTGGCTCAAATCAATTAAATAATGTACTGATGGAGATATTGTTATGCCATATGTAGTGCTTAACCAAGTCACATATATGATAAGACCTTAGGAATCCTCATGTGAATTTCCTAAAGGGAATTATTCCTATAATTCTTGAGTCTCATGTTAGAAATGGGAGGTCCTATGATAAACCTAATAATAATGGTGTGGACCCATCCCTTATCACGATAGCATTGTTAATGAACATAATACCCAAGAAACAACCATGCAGATAATTAAACAACAAAAGAAGATAATTTCATGACATAGAGAATAGATGGAAGGACACATTTGGTGTAGATTCTATCCATGAACTACCTATACTGGTAGTTAGTAAGAGGCTGATTATAGCCATGTCATATATGTGATTAGGTTTTGTGTTTCATATGGAATAATAATATCCTTATCAATGATTGAAGCAAATGATTCAATCCTATAAATGGACCTGATAACATGTACATGTATTGTGCATATAAAATTAATACTAAATACGCTAAACCACCTACACTCTATGACATGATACACTCCAATTTTTCCATATTCTTATCTACACAGTTTTTTCCTTGGGTATTCAACCCTATAAAAAATTATTTATGATAAGGGATAGTTCCACACATTTATAATGAGGTGTTCCCTGATATTCTCCCACAACGTAGGGAGGAATCATGAATTGTAAGAAAAACACACCTTCGGTAGTTCAGAAGAGTCTTATTAAGGTCCATTCATAGATGAAATTAAGCTAGGCAATATATATAGCACAATACGTTATATATCTTAACTAATATCATCTTCAATTCCATTCCAATTTATTTATGTTGTATTTCCTGAAATAGCCATTGAACTAATAACCAATGATATCTAGATCTTTATCTAATAAAAATTACAGTTACCCATATGTTATATACATAACAATACATCATTTTAACATAATACCATATAACAATACAAACCCATAAATTTAATGGACTAATTTTTTAAAGGATTATGTATATAACATAGCTTTTATAAATAAAAAACATGAACTTTTATTTCCATATTTTTAATCTTCTTCTAGATATCATCATAGTCCTATCACTAGAAGATATTCCTTGAAGACAAACATTAAAAAAAATATGTGATCTAATAAACATAGTAAGGGGCTACATCAAGGTAAATATATTGTGACATATCATAATATTCAATAATCATTACATTGAATTAAGAGATATGATGATCATAAGTAGTTACACAGAATAATGGAATAGTGGGATGATATAATAAAAATATAGTAACCATGATAATAATTATAATATTTCACAAATATAAAACATTTTATTGTAAACATATGTATAGGAATTCTATAAATCCATCATAACAAAATGTGCTAGACTCACTTCCCATAAAACATACACAGTATCTCATGAGTTTTATGAATTTTTAAAAATATTTAAGAATTTATAATTTTGACTCCACCATTCATATCATTATATGTCATGAATATGTATTATATATAGAAAATACCCATTCATAATGCATGAACATGAAATAAACCCAAGATAAAGAAATGAGATATAAAATAGTGTCACAAGCATAATGAAATGGTGAATCATATAGATACCAAAAATAAAAATGAAATATATTATAATGGAAATTAAAAGGATAGAATAGAAAATAAAAAATATATATATACACCATGAGTTGAATATTTTTTGAAGAGGAAATAACATGTGTTGAATTGAGGATATGAAGAACGAAAATGGGGAACTTTCCCTTATAAATATTATAGGGTTTTACTTAAAGAAATAATAAGAAGGGAACCATAGAAGAATTTATATCCTAAGAAAAAGAAATAAAATGGATATATAAATAACCTAAATATAGTATATAGTAAAGGGAAAATAATGAATATCGAGATTGGCATTGATAGAGAATATAAGCAAAAGGAAGAAAATAAGTCATATATTTCCCTTATATCGAATCATAAATCACTTTGGATACTTTTTTAACATCCAAAATAATCCAATTATATTTTCTAATTACTTGATTCATATAATTATTTATGTTTATTTTATCCATTAATCCATTTGTAATCATTTATTATTCATTTATTATATTAACACCATTTATGCCATCATTCAATGTTATTTGGTATGTAAATCCAATGTTTATTAGGTATATTGGTATTGGTCAGTTTTTTCCTACTGTTTCGATAAGTTATATAAGCTTCAATTTAGATTTTAATTTTATTCTATTAGTGAAAATATTCAAAAAAAATTCGTACAGTATAAAATATAAATAAATTGTTAGTTTTTTCTTGGTAAGTTGGGTTTTATGTGATTAAAACTATAACTCTAGTGTATTTTAAATATCATTAATATCATAATATTTTTACTATTATATAATATTAAAAATTATATTAATTGGTTATTAATTATATATAAATACATGAAACTTATTTTTAGTAACTTCCATGAAATGAATATGTGAGAGTACAAAACTATTGTTCTCTTTTGTAATATAAAGCATTCATGGGTGAATGACGATTCTAGGTGCAGTTGAGAAGGATAAAGTAATCAATTAATAGTTTGGATAAATACATTAGTGTATAATTATACTAATCTTTATTTTTTCTATAAGTATTACTTATGTTATAGAAGGGGTCCGAGGAGAATATGGATGAAAAGATATGGGTTTAAAAACCATTTCATCACTCTTTGGGACATCTGTTTTAAAGAGAGACTTAAGGATTTTAGAGGAGGTAATTTTGGATAGACTATAGCCTCAACAACATGGTAAAGTGGGGTCTATAGTTTGATATTAGAAAACAAATTATAAAGGAATATGTTTTGGAATTAAGGGAAAATGGGTGGAGTAGGGGTGTACACATAGTCAAGAGAGAGGGGAATTTTCAAATAAAATTTCAAATAATTAATTATATTGAATCAAGACTATAAATAATACAAATTATTATCGCTAATAATTTTTTTATTAAGATATATTTGTATAAATTATATATATTTTAAAACATAAAAAATTTAATGGTAAAATAGGAATATTTAATTCAATATAGAGAATCAAATAAAGTTTTTGTTATAATAAAATCAATTCCAAACTTTGAAAATTTATTTGTAAAATTATAAATGAATTTTATTGTAATAAAATACATTTTTTCTCTTTAAATAAATTATAATTCCTTTAAAATTAGTATAATTCCTTAAGTCATTTATATATCATAATGATTTCATAAAACATACTCTACATACAAAATTTTAATTCTTTTAATATCCCCATAAAATTCATCTTTTCATAAAAATTCTGAAAATTCACTCTAAGAAAGGTTTGGTATGATAGTTCCAAAAATTTTGTCTATTTTATAAAAAAATGTAATTTAAAAAATTATTCTATTTAAATTTTATTATAAAAATTAATATGTTACTAAATATGTTAAAACATAGCATTATAAAAATTACACACAAACATACTATAAGTTGTATAATTTGAGAAATAATTTTTTTGTATTATAATATTTATATTTACTTATTTTTTTCCAAGATAAACATTAGTTATAATAATTTTAACACTTCTAGTTTCCATGTTAAATTTCCAAGAGTTATTTACTATTATAATAGTTAGGTAATCATTGTAATTCGTATAAATACTTCTTATTTCTTCATTGTTCATTCACTCAATTTTCCCTAAAATATATTTTTTATTTATTTTAAAATCAAAATATTATTTCTACTGGTTTTTTATGTTTTTTCAATGTATTTTTTAGGATGTGTTTTTTCGAGGAGACCACGAGCAATAGGATTTTAAATTTGTGATTTTATTCATAACATTTTTTTTATTTCTCAATTATATGTTTTCTAAACCTATGATACATATTCATCCTTTGTATCTATTTTTAACATATTGAATAAAATGATATATCAATAAAAAATATAATTTTTATAAGAAACTAATTAATACAAAATTAGATTTTTTTAAACCCCCTTTAGAAATTTCATTCTTAAAACATTAACTCAAAATCTATGACAAAATTAGGTAAAGACCCTTTAGTTTCATTACATAATTGGGTTTATATGATTCCTATTTGCACATAATGTTTAACTATAGTACTTTGACATTATTAGTGGTCATGTTTCATATCAATTCAACTCCTTGATTGAATATATCAACTTTTCATAAGAAAAGTCATCATTTAATTGTAATTCCACCAGATTCATTACATTAGAGGGATATGATGTGTACTTTTTAAGGGGGATACATGAAACACTTTATGTAATTGAGATATTTTTTGTGGAAGATAAATTAAAAATACCAAAATGTTTACATAATCAATAATATAAAAGAGTTTAATATAAATTGGAAATAAATTCTCATTCTTATGAAAAACCAGAACTCTCTACCATGGAGATATTTATTGCAATACATTATTTGTAACTACAAATTCCAGGTCTCATAATTGATTATAAACTAAGATATTCTATTGAATCTTTGTTTATTTTATGTGTTTCTGAATTGACTAAACCTTATCTATCATTTATTTTACTATTTTTTATACCAATAGATCCCATATTCTCAATTCGTCCCAACATGTTGAAATTAAATATTTATTTCCTTGAATAAATTAATATGGGACCATTTACATTCCTGAGTCAAGGATATTATTATATGAGAATTATATCAATGGAAGATAATGATCTCAACCTCCTTTGAAAAATATAGAGTTAACTCTATGAAAATATTTCAAATAATGAATGGTATTTTTAGATTATCTAGTTATATTTGGGTGAAATTCTATACTAAATTTTAAATCATTATTTAATTACTTTTCAAAACTCTTTTGAAACATTAAAATAAATATAGGATATTGATCAAATACAATATATAGTGAATATTCTTGAGGCCTAACCAATTATCTAATATATATTGAAAAAATGATAAATATTTATGTCTTATAAAATGTAAATGGTGCGATAAGATATTTTAGTTAAGATACTCTTTAAACTATATGAAATTATTTCCTTTGGTTGAATTTAGAGGCCCTATGAAAAAATCCATGGTGATGTGATCTAATTTCACAGTTATTATAAGTGATGGTTGCATCATCTCCTTGAACTTATATTATTATTCCTTAACTAGTTAGAAAATTATATACATTGATATATATTTAAAAATATAATTCAATATATTTCCACACTAGAAGTATTTTGAGAGATATCTATACATCTTTATACACCTTAGGTATATAGAGAATGATGAGATATGTCCATTATATAATATATAATCTTTTATCTCATGCCATTATATTTTATATAATAACATCCCAAATATTACAACTCCATAATTATCAATGTTGAACTCGTATATTTTCCCCTTCCTTATTACCTACAATTTTTTCTATTTCTATAACATCCATTTGTGCTTCCATAATAATAACCATGATAGATGGTTGAGAAATCAATTGAGTAACATATGGTGTTTTCCTTTAATTTTTTATTTCCATTAATATATATCCTTTTCTTATTTAATAGTATTGGATCTGTTTCAATCATCATCATGGATAGGGTTGCAGGATCATTCCTACTTAGAGCATCTTACACTTTGTACACTTTTCCAGTAATGTAATGACTTATAAAGTTAATGAAATTGAGAAGATATTAATATATTTATTATTTCATTATGAACTCCTTCTATGTAATTATTCACTTTATATAGTTATGATCATTAAAAATGTAAAAAAATTATCTATAGAGACAATGAGTGAAAATCATAAAGGAAATGATTTCTGGTTCCAACTCCAGATCACGTGGTAGGTAATGTTTATCATATTTTGTCAACTGTCATGTGGTATATGATATAAATTTATCATTTTATATTTTAAAAAAATCACTAAAATATTTTATGAATCACTTTATATAAAAATACCCTTCCCCAGATAATGGAGGTGTGGCTACAGGTTTAATGACTAGCCTATTCATCCAATCCTTGATGTTCTCTTAATAATATTTAGTTGAAAAAAATTCTAACTTCCAAGTCAAACTGATTAGTGGGATTTATAATAAATATAAATTCCACAAATATCATTTATATTACTTAAATATTCTAAGAAAACATGGAATATTTATCTTTGATATTTATATGGGCCATTAATTAATTTCATTAGTGGTTATTGGGTCAAGAGATATCCTACGTTTTTATAGCATTCCCCAATAATGAAAGTTTCTCTTTCCAAAAAAAACATTTTTTTGTACTTTTCATTAAATTTTATATTGAAAAATTATTTGATATAATACTATAATAATATATATTCCATTTCTTAATCATGGAATATATGATAATATCAAGGATAAGCATAAAAAATACTAGTTTTTGTAATTTATATTATCTTTATTCATCAATTCCATGATGATTTATAGCACTTTTGATAATAAAAATAAATTACTATTAACTAAAACTGTTTATATTTTCTACTAAAGATAGTGTTTTGAATATCATCCATTTTCAAATTAAGTTAACGATATCATGATTTTTTATCCATCTTTTAGAAGCACCAGTCCCCACCTATTTAATCAGGAAATTCATAATTTCCTGATATTGGATACATATTTTTTATCATGACGCTGTTAGAATCAAGAAAATCAATGAATAAATGAATTAACCCATCTTTTTTTTAACAATGATGATTGAGGGACCCCCTAGTGAACTAGATGGGTATATAAACCCTTACCCATGATATATTCTAGTTACTTATATAATTATTCCAGTTTAACGTGGGTCATTTATATGGATTACCTTATATTTTAGGAGCTTTAGATAGAAGTTCCATATAGAACTCCACTACTTTATTATGAGGATTACATGGAATATAGTTAAGGAAATACATTAACATATTTACTCATAATAGGAAAGTGTTTAAGGATAATATTTTAATCTATCACAACCAATTTATAAAGATATTTTTTCTCATAAAATAATAATATAATTACTTGGAAAGGTGCTTCCAAATTATATTCACAATTTTCCTTTCACTTCTCGAGAATCCGAGGATGGTTTAGGATATTAAATACAACTTCACTCTTCAAAATTGTTATATAAGATGTATATTAGGGGGAAATACCATGAAAATTATAATATCAAAATCTAAAAAAGGTATAATCAAATGATTTTATTGAATATTTTACCCAACAATATTAAATAGGGAAGTGTAAAAAACCTGAGATATAATGATTTCATGACATGATTTTTTCAATGATATCATAAGCTCGATGAACTGATTTGATGTTTGAATATTTCTAGAGAACATATAAATTATAAGTGAAGGTATAGACTCAAAATAAAATAATACATTCACTATTCACAAATGAATAACAGGTATAATTATCACAAATACATTTTTCAAGCCACATCAGTGGTAGAAAAAACACAAACACTTCATTGTTCATTCATATTTAGAGGTTGTTGTTATTGGATATTCTCAATGACCATATACTATCATGAATTGTGTCTATATTCCCTACCTTTGAAACATTAGTTAAAAGGGATAGGAATGATAAAAAAATTCCATTATTCTATATTATTTATTGGATTATTCATATACTTTCAACATTTTTAATATTGATTTTCTTCTTGTCAAAACTTCAGGCATTCCATCTTTCAAATGTGGTATTTTCCAGTTTTATTATTTTGATAATATTGACATATATTTTGTCCAAAATTATTCATACTATTAATTTTATCAGTTAAACCTATATAATTAAACTAAATTATTTTATTATTTCCACTAGTTCCATGAGACCACTGAGAATCAATAATCCCAATTTCTATCTTAAGGATACATCGATTTTTTTCTTCATATATATAAATTTATAAAATTTATAAATACATTAAAAAACATGTTTATAGGATTCTAAATAAGTGGTTAACCATAATTTTAGGATTAATGAAATATCTAAAGGCACACATTTATATCCTTGTGATTTTTTCTTTATATAACCCAATTGATTCACCATATAGTTTTTAAGTCTAATAAATTCCATCATTAACTTTGAACAAAGAGTGAGAGAAAAATGTTTATTGAAAAATAATTTCTTAAATTCAACCCATTAAATTAATTAAATTTAATAATTGGGCTTGGTTTTCGTTGTAATTTTTCACAATTGATCAACTCTTCTATCTAAGAGATAAATGTTTGAGAACAATATTTATTCCTTCAATAATTGTATTACTATTTTTCAGAATTCATCCATTTATTTATGATTAATGTATTAAAACATTCACCAACATGGATAAACACTATCACATAAATGAGTAAATAAAAATTTGTTCCTTAATTAATATAGAAACCCATGTTTTAGGCCAGTTGAAATTTTCATAATGAATTTTAAAATTTCATTTGGTTTATGGGAAAAATACTAAACAAAGCATAAAAATGTAATTTAGAGAGTGGTAATACATAAAAGTATTTTTTTAGATATGATTTATGGAAAAAGAGGTGTCTTGGAGGCCTGAATGAGTTTCTAAAGCATCGGGATGTAAATAACCAGAACTATATCAATTGGAATTTCCCTTCTTATGAATATTTAATACTGTATAAATCACATAAAATAACTAAGATAACACAAAAAAAACTTTATAAATAAATAATTAATTAAATAAGAGGTATTTCTAAAATCCATAGAACCTATACAAGTGAAATAATCACTTGACCTTAGAAATAGTGATATGGCCCCAACGAATAATAAATTATTCAAATGAATAATAACCTCATACATTAATGAATAAATAAAATTTAGTCATCTTATAAATGAAATTATGATATAATTATATCATAGTATATGTAAATGAATGATTTAAAAATTATTAATTAAATGTTGATATTTTTGTAAGTCATAAATATTATAATTAAATATTATAATTAATAAAATTATTTAAAATAAAATTTTATTTTCATAAAATGTATTCATAAATTAATTTTTTTATTATGATTTTTGGATAAATATTTGAGACCTTAGTTATATTTTCATAGTGTTATAAAATCATTTATAAATTTAAAATATGTATTTTTCTGAGTAAATGATGGTTTTGTGTAAAAATTTAATTTCTCATATTTTAAAAAATATTTTCTTTAAATGAATTCCATTTTTAAATCTACACATGAAAAAATAGTTTGGGTGAATTTTTTGTATATTTCTAAAATATATGAATTTTTGTAAATAGAAAAATATGATAATTTATGATATAAGTTAAATACATGAATTATTGAGTCATAAGTGATGTATGGAAGATGTAATCTCATAATCATGAACTATCCTTCATTATTTTTATATAATTTGAGATAATGTTCAATATAGTCATATTATTGAGACAAAATATTAAACAAATAAATAAAATATTAAAAAAACATCCCTCTCTTCCACTATAAATACCACCCCTCCACACCCATTATCCTCACATCATACAAGCACTGAGACTTGTGAAATTTGTGAACAATACCCTTCCAAAGGCCCCCAATATAGGAGCTCTTGGTCTTATCAAAATAAAAAAACCATCCTTATAAGAAAGATCTCAAGAAGGATAATTCAGGAGGTAAAAATCCCCTTTCATTTATTTTATTTTATTTTAAATTTACTTTATTTTCTTATTATTCCCTCACCAAACCTATAAAAAGATAATTTATAACTAAAATATCTTTTTATATTGTAATTCAATCATGTTAATGGAATAACCAATCATTAATCACCTTCTCCACTACCATTTATTCTAAAAATGGAAATGTCATCTCTGAGGTTTTGTTTCATTGCCTTCAAGGATGATATGTTCTCATTTTCCTTCATCATATTTATGGATGTACATAAAATCATTTTCATGGTTTAAATAGATTGTAAAATTTATATTAAAACCCTTTTTAGGGACTATATGCAACATATTTACCTTATATAAAATTTTAAAACAAAACAATTCATTTGGACCTAAACCCACTAAAATTAATGTAGATGATTAACATTGACGTGTTATCTAATGATTCATCCTCATATATAGGAAAAAAAATATGTAAAACTAATTGAAAATTTTTATGTTAATTAATAACATTTAATTACAATTCTAGATTGTTATACCCATCGTAACAGAATTTTATTAATTATAAAAAATCATACTAATAAGGAAAATGAAGAAAACAAACGATCCCTCAGGATGAAATTAAACTCTATAACATATTAGTAAGGCCATAAATGAACTTAATAAAATAATAATTAATCAATTAAACATATAGATGTATCTAAATTAACTAATTAATGTATTTAATTTGATTATACAAGAAATTAAAGTCAAGTTCAGAACACATTCTAACATAAGGTAAGGGTTTTCTTCCTGAACCTCCATTTTCATTCTGGTTGTGCCTTCTCCCTATTTACACAAAATTAATAATTAATTTTTTATATACTTATTCAAAAAAATTTATGCATTTGAAAATTATGTATCCATATCATTTCATCTTTTGTTTATGGTAATTACATTTTTTAGAAGGTTCCCTTTTCAATTTTTCCCGATTCGCATGCCTGATTAATGGGAAAATCCAAATTTCATAAACATTTTCATGTTAAGTCAATAATTTGTTTTAATATTCCATTATTTTTATAAAATAAAAAAAAATTCATGAAAGAAATATATTTTATCATTTCTGGTTTTATAAAAACAATCATGAAAAATAAAAATGAAATTTCCCAAACAAGTAAACTATTCGACCCTTCCGAATGCGACATAATATTTTATTATGCCAATGTGATGAAGTAAATAATAAGATATAGGAAACTAGGTTCATTGTCTCTATAGTTAGTATCAAAGAAACATTATTGGAAACCTTTTAAATTAAATTTTTAAAACATAGATTATGGAACATAAAACTAAGATAAATATTGAGTATAATCATATAAGAACATCCAAGAATTTTTATAAGATAGATATTATGTGAGTATTCCTATAAATAAATCTCTTACTAGATACTAAAATAGGGTGTGGTTTTAAAAAATATGTACTTAGGGGTAAGAAATCTGACATGGTGTCCTATTCCTGACTTGGGTTAACCTATTACACGACAATGGGCCTGACAATGCACCTGATTTTACACTCCTCAGAATATACTTAAGAAAAATCATATTTTATTTACAAATGATTATGAAGGATGTAAAAGTAAATATATCCCCAAAGAAATTATGTTTATGACTTTGAGATTATATATGAATAAAATTTCAATTTATGTTATGTTTTTTTGTCTGAGATAATACGTTATGATTCATAACCTAATTTAGTTTTTATAATTATATAAAAGTGGAGCATAGTAAATAGAATGGAAACCATATTAACACACATATCCAATGTAGGGATTTCCCTCCTATAAATATAATGATGTTGGTACTCGATCAGTGAATGGTGTTGAGAAACTTAAAACTATACTAGGATATCTAACTCAAGTGATGAATAATAATCATACCATATTGATCATCCTAACCCACAATGTGGACAAGCAATGTTAGAACACTTTATATGAAAATAGACTCCATCATTTAATTGGACTACAAACCCATTTGTAGCAGAGTAGTTGAAAGGTTCCTTACTGAATATATTTATTTATTTGGGAAGTAATGAAATAGATATTTTTTTCCTATAATTTTATCATATATTAGGATATTTGGATAAATAATGTTCATTAATTCAAAAAAAATGGATGAGAAAGAAATTAAAAATACAGAATGGAGGGATTTTAAGGAAATTTTCCTAGTGAAATATTTTCCTCATGAATAGTGAGTAGTTATGGAGAGAAAATTCTTGAGTCTGAAAGAAAATAGAATGAAAATTTAGAAAAGTATGAATCTATCATTAAAAGGTTATCAAGGCATGCCACCGACTACATACATAATTCAAGAATTAATATTGATCAATTCATTGATGATTTAAAACCATTGCTCTGAAGGGCACTAGAATCAAAACAATTTCTCATCTAATGAAGATATAGTATAATGTGATATCAAGATAGTGAAATAATTCTATAAGTCATATTAATTTAAGGGAAAACAATAGAATAAGAGGGTGGAGGAGGGGAAAAATAATGGGAAGAATAAAAAGGGAAATTTCCCAACATGCGATACTTGTGGAAGGAAACATAATGATGCCTAATTAAAACCAGGTGGAGGCAAATTTTTGGGTTACTATAGGAGGACTATAGCATCCACTGTAGCAGTACTGTAGCATGTACTATTCGGTAATGTAGTATCCAAAACTATTCACCCAATTTGGGCCTTCGGGCCACTAGTTTGGGCCTACGGGTCTCAGGGCCTTCGGGTCATCAAAGGCCTTCAGTCCTTAGGGCCTTCGGGACACAGAGCCATAGAGTAGCCCAGTTCACATAGAGAAGAACCCTATAATAGGATCAAAGAACATAGTAGCAGTCACCAGAAGCAGAGCTAACTAGATTGGAAGAATGAGAGGGTATGGAAACTGCCATCAGGACTAGGAACCGTGTATCTTTGTATGGGGAAATGCTAGCCGATCAGGAATGCAATGTGGGGAACTAGGTAACCAATGATGCGGAAGCTGGGGAGGGGTAGTTCTAGGGGGTTGGGCCTATGGGTCATGTTATGGGAATAGTATGCCTCTGGGCCTTCAGGTCATGTATTGGCCTTCGGGTCGTGTTTGGCCTTGGGCCTTTGGCCTACGAGTAATGTAAGGGTTCCCCTTCAACCCATAAAAGGGGGATTATCCATATAAAATAAAAAGAATGCCTTTAGGTCATTCAAACCTGTTTAAACAGAAAAAGTTTTTTCTACATGTGTGTAGATAAAGGACATCGTGATAATGATTTCATGGGGATGATGTAATCTATCAATGTTCAATGATATAATTTTTGGGATAGGGGACACTATACTAATTATTGTCTAAAGCATCAAGGAAACATTCCTCATAATAGGCCACATGAGTAAGGCCACGCATATGGGATCACAACTACATAGATTGATGTTCCTAAGGATGTGGTTGTTGGAACATTAATGATTTCCTCAAACATACTCAATGATTTATTTGAATCTAGATCATCACATTAATTTATAACTCCCCAGTTCTCGAAGAAAATTAGTCATTTCACTTTTTGATTTAATAAAGGAGTTGTTATTACAAATTCCTAATAGAAGTATCATTGAAATGAAGATGTGTTGTCTAGTACTCTTTATGACACATAAAAATTATTTAATTTCTAACCATATCATCATACATATGATTAACTTTGATATAATCTAGGGTATGGAATGGATTTTAAAATATGATGTGAAATTATATTTTAAAAAGAAGTAAATTATGATTGGTGAGGAAGATGTATAATCACATATCTTAATATTAGAAGCATCAATATATGATTTCTATCTGGATCTACCCATAGTATATCTACTAAATTAAATTATTGTATTGGAAAAGAAAACATCATCTATTGATGAGGAAGGAAATCTTAAAATTGATGATGTACCATTTGTATAATAATATTTTGATGTATTTGTAGAAGATTTACCTAGAAATCCTCAAGATTGGGAAGTTGTGTTCTCTGTTGATTTAATTACTATTTCAAGACCTAGATACAATACTCCTTATAGAATAACCAATGTGGAATTAGTAATGTATAAGAAACAACTAGAGGAATTGAGTGATAAAGGATTTATTCAACCTAGTGTTTCTCTATGGGGAGCCCCATTCTCTTTGTCCAAAAGATAGATGGATACATGAGGCTATGGATTGATTTTATAGAAATCAATGCTATTAAAATTAAGAAAAATTATCATATGCCTCAAAATAATGATATGTTTGATCAAATTAATGATTCTAAATATTTTTTGAAGATTGACCTTTAATATGCATAACATCAATTGCATGTTAGGAAGGATGATATCCCAAATTCAACATTTCAAACCATGTATGGAAATTACATGTTTACAGTAATTCCTTTTGTATTAACCAATACACAATATGTTTTTATGCATCTAATGAAAAATGTGTTCATGGAATATCTGGATGATTTATTTGGTGTTTAGTGATCATATCTTGATATATTCTAAAATCTATGATGATTATGAGAAATAGTTCAGGGTTTTCTTATAGACTCTAAGTCGAAAATAATTATAAATGTAGTTTATAAATTTTTAATTTTAGAATCAAATTTTTCCCTTTTATGGCCATATTGTCTCTAAATAGGGAATCTTAGTTGATCCTTTGAAAACAAAGCTGGTTTAAGAAGGGACTATACCAGCAATCATAACCTAGGAATGCAGTTTGATTTGTTTTGTAGGTTATTATTGAAATTCCATTCATAATATTTTTTGATTAGCTAACCTATTAACCAAGAATACTCGTAATCGGGTTTTGTTTTCATAGAAAAAAGAATGTGATGAATGTTTTGATGAATTGAATAGTTTTTTTTGTAAATGATCCGATCTTGACTATACCATTGAGAAATAGTGGATTTGAGATTTATAATGATGAATTAGAGAAATGAATCGACTGTTTCCCTATATGGAATGACTGATTTATTTCCATTACATCAAGGGAGTTAAAAATTCATGAATCGAACTATCAGAATCATGATCTTGAGTTTGAAGTTGTAATACAATCTATGAAAATATGGAGACACAATCTCTATGGTGAAAAATGTGAGATATATACATTTAAAATGATCTTGAAATATATATTATAATAGAAATAACTCAGCATGAGGAAATGAATATGGATTGAGATGCTCAGGGATTATGAATTTTCAATACACTACCACCTAGGGAAGGCAAATAATGTATCAGATGCATTGAGAAAGAAGGTTCATGGATTTCAGAACAAGATGAGGATTGGTAAGGACCCTGTTTACATGGATCTTGAAAATACGGATATGGAAGTTATCAAGGAAGGTGAAATATAATCAATTTTTCAATTAGTTTCCCAACCATTTTTATTGGAAAGTATTAAAAGTTCCTAGTATGATAATGAAAATATTTAAAAAAAAATTAATGTTGTGAATGATGGGAAGTTTACAAACATCATGTATGCGAATGAAATTCTGAAATTTGGGAAGAGGATTTATATTCCCTCTATACCTGATCTAAAATGGGTGTTATTGGATGATTCCTATATTTTGAATTTATCTATACACCCTAGTATCACTAAAATGTAAAGGGTTTTGAATGAACATTTCTGGTGGGATAATATGACGCAGGAAATTTCTGATTATGTATCAAGATATTTAGTCTTTCAAAAAGTTAAGGCTAAAAGATAACATCCTGGAGGATTCATGAAATCTATAACTGTTCTCATATGGAAATTGGATGATATCACCATGGATTGTTTCATAATATTATTAAAAAATACAAGAATGAATGATGTAATATGTGTGATTGTTGATCTAATTACAAAATCTACACATTTCCACGCTGTAAGGGAGTATTTTAAACTTGATATCCTTTTATGAATCTATATTAACGAGGTTGTAAGAATTCATGGAGAACCTATATCAATTTTTTCTGGTCATGATACAAGATTTAAATCAAGATTCAGTAAATTTCTTAATAAATATTTAGATAGTAAACTTCATTTGATTATTATTTATCACCCTCAAACTGATAGGAAGTCAAAAAGAATGATCCAAACTTTAGAATACATATTGAGATTACGATCATTTTAATTTCAAGGTATGTGGTATTAGTATTTACCTTTGGTGGAGTTTTCCTACAATAATTGTTTCTATTATAGTATTCAAATGAAACTATATGAAGCATTGTATATAAATTGATGTTGTGCACTAACTTGTAGGGATGGAGTTAATAAAAGGAAGCTTGGGATCCTAGATTTTGTGGAGGAAACAATGGAAAAGGTTAATACTATTCAGACCCATATCAAAGAATCTCAAATTATGAAAATTATATATTCCTATAATAGAAGCAAGGTTTTTGAATTTCAAGTTGGAGACCATGTTTTCTTGAAACTATCTTTATGGAAGGGTGTTATGAGATTTCAAATGAAAGGGAAACTAATCCTCAGGTACATTGGTCCTTTTGAAATTCCATATAGAATTAGAGTTTTGGATTATCATTTTGAAATGCTAATTATCATGTATAAATTAGACAATTGGTTTATAATCTCTTTGTTAAATAAGTACATTCCAGACCCAACATATTTACTCACTTCTGAAACAATAAAATTAGAACCTAAATTATATTACTATTATGATACTATCTAGATTATAGATGCTAGAGAATATATATTGAGGAGTCATATGACTCAGTTGGTAAATGTACTTCAAAAAATTATAAAATTTAAGAGGCTATGTTGGATCCTGATGAAATTATGATAATGAACTACCCAAATAATTTTTTAGGTGACATTCTTGAAATTTCAAGGACGAAATATTTTATAGTAGGGAAGGATATAACAAACCAGAACTCAATCAATAAAATTTCAATTTTTATGATTTTTTGATATAGTATAAATAACATAAAATAACATATAAAACACAATTAAAACATTATAAATAAATAATGAATGAAATAATAGGTATTTCTACAAGTTAAGGATCTTATACAGATGAAATAGTAACTGGACAATAGGAATAGTGATGTGAACATTATGAATAGTAAATCTACCAAATAAATAGTACCTAAACATGAATGTATAAATAAAATTTTGGATTCATATAAAAGATAGTATGACATAATTATATCATATTATATGTAAATTAATATTTTAAAAATTATTAATTAAGTGTTGGTATTATTATATGTCATGAATAATTAATTACAAGATTATAATTGATTAAATGATTTAAAAATAAATTTATTTTCCTAAAAGGTACTAATAAATTAACATTTTGTTTTCTTATTATTTTATTATAATTTATTGAGAAATTATTTATTTGTTTAGAGTGTTAATAAAGTTGTTAAAAATTTAAAATCGGAATTTTTAGAGTAAATGATGGTTTTAATTAATAATTGAATCTCTAATATTTATAATTTTTTTATAAAATGGAGGCCATTTATAAATTCTACTCATTAAAAAATATTTAGGGGGGATATTTAGTATTTTCCTAAAATACATGAAGTTTTTATGAATAATAAAATACGATAATGTATGATAAATATTAGATACATGAATTATTCAGTTACAAGTGATGTATGAAAGATCTATGACTTTAATCATGAAAAATACTTCATCATTTTGATATATTTGGTGAAAATTTTCAAAATATTCAAATTCATGATCCAAAATATTAAACAACTCTATAAAATATTCAAAAAACGTCCCTATCCTCTACTATAAATGCCTCCCCTCACCACCCCTTCTCCTCACTCTATCCAAATAATGAACCTCATAAAATTTATTTCTAATACACTTCTAAAGACCCTAAAACAAATACAAGAGATCTTGGTATCACCAAGAGACCAAAACCAATCCTCTTAAAGATTATCTCAATAGGGACAATTCCAGAGGTAAAAATCCTATTTCTTTTCTTTTGTTTTCTTTTAAATTTATTTTATTTTCTTATTATTACATCACCTACCCTATCAAAATAAACAAGATAACTAAATTACCATTTTTATACTATAATTATATCATTTTAAATATATAATCCACTATCAATCCACCTCTCCCCTCCCATTTATTCTAAAAATGAAAACGTTGTCTGGGAGCTGTTGTTTCATCTCCTTCAAGGATGATAAGTTTTTATTTCCCTTCACTTCCCTCATGGAGGTTCATAAAAATATTTTAATGGTCGAAATAAATTTTAAAATATATATTAATACCATTTATATGTTTTTTAATTAACATATTTACACAATTCAAAATGATAAAATAAAACAAGTTCATTGTGATCTAAAAATGCTAAAATTAATCTAAACAATTATCATTAACATCTTATCAAAAGATTCATCCTCATATATATGTAAAAAACTATATATAAAACCAATTACAATTTTTTATTGTCCTTAGTAAAATTTAATTCTACTTTTGGTGAATTATACCCATTTAACCAAAATTTTATTACATATAAAAAAGGAAAAAAATCATGAAAACTATGAAAATGAATGCTCCCAAATGATGAGGTAAAAATCTATAACTAATAAATATGACATAAAATGACCTAAATAAAACGAAAATTAATCAAATACATATATAAAATGTTCTGAAAAAATTAATTAATGGATTTAATTTGATTTTATGGAATATAGAGGTGGAGTGCAGAACACATTCAGAAGTAAGTTAAGAGATTTCTTTTCAAACTGACATTTTCATTCTGGTTATGATTTATCCCTATTTAAACCAAATTAATTTTAAATTATTTTTAAATAATTGTTATAAATTAAATGTATAAATTCTAAATATGTGTATCCAGATCATTTAGTCTTTAATTTAGGGTAATTACATGTTTTACAAGGCTCCCATCTCAATTCATCCTGATACACAAGCCTGATTAAAAGGAACATTTATATTTATTACCCATTTTCAAGTGCCATCCATAATCTAATTTAGTACAACATTATTTTTCTAAAATAACGAATTTATTCATGAAAATATATATTTGTTCATTTCTGGTTTTATACAAACAATCATGAAAAATAAAAATGAATTTTGTAAAACTACTAAACTATTTTATCCCTGGGGATGCGACTTCCTTGTTTATTATGTCAATATAATAAACCAACACACAAACTCCATGAAATTAGGGTCGAGGTCTCCATTGAGGATATGAAATATCAATTCAAGTAGATACAACATTAGGCTCATCATTAGTGTATGATTATTATCAACTATACTACCCAACTTTGTGAATTGTTTTGTTGAGGGGCATAATTTTTCCCAACCATGTAGCATTTATCATACAACCATGAAAGCCTTAGAGGGTTTCGTATGTTTTTCCAAATCGTAAACATGTGGCCACAATATTGTGTAAAATTTATACAAAAAATCTATATAGTGGATCTCATGGACTACATATGGTTTCCCTATCAGTGCTACAAGCCATACGATTGGGTTGTCCCTTTGGATAGTACAATCACACAGTTAGCACATGATTTCAGAAACTATTAATATCTTAAAGGGGTTGTAAAAAAAATTTCTCCCATATATCCTTTATGATTTCTTCCCCCTTTTCTCATTCCCATTTCACACACAACACCCCCTCTGACCGCTCAAGATCTCCCTCTCCATCGTCTCATGGAATTGTGGTATCTCCCTTATAAGGAGTTAAAATTTAGTTCCACTAGTCTCATTGGAATAGGTTTGATTAGTATCTCGTTCATATAACCTCTTTTCTTAATTTATCATGATGTATTATAATCTATTTTCACACATTTTAGTAGTACTTATTTTCAAATTATTTTATTAATATTCAAAATTTTCTTTATTTTTCTCTAATAAAGGCCCAATATTGGATGAGCGAGCTGGTATAACCATAATGTAGGTGGTTTATATGTTTTCCCTTAATATCTTGTTGTTTATAAAATTCATTTTTGTGCCACATGTCATATATCCTGCACATTGCTTCTAAATTATAAAGTGGTCTAAATTTATCACCTAGACCCTGTTTAAACAAGGTATAATACCCCTACAGGGTTGTAGGTTGAAGACCTCAAACAAAAAAACCTCTTAAAGAGACTGTTTTCATTCTAATGTCTCTATTATTTCCTCAAGATTAAACAACACATTCGGTGTGTTCTTTAAACACCTTATCACATTAATATATATGATAATATTATCAAACTTCCTCCTAAGGTGGTTTGTAATTTAAATTGAGATGATAAATTTTTGAATATAATAATATTAACTTTTATCAATTCATGAAGGAACTGGTTAATGGAATTATAAAAATTTAGTTTCAAACTCATAATTATATGAAACATGATGTATTTTAATATGTTAGGGATAGACCCTTATAAATTCTTTAAAAAATAGGTGGAATTATAAAATGGAATGTATATCAAGTTTTCTTATTTTATATATTATGATCAAATTGAAAATTAAATGAATTTAATTACTACTTGGAATGGTTTATAACACATGTAACTATTTAAAAATATAAATAAAATGATTAATGTTTTTTCCAAACTGTAAATTTTCATGAATATTTCCCATGGACTATTTTTTATTATTAAATGAAACATTCATACTTATTAAACCATGAAATTGGTGATACCTAGATTTAATAAATGGAATTCCTGGTATGGGCGCATATGCTGATTGAAATTATAAGTTCCTTAAGAGATAAATAGATTATTTATATAGAATAACTTAGACATGATCCTCAGCTAATTAAAGTTATATTACACCTTGAGTGACATCGAGATTCGTTATATGGAATTCCTAGAATGCTTCCACATAATGAATAATATTAGATATACCATGAGAAAAACATGGATTCCTAATAATAAATGATTGTGTGGGATCATATGTTAAATTAGATTATAGAAATCCATAGACGACACTCCAGTTCTGATAAAAAATTATTTATCTAGGCTTAGTAGTTAAACGTGATTATGTTATTCCTTAGTTAACACTTTGAATATATTGTAGAATTCCTTGGATGGGCTCATAGTTTATATGAAATTACCTTACACTTGATCTACAATTATTTTATCCTTGACTGCTAAATCATTTATGTTGTGAAACATGTGAAGCCTTATTTAATTGTCAGTATACATGGATACCTTATTTGTACACCTTGGGTCACAACATTATAGTTATAAATTTAAAATTATAAATTCCCAAATAAATTTATTCTGGATAATGTAGGTAGAGTCAACTGGGTGTCCCATGAGGATCTTGAGCCGACTAGTTTACAATTTTCTTTACTTCTTTACTTTTGATATACCTGCACATTGTATTATTTTATATTAAAATATTGTAATAAATTAGATTCCATCAGTGGTGCCCTATAGATTTTATCTCATACCCTATTCAAGATTTCATTTGGTACCCAGAAATTTCTATTTTTTATAGGATAGTTCCTTGGATAATTCATTCTTGTAGTAACCCTCTTATGAAATAGAACATGAACCAAAGTTGGGGGATGAGTATTCACCCAGGATACCTACTGTAGTGGGTTATTTTATTTATTCATTCATTTTATGTCTAGTATTATTTTATATATCTACATTATATCTGACTGATTTGTATTTATATAATGACATTATCATGCATGCTTATCTATTTGGAATTGGTGGAGTTATCTATTTCTGATTACTAACAATGATTCATTTTATAGATTCCTTAACAATTATTTATTATTCAATATAATATATTTATGACTGATCAAGATGTTATATACTTTCAATTTATCACCATTCAATCATTGTTTCTAGTCTACTATATCTGGCATATGTGGATGCATACTTGAGGCTAAGTAGTGAACCGAATCAGTGAACCATTTTAGTGGATCTTGGGTTGGGATGTTAAAAAGTTTCATTAGAGCTTATTTTTCACTATCATACTATTTTAAAATATTATTCAAGGGATTATGAATGTTTCAACACTTGGTAAATATCTACTATCTAGGTTCGACACACCTATGCATGGGGGAACGATCAGGCTTCAATGGATGAGACTGTTGTTCATGATGGTTCGTTACACATTCTATTATTAATTCACATTGAGTTATTGTTTTATTTCCATTATCTATTTATTTATGTGATTATGAGTTTTACTTATTGGGATTGTGTAGTAAGATTTAATGTGTATTCATGCATAATTTAACGCACATAGGGATCACATGCCATTTAACAAGATTATTTGTATACCATGCTTATGTGATTTCCTACTTACAAGACTATATTTCTTTTCCCTTATAGAATTTTTTACTGTAGTTATGTTATATTGTTGGTTATTAAAGTCTATGAATAAACCTAAAAGGTTCTCCCCATATATTTGGATGGTAGAACCTTAATTAACAATTTATGACATGTTTTATCCATAGAGAATTTGTTTCATGTGTTAGAAAATTAGTAGTTGTGAATAATTTGGTTTTAATAAGAATTTATAAACTATATAGGATTTTATAAATTTGGTAGTGTGGTACATATAATCGAATCATCAAATATGAACTTATTATATTATGAGACTGAAGGAGAAAACACAGTTGAATTTACATGAATGAAACTTTTATGTTATAAAGGAAAGTATATTTATAACTTGGGAATAGTGGAGCCATCTAACCGAACAAAGATATATATATGTGTGTGTATAAATTTTTAAAATTTTAATTCTTGAAGGAAGTAGATGTATGTTAAATAGTGTTTCAATTGAAACGTATAATGGCATGTACCTTTATAACTTATTTAATAGACCTATGTAACTAAATCTTTATATTCTTCACTAGGACCTTATTGGTGAGACTTATCCTTTTATTCCTATGAGATAAAATCACTAGGGTTTTGATGAATATTCTAATAAATAAACTAATATGGGTTTCACTAAAATGGTATTCCAATTGTAATTTATAGAGCGTTGAATCCATAAATTCTGAATAGATTCATGTATATTTGATCCCAAGTTTAAATGACTGGATCATTGCAAGTCAAAAGTAATTAATATTATTTGGTACATAACCCCTTGGGGTTATACTTGTGATTGATGGGGATTTTTATTTAAATTATCATCAATAACGTATTTTTTTCATATATAATTGTATGGTGGCATCTTAATGAATCTATTCCCCTTAAAATTATAAAATACCAATATCTACTTTTGAATTACATTGATATGACGTTGTAGGTAATTAAAATTCTAGTTGAAACCTAACGAGTTTTATCCTTTATAGAATGGTAGTGTCATTTTATTTAACTAAGAATATTATGATAATTTATTGATAAATGAATGGTTAAATGAAAATTAAGACAAAATTTTCCCAATGTTTCATGGTGGCAACTAGATAAATAGACAAGTATAGTTGTAAAGTTATTTACTCATATCTAGTTCTTGATATCCCCTATATATGAGATTATTCAAATGTTGTAATAGATGATCATCGATTGAATTCCTTAAAATGAAACCTTTTAAATGTGTTTATAGCATGATCTCTCATGTAGGGGTTGGTTTTAAATGATTCCTTGAGAGTTTCCTTGAAAATAATTTGAGAATTTCCTTGGTAATTTGATGACTTCTTCCTTGGTTGTGTTCAACCTAGAGATTATGTATTAAGGCATAGTAATATTTTTAGGCATGACCCTAGTTTGATATTTGATTCATTGTGTAAGGGTATAACCCAATAGAGATAGTGCCCTTAGAACAAATATTTTTGTCAAATACATAAGTGGTGTTTCAAATTTATGTTTCCATTCAGGTGTCCTTTTTTAATGAGTAAGACTCTTTAGATGAGATAAAAACCCTGAGTAAACTGATGGTCACATGGAATGGCATTCCATGTTATCTGAGTGAGAATTGTGTAATGTTCTTATGTAATGGGTTATTAAATCCCAATGAATAATTGACAACCTTGATGATTGTGTGATATTTTATCATTTTTTGACAAATGACTTTGAGAGTCTTCATCCAGTTAATAGTTAAATGGATAACATGACTCTGATTTGGTCTATGTGTAAACAGTAACATACAAATAATACATAGAACATGATTTTATTTTTTCAATATTGATGAAGAATATGTTGTTACACACTGTGCCGGTTGAGTAAATAAGTTTGTGTTAAATAATATACAGTTTGAATGATAATTTTGTGTAATACTCTAAAATTAGTGGATTCATGATAGTATAGAATGAGACATTAGTACCTAAATCCTATGTTCTTATGTCATCTCTAGAGTATAGTGACCTAGGAATTGAGATATTATTGTGAGTGTATAGAATTTTTTAGATAATTAAAATCTGTGTTTCCCTAGTGATTTGGGATGACGGTTTTAAAAGGATCTGGAGAAATAACACTACAAATCCAATTTTAATTTGGATTTTAAGGCATGATGATGATGACATATTTAAATGTTTCTCATTAAGAGAATCACACATGTGTCTATGAGATATCATGTTCTATTGCATATATATTTGTATAGTATTATCTCTACTCATGATATCACATTATATAGGCATGTTTACCATGTCCAAGAACTATGATCGGTGATGATAAAGCATGTTTCTTTGTAATAATTGGGAGAAAATACCTCAAGGTATCATTGTAGTGTTTTTGGGTTGATTGTTTTGTGAACAAAAATGTTTTCCAAGGTTACTTGTGGAGTTTTATAAGTATTATTGACTATAAATGATAACAAAGACCCAAGAAAAATGAATGGATGCTATGGAGATGGAGAAAAAAGTTTTTATAAAAGGTTTCACTATCTTCTAGTGCATTCCAAATTCTCTGGGGTCCAAAATTTTGATGTTGGTACAATCATCATGAAATTTTTATTTCGATGAAGGACTCATAAAAATATATTAATGGCATGAGTTTTGTGAAGAATTTGTTTTGAAAATACTATTTTTCGAAGTTTTGGATCAACATGAATGAGAATCATGAATTAATTAAGGATTGATGGTAATATTAGTGACTATGATTACTTGATCATTGTGAATGCAGGAAGGGTTTCTCATAATCTCCAATACTATGAGAAGCTTTGAAATGGGACATTCTCATTTTCCTAATGAAAATAAGTATCCTCATGAATGATATGGAAGAGATTTGAGAAATTCTGATGATGAGGATGGAGGATTGTGTAATTTTAGGTAAATCCTATAAATAGGCTTATACCTACTTCAGAAATGTATAAAAATAATTAATTAATAGTATAAGGCTTTAAATTTATGAAGATAATTCATGATGGTTTTTCGTGAGAAAAATTTGAGAAGAAAGGAAGTTCATGATGGATATAAAAATCAGACCTAAAGATATGATATTATCAATGTCTAAGTGAGATTCATTATAGTGTTTGAGGTTCGTGTAATAGTGTTACTTATCAATGGTTGGTTGTGCTTTGAGAAAGAGGTGAGCTTCATGAATGTTGTGCGGTTCGTGAATGAAATATATACTGGTGAATAATTTGGTGTTTTTGTGAAGGTTTTGAGATTTGTGAAGGTAGTGGGCATTAAAAATGTGTTGGAAATATATTTCCTAATAAATTTGACAGAAATTTGTATTCATCCAGTGGATTAAAGTATAGCATCAACAGAGCATGTACCTATGGTTTAGGATGCATTAATGATCACTAATGATGGGACCTACATGTCCATAAAATCTGTCTGAATCCCTTACAGATTAGTCAGAAAAGGAATATGAAGAATCTGATCCTTTCCATAGTAAGCGGGCCCTAGAAAGTGACCTGGGTTGTGATCCTTTGGAATGTAGTGATCCACTCCTAAGCCTAGTAAAGGCAGTGATCTTAGGCATAAAAGTGATACTTCCTAAAAGTTATTTTGGAAATGAGCCTTAGTAAATTTAATATATGAACACATTTCCATTATATGCTCCATGGATGTTGCCCAGTGAGGGTGAACGAAGATAAGTCACAAAGTTTCATGCATAATTTTATATGTGTTTATAAATTACTATGGGAATGTGAGAGATGAGTTTTTTTAAATGAAATAATATATGAAGATGAATTTGTTATAATTTTTCGTACCCCAATTCACACCCTTCCTTTGGGTATTTAATTTAGTTGGGATAATAATTGGTATTAGATCTAATGTTTAATTTTATGGTTTCTATCAAAGGGGCTTCAATAGAGGTTTTCAATCATAAAGGGATTCCAATATTCGATGGAAATAATTTTTTGGTAAGGAATAATCATATGCAATTCTTATTTTTATCATTACATATGGATGTGTTTAGATATAAAATGTATGGTATTTAATGAGTATGTAACCATGTGTTTTTTCAGAAACTAAATACAGATAACTGGATGCTGATTCTAAATGAATTTATGCTTTAGGGGGATCCTTATCCAATGTAATATATTTAATGGTGATATTGTTTAATTTATCACATTCTAAATGGGAAAAAGTTGAAAAATATTTATGAGGGTGACTAAAAATTCATAGAATCAAAGATGCAAGGTCTATGGAACAAGTATAAAGATCTTATAATGCACCCAAATGATTTTGTGGATGCATTCTTTTACCGGGTGAATGTTCTTGTGGAATGCATGAATGGTCTCAAAGAAATTTTGGGAGGTGTAAATGTTGTGAAGGGAATATCGAGATAACTTTGACCTTGGTTGAATTTTAATGTTTATATTCTAGAAGATAATGTTCTAAATGAGTCGACATTGGATAGTTTACATTCTAATCTTATCACATATGATATGATAAATGATGATAATGAGTTTATGAAAAAAGATAAGTTTAATGAAATGTCATTAAAGGCTCTAAATAAGTTTACCATTGAAGATGGATAGGAAAAAAATATATGGATGAGGTGATGTCATTAATTTCTTCCAATCTACAAAGTGGAAAAGAAAAGTTCAAAGGGAAACTCCCACATCCATTCTTTCAATATGAAAATGTTGGATATCTTGCAACAAGGTGCCCTAAGAAGTTTCAAGAAGATGATGAGGATGAAGTAAAAATTCCAATGAATAATTCTTCAACCTATATGAAATGTATGAAAAATTTCAAGAGAAATTTATTCAAAAATAAGAACATTCATTCTTATGAAAATGTTAGTTCATAAGAATCTGTGGTTGAAGATATGGATAAAAATAATTATTATGGAGAAAATGATCTGCTAGTGGTTTTTTTGTAGCTCATAGAAAAGGGAAGAAAGTTACAATGTTGAAGAATAAGTCAAAGGAAAAGTTTATATGAATGATAAATAAGAAGGCTCACCTGAAAAGATAGAGTTTTAAAGATCCAAAAAAATTAAATCCAAAAAAGTGGTATGTAATGCCAATATTTATATACAAAAATAGTTAAATAGAATTCTGAGCTGAATGGAGCAATAAAAAACTGAAGTATTCAATCCTAGAGAGCTTAGAAAATTCTATTTAGTACAAGCACAAAATCAATGAACACAAAACAAAAATCAATAGTTTGACTAAAAATGGAATATATCAAATCAAACATATTAATGAACTTGAATATAAAGTCATAAGCCTATGAAGAAGTGTTTAGGATCAAGAAGAATTATTGACTATCAGTATGTTATCATAAAAGAAAATCTTTGAAGAAATATAAAAAATGTTTGTGGAGCATAGATGTTCAAAAGAACATAACCAATAGTAAAATCCAAATGAAAATTCTAGTACGGGGCTGGATTGAATAAAAAAAGTAGTAATGGTTGATATCGGACCACAAGCGCCTACTCCAATATTGAAGATTGATTTTGGTTATGAATTTGAACAAGAAGATTCAGAGAACCCAAGTGAAAACCAATAGTGCATTATTAACACATAATAATGCACCACATATTAGATGTCATTGTTTTAGAAATACATGACACTCACAAAATGTTTTCTCCAAAGTGAAGAGGCATCAAATGGAAAAACTCCAACAGAGTCAAACATAAAAAAGAAAAATATTAGAGGACATAATTTTATGATCACTATTTTAGGTATAGATGATTCAGAAACATGGAAATATGTTTCTCATCAATAATGTAGAGAAATGTTCTAAGGAAGACTAAATGTGGTAATATTAAATAGTTCAATGTATCATCAAATTAGATGAAAATGTAAAATCTATTTATACATTTTCAAGATGATTTTGTTCTGTTGTACTCTGAATAAGATCGTGATTATAAATCCATTCTAGGTATTAAGTCAAACACAATGATCAAAAGGAATATATGTAAGAAAAAAATGATGGTAGATATATCCCTTAAATAATCAGGCCATTCTAGTGTATGGATCCATCATATTAGATGGAAATACTATATAACATGTAAAAATATCTATCTACAGTCAAAACATATTACAAGAATGATTTTCTCAAATTTGGAATTGATTATTGGCTATAGAAAAGCCAAATTTGGGGGAAATGAAATGAGACATGCTAATGTCTTTGTTTTTAAAGGTCTCAATCACAACATTCTTAGTGTTAGTCAACTATGTGACTCAAGACATGTTATAATATTTACTAAGATAATTTGTATCATAAAAGGGATAGATAGTGTATATTTTCTATAGGAAAAAAACAAATGGGAATCTATACCTTGTTAGTGGAAAAGATGATATGGTCTTTTCATCCATATAGGAAGAAAAAAGGTTATGGAATAAAAAAAATTCCATCTATACCAACCATACCTAGAGGATCTAGTCAAATGTGATGCAATTTGAGATATCCCTAAGATATCATGTGATCGTACTCATACATGTAATGCTTGTGAACAAGGGAATATTATCAGGAATACATACAAAAAAAGATAAAAATCCAACCATAATTTTCGAATTGGTGAATAAATATGTAAGCAGACCTATCCCTCTAGGATTCATTGATTCAAAGAACTTTTAAATTCTTTTCATTGATGATTTTAGAAGTATGGAATGGTTATTTGTTATTTTACACAAGTTAAATGTGTTCAGTTGCTTAAATATATATTAGAAAGAATATGAAAAGATTAATGGAAAAGAGATTATAATAAATCATAGTAATAATGGTACAAAATTAAAAAATAGTCATGTGAATGATTATCTCGAGAAATAGGTACAATGCAAAAAGTTTCCGTGGTGAAAATTCCTAAAAAATAGAGTGCTTGAAAAGATAAATCGGATCATAAATAGCATGGAAAAAATAATTCTTATTAAAAAGGTTCTACGAGAGAAATTCTAGAAGGAAGTAGTTTGGAAATCATTATACATATTTAATAAAGATCTTTTGTGTCTGATATAAGAAAATACACTATATGAGATGTGGTTTGGAAAAAAGCGATCATTGAAATAATTTTTAATATCCAGAAGTAAATGTTTTATTCTCAATAAGAAGAAATACACAAAATTTGAATCATAAAGGGATGGGGGGATATTTCTTGGTTATTTAGGAAAAGAAAAAGAATATAAATATTTCTATAAGAGTCTTGGAAAGGTAGTTGAAAGAAATTATGTCCCTATAGTATATAATGAATAGAATCTTCCATAAATCCATGATCATTTTCAAGAGGATAGTGATGGTGAGGTTAACACTTTAGGGGGAGTTAAAGTGGAAAATGTTGATTCAAAATAAGATACTGAGTTATAAGAAATATAAGTGGAGAGAATCTTCATTCCTCGATGGTGGCGATTCCCTAGTCCGAAGATGCATGCGGCTCCGGCCCCCTCCTCCTCGCCAGGGAGAGCGGGTGAGTCTTCCTTCCTCGATGGCTTGCCCTTTCACCCCTTTCACCAACCTGAATCATCTTCCTCCTTTCACGCCAACCCCTATTTACCATATGGTCCCTGAAATTCATGAAGGATTTCCTCAGCTTGCGATTTCCTCATAGGAGTTCAATTCAGTATTAGATATTCATAGATCGACTTTGGTCGCTCGCTTCTGGGGTTTTCGCCCTTCGGTTGATGCCTTTGACTGATTTGTCTTTAAAGCATCAGGTCTCCAAAACCAAGTGGTGGTGGGTTTTCTCAACCATCACAAACTGATGATTCTCTTCTCATTAGAGGAGGATTTGTCTATCGCCTTTGTCCAACGCTCCTCGGGTGTTTGATGGATGTGATTTCTTCCTCATGCGATTGTCTTTCAATATCAACATGAATCGTGACCTGCCTTCAGTTGTAGTGTGGGTAAGATTTTTTGATCTTCCTCTACCCTTCCAAAATCCTTCTCTTATTTTCAAGCATTGGAACTTGGTTTCAATAATTCTATGTTCGGATAAGCGTACCTATGTGATATGTCATCTAATTTTTCCTCACTCTTGTGTTGAGGTCATCATCTCCAAACCACCATTAGAGTGGATGTGGATCTTGGTTGGAGAGGAGTTCAGATGGAAGCAGAGATTTGTGTTTGAAGCTTGTCCATCTTTCTACTCGGGATGCATCAAATTTTTCCATTTCAACTCTGAGATTCATCGTGTGAACTGATACTAGATTTCAGTGGTGCAAGCGGATGCAACATTTGACCATTAGTTGCGGGATAGTGGAGAATTGGGCGTGCAAGAAGATGTGTGCGGGGAAGTTCCATTGGAGCTTAATCTAGTTGGGAATCATGATTCTCCAACAGCGGGAGCCAGTAACATGGAGGCTCAAAATCAGGAAAATACCTTGATTCCCACAAGGGACGTGAAGAGGATGAGGCCAGAGGAGGCTGGACCATGGGTTGAGGAAATATTTGCCAGGTTGAAGCAGGACTTGGGCATCTACAGAGTTGAAAAAGAGATTCCCTTAGCAGTGGCCTCGGTGGACCCAATAGCTACACTCGAGGATGGTGAGAAGTGAATAGCTGGGAGAGAGGTCCATAGTTTTGGTGGATCTCAAAATAAGGGTTGGGGGGACAATAATCAACAACAGCAGTATATGGGCCGAGGGTATGTCTAATTCAATGAATCAGAATCAGTGCATAAGAAGCCTTACTTGTTGGCCGCATCTCACAAGGGTAAAAGGAAGTTTGATGATGCTAATATATTGCGGGAATTAGACCCAAACACTCTCAGGCATCCGAAGGCTAGGTCTAGGGAGAAGATAACTAGTAGGGAGAATATGGAAGGTAAAGGGAAATCTCAAAGTAAGAAGAGGCCCCTTATAGTTGACTCGAAGTTAAAGCTTGGGAACCGCTTTGATGGATTAGAAGACCATGAACCTCCATTGAATGAAAAGGATGAATCTTCATGGGATGAAATTAATAGCCTACCTTTAGTGGATAGCATGGACTGATGTCAAAGGAAAGGTCCTCACATCCCTCACAAGAACAAGGGGAAAATCATTAAAGACATAGGTAAATCTATAGTGGTTCAGGGGAAAAAGGAAAAGGGGAGCAATGATTAATCTTACCTGCCAAAACCTATGGAAAATCAATCTACCAAGAAAAAAATGAACAAAGAAAATATGGGAGAAGATGGGGAGTGCTTGAAACTAATTATGCACTCCAATGAAGACATGCTTGAGGAATACATACGACCCAATGTCTCAGAAGAGGAACATAAGAGGATTTATGAACAAAGGTTTCAAATGGATGATACAAAGGACCAAGAATTATGGATAGATAAGCAAGATGGAATTCTGGTTCGAGTATTTAACTAGAGAAAAATCAACTCAGAGGAATTTATTCAGACAATGGAAAGGATGATCTCCCATCTTGAAGTGCTCATTAGAGAAGATCCAGGTATCCAGGTTAGTTGGCTGCACAGGGAGCTTTATAGAATATCTGGGTCAAGTCACAGTAGTCTTATGTTTAATCATTTTGTGACCTCTTTAAGAACATAGTGGTAAACTTTTGTGAATTCTAGTTTCCCATTTTCTCTAAATATGGTTTTAATAAAAAAAACATGGATGGAAAGAAGATACTGATGATTAGAATAAAGAATTCAAATCTATATCTATACAAAAATTGAAGTGTTGAACTGAAATTAATAGATATAACCTCATTGGTGATCATAAATCACCAGTTCAGACACAAAGAATGAAGTCATTACAAAATAAATAATTTCTACATGACATAGAGAAAAAAAATTAGTAATGTAGCTAGATATGAGAATTTCTTTTAGGCTATGAAATATGAGCTTGACCAAATTGAGAAGAATCAGGCATGGGATATTGTTCCAAGACCAACCGATTAAAATGTCATTGGGAGTAAATTGTTCTTTTGAAAAAAGATGAATGAATATGACACGATTATTTTAAGAAATTCATGATTAGTGTGAAAAGGGTACTCCTAGATAGAGGGTATTGATATTAATGAAATATTTTCAGCTATTGTGAGGCTAGATATAATCAAATTATTAATGAACATAGCTATTCGAAGAAGGTTCAAATTTTTTATATGGGTGTAAAGTCATCATTTTCGAATGGGGTTCTAGAAGAAGAAATTTCTATTGAGAATCTATATGGTTTTATCATCCATAAAGATGTGAAAAGAGTTTTTTGGCTAAATAAGACACTTTATGGGTTGAAGTAAGCACCAAGATCATGGTATCCAGGACTAGATCATTTTTTTAAGAAACTAAATTTTTAGTGTGGTGGAGTTGATTAGAATATATATGTAAAAAATGATAATAATAAATAGATTGTAGTGATGGTGTATGTCGATGAAATTATATTTGGATGATTAGATTGAAAATAGTTGAAACAATTCATTGAATTCATGAAATGAGAAATCAATATGAAAATGATATATGAACTGACATTTTTCCTTGGTTTACATGTAATACGAGGAAGGAATAACACATTAATTTCTCAATTTAAATATTCCATGAATTTTTTAAGAATATTTGGAATGGATAATTCAAATGATATGATGACTATCATGGATACCCATATGAAATGATCATGGGATGATAAAGGGGATGCAGTTAATGTCACAAAATACCAGAAAATCATTGGTAGTCAAACATGATAACGAAAATACTTGATATTGTTTTTTCCACATGCCATCTAGCATGGTATCAAAGTAATCCCAAATGAACTCACTTTATTAGAGGGAAAATAATACTTTTATATATTAAGGTAACTATAGATTTTGAATTTTTGAATGATGGAAAATCTCAACAAAAGCTATTTGGATATACATATACAGACTTGTAAGTATTAGCAGATGATATAAAATAAACATTAGGTGGTGAATTCTATCTTGTTTTATTTTTTATTTCATTAATAATAAATAAGTAATATTTCATTTTATTTTGCACCGCAAAATATTGATATATTGTGGATACTGAAGCTTTTATGAAGTTATTGTGGATGAATCAGTAGGTTTGTGATATTTGATTTGAAGTGAAGTCTCTTTTTTAAATCCAATGTGATAATTCAAGTGTTATAAATATTATAAAAAATATATTACATCACTTGAGGAAAAATCACATTGAAATCAAATATCATTATTTCAAGGAGAAGGTTGAACATGGACTTTTGAAGTTTGGGTATCTTCCAACATAACTTTATGTTTCATACATTTTGACAAATTCCTTACCCAAAGTGGCATCTGATAGGCATCGATAGTATCTTGGAGTTCAATCAACTATCTACACTTGAAAAGCTGTGTATGTGGGACACCCTCTTTCCATGTTATGATATTTTTAACTAATGTTAGGATCTATGATATTTACCATGTTTTAGACCACAACGATGTGACATCCGGGTTTGTTGATAAAGGGGGGGAAATTGTGGCTATAAAATGGTGGAAATGTATTAACCAATACAGGTGGAAAAGATGATAAGGGAAAAAATGTAAGTGGATTTATAAATATGTAAATGATAAATGTTATTGATCAAAGGTTATATATCATACCGGATATGGTTCATGATGAAATTAGTTGAGTGGTTTTGAAAAGAAGTGATTCGTAGATAAACTTTGCATACTACTATTGTTTCTCACATTGATCCTGGATCATATGGGATTAGAGTATGTGTTGATTAAATATTTGATCTCTATCAAAATAAAATTAAGTGAATTTTGGTATAAAATGGAATAATCCTTAATGATGTATCAAAATATAAAGAGTTTTCAACAAACCCAAAGAGGGATATTTTTGGTAAAAATACCTTAAGGTAACATTGTTGTGTTTTTAGGTGGATTTAGTCTGTTGAAAAATAATTTTCGATGGTTATTTCTGAAGTTCTAGAGATTATTTTTATTAGGAATGTTGACCATGACCCATGAAAAAGGAATGAATGCTCTGCAAGCAGTATATAAAAGAATGTATATAAGGAGGCACTCTTTCCCATTGTTTTCAATATTCTTTTGGGTCCAAAATTTTGATGTTGGATCAGTCATCATGAAATTTATATTTCCATTAGGTCCTCATAAAAATATGGTAAATTCATGAGTTTCATGAAATAATGGGTTTTTTAAGGCCATTTCATGAGGGTGTGGATCATCATGATCGAGTATCGAAAATGTGTGAAGGAATTATGGTAATCTCCATGACAATAAAAATTGGATCATTATAAATGGGCAAAGGGTTGATGGTAATCTCCAAGACTATGAGAAGCATCGAGAATAGGAAGTTCACATGATGCTTCATGAAAATGGGAAGCATCATGAATGACATGATAGAGCTTCAAGAAATGGTGATGATGAGGATTTAATATTCTATAATTGATGGAAACGCCTATAAATAGGCCTACACTCCCTTAAAATATAGAGAAAGACATACCAGAAATTATAAGGATCTGAATTTTTGAATGAGGTTCATGAAGTTTTTTATTGAGAAAGTTTTGGTAAAGAATGTATGTTTGTAAAGGCTATTAAAAGAATACTGAAAGTTATGAGATTCACATAGGCTAAGTTATCTTCACGAAAGTGTTTGATCTTTGAAAAAGGAGGTTACTTCATAAAGGATGGATGTGCTTTGTGAAAGAGTTTTGGTTCACGAATGCTGTGGGGTTTTCAAAGGTATTATACACTAGTGATGAATCTGGTAGTTTCACAAAGGCTATGATCTTTGTGGAGGTAATTATCATCAGGAATATATTGAAAAGTGATTTCCTAGGAATTATATGGAAAATAGGTATTCATTAAATGGATGATTATACAACATCAACAGAGCATATACCAACAACTGAGGATGCATTCATCATCACTAATGAAGGGACCGAAATGTTCATAACCTATATGTGAATCCCTTCCAGAGCAGTAAGAAAAGGAATAGGAATATGACGATCCATTCTGCCGGTAATGAGACATAGAAAGAGACTCAAGCAATGAACCTTGGAATATCAATGAGATACCCTTAATCCTGGTAAAGGAAGTGAGAATGGGTATAAAAGTGATATACCATGATCCCTGTTTTGGTAGTGAGCCTTGGTAAATTTGGTAAATCAGAAAATTATCATTGTATTTTCCTTCTGTAATGACCCATACTTTTTAAATGACATTTTTTGTTTCCTGGAAATATGTGTTATATTATTTTACACAAAATAAAACACATCTCTTTAATAATGAAGTCGTATTTATAGAATATAAAGGAAAATTTGACCATCAAGATTTGAATATTATATCATAGTCACCCAAATATAATAGTTGGTCAATATGAAAATAGGAAAATATTCTCTTGGTAGTATTTTTATCATTATAATAAGTTATTATATGTATAAATGACAAATGATAAATAATTTATAAAGGAGAATCGGGGGGCCTCAACCAGTAGAGACAGACTATATGAATCACTTTTGTCTGAATTAGGGAGGGAGGGAGCATCCTTGGGGGTTTTCCCTAACCAAACCCAAGACAGGCCTTAATAAGTGATGCTAGAACAAAATCGTCTACGGGATAAGTTCAAGTTAGTGCAAGTCACCACTTGAGTGATGTTAGACAAACCACCCCAAGAATATATCACTATCGCACACCTTACCCATATGTCATACATGGGTGTTATAAGGGGTTACATATCCTGACCTTAGTTACTAAAAGCTTAAATCCTTTTTTGAAATATAATTTTTATTCCATCAATTCCATTATATGAATAGTTTTGTTTAAATATAATGAAATCGATAAATTCATTTTTCATACACGAATTATAATTTTTAAAAAAGATGTATTTTTCTATAATAAACTAAATTATCATGAATAATATTTATTTTAATGAAATAGTATGACAAAAACACATTTATTTAAATATAAATGATAAAATAATATTATTTTGTCATTGAAAATTTTTATGTGTCATAAATTTTACTATCCATTTTAAAGATGCTATTTTTTTAATAAAAAGAAATTTTTAAATTTTAAATTTAATATTTTTATAGATAGAGAAGTATTATGACCAAATAGAAATCATTTTTTGAAATTATAATGCCAAAATTCGGTTAGGGTGAATTAATGAGAATTTTCTAAAATAATTTATTATTCTATGATTATTAAAAATTGATGTTGAGTTTTAGTATGTTTAATGACGTATAAATTATTTCATGTCAGTGTAACAATTTACTAACAACAATACATGACCTAAATTTGTTATTTTACAAATGTAATTTTTTTTGAATATTATAATCAATTTCAAAACCAATAATGTATTTTCCGATGTCTAAAATGAAAACATCATCTTTAAAAATATTAATTTTTTAAACTATTATTTTGCTTGCCAAAATATTGAATAAAATATAATATTTAGTTATTTTGGGTTAAAATAAATTAAAATATTACATAAATGTCCAAAACCATGAACAAAAACCATGGGAAGGCCCATGGTTTTGAATTTTTCAGAATATATATTTCTAAGGCCTATATTTGGAAATTATCCAACAAATCATCCCATTTTGCTATAAATACTCACCCATTTTTCCCTTTCCATTCACCCACAATCCATCATCTATAATAATGGTCCCTACAACAATCCTAGTTTGAAAATCCCAAGAGATACGTTTGGTTATTCATAAGCTTTTTATGAACCGTTATGAAGTATTTATAAAAAATATATTTGATGTTACGAATAAAGTATTTAAGCATGATGTTTTAAGACATAAAATTCATTGAGAATTATAAGATTCAAAAAAACAAACATGTTCAAACTAAGGTTTTATTCTTTTAGAAAATGGATGGAAATTAGTTGAAACCCGTAAATGATGAGTGCAACAAACCATGCACTAATAAGCCTTTGATGAAATCCAGAATGAAAAACTTCATGAGAATGATGAGTCAACTAATTCATGTTATGGACAATAACATGAGTCATGGAAAGAGAGTGTATTCACCTAAAAGGAAAAAACATTCCATTGACTCATTTATAGATCAAAGACCACCTTCTTTTCGTGGATCAATAAACTTATTGATTCCTTAACAATGGATAAGCTCTATTGAAATGATATTTTCTGTACTCCATTTTTCAGAACAAGAGAAAGTCACTATGATTGTATACCTCTTAGATAGAAAAGATAATCAGTGGTGGATTATGATTAAAAAATTAATCTAAGAAGGTATACATATTATATAGAGTGGTAATATTTCATAGGATCCTTTTAAATAAATATTTTCCTTGTTTGATGTGAATTAAAATGGAGAAAGAATTTGTAGATTTGAAGTAGATGGAAAATGAATCTATGGGAAGCTAGGAGATGAAATTTATAGGACTTTATCATTAGATAGCTTGTTTTTTATGGATCATAAAGTAAATTTTTATATATTATTCGTTGGACTATGACCCCATCTATAGTGTAATCTATTAAATGAAGACTACACCATCTATGAGAAGATAGTGAAGAGTACTTTAAATGTTGTATTATACTTCCGAGAGAGGATGTGTTCATAAATATTAAATTAAAAGAGAAGATATTTGGAGATAAACTTACGGAGGAAAATTTATCATGGAAGAAGTGGACGGAATATAAAACTTACAACATGTAAAAAATATGGGAAGATTCGTTCAGGGAACTACTTGGTCAGTATTAGAAAATGTTACATGTGTAAAAGTGATGTCCATATTACTTAGAAATGTTAGGGTGTGGTGAAACCATAACTTCTAAACAATAATGAAAAAGGGAATATGGTTTTATCCCAGCCTGAAGTCCAATTCTCCAATTACGGACAATATGGGAACATTCCCAATAGCTTTCAAATAAGAAGATAAGGGATGAAAATCACTGTCCAAATTAGAAGATAATGGATGAAAATCATTGTCAACCTCAACATAGGCCAAGAAAATATAGGTGAAAATCGTCTATCATTAAATCTAAGGTAGAATATCCAAATGATTTGGTGGTAGGTAATCTCATTGTTCTCTCAAATATATCATGTTCTTTGTTTGATTATAGATCTATAAATTACTTTATTTCTACAAGTTTTCAAAGAATATAGAATCAATCCCTAAACTTATAGAAGAAGAGTTATTAGTCAAGAAAACTGGACGGATTATCCAAGAATCAATAGTGTATAAATACTGTAGTATTGAATTTTGTGAGCATAATATCATCACAAATACAATAGTCTTTTCCATGGTTCAATTTGACATTATACTAGGTATGGAATATCTCTAAAATTATAATTATAAGATAAAGTGTAGAAGTAAGGAGATCCCAGTAGTCATGTTTAGAAAACATATAGTTATTTTCAAAGGATAGATATTGTAGAATGATATTTCCCTAGAAGAACATCACATGGCCTTCTTTATAGAGATGATCAGTGAAGAAGAAGAGGTAAATGAATGCATAGGAATAGATAATGTTCTGATTATTTAAGAATACAATGATATATTTCTTGAAAAGTTACTTGGACCTCCCAAACAATATGTAGAGTTCCTTATTGAACTCATTCCTAGATCCAAACTGATATTAAAGACCCCATATAGAATGGAAAATTTGGAGCTAGAGGAATTAACAAAACAACATCAAGATCTTTTGGAGAAGGTGTTTATCTGACCAAGTGTGTCTCCTTAGGGGTACATGTTCTCAATATGAATAATAATGGTGGATCAATACGGATATTCATTGATTATAGAGATCTTAACTAGATCACAATGAAGAACAACTACCCTCTCCCAATGATTGATGATTTATTTGACCACCTTCATGGGGATCAGTTCTTATCCAAGATTGATAATCTATCTAGTTATGATCAATTGAGGGTTAATAAATATGATATTACAAAGATTGACTTCCACTCAAGATAGGGTTATTATGAGCTTGTTTTTATTCTCCTTTTCTTAACTACTGCTCCTACTATATTTATTTATTTGATGAATATTTTAATTTTTTTTTGAAACAGATTAACGTTTTAATTGGAAACCCAACTCAAACTTCATAAAAATTTATTGAAATAAAAGAGTACAATGAAAGAATGAGATGCAATGCGCTTGCACCAGCATACAAATAGCTGAAAATGGAAAAACAATTTGCAGCATACATACCAACTCCTCACCGAATCATGTTTTTCATTGTTGGAATAATATAGTAGAATTATTATTAGACACTAGGAGGCCATTGTGGTGGAAAACCAGAATGTGTCAGCAACTGATGAAATCAAAATATGGATGTTGCTACTCACTTAATCACACGATCATCATGCAAGTCATTTATATGCACACTAGAAGCCCTTAGAGAGAGACCAGCACAATAGAAAAGTATATTTATGTATTGAAAATCCAACAGTAGCCCTTGATGACATCAAGAAAAATAGAAACTCTGTCAACAGTAGACCCAAGCATCCAAGGACTGAGGCTTCTCTTTAGCCAAAAAAATTCTTGAAGAAACATCATAACAGCTTCATTCAAGAAGGATACATGTTCAAGGTTGTTCTGAAACTAGCAAGAGTACATTTCAAAGCCCCCATAGTGCAGGTCTATAAAATATTTGTTGTACAGTGCAGTTGAGTAGAACCGGTTGAAAAGAAACAGCGCAAGAATAAGAAGAACCTGCTTCTGAGAATCATAAGAATCTCAACAACTTCATTTCTAGGGGATATCATTAAAATTGAAGCTTGAATTCTTTTTAAATTCCTCTACCACATTGATGAACATCATCTTTTAGATATCAATATATGAATCCAGTGACATATCTCCATTTTTATACTGTTCAAATACATTAGTGTCTTTTTCATCCATCCATGTGTCGAGTTCATTTGAAAAATCATGCTTTTTTGTAATTACGTAGGTATCCCTATAAGCTGGGTCATTTTCATCATCCTCACTAGATTACTCATCCGAGTTAGAAGAATTGGAGGAGCTTGCTGAAGCATCTGCGGAGGCAGACACTTTTTCAGTAGGGGCTAGATATGGAGGTATTGTGTTTTGGTCCTTCATGTTTGCAGCTCGGGAACATGTTATAATTGTTCTTTTAAAATTGGATTTATCCCTACATTTCCTGGTGTTTCTAGCATATGGAGTGATGAAGCCATCAGATTCAACCAATTGTTTCTTCCCTTTTCTAGCCCTTGTTTTTAGGAAGTCTTATTCCAATTAGAAGGTTTTGTCAATCTCTACATGCAAGGGATATTCATGATTCGATTACACCTCTTCTTTATCTCTTTGTATAGATTTGCTTGCTTCAAGTATAAGTGAGTCATCATTGAAGACTTTATTTCCTTCTTTAGATGTCCTGAGGTCCACATACAAGGTATTTTCATGATTTGATTGCACCACTTCTTTATCTCTTTGTATAGGTTTTCTTACATGAATAATAGGCGAGTCAGTATTTAAGATATCATTGTTTCCTTCCTTAGAAGTCCCAGGGTTGTACAAGGTCTCTGCATTATAATTGGAGGGGGACTGAATCATAGAGAGGACATGGGGATTTTTGTTATTATTGCAGTTAATAGTAACTGTCTGAGAAACAGGGGGCATGGGGGTTTCCTTTTCCACCCAAATAGATTTATAGAGAGGTGGAGGCTGAGGGTCATTACATTGAGGCGCACATTCATTCATAAAGTGACCAATTCGTGAACATTTATTGAAGAAAGTTGGGGCATTCTCAAATAAAACATCTTGAATAAAAAATTATCCCCATTTTGAATCTAGAATCGTGATGGAAAAGATTTAGAAACATCGACCTCATTTAAAATCCTAGCAACATAGGGAAGTGTAATGTCTAAAGTGGCAGAGTCTGTCTTAATGGGTAGCCCGAATAGACCAGCAATGGAAAATATGGCACTCTGTTTGAAGTGGTAAATATGGGAACCCTAGCCAGAGAGGAATAATGGGGGGCTCAACATCTAATAAAAAGTCTGGAGACCATTTAAGAACCTTCATTCTACAACCCCCAAAGGACCAAAATCCATGAGTCCAAAATCTCTAATATTCATCCTCTGAAGAAAATAAAAACAACACATGCAATGAATTCAATTAACCAATGTGTACCTTAAAAAATCTGATTTTTTTCAGTGCTTTTAGAAGAAAAATAAACGAGGGTCTATGCTTAGAAAACTTACCAACCAGAGAAAACTGTAGATCCGATGATAAAGTGTGAACCTCATCATTTGAGAAGGAAATTGGTGATAGACCTCAGTGTTTAAAATGTTTGGGGTCAATATGTTTAGAGGTATTCGATTCACCTGAAGGAGCACGGATCGTGACAATATCTGTGAAGGATCTTACATCCTGGGGAATGAGATCAGCATCATTAGGGTATCTTCCATGAATGCCCGAGGACAGCGGCTCCCATGTGGATGACATTTTCATTTATCCTCTTCATCTTTGATGAATATTTTCTTTTAAAGGACTATATAGATAAGTTTGTGTTAGTTTTTATTGATGAAATTATAATATATTGTAAATTTTATAAGGAAAATGAGGATCATCTAAGGGTTATATTGAAGACTATAAGGAAAACTACGATATTTGGAAAATTCAAAAAATGTGAATTTTGGTTACAGTAATATTTTTTCATGGGGAGAATTATAAGCAACGAAGTAATCACATTGAACCTACTCATAAAAATGTTGTGGAGGAGTGGACTAATCCAATAATAGTAGCATATTTTAATAGTTTACATGGATTATCTAGATATTACAGGAGGCTTGTGAAAAAAAATTCATGAATTTCTAAACAAATAATGATGTTAACTCAAAAAGGGGATATGTCCATCAAGACTAAATATTGTGAAGAAAGGTTCCAAGAACTAAATAAGGTATTGGTTACTACACCTGGGATAACTCTACCCTCTATTAAATATGGATTAGTTATTTTTAGTGATTCATCTTTGAAAGTGTTTGGGTGAATCCTCATAGAAAAATTCAAGGTAATTTCTTATGCATCATAACAGTTAAAGCCTCACAAGATGAATTACCCAACATATGGCCTAGATCTACATCCAGTTTTATTGTCAAAAAATATGGAAGCATTGTCTTTATAGTTAAAAATGTGATATATACATAGGCTAGAATGTTTTAATTATATATTCACACAAATGGAAATGAACATGAGTCAAATGATTTGGTTGGATCCTCTTAAATACAATGATGGTTAAATTCATTATCACCCAGGAATAGAAAACAAAATTTGTGATGCATTATGTTTTAAATACCCTTTTATGTTGGAAATGAGGAGGATTCAAGGAGATCCTTTGATCAAAGACCTAGTAAAAATGGACATGGTAATCATAAGGGAAGATGCATCCTCAACCCTATCCCAAATTATTTCCCAACCATAATTAATAAGGAATATCAACAATGATCAAATAGAATATCCCATATTACAAAAGAAGATAGAGGATGTGAAGAAGGGGAGTTTATTGAGTTCAATTTTGATCAAGAAGTTGTATAAAAATTTCGTACAAGACTATGTGTTCCATCTAATCCAAAGATAAAGAATGAACTGATTGATGAATATCATAGCACTATATTGTCGATAAAAATTGATATCACTAAAATTAATAGGGACCTTCATGATAATTATTGATTGGATAACATGAAAATGGAGTTGTTTGACTATAGTTAATGGTTATTGGTATGTCAATAGTTGAAGGTAGAGTTAAAAATTTATAAAGGGCTATTACAACCATTACCCATACCAACATGGATGTGGGACAATTTCACTATGGAATTTTTCATTGGTCTCCCAATAAAAACCAAGGGAAACAATTTATTATGGGTTATAGAGGTAATACTCACCATGATTTCCCATTTTATCACTATTTAAAATGATTTCTATATTGAACAAGTTTTTGATATTTACATAAACGATGTTTTGAGGTTTCATGGGGTGAAACTTTATATCATTTCTAATCTTGATCCAATGTATACATCTAAATTATAGAAAAAAATTTAACATCCTCTAAGTACTTAATTATATTTCAGTATTCCTTATCAACCCGAAATTGATGTCCAATCTGAAAGGACAATTCATGAATATAAGGACATGCTAAGAACATGCTCAATGTAATTTAAAGGTGTATACGATCAATACCACCCACTAGTTGTGTTCTCATACAAAAATTGCTTCAAATCAAATATTCAAATAGTACCATATAAAGCCCCAAATGGGAAGTGATTTAGAACTCCTAAATTTTGGGAAAAAGTTCTCAAGAGAAAGCTTCTTGGTCCTGATCTTGTGAAAGAGTTGGAAAAAGGTCCATGCTATCCAGCAATACTAAAAGGCTACTAAGAGTCAAAATCCTGGTACTATTGACAACCATTAAAGATACTTGGATTTTGATTTTGGAAATAATTGTTTCCTTAAAATATACCTATATAAGAGAGTCATGTGGTTTGGGATGAAAGTGATCATATCCCCAGATACATTGGCCCCAATGAAATCATTGATTTGATAATAGAAGTGGCCAATTTGATATCACTTCCACCAAATATAACACAATTTCATGATATATTCCATGTATCTATCTTGAAGAAGTACATACTTGACCGATTACATGTATTGAATACGGAGGTGGTGCAGCTGGAACATCACCTCTCTTATGAGGAGTAGCTAGTAGAGATATTGGATGGTTGAGCAATGGTTCTACGCAAAAATACAACAAACTTCGTTAAAGTGTTGTGTAAGAACCATAAATATAAGGATGTGATGTGGGAAGCAGAGGAGACAATGAGAGATAAGTACACACACCTTTTCTCCAAGGATAGAATGAGTTGAAAATTTTGGGGATGAAATTTCCTAAAGGGGAACAATGTAATGAACTATACAATTTTAATGATATTTTTTCTTCCTAAAAATGAGTATTATATTATTTTACATAATAAAACCATATATGTTTAATAATGATGTAGTATTTATAGAATATAAAGGGAAATTTGGAAATAGGGATACGACCATTATATGTCCATTGGTCAAATATGACCCTTGGTTAGTAAGAATGTTATTCAATATGACCCTTGGAAACTATACTCTTGATAATAATTTTAATGTCATAATAAGTTCGAATAAGTAGAAATGAAAAAGGATAACTAATTTAGAAAGGAGAAGTGATGACCTCTACCAGTAGAGTCATGTTGTTTAAACCCCATTTGTTAGAACTATTGAGGGAGATAGCATCACTAGGGTTTCCCTTTACCAAGACCAAACTGAGCTTCAACAAGTGCAACATGAATGAAATTTTCTTTGAGAGAAGTCCAAGTTAGTGGAAATTACCACTCAAGTGATGTAAGCTAAGCCACCCCATTAACCTATCAATACCACACACCATAACCTTAGGTCATGCAGGGGTGTATAAGGGGTTACTTGTCCCAATCTTATATATTTTAATTGTAATTACATTTTAAAAATAAAAATTATATTCCATCAATTCCTTTTTAAGAAGTGTTTTTCATAACTATAATGAATTTGATAAAATGTTTTTTTCATACAAAAGATATGCTTTTTAGAAGGGATGTATATTTTTTTTAATAAACTAAGTTATTTTGAATAATATTTATTTTAATGAAATAGTATTAAAAAACAATATTATTTAAATATAAATGATAGCATAATTTTATTATGTCACTGAGAATTTTTATGTGTTAGAAATTTTACTATACATTTTCAACCTGCTAATTTTTTAATAAATAACGATTTTTATATTTAAATATTAATATTATTATACTTGAATAATTATTATAGTAAAATAAAAATCATTTTTGAAATTAAAATTTTGAAATTTGGTTATGGTGAATTCATGGTAATTTTTTAAAATACATTATAGTTCCATGAAAAGTAAAAAAAAATACAGTTTGGGGTTTTCAATATTTTTAATGACATCATAATTATTTCATGATGATTTAATAATTATTTAACCTCAATAAAGGACCTAAAATATTTTATTTTATCAATATAATGTATTTTAATATATTTTAATCAATTTTTAAACCTATAATATACTTTCCTAATTCTAAAATAGAAATATTAACATTTAAAACATTATTTCACAGAAACATTAATTTTCCTTTACAAAATAATTAACAGAATAGGATTTTTAGTTATTTTGGGTTAAAATAACTGAATTTATGACCAAAATTTTAAAACCATTGGAAAAAAATTTAAATATGATGGTTTTTCATTTTCCACAACCTAGATTTCTTATCCCTATATTTGGAAGTTATTAAACAAATCCACCACTTTTATAGTAAATAACAACACATATTTCCATTTCCATTAACTAAAAATTAATCCAACATGTAGCTCTAGTATTTTTTCCTCCCAAGTGATCCCCCAAAGTTTACCTCAATCCCCCAAGGTTCGAATCCCCATGTTTTAGGAGAAACTCTACACGGTAAAGGATTTATCCTATTTTTCTCATCAATTCAAGAACCTATTTTTGTATATGTATTCTAATTTTAATGATTAATCTATTTTATTACCCTTTTATTCATAAATTTACTTCAGAGATATTTTTTATAAATTGAATACCCTTGTACCCTATCATTTTACCCTTTTCTAGAACCACATTTTATACCCGTTATGCTGCAGAATTTACCTGTCAAAATTTCCCTCTTCTCCTTAAGCAATTATCTTTATTTTACCCTTATGAATACCCAAACACATTTATTTTCAAAGGTTATTAATATAAATTTAGAAATGGTTTATTTTATTATGGTAATAACATACATGAAACCTACATTCCTTTTCTGTGGGTTGAAAACGACATAATGACCTAGTTTTTAAGCACTTTTTAAATTCCATGATATTGATATGAAACACATTTTTTTAATCTCTATAAGTTATTTAAGAAATGTTTGATTATGATATATGTGGATAACATTAATTAAGAAACATTAAAGATTCTCCATGATATTATTCCAATGCATTTGTTAAATAATTTAATCTCTGGAGATGACATATTTTATGATACCCTGGTGAATAACCTTGGTAATTTTCATTTATGAAACTTCAATGAATAAAATTGGTGGAATCTTATGATTGTCTAATGTAAATGTTGTATCAACATTTAAATGTTATGTTTCGTGTTATTTTTATTATTATATGAATTATTTTCATTTCCTTATACTTTAATGACATTTCTCATGTCATTATTAATATTCCCCATGATCACATGTAAAATGTTTTCCCTTACTGAGCCTCATGCTCACCCCTTTACATCGATATATGTCCCTTGGATATGAGATGTAGTAAATGTACTCAGGATGAACCCATTATTATGTATTAAAGTGTATTTAGAAGAATTTATTTTGTTTTCAGGTATTATGTACCTTATTTCTAAGACACTAATCCATAAAAGATCCTATGTCAGTACCATGTAAATGAAAATATTATATAATAAAAAGGATGGATACCATATCTTGGATGTATCCCAGTGAGGGTGAACCATGTAAAATTGATATGTCTCGATCATGATTTCATATTTTTTTCATATATTTCTATTGTAAAGGGATGAAATATTGTTTTGATTAACAAAACAACATGATCTAAATGGGTAATTGTTTTAATCAATCATACCCTGAGTTACCCACCTCTTAGGGTACTTAACTTAGTTGGGAAAATAGAAGGAGTTCCCATTTTTGGAAAATATTTTCTAGGAAACTCCTATGGTGGGGATAATCATGACAATTCTGGAATGTGTGTCCTTCCATGTTGATAGAACCCAACTACAAAAGACCAACAATAAGTCATCAGATTGATTTCTAGAAGTCGTTGATATGGAATGTTCAATATTTTAAGTCTCATACACAGTCTTTTGTTTTAAAAATATTGTGTGATTTTAAATCAATTATGAATTCTAGATTTAGGCTTGTGATGAATAATAGATTTCTAATTTTGAAAATTATACAGAATATCTATGGTTGTAAGGAATCAGGGAAATAAGGTGTTTGGTTGTGTGTTGAAACATTAATGAACATTGAAAGTCAGGGTGGGACTTCAGTGGTTGTTCTTAAATGATAATAGTTACCTATGAATCTTAGGAAATAAGATTTTTACCATAATTAAAACATCAACTATTAAGTACAACATCTCTTAAGTAGATCAATCCAGATAGGATTTACTAGCACTTTAGTGATCAAGTTTTGAAGTTGAGATGAGACTGCCTTTTGAGCATCATGCCAAATACGATTGATATGTTTTGGGGTGTAAAGAATTCAAAATTTACCATAGTAATACTATTATGTTTTTAGGGTGTCATAAGGTGGTTTACAATAGTTTTACCTGGATAAATATTGTCAGTATACATGGTTCTAGGTGTTTTTGTATGCCATGTATAGCCTATTTGGATTATGAATAACTTGAGAGACCTATACAAACCTATGTATATAATTTCTAGTGAATATCTTGTTTAATGATCCATGGATCAGAAATAAGTAATTTTTAGTATCTTTTTGTACTTCTAGTCTAGTGGTGATCATTCCCAATATCTTGATGTCATCCAAATTATGCTAATAGATCATCGACAATACACTAAGATAAATATTTAAAACAAATTCCCTTTTAAATAAATAGATGGGATCCTTTAGAGTTGTGATTAAGGAGAAACATAAATAAATCCATGTGGTGTGTATTCTAACCATTTAATATTAGAGGGTATCCTTATTATGAGTGTTGGAATGATCGTTGGATCATTTTAGTTTCGAGTGCCTTGACAAATGGAACCAAATACCACTAAATTTCTCAGCAAATACCGTGTAATATATTGGATGTTTTATGCATGATTATTTTCATGGAAATAGATATTCATATATTAATTTATTATCCTACCCGACACTTGGATTCCTGAGTATGAATTCCTTGGAGATATCCTAGACACCGACTGGTTCTATGACCTGATTGATATGTGAGATACCACTTTGGGGAAATCAATATTTCATATATGTGGACGTCATGACTATGTAATGAAATTTCACTGATAATTTACAGAGTATACAATACCTTGGATAACCTCCTTGGACTCCATTAGTTGATACTAATGATACCATATACTTATAGTATGGATCAGTTGATGGTTAGTTTACGATGATCCATGGATTCTTGAATGAGAGTGTGTTGGTGCTTATGTTATAGAACGACATTAGTTAGAACAAGGAAGGTTATTTCAGGAGACACCACCAAAAGTCAGTTAGGTACTTCAATGACTGTGATCTAGGAAATAACAATGTGACTTAGATGAAGGCTATGGAAATATAATTTTAGTGACACGTCAACTATTGAAGATGAGTGTTTTGGACAATAATCAACTGATGGTGGTTCAACTTGAGTTTTCTCTTTTAGTTGGTTCCAATCTGTATGGAACTATATTAGGCATTCCAATAATATGAGAGGGGTTTTTTATAGGATAGTGGGATATTTTAATGGAAAATATTGAACATCTAGTATGATCTTAATCAATTAACGTTCAAATATTTCAACCAAATCATGAATTGGGGGTAATGTACACACATGTAATATTTTAAACATATCAAAACATAATTAAGACACAATGGAAATTCCTCAATAGGAAATTACAATGGTTTAACTATCATAGCATAGTGTTTTTTGTTTAATTCTAAACCCTATGGAAAACAGTACCATAGGAATCTTATAGAAATAAATGACAATGTAATCATGTATTGAGTTAGATGGGATCATGTAAGAACCATATTGGATTTTCATTGGTGGTTAGGAGTTTTTGCCCATGTTTTAATGGATTAAGTATGAACTGTTTAAAATTTCCTATGAAATTGTGTTGAGAATTAATAACCAAAATGCATTCGTTTAAGAGGGAATTCAAAAAACAAGTAGGTCCGGTGATTTTTTTGTTGTTCCCTAGGACTTATCTAGGATGATAAATTCTAAGGTGGGGAGGCTATAATGTCCCACATTTTGGGATGATTGAAATTTTCCAAATGAATTTCATATTTTCATTTGGTGGACATGAAAAATATTAAACCATGATTCATGATGTAATTTTGAGAGTTAAAGAACATAAAAGTATTGATTTTTTATAAGTTTTATGTCTTGAGTGGTGTCTCGGGGTCCCAGATGAGTTTCATGAGCATTCTTCTTTGAAAGCTAAATTCTGTGAGATACAGCCTTATGTGTACGGTTTGAATATAATTAGAACTACTAGTGAATCTCATCTGTGTGGACTGTAAAGACCCGGAAATTTCAACGAATATATTTTCATAATTAATATGGAATTTTCTGAGTCTGCAGCTTCTAACAACACTTGATTCTGAGGCCCGGTGTGCTCAGAATCAATTTCTGAAGTTTATCTCGGGTACGATCATGGAACAAATGAGCGGGTTTTTCTATATTTTGAACCGATTCTCAGAATTGAAAACTGGGGGCACCGATTAACTCACAATGCCGGTAATTTCTTAAGGGGATCTTTACCACAGTTGTGTTTTAAGCAAATAGTGAATTATTATTTGGGGAATTATTTTAAAATAAATAAAATTGTTAGAATAATTTTATTTTATATCTTTGGAAGTTAAACACTCCCATCGTAAGTTGTTGGTTGGGACCACAATCACCAACTTCCCATGTGTGGATATATGAGAGGTGGGGCCCACATGAGCCCCTACCTTTCATCTCCCATAACCCTCATTAAACTCCCCAAATAACTCCCTTAACCCCCCCATTAAACACTCTTGTTTAATGTTGAAAACTCTTCCAACATTTATGAGATCTTCCACCTCCTCTCCCTCTCTTTATTTAATTTCCAACACATTCATTTAATAAATTCAACCTCTTCAATTAATTATTTTAGTGGTTTGAATTTTGTATTTTTAAATTGCATGTGTTAATAAAATAATAGGAGGAGCCTATTATTTTATTTTGGGGAATCGTTGTGTTAAGGAGAATTGGGAGAGCTCTTCAGTTTTTGGAAGAGCACTGACCCTCCAATGAAGAACGATGACTTCTTATATGAAGAAAGCCAGTTCCACAATGGAAAATGACACACCATCCATACTCTTCTTCGTGAAAAGTGAGGAGATGATGTTTCCTCCTCAGACGCACTATGACATTGCCTGAAAATTCTTTCCCTATGATGCCGTGTTATGTGATGCCCGACGTGCGACATCAATTATCGAGGTAGGGGTTATGTTCAATTTTAATGGATTAAAATTGTGCCTTGGTACGATGTTGTGTAATATTTTTTGTTAGACCTATTTCTATCGCATAAAGCGGAGGGTGTGGGCTGAAAAACACAGCCGGAAGACCCTCCGTTTGATCCTATTTATTGATGGAATTGGCGATTGGAGGTGGAACACGGAAGAGTCTGGAGGCGCCAGGGCTGCCTTCACACATGCTAAGAAAAGCCTCGGTGAAGCGAGACGTGGTGGAGGAAGCACGTCGCTGTCATGTCGTGTCGGGGATGCGGAGCCATGGCCAGCATAGGCCACGGTAGAGGGAGCTAGCGCCGTCACGCCAGCTGGGCAGCGGGAATCGTGGCCCGCTTTGTGAGCCACTTTGGCGGAAGAATCGGTCGGCCTATCAGCCAGTCGGGAGAAGGGGAACCAAGGCACCAGGAGGGCACCACCCTGGAGAACCGACTGTCCCATTGGCCAGCCGGGCGGAGCCGAACCACGGCGCCTAGAGGGTTCCGTGCTGAAAGAACCCACGGCCCGTCGTGCAGGCCGCGTGCATTGGAAGGCCGGCTGGCCTAGCCGGCCGGTTTGGGTGGGCAGCGCTATTTGGCACCTTTGGTTTTGGGCAACCGGGGGTTTTGCCCCCGCATCGAACCGCTCAACCTTCGGGGAAAACCAGCCGGGCCACACACCCCGTCGTGTCGGGCCGTGCTGTGCTCTCTTCGGGCCGGGCCGTGCCCCTCAGGCTGGACCATGCGAATATTTGGGTTGGTCTGACACCCCCCTACCAGGTCAGACCCGCCAACTCTGGGTTGACCTGACCCGTCAGGCCACCGGGCTTAACGTGTCGGGCCCGTTTTCACTTAAACATGAATAACATGGAGACTGTGCGTCTGATCGACATGCCCTCAGTGGCACTAGGACCCTCGTGATGAGGCGGTCCTTTTGCGATACTCTATGTGAATTTTGGATGACTTTGGAAAAACGTCCGGGTTTGGAATGAATGTAATTCCAACCGGACCCTCGGAACAGAAATGATTATAACTTAAGGACCAAACATATGATTTACGTGATGTCGACTATGTTGGATTTCTCTTGATGAGACGGTTCTTTTGGCATAATTCAACTATGGTTTGGATGTAGTTGGAGTATGGCCGGGTTGGATTGTACCCGAAATCCAACGGGGGCCCTGGAACGGAAATGTTAATAACTCACAGACCGGACGTCTGATTGACGCGCCGTCTATTGCGTTGAGAACCCTATGATGAGGCAGTCCTTTGTGTTACTTCTATGTGAGAGTTTGTGACACTTTGAAGTAACGACTAGTGGTTCGTGGATTGGACCCTCCAGGAGATGAGCCTACGGAGTGCGATGACCGAGTAGCTGTGGACCCGACGACTACTTCACTGATTCAACTTGGAGTGATTTCATAGTGATTTGATTAGCCCTGTGGATGGAGTGCCCTGTATTTGGCGGCAGACCCACGGTGGACGGAGCGCCCGATATTTGGGGGCAGACCCACAGCGGATGGAGCACCAGGTAGTTGGCAGCAGACCCACGGTACTCGACAGGAGGAGTACCTCTGTAGGCTTTTAGGGGGAGCGCCCGGTATTTGGCGGTAGACCCACATCGAAAGGAGCACCCGGTATTTGGAAGTAGGCCCGCGATACTCGACATGAGGAGTACTTCAGTAGTCTATTTTTAGTGAGTAGCGCATTGAAGTCGTGACAGGACCACTATACTCGACAGAGGAGGAGTTCACCAGCAGTTGTGGTTTCGATAATGAAAATCCTGGTTTGAGATGAGTCAATGACCTTTGTATATTACTCATGATTAAGATGGGTTACATGATAACATAGGTATATGTATGGGCATATACCTAAGTAAAGGTTATCTGTTGAGATCTTTCTTTTTGGTTTTTCGTTGTGGGATTTACTGAGAACTTGAGGGTCTTGGGGTCCCTACTGAGTATCGTTATACTCACCCCTGCATGGGCTATGCCCGCAACTTGTTGTGTTGGATGCAAACGTCAGACAGTGTTGACAGAGGCCGAGTGTACGAGGACTAGAAGACACCTAAAGGTGGACCTCACGATGAGTCGGTACCCGAAGGACGTGGGTGCTGAGGAGGCTATTTGTACCTACCCTTCAGGTAGGATCTATGGTGGACGATCTAGGATCTGTGCTATTTGTACCTTCCCTTCATGTAGGATCTGTGGTGGATGAACCATGAGCTGCTTGTTACCTTCTAGCTGTTTTTTCTAATACCTTGTACTTTATAGTTGGGCTTGTATTTCTGGCCCCTTACTTTCAGTAATACTTTTGTTTTTCAGTTTTACATAGTATTTGATTCTGGTTTTACTCTGGTTGTGTGCGTTTACATTTCATAAAGGCAATTATTTCCCAGTTATAAGGATTTACACCTTTTGGTGTTAGTTGCCAGCCCCTGGCCTATGGAAGCCGAGTTTGGGGAAGTCATGGCACGGGCCCCGAGGATGGGTCGTGACAAATTGGTATCAGAGGAGTCAGTTCTACCACAAAACATAGGACTCTGATATTTCTTTTCTATGAAACAATAGTGTTAAGGGTACTAAGTGTGGTCTTCAGTTCAGGGATTCCATTGTTGGTACGGGAAGCCGACGTATCCATAAACCAGGACCTTGACTTCTGATTTCCAACTCAGTTAACGTAAACACTAATTGTGTGTGTGTTTTCAAAAGTTTTCCTTTAAGTCAGCTCAAAACTAGGTCAGCTCAGCAGGTGTAGTCTTTTGACCGTGTCACATCTGTTTCATTCAAGATGCCTCCCCGGGGATGACCAGCTAGAGCCCCGAGAGTTGTACGTACTAACAGGTCATTGAGTGATGAGGCCTCAGTACATGGCCCTCTTTTAGTGGAGGCACCAGGGGAGGCACCAGTGGTACTACTACCTGTTGGGCCACCGATGCCACCAGCCCCAGCAGCAGGCAATACACGCTACTTGAACGCGCTGCACAAGTTCCAGCACCATAGGCCACCTAGGATTCTGAGAGAGATGGACCCAAAGGAAGCTGAGGATTGGCTGGAGGCTATGGTGAGAGTCTTCCGGCTAGTAGGGATGCCAGCAGACTTTATGGTGATCCTTTCTGCCAGCCTCCGTCAGGCAGTAACAGGCAGACGGTGGAACTTGATGCTCTAGATGCATGACGAGGAGACACTTCTATGGGAAGACATCGAGATCCTGTTCCAGGCGGAGTTTGTACCAGCCACCCTTCGAGCGGTGCGTATATAAGAGGTACTGCATCTTCAACAGGGTATCATGATGGTGGCGCAGTACTCAGCGAGGTTCACCGACCTCTCGCGCTACTCCACTGGTATGGTACGAGACCCATTCTTCGGGACCTGGACCTTTTAGAAGTGAATCAGGTGAGAGATTAGTGCTTCAGTTGTCTCCTACAGCATCCCGACGCAAATGAGAGTGTTGGAGAGAGGCCTTCTAGGGGGGAGTTTTCTTGGTGAGCAGTCTCCAGTAGCGGGACCCACCACTAGTAGACTTGCAGCAGAGTCTTTTGCAGCTGGTAGTAGACAGACGGCACAGGGGTCCAAGAGGACCTGACCCACCGGTGGCCAGCTGCATGACTCAAGTTCAGTTGTGCGGGGCAACCAGAGTGGGGACAAAGCCAGTCGCGCCAGGAGCGAGCAGTGTTACTCCTACGGTGGGCATGGTCGCATGGCACGTGACTGTGCGACCCGCTGTACAAAGAATTAACAGATAGATGAAGGACCTCCCAGGCAGAGGCATTGGATCAATCAAGGCAGACCGTAAGGAGCAGGAGACCGTGGAAGAGGAGTTGGTTGTGCAGGTGGTGGTGGACGATGCTTCGAGGTGCCTCCACCACCACCACCAAGAGGTCCACCATGACCATAGGGAACAGGTGGACATGTAAGATCACAACTTCAGGCAGCTGAAGCATACGACTATGGAGCTTCAAGAGCATGTGGACAGTATTGGGTCTAGTTCCTTGCATGGTGGCCTTTGTTCTTGGTTCTTCTAGTTTCCGTGATGTTGTTGTTGTGTTTTCTTTGTGTCTTTGTACTTCGAGCTGCAGTAATAAAAGACACTTATCTTTGTGGAATTTTCTTTCCTGTCCTTTTTGTATGGTTGATACTAAGAGGTTCTGATTAAAACTGTTGACTTGACCCTCACTTGCGCTATTCCTACTGGAGGATACCCAGTAACCATGCACTGATGCCGAAAGTGTGACTCAACCCTTGGAGGTGAGGGTAACGGTTGGATCTCTTAGTAGTAGCGTTGAGGCCTTACGACGTCATTCAAGACATGAATTGTACCTTTCATGTCAGGATTAACTGTATTAGGCGAAGAACATGGTTCATCCAGGGGTTGAGACCAGAATAATCTTTTCGGCAGAGGAGAAATCTCAACAGCTTTTGTAGAACGCATACGAAGAAGGGTGAAGATGAGTTCTTTCAGTTGGCTAGTCTCACCCATTGTTCATTGAGTGGTGGTTTATAGTTCCCTCCAACTCAATAGTATCAGGTGTATCTTCTCTTGGAAGGACCTGAATATGAGATAGCAGCGATGGCTTGAGTTCCTCCGGGACTATGACTTTAAGATATTCTATACTCTTTGTAAGGAGAATGTTGTAGCAGATTCTCTTAGTAGGAGATCAAGCATTCAGCTGTTAGGAGAGGCGAGATAGAAGTTATCCATGTATCAGATATCCTTTGTGGATAGTGATGGAGTTATCACAAGTAGAACCAGAGATGGTTCAGGCTATGTTGGAGAAAGTTCATATCATCCAAGAGCGGATGAAGATTGCAAAGAGTATATAGAAGTCTAATGCTGATAGAATACGAGACCACTAGAGTTTGAGGATGGTGACTACATTTTCTTACAGGACTCACCTTGACGAGGTCTACGGAAATTTGGCCGGGGTGGCAGGTTATCTCTGCATTTCATTGGACCTTTCTGGGTCCTCAAAAGAGTAGGAAAGGTGGATTACCGCTTGGCCCGTCCACCTTAGTTGCACCGGGTGCAACACATCATCAACATATCTCAGCTGAGGAGATACGTGCACAACCTGTCCCACTTAATCGACCACAAGGAGCTGTATATCGATGATGTGGTGACTTTCACAGAGGTTTCAGTGGAGATTGAGGATAGAGAGGAGTGGGTCCTATGTGGACGGTCGATTCCTTTGGTGCGCATTCACTGGAAACACAGGAACCTCCAGTGTAGCACATTGGAGCAAGAGGCTCAGATGTGTGCTCAGCACCCTTTACTTTTCCTAGTGTGCGTTATAGCTTTACAGGGACGTAAATCCCTAAGGTGGGAGTAATTTAAAGACCAGGAAATTTCAAGGAATTTTTTTTCTTAATTTCTTTGAAATTTTACAAGTCCGCAGCTTCTGACGGAACTTGATTCCGAGGCTCGGTGTGCACAGAATCAATTTCTGAAGTTTATCTCAGGTACATTTAGTGAATGAAAGAACGAGTTTTTCTATCTTTTGAACCAGTGCTCGGAATTGATATATGAGGGAACCAATGAACACGTAGCGCCGGTAATTGATTAAGGGGACTTTTACCGCAGTTGCGTTTTAAGAAGGTTGGGAATTATTATTTGGGGTATTAGTTGAAAAAAAACTGTTTGAACAATATTATTTTATATCTTTGTAAGTTAAACCCTCCCATGGGAAGTTGTTGGTGGGTCCCACAACCACCAACATCGCATGTGTGGATATAGGAGATGTGGGTACCACAAAATCCCCAACCTTTTATCTTCAATAACCCTCATTAAACTCCCCAAATAACTCCCTTAACCCCCCCATTAAACACCCTTGTTTCATGATGACATCTCTTACAACATTTATGTGATCTTCCACCGACTCCCCCTCTCTTTAATTAATTGCCAACACAATCATTTAATGAATTCAACCTCTTTAATTAATTAATGAAGTGGTTTGAATTTTGAATTATTAAATTTCATGTGTAAATAAAATAATAGGAGGAGCCTATTTTTTTATTTTGGGGAAGTCATTGTGTTAAGGAGAATTTGGAGAGCTCTTGAGTTTTTGGAAGAACACCGACCCTCTGATGAAGAACGAAGAATTTTTCAATGAAGAACTTCGGTTCCACAAATAACAAAGACGCTCCATCCATTCTCTTCTCCGCTACAAGTGAGGAGATGTCATTTCCTCCTTGGATGCACTCCGACATTGCCTACGATTTTTTTCCCCACGACGCCGTCTTTCGCGAAGCCCGACTTACAACGTCAATTATAGAGGTAGGGGTTAAGTTCAATTTTAATGGATTAAAATTGTGCCTCAGTTTGTTGTTGTATAATCTTGTTTGTCCAACCTATTGCTATCGCCTAACGCGGAGGGAGCGGCCCGAACAAACACAGCCTGACGAATCTCCTTTTCATCCTGTTTATTGATGGAATTGGCGATTGGAGGCTTATCAAGGAAGAGGATGGCGGCGCAAGGGCCGCCGTCGCACATGCTAAGAAAAGATGCGGCCAAGCGAGCCGTGGCGGAAGAGGCACGCCACCATCGAGCTGCACTTGGGATGAGGAGCCGCGACTAGCATAGACCGCAGTGGAGGGAGCCGGCACAGTCACACCAGCTATGCAGCATGAACCGTAGCCCGATTTGCGGGCAGCTTCAGCGGAGGAATCAGCTAGCCCATTGGTCGGCCTAGTGAAGGGGAGTCGGGGTGCCAGGAGGGCGCCGCGCTGGAGAATCGGCCAGCCGGGCGGAGCCGAACCGCAGCACTAGGAGGAAGCCGCACTGAAAGAACATGTGGCCCGCCATGGGGGCCGCATGCACTGGAAGGTTGGCCGGTTTGGTAGGGCGGTGCCGTTTGGCACCGCCAGTTCGGGCAGCTGGGGGACGCACCACCGCCTCGGACCGCTCGACCTTCAGACAGAGCCAGCCGGGACGCGTGACCCACCAGGCCGTGCTCTCTTCAGGCCATTCCGCGCCCCTCATACCAGACCGCGTGAATCTTCGGGCCGGTCCAACACCCCCCTACCAGTTTGGACCCACCAATTCTGGGTTGACCTGACCCGTCATCCCACCAGGCTTAACGGCCCGGGCCCGTTTTCCTTTAAACATGAATAACATGAAGACCGCGCATCTGATCGATGTGCCATTAGCGGCACTGGGACCCTTGTGATGAGGCAGACCTTTGGCAATATTCTAAGTGAGTTTTGGACGACTTTTTAAAAATGGTCGGGTTTGGAACGAATGTAATTTCAACCGGTCCCTTGGAGCGGAAACACTTATAACTTAAGGACCAGTCGTCTGATTGACGTGTCGTCAACTATGTTGGATTCCTTTTGATAAGATGGTTCTTTTGGCATACTTAACCTGAGGTTTGGACGTAATTAAAGTATGGTCGGGTTGGATTGTACCTGAAATCCAACCGGGCCCCTGGAACGGAAATGTTAATAACTCACAGACTGGGCGTCCGATTGACGGGTTGTTTGTTGCATTGAGACCCCTATGACGAGGAGGTCCTCTGTGTTACTTATATGTGAGACTTCATGACACTTGGAAGTAATGACCAGTAGCTCGTGGAGCGGACCCTCCCAGAGACGAGTGTACGGAAGTGTAGAGACCTAGTAGCTGTAGACCTGACGACTACTTGAACGATTCAACTCGAAGTGATTCGATTAGCCTAGTGGACGGAGTGACCGATATTTGGCAGCAGACCCATGGAGGACGGAGCGCCTGGTAGTTGGCAGCAGACCTGCGGTACTCGATAGGAGGAGTACCTCTATAGGCTATTAGGGGGAGCGCCCAATATTTGGCGGCAGACCCACAACAGACGGAGTGCCCGGTATTTGGCATCAGACCCACGGTACTTGACAGGAGGAGTACCTCAACAGTCTAAGGTTAGTGAGTAGTGTCTCAGAGTCATGACAGGGCCACTGTACTCAATAGAGGAGGAGTTATCCAGCAGTTGTGGTTTCGATAATGAAAATCATGGTTTGAGTTATGTCAATGACCTTTGTATTTTCCATATGATTGAGATGAGTTATTTGATAACATAGGTATATTTATGGGAATATACCGAAGTAAAGGATCTATGTTGAGATATTTTTTTGGGGTTTATCTTTGTTGGATTTAGTGAGACCTTGAGGGTCTCAGGGTTCTTACTGAGTATCGTTATACTCATCCCTACACGGGATGTGCCCGCACCTCATTGTGTGGGATGCAGACGTCGGATAGCGCTGACTGAGGTAGAGTGTACAAGGATTGGATGACACCTGGAGGTGGACCTCACGACGAGTTGATACCCGGAGGAGTTTGACAGACATAGGCATAAAGAAGGATATTTGTACCTACCCTTCTGGTAGGATCCGTGGAGGACGATCTAGGAGCTGTTTTATCTGTACCTACCCTTCAGGTAGAATCTGTGGTGGATGAACTAGGATTTTCTTGTTACCTTCCAGCTGTTTTGTCTATTACCTTGTACTTTACAGTTGGGATTGTATATCTAGCCCCTTACTTGCAGAACTATTTTTTTCGTTTTACATAGTGTTTTCTTCCTCTTGTACTCTGGTTGTGTGGGTTTACATTTCATAAAGGAAATTCCTTCCCAGTTATAGGTATTTACGCCTTTTGGTGCTAGTCTCCAGCCCATGGCCTATGGAAGGCGGTATTGGGGTAGTCATGGCATGGGCCCCGAGGACGGGTTGTGACATGGCCTATTTTATTAAGGTACCCAATTTTTCCAATCAGTGTGGAAATCCCCAAAAAATCATGTTATCCTTAGAAAGTGTCACATGGTTTGTCAAACCATGTTCTCAAGGATGCACTATTGTGAGAAATATTGGCAGGAAACTATTGAGGGGATCACTTGGATGGAAAAAAATTTCCCCAAACATGGGCCAAGCTATGTTTGGGGGTGTCCCTTTGGATAGTGGAATGACATTTTCAATGCAAGATTTTCCAAACCATGTGACCAAATCATGCATAACTTAAAGGTGATGGGGCATACCATTTTACCCCACCTCTATTATGTTTTTCTCATACTTTTCTCTTGTCCATTTCATGCACAATTCCCCCTATGGCCACTCAAGATTTGCCTCTCCCTCTTTTATAGGAATAGAGGTATTTCCATTGTATTGAATGAAAATAGAGAATCATTAGCCTCATTATAACACCATTGGATAATAGCTCATTCCTATTATGTCCTTTCTCTATTTATATATTCATATTATATATTATATCCATGCGAGCTAATATACTCTATTTTCAGGGTGTTTATTTATTCTTCTGATTTCTATCATTCCATATCGAATCAAGGAACAATATTGGGTGAGTGGTCCATACTATTCATGAGGTGAGTGGTCTATATTTTTCTCATTAAAGTATTTATATTTATAAAATTTTCCATTGTCTTTCACACCGAATATCCCATATATTTCTCCTATAATTTGATATGTTTTAAATTTATCACATAGACCATGTTTACACATGTTATGAAACCCTTACATTGTTTTAGGTTAAATACATCAACCTGAACCACCCCTTAGGCAGAGTTCAATTCCATGATAATGTCTCTATTCTTTCTTGGTGATTTATCCACACCTTTGATGTGTTCTTTAAGAACCTTATAACAGTTATATATATTCCAATATGACTAAACCACATCTTTAGGTGGGTTTTGATTTTCAATTGAGGTGTTGAATTTTTGAATAACATCATTTAAAATTTTATCCATTCATGATGTAATTGGTTAATAGAGTTAAATAAATTATGTTGGGAAAAAATAAGTACATGAACAATGATGAATTGGAAAATGTAAATGATTCACCACTATCCATGCTTAATAAATTAAATAGAATTGTTAAATGGTATGTATAATTTCAAGGAATACATTATCTATTATGTTTTAATTAATAAATAAATATATATAATTATTACTTGGTATGATTATAAGACTAGGTCATATTACTCTTATAAATAAAATGATTAAAGGTATGTTAAAATTTTAAATTCCCATGAATATTTATATATATCTATATTTGAATATTAAATGAAACATTCCTATTTATTAGACCATTCCATGGGAAATACCTAGATTCCATACATGGAATGTCGGGGATAGGATCATTATCTAATTGAAATTATATGAACCTTGATAGATACCAGAATTTCTTACATAGAATTCCCCATACAAGATCATATGATTATTGAAATTATATTACCCCTTGAGTGGTACCTATATTCACTATAAATTATTTCCAAGATGAGATTATATGATGGATTATATTATATATACCATGAGAAAAACATGGATTCCTTACATGAATTCCATTGGATAGGCTCATAGGTAAAATTAGAATGTAAAAACCCATGGGTGATAGTTGAATTCCAATACAAAATTCCTTGGATGAGATCAGTGCTTAAATGTTATTATGTTATGCCTCAAGTGACACATGGATTCTGATTCTAAATGCCTTGGATGGTGTCATAGGTCATATGATATTACATAACACTTGATCACTAATTATTTTATCCTCGACTACTAAATATTTAATGTGATGAAACATGTTTTGATTTATCTAATTGTGAATATACATGGACTCCATGGATGTAAACCATGGGTCACAATATAGAAACTCACACTTTACATACATTGATATCACTTCAAAATTGATGTATATTTATTTCAACATATAACAAAACCATGACATGACCGTATAAGTATAGTGCCTTTAGAAACATGGAAACATAAACAACTTGTTCATAAAATAACTACATTTTATCCTGTTTATAAAATAATAACTAGACTCCTTTTGGAATATCTTACTAAATAACCTTCTTCATGACAAGGGTAAAAGAAACATATAAAGGGTAATATCAAATTCTCAGTAAGGGTGAGAAAAGGAAATATCAATCAAATCATATTTATAAGAATTTAACATTTGAAAAACATACCATGCATATAAAAGACCACAATATCATATCATGGGGTGAATCCTAAATGTGCTTTGTAATACCAATAGTCATAACATAAGACATGAAATTTTGTTCCATACACACATAATCATATAAAATCATTTCATATTAGTCAAGGCTCATTTCCAAGACCATCATAACGGACAAAGTCCATTACTGAACTGAGTTCTCTTTTCGTTCCAATCCTATATCCCGGAACCAGATTTACATTCCATTTGACCCATATCTATCTCATGAAAAATAAATCTTTATAATATGTCATTTTGGGAGATATAGATCCCACACATCTCATAAAAAACCATTTTTACGTGTTCCACAAAAATATAAAAACATTTACCATAGCATAACTCATGAAATCAAATGGGTTTCTTAAACATCCTTCCATCATAATCAATATAAAACAAATCAATTTCTTAAATAAGGTTTCATCATAAACACAATCATATCATAGTAATTAGAGGGATAGAAACATAAACCTATGTAATTTTATATGGAAAATAATTTTCATAAAACACTTGAGATTAATTCCATAGGAAAATATCATTTCTTCTTCAAAAAAAATTTCTTTTCTCAAAATGACATTCATTTGTAAAATAAATGAATTTAGATGATAATAAACATGTAAAAATGTAATGAAATATTCATTTAAATAAGGTTTTATGATGTTGTAAAAACTCGTTCATATCATATAAGTTAAAAACATTCTTCTCATATTTTTTTCAGAAAAGTCAAAAAGTGCCTCGTATGGTAAACCAAAGAAAGATTCCTTCCAAACAACGTAGTAAAAGTTAAAATGGGTAATAATTACTTTAAACATATATAGAATAATAGTACACAATTTATGAGAATAATTTTAGAAAACATGGACATGGATTATAAAGATATCCCGAGTAGATACTTATGAATAAACAATCTCCAATAAAATGAGATTGGAAAAGTTATCCCTTACCTTAGGTCCCATATCCTTTGTATGTATCCGAACATCCTATAAGATGATTTTAATAATGTTAATTATTTATTTTTAAATCATAACCATTTTTATTTTAATATTTATGATCATATTTTCATCATTATGTTAGTAACATTTCATTGTTACTCAATAATCGGGTATTAACTGCTTTATGTTCTTATGTATGTTTTGTCGGATAAGTTCTTATTCTTATCTTGAAGTTATAGATACATCATTGAAATCATGGTATTATTATAATATATATCATATTTATTCATTCAATTAATTTATAAAATCATTGTTTAATGAATATTATGTAGAACGAATCACATCGCACCATGGAGATGGTATCTCGTACGTACGCACGAGCGATGAAACCATTCCCATAATTGTTGAATGGTATTGGTTTGGATGGTGTATAGTATCTCAGAATTAGTATAATGTAATAATAATCATATATATTTATTATTTTCACAATTATACACATCTAGTAAAGGTGGTGGTGAAAAATAGGTTACACCATGGTGTGGAGACGATAAGTTATACGTACGCATGCCCAAAGATTTCATTTTCTGTAGGATGGATTGAAAGTGAAATAGGGTTGTTTAATATTTATAATAACATATCAGTACATTAGTGATACTGATTTTATTACTTTATACTGAAATAACTAAATAAGAGTAAGTATAAGTAGAAATAAATTTCAAAGAATCGGTAGAAGAGGTTAACTCTTCCTCGATGTGCCTCCTTTAAATTTACTTTTAGGGAACAAAAGATGGACTTTTGAGTACATAAACCCCTATATAATGAAACTAGAGTATTTTAGAAGAGAAATGGGTAGGGGTTTTCTGATCATGAAGGGAAAAAATGAGATAAGAGTAGAGGGAGGATGTTCCCTTTTTTAGGAGAGGAGAGCGGCACTTTAGGAAACTCTCAAAATATTAATTTATTATAAATTCAATTTATACTACAAATGGTAAACAACTTTTTTAATTAAAATATAAGATGATTTTTGTTCGAATATCCATCATCAAATAATTTTTAGACATGATTATAATTTTTTTATCCTTATCTTTTTGGTTTGACCTTAATTTTACCATTTTTAATTTTACCGTGATATCATGTTATTTACACATTGTGGGTTAATCTAAATACCATATAATGTAAGAAGACCCAAAAAAAGTTATTTATGACATATTTCGACTTATATTAACCAATTTTCCTAATATTATATTTTTAGGAATTTAATATCATTTAATAAACTATTTTATGTTTTATGTTATGAATTGTCTCAATTTTGGACACTAATCATACTTGACTTTTTTCTTACCTTCATAAATGGATTCCTTCAAAAATAAGGCATTAAATCAAATATAATATGTCAATATAGACCATAAAATTATTTAATGACATAGAAATAATGAAATTATTTTTTTTACTATTTATAAATTCATTTATTTAAATCTTTCATTAATGAGGTAATCACTACATCATAATTGGGTCATAAATAAATATATATATCCAATGTCTAAAAATTATAAATAAAATACCATGATGTATGAAATATTCATATATTTCTAAATAATATTTATAGACATAGTTATTTTTTATATAAAACTATATTAAAATCGATTTAGTAAAAGATATATATTTAGGTAATAATTATCTTTATTATAAATTAATTATTATAAAATGAAATTTGCACATCCAAGTGAATCCATGGGGTCCCAAAATCTACCCAAGAATGACCTTGGTCATAAATATATGAACCAATAGGATAAGGACACGTTTTATGGTATTTTTATATTATGAAATTTTTATTATTTACCCTTATTTACCCGATTTATCCTTTAACCATGGTAAATAAAATAAATACTGAAGTTATTATTCATAATGTCCAATAATTAAAGGTAAATATTCAAAAAACTTGTAACTTATGATTCCAAATATGGAATAAATTTTTTTCAAATTCAGAATACGTAATTTTCAGTAGTTAATATAAAATTAATCATGTTTTTGAAATGATTAAATCGGTTTTAAAAGTTAAAACATTACAAAAGATTGAAATATTTTTACCAGTAAATTCAATGTGAAATTAATGATAATTACATACATTATACCACATGGTAAAAATATATTCTATTTATACTTTAAAACCCTTCAATATTATAATTTAACCATATAAATTATCTTGATGAATTAATTTGTTTTTAATAAAAATTTATCATATTTTTACTATTAATCAAAACATGAATGTTATTAGAAATATATCATAAATTTATCCAAAGAAAATTTTTATATCCCACTACAAAAGAACATGTTTATTTTTTCATATAAAAATTATTAATGTGTCAAAATCTTAATTTAAAATGGGTTCTCCATTCAAATGTGTAAAATTAACCCCTTTAAAAAAAGGTTCAAATAAATAAAAGAGGTTTTTATTCCTAACCTATGACTAAAATATCCATTGGATGAATATCAAAATATTTCATTAATTTCATTACCAAAATTAATTTACGCAAAAATACAAATATCTATTTTATTTTTATTTTTCATAAATAAATAAAATCCAATAAATACATAATTCGTTTTCGTAAGTTAGTTATGATTATTCCCTATAACCTAACGGGTGGTCCATACTGATAATTTTATATTAAGGGAATCTCGTGGTTCATTTAAACTGAAAATTTCATACATAGAAATCTACAAAAGAATAAAAATTATTTAATGAAAATATTTTATAAAAACATCGAGGTGTTACATTGGACCCCACTTAAACTGAATTCCCCCCCTCAAAATTCGTCACATGGAAATAAATAGATGGGGATACCTCTCGCTCATCATATCCGCATGTTCCCATATAGCTTCTTCAAATTGGTGGTTCCTCCGTAAATCATTATCCAATAGAGTGGTCTTATTTCGTATTACTTTTTCACTATGATCCAAAATATCTATCAGTTGATCTTCATAAGAAATATCTTGCTCTATCGGTATGAATTTTGAGCTTAGTACATGTGAAGGATCAGGTATGTACTTTCTTAGGAGAGATACATAGAACACATCATGTACCTGAGAGAGATTCGGTAGAAGCTCTAACTTGTATGAGACCTTCCCAACATGATCCATAATTCTAAATGGACTGATATACCTAGGTCTCAGCATTCCCTTCATTCCCAATATCATTACTCGGTTCTAGGGAGATATTCGTAAGAACACCTTATCACCTACTTTAAACTCTAGGTCTTTTCTTCAGTTGTCAGCATAACATTTTTGTTGACTCTGAGTTGCTCTTATGTTTTTTAATAGATCTGGCCTTTTCATCCACTTCATCAACAAGATCTGGTCCTAATATCATTCTTTAAATAATATCATCCTTGTAAGATGGATTTCTACCCTTCTTTACATAGAGGGCTTCATAAGGAGCCATATTAATACTGTAGTGAAAGCAATTATTGTAGGAAAATTCAACCAATGGTAGCTGTTGATTCGAACCAACTTTGAAATCTATAGAGAAAGCCCTCAACATCTCTTTCAATGTATTCATTTCCCTCTTAGACTGACCATCTATTTGAGGATGATAAGAAGTGATAAACTTAACTCTCTATCAAGATCACGCTGACGAATTATCCATATCGTTGTGGTAAAACATAGATCCCAATCAGATATAATGGAATATTGTACTCCATGCAATCTTTCCACTTACTTTACATATATTCAGGCAAGCTGATCCAGAGATAAATCCTCTCTAATATCAATGAAGTGTGATGACTTCATAAGGAAATCATTTATATCCTTGATAACATTATTACATTTGGATGTTTTGGTAAGTCTGATGACAAATTCTAATAGTTATGTTTTCCCATTTACATTCTAGTATAGGTAATGGTTGTAACATTCCCTCAGAATTCTGTCTCTCAACCTTAACTTGCTGAAAAAACAAAAATCTAGAGACATATTCAACAACATCTCTTGTCATTGCATGCCACCAGAGGTACACTTCTAGGTCCTTGTATATATTGGTGCTTCCAGGGTGAAAAGAGATTAAGAACTATGATCCTATTCCAATATATCCTTCTTTTATTATGGTATGGGAGGAACAGAAATCCAGTTCATGAACCTTATTATTTAATCAAAATCAAGGATGAATTCAAGAATGTTTCTCACCATCTTTTTTAACTCTACATCTTCCTTCCGTGCCTCTTTAATATTCAGTTTTATAAATAGTTGAATATTTATTTGAGAAAGATAATATTTCTCACCTTCCTTTAAAATTTCAAGATTCATCCATTGAAAATCCATAAATATTGGATCTTTCTTGATCCTCATCATGTATAATCTAGCATTTTCTTTTATACATAAACCATCTGCCACCTTTTTCTCTTTCCTAGGGTGGTAATCTATTGAGCAGTCATAATATTTAATCAATTAAAACCATCTTATTTGGAACATACTCCTCTTATTTTTTGTGAAAATATAATTTAATCTTTTATGATCATTATAAATATCACATGTTTCACCATAAAGATTATGCCTCCAAATTTTTAATGCAATGATTACTATAACTAACTCCAAATCAATATTTGGGTAATTTGGCTCATGGATTTTAAACTTTCATGAGGCATAATATATCACCATTCAATCTTTCATGGGAACACACCCCAACACCTTCTTAGATCCATCACTATAGATGAAAAACCTTTCTCCACTACAAGGTAGTGTGAGCACAGGTGCACTAGATAACCTTCTTTTTAGCTCTTTGAAATTAACTTCACATTACCCCATCCAAATGAACTTAACTTCTTTAAGAGTCAACATTCTATGTGGATTAGATTATAATGAAAAATCATTCATAAAATGTTGATAATATCCAACCAAACCAAGAAAACATCAGATCTCAGTTACCATTTTTGGTCATGATTATATTTCAATAACCTCTGTTTTTTCTCAATCCCCATATATCCACTCTCTGGAGATTATGTGACCCAAAAATGAAAATTTATGAAGCCAAAAGTCACAATTAGTAAATTTGTCATAAAACATCTGTTTCTTAGGGACTTCAATACAATTCTCAATTGATCTTTATATTCTTCCTTTCTCTTTTAATAGACATAAATATAATCTATGAAGACTACCACAAACTAATCAAGATAGTCATGAAAGACTCTATTCATTAGATCAATGAAAATAATAGGGGAATTAGTAAGAGAAAAAGACATCACTATAAATTCATAGTATCCATACCCTGTACATAATGCCATATTTGTTATATCCAACTTTTTAACCCTAAATTGATGATATCCTGAACAAAGATCAATCTTGGAAAATTATTTAGCTCCGTATAGATGGTCAAATAAGTCATCAATGCATGGGAGTGGATATTTTTTCTTGATTTGGATCTTGTTAGGTACTCTATAATCAAAGCATATTCTCATTGATCCATCATTCTTCTTAACAAACGGAATGGGTGCTCCCCAAGGTGACACACTAGGGAGTATGAATACCTTATGAAGATTCTCTTGAAGTTGATTATTCAATTACCACAACTCAATTGTGGATATTCTATAAGGTTTATTTAAAATAGGCATAGAACCTAGTATGAGTTAAGTTGAAAACAAAACATCACGATTTGGTGGAAGGCATGGAAATTCCTTCAGAAAGACATCATCAAAATCCAGTACAATGGGTATACACTTAATCATGAGTTTCTCCCCAACCATTTGAGATAAATAACCTTAATTTATTATAATCAAGGCCCATAAGATGGAAGAAATTTATATTGGAAGGTTATATTCATCTTTGCATTGATAGATGATCATATATTGATCTGGAATATGAAATGTGACATCCCATCCTTGGGAATTAACAAAAGATCCATATATAGAAGGTAAATCCATTCTAATAATCACATCAAATTGCACTATAGGAAGGATCACAAGGATTTCAGGAAGCACTTTCCCATAAAACATCAATTGGAGAAGAATTGTAAACTTTTGATTCCACCATTGTGACATTATGAGTTGTCACAACTAACTCAACATCTAATTTTTGAAGTAATACAATTATACCATAAGAAAATTATTTTGAAATAAATGATTGGGTGGAACCAGAATCAAATAAAACATTTTATACTTTAGAATGGATGGTAAGTGTACCCTTCACCACTTAATTATTGTACTCCACACCATCGATAGTAATTGCATGTGACATTATTTTTATTTGGACTTAAGAGTTTGCTAACATTGATCGTCTTCAATAACACTAGGATTAGGGAATTGATTTGAATAATTCATCATTTCCTTTTTCTTGTAACATTGATGTGTAGGAGGTGAGTTTTTAGTAGACATTTCTTTTTTCACATCAGTAGACATATTTTTTCAATGACATTGGAATTCAATTTCCCGGTGAACATCTTTTCCACAGTTAAAACATTTCTTAGTCCCTTTAAGACAATTACATCCATGTTTCTTTCTATACTTTGAGAATAAAGGAAAAATAATCTTCTTTTTAGTGTGGTCATTTGATTTTCCTTTGAATTTTATTGTCCTCTTCTTATCTAACCCTTATAATTGATTGGTTACTCTAATCTCCTTCTCAACATTGAGAGCACATCAAAAAATTTCATCATAGCTATTGAAGTCCCTTATGGATAATTCCATTCAGATAATTTGTTTTAAGTAAATAAAGAATAAATCAATCTTACTCTCATGTTGGATAATAATTTTAGAAGCGTGCCTTGAAAGTCTTGAAAAATTTTCATCATAGGTACCAATAGAAATATCATTATTTTTCTTAAGTTCAAGAAAATTTTACTCCATATGTTTTTTTGAAGAATAAGAGGAAAGTACTTATTGAAAAACAAGTTCTTGAAATCAACACACTCTATGGACTCAATTTGATCTCATTTCCTTGTATTGTTGGTAATATTCTACCAATGATCATCTTCACCTTCTAAATTAAATACTGCTATGATGACATCATCATGTTCAGAACATTGTAGAACAGAAAATATATTTTCAGTTGTACTGATCCATTGTTCAACAACTAATGGATTAGAAGACCCATTGAATGATGTTAAGCGCTACCTCATGAAGTATTCAACCGAATTTTGATCCATCCATTTCTCATTTAGATTTCCGGCATGATTTATAGCTTGAGAAAGGTGTGTGAGAATGGCTACAAGATTTTTCATTCCATCTCCTATAAAATTTGGTTTCTCAAGGGGACAATCATTGAATTTCTCATCGCATTCAACATTAACGTGGTTCCTTTGGGTTCTAGCTATTTAATAAAACCAAGAATCATAGTGTGAGAAACACTAATCATAATAGGGAAAACCACATAATCATGAATAAAATATCAATTTCAAAATCTTTAGGTATTATCCTAGGTTATTCCTGGTAATTTCTAAAACACTAGGATTGTATCTTATACTTAGATATATCCTTAAGGCTTTTTCATACTAGTTTCCAAAGGTTAACTATACATATCCTCTGATACCAACTATAGAGACCCATACATTACATACATTGATATCACCTTATAATCGAGGTATATTTGTTACAACATATAACAAATCCATGATAAGACCATATAAGTATAATGTCTTTAGAAACTGGGAAACATAAACTACTAGTTCATAAAACATCTACATTGTCTCCTATTTATTTCATCATAACTAGACTTCTTTTGAAATATGATACTTAATAACCTTATTCATGAACTAGGTAAGATAAAAATATAAAACGGTGAGCGAAAATGGTTAGTAAGGGTAAACAATGGAAATATCAATCATATCATATTCTTAAGAACATAACATTTGAAAATATTATCCCACATATAAAAGAACACAATATCATGAGATTAGATAAATCATAATATTGAAATGTATTCCCAATAGTTATAAAATAAGACATGAAATTTTGTGGAATACACACATAATCAAATAAATTCATTTCATATTAGTCAAGTCTCACTGCAAATACCATCATTGCAGAAAATGTCAATTACTGAACCAGGTTCTATCCTTATTCTAGCCCTGTATCGCTAAACTAGATTTACTTTCCATTCTAGACATGTCTATCTAATGATATATAAATCTATATCCAATTAATTGGAGGGAGATATAGGTACCACCCATATAATAATGAAACCATTATTACGAGTGCCACAAAAAACAAAAAAAAACATTTACCATAGCATAACGAATTGAATCAAATGAGTTTCTTAAAAATAATTCTTCTATAATCAATATAAAACAAATAGATTTATTAAATAACATTCCATCATAAAAACAATCATATCATAGTAATAATATTTATAGAAACATAACCCAATGTAATCGTAGATGGAAAATAATTTTGGTAAAACACTTGAGCTTCATTCCTGAGAAAAATATCCTTTCTTCATCAAAAACATTTTATTTTTTCAAAATGTCGTACAATTTTAAAAGAAATGAACTTATTTGAAAATAAACTTGTAAATTTGTAGAGGAATCATCATCGAAATAAGCCATTATGAAGATGTAAAAACCTATTTATTTGATATAAGTTAAAAAAACATTCTTCTCGTACTTTTTCCGAAAAAGTCAAAAAGTACCACATTTGGTAAAAAAAAGAAATATTCCTTAAAAACCATGTAGTAAAAGTCAAAATGGGTAAAAATGAATTTAAACATACATAGAATAATATTTCCCATTTTATGACAATAATTTTAGAAAACAGGGACATGGATGATAAATATATCCTTAGTAGATACTTGCAAATAAACAATCATGGACAAAACGATATTAGAAAATGTATCCCTTACCTTAGGGATGATATCCTTTGTATGTGTCTGAACCTCCTATAAGATGATTGAAATAATTTTAATTATTTATTCTAGAATCATAATCATTTTTATGATAACACTTATGATCATATTTTTATCCTTTTATTAGTTACATTTCATTGTTACTCATTATTCAGGTATTAACTGCTTTATGTTCTTATGTATGTTTTGATGGATTAGTTCTTATTCCTGTTTTTAGGTTATAGTTATATAATTTAAAAAATGGTATTAGTATAATATATATAATATTTATTCATTCAATTTATTTATATAATCATGGTTTAATTAAGATTATGCAAAATGAATCACATCACACCCTAGAGATGATAAGTCGTACCTACGCACGAGCGGTGATATCGTTTCCATAATTGTTGAATGGTATTGGAGTGGATTGTGAATAGAACATAAGAATCAGTATAATTTTATAATAATCATATATTGTTATTATTTACGCCATTATATCCATCCACTTAAGGTGGTGGTGAAAAACATATTACACCATGGCATGGAGACTGTAAATCGAATGTACGCACGTGCTGTGATTTCATTTTTAGTAGGATGGATAGAAGGTGAAATAGGTTTGTTTCATATTTATAATAACATATAATTAAATTATTGATACTAATTTTATTACTTTATAAGGAAACAACTAATTAAGAATAAGTAGAAGAAGAAATAAATTTAAAAGAATCGGTAGAAGAGATTAACTCTTCCTCGATGTGCCTCCTTTAAATTTCTTCTTATGTCACTAGAGTAGGCCCTATGAGAATACCTAAACATATAGAATGCGACTAGGGAAGTTTAGAAGAGAAATGGTTAGGGTTTTACAGTGTTTTAAGGCTCAAAATGGGGTGAAAAGGAGAGGGATGGGGTTCCCTTTTATTAGAGAGAAGAGGGGTACTTTAGGAAACTCTCAAAATATAAATTTATTATAAATTTAATTTCGACTAAAAATCGTCAAAAACCTATTTAATTACTATATAAGATGATTTTTGTTCGAATAACCATCATAAAATAATTTTTATACAAGTTTAGCATATTTTCTGTATCCTTATGTTTTTGGTTTAACCCTTATTTTACCAATTTTAATCAGACTGTGATATCATGTTATTTACATATTGTGGGTTAATATAATTATCATATCATGTCAAACAATTAAAAAAGAGTTATTTATGACATATTTGGTATTATATTAACCATTTTGAGGAATCATATATTTTTATGAATTTAATATCATTTAATAAACTATTTTATGTTTTATGTTATGAATTGTGTCAATTTTGGACACTATTTATACTTGACTTTTTACAGAAATCATAAAAATTTAATTCTATAAAAAATAAGTCATTTAATCAAATATAATATTCCTATATCATCCATAAAATTTTTTTATGACATAAAAATAACCAAATTACAATTTTTTAATATTTATAAATTTATTTATTTGAATCTTCTAATCATGTTGTAATCACTATATCATAATTATGTCACACATAAATATATCTATCTAATGTATAGAAATTATAAATAAAATAACATGATTTAGGAAATATGTTTATATTATAATGAATTTTTATAGACATTGAGATCAGTTATATAATCCTATATTAAAATATATTTAGTAAAAGAGAGATGTTTAGTTTATATTTTTTTTACTTTAAAATAATTATTATAATATGTCATTTTGACATCAAATTGAATCCATGGGGTCCCAAAATCGACCCATGGATTCCCATAGTCAGAAATATCTCAACCAATTAGATTATAACATGTTTTAGGTCAGTTTTATAGTATTAAATTATATTTAATTTACCCTTTTTACCAGATTTATCCTTTAACCATGGTAAATAAAATAATTACTAAATTTTCTATTCATAATTTCCAAAAATAAAAGGTACCTATTCACAAAATTTTAACCATATGATTCAAAATATGGAATCCATTTTTTCCAAATTCAGAATACATAATTTTTAGTAATTAATTTAAAATTAATCTTGTTATTCAAATGAGAAAACATGTTTTAAAAGTTAAAACACTGTAAAAGATTAAAATGTTTTTACCTATGAATTCAATGTAGAATTTATGATAATGACATAAATTATATTAAATGGTAAAAATATATTCTATTTATTCATTAAAATTATTCATTATTACAATTTAAACAAATAAATTATCTCGATGAAAAAAAAAATAAAATTAAAATTTAGTATATTTTTACTATTCATTAGAACATGAAAGTTATCAAAAAAATATCATAAATTTATCCAATGTAAATTTTTATATCATTATTTAAAATAAGATGTTTATGTTATCAAAAATAAATTGTTAATGTTTCAAAATGTTAATTTAAAATGGGTTCTCCATTCAAAGGTGTAAAATTATCCTTAAAAAAAGAGGTTCTTATACATAAAATAGTGTTTTATTCATACCCTATGACTAAAATATCTATTGGATGAATATAAAAATATTTCATTAATTTATTTATCAAACATAATTCACTCAAAAATAAAAACATCTACTTGATTTATATTTTTCATAAATACATAATAACAAATGAATTCATAATGAATATTCATAAGTTAGTTATGATTATTCCCGCTAACCTAACGGCTAGGCTATAACGGTAATTTCGTAATAAGGTTATATCACAGTTCGTTTAAAATCATGTTTTCATTCAAATAAATCTATTAAAGAATAAAAACATTTAAATAAAATATTTCGTAAAAACACCCAGGTGTTACATTTTACCCCACTTAAACTAGATTTCGCCCTTGAAATTCATCACATGGAAATAAAAAGATGGGTATACCCAACCCACACCATATCCTAATTTTGGAATGTATCTTCTTCAAATTGGTGGTTCCTCTATAAAACCTTTACCAAGCGAGTGGTCTTGTTTCATATAGCTTTTTCTCTATGATCCAAAATCTCTATCGATTGTTCTTTATAAAAAAGATCATGCTTTGGTGGCACAACATATATGATTAGTTCATGTAAAGGATAAGGTATTTAATTTGTCAAGAGAGATACATGGAACACAGCATGAACTTTAGAGAGATTCAACGGAAGCGCTAATAGATAAGATACCTTAAAAATACGATCTCAAATTTCAAAAGGATTGATATACTGAGGGCTCAACTTCCCTTCTTTCCAAATCTCATTACCCTCTTCTAGGGAGATATTAATAGGAACACCATATCACTCACTTCAAACTCTAGGTATTTTCATCAGTTTTCAACATAACTTTTTTTTGACTCTGAGCCGCTCTTATGTTTTGTTGAATAGATTTGACCTTTTCTGCCATTTCATCAATAATATCATGTCCTAATATCTTTCTTTCTAATCTCCATCCTAGTAAGTTGGATTTATGCACTTCTTTCCATAGAGGGATTCAAAAGGATCCATCTGAATAATGGGGTGATAGCTATTATTTTATGATAATTCAACCAATGGTAGATGTTTATCCCAACCACCTCTGAAATCTACAGAGCATTCTCTCAACACATCTTCTAGAGTTTAGATTTTCCTGTCAGACTAACCGTATGTATGTTGATGATAAGCAGTGAAAAATATTAACTATGTATCTAGATAATGTTGAAGACTTCTCCATAACTTCTAAGTAAACCTCGGATCCTGATCATATATAATGGAAGGTGGTACTCTATGAAATATTACCACTTCATTTAGATATAGCTGGGAAGCTGATCAAGAGGAAAATCCTCTCTAATAAAAATGAATTATTTTAAATTCATAAGGTGATCAACTATAACCCAGATAGTATTATTATCTTAGGATGTTTTGGGAAGTCCTATGACAAATTCCATAGTGATGTTTTCCGATTTCCATTCAAGTATGGGTAACAGTTATAACATCCCCTTAAACTTCTATCTATTGATCTTATGTTACTGAAAAACCAATCATTGAGAGACTTATTTGGTGACATCTATTTTCATTCCATCCCACCAGAAGTACGCTTTTATGTCCCTATACATCGTTGTGATTCTAGGGTGAATGGAGAATAAAGAACTATGGGCCTCATCCAATAGCTCCTTCTTTAATTCTGGTATGGGAGGAATGCAAACCCAGTTCCTGAACTTTATTATTTCATCACAATCAAGGTTGAATTCAGGAAGGTTTATCACCTTCTTTTTTAACACTACATGTTCCTTTTGTTCCACTTTAATCTTCACTCATATAGACGGTGGAACATTCATTTGATAAAGATACAATATTTCCCCATCTATTAAAATTTCATGATCCATCTTTTACAAATCCATAAATATTGGATCTTTTGTGATTCTCATCATGGATAATCTAGAATGGTATTTTTTTCTCAAAGAATCTACCACCTTATTCAATTTCCCTAGGTGGTAATATATTGAGCAGTTATAATATTTAATCAATTCCAACCATCTTATTAGGGGAATATTTAGCTTCTTTTGTGTGAAAATGTACTTTTAAATTTTATGAGCAGTATAAATATCACATCTTTCACCATAAAGATAATGAATCCATATTTTTAATGCAAATATTATTGTATCTAACTCCAAATCATGAGTTGGGTACTTTTTCTCATGGATTTTTAACTATCATGAGGCATAAGATATCGCCATATCATTTTGCATGAGAAAACACCCCATCCCATTCTTAGATGCATCATTGTAGATGAAAATCCTTTCTCCACTACCAATTAGTGTGAGCATAGGTGCACTAGCTAACCATCTTTTTAAATGTTTCTTTTCCCCTCTCTCGATATTATGTTACCCAAAAATGAATCGTTCTGAATCCAAAAGTCACCCATGGTAAATTTGGCATAAATATTGTCATTTCTCAAGGTATTCAATACAATTATCAAGTGAACTTCATATAATTCTTTTATATTGGAATAGACAACAATATCATCTATAAAGACTAACAAAAACTAGTCAAGATAGTCTCTAAAGACTCTATTCATTAGATCCATGAAGATAGAAGGGGAATTTGTAAGAGAAAAAGGCATAACTATAAATTCATAGTGTCAATACCTTGTATGGAATGTTGTATTTGTTATTTCCTCTTTTTTAACCCTTAATTAATGATATCATGAATAAAGATCAATCTTGGAAACATATTGAGCTTTGAATAGTTGGTCAAATAAGTAATCAATGCATGGGAAAGGATATGTTTTATTGATAGGGATCTTGTTAAGTTCCCGATAATCAATGAACTATCTCATTGATCCATCTTTCTTCATAAAAAATAGAATTGGTTCTCCCCAAGGTGACGCACTAGGTCATATGAATCCCTTATCAAGATTATATTGGTGTTTCTTCTTCAATTCATGCAACTCAATTGGTGCCATTCTATAAGGTGTCTTTGAAATAGGCATAGCACCCGGTAAGAGTTCTATTGAAAACTCAACTTCACGATTTGGTGGAAGACCAAGAAATTCCTCCATAAAGACATCATAAAACTCTTGTACACGATAAATATTCTAAATCGAGAGTTTCTACCCAACCATCTGAGATAAATAACTTTCATTTATTTGAAGCAAGACCCATAAGATGGAAGAAATTTCTACAGTAAGGTTATATTCATCCTTGCATCGATTGATGGTCATATATTGATCTGGAAAATGAAATGTGACTTCCCTTCCTTCGAAATTAATATGAGATCCATATATAGAAAGCCAATTAGCTCTAAGAATCACATCAAATTACACAATAGGAAGAATCACAAGGTATGTAGGAATCACTTCCTCACAAATATCAATTGGAGAAGAATTGTAAACTTTCGACGCGGCCTTTGTGCCATTAGGTGTTGCCATAGCTACCTCAACATATAATTGTTGAGGTAATATGGTGATACCCATAGAAAATTCTTTAGAAATAAAATATTGGGTTGATCCATAATCAAATAAAACATTTACAACTTTAGGGTGGATGTTATGTGTACCTTTCACCACCTCATTATCGTAATCCATGTCATCGATAGTAATTAAAATTGACATTTATTTTTCTTTGTCCATAAGAGTTTTTCGACGTCAATCATCATAAATAACCCTTGGATTATGGAATTTATTATAATAATTCCCAATTTCCTTTCACTTGTAACATTGATGTGTAGCAAGTGAATTATGTGTAGCATTTTCTTTGTTCGCATTAGTAGACATATTTTTCCCATCACTTCGGCATTCAATTGTTCGGTGAGCTTCTTTTCCACACTTAATAACATTTAGTAGTCCCATTATGACAATTACCTCTAGGTTTCGTTCCAAACATTAAGAATAAGAGAAAACTAATCTTCTTTTATCTATGTTCTTTACATTTTTCTTTGAATTCCATTTTATTCTTCTTATGAAACTTGTATTATTGATGAGTTACTCTAATTTCCATCTCAAACTTTAGGGAACATCAAAAAATTCCATCGTATCTATTGAAGACCATTATGGCTAATTTCCTTAAAAGACTTAGTTTTATGCCACTAAATAATTAATCAATCTTACTATACGGTTGGATAATAATTCAAAAATATTTCCTTGCATGTCTTGTAAAATTTTCTTCATAGATACCAATGGATTCATCGTCCTTTTTCTTAAGTTTAAGGAACTCCTTCTCCGTCTTTTTTTATATAATATGGGGAATATACTTAATGAAAAATAATTTCATGAACTTATCCCATTCCATGGACTCAATTTCATCTCTTTGCCTCGTATTCATGATAATATTTCACCAATGATCATATTCACATTCCAAACGATATACTACTAAGATGAATTTAACATGTTCAGAACATTTTATAACTAAAAAAATATTTTCATTGATACTGATCCATTGTTCATCCACTAATGGATCAGAAGACCTGTTGAATGAAGGTGGATGCTGCCTCATGAAGAATTCAACTAAATGTTGCTCATTTTTTTGATCGTTTTAATGTCCAGTATGATTCATATCTTGAGAAGGTTGTTTGAGCATGACTAAGATATTTTCCATTTCGTCTCCCATAACATTTGGTTTGTCATGTGTAAAATCATTGCATTTCCTGTCGAATTCAATATTAATGCAGTTCCTTCAAGTTTCATCCATCGACTAAAACCAAGAAGCACAGTGTGAGTAACACTATTCATTACTGGTAAAACCACATAATCAAGAATAAAATTTCAATTTATGACACATTAGGTTTTATCCTAGGTTATTCATGGTAATATATAAAACACTAATATTATATCCTCTACTTAGACATATCTTAAAGGCTTTTCTCATCCAAGTTCCTAAAGCACAGCTATACCTTTCCTTTGATACCAACTATAACAACCCATACTTTACGTACATTGATATCACCTCATAATTTAAGTATATTGATTACAATATACAAAAAACCCATTGAAAGACCGTATTTGTATAGTGTCTTTAGAAATTGTGAGACATAAACAACTGTTCATAAAACATCTACATTGTCTCTCATTTATTTGATCATAATTAGACTCTATCTTGCATATAATACTTAATACACTTTTTCACGACCGGGGGAAAGAAACATATAAAATGGTGATCTCAAAATGATCAGAAAGGGAAAACAAAGGAAATATCAATCATATCATATTCATAAGAACATAACATTTGAAAATATTATCATTCATGTAAAAGATCACAATATCATGTCATGGGATAAATCATAAAATTGAAATTTAATAACAATAGTCATAACATAAGACATGATTTTTTTGGAATACCCACATAATCATAGAAAATCATTTTATATTAGTCAAGTCTCATTTCCAAGACCTTCGTAGCAGACAAAGTCCATTACTGAACCGAGTTCTCTCCTCATTCCAGCCCTGTATCACTGAACCCGATTTACTTGACATTCCATCCATGTCTATATCATGATATATAAATCTTTACCCAACTCATTGGAGAGAGATATAGGTCCCATCCATTTGATAATGAAACCATTCTTACTTATTCCAAAAAAACATAAAAGCATTCACCATAGCATAACCTATGAAATCAAATGGGTTTCATAAACATAATTCTATAAAAATAAATATAAAAAAATGGATTTCCTAAATAATATTACATAATAAGAACAATCGTATCATATTAATAATGGTTATAGAAACATATCCCTATGTAATCTTACAAATATACAATCAAAGATAAAACAATTTTGGAAAGGTTATACCTTACCCTTGGTCTGATATCCTTCGTATGCATCTGAACCTCCTGTAAGATAATTTAAATAATGTTACTTATATTTTCCAGAATAATAATATTTCTTTATAACATTTATGATCATATTTTCATCTATTTTATACTAACATTTCATTGTTAATCATTATTCAAGTATTAACTACTTTATGTTCTTATGTATGTTTTGTTGGATATGTTCTTATTCATATTTTTTGGTTAAAGTTATATCATTTACAAAATTTTACTATTATAATATATATAATATTTATTTATTCAATTAATTTATATAATCATGGTTTAATGAAGATTATGTAGAACGAATTACATCCCACAGTGGAGACTGTAAGCCGTACGTATGCACGCGTGAAAATATTGTATCCATAATTGTTGAATGGTATTGGAGTGGATGTTTTATAGTATCTAATAATTATTATCATGTTATAATAGTTATATATAATTATTATTTACAAAATTATACCCATCCACATAAGGTGTTGGTAAAAACAGATTACACCACGACGTGGAGATAGTAAGTCGTACGTACGCACAGACGGTGATTTTGTTTTTCATAGGATAGATAGAAAGTGAAATAGGGTTGTTTTATATTAATAATACCATATCAGTACATTATTTATAATGATTTTACTGCTTTATAATGAAACAACTAAATAAGAGTAAGTTTAAGAAGAAATAAATTTGAAAGAATCGATATAAGAGATTACCTCTTCCTCAATGTGGCTCTTTTAAATTTCATCTTAGGGAACTAGAGTTGGTCTTTTTAGAAGAACATAACCTATAAAATGTAAATAGGTTAGTTGATAAGTGGAATGGGGAGGTTTTGGTTTAACATTAAGGCTCAAAATAGAGTGAAGAGGATATGGAGGAGGTGCCATTTTATAAGAGAGCAGAGGGACACTTTAAGAAAATCTCAAAATATTAATTTATTATAATTTAAATTTTGAATAAAACTGGTGAAAAACAATATTAATTCATAGATAATATGACTTGGGTTCCAATACCCATCATATTATCCTTATCTTTTTTGTTTAACCATTATTTTACCTTTTTTAATCTTACCGTGATATCATATTATTTACACATTGTGGGTTATTTTAATTACCATATCATGAAAAGAGACCCAAAAAAGTTATTTATGACATATGTGGACTTATATTATCCTTTTTTATTAATCATAGTTTTTTAATAATTTAATATCATTTAATAAACTATTTTATGTTTTAATTTATAAATTGTGTCAATTTTGTACACTATTCAAACATGACTTTTTAAAAAATTTATAACAAAATAATTATTTCAAAAATAAGGCATTAACTCAAATATAATATGTAAATATCATCCATAAAACATTTATATGACATAAAAATAACCAAATTACATTTTTTTAATATTTATAAATTCATTTATTTGAATCATTCATTAATAAGGTAATCACTACATCATAATTGGGTCATAAATAAATACATTTATCTAATGTGTAAAAATTATAAATAAAATACCATGATTTAGTAAATAGTTTTATCTTTATAATGAATATTTATAGACATAGATATCAGTTATATAACCCTTTGTTAAAATCAATTTAGTAAAATATATATGTTTAGGTTACAATTATCTTTACTTTACAATAATTTTAATAAAATGTAATTTTCTTATCCATGTGAATCCACGGGGTCCCAAGATCAACCTAAGGATGCCCATGGTTAATTATATCTCAACCAATGGGATTAGAACACATTTTAGGGTAGTTTTATATTATTAAATGTTTTACCCTAATTTAACAGATTTACACTTTAACCATGTAAATAAAATAATTACTGAAGTTATATTCATAATGTCCAAAAATAAACGTTACCTATTCACAAAATATAGACCTTATGATTCCAAATATGGAATCCATTTTTTCAAATTCAGAATACATAAGTTGTCGTAATTAATTTAATATTAACCATATTTTTGAAATGTGAAGATGAGTTTTAAAAGTTGAAACATTTCAAAAGATAGAAATTTTTTGCCTATGAATTCAATGTATAATTAATTATAATGACATAGATTATATTAAATTGAAAAAATAAATTCTATTTATAATTTAAAACCATTAAATATTATAATTAAACAATATAAATTATCTCGATGAAAAAAGTTGTTTTCAATTAAGATTTAGCATTTTTTACTATTCGTCAAAACATGAAAGTTATCAAAAAAATATTTGGGATTTATCCAAAGTAAATTTGTATATCCCACTTCAAAATAAGATTTTTATGTTCCCATATAGAAATTATTAATGTGTCAAAATCTTAATTGAAAATGGGTTCTCCATTCAAAGGGGTAAAATTATCCTTTTAAAAAAACTTGTTCTTATGCATAAAATAAGGTTTTATTCATACCCTATGACTAAAATATCCATTGGATGAATATCGAACTATTTCATTAATTTATTTACCAATAGTAATTCAATCAAAAATAAAAATACCTATATTATTATTATTTTTAATTATTTTATAATATCCAATGAATCCATAATGTTTTTTCATAAGTTAGTTATGATTATTCCTACTAACCTAATAGCCAGTCTATAATGTTAATTTTATAGTAGGGGCATCTCACAGTTCATTTAAACTCACGATTGTGTGAATAGGATGCTACTAAAGAATAAAAATTATTTAAAGAAATTATTTCATAAAAAAATCTTGGTGGTACGCCTAACCGCATAATTATAAATTTAAAATAATGAATACTCAGAAACAATCTAACTTAGGAAAAAGTAGGGAGAGTTGATCGAGGGTGCCATGTGGAGCTTAATCCGACCTATTTATAGATTTGTTTACTTATACATTTTTGATATATCTTCACACTGATTTTTTTTTATACTCATGAATTGAATTGAATTAGACTCTATTCGTGGTGTCCTATTCATTTTATCTCACAACCTATTCAGGTATTTTTTGTTTTTAGGAAATACCTCTTGGTTATAGGTTGAGTATATGGATAATGTTTTCCCATTGTTACCCCTTATTCTCTAGAACTTGACATAGAGCTGGGGGCTAATAATATATTATGGCTACATAATGGAGTTGGATATTTTATTTATTTATTTATATGTTTTTATCGCTATTATATGTATCTGATGTATTCGTGACTACATTGTATCTATGGTATCATATTTTCATTCACAGTTATCTATTTGGAACAGTATGGGTTATTAATTTAGTATTACTATAACTATTTCACTTTATATATTTAACTTCCCTTATTTATTATTTCTTTTACTATATTTATTACTAGCATAGAGGGTATAATCTCTTGAATATATCTCAATTAGACAATTATTACTACTCGATATCCTACAGTGTATGGTAAGGCACTTGAGGTCTTATAATGAACCTACCTGGATCACTATTTTATCATCTTTCATGCCATCATGTTATAATAAAATAAGTTGGAAGGTCCGTGATGTTAAAGTTATTATTTATAACTTAGTTAAATTGAGAATGTATATTTATGAGATATTTGAACTCTCGCTCTCATTATATTAGGAATCTCATTTTAGAAATAATTAAATTTCTTATTGAGAGGACCAAATTATGATATATTCATCTCTTAGGGGGTGGGGAATGGGGAGCCAGTGTTGGGAACTTTTTAACCTTTTATAAATTTTATCCCCTTTACCATATATACCTATTAGAGTCTTGATTATATTATTATATTATATTTATCATATCTTTGTGTGTGAAAGGATGTAATGATGTAAGAAGATGTTTTTATAAGTTTCTCTACTCAATATCAGCAAGAAGTTCTTTAAATGTTTGGGGGTAATTAGTAGATAGATTTTGCACTATAATGAAACCCCAATTACAATGGTTCTCTAAGAATATAATCCTTATCAATGTGAGAGTCCCTACACTTTAGTGAGGGGATGGAATCAATCCACTTCCTTGTACTTGTGATAGACTGGTCCAACTTCCAATGCTTCATTAGTTCTTTATACTGCATGTGTATAGAGTTCCAATTTCATAAATAGATACATTGTAACACCAAGAAAGTCTTCTATTGAGACTTCTAATAGATGTTACAGTGCCTATTCTTTCTGATATTCCCACTATTTTTACATTCATAGTAATGTATATGTAAGTCTTCATCTTCTTCACTACTGTTAACATAAAGATTCTTTATCTTAATTATCTTTTTCCTTTCTTGTTTAGTAAAAAATAGACTATAATGGATCATCTTCATCCTCTATTAAAACAAAAACTAATTTTTTGATTACATAATCAATCAAACTCTATATTATCGTCATCCCAATTACTTATTCCTGTGATGGTCATAAAAAAATAGGAGATATTAAATTACATAGTTGAATTCTCAATTCTTTCGATACACAATATCAACAATGATAATTGTATCATTTTTATATAATTATTTGTACAATAGTTATTTGAGTAACTAAGTGTCAAGATTTACTCATTATTATTTTATTACATGGAATTCCTCAAGGCACGATCACATTCATTGGTTATATCATATTCATAAAAAACCTTGAATACCACAAGAACATGTCAATTGTTTTATCCTTATTATTTAATGTTACCTTCCAATGTATTTATTATGTGTAATATTTATTTCAATTTGATTCCCATTTTTGCGTGTTCATGAGATCAAGATTTTTTTCTTATTCGCAGTCATGTGATCATACACAACCAAATTTGTTCATATTTTCCTCTTTATATTAAATAGTTATATACACACCGAGTCTTATAGGATATAATGTACTGGTAGAAACCCTTCGTGAATCTCGATATATCACATATCCTCACAGATCCTATCATCCCTTTCAGATACACCAAAACAAGTACAATAATATTAGTCTTCTTTAAGCAACAAAAAATAGTTGTGTGAACATATTCTTCATACAAGTGATGTACATAAGTATGTGGTAGTTCTTCTTATTCATGAAGATAGAAATCGATCACAAAATACCCAACTTGTATCCACGGTTCTTAGCACAAAACAACAAAATAATGATAAAATAACACTAGTTTATGTAACATGTCATTATGTTGTTGTGAAGGGTGAATGACAGAATGATAATGCATGACATTATTATTCATGAAATAAGTGCATGGTTATTTTATCTTCACAAATCCAAATGGGTCATGGTTATTCCTCACACAAAAGAAAATAATGGAAATCTCTAAATAAATTATACTAGAACAAACATGGAAATTCTTGCCTTTTGTAGTAAATAAATCCTCAAATATGCTCTATTTTATGAAAAATAAAAACTCTTCGTTATATCAAGAGAAAAAACAACCACTTCTTCTATATTCTCTTCTTATTTTATTGGTTAAAATGCACCCAATTCCTTTATTAAATCAGCCACTCAAATCCATAAAATAAATACTTGTCAGTAAACATTTTAAATTCCAGAATATTTTATTATTATGAAACATGGGTTTCCTTTTCATAAGATGCAAAAATTCATGGTGTCTTCAAGATTTTATATTACTTTCATTCACTTTTATATCATGTTCTACTCTTTTTTAATTGTTTAACTCATCTAGGTAGTGAATTTCCATATATATATATATATATATATTCTTTTTTTCATTGTTTGAAGCTTTTTCTTCGAGTTATCTTACACATGAAATACATATATTTCATATATGGAGGTTCATAGAGATTTTAGAATATACAAGGACATCTCATCATCATTAATTTGATGTTTGGATTGAACTCTAGTATACTAGAACATTCTTACAAGGCTCATGGTTGAGGATGATGTCTGATGGAGATCTGATGGATTAGATCATCTTGATCAGATCGATAAAATATAAAGGTATCTTTTTAAATGTGGTTGAATATTACCTCTATGATGTTTTCCCACATCAAAATTCTAGAGGTAGATAACTTCTTTATTAATAAATCTATTCCCCTCACCACTTGATTTTGAAATGGGGGGTTAACACCTACAACACACATATACACTCACAATCACCATATGAGACACACCAACCTCCATTGACCCAAAAACACCTTATATCCCATCTGTATGTCCTCTGATACAAGACCAATCTTATGTGCTTATAAAAAATAAAAACCACATATTTTACTTTTGCACATGGTTTGAATGGTACCAAATCATGGTCGAGAAATACTCCCACAATTCATGGTTGATATGGATTTACTAGTTTCAATAGTCCACCATTTTTTAATATACTATAAAAAACACCTAACCAATATATTATATAATGTGTTAATAAAAACTCAACTTTTATATTTATCTTCTTTATGAAATATTGAAATAAATTTTTTATTTTCATGATAATATTCATCTTTATAAATATATAAGAAAATTAATATTTTACCCAGTATTAATTAACTCTTCTTCTTGCCTTCATGAAAATAAATATTTTCATGTTCTTCCACTTGTTGTATGCAATGTTCTCTCCTATGAACATGTAATTTAAATTAAATAACAACCCAATAACCATCAAAATTAAGAAAAATGTAGTATAAAAATATGTTTTTTGAAATATTAAGACTTGGGGAATTTAATTGATATATTTTTCAGTTAATCATCAAGGATATATCAACATTCATATCAAGCTTGGATATCATGGATACTTCATTTCAAGAAACATAATTCTTTATATCTTTTTCAATGTATTAAAATAACCAAAATAATTTTATTCAATTAGACACTATTGAAAACCAATAAGATTCATTGAAAACAAATAAAACTCATAAATAAAGTTGTATATTTAATACCCCTCTGTATTTGTTCATAATTATTTCAATGTTCAATAAAAATGAATATTTAAAAATTTGAATCTATCCCATTTACATTTTTAAACACACCTTTAACATTCTCTCACCCTTATTTAAAATTAAATAATTTTTTATGGGAAAATGATATTAGTCATTACTTATGAAATGTTCCATAATTAAGACATGATGACTTCACTTCCTTTATTATTGATTCAATCATGCAAGATATATCCACTTTTATATTAATAATGGATATATTGGACAATTCATTTCCAACAAATTCTTTCATTCTAATTTAATAAATATATTGATATCAATGAAATATTTATTTTTCATTAAAAACCATTGACAACCAATATTAATCATTGACAACAAATATATCTCAAACCCAGAGTGGTCTCTTCAATCTCCCCCTTTGTATTTGTTTGTAGTATTATCAGTGTTCTTTCTAATTGAATATTTCAATATGTGAATATATCCCCTTTACATTTAAAAACATTCATTTAAATATCTCTCCCACTTATTTTCAATAAATTAAATTTTCATGGGAGAATTTTATCATTTCATACTTATCAATTGTTACATTTATCGTTTCACTCTAAGCCTATCTGATCCACACTCGATATACAAAAAAAATTAATTGATTGGACAAAAATCCATAATTCACCAACTGATATTCTTGCCTCATGAAATGAGAATTCATATACTTGAATTTGATGGTATTAAAGTTTTATTCTATTATGAAGACAATGAATGTAGTAGAATATTTTTTAATAAAAATCAACCTTAAAATCATGCACTCACCTCAAAAAAACATATAAAAACTCAAGTGCAACAAGTAGGAAAAAATGTTCTTGGGGAAATTTTATTCTTACACATATATTATGTCATTTATTAATTATATTACACTCACTATTTATTAATTTTATTAATTTTCAAAACCAAGGATGAGATATAAATTTTCTAATGACATGATCTTTCATAGAAGAACCAGATTTTATGCCAATTGAAATAATGATTTTGAAAGTAAATTCATATTTATTATTATATCTCCCACTCAAGGGAAACACTCCTCAATATATTCATAATGGCGAATCTCTTCAATAATGAATTTCATGATGTATTAGTATAGAGAATACACAAAAATTGATCATTAACTTGTAACTTTCTAGATTTAATAGCATCCGCATCTTCACCAAGGATGATTCTCTCCAATAGTTGTTCTCCAGAAATCCAAATATAATATCGAACCAATAAGGTATTTTATTTATCCTAGTATTATATGAAATGAAAACATAGTCATAAAATTAATCACATATGATCCTCTATCATATTTATATTTGAACATTATCTAAGGAATCAATTAATTATGATGACTTCATTAGATTTTTATACCAATAATTGAAAAAACTAACTACTTATCAGGTTATCCCACATGAGAACATGATTCACCTTTTAATTCCGTGGATTATAATCACAAATAAAATTAAGAAAGATTATAGGAATAAGGTTTAGTCATTTATTATTATTGTGAACAACAAGTATAAGAAGGTTTTTCCACCCAAGTTGCTCTAATTCCTTTACTCTTCACACATAAACATCCAGTTTGAATTCTAATTGAGGCTATGTGGATTTTATCAATTTTCAATTTATTTGTGTGTGAATATTATTTTATAATTTTATTTTGATGAACTTTTATCACCTAGTGAAACTTTCCTATTCATATGGGATTTTTATTATTTTGGAATTATTTGAAAAAAATTTCATAAAGTATTTCAATGCATGTTACACCTCATACATAGAACATTTTAATACAAGAGTTTTCTTTTATTAACAACATATCATATAATTTTTCTTCATGAAATGGAATATATTATTTTAGTTTTGGGCTAGGCTTATCTTGTTATTCTTTTATTTTACTTATTCGTTCTAAATCTTCTGACTAGAAAACAAACATATCTTTAAGAAAATTGGAATCACATTTTTATTTTCCAGATGGATTATTTTGAGTGGTATCCTTCTTATTAGTTATTTTATTGGATTAAGTCATCTTCAAATTATATGAGTTTTAATTCATGGTCTTATCATCCTCCCCACACGACATACTCTTGGTAGATTTTATTGAAAATTTTTATTCTTACATTCAAAGGATGCTTCTTCTTTCTTATCCATCTTCTATAGTATTTTTTTATTACCAACTCTAGATACATGTTGATATGAGTATCTATTATCATTGTAACAACTACTATTTCATACATCATAGTTGTTTTCAATTTTTCCAAATATGTTTGAAGTATACATATTTTTCTTAAAATGTTGACGTTACTTCCTGATATTTCGCTTGATACTCCTTGTTATGTGATTCCTTTGTGATTTTGAATTTATAATATTGTACCAACAATACAATACACAATTCCCATATTTATTAAATCATTAACATTGAAAAATAATCGATAATATACTTAGTTATGTTATATGATATTTTTAGATCTTATTAATAAATTTTATGGATCTTATTGAGAAGTAGATTACACAATCCTTTTAAGATCCACCCTAGTTAGGGTTGCAAGATTTTCATCATATTTATTCATCCATACATGTACATATTTTGTCTCCAAACTTTAGTTATTCATTAAAAAGGATTTTGAAACATTATTACATGGTGGTATGGATGGTAACACATTATTATTTACTTCCTTTGATAGATCATTGAACAAAATTCATGATATTATTCTAACATTTTGTAGGTATTTAAACTTTTTAATCCTCCGATGAGTTTTGAATAAAATCAACAAATTTATTCTTATTTTGTGAAGTCTCAATATGTGTCATCTCACGATTGAAAAAATGAATTTCCAATCTTAGAAATTTTATACTAAGGGTGTTTTTCTGATCTTAACTCATAATGAACTTATCCTCACAAACCTTCTTTATTCTTTAAACTTATTTTTTTGGAATGTTAAATTTTTTTCTAATATATAGTCATGTTCTTTTATCTTATTTTTTTCTTCCAATTGTAAATCATTGACATCAATGCTATTTTTTTTAATATTCTTCATGCTCATTAATCATTTCTTACAGATTATTCTTGACTAATTTCTACTAAACTTCTTTGATCCATTTTGAGTAAATTATTTACCATTGCATTTTTATTTCTTCAAAGGAATCAACCTTTATTGGGAGCTTTAATAATCCTAGAAGTTTTCCTCATAAATCATCCTTAATACAAACTAATTATTCTAGCTAAGTGATCTCTTTCTACATATATTGAATGATTCCAAATACAAGAGAATATTTTTCCATAGTAATTCATTGTAGCATATATCTTAATTTATCAAACCATATCTCTTGAAATGTTATAGAGTAATCATCAAAACGAGTTGTAATAGAATATTATTCTTAAGGGAATTTTGTATATGAATTTTCACATACATCATGATCACTTGAGCTAGGAATATTGTCTTTTTCCTTGGTGAAAACTGGAGCTAAATTCTATTTAATTTCAAAGATTTATATGTCTTCATGGGTGTAAATACATAGAGATAATGATACAGACTATTATTTAGTCAAGAGGGAATCTATATTAATATTTATTTTATCTTTTTTATCCTATTCATAATGATATTGGTAGATATATACTTCTACTCAATGATAACTAAAACTTTACCCAAAAAAACTTCTTTAATAACAAAATAAAGAAACTCATATCATTAAAAGAGAATAACATCAATGAACAAAATCCAATTGAGGTGAACCTTGCCTCTGATACCAATTGAGATGATCATTTTGAGATATAATCAACACTGAGAGGGGGTGAATATGTTTTGGGAACTATGTAACCTTTAATACTTTTATCCCTTTTACCAATTAGAAAAATTAAGATGTTGATTCAAAAATTATCATTTATTTATCTTATGTATGTTTATAAAAGAATTTAAAGAAGTGAGATGATACATTTACAAGGTTTACATCTCAATAAGAGTGGAAAGTCTTTACCATGTTTGGTGTTGACCAATACAATAATTCTTCACTATAATAAAACCTTAGTTAATATTGTTTTTATAGAACATAATAATTATTCAAGTAATATTTATGAGGGGGATGGAAAAATAATATTCTTTTGATTTATGATGACCTGGTACAACTTGAAGCTCTTCACTAGTTCATAATACTTCCTGTTTAGATAGTAACAATTTCATCAAGAGATTCTTTATAAAACCAAGATAGTATTCCACTGAGTCTTATTTTTTATGTCATAGTGATTCATTGTTATTCTCTTCAAACCATTATTACATGAACAACATCATACAAGTAACTCTTTTTCTTATTCTTCACAGTATCTAACCAAAAGCTCAACTATCTTATTCTCTTTATCCTTTCTTATTCGGTGACCAATAGACTGCACTGGATCTTCTTCTTGTTGTTGTTAGAAAAAAAAATTACTTTGTGATTATCTAATCAGTGAATGTTCAACTCAATATCATCACAATTACTTATTTTTCTTATGTTCATATAAAACAACACATTATATTAAATTGAAATGTCATATTCTCAATATCTTCAACATCAAATATAAATAATAATAATAATATTGGTCATCTATAATTATTTCTGTAGAAATATATTTGAGTTACTGAGTTGAAATATTCTTTCAATATTTTTTTATTACTTTCCACTAATCAGGGTACCTTTATATGTAGCTGTTATATCACGTATAAGAAAAATATTTAATACTGAAAGAACATATCAATTTATTTTCTTTGTTATTTTTTGTTCGCACTCTTTCTATTTATTATGTGTTATATTCAAAACAATTTGTTTCACATGTTTTCATGGGAATGAGATTATTCATGTGTTATTCTTCATTTTCATGTAATCATGCACAACCATCTCTGGTCATTTGGTTCTCCTCACTTGTAATAGGTATATGATCAAGGGGTATAACAGGTTATACGACACCAATCAAGCCCCTTCATGAATTCATATGAATCTCAGATCCTCAATGATCCTATATTATTGTTCGCATACACCATAAAAAAGTATGTTATACTCATTATTCATAACACAACAACAAACTATTATGTGATCATCTTCTCTGTGAAATTGATGAACTAAAGTGTATGGTAATTCATCTCATTTATAAATAAATGTAGTGATATTAAAATTAATACATGTATCCAGGTATATTTTCACAACATTGTGATATAGTGTATAACTAATAATGGTTCCTGGAATGTATCAACGTGTAGTCGTGAAGTCTGAAACACAACATGACATCAGGTGACTTTCTTCTTCATGCAAGAAGGGTGTGGTTCTTCTCTCATTGTGAGGTCTAATGGGTTTATATTCTTCCTCATGAAAATAGTGAGTGTGAAACTACCCTCTTCACATTTCCTAGAATGCACATTGATTTACCTACCTTATCAAAAAAATAAATCATTGAAGATTAACTTTTTCATTAAAATTAGAGCTCTCGGTTATATCATGAATGAAAGAAACCATTTAGTCCTAGTTTCTTTGCTATTTATAACTATGAATTAATTAATGTCCTAAATTCAATATGAAAAGAAAATCATTCAATAAAATATAGGTAATTGATCATTTTATATTCCTAATATCTCAATATATTTTATTATTTTTAGATTCATGTATCGTTTTTAGAATACGCTAAAATTCATGGAATATATTCCTTTTTGCTCTGTTTTTTCACACACACATTCTTATATCACATTTTCGTCATTTTAAATCATAAAAAACATATATGCACAAAATGGACAATGGAAATTATATTTCATTCAGATGAAGATTGTTCCTTGAGTTATCTTATGCATGGGAGATAGAGAGTTAATGCATGAAGGTTTATGGAATCTCAGTATTAGAATATCAAATTTATAATGACCATGGTAAACTCAACATCAATCATAATAGGTTCAACATGAACTATTGAAAACTATAATAACCAAACAAGGATTGAGGTTGAGGATGATTTTTCTTGGTGATACAATGGATATGATATATCCACATCCTCTTAATCATTAGTGAAAAGTAACACTATGACACTATCCTGCATCATTATTATTGATGGTTGAGTTTTTCCATATTAATAAACTTGTGTTGGTCACTATTCAAGATAGAATTAGGGGATTAACACCCACAACACACACACTCACTCACCTCAACGGTTGCACTGACCTGTGATAGCCCACTAAAAACCTCTATTCCATCAACAAGCTATCGTACATGAGTGTGTTTTTATGGGCCTATACACCAGCCCACTCTTACGAACTCCTTTGATAACTATGATCCCTAGTTCCCATCCATGTTTGAGCACTGCATCCACAATTATTGGTCACGCTGGCTAGCCTAGTTCACTTGGTTGCCCATTTTTTTAATATCATATATTAAAAAATAGTTATCCAATATCTCATATAATGTTCTAATCCAAGACTCAAGTTTCTTCTTTATACTACTGGAAATAAATTAAAATACATTTCTCATGGAATTATTAATATTTCTTCACAAATAAAAAAGAATAATAATATTTTTCATGGTCTTCATTAATTTATATTCATATCTTAAAAAAATAAAAAAGATCATGGTTTTACACTTTTTGAATAATGTGTACTCTCCTAAGTACATGTATTTGTCATTAAATAACATACCAAAAATCATCATAACTATTAAACTAAAGCCTTAAAATCTATTTCTTGAAATTATAATACTTTCGGACTTCACTTCCTTTATTCTTAATTTAATCATCCAAGATTTATCAACATTTATATCAACATTAAATATCTTGGAAGCTTAATTTCCTAAAATATTAAATCTATATTACTTCTTTAAAATATTTCCATCAATAAAATATTGATATTTCATTGAAAATAATTGAAAACCAATAACAATAATTTATAATAAATAAATCTCGTACACAAAGTGGGATCTTCACCCATTGTACTTTTTATTGACATGCTTTTTCCTATTTCTATATATTTTATAATTTAATGTAAATTTATGTATGAGAATGTATAATTAATAATAATATAAGATGAAACTTATGATTGATATTGAATTACCAATAAATCACCTATATTTTCTAACTTATTAAAACCTACATTTCAATAAAGGATATTTATGGTGTATTTTATATAATTTTAAGTAAGATAATAGTCGAAGAAAACATAACCTTGAATTGACACTAACTATAATGACCCACATATCATACATGTAATATTACATTATTTTTATAATAAAACCATATAATGAAACACCCAAAAATCTAAAATTCAAATGACTTTTGAGGATTTAGTATGAAAAAAAGATTTTTTAATAAACTACATAACATTTTATTTCGATATTAAATTTTTTTTTATAGATATCAACAAACTACTATCATTATATAAGATACATTGGGAATATAGATAAAATAATGGGGTGAGATAAAAACCAAAAAATGGGGTAAATCAAAGTCAATATAAGGGTGTGATATCATAAGATTAAATAATAATAATATGGAATCAAGAAAAGATATTTTTATATATTAACACATAGAACCACAAAATAAGGGAATTTAATCTTGTATAAATTATAACCATGGGAATTATTATTTAATGTGATAAATATAAAACATGTAGTAATAAAAATTAGTCATGTATCACAAAAAAGATATCATAATATAATACTCTTGACCCACAATCTGTGCACCGTGGATCATATCTTATAAGATGTATGAAATTTGTAATTGATTAGTGGGTCAAATAATTTTGGGTCTATTCATCACATCATAATCTTCCATGATCATATGTGGAACTTATAAATAAACATATATTAATAATTAAGATGAAATAATTATGATAAAAGAAATAGGTTTAATAGTAGTGTCATAAATCATAGGAAAATGTTAAATCATGTAGATAGATAAATTAAAAGTTAAGAAACCACATTAGAAATCTAATGTTTATAATAAAAAAATAATAAATGTTTATTTTACATTAATAGGAAATTAGAATATATGAAACAATATAAGAATAATTTTGGGAAGAATGAGAGATGATTGAAAAGTTTCCAGTACAAATATCATAGGGTTTGACTGAATGAAATAATAATGAGGGTACCATAAATACATCTATATCACAAAAAAGAAATAAATAGGAATCACAAAGAATATGAAAAGAGAAATATTAAATGACATACATAGGAATAGTTAGAGATAAAGAGTGATATAGAACAAAACTAACATGAAAAAAAGAGTAGGATAATCCCTTTACCTCAACTACTGACTCACTTTGGATACTCCTATAACATCCTGAATAAGTAAATTCAACATTCTAATTACATTATTCAAAACCTTATTAATTTTTATTTCATTTCTTATAGTTCATTTATAATCATATATAATTAATTTACTAGATTAACGTTCTTTCAGTCGATTGTTTGGGGTGTTTTGATGCACTCTCCCAATGATTCATTGATGTAATGAAATTAGAAATTTTAATTTCATAAACCATCCATAAGTTATTTAAATTTCATGATATATATTCATTTCATTTTAAATATATATAGTTCCAGAAGTTTATAATACACTCTAAAAAACAAATGCGGAAGTTTTTCTAGGTATGATAGTTTTAAAACAATAAAACCAATCACTATAGTATGTTGTTGATATATTCAATATCATAAAAAATATTTTATTTTAAAATATTAAAATTTTCACTAATTAATTATTAACATTATATAAATATATGATGTTTTTTCAAAATAACATACATTAATGGTGACTGTGAATATATAACATCATAGTATACATTGATAGTATAAACCAATAATGATTGAAAAAAATTAAAGGGATATTAAAGAAAAAGAAAGGTTAATATATATATTTTTTCATAATTACATAATGGATCAATTGTACAACAATTTTAATGATAATATTAGGATAATCTTAGTTATATAGGTGAATCATGATAATAGAAATATAAATTCATGGATTTTGAAGCTCATAAATTTCCCTTTCAGAGGACTCTATTGAAGTGATCCTTAAGCCTTTGAAGGAGAGTATATTGGACATAAATGAGACTCATGAACTTGTATAGAGGGTTTTATAAAAATATTTTAATAGGTATTTTTGAAAGGAATATGTTTTTGAAGTGGTGCAAAATGTGTGGCGAATGGGTGTATTTATCGAAAAAGGAGAGGGGTATCACTGTATAAAATATTGAATAATTTATTATTTTTTATCATGACTATGAATCATATTGATTTCGATAACTAATAATAATTTTTTTTTAAAAAATTATATATTTAATTATGATATTAACACATCCAAAACTGAATGGTATCATTATAATATTTAATTTAATGTGTGGAATCAAATATAGTAACTTTAGAATAAAATATAATTAAGACTACAAAATTTTATTGATAGGTTTATAAGTTAATTTAATTATCTTAAAATATATAAATTTACTATTTAAAATCATTTTTATCCACAAAAAATGTTTTATATTTCATTCATCCATTTCTATATCACAAATATTTCATAAAACATTTTATATATTTAAAATTATATTTTATTACTATTTACATAAAATTAACATTTTTTAAGAAAATTCCATAAAATCAACCTTTGAAAATTTAAATTTATTGATTTGAAAAGTCATGTTGACTATATAAAAATTATTTTTTGAATTAGCTAATTCTACAATAAAATTTATAATATAAAATTTATTATTTTACAAAATAAGTTGAACATACCTTATTAAAATATACACTAATATATCCAATAGGTTATATAATTTTAGAAATATGTTTATTGTATTATAATATTTATATTCAATTATTATTTATTTTATACATTAATTATTTTTTATTTTCTTACTCCTAATAGTGAGGTTACTATTATAACAGTTAATTACTATTGCAATGGTCAAATAATTTTTTTAGTTACTATAAATACATATTATTTCTGTATTATTCATTCACTCAATTTTCTTTATATTTCATTTATAAAAATTAAATGTTGGTTTTAATGATATTTTAATAGTTTTGTTGATGACTATTGTATTTATATGATAATAAGACCCATTGGATTTATAAATTTTAGTTATATTATTTACATAATTTTAATATCTAATCTTACTTGTTTTAGTCCTCTAGAATATACTCATACTTCATTTTTAATGTTACATAATGGAATAATATTTTATAAAAAATAACATATATGTTTTATTAAAGAATAGTTAATATAAAAATGAGGGATTCTGCAAGTCAAAGTGAAATCCTAAACTTTTGTTAATGTGTAATGCCACATCCTAGATCACTCTGAATAATAATTTTACTCGAGCATTATATAATAGTATCCATGCATTTTTATTTTTTTTATTATTTTGGGTCATAACAGATAATAGATATAGGAATGTGGTAGAGAATGTGATGGAACTAAAACTGGTGCATCATGAATACCATTCCTGGTGGAATTCAAAGTCACCATGGGTATGTAATTGAAATTATTGTCTTGTGCTACTTTGACTGTTGTGGATTTCACCTAACATGCAACACATGAGAATAAAGATTTATGATTTATTAGTTATTGTATTTTTTCCCTTGGACCATTAAAAATAAGGGATATATAGACTTTGGATCTTGTCCTCTAGAGGTGAGAGGCATATCAGACATCATTCTCATCACATAGGGATTCACATGTCATATAGGCATTCTAGTGTATGATTTATGTCACTAATTATATGTTTAGCTTTTTAAAGTGTCACCAACATGATATATGGTTTTTACAATATAATCTCTTAGTGAAATTAGACTCAACTAGACCGGAATGAATGTATATATTTTCATTGATGAAAGGACATGAAAATTCATTGGGGAAATGATTCATGATTATGGAAATAAAACAGTTCCATGGTGCATGGGATGCTTTATGAACAAATTATATCGATAGGGGAAATTATCGCCTCAGTGGAACACCCATGTGGGTGGTTAAAAAAATAATATTTTGTTATTTAATGATCTATTTATAACATAAGTAGTGTTTTCTCATGTAGATTGGAATGAAACTCTACCTAATTGAAGTATATAATAGTGGTTTTCTAAATAAAGATCAACATAGGGTGATATTGATTTAATTTGTATTTATAAGTGATGTGATCAGATCCTCTAGGGAGTAGTCTGATGTAAACATAGTTAGAGAGGGAGGGTTACCTATGATTGGGTTAGTAAATTTGAAACACCCCATTATTTTAAAATAATAACATTATGTTAGATAGCGTACATGAAACACACCACAATGCATAAACGAACCATGAAATTTTATTATCTTAATATAAAAATTATATCCAAGATATTGAATTAGAGGGTTTGAATAAAAATAAATTCATTATGATATATATATATATATAAAGGTCATATTCTATAAAAATGAAATTATTTATTATATCAAATTGTCATTTAATTTTTAGAAAAGTTATATTACGTATAAAAAATAAATTTTGTTCCAAAATGATTTTAAACAATTTTTGAGAGAAAATAATATATTAAAATTTTCAAAATTTTATAAAATTTATCTAATATAATTAAATTCATTTTATTAATCATCATATCATGATTACATTAAAGTATTTTTTTGGCTTTTTTTAAAAATTTATTTTCTTGTGAATAATGAAAAATACTGATTTTAGTTGGAAACTATATTTTTTTCAAGCATGTAAAAAGATAATTTTTTTTTTAAAATTGATCCAATGTAAAATTAGTTAATTATTAATAATAAATTTTTTTCATTGGAATCAATTTCATTGTTGAATTCGGTATAACAACATTTCTCTACTTATAAAGGCATTTTTTTTGAAAAACTGTTTCTTATTGTGATTTATGTTTTATACAAAATTGATTTCTTCCAAATAAAGAGATTAAATCATTAAAAATGGTTATCATATTTAGAATAAAGTGTTTCAAATTTGGTAAATATGTAACCTTTAATTTTTTGAAAATATGAATATAAATAATAATACATTTTTGTCACCTCGATTAGGGTATAACTAGTAAAATATGACTAAGACATTGGAATAAGGTTTTAAAATTATTCTAAAAATTTAATTTATCAATTTTATTGAGTGATTTCTGTCCATATCAATCGTTTACTTGAATATATGTCCATTTGGCTCCATATTTCGTTGAATATGACCATTATATCAATTTATGAAAAGAATAGATAAAAATTTCACTCTTTTGAATTTAGTATCTATAAATTTTTGTAATAAGATTAAAAAGGGTTTTTTTTCAGTTTTTGATGTATATTTTAAATATCAATATTATTTTCTCATGTTAATTTTTCTTTAGTTTTTAGTGATTCAATAATTAGCTTAAATTACTCACAACGCCAACATAATATTTTTTAAATTAATTGTTTAATATATCAAATGATTTAAAAAAAATAAATGTAATAAAATTTGGTTAAATTATTATTTTTCAATAATGTTTTAGAAAATAATAACATAATAATTATTTTTTGAATATTTATATTCTAATTCAATTTTTTTAATTTATGTCTTTAAAGTAACATTAAATGAATAGTGTCAAAACATGGCATTGATGTTATTTTAGAAAAATATTTTTTTATTAAATTATTTAAAAATAATGAAAAACTTGAAAGAGGACAAGGGGATAATATATGTTCCAAGATTTAATAAATTGGCTATTTATGTGTTAATTATTAATTTATAAGTAACATTATAATATTATAAAAGTGAAAAAGTCCTTACCATTGGTAAGGTTAAAATAGGTTAACTATGGGGTTAAACCAAAAGATACGTTTTATAAATATAGTTAAAACTGTTTAAATTCTTTGGTTGATGGGATTTAAACCTAATATTATCCTAACATAGAAACTTTTTTCATTTGAATGAATTTTTCTTGATAATTTATTTAATATATTTTAATCCCTTATAAAATTGACAGAGTTCCTCTCTTTTCACTTATACAAGGGAACCCTATATTCACACATTTTCACTACTTTGAGCTATATAGGTTGAAAAAAACCTAAAAAATTTATTTATAAAAATTCTTATCCATGAATTAGTTGTTCTCTTCTTCCTAATTTTCAATTCCCAGGGTCCTTAATAAGGTATCAAATGGATCCCCCCTAAGGAAGAAGTAATTGTCTCACCCGACATATTTTAGTTAGTTTATTTTTTTCTACCTCCTATAAAAATATGATATTATTCATGAAATAACAATTTCAATATTTTAATTATTCTTAAATTTTGTTATTATTATTAAACTACCTTTATTCACCATATTTTCTTTCGAATGGTAAATAAAAGTATCCCTCGTGTGTACGTACGACTTACCATATTCACATAGTGATACAAATCAATTTCCCAGACCATAAATAATGTATCATTGTTATGATGTGTTTAATTTTATATATAATATTTATGAAATAATTATTCTTTTATACTAATAATATCTCATATACCTTCTTATCTTATAATCTGTTAGAGGATGATGATGTTTCTCATGCATACTTGTTGACTACCACCTCCATAAAGTAATGTGAGTTGTCATTCATTTTTATTTTACATGTATGGTAATAAAGAAATATTTAATGAATATATATTATATATAATGTTTAATAATTATTTTTAAATTTTAATAATCATTTACCTTTATTTTGTTCCATCCATCATAAATTGGAAACAATGTTCATGCATACGTAAGGCATATCGTCTCCATGAATGGCGTGATTCATTTTTTTATAATTACATTTTATAGATCAATATAAACAAATATATATATATATATGATTATTATGTAAGATATTTATAAAATTACTAGAATTTTTTATATGGAGGAATAATGATTAATGTTTTGGGACCAAATTTACCAAACCAAAACACTCATGTAAAATGAAAAATTTAACACCCAAAAATAATGATTTTAATAAGAAATTAATTATAAATAGTTGGTGAAATGCTTTGATTGGAACATAAATGATATTATATATATTAAAATAATAATTAAATATAATTATAATAAATTTAATTTTATTATACAAGTGGTTATAGGGGTTTTGATGCATAGAGAACTTGAGTTAATGGATATATAGTCTTACTTTTAATTATGGGATACATATGCCATATTTAGAATTATTTTATTTTGTGTATTGTATATAATACCCCTTTTAAATGTTATATAATTAATATCCATATATGAATTATTTTTAATGATTCATTTTATGTTATTCTTTCATGGGGTGTTTGATTTAAAATGTATCAAAGTGGAAAGGGTTTTATGTTACAATCTCATTGTTAACCAGGATTGTTTATGATTAAAAATATAATGAATAAACATAATGATAAAAATCTCAATAACTCTCATTATTTTTCAAATAATCTAATTATTTTTTATATTAATTGTTTTCATTTCATTTTCCTCTATTTAAATGCTCAAGATACAAAAATAATGTTTTTAAGGAAACCCAAATTCTTTTCTCTCTTTAGCTGAAATCCTTTTTCTTCCATATCCATGTTTTGTAAAATATTTTAAAAAATGTTTTCCTATTATCGTATGATTATTTGAAGTCAATTTTATAGATTTTTTACTTTATATAACAATATTTCAAAGGAATACTCTTATCTTCTTCCAAATGTGGTACTTTTTTCTTTTTACAAAAAATGTGAAAGGAATGTTTTCTTTTAACTTATATTGAATGAATATTAATTTATTATGTCATGGATGCTCAATTATTTAAATTTTACATTATATTTATTCATTATTATTTTGAAGGAATTTTATTTCAGAAGTATTTTTTAAATTTTTATAGTTTAAATAAGTGAATTGATAGTAAAATTTATATTTTATCAGAAATTATTCTAGTAATTCGTTTATAGGAATTCTCATCTAGGAAAACATCATTTGATGATAATTATTTATTACTAGGTGTATGATAAAATTATTCCATCCATATTATATCATTGAAAGTTATATGATTATGATGATTATATATTTATAAAATCCAATTATTTTACATGGTTATTATTATAATCATATGAATTAGGTTCAATGAGATCATGACATTCATATAAATGATTTACGATTATGATATGGTTGGTTCTGTTATAATACCCTAATGCATTGGGTAATGTGATATTGATATCTCATGATATGGTGATGATAAGATTGGATATGATTTAGAATATCTTTTTTGACATAGGTTTTTCATGAGTATGATTTATTTTAAGTTATGCTCATTAGAAATTTTGTGGACATGATTGCAAATAGATTTGTTCACATTTTTATGTGTGAGTATTATCACTTCTTTTCTATGAACAGAAGATTATTCATGGAAATTATTACATTTATATATGTCAACAATATTATTAATTGTTATTATTTTTATTCCACATTCCTATATTTTGACTCTTAGATGACAATTGCTGTTTTGACACCCTTATTGATCATGATTATTAAAATGAATTGATTTTTTATTTTATGATCTCACATTTTTCGGGTGTGAATATTTTATGTTGAGAACATTCACTTAAATATATCATAACACCCTTATGACCATCTTATCCTCTAATGATTTATATCATTAATGTTTACCATTACTAAGCATCTGATGTCACTTTTTCTTATGTTTCCTTTCTCCATGTTATGATGAAAGGTTCTATGTAGGGTATGTCTAAGTACAATACTATGTGGGAAGATATTCTTTGTGGATATAGATGATATTTTATGAAATAAAAAGATTATATATCTATTATAGAAACACTATAAACATTTATAGTCCATGGGCATGTATTCTTATTAAATTTATTTAATATTCATATAAAATAATTAAATTTCTATATTTGTTTATCTTAGGTCTCTTCAGGTGGTATTAGTGGAACGGTTTAATCAATCTTTTTGAGATTAGTATTACAGAAATTTGGTAAAAACCCTAAGGATAAGTCTAAGTATATAATAGCATCCTAATCCTTCTATAATAAAGAGATTATGTGATTTTTCTACTAAACATCCCTATTTGGATACTAAAAAGTGGACATGTTTTTGGAATTAATTAATATAAGGGTAATATCTATAAAAAGAGTTTTTAAGTATATTTGGTCCATTATTTTAGTGCATGGTGAGTGTTCCTTTTCTGTGCACCTAGGTTGACACTCCTAGAAGATATACGTGGGATAATTCTTATTTTAATATGACAAATTATGATATATTTGAATAGATAATAACCTATGATGGAATATGTTGTATAGAAGGTATAATTGATACAAAATAAGGTGTCGAGATATTCATATCATATGAATATTTTTTATGAATATATGATCTCTCATGGTGATTATTTTTCTTAAATTGCACCTTTTTTTATTTAATGTATGGAACTATTATTAATTACTTTAATGAAGAATTTGATATAAAATAAAGTGATTTTATTTATGAGAAACCATGTGAAAAGGGAACTAGAATGGGAAAAATTGTGATTATGCCCAATTTTCTCTCTCGATATATGATTAATAACCTCAACTTAGATGTGATTTTTCACATGCCTAATAAGAGAAAAATGGGTTTTCTTAAATATCATGGTAGAAATAAGATTTCGATTCCTACTTGTCTAGAATATTGGGATAATTACTCTAGGGAATGTATCAAATGATTGAGGATATGAATTGGGTGTGGAAAAGAATGACATAGGTCAAGTAATTATCAATAGAAAATGAAATGTTTAGATATTTAAATTGATGGGAATAATGGTTTTCATAATATATCATCGATGGATGAATAAAAAAATTGTGTAAATTATAGTAATCAAGAAAATTGATGTCCTGGGAGGAATGCTCAAGAAGAGGATCAACAAGGTTTTATGAGTAAATGTTTTTATATTGATGATGAAGAAACTAAAAATGACATTTTAAAGTAAGAAAGTATTATGGAAAAAAATGGAGAAGCCTCTTTAACTGTTTAAGAATAAAGATGAATGATTGAATTATTTATGTAATAGACATTATGAACAATGTGGTTGAATTATTTTTTATCAATATTATTTTGGTCATAATAATTATGAAACATATAATGATTTTTATAAAGATATTTTTCACTAAGGATTTTAAAAAATATATTGAATAATACTAACAACCATGAAAAGTAATTTACTTTTGAGGTGATATTTTATGGAAACCACATGATTAAAGGAATGATAAACATTAATATTTTCCGTATGTTTATATAATAATATTTATTTGGGATAAAGAGATGATTGATATTAAAAATTTATATGAGATATTATTGATGGACTTGTAAGTGCTTATTTATTTGATGAGAAATTTTTTATGTTATCTTTTAAGGAATTTTATTTTTTTGGATTTATGGAATATATTCGATATTATGTTATTTTACATGAGGAATAATATTTTTTTCAATTTTTTGTAGTATATATGTTTTTATTTAGGATTTATAGTGATTGAATTTATTAAAATGTATTAATATAAATCAAGGTATTCACCTGTTTGGTTTGTGACATTTAGAGATACATTACTTTTTTGAGAAATTAATGTTAAGTTGGTTTTGTAAAATATGAACATTCATTCTACTTTTTTATTTTATTTGGGATATATTTTTTTTGGAAGGGTCTTATGGTAAACCATTTATGGAATGTATTAAGATAAAAAAAATTATGTTATTATTAAGGATATAGAGATTAATATTTGATTTATCTATATTAGATAAATTGTGATATCCAATTGATTTTTTTAACTATCTAGAGATAAATGGATTTAATTAAGTATTTTAAAAGTTAATTTTATTGCTTTAGGAATAATAGATTCATAATCAATTCCTGGAATATGAGATGAAGTGGAAATTCATTATATCATAAACAAATGATGAAATTATGCATATGAAATGGAATGAAACCATGTAATTATTATTATTATTTTATACTAGTATTGTAAAACAACCCCACACCTATTAGAAAATAATTTTGGAATAAGAAATATATCATTTAATTTAATTTATAATGAGGTGATGGTCTTTTACTCATCACAGATTTATGGTATTGTGGCTATTAAATTTTTACTCACCATGTTCTATATCAATCTATTGAAGTCCATGGATACCAATTTTCTCCTATATGTATAAATTTTAAATTACCTAATATGTTATCCTTATATGGGTACATGATAATGTGTTATTTTAAGCATCCTATATGTTTCCCATGTTCCATTTTTAAAGGAATTTATATTAAACCCTTTTATGATGTGGGATTTCATCAAATAAATTTTAAAATATCAAACCTTTCATTATCAAGAAAATGTTAAAATTGAGAGTATTACTTTTATTAATGTGTGTGTGTATGGGGGTGGTATGTGACACCTCAATATTTTAAAATAATATTTTCTTCGATAACTTATAAAACACAAAACATCGACCTTAAACAAACAAAAAAATATTATTTTTCAAATATTTTCATTATAACCAACATATTGAATTTCTATGTATGAATAGTAATAACCAAATTTTGAAATATATATATAGGTCATAATCAGTAAAACTTTATAATCATTAAATTTATAGTAAGGTTATATTACACTTAGAAAATATAATTCTTAAAAAATGATCATTATTTCTCTTTGCGAGAAAATAATTTATTAACTTTTTTTCACTTTTAGAAAAATTATTTGATAAAATGAGGTTCATTTATGAAATAATCATATAAAAATTAGTTGATGGTGATTTTTTATTTTTTTAGAAGATTAATCTTCAAGTGAATAATAAGAAATACATATTTTTATTGAATACTATATTTTTATTTGATGAATATAAAAAGTTACATTTTTAAATGGTTAAACATTAAAATTAGTAATATATTGTTTAATTCCACAACCACAGAAGCCCAAAGCTGGTGAATTATATTAATACATTGGCATGATTACAAGGAATCAAATCTTGAAGGACCATTCAGTTCAGTAGTCTTGGAAAATATATTATGTTCATAAACCATACAGTACATTTGAAAACATAAATTACAACATATAAAACCTTTTAAGTATTCCATTATTCTCTAAGATTAACCCTACATATCAATCATAATACACATAATGGAATCTTTGGAAAATAAAACAATATAAATGGGTGATATTAGATTATCAGTAAGGGTAAATAATATAGAGGAAGCAATCATAAAATTTCAAGAAATTGTATAAAACTGAAACAGAATCATTTTAAACATAATCTTGATCCTAATATGGAAAGAATAAATAAAATAATTTCATATAAAAATTCACTTGGATATTCTTCTAGTAAAATGATCACATATAAAATTAATAACTAATTTCATAATGAGTAAATGCATAATACAGGTCATCTAAAACATATCATCGAGGCCTCGACCAAGACATCTAGAAATAAATGGTTAACGACTCAGCCAAGTCCATATCTAGTTTGTTTCATAAAACCTACAGATGCGTTGAGGGGATATAGAGGGCCCCAACAGACACATACTAGGTCTAATTAATTCATTATATGAAGTGAGTGAAACATATCCAATATACACATTCTTATTGAAAAAATAAAAAATAAAATGTTAATACTATAACCATAAACCATGAATGGTATAAAAAAACAAATATAATCAAACTAATCATAAAACATCCAATATAATATGAATGAATATTTCCTAATAAATCAACCACAATCAAACATAATATACAATAAAGTATATTAATAAAGATGAAAATACCGTAATAAAATCACTAAAAGATTTTGAGAGAGATACCCTTTTTTATTTTTATATCATTTTCTTTAAAATCCATGTAATTATTAATAGAAAAATTCCATTTTAAACAAATTTACGTGCTTCTAAGGTAAGATTCAAAATTTTAATTCTTCATGAAGGTGAAAAAAATCCTTGCACACATTATTTGTTAAATATAACATTATTCTCATAATATTTCAAAAAATTTAAAATATGTCATTTAGAAAAAACATTAAAAGATTCATTTAAAAACATTATATAAAAAGTAAAACATGGGTAATAAGACATAAAATATTTTCATAAGAATGGTAAAAATATTTTTAAATACGTTTTTAAGAATAATGGAAGTGTATGATAAATATTCCCTATAATATACTTACATATAAACAATCTTGAATAAAAATGATATTACAAAATTAACCCTTACCTGATACATTCTTTTAGTTGGATGTGCTCTAACCTCCTCTTATTTGAGTATCACATTATTATTTGAACAAATAGATTTCATAGGTTGGATTTATTCCTAAATTATAGACTGTAGTAACGAGTGAGGTAAGTTTGAAAGAGAAATAGGAAGGTTTGGGCTGAGAAAAATAGTTTTAGAGGTTTGAATAAAAGAGAAGGAGAAGTTCCCTTTTATAAGAGAGGGGGTCACTTTTGGAAACTCCAAAACTTTTAATTTAATATAAATTTATTTTTGATATAAAATAGAACCAAAGAGAGTTATTTCATGGATAAGATGAGGATAGGTTGAAATCCTCTCATGCAATGAATTTTAGACATGTTTACATTACAATACTAACCATATATTTCAGCTTTAACCCTTAGTAAAATAATTTAACTCTAACCGTGACTACATGTCTTTTGCACTATAAGGCCAATAAAGTTATGATAAAATGCTAAAGAAAACCAAATTGGACCATATATTAAATATTTAATGGTATATTAGACATTTGGATAAAATATAGTTTTTTTAATAATTTTAAATTAGTTAATAAAATATTATTTATTTTAAAGTATCATTTATTTCAATTTTGATACTATTTATTTTTTGTCTTTTTAAAAATATCATAACAACACGATAACTTTGATGTAACTATTATAATATATCTCTATCATGTCTAAGTTATCTAAAAAATATTTTATGTCCTAAATTATATGAAATTATATATGTTTTAAAATTTTTATTATCAATTATTTGATATTTCCATTAATTAATAAATTACTACATCATTATTATACCATCCTTTAATTAAATTATTTCATCTAAAAAATAAAAATAAAACATCATGAGAAAGATAAAATTATTATATTTTATATGACTATTTATAGTATAATTTATCTTATGGATAATTCCATATTAAAAATAATTTATTTATTAAAATTATGAGTTTTCCATTTTAAAATTATCTTTAAATAAAATATTATAAAAGTTATATTCTTACCCAAGTGGCTAAAAATATAAATTTTTTTACATAAGGCTGATTTTAGTTAAAACCCACTTATTAAATGAAATTAAGACAAGTGATAGGGTAACTATTAAATATTATAATATTTTTTTTGTGTTTAATTACCTAATTTACCCTTCACTGTGGTAAATAAATAAAACATTACAAAAGTTAAAATTTAGAAAATAATAATAATTTAAAATAATTAGACTCTAAATATCATATTAATTACAAATTTTTATGTCTATATTTTTTAATTCTACTCAGAATAGTGGCTAAATTAAGTTTAACAGTAATGTGGTGAGATGTTGGGTAAAAGAGACGTTTTAATGTTCTATATGTTTTTATATATAATTTTAACATAATTTTTTCTAATTGACTAAATTGTATTAATATTTTAATTATTGATATATTTTCACATTAGAAAAATTATTATATAATAATTATTTAAATGAAGAAGTCAGTTTTTAGCTACAATGTTGTATTTATTTCACTATTCATCAAAAAATTAAACTTTTTAGAAAAATAAAAAAAAATCACCATAAGATAATTAGGATATTTCGAATTCCTAATAAAATCCATTTTTTAAAAATATAAATTTCATAATGTGGTTAATACTATTTATAACTACATTGTAAATGACTAATTTTTTAGATCATAAGGCACTTGAACTCACTGTTGCATGCATTGCATGTTTTTGAATTTTTATAAAAAAACATACCTTGAAATCTTAGGGTAATACATTCTCTAAAACTTCAATAAATTTTTTCCTCACAATTTTTGATTTCAAATTTAATAACTATGGTATGACTATTCAAAATTCCTTTATTAAAATCCCACATAAGAACACGGGTCGATAAAACATACACTTTAATATAATGGAATGAATGTGACAAGGATACCAAAGATAACAAATACAAGGGTTCCATGTAGGAAAACATAAACATGGAAGATAAATCTAACCATCAAGTTTTAAAAGAGATTGATAGAGAAAATGGTCAAAAGAATGTTAACAATCAAATAGCTATAAATATATGAAGATCTAAAGGGCAATTTGATTCATCGGAAAATAATGTACTATGATAAAATATTTATTTAAAGTTATTTTCCCTAGAGTTAAAGGATTAATATAAATAAGATCTTAATTGATTTATTTCCATGTGATAAGAATAATTTCATCCCTTTATTTGTACTTCAATCTTATTTTTACTTCATTCATTAAACCTGGAAATTAGTGGTCAGAAATGAATCTTTCATGCCTAATGCACAAAATGAATCATAAGATCTATGAGTCGTTCATTCAATTTTTTAAAATTTTTACTGAAACCAAAATTTTAAGCACATGTTATCCAATATAAAAATATATAATTTAACCTCAAACAATGACATATAATGTTAAAATTAATCCATTATAACCTTAAGACTCATCAAAATACATATTTCCAAATTCACAGTCTAAATATTTATAAGGAGGGATACTAAATTTACAAACTGAAATCAACATCATATTTTCCGAAAACAACATAATGCAGATCATTTTTAATTTTCCAAAATATATGAATACATTGATCACTATAAAACCTTAATGAAAATATTAATTCTTCCAAGACTGTATTGAAGTAATACTATAGTAAAATACTTATATATAACATAATTTTTAAAATCAATACATCTATGATAAAATACCAAAATGAAATAATTCTTGAATGTAAATATAATCACATTAATCGTTCATATTTTTCTGTGGTAGTAATAGAATATAAACCTGATTCATTAGCCACTTTTGGGGTATATTACTTTGACCAATAAGACATAGATTTTCATAGTGTCCCATATCCTCGCAATGGAATAATTTCTCATTGAAATTTTATTTATTTATTTTTCAATTGAGAACTTAGTGGCCCTTATCTCCACACATAGAACAAACTATCCTTCCCTTCAAGAATGAACCAGGGTGTTTATTTTCATAACTATAAAATGTGGGAAAATAATTCTTTCCCTTCTTCCCTTTATCTAAATTTTTCCTATCTGTCCTTTTCTTTTTATGCTTCTATCGAAGCCTTATTACATAGAGTACACTTTTCATGTCCCATTATCACTTGATAATATTCCCTCATATTATGAAAATGTTTGGGATATTATTTGTCTTTGAAATATTGGATTATGAAAATGAAATATATGATCCTTATAAATTGTTTTTTCACATTCATTGGTGAGGCTAACATTCCTACTATTAAGAACCATATCTAAATGATGATATAATCTAGGTTATCTCATAAAAAAATGTATTCTCCAATAAATAAAAAACTCCTTAACATAAATTGGAAATTTTATGCATATGTAATCGCATAATCATAAATATGGTTTCTTTATATACAATATTTACACTTAAATATGTCATGATAGTTTGTAAAAAAATTTAAATTATCATAATAACATCCCATGGTAGGGTCAAACAAGGTGCGCATTAAGGACCATTGTTGTGTACCTAGTTATACTGAGTCTTGCACGAGGAACCTTGTTAGAGTTTCTACCCCTATGTACATTTATGCCAGAACAACATCCACATATAGTATCTAGAAAGTGATGTATTACTAGTAATACCCACATAATATTGAATTTACTAAAATTCAAGAATTTTATTTTACAATTATCCATAAATTATATCTTAGGATAATGTTCCCAAATCAATTTGTTTTCTAAATCTAGTTTTCAATGTTAGTACTAAACTTACATTGATACCAAATGTAATTCCCTGACCCCAGAATCCCAGAGTAGGTGCATTATTATAATACGTTAGCATGATTAAAAGGAAAAAAACACCAAAGTATTGATGATTTTAAATTCATGGAAAATAGATTACATACATCAACCTTACATTACATTTTAAAACATAATTTACAGCATAGAAAATCTTTTGAGAACACCATTACTATCCTAGTTTAACCCTTCATATCAATCATAATACCCATATTAGAATCCTTAGAAAATAAATCATGATAAATGGGTGAGCTCAAGTTCTTAATAAGGGTAAATAGTATAGTAAAATCCTTCCTAAATATTTAATGCAAGCTTTAAAACTAATACAAAATCCTTTTGACCATAATTCTAAGCATAATCTGGCAAGAATAAATCAAATAAATTTATTTAGACTTTTACATGGATATTATACTAGTCAAATAATCACATGTAATGTAAATAACTAATATCATAATGAGGTATTTTATAATTAGGGACATCTAAAACATATCTTCGAGGCCTCTGCCATGACATATAAAAATAAATGGGTAAGGACTTGGCCAAAACTATATCTAAAAATAAATGGGAAATGCCTCATCCAATTCGGTATCTATTTTGTCTCACAAGATCTAATAATGCATTGAGGGGATATAGTGGGCCATGTCTGACACTTAAAAAGTCTAATTAATTCCTCTTATGAAACGGGTGAAACATAACCAATATACACATCCATATTGAAAAAAGAACATATTGAATGTTGAGACTTGCACCATAATGTAGGAATTGTACCAAAATAGAACATATATAATAAAAATAATCATAAATATTTTAATAAAATATGATAGATTTTTTCATAAGAAATAAACCACAATCAAACATAAAATCCATCAAAGGATATTGACATATATAAAAATACTCTAATAAAACCATAGAATAATTTTGAGAGAAATAACCTTTTTATTTTGAAATAATTTTTTTAAAAATTCAGGCAATTATAAATGGACACATTTCCTTTTAAAATAACCCTATAAGATTGTAAAGTAAGCTTAAAATGTTAAGGCATCATGATGGGAGAAAAAGTTGTTCGTGCCATATAAGTTAAAGAAAACATAATTCTCATACTTCGTAGAAAAAGTCAAAGAAGTACATCCTTTAGAAACATAATATGAAATATTATGGTTCTACATAATGAATAATTAAATTAAGTTCACCTGATTCAATTTTATGGTTGAATTCAATATAAAAAGGTTATATATAAAAATGTATTTCTATGAAAAGTTGTTTTTTTGTTTAATTTAGTCTTTTTATATTAAATTAATTTATGAAACTTCTAATGATTGAATCCTAAAAAATAGATACCACATTTTTATTATTGAGTTTATTTTTTTATGTAGGCCCATTTTATGTTTGTTCAATTTGAATAGTAATGATATCAAATTTTTATAACCTCAGTGTGGCTAAAAATGGTAAAATAAGGTTAAAACATTGGGATAAGGTTTTAAAATTTATCTAAAAGTTGAATTTATTTTATTTCATGATATTATTTTATTCATTTACATAAAATTATCAAATATATGTTCACTTTTTGCCATATATCTATAGATAAGGAATTTATATTAATTTAAGAAAAGAATAAATACACAATGCCACTCTCTTGGTTTTAATATCTCTAAAATTTGGTCACAAGGATAAAAATAGTTTATGTTCACTAATAAATTTTCCTTATATATATGGATAATTATTTTCCTCATGGTAATTTAATTTTAATTTTTTTGAATTTAATAATTATCTAAAAATCCTACACAATTCCAACACAATATTTATTCATTAATTAGAAAAATATAATAATTGTTTGTTACTATATTAAAAATAATAAAATTTTGGTGAATTATTGTGTTTAAAGATTTATTTACATAATTATAATATAATTTTGGTGAATTAAATGATTATATATTTATTCAGCTTTTTTTATTGATGTCTGTAATGTAAAATTAAATGAATATTGTCAAAAATTACATTAATTATATTTTATGAAAGAAATGTTTTATTAAATTATTTAAAAAAACAAAAATCATGAAAAAACAAAATAGGGTAATATATCATATAAAATTTCATACCTGGGACATTAATAAATAAGTTGAAAACATATAAGTAAAATTATAACCCCTTAAGAGTGAAAAATATATTACAATGTCTAAGGTTATAATATGTTAACCAAGTGGTTAACCCAAAAGTTATGGTTTGAAAAAACACATAAACTAGAATATATTTTATTGGTTGAGGGGATTGATAAGATATCATACCTTACATTTAAACATATTTTCATTTGGAATTACTTCTCTGGAGAATTAATTTATTATATTTTTATCTTTTAAGAAATTCTAAAAGTACCCATCTCTTAACTTATAAAAGAGAACCCATCCTTTTTTATATTTAAACAATTTCTTGTAATATATATCTACCAAAACATAACAAAGTATATTATAAACTTATATATCTAGGTATTATATGTTATGTAATTTTTAAAAGACCATTACAAGTGACATTAAGAAGGGGTGTGAAGGAGGCCAACCAAGGAAGAAGTAATCATCTTACCTGACCACTTTTAAGTGGTTTCTTCTTTTACCTAATCTAAATATATGATATTATTAATAAAATAATAACTTTATTATCATAAAAACTTTTAAATTATTTTATAATTATGAAACCATATTTATTCACTCTCTTTTCCATCAAATGGAAAGTGAATGTATCGCCAATACATACGTATTACATATTATCTCCCCATAGTGAATCAATTAATTTTCCATTGTCATATTTTATGAATGGTTATTAATATGGGTTTAAAATATATATATGATATTTATTAAAAAATTATTCTTTTATAATTATAATATGACACCTACCTTCTTATCTTCTATTTCACTCGAAAATGATAACATCCATTGTTTGTATGTGTGGACTACCACCTCCACGATGTGGTGTGGTCTATTTTTTTTAAATTCTAGTTGGTTTAGAAAAACGATAAATTTAATGAATATATATGATATAAATGATATAATAATTATTTTTTAAAGTTAATTATTATTTACCATTTTTCCATCATTCAAAAAGTGAAAATAATGTTCATGCGTGTGTCTGGTCTACCATCCCCAGAGGTGGTATTATTCATCTTTCAATATTTTCATTTTTTAGATCATTATAAATATAAATATATATGTATATATAATGAGTATGTATGATATTTATAGAGTGATTATTTTTTCGAGATTATTTAACAATGATCAAAGTATAGAGACCAGAAATACGGAACCAAAATACTCATCAAAAACAAAACAGTTCACACAAAAAATAACAATTTAAATAAGGAATTACAAATAATTGGGTGTTGAAATGTTATAAGTGGAAATGATGTGATGTTATATTTATTTAAATTACTATTTTATATCATTATAATATATTTATATTCATTATATGTGAGATTAATGTTCTTTCAAATGAAGAATAATTGGAGGTTAGGGTTTTCTTGTCTCACTTTTTTTTTATGGGAGACATATACCATATTCATGATTAGTTTCTTTTTTTTTGTGTATATAATACCCATTTGTAATTTAATATCATCAATATAATTATATTAATGATATTTAATGTTTTATTTTATGCTATTATTTCTTGGGGCTTACGATTCAAAAGATACCAAAGTGGTAGGAGTTTTAAGTTACAATCACATTGATTATCGGGATTGTTTATGATCCTGCTTCTAATAATAAAATTTCATGATCTAAATCTCAATAATTATCATTAAATTTATTATCATTTGTTATTTATATAAATTACATGTTTTATTTTTCATTTTACTCTCTATAAATACTCAATTGTCAAAAATAATGTATTTATGGAACAATGACTTTATTTATATCTTTAGTGGTAATATTTTTTCTTCCTTGTCCATATTTTATAAAATATTTTAAAAAATATTTTAAAATTCTCATATTATTATTTAAAGTCAAATTTACCCATGTTTTAATTTTTATAAAAATATTTTTGAGGGGTATTATTTTCATTTTTTGAACATGGTCTATTTTTACTTCTTATAAAAATGTGAAAGGAAGGTTTTATTCTAACTTATACGACATCAAAAAAATTCCCACCATCATGAATTCTCAATAAATTGAATTTTAATTTAACATTTTCAATGTTATTTTAAATACATTTTTTCTCTTACTATTTATGGAAATTTTATATATTAAATATGTTATGTCAATTTTAAAACAATATTTTCCTCATGAAATATTCCATTTATTCTTCAAAGTAATTTTATTCTATGATAACATCCTTTGATGTTAATTATATTTTACTTGGTTTATCATCTAATTATATTATCCTTATCCTTTCTCTGTATGGTCTATTATTTTTTTGATGATATGTTTATGAAATCTTATTATATTCAACTATTATTTCTATGATGATATGAATAACATTTTATAATCATGTGACGTTTATATGAATGAATTTTGATTATGTAATGGTTGGGTCTATTATATCCCTAAATTAAATATCATAAATTAATATTTATATCTCATGAGATGACTTTGATAAGTGGGAAATTATTTGTAATATTTTGGCTCATATATTTATGTGTGATTATTATTTCTTTCAATCTATACTCACAAAAAAAATGCATGGACATGATTGTGAATTAATTTATTTCACAATTTGAAGCATTGGAAGAAATGAGGGGATAAACCCCTTTTATTAAACAAATAAATATCTTCTTTTGAAGACTATACAAAGAGAAACACCTTACAATGAATCATTGAGAACCAAATGGGAACCAAGGCATTAACTGGATCCAAAATCAAAAGAAGAAACATACACAAAAATGAGAACCATCCAAGGGTCTTTTCCCCCCTGTCACCATCTACAATAGAAAAATCACTCCAGAAAATGTGAAACCCCCTTACCAAGAAATGTGTCATGCTTGCCACATCACAATTTGATGCCTGATTATGATCATTTACTAGATATTCTCACATGATTATTTTTTGACATGATTTAATGCGGTTATCTTCAAATGATTAATGTTTATTATTTTTACAGTTTCACATGACTATATTATGACTATTGGATATTGATTACTGTGTTTAAACCATTAATGATCATTCCTATAGATATTAAATGATTTTTTATTTTAGGATCTCACATTTTCTTGGTTGGAAATTTTTAGTCTATGAACATGTAATTGAATATGTCATCTCACCCTTATAGTCATCTTATCCTCTATTGATTGGTATATCTCATGTTTACCATAACTAATAATTTGAGATAATCCTTGTAATATTTCCTTTCCCAAGGTTATAAAGAAAAGTTTTAACTAGGATATATATAATAAGAGTAATATGTGGGTAGATCATTGTGAGAGATATTGAATATCATTGATTAAATAAAAATATTATATATCTAGTATCTAATAACACTAAAACTTTATGGTCCCTAGGTGTGTATTATTGTAAAATTTATTTTAAATTTATTTAAAATGATGCAATATTTATAGATGTAAATCTTGGGGAGCTTCAAAAAGAGTCTGATGCCTTGGATTTACACCCTAAGTGTGTCGTTACACTATATGTTCTATTATTTAAAGTTATATTAACATTCTATATGGTTTCATACACTTATCTTGAAATTTTATTCAATCTAACCAAAAAAATTTCTATGGATCCATAACATAGATCATCCCAAGCTATTTCATGGGAGATCATACTGAGATTTCTATTCTAGAAAGAGTAGTCCTATATCTGAATTATTGATTAGAATTGGTACCTTGGTAGGATATTAGGTTGTAACTTGATGACACTACATAGATGAACCCCTTTATATGGTGTTGGAAAATGAGATTTATATGGTTATGGGTAGGAACTGTGTAGTGTTTCCAATGAGTTATTACGCTATAGATACTCGGTTTATAAGATATGTGGGTGGATCTAGAGACCTTGAGGTGCGAATCAATATTTTAGTGAGTCAATGAGTTGTTTTTGACTGAGTTAAACGCATGAGAGGGATTAGCTAGGATTTATTAGTGTCTCTTAGGTAGTAATCATGAGTGTTCACTATGGGTTATTTGATCGATGCATAGAGGCCCTATCAAGTATTTGATATACGCATGGAAGTTCCATATATTCATTGAGAAAGGATCCTTGAGTGATAGTACTTTCGTTTCATGGATATGAGACTCTTTTTTGGTATTTATAGCATCCAAGGATTTTTATACCTCAATATTACATCATTTTAAATAAATATTCAGTACATTACAAAAATACATGCTCAAAGACCATAATAGTTTAATGTCTTTGGAAACATGGAAACAAAATCTTCCATCATGGAGAAAGATATTCAACAACTCACATAATGATCTCCACCTTTAGTTCATCAACCTAAAACATTTCTTCATAACCTAGGGAAAGGAAACATAGGAAAGGGGTGTGTACAGATGCTTAATAAGGGTAAATAAAGGAAATATGTAAGCATAACATGGAAAAAGGGTATAGAACTAGATAATAACATTTAAAGATCATACCATTAATATTATAGATCATAATAATTAATTTTTATTATATAAGACATGGATAATAAGAGAATTAAGAGAATAAGTTTTGAAATAATAATGTTGGAATAAGACACATAATCTTTGGTAAGGACATTTTTTTTATAATGTTGTGAACATGTATAAGCAAAAACAGGTTCACTCATTTAGTTAAGGAAATTAAATCAGTCTCCCACATAATCTTATGGGCATGAAACTAGGTCTATGAGAAACATTGTAAAAGTGTAATCAGGTTCATAGATAACTTTATGTACATGAAACCATATCCATGCATAACATTGTGAATATGTAATTTGGTTTATAAATAAAATTTTGAACATGTAATTAGGTTCAAACATAAACATATGTACATGAAACCATGTCCCTGCATAACATTTTTAACATGTAATAAGGTTCACTTATAACATTTTGAACATGTAATTTGGTACACACGTATACTTATGGATATTAAACCAGGTCCATGCATAACGTTGTGGACATGTAATCAGGTTCACGCATAACATTTATAATCATGAGTCATCCATCGTTACCCAATTCATTGGAGGTAGATATAGGTCTCAACCATCTCATAATGAAATCATACATACATATTCTACAAAATCATATACAATAACATCATAACCCATGTAATGACATGGGTATTATAAACATGTAAATATATCATAACCTCTGAAAAAAGATACCACTTTCCTAATCATTTCATCCAAATCACAACCCTGGAAAGAGAAACAAATTTCATAAACATATAACATGTGAACGAAAAATTGGTTTCATAAACATATATCTCATGAAAGAGAAATAGGATTTATAAAGACCACGACATTAAGAATAACTATACATAGAAAAAATATAAATGAAACCTTTAGATCATTTTCTATAAAGTAACTTGTAACATCAACGGATGTCATCTTAGATGGAAAATTATTTTGATATATCTTTCAAAAATGATTATTGAGTAAAATATCATTTATTCTTTGAAATTGATTTTTAATACATAAAACCATTTGAGAAATAATTTTCTAATAAAAAACATGAATAATTATAAATAATACTTGAAATAATTTTATAAAACTTTTTTCTTGAGAACTTATAAGAGAATATTGAAAACCTTTTGAAAACCTTTTTTTGTGAAAACATATAAAATATAATTGAAAACATGTTAGAAACTGTTTTTGTTGAAAACATTTAAAATAAGATTAAAAAAATTAAAAACCTTTTTATTTGAAAACTTCTAAAATATTCTTCCAATCATTTTAAAAACCATTTTTTCAAAATATTTTGAAAACTTATAACGAATGCATAAAAATATTTTAAAAATATGTTTACTTGAAAACATATGAAAGAATACTGATTTTTTTTAAAACATTTAATGGAAAATCAATTTTAAAAATTATTTCTTAAAAATTTTCCTTTTAAAAATTAAAATAAGGATTTAAAAAATTCATGGGGGGTAAATCCATACATATCGTACAAGGTAAAAAGAATGTTCATTTTACACAATAAAAAGGGTAAAAAATTTCTTATTTCGAAATAGACAAGAATATTACTTTGAGAACATTGGTAAAAGAAAATAATTGGTAAAAATTTATTATAATTTTTATAGGAGAATAATATGATATTCTTGGAAACCCTTTTTTTAAAACATGGTTTCGAAGGAACACAGATTTCCGACCAAAGTGAGGGTAAAGATGGGATTTCTTAAAAGGACATTATTTAATATCTTATGTTCTAAAGATTAAAAAATGGTACCAATACATGAATATATCAGTAATATCCAATGAATAATAAAATTCATCCATGTTCTTGAGATATGGACTGTAATATTTCAATAAAAAAAATGATCATAAAAAATCTCGAAATGTGATGAGATTTTTTAAATAAACTCTTATCACTTAGTAACATTGAAGCATACCCCCATATAATAAATTGGAATTAAATAAAGATTAAAATATAATTTAATAGAGTATATTGAAAATATAACATGTAAAATGGACGTATATAAAACTCAGAAAATAATGTAGGTGCATAATAAAGCATGTGTCTCAAATAAAAAAATTGAGGCAAATTTGTCTTTACAATTTGGTAGATTTTAAAACCTTAAAACCATGAAATAGAGATAATATAATGGATATTAAAATACCCTAAAATTAATTATATGAATAATTTAGTACATCCATGGGTACTATACATCCCATATAAAATAAATGGGTGGTGAATAATGTATGTATCTCAGAGAAATAAAAATTCAGATGAAATCCCATTATCTTGAGTCTTGACCCACATCATACTCATTGAAAACACATGTATAATAAATATAAATTTATTATTAAAATTTTAGAGAACCTTATTCTTATATATAATTCCATAAATGGTTTGATTACGATCTTATATTACCCACTTGGTAACCATCCTTTGTTAAGGTTTTATATCAGATAGTATTCAATTTGATTTTCGCATGTGTCTTAATTTGTTATATCATTGATACTTATACGTATATCATGGTTAAATAATGTAAATAATGATATAAATATCATGTATATATAGTTTATTTGTATTATTATAATTTATATATAATATATAATTATGAAATGGAATACACCGTTCATGGACATGGAATGTTGTATGTATGCATGAACATTGTTTTCGTTTTTATTATCATCTTGAAAGAAAGAATGAAAATTTAATATATGTAAATATGTTTAAAATATAAATAAACTATAATTATATTACTATATATATATTATATAAGTTTATTAAACCCATCCTTAATAGATTTCATGTGGTGTATGAACGAATCGCATCGCTTTGAGGAGGCGGTAGTCCACACATCCTTAAACAAATTTTTTGTATTTACACCTAATGGAAAGTAAAAAATATTTGTATTGTAAAAGGAATAAAGAAGATTAAATAAATAAAAAATAATATATATAAATTATTTAAATATAATATCCATCATAATTTCCACCATGATCGGTGGTAAGGAAAATTTAACAACCATCGTTTAGTGAGGTGGAAGTTCATCGTACACATAAACAGTATGTTCGTTACCAATTAAAAAGAGGAGTGTGTATGTGTAGGCAGAAACCATATAACAAAAAAATAATATTATATTTATTATCTTGGTTTTTCTCTAAAATATTCTAAAAAATATATTTGAGTGGTCGTAGAAAGAAAATTAAATAAAGGAGTGTGAGATAAGACATTACCTCTAAATCAGGTAACTCCTTCTGGTTTCTGCGAAAAGGATACCTTGGATTGATTTATTCCCATGTAGAGGCATCTAGGAGTAAGGGAGGAATTTTTAGAAGTTTATTGTTTATATATTGGCTGAAATTAATTGGTTTTAGTGGTGTGAAGAAGTGGGAGAGTTTGTGGCCTTTGATAGGGAGGGAAAGTACTCACATGGAATTTTTTAAAACAAGTTAGGTGTACACATGTTATTTCCTAAAAAAAGTAATCAAAACGAACATAAATAAAAAATGGAATGTTTATGGACTAAATATGGCCATAAAATGGGGTATAAATGAGTTGATAGGTCCTTTGGGCCCATATGATTAAGGGTTAGACCCTAATTAAGATTAATATGAATCTAATCACTACGATTAGTTTTAAACACTTTTACTAATTAATTTGATCAAAAAATCTTGATCTAATATGATTATAAATATTTTAATGATGAAAATGGTATATGTAAATTTTTTAAAATTCAACTAATAGAATAGGAAAAATTAAGAATAACGTTAATATCACATACAGGATGAAATAAGGGGTTTTAACGTAGAAAAATGTTAAAAAGTTTCATATGTTTTATGTTTAATTTCAATGTGAAATTGATTATAATGACCTAAATGGTATTAATGTATCTATAATTGATCTTATTTGACCTTAAAAAAATTAACATATAATTTTAAATTAATTATTTTTTAAATTAAAAGTAAATTTTAAACTATTATGTAGTATTTTTGACTATTCATCAAAAAATGAAGTTCCTCAAAAAAATCCCCAAACATAACCTAAATATAATTTTTGAATTATAAATTAAAAATTAATTTTATATTATCAAATTCAATTTCTATATGTGTTTAATATTTATTTTACTACTTTTCATAGAATGAAGTGAAATATAGTTTATTTGAAAAAAATGTATTTTTAAACATATAAAGTCTTTAAAAAATTATACATTTCATTATAAATACGTTTTATTTCTATAATACCATTATAATAACATTTCAAAAGTAGTTATGACTATTCATATTAATTAGTTTAATTTCTATGTTTTAATTATATCTTTATATAGGTATAATAGTAAAATGATGTTCTGTAGAAACATCTTTGTTTCATGTAACATACACCAACTTGTGGTTGAGTGTTTCCTATTCCAAGTTTATGTTCCACGTATTGTACACGAAGTTAGTTTTATGTAACATAATCCAAGTCAGTTCCATGTAAAAGGAATGTTTTACTTGGTAACTTAATAATAAAAAACATTTTTTATAGTTATGTGAAATTAAAAATGTCAAAAGATTAAATTAATTTGAGAAAAAATCACAAAATTTTGGGATGATACATTATATCCCCCTTGAAATTATTTTCTTCCTCAAAATTCATCTAGAATATCAATGGTTCAATACTTTAAAGATTCCTTCATATAAACCCACATCACAAAAATGAATATTAAAACATCCATTAAAATTGGGAAGTTAGAACAAAGAAGGTTACCCAAAGTAACATAGAACTAGGTTTCCTTATAAGATAACATACGTTATAAGTGAAAACATTGAAATTCAAGAGAAACAAAACTATGACGTTCTGATAGAGATTGATAGATAACATTGATCAGTAGAAGTGGGTTATCACTAAACCATAAATATGTGAAGTTCTGAGGGAACATATGATTCATCATAAATAATCATTCTAGGATAAATAATTTTCAATGTATTTTCCCTAGATTTTAGGATTTATTTTACTATTTAAGAACATATGGAAATATACTTACTTGACTTCATTCTTTTTCATATATATAATATCAAGTTTTTCTTTTTCAATGATCATTTCCTTCATTGTCTCTCACTCTAGGGAATGATAGGAATTTTTCATTCACAAAGAACTAATAGATCCTGATATCCATGATATGCCATCCCATTTTACATCTGTTATCTTTAACAAAAAAATTTCAGAATATATAACAAAATACGCATAAATCCCCATGTGGTGAGATATAAGGTTAATTTCACCAATATCATCTGATTTTTTACTTAATCCCTTCCATAAATGGTTAACCTTATAGCTCTTCCAAAAGATGAAAATAATAATCATTAGAAGGAAGTTCATGAAATCAGCTTAACATTAATACATCATATATCAAAAGTTAAATCATAGTTTTCACATTCCAAACATGTGAATATGCTCATCAGATGTTCTCTTAAAAATGGTAATAATCTAAATTACCATAAATCCTTTTTGAAAACATTTATGCATACTTATTCCAAAGATTAATTAAATCCAATAAGTTATAAATTTCATCGATGCTTAAACATACCACTTTTACAATAATCATTTATAAGGTACTCGATACTATCCAATTTACTTATTCATATCCAATATATCTTTATCAAAAAGTCATTATCTCAATGTTAGAAATTAATTAAGGGTTACCATCTATTAATCAAAATATAAAATTTGCATGAAATCACTTATCTATGCCTTCATTGCCATTATAATTTTCCATTTAAGTCATTAATGTAAACTTATACTAAAAATACCTATATAATTCCTGATTTATATAACATGATATTTTGAATTCCAAAACATAAATACTTCATCAATCCAACCTTATTATTAAAACATTTATCAGGCTTTATCAACTAGTTCTTTAATCCCTCTTTCCTATAATATAAGATGGGAATCATGTATTAAGGTTCCTAAACATCAATTTAATCATTCTTGTTATGTTTAATGTAATCAATACTGGAAGAAAATCAAATATCTTTCACATGTCATTTTAAATCGCATTATCTTATGAATTATAACTAATAATCATACCACCCACCTAATTTTAATTATGAGATTTCCAAATAGAAAATTAATTTTCATAATTACCACACTTTTAAAATATATACCATTTAATATTAGCTATGTTTCATCTAGTTATCTCCATTGACTAAAAACAGAAATCATTGGGTGAGAAACACATATCATAGAAGAAAACCACATAATCATGAAAAATTATGAATAGGTTGTCTAAATTATGAAACCATCATTAATCTATGAACCCTTAGGTTTATCAGATGATATTAATAGACAACTTATATATAAATCTCTTTATAAATATTCACGAAGAGTTTTTGAATTCTCAATGCATATCCCCTAGGAGTTTAAAACCATGTGTGAAGCAAGCCCTGTTGTCGTGTTCAAAATTACCCAGAGTCAGGCCTAAAACATCTTTTCAGAGTCATTACCTCTAGGTGCATATGATGTAGATCCACATACACTTATAGTATCTAGATAGAGATATATTTCTAGGAAACTATTCACTCTATCATTTACCAAAGTTCTAGTACATTTCCTGAACATTAAACTATACTTATACTTATCCTTGTTGACATTCCTTGACATATACTTATAAATTTACCTAGGTATCTTGAAAAAGTTTTCTCATCTTATTTTACAAAGGTTTGTTAAACGTTCACATTGATACCATCAATAGTGACCAAGATATAGAATAAATGGATATTTCATTATTTTACACGAATATTTAGTACATTACAAAAATACATTACTGAGGATCGTAATAGTTTTGTGTCTTTTGAAACATGGAAACTTAATCTTCAACCTTGGTAAAATATCATAAAAAACTCCAAAAAATATATCCACCATTATTAATTCTACCTTAAAATTTCATCAAAAACTGGGGAAAGAAAACATAAGAATGGGGTGAGCTCAGATTCCCATTAAGGGTAAATAAAGGAAATGCATAAGAATAAAAAGAGAAAAAGGGTATGGAACCTGAGAATAACATTTTAAGATCATACCTTAAAAATTAGAGATCACATTTAAGATTAGAAGTTTATAAGACATGAATCATAATAAAATTGATAGCCTAAGTCATTAAAGCCTAACATCATATTATGACATGGAATTTTTGGAATAAAAATTTTTTATAACATTTTAATCATGTATAAGTAGAAACAGGTTCACTCATCACATTAAAAACACGAAATCAGGCCCCCACATCAACTTATGGACATGGAACCAGGTCCATGAATAAAATTGTGAACTTGTAATCAGGTTCACTCATAACCTTATGGAGATAAAACCATGTCCATGTACAAAATTGTGATCATGTAATCTGGTTCACACATAACATTGTGTACATGTACTCAGGTTGACACATAAACTTATGGACATGAAACAAGGTCCATGCATAACATTATGAACACATAATAAGGTTCAGTCATAACATTTTGAACATTTAATCAGGTTCATGCATAATATTATGGACTTAAATTGAGTTTTATAGATAAAATTGTGAATATGTAATTAGGTTCATGCATAACATTTATATTCATGAGTCATCTATCATCATCCAATGCATTAGAGGGAGATATAGGTACCAAACATCTCATAATGAGATCATACAAAAATGTTCTATAATATGATAAAAAATCATATCATAACCCATGAAATGAAATGGGAATCATAAACATATAAACATATCATATCATATGAAAAAAGATATAGATTTAATAATCATATCCTCAGAAGCACAAACAATGAAAGAGAAATAGATTTCATAAACATATAACCCATTAAATAGAAATGGGTTTCATAAAAATATGACCCATAAAAGAGAAACATGTTTCATAAATACTTTTATAATAAGTATAACCCATTTATAGAAAGAATACTAATGGAACCTTTATAACATTTCCTATATGAAAATGAGTAACATTAATAGATTTCATCTTTGATGGAAATTTATTTTGATTTATATTTCAAAAATCATTCTTGTTGAAAATATAATTTCTTCTTTAGAAATATATTTTTTATATATAAAACCATCTGAATATTATTTTTTGAAATACCTTAGAAACATTTTAATAGGAATTTAAATCATTTTAAAACGCTTTTTCCTTAAAAACATTAAATATAAGTTTGAAAAAAAATTTGAAAACAATTTTGCATGAAAAATTATAAAATAAGATTCAAAGAATTTTAGAACAGTTTTCCATTGAAAATTTATAAAATATGATTAAAAACATTTTAAAAAACGTTTTCATTATTAACATATAAAATAAGCTTTAAAATATTTTAAAATCAAATTTTCTTTGAAATTATTTTTGAAAACATATAATGAATGATTGAAAAAATATTGAAAGAATTTTTACTTGAAAACTTATGAAAAAAGATTGTTTTTTAAACCATTTATTTGAAAATTTATTTTCAAAACATTTTCTAAAAAATTTTCATTTTAAACATGAAAATATTTCTTCAAATAATTGACAGTGGGTAAATATGTACATGTCATACGAGGTAAAAACAATTCCTTTTACATGATCAAAATTATAGAAAATTTCCATTTTAGAAAAGAGAAGAGAATATTCGTTTCAGAAAATTTTTAAAATAAAAAAAATGGGAAAAAATATTTTAATGGTTATAGGAGAACAGTATAATGTTCTTGGAAACCTTTTCTAGAAACCATGATTTCGAAGGAACACATATTTCTTAACTAAAGGGAGGGTAATGTCGTGATTTCATAAAAACAATTTCATAACTATATTATATATAAAATAGTAGAAAAATTGTACTAATACATGAATATATCATGAATAACTAGATGATAAAAAATTAATGATTTTTCTTGATAGAACTATTATAATATTTCAATAAATGAAGTGTAATTTTAATCAATCTCAAAATGTGATGAAATTGTCTCATCAAATTCTTATCACATAGTAAAATTTAACCACAACCCCATGTAATAAAGTGAAATTATATGAATCAAAAAAATATCATGAAATTAATTATATTAATGATATAACATGTCAAAGGTAATTATATACACCTTGAAAAATAATATAGGTTCATAATAAAACATGTGTCTCAGACAAAGAAAATTGAGGAAAAATTGTTTAACCAATTTGGTAGATTTTGAAACATTAAACCCCTGAAATAAATATATTAGAGTGGATATTTAAATACCCATATATTTAAGTATAATAATCATTTTATATTTCTATGATATGTATACACACCACATAAAAGGAATGGGTGGTGAATAAAGCACATATCTAACAGAAATAAAAAGTGAAATGAAATCCCCTTGCCTTGTGTCTTGACTCTCGTTGTACTCATTGAAAAAACTTTTTGTTAGATATAAATTCATTATAACTATTTTAAATAACCATATTATTATATATTATACCTCATTTATTTCGATTAAAACCTTATATTACCTACTTATTAACCATCCTATGTCAAGGTTTTACTTTAGATAATATTCGCTCTGTTATTCACATGTGTCTTAATTTGTTATATCTTTTGTCCTTATATATATATCATGACTCAATAATGTAAAAAATGTTATAAATATCATTTATAAACAGTATATTTTCATTATAACAACCTAAAGAATATAGAATTATGAAATGGAATACACTGTTCATGGAGACTGTAAGATGTATGTATGCATGAATGTTGTTTCCATTTTTATTGTCATATTTAAATAAAGAATGAAAATGAAATATATTTATATATGTATAAAAAAGAATTAAATTATAATTAAATTGTTATATATATCATATAAGTTCCCTAAATATATCCCTAATACATTCTATATAGTGAGTGGACGAATCACATCGCTTCGAGGGGGCGATAGTCCACACTTCCTCAAACAAAACTATCATATTTAAACAAAATGGAAAATGAAAATATATGGGTGTAAAAGGAATAAATAAGATTAAATAAATAATATATATAAATATATTTTCCATCATAATGTCTTTCATGAGATTCGGTAAGGAAAATTGAACAATCATTGTTTTGTGAGGTGAAAGTTCACCAAACAGAAAAATAGGATTATCGTTACCCATTAGATGGAGGTGTGTATTATTTCAGGTCAAAATATTAGTATAAAAACATCATTGAATATTTTTTAAATAGTTTTTTTTATAAAATCAAAGAATAATGAGATTATAGGGGGTATATAATGAGAATTAAAGAATGGATCTTGAGCGAAGATGTTACCTCTTAATCAGGTAACTCTTTTTGGTTTGTTCCAAAATGATTACATGGATTTATTTCTACCCAAGGATAGGATTTAAGGAGGAAGGGGTGTTTATAAGTTTATTGTGTAGATATTGGCTGAACCTAGTATATATGAGAAGTGTGAAGATGTGGGAGAGGTGGTGGCCTTTTATAGGGAAGGAAAATGACTCACTTGCGATTTTTGAAAAAAAGTTAGGTGTAAAAACTTTAAAACATAAAAAATTATTTATAAACCAAAATAAATCAAAAAATTAATGTTTATGGACCACATATTTCTATAAAATTGGTTTTAGACCAGTGGTTATGTCATTTGGGCCCCTATGATTATGGTTTAGTCTCTAATTATGTTTATTTTTTCCTTAATTGATGTGATTACTTTTAATCACTTTTACTAATTATTATGGTAAAAAGAAATATGACCTAATTATATTTTAAATATTAAAAGTATTACAATTTATTATTTCCATTTTTCATACTTCCATTTCAGATGTTTAAAAATTAATATAAATATCAATCATATAGAGGGGACGAAATAACATGTTTTTTAAGTAGAAAAATGTTCACATATTAGTTAAATTTTTATATTCAGTTTCAAAGTGAAATTAATTATAACGACCTAAATAGTATTAATATATTTATATTTGATCTAATTTGACCTTAAGACAAATTTTAAAGTATAATTTAACATTATTAATTATTTAAACGAAAGGGAGGGTTTTAACTAAAATGCAGTATTTTCTAGTATTCATAAAAAAATGTTTCTTAGAAAAATAAAAAATCACCAGAAAATAATTTAGGAATTATAAATTAAAAATATATGTTTATATATTCAAATTCAATTTATATAAGTTCCTAAAATTAATTTTATTATTTTTCATATATGGACATAAAATTTATTTTATTTGAAAAAATGGTAGTTTTTAATATATAAGGTATTTACAAGAAAACTATATATTTCCTTATCAATATGGTTTTATATATAAGAAACTTTTAAATAATATTGTCAAATTATTTATTACTATTCATATTACTATATGTAATGTCTAGGTTATAATTATCCAATTTAAATAATTATAATAGTAAAATGATGTTTCTTAGAAACATTAGTGTTGCATGTAACTTATGCAAAGTCCTGGTTAAGTGTAATCAACCCCGAGTCGATATTTTGTGTATATTATGCCAATTTTGTGTCATGCAATGTACAAAAAGTTTGTTTCATTGGAATGGAAATATTTACTTAGTGATTTAATATTAAAAAAACTATTCTTAGAGTTTCGTGAAATGCCCAATATCAAAAGATGAAATTTATTTGGAAAAAAATCACAAAATCTAGGGGTTTATAGTATGGGAGATTATTCCAATTCATATAAAATAACATCAATTACGTTCACATCGTAGCTATATGAGATGATATTTAAATTAGAAATCGGTGAAGATCTTGGGTGGGTTGAGGACTGATGAAGATTTTTGAGTTATTATGGTTTTATGATCCCATGAATTCTAGTGAGTGTGGCTTGTGAGGTATGACACATGTGTGACAATGGATCCCATTAATTTTACAATCAATTTGCAGTATATGTGAATCTATATAGTTGGGGAGTGAGACTATAACCATTTTAGGCTTTTAACCTCGGACATGACATGATTATTGTGGGTGATGTGGATGATTTTTTCATGATATGAGGTTGATTAATGGTTTTATGTTTTGAGTTAGATCTTGAGAGTGATATGGTTTGGTCATGTCTAGTTACCATTTTGGGGATGGATTAGGAATGCACCTTGGTGTTTTTATTTTGATAATGTGATGATAAAGGACACTCCTAGAGTGTCTAGTAGGATATTATCCATTGGAAGGTTAGCCCCATGTGATAAGTGTCATAAAAGTATGGGATTAGTCACTGGATGATTATTTTGTCACTTTAATACTAGTGAATAAATGGAATCGACTATATTTAGATACCTCAGTAAATTCCATGAATAATTTTAGATACATAATATGGTGGGTTTTGAGTATGGGAATTGAGGTCATGATGTATGATGATTATCTAAATGTGTTGGATCGATAATTAATAAATTATTATTAAAAACATGATGTATATTCATTTGTATGGTTATCTAATCAAGGAAATCACTCTAAGCTTTAGGTATGGACATCAGGGTGGTTATATGGATGATCATGGGATGCCTATGTGATTAATGTAATTATGACTTAGGATATTGTTTACCCTACAACAGTGGAAGATTAGGGATTTATAGAGGGGTTTACCAAAGGTGGTATGATCGGTATTTTTTCATTAGAAAGAATGTGTCATGTTATAAACTACATTGGCTATATGTTATTGGATATTATGGGGGTGCTTCATGTTTTTGATAGGGAATTTTTGGAATGTCCAGTATATTTAGATTAGATATCCTATAAAGGATACTCCTTTCTTGTTTTAGTTTTTTGGAACATGTATATAATATTGATTGATAGGTTTTTTCCTTAAATGATTGGGTATGGTATGTCAGAAACCATACAAGGCACATCATGAGGTTTCTTAAATTATTTATTGATAAGAAATTAAATTTTTGTAAGGAACCATACCATTTAATTAGTTAGGGATAAAAATAATTTGGTGGGGAGTAGCATAGGTTAGATTATCAATTGGACAAGGACCCCTTGGGTGTCATTAGATAACCGAGATTAGGAAAGAGTCATCATAATGGTTTAGTAATGGTTCCAAAGGGTGTTCTTGATACCCACAAGCTTGAAAATTGTTCATAAGGGTCAAAGAAACACACTTCGGAATGGCTTCACAATTATATAATTTTATAACCATAATTGGAAACAACTATAAATCCAAAATGAAAAAACCATACAGTGATTCCTAGTAATACAAACTAATATTAAATAAAACAACATGCAATATATGGAATAAAAAATAAATTAACATCTCAAATCATAATAAATGTAACAACATTAATACATATAAAAAACATTAGTAAAATAATTCCCTAAATAGATAAATAGATGTTTGAAAAGTCATAAATAACCTCAATCTAATGATAAAACAATAATTTGGGCTTCCACTTGAACACCTATGTGGGACCTATAGTCACGCATAACCCCTGAAAGAACATCAATGTGCCAGCATACTAACTAAAAATATATTAAGACATAAGAACCTAAAATAAAACATGATATCTACATGCCCACCCATACACTAGTGTTCATGTAAGGTGTGAGCGTCACATTCCATGTAGGATCTCACCATTAAATCTATGAATTTCTATTAAAAATACATCACATGAATTCTAGTTTGAATATAATAAAAATTTGGTTTTTTCCTTTTCAATAAGTACACATAATGGAAAAAATAAATACACATTGTTACATTTATTTATAAAACTGTAAAACAAGAATTTCCAAAAATGAATGCCTAACCGAACTAAAATCAGAAATTTCAAACCCATCATTTATGAAAAAAACTCTTTAAAATTTCAGTTAATAAGAAAAAAAGGATTTGAAAATAAGTAAATTAAATCTGATCCCATTTTTACTATTTTTACATGATCATTGTCAAATTTTATTTTGAATACAATTGTCACATTACTTTATAAATAATACTATACAAACTATTTAAGAAAAAAATTGACAAAAAACAAAAGCACTATCAAAATAAAATACAACAATCCTAGGTACCAAGATATAAAAGTGGAAAAATAAAATATTAAAAACAAACAATAGTGTTGTGGAACCAAATCAACTGTACAGGAGACACAAAATTCTTGAAACAAAGTCACCTAAATAAACCACAACAGGAAACAATAATCATGATCATCACTCTAGGTTCTAAAATGAATGATAATAGACCTAGATTACTTGATTCACTACATCTAGGGAACACCTATATAAAACCAGAACATTCCCATTCAGCACAACTTTAGGTCACCATGTACTATATAAACCCCTAGTAGGGTTCGCCACTCCCATGAAACTAGCAAGTGAGTGTACACGACACTAGTGTGACATGAATCCATGCATTCTAATTAGCTACCATGGACCCCATGAGAATTAAAATTATAAGTGAGGAAAAAACAATAAAAATGCATTAAATTAGTAAAAAAATAAAAATATAATTTAAAATTACCCTCATTTCACCTCTTATACTATCACAAGAAAACAACCATTTTCATTTAAGTCATTTTAAAACATCACATAATTTAATAGAAATATAAAAAAAACCCCTTTGGGGAACAATATAGCTCACTGAAAAAAAATTAAGTGTCTATAAGGATGATATAACCTGTTTTGATGAATTATTTTCATAAAGTGCTAAGAGATCCATTAAAAATAAGCTTTTAATGCCATGAAACTTTACACCACTTGATAAATATTTTAAAAACATAACATGAAACCAAATTTCAAAACACACTCTGAAATACACTCTGAAATAACGTAATATTTTCTTATAATTAACATCTAGAAAACCATAATGGATAAAAATCCATAAAAAAATTTCACATGGTCTTAACACGCCATATTTAAATAAATAAACTCTTTAAATCCATAGAATACTTTCTTTGAAAATAAATTGTTTCCAACCACCCCTTTAAAATCCCAAAAAACTATTAGACACCCTATAAAATACTTCATTTCATTAAAATTATCCAAAAAACATTTTTATAAAAAGTGGGCATGAAATAAAAGAATTCCAAACCATTGAAAGAAAAATCAATTAAATAAAGTCCCATGAAAAGATAAAACCCACTTAAAATCCATTCAAAACTACCTATTGGTTTTCTATATGTTTAAAATTTAAAAATAATGTAATAAAAACATAATAAATCCATGAGAATAAATATAAGGGAGACTGTATAAAATACCTACCTCATTCGAAAAAAACACATCATAAAGTATCACTTTTGTAATATCCCGAACTAATCCACCAGGTTCGAGCTGGAAGGACACATGACCACATATGTGCCTCCTGATATGCTATATACATATAAATAATAGCTAGGGTAAAATTCTGATTATTGGAATACAATATCATTCAAATCATGTCATTGTCCAAACCAATAAATAATAATAAAAATTATAATAAATAAATAATCGGAATAAATGTGAAAACTATAAATGGAATAATTGGTTTATAAATAAGGGCTCCCAAAGTGGAAATATATCTTGAGTAATGAAAGTAGATAATAAATAAAATAACTACAGGGTCTGTTGGTGTCTGACTCGTTCCACTCCGACTTTCTACTCCACCTACTCAACTACCCACCAGACGGCCCATTCCCTTTACTAGGTTTCTCATAAAATCTATAAGTGCATGAAAATGATTGAGTAGGGTTTGAGTAAAATACATACTAGGACACCATCAATGTATCCTTACCTACTGTGCTCAATTATAAAAGTGTATTACATAATAATAATCAATTCATGGCATGCATATAAACATAAAAATCAAAACCGAGTGGTGGTGTGATAATGAAACCTCCACAAAATCCCCTATTATACATGCTTCAACTCCATACAAAAAAGATAATCATGGTATATCTCAAGGATCTTGTACCTGTGTATAGCGCTAAGAATCCATCTCTCGAAAAAAATAGGTAGTAACTAAACTAGCCACCAAGCTAGTACATTTGTTTCTTAAAAACATCATTACATTGTTTGTAAATGAAACTCAGTTCACTGTGGGGAACAAGTATGGGATGTTGTTCGATATCGAGGCATTGAGGGTGCCACTTGAAAATCCCCCAGTCATTAAGCATGCTTGTCATGGATCAACTTGGCCTCAGTCATGCTTCTATATATCTGTCAACCCGATACTTGGATTCCAGTTCCTAGACTGAATCCTCAACATGACTCATTGGTATCATCATATCCCAAGCATAAAGAATGAAATGCAGCATGAAAAACAACTAGCCATCAAGTAATTCAATCACAAATCAACTCAGAATCATGTGGATTGATACATATTCACTGAGTACAACCTCAACATGACATTACATCATATATCCACCTTGTTCTTAGGTCCATCATCATACAACAACGTAATTAAAGTATAATCCACCTATAAGGGGTAAACATGCCATGATGATCCACCAGTTCTGAACAATATGAATGGTACCACCAAAGCTAGGAAACATACATATAGGGTATTGCAGACAATAAAAATCATATAATAATATATCATCATAAAAAATAAATGAACAAACATAACATCATGTGATAACAATAAAAAAGGCTACAGTAATATCACTCATGGAATCACAACAGGTCTCATGGGATACACACTCACACCCACCTACGATCATAATCCAGCAAAAATATCAATTTTATCAACACATAAAATATGATATGGAAATATATGTAAACAAGGTCCCAATAGGAATGGACCTTCCTACCTCATGGTTTTCGATGTTGATGTTGATGTTTAAAAAGAATACCATCACCTAAACCATGCTCACACCCAACCGAATTATAATCAACCACAGACAAATCCTTGAACCTTAACCAATTTAATATTATTTATAATTTTAGATATCTTTGATAATTAAAAATATTCAATTAAATATGAACATATTACATTATCTCCAACAAAAAAATGCTTAAAATTTGATTTTTACTCATTGAGATAAATCCAACCTCGTTGATGAAACATCAATCTGATCAAAATCGAATAAGATATTGAGAAGAGTAATTTAGAAGAAAAATGTAATTAAATATTAAAAAATAGAGGGATGGAGAGGAAGAGAGAGGGATGTGAGTAGTGGAGGGGAGGTCCTCCGATGCATTGGACATTTCCTGAAAACAATTAATTTTATATTTTTTTAAAAGAAACATTTCTTTTTCTCAATTTATCTTAGTAAATGTTTCAACTTAATTAAATTATTTAATTATTTTTTCTCTCCCCTCTTCACCCATATATCATTTTTAATTCCCTATATTAAATATATTAAAACCATCAATTTAATTTTAATTAAAAATCACTCATGTGTTTATTCATTATATATATACATATATATATACACCTTCATATATATACACCCTCATATATATATATATACCTACATATATATATATTTAATACACATATTTACATTATATATATACACATTTGTATATACACCCTCACATGTGTATATATATATATATATTTATCTCATATATATATATATATATAATTTAATTTTCCACACACAAATATTATTTTTCCCAATTTAATAAAAACAATAACAACAACAAAAGAAATAATATTATTTAATATTTTATATCACTCTCATAATTAACAATTTAAATACCAAATAACGAAAATGACCATTTAATCAATGATTTAATGTAAATTTAACAATGGAATATCCAATTCATCCCTAAATGGCATTATTATTTTTTAAATAGGATGAAACTATTGTAATTTGAAGCTTCTGGATTGATGTGGCCACATCAATGTTGGTCTCCACATTTAATCATAAAAGAAGGTGGACTAATTTTTCAAAAAAATGAATTTTAATTAATTAAAATAAAAGAAATGATATAATTAAAATTTAAAAGGAATTTATTGTGTGGGATGTTTCCAAACACCCTACACACACACAATTTATACCCCACATAGGGTAAAACTCATGTCTTATACCTAACAGAAGACAAAAATTTCTAAAACGATGAACCGTTTGAGAGATATTAATTATTTATTATTTTAAATATGGAATAATAAATTAATTAAATATAATAATGGTATTAGCATGTGCGTTGTTTTGATACACCTGACAGATATAAAAGTTATACCCATCCTAGGATAAACCCCGTATTCTTGACCAAACATTTGTCTTAGACTTATCATAATATGCACCATATGATAGTTATTAATTATTAGTTATTTAAAAAATTAAATAGTAAAATTATTAAATAGAAAATGGGTATTATAGAGTGCAATGTCCTGAAAAAATAGATGAACATAAATGTTATACTTCGCCTATGGTAAACCCTATGTTCTGGACCTAATGGTGGTCTTATATTTCTCATATTACATTCCGTTCAAGAGATATTAAATTATTTTTTGGAGAATAATAAATTAAAAATATTAAATAACTTATCCTTGTATATTATTTGACCAAATATAGGACTCTGACAAATGTTATACCCCGCCCAAGGTAAAAACCATGTTCTAGAACTTAAAGTGGTCTAAGATATATCATATTACACAACATTTGTGATTCATTCAATTCTTTTAGATAAATCATGTGTACCTAATTTAATATATTTAGTATCATTATTCAATATGAACCAATGCTTTATGATCCATAAAATCTCGCACTAACTCAGCAACTTCCACTAAAAATATTCAATAGAATATTATAAGGTGTTAATTTATATTTAACCTTACAGAAAGACTAAAAAATAAGTATTATGTGATTTTTATGGAAAAATACATTTTCTTATAAAAACCCTTATAAATTATAAACAATAGGTTTTTTATAATATTTAAAAAATCAGAATATTACAATTATCTACCTTTATCGATTTCTCATCCATGAGAAGTATCCCTAGTGGTATAAATCAAATAAATCAGACCACTTAGTAAAAAAAATTAGACTCCCTCTTGTACATCTCCATTTTAAGAGTAATATTAGGAACATACCATGTCCTAGACAGTTGATGGGTTCACACAATGTCTTCCCTAGAAGTATACCCACAACACATGGTATAACCCTCCTAGAAAAAACCCATGTTTACATCTCTCCACATCAGTCACAAATTATTAAATATATACTAACATAGTAGAATGCTTGGTTAAACTAATTAATACTAATAAAGATATATCACAACAGCATACTACATAAATATCTCACATAAATAGAAACAATCCAAAATAGATATCACAATTCAAGTAATTTAATTAATAAACTACTATGGATCACAAAAATAGCTATATATATGGAATGTGAATGTATGTTCATCATGACAACCCATCTTTTATTACAAACTTAAACATGATTTATTACATAAAATATTCACTTGATAAAACATGGAATATCGAGAGGTCTAGTGTCTTTGAGGGTTTAGGATAGTTAGATAATAACTTAAAACATGAAATACAACATCTTTTTTAAAAACATCATTTACATGACCACTATATTCCCTCGTACTTAGCATTGAATGGGATAACCTGAGGACATGCATAAGAAAAAGGGTGAGCTATAAAGCCTAGTAAGGGAATAAAAATGGAATACAAGTGGAGTAAAATACATGTTAGAAAATATTAATATCAATATACCACAAGAGAAACATGAAAATAAAGGCATGATAAATCATGATAATCATAACATGGAAATGTGGCAACAACACTTGACATGGAATTAGCATGAGCCAAGGCTCATTGCACATGGTGCATGAGTAAATTCTAATTGGACATGAAGCATGAGTAAACCCTCGTTTCACTTGAATTAGAATGAGTCAACACTCATTGCACATGATATATCATGATACTATACATTAACCAATGCATTGGAGCACTATAAGGGTGCACCCTTCTTAAACATTTCATTTCATGCATAAGTGTGCCACATGGATCATAAAACATGGATTCATTAAACATAATTATTTATTCCATGATAAATGAATGTGGAATTCATACATGAAACATTATAATCAATAAGTAAATGTATATAATTGGAATACCCTTGATGGAGAAATGGGCATGGTTTTCACTACACAAAGGCAATGTCTTAGAAAATTGGTGCAATTTCGGCAGCGTAACGACGTGACATAAGAGTTTAAAAAAATGGTTGATGAGAGATAAAGGGGTGTCTCATTATATTTACATGAAATGGACTGTAATTGGATCATATATATACATGTCCAAACAATTGTAATGGACTTTAGATTCATGATATAAAAGTATTGCTTGAATGTAAATGAAGAGAGAGAAGTTCCTTTTGGAATTTCGGCATAGTAACAGGTGTACATGGGAGGCATTTAATGAGAGATAAAGGGGTATCCCATCATTAAAAACATAAGAGGTTAGTATGGGGGAGGTGTAAAACTATACCCCAAAATTTATAATTGAAAATAAAAAGGAATAACAATATTAAAAAAATGGACAAAAAAAGTGAAAGGAAGAAAAAACCTTACTTGAAAGTGTGTTTCCAAGGCTTGAGAGAGGCTTGAGAGAGGCTTATTGGGAGCTTGGGGAACCTTGGGAGGATTATAGAGAGATTATGGAAGAGTTTGGATGAACTCCAAAGTCTTTTAGTGGGGAGGATGTGGGAGCTTGGGTGGGTTTATATAAGAAAGGTGAGTGAATTATTTATTATTTAGGTTTGGGACCCCTTACATTAAACTAATGCAAACCACAAATCAGCTCATGGTTTTTGCCCATGGTTTTTGGAAAAGGGAAGAGGAAAAAAATATTTTATAAGGCTGAAGTCCGAACTTCTTAAAATAATGGGGTTTCTTATGTGGAGGTGAGTCACACTCCCATGGAAAATAATTTAAAAAGACAAGCTGTTTAATAAGCCTTGAGGGGTCCATTAATTCTTTGAAAAGTAAGTCAAAAAAACCCAAAATCAAATTATTTTAATGTTAAAACATATATTGGACGAAAAAACAGCTTATAGTATTTTATTACATCACTATTGGGTCATTGTGATGTCATAAAACACATTATATATTTAAACGGTATTTAATTTTTACCCCAAAACTTGACAATATCAGAAAATTATGAAAAATTCACCATTGGATAATTTAGACGTCCTAATTCTAGATATATCTTTTATTTTATTTAAATAATTTTCTAAATATGATAATTTTCACTTTTAAAATAAAAACTGATATTTATTGAAAATTCATGGGTTTTGACAGAAATGGATTTCAAACCTTAATAAAACTTATAATTGAATTCATAAAATTATATGATCATTTATATATAATAAAATTAATTTAATAATAATAATACTATTGTATTAAAATATTAATTAATTCAAAAATCCCTAATTTTATTAGAAACTTAAACATGATTTATTACATTAACTATTCACTTGATACAACATGGAAGATCTAGAGGTCTTGTGTCTTTAGGGATTAGGATCATTACATAACAACTTAAAGCATGAAATAAAACATCGTTGTTGAAAAATTACTTTACATAACCACTACACTCCCTCGTACTCAGCATTGCTTGGGATAACCTGATGACATGCATAAGAAAATGGGTGAGCTATAAAGCCCAATAAGGGAATAAACATGGAATACATGAGGAGTAAAATACATGTTAGAAAATATACATATCAATATAGAAAATTAGAAACATGAACATAAAGGCATGACAAATCATGATAATCATAACATGGAAATGTGGCAACAACACTTAACATGGAATTAGCATGATCCAAGGCTCATTGCACATGGAGCATGAGTAAATTATCATTGTACATGAAGCAAGAGTAAAACCTCATTTCACTTGAATTAGGGTGAGTCAAAACTCATTGCACATGAAGTATCATGATATATACTTTACAAAATTCATTGGAGAGCTATAAGGATGAACCTTTCTTAAACATTTCATTTCATGCATAAGTGTGCCACATGGATCATAAAACATGGATTTATTAAACATAATAATTTATTCCAAGATAAAGGAATGTGGAATTAATACATGAAACTTTATAATCAATAAGTAAATGTGCATAAAGGTGAATACCCTTGATGGAGAAATGCGCATGGTATTCACTACACAAAGGCATTGGCTTAGAAAATCGGTGCAATTTCGGCAGCGTAATGGCGTGACATAAGAAATCATAAAAATGGTTGATGAGAGATAAAGGGGTGTCTCATCATATTTAAATGAAATGTAAAGTAAGGGGTTCATATAGATACATGTCCAAACAAAATTAATGCAATTTATATTCATTATACTAAAGTATTGCTTGAACGTAAATGAAGAGAGAGAAGTTCCTTTCGGAATTTCGGCATAGTAACGAGTGTATATGGGAGGCATTTAATGAGAGAGAAATGGGTATCCAATCATTCAAACAATAATAAGTAAGTATGGGGGAGGTGAGAAACCAGACCCCAACATTTATAATTGAAATTAAAAGGGCATAACAATATTAAGTAAATTGGACAAGAAAAGTGAAAGGAAGAAAACCCCTTACATCGAAGTGTACATCCAAGGCATGAGAGAGGATTGAGAGAGGCTTCTTGGGAGCTTGGGGAAACTTGGGAGGATTTTAGAGAGAGCAGGGCAGAGGTTGGACGAACTAAAAATGCTTTGTGTGGGGAGGAAGTGGGGGCTTGGGTGGGTTTATATAGGAAAGGTGAGTGAATTCTTTATTATTTAGGTTTGGGACCCCTTACATTAATCTAATCCAAAACAAAAATCCAATCAAGGTTTTTGCCCAAGGGTTTTGGAAAAGGGAAGAGGAAAAAAATATTTTATAAGGCCAAAGTCCAAACTTCTTAAAATAATGGGGTTGCTTATGTGGAGGTGAGTCACACTCCGATGGAAAATAATTTAAAAACCCAAGATGTTTAAAAAGTCTTGAGGGGTCGATTAATGATTTGAAAAGTAAGTCAAAAAAACCTAAAATCGCATTATTTTAATGGTAAAACATATATTGGCCGAAAATAAAGCTTATAGTATTTTATTACATCACTATTGGGTCATTATGATGTCACAAAACAAATTATATATGTAAACGGTATTTATTTTTTACCCAAAAATTTGACTGTCTTAGAAAATTATGAAAAATTCACTATTGGATAATTTTGACGTCCTGATTCCAGAAATATAATTTATTTTTTTTAAATAATTTTCTATGTATTTTAATTTTCACTTTTAAAATAAAAACCGATATTTATCGAAAATTCACGGGTTTTGACAGAAATGTCTTTCAAACCTTAATAAAAATTATAATTTTATTAATAAAATTATATGATAATTTATATATAATAAAATTAATTTTATAATAATAATATTTTATTAAAATATTATTTCATTCTAAAATCCCTTAATTTAATAAAATATATTTCTTAATTAAATAATAACAAAAAACAATACTTGTGCTTTAAAAATTATTTACAATGTATCAATAATGACAAGAAAGTATATTCATTATTATATACAAAAACAATGCACATGAACATAGTACTAGAGATTTGTTACATAACCCCTTAAAACGGAAGCATATGTCCTACGGGTAAGGTGTGTGATGGTGACAGACTCTTGGGGTGGCTCAGATAAAATTGCTCGAGTGGTAATCTCTATCAACATCCACTTTTCCCTTAGAAGGTCTCGTTCGAGCTTGACATGATGAGTCTTAGCTTGGGCTTGGTCAAGAGCAAAGCCCAAGGATGCCACCTCTTTTCCGAGCTCCCAAAAATGGGCTTAGTATGGAGAAATTCTATTAGATGAGGCCATTTCTTCCTTTTTAGTAGTAAATTGGATTTGATAAAGCCCTATATTTATACTAATCATGTGATCACTATTAAATGGATATAAAAGCAACAGTAACAATTCATAACATAAAACCATAGAAGTTGACATTTTATATAAACATTTTACATAAAGAGACATTTAATTAGATCAAGATGGATTTCCATTAATGAAACATTGGGTCGTTACAATATTCCCCCCGTAAGAAATTTCACCCTTGAAATTTCCTTTTACCACACTAAAATAGATATGGGTAAGTCAACTTCATCATTTCCTCTGATTCCAAAGTCACTTCTTCAAACTTGTGGTTTCGCCATAATAACATGACGAGGTGCATTGTCTTATTTCATAGAAATTTTTCTCTACGATCTAAGATCTACACTGGTTGCTCCTCATAAGAAAGATCATCCTCCAACTGCACCACCTCATAAGAGAGTACATGTGAAGTGTTTGGTATGTACTTCCTTAAGAGGTATACATGAAAGACATCATGTACTTTGGCCATGGTAGGTAGAAATTCTAGTCGATTGGCCACAGCCCCAACATGGTCAAGAATCTCGAAGGGGCCGATGTACCTTGGACTTAACTTACATTTCTTTCCAAACCTCAGGACCTTCTTCCATGGAGATATTCATAGAAAAACCATGTATCCAACTTTAAAATAAAGGTCTCATCGATGATTATCTGCATAACTCTTCTGTCGACTCTGGGATGTCATGATATGATGCTGAATGGTTTCCACTTTCTCCACCATTTCCTCAACCATTTCCGATCCAAGAAGCTTACGTTCACCGACCTCATCCCAACACGCCGGTGTTCTGCACCTTTTCCCATAAAGGGATTCATATGGTACCATTTGGATGCTTGAGTGGAAACTATTATTATAAGAGAACTCAACCAGAGGAAGATGTTGATCCCATTCTCCTTTAATGTCCATTGAGCACACTCTCATCATTTCCTCAAGTGTTTTGATAGTCCGCTCGGATTGGCCATTAGTTTGAGGATGATAGTCCATACTGAAGTTCAGTTCAGTATCTAGAGCATGTTAAAGACTCTTCCAAAACATAGAGGTGAATATTGGATCTCGGTCACACAAAATAGATAGTGGTAATCTATGCAACCTTACCACTTCCCTGATATATATCTATTCCAGTTGATCCAATGAGAAATCTTCTCGAATTGAAATGAAGTGTCAGTCTTTGTAAGACGATCCACCACAACCCAGATTGCATTGTTGCCTTTGGATGTCCTCGGAAGTCCAGAGGCAATTTCTATCGTGATGTTCTCCCATTTCCATTCTGGTATGGTAAATGGTTGCATCATCCCCTTAGACTTCTACCTCTCTGCCGTCACATGCTGGCACACCAGGAACTTTTATGTATATACATTGATCTCCTTCTTCATATTATCCCACCAAAAATTTTCTCAGAGATCCCGATACAACTTTGTGCTCCCTGGGAGAATAGAGAAATTTGAACTATGTGCATCATCCAAAAGTTCTTTCTTCAGTTTCTGACTTGACGGAACACATAGTCTTTTCCCAAATCACACAATTCCTTCTTCATTAACATTAATCTCTGAGGATTTACCTTTTTCGATAGCTTCCACCTTTTACTGAATTCCCACATCATCTTTTTGAGCATCCTTTATCCTTTCCAAAAGAGATAGGTGAGCAATCATTTTTGAAAGGATTGATGATGTTCCCTTCTTTATGATTCCCATGTCCATTTTCATCAAGTTTAAGAATATTGGATCCTCTTCAATTCTCATCATTTATAGAATCGTTGGGTCCTTTATACTTAGGGCATCTGCCACCTTGTTCAATTTCCAATGGTGGTAATGTATTGAACAGTCATAATCCGTGATGAGCTTTATCCATATTCTCTGGAGCATATTAAGCTCTTTCTATATGAATATATATTTAAGACTCCTATGGTCAGTATATATCTCACATTTCTCCCCATAGAGATAATCTGGCCAGATTTTCAACGAAAAGATCACCGCCGCCAACTCCAGATCATGCGTTGGATAGTTTCGCTCATGTATTTTCAACTGTCTTGAGGCATAGGATATCACTTTATCATTCTTCATCAGCACACATCATAATCCCTTCTTCGATGCATCATTAAATATCACAAAAGGTTCCCCACTAGTGGGTAAAGTGAGCACGGGCGCAGTGATAAGCCTCCTTTTCAACTCCTTGAATCTTTCGTCATATTCATCACTCTAAGAAAAATTTACTCCCTTTCAAGTTAGCTTGGTAAGAGGGTTGGAAAATCATGAGAAATTTATCACAAATCGTCGATAATATCCAGCTAAACCCAAGAAGCTACAGATATCCGTTACCAATGTTGGCCTCAGTCATCCCTCAATTGCATCTATTTTGGAGGGATCCATAGATATCCCTTTTCTTGTGATTATATGGCCCAAGAATGATACCTCCTTCAACTATAAATCACACTTGTTGTACTTTTCATAGAGCTTCTCCTTGCGCAAAGTCTCTAGTACAGTTCTTAGAAGCTCCTCATTAACCTCCTAGGTTTTAGAGTATATTAGATTATCATCTATAAAGACTACCACAATTTTTTCAAGGTAATCTCTAAAGACTCTATTAATCAAGTCCATGATGATTGATGGAGAAGTAGTGAGTCTGAAAGGCATTAATATGAATTCATAGTGCCCGTATGTTGTACGAATAGTAGTCTTGGGGACATATTCCTTCTTCAACCTTACTTGATAATATCCCGACCGCAAATCTACCTTGGAGAAGTATTGTTCTCCACGCAGCTGATCGAACAAGTCAACGATCCCTGGCAGATGATACTTGTTCTTTATAGTGATTTTTTATGTTCACGATAATTGATGAAAAGCAGCATTGACGCATCCTTCTTCTTGATGAAGAGGACTGGTGCACCCCATGGTGAAGAACTTGGGTGTATAAACCCTTTATCCAGATTCTCCTGTAGTTGTTTCTTTAGCTCTTCATGATCTGCGACATCCATTCAATATGGAGTCTTGGATATTTTTTGTGCCCCTTGTATAAGTTCAATTGAGAATTCAACGTCTCTTTTAGGAGGAAGACCAGGTAGTTTTTCGGGAAACACTTAAGCAAATTCCCTCGCAATAGGCATTTCTTCAAGGTTGGTTTCTTCCTTGGACTCAATAATCTGAGCCAGATACACGTGCTCATAGGGAAGTAATATCCATTCATGAGATGATGGAGATAAATGAGATTCATCTTCCTCCTTACACTTGTAAATAATTGGGGGTCGATTCTCCATATGAAGTGTGATTTCCCTCTCCTGAAAATTTATGTTGGCTCTATATGAGGAAAGCCAATCCATGCCATGAATTGCATCAAATTACACTAGAGGGAGTATGATGAGGTTATCTGGGAAATTCAATCCACATATTATGACAGTGGAGGTGTTGTATTCATGGGATGCAATGATTTCCCCATTTGTCATACTCACCGGCATCTTCACTTCCATGATTTGTGGTGGTGCTGAGATTGTTCTACTAAACTTTTGAGATATAAAAGAATGCGTAGAACCTGAATCAAAAAGTAAGTTTTCTATTATTGAATGAATAACTAGCATACTTGTCACCAATTCGTTGTCGGGGTTCACTTCGGTAGAAGTGATGGAAAATCTCTTCCTTGCGGCCTTAGAGATTGCTGGATGCCTCTGAAAACCCATGGATTAGGGCACTGATTTAAAAAATTCCCCGGTTCTTTGCAGTTGTAGAAATGAACAACGCATTGAGGATTGAACGGAGCATTCCTCTCCTCTATTGCAGCCACAGGTCTTTCTTGCCTATAGTTTATAGCTAGGTTCCCTTCTCTTCCACACCTAAATCATTCTCATGTCCCGTTGAGGCAATTTCCAGGGTGAATCATTCCCCAATTTTGGAAAGTGGGGTGCTGGAACATCTTAGCACTGTTGGATTTATCCATCTGACTTCCAACATTTAAGTCCACCTTATGCTCCATTTCCCCATGATACCCATGTGATTCCCCGATTTCCATTTTGACCTTAATGGAACATCATACAATTTCCTCATAGCTGTCGAAGTCACAGATCGCTAATTCTTTCTGTAGGCTAGGCTTCTGCCCTCCAAAGAAGCGATCAACCTTGAATTTGGGGGTAACATCAAAGCCAGAAGCGTATCTTGCAAGCCTTGTTAAGTTTTCCTCGTATGCTCCAACATATTCTTCATCTTTTTTCTTAAGGGAATGGAATTCCCTTTCCATCTTAAGCCGGAGGGTGCACGGAAAATATTTATTGAAAAACATCTTCTGGAAATCCTTCCATTCCAACACCTCGATCTTCTCCTCAGGCTTCGTATTTTTGATCAACATACACCATTGATCAGCTTCACCCTCCATACGATAAGCCACCAGGAGGATATTCTCTTGATCAGAACACTGAAGGATAGAGAATATCTTTTCTGTGGAGTTGATCCATTGTTCAGCGATCGTGGGATCGGATGATCCACTGAAAGTAGGAGGCCTTTCTCTGATGAAGCTCTCGATAGAGACTTTTTCCTTCTTTGGGGGGTTTGGAAGTTCCTCTTGAACTGTGTTTCTATTCAAATCATGAGTTATCTAAGAGAATATCAAGAAAAAGTTCACGATTCCCATTCCCATTAGATTTGGCATCTAATTAGTACAATCATCACACTGATCTTCACATCAGTTGTTAGCCTGAGTCCTCCAATTACCGGCCATTTCCTGGAAAAACAGGAATGTTTGTGGGTAACACATACAGGGTAAACCAAATACAAAAGTCGATGACTTATAAATAAACATTTATTTCCTAAACTCATGAGTCTATAGGCTTTAATTTAGGCTTTTCATGATCTACTTTCTAACATACATTCTTAAGAGACTTTTTTCAATTCCCTTAATAAGGGTTCATACTAAGATTGTGAATTTATCAAAACATATCCAGCGAGAGTGTCATAACCAAAAGTATAACAAGGCCCATTGTCATGCACCAATTCCTGTTCGAGTCTAGCACAAAGCGGTGTTTTCGGGTTTTACCCCTAGGATACATCTGTTCCAGAGCCGCCTCTACCTGCTCGTATCCAGACAGGGATGTATTGGATTGATAAACCACCCACTCAGTACTTACCAAAACATAGGGATGTTTTTATATTACTCAGTCTTATCTATAAGGCTTTACTGTGGTTTTCTAATAATAATCCAAAAAAAATAACTAAACCTATCCTCTGATACCAATTATGAAAACCCTACTTTTATTACAAACATAAACATGATTTATTAAATAAACTATTCACTTCATACAACATGGAATATTGAGAGGCATAGTGTATTTGGGGATTAGGATCATTACATAACAACATAAAACATGAAATACAACATCTTTATTGAAAACTTCCTCTACATGACCACTACATTCCATCGTACTTAGCATTGCATGGGATAACCTGAGGACATGCATAAGAAAAGGGGTGATCTATAAAGCCCAGTAAGGGAATAAACATGGAATACATGAGAAGTACAATACATGTTAGACAATAAGCATACCAATAGAGCACAAGATAATCATGAAAATAATGTAATGATAAATCATGATAATCATAACATGGAAATGTGGCAACAACACTTAATATGGAATTAGCATGAGCCAAGGATCATTGCACATGGAGCATGAGTAAATTCTCATTACACATGAAGCACGAGTAATCCCTTGTTGCAGTTGAATTATCAAGAGTCAAAACTCATTTCACATGATGTATCATGATACTATACTTTACACAATGCATTGGAGTGCTTTAAGGGTGCACCCTTCTTAAACATTTCATTTCATGCATAAGTGTGCCACATGGATCATAAAACATGGACTCATTAAACATAATAATTTATTCCAAGATAAAGTAATGTGGAATTCATACATGAAACTTTATAATCAATAATTAAATGTGAAAAAAATGTGAATACCCTTGATGGAGAAATGGGCATGGTATTCGCTACACAAAGGCATTGGCTTAGAAAATCTGTGCAATTTCGGCAGCGTAATGGTGTGACAAAAGAAATCATAAAATTGGTTGATGAGAGAGAAAGGGGTGTCTCATCATATTTACATGAAATGGAAAGTAAGGGGGTCATATAAATACATGTCCAAAAAATTGTAATGGAATTTAGATTCATGATACAAAAGTATTGCTTGAATGTAAATGAAGAGAGTGATGTTCCTTTAGAAATTTTGGCATAGAAATGAGTGTACATGGGAGGAATTTAATGAGAGAGAAAGGGGTATCCAATCACTCAAACCATAAGAGGGAAGTATGGGTGAGGTTATAAACTATACCCTAGAATTTATAATTGAAATTAAAAAGGCCTAACAATATTAAGAAAATTGGGAAAAAATGTGAAAGGAAGAAAAACCCGTACTTAGAAGTGTGCATACAAGGCTTGAGAGAGGCTTGAGAGAGGATTCTTGGGAGCCTGGGGCACCTTGGGAGGATTCTAGAGAGAGTAGGGAAAAGGTTGGACGAACTCCAAAGGCCTTGAGTGTGGAGGAAATGGGAGCTTGGGTGGGTTTATATGGGAAAGGTGAGTGAATTCTTTATTATTTAGGTTTGGGACCCCTTATGTTAAACTAATCCCCACCACAAATCAGCTCATCGTTTCTGCCCATGGTTTTTGGAAAAGGGAAGAGGAAAACAATATTTTATAAGTCCAAAGTCCGAACTTCTTAAAATAATGGGGTTGCTTATGTAGAGGTGAGCCACACTCCCATGGAAAATAATATAAAAAGACAAGATATTTAATAAATCTTGAGGGGTCCATTAATGCTTTTAAAAGTAAGTCAAAAAACCCAAAATCACATTATTTTAATGGTAAAACATATATTGGCCGAATATAAAGCTTATATTATTTTATTACATCACTATTGGGTCATTATGATGTCATAAAACACATTATATATTTAAACGGTATTTAATTTTTACCCAAAAATATGATTGTCTCGAAAAATTATGAAAAATTCAACGTTGGATAATTTCAACGTCCTGATTCCAGAAATATCATTTATTTTATATAAATAATTTTCTAAATATGTTAGTTTTCACTTTTAAAATAAAAACTGATATTTATCGAAAATTCACAGTTTTTGACAGAAATGGCTTTCAAACCTTAATAAAAATTATAATTGTATCCATAAAATTATTTGATCATTTATATATAACAAAATAAATTTAATAATAATAATAATATTTTATTAAAATATTATTTAATCCAAAAATCCATTAAATTAATAAAATATATTTCTTAATTAAATAATAACTAAAAACACTACTTGTACATTAAAAACTATTTACAATGAATTAATAATGACAAGAAAGATTATTCATTATTATATACAAAAATATTGTACATTTACATAGTACTAGAGATTTGACACATAACCCATTAAAATAGCCGTATAAGACCTAAGGGTATGGTCTGCGATGGTGACAAACACTTGGGGTGGCTCAGATAACATTGCTTGATTGGTAATCTCTATCAACATCCATTGATCTCATAGACGGTCTCGTTCAAGATTAACATGATGAAGCTCAGCTTGGGCTTGGTCAAGAGTGAAGCCCAAAGATGCCACCTCTTTTCTGAGCTCCAAAAAATGTGCTTCGTATGGAGCAATTCTACTGGATGAGGCCATTGCTTCCTTTTTCTGAGTAAATTGGATTTGTTAAAGCCCTATATTTATACTAATCATGTGATAACTGTTCAAAAACATTAAAAGCAACAGTCACAATTCTTAACATAAAACCAATGAAGTTTAGATTTTATATAAACATTTGACATAAAGAGGCATTTAATTAGATTAATAGGTATTCCCATTAATGAAACTTTGGGTTGTTACATTCATAGTAATGATGCATGAATAAACCCCAAATCCCATAAATCAAATATAAACATCATGTGAATCACCCAAGGTGAATTTAATTAATTTTAATAGAAAAACATAAAATCCACACTATACAGAAACATATAGATCCACTATGAAGTTTTGGTTTGGAACTAACATAGATCTCCGGCCCGAGTCCTAACCATCATATCTTCTATCTATCATTCCTCATCCCAAGACAAAGAGAATAAATTATTAGTAAATACAAAGGCACTGATACCATTTTATGTCTTCCGTACATGAACCACTAGGTTCAATCCGAAAGGCCACATGACCTCATGTGTGCCTCCACATATTTAAGAAGCTTTCGACTAGTAGGGAGGGTCTAAATGTAATAATGTGGAGACTATACCCTCTACATCATGTCATTGAGAAGAAAAATAAATAACAATAACTACAGAATGAATAAATAATTAGAGTAAATGAGGAAATTAATGATTACATACGTGGTATATAAATAAGACCTCATAAAGTGGAATGTTTTCTAGGTTATTGAAAGTAGATAATATATAAAATAACTAATGGGTCCTACAGTGTCTATCTCGGTCTGCTCCAGCTATGTTATCCACTTTCCTAGAAACCTAACAGAAGGTCCTTTCCCTTTTCCGGGTTTATCATGGAATCTAAAATAACATAAAAATTTCTATGTAGGGTGTGAGAACACGACTCATTAGGCAACCACCATGGTTTCCTTACATAGTTTTCTCATGTATAAAAGTGAATTACATAATAATAGTCAATGTATACAAAACATATAAACATAAAAATAAAAACTCATTAATAGTGCACTAACTGAGCCACCGCCAAACCCACGAGAATACCTTCTTTACCTCTATGATAGAAAGATAATAATAGATTTAGTCAATTTGAATGGACTTATGCATGGTTCTCAGAATCCATCTCTTAGGGAATTTGGTAGTAACAAAACTAGCCCCTGGCTTGTACAATTTTTTCTTGAAAATGTTCTTTAATCATGTGTAAATTCAACTCAGTTCACTATGTACCTCAAGTAAGACATGTTTTTCATCATCTATGCATCAAGGATGCCACTTAAATATCAATTGGTCATCATGCATGTTGCTCATCGTTCAACTTGGCACCAACTTCACTACTCAAAAATCAACTAGAAATCATGAAACCCAATACCTGGCTTGCAATGGCCCATGTTCATCCTCTATAAAACTCTATGGCATCATCATTTCTCTAGCCTCTTGTAATAAATGCTGCTAAAAAAAACAGGCATTGAGTTTGTAACTCATAAATCAAATAGGCATCGAGAAACTCAATAATTAGGCATTGATTAAAGCCTCAACACAACATTAAATCATATCTACACCCTCTGCTTGGGTCCAAAATCACAAAACAACGTAAGTCAAGTGTACTCCCCTTCAAAGTGGAAAACATGTCACGACAGTCCACCTTTTATGAGAATATATAACAGTGCCACAAAAGAAAGGAAATATACATACAGGGTATGTCATATAATTGAAAGAATATCATAACATATGTTCTTGAGAAATAAAGAACCAAACATAGCATTATGAGATAAAAACCTAAACTAGAATATCCTACACCAATATCCCTCATAGAATCTATATAAATCTCATGGTCTACAAAAACACACCCACATGTGATCATAATCAAGAACCAATGCCATTTTTTCCAATACAAAAAATATAACATATCAATATGTATAAGAAATATCTCAAAACATTTAGAACATCCTACCCCATAGTTGTCCAAGTGGACATCGTGGGTTAGAATGGTTTTCGTCACCCAAAACACACTCACACCAAACCAAAATATGATCATCCATGAAAAGCTCCATGAAACATCCCCATTTCATCATTATTTAGAATTATCTCTATCTTTTATAATTAATCCTATTAAATTAAATCACAACTTATTACCTCACTGACGTCAAAAAAATATTATTATTAAATTTCTACTCACTGAGACAAGTACAATGGCACTGACGACGTGTAAATCCAATCAATATCGAAGAATATATTTAGGGTAGAAAAATAGAAGAATAATAAATAATTGATAGAGGGAGGGAGAAGAAGCGAGAAAGACCAGAGAGGTGGAGAGGAGGTCCTCCCATGTGTTGGACAATTTCCACTAACCCCCATTTTATATTATTTTTTTAAAACAATCATGTATTAGTTTCTATTAACCTCATTATATTTGTCTCCTTCATTACTTTAATAATGTTTTTTCTCTCCCCTTACCCAATTAATTGGTTTTAATTCCATATTTTAAATATATTAAAACCATTAATTTAATATATATTAAAATTCATTCATATCTTTATACCATATATATATACACCTATATATATATACCTTCATATATATATATATATTTAACACACACACACACATTATATATATACACATCCTTACATACACACGCACATGTATATACACACATGGATATAAATATATATCACATATCTATATATAATTTAATTTTCGACACCCAAATATTAATTTTCCCAATTTAATAATAACCATAATAACAAAAAAAATTATTATTATTATAAAATATCACACATCATTTCCATAATTATCAGTTTAATTATAAAAAATTGAAAATTCATGTGTAATCAATGATTCATTTTAATTTTAGTGATGAAGTGTCTAAATTCATCAATTAATGACATTTCATATTTCAAGTTCGGTCAAATAATTGTATTTTAAATCTCTCTTATTGATACAGACTCATAAATGGTGGTATCCACTTTGAAACATTGAAGAAGGTGACCTAATATTTATATAAATGGATTTTAATTAATTAAAATCCATATAGTAATATAATTAATGTTTAAAAGGGTATTATTGAATATGATGTCTCGAAACACTAGCGCTCACAAAAGTTATACCTTGCCTTAGGTAAAACCTATGTCTCAGACCTGACTGTGTTCTCAGATTTCTCATACAACTCACCATTTGAGAGATATTAATTATTTATTATTTAAAAAATTGAATAATAAATTAATTATAAATAAAAAGGGTATTATCATGTAAACTGTTTCCAAACACCTGACTCACATAAATGATATATCCCTCCAAGGGTAAACCCTATGTTCCCTACCTAATAGTGGACTCAAGTTTTTTAATACAACACACCTTCTGAATGATATTAATTATTTTTTTGTTTAAAAAATGGAGTATTACATTAATTAAATATAAAAATGTTATTATTGTGGGTGATGTTTATAAACACCCAATGTGCATAAAAGATATACCCAGCCTAGGGTAAAACTCACATTATGGACCTAACAGTTATCCATGATTTCTTATACGATGAACTATTTGGGAGATATTCAATTATTTTTGAATAATAAAAAATTTAAAATATTATATAACGTATCCTCATGTAAAATTTGACCAGATGTCCAACGCTCACAAATGTTATATCCTACATAGGGTAAAAATCACCTCACAAGCCTAATAATGGTCTTAAATTTCTCATACAATACACTATTTATGAGTCATTAAATTATTTTTGATAAATCAGGACCATATTATTTATATATAAAATATTTTTATTTCATATGTGCCATTTCTCTATAAGCCTCATAATCTCACACTTACTCATCTCCTGACTCTGACAATATTCAATAGAATATTCTGCAGTATTAATAGGTCTTTTATGCTTAGGAAAATATATTATAAAATTAATACATTTATTCTTATTAAACTATTAAATTTTCTAAAAAAAAAATTAAATTATTAAATAGTGGGATTTCAATATCAATAAAAATTCAGGATAATATAACCTTCAGTGTAGATTGCACAACTGAGAAAAGAAAAAATATCTCCAACTCCCACACAACCAGAAAACAATGATTAGATCCAAATCTAACCCTAGTTTATATCCTTAGAGAAATTAGGTGTCATGGTAGAAACCAAATCCAAGGAGGAAGTAATAGAGAAGGGAAGAAGGGGAATGTGTATAATACCTTGGGGGTCTTCCTGAAATCAAGAATAAATGGGTTGGAATTCAAGGAAAATGGAGTGAAAAAGATCCCTTAGTTATACCCACCTTCATCCAAAAAATATAGGGGTACAAATGATGAAAAATGAATTAAAATAAACTTGGGTAAAATATTGAATTTAAAAATACAATAAAACTAGTCACCCCACAATGATATGCCACATACTCTAATTAACCATTCACCAACCATATAGCTGGCACAAGACAATCACAAAACATCCTCACGGTTTGAACATAAGGTTTTTTAAATCATGAACCTTCCAAGAAAAACAACTATGTTAAAAACTAAAACATTTTCACATGATAACCAGTATGGTTTATCCTAACCATGAAGAAGCTATGTCCTAACACTCAAAGGGATATGGTGAAGGCATGATTCTCATTATAATTCTCATGATTTGAATTCAATCATGCACTACCCTTGTGTTCCATATATGAACTAAAGAAATTGAACTCAAAAACTTCTACAAATGGCTCTCTATATGGGTTACCCATAACCGTACATGCTAACCATGAAAAAAAGAAACAATTATATAAATTCAAATGTTTCAAATAGGAAAAATCAAAAATTTAAATTACCACAAAACCATATAATTTATAAAATTGAAATGTATACATGTGTTACAAATATCCTTCTCATGGAAAATTCTTCCCTAAAAATTCAATGGTAAAAGAAAAATTTAATAGTACCCATAAAATATCCACACCCCAATAAAAGTGGTGGAAAGGCATGGAAGAAAACTAAGGATGATCCAAAAATCATAAAAACAATATCAATATGAATCATTTCCAAAAATATATATCATAATTTCCAATAAACATCAAACAAACTCAAGTAGGATCCAATCCCAAACCACCAAACACATATTTGATGAATACAAACCCATCATAGCTCTCCAAAACATTTATAATTTATCTAAAATGATGGATGTAGTGAGAAACATATTTGAATGAAACAGAGTTACCAAAATAATGAAAATTACAAAACTCAACAAAAAACCAATAAAATCCCACCAACAAAAAATAACCACTGAGAAAATGAATCAAAATGAATAAAATAATAAAAAAACAAAAAATTAAATTGGGAAACCCATAAACTGAGAAAAATTTAAGGAAAACCCAAAATAGGTCAAAAAACCATCAAGTAATAAAATAACATAATAATTCATAAATATGATAGATGGCCAAATTAGAAACAAAATTTTTCTAAAAATGATCTATAAAATTTCATTTTAATGTAACTTGGGGATAAGCTTATAGAGTATCATCTTATAGAGATATTGATATAGAATATTAAGTTATTGAAACCCATGGTCTAGTTAAAAAAGAACCAAACATCCACATTACCCATGAACATGCCCAAAGTTTCCCCATGACCTATCTATCAAACCCAACCTCATACATAGCACTCAATGCAAATATATTATATTAGACCAATGAAAATCATAAAAAAACAATTCATTAACATCCCAATAAACCATTACTTAAAATGAGCAACAAAAACGGAACCCATTATTCTCATCAAATGAGATCCCGCTTAAAAGTTCAACTTCCCTAAACTCATAGAGAAACAATCTGAAAATATATCTTTAATAAAAAAATAGAATATCAACCCTCATCAATTAAAGCATTCAACCAAGGCATAATGACTGAAACATATCAACTAAGCCTACCTAGGAACCAAATAGAACCTCCCAAAAAATTCCATCCATGATAATTCTACGACACATCACCCATCTATTACTAAGAGTGGAAACAACACCTTCTACTCCATTTGGTATATGGGGAAGGGATGAATAGGAAAAGAGACCACCCCAAAGGATAATAACCCTACCTTTATTTAAGACCCAGATAATAACCCTACATTTATTTAAGACCTCTTTGGGAGAGATACCTTAAAAATTATGAGAAATGAACCTAACCAAGTCATGTTTACAAGAAAAATCTGATAGTCCCAATTTTTCTCTTGAGGGAAATACAAAATCACAATCCATTGAAATAAGAAAAAAACTTTCAAAACATCATATTATAAAAAAAATCACACCCTTAAATTAAAACAACCCATGTTTGACCATTCTACATCTTTCACAAGAAAATAACAATATTACACTCATTTAATTATGTGTTAAAATTAAATCTTCCTCGATTTAACGAATTCATCAAAAACATAAATTCCATTTGAAAACACTTAATATATTAAAAAAATTAAAATTCCATACTATTTTAAAAATCGACAAATAGAAAAAAACACAAAAAACACAATATTATTTTCTTAACCACATTATTTATTTAAAATACATGACCATATTATTCTTAAAAATTTAATATTTCATTTTAGAACACTGCTTTATTTTCATGTTCCAAACATCATATGTTCTAAAAACTAATTTTCTATGGAATTTATTATAAAATACTTTTTTTGGAAAATATTACATAATAAAAATATTATTTTATAAATAATCCCCTTTTCATTATTTCACACTGAAGACAATTTTCATAAAATCAACCCTTTTGAACGTAGAATAAGTTTCACAACAATTTTATAAAAAATCATTTCACCAACCTCGAATAAAATCTAATGAAACATCATTAACATATCACAAGACCCACCTTGATTATTTTCTCAATTATAGTGTGTTAATAAAAAAATATCTAATAATCTTGGGGTACAAGTATAAAAACTATGTGAGATACATAACTATAACTTACATGGATATACAGATTTATAGGAAACATTCCCTTAAAAAATAGTTCTTAAATCATTTCTTGAATCAATTTCTTATTCACTCTATGGTTTTTCAGGAAATGAAATCAAACCCCACACCATTTATTTATTTTATGTTGTTATCATAAAAATATAACAGAAAACTCTAAAATAACTCATAAAATTCCATTGAGGACCAAAATAACACCATCTCAAATATAAATCCAATAAGTATAATGAATGTAAAATTTGAAACCCAATAACCCATGAAAACTCAAGTCTTTGAGTGTTATACTCTATCCTTACCTACCTCTCAATTACTAGAAATCCTATAACTAATATACTTGACTACCCAAATAAATATAATGTTTTTATATAACCTATGACAAAATTAAGAACATTGGATCTGATAATATTTATAACAAATTTTCCTAGGATGACAAAACTAATAACATAACATAGAATACCTCATGTCCCAAAGGGAATTATTAATCCCCATGGGCTTAACACTAGTGCCTAGGAATCTTGGAAAAACACTTGGGAATGATTTCACCCTCATATGACAATATAACCGGTTGTAGTGAAAATCCTGAATCTTAAATGAGAAGTCCATAAATTTGACACCCAAGCGTATAAATAAATAGATAAAAAACGAAAATACAATCAAAATATAAAAGAGATAAAATAAAAAAAATCGAAACTCAAAATAAACAAAACAACCATCATATATAATAAGTCCAGATGTAAAATAATGACATAAATAATACAATAGATTTCTAAAATGGTTGAATTAACCTAGATACAAAAATAAAAAAAACTATGACACCACAAAATCACATAAGTGTGACCCATAGTCACTCACAACAACCAAACATCAACAAATTAATTATGACGATATTCCACGTGAAATCAAGACCTAGTAACAAGAAAGAAAATAGGAAATCATAAAACACACCTATAATAAAGTGTGTATGAATGTTGTGATTAAAATATTACTAATAATATCTCTTCATGTAAACAATGAAATTTAATTCCTAAGATATATCATAAATTATAGTTCAAACATAAGATAGAAATTAGGTTTTTCAATTTCCAATCGAAAGGAAAAATGAAAAAAAACATGTTGATGTTTTTTTAAAGTACAAAACAAGCCATAAAAAATAATGAGTTTAAATCCGAAATTCTAGACCCATCATTTAACAAAATATTTTACATAAAATTTTCATCGACCATAGGAAAAATGGATTTTAAAATACATAAAATAAAACCAATCTTTTTTCCCCTTTACCAAAAATAATTATCAAAAACCCTTTAGAAAATAATTACCCTTTATATTTATAAATCACATATTTAAAATTATTTACAAAACAATTTCAAAATAAAATAAAAAATTATTAGAATAAAATGCAACCATTTAAGGAATTGAGATATCATCTAGGAATAATAAAAGGGAAATTATCAAGAAATTGTTCCATGGGTCAAATTAAAACTAGGGAATGAAATAAAATAATGAAATAAAGTCCCTTAAATAATTCCAAATGGGAATCAAGAATCATGGGAAGCTCGTCAGGTTTTAATATTAATGATATTAGACATGGTTTTCTTGTCTCACTGTCTCCAAGGGAACCTATGTAAACCCAATAAATCCCTAATCGCCACCCCATTGGGTCACTATGTAAAATGAAAATGACGAGGAGGGTGGAACTCTATTAGGAAACTTTCTAGCAATTATATACTACACTGGTGTAACAATTATCTATAACTTCTACTTATCTACCCAAGATCCCATGATATGTTAATGAATAGTTGAGAAAATAACTAGGTATAAGTTCATTACATGATAGTAAACAATAATAAAACATATTAAAGTAACCCTAATCACATAAACTATACTTTCATAAGAAACATCCCCATTAATCTCATTGATGTCAATGAATCAGATAATGGAAAAACAATATAAAACCCCCCTCAAGGCCATAATATAATACATATAGAAAAAAGGGATTTATAATGAGGGTATCTAACATTTTGGGAGAAACTATTGTATAAAAAATTCCAACCATGATATTCAATAAAGTCATTGAATTTTATGACACCATTCATTACTTAAAATATATTTTCAAACATCAGTCATACCAAATTATAAAACATTAATTTAAATATATTTATAAATTAATCTATTATTGGAAATAAATTCCAAATACCAAAAATTTATGACAAGACAGAAAAACCATTTCAGGCAGGCTTAAAAACCCATTTTTTTAAAAATAAACTCCTTATAATCATAAAATATATTATTTTTAAATCAAATGGTGCCAAAAATAACTTTAAAATAAAAAAAATAGTGTTAAAAATCAATTAAAATCATTCATTTCATTTAAAATATCTTATAATGTGTTTTTAAAAATATTTATCTTGCAATAAAATCATTTCAAATTATTATAAGATAAATCAATTTGAAAATTATGCCATACCAAGAATAAAACCCACTAATAATACATTTAGAACTCGTTTAATATTTTCCAAAAGATTTTATTTTTTTAATAATTAAATAAATCAATTGATGTATGAATATCAATTTGATGAGTATTTCATAGAAACAACCACCTCGTTGAAGCTATAAATCATCCTGACATATCAACTTTTATAAAAAAAATTGTATAACCGACCAAGGAAATTCCATTTAAAACTCACACTTAACCAAACCCATGTGATTAGGTTCACCCACAATCCTAATTTATATCTATAGGTTCATTATGGGTTATGGTAGAGAAATATCCATGGATAAATGAATAACGATAATAAGAGGAATAGAAAGGGGGGAATACCTTAAGATGTCTTTATGAAATCAACAAGATAATGCTTTTAATTTAATGTAATGATAAATAAAGAGATCTCTTGTAATGGTATACATTCAACTAATTGATAGATGGGTGGGGGATGTGGGGGTGGCTAAATTCCTTAAAATTGAAAAGTAGAAAATAAATAATTTCAATATTTAAAAAATTTATAAAACCCCCATAGTTAAGTCGTAATGTTTAGTAATATATGCACCAAATCTATGGTTAAAAATGGAAAATAACAACACACCCAAACTATATGAAAACACAATTTACCATATAATATGACAACAACGAAACATCACTATTTTAAAAAATTTATCACTTTTGAATGGTCACCCGCACTATTTCTACCAACCATTCCCACGACATGAATTAACACTCCAAACATAAAGTGGATCAGATGGAATATACTATACATTTCATTGTATGAACCTAATCATGTGCCATTTATTCATTCCAACAATTCACAAAACAAATTATACTGAAAGAAACTTCTGCAAGAAACCATTCATAGTTTCCCCTTCACTGTGCATACTAACCACACATTCGAGTAAAGAATTATCTACAATTAATGATTTCAAACTAAAACCACCGGAATTTTAAATCACCCAAATATAATATAAAATATTAAACAAAAGTGATATGCATGTATAATCTTAGATGATGATTATATTTATACTATATAAAAAATTAATCAAATGATTTTTCTGAATACATTAGAATAATATATTGAAGTTTATTGTAAATTTCATTCACTTATTAAGTGTGATAAACAATGAGATATTGATCTTTTTAAAATTCATTTACAAAATTCAATACCAAATAATAATCTTACTAAATTTCATTTCATTAAGTAGACGTTTTATAAATAAATTCTAAAGCTAGAATATATACCATCTAAATTTATAGGGGGTAGATTTTTTTTCTATGATTTTTCTAAAATATGTTTTTAAAAATTTGGTTAATGATAAGTGTTTATCCTATTTCAATTAAGTTTTATAATTTAGATAAAACTAGATCCTAGTTATCTCTACTATTTTATTTCATTATAAAATTTGCACAAATGTTCCAATTTTAGGAGATTATTCGTTAAATATTAATATTTGAAAACTATGAACAAAACAAGGAGACATAAAAAGATTTATTTTTTAAAATTATTTATAAGGTATGTTTCAAAATTTGAGAGGATAGTTCTATAAATATGATACATTGTGAATTTATTAAATTTATAAATTTATAAAGTATTAATAATAAATATAATTGTAAATATTGTAGTATTCTCAATTGTTTTTTGTATTTTTTTATCAATTTAAATTCATATATTGATATTTAAAAATTGATATTTCTTTGATAATATGATCTATAATGATGTGTATCTTATTTTATTTATTTTTTAAAGGATTTAAATCCTCCATCCTATACATTTGTTTACATTACAAATAAGTTCTCCAATTTTAAAATCACTCTCTTCACAGCTATGTGAGAGATATTCCATCTAAGTATTATTTCTAGAACATAGGGTGATATTTCAAGGAGAGTAAATGCTTGGATGTTTATTAATTTCTTGAGAATTATCAGACCATTTTTTTCTAGAAAGATCAATCTTGTATGGGAGAGTTCTATAATTATATTTCCATTAGTGTCATGTGATTCAGTTTTTTCCTAGTATCCCATGATTATAAGATGATACTATGAAATAAAATTCCAAATTTTGTATAGATGTGATAGGTGTATCTTCACATATGACATGACACTCATGAAGATATATGTCTAATGTTAATGAGAAGGATAAAAATTCACCAGAGAAAATTTACGCTTGGAGGGACTAGAACCTCCAACTTTAACATTTGAGATTTCATGAACAGACCCGGGTCACTAACTAACCTATGACTTTATGACATTAATTCATTTGTAAATATTATTGAAATTATATTTTGTAGTCATGAAAGATATTGAGTAAGTTTTATTTAATGTTGTTTTATATTGATATGATATCTCATGATATTAACCTATTGTTTTAACACAATTTTACCTTTCATATAAGATTACAATATTTATTTATATTTATTCTATAGTTTAAAGATCTATGTGTGATAATGCTAAATATTTTAAGCATTATATAGTAAATAATTTTTGGTTATTAAATTTGAGTATGATGTTTTTTATTTTTTGAGGGTTTTTATTATTGATCTAAGAAGAAGAAAAATTAGGGAAGTTGGTCTTTTCAATCAATGGTTTTTTGGAAAACACAATTACTCTAGAAATCTTTTATTAGAATGAATTAAATGATTTAAATGCTTTGTGACACCAAACCAGAATTATTAATGATTGCATTTTCAAATGAAATATTCATCTTTTATGGAGTATGAAGTATTGTTTCTCAAGATCATAGGGCTGTTAGAGAAAAAATATGGGATTATGGGATCACTAATTATTATGATTCTATTTTAAATAAGGATAATTTTTTTCATGGAAAGGTTTTATAAGGAACATAATAATTTATTTTTTTGAAGATCAGTGTAGATAATATATTTGATAATGAATTCATTGTTGTGTAAAGGGAATTTTTTGATCAATGTAAATGTATATCTAGAGTATTGAAGAGAAACAATGTATTAAATTATAAACATCTAAAATAAATATTTTTTTCTTGGAGATAATTATGGTGTTTTTTAAAATTGAATGTATAAATATAGAGTAGATAGAAGAGAAAACATATATTATAGAAATGTAATATATATAAATAAGAGATGTGAATATAGGGTTGAAGATTTTATATATGATGATTTTGTCTACAACTATTTGAGTCTTTTATGAATTTTATTATTGGATTCAATGATATTAAAGAAAGGTTTATGATTATTTTTGTGAAAAATGATCCTGTTAAGGTTATTTATTATTTCACTAGTAAGTGATGTTATAATCCATAGTGAGGGATGTATAATTAAATTAAATTGGATATATAAATGTTCATGATAATCCAAAATAATACTTAGATATGTTATTATGATTTTAAACTATCTGAATATGGATGATTCCATGTAATTCTATGGACATAACCACTTTTAATTAGAGGTATACCATTATAATCCATGTTTTTTCATCATTTTTGTGTTCTTGATATATAGAGACTCTTTAATTGATAAAATATATTTTCGGTCATTGATTCTATCCAATTATATAAATTTCTCACTGTTGAATTTTGATGTTATTAAAATAAATGAATACATTAACTCACCCCTATTTGTAATGAAGCAGGTAATTTTAAGATAGTTATTTTACTTAAATTGGGGATATTTTTTACTTAATATTACTAATAAAGAGTATATAATAGTTTAAATAATTATCATAAGATAAATGAGTGGAATAATATAATGATTTATTAAAGGAGTTGGATCACGTAACCAATGGTAGTGTACCAAGTACACATTGGAATTTGGTGGATTTGTAGATGCTTCTATCCTAGCTTGTGAATACCCAATGTCTTGATGGAATAAATAGATATTACTATATGTTCTATTAATGGGAACCCAATGGATATTAGGTGGATGTTGTTCTATGGAAGCATTCTCGATAAGGATTAAAATGGGTTTTCCTTTAATGGTAAAATTATATTTTCACCTAAAAAACTAAAATCATTTTATTCCATGACTTCTTGATTTTAGTCATTCCAACATATAGAGAGCACTCTTAGGATATTATCTCAATCCCACATCATCTTAAAGTATTTTACTCTATGATAATGACACATATTCATTTCTATGCTACTATAGGTCCTATATTTACATAAAGATGAGGTAGTTTAACCCATTATTCAACTTTTTTTTTGTTTTCTATGAGGTCTATGCCATATGTTACAAATTTATTGACAGAAAATTAAATTTTTTTATAAAACATTTTTATAGAAAAAGTATGAAACCTATTGAGTTAAACATAAATTCAATATAAAGAAAAACAAGTCAAAAAGCATTAATGGAAAGATTAATCTTACTAAAATTAATATCCCTATATAAAATCCATTGATGTGTAGAGAACTTAATAGCCAGTTCATCCTTGAGAAGATACTCAAAATGGATAATCATCTTTTCCTATGTTTTAAGGTACACCTCAATTTTTTTCTCTATATCATTGAAACCTTGAATCAATAAAAGATCTTTCTTATTGATCCACCCAAACTGCTCTTTATTTATAGAAACATGGGTCAATATTCTAGAGAACATTTAAGTTTTTCTCCTATAAGGCCATAATCAGAAGATTCTCCTCATGTATTTTTCCCTCAGAGTGAATAATAAGTACCCAGGTCATAACACTATTTGTTGCCTCCTTACCTACTGCCTGCTTTGAATCATCAAGAACCTCCTTATTGGGAACAACCTAATCATTGTTGGGAGAACAAAGAGAGTCATTGAAAACAAAAATACCATCTTTTATATGGTCACTATTAGTGGAAACGACATCCCTTTCTTCATCCCTAATCTACTTAGCTAACCTAGTCTCCTTCAGTTTAGGTAATTATGAGTAATATTTATTCTCTTTTGATTTCATTCCCTTAATAACAAAGAAAATTCCTGAATCCTAGTTTCCCTTATGATCCTTCTTTCTCCTAGAGACATGGATTCCTTTTACATACATACCCTTAGCATTACCATCTTATACTAATCTAGAGATATCATCTCCCGACTTTGTCTCAGAATGACATTTCTATTTGGTGAGATTATACACTGGTTGTGGAAATAAGATTTCCATAACTAAATAAATTGAGTCTCGATTCTCTTAAATTGGATGTTCCTTTTACAAACCTTCAATATTGTTGATAATTTTAATATTTGGGTTGGAACTTCTGTAACTGTACTTGTTCATAACCTTCAAACAGCCCCTTTTCCTTGATAGAATGCCCTGATCAAAACATATAAGTTTAATACAGCCATACGAATGACCCTCTCTTTCTACCTATATCTATTCCTAACCATTTAATATTCAAACTATCTCTATAAATGATTTAGGATTTGGTGTATTGTTTCATGGATTAAAGGAGCCAATATCTTATTCTCGCTCAATTCCCCCTAATTTAGACATGATCTGATTTACCAAAATGGACTCATCCAAATCTCTTCTCAAACCATCAAAGATTTTTGCAATCTACGGGTTGGGATTTAAGGGTATTGACTCTTTCAAAATGAGATCAGTATGGGGTAAATTATTTTTACCCAATTTATCTAATTTGGGTGTATTTCAATGATCTAAATCAAATGGCTATCAATCAATCTCCTCCATATGCATATGACATCAAGATGAAATATGATGTCCTAGGTGTTTATAGGATAAGTAAAAATATGTCAAATATTCAACTAAATGACCAATTGTTTGTTGCATAACTACTCCCTAATAGCAATACAAATCCACTACACTATTGTAACAGACACATCAATTTTGACTTAAATATGAGGAGATATCAAATGACAGACATAGATTGTTCGGCTATCAGAGCATAGATAAAACCCAAATAAATTCCTAATCATACGAATAATGAATGGGTTTGGTAAAGGAAGTGGAAGTTCTAGGAATATTACAAAAAATGTTTTAGAAGGAGAATCAGGTTTCATGTAAAAATCATTTGACTAATGGAAAATATAGAAGCGATGTCCATTGCCAGATTGGGGAGCTCCTATCTAGGTAAGAAAAAATCCATTCACTGAAGAAAAAGGGATCATTATGTGTCATTTTTTAAGGAGGAGATTTATCACACATTCTAGTGGAACCCAATATTCAAAAAATGAACATACCAAATAAATCAACCGAAGGATTATGGTTTCTATATATAGTTCATCATGTGACAAAAGAGCACCTCCCTGTATTCCTGAGGTTGATGACTAGTAGCATGGGTTAATAGAGATATGTTGGGGAGACTATACTTGACTATTAGAGTGATACCATATTAGAGATAATATAAATTGATGAAATAAACAATCTGAACCATAAACATACATCATAAAACATTATCCAATAAGTAACCAAGTATCACAAGATATAGTATTCATGTGCATACAGTATATATGGGCAGTCATATAAATAATGTCCAAACCAAAACTACCAAAAGATCCCAAACACAGACCTGAGTCCCATACCAGTCCTAACCACCTATGATCCAACGAAATATTCCATTCATGTACCATACACAAGGTACTAATCCTAAAACTATACCAAAATACATGTAGCATCTGATCAGGTACCCAAGTTCCATTCATTCCCAAGGAGGGTGTGAGTACAACTCAGTAGGCCACCACTAATTGTTTTGAATGAAACAACAAGTCTTAAGAATATTTTATGATGATTATAATGGGAAACAAATAATCCAAGTGATAAAAATGAACATGTCTCCTAATTAATCATCTAACTTATCCATTAAAATTCCAAGTGTCAATAAACTAACTAAACTAGATTTAGTCACGCTGGGATCCTAAGACATAGCAAAAGGGGTTTCACAATTTTAATCGCTATGGGAATTCACTAACCAAACCATTCATCAACATACATTGGATCATTAGTCTAAAAATCAAGTAATGTGCATACATTTTGTAAGCAAGGAGCCTCATTCCGACATCCCAAAGAAAACCATACATTAGTGGATCTAGAACATTAGTCCATCCCAAGCCAACCAAAGAGACATAGTCTGTAAGTTAGGGGCATAGAGCCTCAGTCCAATATCTTAACTCAAGAAATACATTACACATACCTTGTATTCATAACCCATGTATTCATATCTTGTGCATTCATTAGGGACATAGTACCTCAGTCCAAGTCCCTAACCCATGAATTAAAGGTGCATGGTTTAGAGCCTTTGTCTGACCCGATGCGTGAGTGTAGAGGCTCATGTAAAATATCCCAAAAACTCACAATCCATGTGCACATACATCTTAAAAAGTTTAAAACATTTACCATTTATATAACTTAACAAATTTCAATACATATACTATTTACAAAAAATAAATTATTAATCACATATATAATTTATATACTATAAGTCATCTAACACATTCACATTAATAAAAATACCTATTCTTTATTAATAAATATACAAAAATTAACATCAATTTCATTTTAAAATCTATGTTAACACACAAGTAAAAAATAATCATCTCAATTAATCTTGAATCCACCCTTTAAAACATGGTTCATCATATTTGAAAAACAAAACTAAGCCAAAAGTATTTCATTCCCATTAAAAAACTTTTCAAAATAATATATATAAAATCTTCACAAAAAAGTCAAATTCCCTCTTTTCAAATAATCATTTCTTATATATTTAGAATACCCACCTTTTCAAAATTTCTTTTAAACCACTTAAAACATCACAAGATCCTTAACAAAACAATCAAAATTTTTAAAAAAATTCAAAGCTTCCCTTAAAAAGGTATTTACCTTTAAACAAAAAAAATTGACCAATGCCTAACCGTTCCATTTAATTCATTAAAAGAATACACTATGGTATTACCACAAGTGTCATCCACACACACAAATCAAATAGAATTTAAAATCCAATAAGAACACATTTTCAATCAAAGTGATGTCATCACCCCCATTCTAAGACATTACCCAATTACAAAACACTGTTGTCCTTGATTGAAAACCATGTCCAGGTTGAAACCCAAAACACATCATTTAATCCATTTCAAAAGCCTCTTATCCAATATCATAAAATATAACCAATTAATATTTCAATAATCCTATTAATAATTCATACATAAAAATAAAATTTTGAAACCCATAACCTTTCATAATTACCCCATATCATAGTATACCAAAGGATTTCTCCACACACTTGGGTTTGACATACCCCATGGATTTCCCTAGGTTCGATATTAAATAAAAATATACCCAATAGGGTCAAAGAATTATTTTTTACTCCACATTAATTCCCAAGTCAACTTAATTAGTCAAAGAGATGAAAATGCAGTATGGAAGAAACTTGGAACAACTACACACACATATATAAAATCAGGACTACGGGTAAAATCCTCAAGACCACCTACCTCAAGATTGAATACAACCACTCATCCAATAGAAACCATTTATTATAACTAGACCGATCTCAAACACTAAGACTACTATCATCATGGAAAAACAAGGTTTTAGATATTTAGAGAGAGAAGAAGCCTCATATATGAAATCTTCCAGAAAATGGATGGAAAAAGAGTTGAAGTGTTCCCATAGATTTTATTATCACCAAATGGTACTCCAAATACCTATGAATCGAAGGGGAATCACCCATGGAGGAGGAAGGGCCTACTGGTTAATCACTTAATCCACATGGTATCTAATATGGGCGAAATTATGCAGAGAATCATTTTATCATGAGATGGAAAACCATAGATTTCATCTTTTTAAGGGCAGCATGGTTTGGCGGCATGGTTGGCCAAAACATGAACCAACCATGTGTCTCCCTCTATCCAAGAGGTTCTAGGTTTCAATATCTCCTAAAGGGACCCACATTATTTGAAAAAATGTATGGTTCTCGGACACCAACCTCTATCATAGAGGAGGCCATGCCACACAGTTTCCCTATCCAGGTACATAGTTGGTACTAACCATGTGCCAATAACTCACTACACATTGTTTAGTATATTTTCTTTTCCTTTTCTGTCCCAAACCCTTGGGAAACCCCATGGGTACCTCATATTCCCAAAAACCATTCTGTTTCCCAAAAATGATGGTTAAAAAAAATTAAACAAGGAAGTACCTCCATGAGTGGTCTGGATCTTACAAAATCCCCACCTTATAATAGAATTCCCTCAAGCAACATTCATAGACACCACCAAGCCTCTAAAAAAATGACAGGCCACAAGATCCACCTGTCAACTTTTATCTCCTAGTTTTCCTCTTGAGAATGTTCATGTCATCACCAAAATAAGACTAAATAAGTAACCATATCATTGAGAATGTTCCTACTATGATCCATAATAACAATCTCGATGCTCCTCAAAGGACACATCCACCTCAAACTAATCATTACCATCATTAAAAAAATAGAAAATTCGGGGTAAAATCCCTATACCATCACACAAAAAGGGTACTGAAAAATATCTAATAAAACCTAGGAGATCCAATTATAGAACCTTTGTTCAGATCCTCTATGCAACTCATGGCTAGAATCATATGGAATATCTTACCCACTACTTTCAAATATATAAAAGTGACCCATTCCTGCCATCATGTGGTAATAGTGGGTGACCTAGACCAAACTATGTAGTAATTTTGATTACCATATCATGTGTATAGTTAGATATAAATTAATTATACGTAGAATTATAGTGAAAATATTTCTAATTAAACTATTTAAATGGAAATATACATAGATTAATTGTCATAAAAAATGTTATATAAGATCCTTGGTTACAATGAGAACCTAGAGATACTATGAAATTAGTCTTAAACAAAGGTTCTATGGTCTAGATATATCTTACTAACTGAATACAGTATCTATTTTACTATTAGGTGTTGGGGGTTTATAATAATTGAGACTTCTTCTCATGGAGTTATTACTTGGTGATCTATAATGGTGAGATCATGATGACAGAACCACCAATATAAATAACACATGTTTTCGGTGTCATTGGTTTTTCATATCTATAGACATGTGCAATGATATCTGGACTATATATCATTACGAATGTGTCCCATTTGATCTTGTAATTTAATGCAAGGGAAAACCATGATAGTGATATCGTGGGGAGGTATCTTGTGTTGGGTGCATCATTGGTGGTATGACTTTAGTTGAATGGTCATGAAATGGTTTTTCACTTCCAGGTTAAGGAAGTAATATATCTTAGGACCTGTTGATCAGGATGGTAGTACCTTCATAATAAAATTCCCCTGGAAGTCATGGGTAAATCAATCTAGTTAGATCAAAAAATAAAAAATCCAGAGAGGTTGATGACATGGGTGTGCATTCTACTTTATGAGATGTTAAATACAATAATATTATATTACAAAAAGAATATTCATAAGATAGTTTTCACTGTTATGACTATTATTATTTTTTTAGGGACCATGATTGGCTTTCAGATCATATTCATGGTCTATTAATAGCATTCACTACTATCTAGATATTTTCATAGAGGGTCACACAAAATAGAATATTTAAGAATCATCCCTATTTAGGTGAATAGGTATATAGGACTTGATGGGATCCACAACCAGGGTCTGGGGGTTTTCACAAGGATATGCGATTATCAAAGGATTAAATAAATTCATATTATTGAAGTCATGAATAATGGTATTTGAATTTATTTATTAAATGTACTTACAAGTATTAATGTAAATAGAAGGAAAATATTTTTTGAACAAATATTTTTTTTAAATATTTAAGTTTCAATTAATATTTTTGGGAAGGACCTGTCGAGTTAATCATTTGGGTATTATCATTTAATATATTAATTATATTATAGGAAGGTGATATTAATATAAATGATATGTATGACTCAGTATAGTAGTAATAATATCATTTATATAGTGTGTTCAATTATTTGGGGTCTAGGGTTCCTTTTCTTTGTAATTTATCAACACACTATATATAGGAGGAGGATATCTTCCTAAAAAATATTCATGGAAATCTCTTTGAGATATTCTCTAGGCAATCCCTCATTGTAGAGAGAGAATCTGTCGATCAAGGTGATTTGGATTGAGCTCCCTCTCCTGAATTCAAAAAAGGGGATGCCGTGATCATTAGAGCATTGAAGGCATAGTCAGATCTCCATGATACCACCTGTAATTCATCAATCTGTTACACTATAGTTTCTTGAACCAGATGAGAACTATCTTGTGGAATATGGATTCAAAATCTTTGAGCAGGAATAACCGATGATGAGAAAATGTACAACATTATTTCAAATCTGAGTTGGAATTTATAGTTTTGTTTTTTATCTTAAATTTTATCATGTGTGGTCCTGAGGAGGTAATCAAGAAGTGCTTCACCGATGATGAAATAATAATGTCGGACATCGGTGTAATTTTTTTAAAATCCCATGATTCAGGGTTTCTAATGTGCGCCCAATACCATCAATTGGTATTAGAGCGATGCGTGAAGATTTTAAGTCAAATAAAAATTAAATTTTCATTAAACATAATAAAGGGAACAGTTTTAGTCCCAAAATTGTAGAAATAGAATAAATATGACTTCATTTGTCCAAGTGACAACCATTCAAAATTTTCATGACGATTGAAATTCTGGGGATGGAATTATTTTTCATGAACATACATACATATACATACAAATATATATATATATATGCTTGTGTGTATGTGTGCAGGTGTATGTGATTAATAACCGCAATCCTTTTGAAAAAATGGATTCCAATGAACCCAAGTATTCTATCTCGACTACAATTGGCCAGAATAGGGTTCTCGAGTGAGTCATTAATTTCAGCATATTGTGGATTTTTTATTAAAAACATTATTTTATTAAAATTTTTATAAAGCCTATTTTTAGGATGATTTTTTTCCAAACAAATAAAGGCTGGTGGAAGGGCGAGTCTTCCTGACGGGTCATAATTTTTAATAAAAAAATTAAATCGTCCATGTTTTCAGTTTGACTAAAGAATATAAAAAGGGGGTTGTAACACCCTGTATTCACTCCCTCTCCCACCCTATTCCTTCCTGGTGTGGAACATCCCGCCAATATAGCCCAACAGCCTAGCCTCACCCCCACCCATTAGAGCCGCACTGACACCACAGACCACCACAATATCCATTAAGAAGCGGTCGTCCCAGATCTAAGTAGAATCCCTCCCGGTTTCGTACTCCTCAACACCCACTAGACGGCCATCAGATGCCCCTAGTTTGGCTCAACCTCACCCCACCTACCATGTTCCATCGAAGTCATTCATCTACTGTCCGATCCAACCACTAAGTTAAGACTAGCCGACCACCTATGATCCAACCCTGTAGCATCCTCCCGACTGATATGGGTGCCGGCTTCGCTACCAAGACCCACAATAACTTGCAGGTGGGATAACCGAGAGGTAAACCTCTTCCTAAACCCATGCTCCACCAAAACAGGCCTTGGTAAATTCTTCCAACCTGGATTAGATTTGGGTGGATCTTTGTTGCCCATAACACCCCTACACATGGTCTACATGGCATAGAAAGGGATTCCACGATTTCAGCCCAATCCATACATGCCCTTGCCTGGAGTTTTTGTGCACCATATTTTTATTAAATAATCAAAAATTAATTTAATTAATTAATTAATTTTATCATTTTAAATGAAATTAAATAATTATTAATTTTTGATTTAATATTTTAATATTAATTATGCAGTTTGAATTAATATAATTTTGGGGTTAAATTAATTAAATTAATTTTTTTCATTTTAAAATCAAATTAATTAATTGGATCTAATGACATAAATATTGAATTAAAATAAGGGTGAATTTTAATTCCAAAAAATTCCCTCAGTGCAATTTAATGCAGGATTAATTTTTGTTATATATATTTATTTTTAAATAAGTGTGTTTAATTTGGATAGACTATTCATGAATAGTACACCGACGAATTCATGTCTGATGCTTGTTCACATATTTATTTAATTATTACAATGGAAATTTGTAATAATTAGTATACTAAATAGTAATATGAAAATAATTTTTGTCATTATAAGAATAAGGACCTACATTTCCATTATCGTAGTTATAATTTATACTCTAGATACCACCTTGCATGCATGTGATTGTTGTTGTATAATTATGAGGATGATCCGTGACGCCTTTCACACTGAGTTAAAGTGACAAACCAAACAAGAGGTTGATGCATTGGATGGGAAGACTCAACAACTCGAGTTGTAAATAGCATGGCTCAAGGTATTACCCCTACGGACTAGGCTGATCCATTATTCACTAAATGGATCAATTTTTAGTATCATCTCATGATCACATTATCTTTTTAATTTTTCATGGTTTATTATTTTTTTGAATGTTTATTTTATTTTTGATAAAATAAAATAATATATAAGCATGAACAGATAAAACGAACATGTGGAACGATGAATATTTTCTATTTATTTCATGATTGGTGGGGATTACGATCATATAGTAATTTCTTAGAGGATTAAAAATTATTTCATTAGTCATATAATAATTAAACCCTCAAATGAAATATTTATTCGTAACTTCCTTCTATCATTCAAATTTAGACAAACCCGGGTGTTTGGGGTGCTCGTTAGCCAATGTTGAGGGTGCCTCTTACTGATGGGGAGTTCTTATGAGGGTTGTATTTGAACATAACTAAAGTGGTTGTAGGATTATCCAAGTATAACATGATATCATTATAGAGGCATGCATTGAGTAAATAGAGTTATGATTTTAGAAGCTGATATATCACTCAACTAATTAAGGAATTACGAGTTAATGTGGTTGGCAAGCCAAAATCCTACATTGAACCCTCCAAGTAGTGGCGTAGAAAAAGATTATAGATAATGAGGGGTGTTTTAGGGATCCTTTACACTAAAATACTCAAGATATAGAGTATTATGATTCTATCATAGAGGGTTCCTAGAATTTGAAAAATAGTGGGATATATTTAATGATTTAAATTATTAATCAAAACGTCTAAATCATTAATCAGGATAAAAAGTACAAATATGATAAGTGTTAATTCTTTAGAAGAATAGAAATTTATACCACAAGTAATAATGTGATATAAAATGAAAAATGTATATTTTCACACTATTATGTGTATCCAATGATAGTACAACCACATGCACAAAATACTATGATATAAAAAATTTAAGGTGCAATAGTCCCTATACCAGTTAAGCCATCTTAAGAAGAAAGAGTGTAAAATATTTTTTAAAGGAGACTCATGTGTGTAGAATGTGATGTTTATTTCATAATGATATCATCAACATTTGATTCTAGTTGTGGTCACCAAATTAGGACATTGTTAATATAATCTGTAGTATCATCTTTGAGAATTATTCTAGGAGAAAGTGAAGCAACATATGAATAAGGTAATGTTTACACTGGACATGTGTAAATTTAAAAATGGATCATGATATTTCATTGGATCAACCACTTATATTCTTTTCACCCATTTAATCTAATATCATTTTATGTTACAAAAAGTGAAATATTGTGTAAAATCATTATTACCTATTTATGTATGCTTTTCCATGTAAACAGGAATATAAAAGATAGTTTAATCTATAATTTTTATGGTGAAAAAAATTAAAGACAAGGAGAAAAGTCCAATGGAAAGAAATTAAAAAATCACATTCATAATTTCCTTCAATGTAATGTGGGTGGATATATATAGGAGGTTATTTTTATTGAATATAATGAAATATAAATATGAAAGTTTAATAACAATAAACCAAATTAAAGAAGAAAGTAATCAATTCTTCTTTAGTGAATATTCATCATCAAATTTAATGGTTCAGTTTTACTTCCTCGGTATTGACTAATATATTCCAATAATATATGTATTGAAATACATTAACTTATGTATAGAAACATTACTAGAAGTCGGGTATATTCTCCAAGAGGCAGAGAAATAGTAATTCCCATGTCAAAAGTGATAAGTACATGACTTATATATTTCCAAGTGAATGATTCTTATAAAACTATACTTGAGTATAAACAAAACATTTATATCACATGTCCTTTGGAATTAAGGATACATTGTTCCATGTTATGAAATGAATATTGTTTGTGGTGTCTTATAATCAACTATTTGTTTAGTGATACTTCAATCATAGGAAATAACTAATGAATATAAGAAGTAACACTCATTTACCCAGTTGTGGAAAGATAATTTTTTTTAGGAAAGCGATTAGTTGAAATCAATGATATATACAATATGGTGTTTAGTCTCAGATGAGCCAAACAACATATGTATTATCAATGTATATACAAGTTTTTGAAAAAACAATAACCTATGGTAATTAAGGTAAGCCATAGGTATTTTTGAATTAGTTCAACAAGTAAAGTGTCAACTATTCCAATGGTAATCTAGTGGTAAATACACTCCATAATTGTTTCGTCATGTGATTAAGTAAAATGAATGTGTTGTATGATATATTCCGGGATAGATGATATTATTTTCATTGGGTCAGCATACTGAATAATATCTTGACCAAGCAATCATCGATCAATATAATGTAGTATTGAGTAATTCCTAAATGCACATTACCATATATACATCATGTAATTTATGTTAATGGTGAGTATTGATGATTATGTCTTACATTTTAATATTGTTCAATAAAATGTAGTGTGGATCAATTCTGAAACACACATTTTATACATTAGAGTTATGATGTATGCGGTATCAATGTAACAACTTGGAAAAACATCTATTATATTTCCTGATGTCCTTTGTATATAATAGTGGCATACCATAACCATATAACAACTATAATGAAAAATGGATATAATATGAGTTACAGTATGATGGAAATCTATTATGTCATAAGACATGTGTTGATGAAAAGATTTTTGTTAGGATATAAAAAAACATGAATCATGTAAAACACAATGTACATATAAAGCAATAATCCTAAAAGTATCTTAGGATATTACATAAATCCCTATGATTGAAAAGAGGATGTTAAGTGATAGACTAAATTTCTATAAAAGGTTTTACATCTCTTTTGACATATTGGGAGCTAGATTTACTTTGACTTAGTCAATGATTAAGATTGACATGTAGTTATAATAGGAACTAGTTCCATAAGTTCATGTGGAATAATAATGTTTTAGAGACACAATTTGTATAGGAAGGATGAAAGTGTGGTGCTAGTTTTTAATTCACCACAATCAGTGAAAAAATATTCATTGAGAATAATAATTCCTTCAAGTAAGTAGTATATGGAAATTTTATGAGATTGACAAGATCAATTAGAATTCAATAGTGTATTCCATGCATCAATGTGAAAAGAGGCTTATTAATTTCAATACTGTGGTGGCTATTCAAATGAGATGATACATGGATTGTACAAACATAGTACTACTAAGTCTTGATGTGTTATGCCAAGTCAGTATAAATAAATCCATTATAATTTTACTTGTCAAAGATAATTTCTATGGTCATTATTAAGAATTTAATGTCATGACCACCATTAATGGAGGTTTTCTATATGACGAATATTAAAATGGATGGTCATGTCACATAATTCTAATAAAGGTTTAATGTTACTAAAATCCAGTTTATGATTGAAGTAAGAAATGGGATCATCAAATTTTCATTTTGAATGAATTTATTCTATGTGTCTACTAGAGGTTAGTGTTAGAGCCTTTGTTTTTAGGTTTAAATTTGTTCGGTAACATATAGAAAACAGCTATTGGTCTTCATGTTTGTTATGACCATAATGAAATAATCTATTCTCTTGTGATTTAATTAAAGTAGTAACTTAATTTATGGGGAATGATATCTACCAAGGTACATCTAACAAATTCTTGGACTGAGGTAATCATACATATATTAACATGGTATTTAAAAATAAAAGCTTGTACAATTCTGGAGAGAATTGTTTCCAATGTCACGTAGCATAATCACTCGAAGTTGACATGTCCGGGAAATGGGAGGAGATTTACGTGTTAAGTTGAAATCCATATTCTTAAGTGATGGACCAATCACATATTCTGTGATATTTTAAGAATTTTTTATTTCTAGGATACAATTTATAGTATGCAGATATCAGTTATATCTGGAAGCATGGTATGGGAAGAAGTCAGAACTATCCATTTTGACTTGAGAAATTATTATAGATATATACCTGGTAAGTGAAGAATAATTGATTATAGTATTTATAGTACACAAACTATTATTACCTATATCTATCTGTAATGATAACTTTATCATGATATGGTAATGAGAAAGACAAGATCATTCAAGCTAGTGGTTGTTATACCTACAAATACTGAGTAAGTTGCAGGTTCTCAAGAAGCATAGAAGCAGTTTTATGCAATGATTTTTTCTAGTTCTTGGAATCAAACATTGTAATTAAATAATTATCATAATATAAATTATGATATTATTACTATCTATGAATTCATGTAATGATAGTGAAAAAAGCGGTATAATCAGGGATACCATCTCTTGATATGTTTTACTCAAGGAGTCTAGGTCACATATAGTAGAATAGCCACACAACAAAATCATGACATACCTAAAAACTAAAAATGTGACTTGACCAAAACATGATTTTGATCATGTGAGAGGTGAAAAGTCTAATTATAATGTTTTCACTAGTGAAAGTGTGATCGCTGTATGATTGGGTTCCTTACACCGAACTATGAAGTACTTTTGATTACCATATCTTATGTACAGTTAGATATAAATAATGTCTACTTACCAATATATTGTAGATATTTTGGCATCCACTCTTTAAATTGTAATGTAAATAGTTTAATTATTGTATCAATAGGTTACAGAAGATACCAAGATATAATGAGAACATCATGATACTCGGACAAAAATCTTAAACAAAGGTCATATGGTCACGATACATCTTAATGATTAGACATAATAGATGTTTGAATCTTATGTTTTGGGGGTTCATAAGCCTTCATACATCTTATCATGAATTTCACACTTGGTAATCTCTAGTAGTGAAATAATGAGGACATACTATCTAATAGAAAGACCATATTTTTGGGTTTCATTGGTTGTTTCTATCTATGAAATTGTTTAATGGTCTACTAACTTGAGATCATTACTAATGTGTTCCATTTTATCCCATACATTGATGTAAGGTAAACCCATGAATATGAAATCATGGTGTGGTAGCTTCTGTTGGATGTGTTATTGGTGGTATAATATTAGATGAGAGGTTAAGAAATTATTTTTCTCTTCCATGTTAGGGACATAATATATTCCAGGCATCATTGATCAGGATGGAAGTGTCTTCATAATACCACGTCCATGGTATTGAAGGGCAAATATATCCAGTTATATCAACAAAAAATAAATCATGAAAGGATAATGAAATATCTGTGCATCCAGTTATATCAACAAACAATAAATCATGAAAGGATAATGAAACAGGTGTGCATCCAGCTTTATGAGATATTAATGGCAAAGAGGTTACATTACACAATGTGCATTTGTAGGTTGGTTTTCATTTCAATGATTGTCCTTATCTCTTTAGAGGACAAGATGTGTTTCTATTAACATTTGAAGTAATGACGATTCGAGTTAATGGATTGGGTAGTGTCATGTAATATATTAATTATATTATAGGAAGGTGATAATAATATAAATGATATTTATGAATAAATATTGTAGTCATAATATTATTTATATATATTGTAAAATTATTCGGGGGTTAGGTACCATTTATGGGTAATTTATTAACACACTATATATAAGAGGAGGAGATCCTAGCAACAAACAATTCATGGAAGGTTATTTGAGAGGTTCTCTATCATCTCTATCATTCTAGATAATGAATCTCTTGATCTAGGAGATTATGGTCTAGCTCCCTCTCATGCATCGCAAGCAAGGTAATGTCTTGATTGTTGGAGTATTAAAGGCATCATCAGATCATTGTTCCAATATATGGAATTCAATGATTCATTCCCCCACCATTTCATGATGTACATGTGTATAATCTAGAGTAATTAGGTTTCGAATTCTTTAAGAAGAGATCCTTAATAATGAGTAGACATCGAGCATAGTTTCATATTTTACTATGTATTTTTTTTAAAATTCCTCACATGTGATCCTTCAGAGGTAATTGGGTAGTGATTCCCCAACGAAGAGAAGTATATGTTGATCTTGAGTGACTTTTTTAAAAATCCAAATATTTGGGGATTCCGTTGCAAGCTTGGAACCTTCACATAATTTGAAGAAACAAAAAGTTTTCTAGCCATAATCCCTCTAACATATGTTGGTGCACAACTCAAGGTCCATAACCTTTCTCCACATTCGAACATCTAGAGCACAACCCATACATAACTATCATCTCTAGGTACCCAACCAATAAGTACCTGAGCAAACACTTATCACAAAAAATAAAGCACTAAGATGAGCCTTAATCGAGTCCATACAACCTGAAACATTTGACACATCAAAAACTGAACACTTACCCACTATGGTTCTTTCAAACATACACATTATCTCACAACCACCACCTTTCGGTGGTTGGAACCTCCACCAAAGAAAGGACCGTCAGAACCTCATCTCAGATTCACAACATACCTGATGAATTTTCCAACTCATTATGCCAAATAATCCATGAGAACTCTACCCAACACTACATCCAAACTTGTTATCGAAACCACCTAAAAAGGACATGCATACACCATTCATACCTTAACAAAGGAAAAATTGAATATTTCTAAAAACACATTTCTATTACTAGAACACACTTATCATTACAAGAATTAATTATAGGATGATTACCCACTGATTTGGGCCTTCCTCGACTAACCCACTCAGTTCTGGACTATCTTTCATTGCAAGAATGTCACCACTTTACCCAACAACGACACATTCTCACTTGAGTCATATTTTTATCATCCACACATAAATACCAGAGTTCATTCCTAACATCTAGTACAACTACACCATTATATAATCCAAATATTTTTAAATCATTGTTGTGACATACAACCTCCATTAACACATCTCCGATGAATACATTCAGATTACATTTAAAACCCGATCGATCCTAGATCAATCGCTTGACTCGATCAACAACCACATCCAAGACCCACATGGCCTTCCACAAGGGAAAAAATCATGTACCTTAAAATATTCCCATTGGAACATGGATTCCATCACATCCATTAATAACATACTCCTCTATTGCTTAGTGGTATCATTGCCACCACTTTACTCATTCAATTCCAACAACCAAGGCTCATTATTATATCCCAAGCTAGACCCTAAAACTTGGACATGGCTATCTAGATTTTCCTAGAACAATAAAAAGGCATCAACCGATACCCATTACTGGACTCCTAAAAAAACACTCACAGCATTCGTATACATATGGTTCATTTTGAGGACCTCACCCATAAATGATCGATGGTGTAATTCACACCTTCTAGAACCACATATAGTACTCTGTGAACGCAACCTCCAAGAGGCCCTATATCAAAGAAGAAAACATATAATTACCTATGAATAAATATATTTATCTCTCATTATACCCAAGATGATATCAAGATATTGGGAATTATCATCATTAGACAAAAGATTGATAATAAATCATCAACAAAAAATTCAACAAAATATCCATCAATGATATCACCTCCCACCATGGGGACACCGTAACTTTCCAAAAGTCTGGGGCTTCCCTACCAGCTAACCTCTCATCAACACTCAACCATTATAACTCATTTAGGATTGAAAACGAAACTCACCACCACCTCACAACTCACTAATAAGAATATGTGAAACAACACTTCTTGTGGAACCTCCACCGCCACACCTTTTGAGTTCTTCCAACATGACCCTACTGACTCACAAAAAAAAACACAACAATCTATCACATCGATCCAAAACCATTATGTTTCAAACATAACCATCACATAACACTTTGGATTCAAAAAATATGGAATTATCATGTCCTGAGCAACATGTTCACCCATCCCAAATGGAAGCATGTCTTTCCCGTACGTGCCCACATCTTGACCTCATCAGGGCCCTTGTGGTGTCACTGTATCATACGATCACAATGTGAACCCGAATCTTGATATCACGATATATAAATCAATATAGCTAGGGAAAAATGGGAACATTCTTGTATTAAAATTCATCATGGTCCATAAACCTCAACAAACCCAATCCAATTTATATGTTCTCATCCAACAACCCAACCACATGACCACCCCTCACATTGGGTGTCACTTCCATGACACAATTTCCCATCCAGTATTTGGTCACCCTTGGATTTTCCAACCAAAATAAGTATTGATTCCTATATTAATCATCATCAAATAGACAAATCATACCCCCAAACAATCCATCCCCATTCTGGAACTGACCTTATAACCAACCACAAGCACTAAAGTGCTTACTTTGAAAGATACTAAGGCATAACTATGCACTTTTACCAAAATTCTATGGCTCTAACCATGAATTATTTCCAATTTTGGAGAAACCACTCATTATTTCAATTTTGAGGCACCTTCAACAAAGGGCTATCCTCAACCAATATTACACTCTATATTTCCAAAACTACCATTTCATTACCAAAAGTCGAGTCGCATATCCAAAACCATTGAGTTTTCTACTTATCCCTCTATTCTAAACCCTCATTAGAAATAACTCTATGTGATCCACTATTAAAGACCAAAAAGAACACATATTTATATCACACCCACAAGCACTGTCAACCTAAACTTCTCGTCTCATAGGTTTTTATTGAATATCAATCAGCAAAAACTCTCCAAACTTTTCGGACATCTATAAAA